>JAINUG010000158.1:0-2522814 GCA_029706075.1 Aldrovandia affinis
GTGTTGCCATTTTGATTTTTTTAAATTCCTTTCCTGGAGAGCCATTGAACCCAGAGATAGTTTTAAGCCTTCACAATATATATTCACTGAATGTATGCTTTAAGATACAGGACTCAAAAAGTATTACATCAAACACCATATTTATAGTTATATTTGCTTTTATTTTTTATCCCCATTATGGGATCCATGCAGACTGCATCTGGGTCCTAACTCTTTGAGAACCACCGATCTACATCAATTATTTACATCTTATATTACATCTTATATCTTACATCTTACATCTATTTACATCTCTACATATAATCTACAATCTACATCTACATCTAATTATTTACTTAGAGCCTTTAGTTGAGGTGCCTCATACATTCAAACAAGCAGAAGCAGGGGTATGGACATTAACATGTGTTAAGCCATCAGTCTTAAACAAGAGTGTATCCTGCCTAAGTAAGCTGACACTGTGAATGGCTGAAAACAGTAACTTCAGGATGGATACCTCTTTGATGGCTTGCCACATTTACAGAAGACACAATCAGGTGAGGGTATCGATAGGTCAGGACACAGGTGATAAGTATGTGATATGTGTAATAAGGCAATTCTCGTGCCATAATGCAGAGTGGCACAGGGCCACTGTTTCACAACTGTGTGGTATGATGGGGTGTGCCATCCAGCCTCGTTTGACATCTGCTTCCCTTGCGGCAGCACAGGTAGATCATTAAGCTTTCTCAACGCCCCACATCCTGGTCCATGACAGCAGATGTCTGGAAGATATTTCTGGAAATGTGGATGCCAATGCATAGAGTTTTTCACCCACGGTGCTGCTGTTTCTAGTCTAGTTTTAAACAACAGATTGTAGATACATAACATTATTCTCAGTGTCAGTGTTGAGTTGTCAGATAAGTGTTAATCAAAGCTAAATGTTCACATTAGGAGTCTATTTTATTCCCTTATCTGTTCATTATCAATAATCCGCCCAGCTCCGGGTCCAGAAGTCATTGAATCAATCTGTGCAGTTGCCAAGCTGTGCACCATTTACCAAAGTGTATTGACCCTTGCAAGACAACGAGTGGTGACACTATTGTATGCCAAAGTAGACATTAACGTCACCAGGGAAATGTCTGTTTGCTTATTGAACAGATGGAATCTTCTTATCCCAGTTATGTAATAATAGCATAAAAAGCTCATAATCCATAAAATATGGCACAATTGTATATTTGTTTGTATTCATTCATATAATTAATATAATGGGTTTTGCACATTTGGGCTTAGTATACATTTCAACAGTTGAACTGAGATATTCCATTAGATGAGAATTTGTACCTTTCTGAAATATTTGTGGGTACAGTGTAAAATCATGGCTAGTGAACTAGGAGGCAGATTGACTAAGGATAGTGCATATTAGCATAAGGGATGCAAATCAATTTTTCAAATGTTTTCAATTTAGCTGAGAATTCACTAATAGTCATTATGTAAATGAACACACAAATATATATATATACAAATATATTTAGGGGACGTTTTGAGTATGTTTCATCTTTTGAAGTGTATTATTGGTGTCTGGGAATTTGATCTCTTAAGGAACACAATGCATCATTCCACTCAGGACAAACGTCAGCTCCCTGGAAAATACAGCTTGCAAGATACCAGCTGCATTCGCCACTGTACACTGAAATGAACCACAGGCCACAAAATGCAGCATAGCAGGTAATTTAGTGGCTGCAGGGCTCTATTCTGTGTCTGGCTCCAGCTCATCCTTGAGCTCATTCAATAAGGCGATGTTGGCGTTACCTGAGAGCCGATACGTACTTATAATTGTTTCCTCAGGCATGTAAAAAATGGTTGTGTATTGAGAAGAATCTTTGCTGTCATAGCCATAGACTAAGACAGTAATGATTTCTCCTCCTAATACCAAGAACAGCTGCCATGTCAATGGGCTTGAGTGAAGCTTACGCCTGCTTTCTCCAGGCATTAAATAATGGGTGCAATCAGTTAAGCCGCAATTGTTGCAAACCTTGATAAATCACATTTGATGACTCATGCATACATTCGCTCCTCTCATATTTTTGCGGTCTTACATTTGTAACTCCTGAAATTGCATATACATTAAGACAAACATATAAAAATTACCATTGCCGAATGTCACCAATATCTCCACATAAAAAGGTACTTACACCACCTTAGTAGATATCGAATGTCACAATTCTACAGGTGGTAAGAGTTCTGCGGCCCCACCAGGTCACCAAGTTATAAGGAGGATATTGCAATAGTGTGTAGGGACCTTGGTTTATAAGAAGAATATAGTAATAGTGCGTGGGTAACTGTGCTCATAAGCAGAATCCAGTAGTCTTAACAATCAAATGCCCTTCAGCACTCTGAGTACTGAACACAGGGAACTGGGTTTATAGGCAGGATGCAGTACTCACCTACCTCAGTTATAACGTGTTTACAAAAATCAGGTTTACACATTACTAAATTCTAACGCAAGACACAAAAAAATAGTTGTAACAGACAAAATAGTTATATAGTTCATTTTAATCATTACTAAATATTTATGTGACTTAAAAAGGTCACAGCATTGCTAACAGCATTTAGAAATGTCTGACAGGTTTGAATGTATGGAGTCAACAAGTCCTGCATGATAGAACACACCCAATAGAGTAATATGACGCCATTACTACGACATAGTTACATTTATTCACAGTTCCATGACCTAGAGGCCAATTTAAAACATGATACCGACAGAAAGGGGACACTTCCCCCAAGCCTTCAGTTGTACCTCTCATTTAAGTGATAGTTCAACCAAAACCAAAGCAAGTAGATTTGTTTTACTTTCAATAGTATGGGCTTTGCATCAAAGAAGTTAGCATCACTGGCAGTGCCAGGGCGAGGCTTGCTGGGGCTGTAGCCCCGTCAGGAATTGGCATAGCACCGGCGCAGCCCCCCAAGCATTTCCTTACAATTTTACATTTTCATTAAACACTTTAAATCAAAATAACTACCAGCCGACAATTATTGTATTATTCCGTAGTAGAGGCCCTGTGTGTGTGTGTGTGGGGGGATACGTTACGTTGCCATCTCGAACATTAAACTTCATTTAACTTTTACACGTTATTGGCAAGTTCGACAAAACAGATGCGCAAAAAATATCAGACAATCCCAGAAATGCAAAGTGTACTCACCATGATATACAGAACGAGTTAATTGAAATTATAGCAAATATGGTTAGGGAGCAAATAAGTAGTGAAATAGAGGAAGCTGGACTGTTTGCATTGATAGTCGACATGAGTAAGGACGTCAGCAAAAAAGAACAGGTGTCTGTGGTGGCACGCTATTTGCACAATGATTGCACTGGAATAATTCTTACATTTCACTCCAGCCGATGGATTAGACGCTGATTCACTTTTAAAAACAATCAAACCGACACTTGATTTTGCAATGAGTGAGATGGTCTAAGCAGTGCTTATCTGTCATGTTGTGGCAATGTTTTCCTGGCTATTGGTATTAAGGGTCTGGGTCATTGTATTCATTGAGTGCATGAGATGGCAGTACATAAGCTAAGTCAATGCATAGCATGCTTGTTGTAGTAGCCGTGCTGTAATATCTGACTACATGGTTTAAACATTATGCGTAGTAATGTAGCCTTCATAGCTGTGGTCTGCATTCCTGTGACCTGCACGGGTGTCTAAATTTCATGAGCACCCCCTCACAACCATAAAGCAACCCCTTAGCACCCCCAACCAAAATTTTCTGGCGCCACCCCTAGTTAGCATTGATGTGCAAAAACAATCTGAGTTTCTTTCTTTTTATTATAGGGGTAGTGGGGGGACCGGTGTGTGTATACCCCTCCCTTAAAGTGTGTGAAGAGTGACAAGTGTGCTGTGCAGTGTGTATAGATTCTCACCTTGGGGGTGTGAGGGTGGTGAGGTTTGCCTGCCCTGCGTTGATGGCTCACAGGCTTTGCCTGCTACAGGGGGAGGGTTGGTGCTGTACGGGAAACTGGATTGGTGTCAGGGTGCGAGTAAACTATCTATACTTTACTTTAATGAATTTAAAAAAATAAACAGTGCAACTTGTATTTAACTGTCTGTGTGAGTTGTCCCGGGGGCGGAATCCTGAAATACAAAGGAAAGGGAATCTTAGTTGAGGGTGGTTGGGATTTGTCCCACACCTGACACCGACAGCTACCTGGAAAGTTACCTTGACTTTATATTCATAGAGACTGGACAAAACATGACCAGAGTGTTATTTGTGGTGAACAACTCTCTACTGACAGCATGAAACAAAAGAAAGAATATGGACATACATAAGTGCTGCTTTTAGTAGAGCTGGAAGCCTGAAAAAGACCTGTAAGTAGAAAAAACCTATACAAAATCCCCACACTTGTTGGTTAAAAAGTGGACCCCCTGGATTTCGTAATGGATATTAACATGTACAGGTAACTGTTAACCCGGATTTAGCAGTTACCTGTACATGTCATCACAATGATGACATCTAAACAGTAGTGCTACCTAATGATATTTAAACAAGGCAAACAACAAGCTTTGCCTAGCTAGCTGGCTATTTATACTGAAGTTAGACACAACCGGAGAGGAAATATTTTTGCCGGCTAGTTTGTACATGCCAATCCAGAAATACATCCATCAATATATTATTGTTCTGTATAATTGCAGCTAATATATATGCTTCACTATATAATATTGTTCAATACTAACTCTTTAGCCATTGTGCAATGATTATGTTGTCTGAAGTGTGTCTGTCTTATTGAGAAGTATTGCTCAAATTACAGCATTTCTGTATGGTGTGTCAATGTTTGTTTCTCCCCAAGTCTAACTTCTTATCAGTTATTGCCTTTGTGTGATTCCACTAATACATTCTAGGATACACTCAACCCACTCTAGTTAAATAAAGGCAGTGTACATTATGTGTTCCTTGATTAACTGAGCAAACATGAAACCAAATGCTTTGACTGAAGCCAAAACTATATTGACTATGTTTGAAAGCCTGGACTTTTTTTTTGTTTCCTGAAAAAATAATAAATGAACAATGCATCCATTTTTCTAGAAAGGAAACTCCCTGTGTCAGGGCCATGAGGTAAGTATTTGTTTGTTTTTACTCTCTGGTCAATGGCTTTCACCAAGTGGGATATTTCATGTAAGCACTGGGTACACAATGAAATACACAATGTAATACATAATTTGTCAATTCCCTTCATAATTTGTGTTATTCAATCAATTTTAATAACAGATTTTTCTCCCAATTTGGAATGCTCAATCATACTTCTAGGCTCCTGCCATTGCTGAAGTGTCCTCTGCTAGATCAAGAGAGCACACATTTTGCACATATGGGACTAGCTTTCTGCCACCTGCTTTTCACTATGCAATCCACCAGCCAAGCGCAATGCATCAGAGGCTTTTCACTCTGCAGTCTACAAGCTGAGCTAAATGCTTATACTTATACTTATTTAGCCTCTTCCTATCAGTCCCCTAGTGGTATGGCACCAACACCATGAGAATTAGCATAATTCACAATTCATATTCATATTATTAATTATAATTATAATTTACATTTATTTCTCAATGTCATTAGGGCAACACTCCTTAGGGCAAAGATGTGTGTATCAACTCATTTCACTTAGCGAATGAGAGCTATGTTTGTTTTGCTCCATAGTTTATTTTCCATAGTTTGTACATTTCATGAGATTTTTACTGACAAACCAAAGCACCAGCAATGCGTCAGTATCCAGCCCCTGAACGTGGGCTCTGGGGTTTAGCATTTGAATAGCTACTCATTGGTTGTACATGAAAGCCACGTTCAAGTCATGATTGGGTGTCTGTGAGAATGTGAATTGTTTGTGAATGTGAATCTTCCCCATGTCTGGGGGGAGAGACAAGAAAACAAAAAAACTTTAAAAAAACTCCGGTCCGTAGACCGACAAACTCCACTCCGTCTCCAGACTGCTCTGTTCCCATCCAGGGTTTGTCACGTGGCGTGTGACATATAGGTTTCTGGACACTTAGATACACAATTATCTGATGCAAAAAATTAATAATAATAATTGTATAATTCATTTTAATTTCTCATATCTGTACAAGAGGTTTAATTTTATAGTAAAAAAACCATACAGTATGGTATGTGACTAGATAAAAACATGGTCCTGTTTTTAGAAACAACACTGTAGGATTTGATTGCTTTTAGATATTTGCATCAGGTTTGGGGTTGAAGTGTACAACCCCTTGTGGTAGCACATCCAACAATTATTTATATACTATGGCTTTAGAGGGAAAAATCATCATCATGCTTTTTTCACCACCTCTCTCAAGAAGCTGCAGTTCCTTTCTGATCTTCAAGGCGTTGCTGTAGGCACTCTATTTCCAGTAATTAGTGGTAATTACTCCAATTAACATAACCAGTTGTACAATTAAGTGCCAGTCCGAGTCTACAAATTCATGTTGTTTCAGAGAGGGACAAGTTTTTAAACCTCTACGACAAGTCATGAAAGAGGAAACAACAAATGATCTGACAATGATTAAATTCAACACGAAAATATAAAATATTGTGGTCCCTTAACTAAATTGTAAAAATCAAGACATCCCATCAATAACAATTTTGTTCTTTATATATTTATTTTGCCTTTAGGCTGTCAAAAAATGATTTTTCTTTTGCTTTCAATTGTTTTTATAAGTTTATGCACCCACTCATTTCAACATATCAGCTCCAGGACGGGAATGATATGTCCTACAGAAGTGTCAACAGACATATTTTCACAATTGAAAGCAATAGCCTACTTAAAAGTCAATCAGTATGATTATGTGTGGGTGTGTGCAGCGCCAACTGCTGACTAGTCTACTATACTGCAATACGCACTTCATTTGTGGTAAAATAATGATTACTTGAGATCGTATTGCGTTGATTGCTTAACAACGAACTCCATCAACCTCTTAGTGTTGGTGAAAAACACATGCCCTTACCCTTGCATATGAACGGAGATTGCCAAAATCGTGTAGCCTAAACTGTCCAATAGGAAACAATTTTTCCCTTGAACAATAAAAACTGAATCTCTGGTGATAATCTTAAATATGTATCAAATGTGACAGGTTTTCCTTAGAAAAGTCTTAATGGGTGTAATATAATATTTTATGATTTAAATGGTACAACAAATTCAACAGTGCAACAAAATAAATGTGTATTTTCCCACCAAGAATGGCACAAAATATTTATTTTGAAATGATTATATAAATATATAATGTAATGACACAGTAATCCACAATAAATGAATCACGTGTTTCTGAAATTAACCACTGTATAAGGTAGTGTGCATAAAGCTGTGCACACACCTGAAAAACTGCAATCAATTACTTAAATCAGATCATAATCTCATCATAGACAGCATTCATGCAGATATTTATTTTGAGTAACATTGTTTTATGGGTGACTACTGACCACTTTATAATATTAACAATGAGTTTATTATAATAAACCTGGCACCTTTTCCTAAATGTGCCTTATGGTAGAAACTATTAATGCAGTTCGATATACATTGTATTTTTCTATTATCATGTATTGTTCACTGTGATACAGTATGTGGTTGGTATTGTATACAGTATAGTAGGGTTACCACGGGGTAAGAACCTACGATTATTTATTTAACCACTAGGAGGCACTATATTTGTCATCATAATATTCATTGAATGCCATTCCTCTTTGCCAACTGCATTTTACTACATTCTTTACAGCATTTTATATTTTAATGCAAGTTCTTACTGCGTTTTGTTTTAGAAAAAAATGGGATATTAAAGATTTTGTATCAATATAACTTATTAGATTGTAACATGTTAATAGGGATATCCTAAGTGAAATAATTCATCAGTATAAGAAAACCTTTCATCAGAGGTTTTAAATGAAAGATTTCAATTTATGGGCAGCATATTTGGGGGAAGGAGACGAAAGCAGAAAACCATAAGAGACTATTGGGACCAGAGAGAATACTAAGATACTACGATCTAGGTGTGTACTGCCCACCTGCCGATAGAGGGCAGATGTCCGTGCTTGCTTCACTCAAAATCTCATAGCTTTGCCCCTTGATTGCAAGCGAAGACATCACGGTGATATTGGCATCTGTTATCGCTTGAATCAGCCTGGATCGCAGGCGAAGCTCGTGCAGTACGAATACGGCGAAAGACGGAGTTTCATAAATTATTAGAACGCAACCTTTCTGTCGATATCGGACACATTTTAGGCAGCGCTGCGCCCAACGCTAAACGTCACCATATTTGTTGTCACGTTACAGGAAATCTACTTTTACGCATGTGCACAGTTTAATGGAGGCCTCCCGGACAATTGATTTCCTTTAGCAAGAAGCGTACAAGCTCAAGACGTTGTTTCTGGAAGCCCTGATGTAAATGGTTGGTAACTATGGGTAAGAGCAGGTTGCTGCTTAATATACGGTTTAATTTACCATATTACCCGTGATTATTAGAACCAGGTTAATTTGCTAGCTAGCAGACCATGTAGGTATGATACTGTACCATCAGCCAATATTAGCCAGCTACTTCAATATGTAGTCTACTTTGAAGCAAGACCCATAAACTCGTCGATTAGTAAGCACCATAACTGGGCTGTCTTGCAAACCGTGCGAGCCTTGACATTAAGTGCTAATTACAACGAACCTAGCTTAGCATGTTGCTAAAAACATAGGCTGATTTGCTTGGGATCAAGATGGGAAGTAAACTACAACAACCGCGAGTTAAATCTCATTCTCGTAGACCAATTGCCATGAATTTACACAGTAACAGGCTTACTTGTTTAGTCAACCCCCTGCCCTGCTAGCACGACCTAAAGCTTGAAGTTCCTTCAGAAAGGTTTACAGCATTTTTGATAGGCTACTTGTCAAAGCGCACATGATCCAAACTAAGTTTAAAGTAGCGGGATACCTACCTATAAATGTTTTTGTTGTTGTTCTACGTTCGTTCATTCATTTCAATGATAGCTAGCTACATATTTGTATATCATATTAATTCTATCACTTTTATCAAGTAAGTTTTAAAAGTCCAGACATAGTCAACAGACACAAAGTGTGGTATGAAAGAACACTGTCTAATGATGATAACATTTCCACCCTGCAATGAAATCACTTCAACGCTGCTATTTTAAACGTAGGCAATATGATCTCGAGTCGTAATCATAAAATCCTTACCAAGGATTTGACCAACGTCGTTAGGCTTGTATAGCTACAAATATATTGTGCAGTCTTTATCATAGCATACGACTATAATAAAAAAAAAAAGATCTATATTATTATTAGAAGACCTGTGAGGAAAATTGTTTGCCAGTTGTTCTGCAAACACACTGTATTTCAATACCTGCTGGTTAGCTTGTCATTTACGCATGGTTTGGGGAGAAATTGCTCTCAAGTACTGGTCCAGGATCAAACTTGTACTAGTACTGTTTTGTAATCATCAAAAATACAATCACGCTTCCTGTTTTGTAATTAACAATATAGGGCCTACTAGCCATTCAGCAAAAATATTTAGATGAAAAGAGAAACATGTTCGGAAGTATAAAAATGCTTAATAGATTGGTTTATTGGTACTTTCTTCTACCATTTGTCCACAATATGTTTATTATTATGTTTATCATTCAGAAGAAGTTATGACCAATGTTTGCAGTTCCTACCTATAAAGTTACAAATAAAATGTATTATGTATTACGGTAACTTTCCTTTTGATCTGCAATACAGCAGCGCAATAACGAGAGTAGGCTACTTACGGTTCATCGTGGAATGAAGAATCAACAAAATGTCTCAACAGTCTTCATAGAAAATATATCCTCCATTTCCCTTCCAAATAATGTACTTTGGGGTAATTAAATAACCGTAATTTTATTTTATTTTATTTGAATGTTTGTGAAATTCTAAAGAACTTTCATGCTTACTATTGCATAATCGACCTAACACTGGAAATTTGTCATGTATATTTGGGTTTGCAAATTATTATTATTACTAGATGATGCTCCTGTCCATATGTCTGGAGCCACACTGTAAGATGCATGCTTAAACACACTGAGTAGTGTGTAGATTTAAAATAAATAGCCTATAGCTATCTGAATGACCCACTACAAGTAATGCATTAGTGACAGTTTCAAATCCATTCGTTCAGTTTATTATAGCAGCTCAAGCTGAAACATGGCCCACGGAAACTTTGTACGAACTCACGAGGTAAACGCCCCTGGTCAATAAATTGATTGTTTAGGCAATATACTGCGCTATTACATATGTAAAATGATCATACTTTTACTTATACACATTTTAAAACACCCACTTCCAATTTCCACCTCATAAAACATCTTGAAATCAAAATTAACTTGAGGCTCCAGGCAACCTCGGAGGCTTCCAAGCCCAGTGCAAGAATAACAACTTGCCAAGGCTGTAATCAAAAGGACATAACACTTAAAATGTGTTTGCCAGGTTTGGAGTGTATACAAGCAACGCTCAGGGAGAAACTGAGATAACACGTATTTGCCAGACGCAAGATGGCCGCCGAGTCATGTGAATGCATAATTATCTACATAATAGATTATTTAATTATCAGATTCAGATTCAGATTCAGATTCCTTTATTTGTTACATCTGTGATACTAGGTACACCAGAGTAAAAATCTTGGGCCTGGCCCCTCAACTTCGCAGCATCAGAAATAACACACAGAAAAACCACACATTGTAAACAAAATAGTAATACCCGTAAGTAATGACAGTGCAAATGAGCATACATGAATAAATATATAAAATATAGGTAACAATGTATAATTGTTATCTACACATCCGTAACACGGTCTCAACATAAACTGTAAGGCCCACCAAAGTCTTTAAGTTTTAAATGTTTTTATGGAGGGCGTTGGTCTTGGCAACAGGGGAGTGGCAGAGTTGCCTTTGTTTTTCCACAGCATGGCTGTGGAGGCCTTTGGAACAGTGGAACTTTCCGCGGGCAGGTTTGGCACTCTCGCAGGGTGTAAGACTACGATAGTGTGAACTGTTGCCTGGAAGGTTGCTCCAAAGGCCATAATTGGTCATTATTCAATCAGTTAATTGGTGTGGATGCCAAGTGAGGAATTCACTTGACTGATTGTGTTTGTGTGTGAGAATATGAGTGGGTGTGGTGTATGTGAAGTGTGTTGTGTGAATTGATTGTCAGTAGGTGGGTGAATGGCAGAGTTGTTTGTCTTGTCATTCATGTGTGCATATCATCAGAGTGGTGTGTGTTGTCGTTCACGTTTGTGTGCATGCGCATCTTGTAGTATTAGTTGAGTGTTAGTCTTGTCGTTCACATGTACAGTGGGGAAAATAAGTATTTAACCCCCTGCTGATTTTGTGAGTTTGCCCCCTTACAAAGAAAGAAACGGTCTATAATTTTCATGGTAGGGTCATCTTAACAGTGAGAGACAGAATATTTAAAAACATCCCAGAAAATCACATTATATGAATTTTAAACATTTATTTGTGTTTTATTGATGAAAATAAGTATTTCACCCCCTAGCAAAACATGACTCAGTACTTGGTGGAGAAACCCTTGTTGGCAAGCACAGCGGTCAGACGTTTCTTGTAGTTGGTCACCAAGTTTGCGCAGATCCCAGGAGGGATTTTGGCCCACTCCTCTTTGCAGATCCTCTCCAAATCCTTAGGGTTTGTAGGTTGTCGCTTGGCAACTCGAAGCTTCAGCTCCCTCCACAGATTCTCTATAGGATTAAGGTCCGGAGACTGACTAGGCCACTCCATGACCTTAATGTGCTTCTTCTTGAGCCACTCCTTTGTTGCCTTAGCCGTATGCTTTGGGTCATTGTCATGCTGGAACACCCATCCACGACCCATTTTCAGTGTCCTGGCTGAGGGAAGGAGGTTCTCACCCAAGATTTCCTGGTACATGGCCCCATTCATCCTCCCCTCAATCTGGTGAAGTCGTCCTGTCCCCTTAGCAGAGAAACAGCCCCAAAGCATAATGTTTCCACCGCCATGCTTGATGGTGGGGATGGTGTTCTTGGGGTCCAAGGCAGCTTTTTTCTTCCTCCAAACACGGCGAGTCGAGTTGATGCCAAAGAGCTCGATTTTAGTCTCATCTGACCACAGCACTTTCTCCCAAGCCTCCTCTGAATCATCCAGGTGCTCATTGGCAAACTTCAGACGGGCCTGTACATGTGCCTTCTTGAGCAGGGGGACCTTGCGGGCACTAGGATTTCAATCCATTACGGCGTAGTGTGTTACCAATGGTCATCTTGGTGACTGTGGTCCCAGCTGCCTTGAGATCATCAACAAGCTCCAGCCGTGTAGTTCTGGGTTGTTCCCTCACCGTTCTCATGATTAGGTTCACTCCACGAGGTGAGATCTTGCGTGGAGCCCCAGACCGAGGGAGATTGATGGTCAATTGGTGTTTCTTCCATTTTCTAATTATCGCACCAACAGTTGACTCCTTCTCACCAAGCTGCTTGCCAATGGTCTTGTAGCCCATTCCAGTCTTGTGCAGGTCTACAATTTTGTCCCTGATGTCCTTAGACAATTCTTTGGTCTTGCCCATTGTGGAGAGGTTGGAATCTGATTCATTGATTGATTCTGTGGACAGGTGTCTTTTATACAGGTAACGAGTACTTAATTAGGAGTACTAATTAAGTAAGAGGACTAATCTGTGTGCCTCCTGGTCACATAACCGGTCTGTGGGAGCCAGAATTCTTGCTGGTTGGTAGGGGGTGAAATACTTATTTTCCTCAATAAAACACAAATAAATGTTTACAATTCATATAATGTGATTTTCTGGGATTTGTAAGGGGGCAAACTCACAAAATCAGCAGGGGGTGAAATACTTATTTTCCCCACTGTATGTGCATATCATTAGAGTGTGGCGTACTGTTTCGTGTGTGTTTCTTCGGAAGGGTGTTTCCATGTTGGAGGACGCATAGTCTGAGTTCTGTGTGCGTTTGTTAACTGAGTAGAGTGCTTCCTGTGTGTGTGGGAAAAAAGAGAGAGCGGGCGCACTGAAATAGTGTCTGTGGCTCTCTCTCTCTCTGTGTGATTCTGAAGCGAGAGAGAGAGGGCTCACACGGAAGAGTGGGGAGTCTGTCTCTGTCTCAAAAATCGATCTTTTCAACTACAAAATAGTGCTGTTAAATACCAAGCAAATAAGTCATAAAAGGTGTGATTTAATGAATTGATCTCTTATTTTTTGCAATCATCAGTACTCACCCAGTTTGGTCAGAAAATTACAGAAAAATCAGTTATTGTGAGGGCGCCAGCAGCAGGGAAGTTTTGAGGTGACTTAAAAAATGGCTGCCATTCATTGGCAGCATAAGGGTATGCATAACTCAAGAAGGAAACATTTGATCAACTCTAAATAAAAAGTAACATCACAATAACAACTTTGTGCGTTTGCTGTGAAACATACAGTGTTATCTGTGTAATACTTCCTGTGTGTTTGCTATTTCAAAATAAATGAGCAAGTGGGCTTATATGGTAGATGGGCTTAATTGGGTCACTTCCCCTATATCGTGAGCTTCACAAAGCTGATATTTATGGGGCTGCCATTTGGAAACCGATGGTAACCAAGGCCAATACATAACGATGCAGAAAATCTTCTGAGTAGTGGAAGAAAGTAATATGTTGTCTTTTACTCTTTTTCCTACATACGGATGGGTTTATGTTTGGAGAAAGCCAAAGGAAGCCTTCAACTCACATTGCCTGTTCCCAACTGTTAAACACTGTGGTAGATCTGTTATGGTATGGGCAGCCATCTCGTGGGAGTCATTCGGTCCGATTATTACTCTGCGTGGTAGAATGACGGCCAAAAAAACAGCCATAATGCAAAAATTGTTCCCTCACGATGTTCCCATATTCCAAGACAATAACACCCTCATACATACTGCTAAATGGATTCAAGAGGCAGCAGTGTAGTGTCATGGTTAGGGAACTGGACTTGTAACTCGGAGATTGCTGGTTCAATTCCCAGGTGGGGCACTGCCGTTGTACCCTTGAGCAAAGTACTTAACCTGAATTTCTTCAGTAAATATCCAGCTGTGTAAGTGGATTGGCTGTATAAATGGATTCTATGTAAAATAAATGTAAACTGTGTAAGTCGCTCTGGATAAGAGCGTCTGCTAAATACCTAAAATGTAAATGTTTCATGAACTACAGGATGAAGTCAAGCACCTTCCATGAGGTTTGGCACTCTCAGGGTGTGAGTGTCAACTGGTGCCCGGAAGGTTGCTCCAAAGGCCATAATTGCTTTAATTATTATTTAATTTATGTTAATTGTAAGTGATTATTCACTTACCTGTTTGTGTGTGAGAATGTGAGTGGGTGTGGTCTGTCAATTATTTGGTGTTTTGTGATTAGGTGTGTGAATGTTAGTATGGTAAAGTTGTTAGTCTTGTCCTGTCATTCATGTTTGTTTATTGAGTTGTTGATTGTCATTGATGTGTGTGTATCATGGAGAATTAGTCTTTGTCTTGTTATTCATGTGTGTGAATCAAGAGAGTTAGTCTTCGTCTTGTCATTCATGTGTGTGTCTTGAGAAGTGTTCGTCTGGTCATTTATGTGTGTATTATGTGGGCGTGTCGTTTGTGAGTGTTGGTGTTTGATGTGACTGTCGGGCATTGTGGCGCATGTCTGTAATTCAAGCTTCTGGGAGGTGGAGTCTGTGTGGAATCTATGTTGAGTTCTGTGTGCGTTTGTCGAAAGTTACTGAGTAGAGTGCTTCCTGTGTGTGTGGGAAAGAGAGAGAGAGGGCGCACTAAGAGTCCGCCTGTCTGTGTGATTGTGAAAGAGAGCGAGAGGGCGCCCTGAAAGAGGGTCTGCCTCTCGCCCTCGGGGTGATTGGAGAACTCGGACTGAAAAGTTTGAGTGTCTCTGTGTGTATGAGTTTGGGAAGCACTTGAAAAGTCACTGGATATGTGTGTTAAATGTGGATGTATGAAGGCGGTGTGGAAAGCCGCTGATTGTCTGTGTTTGTTGTGTGTTCCCCGAAAGGGGATTCCCCCCTCGGAGGAGGCGGGGCTTTCATTTATGGTTTGATTATTTTAGTTTGTTATTTTAGTTCATTGTTTTTGCCCGAAAGCTTTGCGGCAAGTAGGGTGAAGATTTTGTGTTTGTGTTTGTTTCATTTTAACCTGCTCTTCCACTGTCTCTCTCCCGTGTCTGGGGGGAGAGACAGAAAAAAAATTAAGATCCGGTCCATAGACCGGCAGAACCCCACTCCTCTGCCAGTTATTACCATCAGCTGCTCTGCTCCAGTCCAGGGATTGTCATGTGGTGTGTGACAATATGGTTACATGTAATGGATGTTTTGTATGTGTAACCGGTGAAAACCCATGCCTGAACTTGGTTGTTGAGACATGGAAAACAACTTGAGGTGGTTTTCTTTTTGCTTTGTAGAGCCCAGATGTGAGGCTGAGGATGGTAAAGAGGGGACCGACACAGGATCTCTTTGTTCAGAGAGTTACTCTGACTCACCGCAGATGGACCGCAATCCCTCCCCCCCACCAGGCCAGGTGGAAGAGCCTGAGGCGGAAGGGGATTCTATCGGGGAAACTTTGTACAGCAAGCACTGGCTCTTCAGCACCTTGACCTGTCTGATCCAGGTGTGCTCAGGCAGAGCCTGTTTGTATGGTAAAACGTTAAGCATGGCAGAGCTGTGGTGGCCAATTCTGCTTTTTTCACAGCAGGGTACACACAGGGTACATAATTCCATAGGATGTTTCAGAGTTTGGAAAAAAACAAAACCGAAAGATGTGAAGAAATGTATCATGAGCTCTAAGTACAAGTGTGCTACTGCCTTGTTGATACTGAACTGCATGTCTGTAGAGGTGGACTGCAAGGGACAGAAACAGTCCTTTTTGCAATATCGTGTGGCTTCGAAGTTACCACATTCAGATTATTTAGGGATTGAGTGTTGGTGGCGGTTCTGTTCCCCCAGACTGTGACGGAGCAGGAGGCTGGGGACCCCGGGGACCAGATGGAGTTGTCCGAGGAAGAGGAAGACAACCTGTGCAAAATCTGGGACATGGCTATGGACAAGGTATAGTAATTACTGTTCATTTAGCTCACCTACTAAAACCAAATGTTATGGCCTCTTTTTGTCTGTTTGATCATTTATCAAATTCATTTATTTCTCCAAGTTTGGAATTCCTAATTGCATTTGGAGGCCATCTCATGGCTGCATATTGATAAAGGAATTGATCCTTTATCAATTCGGGTAAGCACAGACTAGCATGCGCTGTCCCACAAAGCACAGACAAGCACACTGTCCTCCAAAGCACAGACAGGCACACACTCCTCTGAATCACGGACAAACACACACTCCACTTCAAAGCATGTTCTGCCAGCTTCCACTTTTTCACTCCACAATCTCTCAGCTGAGCCGTGCAGACATTGCGTCGAAGGAGTACACTTCACGCACAGTGGACATAGGCAGAATTGTTTTCGAGCTATGTCATTGAGTTTTGAGCAATAAATGGGAAATAGAGTGCGAATTGAAAGGGTCAGCTCAATTGGGCATTAACTCTACAAAATATTGACATTTATTTTCTGGAAAAAAGGATGATGGTTTGTAAAACATTTGAGTCGCTAGTGATCTTCTACATTCACTAGCTATACTGGCTGGTTCTCAAAAACATATTTAAATTAAATAAAACTGGGTCCAGATCCAAATTTTGCCTTGTTCCAATCCTGTGTTTGTTTCTTTGTCTGTGTCTAGGATGTGGCTGGCTTTCTGCAGGAGTTCAAATGTTCAGACATCTTGCTGGGAGCTATTGCTAAGTCACGAAGTCCTAGGCTTACGGTAAGTAAGCTGGCTTTCGTTTCAAAGCCATGGCTCACTGCTGAAGCATTGGCTAACACAATGCATTTCTAAAGTGTCAACATCAGTCTATTCTTCATCAGATCAAAAGAGAAAAGTAGGAAGTTATAATTTGCTTTTGACCACAACAAGCCAAACTCTGTGCCATTATTTTAATCTTAACAGAAGACATCCTTATGGAGTAACTCATAGGACGTGTGGCTTTTCGCAGTCTGGAGTATGCAATTAAGTCTACAATAGTGAGGTTTTACTAGCTTTGCTCGGACCATTTAACTCAGGAATGCTTTGAAGACTAGAATTCAAACAGCATTTGACCCAAGTTACAGACATTCAGCGAAGTCCTCTTTATAATGAGTTCATTGGGTACTATTCATGTTTTATAGCAAAGAACCTGTTTATGATGACGAGGTGGGAGAGGTGCCTCCCCCATATCCTGTTAGTAACATATTTATTCAGATAAAATATCTGTGGTGCAGATGAAGTTTACTTTTTTAAATTATTTTTATTGAACCTTTATTGAACCAGGAAGTCTCTTTGAGATTAAAATCTCTTTTTCAAGAGAGACCTGGCCAGGGTAGCAGCAGTAGGCCTAAACAATAGTTGCAGACAATACAACAATCCACAATACATGCAACAATACACACACAGCTATTCAGTAAGGAGGAACATGGAATCTCAAAAACATTTACATTCCTCTGTCACAGTATCTTGTATAAGGCTTACAACTCTATGGGCCCTATTTTCGTGCCGGCGCTAAGCGGCATTATGCCCTAGCGCAGGCGAATTGCCAGTTTCGTCTGTCGCAAACAGAATATTTCCCGTCTCCGCCGAGTTCGTCAATTTCGTGGTGCGCAATGAAGACGTTTGTGCGACTATGGGTTGGGCAGCGCAATAGAGGGTGTGACGATGAATACAGTCGGGCGCTATGCAAGTTTGGTGTCAATAAATGAGTTTGCGTTAACGTCCAACTTAGCGCAAACGCTGGCGCTCTGTGCAATTTGGTGACTTTATTGATGCGCACATATGAACATAAGGTTATCTGAAATCACATGAGAATGTTTTGTGAATATTGTGAATTTCCCCCCATGTTGAGGCAAATCGTCCAATACATGGGTAACTTGCAAGCGTAATCAATTAAGCTAAAAACTATTTCACCACAGCTTGTGGTTATTCAATGCACAGACATGAAAGGCTGAAGCCAGCAGGCCATCCATCTCTACCGTTCAGTAAGATACACCTGTTAAATAAATATATGTTTGTATGCACAGTTTTTCTTATGTGAAAGGGTTTTATTCTTTCCATTTACATGGAGTAAATGGAGTACATAATTGGACACCGAAGGCGATACTGTGAGCGATACCCTGGGTTTGGTAGCCGGTGTTGGCCAGACAGCTATCAGCAGAGAACTAAACAGGATTTTTATATGCAAAGTGGATTCCCTGGGGTCTTGGGTGCCATTGACTGCACACATATGATCATGGCATCATTTATGTGAATCGGAAGGGGGTCCACTCCATTGCGTTAGACACGCCCTAAAGCGCCACCGTCTTCGCTTTGCATCTGCATTACCGACACTGTCCTCATTCACCAAAATAGGGCCCTATAACTCTAACTTTAAGAAATTTATCTCAGAAGAAGAAAGAAACTGTATGCTGAGTGGCTCACCCTGAAAATACGTTGGGTTCCAGTCCTGACCTGCTGCTTTGGTATTGGATCCCAACCGTGCCAGTGCTGACTGTGGCTGAATCCTGACCATGCCAGTGCCGACTGTGGCTAAATCCTGACCATGCCAGTGCCGACTGTGGCTGAATCCTGATCGTGCCAGTGCCGACTGTGGCTAAATCTTGACCATGTCAGTGCTGTCTGTGGCCGGCAGCCCCACAGGGCTTGTACATCAGAATCTGTGGTCTGCCTTTACCATGTTACACATGAAGGACACTCCTCCAAATGAATGATTAAGCAACTTGAGTGAAGTAGCAGCATGCTCTTTGAAGGAGAGCACATGCTTGTCTGCTCTCCCAAATTGACAGGGGATGTTGCAGCTATGAAATGAGCCTAAGAATACTATTGGGCATTCCAAAATGGAAGGAAAAAAATAGGAGGTAACCCTGCAAGATGGTACTGTACTGTAAAAGGTTCCATTTCATATGTGCTCACCGCTTGGCAGGTCAGAGGGTGGGTTGCTAAGGATGAAGACTGAGATTGGGGTATTACAAAATCATTTTAGAAAACCTCAAAAGCATGGAAGAGCTTACCCAGACCAGGCTTAGCCTTATGGTGTTCATGACCAGGGTTCACACAGTGCTGGATTCACTCTAGACTGTAGGACAAATGACAACCTAGGTGGACTGAATGGCCTGTTCTTCCCAACATGAATTGTAATGTTTGTATGTTCAGTGTTGCTGTTGTGGTGATTAGGGGTTAGGTGTGATGTTGGAAATGTGAAATTATGAGGATTACATTTCCATTTTCCTTTGGAATCAATATTGGTAGTGGGGGTTTTGATTTAAAAAAGTGTCATCTCTTCTGCCAACAGGAAATTTGTGTGGGAATTTTGGGGAATGTTGCCTGCTTCCCTGAAACCTGTCTGTCCCTCAGCCAGAACAAGGATCTGGGGTAAGCCAAAGTCCGAATTTTTTGTGTTTTGTTATTTTGTGTTTTCCTCTCTTGTAATGGTGTATGATGCATTGAGATGCCGGGTATGCCATTCGTCATGCAATGGGTTTGCAGGGCATACAGTATACCTATACCGCACAGAGAGTTTGACACTTTTCAGGGTCTCCCACACAAATAACATTAACTTCTGTACCCCCTGACCTCATGTAAACACGCAGAATTCAGATACAACTTCACACACAATCACAATCAAGCCCCAAACTGAGGAAGACACTTCTGTGCAGCTTTAAATCAGGAAACTGCGGTCTCCCGATAGACCAGCAGGGGTCACTGGCGTGCAACCAGACACGGACACCCATTCCTTCTTAGGCGACTCTACCACCAATGTGTCGCCCCGTGAAGCTACTGGTCGCAGTCGGCACTGGCATGTAGATACGGGGAATGTCTTGTGAATTTTATTCTCCCTCCGAGGTTTCCCATTCATCCACTGTGTATGCCTGTGAGGATGGCAAACAGTCAAACAGGAAGCAGACAGGTGGATTTGGGGTGAATAGAGCAAAAATGTTTATTTATGCCAAAAGTGAGAAAAAATTAACAAATAAAACAAAGTAAAGTATTTGAAACATCAATCCCTGCAATCAATTCACTGAACATAAGCTCTTGTTCTAGGCTCACAGAGGAATCTGCTCTTCCCCACAGCCTTTCCCTGACTAAAGTCTGTGAGACCTGACATAGCCCTAGACATGTCCAATACTGGCCCTGCCCCCAGACATACCAATACACCCCAACAATCAATTAATTCCGCAAATACTTTTCACAGTCATATTTCAAGTGCTTTGTAGGGAGTAAAAATACATAAACTTGTCACCTCAAAATAATTTTAAAAACCCATTATATGCGTCAAATTATTTCTATTCAAGCACTTCCGATGTTCTCTCTTCCCCTGTACACACTGCAATGCCATCACCCAATTTGTGCACAAAGTACATGTACAAACTACGCGGGCCCCTTTAGTCCGTAAACCAATGGCGGTGTCTGAAAACAATTCGGTAAGTATCTTATTCTTTGGCTATTTTAATTACGTTCACTCAGTTACTTTTCCTTTCACATAACTGGTTAACCGGTTAACCAAATGGAGATTACCGCATTTGAATGCCCAGCCTTTCACTGCCGGGAATTCAGCGTGTGTTTGCGAGGAGACGGAGCCTCCATCACAATGCCCCTTGTTGAGCATAAGCGTCATTTAAATTTGTTGTTCAATTCAAATCGCCCTTGTGAATTTCACCCATTGCATCTGCTATGCTCTTGCTGAATCTTCATATAAGCCACATTGCACTTCTAAAATGGAGAACCAATAGGTGCGTGGATCTCAAAGCGCTGTGCAGCGATGGGGGGGGAACTAATCTCAACCACCACCAAATGCGTGGCATTCATATGAGTGATGCACGGCAGCCATTTTGCACCATAACACTCACCGCACACCAGCTGGTGGAGAGGGAAGAAATTATTGAGCCAATGAAACAGAATTTTTTGAAGTATGTGCTTTTCTAATTGTCTTGTAAACTACCATATTTCATGAGTAGTTTGATAAGCTTTCATTTAAAAACATTTTTTTAAACATATTTTATCTGACTATTACAGATCATTTATGTCGAAAAAGTGTGTTTTCCTTCAGACAAAGTACAGTAGAGATCAATTCTGAAAAAGTTTCCATTGAAACATTGTTTCCTCCCCCCCAACAGGGCGGTGCTATTGCTTCTCCTGGGAGATTCAGACCCTCCAACACTCTTGGAGACAAGTAGGTGGGTATTATTGTGTGTTCAGTGGTAAAAGCCAACAAATTGAGCATTGCAGGTATTTGCATTTAAAGTACACTATTATCAGGGGAATTATCTGGACAGATACTGCTGTAAGCAGGAAATAGAACCAGAAGTACAACCAGGATGTTTGTTTGGGTTCCCATTAAAATATCTTATAAATCATCTAATTCTGCTCCTGCTTTTGCATTGGCAACAGAAGCATTGCAGTAAACAACAAAATGGGTTATTTTGGACTCAGGAGTGGGGCATCCATTACTTGGTGCAGTGAGGAAGCCTAGATTTGAATCCTGACTGTGGCTAGGAGTCCCATGAAGCGGTGTTGTAGCACCAGGAAGTGAGGGAGGGTTTCAGTTGGGAGGATAATCCCCACACAAGTTCCCACACAAGCAGCGTTTGGCAAGAGCAGGTTAGGTTGTGCATGTCCAGCTATCAAGTTTGCAATAGAGTGAACTAAGCTAAGAGTCCATAGAGCGCAAAGCAAGTAAACTGCTATCAAGTCATTGACAGTAAATTATTTGACTTGAACAGCACGTTCACACTCACATTACACAAACTAGCTGACTTTACCTTTACCATTCTAGCTAGCTACCGGCAAGTGATCTGCTTTAAATTTAATTGCATGTAGTTAATCAAAGTCACCAGGGATCCCTCTTATTTCTGATACTGTATTGCACCATGCATTTTTTTTTGATCTGCATAATGCACAGGTTCACATCCTTCATTGATATATGAATTGTTGGTGTCGTGGTAAACAGTTTGGGGTGTTGGTGAAAATATGATTTCATAACCAAAATAATGAGCATATTTGTACCTACAGTGCAGTGGATGGGGCTACATCACTTGCTGAATATAAATTAAAATAAATATTATAGCAAACACTAACCATATCGGAACCAGCTTAATAATGGTATGACATCTAGATTTGTTTATGACACAAATTTTCATAATTCTTGTATAATATTAATGGTATCAATGATAATAATTATGCAGTAATAGCATCAGTGCTATAATTATAATGGTTAAACATGTATATTAAATTATTTAAATAATATTTGATATGCTGCATCCCAGGTTTGAATTTTCAGATTCTTTCAATTAAAAGACAGGATTTATTATTAATACAGTTTTTGGAATGGTTAAGAACTTTTGTACTTGTTTATAGTTTTATATAAGTATATATAGTTGCTCTCATTATGTCATTTACAGTTGCTTTTGTTTTTGTTTTATTAGCTATTTTGCTGTATTAGGTGGATGTATTGATTTTTCTAATGTGTCCGTGTATGTATTTTGTTTTGTTTTTATTTTTCGATAAATCTTTTACAAATATGTATTTATTTTTCCTGTAGTTTGAGGACAGTGTTGGAAATTAGCCTTTGACTATAAACACTTCAGATGCAATGCATCTGATGCTTTATTTTAACGTTGTAACAATGCTTTTGCTATATCCCTGACAAAAAACAAATGATGAAATAAAATAAAATGTAAACCTATCAAATGAACAAAATGTAAAACTGACCAAGAGAACAATGGTCTCAGTCTAATTTGTGTTTGTGTTTGTGTATGTGTATGTGTATGTGTATGTGTATGTGTATGTGTATGTGTATGTGTATGTGTATGTGTATGTGTGTCTAGGTTGCTACTCACGTGTCTGGCCCAGCCCAGTGTCGCCCCCCTCTGGTTGGAACGGGTACGGCAACAGGCTTCGGTGTGTCCTAGCCTCTGTTTTATCATGTGTAGCTCCACGAACGGTAAAGTCCTGTTTTAAATCACAAAGTCTAATTTAAGTGGCTCAGCCGTTTTATCATGTCACTGTCCTCACAATGGTCTGTCTGTGTCGGTCTGGCTAGTGGATTTGCTGGTTAAGGTGGGCGAGCTGGTACACAAGCTGTTTGACCTGGATGAGGAGCTGATGAAGACCTGGATCACTGCTCCTCCCAGTGAGGAAGATTTTGGCAGCAAGCTCCCTGTTGCCCCCTCCCTGCTGGAAGCTGTCAAACAACTCAGGTGTGCAACTAGCTCTGATGTTATAGCTTCTAGATTTTATAAAGGATAAACCGGTAACTGCCAACATGAAGGAAACGCAAGTGTGAGTTAATTCATAATTAACCTCCCATCATGCTTAGGGTCATGTATAAAAATGCTGGGCAGGCCCAGTTGCCCATTATTTTGGCTACCATGGCTAAAATGAGAGATTTCAGTGACTATGAAAGAGGGGTGATTGTTGCGGCACATTTGGTAGGAACTGCAGCAATGAAGACCGCTGAACTTGCTGATGTTTCACGAGGAACAGTGGCGGTGAAGGTGATGTTGGCATCGAAGTCTGAGGGAAAGACATCATAAACTAAGGGCAACTGTGGTCAAAAGCGCATACTCCTCAACGGCGATGTACATGTATTGGTTCGAGATGCAAGGAAAAACAGACAAGCAACTCTGAATCAGTTGACTGCAGATATCAATATCAAGAACAGTCCGTCGGCCTCCCGCGTGGTCCAGTGGTTACAATGTCCGATGCTGGCCACGGAGACCGGGGTTCAATCCCCCGTCTCGCCAGAGTCCGCTCTGGCCGGCAGTGCCACCAGGAGCGGCGATTGGCTGTCCGCCGCAGGGAGGGGGAAGGGAAGCCGACATGACTTTTGCTGTGCATAAGAGTGGCCCTGTAGTACCGGGTTACGGTCGACGGCTTGGCGAGTGCCGTCTCGGAAGAGGCATTACTTCACCTTCGTCACTACCGGTCGCAGGACTACGGCAGCGAACTCACATTACTAGGGGGGGATTGACATAAAATAGCGGGTCTAATTGGCTACCAAATTGGGAGAAAATGGGAGAAAATCTGAAACAAAAGAACGTTGAGAACTTCACAGAGAGGGATACTATGGTCGGGTTCCACGGCATAAACCCTTTGTTACACGTAAAAATACACATTTGCGAGTAAAGTAGTGCAAATAACACAGTCTACTGAGCAGTGGAAAGAAGTCATATGGTGAGTCATCCTTCACCCTGTTCTCAACAAGCAGACAAGTGCATGTGTGGTGCATGTCAAAATAAATCTACAGGCCCAAGTGTTTGTTTCCCATGGTGAAGGGTTCTGGCAGCTCTGTTATTGTGTTGGGTGCATTTTTCTGGAATGGTTTACGTCCTCTCAACCCCTTGGGTTGATAAATGGCAATAAATGCAAAGCCATTCTGAGTGATTACCTTCATCCTGTGGTGAAGCATTTTTGATGCCACGAGTGGTTTGATGATCTGGTGACTAAAGCATGGCTGTCTTAGTCACCAGATCTTGACTCAGTTGAACACTTATGGGAGATTCTGGAGCGGCGGCCAAGACAGCGTTTTTCACCATCATCAACAAAACACCAAATGATGGAATTTCTGGAGGAAGAATGGTGTTGCAGCCCTCCAGTAGAGTTCCAGACACTTGTAGAATCTATGCCAAGGCGCATTGAAGCTGTTCTGGCAGCTCATGGTGACCCAACTACCTATTGACACTTTGTCGTGTTTAGTTTATTTTGCCATTTACCTGTATTAGGCACAGTATAATGTTTAGAAGCAATATTATATAATTATATCACAGTTATGTATCATAGTACCACAGTATCACAGCTGTGTGTGTGTGTGTGTGTGTGTGTGTGTGTGTGTGTGTGTGTGTGTGTGTGTGTGTGTGTGTGTGTGTGTGTGGGTGTGGGTGTGGGCGTGTCCGTGTAATGCCTTTGTGTGTTTCTTGAACAGGCCTGAGAGTCCTGAAGGTATGGAGGTCTACCTGCATGTCCTTCAGCTCCTCACTACTGTGGATGAGGGAGTCCAGGCTCTGGGTGAGATTGCCTTGCTCAGATCAGCACAGGAAACACAGAACCACACTTCAAACATCCCACATTGGTGTACATTTTTCTAGGTCTACCTTCATTGGTTTGTTTATTGTCATTTTAGGGCTTTAAAGATTCTCAAAAAAATAAATTTTATAATGTTTTTTTACAGTCATCTGTTTGGAGATAGATATCACTTCATTTCCTGTGGAAAGTATTTCAAAAAAGTTTTTATTGTTATTCCTATAACAAGATTTGCAAGACCACCCCATCATATTTGTTAATATTTATTTTTAGTAAGAGGTTCCAGTAATACAACCCCCCCTCATATACAATTTGTTAACCATGATATTGGCCGAAAATGGGCAATGGATTTACAATGGATGTCACTGACCGCAACAGTAGAGCATTACCACACCTAGTAGGTACCTAGTAACTGTGCAAATGCAACACCGGTCTGGATCCCAGGCCAGCATGATGTGTGAGGAGATTCATTTGTCAGCAGAAGGAAAGGAGGCAAGGTATTATTAGCATAGCGGTGATGATAAAAGTTATGAGAAAAATCGAACAGAACCAAGGAATAATATAAAGGGAGGAAAGAGTGGATCTTTTCAGTGCTGCAGTTGAATAATCCAGTTATCTTTTCTGCCCCATAGTTGAGCTGGCCGGGAATGGCGAGGAGCCCTGGGCTGTGCTGTGCGAATTGGTCTGTGAGGACCTGTGCCAGCCTGATGACCCACCCCTCATCCTGCAGGAGCAGAAGGGCTTGCTTGCCCCCGCACTGGCTGTGCTGTCCACTGTCTTTGCCTGCCAGGACCAGGAGAACCAGCGCACTGGCATCAGTAGGACTTGGGGTGGGGGTGTCTGAGGCCACAGTAGCTCCGTAGTAGGATGTGGGAGGGGGTGTCAGGGACTGCAGTAGGACCCATGGGGTGTCAGTAAGAATGAGGAGGTAGAGAGGCCACCATTCCACTATATTGAAATTTAAAGGATCAGCTAAAGAAAGTAAACTGTGGTGGATATGATCAAGTTTTCTACATTTGTAATTTCTTCCCTTGTTTCTTAATTAAGACAAACCCTACATCAGAACCTCCGAGATATTAACATATTGGGAATGGAACTCGGAAATGTTTGTAACTTGAAAGTATATAATCCTATAATCCTTAGTTTAATTTAACAATTTATAATCAAACCAGTGGTAATCGATCTCATTGGCACATGTATTCAGTATTTTCTATGTTGGCTTTCCAAACGATAGGGTACATCTTGTTCTCAGTGACTTGCTATATTTGGCCTTTTACGTGAACAGTTTGATTTTGTTCTCCCGCTTCTTTATATCAAACACTGACTGAAGGGGTACTATGACACTGTTTTGATAGTATTTCAAGTTTTTATCAAAGGAAAGTATGTTGTTGTGGTGATTTTGCCAGCCTGCTCATGTTTATCCATCTTGAGTTCAATTACTATACTGCATTCATTTCAATCTAGGTTACATTCTAAGAAATAGTTCGTTGGTACCACGATTACTTTTAACAAGCTTAGAAATGAGGCAATGCATTACGCTCATCTGAAAACAAGGGAACGAATTGCACAAAAAAAAGATGCCATTGGCAATTTGGCACAGTGGTATTTCAAGGTGTATTTTGTATGAAATTTGGTGAACTTTCTCAAATTATGTTTTATTTGATTGTCTTTCTCTTCTGTACTATTAGCGTGTCAGCTAAAATGCATCTCAATGTATTGAGGTATATTGAATTATAGTGTGCTCTAACTGTAGGAGTTTTGGACTGAACTGAAACCATATCTTGATCATTTTTCTATGTTTATCCCCCATTTCTTCTTTTTCTCACAATTTGGAATGCCCAATCATTTTTGTCGGTGTGTCCCGTAACTACCATATTCTCTGTCATTTCTGGAGCATGTAGACTAGTGCACATTATAAAACACAGTTATAGGAAAGCACAGGGTCTAATACAGAGTCCTTATTGCAGGTGCACATTGAGCATGCAAATTGGTCTCGTGTTGTTTTGGCCATTTCATTTCCCCTTTAGCTTTGAGTAAAATCACTTCCGCCTCCTGGATGTCTTTCATATTAGCAAGAAACATTGCTCTTAATTCTCAAGATTAAGCATAGATTTGTCAAGAAGCCTTCTGTTGAACAAAATATGCTAAAGGCTTTACTCGGGGAAAGCAATGTGGCGATGCATGCAGTAGATTACACATACCCATTTTGTGGTAATTCTGAGGTTCTGGGGGATTCAAGCTTTAGTTATACTCTAAATTACACTTAGTAGTTTACACTCATTTGCAGCGTCGTCGAGTAAATTACATAATATTAATTAACATCAAGAATCAATATTGCATTAAAAAAATAAAAAATAAATTAAATAAATTAATAATTCAAACAATTTAAAACATTTAAGAACATTAAAAAAATTCAAACAAATTAAATTACAAACAATTACAAATTGTGGTGACCTGCTTGGTCAATACAGCAGTCACGAAAATTGACAAGTTTGTTGTCAGGAGTGGTGCTGGAGGTGATTCAAATTCTAGCAAAAGACCAGTAGAAATGTTCAAAAATACTAATAAAACAAAAAGTTATAAAATAAGTTATGACCTGAAATTCCTCACCTATGGCTTTACATGGACAGGACATGAGGAGGACCCAAGACCACAATGTGTCGTGTGTGGGGAAGTTCTAGCTAACGAGAGCTTTAAGCCATGTAAAATGTAACGCCACTTGCAAACTAAACACAGCGCATTACAAGCAAAGCTGCTAGATTTCTTTCAGAGGAAACAAAAAGTTTTACAAGGACAGAAAACCGTGCTTAAAACTGCTTAAAACCGGACAGAAAACCGTGCTAGACAACTCATACCCCGAGTTGTCTAATGTTGCATTGAGAAAGCTTGTCCCCTTCACGTCAACTTACCTGTGTGAATCCGGGTTTTCAGCATTGACTTGAATTAAAAATAATTATAGATCGCGTCTGAGAGTTGAAGGGGATCTCCGCCTCTTTCTCAGCCCAGTGCAGCCACGCATCGATGAACTGTGTTCAACACTCCAAGCACATCCATCCCATTAAGTAGGCTAAGCAGTCCGTTTTATTTTTCATAAAGATATAGCCTGTGAATGTACTATATTTGCTACTATTAAGTCTGTTTCATTTGTTTTTCATAAAGATATAGCCTGTGAATGCATTTGCTACTATTTTGGAAATAGACCACCAATATATGTTTCTGGACTAAAGTGTTTCAGCGTTGTAATTGCACTATCATTTATGTATGGGGTCGCGATTTTTTCCCACCCATGAAATGGGGTCGTGGAGTAAAAAAGTTTGAGAAACCCTGCAATAGACAACCGTGTCATCCGCATAAAGATGAACTTGACAGCCATTCAGAGATGAGACAATATTATTCATGTAAATGATAAATAAAACAGGACCCAGGATTGATCCCTGCGGGACACCTTTTGTAATGGGTAGAAACTCTGACTGGGCATTTCCCATTTTCACATATTGAAGTCTCAGATAAGTAGCTTTGAAACCAGCTGCAAGCACTTGTATCAAAGCCAACACTGCGTAATCTTTGTAAAAAAAGAGAATGGTCAACTGTGTCAAACGCCTTCGACAGATCTACAAACAGGGCAGCACAATGTTTTCTTTTGTCAAGGGCGGATACTATGTCATTTATAACTAAAGTAGTGGCTGAGATCATACTATGTTTTTCTCTAAAACCAGATTGGTGTGGGCTTAATACAGAATGTTTTGAGAGAAATGCTTTGAGTTGATTATTTACCAATGATTCCAGGATTTTTGCAAGGCAAGATAGCTTGGAGATTGGTCGATAATTAATTAGGTCACTTCTATCTCCACCTTTATGCAAAGGGGTTACATGGGCCATTTTCCAGGCATTAGGGACTATACCTGTTAACAAAGAAAGATTAAATATATGTGTTATTTGCTCTGTAATTAATGGAGCAGCTAGTGTGAGGAAAAAAGGATGTAGTTTATCCTCTCCAGTTGATTTCCTGGTATCAATGGACTGTAGTGTTTCGAGCACAACACTAGTAGAAAAGGGCTGGAAATGAAATTGAGAATCATGCCTCACAGGCTGCATATTACATTTTAAGCATTTAGTAGACTCTCTTATCCAGAGCGACTAATACATGGTAGGAACAATCATAGTTAGCACACGAGATCAGTGCAGTAATACAGCAATAGACATCATTGCAGGCATCTGTGTAGCATACCTGTAACACCGAACCTGTAACACATGATCATGTCCACCAGGAGGGGGCCCCGCATAATTGTTTTCGAAAAAATGACCAGCACTAGCAAAGTGCTTATTAAAGGCTTGGTGTATCTCATTCTGATCAGTTATTGAGCCGTCATTAAATTTAACATTGTGGGTAAGGAGATAGCAGCCTTGCTTTTATTTGAATTTACGGCTCTCCAGAACTTTGATGGATCTGAGTAAGTGCTGGTGACCAGGTCTAAATAATAATCCGTTTTGGCATTCTTTACCGCAGATGTACATTTATTTCTGATTTGTCTAAATGAGGTCCAATGGGATGGATCCCCAGAGTGTCTGGCAAGTGACCAGGCTCTGTTCCTTTCTTTAAATAGGATTGCTAATTCTGGTGTAAAACAAGGTGATAATCTATCTTTTATTCTAAGCTTCTTCCATGGTGCATGTTTATCAATAATGAAAAGAAAAGTTTTAATTAAAAAAATCCAATGCCATTTCAACATCAGGGATCTCAGATGCATAATGGATGTCACTGTGATGGAGGTCAATACATTTTTTTAAAAAGCTTGGTCATTAAAGAAATTCTAATTTCTTTTGATAATAGAGTGAGACTTTAGACGAGTGTTTCTGATGCATGCCATAGGGCAATGATCACTAATTCCTAAATCAAAAACACCACAGGCAAGAATTTTGTCACTGTTATTGGAAAGAATGTAATCAATTAAGGTGGACCTAGAACTATTTTTCAGGTTAGGCCTAGTGGGTTCTGTAATCAGCTGAGATAAGTTGAGGTTTCCACTAACCTCCTTGAGATAATTTGAAACATTACTCAACCAATCGAGATTAAAATCGCCCATCACAATCAATTCAATATCAGAGTACAGAGAGAGTAAATCTGCTATCTTGTCAATGGCACTAGTATCAGCAGATGGGGGTCTATAGGTCCCAGTCACATTAAATGAATTATTAGGCCCTAACTCAATCCTCAGCATGAGAAATTCAAAACATTTTGGGACTGTGATAGCATTTACAACAATAACAGAAAAACAAGATTTTACGTAAATAGCCACTCCACCCCTCCTTACAATTCTATCCATTCTATATACATTGTAATGGTCCAAAGCTACAACGGAGTCATTATCAGCTTTCTTCAGCCAGGACTCAGTTAACACTAAGATGTCTGGATCTGCCTGAGAGACCAGAATTTTCAAATGATCTAATTTTAGATTTTAAAGTAGACTTCTAATATGAATATTAGAAGTCTACTTCAAACTAAAAAAATTAGAAATTTGGCTGAAGAAAGCTGAAAAAATCTTGTTTTTCTGTTATTGTTGTAAATGCTATCACAGTCCCAAAATGTCCTTTCTTTAAAGGTATATGGGTTAATTAGGCTAACTGGGGTAGATTCTAACTCCGGTGGCAGAGGAGTAGAATGAATAGAAGGACTTGCCTTCCGAACGGGGTTCATTGACCTTTGATGGGTGGGCTGGAGGAGCATCAGTCAGCACTGCATAGCGGTTCGACAGCTCTGTCGCCCCGTCAGCGTTGCTTCTGTCGCTCCGAGCTAGCTTCGATCTGGGTGGTTGCATCCAAGGGTTAGCATCAGCAATCAGAGGGGTCGAGCAGGCCCGGGTCCCCAGGGTAGCCCCAAAACAATGCCAGGGATCATCCTTGTGAGATCCTGGTGGTACAATAGATAACGTTGCAAAAGAGTCCCGATTATCAATGGTAGCGATCCCATCCCATGCCACAGTGGATTCAAGACCGACCACAGAAGATGTAGCCTGGTGTAGGCTAACTGCTGCAGCTAGCGTATCCAGCCATTTCTCGTCCTCTTTGATTTGATGTAGGACCGAAATCCTTCCCTCAAGCTCGGATATTATCTGGCTACGATTAATACAACCATCGCAGGTGAGGGGGGAGGGCATTGCGACCGATCGTTTAGCCTGTTATATCAACAATACAGAATAAAAAAATGTCCAGAACAGGTAAGCTAGTGTAGAGGAGCTACAACCAGCTGGGAGCTAACAAAGCTGGGAGCTAACAGCTAGCCAGCTACACTCTAAGCTTATTAACGACGATTGGATAAACAACGATCCAAGTTCCAAGAAAACGGAGTTGTACCCGCCTATACTCCAATTATCCCAGGTTATTTCTTGGATTTTAGTCCAACAAATGTCCAATATTAGTCCAACATTTACAATCCACGGCGCGTGTTCTCTCGTGGCGGGTGCTCCCCGTGATACGGCTGGCAAACCTGCACCTCATACACCATGTACTTGTTTATTTAAAAATAAAACTTCAATGTGCATTTAAAACTGCTTTAAAACTGCTAAAAACCTTTAAAACAAGAAAATAAAACAATAAATAAAACGATAGGATAAAACACTCTAGAAATTGCTCTCAGGTAGTTAAAAATGTGTCTCGAACTCAAACTATGCTGCTCACAGCTGACTGAGGAAGACAGGAAGACAGAGAACATTTGAACATTCCACCACAGTTTGTAGCCATAATTGTTGACAGTATATTAAGCCATTGTTTTGTGCTTTGGTATGAAATACTTTGAGTGTTTCGTTGATGAGCTAAACTCATTGCCGAGAATATTTGTAAGGTACTGAAGTTCATCTGCTTCATACATGTATGTGTTTGAAGCATAGGGTGCCTGTATGGTGAATGAAATGAAGCACAGGTTTGGTCGTGTGTTACATGATAGGGAGTGATCTGTGTTTTGTGTTGTCGATCCCGATTTGGTGGTGTGTTACACGATCGGCAGTGATCTGTGATGTCTGTTGTAGATTTTCCTCTGGTTGGGACCCTACTGCGGGTGCTGCAGTACCTCAGGGAGTGCCAGCAGAGGGCGATAGAGGGCCAGGACAGCTTGGGAAACAGACTGAAAGATGAAGATGACATGCAGTTGTCAGCCTTGAGGGAGACAGCTGTTGAGTTCCTGGCCAATATGTTCACCAACCTTACCAAAGTAAGCTTGGGGGGGACCTAACCAATATGCTTTCTACCTTACCTTGGTAAGGCTGGGGGGGAGGCCTATGTGCTCCCCAAGTTCATCAAGGTAAGGCTGACCATACTCACCAGAGCTACCATGCTGGATTTACTTGCCGCGAGCTGTTGTTCTCGAGCTAGCTAGCCTTACCGGCCTGCTGGTCAGAGGTTGGCCGCTCCGCAGTTCGTACATTCGGGACACCTTTCCTGGTTCCTACAGGTGTTTGCTGGCATGCAAACACCTGCTTGCAACTGTCATCGGACCGTGTTCCACTGTTTCCCAAATTTTTCATATTTGGATTAATCTCTTCCTTTGGATCCTTCTTTGCACTGCCATCGCCACCAACGCAGAATTTACATACTCCATAGATAAACTGCTCCTATAACAAACCCAGTTCACAACAATACCAGATGTAAAAATTACATTATACGTTGTCACACACATCAGATGATCCGGATATACTGCAGTATTACCGAGGCTACAAAAAAATCTTTTCATGAGTAATAATGTTCCTCATGTACAAGACATTAACATAGGATTTGGTGAATTTGCATTTATTACAAATTAAATGTAGGCCTATCTGTGTGACTGCACATTTTACACGTGAAACCATTCCCTACAAATCCTATGGGAAAATATCAGAGATTGTAACCGGCCTAGAAGTTCTCTACCGTTGTACTCTTAGTCGTAGTCTCAGCCTGTTCTGTGCTTGTTTATTTATTGTTAATCTGGATGCAGTTTTCAGCCTGTTCTGTGGTTTGTGTGTGTGTGTCTCGAATATCAGGATAAATGTTTCAGCCTGTATTGTGCTTTGTTTGTGTGTATCAGGGGGCAGTGTCAGAGCTGCTGAACAGGGGATACCTGAGTGAGCAGACCTGCCTCTCTGCAGCTGGCAGCTTGCTCCCTGAGCACAGCTCTGCGGTCAGTGCCTCACTCTGCCTCACTACCCTGTCCGTTTCCGTTCTTTTAAAATCCCCTTGCCCCAATACCACATACACACTGCTTTGTTTCCCTGCCCTTCCCTGTTTCCCTGCCTGTTTCTGTCCTCTTTAATCCCCTAGCCCCATATACATACATATAATCGAATCTAATCATAACATATAATCTGCCTCCTTTTCAACAATAACATCTGCTTGACCACACATGCATTGATATATATATATATATATTTTTTTTTTTTTTTTTTTTTTTTCCACATTTGTCAAGGCATTCAAATATCGGATATTTTTTAATTAGATCCTTAAAATAATCATGGTAACACTTTAACACTTTTACATTATGCTGCACCTATATCTGTGTAATTATATCATAATTACATTGATAACAAGCAGTTATTACTAAGTAACATGTAACAGGAGTTAGCTGTATTCTTAATTACACATGTGAAACAAGGCCAGCCCTGTTACTTGTTAGTTACAGGGGCCTAGATTAGCAGTCGTCCTATCGTCTCAGACGACTAAAAATTAAGAAGGATGACCTTCGATTTCCAAGTGATCATCCTGCTGACAACTGTGAATTTAGGAATTTAAAAAATTATGTATATTAGCCAACTGGAACTATTTCTGTTTTACACTCACATCGTAACAAACACGTCATGCACAGATACTCAAAAATATTTCTGAAGTTCTAAATGGGAAAAGCCGCACATTGTCACTCGCATGCAGTCTGTGCTCTCCGCGTTTGTTGTTGTTGCTATGCCAGAGTCAAGCAAGTTCACGGATCGCGGCACATAGACACAACAGCGAGAACCAGCTGGTTAGTTAGCTAACTATTGTTAGCGTCCACGGACATCGGGTATTGATATCTGTTGTTGCTAGTTGCTTGCGAACACAAGACTTAGTAAGTGATTATGCATTTATCACTTGCCAAGCCTTGATTTAGCAAGCAATAGCCGTGAACACTAGCTAGCTAGTTACTGTCTATATTCAGTTCAGTGAGCCCTCCCGCCACGCTGAAGAATCGCTGTGATTTTAATGCAGTGATTTCTCATCACTGCCCTACAGTCCAAACACAAATCATTCCCACATCCCTGTTCGGTTAAATCTAGGAATTATTAGCTAGCTATTACATTAGCTGCCATACCACACTCTAGTTGGGAATGGAAAAATCTCTCTCGTTCGAGTCCCGACTAAAGTGTACGTTATGATGTACTGTACATTCAGAACACTAGTCGCTAATGGGCGGGCACCCATCAGAGCTTCACTGCTACACAGTTCCATGAGCACACGCTGCACAAGTCATACATAAATATCCGTGTAGAAAATAAATAACGTTAACCGTCGTGTCTATCTTTGGGCTATATACGACGTAGTGATAGCATTTTCAAAGATGTGGAGATTTATTGAGGGTGCAAGCCCACCCCCCGCTAAAAATGCTAAAACCAAAGAAGATCAGCTAAAAACTCAACGAAAATAAGATTCAGAGAGCAGAGATCTCACTTTCCAGGAAAATTGGAAGGTGAATAGACCAAAGACAAGTACATTTTAGGAAGGACAAGTATGACTTTTACCCTAATCTGGGCCCCTGTAGTTAGCATTATGTAAATACACACGTTACATGTAACAACCATTAGGGTTTTCAACATCCTTGTTACATAGTGTAATTACACTTTTACCATAATTTCATAACTGAACGCAACATTATTTATTGCTACATGTAATTGCACAGGTGTAGACAGATGGACCGTATTGGTAAACATTAATTTACTATGCAAACTATATCCGAGCTTGCAAATGTAATTGAACAAACTCCTTGATAGCTATATTATTATTTATCATGCAACTGTAATCACATAAGAAAAAATAACTGGATAATGTCATTTATAATTGTAATTTATTGTTCACCTTGGTAACACTTGATTTTAAGGTACACATACTATGTTAATTAAGACCTTATTGATGACTCAAAAACCACATATATAGACACTACTTACACATCCGTTGTTGCATGCGGAGAACTGAACAGCTTCAGCTAGCAACATATTTATCTAGCAAGTTAGCTAACCAGAACTCGTAAGATTCCAGTTCTGGTTAGCTAACTTGCTAGATAAATATGTTGCTAGTATGTGAACCTTTTTTAAGCTAGCTATCTTTAGCAGTTAGAGAACCCACAATCTCATATAATCCCCTCAAATGAAAGAAAAAACATTTATACAATGCAAGCTTTATCAATTTAAGTTTTACAAAGCTAGCTAGACAAGAAGGGTCTGGCTGCAGGAGCCACTAGGGAACACAACCACTGCTGGGTCGTACAGGGGTTACGTGTTAGAAAGGGACTTATGCATTCTTGTGTATACACGAAAGGAAAGGTCAAGGCTGTCACTTTATATAAAAAAACAGAAAATAAAGTTACATTTATAAAGAAATACAACATCGTCATATGATACATCTACTTTTTACGTGCTACATACTTTTGCAAATATTTTTTGTTTTGACTGAATATACACTGCTCAAAGAAATTAAGGGAACACTTAATCATCACAGCATAACACCAAGTCAATTAAACTTATGGAATATCGATCTGTCCAGTTAGGAAACGTAAACGATTCTGAATCAATTTCACCTGCTTTGGTGCAAATTAAAGTGACAACAGGTGGACAGGAGAGGCAACAGCAAGACAACCCCCAAAAAATAAATGGTTTTGCAGGTGGTGGCCACAGACCATTTCTCTCTCCTTATCCTTCCTGACAGATTTTTCTCTAGTTTTGCATTTTGCTAGTGGCCTTGTCACTACTGGTAGCATGAGGCGGTACCTGCAGCCCATTCAGGTTGCACAGGTAGTCCAGCTCCTCCAGACATGGATACCGGGAGACAGGCTATGACAGGAGGAGAGCTGGACAGGGTCGTAGAAGGGCAACAGCCCAGCGGCAGGACCGGTATCTGCTCCTTTGTGCGAGGAGGAACACCCTACAACATGACCTCCAGCGGGCCAAACTGTCAGAAACAGACTCCATGAGGGCCCGACGTCCTGTAGTGGGACCTGTGCTCACAGCCCAGCACCGTGCATTTACCAGAGAACACCAGAATTGGCAGGTTCGCCATTGGCACCTTGTTCTCTTCACAGATGAGAGCAGGTTCACACTGAGCACATGTGACAGACGTGAAAGAGTCTGGAGACGCCGTGGCGAACGTTATGCTGCTTGCAACATCGTCCAGCATGACCGGTTTGGCGGTGGGTCAGTGATGGTCTTGGGAGGCATATCCTTGGAGGGCCGAACAAACCTCCACGTGCTAGCCAACAGTACCCTGACAGCTGTGTTAGGTACCGGGATGAAATCCTCAGACCCATTGTCAGACCTTATGCTGGTGCAGTGGGCCATGGGTTCCTCCTGGTGCAGGACAATGCCCGGCCTCATGTGGCCAGAGTGTGTAGGCAGTTCCTGGATGACGAAGACATTGATGCCATTGACTGGCCCTCACGTTCCCCAGACCTGAATCCAATTGAGCACATCTGGGACGTTATGCATCGGTGCACCCACCGCCGCCAAGTAGCGCCACAGACTGTCCAGGAGCTCACTGATGCCCTGATCCAGGTCTGGGAGGAGATCCCTCAGGACACCATCCACCGTCTCATCAGGAGCATGCCCAGATGTTTTCGGGAGGCATACAGGCACTTGGGGGCCATACACACTACTGAGCCACATGAGTTGTCCTGATGAAATTCACACAAGTTGGATCAGCCTGTGATCTCAATTTTTCACTTCGATTTTCGGTGTGATTTTGAATCCAGCCCTCAATGGGTTAATGATTTTGGTTTCCATTGACCGTTCTTACGTCATTTTGTTCTCGACGAAGTACACAATGTAATCAATAAAGATTTTCAACTTGAATATTTCGTTCATCGAGATCCGCAATGTGTGATTTAAGTGTTCCCTTAATTTCTTTGAGCAGTGTATTTAGGATTTTTGTTTTTGATCACTAATGTTATCACATTAGCTTTCCTTCCTCGAGACCGCTAAACAACCACTGTGCTTTTAGTCTCAAATTCTCTTGAAAACTTTCCACTGCAGCCTCCATTGTTCATGAATGGAGACAGGGAGCCATCATCCCCTAAAAACACATTATGTGCTTAATTTACATAGATGTCGATTCGTACTGGATTAATTTTAGCAGATGACCTCTTGCGTTTGCCAAAATACAGTAGGTAATTTTGTCTGGAATTTTTACTGCAAATTTCATCTGCGAATTACGGACATGGCAGATTCATAGGGGATTCAAGTCACTGATGACAGCGGGGATAATTTTAATATACTGGACTCCCCATGTAATACTAGTCCCGTATGGATAAGGCTTTGGTATAATTGTTGCAATCGGTTTTGTTTGCAATTTATAGTAGGATTTCATGCATGATACAGGGAACTGCACTTTGCAGCCTTTTTTGTTCATTTTCAGTAGTCTGCAGATACAGATATGGAAACTGCATCTTCTGTGCAGTTCCATAATAAATATGGAAAAATGTATGTACTATATATACTGTTTTTCTAATATTTTGCTTTAAAATTAAATAAATCCTTTGCTTTATTGATCTTTGTTCTCAAGCTCAATGACTCACACTTCACACTCCGTATTTTGGAACATTTCAAACAGCGCTTCCTGACACAAAATAATTTGCCATCATAATGTGTATGAGTTCAGTAAGGTGACCCTGTGATTACTGCTCTGAGTGGATGTGACCCCTAAGTGGCAGACCATATAATTGGCGCCCTGTGCACAGATGTGACCCAGAAGTGGTTGTGCTCCCCTAGTGGATCCTGCAGTCAGACCCTCTTGAGCTAGACAGTAAGCAAGTTTTTTGAGCATCTTTAACTAGCCAGCTTTGACACTAACTAGTTATGCCCTAGCTAGAGCTAATACATAAGGGTGTGGTAAACATGTAATTGCACAGCATGATAGTTACCAATGCAACGAGAACACTGAAAACCCTAGTGGTTGTTACATAATGTAACAACATGTGCGTACTTGCATAATAACTAACATGCTACAGGGCTGGCCTTTCAATTAATGTGTAATTAAGAACATTTCTAACTTTTGTTACATATTTATTACATAGCAGTTACTTCGTATTAACTGCATGCTTCCAAATTAGTTACCATATAACAACAAAGGTAAAGGTGCAACTTAATGTAAAGTGTTACCAAAAGCCATTAAAAAGCCATTAAATATATTTCACTTTCCCCAATAGTAATGTGTTACTAACAAAGATTATTCCAGAGCAACTTGCAGTTTTATATTTCATACGTACAATCCATATATACAGCTGGATTTACTGAAGCAATTCAGGTTAATTATCTTGCTGAAAGGTACAACGGCAGTGCTCCACTTGGGAATTGAACCTGCAACCGTTGAGTTACAAGCTTTACCATTATGCTACACTGCCTCCCCTCTCTTTGTTTTAAGCAATCAAGAAATGGATGCATTTGCATGTCAGGAACTTCATGTACATGGAAAGTCATGTATTGCAAGGGTACTAAAGGGATACTATTTAACCACTGTGTAACCAAACAAATGTAATAAATCTGAAGGTGATAGACAAGTCATATGCCATATGTGACAGGGTTCTGTAAGGTTGAATGCTCTCTAATATGTGTGTGTGTGTGTGTGTGTGTGTGTGTGTGTCTGTCTGTCTGTCTGTCTGTCTTCCAGGTGAAGCACATGGTGGCCTTGCTATTGGAAGCTGAGTCCAGTCTGGCAAATGTGATGACGGGGAAGTTTCCAGATCTGAGGTCCTGAGGCCCCAAGCTTATCTCCTCCCAGAAATGCAGGAATTCTGGCATACTGTGTGATTCAGCATCTCTTTTGTGTGCCCTGCTATCTCTGTGGGCATCTCAGTTGCAGGGTATGGAGATACCCACCTGGCCCCTTTTCCCCCCCTGGCTTGTTCTCCATCAGATTCTACCCACCCACAGATATTTACCCCCATCCGTCCTGAAGATATGGTGTACTCCTGGTCCGGTGCACGTCTTTCTAAGATATTTACAGCACAGTGCCACAAGGTGATCAGTCCATATGCAAGTCTGTCCACACATGTCCAGAATGTTCCAAGCAGCACAGAACTGAATCAACATTACACACATAAACAAAAATACCAGGTCCTAAAAAAGACAAACCCACACAGTGTGATTATGTTCTGTGGGTAATCCCACACAGTGAACACACATACACAGGCCTTTCCTTTAGCTAACACAGTTCACAATATGTAACCTATCGGTGAGTGCAGTTTTTACTGGAGCTGATTGGACAAAGAACCTCACTCAATGGTACAACCGCGGTGCCCCTGGATTTGAAGTCACAACCCGTGGGTACAGCACTCCAACTTCAAATTATTCCAAAAAATGTTAAACTTAGTAGATGGTTTTTGCAGTTTCTTTTCGTGTATTTTAAACTTGAGCGTACCCTGTCAGTTTCATTCAGAATGGCCTACTACTCAGATAAGCAACCCTAAAGCCAGTATGTTAACTTGTGGGTTTATGGGCCTTCCAGTTTACGTGGTAAAACAAAGCCAATCCCCAGGTGGGTCTCCCTCCCATTGGAAAGTTTGCTGAAGTTGTAAGTTGTAGGATTGCCAAAGACTACATTTATCAACAATGTATGTATGCAAAACCTGTTGGCCTAATCATAATGCAATATTGCAAACAAATCACTTTGTATTAGAAGCTGTACTTGTTTATAGCAACATTTATTTTTAGATGGTTTTTTTTGTTGTTGCTGATTTTCCCTTTGTTGTATTTTCTAAATTCGCTGTAATGTTTTGTTTTGTTTCAAAGCAAGTGCATTTTAGTTATCACTCATTTTTAATATGATTATATTAAATGTTTCTTAAGAACATGAACATGTTTCTTATATCACTCTTAAGAACACAATATACTTTCATGGACATGCACTCATATCATTCCAAGGGTATTATATTCCTGTAAATATGCACATCAAAATTTTGCTTTGATGGCTGAAAGTGAATGGAAGTTGAACAGAAATAATATTAACTGTACTAATACTAACCAGTTACATATGCACTGTTAAGTCAATGATGGAACAACCTATTCTGTGGTTTGGACAGTTTGCACACTATAATGATTTTTGGCCTCACGGTTTTAATAAGGAATGGGGAAAGTCAATCTCTTGTTCTCCACTTTATTTATTCAGAATGGAAAGGCACTGTCTGGCACTTGTGGTATCTTTATCAGGGCATAGTATATGTTTGTACGGACAATGCTGTGCATAGCATCATGAATGCCTCAATAAAACTTAGTTAATATTGTATAATAATAATTATTAATATTAATAACATAAACATGTTTTAATATCCATGGCTTTGTTCAAAAGACCGACTAAGCTAAAATAATGTGTGCCACACGTCTTCTCTTCTTCCTCTACCCAGACACCTACAGTGCATTCGGAAAGTATTCAGACCCCTTCACTTTTTCCACACTTTGTTGTTACAGCCTTATTCTAAAATGGATTAAATACATTTTTTCCTCGTCATTTTTACCCAATAATGACAAGGCAAAAACAGGTTTTTAGAAATGTTTGTTCATTTATTAAAAATAAAAAACTGAAATCTCACATTTACATAAGTATTCAGACCCTTTGCTATGACTCTTGGAATTGAGCTCAGATGCATCCTGTTCCCTTTGAACATCTTTGAGATGTCTCTAGAACTTGATTGTAGTGTTAAGTTAGCAGCATTATTGAAGTTAGTGTTGTGGTTCTGTGTTTTTACACTGTTCCTTTATTGTTTAGTTTTGTGGCATTAGTAGCATTCATTCTTTGTTTTAAGGTAATCGGTGTAGTTTCTGTGGTTTTTTTTGTTTTTTCTCTCACATTTTCAGGGCATGGATTTTTGCAAGCAGTCATGTTTACTAAGAGACTGGTGAGAAGAGTGCCTGCACAGCTGTTTTGTTCAATTAGCAATTAGTAGGCATTTAAATTGCAGCACAGCGAAGGAAGACTCGGTTTGGACTAAGACAAGGGAGTGTATCTGTGGGAGTGCATCAAGGAGAACCGTGGGTCGATTGCCGTGTGCCTTTATTTCATAGTATGAGACAGGTTTATCTTAGCCAAATAAGGGGTGCAGCCAACATGTGCAATGTCTGGATGTACGAACGGAAAACAGACCAGCAGATCAAAGCTTGGGCCCAAGTGTCAGCAGAAGAGAAACAGTGTGCCAGATGAGATTAACGCTCCTGTCATGTCTTGGAACCATTAGTGTCTTTGTTCTGAGAAATCACTGTAACCATCAAATACTGGACTGAGCAACAATAAAGACAGCGCAATGATGTAATCCTAAACAACTGGGCTGGATTTAGTTAGCAGGGTATGAGTAGTGCTATATATTTAGAACCTGGATGGGGCTGTAATTGAATTCTAGCCCTGCACATGGTTTAGTTGGTAGAGTTATCATTGTGAGAGAATTCTGTTTTAAGTGGAACAAATGGTTACAAAGATGCAGTACTGTGCATATTATACTGTATTTCCATTCAAAGTAGATGATTTGCTAACTCATATCCCTTCAAAAAGTAATACTTCTAACTGTAGCAACCAATGTGCACATGTGCAAATACCCCTTCCATTTGTAACTAATTGGGTTGAGCTATTTCCATCTAAAAACATGAAAAATTAGACAAGTGTGGGGGCCTTTAGTTGGGAGTAAGCCATATTTTAGTCATGATATGAGAGCATATCTTGCAATATAATTTTTCATTTTAGCGGAGATTGTTGTAATTGTGCAAAAGATCATGAATCAAGATACAACATGATGCAAAGTTGAATGCATTTGAGAGATTTAAGATAAAGGCTATCTACACACAAAATGTCATAAATGATGGGCAACTGCAGGTTTTGCGATGGATAAATGTAATGTCAATGGCCTACAGTATTGGTATTTATTGTGTGGCTTTATAAAGTTGAATACAAATTATGTAATTAATGGGGAGGAGGTCAGGGGTTGCAGTAGCATTTGGTTGTTTTGTCGATGTCCCACCTACAGATGTGATTCAAATGGGCCAACGCCCTGACGTATGCTTCCAACATCGCTTCATGAGAATTTTTGCCTTACTGAGTTTAATACTCATCACTATGGCTAAGCAGAGGCCCTTATACAGGTTGACTAATAATGCATTTTTAAAAATTTGAATTAAAAAAAACGTATCATCAAACAAATCTCCAGCCATTAACGCTTATGTCTGCATGCGAGTGCGGAAGACATGGGAAGCAGTGGACTGGAGAGAGAAAATGGTAGTGGACCTGCTAGTCTGACAGAAGAGGAAGTATGCCTCACAACCTCCTTGCTCATGTAACAGACCGGTTGCAGACATATGTGATGTGCTTCATCAACTCCTGATGGAGTGCCTTGCCAGAGAGAGGAGGCAGAGGTGATATCGCACAAGGGGTGTGTTCATTCTCAGCAGGGAAGCTCACATGGGCACACACCTGCACCTATACATGTGTACACACTCACAATCTACAAGGCATTATGGGCCAGATTTAAAGCTTTTGCGGGGGGGTAAAATGCATGCAAATCTGTCATGACTCATAATACAGCATCTGTCCATATTTAGTAAAAGTGGGGGCTGCTGAATATTTCAGGTTGGACTTGATGCATAATTTTTTGGAGAGTTCTGATGTGAGACCCACAAAAATGTTGATAATTGCACATGAAAAACCTCATGCTATTTATCAAGGCTGGCTGCGATTGCGGGAAAGATTCATGTGGGGGTATTTTACTGCCTCGTGAATGCATTGCTTTGCAATTGTGTTGATTTACATAATCACTTTTTGTAAATGCCCTGCTGAATCAATCACTTTCGTGGGCATGTATTTACATAAAACTAGTGATGGTATAACTTGCATGGGCACGTTTTTCCATAATTCAGGAGTGGTAGTTTCTCCACTAGTCTTCCTAAATTACCCCCTATGTATTACTTTCATTTGGGTACTGAATCCGAGTCAGCCCTTGGTGCTCATCATTGGTGTTGCATATGTATTTACTTATGAGGTACATTGCTTATGATTGCCCTTTCATGATGCAGACAGGTAGAGTATGTGTTGTTTGGCAAGAATATGCCAGCTCCCAGTAAAGGAAGATGGAAGATTTAGGAATTGGTGTTATATGAACTGTAATGATGGTCCAGGAATTGTGCATTCCAGCCACTAACAAGATGATTCACGATTGATCTTAATATACTGTACAATTTGAAGAGAATGTAATTGCAGAAAAGGATTGAGAGGTTCCCATGCTTTTTTAAAATATATATATTTAAACTACAGTCATACAGTAATGCATTGGAATCCAAAGGTTGATCAACAAGTCTGTAACAACACAGTGTGACTGGTGTCTTACTATACTGACCATTGCATATTTAACTGCTCTTTAACATTTATTCTGCTCTTTTAAAGGGGCTTCTTCCTACACAATCAGTTGCAATACCATCTCATGGAATTTATAAGAGCATTGAAGTCCCTATTTTATAGAGAATAAGAGTCTTGTGCAAGGTTCGTGGTTTATGAGCGGTGGACCACATCCCCTCCTTTGGTGCCATGACTCAAGCAGTTAGTCACAGAGATTTCTGCTCATACTTAGGAGAGGAGGGTGACTTATATCCTTTGCGGTATTGCAGTGTCACTGCTTCATACAGTCAAGCTGGAAAGTTTGCACACCCCTTTCACCCTCTCCACGTTTCATTGCGTTACAGACTTATTCTACAATGGATTAAGTTCATTTTTTGTCTCACAATTTACACAAAATGACCATAATGACAAAGTGAAAACAGGTTTTTAGACATTTGTGCTAATTTATTAAAAATCTAAATGTAAAATATATGTACACAAGTGTGCACACCCTTTGATATGACACCCAAAAGTGAGCTGAGGTGCATTTTGTTTCCACTGATACTGCTTGAGATGTTTCTAAAACTTGATTCTAGTCCACCTGTGGTAAATTCAATTGATTGGACATGATTTGGAAAGGCACACACCTGTCTATATAAGGTCCCACAGTTGACTGCATGTCAGAGTAAAAACCAAGCCATGAAGTCCTAGGAACTCTCCATAGACCTCTGAGATATAATTGTGTTGAGGCATAGATCTGGGGAAGGGTATACAAATATTGATAAAGCATTGAAAGCACCCAGGAGAACAATGGACTCCATCATTGTGAAATGGAAGAAGTTTGGAACCACCACAACTCTTCTTAGAGCTGGCCATCCGGCCAAACTCAGTAACTGGGCAAGAAGGGCCATGGTCAGGGAGGTGACCAAGAACCCAATAGCCACTCTAAGAGAGCTTCAGAGTTCTTCTGCAGCAATGGGAGAACCTGGTAGAAGGACAAACATATCTGCAGCACTCCATCAATAAGACCTTTATGGTAGGTTTTGAAGGTTTTTTTCCATCTCAGTTTGCATGTATAATTTATAGAGCCAAATCTTTCACATATAAAGGAAATAATGTTACAGAAATTGAGTTGGGAACCAGCCCATATTAAAATCATTAACCTATACACATGCAACTGGATCAATTTTCCATCTATTCTAGCTTGAATACGTCTGAAAGTAAAGAGATCTCTATTCGCTCAAATGTCTTCTGAAAATCAACAAAACATGCAAAAGTAGATTTGCCTTCTTGCTTTCTGGCTGAGTGAATATGATCTGTACAAGCTCTAGCCATTTTGCTCATCAACAAGTAGACCTGAAGATTCTAGGTAATGAGAAAACATGTTCTTTAAAATACTGTGGCAACTTTGCTATGGCAAAGTACTGAAACAAAAATATAGTTAACTTTTCTTATGTATTCTTCTTAAAACCTGGTCAAAAGCAGGTTTATGGAATAAACAACCTTTGCATAATATGCTGCAATCAACCCTTTGAGATTCTGCATTATTGTTATTGTTATTATGATTATTATTGTTGTGATGTTATTATTCTAATTTGTCTGATGGGGTTATGGATATAATGCATATATGGAAAATGTTTACAGGAGTAGGATAAATAAGAGCTGAAGACTCAAATACAATCATATAAGTGCATCGGCATGCATCACAAACATTTTTATATAACAATTCTCCACTGATTTAATTGAAATCAAGCATATCTTATGCACTGTACACTTAGCCTACATTTTACTGGGGTAAAGACATTGTGCTCTTCATCACATTGCTATTGAGGCATCTAAGATCTCTACCAAGCAGAAAGCAGACAGCAAATAAAATATTCTAGCTGATTGGTCCATTGTGCCCCCCATGCAAGCTAGAACACTCTCTCCTGCTCACCCCAGAGCAGCAAAACTGCTTGAGCTTATTTTTTATATGATATGCGCAGATACAACCCCCATACAGTATTGTTTAAGCCACATGATTTCACCAGAGTCTGTGACATGGGGACTATATTGAACAAAGCCAGACAGCAAGGATTAGATCAACCAAACATGGTATTGTTTCCTCAACAACCTAATTTGCATGCCCAGTAGAATCCAACTAGTCAAGTGTCGATGAATGGTAATCCCATCAGTTGAAGAGAAACCAATCCCAGGTAGGCTGAGGATTGTCTGGGGTTGCCTGAAAACATTAAAATGCACAAGGTAGCCTAGGATTCTTCAGAGTCTAGGGACAAAAAAGGAGGGGAAAAAAGGTAACCAAGAGACTGGCATGCATACTGCATTAGGGAATCACTTTACACTCTTGCATGTTCCATCTATGCAGTCAACTTTGGTCACAGAACAAGAGACAGCTGAGCAATGATGGGATTCCCTTCAGCTGCCTCTCTGTTTCAGCACTTTGCGGTTCTTGGCGAGCTCGTGCCGGCTCACTCTCCCCCTGGGGCGTACAGCCAATTACTGGACTGGTGCAACCAGGTTTCGATCCGCGGCTGTAGTGGGCAACTTGCATTATTTTGCAACTCGGGGCGCACTGTTTAACTGTATTGAGACCAGTTATGAAATTCCTTTCTGCTGGTTTAAGAACTGTGTGAGAGGATGATGGGCTTTTAAGGTAGTTGAGGCTGGAGTTGTACATTGTACAACTGATATAGAACAAGAAAGCACAACACTTATACTCATAAGAACATAAGAACACATAATGATGAGAACGGGCCGTTCGGCCCATCTAGGCTCATCATGTCCTAATCTAAAGAGTATCTAGTACTACATCTAGCCTGGACTTGAATAGCCCAAGCGTTTCTGCCTCTACTACCCGACCTGGCAAGCTGTTCCAGGTATTGACAACTCTCTGTGTAAAGAAAAACTTCCTAATATCTGTGCGGAATTTGCCTTTAACTAATTTTCACCTGTGACCCCACTTATCTTAAAAAATTTTTGGTATTTTACTTTGTTAATCCCTTTTAGGATAACAGTACAGCTCACTGACAGTCACAGAATGAAAATCCTTCCACATGGACTATGTAGTAATTTTCACAGTTTAATTTAATTACAAAGGTACTACTCAATGTAGGGATACTTGATAGTGATCATACAGTACACATCTTTAAAATTTTTTTTATTACAAAATAAAACACCAATGTGGCAGGTTGAAGTTGGTATGTTAATTTTTATGTACAAAGCATACAATTATTTATGTTAATATTTGAAATACTGAATTATATATTGTAGCGATCCAGTTGGGTCGCTCTATGCAAATATGTGTGCGGGGCATTGTGGGGGAACATTATTGTGTGGTTGGTTGTTCCCCCCTGTGTTGTTAGTGTTGTAAGTTAAAAACATTGTTGTGTGTGTGTTTTTAATAGCTATATGTGTGTAAAACCAATGGTCACGGTGAGCTAAGAAGTGACACCACCGCGACCGATGGCTATTTCTTGTTTAGTGTGGTTGCCTGTATTTAATCTATAATGTGTGCTCATTGTTTATGGTACTTTCTGCATAACATACTCTAAAGTCACCACTGTGCACTCTGCATGACCCTTTAGGGACGCGCCTGTGTAAAAGGATAGACCGAAGGACAATATTTGTGGTCGTGCAGTGTATGGGGCACAAATATCGTTCATGCCTTTCAATAAAGTAGCTACGGGGCTTTGCGGTGTATGATGCACGTAGCCACATTGAACTTAATGCTTGCCTCCAGTTGTCTTCTTGTTGCACCTATCATATGTTAAAATAGACATCTTGAGGATAATGTTTAGTTGTCAGTGAACATCCATACCATATGAATATCTTTAATCTGCACTCTTTCAGTGAAGTAGGTAGCCTACTCACAGGGTTGGGTTGTAACGGAATACATGTAACGGCGTTACGTAATCAGAATACAAAAATCAAGTAACTGTATTCAGCTCGCGTTACATTTGAAAAACGAGTAATCTGAATACAGTTACTTTAATAAACCTGAAGTGAATACATTTTGGATTACTTATTGGAATTCTTGGTGGAAAGTTTTCCTTACAAACATTAATGAGCTAATATTAATTACTAAAGCTACAGCATGAAATTATCACGCCTACATCACAGCTCACGAAAACTACAGCCGCTGCACAGAACCAAAAAACTGCGTTAAAAAAAATACGTTTAAAAAAAGCGCGCACCCGCACTCAGACAAACATTGATAGCGGCAAGATGGAAGAAAAAGCAGCTTTTAGTTCGTGGCGTTATCGACACCATTTCCAGTTTAAATCAGAACATGGGAAAAATCTGTCGGTCCAGTGTACCTTGTGCCTTCCAGTTGTAAAGATACTGTCGGCATCAAAGGACTCGACGTCGAATCTCAAAAAGCACTTGGAGGTAAGTCAACGTTAGCTAACCTTCAGTTTAATGAACACAGTTCTGCAGTAATTTGCTGTTACCTAACCTTAGCCTACTGTGGGAATTTTTTTTTTTTTTTTTGAGCCCCATGCTCTGTCCCTGTGTTTCTGGTGGGTCAGTTTGTGTGGCCAGCAGCAGCCCACGTTATACACGGCCTGGTCCACCCTGTCACTAGGATTTATGAGCCCAGTTCGAGCTCCGCAGAGGGGTGAGAGGACGTGGGCTAACAATTAAGCAAGCGAATCCCACCATGCTTTAGACTTCTAACTTTGTATTAGAGATCCCGCAAGTTTACTGCCAGCATTCTTAGGCTGCGCGGCGAGCATACTATGTTTTCTTGTAGGTGATTTCGCATACAATAAAACCCGATTACATCTGACTCTGAAGAAATGTGTTAAATGTGGTTTCGGATCACTCAGTCTATCTGGCCCTGGCTGAGACCTGATTCTCCCACACTACGGTTTGAGGCATCGCAATAACTGCTCTGCTAATTTTATACTGCTTTCTTTATTGTTGAAACGATAACATTTCAAAACGGGATAAAATCGAAGTGAATAGACTGCTGCTGAATGCATAATATACTGGAAAGTTGAACATGACATTCTTTTTCAAAGTGTAATGCATAATAACTATTTAAATGTATTACTGCTAAAATAAAAAAGTGAACATGGCGTGTGCAAAAGTTTGAGCACCCTTTTAGTACTAAGTAGCACCACCTTTGGCTATATAACAGCTATATATTGATATTGATAAAATCGAAGTTAATAGACTGCTGCTGAATGCATAATATACTGGGGGCAAGTGACTGACAACAAGTGAGGCTGAGCTAATGGTAGCTAGTAAACAATTTATTGTGCTTAGACTGCCATCCTACTGTATACTATGTTAATCTGCTCTCAGGTCTGTAACACTACTGGTAATTTGTTTTTAATAAAGTTTTTATAAAAAAGTGAACATGGCGTGTGCAAAAGTTTGAGCACCCTTTTAGTACTAAGTAGCACCACCTTTGGCTATATAACAGCTTCCCAATGTCTCCTGTACCCCAAAACATACCCATCTGTGATGGAAAAAGTAAGTAATCCAAAAGTATTCTAAAAGTAATCTGAATACGTTACTTTTTTGAGACATGTAACTGTATTCGTATCGGATTACTTTCAGAGCCGTGTAATCAGTATTCAGGCACTAATTACATTTACAAAGTAACCCTCCCAACCCTGCCTACTCAGAAAGTAGGAATAGGAGAGAGGGAGTGCTTTTCTTTCATTCTCACAGGACAGAACTTTACATCTTAATATGATGTAGCCTAATGATATTTGGTTAATCGTTTATTTATTGATCGATTGATTGATGTTTAAAACACCTAACAGGTTCTGCCCTCCATACGATCAGGGGGCATAGTTGTGATCAAGGACAAAATTACATGTGCATACAATATAACTGAGACGGGTGCGTGAGGGTTGGACCCGAAATGCACGACTCAGAGACAATGACGTAAAATAAAGACCCGCAAGGGCTTTATTAGAGTAATGTTCAGGAGACGTAGTCAAACAGAAGCAAATTCCGATAACCGAAAAATCAAGCCAATAACCAAAATACAGTACCAAGGGAGAAGGCAGTCTCGAACTCGGTAAACCATGCAAAGAATCCAAATAAACCAGAATAGCTGTCAGCGAGGCAGAGGTACAGGAGGACGGTAGGCAGGCTCGTAGTCAGGGACGGTGCAAGAGTCAAGACCGAAGTCTGCTCCGCGGGGCAAAGGCACAAAAGACAGCAGGCAAAAACTTGTGGTCTAAACAGGCAGTGGTAACAAAACGGCAGGCAGTAACAATGGTCAGAAAACAGGCTTGGATCGTAACAAAGAAATCAGACTTGGGTAATGCTCAAAGGTGCTATAGAGATATAGGCAACAATTTCGCAAGGACGTGACAAAAACACTGAGCTTATATGGAGGTGTAGACAGGTGCAGACACTTAGCTTGAGAACAGAGCGAAACAGAAAACAGCTGAGGAGAGCATGACAAGGTAACAAGATAATTAGTCGTAGTTAGTAATTATCCTATCCTGACCTAGCGTTAGTAGATTAGTAAATTGACATGAACTACATGGTTAGTGAGTTCGTAAATCTCCAGCACATTGGCAATTAGAGTTACCAAATTGCCAATTGTGCTAGCAGAAACAATAAACCTATCTAATCGTTAGTAAATTAGTAATCAGACAAGGAGGGGAAACAATAAGGAAACGTGAGCGACAGCGAGAGAGAGAGAGAGAAAGCATGAACGCAAGATCTGCAGAAAGAACATGGAAAAGTGTATGACTAAACTATGAACAGAAACGTAACATGAAAACAGAATCAAGACATGACATGAAATTAAACGTGACATGAATTAAACATAAAACATGGCATGAATACGTGAAATCGTGACAATAACATTAACATTTCGCATTTCAGAAGGAGGGCGGAGAAATGTCGGTTCTATTTATGAATTGTTTTTCGTTGACTTATTTTGACAATCGTTAAAAGGATATTTTACGTGAAAAGTGTCATCCTTAATACATTACTTTATTGTAGATATTATCCGTGAACTATTTTCTAGCCTGGCAATGCACAGATATATTCACTCCGCCTTCGATTCTTGCGTGGAAGGGCTGCTAAAACGGCACGAACCCTCGTTACCAAAGGACTGTTTAAAATAATTAAGAGGAGATACATAATCTCGAATCAATTGCAAAATAACGCCACCAATAATTGAATGTATTCTTCCATGTCCAAGCCGCTTTAAGAAAATAATGGGGGTAAAATGATAATTTCCAATTATAGCGGTTGTGCATTTTGTAACATAAATGTCGCCTTCTGGCTGTTTGATGTCTGCTCGTCTACATATTGTTGTTTTCTGTCTTTTTTTTCAACAGAAATACTGAAATGTCTCATACTTTATTTCACCCATGACGCACTCGATGACCCTAGTTCTCCATGTTCTCCATGGAGGAGGCCCCTCCCCCGGAGTCATCCCCCCCGCCACAAATTATAAATACCTGGTGCGCTCGAGGTGGACTGCATTACTAATTCCCTGCAGTATTGATTGAGGCATACAGAAGTATAATACTATTAAAGTACGTTGACATGTATTCAAACAATATCGATGGGCCGCGTAGAGGAAGGTGTTTTGATTCTATGAACATGTGCTTTGAAGAAAAACAATACAACAGTGAGGTAAAAACGTATTTTATTTACATTTACTTGTAGTTTAATATTTCTATAGATCAATATAACTTCTGTAAAAGATTAACTGATTTGCTAGTCTATAAATATTTTGTTCATAATCTGTATGTTCACATTCGTATGTAAAATGCACTTCTGCCCTCTACCAGGCATGTTTACCACTGTTACTGTTTTTTAACTTCTTAATTATTGACCGAACAGTGGAAAGTTGTATCTTTATTTTGTTATTTATTTGTTTGTAACCATCTCATGACTTCGACCCTTTGTTCCTCTGATAGTGCTATATTTTTCCACATGGTAATGGATAACAAATACATTTTACCTCATTTTTATACCCCAGTGAAACAGGAAGCCATGGGAGGCCACAATAGAGTTCCCTAAGATTAAGATGAATGTACAAAGTAGCATGCTTTTTTGAACTCTTGTGATTTGCATATATAATTTGGCAATGTTAATTTGTCTGTACATGGACACAGAAGTGGTTCATGTAGGACATTTGGGCATTTCTCATTGCCATGGGTGACATACTGCTCTATCATGCAGTCTAGTGGTGCAGTCTGGTGCAATTATCACTCCCTGAAAAATGTTTCAATCAGCACCATTTTATTAAATACTGCCATATTCTTTATTGCAAACGATGGTGGTTTTGTGTGTATTAAACCCTCCCCAAATATTTAGTAAATATTTTTTCTTAAGAATACATTTAAACATTAACAGAATATGATTTCTTAACTGAATAAACTTTTATTCCTGACACTTCATGAATACTGCTGGATAAAACTTTCCACTTGTTTCCAACCAGTCAGTACCATTACCACCCTGTACCTTTCATGTCAAACTGCAGAAGTTAAGTAGAGTTGGGCTTGGTTAATACTGAAGCTAAATGGGGCTTGGCCTGGTTAGTACTTGGATGGGAAAACCAAGTTGCTCTATGAAGAGGTGTCAGTGGGCCAGTAGGGGGCACTCTTCTTTCTGAAAAAGCAAAACGGAGAACACCCAATGTCTCATTATAGTAATGGGGACACCGTACTGTAGAATGGATGAGACATTAAACCAAGATCCTGATTCACTGTGCTCATTAACAATTTCCATGGCTCAGTACTAGTCCAATCCCCATAAAACTATCACTCTACATCTGGCTTGCTCTACAAATATAGTGAATAAAATACATTTCAGTAGCCACAAAAACCTGCATAAATGTGCAGTTGTGCATAATTATATATGACTGCATGGTCCAGGAAAGTAGTTGATTGATTGTTAAATACTTGGATTTATGAGGAGGCTGTATCAGCATCTTTCTGCCGGAGGACTGGATTTCAGGCAATACAACCTGCCTATTCATTAATTGAATGAATCCAGAAGCCCACTGGACACAATTAGCCAAAAGTCAGTCCCAAGTGTTTGTTTCCCTTACACTTGTTTTGTTTTAGTAAAAATGTTCAAAGGTTGAAGAGAATGAAGACAACAAAAGCATATCATCAGAAAGTGAACACACAATCATATTCTCCCCTAAAAATGGACTTGTGAAGACACTGAAGCTTTTCCAGGTATATCTAGTTCCACGCTGGTTAGAAATGGGTTTTAGTGGCTTATTCACACATTTTTTAAAATCGTTTTTTATACATTTGTTTCAGATTTTTTTCCCGTTTTTATCCCAATTTGGTAGCCAATTACACCCTCTATTTATTTCGATTTACCTTCACCACACGAGTCTGCCGCTCGTCTCTACGTGGCAAGCTAATTCTCTGAGGGCAGCGAACTCTGCTTCCTTCGAGATGGAATTTTCCCACCCACGTTCTGGAAACATCCTTACGTGCTTCACGGCGGACACGAGACGGTTCACCCTCCCCCCTCCCCCTGGGGCGGACAGCCAAATGCCGCCCCCAATCGGGACTGATGACCAGGGCCACTCTGGTGGAGACGGGTTTAGAACCGTGTCCCTGACAGGCAGCGCACACCGTATCGCACCAGCCAAAATACAGTGCCTATAGAAAGTCATCATACCCTTTTGAAATAGTCACTTTTTTTGTCTTACAGCCTGAAATGAAAGCCATAAAATCCATCTTTTTCCAGCTTTATTTACACATTTTGCCTTACCACATCCAAGTGAAACAAAAGGGCACAATTTCTGATAATTAATCAAAAAAGAAAAACTAGGATAACAGGGTTGGAAAAGTGATCAGTCCCCTGATTTAATACTTTGTAGAGGCACCTTTTGCTTTAATTACAGCCATCAGTCTGTTTGGATATGTCTCTACCAGCTTTGCGCACCTAGATTGGGCAATATTTGCCCATTCTTCCTTGCAGAATTGTTCCAGTTCAGTCAAATTCAAAGTCAAATTTTGGCGGTGTGTTTTGAGTCGTTGTCATGCTGGAAGGTGAACCACCTGCCCATCTTCAGCTGTCTAGCAGAGGGCCGCAGGTTTTCCTCAAGAATTTGGGTGCACTTGGCATCATCCATTTCCCCTTCAATCCTGACCAATTGCCTAGTCCCCACTGAAGAGAAACACCCCCACAACATAATGCTGCCACCACCATGCTTCACTGTAGGTATGGTGTGTTTTGGGTGGTGTGCTGTGTTTGGTTTCCGCCAAACATAGCGCTTGGAGTTCAGTCCAAAAAGTTCAATCTTGGTCTCATCTGACCATATAACCTTTTGCCACATGGCATCAGAATCTTCTATGTGTTTCTTCGCATAACGTAAACGAGACTCAGTGTGACACTTTTTCAGAAGAGGCTTCTTTCTTGCCACCCTGTCATACAGGCCAGCTTTGTGTAAAGCTTGTGAGATCTTCCCTGATCAATCTTTTCCTGGCTCAGTCATCCAGTTTGGAGGGACGGCCCGATCTTGGCAAGGTGTGGGTGGTGCCATATGCCTTCCACTTCTTAATAATACTTTGAACGGTACTCAGAGGGATAGTTAAAGCCTTTGAAATCTTTTTATATCCTTCTCCTAACTTGTGCCTATCCACAACTTTATCCCGGAGTCCTTTTGAAAGCACCTTTCCAGCTGTGGTGAATTATTTGCATTACCATGCACTACTAGGAGTGGAATCCTCAAGGAACAGCTGATTTTATTGTGAAATAATCAAAACCACTACAATTGATGCCAGGTGGGGGCCAATTAGCTTGGTGTGTGATCTGGAAGGTGATTGGTTATACCTGAGCAAGTTTATAATGGTTATTCTAAGGGGACTGATCACGTTATTCTTGTTTTTCTTTTTTTAATAAATTATCAGAAATTGTGCCCTTTTTTTCACTTGTATGTTGTAAGGCAAAATGTGTAAATAAAGCTGGAAAAAGATGGATTTTATGTACTTTCATTTCAGGCTGTAAGACAAAAAAAAGTGACTATTTCAAAAGGGTATGATGACTTTGTATAGGCACTGTACAGTGCATTAGACCGCTATCCGCCACCCTTTATTCACAAGTTTTAATGGCTCACAATGTAATTTGTGGCATCAGTGCTTGTGTACATAATTGTTGTTTAGACATTTCTTATCCTGCATTCTGCCACTGCATGCATTTGTTCAATTTTTTTAATTATTTATTTTTCCGATTTTACCCCGTTTTTCTCCCAATTTGGTAGCCAATTACTCCCGCTGTGCTTAGTTCAATCCCCTCCCTCGTAGTTTGCTGCTGTAGTCCTGTGACCGGCAGTGACAAAGACGAAGCACTGCCTCCTCCGAGACACACTCGCCAAGCTGTCGACTGTAATTCCGGTACCCCAGAACCACTCCTGTGGGCAGCCACTGTGTCGGCTTCCCAACCCCCTCCCAATTGCCAATTGTCGCCCCGATGGCACTCCCGGCCAGAGCCGACTCTGGCGCGACGGGGAATCGAACCCCGGTCGCCGTGGCCAGCATTGGACGTTGAAACCACTAGACCATGCGGGAGGCCCCACTGCATGCATTTCTAAGTATTTATTTGGACCCTGCAACCACATCACTGCTGTATGATTACCCTTTCTCAACCTAAATGATAAAATAATGTGCTTGCCATTTGTATTCCAACCATTTCTCCTTGTATCTGTCTGACAGGAAGTGCATGCAAATTTAATTCACATAGAATCCAGGAAATCAAAGAGATGTAGCTCACAGTTTGAGATTGTTTTGGACTACGACAGCAACCGTGTGCAATTAAACAAAATGATCCAGTTGCTGCAAAAGCAGATGAATGTAGTGGACATGGACTCACCTGACAAATCCTGCTTGCCCGAAGAAGGTAAAAACAAGAGGTCACTTGCAAAAATGTATGTAAAACCTCACGATTGTTTCAGACGTGGCTAATGTGTTGATGTCCATTTCAGATGTAGTTAACATGCCCTGGTTTCCTAAGAAAATCTCTGACCTGGATAAGTGCTCACACCATGTGCTGATGTATGGCTCAGACTTGGATGCAGATCATCCAGTGAGTATGGTCATAAATCATATACCAAACATGTTTATGACTTGAACAATCCAGTCTGCTCCACACTGCTATGATAATAACAATAATGTGTACTTTTGGTTTCAATCAAATCACAATCAAAGCTCTCATCTCTTTCACCACCATTATGTAGCACCCATCTGGGTGATGCATGCTAGCTATTATTTCCACCAGAACACTTCATGAATCAATTCTGGCAGACCCAAAGATTGAGATTTTCCAAGGTTATAGACTTATGAGAAAAGGTGTACAAAAGTTATAGAAAAGTGAATGATTAAACAGATGATTAGAAGGCTAAATTGCTAGAGGCCATTTAAAATTAGAGCATGACACTGGGGCAACACCCCTGCACTCTATGTACCTGTAAGTACTATGTGATCTGACATGACCACAGCGATTCAGGATTATTGTTTATCTATCCATACGCAATACACTCCATCTCTGTTTTCTCTTGGCAGGGCTTCAAGGACAATGTCTACCGGAAGAGGAGAAAGCACTTTGCTGATATAGCCATGCGCTACAAACAGTAAGTTCATATATATATATATATATATATATATATATCATAATACACTTTGTTCCAAAATATATTATGTAATCTTGAGTAAATTTAAGAAAAAAGGAGGATAAAATCTCCTCTTTACCCTTTACTGCTGTCATGTCAATTTGTTTGCTGAGTAATTATTTGTTATAAATCCATGTAGTCCCATTTTCCCAGCGTTTTACAAAGGACACCTGGCATAAAAGTGGATTAGAAATCACCCATCTAATTTGTGTTCCTTCTGGAATAAGGTGGTAATTACCAATGTCATCTTACATGTTGAATTGTAAATAAATGGCCTCTCTTGTGGCTCTCCTGCTGGCAGTGGGGACCCCATCCCTCGCATCCAGTTCACAGAGGAGGAAGTGCAGACGTGGGGTGTGGTGTTCAGAGAGCTCAGCAAGCTGTACCCCACCCATGCCTGCCGGGAGTATGTGAAAAACCTGCCGCTGCTGTCTGAACTTTGTGACTGTCGTGAAGATAACATACCACAGCTGGAGGATGTTTCGCAGTTCCTAAAGGGTGAGACAGGGGGCAGTGTCCTGCTGAGCCTGTAACTGCATCTGTCTGAATTGGAAAAACAGGATTGCAGTCTGCTTTTCATGCAACTCTTGACAGCTAGCTTGTACCCTGGATATTACTAGACATACTGTCAGTATTTGAATTTTCAGATTTTCAGATCAAAGATATTCAATGACTATATTATTAAAATGTTAAATGTATTAATGTGCCCTGGTCTCCCTGTGCTCTTGTCTTCCTGTGCCCTGGTGTCCCTGTGCTCTGGTCTCCCTGTGATCTGGTTTCCATGTGCTTTGGTTTCCATACAGAGCGTACTGGCTTCACTATCCGGCCAGTAGCAGGCTACCTCTCCCCCCGAGACTTCCTGGCTGGCCTGGCCTTCCGGGTTTTCCACTGTACCCAATACATACGCCACAGCTCTGACCCTCTCTACACACCAGAGCCGTGAGTATTCCAAGCGCCTCGCAAAATGTGCCATTTACTGTGATTCACACTACCCAAATTGCCTTAATGTAGAAATCTGTTCTTATGATATCTTCATTCTGACTCATAGAGCACAGGTGGATCACAGCTCTAACTTGTTTAATTGTAGTTATATATTTTTAAACACATTTTCATCTCAGATTTTCTCTTTTCTCCCAATTTAGAACATTCAATAGTATTCGTAGGCCAGGCCCAGGCTGCAACGTCCTTGGCTAATTTGAGGAAGTTCAGACAAGCACACAATTTCCTCAGACGCATGTGCTGCTAGCCCCCACGTTTTTTACACCTGATATGTATTATTACTTGTCTGTGGAAGCATTTGGATTTGGCCCTCCTTATTTAATATTCTTTTAACAAAACCACTTGTGTTCAGACAGGTTGCTTGAGGTGCCCAGAGATCTGTTTAAGAAGAGGTACCTAACAAAGTAAGGTACCTCTTCTAAGGTACATCTTTGGAGCTGCCATTTAGAAGTTATTGTTTGGAATGACTAGGCACAGTCATAATCCCATTGCTACAATGTGCTCCAACCTCAATTTAGTGCAGACTAGCACGGGTGTCCTCTGAAATATGTGCATCCAGCCACTAGTAATAGAACATCAGAGTTAAGCACTGATCAGTCAACCGAATGCGGTATGAACTCATAAGTAGCATACGCAACTATGCTTCATCATCAATATCAAGCTCTTTATTATCAATGATGGAAAAAAGTAAGCATTAGGCCAAAACCAAATAAAATCACACTTTCTATTAATACATTTTTTAAAATTATATAAAAATTAGACATGACCGCCACCATAGGCGGAGGGTAAACCAACTGCAGGGTAAAGCTATTGCACATGCGAATTTCAAAGTTTAGGCATATGCACGTTCTCTGCGCATGCACTATATTTTGACTAGTAGATGGCAGTGTGAATCAATTATTATGCAAGTCATCAAGAAGAGTTTTCTTTTCCGTTAACGCGCTACCAGCTTTATTAAAACAAAGCATTGAGATGCTAGGAAGTACACAGAAAACACGACAAACGCATGGGGGTCACTCTCTACACATACACCTACCATCATGGTGCACAACACAAAGGGTCACATACAATAACCCTCCGTAACAGGGGAGGGAGAGACTTTCATACAAGCATCATTCCACAATTATACAAATAGTAAAATGTTAACATAACTAAATAATAAATAATAGATGTGGCGTTCGCAAAGGCCTGTGGGACATTATGTAGTGCATATCGCTAGAGCCGTAAGTTAGCCGTGGTGGCCAGGCTACATACAAGAACTGGCAACCGCTGATAACACACACAATATGGTGGTTCATTAGCATTGTTGGTTGTTAAGATTCAAGATTCAAGATTTATTTATTGTCATTGTACTGCTACAACGAAATTAACACAACACTCCTAGTGGGGCTCCAATATAAAATAGAAATAAATACAAAATAGACATGGGACAAAATAGACATGGGGGCAAAGTTCGATACACTGTACATGCACCCACACACACACACACACTTATTTAAGAAGACTATTATAAATGATAAATGAGACTATTATAAATGCAAGACATTCACACCACACACCTGCTACATATTGCACATGTAGATTATACATGCACTTATATTGCACTTATTATAAGTTATATTGCACATATTTTCAGTTATACAGTGGTCCCTCGCTATAACGCGGTTCACCTTTCGTGGCCTCGCTGTTTCGCAGATTTTTTTGTGCAATTTTGCATGCTTTTTTTTTACAGCGTATGAACGCGCATTGTGTTCTGCGTCCTGATTGACAATGATCTACAGTCCCTTAGCCAATCAATCTCCTCTGTGCCATGTCTCCTGTACAGTACAGAATGTGTTCAGCTTGCCAAATGTAGGCCTACATAGGCACGGTCAAAGGAACTGTGAAATACGCGCGAGTCACTATTAATAATTTCTTATGTGTCCATCCTCGTAGGTTGATCATTAAAATTAAATTTGTTTCTAAAAGCTATCATATTTATGTATATGGAAAACGTTTATATTTTTATTTCTCAAATAAATGTTTGGGCCTGAAAACAGCTTTGATCTTTGGTTTCATTCTATAATACTGTACTTATTTTTTTTTATCTACGAAGGTTTGAACTTTGAGAGTGTTTAAACAAGAGAGAAATGTGAGAAAATGTTAATGCCTGTCTGAGAAAAGTGTATAAAGTGTGTGGTGAGAGGTTTTACAGCCTTAAAACATATATAATAATTGTAAAAAATAAAGCTGACTACTTCGCGGATTTCGCCTATTGCGGGTTATTTTTAGAACGTAACCCCCGCGATAAACGAGGGACCACTGTATTGCACATGGGAGTATGTATTGAGGCACCATGACTAAAATGCTGAGCTGTTAGGCAGCATGGACTAAAATGCTATAGTGCATGGGAGCTGTCTTTCAGTGCAGCATTCAGGACAGTGATGGCCCTGGGATAGAAACTGTTCAGTAGTCTTGTGGTGTGTGATTTGACAGTCCTGTAGCGTCTGCCTGACGGCAGGAGGCCAAACAAGTGATGCCCGGGGTGGGTGGGGTCCTTGGTGATGCTGGTGGCTTTTCTCAGGCAGCGGGAGGTGTAGAGGTCCTGGATGGCAGGGAGCTGGGTGTTGGTGGTCTTCTGGGCTGAGTTGACGACTCTCTGTAGAGCCTTCTTCTCAGCCACAGAGCAGCTTCCGTACCACACCCAGATCCCGTAGAGGCGGAGTTAGAGGCACAAATTGTGATCAAGGGCAAAGAGGACGAGATCCAGAGATTGGAGAAATGTTGTCGGGACCAGAGGGAGGACCTGGTGAAGAACCAGAGACGGGCGGCCATGGTGGAGGACCAATGGCGAGTCACCCTCCGGGAGGTCCAGCAACTGAAAGGTGTCCAGACTGAGCTGTACCAGATGAAAGCTGAGTTGGGGACCTTGGAGGAGCGCCATCTGGTGGCCGTGGGGAGATTGCTGCAGGAGCACACTGACTCGCTGAGAGTCATGGCTGGGGAGCTGGAGAAGGACAAGGCATCCCTTGGCGATGACATGAGGCGGGTCGAGGCCCAGAACCTGGCACTCGAAGAGAAGGTGAGAAACCTAACCAGGATGTTGGAGGACGAGCATCTGCAGGGTCTGAACATTCAGAAAGCCCAGGAACAGGCTAAAGAGGAGTATGCCAGGGCCTTGGGGGATGCACAGACCAGACTCGCCCAGAAGGAGGCGGAGCTAAGGAGAGCAGCGGAGAACCATGCGTCCGAGGCGGAGCAACTCCGGAGCCAAATGGAGCAGGAGAGCGAGGGAAGGCGGGAGCTGGAGGCTCAGTTGGAAGAGGTGAAGTTTCATCTAAAAGAACAAGAAGCGAAGATTTTTGTTTTGCAGGAACTGCACCAAACCACCTCTGCAGCCCTCCTGACTGAACAAAAGGAAAATGAAGAGCTCCCTGTTTTGAAAGAGCAACTGCGTGACTTAAAGCAGAGGCTGGACCAAAAAGAAGCCCAGCAGCGGGCCACGGAGAACTATTTTTGTGAAGTCCTGAAAGTAAAAACGGAGACTGTGCTGGACCTACAAGACCGACTGGAAGGGGTGAGTGAAGAGCTGGACTTTGCAAAGTGTGTTCCTGTCACCCAAGACGCTAGCACGCAGGTGGAGGTCTCGAAGCCAGCGGAGCTGGGAGGAGATGATGACCAGACGTTGGAGTCAGAGCGGGATAGATGGTCCTCAGTCCCACTCGACCTGCAGGACCTTGGAAGGGGACTGGAGGAGCAGTATGCTGACAAGGAGCTATGGTTGGACCATGGTGTGGAGGAAAACCTCTTGGCCATGGCTGAGGCCGGGTGGAACACCCAACCATCTCCTGACCTGGTGAGTCCATCCCCTTCCATAAAGTTAAAAAGACAGAAGAGAGTAATGGAGTTAAGAAGTGCTCATCTGAAGAAAAGTAAAGGAAAACGGAACAGAATGATGATGAAATGGAATGACCCTAGGAAATGTCTATGGAAAGGTGATTTGAAGGAAAATGTGGAAAAGAAATCAAAGGAGAAAGCTAATTATCTGTTGAAGAGTGTATTTTCCCCAATTACCCCACTTGACCCTCTGAAAGCAAAAGGAACATGGAAGAAAAGGCCAAAGAATGGACTACGGAGTGAAATGCTGCACAGGGTTCGCTGGAGCAGCCATGGAAGGCTGGTGAGGACCAGAGCAAGAGTGGTAACCGTTCTGTCCATGGAGCCCAGAGCCAGTACCCACATGTGGCCAGTTTGGGGCAGACAAGGTAAGCAACTTGTTCCATTCCCTAACGGTGTGCAGATGCTTTTTCAGGCAGGGAATGGAGATGGAGTCTGGACATTTGATCCCGGTGGAGCATTGCCTGAGTGGACCTGGAGGGGGGGGGCCTCCTGGTGGCTGCTGGACAGGCCGCTCAGCCCTCCCGAGGTCAGAGCTGAGGAGGAGGGTGTGTGGCAGCCCAAGGGGCTGCACCAGAAAATGGCTGCCTGGCCTCCAACACATGGCAGCCCAAAAACACTACATTTCCCAGCAGGCCACAGAAACACCTGAGCAGAGTCAAGCAATGGAGCTAACGAACAGCTGAAAGCCATTTTGAGGCCTATTTAAAGGGCTGATTCCCATTGCACTGGGAGAGGAGTAGGAAAGTGTTGGTGAGTGTGTTTGAAGAGAGAGAAACCTGTGAAGTCTTTGACCAGCCAGGAATTAGAAAGAGTGTTGGAGTGTGTTTGTTTGTGTATGAAATTTGGATTGTTTTGAGGACCCCCTTTGGATTGACTACGGACTGGATTACGGAACTGAACTGGATTTTGGAATTGGAACGGACATTGACAACGAGCTAGGATTGCGGACTTTGTGTGTTTGTTTTCCCCTGAAGACCCCACCCTTTGTTTTGTGTTGTCAAGAGATTAGTAGTTTAATAAATTCTCATTTTGTTTATATTACTGCCTCCTCTGTGTTCTTGCACTTGCCTACGCCCTCTGCAAGGTCCGTGAGTGTCGCCCAACCCCTGGGGACACCACAATATACACTCCCGGTCAAAAGTTTTAGAACTTATTCCCATCTTCCAGTTTTTACTGACATTTAAGCAGTTCAAGTCCAGTGATTAACCTGAAATGGTACAAAGGCAAGCGGTAAACTGCGAGAGGTAAAAAAAGAAGTTTAGTTTAGGTTTAAGTTACACCTGCTCATTAATGCAATTATCTTATCAGCCAATCATGTGGCAGCAACTCAATGCATAAAAGCATGCAGATATGGTCAAAAGGTTCAGTTGTTGTACAGACCAAAAATCAGAATGGGGAAGAAATGTGATCTAAGTGACTTTGACCGTGGAATGATTGTTGGTGCCAGACAGGGTGGTGTGAGTAACTAGAGTTTACAGGGAATGATCCATCCATCCATCCATCCATCCATTGTCTAAGCCGCTTATTCCTGGTGAGGGTCGCGGGGGGGTGCTGGAGCCTATCCCAGCATGCGTTCCGGGCGAGAGGCAGGAATACACCCTGGACAGCCAATCCATCGCAGGGAACACTCATACCTACGGGCAATTTAGACTCTCCAATTAGCCTAACGTGCATGTCTTTGGACTGTGGGAAGAAAATACCCGGAGGAAATTGCGGACACGGGAGAACATGCAAACTCCGCACAGAAAGGCCCCCGGCCTGGATTCGAACCCGAGACCTTCTTGCTGTGAGGCGACAGTGCTATCCACTGCACCACCGTGCCGCCTACAGGGAATGATGCAAAAAAACATCCAGTGAGTGGCAGTTCTGTGGGCCAAAAATGCCATGTTAATGAGAGCGATCAGAGGAGAAGAGCCAGACTGGTTCAAGCTGACAGGAAGGCGACAGTAACTCAAATAACCATGTGTTACAGCATGGTATGCAGAAGAGCCTCTCTGAACGCACAACACGTTGAACCTTGAAGTGGATGCGCTACAGCAGCAGAAGACCACACCGGGTTCCACTCCTGTCAGCTAAGAACAGGAAAGTGAGACTACAGTGGGCACAAGCTCACCAAAACTGGACAGTTGAAGATTGGAAAAACGTCACCTGGTCTGAGGAATCTCGATTTCTGCTGTGACATGCAGATGGTAGGGTCAGAATTTGGCGTGGTATGAAAGGTAAAAGTTATGAGAATAGACTGAAGGCACTCAATCTATTTTTAAATTCCTAAAACTGATGAACAAAGTGAACTACAAGATACGTTTTAAGATAAGTGGGGTCAGCAGAACAAGAGGCCACAGGTGGAAATTAGTTAAAGGCAAATTCCGCACAGATGGGGTTTTCAGAGAGTTGTCAATGCCTGGAACAGCTTTCCAAGTCGGGTAGTAGAGGCAGAAACACCAGGCTAGATGCAATACTATATACTCTTTAGATTAGGACAAGACGAGCCAAGATGGGCTGAACAGCCCAATCTCGTCATTATGTATTCTTATGTTTTAATGTTCTTATGTTTAAGACCAGTTAAATTAACTGAGTTGTTGAAATTGTGCTGTGGTCCGATTGGTCAACCCAACTTCCTGGCAGTGCCGATATTTGTTATAAAGCATGGCTAAATAGAATGTTCATACTTCATTTTATTATCATTGCGGCTTCCACTAAAATAAACATCCTAGACATAATAATAAAAATAAATGTAAAAAAGACATTTGGACATACCCAAATATAACAGTTGATACGTAGCTCAAGGACTGTGTTGGCCACATGGATACATTTGGTAATATTTGAAAGGAAACACAGTGTAGTTTACAGGAGTGTGCTCAAATATGTGGACACAACACAGTCTAAAGTACCAAAGCATATACGCATTGTATAGTTTTCTTGTGTAGAAACTCATGTTTGAAAGCAATATAGGAGTCACATTTCATGATAGACCTGTGGATTTCTATGCATGCCTTGTACGACATGTCAGCTAAGTCTGTGGTGGCCAAATTAGCCCAATGATTTCTATTCACTTCTGTGACTCTAGAAAACATCACTGTCACATGCCGTGTGACAAAACCAGGATTGAAACAGAACAGCAGGATGCAGGGATTGGGTTGTTCAGCCTACAGACCAGAATATTTGTTATTTCTCCCACGGGGAGAGAGAAGGAACCAAACTGTACAAATAAATAAAATACATTTCAGCCGCCCCCCTCACGGGTTCTGGCCAAAAAAAATAAATCTAAATAACAAACTAAATAAAAGCACCTTTCGGCAAAACACTCCGATAAACATGACACAACACAACACACAACGTTTACAACTTTTGAGTTAGTTCCGCATGGTTCTTTCCGAATGCTTTCAGGTCCCATGTTCCAGCCACCTACTAAGAGAGCAGTTTTAAGCACACAGGTACAATGAGATAATGCTGCACAGCTGTGAGCCCTAGCTGCCCTGCCATTAGGCATGGCTGTTAATCACCCCGATTCTCCTGCCTACACCAACGCCTCCCACAATCACCAAATCTATCGCCCAAACTATTATAGATCATTGTTTTACTCACAAAACAGATAATAATGTGATAACTCAAAGTGTCTCCTAACGTCTCCAATTTGAGCAAGAGCCACTCCAGTTGATCGGCTGCCTGCAGTCTATCTGCACCCACCGCACATGTATTACTCCAACACAATGACTATGCTGCTCAGCTGATGGACTGCAGAGTGAAGAGACGTGGTGGCTGGCAATGCTCATCTGCAATTTCCCGAATTGAAAGAGGAATGTTGCAGTAATGGAATAGGCCTACATATATTCCATATTTGGAGATAAAAATCCTCTGTTGATAAGTAAAATATATTTATATATTTTTGGCTCTAGGGACACACGTGAAATGTCTGTGTATATTTTTTCGGCTCTAGGGACACGTGTCATGAGCTGTTGGGCCATGTTCCCCTGCTGGCTGAGCCCAGCTTTGCTCAGTTCTCCCAGGAGCTCGGCCTAGCCTCCTTGGGGGCCTCTGATGACTCTGTCCAGAAGTTGGCCACGGTGAGTGCCAAACCTGCACCCCCGATACAATCTGCTTTGTCCTTAACTATAAGTATTAGATTTAAGCAAGCTCCACTTATGTTTTTAAACAGCATTATCAGTGCAACAGTGACCTTGCTATATTTGTTACTCACTACCCGGTGTAGTGACATTAGCTTGGTTCGCAACAATGTACCCTCATTCAATATTTATTTAGTGGGGATGGCAGCCAGTAGAACCCAATTTGTCAGCGCAAATAACAGATGGACAACAACTTTGGGAATAATGTGGCATTTATTAATCAAGTTGAAATATCAATGTATATCAATTTATGCTCTGTAATAAATCCAATTACCAAAGTGCTGATTAATAAATGTACCAAGTAAACACTTGGTGGTTAATGTCACGTGTGCACCAATGCTCACAGCACTGGCACCTTCTGGATTGTATCCTGGTATGACAACAGGACACCAAAGACATTCTCCATACCAGAGTCATGCTAAGTGCTGATTATTACACTGACCACAGACTAGTGCGGGCATTGATGGGATTCCAGCTGAAGTATACAAACAGGGATGAAATGCAGTTCTGGACAGGCTGACAGGCTTATTCACACTGTGCTGGGAAAAAGGGATGATACCCAAGACCTGCGGGATGCAGTTATTGTGTCCCTCTACAAAAACAAAGGGGAAAACCTCTGACACCTCTAACTACCGTGGAATCGCCCTCCTCTTAGTAGTAGGGAAAATTCTTGCCAGACTCCTACTGGATAGAATTGTACCCACAATCGCAGAGGACATCCTGCCAGAGAGCAGACTTGATCTTTGTCCTGAGACAGCGCCAGTAGATGCCTATAAACCTGCCCCAACAGAGATTGCCCTCACCTCCCCGCAACTCATACTCTACTCTCCGCTCCACTCCCATAGTCCCAAGGGCCGTCTGCCTTACATTGCTAAGGGGATCCCCTGAATTGAGACACACAACCAGCTTTAAAGACAAGGCTGTAAGAAAACATGCCCCGGTCAACATTCCTCACATGGACGTACTCGTTATGCCCAACTCAAAGTATCCATTCACAATAACCCATCCTTCACCTGGTTACACTCAGATTTAAGTTCTTCGCACTGTGTTTTAACTGAGGCTTCAAAGGTAGGGAACTTAATGTCCATCATCCGGCAGATGAGAGGTTGTACTGATATTGCATTGGGAGTTTGTTGATATGACTGAATGCATTGGCATGGTGTTGATATCAATGTATGCATTGTATTGTAGTGTTACTTCTTCACAGTGGAGTTTGGACTGTGCAAACAGGAGGGAAAGTTGAAAGCCTATGGAGCAGGACTGCTATCATCCATTAGCGAGCTGAAGGTGAGATACTCATTACCTTATCCAAGATAAATATATTTCAACCAGGGGTGTGTTGACTAGATGGAAAATAGGAATATCGGACCAACTTTGCAATTTTATGACTGACTACAATATAACTATTTTTTGAGAAATTCATAGTTGGAAAAACAGCTGAGATTTTTCATAAATTTGATCACCCCTGTGTCAATAAATGTTTCAGATTTCTCTCGTTTCTTCTAAATATAGTACAAACATTTTAACATTTTTGGGGTATAAAATATGGATGTGTCCCACAAATGAATCCTGCTTGTCCTGCATTTGGACTGTTTGAATCCGTTCACCCTATACATAAATCCCCCATTACGCGATAATATTTTCTGGATGTTCTGTATTTCATCTCATTCTGAGTCTATTTGAAATGCAATCTGTATTCAGCTAAGCAGTTCAAAGTACTTTGCACTTGTAATGAGTGGTTCAATGCACTTGAATGAGAGAGAAGCAAGAGAAATCTAAAATGATGTTTATTTACATGGGGTGATGATATTGTTGAGCGGGGGTAACACAAATTATTTAATAAAATAATATCTGTCATGTTATTACTTTAATTCAAATGAGGGACAACGGCCATTATTGCAGGACACAGGAAAAATGTAGTCAAAATGCTGCTGACATCTGGTCACCCCACGCAAAGCATCACAAGTGCATCAATGAAATGAAGTTAAAACAAGGCCTACTGTTAAAACCAATTTTAATAAAATAAACTTTGATGACAATACACAAACTAAACTAGTCTAATGTGCACTGCACATCTTCCTCTTTTTCCTCCCTGACAATGATATCAGGGAGGAGGTTTTCTCCGTTTTCTACTGAGAAAAACTAATTTTTTTAGTACTCCATTTTAATTGATGTGCTCTTTGCAAGCCATGGCATTTGCTCTTCATCAGACATGACGAAATTGCCAGTTGCTATGGCAAAGGTTTCAAAGGGAAAAAAGCGAATTATCTGATTGGCATAAGAAACCAAACCCTCACTACACCCACAGGTAATTTATTCTTCTTAAAGCAACTTCTTTCACAACTTCCCTTCAGGTGCACTAACATCTCTATCTCTTGTCACAAAACTACCACATTACATTACATTACAGGCATTTAGCAGATGCTTTTATCCAGAGCGACTTACACAGTTTACATTTCTTAACATACAATCCATTTATACATCTGGATATTAGCTGAAGCAATTCAGGTTAAATACCTTACTTAAGGGTACAGTCCCCATCTAGGAATCAAACCTACATATATTTGGACATGTCTTAATGTGCCTCTGTCCTGGATTAATGCTACTGTCTGCACATTGCACTTTGACAATTAAATTAGAGCCGTATTGTCTGTGCTACACCAAGTTCATTGCACTTTACCTCATACAGTAAGGGTGAAAGAAAGGAAATATAAATATGGATAGAACTTAAAATACAAAAAGCATGTCTTTGAGCAAACGAGTGCAACAGTATCCGCCTGGCACACTGCACACAGACATGTAATTTATTTTGCACGACTTTCAATTTAACAATAAACCAGCTAAAAATAGCAATAGGCCAACATTTAAACATAAATATATCAGCTAAGGTCTAAGATTAACACCGAGCAGGAATCATCTGGAGTGTTGGGGAAGTCAGAAGCGGTCCTGGCTCACTTGGTGCCCTAGGCAAGATCAGTCAAAATTGCAGCTGTTTGTCAGTTGCTATTGAGATATTATTTCCATTTGCTTGTGTGTGTTACGAGAGCAGGAGCACATTTGGTTGCAATGTTATTGTGTGATATCATTGATTGACTTGTACTGCACAGTGTAAGTTCGGAGGCGCTATTGACCTCCACCCCTCCCCCACTTTGGGTTTCTAGTAGGTGAGGACTAGGAGACTTCATAGGCTGACAGACAGCAGAAGCAGTGGGATGAAAAAGTTGCATCATGCCTGCCCGATGCTAGCATAGCACTGTAGAGCAGCGCTGAGCGCAGCTAAGCGAGACTGAAGTGAGCGTGCATCTGTGTCTGTATATGGAGAGATGTGTGCATGCGCTCCTGGCTGGCGTGCCACCCTAGGTGACTGCCTATGTTGCCTATGCCAGGCAAACTACAGCAAAGCTACCATGGTGAGAAAAGTAGTTGGCTACACTAAAACTACTTTTAATAAATAGCTAACTACATTGAAGTTACTTTATGGAAAGAAAGTAAAACTATGTGCACATAAATGGCCATTGCTTTATTTACTTTTACATTAGCTCTTCTAAATGAATTACCTTTAAGTGCAGATAATTACCTAGCACTGGGCATATACCTGGTAATTAATACACTGTAAAAGAGAGTGCAATCCAGTTTCTGTTTACTGAACATACAGTATGTACCTCCATCTGACAATGAAGACAAAATATTTTCAGGGAACTCTGATCTGTCAATGCAAATTAAGGATGAGTATGTACACAATTAAGACTTTTTTTTGGAATGGAAACACTTTGATGTCATACAATAAGTAGCTTCTATCCAGGGTGAGATTAGATGCCTGTTCTACATTCCCAGAACATGGAGTAAATAGTGAGTTTACAATGTACACCAATATGCACAGTGGAGCGAAAGCGCTTTTTGTCCCTTGTTTGTTCAAACAGCTGTGATTTTTATTCTGTAATATTTTCCCAATTTTCTTCACACATTTTTTACATCTTCACATGCACTCCTGGAGAATGCTAACCTGCCGCCCTGTGTAGCTGTTCACACTGATGGCTATGGAAAGATGCTTTAATCTCCATTCATTTCACTGGAAAGATGCACCTGCTTGCGCTTGGCACGTGAATGGAGACTAAACTAACTAACTAAACTAACTAGCGGTCACAGAATATGAAAATATTATTTTTATGTGTGCCCCACCAAGAGAAAATAGCACTGGCCCCACTGCATACAGATGGAATATAAACGAGTGCTCAAAGTTGGCACTTTGCAGCCCTGCTAGGACATTTGCTTGTTGATGTTTAATGAATGAACCAAAGCCACAACCTCTGTGTTGAGGACAGAAATCCTGAAACCCAAGTTCAACATTCAACTTAGCCATCCCTTTGGCTAACATAGTTAGCCAGAGTTGCATGGTAAAACCATAGATATAAATACGTAGATGCCGCATTAGCTGCTGTTGTATGTTGCAGCAATACGTCTGTACGGCCACCAAACATATGTGTATTGAGAGATGCAAACTTCTCCTGATAAAATGTACTGTAACTCGCTTAATTCTCAACCAATTTTTGTGAAATTTCGGATTGTTACGTCCCAAAATTTTCTCGCACTACAATAGCCGAGTGAACAGTACTGGACACAAAGCAACTAAGCCACCAGGCCAAACCATCCACAATTAAACAAATATTTATTTACAAGACAAACAGTTATCAAGACAACATACTTACATACAGTTGTATTAATTAAACTGAAAGAAAACAGATTCTACCTAATCCTGTCTTCAAAATGAAAAGCTTTCTCTCTACCGAAGCAAAAGAAAAAAAGTCTGGATAATCTACTCTACACTGTCCCTAACTACAAAATGTGCACAAAACAAAAGAACACGCCAAGGAGCAAGACATTTACAAACCTCCCAAAAGCACATAAGCTGAAATGAGCTAGACAAAATCAAGGCAAGAGGCAAAGAGCTGGGGTGCGGCCCGCCTTTATCCCCATGGGTTGGGCGTGGCCAGCAGTTCACAGCAGGGCGCAATCAGCGATTATTGAGGGGAATTGGACAGGCAAATCTCCGAATGTGGGTCCAATCAAGGCAACATGCACCCAGTCAGCCACCTGCAGCTGGGGGGAAAATTCCCTCAAAACACCCAACCGTAACAGGATCTTGCCCGCCCCAATATGGCGGCTGTGCAGACACATCAGAACAGGGTGGACGAGGCATCTACGTATTTATATCTATGGGTAAAATACCAGCTTGAATTAGTGACTTAATGCTAGCTAGCTAGGTACTCACCTGAATATGTGTTCTCAAGTTCAAGCTCGATGTCTTCGATGCATAGAGCAACTTCTGCTTTGGTTGGCACAGAATGCACTGAAAAGTAAATACTTTCTCATTTTCTTTTATTAGTTTCATGCATGGTGATAGGTATGGCCATGGTGGTTCCACCTCCTTGTCCATGATTAGCCAAGAGTACCGCTGCACATTCACATCAAACAAAATGAAACAGCTGCGTTGAAACCGTCACATGACATTTGATATTTTTAGTAAAATATAATAATAATACTGCTGCTGGGGAGATGTAACTTGTAACTTTTCTCCATGCTACTCCGCAAAAAAAACTACTTGAAAGCTACTCGATTTTGGAAGTAATTAAACTACCACACGTTACTGGAAAATGTAATGTAATGTTAAATTAGTAGTTAAATTAGCTACTTGTAATTCCGCTACTCCCCAACACTGATCATCTGTCAGCAAGGGAAAATAAATACTTGAGCAGCTACTGGATATCATTCAAGATTTGACAGGTGTGTTCTTTAACTCAAATATTCTATTGGAAAAGGTCTATAATCCCAAATTATGTGCATTTTTAAACAAACACGCAATAAATGGTGGGCAATTCCATCAGCTAGATATGTTTGACAGAAGCATGTGCCACAGACTGCCAATTTGCCTAAAATCTCAATAAAAGAACTGATCAAAACAACTGACAGCATATCTGTGGTCACAGACAAATCAACAGATGGGACAGACAATTGTGTTTTACATATTTTATCTGTTCTGCAAGGACAATCCATCCCAGCAGATTTCAAAGGCATCCTTGCTGACGTATTGTACCTGCCATGAATACGCCTCAGTTGTGGGAGGCATCAAAAGCTGCTCACAGGACTTTGAGGTGGATTTCCACAATGTGAGTGCATTTGTGTCAGTCAATGCAAGTTATATGTTAAAAGCATTCCAAGATATCCTTAAAGGCTTGCTTCCAAATTAAGTTCATTTAACTTAAAACAATGCCCATATTGTGGTACTAGCCAGCAATATTTGGGCCAGTAATTTCCCAAAAGTTTACAAACTCGTGACCATTGTCAAAAAACGTTTTTAAGCATTGCAATTTAGTTTCTATCCAGGGTTTGTTGACCTGGAGATGGACATTAAACCGAGCACTACTGTTTTGGCAGAGACTTTCTTGAGGGATGAATGTTTGGATGCGCAGCTCATGTTAATCGCTCAACATGGCATAAATATAATGTGGTGTCCCTTGGGGTTGGGCGACACTCACAGACCTTTTCAGAGGGCGTAGGCAGTTAAATAACCTGTAGGAGGCAGTATTAAAAACAACTCAATGACTTTAATATATAATATAATATATGCCATTTAGCAGATGCTTTTATCCAAAGCGACTTGCAGTGAATGCATACATTTTTCAGTATATGTGGTCCCAGTGGGAATTGAACCCACAACCTAATCATTGCCAACGCCATGCTCTACCTACTGAGCCACACAGAACCACTTTTATTAAGTGTTTTTTTATTTATTAAATGAAGCTTGACAAAACACAAAAAGGGTGGGGAATTCAGGGGAATTTAAAACACATAAAAGTCCACAATCCTTATCTTTGTCGAAGTCCGTAATCCAAAGTCCAAATCCAAGCCAGTTCCTCAAACAGTCCAAAGTCGGTACACAAACGGGGTCCTCAAAACAATCCAATCCGAAACACAATCAGTAATCCCAAAACAACTCTTGTAAACAATACTCTCCAAAACCACCAACTTACTCCCTCCCAGTGTGACACAAATGGTCTTCAACTGCTCGTAGTCCCAATCGCTTGACTTAACTTGTTTCAGGTGCGGGACTGCAGACTGCTGGGAACCATAGTTATTCTTCCTTCAGTGGCCCCCAAAAATGAAAGAGGCAGGCAGCCAAATCCTTAGCCTGCCCCTTGGGATGCCACAATAGGTTTACATTACAACACTTACAGATATGCTACAAGGATGACTAAATAGTCAGTATGGGAAAGCCACACAGAGGCAACATTTAGCTGAAACATTTACAGCCTATTGGTCCAGCCTCTAATTCCTTTATCATATTTTTAAACACCCTTAATGAGACCAGCTCCGTAACATGCAACTCACTCTGTAGCACGTTCCATGTGGAGGGCGCACCATACTTAAAAGTCATTTTTCCCATGTCAGTATGGGCATTGGGGCCAATAGTAAATATAAGCCCTGGGAACATAGGCAATATCTTCCCAAACTTCTCTGGTGAATATAACTGCACAAATAAGTTGGCAGGAGTCCAAGAATTGCCTTAATAAATAAAACCCAGCAACTGAGTCTACGCAGTGCTCAGTGCTCCATGATAAACAGTATCTAGTGTTTGAAGACACTGACCGGATGCATTCATATATACTACATCACCATAATCCAGTACAGACATAGAAGTTGCTGCAACAAGTCTCCTTTTAGCCTCAAAATAAATAAAAAACACTTTTTCCTTAAATAAAAACCCAACGTCAGCTTCATCAAGGTGCTTAATGTGTGGTTTAAAAGAGAGAGGATCATCAATTAATATTCCTAGACATGTATAGTTACAGACAACCTCAATTTCATTGCCCTGAAGAGTGGTAATAAATATAAATAAGTACTTATAAATTAATACACAACACTGGCTTAGCAGATGCACATCACAGACCCAACCATAAAGTACCAATATGCAAAGACATTCAACAAAGCTACAGATAAACTCACAACATATCACAACACTGTTTTTTGTCTTAAAATTCTACACAAAATAGCCCATAATGACAAAGTGAAAACAGGTTTTTAGACATTTGTGCTAATTTATTAAAAATATAAATATAAAATATCATATGTACACAAGTGTGCACACCCTTTGATATGACACCCAAAAGTGAGCTGAGGTGCATTTTGTTTCCACTGATACTGCTTGAGATGTTTCTACAACTTGATTCTAGTCCACCTGTGGTAAATTCAATTGATTGGACATGATTTGGAAAGGCACACACCTGTCTATATAAAGTCCCACAGTTGACAGTGCATGTCAGAGTAAAAACCAAGCCATGAAGTCCTAGGAACTCTCCATAGACCTCCGAGATAGAATTGTGTTGAGGCATAGATCTGGGGAAGGGTATAAAAACATTGCTAAAGCATTGAAAGCACCCAGGAGAACAGTGGGCTCCATCATTGTGAACTGGAAGAAGTTTGGAACCACCACAGCTCTTCTTAGAGCTGGCCGTCCGGCCAAACTCAGTAACCGGGCAAGAAGGGCCTTGGTCAGAGAGGTGACCAAGAACCCAATGGCCACTCTAAGAGAGCTTCAGAGTTCCTCTGCAGCGATGGGAGAACCTGGCAGAAGGACAACCAACTCTGCACCACTCCATCAATCAGACCTTTTTGGTAGTGGCTAGACGGAAGCTACTCCTGAGTGAAAGGCATATGACAGCCCACCTGGAGTTTGCCAAATGGCACTTAAAGGACTCTAAGAGCATCAGGAAAAAGATTCTCCGGTCTGATGAGACACAAATTAAACTTTTTGGCCTGAATGCCAAGTGCTACCATAAAGGTCTGATTCACAGTTTGGTACGTTCACAAAATCACAGAAATCGTTCTTTGGTTTTTAAGTCACGGTTCTGTACATTTTCGGTACAGTGGGGGGAAAAAAGAAATGCAAAACATAAAATTGCTTTTCATTTATTATGAACATTTTGAACAGTGGTTAATTGGGCATAATTTACTGAACAAAGTAAGGCACATATCTTTCTTTCTTAAATAAAAAAAGGTCTGTCAATACTGCTGCAAAATACTAACAACTGAATCTGAAGGTTCTCAAATAAATTTAAAATATAATAAAATAAATATCCATTAAAGTACAGCATTTTGATAGATAGCTCGTTATGTCAGTTAGCTATATTCGCTGATGATACAGTTCACAACATTTAGTCGGCTAGATAACTTGGCTATGTTTAGATATGAAAATAGCAGGTGCCTGTGAAATCTTTTCCTATCCAATTAGAAAACTAGAACCACTATCTTTAGGTGTACTTAATGCTTAGATAGCTAGCAAGTTGCATAGCTGGGGGAAAGGATTGTCTGTTGTGCCGAGGGTTCAGTGCAGCATAATCTTTATAGGAAGACGATGGCAATTAGTTGATCTTAAGTATACCCCCAGCTTTAATATCTGTGGTTCAGTGGTGTATCATGAACATACATGAGCTGAACGTGAGCTGAATTTGTTGTTCAGTAATAATAAGTTATATAATAAGTTCTATAACGGTTCATCCGATATGGATGAAAATACCCTCAAATTAAAGCTGACAGTCTGCGCTTCAACCTTGTTGTCATTGTATCCTTTCAATCTCAAAGTGCTAGAGTACAGAACCAAAATAACAAAAAAAGTGTCACTGTCCAATGAATTATGGTGCTCACTCTATAGAGAGAATGGGAGAACTGAGATGTGTGCATATCATGAGAGATTGAAAATTAGATGAGCTGCCACATTCAGGACAAGCTGGATGAGTTAGTGGTGTATTTTGTGAGGCCCACTAGTAGTCCACGGGAGAGTTCCAGCAGTCCAGGTAGTAAGGCTCTCACTGTTCTTTGGTCCCCTTAAAAGACTCATATTATCTTCTTGCAGCATGCCCTCTCTGGGAATGCCCAGATCATGCCCTTTGACCCCAAGATCACATGCAAACAGGACTGCATAATCACTACCTTCCAGAATATCTACTTTGTGTCGGACAGCTTTGAAGATGCCAAAGAAAAGATGAGGTAAGATTTCCCACACAGACTTGATCAGGACATTCTCCAATGTCAGAATCAGGGGAGGCTCCTGAAAATAATCCAACTCTCAGGCCACTGTCATCATAGAGAGCCACATTCCTGCTGATTAAATGGTTCCTGATGTAATGATATTTTACATGAGTAAGATAAGTTTACGTCTTTACATGACACAAATTTAAACGAAAACTGATCACCCTCAGCAGGGGTTCTCAAATTTGGTCCTGGGCAGGGGCGGCACCAGAAAATGTTGGTTGGGGGTGCTAAGGGGGTGCTTTATGGTTGTGAGGGGGTGCTCATGAAATTTAGACACCCGTGCAGGTCATGGGCACGCAGACCACAGCTATGAAGGCTACATTACTACACATAATGTTTAAATCACCTAGTCAGATATTACAGCATGGCTAGTACAACAAGCATGCTATGCATTGATTTAGCTTATGTACTGCCATCTCATGCACTCAGAAATGTATACAATGACCCAGACCCTCAATACCAATAGCCAGGAAAACATTGCCACAACATGACAGATAAACACTGCTTAGTCCAGGGGTGTCAAACTCATTCCATCGAGGGCCGAGTGTGTGCAGGTTTCTGTTGTAACCAATGCATTACACCAGGTGATTTCAATTAGGTTCCCTCCTTAGTTGAAGAAGTGAGCTAATTAGCAAAATCAACTGGTGTAGTGCATTGGTTGCAACAAAAACCTGCATACACTCGGCCCTCGATGGAATGAGTTTGACACCTGTGGCTTAGACCATCTCACTCATTGCAAAATCAATGGGAGCTTGTGTTGGCTCGATTTCTTTTAGTTTTTTAGGGAAAGATCATGAGGGACGGAGCCTGAAAAAAAAATTGTACAGCACCTGCACTGATTCAAAGAACTCTGACACCGGTTTTTAACACAGTCCACCAAAACAAGATTTAGACGATGAGCGTGGCAATGGATATACAGTGCCTTTTGGGACATCTTTTCTGAATTTATCTGCTACACCGTTATGACAGCCTGACATAACAGCTGCGTCGTCATAGCATTGAGCAACGCATGTATTGTGGTCAATGTTGCATTTATTAAGTGTCGGTTTGATTGTTTTTAAAAGCGAATCAGCGTCTAATCCATCGGCTGGAGTGAAAGGTAGGAATTCTTCCAGTGCAACATCATTGTGCAAATAACGTGCCACCTCAGACACCTGTTCTTTTTAGCTGACGTCCTTACTTTCGTTGACTATCAATGCAAACAGTCCAGCTTCCTCTATTTCACTACGTATTTGCTCCCTAACCATATTTGCCATAATTTCAATTAACTCGTTCTGTATATAATGGTGAGTATACTTTGCATTTCTGGGATTGTCTGATATTTTTTGCGCAACAGTTTTGTCGAACTTGCCAATAACGTGTAAAAGTTCAATTAAGTTTAATGTTCGAGATGGCAATGTAACGTATGTAGGCTATATAGGTTATAGGTACTCTCGTCTCGCAAGACCCCCGCCCCCCACACACACACAGGGCCTCTACTATGGAAATAATTGTCCGCTGGTAGTTATTTTGATTTAAAGTGTTTAATGAAAATGTAAAATTGTAAGGAAATGCTTGGGGGGGCTGCGCCGGTGCTATGCAAATTCCTGACGGGGCTACAGCCCCGGCAAGCCCCCCACTGGCGCCGCCACTGGTCCTGGGGCATTCCTGTATATAAGAACATAAGAATACAAGAAGAGGCCATTGAGCTCATCTGAGCTTGTCATTTACCTACAGTCTAGAGCAGTGGTCTCCATTCTAATCTGATAAGAGCTGGTGTGGGTGCAGGCTTTTGTTGTAGGCCAGCACTAAAACTAGTTTCATTGTCAAAGTGCAAGGAGGAGGCAAGAAATCTTAAACAAATCTTTTACAAATCTTAAATAAAAATTGGAATTTCCTAGGATCTTTCCCTTGAAAGATGTCCATTTTAATTTTCAATCACCTCTGCTTTTGTCTAGAATTCTAATTGTTTATTTTTCATTTTGTCCCATCCATAAGGGAGTTTGCGAAAAACATCAAGCGGCCCTTCACAGTGCGCTACAACCCTTACACCCAGAGTGTGGATGTTCTGAAGGACACGTCCAGCATCAACAGTGTGGTGGCAGAGCTGCAACATGAGCTGGAAATCATGAGCGATGCACTTCGTCGGCTAAATGCAGGGTGTCTAACCTGACTCCTTCATTCTCTCCAAAACTTCTCAAAATCTCCTAAATCCAGCTGTCCTAGTACCAGAGACGAAGCCTCTCTGAGTCTCCCTTTCCCAGGTCTAAAGGTATTCATGAGTGCATAATTACATCTCAATGTTGAGGTTCTTTGGAATGTACAGGTCAATTTTGCTCACCATGCGTCAGTGCCAGAATCCAATCAGGGCCTAGAGGAAGGGGGAGTAGCAATAGTAGGGTTCCAAAATCAGTAGCACAAAAAAACATTTTGCAATTTTGACAATACACCAGGACATCTTGTCAGGATGTTAGTTATATCAGATTATTAAGAGTCTATGGGATAGTTTTACAAAACTTCCAAACTCTTGCAAAAAATCCAAGTGATATTGTGTTCAAGGAGCACTCCGACCAAAATCCATAATTTCCTGACGTATTATTTATTATATATGTTGTTGATCCATCCACATGTCGCTGTTGATGCTTTTGTGTTTATGTTTGTTTTCCTGTGAGCCGTAGGCATCCAAATGTCAATGACAATCTACACACCAAGATCACACAGACCAACCGTAATTTGTGTTGTTTGGCGCTGCTAAGTGGAAAATGGAAGGACAGGTTTCTAATATAGACTAGAAAAGGCTATCTAACGTTAAACCAGCCGAACTGGATGGCCAGCTTTTGAACGAGTAAAGTAACGCTATCTATGTTTTGTAATGTAGCCTGTAGTAATGTTATTATCTACCTTGCGAGCTTACTTAGCTAGCTAGCTAGTTATTAAAAACTGAATGAGACAAAGTTAATGTTAACAACTTAACTGGTTAGCTATACTAGTAAAGTTAGCCACTTATCATAAAAACACTAATCATAGGAAAATATGTTGCTAGCTAACATTAGCTTTGTTGATTATAATGTAAAAAGGCTCTATGTAGCTGTTTCTCATTCTATGATTGTTATTGCTATGAACTTCTTGTCAGCTTCCCTCCCCCTCCCTGGGGCAGACAGCCAATTTCCACCCCTGGTGGCACTCCCGGCCAGAGCCGACTCTGGCGTGGCTGGGCCATTTAGCTATTTTTCTATATATGTTTGTTTTTGTCTCCTTGCTTGCTGCCAACAACACTTGCTGCTGAACTAGACTTGCTTAAAAAAAATTAAGACCTTCCAAGTCAATATTCATCTTTATTTAATTCTCATAATATCAATGTGACCAGAAAATATATTAGTTAGTCTGGGTTATTTTAGTGTGTAGCAGTCTTTGTAAGTTATTTGACTCCAATTATATTTGCCATTTGAATGCTCACTGCTCACAGGAAAATGGACATAAATGCAAAAGTATCAACATTGCCATGTGGATGGATCGACAAGACATACAGTGAGTAGTGCATCATGAAATTATAGATTTTGGTCGAAATTCACCTTTAAAATTCAAAGGCAGTTTATATACTGCATTTCATTTCCAACATGATTAAATATTTGATATGTTGGCTTTTCATGGTGGTTAACAATTTTGTGACCATTTTCTAACCTAAATTTGGGGTTCATCTGACCATAACACCTGGTGCCAATTGGAGTTCCAATGCCGTTTAACAAACCTACTTTGCTCATCTTTATCGAGTGTGTGAAGAATTTGGGTACTGGTTTACTGCATATATATATATATCATAGGCATGACAAGTGGGAGGGCCAGTGGGAACATGCCCCCAATATTCAGAACTGTCCCCCCAATAATATATAGATATAAAACATTTCCTTTCATTATGTTTTTATTTTATAATGTGGTTACAGCCTTGATATGCATTGTTGAAATACATGGGAGTATTCAATTCAGTTACCCCTCTGATGTGTCTTACCCTATGTTGAAGACAATAACCATTTGGCACCATTTGTGATAACTTCATTGCCTCCCCAGTTAAGTTCCCCTCTCATCTCCCGCAGGTGCAATTTCCCCCTCTTTGATGTCTCACCCTGTTCAAAACAATTACCTTTTGTGATGTGATTAGCAGCATATGTGCTCTGTGGGCTAAAGACGGGTGTGAAAGACCAACAGTATATAAAGTGACACCATGCTATTTCCATCTTAGTTTTTTTGTCAATCTGTACTTGGGGGACAAACCCAGTAGGTCCTCTGCTTTATTAAAAGACTGCATATTTGAAACACGGAAACAAAGACTTCAGCCTGCATTTATTTTTCTACTCACAAAGGTACGAAGGAATAACCACATAGATATGTGTGCATATATATACTACATGCTACGTATATACTACGTGTCTAATTGGAGATTGACAACCTGGCAACAGTGCCAACTTTTCTGCTGATGCTGTTCATTTACTAGATAGCAACCTGATTTTCCTGTGGTCGCTAAGATATTCGTCACTGTGTAAGCAGTAAAACTAGATCAAAGCAGAGTAAACATGTAGAGAAATGTTTTTATTTAGCCATTATTTCACCCGCAGAGCTCTTGAGGTTGAACATTTTTAAGAGACGCACTGAAAATGTTATTTTCGACCGACCTTGTCAGACTCAACTACCACAGAATTCTGTACATCTAGCTAATTGTCATCACCACTGCCTACTTGCTCAACACTATATACCCCTGCTTACTCCATTTAATAAAAAATAAAAAATTTAAATTTTTTAAAACTATGATTGTTCCTACCATGTATTTATGCACATCTTGTAAGTCGCTCTGGATAAGAGCGTTTGCTAAATGCCTAAAATGTAATGTAATATAAAATGTACTATAAGTTGGCTGATTTATAAAATGTAACTGAGGAACAGGAATGTGTGCTAAGTAGATCTCATCCATTTTAACTGTAATACAGACATTTAATGCAGTAGCTACATACAGTGGGTATAAAAAGTATTTACCAACTTTGGCTTTTTTCACATTTTAGTTCCTTCATGGAATCAAAATGGATTTAATTTAGATTTCCTGCCACCGATCAACACAAAATACTCCATAATGTCACTTAAATTTTTTTTTTTAAAGCAGGCAATAATTGATTACATAAGTATTCACCCCCTTGACTTAAATCTTCTTCCAAGTTGCAGGTCACAAACCTCCTGCAGCCTTGCAGGTCTTCGTCCAAGATTTGTCTATATCTTGCTCCATCCATTTTGCCCTCTATTTTGACAAGTTTTCCAGTCCCTGAAGCAGAGAAGCATCCCCATAGAATTAGGCTCCCACCACCATGGTTCACAGTAGGGATAGCGTTCTTCGGATGATGCGCAGTGATGCGCACCTAATGTTGATGCCAAAAAGTTCAATCTTGGTCTCATATGACCATAAAATATTCCTCCACTTGGTTTGAGAATCTCCCACATGCCTCCTGGCAAACGCTAGGTGAGTTCAAAGTCATTGAAATGTTCTTATATCTTTCCCCTGATTGGTGCTTTTGTTTGGAAATGCATTAACCAGCTGTGGGACCTCTCACAGACCGTTGTATTTAATTTGAAATCATTTGAAACATCTTATTTGTACACAGGTAGACTCCAGTCAAATAATTATGTGACCTCTGAAGACAATTGATTGCTCCAGAAAAGTGTCTTAGAAAAGGGCGTGAATACTTATGCAATCAATTATTGTATTATTTGTAATTCATTAACAATAAGATTTTTTATTTGTTTTGTATTAAATCCATTTTGATCCCATGAAGTAAGAAAACACAATGTGAAAAAAGGGGAGTGAATACTTTTTATACCCGCTGTACATAGCTGCATTCACCATACATGGGATGAGAAGACAAAAGATGTAAATTTGGTCTTCTCCTGCCTGTCAGCGCCCTCGTTGGGATTTCCTTGTTGGTGTGCGGACATTCTGTCTGGGTTTCACTCTATTTTGAGGGGAAACCTAGTTGGGTGTTGCCTGTTTGTATTGTCAGACCTGGAGTTGTGCAGAGCTGGCTGCTGTATTTTCTTATTCTTTTCTGATTCCCCCTCTTAATACACGCAATCCAGTCGTATTGTCCTCCCTTACGTTGTTTTTTTTCATCCTTTAATTGCTAAGATCTTGAATTTACAGTCATGGGAGTTGAGGGCTTCCCTAAATGTATGAAATATCTTCTTTTTTTCTTCAATTTCATTTTTTGGGTAAGTCATATTTTACCATATTTCAACAGCCTAATTTAGTACTCTTGTAATTTATTAGTCTATTAAGCTATATTTATCTGTCAGGATTCATTACTGTATATGTTATGATTTGGCCCTGTGTTTTTGCATCTGGCCATCTGAAAACAATGTATTCGTAGTTATGTGTCTGATAAAATTGGAAAGTGATGGCCAGTTCGCAGAAAGCATGTGCCATGCTTATGCCAGTCTGCTGGACTGTTGATGAAAATGTATGTAAATGCTTTAAAGTTATACACCAGGCCTGTTTGACTGAATACTTTAAATATGTATTTGGGATTCAACCCCTTGTATAATAAGATATCTTTCTATTATATGAAAAGTGACAGCATTTTCATTGGTCATAACAGCATTAGAATTATGAGCTGTATATTCTTTCTCAATCACTGGTTTGTATTGGTGTTGTGGTTGTACATTGTAAGTCTATTGGATCTAATAATAGCACAGGTACAATAGGTACTTCAATTATTTTAATTAACACTATATAAAAAATGATGAATAATACAAAACTATGAAGAGGTATGTGTTGTACATACTTCAAATGTATTGAATATGAAGTCTGATTTGTGTGTGCTGGTATTGCTATAATATAGTGCTTATGTCTGTTTTATTGCAATGTTTTAGGATTTAGTGTGCTTTTCTCAAGTGTAGAATATGTCATTCACAGAAAGTATGTTGAATTCTATTCCTTTTTGCATTCGACACCTCGACGTGAGACGCTATATAACAGGATTTTAATTTGTGGCGTAGGACTGCTTTAGAATAATGCTTGATTAGCCTGCGTGAGACATGGATAAAATAGTTTTAACTATTTTGATATCAATAATATAGTTAGTAGACTGATTAGCAAACATGTGTACAGATATGGAATATGTACTTTTCATATACGAGTAGCTTGGCTTTTTATTTTGAAAATAAATTTCTGAGTTTGATAATCACTCTTGCCACAAGAATGTTACTCATATCGGGGTGCCTAAGCGTGTTGAGCACAGCGATCCTTGTGGGATAGAAAAAAAAAAAAATTGCTGAATTGTTTCACCTTAGTACAGCAAGGTCGAGGGAGCTCACTGCACATACAGAGGCAGACCATTTGTCTTTAGATTTCTCTATTATTCAGACCGACAATCTCTGGGGCAGGAGAGCCACAAGCATCCTGTTTGCGTTCGAGGTTCCATCCTGTGTTTATTTGATTGATTCCATCCTGTTGACCTTACAGAAGGGGCACACATTGTGTAGTACAGATATCTCTGAGGGAATGTGGCATTCTGTAATTTCTATTATATCCTGAACTACCAGGGGAACGTGCAGATAGGGATATTCTAATATGTTATGAAAGTGCCGTTTAACTCCTTCATTAGAATTGTAGTTTCTTTATTGGGTCACAGGCCTGCACATAGTATTAGTTGTAATTGTACTCTTTTATACACTAATACATTGAGAAAATTATTATTTTATTTTATGTGAAAAAATTCAGCGATGTTTCCATATATAATTTATCACCCTCAATGTTGAATAAACATGGAAAATGAATTGTGATAAGTAAACATAGATTCGTCTTATTTTGTTTCAGCCATTTTGAAAATTGAATGTTAAAGTTCAACTTTTGCTCAATTTTAATTTTTATATATTTCTTATTTTACTTAATCAACCATATTTTAATTTTTGCAAACAATAGTCTGGATGTTGCTGATGTCGAAAACATGTTGGATTAGTAAAGTGTTTTCTGTGTCCATATTCTTCTTTGTGTCAGCTTTGCTTTATGACTCAGCATAACCCCCAGCAGTGTCAAATTTGGTCTAATTTTCAATTTCAGTCTAATGTCGCCATGGCCAGCATCGGATGTTGAAACCACTAGACCAGGGGTCGGCAACCCATAACACTCAAAGAGCCATTTGTACCCGGTTTCCACGGAAAAGAAAACACTGGGAGCCGCACCATTTTCTGTCGACGGGGGGGGCTACGCCAAAAAAATGTGCCCAATTTTGCGCGCGATTCAATTGGATACTTATTATTTATTTTCCCAAGCCACGCGGAGCCGCAACATAAGGCTGAAAGAGCCGCATGCGGCTCCGGAGCCGCAGGTTGCCGACCCCTGCACTAGACCATGTGGGAGGCCCTGGTTTCCTTAACATTCTGACAACATAAATTACAGCTTAATGTTTCCAGACAATTTTGTGCTGGAGCAACAACTCCCAACAGATGATAATCATATATCCAGACTTCTGTCACACAATGCACAAATTCCAGAATGGATTGATCAAATTCATTCATTTTTCAAATGCATTTAAACTAAGCTTCATACATCTCTGAATGATGATAATCTCTATCCATCCATCCATCCATTGTCTAAGCCGCTTATTCCTGGTCAGGGTCGCGGGGGGTGCTGGAAAATCCCAGCATGCGTTCCGGGGAAGGCAGGAATACACCCTGGACAGGTCGCCAATCCATCACAGGGCACAAACCATTCACACTCATACCTATGGGCAATTTAGACTCTCCAATTAGCCTAACGTGCATGTCTTTGGACTGTGGGAGGAAACCGGAGTACCCGGAGGAAACCCATTTTTACACGGGAGAACATGCAAACTGCACAGAAAGGCCCCGGCCTGGATTCGAACCCGAGACCTTCTTGCTGTGAGGCGACAGTGCTATCCACTGCACCACCGTGCCGCCTGATAATCTCTAGTCTGGTGAAAATAAATAAATATCTAAAATACATTGCTTTGGAATCAGATAAACTTAGGTCGCTAAAAGTCTCTCGAGGAGACTTCTAAAAGGAAAGGCTTGCACAACCCAAAAGCGACCACTCATTTTTATAAATGCATGACTTGATTCTCAACTCATAATTGAGGGTAAAAAATATATTTTGGGTCTAGGGCTAGGCCATCATTAGTAGGGCCCATATAAATTCCCTGATATTACAAATTGGTTTGAGAGGCATATGACTGGTGTTTCACCCCTTAATCTCAGGCAGCCACTGTAAATCTAAATCTGACACTTACACTTATCTCAGAAATCATTTGATTAACAGCACAGGTGAGTGTGAGTCCAATTATACCATCAAGGATTAATTAGAAAAAGCTAGTCAGCAGAAGTCAATGTTATGACGCAGTTAAAGAGAAGTGTCAACTAAGTGGAACATGGATGCACCAACTACAACAGAAAAATAGAAAAGGAGTTCAACAATATCCAGGTGGTGCACACCAATGGATATCATTTGTTTTGCACAACATGTCATTGATCAGTTGAAAGGACAACAATTCAGCCCATAGAACAAAACAATGTATATGTGCACATTTTGTGAAAATAGAGATAAGCATGACATCATCAACATTATTTGATACCCTCTCTAAATAATCAAGCAGTTATTTTCATATTTTCATGCGATGATACCCTGGTATTTTACATTTTAAATTAGTTTTGCATTGAAAACCCATATATGTACATTGCTGGAGGGGCAGATGCTGTACTTGTCTGAAGCTAATGGAAATCATTTGAGTGTGGATAAAAGTTGAAAGTTAACATCTGGAAAGACAGACAATGAAAGACCTTGAGGAATTCAAGGGAACCGTATATGGTTTTTCCACATTCCATATATAAAATCTGAAATAAAATGAAAAAAAAAAAAAGAACAATGGAGTGTGATTAATTTATTTTTCATCTTTCAAACTCATGAAGTGGTTTATATACTCAAAAAATAAATGAATGAAAATGAAATATGGACATATAAATTTTTTTCGTTGAATGGGCTCAATTGAACTGCATTTCAAATCTAAAAAACAGCAAAAGCAAAAACTGGAGTTTAAAAAATGTTTGGGCACATTCTCTAAAAAAACTCCTAAATGACAGGCAGCTTAGACCAGTGTTTCTCAATCCATTCCTACAGGGCACACTGCCCTGGAAATTGTCATTCAAACCTCTGCTCCCAACCTATCATCTGCATCAGTCATCTGTTAATGAACACTTGAGCATGATTAAGTGGTGGTTGGAATGAAAACATGACAGGCAGTGTGCCCTGTAGGAATGGATTGAGAAACACTGGCTTAGACAATGGGCATAATGTTATTTATGAGGCATTTATCAGTACTAATACAGTATTTTGATGGCACAATGAGTAAGAAACCACTTTTTCAAAACTTTTCATGAATCGCGAATTAACTTCAAAAGGTAATATTTGTCTATATTTGCAAAGCACAATAGCATAATACCTATGCTTTTTCTTGGTTATAGGTCTTGTATTTTTTTTACAACAACAAAATATTGGGCCAGTAAAACTGAATAGGTCTGATTGTGAAGGTTGCGAGTTTCCATGGTACATGGAGTTTAATGCATTAACTACCATAACACACAATTATGAAAACGCATTCACGTTAGTGTAACCCTGTTCCCTAATAATATTTTCAAATCTTCAGCTTATCTCAGATGAGTGCTCAAACTGAAGTCCCTCCAGTTAGCAAAAAGTAACATTAAGTCCTCTTTTGGGTTAAAATTCACTAACTGTATGTATCTCCCCATGCAGCAAATTTCTCCTGGTAGTGTAACACAGATGAAGTCATGTTGTTATAATTGGATGTATAATGGATGTACTATCCTGAAAGAATAAACATAGGTTCATTGAATTTTATATAAATAAATAAAATTGACTGGGTTATTATAAATAGCTGAAAAGCGTTGAAAAAAAGGATTATTTGACCCTACTGTTTATAAAAGTAATGATAAAGTGACAAATTTACTTTTAAGTCAATCCACAAAATTTGAAGATTCATTTATTGTAATTCGATATTTAATTGAAACAATTATTCTGCCACAGTTGGATGATTGTTTAATAAAAGGCTTGAGAATACATTATATCAACCTCGTAGTGCTGGGAGGAGGCAACCACTTGTTACAAAAAAAATGTCACAGGTCCTAATCATCTGTTTAACAGATGTGCAGCAGCCCAAGGACTAAAAGCCCTGTGACTGCTTCATTGGACTTGCATGTGTCAGTGTCAGACATCCATTTCAGACAATTACAGGTATACCTCTATTTCCAAACATTATATTTACAAAATATCGCAGTTACAAACTTTTGTAAATATAATGTTTTGTTCAACAAATTTTCACAATAATGAAATTTTAGTTAAAAACACACAATAAATGTCCCATATTCACATCCCAAAACGTTTAAACAGTCAGATCAATTAATGCTCTCATTTTCTGTAATGTGCTATATGTCACATGATTCCACGAAGGAAGTTCAACATAGTCAGGGTATCTTTACGTTAGCTACCTACACAAAGTCTAAAAGGTAATTACAGCTAACCTGTCTCACGATGGTGGTTATCAACACGGCTCTGTCAACCCTGGTTTTTCCGATCGAGATATAAGAGCATACACACAAAAGGGGCGGTGTTTGTAACACAGCCAATTGCATGCAACATGGACAGATCCAGAGCACTGTTTCACGAAGCAGAATTGGTGGTTTAGCAAGCTAACTTTGGGCTTAACCCTGGGTTATCTCTTGCACCAATCACTCGGGAATCATATGAGAAAATTACACCGTACTTAATATGCAACAGTACATTTGATTAATTATTGATAACTATATATAACTATATAAACTGTATGTTTGCTCAGGTTCTCCACGTAACCAATGGAATACATATATGTACCGGTGGCTTGGAAATGTAAGGCAATACATACAGTTTGCGGCACAGTGATCGGATGGCTTCCATGAGTGGCATTTGTGACATGCAGCTCTAGAAGCTTGCAAAGATACAATATTCCCTCCATAGAGAATCTGTATTTCTGATATAATAAAAACGATTACGCAATTCTCTAGGAATGGTGAGGCCATTTTCCAGAGAGTTGATTGGTGAGGGGGCAGCCTTTTTATAGGATTGAATCCGTTAGCCTGAAATTAACCTACTGCGGAGCAGGATAGGTTCGCAGCATAAGTTACCATGGCGATGCAACCCGATTAAAAGTGAGCCACAGTTGTGAGACCGAAAACCCAGGCTTAAGCCCAAAGTTCGCTCGCTAACCCACTAATCCTGCTTCATAAGACAGGCCCCTTGTCACTGAAACTAAATCATTTGTGGAAAATGAAGAGTTCAATGAAAGCAAATGGTGACAAGCCAAACCTGCACTGTGTTAAAATATGTTTAAGGAAAAAATGATGGTAGAACTTATGCACGTTTTCCACAGCCTTAATTGATCAAGAGACTGGCTGTAACAAAAACAAGCATGCACAGTGGGTCCCCAGGACCGAGTTTGAGAACCACTGCTTTAAAATATTTAGCAATAGCTGATTTGGGGGTCTTTATTTAGAATATTTTTATGTTCATTGGCCCAATTCCATTCCAGTACATTTTCATTTGCTCACTTCACTCGCTGTCCTCACAAGGAGGAATCACTCGTGTGCCCTGGATACGTCAATGCCCCTTTTTCAAGGGCAGATGCGTTTCGAATTTATGAGAAGTGAAGTTCATATTACTGTTCACTCATCCTCACTTTCACACCCTCTAATTGAATCTGCTCAGGTGTAGACTCTGGCAGATTTGCCTGATAAGATCTTCCATAAATCTTTGCAAACAATAGGGATACAAATATTGGCAAAAGGAAACACCAACATAAAGTGTCTTAATAGGGCGTTGAGTCACTAGAACAGCTTCAGTGCTGCTTAGCATAGATCAGGTGACTGAGATGGCCATGGTATATGGTTTACATCATTTTCATGCTCATCAAACTGTTCAGTAACCACACGTGCCCTGTGGATGTAATCTTGAAAGAAACCACTCCCGTCAGGATAGAAATGCATCACCATAGGAAGAAGGTGATCACTCAGTGGCTTCACATGCATTGATGTTTACCTTGCCCTCTCAAGGGGTTGAGTGGATTTAAAAAAAGGGAAATGCACCCCACACCATAACAGAGCCACTAGAACCCTTCACCATGGGGAAACAAGCACTCGGGTCTGTAGGTTTCTTTTGCCATGAGCCACACATGCACTCATCCGCTTGTTGAGTACAGGGTGAAGGATAACTGAAATGTCAACTCTCAGTCCTATGGGCCTCAGTGGCTGAAAGTATTTGCTCTATCCAATCAGCTGAACCGCCTGATATCAATTAGCTCACCTCTTAAACCAAGGGGGCGTACTAATCTGTGACACCAGGGGCCTCATTTATAAAAAGTTGCGTAGAAACCATCTTATGGTCTTTGGTCTAGATCTTTGATCTAAGATCATTTCTGAAATGTGCGTAAGTGTGATTCAGAGAAACTGAATGTACGCACAAAAAAACGTGCGTATGCCAGTCCCCCAGATGTGAAATCTATAAATCGCAAATGATCTTGAAATTGTGCGCAGGTGAATGGTTTTAGATCTCCGCCTTGTAAACGCCCCCTAATTAATATCATTAGCATATAAAGGAGCTCAAAAGAAATCCTCTATTTGATAATGGCGAGCTGCAAGAAAAATAATTTTAGCGAGGCCGAAATCGAGGTCCTGTTGGCGGAGGCGCAGATGTATGCAGGGACGCTGTTTGGGAGCCTTTCCAGTGGCTTTACCAGTAAAACCAAGTACGTGGCCTGGCAGTCTGTAGCCCAGGCTGTGAACAGGGGGCAGCAAAGGTCCCTGAAGGACGTAAAGAAAGAGTGGTCTGATTTAAAACTGAAGTCAAAATCTCTAATAACTCGTTCCCTTCTTATTGCGTGGTTGGCGATATCTTCGAGAAGCGAAGCCATTCTTCCTCTTACAAACCACTGCATTATTGGACATTTTATAGCCTATAGATTGACCAAAATGTTTTACACGCGTGGAACCATAATAGCTATGTATTAAATACATTTCAAGGATGTGTCAATTATGCTAATAGGGGTAGTTTTGGAAAACCAATGTGCGTTTTTGTTTTGTTTTCCACAATTAGCCTAGCTTATGTTTTAATTTATTAATACATTTATTGTGCAAACCATTACGTATAGCCTAAGCAATGTGTTCAATCTGGTAATACTACTACTACTACTACTACTACTACTACTACTACTACTACTACTACTACTACTAATAATAATAATAATGAGGAAACAATTAGGCAGCAGACGACATGTTGGCGCTGTTAGATTTCCGAATACATTTTACATTACATTTACATTTTAAGCATTTAGCAGACGCTCTTATCCAGAGCGACTTACAATATGTACATTAATACATGGTAGGAACAATCATAGTACGCGCAAGAGATCAGTGCAGTAATACAGCAATAAACCATTGCAGGCAGCTGCGTACCATACCTGTAACACTGGGAAGGAAAAGGTTAGTCAATTATTATTTTTTTATGGAGTAAGCAGGGGTATATGGCAAGTAGGCAGTGGTGATGACAATTAGCTAGATGTACAGAATTCAGTGGTAGTGGAGTCTGAAAAGGTGGGTTTTGAGTCTCTTGCGGAAATCGCAAGTGATTCCGCGGTCCTGACCGATTGCGAAAGATAGTTCCACCAGCGAGGGGTCAGGACAGAGAAGAGACGAGACTGCGAATACCTGCAGTACTCCAACATTGCCACAAGGAAACGTGCGTATGCCAAGTTGAAACCTGACGTGGAGGTAAGTACTTTTCCACGTCAAAGACCGTTTTTATAAATCTGAACTTTGACGTGGATTTGAGCGTACGCACGTTCTAAGATCAAATCTGTGCAGATTTGAGTCACCCTGCTGTAGGGTTTATCCACATAACACACAGGTGTCAAACTCATTCCATCGAGGGCCGAGTGTATGCAGGTTTTTGTTGCAACCAATGCACTACACCAGGTGATTTCACTAATTAGCTCACTTCTTCAACTAAGGAGGGAACCTAATTGAAATCACCTGGTGTAATGCAATGGTTACAACAGAAACCTGCACACACTCAGCCCTCGACGGAATGAGTTTGACACCCCTGACATAACACAACTCTCATAACACATCTGCAGTTTGACACATGATTCTGCCTTTATTCTTTTTTGTTTGCCAAGGTGAAATGTTTTCCCCTCATCGTTAAATTGACGTTTGACCAGTTATGGGGGGGTAATTATATGGAAACGGGGAGCATTTATAAAAACAGGTGGACAGGTCTTTAATAAATTATCTTTGATATTCTTATCTCTTGCAAGCTACCTTTGGAAGAGACTGAAAAGCTTTCAAACTTTGTTCACTTGATAATATATGCATACTTATGATTGCTTAGATTTTTCCTTATAACGGAGAAAAAGTTTAATAAAAACAACGTGATCAAAGTTCTTATTTTTTTTTTTTTTTTTTTTTTTTAATGATTTTCCCCCTTTGTTCTCACAAATTGCAATGCTCAATCGTATTATAAGCCATGCTCACTGCAACCTTTGCTGTCAATTCAAGACAAGCACACGCTTACCCTCCAAAACATGTAAATGCCAATGCCAACACCACTTCTTTCCACACAGTCTGCAAGTTAAACTTGTACAGTCATGAGTCGGAGGAAGACACTTCATGTGCAACTGTCTGACTGAATACCTCCCTCCCTCCCTATGTGACGCTACCTTCAATTATCCATCACCCCATGGGGCTGCTGGCCACAGTCGTCACTGGCATAGTCTGGATTCGATTTCATACGGTGGGGCTCAGCCACATGCTAGAACAGTGCCTGAACAGGATAAGCCACCCAGCACCCCTCAATGTTCTTTTTGTTGCGTTTGTGTTAGTAAAGCTTGTCTATTTAAAGCTAAGGCTTTCTGTAGGCCATCCTCCACCCAGTTTACCTTTTTCCTGAAAATGTTATTGACTGACCTGTGCATGATTATAAAATTCCTGATGATTGTTACAAATCTGTTTTAGTCTGACAAACTGAATTGTCAGAATAGTAATGCCTATTCATTACTGTCCTCTATTACCTTTCTTGCTACTATGGTAAAAATTCTGAGACTATATTTACTGTGCTGAATATTATTTAAACATATTCGTAAACAATCTACAAACAAAAACAAAGTGTTTTATTAAGATGAGGCTAAAAGATTAAAATGTTTCATGCATGCCTTCATCAGTTAAATGGTGAGGAGTACAGCGCACACCTATTGCACCAAAGGGCAATCATCGGCATAGTAACAGCTGAGTTGCTGTTGAGGCATAGGTGTGTAGCATAGGATTATGTAGTGTTCAGAAAAGCACAGCGTATTGCATAGCATATTGCCTCATAGGTTGTAAGCATGTGTTCAGTGCATGACCAGTTTGGTGCATGTTAGCTTTTGGTTGGTAAACCTTAATTGGTGACCGCTGATTGGATGCCGTTGACAAGGAACGTCCTGCTACCCTGACAGTGGGCGCAACAGGTTAATATGAAGTGAGCGTGTTATCCTTTTCTGTCACTGAAACGTTATTGTATTTGAGATATAATTACCTCCTCTCTTTCTTATTCCCACTGTTCTGGTTCTGTTGGGGACACAACAGAATACTTTCAGCCGTGCTACAGATGTTCATAAAAATGTGCACCAGTTTGAATGCCAGTGGGGGAATCTGGTATGAATTGCCGGTAACACTTTATTTGACACTGCTAAAAATTCCTTCATTGCTACATTATAGTCACTTCATAATGCTTCATGACATGTGCCATAACATGTCAAAAACAGTAATAAGTCATTTTGACAGTTGTCATGACAGTAGTATGACGTATATATTTGCTAGTTAGGGTTTCCTGCAGGAAAATTGTTAGTTAAGGTAGCAGGGGGCTGAGGGGGGAGGGTTAGGTGCACATGTAGGAGATATTTGGAACACAGCCTTGGAGCCTCCGATCTTTGATGCATTTGAATAGTATGGAAGCATATAACAGTCAAAATGTATTATTTATTATTTATTATTATTATTGGAATTGCAAAGTTGAAAACAGAAAATTCACGCTTTTGTGACAAAAAAAATTGCAATAATATAGTTCACTTTTTAATTTCCTTGTCCGAGTACAAAACACTCGTGATAATCCTACAACATTTTTCAAAGAACTGATGCTTATTAGAATGATTTGGTTTAGACATAAGCATTTCAACTTGTCTGAACTGGGATCCTTGAAAAGTACCATTGTGCATTTTGGCTGTGTATATTTGACTATGAATGAAGCAATAAAACAGATCTGTTCAATTACATTCATAATTATATAGATTCATAATTACTATATCACTATATATCCTATTATTTATTTATTTATTATTATTTATTTATTTACTATTCAATATCACTATATATCCAATTTTTTAAGTTTTGTTATGAGGATTTGACTTGAAATAAAGTATTGACATACAGTTACACTTAGGTTAATTTGGTCCATTTTAGTTTTTTTAAATTTAAGTAAAAGTGAGTCTTTGTGGGATCAGCCTATGGGCTTGAGTTGAGGGGCATAAGATAATTGAATTATGTGAACTGAATTGGACTAAAGGGGAATTGAATTAAGGGAATTGTTGTGGGAGAATGTTATTATTATATGTTTTTTTTAAATAAACATTGGAATTAAATTCACTCTGAATTTAAAAAACTGATGTGGAATTTTAACTAAATTCATGGTATTTGCAGGGAAAGGAAATTGAATTGAGGGCGGCATGGTGGTGCAGTGGATAGCACTGTCGCCTCACAGCAAGAAGGTCTCGGGTTCGAATCCAGGCCGGGGGCCTTTCTGTGTGGAGTTTGCATGTTCTCCCCGTGTCCGCGTGGGTTTCCTCCAGGTACTCCGGTTTCCTCCCACAGTCCAAAGACATGCATGTTAGCCTAATTGGAGAGTCTAAATTGCCCGTAGGTATGAGTGTGTGAGTGAATGGTGTGTGTGTGCCCTGCGATGGATTGGCGACCTGTCCAGGGTTTATTCCTGCCTCTCGCCCCTATGCATGCTGGGATAGGATCCAGCCCCCCCACGACCCTGACCAGGAATAAGCGGCTTAGACAATGAGAGAGATGAGATGAGGGAAATTGAATTGAAATTTGGTGAATTCACCCTAACCCTGGCATGATGCACCAGTGGTGGGCCGTCAGGGCCTGCAAGGCCTTCTCTGCTGGCCTAAAAAATATCTGAATCACAGACTGCTGTTAATTATATTTTTTTTCCATTAATACTTATTAAATAATTCCAAATGGTCTGTCCGCTTCCTTTCATAGCTTTTCTGGTTGCGCTGCTTCCAGACGTGTATTTTCATATTAAAGCATTTAACCAATCACATCTCAGCCATCATTTGTTGCCAGGGTCAAAGAAATCTGCCTGGAGGCCTTCACAATCAGTTCTGCAGGCCCTGTAGCATAAAATAAGTGTTGATCAAACTGTTGCTTCAACCAATCAGATTTTGAGTTGGGGACACAAAGGCCTTCTAGAAGGCCTAGGTAACGTCAGCGTATTCACACCCTTTGATTGGATAGTCAGAGAGTGTCTGACTATGATGTAATGTGATTGGTTAAATGCTTTAATATGAAAATACACGTCTGGAAGCAGCGCAATCAGGGAAAAGCTATGAAAGGAAGCGGACAGACCATTTGGAATTATTTAATAAGTATTCATGGACAAAATATAATTAACATCAGTCTGTGATTCAGACATTTGAGCGGACATTTTCAGCCCTAAAGCGAATTAAAACTTATGCCAGAAATACGACGGGGCAGGCTCGACTTTCAGCATTAGCTTCGATGGCGATAGAAAAGGACTTCTTGATGGAACTGAAACACACGGATAATCTGTACGACAGAGTAATTGAACTCTTTTTGAGGAAAGAAAGGGGGATGGATTTTGTGTACAAATAATAAGGATTTTTGGTGAGTAAAATGTTGCTATTTTCCTAAATAATATTGCAATTTTATGAGGTTATTATTGATGATTTTTTATGTGTGTCGCAGCTGTAGCACCCCGGGTTTGTTTCTTCAGTAAAGGCATTTATTCTGGATACACGAGTTATCTATCTTCGATGCAACGGCAACGGGTGTCTGTTCGGTTAGTTTTTTCACTTTGTTTATTTATCTTTCTTCAGTCATGTTTCATTCTCGTTCTGTTCCACGTCTGTCATTGTTCCTGTTCAAGTTCCTCTCCTTGTCTTGCCATGCACTTCGGGAAATTCTATGTTTCGTTTTTTTAGGGAGGAGGAGGAACGGATAAAGAAATCTGCGTGCGAATAAAGCGGAACGTGAGAAGCGTACAGAGATAGGACGAGAGAGAATGACCGCGATAGTTAGAAGCGTGAGATAATTAGTGATTAGTAGTGTTAGTAACTTAATCTAAATCCCTAATGTTAGTAGATTAGTTGGTTAGTACTATATACATCTAACTAATATATACAAAGTAAGAAGGAAGTAAAACGAGATTAGAAACGAAGACGGAAAAAACGAAACATAGAATTTCCCGAAGTGCATGACAGAACGAGAATGAAACATGACTGAAGAAAGATAAATAAACAAAGTGCAAAAACAAACCGAACAGACACTCAAAACATAACAATAAGATGGCTTTTATAGCCATAAAATAGTTATTGAGGGGTGGATTGATTCAGACGGAGCACTACTGAAGGCCTAGGTGTGAAATGCACGGCCCGCCACTGTGATGCACTATATGGAAACATGTTTCAATATATCAATGTGGTCTTCTTCAGTGAGTTACTGTACATGTTACATAAAAATAATTTTCTATCATATATCATATTAGAGGCAAAAGTGGGGAACAACTATATTAGTTCATGGCTGTATCCCTAAAATGCTGAATTAATCAAGTATAATGATATTCCTTAATGTACCTTTTTATGAATTTAATTAAAACAGTCTGTGGAGGACGTCGGTCTCGGCCACATGGGAGTGGCATGGTTGCCCTTGTCTTACATGTGGTGGAGGCCTTTGGAGCAGGGAGACTTTCTGGGACAGGTTTGGCACTCTCACACCCTGTGAGAGTGAACTGTCGCCCGGAAGGTTGCTCCAAAGGCCATAGTTGATTTAATTATTATTTAATTGGTGTCAATCAGTTAATTGGTATGGAAGTCAATTGGCTGATTGGGTGTCTGTGTGAGAATGTGAATTGTTGAGTGTTGAGTGATTGTGATTGGGTGATTGCCTCACGAGTCCCACCTGAGCCAGTCAGATAGTAAGCCTATTTAAGAGCAGGTGGGGTAAGTGGTTAGTCTTTTGTCTTTCATGAGAGTCAGTCTTGTTGTGTCATGTGTCTGTATGGAATTGATTGTCGTGTGTGCATATTGTAGACCACAGGTGTCAAACTAATTCCATCGAGGGCCGAGTGTATGCAGGTTTTTGTTGCAACCAATGTACTACACCAGGTGATTTCACTAATTAGCTCACTTCAACTAAGGAGGGAACCTAATTGAAATCACCTGGTGTAATGCAATGGTTACAACAGAAACCTGCACACACTTGGCCCTCGATGGAATGAGTTTGACACCCCTGTTGTAGACAGTGAGTCTTGTCTTGTCATTGTTGTGAGTGTGCGCCTGCACGCGTATGGGATCATTGTGGATTGTGGATTGTGGATTGTGGATTGTGGATTGTGGATTGTGGATTGTGGATTGTGGATTGTTTGATGTTTGATGCTTGTTTGGAGTTTTGTGTGCGTTTGTCGAAAGTGACTGAGTAGAGTGCTTCTTGTGTGTGTAGGGAAAGAGGGAGAGGGGGCGCACTAAGAGTGTCCGCCTCTCTCCCTCGGTGTGAACGTGATAGAGAGCGAGAGGGCGCCCTGAAAGAGGGTCCGCCTCTCGCCCTCAGTTTTATTTGTGTGATTGAAAGAGAACTCGCACTCGGGCAGTGGAGAGTTTCTTGGCAACAGCCCGAGAACTCTCACTGTGGGGAGTGGCGAGTGTCTCTGTATGAATGGATTGAAAAGAGAACTCAAACTGCAAAGTGGTCACTGGATATGTGTGTGCCTGGGGAGGTTCCAGGGGAACTCCGGAAGAAGAGGCGCGGTGTCCCGTAAGTTATGATTATTTTAGTTTGTTATTTTAGTTCGTTGTTTTTACCCGAAAGCTTCGCGGCGAGTAGGGTGAAGATTTTGTTTGTATTTGTGTTTGTTATATGCTACTCCTACTGTCTCTTCGCCATGTCTGGGGGGAGAGATAGGAAAAAATTAATATAAATCCGGTCCGTAGACCGATAAACTCCACTCCATCTCCAGACTGCTCTGTTCCCATCCAGGGTTTGTCACGTGGCGTGTGACAGTCCTTTTGAGCATAAGGCAGATCCTTATGTGGATAAGTTTAGGTTGATTGACTCTGGATTAAATTTAAATCTTGTTGCATTTATTTATTATTACCATCATGCATGCTAAATATGTTAGATTGAATCCTAGCTAATGACCTTTGGTCTTCCATATTATTAATGTTCAATCCAAGCCCTACCAGACTATTTCGGTTTCAAATAGTGGCTTAATTTAAGATTGAAATCATTCAGTTTGGTTTGGCATTTGTTACTGTCACAACTAGGCGCTTGTTCTAAGTCCAGGAGACCCATGTGGGGGCGCTGATTGTTTGTCTGCCCCCAGGGGGAGGGGGGGGGGGAGGGGGGAGGGGAAACTGGCATGAGGTTGCCCTGTGCAAGCGACTCTGTGTCGGAGTAACAGTCGATGGCTTGACGGGTTCCTTCTTGGAGGAGATGGTTCAGTGTGCCTTTGTTACTGTGGGTCCCAGAGTTGTGGCGGTGAACTCATAGTTGGCGGGAAGAGGATAGTTGACATAGACATTGGCCACCAAAATGGGGAGGGGCGTAATACAAAAACAAAAACAAAATCCAGAGGACAGAATTCTAGGGACAGTCTTGTTGATTAATTGTCTGATATGATCTCACATATAGTGTGTGCATATGGGTGTGCTATTTGTGATTTGATTTTCCTCATGCTCATATAAACACTGTCTGGCAGTTGTCAGGGGGCGTTATCCTGGGTGTGGCACTGTGGCTCCGGCATGACCACCAGACCAGCGACCTGCTTATGCTGCAGTTTGAAGGCAAACAGGCTCCCACCACCTTCTACATCAGTAAGTGCGTTCACCCTCCACGTCTTGGTCCAACACCTACATGAATGTTTGCTCATCCCTCCATACCCCCTACCTTTGGCATCAGTCTGTACCTTTAATGTTTTACATGTTTTGTTATATATATATATATATTTTGTTTTGTTGAAAAAAATTCTCCCAATTTGGTGGCTAATTGTAGCCTCTATTAATTCAACTTCAACCCCCCCAACAAGCCTGCCGCCTGCAGCTATGGGACCAGCCAATGCTCTGGCATTCTTTTTTAAAATAGTGTTCTAATAAGACCCCGATTACAGTTGTTTTGATTATTGGTTGTTCTAACAACCAATTAAATGATAAACTAAGGTTTGAAATTTTTAATTTTAATTTTAATTAAAAAAAAATTAAAAAAAATGTAATTTAAATTATTTTACATTTTTTATTTATTTTACCTTTATTTAGCAAGGGGAGCCCATTGAGACCAAGTCTAATTTACAATGGTGCCCTGATTACAAAACAATTATATAAATTACACATAAACAAACAATAAGACAAGGACAATAAAAATAGATGAAAGCATCATACAAAATAACCATAATAAGAGGAACTAGTGTTACAATAGAAGTAATTACAATAGTTTTTTACTAACACTCACATACCACTAACTCTATATCCTTAGGCATATTTTTAAAAGTTCCTATGGAGACCACAGAATCCAGTTTGAAGGTAGAGTAGCCTATTTAAAAATAAGGCTACAGTAATGTACATATACGTATAGATGTATTGCTGCAATCTTGGCTAGGTGTCTTTTGTCAAAGGGATTTGATCTCAGTGAATTATTAAAGGATAAATTCAAATAAAATATGATTCCAAATAAATAAAGATTCAAATTCTTAGAATTGGTGTATTTTCTTCTACTATAAATAGAAAAAAGAGAAGTAACCTTTGAATAACAACTAGTGAACATATGTTTTGTCAGGGTCATTGGGTCAAAGGTCATTGCTTTTTGCTTAAAAAACTTGCGCACACAATTCATTTTGACCTTTGACATTCATTTTGCTGTGGCTCAGTAGGTAAAGCATGGCGCTGACAACACTGTACTGAAGAATCTGTGCATTCACGACTGTAAGTTGTTTAGTCATGTACGTTTTTAGCTTTGGATAAAAGCATCTGCTAAATGGCCTATACTATGTTATGTTGACCTTAGTTGCCTTCAAGCAATCAGCGTTACAAAACCAGTGCCCGTTTTTTCTCCAACACAACGGTAGCAAAGAAATTTGAATTAAGCACAGCTGTTTCCTGAAAGCTTGCAGCTTAAATGTCAAATTGTAGTTAGTGGTGTGACTGCTGGGTGGTGTGGGTGAAAGGGGATGTTTATCATAGCAGCACAGACTGCTCGGCCAAAGGAAGGGTGGCAGCTTGTCTAAGGGCACATTTCCTGTCCATTGCAGAACCTCTCTCTCTGCATGTCCTGTCTTCCCACAGGTCACCCTATTGTCTTGGCTCCTAGCTGCTTCCTCCTCATCTCATACCTGTCTCCAACTCCTCCAGTCTATTCCTGTTCCTGCTCCATAGCCTCATGCTCTCCATGAACTTCAGGGGGAAGCCGTTGTTATTGCAGTGTGAACATTTGTGAATTGGACAAAGGCACGTTTTTCTTGTTTCTTGGCATCTCTTGTCAATGGAGTCCCATAAATAGAAAGGAAGGCTGACTTGCTTGAAAGTGTCAGGAAGCAGGCTCTGCATCAGTCCCAGGACCCCACTGCTCAATGTTGATGCAACCAAGACAGTAACTTTGCTGTGGTCAATTTTGTGTGCATGAAATGCATGGAATGTCAAAGCAATGAGCATTTTGGCAGAGCTCAATGAAATTAAATGTTGGATTTATGTTTTTTTGTTTTTTTTGTATTTCATTTCTGGTTGTCCTCAGATAAAGCCATCACTACCTTAGGGCTTTAGGATATACAAAATCTCTCATGGAATCTATATTGAGTGAAAGGCATGTTCCAATGAATATTTTTTTATTGTCTGAAGAGAAGCATCTCTTGTTGAACAATTATTCACACCCCTGTTTTCAGCACTTTGTGTACCCTCCCTCACAAGGACACGCTAGTACACAAGGACTACTGAGTCATTATCTATAGTGATGTATAAGATTGGTGAACGTATAGGGGAGGGGGGGGAATCATTGACCATTCCTCCATACACAATCTTTCAAGATACTTTAGTCTGCACTTGTGGACTGCCCTCTTCAATTCAAACCACACATTGGAGTCTGGAGACTGAATTGGCCATTGAAAAAAAGTTAACCATTTCTTGGTTGAATTTGAAGTATGCTTGGGATCATTTTCCTGCTGAAAGATACATTTTTGGCTTCCTGGGTGAGGGTTTTTGTCCAAAATGTACTGGTACTTGCTTGAGTTTATGATTTCATTATAAAAGCAGTAACATTTTAAACTACATTATTTAAAAATATAGAGCATTTGAATACGTTTTGTAAATATCAATGTATTTGAAAGTAATCAAAATTCAAACTTATTTGAAGAAACTGATTCATTACATATTCAGTATGTACAATCAAAGTATTTGATTTCATGGATGTATTTGAAAATACTCTCATACTATAGTGTCTCCGTAAAATTCTAAAATAACAAGCAACACAAAATAGAAATTGGTCTTATTTCATGTTTAATGTACTCATGTCAGTGTACACAGTTTAAATAACCTTCAGCCACAATCAGTTAAGGGCGGAACTACAATTAAACCACTACTTATTGAATCACCTGTCAATTACAGTTTATGTCAAATTGGCAAATAAGTAACCTAATTTGGCAAAAATGTATCTAATTTATCTAATTCCAAGATTAGTCAGCAGGCTCTTAAAGGAATATGGCTTGTAGTTTAAATTGCATATATTGATACAAATATTGATACAAATATTAATCAGTGGGTGTTTACATACAGTAACTCTTGCATCACTCCCATTGGCATACATTCTTGGACATTTGATCAAGGTATTTGTAGTACTTAAACTTATATTTATAAAATCAGTAGCATTTAAAGGATTTTGTTTCTCAAGAAAGTATTTTAAATGCCCTACAGCTATGGGACCGGCCACTAATATGCTAATCTGGTACCGTTAGTGGCAGGAATGAGGAATGGCGAGCCGCCTCTTCCGAGACCGAACTGGTTCAGGGCCGACTGTAATTCCAATACAACCAGAGAAGCTTTCTGTGCATGCGGCGAGCTCATGCCGGCTTCCCTCCCCCCTCCCTGGGGCGGACAGCCAATTGCCACCCCCTTGCAGCAGTCCTGGCCAGAGCCGAACTGGCGCAGCTGGAGATCAAACCCCGGCCTCAGTGGGCAACCTGCACTCTGGGCAAGTGCCTTTACTGTTGCACCACTGAGCGGCCTAAAATTGCATTTTCAAATACATACATTTTATAATTACAATAAAACGTTTTTGACCCAGGTCTGTGTCACACTGTCATGTGATGGCTCTGTCTTGTCTGTCCTACAGGTGTCTACATACTGATTGCTGTGGGTGCTTTGATGATGTTTGTAGGGTTCCTGGGCTGCTATGGCGCTATCCAGGAGTCGCAGTGTCTTCTGGGAACTGTGAGTCATCTGCAATACCACACAGCAGCAGTTTGTACATCTCATACATCTTCCATTGTTTAATGTGGGATTGTCTGCAAGGGCTATAGCATAGCAGACCTAACAAGAACAAATGTTTTTCGAGTTGTATGATTCATCCACTACTAGGGGCCACTTGAAAACAGGGAAGGGGAAAGTTAGGGTACATTTCTTACTTACATTTCAAAATGTCCTTATTGGTAATGCCAATGAATTAAACTAAGGAATACAATTGTTTTGGTTAAGATTAAATGGATTCACACAGTTGCAGTATGCAGGAAGACTATTTTCTGTTTCACTTTCTGTGTTTCCTTAACAGTTCTTTGCCTGTTTGGTAATCCTGTTTGCCTGTGAGGTGGCAGCTGGAATCTGGGGATTCATAAACAGGGATACGGTAAAAGAACACAGACAATTACAAACACAAATAAAGGCAGTCCCCGGGTTACGAACGAGATCTGTTCTTAAGTCTGTCTTTAAGTCGAATTTGTATGTAAGTCGGAACAGGTACATACAGTTCTTATTAATCGTCACTTAGTCAAATGTGTGTCTTAGTATAGTATTTATTTGACCTTTCTGTGCATATGAAACACTTAAGAAAAACTTCCAAATACAATAAAACATCTTAAACATAACATTCAGTACATAATAATACTCTAATAATAACAATACTGTAATATTAATAATAATAATACAGTAATAATAAAAGTAACTATGTACATACAGTACTGTACTGTAAAAAAAAACATTAAAGAAAGGCTTCAAGCCTTTTCTTGCACTAAAGAAAGGCTAATAGGCATATATTACGCTGATTTTGATCTTCTATCCAAATTATCAATAGCCTTTCCATCTCAATAATTAAACCACTGCATTGCTTGGTAATAATCGTGGCATTCATCGGGGCATAGCCTTTCACATGCTCCATTATTCTCCCTTTGTCTTTTAAAATTGTTTTTTAAAAACCGATCGTTGACCAGCTGTAGCCTAATGCTTTCCCAATGGCTGATGGCGTTTCAACTCTCTCCGATCTCTTTATTATTTCAACTTTACTTTCCATGGTGATTCTTTTCCTTTTCTTTGATGCATCACCAGCAGTGGCATCAGATTTACACTTTGGAGGCATGGTTGTAAGGGTAAGAGAAAGAGAAAAACGGGACCGTGATCTGACTTAAAATAATGGACGGTGATCTCTGTACCGCTGAAACCGCTCATGTTTTCATGAGCATCACAAAGTAGTGCATGCTTTCCTTATTACAAACCATTGTATTTAACTCAATTTTTTTTACATAATAGGCCTTATGGCAGTCCGTTCGTAAGTACGAGTTGTCCGTAAGCCGGACGTTTGCAACCCGGGGACTGCCTGTACATCAGAAACATGCCAAACAGGCTGGTGTTATAGTGCTTCTCTCCAATAGAGGGAGCTCAATGCTGGTGTTACTAGTACTTTTCTCAAACAGAAAGCTCAAAGCTGGTTTTATATTATTTAAAAGGTCCAAATTCTTTATCAATTTTCCTAATTTCCGTACCTTGCCTCCTGTCATTGATTTTTCTGAACACATCACAAGGAAACAAGGAAGGGGAGGAATTAAAGAAACAAAGAAACCAGAACAGGAATTAATTCATAAGAATGAATCCTCCTAACAAACTGGATATGTTGAAACAAATGCCACTTATTAATACTTGTGTAGCCTCCTAGAAGAGACTAAAATACTACAGGTTTATCTTGGAGCACAATCTAACAATCACTGATTTCTTACAAGGTCCTGTATTGAGCAAATGGAATGGAGGTGGGTCTTGCACAGTATAGGAAGCACTAATACACACTTGAGTCTTCCTCAACTCCTTTCGCTTACCTGAAAGGACAATACTTTTTTATTTTTTAAGTATATAATTTTATATTTTATTTCAAATGAATGTCAAAAAAGAACTCAATGTTCTCAATTTAATGTATTCAATGTATTACAGTGCCCATTTAGGGCCTGTTTGAGGCCAAACAGCATATGTGGTTCCAATGTACTCTTACTGGTCAAAGGAAGTCACAAATGGTTATGCCATCTGGCTACTGTGAACAGATGTTATTGGTTGAAGTAGATTGGTAGACATTCCAGCTGAGCCCTCCAATTGAAATTGGAATTCTGGGATGTATGGTTTACAGTATTCTATGTTCAAAGCATTTGAAGGGGACAAAAACAAACATCCATACATTTACATCCATCACTGATATTCCCTCTCTCTATTTCAGATCTCAAAGGAGCTGATTATGTTCTACGATGCTGCATACGACAAAGTCATCAGTGACTCGAAGACTCGGGCAGCAGCAACATCGATTTTGAAGGTCTTCCACAAGACGGTAAATCATCATTATTTTATGTTCTTGTGAAACGGCCTGCTAATACCTTGCACTTTCAAAAAATAATAATTCAGAACAATTGAAAAAACTTTATTCTATTCATTTCACACCATTAGAGTGGCCAAACCGCAAAGGTTCATAGTAGTCTCACTGACCTCTTGCTCCTCTCATATAGTGATGGAAGGGTAGAATCACAGGACTTGAATCAGTGTCTTTTTGATCATTTTAGCTTGTAGATATCTAACCTCAGGTGGAATATGAAACCAAACAGTTTTGAAATGGAGCAGATTCTGTGAAGGATCGCAGGTGAAAATCTGCAATGATATATGTCACAGGATCCTCCATATCCCGGGAAGTCTTGGGGGCAGGGTTTGTCTATCTGACCCACAATGCTGTTCACACAAGCAAAGCCCACTTCTACTGGTTCTGTGTGGCCGTCACCCCTGACTGCACATGGGTATGGCCGCTTTGCCATTTATATGGCACTTGTAGTGGGTCTGTGTGGAGTATACTCAGAGATGTGTTCCATTAGTATCACCACAGTATTGTTTCATGATGGGATACGGTCCCAGTAAGTAATGGGTCGCTGTTCTTATGACAGGGAATGTCTGGGTTACTGTTGTAACACTGGTTGCCTGAGTAGGAAGTAGGTTGAGTAGGAACCAGACATATTACTTATGCTGCGATACTGCATCTCCTGGTGCTCAGCAGATAAAAGAAGAGGATGGCACATCAGCACATTTTGTCTGCTTGGTTGGGGGCAGGACCAAGCATTGACTGACGCATCCCTCAGCCATTTGGCATGCTGAGAGAGAGTTTTGGTTAGATGACATGTTCTGTCAATCAGTCCCAGCAAGTAATAGGTCTAGTGGTCCCTACTCAGAGAACCGCTGTTATGACAGTAACGCAGACATTTTGCATACTACAGAACCTTCTTTGAGTATCTTGCATGTATGTAGTATGGGTATTCAGACATGACCCACGAAACTACTAAACCGGGAGAAGGCAAGACATACTTGATTTGTGACAGACAATATTCCAATACCACCCAGGTGTGTTTTAGTGGAGCTATCTTTCTCATCAAAATATAGCCCTATGCCATTTAAAATACTTGGTCAACAGCAGGTTTAGGTGAAACATCATATTCCCTGGAGATGTGTGGCTGACCTGACTATATATAATTGTAAATATAAATCCTATAAATAGGCTACATATTGTTTATAGAACTTCTCATTTATTTTCAGATACATATATTCCTCATGGTTTTAGTTTTTATTGTTCACAAATGTCTTAATGAGACCAAGCTATTAATAAAACATTGTCTTTAAAAAACGAAAGTGATTGAACTTTCTTTCTATTATTTTTTTATGTTTTAATTGTTTGGGTTTATGGCTCAAAATATGGTTCTGGTTACCTTAATTGTTCCAAAAAGGCACAGTTGGGGTTCACTTACCGCTACTCTGAGCCAGCCCAATCCATTTGAACACAATCCAGGTGCCTCATCCTCGTAGAACTACCCAGTTCACTAAACTCAAAAAACAATGTTTTAATTGAGAGATAATGGTTAGCAAAAGCCAACAAATACAGGTAATTCAATCCAAGAAACCACCCTTTAAGTGAGAGATAATGGTTGGTAAAAGCAAAAAAGGAAGGAAATTCACATAAGCACCATTATCTTGACCTATATACTGACAAGTCTACCAACACACAATGCTGTGATACCTGCTACAGTACTGTAACTATGTTGGTCTACTTCAAACAGTGTACTCACCACTGGGCAGGCTGCTGAGGATTCAATAAAACTTTCTCTTTGAATCAACAACCAAACACATTACTTTCAGAGGAATGCAGGACTTAAAAGGTTTATTCATTTCTAGAAAACAATTGATGTCTTCCCTTGTACAATCTACTGTTTATTTTAACTTTTCTCGTGTTTTATTTTGTTTTGTCTATCCCAATAAGAGAAAATAAAATGGCCGCTGGCCTACTGGCAGGCTTTTCCCCCCCCCATCCACTCATCCCCTGGCATGGTTGCCACCCCTGCCCCCCTGCTACAGTTGCTCACTGCAACTTGGGTTCGAGCCCAGGCTGCACCAGCCTGGCTCTGGTCGGGAATCCGGTTCGGGGGCAATGTAGGTGTGTTTTGGAGTAGCGGTCGGCGGCTTAGCGGATTCCATCTCGGAGGAGGTGGTTTAGTTCGTCTTTGTCCCTGTCCCAGGGTTGCAGACAGTAAGCTCATAGTATGAGGGAAAGGGATTGTTGACATAAACAAAACAAAAAACCTAACAGGTATACCTGACGGGTTTGGGGTTCTAGACCTCTAGACAGGGGTCTGCAGGACTGTGGGAGAGTCAGAGGGTTGATGTGTACAGGATGCAATCCCTCATGTAGTAATTGGTTCTTTAACAGCAGAGGAAGAAGCTGAGCTCAGCGGGAAACTGACATTGGAATTAATCTCATTATCTGTTCATCTCCAAAGTCGCATTACAAGCTTAGTGTTCCAAAGAACAGCACTGTGCTGGACCAGTTAGGTCAGCCACGCATCTCCAGGGAATATGATGTTTCAATATTAACTGAAGGTAATGTGGTCCACCCTTGTCTCTGTCAGAAACCTGGGGGTTGTGTTGTATAAAAGTGCAAGAACTTGATTAATGGATTAATAAGATAATTTTCACACTTGTTAATCAAGTTAAAAAAGCATAAAGTCTAATCCTTGAATGCAATGTCTGCACAGCTGAGGAGGAAAAGAAGTGCCAGCTTGCAGCGGCCACCTCAGAGAATGCACTGTGCTCTCCTGAACAGACAGAAGAATAATATAATATAATGTCCAATATAATTGGACATTCCAAATTGTGAGAACTTTGGGTTAAAAATTTTTTTTTTAAAACAATATCTTTAAAACTTGCAAGATCCCAATAAACATAGTTTGAATAAATATTCAATGATACTGGCAGAAAAGATCATAGTGGCTTACTGAAGATGGGAACTGTGTTACTTATTTAGCCATTTTTAACAGTTTTAAGATGGAAATTGCTTTACCCTCCTGTTTTAAAATATTTTCTTGACATCATCCTTATTCTAAATGACAGAAAGCACTGTGCTCGTACTAGTATGTGCTTAGCTAGTACAGTAAGACGTACTGTCTGGTCAACCTAACAGCGTATGAAACTGCAAGTAGCACACGCAATGCGACTTCTCTTGCTCCTTATCACTGATGCAAGAGGCGAGCTCAAGTCACACTTTCCATTGATTCATAAAAAACTCAAAATACTATAAAAAATACAGATGGACAGAGGCATATCTCTGCACTTTTACAAAAAAATAGTGTGGAAAAATTTACATTGTGATATAAAGAAGGGCAAGACCAAACTCAAACTGTTCACAAAAGTTGCCAAAGATAGTCACTGAAAATGGGGATGTATCATTCGGAAAGCCAAAATAAATACATTTAGTGAAGTTCTAATAAGACAATGCTTTTATTGTTGGTTATTCACTTAACTAAGTTTTACAGCTACAAAATGAGTAATCTATTTTTAAAAGAATACTACTGTAATGTATGCTCAATGTATGATTCCAATCAGTAGATTAAAGTTCTTGAAACTGGTGTGTTTTCATATCACTTTCAAGTTCTGAACATTTCATAGTTCTGAACGACCTCCATTCCATATGCTTTTCATATCTCACAGGTTCTACTGTATGATTGTTTACAGTGGACAAATCTGTGGCTAGTTATATTTGGTCAAATGACAAAAAAGTACTTGGATCAAACCTGTTAATCCAAATGATATGAAGTCAGAAACAATTATCATTACACTGTTCTTGCATGAGTGCCATTGTTTCCTTACTCTCTCAGCTTTGTCAACTCCTCCATAGTAGAATGTAGATGCACGTCCACAATTGTAGACATTCAGACCGATTCAAAAGACAAGGAGGGAAGTGACTGACACTTGTCCCCATTTTCCCCTAAGCTTGATTGCTGTGGAAAGAGTGATTTTATGTTCCCGAATAAAGAAGTCTCCGACTTGTGTCCGAAGAAGTCTGCAGTAAGTGGCCCTCTGTCTCATACACTGCCTGGCACCTCACCTCCACATTTACATTTAGGAATTTAGCACTCTTATCCAGAGTGCCTTTTATAGCTTACATATTTTACATGCAATACAGCTGGATATTTACTGAAGCAATTCTGGTTAATTGCCTTGCTTCATATTACAACAGCAGTACACCACCTGCGAACCTAACTTGCCACTTCAGTTCCAAGCCCAGTTCAGTAACCTCCTCCAGACTCGGAATGAAGAAGAGCGTGAGGAGGGGTTGAGCATTTTTAGAATGGCCAATGCAGATTGAATATACATACTAAGGCCAATTATTACAATTCGCTCTTTAAATAAACATACAACACAACGTTAAGTACCAGACTCCATAACTGGCTTTCGATTCAAACGGAAAGCTAATCTTCACAAACAGGTGTTTAATCCCACGACGCAGCACAGGGTTGAGTAAATAACTTCAACACCAGACATCCTCCCGTCTTGTCTTAATCCAAAAATTCTGGATTCCAAACTCAAGCACATTGAAGTGCCATCAAAATCTCAATACCACACAAATCTACCACAAACACAAAGAAAGCACCATTTGAACAAAGCCTGTCATTGTACATAATTCAGTTTTTGCTCGGTTTCCATCTGGCTAGCCCAAAATTAATCCCTTCCCCCAACAGTGTCTGTGCTGTGCAATTACACTGCAGCATGTGCCACAAAGGTGTGTGTGTGTGTGTGTGTGTGTGTGTGTGTGTGTGTGTGTGTGTGTGTGTGTGTGTGTGTGTGTGTGTGTGTGTGTGTGTGTGTGTGTGTGTGTGTGTGTGTGTGTGTGTGTGTGTGTGTGTGTGTGTGTGTGTGTGTGTGTGTGTGTGTGTGTGTGTGTGTGTGTGTGTGTGTGTGTGTGTGTGTGTGTGTGTGTGTGTGTGTGTGTGTGTGTGTGTGTGTGTGTGTGTGTGTGTGTGTGTGTGTGTGTGTGTGTGTGTGTGTCTATCCATCCATCACTCAATGAACATAGCAATCACGCATGCTTAAAATCAATATATGCAGCTAGATTAATAAAAGCAAATGGATTGTGTGTATTGTTGTGGTTTCTCCTCTGTATATAAAAACCGTGTCTCATTTCACCTTTTAGAACTGTCATACCAGACTGCAAGACCTTTTCTCTGATAAGGTCTACTTGATTGGCATCACAGCCCTTGTGGTCACCATCATTATGGTGGGTATCACAGTACATACACTTAAAAAATATATATATATTTTGTTTCAAATTTTTCCCTGTTTTCCTCCTGATTTAGTAGCCAATTCAACCCTCGATTTATTTGGATTTGCCCTCCCCTCACGAGCCCGCCGCCCTTCCTCTAGCTAATATTCTGAGGCCGGCATTGATCCACCTCCTCCAAGATGAAACTTCATCCACCTGCTCTTTAGGAATGCCCTACTGCTCCTCAGCAAGCTCCTGCTGACTTTCTCTCCCCCCACCCCCTGAGGCGGACAGCCAAATTCCGCCCCCGATTGGGGCTCCCGGCTAGAGTCGGACTGACGTAGTCAGGTTTCAAACTGTGATCGCCATAGGTAGCTCACACTCGCAGAGCACCAGCCAATGCGAGTGCGTTACCCCGCATTCTAACAGGGGGTGATACTAGGCGACAAAATCACCCAGTGGGCGTTGCCCACGCTTGAATGGCTTCCTCAAAAATGCTTCCGACGTGCTTACAAAATTTTTGCATGGTAAACGAATAGTTCATCATAGATTTTGAGAATCTTTATTATAAATATTAGTTGGCTAGCAGTATTGTTTCCTTCAATCATGAACCGCAAACTCAAACTCAGAAGGCTTTTTACAATTGCGGCCATTTACTTGCGCTGGAAACGGCTTGCAATTTGTCTCCGGTACGTTTTTCCAAACGTACCCATGCGATAGAAAATTGCCTTTTAACCAACACAAACATTAAATAAGATGTATGTAGGCCATATAAGTTTAGCTAGCTATAAATATTTATGCTTTTAGGATTAAATAACGTATGGCGGTACTGCAGACTGCTGTTATCAGTTTCTCCTCATTCATGATGAAGTGTCGGAACTAGGAACCAAATTTCGGTGTTGTGTTGGTTCCGCATGGAAGGTAAAAACAGCAACACATGAATTTGATTGGCTCTTACCGGGCGATATCGCCCGAAAGTTCAGAATTGCCGCTGTGTCGCCGCCACGCCCATAAATCGGCCAATCGGTCCATCACCGGAAGTCGCTCACTCTCATAGAAAATCAATGCATTTCCGGCAGCTCATCGCCGAATCGCCCCCTGTTAGAATGCGGGGTAAGACCGCTACGCTATTCGAGGCCTCCACAGTGCATACACTTTTAGCTCTATGTATTGAATATAATGTCTGTTTAGCTGTTTGTGGGGTTTTCCCAAGGTCTAAAGTAAGTTTGAGGCCTCCTTTTGTGTAACTTCTGTATTAATTCTTCTGGGCGAGAAATGCAGCACACAATGCTCTGTGTGCAATCCATACAAACAAGCTGGAGATCAAGCCTGAAACAGACCACGTCCCCCTAACTGTAATCAGCCTCTGCATTTTTCTTCTTCAGATCTTCGAGATGATCTTCAGCATGATCTTATGCTGTGCGATCCACAACAGTCCATCGTACTGAAGCTGAAACCAAGTCCTGAAGAGGGCATGACCTGAGTACAGTAGGGACACAGACTAAAGGACAAGTTTTATCTTTGGTTTTGCTTTTCCAATTTATTCCTACTGTAGATGATTGCCCACCTATTTCAGTTGTATTAAATAAGAAGACAATTAATTAAGTTAAACTCATTTTAATGCAGCATATTTAATGCTAATCCCTATTTATTCTGCTTTTCAGAATTTCAGCTACAAACACCTGCAATATTACTTCTGAGAACCTAAACATTAAACGTGTTATGTTTAGACTCTAACATCATATAATCAACTACAGTATGAATGGGGAACAAGCAGGAGCACAGCGTTATAATTTTGACTGGACGCTCATCAACCATTTTGCACATACATCACATGTCCTCCTGACTTAATATTGTTCACAATGTCTTAACTATACCAAGCTATTAATAAAACATTGTCTTTAAAAAACTAAAGGGATTGAACTTTCTTTTTATAATTTTTGTATGTTTTAATTGTTTGGGTTTATGGCTCAAAATATGGTTCTAGAATTTGATTGTTGATTACCTTAATTGTTCCAAAAAGGGGTTCACTTACTGCTACTCTGAGCCAGCCCAATCCATTTTGCCACCCTAGGCCAGCCCAATCCATTTTCATCCATCCACACAATTCAGCTGCCTCATCCTCGCAGAACTGCCCAGTTCATTAAACCCCAAAAATAATGTTTTAATTGAGAGATAATGGTCAGCAAAAGCCAACAAATACAGGTAATTAAATCCAAGAAACTACCCTTTAGGTGAGAGATAATGGTTGGTAAAAGACAGGGAATTCACATAAGCACCATTACCTTGACCTATATACTGACAAGTCTACCAACACACAATGCTCTGATACCTGCTACAGTACTGTGACTATGTTGGTCTACTTCAAACAACGTACTCACCACTGGGCAGGCTGCTGAGGATTCAATAAAACGTTCTCTTTGAATCAACAACCAAACATTACTTTCAGAGGTTTTTTAACACAGTACTTAAAACGTTTATTCATTTCTAGAAAACAATTTGTCTTCTCTTGTACGATCTACTGTTTATTTTGCCTTTTTTCTCTTGTGTTTTATTTTGTTTTGTCTATCCCAATAAGAGAAAATAAAATGGCCGTTGGCATAGTGACAGGCTTATTTCCCCCCATCCACTCACCCCCTGGCATGGTGGTCACCCCTGCCACCCTGCCACAGTTGCCAACTGCAACTTGGGTTTGAGCCCAGGCTACACCAGCCTGGCTCTGGTTGGGAATCTGGCTCAGGGGCAGCAATTGGTGTTCTGACTCAGGGGGGAGGGGGAATTGGAAGCCGGCATGAGCTCACCATGTGTGAAGTGGCTCTGTGTGTTTTGGAGTAACAGTCAACGGCATCTCGGAGGAGGCGGTTCAGTTTGCCTTTGTCACTGTCCCAAGGTGGCAGACAATAAGCTCATAGTACGAGGGAAAGGGATTGTTGACATAAACAAAACAAAAAACCTAACAGGTATACCTGACGGGTTTGTGGGTCTAGACCTCTAGACAGGGGTCTGCAGGACTGTGGGAGAGTCAGAAGGTTGATGTCTACAGGATGCAATCCCTCATGTAATGATTCTTTAACAGCAGAGGAAGAAGCTGAGCTCAGCGGGACACTGACATCGGAATTAATCTCATTATCTGTTCATCTCCGAAGTCGCATTACAAGCTTAGTGTTTCAAAGAACAGCACTGTGCTGGCCCAGCCAGGTCAGCCACACATCAGCCAACTGCACCACCATAGCCAACAAAGCCCACCTTAAATCACCAGACAAACGCGTATACAGGAATTCCCTCCCTGTCCTGCCTGACAACACCTAACCCACAATGCCCTGTCTTATAACCATGGCCAATAAACCAGAGGAGGACAAGCCTACTAACTACAATCCCCCCTCACTCTGTGACATTTTTTACCAATTACCTGCTACATCCGCCGCATTTCCCTGCGATACTGGATCATTCGCATTCGTGTGGGCCTGACAAATCACAATAGAAGAAGGCAACAATATGGCATTTAAAAGATTCTGTCCTAATACATAATGCATAATTGGTTTTCCTGTAGAGGTGAGAAATCCTCTTTGTGACCATAAGGCCCCAAAATCCTGACACACCCCGTAAGCATACCTAGAGTCAATATAGATTGTAACTGATTTTACCCTCTGCCAATGTACAGGCACGAGTCAGAGCAAAAAGCTCTGATGAGATGTGAAGGCAGCCTCCCACTTTCTACCATATAGTATGCTGAACAAACAGCATAGGCCACTAGGGGCTCGTCTGTGGTCCTGTCCCTCTGTGCAGAGCCATCCACGAAAAATACCAGATCAGAATTTGGATGGGGCATGTAGCAAGGTGGCAGGGGTGGCCACCATGCCAGGTGGTGAGTGGATAAAAGACCAACAAAAAAACGATGGTTCAATAGGCCAACGGCCAATTTATTACCCTTTCCAAATCATTAAAACAAAACACAAAGATAAAGCATTTAACTCCAAACTGAGTCAATAGAGGGAAACAGCAACAAAAAAAACTGCACTTCTGCCTCCATGCCCTAAAACCTCTCCCTTCAGGCATGGCAGGCTGTGCTTTTATAATGGCCTAACAAAGGCAATGGCTCACAGCTGAGTTGATTGCTCATTAGCCTCAGGTGAGCCTGCCTGTAAGTGAGCTGCTGCTGTCCAAGGCCCTGTAGTCCTCTCCAGGCTGTGGGAGGGAACAGGAACACCTGACAGCAGCCAAAAGGGAGGCGCAGCCCTCTACTCCTCCCTCCACCTCTCCCAGTGTCACAGGGCGTGTCTGCTAGGTCAGGCCGTGGCTTAGATACAATTTCCACCAGCTGCTCACAGGAATGTGGCTCCCCATCATCTTCTGTGGGAAGTAGCAGGGTTAAGTACAGTACAACGTTTCAGGGTGACATGCGACATAGTTAGAAGCACATTCTGCCAATGTAAAATGCGTGTAGGTGTTACATGGCATGCAGGTGTTATTTGTGCAGTCCGTGCCTGCGAGACTATCCCATATACTGCGTGTGGGACGTGCACCATCAAAGTACACATTGCTACAATATCAGCACATGCTAAAACAGCCTCTGTGGCTGCTGCTACACCCCTCAAACATGGAACCAGTCCTCTATCTACAGAGTCCAGTTGCTTTGAATAGTAACCAACGGGGCGTTGTTTATCCCCATGTTGTTGCGTAAGTACTGCTGACATAAATCCGTTTTTTTTCTGATACAAATAAATTGAAGGGGCTTTGATGATTCGGTAAACCTAAACAGGGAGAAGAAGTCAATGCCTGTTTCAGGCGAGTCAAAGCTGTCAAAGATTCGCTATTCCAGTCAATGTGTTCTGTCATGGCCATTTTGTGACCATGTATCAAATCCAAAAGTGGTTGAACTATCTCAGCATAGTCCATGAGTAGCCAGTCATTCCCAAAAGGGTTATCATGTGTTGCTTTGTTGTCAGTTGAGGCAAAGCCAGAATCGTCTCGATTTTGTCCGAACTCAAACGACATCCAGCAGGTGTGATGACATGACCTAAATATTTCACGTTTTGAATTTGACGGCACTTGAAAAAGAAGAGTGACAGGGTTTGGTACAACAGGTGAGCTCCTGCCATTTTACCTGTGTCATATTTATTTTGAGCCCAGAGTGTTTGCGGAACATCATATAATACCTAAGGATTTATCTGATGTAAGCTAGGGTGGTCATCGGAAAGAGCTAGCAGTGTGCTGTACGGTTCAAATTGCAGTTGTATGCACACAGCATTGTACAGGCACAGTAGCAAAGAATGGTATTTTTACAACTCCCTTTGATTACTGTCTGCACTCTCTATCAGGCTGCCAGTCAGTAACAGCCTGCATTTCTCTAACCTAAGATCCCACATCTTCCCATTCACATTCGCTAATCTTCGGTAATAAAATATGCGGCTGCCTGATTTGTTCAAATAAAAATTCCTGCTCTTCACTCAAGTTTACTAGAACTCCAGTAAATTTTGATCCCGAATACACAGTGCCTAAACATATTGTTTCATTTATTTGTGGCATGTTCCAGAAACACTCATATTCTAAATGTCTAGTCAGGGGTAAGAAGAGAGCAGTGCTATAAGATTTCGCTGGGGCTGTCTGCACTTAGATCCTTTGAGCCTCCCCCTCTCTAGGGTGCAGCTCCAGGCTCCCCCCGACTCCTCTGAGTGAAGGACCCTCAGCCGCTTTGCTTCCCAGTATTTTCTTTTCAAAAATACTTATCACAGAAAGCACTACTCGCTTACTAACGCATTCGGTTTCAGCTTATAGTGGCCTGACTGTACATTGAGCCGGACACGGCGGCCATCTGTCTTATGGTCTTAATGCCATCTGCGATCCGACCAGCCAGTGACCTAGTCGATAGCGATCCCCAGACAGTAGTAGCTGTTAACCACCCGGTTAGGAACCAACGGTCTGATCCCTATCCCACTTCGCTATGGGTATAGAAACTTTGACCGTTTTCACCAGCCTTGCCTGTTCACAGAGGTCGTCTCTTACGCCCCTCTGCTAGGTGTGGACTGTCATCCACGTACCACGTACTGCCTGCATACTTCCATGCGACAGCTACTCCGACTAGACGGTACCACGGCAGTATGTGAATTCATACTTCATCAGATAAGGGGGCCTTCAGTCTTCTCCCCTGCACTATATTCCTCTTTAACCCTCTGAGGTCCGTGCTAAGCTTTGAGATGGTTTGTAATTTTGGCATGGTCTGATATTTATCTCAATTTCATCAACTTAACACACACTTACTCCAAAGTGTTTGATATTTTTATTTGAAGGACAATCACAGCTACATTTGTATGCCATCAATAGTTTGGTTAGTATCATATGCAGCTTGTAAATAGATCTACAAACACACAAGTTAAAAATAGTAAATTTTTCTGCTGTCACAAAAGTTGTGAAAGCACACACTAAACTATAGTGACGAATTGTTTTGCCAATGTGCGTTTGTTCATCAAGGTCTTGATTATGTAAGGGTGTGAAAACAGTTTAGCACATCTGAGATCTAAATAGCTAAAAACCTGTTTTTATCAGAACTGGTCACATTTATTTCAGGCTGTGGGAGGGCTAAATGCTAAATACCTGAATATTCATTATTCATTGTCCACACCTCTAAGAGTTGTCAGATGGGCCATCTCTCTCTCTCAAAGGCCATCAGAGTAAGCAAGTCAGTGAGCCATGCAGAAGAATATATGCTTTTTTCATTTTGGAAGATTTATTGAAAACAGCACACAAACTACTATACAGTATATACAGGGGAATGCCACATATTACAAGTCATACAGCCTAACAATAATGCACATAATATCCTCCTGAGACCCAAGGAAAAAAGGGTCTTCCAATTAAACTTTTTTGTGATTTTTTCACTTTAGAGTTAAAACAGCAACTCACAATTTAGATTTTAAATGGCTAAGCAATATTTGAGTTACCATTTCTCCTTTCACGACAAGCGCTTCTACTAGCAGCCATTTTTGCTCTTATTTTATTATCCACAAACGTAGGCAAAACAATGTCGGAGGCGACACGCAAATAACTCACAAAACAAACCAAAACAATAACCGAACGGGCACAAACAAAGCTAGCTGAACAAACAAAGCTAGCTAAACAGCAAATCCAAAACGTAATCCCAAACACGGATTTAACTAAACAGAAGCACTCTAATAATAAACAAAAACAAGAATCTATTTTACAAGGACGTGAGATCATGAAACCGATCATGCTACATACGATTTTTTATAATATTTTAGGCTGTTTGAAAAGTATTCTTCCATAGATCTTGTGTGCCTATTGCAATTTGTTACGTTGCAACACGCTGGAATATGTAGTCACAAGACGCGGAATTCATATATTGAATATATATACGAGTATTTGATAACATGGCAAATCAAATATAGTTACTTACTCTTCGTCAGTTATTGTCTCGCTCGCTTTTCATCAATACTCTCAAACACTGCAGTGCAGAAAATCTTTCCATCTTGAATAAAATGGTATGTCTGTATAAAATCTTGCTTCAAATTGTCGGGACAGTTTATGTGTTTACGCCGGCGTTTTCACACATGGCCCCACGCGCCTCCCCACACCTCCCCGAAACTCGCACCTAGTTACCATGTCAATAGAAGGGGGACGTTACTACCAGGTAAAAAAGAGAGTAAAAGGCAAGGTTTACTTTTGGTCTAATTAACCTAATTTAAAAAATCCCATTTGATTTGCCAGTGCTCAAATCGGAAAGTCGCGATTCTAAGGGTTCTGTCAATGTTTTTGTCGCGTGTGTATGATAAAATATCGCGAAGTTAGAAATAGTAATATACTTGTATTGCTGCTTGGATCGGCGCCGATCCAGCCGACCTCAGGGGGTTAACGTACCCTCGGAACTTTGCAATTCCGTTGCCGCCTGTTTCCGACTAGGTTCGGGGTGCCTAATCCTCTGCCTAATTGGACAGAATAAATTCACACAGTTATGCAATTATTTTGTCATCTATCAACTCCCATGTGTAATACCAATCTATCAATTGTATAGGTACTATTGGAAATAGTCCTAAAACAGGTGACGTGACTGACAACCCATTTTCGTTACATTCAATAGTCATTTTTGATATTAATTTTAAATTTGATAACGGTGCCCTAGGCAACGCCTCACTTCGTATCACAGACCATGAAGCACTGCTGTCAATCAAAACAGATATTGACTTACCCATTACTAGAAGGCTCTATTGTTGGCTGGCTTTTTGTTGTATAGTTAATAAAAAAAAAACGGATTTTGTATTCCGTGTATGGGGTGCGTGTTTTCCTGTCTTTCCCCCCTCTCATCCTATGGTTTTGCTCTTTGCGGCTGTTGGACCCCGACTCCTGCCAGGTTCCGTATTCGCCCGCTTCTTGCTGCGTCAATGTCCTGTTACCTCCTGCACACCTGTTTGGGAAGTTTCTGGCAAAGTGCCCCAACTCTTGACAATTATAACACCTCCATTGTTCCTGCTGCTCTGGTTGCCCCCACCATCGGCGCCGATCCCGTGGGTGCTCCGGGGCCCGAGCACCCACGGAGAAGGCCGAGCACCCACGGGGAAAATTATGCACGGAGCCAAATTTACATTGATTTGATAGCAAACTCCACCTAGCATGCGCTGCGCGGCACCCACGGGCAGAAACATAAATCGGCGCCTTTGGCCCCCACCACCACGGCCTCTGCCTGTTCCTCTGTTTGTTTTACTCCCTCGGCTCTGCATTCCCTGGTGATCCGCTCCTGCACCTGTGGCATCGCTCCGCATGCTTCACATCTGGGACACCAGGGTTTTTTCGCCGTCCCGTCATCTCATGGTCCCCTCGGTTCTTTTCGGGGTAAGCCACCAGCGGGTACTGGCTCATGCATGCTATTCCTCCTCTCAGCGGTCGGTCCAGAGAAGCAGGCCACTCCTCTTCGGCAGAACTTTCTTCTTCGGCTGGCGGAGCTGTCGCTGCAGGCGGCTGTTCTTGGTCTCTGTCTATCGCTGTGGACGGCACCCTCCTGGGTGCAGGATAAGGGGGGGTTGAAGTTCATCTAATAGCTTCTGTCTGTCTTTTCTCTGTTTGCACTTCCATATCTCCACTGGCTCACTGCCCTTAACTACCATTACATCTGCTTTATTCCCGCATTCGCTTCTTCTCTCTGCTTCTCTCTGTCTCTCTCTCTCACATACTCTCTAAAATCAATCACTTCCTTATCTCTTCTTTTCTTACTTGCTTCATGCTTTCCACATTCTCCTGCAATGACTACGTTTTTCTGTGCTCAGTGAAAACAGCCCACAGTGATTTTGTGACATAAGGGCACTTGCTCTATCATCCCCCATTTATCATACATCACCTTCACCAGTCCGGTCAGCGGATCAGGGAGACACGGCGCCTTGCTCCCTTGGTTGCCCATCCTGCCACTCAAATGAAAAAAATATAAATAAATTCTCACTTTTTATTCACTCATACTCACAAGAATGTCGTTAGACACCTGTCTTTCAAGACCGTCGCCACAGCAAGGCAACTCCTCCTTAGGTCAGGGAAATCTTCCCAGTCTTATTATTATTATTTTATTTTTTTCTGCTTTAAAAAAAAAAAATGCTGCTTTTTTTTCTCACGTCCTACACCCATAGGACCCATAGCTATGCCTCTGGCCAGTTAGTATTGACTCTTCATAATTCCCCAGTCTCCAAACTAGGAAAAACTTTCATCAAATATTCGCCTCGAGACAGCAGATGTTACTCTGCCCCGAACTCACACAGAGTTCCCTGCGCCAAACTCACACAGAATTCTCTGGTCCGAACTCACAGAGTTCCCTGTATTTTTTTTTTTTTTTTCTCACTAATTAATGAACACAGTCTCACCCTTTATCTCTGTTCGGAATGGTGTTATCCACCACAAACCCCCCGGAGGCCCTCTCAGGCGGGTCTCAAAATCCTCCTACGGTAGTAGAGAGGCAGAGTTCCCTGGACCCTATATACTACAACAGTATATATATTTTACATTCAAGGTGACCATCACCCCTTGGAGTTTCACCCATTGGTCATGGTTGAAACCCCTCCTTTATTGATGGGTCCAGACACACGTTTTACCCTCCCAACATACACATTTCTTGCATACATTAGGATAGGGCAACTCTCACCCATCACCCAGTATCATCCATCTGTGTTATTATGATTTATACAGTGCAATAATGAAACTCATTCCCAAGGTGCTGACCTTGACGCTTCCAGCTCCCCAACCCAAACATGCCTTGTTTCTCATACTTTCATGAGTATGAACCACCACATATCCACATATTCTTGTCAATAGCTGTTGATTACGCACTACTAGTTAAGTTAAACAATATATAAAAACATCTAGAGCTGAAAATAGGTTAATATTGCAAGACATGCAGACAATGCAGACAATACTGCACTGGTTGGGTTCATGAGACGTTGGGAGCAGAGCATTCTTTTTTGATTCAAGCTATACTTTCAATGATATATAAAAATGTGATGTTAATTTGATCTTCACCAGATGCTTTATTACACTGGTGTCAAACTCATTCCATCGAGGGCCGAGTGTGTGCAGGTTTTTGTTGCAACCAATGCACTACACCAGGTGATTTCACTAATTAGCTCACTTCTTCAACTAAGGAGGGAACCTAATTGAAATCACCTGGTGTAATGCATTGGTTGCAACAGAAACCTGCACACACTCGGCCCTCGATGGAATGAGTTTGACACCCCTGCTTTATTATAAAGATTGATGTGATACCTTTAATTACCTTGTCTAGCACCTCATTGTCCTCAATGTGTAGTTTGGACAGTTCGATTTTAAAGAAGTTGTCTAGGTTGCAGGCAGAAGGGTTTATTTAACTTCTGCATGATTCTTTGTAATATTCTCTAGATCTTATTTTTAGAATTCCTAATTGTAGCATGGTCCACTGAAGAAATAGCCTGAAAGAGACAAGAAGTTTTTTCCCTCTGGAGCCTAAAGGCTAATAGTTTACCGGCTTTTACCTGCACTTTCATAATTCTTATTTTTAAAATAGGTTTTCTTTTTCTTTTTTCTGTAAAACATCTTGTTATTTTCCTGAGATATGCGTTGAGTAAGTTATTCATTTTATTCATTTTCCATCTTAAGTTTATAGTAGTATTATTTATATGGGGGAAGGGCATTGGGATAGGCAAATTGTCAGAGTAGATTATGTTGTGTATTTTGGATTCCAAAACAAATGGAGTAAATTCTAAAACTTTTGTGAGCATTGGAATAAAAGGTGACCAGTGATTTTGGTGAAGAAAGGTATAGAATTTTTGGGGGCCAGGATTGGTAATGTTACTAAAGGACTATACAAATATTATTTACACCTCATCTCTTCCATTAAACATTAAAAACCTAAGACTGGAAGTAACCCTTACCAACCAGTTCCTCCCTGTTTGGATGTGATGTTGTTCAGGTCCTAATCCCATTAGCTCAGCCACAAATCAGCCTAATCTCCACAAAGAGTCGTTTGCCCTCCATTCCGGCTGTGCTCCATATCCCGTGGAATGCAAAACCACTACTAAAAACAGAGAAATCAGGTAAAGCACCAACGCTTTTTAATTTTTAACTTCTTATATATGCTTATATATGCACATGGATTTACTCTTTCTTGATGGGGGGGTTGTTTGTGATGTGTGTGTTGCAACAAACGTGAAATTTAAACTTTAAAATGTTCTTTAACATTTTATTTAAATTGAGTGATGTTATGTATTGGCATTATTAATGGCATTACCTGCCATTTTTCCAGGGTAAAATTAAATCTTAAGATAATATGGGGTTTCAAAATGTACCTTTCTGGGCTCTTGACTGGCTTAGTCGCTGTGTCTGACTGACAGTTCACAGCAGCGGGACACACCTGGTAGTGTGGTTTTGCAATTGTCGTCAGTGAGAGATATGTTCCTATTCAATCACATGATGTGGAATGTACGATGTGGCTCACAGGTGTGTGCATCACAGGAGTACACATGCTTCAGCTTTTTTTACAGCATGGCCTATTTTTATGTGTGTAAATGTAGGAGCACTCTAGATTGCATGCGATTGTATAGTGCCTGCATTGTTAAATGGGAGTATTTTGAAACAAAACTGAGCTGCCACCAATGTATGCGAGTTTAAACATCAAGTTGATGAACACCTTAAAATACCTTCCTAAATTGAAAGGATTGAAAAATCTCATGGGGGTTTTGAAACACCAGTAAAGTTTTGCTCTGTCAGAGCAGGATCTTGTGATCTGCCTATTCATGAGTAATATTTATATAATAAATATATTTATTTAATAATGTTGTGCTTTATTTGACACTTTTAAACAATCAAATGAAACACCAATTAACCTTTTCCTGTCAAAGCTGAACAAATTCAGCATATTCAGTCATTAATATTTGTAATGTACTTTGATGCTTTAAATGAGCATATTACCCACAGACTACTGATGAAGAACCCTGTTCTTCCAGGGGTATGATCTGAACATTTATTTAGTATTTTGCCACATTTCTCAGAGGTTTATCCATGCCACACAGACATTGAAGTCCTTTAATTGTCTTTTCTTGTTTTGTTTTAGTCATTACAGTTTAAAATCGTTTCACATTTAAAATCCAAAAATAAGGAGAACAGAAGGTTGGTAAAAAGCTTTATTCACATATATCAAAAAACAAAAATCACACTGATAAGCAAGGATGAGTAATACACACATTCAATTTGGCACATAGGCAAATTCCCCCCTAAATTATATAACGAAAGTATACAGAAACCATTGTATCAACCATAAGTAAAAAATACATCTCAACGGAAGATGAATAATAAATCAAGTTATTAACTTTAGTCAAAAAATAAATCTATAAATATAACACATATCTAATGAATATATCTTTGCACACTTTATTCATATTTATAGTTATTTTATTTTTTTATACTTTATTTAACTAGTTTAAACATTTTAATTACAAAACAGACTTCGGCCAAGAAACAGCATACATGAAGTTACCACAAGCACAAAACATGGACAGTCCATTTTTCAACAAGCATTCAAAGGAAGACATTTAAAAGAGCAGGTGGTGTGATTGACATCAGGGATTAAAAACATGGATTGTGTAACAGTCAGCTAGACAGAGACAGCTACACAAAACTACACCCAAAGTAGCCATCTAATCTGGTTATAATACAAGCATTCAACTTTTTTATGAGAGAGATCTCTACAACTACATTCAATTTAACATGGATTTGTATATGAATCTCAATACAACTACTGGGATTCAAATTCTGATAGTTTGCTGTGTTTGAGCCCTTGAGTTCAAAATAACCCACCATGGTGCACATTATCCAGTTTGCACAGTAATGACCATGATGAATTTTTATATAAAAGGTCTCCATAGTCTATAACTGGGACAAAAGGTGCCAAGATCTTCTAACTTCAAAATTGAAGGCTTATTTCTACAATAAAATCCCAATGTAACTTGTTCCATTGTTGCCTGTTTGTTGTCCTTGACTAAAATAAACTATCCAAGGCAGGCAGTGTGGTATAATGGTTAGGGAACTGGGCTTGTAACGTTAAGGTTGCAGGTTCAATCCCCAGGTGGGACACTGCCGTTGTACCATTGAGCAAGGTACTTAACCTGAATTGCTTAAGTTAATATCCAGCTGTATAAATGGATTGTAAAGAAATGTAAACTGTAAGTCGCTCTGGATAAGAGCGTCTGCTAAATGCCTGTAATGTAACATCCAATGGAATGAGAAGAATGGAATTGCACATTGTAGTGCCACTTGGTGACACTCAAGGACCTTTTCAGAGGGCATAGACAATTGATTAATCTGGAGGAGACAGTATTCAAAACAAAATGATAATTTTATTCAATTGACTCCTTTGAAAAAAGGATGGGGCAATCAGGGAATCCAAACACATAGTCCATAATCCTTCTCTTTTTGTCTTTGCACATTCCAATGTCATTAATCCAAACCAGGTCCTCAAACAATCACTGGTCGATCCACAAAATGGCTTTTTAAACAGTCCAAATCAATTCCAAAAACAATCCTCAAACTCTTTCTCACTCATCACTTTTCTTCTCGTACTTTGCTATTTGTTTGGGGAAAATGTGAGTCTTTTATTCAGTCCGTTATTGCATTCAGCTGTCCCAATTGCTTCACTTGCTTCTGTAGGGAAATTTTATGAGACATGTACCGTATGACATTTTAGTGAAATGGATTTTATTAATTATCGCTTCCATATTATGAGGTCAATCGTATCACGTTGAACCTCCGCTTTTCTCTGGAGCGATTTGGGGAACATGATCAGGACAAACAATACAATACAATACATTACGTAAGTACAGACAACATATGCCGCAGACATTGCGTTTGCCCCTGTCCCTGTAACAGCCATATAGGAGTCGAAGGGCTTAACCTCTAGAACCCACATCATAGACAACTAATTCCATGGTGAGCCTGGTACCCCGAGATTTCAAGACTTAAAGCGATTCACTTCCTGACTACAGGACAGCTACTGGGGGCGTTCTAGTCCACGTCTAATCGAAGTTCAGTGGCATCAGAACTTAGAGCATTCGCTGCCGGCATATGCAGCTACTTGACATTCTAAGTCCTACAGAGTAGCGTTATCGGGACTCGGCGACCTTCCAAGCCCGCTACCCTAGATCCGATGCAGGACTGACTTGTCAGCGCAGAGGGACTGAGCCGTACAGTCCGTGCGGCCTCACTCCGTGCGTGTTACAACCTTCCCTTTCTAGCGCTAAGAGGGGAAGAAGAAGACATAGGTTGAAACAATGATTTGCACACTTATTTCAACCTTAGCAAAATGTCACAAAACCGACATTACACAATACATAACAGAAAACATACAAGACGAGGCAGTATAACAGATTCCTCAAACACAGAAAACTGGAACGCAGAGCGCCCGGAGCCTTCGTTAAGCGAATGAACTCCCCGAGCTGGATTTAGATGTTCCTTTTATACACCTCTGACCAGCCTTAATCAGTACTCCATCTGTTGGTTATTTATTACCTCAAGACCACAATTTGCCTGCGAGGCCAGATTGTGGGTTCACAAAGCTACCGAGATAGTGATTGTCCTAATGTGGGGGAACGATTGTGTAATGTGTTATACGACTGTCCCAATCTTCCTGTTGGTAAATTGTGTTATCTCAGCCATCCGTGGCGAAATTGGTCGCCAGGATGTTTCCAGGTGCCGGGCTTATACAATTACATCGGAGTGGGGGATATGGCATGTTACAGGAAAACACAACTAACTTCTAACTTCTGTACCGCAAAAACCCTTAATGGACATGCCATGACGCAGGGGAAAAAGATACAGTGATTCTGATCTCTAGAGTGTATTACATATGTATTGTGGAACAACACATACAGTCCCAAAAGCTGTGAAGGGGGTTCACTCCCAGGTCAACCATCTGTTGGATGCGGGGGGGTGGACAGGACATGCTGCAATCATGTTTATGGTTGCAACTTCCTCGCCGCCCCCCCCCCTTTAACCAATGATGGGTTCACCAGATACCAGAACTCGGTGCCGGGAGGGACAGGGGCTGGCTATTAAAATCATACAGCCAGCTCCTTCCAACCCTACACTTCAGCGGGTAGTCAGGTGTGGGACTGCAGGCTGCTGGGAGCTGTAGTCCTCATGGCTCTAGTGGCTTACAAGAGTTAAAGGGGCAGGCAGCAATTTTCCCCGAGCCACCCCTTGGGATGCCACGACATATTTAATAATAAAGAAAGCGAGAAAGAAAAATGATATACTTTACCGGATAATTTTAGGAAATTAAATGCTCCATTTGATAGCAAAATATACAGCGTTCTTTTGGCAAAGAGAGTCTCAATAATGATAATTGTAGTCAGGCATTAGCAAAAACCATGGAGAAAAAAAAATGAAACCATGGCAAATTTTATTTGTTTTAAAACATAAATGTGTCGTTATAGTGAACTGAATCCCCCGATGCAGTGCCTCTCATTCACTGATTTCTGAAGGAACAGATTACACATTATCTGAAACCCCAACGCCTGGTCAATAATTTAAATTGAACTAAAAACTTGAATTTTAAAAATAGAAGTACTTAGGAATGCACTAAAATGACACATAGTGATAACATTTTGGGAATAATGTCAGTGAACATTGCTTCCATCAAATCAGATGGAGCACATTATGGTATGCTTACATGTGAAAGAACAGGTTTGTCAGGATGAACCTCAATTGTATTTGCTTATACAGTATATGCATCCCTGAATTTATATTGGCCTGTTTGTAGCCTTTCAATATTGTGGTGACCCCTGTCTACTCCCCTGTTTCAGTATGTTTAACTGGTTGGGTAAAGTGGTACCCCAGCCCCCTGGAACTCCTGATAACCTGGGAGAAGAGGAGAAGCCAAGCCAATCACATTCAGTACCAGTAAGATCCAGATTGACACAATGGAGGATATACATATTCCTTTCTCTTTGTACTGAGCCTGTATGTGTGCGTTTGCTTGTATGAATGGGTGCAACAGTATGGTATTCACAGCACTCCATTGTAAAACAAATGAATCCAGATTATATTGTGCTGAACCTAATATTCAATCTGTTTTTATTAGATGAAAAGACATACAATTGAACATTTAGCTGCACATATTACGATCGATCTTTCATATGAACTCATATTAACTAATGTTAATCATATTATTTCTCACTCTCTCTACAGGGAAAAAAAGTTACCTTTAAAGATGATGTCATTAAAGGTGAATGCTTTTACACCAACAGTAGACTTAGTCCTGAATCTTGATTCCCTGCCAATGACAAAACTTGGTGGAGTTACCATATGCCAGTGACACGGTGATTTGTGTCACTGACAGCTCATTGTAGCTACACAAATGATATGGTTCATAAACTTCACTCTCTCATCAGTAATTCCTATACCTTGTAGCCCTCAGAGACCCAATACTTTGTTGTAGTAGTATATTGCTGTGAAGTAGCATCATGACAATGTTGCTGAAGTGACATAGCAACTTCTCATTAACAGTGTGTGGCAAAAAATATGTAGATCTGTGGCTACATTAAGAAATATTCTGTTTATTTTGAGAATGGGCTTAAGCCTTAAAAGGGTATTTTCAGCTGAAATGTGGACATAGTAGCATAGTGTAGTTTTAGAAGCTCAAAGGTTTGAGTATTTTATAACAAAGAAATGGGATAAGCTCTCCGACAAAATACAAAGTTTGGCTAACATTGTTGTTGCAAAAGCCAGAAATGATTTAATATCTGGTGAGAGTAGAACGTGTGTTTCCCCAGGTTCTCCAGCATCTACTGCAGCTGTGATGAATTGGTTGTATAATACAATAATCATTGTGGGAGTTGGATATATAATTATAACACTAATCAGTCCAAATATACCAGTCCTCAAGCTTATTCAAATTTTTGTGATGCATAATGACAGTGACTAAAGCAAAGCCTGAAATACCCAAGGAAGAGGAGACCTCAGAGGAGAATGGGTATGTATGACTATATGTATGATGTGATCATATTATGTAGTTTGTAGTCTGACTGTATGTATGATGTGACCATGTTAAGTACTTTGTAGTCTGACTGCATGTATAATGTGACCATGTTAGATAGTGTGTAGTCTCACTGTGTGTATGATGTGATCATATTAGATAGTGTGTAGTCTGGCTGTATGTATGATGTGACCATGCTAGATAGTGTGTAGTCTGACTGTATGTATGATGCGACCATGTTAGATAGTGTGTAGTCTGACTGTATGTATAATGTGACCATATTAGAAAGTGTGTAGTCTGACTGTATGTATAATGTGATCATGTTAGGTAGTTTGTCATGTTATTGTATGTATGATGTGACCATGTTAGGTTGTGTGTAGTCTGACTGTATCTATGATTTAATCATGTTAGATAGTGTGTAGGTTGACTGGCCATACTTAGCAGATAGTGACTTAGTGATACATACAGTAGTTTGGCTGGACAGACTTGATGTGGGTGTGTTTTTGTGTGGTGACTTGTATACAGTATAATGTGTGTGTGATGCGATCATCTGTGTGTGATGTCTCTGTTGTGTGAATATGATCATATATTGTGTAATATACAATCATATTCACTGTAAAATTACAACATAATCAAAGGTATTTGTACATACATGACCGACTGTGAACTTCTGTTTTGGGCAGTGGAGCACAAAAAGTGGCACATATGAATACAAAAATGTGAAGTAAATATAGTATTTTTAAAGAATCACTACAAAGAAAATTAAGTCTAAATTCATGTTTATTGGCTTGTGATTCGTTAGCTAGCTAGCACCAAAGACTATCATTATAAACCCATTAGACTGTGAAATGGAGCGCAAGGTTGTTGCACTTCCTTAGCAACATGATCAAGTTAATCTTATATGGATCTGACACTCTTACCAGATATTAACTAGTTCTTGGAAGGTAACATATGGCTATCTGGTGGAGACACAACACATACACAAGGTGGCAGTTAAAGCTTAAGCCTCGATGCCTACTTCTTTCTGAGAAGGTAGCTAAAGACTGTGTGTACCTAGAGAAGGAAGGCTTTTAGCTATTCAAACTTTAAAAATTTAAAAATAAAATAAAATAAACTGGTATCGCTATTGAAATGAACATACTGTCGCTGTGTTCATTTACATAATATATAATATAATAATATATGCCATTTAGCAGACGCTTTTATCCAAAGCGACTTACAGTAGTGAATGCATACATTTTCAGTATATGTGGCCCCAGTGGGGAGTGAACCCACAACCTAAGCGTTGCCAACGCTGTGCTCTACCAACTGAGCCACAGAGAACATAATTAGTATTTGAAAATACCATGCTAAATTTATAACATGCATGGACTTTTTTTACATCCTTGATGCTTATTACCACTATCCTTAGTAAATCAGTTTTTTGAAATGTTCGTATAATATTCCCTGCATTAGTGAGTTTTGTTCAAAGGACAATGGCCCTTTGGAATAGCTGGCTGTGCAACATTAGTGGATTGCTTTTAGAGGGTGCTAAGTTTCTAGATATATCAGTAGCTTCTCTGATCTGAAAGCAGCTTAAAATAGCTAATAGACATCAACAATATGGAGACTACAGTAGTAATGCTAATTGTAGACAGATATCTAGAAAGTTGGATGCAATAGCAAAACAGTAAAGGATAAAAATAGTACATGCAATCTTTATTTTTTTTACAGGCTACAATAATCTTGTAGCCTCCTAGCTAGCTAGTGTTGTTAGCATGAGTGAGTGAGTGAGTGAGTGAATGAGAGAGAGACTGTTTTGAAGAATTGGTTTTGGATCACTGATTGTGTTTGACCTGGATTGTTTTGAGGACCCCCTTTTGTGTACCGAACATTGCATGTTTGAGAAACTGTATTGCATTTTGACATTGGATTACGGACAAAGATGAGTAAAGGATAATGGACAGTTTTTGTGACAGAAATTGGTTTAAAGAAAATTATTGTTTTATTTGAAATACTGCCTCCTCCAGATTATTCACTTGCCTGTGCCCTCTGAAAAGGTGCTGGAGTGTCACCCCACCCCAAGTGACACTACAATGTAAAAAATGTAGTTTTCTTAGGCCAATAACATAATTTCCGTTGCATTCTGTTACTCCTCTAACTCTCAGTTGCCCCTCCCAGAACTAGGAAGAAACTTGAAAATCGGGAAGCATATTAAGTAAGTGACTTGATGGTACAAAAACCATTGAGGCAATGCAAGCACTATGACATAACATGTGCTATTTAGCAGACTCTTTTATCCAAAGTGACTTGCAGTAATGAATGCATACATTTTTCAGCATATGTGGCCCCAACGGGAATTGAATCCACAACATAAGTATTGTCAGCACCATGCTCTACTTACAGAATATCCCTGCAGGGAAATACAGGCCTATTCTGCCTCACTCTTTTTGTTTTATTCTCATGGTTTCAGTACTGACCTCTCTACCTTAATCCACTTGGCTTCCTCCACAGTGTCCAGGGTGGGATGCTGAACTGGATTTCCCATGGGTTCGCCAATGCGCTTCCCCAACCAGCAGGAACCCTGCGCCTCAGCAGGGCTAACTCAGAGGCTAAGGTACAATTCTCTCAACATTTATTTTGTGCGGTGCTAATGCATTCACATTTGCAGCCTTGAGAGCATGTTGTGTGTTCACTTTGATGTGGCATGCTGGTTGTCTGTAGTATATTCTAGGAGGAAGTCTACAGGTTTCAGTACTGACCTCATGCTAGGTGGAACTGAGCGCTTTGTGAGCAATTGCTGATTAAATACATCAACCTTTCAAACTGAGCATTTCCTGAGATATTCACTTTCCTTTCAGCCTGCTATACTTGACTCATTATAGCATGGATCAGGCACTGGTGTGATAAGCGCTGAAGTGGAGAATACCTATAAAATATGTAAGGAAATTCTATGGGAAACAAAGACAAAATATTTATGTACACTAAAAAATATTTTTAACCTTACAGTATCAAACATTTCAATTTTGTAGTCCCTTGCAGCACACAATGGCAGGGCCTATGCAAGATTATGAAATGGATAGTTCTGGTCCTGGATGCTGATTTGTCAACCAGACTTCCTGGCATGCTATTCATGATACAATATGGCTAAATGGAATATCATTTTAATATCATTGCTAACACTAACATTAACATCCTAGATATGAAATATTTTAACCTGTCAATCGTAATAAAAACTAAGGGCCAGATTTACTAAAGGATTGTGCCTGCTTTTCGAAAGCAAAAGCATAATCCACAAGGTCTCAATTGTCGGATTTGCTAAATGGTTGCAATAACTTCTTTCTATCCAATTTCATATTCATATTCAAATTCTTCGGTTTGACTTTGGTGTGTGTTTGTGTCATAGGTAACAACATGTTGTATGTGATTCTCAGTGTCACAGAAGTGAATTGGGCCACTTGGAGATGTTAGCAGACACTGAACCATCACATTATCTGTTTTGCAAGAAACATAATTATCCATAATAGTTTGGGCTATAGAAGGTTTTATTGCCATCAAAATGTTTTTGTATATTTCCAGTGTCACAGAAGTGAATAGAAATCATTGAGCCAATTTGGCCACCCTAGAAAGGTTTTGGGACACCACTCAGTAAAAGCCCTCTAGTTCATGAGCCCTTGGGTCTAATGTTTCATACAGACTTAGTTGACATGCTGTACAAGTCATTCACAAAATTCCATAGGTCTGTCATGAGATGTGACCCATTTATTGCTTTTCAAACATGACTTTCTATACAAAAAACTTTACAATGCCTATTTGTTCTTTGGTAATGCTTTGTGCCTACATGCTATATTGCAATTCTTGTGCTATGAACTGTTATATTTGGGTATGTCTAAATAGGCGGGAATTCTAAAATAGGGGGTGATGGTTAAGCTGATTGTTCTGTCAAGATGTTTCCCTTACAATCCAGGAATCTGTCTTGTTGGTTAGCTAACCTCAGCCATCTAACTAGCAACAAATGTTAATGCTTTTTTGTTGTGGCCAAATGTTGCTGGCTACAATGGAATTCATTGTAATTTCATACAGTCGTAGTCAAGAACACTCACGCATACACTTGCCTGAGCCCACGCATTCAAACTCTGACCTAGAATATTGAAATGGACTAAAGACCTTGTATTTTATGTACAGGAATTATGAAACATATTTTGCAGCATGAATATATTTTCCTGCTTTACACATACAGCTTAGTCACAGAACATTATCTTTGCATAAAGTTGTGCAAAGAAAGGCAGATGTTGCTGATTCATACCACAAAATATTAAAGATGATACTCTTCTGACTAATGCAACACATTGTCTTCTGTGCTACCTGTGTTTCACCAGAGGTTTTTCTCTTTTCTATCGCTGCCATTCCAACAGGAGGACAACACCATGGACAGGTAGAGTATGCAAAATACAGAAGTACTAGATGAGCTCTGTCTGATATGGACCTAGACCTCTTGTCCATTGGGCAATACTGAAGTGTTGCAACAACAGTGTTCTCATTGGCCATACTTGAAGCATAATTATTTCAAGAGATTCTGGTCCATGTTAACATGATAGCATCATGCAGTTGCTGCAGATTTGTCGGCTGCACATTCATGTTGTGAATCTCCCATTCCACCACATCCCAAAGGTGCTCTATTATTGGACTGAGATCTGGTGACTGTGAAGGCCATTGGAGTATACTGAACTCATTGTCATATTCATGGAACCAGTTTGAGATGACATGTGCTTTGAGACATGGTGCATTACCCTGCTGGAAGTAACTATTAGAAGATGGGTAGACTGTGGCCATAAAGGGATGCACATGGTCAGCAACAAGACTCAGGTAGGCTGTGGCATTTAAGCAATGCTCAATTGGTATTAAGGGGCCTAATGTGTACCAAGAAAACATTCCCCACACCATTACAACACCAACAGCAGCCTGAACCATTGACACAAGGCAGGATGGATGGATTAATGTTGTTTACTCCAAATTCTGACCCTACCATCTGCATGTCGCAGCAGAAATCGAGATTCCTCAGACCAGGCAACATTTTTCCAATCTTCAACTGTCGAGTTTTGGTGAGCTTGTCTTCTCACTTGTAGACTTGTAGTCTCACTTTCCTATTCTTAGCTGACAGGAGTGTAACCCGGTGTGGTCTTCTGCTGCTGTAGCCCATCCACTTCAAGGTTCGACGTATTGTGCATTCAGAGATACTCTTCTGCATACCACTGTGTGGTTATTTGAGTTACTGTCGCCTTCCTGCCAGCTTGAACCAGTCTGGCTATTCTCCTCTGACCTCTCTCATTAACAAGGCATTTTTGCCCACAGAACTGCCACTCATATGCTGCACTGGATGTTTTTTGTTTTTCACACCATTCTCTGTAAACTCTAGAGACTGTTTTGCTTGAAAATCACATGAGATCAGCAGTTTCTGAGATACTTACACCACCCCGTCTGGCACCAACAATTATTCCATGGTCAAAGTCACTTAGGTCACATTTCTTCCCCCTTCGGATTTTTGGTCTGAACAAGAACTGAACCTCTTTACCATATCTGCATGCTTTTATGCATTGGCTTGCTGCCACATGATTGGCTGATTAAATAATTGCATTAATGAGCTGGTGTAAAGGTGTACCTAATAAAGTGGCCACTGAGTGTACATATGTATACAGGTATGTGTGTGTGTAAGGAATAAACCATGACAAGCCGCGCGTTCTCAGAAATTATACACATGCCTCAAGTATTCATCCAAGCCCTGGTATAAATATATGTTTATAAGAACATAAGAATACATAATGATGAGAACGGGCTGTTCGGCCCATCTAGGCTCATCATGTCCTAATCTAGAGTATCTAGTACTACATCTAGCCTGGACTTGAATAGCCCAAGCGTTTCTGCCTCTACTACCCGACCTGGCAAGCTGTTCCAGGCATTGACAACTCTCTGTGTAAAGAAAAACTTCCTAATATCTGTGCGGAATTTGCCTTTAACTAACCTGTGGCCTCTTGTTTTGCTGACCCCACTTATTTTAAAAAATCTTTGGTATTTAACTTTATTAATCCCTTTTAGGAATTTAAAAACCTCAATCAAATCCCCCCTAAGTCTCTGTTTGCTAAGTTTAAATAGATTGAGTGCCTTAAGTCTATCATCATAACTTTTACCTTTCATACCAGGTATCAATTTAGTTGCCCTTCTTTGGACTTTTTCAAGAGCTTCTATATCTTTCTTGTAGTGCGGTGCCCAGAACTGCACACAGTATTCTAAGTGAGGTACACAGTATTCTAAGTGAGGTAATCACTTATATATCATATATATCGTATACAAATAGTTCTAAAAAAATAGGTGCAAACAGTTATGAAATTTACTGAATTATTTAAATGGACTCTGTGTGCAATAATATTGGCTCACTTGATTTAATCAAAATGAATGTAATTAAATACATCTGTCTTTGTAAGGTCCCACAGTGAAGTAGTGAATTTTAAGCAAAAATTCAACCATGAATACTAAGGAGTTTCCAAAACAACTTAGCGATAGTTGTAGAAAGACACAGATCAGGATAAAGGTACAAATAATTAAATGTCACTAAATATCCTTTAGAGCAAAGTCAAGTTAATTATTAGGAAGTTGGGTAGGTGTATCGTGTCACCCATCTGGGGCGTGAGTGCCAAGATCAGGATTTCTGCCAAGATCAGGATGTCCCTCAAATATGTGTGTCCAGGCAAGGACGAAACTGGTTAGGGAAACCACCGTGAGGCCAGCAGCAACTTTGAAAGAGTTACATTGTTCAACAGGTGAGATGTGTAAAACAATTTCCATGAGCTAAGAATATCCTGTTCGCTCTGCAAAACTGGCCTGTATGGCAATGGAAAGAAGAAACCCATTACTGAATAAACATCTCAAATGGAGTCCCATATGGAGTTTACAAGAAGAAAGCATTTAAGTCAGGTTTTGTGGCCAAATGAGTCAAAATGTAAACTTTTTTTGTCAAAATGCAGTGTTACATCTGGTGAAAACACAATACCAGTGACTGGTGCTTCTCGTTTTTATTTATTTATTTTTAATTTGTTTCAGATTTTTCCCCATTTTCTCCCAATTTAGTAAACAATTATACTCTCTTTTTATATCAACGATCCCCCCCTCATACTATAGGCTCGTCGCCATAGCTCTGGGACCGGCAGTGACAAACTCATTAAGTCATCGACCATAACTCCTGTACAACTCTTGTACGCAGCAAGCTCATACCGGCTTTTCTCCGCCCTCCCACGGGTTGGACAGACAATTGTCACCTCGAATCCCGACTGCAGTGAGCAACCTGCACTCCAGGAGAGTGCCTTTACCATTGCTCCACCCAGGGGCCCTCTTTTTTTCCCATTTTCTCCCAATTTAGTAGCCAATTACACCCTCTCTTTTCATGTCAATACCCCCTCATATTGTGAGTTCGCTGCTGTATCTCTGTGACAAGCAGTGACAAAGGCAAAGTATCGTCTCCTCCGAGATGACACTTGCCAAGCTGTCGACCCAATTGCCGCCCCCTGGTGGCACTCCCGGCCAGAGCTGACTGGCACGGCCGGTGGAATCGAACCCCGGTTGCAGTGGCCAGCGTCGAACGTTGTAACCACTAGACCACCTGGTAGGCCCATCCCTCGTTTTTATTTTAAATGATTTATTTACTATATTGCTTTGGAGTAGGTTGTGTAGATCAAAATTTATATTTTCATATTTAAGAATGTCATATATTCATATTTAAGAATGTCACAAACTTAAGCTCTGAGGCAACAAAATGTGAAAATTGGGGTAAGAAACTGTACTTGATTGAGTGGGCTTGCTGCATTCCAAACTTGTGTCTTTTCTCCCTATGGCAGGCAAGGGGGTGGAGTCATTGGTTGGATTGTGCAGGGATTGGGAAAAGTTGTTCCCCATCCAGATGACAAATACAAAGACGGTTCTGAACCTGATGATGAGGTGAGAGTGATGTGTCATCATAAAAATCGCAAATTCATTTTCCTTAATAGATTTTTGTTGTAATGTCATTGGTTTTTACTTGAGTCTCAAGTATTTTTTCTGTCAAGCTAAGTTGCAAGTCATTGAGTCAGATTCAAGTCAAAGTCACATGACACATGTCCACATCTTTGGTATTTAGCACTATGTAAAGCCTGATCTTGAACACTCCAAGTGTGTCTGCATTAATTAAGACTTTAATCTTGTAAAATATATATAATATTGCGTACCATAGGAGCCAAAGGTTTTTTAATCTGTTTTTCCCCCCAGAGCATTCATTGAAATGTACATAATAACTTGATACATTTGGTAAAGGGATTTGCTGTGCTAAATTCTTTATTTAATTTAGTTCCAAATATATAATGGTCATAAGCCCAGTTTCAATTAAAACAATCTGTAGCTTCCACAGATAAACTGATATAACACTTATTTAATAACAGAAATAGTTCAAATTTACGTATGCATAATGAGAGACTCCTGGATTCACGAGTTTAAAAAAGTATATATAAAATATAACTTGTGTTTGGTAGATTATTTCTCTGTTGTAACAATGCTTCTTGGTAATAAATTGTATACCGTTGGAAAGCCTGTTTATTTCCCTTTTAAATGGTGCCCCATTTGTAAGGAACATGCATTTGTGAGATGAGCAGCACAGCTGAGTATGTGGGTTGTGCCCATGAAAAATTTGCCAAATCTTCTTTGCCAATGCCAAACAGCTTATTCTGCTGTTGCTATTGACTCTTGTTTTGAGCTTCCTGTACCCCCAGGTGCTGACAATTGGCAGCACCTGTGAGCATGGGCCCTGCTACAGTGGTCAATTGGTGTCTGCTCCAAGAATCTCGATAAGGCCCGTGCGATAGGGCAACTTCAAGCTGGTGTTCCGCAAAAGCAAGTTGCGGCATTATTTGGAGTGAGCCCTAGTACCATTTCCAAACTGAAGGCTAAGTTCCATGAAATGGGAGATGTCAGAGACAGACCGCGAAGTGGGCATCCCAAGAAGACGACACCCCAAGAAGACCGGTTCCTCACCCTTTCAGCACTTAGGAACCGTAGGCTGTCTTCTACAGATTTGCAGTCAAGGTTTGCAGGACGATATGGCACACGGCTCTCGGCCCAGACAATCCGGAACAGACTGCACGCAGCCAATCTCCGGGCTCATAGGGCTGCCAGGAGGCCTGCCATGACTGCCCTTCACCATCAGGCCCGTTTGCGCTGGTATCGGCAACACCTGCACTGGAACCTGAACATGTGGAGGAACGTTATGTTCAGCGATGAGTCCAGATTCTGCCTACAGAAGTTGGATCGGAGGGTCAAAGTGTGGAGAAGACGGGGAGAACGCTATGCTGATTGCTGCACCGATAGAGTAACACCTTTTGGTGGAGGCAGTGTGATGGTGTGGGGTGGCATCTCCATCACTGGAAAAACAAGGCTTGTCATCATTGGAGGCAATCTCAATGCAGAGAGATATCGAGATGAGATTCTGCAACCAGTGGCAATCCCATATCTCCACAGTCTGGGACCAAACTCCATCCTCCAAGATGACAATGCTCGCCCCCACAGAGCAGGGTTTATCAGAGACTACCTCCAGAATTTTACAGTAGAGAGAATGGAATGGCCTGCCAACAGTCCTGACCTCAACCCAATTGAACACTTGTGGGATCAGCTTGGGCATGCTGTTCGTGCTAGAGTGACCAACACAACCACGTTGGCTGACTTGCGGCAAATCCTGGTTGAGGAGTGGAATGCCATCCCACAGCAGTGTGTGAGCACGCTGGTGACCAGCATGAGGAGGAGGTGCCAGGCTGTTGTGGCTGTGTATGCCAATATGTCTTGTTTCTTCCTTGTTACTAATAGCCTTCAATCATCCAATCCACCAAGCAACACCAAACAAAAGTCAATAGCAACAGCAGAATAAGCTGTTTGGCATTGGCAGAGAAGATTTGGCTAATTTTTCATGGGCGCAATCCACATACTCAGCTGTGCTGCTCATCCCACAAATGCATGTTCCTTACAAATGCGGCACCGTTTAAAAGGGAAATAAACAGGCTTTCCAACGGTATAAAATGTATTGCCAAGAAGCATTGTTACAACAGAGAAATAATCTACCAAACACAAATTTCCAAACTTTTTGTTCGATGTTTATATATATATATAAAATGGCCTGTAGTTCCAGGATAACTCACAATGACCCCCCTTCATATATATATTGGTATTATATTACATTGCTTCCAGTCTAGGTATTTCTCCAGTTTTGCTTAAAAATACTTGTTAGTGGTTAGTGGATGTCTTTAAACTTGTAATCATACCAAATCTGCATCAAATACTTGATGTGGAATGCTTTAGACACAAGTAACATACCTGAAGATTACTGACAATTTTAAGATTTGGGATTTAAGAGGGATTTTTGACCAATATTTAGAACAAAATTCTTCTTTCATGGTTAGGTACACATATTGTTGAAAATTATTATGGACCCACATGAGTGTCTTCACTTCAAATGTGTTTTTGACCAATCCCTTACCTTCTAAAACATCCTGGAAATGGAATGTACTTGTAGGCATATGTGCAACCTCATCTCTAGTGAAGCTAAATAAACCTAGTGAAGATAACTAAACCAAGCCTAGTAACTAAAGTTAAATAGCAAATACAAATTGAGGCTTACATTGCTTTTATCATTAATACTTACACATATAAGTATACTATTTTATGGTGAAGAAAGTTGGCTTGATGATTTCCTGTGATTTTTGCCTTCCAGATTCACTATGCAAAGGATGTCCCAGGTAGGTCCTGACCTCCCTCTCCACATGTAGTAAACCATTAAATTCCAGGACAATTTAGAATGCTGACAAAACCTTATAACCTTTTGCTGAAAAAAATATTAATGACTTAATCATAATTATAATGCATGTTTTAGGTGTAGTCCAATATAACTAATTGTTAGTAACAGCTGTGTAAGTGTTAATGTAACAGAACAGGTGAAGGAGTGTTTTGAAACACCATTTATGTGACACCAAAAGCATCTAAACATCAAAACTCAAGTTTCAAAAGTGAAAAACAACTATACTTGCATTTCAGAACACCATTTTTAACTTTTTAAAGTACTGCATAAAACGCCAATGTTGGTGTATGGAGAACATTTTGATTTGACAATTATTACTATTACTATTATTACAATTACATTACTAAAATATTAACATGTATTGTCATGGAACAACTGATCTGTTTTTAAAATTAAGTGTTTAAAGCTTTCTAGAATTCAACCAACTTTAACTATTCACCAACTTGCGCATACGTATTGTGGTGTACACGCATACATAATCTGTAATCCAAAATCCAAATCCAGTCCAGTTCCTCAATCCAGTCCAAAGTTCGATACACAGGCGGGGTCCTCAAACAATCCAATTCAAACACAAAAAAGCAATCCCAAAACCACTCTCTCAAAACCACTCTGCGACACACTCTCCACAACACTCTCGACACACGCTCCACAACCACCAACCTACTCCTTCAACACACCAATTTACTCCTCTCTAGTGTTTAGTTTATTCCCCTCTAGGAGTCAGTCCTTTAAATAGGCCTCCAAATGGCCTTCAGCTGTCCGTAGTCCAAATCGCTTGACTTTGTTTAGGTGCAGGACTGCGGGCTGCTGGGAACCGTAGTTCTTTGGTTTCCTCCAGTGGCTCCAAAGAATTAAAGAGCCAGGCAGCCATTTTCCGGTGCAGCCCCTTGCGACGCCACAGTATACAGTATATTGTTCTTTGTCATTATTGTAGTGCATGTGTGTAGCGTAGTGACATTAGCATGGGTAGCAGCAATGTACACTTATTTACCCAATTTGTCAGTGCAAATAACAGACAGACAATAATTTAAGAAATAATATGACATTTATTAATCAATTTAATCAATTTAAATATTAACGTATATCAATTGATGCTCTGTAATAAAGTCAATTACCAAAGTGCTGATTAATAAATATACTAAGTAAACACTTTAGATATTAAAAAACCAATAATAATAACAAAGATAAACTAAACATTTAACAGAGTGGAGTTATTCGCTCCTGAGGCCATAAGCAATGCAACAAAAGCCAAATTTTTCAGAAGAAGAATTAGAAATATTGGTGAATGAGGTCAGCAAACACTATTATACATTTTATGATGCGAATTCTCTCAAACGTGCGCTGCGGTAGATAACAGTGACCATGGGATTTGTGGGCGATGTAAACTTAATTGAACAAAAGGAAACATAAGTACAGAGACCTGCACACTGCAAAATTTCCAGAAACAAGCAAACAAGCAATATACAACACAAACTATGGCCAGGTAGTAGTACACTACTTATTCAACCTTTTTTCTGGAGCACATGTGGTTTAACTTAAGTTGAAGTTAGAATAGCAAACATTCCTATTTTGAGAAGATGCGCAACCTGCCAGGGGGCACTTAATTCCACCAGGTGTGTAATTTTCAACTTATCTCCATGTCCAACACGCTTCAAGGCCCTGAACAGTTAAAATCATGTGTTTTCCTCAAATAGGATGTTTGAGTGAACCCAGATGAAAGTGGGATGTTGAAAGCTTGAAAACTGAATGTTGTTTTAACGCTGATAAAGCTGGGTTAGAGTCCTCCTTTGTGTAAAAAATAATAATTCTGGGATTGCAATGCTATTGGATGAGTATTCTTGACATGAAAAAACCAAGCTCATTTTAATACACCAATGACAGGTTACCAAAAGTCATCGCCTGTAAGTGTCATCACTTTATAGAGGAGGTGCGTTCACATTGTTTACTAGCCAGCAAATGTAGCTAGTTACAAAGTGAAAAAGTGACAGTAATGATTGTTAGCTAACATGGTAAAACCTCACTGCGTTATACCTGGATGTCAAACAAATGTCCTTACACATTTTATCAAAAAAAGAAGAAGAGCGAGAAAAATGTCTGTAATTTAAAGTTTTGGTGCACTTCTATACATACAGACGGCATGACATGGTATGATGGCCACACCCTCTAAATGGGGGAAAATATGGGTGTCACACCATCTCCTCCTACACAAAGGAGCTTACCTTTGGCCATCTCCGACATTTTCTATTTTTGCTGTTTGTTTGATTTAATCAACTTTTTTAAATATGCTTTAGATGTCTTTATTAACATACTTAGCTGGGTAATGTTTACTGGGTATTTTATGCTTATTTCCAGATGCAGACCCTCTTTCAAACAAACCGGTTGTAGAAGTGCAGTCTGAGGATGATGTCTTTAAACTACATGCCAGCACCCAACCCTTTTCTCCCAGGTGTGTCCCACTGCCCCTGCCACTCTTCCATATCAGCTTTGATAATGGCTTCCATGGTTTTGCTAACAGAGTAACTGATTTGGTCAAATATGGCTTGTGTTTGGCCTAACAGCATGATTGATTGGATAAAGAATGGCTTTGAGAAGATGGTCCCACAGCCGGAGATCCAAGCTCCTCTGCCCTCTGAGCCCCCCTCAAAGAAGGACGTTTCTGCACCAGTGAAGGGTACAGCGCCACTTCCAAATACGCATAATACTAAAGCTAAACCCTCAAGGCTGTACTTTGGCAGCAAAGTACAAACAGTTTGTTAGCATACATGCCGTTTGACGGTATGGATTAGCACAAACACAATAAATAGTATTTATTTCTATATTTATTTATTGAAGTAATTTACCCATATTTTTTACCAATTTGGAGTGCCCTATTTGTGTGTATTCATGCTCATTCACTACAACCTCCTCTGTCAGGAGAGAGCAGACAAGCATGCGTTCTCCCCCAAAACACATCATATCACACTTCTTTTCACTCCACAATTGTCCAATTAAGCTCACATAGACATTTTGAAATCAATACATCACCGATCAATCATTCAGTTGGACAATATGGGGGTACTGAGTGAAAAAAGTGGAATATCTCAAGAAGCAAAGCAGCACAAACAATGGTTCTTATGGCACAAACCAGCACATGAGCTTACCCCTGATTTAATTGGTGAACAATTGAACATTTGAATGTACTCAAATGATAATCTTGTTAAGAAGATTATATATGACTCTGAGGGCCCTATTTTGGTGAATTAGGACGGAGTCGGCAAGTGAAGGGAAGTGAAGACGGTGGCGCTTTAGGGCGTGTCTAACTAAATCCTTTGTGATTTAGGACGATAGTGCACCTCCGGCGCAGTTGTAAAAGAGGTTGGATTAACTTTAAAAAAATACATGTGGGTGTGGTGGGGGTTTGGTTTCATAATGGCCAATCGGAACACCTATTTTTTCTTTAAATCCCTGACATGGATGACAGTTTTGTGCAGTCAAAATAAGGCACCGAATCAAGACCCATTAATTTGTTATTTTCATGATTTGAGTTTATATTTTGAGACCTGTTTTTTATTTTACCATCTCTTTTTTCCTTAATCCAACCGATGTTTCTTTTCTTCTAATTTAATTGTTAAATGCAATAAATAAAAAAAATAAAAACTAGGCCTGTTTTTAGTTCTCTGCTGGCTGTTGGATGTCACAAACCACCTGGAAAACCCCTTCTGATTAATAAAAACTCAATTAGCATGTTGGACATATAAAAAGACTGGAAAAGAAACTGCATGGACAAGACTGGAAGAAACTGCATGTACAGCCGAACTGATAGCTGTCTGGTCAACACCAGCTACCAAACCCAGGGTATCACTCATGGCATCGCCTTTGCCTCAACGTGGGGGGAAATTCACAATATCCACAAAACATTCTCATGTGATTTCAGATAATAAATATATTTAGCAGACGCTTTTATCCAAAGCGACTTACAGTAGTGAATGCATAATTTTTATTTTTTTCCAGTATATGTGGTCCCAGTGGGAATTGAACCCACAACCTAAGCATTGCCAACGCTGTGCTACCAACTGAGCCACAGAGAACCACAGATAACCTTATGTTCATATGTGCGCATCAATAAAGTCACCAAATTGCACAGAGCGCTAGCCTTTGCATTAAGAGGTGGTCTAGTTGGACATTAATGCAAACTCATTATTTGACACCAAACTTGCATAGCGCTGACTGTTTTCATTGTCACACACCCTATTGCGCTGCCCAACCCATAGTCGCGCAAACGCCTTCATTGCGCACCACAAAATAGCTAAACTCGGCGGAGATGGGAAATATTCAGTTTGCGACAGACGAAACTGGCAATCCGCCTGTGCTAGGGCATAACGCCGCTTAGCGCCGGCACAAAAATAGGGCCCTGAATGTCTGTTGTTGTATCAATGGCACTGAGCACTATGGGCCGAATCCTGATATAAATCAGATTTACCTTAGCTATAAGCAAAATGACATAACTTGAAATGTACAAATAATTATACATTGTGAAAGAGGTCAATATTGTGTAATATTGAAAACAGAAGTTGATAAATACAAACATTTAAGTGGGGAATCATTTAAGTAGAGAATGCATAACTGGCAAGATCCATAAGAGCGCTAGAGGCCTCAAGATATATCAGTCGAAGATGAAATGCCTGCATGCCTGGAACAGACACAACGCACAGGTACTCCACCTGGTGAGAAGGAGGAGGCGCCAGGCCGCCCAAGTGGTCCAACCCAGCAGGCCATCTGAGAAGAGACAGATTAATTTAAATTGAACAAACTGAAACTGACTGAACTGACCATCTATGGTACCAAAACATAGGGAAGGGAATTCCCCATCATGTCATTGAGACATGAAACAGGGTATTTCCTCAAATATAATGATGTGTGTGTAAATGATAAATGATATGAGAATAGGAAAATATCATGAGCAATTGAAAGATATTTTGCATTTCTACACTGGTATTGTGAGCGAACTTGTATGTATGTATGTATGTTTAACCATAACTCTAAGGAAATTTAAGAACATCTAATTTTATTGAAAGTGATGAAAAACATGAAAAACAAAGAAAAACATGAAAATGGCAGACAATAAATATAGATATGATGCTGACTAATGCATGCATGAAAATGAAAACAACATAATTTGATAAAAAACATACAGTATACTGTAAGAAGAGTATGCTAAAAGCAGTGCTGTATCACAACCTCACATAGGTTCTCAGTTCAAGTGAAAGAATAAAGTTGCTATGAAAAAAGCTAATGGCTGCAATGAAGCTATCAATGTATAGTATTTTTTTATAATATGCAAAAAAATGATAATGTTGCATTAAAGGCACTGACCTTGGTGTATTTGTGCCAATATAGGAACATGTTATATAAGCAGCTGGCTATCCATTTAGGCATAGTGGCATTCCTGCCAATGTTTTAATAGTTGATTAAAAATTGTAACATAGTTTCAGTTAAATGTATCATTGCCGTAGCCCAGGGAGGAAGTGAGGGACCAGGATGTCCGCTTCTCATTGCTCATAAGCGACCCCTGCTGGTCAATCGGGCACCCGCTTTCTCCAACTCAGGTCTGCAAGATGAACTTGTAGACTGCAGTGTGAAAATGAGCAGTGGTTAACATCACGTTTCAGAGGAGAGTGCATGCTCTCCTGGATTGGCACGGGGGTTGCAGCGAGAGCACGCCTTAATAATACGATTGGCCATTCCAAATTGGAAGAAAAGTGGGGAAAAGCATAGAATATATATATATATATATATATATATATATATATATATAGTATATATATATATATAACCTGCAATATGAAGACAGATACTGTGTACAATGATGCTTGAATGTTTGTGAACCCCTTGTGCAATCATGGACATTTTGAAATCCTTATATAATCAGGAAGAGTTTATTTTTTTTTTCTTAAATACAGGTAATAAATCTGGTCAGTTCAATGTTACCCATACAGGTGAATGCAAAACACACCATACTGAGATCTAAGGAGACCTCAGAGGAACTCAGGAAGAGAGTAGTTATTGAGCATCAGTTTGGGGAATGTTATACAATCATATCAAAAAGATTTGGGCTCCATTAGTCGACTGAGAGACAAATAATATACAAATGGAGAGCCTTTAACATGGCAGCGACTCTGCCTAGAAGTGGACGTTCTTCTAAAATATCACCAAGAGCCACAAGAAAAATAATAAATCATGTAAAAAGCAACTTACAATTTTGGTCACAATCCAAAATTCCATGTTTGGTGAAAACCCAACACTGCCCACCAAGAAAATAACCTTATCCCTACGGTCAAGCATGGTGGTGGAAGTGTCATGATCTGGGGCTGCTTTTCTTCCTCTGGACCTGGATGACTTCACACCATTAAGGGAGAGAATTCTTGAACAGAAAATCAGGACATCAGTCTGAGTGCTAAAGCTGGGCCAAAAGTGCATGTTCCAACAAGACAATGATCCGGAGTATTCAAGAAAATCTACCAAAGAATGGCACAGGAGAAAGACGTTTTGTGTTTTGTATTGGCTAAGTATAAGTTCTGACTGAAATCCAGTCGAGATGCTGTGGCAAGACCTGAAGTGGGCTGTTCGTGCCAGACAGCCCTCAAACCTGACTGAATTGGTTGGGTTCTGTAAGGAGTCAAGTCATCACTGCTAAAGGTGCCACAAGTTATTGATAGAAGGGGTTCACATATTTTTAATAAATAGTTTTTGTTAAATGAACTATGAAGATATATCATATATCTTTGTGCGTGTCCTTTATTCTCAATATCTTCATTAATAATTTAGGTTTAGATATGGCCACCCCCTGCAGGGTTCACAAACTTTCAAGCATCACTGTAGGTGCATTTCAATCACATAAAGTAATGTAACCTAATGAAATTGTTCACATTTAAAAAAAATGTTTGATAACATTGACCATAACATTTTATTAAGTATTCTCCAGTTAGGAACATGCTCAGTAATGGTGGCCATGAAAGGGGTCAGAAGCAGGTTATTTTCAAAACAATTCACCAAATGAACTGTTCAAACAAACCTGCTTTATCTGTATTCACTATCTGCTGGAATGCAACAGCCGATTTATCTGTCTCCCTCTCCCACAGTTACCTTCCCACCTATTGAGTCACCAGAGGAGGAGACCAATGGATCCAAGTAAGTAGGTTACACTAAGATTTACAACACATTTACTAAACCGCATCATAGTTCATAATAGTTCATGAGGATATTTACTAAACATTACATGTTTGTATGTATTATATATAGATTTTTGATCATTGCACCTCAGCCTTCATACATATGTAATTGTGCATGTTTTGATGGAGGGGGCTGAAAAATATGAGAGTGGATTAGTGCATCTTATAACATAATGATACACAATTAGATTTAATTTGAGGCATGATTGCACATCTTGTATAAGACCATTTGGAAACCAATGTATTTTAAGGATGGCTTGCCAGCAGCCTTACTGCCCGGTAGAATCCTCATGTCAAACATGTCAAAGCTAGGGAAGGTTGAGTTTAGTTAGTGCATGGATGGGAGACCTCCTGGGAAAACTAGGTTACTCCTGAAGTGATTGTCGGCCAGTAGGGGATGGTAAAATCCAAGAATGTATATGACTATATGAGGGATGACATTTACTCTATCAGAGAAAAATATCCTCATAACAGGTTTAATGGGCTAACCCATGGGTATAAAAAGTATTAACCACCTTTGATATTTTTCACATTTTATTTTCTTACTTTTCTTACTATGGATTTAATTGAGATTTCTTGTCACTGATCAACATAAAATACTCTATAATTTAAAATAAAAAAATCAACTCTAAATGTTTTTCTTAATTAATTACAAATACATTTATAAAAACAATAATGATTCCATAAGTATTCATCCCCCTTCAGGTAATACTTGGTAACACATTTATCTACAATTGCAGCTGTGAGTCTATTTGGGTAAGTCTCTATTTGGGTAAGTCTCAATCTCTTTACGAAATTGCTCAAGCTTCATCAGGTTCAATGGGGACCATTGGTGAACAGCACATTTCTAATCTTTCCACAGATTCTTGATGGGATTTTGGTCTGGGCTTTGACTGGGCCGCTCCAGGACATAGGTTTTGGTTTTTAACCACTACAATGTGGCTTTTGCTGTATGCTTTGGGTCAGTGTCCTGCTGGAATATAAATATTCTCCCAAGTCTCTTGCAGACTGCAGCAGGTTTTCCTCCAAGATTTGTTTATAGCTTCCTCTATCTATTTTGCCCAATTTTGACGAGTTTTCCAGTCACTGAAACAGAGAAGCATCCCAAGAGCATTAGGCTCCCACCACCAAGTTTCACCATAGGGATAGTATCCAAAGGCAGTGAATACTTTTTATACCCACTGTACGTTAGCCAGATTCAGTTAACCTGATCATTTAATTCAGGCTATCTCCGTTTCTCCATGGTGCATTCAAGCTAAAATGATCTTGCTAACTTGATTCAGATTGTAGTAATCAAGATAATTACGCATGCCAGTCCGACTTCAAAGGGAAGAAGTGCTGCACAACAAAACAATGATCTTTAGCTATGATGGCATTTTTTTGCCAAATGGAGCAACATACTGTTAGGAACCGGACAAGGACCCAGACGCAGATCAGGATAAGGCAAAAGAGTAGTTTAATGGGAAGCAGGGGTCAAAACCAGGAATCAGAATCTCGAAGGTACAAAAACACGAGGCAGAGAGAAGTCAAAAACAGGCAGTCCAAAAAGTCAATAACAGGTAGGCAGATAGGCAAACAAAACAGAATCGCTAGGCAGGCTCGGGGTAGTCAACAGAAGGGGTGTCTCGGAAGGAATGCAATAAACTCTGGCTGTAAGAAGGGTAGGCTCAGGGAATAAAGAATCAACGTACTGACAAAGAGAAAACGTAAACACTGAACATATATACAGGCAGAGACAGGAAACACAATGGGAATCAGGTGTGACTGGGAGGAGAGAGGTAGGAACACAGGTGTAAACAATGGGAATCGATAATCTAATAACGAGGGGATTCGCTAATAGAATAATGAGGGGAAACGAAAGACACGGACTGGGAAACATACAAACATATATACAATAAACGACCTGGGAGATCAGGCAGACACGTGCATAGTTAAAGGGGAGGAACGCAAAGAGAGAAGCTGCGTACGAAATGAAAGGGAAAGTGAAAAGCTAATCAGGGATACGATAATGAGAGAGAATGAGCGAAAGTTAGAAGCGTGAGATAATTAGTGATTAGTAGTGTTAGTAACTTAATCTAAATCCCTAACGTTAGTAGATTAGTTGGTTAGTAATATATACATCTAACTAATATATACAAAGTGCAATCTAGAAAGTAAGAAGGAAGAAAACGAGATAGTAAGCGAAGACGGAAAAAACCCGAAATGTATAAACTCCCGAAGTGCATGACAAGACAAGGAGTGGATCTCTAAATAAACGGAACAAGGACAGACAGGGAGCAGAACGTGACAGAACAATGAAAATACAAAACTGAATAAAGAATAATGAATAAGGACTGAATGAAAAATAAACAAAGACCAAAAAACAACAGAACAGGAACTCAGAATATAACACATACGCATAATGGAGGATTAGAGTTACGAGGATTAGAAAACAATTATAACGGAAAAATCCCCCACACTGCCACAGCTGCTAAATTGAGAGAGGAAGTTGATAATTGAAATGCGATAAGATAAAAAATATTTTTACCACAAAAATGTGTACAGTATTGTATTGTATGCTACGTTGTATGTGTACATTGCCGACTGAGTACAGAAATACAGCATTAGCAAAACTGCAACCCTATGCACAGGGTTTGTGTGTTACTGTGCAAGCATGACTAAGCCAGGTGGCATTGGCAGTGTACGCCTCTCCTAGGTTTTAAAGGTAAATTATATCTTGCTAGACAAATCTGTATAGTTGTCTGAATGGCGTAAAGAATCTTGACAATCTCTCAATATTCTTTCCCAATGGAAATCTAATCTAATTACTCATTCATTCATTATTTAACCCACAAAACGAAAACGAAAGCACATGGAGGAAAAACAGAGCAGTGTAACAGGATCCGCAGTGTTTTGGTCTGTGATGCTCCTGTGTGGTGGGCTGGATCTGGAAATGTTTGGTCTGTGATTTTGCAGTGTGGAGGGCTGAATCTGGAGTGTTTTGGTCTGTGATCTTGCAGTATGATGGGCTGGATTGTCAAGGGACTGGGCCACATGATGCCACAGCTAGTGCTGAAACCAAAAGAGGACACAGGGGTGAGTGTGTCTCAAAGTGTACAGACCATTAGTGCAATGACAATGTCCTGCTCCCAGTTAGCCCCTAGCACAGACAATGATGGACAATTTTAATTAGAAATATGGTTATACAGGGATCTATTCTGACTTGACTTAATGCCAGTGTAAGTTTTTTTTTTGATGTAGAATTACTTTTCTTCTGAATACGTACATTCTGATTTGAAATGCGTGGGCTGTCAGTTCAGACATTCGTACATAGGGTGTGGTTTTATTGATGCATAACATCTATGTTCCAGTGCTATGTTCACCCAATGTCCACCCAATTTCAAAACACGTTTAAAAATGTTCTGTATGTTAAAAGTTGCCTACTGTCAAAAGACAGACTGGTGATATAAACAAACAGAAATCAAGGATCCCAGAAAACAATATGTTAGCCTATCCACCTGAGACAGATTGAAACCCATTCTTTGAATGTAGGCAGGAAATTAAAGTGCTTTTAAATTAGGAGAACATTGGTGTAACTGTTCTATTAAGTCTGATGTCCACTTGACCAGGCTATGTAGCCTGAAATGTAAAATAAGTAGCATGTAAATATGAGAATTTGCTTAATTCTTGAGAATTTACTCAAGAATTGAGTCCAATATGGAGAAAACAGTTCTATGGCTGGGCCAAATTAATTGAGATTATGTGCATAGAGTGAAACTCCATATCCTATCCCTCTGCAAACTACCCCCTGTACCTGCAGATTCAAACATGTAGTGACTACAAGGGATTTGAGTGCAAAAAAATAATGGTGATGAAAGGCAACCTTGTAAGTTACTATTATTATTATGCATTGAGGACATTTATAATTTCAAGTTTAATCCAGGAATTCAATTCTGGCGAAAAACCCAACTTTTGAATTTTATAAAATAAATATTCCCAGTCTACTCAATCAAAGGCCTCCTCAAGACCATCAATCATAACAGAGCCAGGAATCTTTTGGGATTGAATAGATTGAGGTGAGATGGCAATTTACCAGCCTTCTCGCCATGTTCATGAAATTGAACAGTGTTCATTAGTGAACCTATTTCCCTACGCCAGGAAGCTGAAACTTTGCTGAAAATTTATTTTTCAGCAAGACAATGATCCCATGCGTACCTCAGAATCAACCAAGAAATTATTAACTGACCACAAAATTACTGTTTCAAATGTTGTATTGAAGAGGGATCTTGAAAGATTTGGTATGGAAGAATGATCAAAGATCCCCCCCAATATGTTCACCAATCTCATAAAATACTATAGAAGATGACATATTAATGTGATTTATTTTTGTTGGACTTTATTATTAAGGGTGAATTATTAGGGGTGTGAATAATTGTAAAATATTCTTTAGGGGGGAAAAAAGTATGTAGTATAAAATATTTATTGTTTATAAAATTGTTTATTTTCTACAGTCTTCATTGCTCATCAAGGGTGTTAAAATTTGAGGGTACTGTATATGCAACTACAAGAACGTGGAAAAAATGCTTCTTCTCATAGCTCCTAATATCTGGATCTGGCTAACTCTGTAAAAATAGTTTATTTCACACTTGGTAAATATACATTCGGTACTTCCTGACAAACAACTAAATGCAATGTCTGGTTGAAATATTTTTTGTTGGCTGTAGCTTGAATCCAATGTGTGAGACACGCACCTCATTTAGCAGAGCAGTTTACTTATAGTATTGGTGATATTTGATGAATATGAATGTTGGAAGATGATTGATTATGAATGTTCTGTCCAATTTAACCCTGTTTCTTTTTTTATAGGAGGGTGCTGAAGTTGTGCAAAATAGTAAGTAGAACATTCAATTACTTTCACAAATATTTAGTAGTATTTTAGTAGGGGAAAGAGTATTACCATTGAACCAAGGCACCATTGTATAAAACAATATGCAACAATATAAAACATTGTATAAAACAATATATTGTCAAGTTCCAAAGTGAAGGGGGCAACATAAAACAAGCCAAAGGTGAATGGGCTGCAACAGCATTTACAAAATGCACAAATAAATAAGAACTAGCTGACGTGCAATTAATCCTAATTAGTGCTAGAATAGAGGAGACTCTAGGTCCAGGAAGGTAATATGTAGTACACAGTGATGGATGCTGGGTTTTATGTGTTTGCTGAAAGGTGGCCAGTTGGACAGATGGCCAATTGGTTGTAACTCGTTTCACCACTAGGGGACAAATATGAAGAAGAGCGATGACCAGGATATGTATCCCCATAGGGGGACCAAAACTTACAAAGCAGAGGGGTCTAATGGGTCTAATGTTTGCCTAGAAATAAGGGGGGGATGCCAGCTAGCTATTGGTAAAGTCATTAGATAACATTGTAGGAAGCAAAATTGTATTCTTTATCTGTCAAATTACATATGAATGTAATACTAATTACATATATAATTAGTTCATGCAATTTTTATCCTGTATTATTCAATTTCTTTGTGTAAATTAGTGATTTAATCAATTCCTTTCATGCATTTAGTAACTTGGTATCACTGACTTTATTTAAGAGACATACTGTAGATGGAATGGAATCTTTAATTTCTTTCTCCATCATGCTAACAACTAGTCAGCCAACAAGTTAGCCTTTTAGTGAATGTTAGCAAATATCAGGTATCAAGGTTGCTGTCAAGGTTTTTTTTTTTTCATCAGTTTTCATTCTGGGTACATGCATATTCCTAAGCTACCAGTAACTGTTCCTATCGCCTGACAAAAGAGTTAACAAAAGAGCTAGTTATACAGAGGATTTTCTTGTTCTGCTTCTCTCCATTTGGAGCCACCTTGGTACTATTTGGACTCTAGGCTTGGTATGTCTGTCTCTGCAAACAGCCTCAGGGAAAGTGATCTAGTTTGGGGTTTTGAGGTTTTCAAATATGTAGCCGATGCAGTGTGAGATCTGCAGAAAGATTTTTATGGAGGGAGACATCTAGGGTGACTTTGTCTATGAACTCCACTTCCATCATTGTAAACTTGTTGAGCACCTGGATGGGGGGGTCATTTTTCATCATCTACACTATCGGTTAAAAGTTTTAGAACACCCTCATTTTCCAGTTTTTACTGAAATTGAAGCAGTTCAAGTCCAGTGAATAACCTGAAATGGTACAAAGGTAAGCGGTAAAAAAAACGGAAAAATTATTTTTGGCAGTGAGTAGTTTCCTACACCATCAAAAGTCACCTGGAAACTGGAGGAAACTCTGTCAGGAAGAGGTCTGGCAGACCCAAAGCCACAACAAAATCAGTAGACAAGTTTCTGAGAGTCAACAGCTTGCGTGATAGCTGGTTCACAGAGCAACAGCTTCAAGCACAGCTTAACACTGGTCAAAGTAAGGAAGTCTCAGTTTCAACTGTGAAGAGAAGACTTTGAGCTGCAGGTTTGACAGGTCAAGTGGCAGTAAGAAAGTAATTGCTAAGATGGCAAAATAAGAAAAAGAGGCTTGCCTGGGCCATGAAGCACCACCAGTGGACTGCTGAAGACTGGAAGAAGGTCTCATGGACCGATGAATCAAAATTGAATTAAGATAATAAGAATATTTGATTGAAGGATGAAGAAACTAAATCTGATTGGCCAAATGTACAACTAAAGTTGTCAGAGAATGATTTAGTGCCCATTTAAAAATTCCAAGTCTAGCCCACAGTATCTCCTTTAACTTTAGTTGTTCATTTGGCCAAACAGATTTGGTTTCTTCATCCTTCAATCAAATATTCTTATTATAGACAGATCCTTACATTGAGAACAAAAATCTTTGGCTAAATAATTAAGTAGCTTGCAAGTGAAGTAGCCAACCAGCTTAGCTCCATAGACAGGTAGTAATATCTAGCTAGCTAGCCAACTAGCTTGCATGTCAGGAACTATTATCTTGCTTGCTAAAAAAATTGAGCTTTCTTCCTAGCTACCTTGCTAGCACTAGCTACTCAGCTAGCTACCTTTACTCATAGATTTATGGCCAGGATGCCAAATTGCAGAGGAGCCAGTCTGCATACATCATTGGTCAACTGAAACTGTTGCAACATATTGCTATCTCAGTGTGTGCTACAATGCATAAACAATTCAAATTTAGCAGGAAAAAAGCTGATCCCTTTGTGCAAGTTGCTGTTTCTCTCTGAGTCAAAAAGTGCCAGTAAAGTAATAGCTAAATTTGGCATCTCTAAGTGTGCATCTGAATTAAAAACTTTGAACCGCCACTGTACATTTGGACAATTGTCTTTTGTGTTAAATCTGAATGTTGATATGCTGTTGGCCCCCAATGTCAGAGCTGACCCTCGGAACCCCATTGTCTCCCCTCCAGTCTGTATCTGTCAGGAACCTGTAGATATGGTTGTGGAGGACATGGATTCAGACTGGGAGAATGAGAACCAGCAGCAGGCCCTGAATTTTCAGCTAGGCATGTTGTCCCAGGTGCTGGCTGAGCAGCAGGAGGATGCTGAAATGCAGACAGAGCAGTACACACCCTCAATGGAGCCTGCGGGGGACAGGTCAGGGAATTTTCTTTTCCACATTTTTTGTGGTTTTAAATACAGGTTGGTTGTCTTTATTCTGTCTAATCCCTGTTTGCCATGCCATTTTATTGTTATTTTTAATGTATTTCTTTAGAACTAGCTATCTTTAGCAGTTACAGGTGAAGCCATGATCTCATATTGTCCACACTCAAAAGAAAGAAAAACATATAAGTTAGTTAGTTATAAAACTATAAACTAAGAAAACATATTTGGAAAGAAACTTTCATTTTAGTGGTACTTGTATGTCAATGTCCTTGCAACAGTGGCAGTGCATCAAGCTGGGTTAATTTGTGTTGTGTGGTTACCATGCATTAATAATTATTGGCAGATAATTCCCTCTTTTTAAATTGCATGTCATGTGGTAGCATCTATTATCATCCATCCATATCAAATTAGATGATTTAAGTGACAGACAGTTTAATTTGCAGAGGCAGGAATACACCCTGTACTAAGATAAGCATCTATTATCTTCATATCAAATTAGATGATTTAAGTGACAGACAGTTTAATTTGCACTTAGTACAATCTGTACTAAGATAACTCTTTAACTGAAAGAGATTAGTCATCCTGTTATGTTAGCAATTCTGGTCATTGCCTTTTTTTTATTTTTATCGATCCATGTGGTCAAATAATCAATGGATGACACCATAAGATACAACAGAAAGGGAAATGGAAATAAGGGCTGACTGACATGGATTATTCAGCTAAATACAGTATTTGGTTAGTTGTTAATGAAGCTAAATAAATGAAAAGAGACAATGATTGAGAAATTATCTATTTAATTTATTACATTTATTTGGAGCTCAAGAGCCATACTTTTTGCCATTTCTTTGTTGCTGTTTTAAAAGGTTTTATTGGATTGGACTCCTGTTTTGTCCGAATGTCATTGGCCTGATGTAGAGAGCCAGGTTACTGGGAATTTGACCAGGACGCTGACGTTATCACCCCTACTCTTTCATAAAAAGGACCTCAGTTTTGTCTCATCCGAAGGGCAACACCTTCTACAGCGCAGTGCCCTCATTATTTGGTATAGAGGGAAGAGTGCCCCCTTCTGCTTATCTTCAGCAGTGGCTGCTGGCCAGTAGTAAAACTAATGGCAAAAAAACAGGCAATACGCCAAAACGTTTGAATCTTAGTCTCATCTTAAATAAAAAAATGGTGAGTGGAATAGTTTAATGACGATATTTATTGAATTCCTTTCATCTACAATCCTCTGATTTTAATCAAAAGGGCTGAAATAAGAGCGCAACCCATTTTTATTTAACATCAAATATATATTTCTAACACACAATATAGGGTATGTAATAAAATATGCTGTACCTGCCCCATTGACCTTCTGAGGTACCTTAATACAATCACTTTCATTTAATTATGAAGGGGGTTAGAAGCAAAGCTTCTTGAAGACATCACTGCATCGTTGGTGAGAAATTGATTTATTCAGTATGTGAGGGGACTCAGTAGACAGTTTGAGGAAAGAACAAATGCTCACCAAGAGGAGCCACACCCCAAAATACATAACAAGGATGCTGCCCACATTGGTTTCAACCCCTCACTGTGAATTTATCCTCAGATATCACCCTTTAAATTGAAATAGCTGAAATCATCATTTATGTATTTTCCTCTTCTATACTCAGTCAGGAGCAGCTAGAGTCTAGAAGCTGTGCTGTGGAGCTGGCCGGGCGAGCTGAGGAGAGCGTTCAATATGAGGAAGACCAGGGAGAAATTCTGTCCACAGAAGCCACACATAAAGCGAGTAACAGAGAGCAGTAAGTTATTCAGCTCCTTGCTCACTTCAAAAGCTTTTTGCAAAGTCAAGTAAAAGCTGTCTGCACACGCACAATTCTTCTTGGGAGCTTGAGTTGTGATAAAAAGCGCTATGTAGACATGTAAGCTGTGGTTTTCTGTGGTGTAAGTATGGTGGTACAGCAAGCAAAGAGCTCACATTCCACATACCCATAGACACATGTTTCAATAATGAAACTACTCACTGTTTGTTTTGTAAAGATTACCCAATATCCAGGAGGAAGAAAACAAAGATGTTTCTGAGTAAGTCCCATCTATGATTGTTGCACCCTGCCTTCCTTTTTAGCTATTTTTATTTGTTTTCCTTTGCCAGAGATCGTGACTGTGATCCTTGCAGGTTTCCCTCGGAGCAGGATATTTCTGGAATATAAACTGAATTTAAAACCATGAACTCCAAGTTATGGGAAGCCAGGGAATTTGGCCATGTCAAGTCAGGGAATTCCAGATTCAGTTCTCTATATAAAATTTGTATTATAAAATATTGATATGGTGTCTATTTTTGCACATCCTCAGGTGCAAGCTAATCCTCAAACCTCAGGCAAAAAGACATCGCTTTGTACAGCTAGAAATACTTTTTTAAAATACTGGTTGCTAGCTAGATCGATCCAGACCTTGGATGCTTGCTAGCTAGCAAGCATAGATTCAGGCATTATCACCAATTTATATATATTTCGCTTCAAGCTGGAGCAGGCACAGATTAACCAGTAGAGCCTCTTGCACCCTCTGGCACTGGGGAACCCCTGACAACTAAAACCTTTTCTCCCTGGGTGGAAACTATAGGCAATTGTGTGTCTAATCGCTCCTAGGCCGGAAGGTCAGAGTCGACATTGGCACGACCAGTGAGCATGTCACTGCACCAAGGATTGGTGTTTTAGCTGGACAAAGCCTGTCAAATATAAATCTACCTGTTACGATTGTTACACGGACTGGACCCAAACGCAGGACGCTGACACAGGGGATGAGATAGGTGAGGGTATTTATTAAATACAAAGACTGGTGCGGGGGAACAAAGGAAAGGGCAAACGAAGGCACGGAAGCGGGCAGGCCGGGAAGCTGGCTGGCAGGCAAGCAAGCAGGGAAGCTGGCTTGGAGGCAGGGCAGGGAAGCTGGGAAGCTTGCTTGTAGGCAGGGAAGCAGGGAAGCTGGCTTGTAGGCAGGGAAGCAGGGAAGCTGGCTTGTAGGCAGGGAAGCAGGGAAGCTGGCTTGTAAGCAGGGAAGCAGGGAAGCTGGCTTGTAGGCAGGGAAGCAGGGAAGCTGGCGTGTAGGCAGGGAAGCAGGGAAGCTGGCTTGTAGGCAGGGAAGCTGGGAAGCTGGCTTGTAGGCAGGGAAGCTTGGAAGCTGGCAGGCAAGGGAGGGGGCTGGCTGGTCCGTGGGCACGCAGGATGGCGGCAAGACAGGCAAGACAGGCAAGACAGGCAAGACAGGCAAGACGAAAACCACTGGAGCTGAGAGACAAACGGGGAAGGAGCCAGGAAGGGAAAACAAACAATCTGACAAGGAATGAAGGAGAAACCGGGGTAGATATACACTGCAGGGCTAATGAACTTGATGGGAGGCAGGTGTGCCGGAATTGGTAACAGGTGAGAATGATGAGTAGTAATGAGGGTAGATAATTGAATAATAGAAAATCATAAAACAATTAACACAAACAATCAAGAGGGAGAAACAAGACAAGGAAAAAACGAGACAGGAACAAGGGAATGTGACACTACCAAATCAACCTAGTGTTCCGACAACAAAAACAACTGTCAACATTGTGTCTGTGTGCATGTTTGTGTGCATGTATCAGTATAGGATGTGCTTGTGTGCGAGTCTATATGTACATGCTTTTATATGCGTCTAATCCCATAACTTTTGTATGTCCTAATAATCCTATAAATTTGGTTTCTTTTTGCAACCTTGATTAAGAGCATGAACCATGTCAGAAAACTGCAAAACGCATAGAAGCAAGGCTATCAATCACCACAAAGAATTTTTTTTACCAACATTTTTTTTTATGCTGGGGAGAAAAAAAACAGTGTTGTGATTGATACCCTCACTTCTATGTGTCTTGCAGTTTTCTGACATGGTTCATGCTACCCCATCCTTCCATAGGTGCCTGGACAATATGTACCCTGTGGAAGGCACACTGAGCCCCACTCAGTTGGTGTCTGATGCAGAGGAGGAGAAGGACCCCTCCACAGAAGCCAAAGAGCCAGAGGTACCCAGACAGGGTTCTCAACATGAAGCCAAGCAGCAATTGCCAGAGCCAATGAAAACACATCCACAAACAAAGGAGCCTGAGCCAGATGAAGCTATGGAAAGTGACTCACTGACCCCACCGGTGGATAAACCAGTGACCCAGCAGCCTGAGCCAACCAAGGATGGGCATCCTCTCTCAGCCACTGCCCAGGTAACAGTGCACTGCAAGGCATCATGGGAACAAGTATCGCTTATGTGTTATTGCTGTTGCCTGTCAAAACTGTAAGATGTTAATTTATCCAGCTGTTGGTTCAATTATTCATGTTCCTCTATCCAGCTGCTTGTTTGTTCATGTTCCTCTACCCAGCTGTTTGTTTGTTTGTTTGTTTGTTTGTTTGTTCATGTTCCTCTCTCACTGTAGGAGGATGAGACTGCCGAAGAGGGGTGTGGAAGTAAGTTTGCCTGCTTTCAGAAAAACTTGTCATAAATGCATAATCAATCTTTCTGGGGTGCAACATCATAAGCCTGACAGTCCTCCTGTCTTTAAGGCATAGGTATAACCATTCCAAACATGTATTATGTTATCAACATTTCTGTGTGTGGTTGCCAATTTACTTTATACATTCATCTCCCCATATGGTTACTAGGCATTCTTTTTTTTCTGTATCTCATGTATGAGACTTGCTGTGCCAGGTTTTCCCTTTTCTTCTTATTTATTATTCTTTTTGACATAGAAACCTTATCTGGTGGGTTGGGAGCCAGCATCACGTTACGAGCTGAGATTCTGGACCACCTCAGTCAAGCACCTCAGCATTCATTGCTCTGTGATACAGGCTTTGTTTCATATATGGCAGATAATTCAAATCTATATCAAAGCTTTATCAAAGCCGTCAATGACTCTCTAATGAAAACTGAAAATGAATATGTGAATGATGATGATGATGATGTGTGCTATCCTATTCACTGTGTGTGTGTGTGTGTGTTTGTGTTGCCACGCTGCCAGTGTGTGTGAAGTAACTTGTGTCTCTGCCCTCAGTGCCCACCAGCTGCATTGCAGTGAGGAATTGGTTAATGTGCATGCCCCACACTTCAGCGTGCCTTGCCCACTTCAATCAGCTGCTGCAGGAGAACAACATGACACTGCCCAAGCTGCCTACCAAGCCTCTGCTGCCCCTAATCACCCAGCAAATACACCGACTGCCCCCACAGCTCTCCCAACTGCCCCAACGTGCCCAGCAGTACTACCTGAACATCCTCAATCGGCTCAACAGCCTCAAGCCTCAACAAGATGCCTAAAGCCTGGAGTTAGACTGGTTAAAGATGCCCAAGACTTAGTTACTGGCTAGTGTCGCAAATGCCCCCCCCAATCATCATCACTGGGCCCCTTCCCTTCCTCCGTCAGACGCATACTAGAGCTTCCAAACATTCTTGCCTATTCTCACCCGCATTCCATTGGCCCCCTCAGACAACTCCACCATTCACCTTGAGGATGAGCCCATCTTTGATTAGCCCTCACATGAACTGACCTCTTGATCCCTCAAGTGAACTGCTTCCAGGTCGAAGCCTTCTCCTATGCCAAAGCTATGCTGGACAGCGGTACCGCAAGCTCTGTTGCGGCCGACCACGCATATGGCCTTTTCCTACTACTGTGTATATCCCAGCCCTCTGGGCCAGCTGTGGACTACATTTTCTGTGGCCAACCCGAGAGAAGCCAGTGTGGCTTTGGCCCCAACAGCATTTTAGTGCTGGCCCGATGCGCAGGTGAGATGCCATAATGATGACATGGTAAGAGAAGCATTCTTTTGAAGTTAAAGCAACCCAAAAGGAGTAGAAGCAGGAAACCTTGTGTTTGCTTGCCAAACAACAAAAGATGATGGTGGTTGGCTAGGTAGCTTGCTATCAACAAGCGTTGAAATCATTAATCTGTTTTGAGAAACAGTTATTGAAACACAGCCGATTTGTAGGGCCTTTAGTGGCCTTCGTTGTCTTGCTTGGTGTCACAGCCATAATGGAAAACAGGTATAACAGTTATAAGAACTCATTCACTTCTACATATTGACATTTCTTTAATGACCTGCATGCTGTAAGGGCCATTTATGTTCATACCAGAACATGGCCCACAGATCTAGCATAGGCACAAATTAAAGACAAATGTTTAAAGACAAATACATGCATTTTCTGCCTTTCAGTTCAGTTCATAATGTATTTAAAAATCCATTAACCTCCAGCAATTTCTTCAATGACAATATTGCATGTTCCCATATGTTATTAGGAATTAGACTTAGACTTAGGAAAACAAGACAATGAAACTTTTGTTAAATTTAGAAATACATATAATTAAGACAAACATAATTACAGAACATAGCACAAAGGAACAAAGGTCATGGTCATGATCAAAATCAATATTAATATGTTTCGCGAACCTAGTGATGCATATACATTAACTAGCCTCGTCTTTGTGAGCTACGTAAATTAGCATTTCTGCTAATTTCTCATATTCATGTACCGCTGTATCTTGTTAGCTTTGTAGGCTTTGTAAGGTAAATAAATGCACATATTTCATTCATACTAATCTGACAGACTTGTGCACACACTGATAGTGTGTCAGGCGAACGGTCGATGTGAGCGGTCTTTTTTTCCTGGATGTAGGCTATAGAGTAGGACCGCGTGAACGCAAACATTGGCAATCAGTTTTTCCTCCATATTGTTTCAAAAATGTAAACAACAGAAAGCCTGCCCACTGAATTCCAGCACCTGCTGCTATTGGTTAACGCATTAGTACGTCAGAGGGCACTCTGTCAAAAGTTCAACTTCTCAGTTCAAGTTGTAATGGACAATGGAGGCTGTGTTCGAAACCGCTCCCTATTCCCTATATAGTGCACTATATAGTGTGTACGCCATTTTGTAGTGTTGTTCGAATTCTCAACTGTTAATTTTGTGAAAAAAAATACCCACAATTCACAGCAATTTGTAGTGAACAGCAAATGTACCCTACAATTTATCCCGTGTACCACAATGCAATGCGGTCGTGTCATACCGTCATACATACACCTCCGTTTATGCCTCAAGAACAAAAGTTGAGCCAACAGCAGTAAAACAGAAACAGGAATCATGGTGGTAAAGTTAGCTAACTGCTTTAGCCACCGATAGCTACCGTTATTATTGCTATGGGAGTTGGTGCTAGTCGTGAGCTCGTGAGTTATCCTAACATTAGCACACGAGCTAGTTAGCTCACGACTTCCATAACGGTAGCTATTGGTGGCTAAAGCAGTGGCTAGCAGACAGCACCACAGTTGACAAAACCACACTTGCACATCATTAGAATTTCAACAATTTATTTGGGATTTAACATTCAAAACTGAACATGCAAACCCGATACTACCTCAGTACATTTCAACCTGCTGTCATGAGTGCTCGGTTTGTTTACGTGATACTGGGCGCATCCGCTTGCGTTACCTGAATATCCGGCACTTTTTTTTTTAACGCAAATGACGTTCAGTTGTAGTATCCGAAAACAGTTTAATCGTTCACTACATAGGAACACTATATAGGAACACTATATAGGGAATAGGGAATGAGTCAACGAGTGAACGGTTTCGAACACAGCCGGAGTGTTGTAACTTATGTTGGCCTCTATGATTCTCTACTCTCATAGAAAACACTAGAATAACGGCGTTTTTGATGCATAGCATATTGCCCGTGTGAACACAGCCTTATTGTGCCTTAGGTCCTCATGGCAACTAGGAGGTGAGCTGGCAAGCTCACTTCTTGTACTGTATACATGATCAGAAAACTAATGAACTAACCTATCCTAATGGTTAGGATAGATTTGGGTCAAATGCATATTTTAAAAGACTGTTTAGATCAGAGATGCCAAACGTTTTAGGTATTGTGGGCCCAAATTCAATCACATGTATTATGTGATTCCTGGATGGAAGAAAGCACCACAGCAGTAATATCTTTCAAAAAGGTGCTGAAAAAATTGATTTTGATTAGGTATTAAGCTATTTTGCAAAATTGCAAAACACAACAGGTTGCATAAAAGCATCTTTCATCTCTCCAAAATAGTATATAAACTCTGCTATAGAGCTTTTTTTTTTTTGTTTCTGATTTTATCCCATCCATCCATCCATCCATTATCTAAGCCGCTTATTCCTGGTCAGGGTCGCGGGGGGCGGGGCTGGAGCCTATCCCAGCATGCTTTCCGGGCGAGAGGCAGGAACACACCCTGGACAGGTCGCCAATCCATCGCAGGGCACACACACCATTCACTCACACACTCATACCTACGGGCAATTTAGACTCTCCAATTAGCCTAACGTGCATGTCTTTGGACTGTGGGAGGAAATCGGAGTACCTGGAGGAAACCCACGCGGACACGGGGAGAACATGCAAACTCAGCACAGAAAGGCCCCCGGCCTGGATTCGAACCCGAGACCTTCTTGCTGTGAGGCGACAGCGCTATCCACTGCACCACCGTGCCGCCGATTTTATCCCATTTTCTCCCAATTTGGTAGCCAATTGCACCCGCTATTTTCAAGTCAATCCCCCCCTTGTAATGTGAGTTTGCTGCCATAGCCCTGTGACCGGTAGTGATGAAGGCAAAGTATCATCTCGGAGGAGACGGCACTCGCCAGGCCGTCGACCGTAACCCGGTACTCCAGAGCCACTCCTGTTTGCAGCGGACATCCTGTCGACTTCCCTCCCCCTCCCTGGGGTGGACAGCCAATCGCCGTCCCCGGTGGCACTCCCAGCCAGAGCCAACTCTGGCGCAACGGGGAATTGAACCCCGGTCGCCGTGGCCAGCGTCGAACGTTGTAACCACTGGACCACGCGGGAGGCCAGCCTACAAAGCTTATTTGATAGGAATATCAGCTGACGTCATATTTCATGGTGCATATACACAGCTTACTATGCATATGACTGTATTCAGGACTCATTTAATCAAGGTTCATTATCCAGAATATTGTGTGGATGTAAATGTAGTCAGTGACAAGGTTTTGAGTTTACACAAAATGTCTGTCTTCTCTTTGTGTTCTCCTATGTTTCCTCTGCTGTGATGTGTTCTGTCTTGTCATACACCCATGAACAGATACTAAGGCCTCGATTCAAATGAACAATTAAATCTACACAAAATGTATAACTTGTAGAAGAATGGTGAAGAACAATCACGCAGCTACGAGTAGTATATATTTCCACCAAATTCATTAAATATTATTACAACTAATTGTGTGAAATACTGTAACTAGTAACATATTTAATTCTACGTTCCATTGTTAGCAGTAATTTTGCATAGAAATATTTTCTACATATCATATTCCACAAATATGACAAAAGTGGGAAACATTTCTTTATCCCTAAAATGCTTAAATAATGAATAAGCCTATAATGATATTCCTTAAATCTATTTTTCTTGGAGAATGTTATATTTACTTAATTTCATTGAAGTGGGGATTGTAAAGATGGAGACAGCCAAAGATTTCTTGCCCTTTAAAAAAAGTTTGTGCCTCCTGCCCAGGCTCCTCAGATTTCAGGCCTTTACCTGTTTTCTGGATTTTCAGTCTTTATGAGCATAATGTTGGTTTGATTGGATCAGATCGAAGTCTTATCAGATTGAATTGCATATGTCCTTATTTAGTGCATTCAATTAAATCTAGGAGTAAGTCTAAAAGAACATAGAAAATACATTGTAATTGTAATTTGATTTATCCAGAATAACTCTCTGTTGCTTGTCCTTCATCAACCCATTCACTGTGTGTCAGTCTGTGTGATAAGTGACAATCTAATCATAATTCTAGGAGAGCTGAACGTGATTGTAGATGTACTATAAACCACTTAAACATAACTTTTTTCTTTGTAGGTCCAACAGAATTACTTACAGTTAAGACTCTTATTTAATCTTTTAGTTAAAGATTAAATAAGATAAAGTTCAGCGCTATTGTAGAAATGGTTGGTTTGGCAGGTGTGGCATTTAAACGGCAGAATCTGGGCAGCACAGGATGGATCTTTGCCTCATCAATATTCTTTGAATCCTGACACAGAGAACGAGGAGTAGACTATCACAAATAAAAATTTGGAGTCATTAGCTATACCTTTTTGTATTGATTATTCAGCTGATTAACTGCTTTATTGTTAATTGAGGAGAGTAAATAGTAAAATATTGAGTGATGATGAGGTTAAAGGTAAGGTTTCTGCCTCCTCTGTTTATGGCACACTGGCTGCTAGTCTATCCTCTGCTTTACTGTCACTTCCACGGATATAGCCATATAACGTTCTCATGTTGTCATGGATCCTCTTTTCTGCAGAATGAGAGAGAGCCTCACCTCGGTCCAGACAGACCAGTACCATCGTCTATGAACACCTTCAATGAACAAGTGCCTATTTAAAGGCAAGGACAGGACATGCCATGGAGAATACTGTTGAACCAGATTAGACTGAAGAGAAGAGCCCCATTGCCTGTGAGTCTACAGCATGTACAAATACATATAGCTACAACTCAGACAGACATATTTAATGTATAGAAACGCAGACACAGGGATAACACTAGGGGCTCCATTTTCAGCACAGCCCAAACACAAGCAGAGAAGACTAGAAGGCAGTTTACAGAAACAGAAGAGCATCAATAGCGGCCTAATATGTGTATCTGACGGGATTCCTTCCTGAATATCGTACAAAGTCCTTAAGGATTGTGAGGCTTAAAAGGCCACCGGAAGGACATTCCTCAGCAGCCTTAAGGCAACAGATATAGAAATCATCTCAGAGTTTAGCTTTAACTGGTTGACCCTCTTTGTGAGGTTGTAACACTGCTATTAGCCTATTTCTCTGACTGTATATAGACTACCTTGCTTGTGTATTGTGACTGCAGGACTACATTGATGTGACTGAATAATAGGTACCTGAGGGATGGGGATTACTTAACTGACAAAACATACTTCATCATTGATCATTCAGCATTGTTTGTGTGCTCTATTTTGAATCGTATGTTTACTGATATAATTAATATAGTTAATTTTGGCATAACATAAAACATTTACTGAACAAATATCACAGTGTGCTATAATTTATTTATATACAGTATTATTAGCATAGTAGTATCTATTTAGATGCCTTTCAAACATTTGTTAAATCATTATTTTTCCCATAAGAGCACCCCCCTATGAAGCATTCTGGTAATGACGGCACACAATTTTGATTGCACTAAGACCATGTTTGTTCAGACCATTGCACTGTGTGCATTTACAGTATTTCAATCCACAACCCAAACTATGGATACATTCCCTGCTTGTCCGACTCAGCGCAAGAATATATACAGTAGCTGCAGGCAGCAATTCCAAGGGCCAAGCAAAAGAAGGCACAAATGAAGCCTGCCAAGAGAGATAATTGGGCCAATATTTTTTCCTTGTTACCTCGTTCCCTACCCTTTGTCTACTTTACAATGTGTCAGAAGTAGATGAGGGGACGAGACAAGGGGTAGAGGATGAGAGACATGGGGAAAAAGGCTTTTAGTTATAATGCTCCAAAGATGTGGTGGGAAGAGATGGGACACCCTACACATTTCTACATCATCTGATCTGATGTTTATAAGTGATAATATCATATCACTTATATATCACTTATATTATATAATAAGTGATAAAGTCTTTTCAGAGTTTTTCAGTGCAGTGTGAAGATTGACTAATGCCTCTCCACCAGAAATATATGTATGGTAAGAAGGGTGGAGTAAAGGGGTGGAATTGGACAGGGAAACCATCTTGCGCAAGTTGTATTCCTCAGTGTAATAGCAGTGGCAATTGGTAAATCAAGGACTTGATGTATTATTATACACTGCCCATCCCAAAAAAAAGTCACACACTAATATTTCGTTGGACCACCTTTAGCTTTGATTTAGGCACGCATTCGCCGTGGCATCATTTCGATAAGCTTCTGCAATGTCACAACATTTATTTCCGTCCAGAGTTGCATGAATTTTTCGCCAAGATCTTGTATTGATGATGGGAGAGTCGGACCGCTGCACAAAGTCTTCTCCAGCACATCCCAAAGATTCTCAATGGGGTTAAGGTCTGGACTCTGTGGTGGCCAATCCATGTGTGAAAATGATGTTTCATGCTCCCTGAACCACACTTTCACAATTTGAGCCCGATGAATCGTGGCATTGTCATCTTGGAATATGCCCGTGCCATCAGGGAAGAAAAAATCCATTGATGGAAAAATCTGGTCATTCAGGTAGTCAGCTGACCTCATTCTTTGGGCACATAACGTTGCTGAACCTAGACCTGACCAACTGCAGCAACCCCAGATCATAACACTGCCCCCACAGGCTTGTACGGTAGGCACTAGGCATGATGGGTGCATCACTTCATGTCTTCTTACATGGTTGTTTAAGAAATGAGAAGCTACTCACTGCATCAGTTAGGGTTAAATAACTTGTTGCCAGCTAAAACATATTAATCACTGCAGTAATTATCCAATGGAAGGCTCTTACCTATTTGCTTAGTTAAATCCAGGTGATTACTTTTTTTTGGGCCAGGCAGTGTATATTACTTGCCATGTAGTACTGGTATTTCTGGCAACAAGACAGATCAAACCACTGTCTGCTTACAAAACCCCAGATAAATAAAAATTAACATAATGTAACATTAGCTATTGCATGTTGAGATCTTTTTTGTACTAATGTACTAACATAAACAATAGAAATACTGTATAAATATGCATTTATAAATATTGTATAAACAATATAACAGTATTCACCTCCTTTGGAATTTTTCACATTTTATTTTCTTCATGGAATCAAAATGGATTTAATTGGGATGTCTTGTCACTCTATACTCTATAATGTCAACAAAAAAAACCCTCTAAAGTTTAGTCTTAATTAATTACAAATAAAAAATGACAATAATTTATTACATAAGTATCCTCCCCTTGATTTAATACTTTTTGCTGCAATTACAGTGCTCGGGCTATTGTTATCCCATGGACAGTTGCCATATCCATCTTCGTGCCTTCTCAAACAAGTGTCCTTCTTGCACGGATGCTCAGTTTTGGAAGACGGCCTGTTCTAGGAAAATTCACAGTTGTGGCATATTCTCTCCATTTCTTTATGATGGACTTAATGGTGCTCTGGGGGATATTCAAAATCTTCTTATATCTTTCCCTGATTGGTGCTTTTCTCTGATTTGCATCATGATGAAGCTCTTGTTTGGAAATGTACTAACCATGCGACGTCTAACTGTGCGACCTCTCACAGACCGGTGTATTTAATTTGAAATTATTTGAAACACCTTAATTGTACACAGGTGGACTCCAATCAAATAATTATCTATATAATTATATGACCTCTGAAGACAATTGATTGCGCCAGAGTTTGTTTAGTTGTGTCTTAGAAAAAGGGGTGAATACTTATGCAATCAATTATTGTCTATTTTTTATTGGTAATTAATTAACAAAAACCTTGTTGTTGTTTTTTTGTTGATATTATAGAGTACTTTGTGTTGATTAGTGGCAAGAAATTATGCTACCTGCATCCACAGCAAGATCACTGCAGCTGAAACATCTCCACTGATGACTGTTACCCTTCTTGTGCTTGCTGTGTCCTGAACTGATGAGGTATCATATTTTTTACTCACAAATCAAACTTTCATTTTTATGCTCACAATGCTCATTTCCATTAGGGTAGTCACACCAAATCAACATTCTAAATTTGCATAAGTTAGTGCAATTGGAAAGGTGGCTATTGTGTGTCTAGTAAATACATGGATAATTGACCTTTTGTGCTAAATTAATATTTGTATTCAAATCCCTTATTGGTGACCCAATTTACTTGAGCATTCATGTGATTTACCTTGAATATTCTGTATCTTTTGTTATGTAAACAGGAAGTGAACACAAATCCAGAACAATAATTGTTACTGATTTGGACAGGGTCATATATTACTGTTAACTGTTCTCATGTTTACCCCTGTAACATTGTACTGCATTGTGTTTCATCCCTGGGGATGCTCTCGGAGGGTGGGTGGAAGGAACAGGTGCATGGCCAATGTGGCAGCTCACAGAACCACCATTGCTTTTATCCTGGAAAGAAAGATCTCTAACACAGATCCTGGTACACTGTCTCCAATCCCAGAAGCTGCTGTGGAAGTTGATGAAAAGAGAGAGGAGCCATTGATGGGAGAGTGAGCCTTCATGGAAATCAAAATGGGAGGAGCTATGATAGGCTCACTGATGTGAACCAATCATTGGGTTATGCTGTGCAAAGCGAAATGCATTTGATTAGTTCAAAGAAGTGAAGCGATTGACAACTCACTGTAGTTCCACCAATTCAATTTCATTACTGACAGCCACTAGATCTCTATTGTGGCTCTTTTATCACAACTGCATATTTGAGTGTAGAATTCAGTATCAGAGGGAAAGTGGAATGGGGTGTTAGGACAGCCAGCATTTCATTATTAAACAGCTTATACACATTAAACATAGCGCTTTTTATCATAGCTGAATATTCTCACTTGAGAAAAGTGGCATGATCTGTTATGAGTTCAAAGTGTTCATGTATATTTGTAATTATTATTATTTGCATTATTACAAATATATACAAATATATATTTCTAATTTGTGTATGCCTTCTAGTGTTTTAGTACTTGGCCTAGATTACACAAAAACCCCTCACAAAATTGCTGTGACAATTGCTTGTAGCAACTTGGAAACATTGTCACAGTGTTGCAGTTTTTCATGTTTAAAAAATAGCATGTGTATGACAGGACCCTGTCATTTATGCATATTATGTGGGTAGCTAAGCGTCTGAGCTCTGTCCCCCTTCCTGTTTGTATTTGCATCCCCCAGAATACGGTTGTCAAAGGATAAGAAGGCAGCAGATGAGGAGGAGGTGAAGAAGACACATAGTTCCAGTGCTTTGCTGGAGGTATGATCGATAGACTGGCCCTCCTTGCACATATAAACATACTTATGCACTGTGTGTTGAGCTGAGCAGTTTATTCATCACAGTTGCTACACCATAATTAATCAAGAAAATCTAAAGACTTTGATAAGATGCTCTGCTGATAAACTGAATGGCTCTCAGTGATGCAATTACTGTTCTCACACCTTGTATCTCTGCCTTCAGCCCTCCTCTTACATACCCGTACCCCCTCCTCCCCCTGTTCACCGTCGCTCGCCCATCCCACGAAAACCACCAGAGGACGATGAGGATATGGTGTCTGAGACCTCAGACAGTTCCATGCTTATCCGCATGACACCACATCTCCACGGAGAGGAAATGCTCTCTGTGGAACTGGGCCCGGAGGAGGTGGCAGAGCATGCAAAGGCCCAGGAGGAAAAGGAGTTAGGGAAATCCAGGGCATAGCTAAGAGGGCAAGGTGATCTGCCATTCACAATCACAATTCAGATCACAATCACAATTATTGTCACAATTAGAGCAGTACACAAGCACAGACCAAAGGATCTCAAGGATCTTCAAAGATTCTATATGGAGGAATGGTCAAAAATCCCCCAATATGTTCACCAATCTCATAACACTATAGAAAACTACATGTTAATGTTAATTTATTTTTGTTGGATTTATAATAATAATTTTACATTTAATTTTAAATGATTATTAGGGGTTTCAATAATTGTGCAGGATTCGAATAACGAATCGCTTAACTAACGATAAACTAACAAATGAATCACTTAGCTAACAATAGCTACCTAACCTATAGCTTGCCATGTAGCCACTTTTTTAAAAATTGGCTACCTTGTCCTTTTGTGTGGACACAATAATACACATTGGCATGTTAGTCTGCTAGTCTAGCTAGCTAGTCTCCGCTAGTTTGACAACTAAAGTTGGATGCTAAATTAGAAGTTTGTCTTTTTGTTCATTAAGCTAAAGTTTGCTAGCTAGGAGCATCTAAATATAGCTTAGCTAGCTAGATAGTTAGCTAGCTATCAGTAAATCATTGTCTATTTCAAGTTGTTCGAATAAACACTTCCAGTGCCAGCAGTACTGTTGTTTAGAAACATATCAAAGGGCTAGCCAGGAAACAATCATTTATTAGCTAACGTTAGCTAGCCATGCTAACTTTAAGTATCATGTTACGCTTACAAAGAATCTCTACGCTTACAAAATCAGATAGCTAGAAGTGTGATGCATGTAAAAAAAAGTATTTGGGTTTGTTGCCCTTGTTATTTATAATGAAATAAAATGGGTCAGTGCAGGTGCGGGACTGACAAGTTCTGTTTAATGGGGAAGTACAAACGTTTGTACCATTAACATTATAACTTGCAGGATATGAGTTTTGCTATAACCAAAATGTATTTGTTTCTGCTAGTTGCAATACATTTTATGAGGGAGAAAATTCTCTTTACTGGTGTTTTTTATTTTTCATTTAATTCACGAAGTTAAAAGTGACATATTCCCTGTTTCAAGAAATCGTAGCTGTGATCTGAATTTACATTTAAGATCTCAATTTTCTTCATTCTGCGCCATAGCTGTTCACACAACTATTAGATGTATTGATAAGATGGCGAAATAATTAATAAACGTTGTTATATTAAAGAGAAATATACCTAATTTAGCAGTATAATTCACCACCATATTTTGCCATGATGTAAAACCTTTCCTATATTTTGGTTTTGTTAAATGTTTTAATGGGTTTAGCTCAGTGTAATGGGACCTCTTGTGGTGAACATACTAACATTTCTAGAATATAATGTTTTTCATGACCTCGTGGTTTCATTGCTGTTCCACTGGCCAGTGGAACTATGATGTTTCTCCAAGCACTGGATAACTAAGTGATTGTTGCAATAAGATCTAATAAAAATTTAATGTATAGCTTAATGGCCTATATTTTCTGACACTCATATCGGTTGTAAATCAGGACATGTTTAGATGTAAATCTGTAGATGTTTCAGAAAACTTGTTCATTTCAGACAACTGTTGGAACCAAAGGAAGTATCGTGTATGTGTGTACTCTCGATGGAAATCCCAGAAGCGCAGATCTTGTATTTCACGCATCACAAAAAGGTTTATTGTGACTAAGTAAATTGAGCATAATGGGTTTATCACTCCATTTCTACTCTCACTGTACCTGGGATATGATGCGTGAAATCCGGTTTCCTCCACAGTCCAAAGACCCTTTGCATTTCTCAGGAAGTGAGAATACATGGACATGTCAGAATACATACTGTGACCATTAGATAATGGATGGATGGATGGGCAGGACATTTCTGCTCTGACCTGGGATATGATGCGTGAAATAAGCCCTTTGTTTGTGAGAATCACACAGAATAAACTGTACATTCATTGGGAGCAGGCAGGACTTCCTGCTCTGAACTGCTTGAGCAGTGTTTGTGTATCACACAAATTTGTTTACTTTGTTTTTTATGTTTCCTCGTGTGTTCCCTTTCCGCCTGCCCGCTTCTCTGCCTGCCTGCTTACCTGCCTGCCTGCCTGCCCGCTTACCCGCCTGTCCCGCCTGCCTCCTTTGTCTGCCCTCACCATCGCTTCCCTACCACAGTCCCTGTTTATAATAAATACCCTCACTTTACCCAAGTGTACTTAACCCTATTTGTTGAGTGTGCTCAACCAAATTTACAATTTACTAAGTGTGCTAAACATTACTGCTTGGTGTACTAAACCTTATCTACAAAGTAGTATTCCATATAATATAGTAATCAATCCATATAGTAATCAAAGTAGTATAGTAATCTGGCAAACCCTTAGTTTTGATTAAGTGCTCACTGCCTACCCCCTCCTGCTGCCACTTGTTAGTATGGTATTAGTTATTAGATTAGTCTATGGTTATTTATAGTAATTGTTTGACCTTTTATCCTCAACCCAGACCTCCCTGGGAACCAAAAGTGGTGGCTGCAACACACATTACCAGTAAATCCAATTGACATTACATTATTTTCACTGACACAAATGTGAAATAAATGTAAGAAGTGACTTTGACTTGAAGAAAAAATATTTTACAGTATATAAATTAAACAAAGTAGAACATGTCAAACTTACCCTGAAAAGGTAATTTACCATTTCAATCTGTATCAAAAATATTTATACTTTATGAATGAAAGGGGGATTACAGGATTATAAACAGGAGACCCATAAGAAATGTAGACTGTCATATGGATTGTTTGCTGGCTTTTTCCTGTGAAAGTAGCATAAAATGCACAATTTGTCTCATATTTTTAATTGTATTTTTATTTTTTACTCTCACTTCTGATTTATTTATTTATTTATAATTTCAAAAGTGATGTCCGCTAGTGTATGAAACACACACCATTTTGAATGAAAAAATATAGTTTTGAAACACATCCATAGCAGACATCGTTTATCACTGTTGAATGTCTACATTTTAAAACACTGCAAAGTGCAGGCACATGCAAACAGCCTAATGACGTTTATCCACGACGTTCCAAGAACCTAAAATGGATAGCACTCCCCTTTAAATGGTAAGATCCTGACACGGCTGCAAGATCGTGAGTCTTTTTGACATGCCAGCTTCAGTGTGACGAAGCTGTTTTCTGTCAATAGTTGAAAGCAAGGACTCGATGGGGGTAAAGCCGGCAACAGTGAAAACAGAAGCGGCTTCTCTGACCATATTTTTTCTTTTTATAAAAGGTCAACTAAACCACGATGAATCGAATAACGGGCAAAATTAAAGATGAGACTGTAATACAGCTGAAAAGTTCGGTGGGTCCCGGCAGCGGAGGTAAATGACTTACCGAACATCACAGCTAGGCTATCCATTGACACTGAAAAACAGCTGAAAGTTGCCAGTTTAAATGGGGATTATGAATAAGATTGCTCGCTTCCGTAATTTTTTCCACTCAAGAGACATTCACTATTGCGAATGTTTTTCTAAAGCATTACAATAATTTATATCAGTGTTATGACGGTTATTAAGTGTCATATCAAGCCCATTTTGAACCCTTTCAAACTAAATAATGGTACGAAGTGATTCCAATGGTGCCCAAATAGAATGAAAGTTGATTAGCCACAGATATAGAGGCAGCGTAAATAATGTAGGCTCCGTATATTATTGGACAAGGGAAATAATGTCTTCATCTGTTCCTCAAATTAGCCTTGGAAATGTACCTGAATGGGAAGAATGCAGTGGAACGAAATATTTAAACAGGAATGTAAAAGTGTTGAGCATTCCGCTATTGGCTGTTCAGTTTTGTAAATAGTATAAGGTATGCTTAGCTTAATATGATACCTTATTTTTACCAATTATTTGAAAACATCGTCACAGTTTAAAGCAAGTGTTAGACAAGTTGTCATTTCTAAGCCAATGGGGGGGATTGTGGGGTTTTCTTCATATTTTTAAAGGGAAAATATGAAAATATTCCAATCAATCTCTTACAAACTCCCATTATGTCAGATAGGCTATGTCTTTAAAAATATTTCTCCAAGTTACAACCGGTGGCTGGTCAGTATGCCGCCCACTCCCCTCCCCTTTAACTGTCATGCCTGCAGAATGGTCTGGATGCCTGTATCTAAACATAGCAAATGTAGTTGCCATGGCGTGACTCCGTACCAGAATAGAAAGTACTGTATTTATTTTTAAATACAGATGTGCAAGTGCAAGTGCAAAAGAGCATTTTATAATTGAGTACAAACTATATTATAGCACAATAAAAATGGAGTGCAATGTAAACTGATTTGAACAAATGGAAGTGCAGTTGATGACCTTAGTCAATTTAGTGCAAACTATTTAGGCTACATTATAATACATTCACAATGTAATACATTTAGCTGTAAGCAGAAACATTTGAGGGACAAGCACAATTGCCACCATATCACCACGCTTCCTTTTAGTCAAAGATACCTTTAGAAAAATTGACAAGAAAATATGGTGTGTTTATTACTCTTACAAAAATAAGTATACCGTATGAAAAGGACATGTGATGGCATGCAAGTTGTAAATATATTATTCTGCTTGTGGAGATAATAAGTTACCCTAATGTTTCTTAAGACCTGCCTGAACAAAACCAAATCATTATTTTTGCAATGGTATGCATTACATGGAATTATTACTATTTGAAAATGTCAGATCCCAAAAGGCCATAACATGTTCATGCTGATACTATCAATCCTACTGCTCCAGAATCTCCAATAAGCATCCAGATGGGTTGAGATCTGGTGACTGAGATGGTCATGGCATATGGTTTATAATATACACCATTTAGCAGACGCTTTTATTCAAAGCTACTTACAGTAGTGAATGCATACATTTTTCAGCATATATGGTCCCAGTGGGAATCGAACCCACAACCTAAGCATTGCCAACGCTATGCTCTACCTACTGAGCTACACAGAACCATGTTACATTGTCTACCTTGTTATCAACTCGTGCCCTGCAGATGGGGGCATTGTCATCCTGGAAGAGATCACTCCCATCAGGATACAAATGCTTCACCATAGGATAAAGATGATCACTCAGAATGGCTTTGTATTTATTGCCATTTATCTTGCCCTTTAAGGGGTTGAGTGGACCTAAACCATGCCAGTAAAATGCATTCCACACCATAACAGCCGCCAGAACCCTTCACCATGGGAAACAAGCACTTGGGCCTGTAGATTTCATAGTATCTCTCTCTGTTAAATTTTTGACTGACTGTTCTTGATGAAACTGCCTACTTGTGCCCTTGAATTATATTTGCAATCAACTGATTCAGAGTTGCTCGTCTGTTTTGCCTTGCATCTCAAACCAATGGATGGACATCACTGTCATGGAGTATGTGTTTTAAATCACAGTTGCCCCTTGTTGATGTCTTTACCTTGGAGTTCCATACCAACATCAACTTAGCCATTGTTCAAGCCAATGTATTTGTGCATATATTGTTTTGATACATAGTTTTTTTCTGTAGTTTATTGGGGCCAATGTTGGAAATTAGTCATGCAAACACTTCATGCAATGCATCTGACTCTTGTTTAACATTGTAACAATGCTTTTGCTATGTCCCTGACAAATAAATAAATAATGTTAGATAGCATTAGGTTGTCACATGTAACAAATAAACAAACAAATAAACCAAAAATAATGCATAATAAAAATACTGTACACAGTAGAAGACAGAACTGGACCATATACGTATCTCCTTACACAACATTTTTTCAATTAAGAATCCTGCCATATTAGGTTTTTTTTATTTGTTGTAAAATCCTTCTTTTGAAGGGGAGGGGTTTCTCCTTTTCTTACATTCAGGAACTGATAGTTGGACTGTGCTCTCACGTCAATGCAATACCACCCACACAGGGAGCATTACAGCTGATACTACTATCATGCGGTCACTAGGCAGGCGGGTGTGCCCATCACTGGGGCCGTGAGTGAGGCATGAAGGAAGAGCAGAGACAGTAGTTCAAGAACAAACTAAAAAAGATTTATTCAGCCGGTTAGTCCAGCCAATTAGGATCGTCCGGTTCCTTTAAGAGAGTCAATTCAATGTGGCAATGGTAAAACGGGCACTGGCTTATCTAGCTTGGTTCCAGGATGGTTGCTGGGTCCATCTGGTTGCCGTCTTCAGAAAGAGACAAACGGACAACGCTGGGAAGGGAAGTTGCAGGCAGCAGCGGAGCGTGCAGGAGGCCGACTGAGCTTCCTTTGTGTGTGGCTGCCTCTGCTTTTATGCTGCGGCTGGTGATGGGTAAATGTGCGGCAGCTGGGTGAGAAGGTACAAGCTTCATCTTTCTCCCCTGTGCAGCGCTGTGCTGCTGCGGAGGCTGGGGGAGGTGAGATCTTAGTGGGAGCTGTCTCATCCTGGCCAGAGCTGCCTGCCACCGTGCCTCGCCTACCAAGGCAGGATAAAGACAAATATGTAGTACCACTGTGATCTGGGTCACAGTTAGCTAATATAGTCATAGTCAGACATAGCCCAGACTATTAATGTCAAGGTTTTTTGGACTTGAAGAAATCATTTACATGGTGAACCACTCAGGAGCCCCCTGTCCTTCAATCTGGGGCCCCCACTGGGGCCACATATACTGAAAAATGTATGCATTCACTACTGTAAGTCGCTTTGGATAAAAGCGTCTGCTAAATGTCATATATTATATTATTATTATGGCAAATTTCAACATGTTACCGTGCATCAGAATTGGGAAGAAACTGCATACAATGACCTGTATAGTCAGGAGATCTCTGCTTTGTTCTGTTAAGCAATGGCCACTTGAGTCACTCATTTTGTTTGTCTGCTTGTGTAGAAGACAATGAGGACGTCAGTCTAACCTCCATGTCCGACAAAGTGTCCCAGCTCCCAAGTCACTATGAGGTAAGACTCACTAGACCTGGCCTATATTGTGTTTTTTAATTAAGAATTTTTAAGTTTGTTTAGTTGAAACCTTGATAAAGGCTATATGCTGAAACGTGTTGGTTTTAAATAATAAATAATTATTTTCTTCCATTTTGCCCCAAGTGTAGCTGGATATTGTTAAGTTTATTGCTACATTTGTTTTGGGCAAAGATTAAACAAGTTAATCTATGGGCTCTAGTTTTGTTGTCAAAGTGCAATGTGCATGTGTCATGGTTTTACCTTGTTCGGCCTCTGGAGGGCGCTTGATCATGTGATGGTCTGTTTTCTCTTGTTTTGCGTGAGGAATCATTGTCATTTCCGCCATCCTTATATGGTCTTTTGTCGGTGAGTCTTCCGATCACTTTCAGCTGAGGGTTATCAGTGTTAATTCTGCCTCTTATTTAAGCTCTCTGTTTCCCCTCATACAAACGATTCTGTGTAAACCATTGTTATGCTCTAGCCGGTACTACGAACTACGGTATTAGTTTTCCACCCTGTCTCTCAGTTAAAGAGAGAAGGTACTTCTAATTATCTCATTTAAAGGTTTAGCGTTACCACTCTGTGGTTGCCTTTTAGGAGGAATTATCCTATCCTAACTAAAGGTTTTATGCTCGCCACTTTGGTGGTGTTTCCTTTCGAGATTCATTCTTTGTTTATTGGGCTAAAATTCCCCAGAGCTAAAGTCTCTAAAGTCATTTTAGTTTCTTACCTCTTCGTTGAAGAGTTCTCACCCTTATTGGGTCGTTTTCTGTTGATTTATTTTCCGTGGACTATTTGCGCCCGGAGTGTTCTTTTCTTTGTCTTTCCATTTTTTGCCCTGCTCCCTAATCTGTTCGCAGACTTAGTGGCTGATCACTCTTGGTCAGCTTTTAGATATTCGTGAAATCTTCCACCCTCAATCCACAGAAGTCAACAATGACAGAGCCAGCAAAAACCATGAATATTGAATTAGCTGTGGCTGCGCAACAAACATTGCTAGCTGGCCAGGCAGAAGCCATTCAGCAACTGCATTTTCAACTAACAAGTGCCAGTGAGCAACAAAGGGAGATTTATGCGAGATTGCTCGCGATGGAAAGTTCCATGCAAGATTTAGCAAAAATGTATAAACTAATTAACACGCAACCCCCTGTACAGGTTACCGGGGCTCAGTCACTTCATACAGTTTCACAAGCACTTCCCCCCCTCGTGAACCTAAAATCCAGCTTCCTCCACGTTATGATGGAGAGTCGGGCAAATGTCAAGGTTTTATTTCACAATGCCTGATTGTTTATAGGGCTCAACCCTCTTGTTATCAGTCCGAGAATTCGCAAGTCGCTCTTATTTTATCTCTCCTGACCGGTTCTGCACTCAAGTGGGCTGTTCCACTCATACAATTGCAGGCACCGATTTTAAACAATTCTACGAGACTTATGAAGGAGATGGAGGTGGTTTTTGATCATGAAATCTCTGGAAAGGAGGCAGCTATGAGACTGGTGTGGATTCGTCAGGGTTCGCTTAGCGTAGCAGAGTTTTCTATCCGATTCAGGTCACTGGCAGGTGAGACCGGCTGGCCGGAGGGTCCGCTCAGTACACTATTCAATAACGCTTTGTCTGAGCCAGTTAAAGACGCGTTGGCGGCTCTCGGTTCTCCAGATTTGTTTGAGGCTTTGGTTTCTACCGCAATAAGAATCGACAATCGAATTAGAGAACATGAGAGAGATAGACGTGACAAACGGAATCATTCCACGCCTGGGGGCTTTTGGTTTCCCTGGTCTACGGTAGTTTCTGAAGCATTACGAATTCCTCTGGAGGGGCGTGATGAACCCATGCAAGTAGGCAGCTCATCGATACAGGGTTTGAAAAGGGTCGACTCTCGTCCAGAATACTGTCATTATTGCAGACAGAAGGGTCACACCAAAATGAACTGCCCTAAACTTGCGGGAAAAGGTCAGTCTCGCTAGTGGATCGAAAGGCACTGGTGAGACATTATACTACACCCTTTCAAACTTTTTTACCTGTTGAGTTAAATTGGAATAAACAATCCGTTAAGGTTGATGCCTTTTTGGACTCAGGGGCGGTGGATTGTTTTATGGATGCCAGGTGGGCTCGGGATGCACAGATACCGGTGCGGACGCTTTCTCAGCCCCGTTTTATTATGCCACTCAATAGTCGGCCGCTGGACACAGGTAGCATTAAGGTTAGGACTAGAAACGTGTTTATGCGTGTGTTTTATAAAGGTCACACGGAACACATTCAATTTTTTTGTTGACTCACCGACCTACCCCCTTGTATTGGGGCATTCATGGCTTAGCCAACATAAGCCACACATCAACTGGGGGGGTCAAAGAGAGGTTATTATTCAGTGGGGTCCCCAGTGTGCTCGCCATTGTCGGCAGGACTTCTTCTCCTCTTTTAATAGTCGAGCTACTGAGAGTGAGGTTAGTTCGGTCACGGATGAGGCAGACACGTGTCCCTTGGATCAGGACACGCCCTCCCAAATGGCAGAGGATGAGGCAGAGAGGTGTTCGGTGGATTGGGACAAGAGAGGGGAGTTTAGACTGGGATCCGCTGGCCGACTGGAGACAACCGGTCGATGACTTCTCCAGTTTTAGTTCCGATTCTCAAACTGAGAGTTTGGAGCTTCTTAGTGCGGAGGTATTTCCTTTACCCATTGGTGTGCCTAATGTTTATGCTGACCTCAGCGAGGTTTTTAGTAAGCAAAGGTCCACTTTGCCTCCGCATAGAACCTATGATTGTGTCATTGATTTACAGCCGGGCACTATTCCTCTCCGCAGTTCTCTGTATTCCCTCTCGGTCCCTGAGAGCGCGGCATGAGAGATTACATCAAGGAATCTCTAAATAATGGTTTCATTAGACCATCTACGTCACCTGCGGGTGCAGGTTTTTTCTTTGTTGGAAAAAAAGACGGTGGGTTAAGACCCTGCATTGATTATCGGGGACTTAATAACATTACGGTCAAGGACCGGTACCCTCTCCCCCTGCACTCAAGTTGTTCTGGGGCTCCTGGTGGCCCAAAACCCTATTAAGACGCTTTATGTTGGTGTTTCCTTTATTTTGGCAACTACCCAAAAATAAAGGATATAGCTTCGTATCGAAGCAGAGTGAAAGAGCGTATAGGTTCAATATCACAGATCGGAGGCTGGTCTCGTTCCTTAGATGAAAATTCCAAGCAGAGCATGTATAGGTTTGGTAGTCTGGTTCATGGAGAACTTACTGTTGCTTACTGAAGTGAGGGAAACATGCTTTCAATTTGTATGAATTAATAATGAAATGCATCTAGAATTGAGGAGGCTGAGCCTCCTCAGCCTCATCATAGAAAATGCCATTGCTGTCATGTTATCCCATTGCCTGCTGTCTAATACAGTGCCCTCCAGAATTATTGGCACCCATGGTAAAGATGAGCAAAAAAAGCTATTAAAAACTGTATTTTATATTATAACTGTTGTTATGAGGTGAGGTGACACATACGCCAAACTCCCTTAGCCATCCATCAACATGGGGAAGATCAGAGAATACATAAATGAAATGAGAAAAAGGTTGGTGACCTTCATAAATCAGGCAATAAAAAAATCACAGTATAACAAGATTTCTCCAAGGACCACTGTTGGAGAATTTCAGAAGTTGGTTGCATCTTGGGGTCACCAAGTCTCCAAAACTACAATTAGATACTGATAGAGAAATTCTGTGTTTGGGAATTGTTTTTGAGTCACTTCTCAGGCTAATGAAGGTGTGGAGCTGTGCCAAAAGAGATAGGCAGCAAGCTGTTTAGTAGCTGGCCGCCACCGTCTCAAGGGCAGTGTGCCTGCCCAAAAGATTAGACTCGTACGAGGTTCTCTCAGAGATGGGGAAAATAACTGTCTTGTGACTGATATATGGGCGAGGCTAATGCATCTGACATGGAAGCTATTGTGTATAATAAACTCTGCTCTGCAGGAAAAGAGTTGTTCTTTGTCTGACAGGGAGGCATTGAACCCCGAATGCATTGGGTTGAATAAACTCTGTTTGATTTTCTTTGAATGTTCTGTTTCTCATTTGGTGCAAGTATTCTCTATTCTCTTTTAAGGTATTCTGAATTTGTGAACCTAACAACACCACCTCCATGCCAACAAGCTATTTGGAAGGCTTGCCAGAAGAAAGCCTCTGCTGTCATCAAACCACAAACGCAAGCACCAGGGGCCGGTCTGGTCCAGATTTGGAAATCTCTTTTTATGCTATCCAGCATCACGTAATCCATCTTATTTTTATGCTGGTTTTCCAAAGCAATGTGGGATTGGATTACTCTGATCCGGATTCAAACTTTTCAGGATTACCAAATCTGGATTACCTGTGGTCTAAATGGGACTATCACAATGTAGCTATGTAAAGAACAACAGGTAAAATAGTGTGGGATCACTCCAATATGCTTCATTTGAACAGAAAATAGGACTGAACGGAACAGCAAACAAACAATATAAACATCCCCCTCCATTGTCCATTTCTTGAAACAGGCAGTCCGCTCATCTGAGACCTACAACAAATAAATAAATACATACTCTACTCACAAATACATTATGGATGTTTCAAACAAGTTTCAAACAAAGATTTATTGAATTGAACTGGATAAAAAAGGCTTAAATATCCAATACTTCACAAAATAAATTACTTCTTAGTTATTCTCATGAGTAGTTCTTCTTATGAGTTCTTCTTCTTCTTCATCATCATCATCTGCTTTGTCTGCTGTGGAGAGACCAGCTTGTCCAAGCTTGGCCTTTAGGAGGCGGATCTCAAGTCTGGCCTTGGTTTGCTGCAGTCGGGCAAGAATAAGCTGTTCCTCTGCTAGATGGATCGGTACTTCTGCCCTTTCAGTCTCTTTTTGCAGAAGTACCTTATAGGCGTCATCTTTCTTTGGGTGCTTTGAGCCTCTCTCTGGGGGTCCTGTGGGAACTAGGCCTTCTGGCTCTACCTGTGATTGACCTTCTCCCTCGATTACAGGGCTGAGATTAAGAATAAATGTTTCTTAAGAAGGCTCACTTTCTGCTGTCATCACAGGCTCACCATCCTCTGCAACACCTTGGATCCCATGCAGAGCTTCCGACATTTTACCTCCAATAATATCAAGGACTATGTCTGTGTATTCACCCCTCTTATATGGCTTGTTGCCTGTTTGGCTGTTCTTGGCTTCAGCGTGGTCTTTTGTTGCCCTGGCCCTAAGATTCTTCCACCGAAATCTTAGTTGCTCTGTTGTCCTCTTCTGGCTAAACCCCATGGCATTCACATGTTGTGTGATTTCAGCCCAAATTTCCTTCTTCATTTTACTGCTCACTTCACCACCCTTGGCAGAACTAAAAGATCCTACCAATGACCTATAATGGCACCTAACACTCTCCAGTAGGGCGTGGGTTTCAGCAGCAGAGAAATTTGGGCTTTTTGAGTTCATGGTTCCACCGCTTTGGTGTAGCGAGCATCATTTTATAGGCCTTGGGTATGATTCCATTAATTGAACACAAGGTGAAGAATATAAGCTTTAATTACAGCCATTAATTGAACACAAGCCAAAGCAAATAAGCTAACAGGTGTGTTTGGGAAGACCAATTTACACAGCCATATGTATATTCAGCCTTTCTCAGAGGACTCAGAGAGGCAGTGACATGGCAGGTGTTGTCCATCGCCACCACAGGAGAAGATACCGTCAAAGGGTGTATGTTGAGCGTATAGATCCACTGCAGAAATATACAAATGCGTATGCTCGGTTTCGCTTTGGAAGAGCTGATATTCAGTATATTGTGGACCTTCTCAGGCCCAACCTCCAACGCAGAACCCAAAGGAGTCACGGTCTGTCTGTGGAGGAACAGGTCCTCATTGCTCTTCGCTTCTATGCGTGTGGGACTTTCCACCAAGTTGTGGGTGATTACATGGGTGTGGAAAAATCAACCGTCTGTGATTTTCTGAAAAGTGTGTCAACTGCATTGGCCAGCCTGATTAATGAATTTGTTTCATTTCCGAAGGATGACCAGATCATCCAGGCCAAGCAGAATTTTTTTATTTTGGGGAATATGCCCAATACTATTGGAGCAATCGACTGCACCCATGTGCACATACAAGCACCTCATGAGAATGAGTGGGAGTTTGTAAACCGAAAGGGGAGACACAGCATCAACGTTCAACTTGTGGGCAACGCTGAGCTCCTCATCACAAACTGCGTTGTGAAGTGGCCTGGGTCTGTCCATGATGCGCGCATCCTGAGGGAGAGCAAATGGTATCATATTAGGAGACAGTGCCTACCCTCTTCTACCATGGCTGATGACCCCTTTTCTGGCTGCAAACACGCCTGAGCAGGCACGCTTCAACACTGCTCATTGCAAAACAAGATGCACCATTGAGCGCTTAAATGGAGTTCTGAGGAGGCGCTTTGCATGCCTTAACTACTTGAGAGTGGAACCACAGAAAGCATGCAACATAATACTTGCTTGCATTGTCCTACACATCGCGACCAGGCGCAAAGTCCCTCTCTGTGATGACGTTCCTGATGCACCCGAGCCCGTTGGAGACACTGACCGACCTCCGGCATTCTGTCAGAATGAGGGACCGACTGGACGAGCAATAAGAGATGCAATTGTTAGACACTACAATCTAAGTCCATGACTGATGATTGTGTCAGTGTGATTAATGTTTGATGAACAAAGACATCATTTATTATTTGAGTTCAATATTGCCAGCTGTTTGGGGATTATTTTATAAATAAATATTTATAATTTATCATTTGCTGTACTGAAAGGTTGCTAGCCTACATAGCCTACCTACTTTATGTACTTTATGTACTTCCTGTTGAACAATTCAAGTGAAATTGATGAATAAATATAAATACTGTAAAATGCATGATATAAATGTTGTATTATTTAACTAACCAATTTTAGTTACCTAGTTTTATTACTGATATCCACCATGAATCCACCCTCCTGCTGGGATCAGTTTAATCCAGATTTTTGGGATCAAAATTTTCAAGATTTGATCCAATCTGATAGCCGTAATCCGATCAGATTACTTTTGAAAAACCGGCCCCTGGAGTTTGCTAAACATCACTGGAACTTTGAGTGGAACTGGGTTCTATGGTCAGATGAGACAAAACTGGAGCTTAATGGCAATAAACACCAGAGGAAGGTTTGGTGTAAAACAAGGGATAGTCATGCAGAAAAGAACTTAATCCCCACTGTGAAGTGTGGTGGTAGATCTGTGATGTTGTGGGGCTGTTTTACTTTCAAAGGCCTTGGGAACCTTGTTCATCATGGACTCCATCAAGTACCAGGAGATTTTTGGCAAAATCTGTCTGCCTCTGTCAGGAGGCTAAAACTGGGTCATGGCTGCATCTTCCAGCAGGACAATGATCCAAAGCATACCTCCAAATCCACACCAAAATTGTCCAATAACCACTGAATCAAGCTTTTGCAATGGCCACCCCATTCCCCTGACCTAAGCTGCATTAAAAACCTGTGGGGTGAGCTGAAGAGGAGAGTCCACAAGCAAGGACCAAGGACTCTGAAGGACCCGAGAGATTCTGTATGGAGGAATGGTCTCAGATCCTTTGCTATGTGTTCTGCCACCTCATCAAGTATTATAGGAGAAGACTCAGTGCTGTTATCTTGGCAAGGGGAGGGTGCACAAAGTACTAAATGCAGTTGTGCCAATAATTGTTGCACACATGTATTTGAGAAAAATGTTTATTTTTTGATGGATTTTTTTTTCTTTTAATAATTTTACTTCACTTAAAGGTTCAATTTTTTTCATATTTTGAGTGTAAGACCAAGCTGCTGAACAACAAAGACATTTTTTCAATAATTCTGGAGGCACTGCATTTGCCTCTAGTCCTTGTATGATTACCCTTGCTTGTACTAAGTTCATGCTGTACTGTTGACTGCCTTCTGTTGCTGATTGTGTAAAGCATTGTTGGGATCTGGAAAGGGACAATATAAATAGAATGCATTATAAATAATATTATCTTCATTCTCTGCCACATTAACTGCCGTCCCCTCATTGTCTTCTCTGTTGCTCCATAGATCTGGAGGAAGAAAGCACTTTTTCTGAAGTTTCGCTCCAGGGTATGTCATGGTAAAAGTTGTTACATTGCTCTGCTCTGGCCTGTGATTTGACAACTATCTACTGTATTTGTTTCTTTCAAGAATCCCATTGGATTACATGTATTATTAAATAATAAATGTAATCCAATGGGATTCTTGAAATAGAAACAAATACAGTAGATAGTTGGCAAAATAATTTATTATTAAATGTAAAATATGTCTTTTTTTTATATGTCTCCACATTTATTTATCTCACATTTCATAATGACTCATTATGAATGGTGACTTCTTGCCTTCCCTGGGACAAAAAAACATTCATAGACATTTTGAAGTTAAGCCTGGTTCTGTGCATGCATGTGTGTATTCTCATCTCCTCTGACCATCTACCTGCAGATTGACAAACAGCAGCAGAGCAAAGACTCTGTCTTCTTTCGGGATGGGATACGGAGGATTGACTTTGTGCTGTCTTACATGGACGACAGGAATGATGAAAGGAAGCAGGTGGGATTTTTTAAATAAATGGTGGTGCACAATGAGCACAGCCCATTAGCACAGCAGTGCACAGGTTAACATAGTTCATAAACACTGCAACACAGTAAAGCACAATGAATACCGTGAATTTACAGTGCACCATGAAAACTGTTAATAAATGCAAGAAACCGCAGTTAACTCAGTTGAGTAACAGTTATAATGCACAATGAATGCAGTCCTCTAGAAAGATTACGATGTAAAAAGACAGCTACTGGGCTGGATAACCAAAAGTCATGTTGCTGTTGCTCCCGAATATAGTAATTTTATTATGCAATCAAACCTTTTGACAACACTGGACTTTACCGTGAAGTTGCATTGCCATATATTTCTACATTTATGTTGGCATCATGTGATATAGTATTGGCAAAGGCCTGCCTCTCAGATAGTGCACATCATCTGATGCTGCCCAGGTGCAGGGTGGTGTTGAATCATGTCAAAGTGCAATGTACTGTAATGTACAGCAAAGTTGTACAGCAAAAATGTACATAACTGGCAGTAGCGTCACCCAAGGAGGGAGGGAATCAAGTTGTCCGTGTCTCATTGCACACCAGTGGCCCTTGCTTGTCAGTCGGGCGCACACAGTCTGCCGGTATAAAGCTGCATATAAAGTGTCTTCCTCCATCTCTTGTCTGTGCAAGCTTATCGTTAAGCTTAACTACGTTCTCCCAAATTAAGAGCGGAGGTTGCAGTGAGCTCGGTTTAGTTGCAGTAAGCGTGGCCTGGACATTCCAAATTGGGATTAAAAGGGGGAAAAGCATTAAACAGATTGTGTGTCAAAGTGCCTGCTCGTTGTTTATGAAAAGCACTAGAAAAGGAAGTGAAGTCTTTTTTGTGCCATATTTACAACACAATTACCACATAATTTGTAACAACATATTTTGCACAAACTCACGTAAAGTGGAGGAGGAGGGGCAGGCTTGGCCTGCGGTCCCAGAAGAGCAGAGTAAAGTCTGAATTGGAGCCCTGGGACAGCATGGACATGTTTGAGGTCCCACACCCCCCATTAACAAGGCAACCAGTGAAGGAGTTGGTCTCCTTGATTAAAGATTTCCTCACCGCGCAACTTAATAAAGGAAGATGGCCTAGTGGAGGAGCTATGAGAGCGGAGAATCAGCTCAGAGTGGCAGCACCCCAGTTCCCTGCTGAGATGACCCCCAACCCAAAGCATCACCCAGTGCATTACGTCAGGAGAGGCTACAGCTTCCCACTCCAGTCCCAAGGCAGCAGTAATTTAATGGTCACTCTAGTGCTATTGAATCTTATGTTCACACAGAATTGTTCACACACTCTGCACTGGCTCCCCATCACAGCACACATCAGATTCAAATCACTGGTGCTGGCCTATCGAGCAGCTAGAGGAACTGCTCCCCCTTACCTCCAGACACTCATCACACCCTATACCCCAGACAGACCTCTCCGCTCCACCTCCTCTGGCAAACTAACTGTCCCATCCCTCCGGACGCCTGGCAGCCGCTCCTCGCGGTCTCACCTCTTCTCTGTCCTGACCCTTCGGTGGTGGAATGATTTTCCGCAATCGGTCAGCGATCTTCCGCAAGAGACTCAAAACCCACCTTTTCAGACTCCACTACCACTGAATTATGTACATCTAGCCAATTGTCATCACCACTGCCTACTTGTTCAATACTTTTTGTATAAGTATCCTTGTTTACTCCTCAAAAAAGAAAAAAAAGAAAAAGAAATGTACTAACCTTTTCCTTCCCAGTGTTACAGGTATGGTATGCAGCTGCCAACAACGATGTCTATCACTGTATTACTGCAGTGTTCTCTTGCGTGAACTATGATTGTTCTTACCATGTATTAATGCACATCTTGTAAATCTCTCTGGATAAGAGCGTCTGCTAAATGCTTATAATGTAAATGTAAATTTAAAAAATATATTTTTAACGCAAATGCAAGCAAATCAGTTGCACTGTACAACCGTGCAATGGCTAAATAACTCTTAATGTGATGAGATCATGGATGCTGCAGTCACTTGGATACTTCATCCCGTGTAATCCACAATAACCTCAGTTATTGTTATAGGTTATTTAATCTTTTCCCATTTGCTCGTCTGTGCATTTCTAATAATCTTTCCCCCGTTTGTGTATGTGTGTTTGAATTGATCTATCCCGGTTTGCTTGTGCGTGTTTGTATTTTGTGTTGACAGGAGAGGAGGAAGGAGTACGAGGCCAACCTGCAGAAGGAAGGGTTGGAGCTTGAGACAGAGGACAAATCGGTGAGATATAGGACTGCCAGTGCCTATGGTCACTTGGTGGATCGCCCTTGCCTCCTCAGGGACAATTGAACTGTCGGGCCACAGATAGGGTCTTAAGAGCAAGCCCATCATAAAAGGTATCTTATCACTGTTACCAGCCCACCCATATGACATTCCTGTCTGTAATACATACAGTGCCTTGAAAAAGTATCTGGCCCCCAACACCTTTTTCACATTTTCTTGTCTCAGATGCTGAATTTTAAATACATTCAAATGGGATTTTTTCCTACTGATCTACAAAGCCTTTTGCATTAAGTCAACCTAAAAGAAAAAAATCCAGAATTTTCAACAATTTACTAAAAAGGAATAACAGACATTATCACATAAATAAAGTATTCATACCCTTTTATAATAGCTAGCCTAAATTTGCTCAGGTGAAATAAATTCTTGCTAAAAATTACACAATCATTTAATGGATTCCACCTGTGTAATCATTAGTGAATCACCTGCTTTAAATTAATCTGTGAGGATAAATGCCCCTCTCTCTGCAAGGTCCCACCATCTTGTCTGAAGAAGAAGAAAAGATTCAAAATTAAGACCAAAGAGCATTCTAAGCAAGTGAGGGATATTAATATAGAGAAGCACAGATCTGGGGAAGGGTACACATTTTTTTAGAAGGCCTTGAACATCCCTCGGAGCACTGTGCAGTCCATTGTACTGAAGTGGAAGAAATATGAAACTACCACCACACTGCCTAGATCTGGACGTCCCACCAAACTCAGTTGCCGGACGACAAGGGGACTTCTCAGGGAAGCTACTTTGAGCCCAACTGTAACCCTGAATGAGTTACAGAAGTCAGTGGTTGCGATTGGAGAAGATGTTCATGGGTCAACAATCTCCAAGTCATTCCACAAAAAGGGCTTCTATGGGAGAGTGGCAAGGAGGAAGCCGTTGCTGAAAAGAAACCATATTCTGGCCTGCAAAGAATTTGCCAAACGTCACTTGGGAGATACTGCAGAAATACAAAAAGTATTGTGGTCTGGTGAGACTAAAGTTGAAACTTTTGGCTTAAATACTAAGCGGTATGTGTGGCGCAAAGCCAACACTGCACACCAGCCAGGTAACACCATCCCCACCGTTAAGTATGGCGGTGGTAGCATCATGTTGTGGGGATGCTTTACATCAACAGGGACTGGCAGTCTTGTCAGGATTGATGGAAAAATGAATAGTCTACAATATAGAGAAATCCTGGACAAAAACCTGCGCCCCTCTGTCAAAAAGCTCAAACTGGGTAGTTAGCTGGTGTTTCAACAGGACAAAGATCCGAAGCATACTGCCAAAGCAACAGTGGGATGACTTCAAATGAAAAAGGTAGATGTTTTAGATTGGCCCAGTCAGAGTCCTGGGCCCGTATTCACAAAGCATTTTAAGGGTAAAAGTTGGTCCTAACTGCGCAATTTAGGAGCAAGTCCGAAAAATAATGGGGGTGTCACTCATAAATTTAGGACTCCTACAATTTTGGGATAAGAGTATTTCACAAAGGGTTTGAGAGCTAAAAACAGCTCCTAAGTCCAGGAGAAGTTAAAAGCAGCCAAGAGGACTTCTAAGTCGCTAAAGACCTACTCACGGCGATCCGAAAATCTGCTGCGGCCGGCAATCGTTGTCGCAATCGCGTCAACACTGGAGATATTGAATGATACAGAGCTCATAAAAAGGTACCGCCTCAATCGCGAGGGTATTATATATATAATATTATATATATTATATAAGGCAGTGGATAGCACTGTCGCCTCACAGCAAGAAGGTCTCGGGTTCGAATCCAGGCCGGGGGCCTTTCTGTGTGGAGTTTGCATGTTCTCCCCGTGTCCGCGTGGGTTTCCTCCAGGTACTCCGGTTTCCTCCCACAGTCCAAAGACATGCACTTTAGCCTAATTGGAGAGTCTAAATTGCCCGTAAGTAAGTAAGACTTTATTTATATAGCACCTTTCATACAAGAATTGCAGTTCAAAGTGCTTTGAACCGTAGGTATGAGTATGTGAGTGAATGGTGTGTGTGCCCTGCGATGGATTGGTGACCTGTCCAGGGTTTATTCCTGCCTCTCGCCCCTATGCATGCTGGGATAGACTCCAGCCCCCCCGCGACCCTGACCAGGAATAAGCGGCTTAGACAATGAGATGAGATGAGATGAGATATATTATATATAGATACCCGCTGATTGTTTACGAGATGCAGACATGTAACCAATTGACCAGTCAGTATTCTTAGTTTCATGTTAAATCAGTGACACATAGCCTACATTTGTATTTTAGAATCTTTATTAGAATATAATAGGGGTGCATCGGATCATTTTTCGGATCAGCAAAAAAATAATAACGGGACCAAAGGCGCCAAAAATTGCCTGGAACTATTCTCAAGGAATTGAATGAATGATAATTTCAGTTTTTCAATTTAAGTTATTTCACTAAATCTTTATTCGGAAATTTCACAAAATACATTTTTAGATTTAAATGTAGGCGATTTAACTAGGGTGGTCTTATGCCTGAATTAATTTAATAAAAAAATAAAAGATCCCTAATGTTTCAATTCTATTTAATTCGGCGCGTTTCTAAAAACATGCCTCCCAGAAAGGCATTTAGTATGAAAAACAAAGCAAACCAAAACATACATGGTTGGCTATCTCTTCACTGTAACTCTGCATCGAGATTTAGGGAATTGTTACTGTAAAAACAGCGGCAGAAAAACTATTTCTCTATGATGACCCATCCCCTATATCAGCCAATCACTGTGGGCATTCTGAGTAAGCTCGTTCATGAGAAACAATGTCATCCCTAGCAACGACGTCAACCCCGCCCTCACTCTTAGCTTGAAAATTGTAGGAATTCCTTAGTATGAGTTTGTCTTTGCAGCTTTGTGAATAGGTTTTAAGGTGGGACTCCTAACTAAAAGGTTTTAGTGCGATTTAGAAGTACTCCTAGTGGTAAGATAAAATGCTTTGTGAATACGGGCCCTGATCTCAACCCAATAGAAAGTCTGTGGCAAGAACTAAATATTTCTGTACATCACCGCGCCCCATCCAACTTGACACAGCTTGAGCAATTTTGCAAGGAGGAATGGGCAAAAATTACTCCATCACGGTGTGCAAAGCTAATAGAGACTTATCCAAGAAGACTTCTGGCTGTAATAAAAGCCAGAGGTGGTTCAACAAAATATTGACTCAAGGGGCTGAATACTTAAAAAATGACAACATCTCATTTAGCAATTTTAATTTAGTTATCTCATCTCATCTCATTGTCTAAGCCGCTTATTCCTGGTCAGGGTCACGGGGGGGCTGGAGCCTATCCCAGCATGCATAGGGGCGAGAGGCAGGAATAAACCCTGGACAGGTCGCCAATCCATCGCAGGGCACACACACCATTCACTCACATACTCATACCTACGGGCAATTTAGACTCTCCAATTAGGCTAACGTGCATGTCTTTGGACTGTGGGAGAAAACCGGAGTACCCGGAGGAAACCCACGCGGACACGGGGAGAACATGCAAACTCCACACAGAAAGCCCCCGGCCTGGATTCGAACCCGAGACCTTCTTGCTGTGAGGCGACAGTGCTATCCACTGCACCACCGTGCCGCCACTAATTTAGTTATAGTTAACTTTTTAATGTTCTGTTTTTGGGACACTGTAAAGAAGAATGTGTGACCCCCGATGAGACAAACATGCTGTTGTGGAAGCAAGCAGCCCTGTTTGTTGTTAATAGGTGGTTCCATTTGTGGCTGTATGTAGATATGGGATGTGGGCTGTGCGCTGTCTCAGTCACCAGAAGCCAACCCAATTGAACATTTATGGGAGATTCTGGAGCAGCAGATTCTGGAGAGCGTTTTCTACCACTATCAACAAAACACCAAATGCAGAATTTCTCACGGAAGAATGTGTTGCATCCATCCAATAGAGTTCTAGATACTTGTAGAATCTATGGGCTCATGGTGGCCCAACACACTATTAAGACACTTTATTTTGGTCTTTCCTTTATTTTCGCAGTTACCTGTACACTAGTATATACAAACCCATATACCCTGCCTGTACAAGACCTATATGAGTACACCCAAACAATGCAAGGAAAATGCACCCATACCTGAGCTGCCAGATACCTTCACTGTTGGAAGATTCTGATGATTCCAATTTATGTTAATTACCTGTATTACTACCACTATTTTATCTTTATGCTTTTATCCATTGAGAGTGAAGCATGTCTGTCTCTCACTAAAATGTAAAAAGACCTACAGCCAAGTGAGGTGAATCTGTGTCTAAACTGACAGATTTCAAATCTATAACCTTAAACCAGCTGATGTGTGAAATGTTGCTGGAGCATTGTAGGAACATAAAATTCTAGTGCGGGTATAAGAATGCCATGCGTTGCTGTTTATGATGTTTATGATGCTCAAGGTTTTCAATCTTATATTTCTACAGGAGTCTGATGATGGCAGAACCTTTTATTTAAAGATCCATGCCCCTTGGGAGGTGCTGGCCACCTATGCACATGTGCTGAAGATCAAGGTCCCCTTCAAGGCCAATGACATCCCCAACACCAGGGACATCTCTATGGAGTGGCTCTTCAAGCCCTTACGCCTGCCAGAGGACATCATGCACCCAGAGGCTGACTATTTCACCTCAACCTTCGACAAGGAGAAGATCGATTTCTTCCTCATTGATGACAAGGAGACCTTATTCTCCCCCTCCAAGCGCAATAGAATTGTAAGTGCTCCACCTCCCCCTATAGTCAAGCACTCATTAGTTTGTTCCCAAATATAACCAAACCAAACCTATATAAAATATGAATGTTTGCAATTCAGTTAGCAATTTAAAAAAATGCTTTAATGTTAAATAAACCTAATAAATAAAATAACACTATTCAAATGTAAATAGTTAAGGAACTGCTATATGTTGAAGCTAAATATCTTTCATTAGACTAACAGATATGGCCATTCAAATTACATTTATTTTATTTAATTTATTTGATATAATTAGCTATATGAAATAAAATAAAATAAATTGTGAATCTAAACTGGGGACAGTTATGTTTTGATGCTAAATGCTTTATCACAAGGCTAAAAGAGGACATGAGAATTACATGTATCAAAAAGTCTGGTTGGAAGAAAAATATAGTCATCTTATGACACAGTTGTATCGCATTTTTTGGCTTCTTTGTCGGCGGATAGATCATATGACACTATGAGAAAGACAAATCGGAGCAATACGCTACCATATGACATACTGAGAGCTTTGTACCAGATAGAGAACAAATCTATTAGAAGTGCAGCAAAATATTTCAACATCAATATGGAGGACGTCGGTCTCGGCCACGTGGGAGTGGCATGGTTGTCTGTGTCTTTACATGTTGTGGAGGCCTTTGGAGCAGGTAGACTTTCTGGGGGCAGGTTGGGCACTCTCACAGGGTGTGAGAGTAAACCGTGGCCCGGAAGGTTGCTCCAAAGGCCATAATTGGTTTAATTATTATTTAATAATTGAATTGGTGTCAATCAGTCAATTTATATGGAAGTCAATTGGCTGATTGGGTGTCTGTGTGAGAATGTGAGTTGAGTGATTATGATTGGATGATTGCCTCACAAGTCTCATCTGAGCTAGGCTGAAACTAAGCCTATTTAAGAGCAGGTGGGGCAAGTGGGGAGTTAGTCTTTTGTCTTTGTTTGTGTGTTTCATGAAAGTTAGTATTTGTTTCCATGTGTATTGAGAGTCTGTCTGTCTGTCTGTCTGTCTGTCTGTCTGTCTGTCTGTCTTGTGAGTTAGACTGGTGTCATGTCATTATGTGTGTGTATTTGAGAGTGAGTCTTGTCATTGTTCTGAGTGTGCGCTTGCACGCGTATGGTATCGTGTTGTATTGTGGATTATTGTGTGATGTGACTCTGTCGGGCATGGGGGCGAGTGTCTGTAATCCAAGCTTCTGGGAGGCGGAGTCTGTGTGGGATGTTTGGAGTTTTGTGTGCGTTTGTCGAAAGTGACTGAGTAGAGTGCTTCCTGTGTGAGTGAGGGAGAGGGGGTGCACTAAGAGTGTCCGCCTCTCCCTCGGAGTGATTGTGGAGGAGTGAAAGAGAGCTCCCTTGGTTTTAGTGAAAGAGAGCTCGCACTCAGCAGTGGAGAGTGTTTCTGGGCAACAGCCCAAGAACTCACTGGAAGAGTGGAGTGTCTTGGGGCTGGATACCAGAACTCTCACTGTGGGGAGTGGCGAGTGTCTCTATGAATGGGTAAGAGAACTCGGACTGCAAAGTTTGAGTGTCAGTATGAATGGTTTGGGGAAGCACTTGAAAGGTCACTGGATATGTGTGTGCCTGGAGAGGTTCCATGGGAATTCTGGAGGAAGAGGCACGGTGTCCTGTACATTTAGGTTATTTTAACTTGTTATTTTAGTTCGTTGTTTTTACCCGAAAGCTTTGCGGTGAGTAGGGTGAAGATTTTGTCTGTGTGTTGGTCTTTGTTATATGTTAACCTGCTACTCCCACTGTCTCTTCCCATGGGGTAGAGCATGAGGTAGGTCTCACTAAAACACATTTCAAAATAAAAAAAAGTGTTCCAGGTTACTGGACAGAGCTTTTCTTTTTTGTGCAAATTAAATTCAATGATGAATAAAAGAGAATCCAACAACAGTGGCATGTAGCCTTTAAGTAATAAATAAAAAGAAACAAGAGTAGTTTAAATTTACTGACATGGTGACAGACCATTAGTCCGGAAATATTTTTTAAAACACTAACGTTATATTCTGATGACAGATGACACAAGCCCTTTTCCATTAAATAATTATATGGCTTCAACTTGATGTGCATCAGAAAGTTATTGCGACAATGCTAATGGAAAACAGGTTAGTTCGAACCTATGATGCGCTAGACTAATTTGTTTGCTAGAGGTGGATTAGAGTAGATCCCAATTCTATATAGTGCAATGGAAAACACTTGTAGCGATATAAGGGCGGATGTTTCAGTTGCGGAGCTTGTCAAAGGCATTGAAACAAGCCGCTCTTCAGCAGAATTTCGTTATTTGCGTGAGTCAGGTAGCCTAACGATCACGACTTTAACTAGCTTCAAAGCCTAGATAAAAATGTTTCAAACTAGGAGTAATTGGAAAAGAGGCGATGCTGCTGTTTCTGAGTTTGTTTGATAGTGGGAACGCACAGCTGGCACCTTCATGCACAACACAGTTAATACACCATTTGTGGTTTAGCTAGAAATCGTTAGATGAATTTATCATTAGGTCTAATAAGTTCGATTTGTATGAGTGAATAGCACTGTTTCATAACGTCACTCATTAGCGAACATAATGATTTCAGTGCAATTCAGTGCTTTATTACGTCAGGTTTATGCACTACCACTATGTTCTATTAATGGAAAATGGTTCAGAGGAACCGAACTAGCGAACGAAGTTAATTGTTAATTAACCCGGTACCTACGGTACTGTAGAAAAACGACTACCGTCACATTTTCAGAATTTGGTACCTGTTTTCGACTTGGTACCTGGGTGATGACTTTTGAGTGATCGGGATCAAGTCACCGATTGAGGCCGATCAGCTGAAAATCGGCCATTTCCGGTCAGAGGCCGATCGATCGGTGCATCTCTAGTAGAGACAGGAATTTTTTTTATAAAATCCGGTCCGTAGACCGACAAACTCCACTCCGTGTCTCCTGGCTGCTCTGTTCCCATCCAGGGTTTGTCACGTGGCGTGTGACAATCAACTACTGCACTTTAAGCAGATGCTGTTAAACATTCAGTGTAGAAGACTTAGAGAGACCACCAGCACCAGTTACATGAGCATGGTTACATGAGCAGCATAAAAATCTTTAATATTAATCTAGTTCACTACCTAGTGGAGTACATTTCCAGAGATTCTGATTATTTTAGTCCAAAAGAGGTGAGCAAGCTGGCATACGAGTTAGCCATTGACCTCCATATTCCACAATCTTGGAGTGATGCACAGCAAGCCAATCCTGACTGGCTTGACTTGAAAAAGGCAACCACACTTGTCTATCCACAAACCAGAAGCTATTAGTCTTGATCGGGTTACTAGCTTCAACAACAAAAATACTTCAATTCCCTGGCAGAAGTGTGTTGAGGACACATAGATTTGGGCCAGGTGATATATGAAGTAGGGATGAAACCGGAGTCGTACTGCCTGTTAAGGTGGTGGCTCATGCATGGATACAAACAAACCGGTTCCATGACTTGTCACGTTTACATACATGCTGTCAGCTCCAGGCAATAGCATTCCCTTGTATTCTGTATTTCCTCGTTTCCATTGTCGGGATCATTTCCTGGCAAATGGTTTCCGATTGGAAGCAAAGTAATTGCCAATCCATCTGGCAGGATGAAGGAATGGAACTTTTTTGACTTCCTGAAGTCAACCATGATTCATATCTCTCCTTTGATGGCCTTAACCATGCAAAAGACAATGGTGTAGTAATTTTATCATTCCCTCCCCACGCTTCCCACTTCCTGCAACCACCATATATGTCAGTGTATGGTGCAACCACTGTACAGGACAGTGTACCGACCATTGAAGAAGCACATAAAGATGGCCTGTGTTTCCTGGATGCAGAGCAACCCTGGGGAAGCCATGACCATTTATGATATACCAGGGATTGTTGCCATTGCTTTTTCCTTGGCTTTCAATGGATAGCTATGGATAGCAATCACATAAGTAATCATAAACTCGTAAAAATTGTAATCATGAACTTGAAACCATTATGCTAACTGAGACTTGGCCAGATAAAAATGGATTTGCTGCTCTGATTGAAACCTCACCTCCTAATTATACATTTGACCATATGTTAAGACAAGAAAAGGAGGTGGTGTTGCGACATTAAAATCTGATACATTTTATTGCAAATAAGTTTTTATTTATTGATTTTTTTACTTTTTAAAATCTTGTTGTAGTCTTGAAATGTGATGGTTTTGCCTTGCTTCTCACTGTGTATCATCCGACTCTGTATCTGTGTATCTGTATATCAGCATATCAATGGCGACTGTGACTCCTGTGACTTTGTTTGATAGAATTCCAGCCAATGTTTTTCTCAGCCACTGAAGGACATACATCCTTAAGAATATGGCTTACATTAATTAGGTGCCAACTCTTCTATACCTGAGTGGACTGATGTGACTGGCTGTATTTGCACCCTCCACAGGTGTACTATATCCTGGCCCGCTGTCCCTACTATAAGGGGAACTGCAAGGAGAAGGACAAGACAGGGATCAAGCGGCTGCTAAGTAACGGCACCTACACCTCTGCCTTTCCACTGCATGACGTAAGTCTTAATGATACACCTAGATTGTACCATACAGGTTCACATAAAAAAAGGTCCAACCAGCTAACCCATGACATGTTTAAGAACATATGTATGCATCTTGTTTTCTTTTTGTATGCACAGTAGTTTAATATACAACATAATGCTCCATTAATTGCTCCATAATGCTCCCAAATTATTAACCACATTATTATCCCTCCATAATTAACACATTAATTTAAGACATCGAGTGCCAAGTACCTATGGAATTCTGGGGATTCGGCGATGTGTACTCTGCTCTGATAAGTTCCATTATCAGACTGTTTTAAAAGGTTCTCAAACTGCCCTATCAAATGGTTTATTTCAGGTGAGAGTAAAGATGTTCTGATTGATTATCAGAGAGCTATGATCATTTACATTTACATTTTTAAATCCAGAGCAATTTACAATATGTGCATTAATACATAGTAGGAACAATCATAGTTCACGCAAAAGATCAGTGCAGTAATATAGCAATAGACATTGTTGTAGGCAGCTGCATACCATACCTGTAACACGGAAGGAAAAGGTTAGTAAAATGTTTTTGGGTTTTTTTTAATAAATGGGGAGTAAACAGGGATACATATACAAGAAGTATCATGAGCCCCCTTCTGCTGTGGTCTTCTTTGGAGTTGCTGTTAATAATTTCTGATTTCTGTAGTATGAATTGGCATGTAGACAATTAAACATAAAACTATGAGCTTTAGTGATGAGAACAGACTATGAGCCATCTAGGCTACTCATTTTGCCCAAAGTCAGCACTTTGTGAGAACTGGGCCCTGTTCCTCATAGCAGAGTAAACCAATCCAGGCTAAACTAATCCAGGCTAATTGAATGTTAGCCAGATTCAGTTAACTAATAACTGAATTCAGACCATCTCCATTCCATTCAGGCAAAAATTCTCAATTTTCACAAACTTGGTTGAGAGTTAAGTAATCAGGACAATTCTGCGTACCCATTCTACTTCAAAAGGGAGAAGCAATGCGCGCAAAGCTCTTTAGGTATGACGGCCAAAGAAAGTGCAGCTTTAGTTAGCCAAATGGAGGAATAACTCATAATGCAGAGCGATGAGTACAAAACAATTATCACAGGAAAATGCAACACCACAGCCTGCCAAATTGGGAGAGGAAGCGTAGTAAGTGAATTTTTCCACTGATAAAATTGTTTCAAATATCATTCAGAGGGTCGGTGTTTACTGTGTACCACCTGCCACAAGGGACATTTTTTCTTATATCATGGTAAAGGATGCCCCATTAGCTAGAACCCTAGACCAAGTTCAGCATATATGGAGGGATGTAGTATCGATTATGCCACTGAATCATGCCACATGATCATATTGCTGGTGGCGCTGGTTGGACATTCAGGGGGACTGTTTGACCAATACTTATCGGAGAATGACGGGTGTGGGCTTATTTTGTCACAAAGATGTAGTCACTAGGATACAAAATGTGAAGCATTTCCTATGTGAAATATACATATCTCGTAGACCCAGGAGAATGACATCTTTGCTGTTGTTGGCAATACGAATCGCATAGTGAACTTTGGAACCCTCTAGATTTGGCTTGCTCTTGTGACAAAAGAGTGTCACTACCTTTGTTCATTAGACCCTTATGGTGATCAGGATGCCCACATTATCAATGATATGTCATATTTTGGGACTTCTAGACTTCACCCAAGGTAAGGAGCAGCTATTCTACCCTATAGTACCCTACCTTGAATTGTGATTGGATTTTTTTTGTGACATCCCAGTTGATATGAATTGGCCTCCACTGCTGAAAAGACAAGATTCCCTATCTATGCATATAATACGTGTTCATATTTTTGTTACATTTAACCATGATATTTAAAGAAGAATATGCTATATGATGTCCGCTTCCGTGTCAACAGTAACACCTGCTGAGCAGTTCTGTTGGGTTGATCCAAATGTCATGCATGAATGTCACACCCTATGGCAACAGGTTAGCTGCCTGATTCAAATCAAATCAAATCAAGTTTATTTGTATAGCGCTTTTCGCAATAGAATTGTCACAAAACGCTTAACAGAGGGGGAACCCAGGCCTAGACCTAGACCCCCCCAAAAGCAAGCCTAACGGCAACAGTGGCAAGAAAAACTCCTTGGTAGGGAGAAACCTTGGGAGGAACCAGACTAAAAAGGGGGGGAGCCCATCCTCTTCTGGCCGGCACAGGGTATGTCCAAAAAAATACCATGTCATGGTCAGTCCAAGGTGGCTCAGGGCTGAAGGACTTTGCCCCTCCTGAGTTAGGTAGTCAGCGGGGGGCTAAACCACGCGGAGAGGGTCCAGATCCTGGAACTGGGGTTGGCGTGGGGGTGAGGGTTGATGGGGGCAGCTCACACTTCTCGCAGGATCTAGGGCTCGGGGGCAGGTGCCCCCAAGTCAGAGGCCAAGGCAGAGAAGAGAACATGCAGTCACAAAAAAAGGCAGTGCTATAGCCAGTAGCATTATGTAAGAGCAGGGGAGCACAAGCATAGGAAATATACAGATAGCCCCAACAGGTGTAAGCTATGGCAGCATACCTATTAGGAGAGGGACAGAGAAAACACGGAGCCATGAGAGAGTTCCAAACAATCCACACCTGATCAAGGATAACCAGCATAACAGTGGTAGTAACACATTGAGGAGGTGACAGTATGGAAAGTTTCTTACTCCATAAGACACTAGGGCACGGCCTTCTCCATCTCTCCACCTAGACTATGTTTGGCAGTAGGCTAGGCTGAAAAGATATGTTTTTAATCTACACTTAAAAATTGAAACTGTGTCCGAATCCCTAACATGCCTTGGTAAACCGTTCCACAACAGAGGAGCTCTAAAAGAGAAGGCTCTACCACCAGCTGTGCTTTTCAAAATTCTAGGGAGTAATAGATGGCCGGCTTCTTGTGAACGAAGCAGTCGTGTCGGTTTATAGGGGGGCAATCATTTCGGTCAGATATAAAGGTGCAAGTCCGTTTACTGCTTTAAAAGTTAGCAACAGTACTTTATAATCAGCCCGATATTTAATAGGAAGCCAATGTAGTGATGCTAACACTGGAGTAATGTGCTCATACTTTTTGGATCTAGTCAAAATGCATGCCGCTGTATTCTGTACTAGTTGAAGACTCTTTAGAGAGCTACTAGAGGAGCCGGATAATAAGGCATTACAATAGTCTAGCCTCGATGCAACAAAAGCATGCATCAAGGTTTTAGCATCCTCTAATGACAGAATGTGCCGAATTTTAGCTATGTTTCTTAGGTGAAAGAAAGCTACTCTGGAAGTGTTTTTAATATGAGTGTCAAATGTAAGGTCCTGATCAATAATAAAACCAAGGTTCTTAACCATAAGACTTGATGTAACTATGCAATCACCTGCATTTAACTGCAGATCCAACTTGTTCCTTAATTTTTTGGGGCCCAAAACCATCATCTCTGTTTTATCTGAATTTAAAAGCAGGAAATTTACTGTCATCCAGTTCTTTATATCAGAGATACAAGCCTCTAATTGAGTGAGTTTAAGTGTTTCACCTGGTTTCATTGATATGTACAGCTGTGTATCATCTGCATAGCAATGGAAATTCACACCATGTTTACGAATAACATTACCCAGTGGTAGCAAGTATAATGAGAACAGTAATGGTCCCAGCACTGAGCCTTGTGGAATACCATATTTAACCTGAGAGTAGTCAGAGAACTCTTGATCTAATTGCACAAATTGAAACCGGTCTAATAAGTATGATTTAAACCATGAGAGTGCCCGTCCACGCAAAACCAACCAGGTTTTCTAGCCTATGAAGGAGAATCTGGTGGTCAATAGTGTCAAAAGCAGCACTTATGTCAAGGAGCACTAGAATAGAAACACAACCAGCGTCCAATGCTAACAGTAAGTAATTTACAACTTTAATAAGTGCTGTCTCAGTGCTATGGTTTGGTCTAAAACCTGATTGTAGTGTTTCATACAGATTATTCGTTTTTAGGAAAGCAGTTAATTGTTGAGCTACAGATTTCTCTAAAATTTTTGACAAAAAGGGCAGATTTGAAATGGGCCTATAGTTCTTCAGATTAACAGGATCAAGATTTGGTTTCTTTAGAAGAGGCTTGATTACTGCCACTTTTAAAGACCTAGGTACGCAACCCAATAATAGGGATGTATTTATGATATCTAACATGGGCTGGCCTAGCACAGGCAAAAGCTCTTTAATAAGCTTTGTTGGTATGGGGTCTAACAGACATGTAGATGATTTGGAGGACATAACCAGTTTACTAAATTTGTCCAGATCCAAGGGAGTGAAAAACTCAAGGGTCTCTACGCAACCCTGCTCCTGATAGCCCTGTGCTATCTCGGGAGTTGGAGTGCTAGATATTGGAGTCATTTTCATAATTTGTTCTCTGATTGTCTCAATCTTATCAGTAAACGAGTTCATAAAGTCATTGGAATTATAGTTAGAAGGATAACTGATGGAAACTGAAGACAGTTTTTTTGTCAGTTTAGCTACCGTGTTAAATAGAAATCTTGGGTTGTTTTTATTCTGGTCAATTAATTTTGAGAAGTACGATGACCTAGCTGTAGTAAGGGCGTGCTTGTATTCTATGAGGCTGTCCTTCCAAGCAGAGCGAAAAACCTCTAAATTGGTAGAGCGCCATCTGCGTTCTAATTTCCTGGAAACTTGTTTAAGGGCACGGGTATGGTCAGTAAACCAGGGTGCAAGTTTCTTCTCACTGCATTTTTTCCTCTTGAGGGGTGCGACCGCATCAAGTGTATTCCGTAAAATGTGATTTAGCGCATCTGTTTGATGATCAATTGACAAAAGGCTATTTGGGTCCTGCCATGATACTAAGGATTCGGGAAGTAAGTTTATAAATTTTGAAGCCGTCAATGAATTTATAGAGCGGCTGGAATAGTATCTAGGTTCCGATTTAATAGGAATATTTACCTGAATTTCAAAAGTAATCAGAAAGTGATCCGATAGTACAGGATTATGGGGAGACACAATGATATTCTCGACATCGATACCATAGGATAAGACTAAATCTAAGGTATGATTGTGGCGGTGGGTTGGTTCAGATATATTTTGAATAAAACCAACAGAGTCAATAATAGCTGCAAAAGCCAGTCCTAAAGGGTCACTGTCATTATCAACATGTATGTTGAAATCTCCGACAATCACAACTTTATCTGCCATAGTTGCCAAGCTCGATAAAAACTCTGCAAACTCAGAAAGAAAAACAGTATACGGTCCAGGTGGTCTATAAATAGTTATTAAGAGGAAGGATTGCACTGAGGTAACTAGATCTTTTGACCGTCCAGAAAGCATAGCAAGCGATTCAAAAGAGGAGAACTTATCCCCACATTTAGGTGTAAAACTAAATTTTGTCAAAAAAATCACAGCAACACCGCCGCCTCTACCGGACAGATGCGGCGCTTGGCAGCTGGCATAACCATCGGGAGATGCCTCATTAAGTGTACTGTATTCGTCAGGCCTAAGCCAGGTTTCAGTGAAACTAATCAGGTCAAAACTATGGTCCGTGATTAGTTCGTTCACAAGAACCACCTTGGGGGAAAGTGATCTAATATTTAACAATCCACATTTAAGATGCGTCTTACTACAGGCAACACTTACTGCAGGCTGAGAGGTTTTAATATAAATAAGATTATGTACACAAATGCCACAACAGCCAGTGTGCTCAGATAACCTTTTACTTCTAAAACCATTTCCAAGACGAGGGACAGACACAGTCTCAATAGCTAAGCTAGTCACGTTTTTTTGGAAGCTACTAGACAGTGGTTTAGGACCAGAAGTCTGCTGCCTGGCTAGCGCTCTGAGAGGTCATACATTTTGAGAATTTATACTACGGGAAAAATGTCTAGATAATAGAAGAGGACCTCTCCAGTTCGGATGGAGTCCGTCTCTCTTCAGTAAGCCAGGCTTTCCCCAAAAAGTGGGCCAATTGTTTATGAAGCCCAAGTCGTTGTCAGTACACCAGTTAGCCATCCAGTGATTTAGCGACGTGAGTCTACTGTAGACTTCGTCACTCCTACGGGCAGGGATAGGGCCAGAGATAATTACTTCCCGACTGAGTGTTTTAGCGAGCTTACACACCGAAACAAAATTATTTTTAGTGATCTCCGACTGCGTAAGTCGAACATCGTTGGTGCCAGCGTGGATAATAATTTTAGAATATTTACGATTATTCTTAGCTAGCACCTTTAAGTTTGCCTCCACGTCGGTAGCTCTGGCCCCAGGCAAACATTGGACTATGGTCGCTGGTGACTCTATCCTCACGTCTCGTAAAATGGAATCGCCAATTATCAGAGCTTTCTCAGTAGGTGTATTACTGAGTGGGGAAAAACGATTCGAAACGTGAGTTGGGTGTATGACCTCCTTGGGACGGCGACTATGCCTCCCTCGAACCGTGACAAAAGCGCCTTGCTGCGAAGGCTCTGCTGGGGGAATGGCACTAATGTCTATGCTATTTAAACTCCCTGGTGCGTCCGGTGCTAACAGAAAAGACTCTATGTAACTCTCTCCTTCCTGAATCTGGCGAAGCGTCCGGATGCGGTCCTCAAGCTCAACTATTTTCTGCGCCAATTCTAAATTGAGTTGACACTTACTACATATACCAGTTACGTTAAACTTGGTGTCAGAACTAACACTAAACATATTGCACTCCAAGCAGGAAACAAAGGAGGAAGCCATGGTCGAATTCCTTACCGTAATGTTTTCTTGGGTGTCGAACAGAAAACCACAGTGCTGGAGTCCCGTATAGGTTGGTTAGTTAGTTAGGAGTAACCGAAAAAGATAAAAAAATAGAAAAGAGTTTTGTATTTAAACCAGTATAAAAGTGCAGAAAATGCGGGCAGTGAAACTTGGAGCAGCAGTGACTACAGCAGTGACTACAGCAGTGACTACAGCGCGCGTCGCGTTCAAATGCCACAAGGTGATTGCCTGCCTCTATCCCATCACCGATGACAGCCACCCTGTATTCAACAATGAAACAAAGAGTTTGTGTGCGTGCGTGCGTGCGTGCGTGTGTGTGTGTGCGTTTAGTGTGAAAAACTATTTCTCCAGTTTAACCTCATGTATGTAACCCCAGGCAAAGGGTAAGGGCAATTTTTTACACAAGTTTTGATCTCTAAGAGCATCACCCTATGATCATCAAAACCTGTTTTACAGGGGCCTGCAGCCCAGGGCAATCATACCTGGAATATGTTGCTCCAGTGGAATCACATGTGGGATTTGAGGATAAAGTTTAGGAGCCGAGGGCTTTGCCCGCTCTACGGAGTTGTAGGCAGAGGGATTAGTAAGATCCTCTTCATCATCAGAATCCTGCAGCTGCTCCTCTGAGTCATATCCCCATGCTCCGCCTGTGTGACATTCACACTCCTCCTTTAGAGCTTACTCTCTCCAGAGAGCTTTCTCAAATTTAGTACACAACACAACCACCTTTTTCGATTTTTTTTGTTTGCCAACAAAGCCCTCTGTTCCTCTGGAGAAAGAAAAGCGCCAACCATCCTTCTCCATATCTTTGATAACTCCCTCCAGTTTAGCTCTGCCTTCCCAATGTAATTGCTCACGCCATTGATCCCTTTTTAGGCGCCTTTTCAGGAGACAATTCTGATGACGATGCCATTTTCTTAGAACACCACTCCCCGTGCCTTGTACAATTAGATTTTTTGTAGTCAAACTCTGGCTCACTGGGCCCTCCTCAGTTGATCCTGTCTGTGATGCCAATTGAGGTGGTCAACATCCCCCAGATCTTCTGGGACTCAAAGATGATAACGACAAGCTTGCCATCTCATCAATCAAATGTTTATTTAACAGCGTGCAGATGCAGGGAGAGCAATTCAAGGGCAATTAACGAAAGCTCTAAAGACTCACACTATTCGCATCCATTATTATAGGATAACTTGGGGAACCACCCCCCCCACTTCTGTGCCCTCCCATCCCTTCAATTGACATGATACATTCACCTGACACATTCCCAACATCAGATCATAGTCACCCACGCCCATAAGCCTGTAATCATCTTTATTGTCCAATGAGGCCCTCTGAGGCCAGATAAAGCCCCACCTTAATGGGGGAAACCTGGGGTGGACCCTTGACCAAGATGATGGTTGTGCTGCCTCTAATCCCCAGAGCGAAGACGACCTTGAGCCCCCCACAAATTGACGTCAGTGTCCAATTGTTTTATAATACTTTAATGCAAGCAGACACTGAGCAGGTGTTGCATAACTTGCATACACATTTATACACTGTGTGTGTATAAATGTGTATTCAAGTTAAATTAATTACTTGGGTGTACAGAGTAATAGGACAGAATAGAACAGAATCAAATCAGAGGTAAGTGTTGTCCCATAACATTTGTGACATCCAGCTCGCCACTTAAGACATTTATTTAACCAATGTAAAATGCTCTTATCTCAAGTAGTGTCATTTTCAGATTTTGTGTTGTACCCATTGTGGCAACCTGGCAGGCAGAGCCATGTGCAGGGGTTACTATGGTACTATGGTTACTTTTGGTACATTTAACCCTGGATCTGTTTCTTGGTTTGCACTACTCCACATAACACCTACAACCAAACTCTGTAGGGTGTTACACAATACACATTCAATATAATGATTATATTCATCATAGAAGTTTGATTAAAGTTGGAAAACAGACAAATATGGTGACCAAGGGAGTCACAATTGGAGTGCAATGTTTCCCCAGCAAATTCGTTTTTTGAAACAGTGATATCTGCAGATCATTCTGATCCATGTGATAACCAAATGTTTTTACCCCATTGATACCTTCAGAAATGAATATATGTGAAAAAACTTGTGAAAAAAACAAAAGTAAGTTACGCTTTTTACCATACAACAACAAAGCTATACATTTGATGTTGTTTCTTAAACCCCTGGCATTGAGAGAAACTATTGATAAATACAAAGTGAGAAAAGTGAAAAAGAACTACAAGGTAAGTAACTTATAATAGTCAATTAATTCAGACTCGACACAGTGGTTGATCCTGAGAGCTTACACTTTATCAGTATAAAATACTAGAAATAGGCTAGTGGAAAAATGGCTTAACTGGCCTGATACCAAAATGGCACGTTATGTAAAAAAAAAAAAAAAAAAAATAAGGTTAATTAAAATAACCAAACCCTTTTATGTATTTGGCTTTCCTTAATAAAAATTAAGTGAGCAACTTTCCAATTCAGTCAATGACCGTTACCTCTTTCCACATTCCACCTCTTTCCACACGTTACTCAAGGAGTGAGATGCACCTGAGCTCCATTGATGAATGCTTGCGCTCTGGGGAGCTCAGCTCTCCTGAAATGTAGAGGTTTTGGTAGTTTTCCACACTGCATCCCTGCAGATCTACGCTGTGAATTGTAGACCAATACCTCTGTGCTGAGAGTTGGTTTGACTTGTTCACTCCTCTGGCCATTGCATGTTTCCCACATTCTCTATAGATGAAATAAACTGTAGAAATTTAATGTTTACGTTTTGAAAACTGCCAATTTTAATACTAATGGTATGTGTGAAACCAGTATACCATGGCTTTTCTAGTTTATCTGCAGCTCTGTCAAAGTAGCATTTGGGGACTGGCTGAGTCTCTTTTGGATCTCCTGCCAAAATCTGAGTCATGAGGCTGAAATCTTTAGTCTAAACTCAGAGATGACCATTTGTTCTGGACAACTATTATTACAGAACCTCAGAGTTTGCTGAAAAACATATGCTTTTTTGTCCTGTAATTACTATCTTCGACGCCACGTAAAAATGTAAACCATTGACCAATTCACACAGGATTAAAATGAATGATGAGCTGAATGAAAAGTAATGCCTGACCTCCCCAAGTGAAACGAATCCTGTCCAAATAGGGATTAAAATGTTTATTTCCTTTGGGATTCTCTGCCACAAGTTAAGTAATCATTAATAGCCTGAACCTAGGGGCTCTGATTGGAAACTCCTGTCCAATTAACCTAATGTACACATATGTAAATCTAATGAACACTTTTGGTGATGTTTTAGAATTAGGGTTATCATCAGAATATAGCACATTTTCACTGATGATGTCAAAACTTTTAAACCATTAGCCTCATCTTAAATTAAAAACATTGAGGGGCAGATTCACCAATGCAACACCACAATCATCACAATATACAGTACGTTATTGTAAAAATAAATGGTACAGCGTTCACTACAGTAATGCAGTGCAGCGAACACAGCCATTTCTAACAGCATGGACTTTCTTCATAAAGACTGGGTAAGTATGGAGGAAAATTGTACTCTTCTGTCTTTGTGCAGTGCCAGTACTGGAAGAGGGCCAGAGATCCCAACTGCGAGAGTGAGAGGCATGATCTGTACAAGCACTGGGCCCGACTCCTATGCTTCTACAAGGAGCAGCCCCTCAACCTTATTCGGTGAGGAACATCAGTGTAGCTCGCCTACATGTGTGAAATGTAAAGATCCCTGTATGCCAAAGGATGATGATGTTGCTCTGATAAGGAGGGTAAAATGTCAGGGCCGGTTTAATGTTCTGGCATCCAGAGGAAGGCATTACTAGCCTGGGTTTCATTTCACTCAGCTCAGCTTGGACCTGCTCAGTGGACTTGTGATTTCCTCAGTCGGAAGAACGCGACTGACTGATTTAATCAAGACTAGCGCCAGCCTGATAAATACTTCACCTTCTCAGTCTGGAGACTCGTTTGTCATAGAAACCGTTTGTTATCATGTGATTAATATGGTGGGATTACGTGTGAAACACTGGGTGAGGTTTTCAATGAAGATGAGTGGTGGCAGATAAATGAGGCTCTTTCCAAAAACGTCTTCTCCGCTGGAGAGAACCTCCAGTATTTTAAACTGTTATTTTTTCTTAATAAGATATGATGTCTAACTAAACTAAACCAAACCAGATGCTAACAGTCATGTAAACTAGCCATGTTGACATCAGTCCACTGCTCAAGGAGGATTGCTAACCCTGTCCATAATGACTAAGAGTAAGTTGATTGGCTCAGTAATTTTTTTAACAAGGAAATCTATTGAGTAGGTCCAGTCCAGACCTTTCATTAGGTGCTTCCCTGAAGTTCTTAGGGTTTTGTGTCAGTTAAGCTCTTCAAGTGTTAAAATGAGGTCACTGGGCTTCCAATTTAGAGCAGGGGACTTAATCAAGAATTAAGAGGCTGGTGGTGAATCTATTCCTTCGGTGTGTGCTTTCTTTGTATCAGGAAGTACTACGGGGAGAAGATCGGGATTTACTTTGCTTGGCTGGGCTTCTACACGGAGATGCTTTTCTATGCTGCTGTGGTGGGAGTAATCTGCTTTACCTATGGAATCCTGACGTACCATGAGAATATCTGGAGGTAGGGACTAAGCACACGGTTTAAATTTTAAAGGCACCTAGGGTTACTCTCTGAAAATTATGTTTACCTCATAGTAATAATAATAATGACAATAATAGAATGATGATAATGATGATGAACGTGATGATGGAAGATTATAATCATTTAATAAACGATTGATCTCTGGAAAAAGTCAGTAGGCATTTGGTTGGCTCTAATTAAATCTAGAAATTAACCCAGGTGCACCACAGAACATGGCCTAGATCTGGGCCTGTGATGTACTTCCATCCAGTATCAATTTCATTTTGGCACAATAGCTAATAGAATTCACATGAGATACTGGATGATACCCTGCTGTGTACGCATGTTGATTCTATAGGCAGAAGTTCAATCATTGTTGTGAGGTCTTGCCTCTCCCTTTTTTTCCTGGAGCAAAGAGATTTGCGACCCTGAGATCGGGGGCAATATTGTGATGTGCCCGCTATGTGATCGGAAATGTGGCTACTGGAAGCTCAACTCTACGTGCACCTCCACCTGGGTGAGTACATTTCATACCTACCAGGACCTGGTTCAAATAATTATTGAAATACTTTTAACCTCTTAGATGCCAGTTTCTTTTTTACAATACAATTTTAAAAGAAGCATCTATTTTCACCAATATTCCAAGCACAATTCCTCTTTTATATGATTGTACATTTTGGTTGGTAACATGTTTACTCAACATTTATCAAAGATCATCAAGAGTGTTTTCAGATTTTACTGCCATCTAGAGTATTAGAGTTAAAGTATTTTAAATAATCATTTGACCCTGGCTTTACTCTTAAAGACCCTAATTTAACTGTCTTAGTTCAGATATTCCTTTTTTTTATAAAGCCATACGAGGAATAACCATGTAAACCCATCATCATTACTGGTGTTGGTTTACTTATAGGTGAGTAGTTTGCAAAGGCTGTAAGCTGTGTAACCATGTTTCTAGTGTTTGTCCAGACATTCCAATCTGAAAAAATGGGAGGTTTTTAGTTGTAGTCGGAATCATCAGTTGCTAGTGAAAAAACCTATCAACAAATCGGTTCACACCAGTTCAAGCATGGATGACTGACTTAGGTTGCAATACATGTATGAACAGTGCAGATACATTTTTCTCAAATTGAATAACTCTCTGAATGCATATGAAATCCTGTGCTACAGCACAAAAAAATATGGAGCCATTCAAGTGTTGAGCTTTGCAAGTGTTGGCTCTATCTTGAGTTAGTACGGTGCCAGCTCTACAGTGGGAGAGGGGTAGCTAGCAGACCCTGTCAAACAAACTTTCTTCAATAGTTATACACTGTCAATGTCTATTGCTGTATTACTGCACTGATCTCTTGTCCGAACAATGATTGTTCTTACCATGTATTAATACACATCTTGTAAGTCGCTCTGGATAAGAGCGTCTGCTAAATGCTTAAATGTAAATGTAAATGTAATACACAGATTGTACACACATTTCTAGTGATAGTTCACCCAAAATTGATGTAAGAATCAGTGGCAGCTGCTGCAGATAATTAATGTAGATTATCTACAATAGATATTCTATTAATGTAGAATATCTACAATCTAATTCCATTGTTCACTGTAAATCATAGCAGTGGCTACCACTTTAAGCAAGCCATGGGCGTAGTTGCATTAAGTAATCTTAATGCAATTTTTTAGCTTGGGCTTTAGCCAAATCTATCTAAATCCAGTAGATTGGTGGTGAAATTGATGCCCGTGGAGAACTGACTGTAATCTGCAATAGAACTAATGCAACTACAAATGCACTATTCTGCAGTATCCACTGTAACCACTAGATGTCAGTGCTTGTATAGATAGATAGTAATTTATTGCTCCCCAAAGGGAAATACATTGTCAGCAGTAGATACAAACATACAGGCTACAAAAAAAACAATAAACAATATAAGCCAAAACGTGCCTATGTGCCAAAAATTACTTCAAAGAACATTTTGAAAAAAATTCTAAAACATTATTTAAAAATTAAAAACCATTTCAAAACCATTTTACCTTGGTCCTATAACAATATTCACACATAGAGCAGTGGCCATTTTCATTCATTATAATACCTAATAGCAGTTGGTATAAAGGACTGTCCTTTAAACCTTTTTGTGGAGCACCTTGGTAAGATTAAGCAACCGCTGATGGTGCTTTGCTGTTGCAAAAACACAATGCAAGGGGTGAGATTCTATTCTAACTATAGCTTGCATTTTGGTTCCCCTTTTAAAGCATTACCCTTTAAAAGATCTCAGTTTCCTTCAAAAGAAAAATCTAGACTGCTGTACAGTGCATCTGTGTTGGTGCCCCAATCAAGCTTCTTGTCAATGTGGATCCCCAAGAACTTGTAGGAATCTACCATCTCCACTTCTGCAACCTGTACAGGGACTCTCTTCTTAAAATCAATAGCCAGCTTTGTGGTTTGGTTTGCATTAAGCTGCAGACAGTTGTTCTTACACCATCATTATTTTACCAGGTTCCAATACTCACTGGCATTCCCATTGTAAATGCACCCTACAATAGGTATAGGTACAACAGCCTTATATTTCAGGATGTGATGGACTATATTACCTCGATTGACACAGAGGGGGAACGGCTATGGATGTATATGCCTCCTTGACATTGGCATAGAGTAAGTCCAGAGTTCTGTTATTTCCAGTTGGGCACTTAACATACTGAGTGAAAGTGGGCAGGACTGAATATTTGTTGCATAGGTGGTATACATGCTGTGGATGAATTGTGTACAATAATTTACTCCCTGGCTGGCTGATGTGGAAATGTGAATTCTGATTTGTCAAAATAAAAAGTACAGTAAGAACAGCATAAAGGAATTTATGATTTTTTAATGTGCATTATATGCATATCATGTGTTTGCTCAAATATGTCATAGGTTTTGCAAATGTTCCCTTTAAGTCCAGCCGTCAGCCACATCTCTACAGTGTATTACTATAAAGTTATAAGGCTTTATTTAAGTGTAGTGCAAAATAGGAATATGCTTGGGGATAAGACTATCCATGCCCTTCGTTATGTGTCATCCTCCTTTGGCCTAACGATTCAATGGCCTAAACAACAAAACATGAAAAAGCTCAATCGCATCTCGAAACAGGCGAGCTAAATAATTTGAATCACTGTCAGTGACCTCATTGCAAATTGATTGATGTACAATGTTTTATGTGTTTGGGGGGGTTTACATTATTTATTGCTTCAGAGATGTGTAGGCTACAATGATGGTTGCAATCAGGAAGGAAGCACTGCACCATTTTTATTTCAACAGATTAAATCTCTGGTTTTAAATGCAAACTATAGCTAACTACTGATTTTAAATGTAAATAATTATTATAAATGACAGAATATTTACAATGATTATGAGTAATACAAATAACATGTAGCCTACTGTATAGAATGTATTGATATAAACTAATGATTCTAAATATATAAGTGCATAATCTGCTGCAGGAGTTGCTAGTCTAGGCACTGAACGAATGTCAGTTACAAGGGTTTTTTCTTAACTATCGAGATCAGGATTGGCAGATGTAAACTGATCTAAACGGCTCAGGGAAATGGACATAAATGCAAAAGTATCAACAGCGGCATGTGGATACATCGACAGCAAGTATAGTAAGTAGTACATCATGAAATTATGGATTTTGGAAAAATCTGCATAGAACCCTGTCCTTCGTTTGAATAATGGTAATAATTACATAAAATAATTAAAATAAATAGTTTGACTAATATATTCTTTTTTTCTTTGTTATACTAAAAAGTTCAACCTGTCCTTCTGTCTTTCAGCAATCACATATGTTTGACAACATGGGAACAGTTTTCTTTGCCTTATTCATGGGTATTTGGGGTGAGTATCTGTATGAATGTATCTTTCGATAAGGTCCCTATACAGAGCACGTGCAATGTAGAGATAAGTCAAAAATGACGCACCTCAACTGTCTGTTTGTATTGAGACATATTGAGACTGGTATTAAGCGCCCCCTTGCAAGTTGTGCGTCTAGGGAGGGGTTTTCCCATAATAGAGGCATGTCTGGAGATATTCGCTATTCTGACTTAGACTTAAGTTAACCGATGTTTACTCCAGTAAAAAGGTTGAATAAGTAGCATGCCACTACTGGGCCATTGCTAGTATTGTTTATTGTATATAGTTGTTTGCTTGTGTTTGGCAACTTTAGCTTTTTTGGGTGCGTAGGTCTCTATACTTCATTATTAAAAGCACATGATCCTTAAATAGATGAATTGAGACTCTTGAATGGAAAACACTATTGAAACAAAACGCTCTGAAATGTTATAGTTAGCCATCTGAGGGCAGGTATTTGGAAACAATGAATTTACATTATTCTAGCGCTCCGCCCAATTTAAGCAAATGCGTAGCAGAAGTCATTTCCACACAACTGTTGTATTAAGTTGGTTTAACAATGTTTTGGTAGTGGTTGTGGTGTTCTCACTTTAATTTCCCTGTTTTTTGGCTTTGTCAACTCTTACAATCACTTAAAACAGTTTTGTCTGGAACATTTTTTAATACTTTTTTATACTTTTATACTAGCATTCAAACAAGCCTCTCAGAGTATTACCAATACTACAGTTTTGCTTCCCCTCCTCCCCCACCCTCCAGTCCAGATGGCACTGAGGCACACAAAATAGTCTGCCCTAGTTGTTTTTATTTGAGATGCCCTCACTGGTATTATTAGGAGTATTGTTGATTACTCCTCTCCCAAAAGGTATTATTTTATATACTCTTTATATACACTAATGCAGGTATAAACTGTCCCATGAGACCCATCCAGTGCCCTTGACGTACACTGTGCAACAAAACCAGGTTTGGAACAGAACAGCAGGATGCAGGAATTGTTCCTATTGGCCTGTGGACCATAGTTTTATTTTTTATTTCTCTAGAAGGAGGGAGAGAGCATGTATAAAATAAAATTACACAAAATAATGTCCCCCTCACAGGTTCTGGCCAAAAACAATAAATCAAAATAATAAGCTAAATAAAAATGCCTTTCCGCAAAACCTTACACATTCCCACACACAGAAGGTTGCAACTTTTTAGTCACGTTCACTTTGATCACAGTACTATCTCTTCAGCATTCGGCTCATGTGTTCCAGCCACGTACTGAGAAAGCAGAGCAGTTTTAAGCACACTGGTACATTAAGAAAATATGACACAGGTGTGTGCTGCCCCGCTAGTAGGTGTGGCCATTAATTACCCCGATTCCCCTGTCCAGACTGATGCATTCCACACCCCCTTAGCTGTGGACTTGTCTGTGGACAGACAGAAATGGCGGGGGTTTTATTAACCAATGGTTTGAGCTGTCCCCTGCCCAAGTGAAAGTCAAGATACCATACCTCCCTCCACCTAATAGTGCACTTATCTGGATTCGCAGTGAGCCCCGCCCCCCTCAGTGTCTGCAGGACAGCCCAAAAATGTTGCATATGCTACTCCCAGTCATTACTATAGATAACAATGTAATTTAAGTATGCAGCGGAATATGCAGCCTGTCCATTAGCCACTGGAAGGTAGCCGGAGCCCCATGCAATCCGAACGGCAAGGTCAGAAATTGGTGTAAACTGAATGGAGTAGAGAATCCCGACTTTTTCCTTGACGCTGGAGACATGGGAATCTGCCAGTAGCCCTTGGATAAATCCAGCATCTTATAAAAGCAAGCAGTGCCCAACTGATCCAACATCGAGACTGCGTTAATAACCTTCCTGTAGTCAACACAGAATCGAACAGACTGGATTTGGGACAGGCATGATGGGACTGCACCAGTCACAGTGGTACTCCTCTATCACTCCCATATCTATCATTTTTGACCATTCTTCCTGAACCACTTTTTTCTTGTGTTCAGGCAACAGATATGGCTGGCTCTGAACTACAGTGCCTGGCGAGGTCTGTATGTGGTGTTCAATAATCCTGGCAAGGGAGAGAACATGTCAGAAAATAATGCATAATTTCTGCCATTGCAGGCGGGACAGAGTCCCTCCACAGTTTTAGCAAGTTATGGTGGTATATTTGATGGGTCCTTCCTCTGTCAGAATGAATGACTTCATAGTCTACATCCCGCACTAGCCGTGTAACCTCAAAGGGACCTTGCGACTTTGTGAGTAATTTAAAAATGGACGTAGGGAGTAACACTTTATCTCCTGGCTGGAATGCTTGCAATTGTGCTCCCTTGTCATATTTCTGTCTTTGTCGACCCTAAGCCTGGAGCAAATAATCTTGTGGAATTTGACCGAATGAGTGCAGTTTTGCTCACAGGTCCAGGACGTATTGTACTTAATTTTTACTGGGGCTAGGACCTTCCTCCCAAGTTTCCCTTAGCAAGTCCAAAATGCCCCTGGGTCGGCTCTCATACAATTTGAAAGGAGAAAACCCTTTGGAGGTTTGGGGAACCTCTCGGATAGCAAAAAGCAGTGGGTCAACTAATTTAACCCAATTTCTTAGATCTGTGCGAACTTACGAATCATGGATTTCAACGTCTTACTGAACCGCTCTACCAGCCCGTCGGTTTGGGGGTGGTAGATGCTCATTCGGATAGACTTTATGTCCAACAATTTGTATAGCTCATTCAGTGTACATGACATAAATGACATACCTTGATCGGTGAGGCTACCTTTTGGGATCCACACCTGGGAGAAACAGTGGAACAGTGCCTCTGCGATAATCTTTGTAGATATATTTCAGAGGGGCACCCCCTCAGAGTATCGCATTGCATAATCTACTATGACTAATACAAAGCCATATCCTTTGGTGCTCTGAGCTAATGGCCCAATGAGGTCCATGCCAATTCTCTGAAATGGGACCTCTATTAAAAGCAACGGGTGTAATGGGCTTTTGGGATTGCCGCTGGATTTACTTTTTGGCACTCCAGGCATGCCGTGCACTACCACTGGATGTCACCTCAAATGCTTGGCTAATAGAAATGAGCCATTATTTGGTTCAGTGTTTTATCCTGTCCTAAATGACCCACCTATGAGCCGCCTGGCAAACCATTTCCCGATTACTTTTAGGCAGTAATAATTGCATACTTTCTTCTCCTGTATTGGTGTACCAACTCACCTTATACAGACAATTATATGAAAGGATGCAGGTTTATATTGACTAATTTGTCATCAGCTAGCAGTCAGTATAAATACGCAGTTCTGAATTTGAACAATTATCTCATTGTGCATATGTGGTCTGGAGGTTATAGAATGAATCGTGAATACAGTTTTACTTTCTGTGGCCTTCTCCCATCACAAATGTATCAATTTCTACTATTTATTCTTTTTATAATATTCTTTCTTTGGTTGGACGACTGCTGGTGTCTTTTTCCCACATTATGTTGTAGGAAAGTTTTTCTTTTGGATGATGCCTAACATCTTATTTTATTTACATCATGGGTTGTTTGTTTTCTTTATATCATCTACTGTTTGTTTTGTTATGCCTAATGAATTCATTTATTTTGTGATATCACTCCAAAAATTGTCTTCTCCGTTGGTTTTGTTTTCCTATGCTGTAATACAGCATTGTGACAATGTAGCTTGTTGACCAATACGTCTATTTCCTGTAAATTTTAAGTTTTCTTTTTCTCATTGTTCCCTCACTACTTGTGCCTGGTATCTATTTCTTGGCATGATCTGGACATATGAGTGTGCCATGCTGTTTCGGACCCTTTTTACGGGTGTATCCTATTGAAAATAGCAAGTGAGGGCGTTTCATTTCTGTGATTGCGTAATTAGTGGGGTGGGGCCCAGGGTTGGGACCCGGGTTTGTACTAGGAAGGGGCTGGGGAAGACAGGGGTAATGGGGACTTGGGGAGGGAGTATGGATCAGTTCCAAACAATCCACACCTGATCAAGGATAACCAGCATAACAGTGGTGGTAACACATTGAGGAGGTGACAGTATGGAAAGTTTCTCACTCCATAAGACACTAGGGCACGGCCTTCTCCATCTCTCCACCTAGACTATGTTTGGCAGTAGGCTAGGCTGAAAAGATATGTTTTTAATCTACACTTAAAAATTGAAACTGTGTCCGAATCCCTAACACGCCTTGGTAAACCGTTCCACAACAGAGGAGCTCTAAAAGAGAAGGCTCTACCACCAGCTGTGCTTTTCAAAATTCTAGGGAGTAATAGATGGCCGGCTTCTTGTGAACGAAGCAGTTGTGTCGGCTTATAGGGGGCAATCATTTCGGTCAGATATAAAGGTGCAAGTCCGTTTACTGCTTTAAAAGTTAGCAACAGTACTTTATAATCAGCCCGATATTTAATAGGAAGCCAATGTAGTGATGCTAACACTGGAGTAATGTGCTCATACTTTTTGGATCTAGTCAAAATACGTGCCGCTGTATTCTGTACTAGTTGAAGACTCTTTAGAGAGCTACTAGAGGAGCCGGATAATAAGGCATTACAATAGTCTAGCCTCGATGCAACAAAAGCATGCATCAAGGTTTTAGCATCCTCTAATGACAGAATGTGCCGAATTTTAGCTATGTTTCTTAGGTGAAAGAAAGCTACTCTGGAAGTGTTTTTAATATGAGTGTCAAATGTAAGGTCCTGATCAATAATAAAACCAAGGTTCTTAACCATAAGACTTGATGTAACTATGCAATCACCTGCATTTAACTGCAGATCCAACTTGTTCCTTAATTTTTTGGGGCCCAAAACCATCATCTCTGTTTTATCTGAATTTAAAAGCAGGAAATGTACTGTCATCCAGTTCTTTATATCAGAGATACAGGCCTCTAATTGAGTGAGTTTAAGTGTTTCACCTGGTTTCATTGATATGTACAGCTGTGTATCATCTGCATAGCAATGGAAATTCACACCATGTTTACGAATAACATTACCGAGTGGTAGCAAGTATAATGAGAACAGTAATGGTCCCAGCACTGAGCCTTGTGGAATACCATATTTAACCTGAGAGTAGTCAGAGAACTCTTGATCTAATTGCACAAATTGAAACCGGTCTAATAAGTATGATTTAAACCATGAGAGTGCCCGTCCACGCAAACCAACCAGGTTTTCTAGCCTATGAAGGAGAATCTGGTGGTCAATATTGTCAAAAGCAGCACTTATGTCAAGGAGCACTAGAATAGAAACACAACCAGTGTCCAATGCTAACAGTAAGTCATTTACAACTTTAATAAGTGCTGTCTCAGTGCTATGGTTTGGTCTAAAACCTGATTGTAGTGTTTCATACAGATTATTAGTTTTTAGGAAAGCAGTTAATTGCTGAGCTACAGATTTCTCTAAAAGTTTTGACAAAAAGTGCAGATTTGAAATGGGCCTATAGTTCTTCAGATTAACAGGATCAAGATTTGGTTTCTTTAGAAGAGGCTTGATTACTGCCACTTTTAAAGACCTAGGTATGCAACCCAATAATAGGGATGCATTTATGATATCTAACATGGGCTGGCCTAGCACAGGCAAAAGCTCTTTAATAAGCTTTGTTGGTATGGGGTCTAACAGACATGTAGATGACAACCCTGCTCCTGATAGCCCTGTGCTATCTCGGCAGTTGGAGTGCTAGATATTGGAGTCATTTTCATAATTTGTTCTCTGATTGTCTCAATCTTATCAGTAAACGAGTTCATAAAGTCATTGGAATTATAGTTAGAAGGATAACTGATGGAAACTGAAGACTGTTTTTTTGTCAGTTTAGCTACCGTGTTAAATAGAAATCTTGGGTTGTTTTTATTCTGGTCAATTAATTTTGAGAAGTACGATGACCTAGCTGTAATAAGGGCGTGCTTGTATTCTATGAGGCTGTCCTTCCAAGCAGAGCGAAAAACCTCTAAATTGGTAGAGCGCCATCTGCGTTCTAATTTTCTGAAACTTGTTTAAGGGCACGGGTATGGTCAGTAAACCAGGGTGCAAGTTTCTTCTCACTGCATTTTTTCCTCTTGAGGGGTGCGACCGCATCAAGTGTATTCCGTAAAATGTGATTTAGCGCATCTGTTTGATGATCAATTGACAAAAGGCTATTTGGGTCCTGACTTGATACTAAGGATTCGGGAAGTAAGTTTATAAATTTTGAAGCCGTCAATGAATTTATAGAGCGGCTGGAATAGTATTTAGGTTCCGATTTAATAGGAATATTTACCTGAATTTCAAAAGAAATCAAAAAGTGATCCGATAGTACAGGATTATGGGGAGACACAATGATATTCTTGACATCGATACCATAGGATAAGACTAAATCTAAAGTATGATTGTGGCGGTGAGTTGGTTCAGATATATTTTGAATAAAACCAACAGAGTCAATAATAGCTGCAAAAGCCAGTCCTAAAGGGCCACTGTCATTATCAACATGTATGTTGAAATCTCCGACAATCACAACTTTATCTGCCATAGTTGCCAAGCTTGATAAAAACTCTGCAAACTCGGAAAGAAAAACAGTATACGGTCCAGGTGGTCTATAAATAGTTATTAAGAGGAAGGATTGCACTGAGGTAACTAGATCTTTTGACCGTCCAGAAAGCATAGCAAGCGATTCAAAAGAGGAGAACTTATCCCCACATTTAGGTGTAAAACTAAATTTTGTCGAAAAAATCACAGCAACACCGCCCCCTCTACCGGACAGACGCGGCGCTTGGCAGCTGGCATAACCATCGGGAGATGCCTCATTTAGTGCACTGTATTTGATCTTAGAACGTGTGTACACTCAAACCAACGCCAAAGTTCCGATTTATAAAAACGGTCTTTGACGTGGAAAAGTCCTCAGCTCCACGTCAGGTTTCAACTTGGCGTACGCACGTTTCCTTGTGGCAATGTTGGAGTACTGCAGGTATTCGCGGTCTCGTCTCTTCTCTGTGCTGACCCCTCGCTGGTGGAACTACCTTCCGCAATCAGCCAGGACCACGGAATCCTTGCGATCTTCCGCAAGAGACTCAAAACCCCCCGTTTCAGACAGCCCGCTTCTCTGCCCCCCGCTATCCTGTCTGTCTGCCTGCTTGGTTTGCCCTCATCGTTCCCCTGCGCCAGACATTGTATATAATAAATACCTTATTTCACCTTATCCTCTGTGTCAGTGTCTGCGTTTGGGTCCAGTCTGTGGTTCTTGAAGCATGTGCTAAATTGAATTGTGTACAAAAGTAACATATATATTTTCCCTTCAGAAAGTGCACATTTTGTACATTTTAAAATATTTAGTACATAAGCATACACGTGCAGCTGTGGTGGTATATGTTAAGTATGAGAGGTCTCACGTGCAGTGTTTAAGTAATCGACTCTCTGGGAAATATGTGCATAGGCCGAGTCCCACAACTACAAACTGCCTTAACAGTTCAATGTAGACGCATGCCTACGAGGCCGTGTGAAAACGTTGCACGGGAGATAGGCTCTCTAGGTCATCTGTACCACTTTCTCGTGACGGAGAAACACAAGACTTGTTTTTACAGGCGGATTCTCTGCAAAAGGTTTTAAAGTATGTTGAAAAGCAAAAAACGTCTACGTTAATTTGAATTTAAATGGTCTCGTGATTTGCTGTTATAATATATTTTTCTGAATACTGTGTGGCAGAAATGTATTTCAATCATGATATTTATTATTTAAAAGAACAATTTTGTAACATTCATCTATCCGATACATAAAGTATATGTGGACATCTGCAGAATTTATGCAACATGCCCTGGGCAGATTTAAGATCCCCTCTTAAATTAGGTTAAACATAGTCTGAAACACTTGTTTGTGGCTGATGTTTGTAGTTTTTAACCTGACAAACATGTGAAGTTAAACAATAGTATACAGTTACATTTGTTTTATTTTATATGTCAAAAATATTTAGTAAAGCATACTGAACTTGAGGCATGCACATTTTTGTTGTAGGTGCAATCAGGGGCTTAGCACACAATTCTGGGGCCTATACATATGCAGTCTTGTGGGCCCCCTTCCCCTCTTGATCCATGACTCTCACGCATCTTTAGAATTTTTGATTGAATCAACAACTATACACATGAATCTGTAGTGGTTATTAGGGTAATCGCTAATTAACTGCTTATACCACATTTAAACAAATAATTCGTAAGATTAGTAAGATTCTCTGGCCATAGTCCTGGGTCCTCTGGAAAATACCCTTCTGCATTCCCTCCTACCTTGCAAATTAGCGTTGACAATGCTACCATATCGCTAGCTTCCCTATAGCGATATGCAGCCACCTATTGGTATAGTGTGTGCAGCCATAGCAAATATTCTAGTGTAATGTACTGTCTACTGATGTTATGAAATAAGAAAATCGCTATTTCTGCATGTTTGTGATGGCTAGCTAGTGAATTAGCTTTCTGTTAGCTAGGTAGTTCATATTAATTTCCATTAACAGCCAACCCAAACATGCAAAATTGTGATTTTACAAATATAAATACAAAGGGCTTGTTTGTGTTTTCTTTGACTTGTCAGTAATGTATCAAGAAGACACATTTAATGTTTTAACATGACTAATAAACAAACCTTAGTACCTTTAGATACGGTTTTATTTACATCTCTTTCCTTTTAAGCATCCCATGCTTATGGTTTATGTTTATGTTTATGTTTTCAGAGCAATAAGTTAATAATGTTCTTATTTCCATTGCTTACAAAAATGTATTGTGATATCCATTGTCAATTTTGCAAGATTTTTTAATGGAGAAGGAAAAATGTTACTGTCGGCGGCTCCAAAGTCGAAGGAGACACCATGAAGCAACACAAAGTGCAAATTTCCCCGTTCATACCACTCCGGGAGAAAGAAAAAACAAGAATGATTTAGGTTTAAGGTTGGCGACACAGTCCGAGTGTCCCGGGCGAAAGGGGTTTTCGTGAAAGGCTATGAGCAAATTTTACAGATGAGTATTTCAAGGCTGTAGAACGTGTACCCCGGAAACCGTCTGTGTACAGGCTGGAAGACTATGACAGTGAAAAGGTAGAAGGGACGTTTTACGAGGTACACGTTCTACAACATTGAAATTACAATTTGCTTTTTTTAGGTTCTGGGAAGAAGCCTGCCTTTTTATTTAGTCTATGGAGCATGTAGGTCAAATCTAGTAGTGGTCAGCCATTTGTACCTGTTTAGAATTACATATATTGACTCTCAGATGGGATTTACTTCATAAAAATAAAAATAAAGTTTTTTTCCCCCACATGGGTGAAACGGTGTTATACCAAATCAGCTGTAAATGGGGAAGTGTTAAATGGGGTATACCTGTGCTTCAGTTACTACTGCATTACTTTTGTATTTTGTATTATCTCTTGCTTCAAAATAACCAAAAGGTCCATTGAAAATGATTACAAATTCAATAGATACTTTCAATTAAATAAATATTTGTATTTAAGCCGGCATATTAGGGTTCCCGGAAATGTGTAATGGGGCAGACCAGAGCACAAAATATGGGACCTGTGTTGTAAATGATCAACATAAAAAAGTAAATGTTCTCACTAATATAAGCTTCTCTTTGTTTTTTTTTGTTTTTTTGATCATTTTTGTTTCTGATTTTTATCCCATTTTCTCCCAATTTGGTAGCCAATTAGACCCGCTATATAAGTCAGTCCCCCCCCAGTAATGTGAGTTCGCTGCCATAGTCCTGCAACCGGTAGCGGCACACGACCTGACGCCTCTTCCGAGACGGCACTCGCCCAAGTATCAACCGTAACCCGGTATACTGCAGGGCCACTCTTATGCGCAGCGAATCTCATGTCGGCTTCCCTTCCCCCTCCCTGGGGCGGACAGCCAATCGCCGCCCCTGGTGGCGCTCCCGGCCAGAGCCAACTCTGGCGAGATGGGGAATTGAACCCCGGTCTCCGTGGCCAGCGTCGGACGTTGTAACCACTGGGCCACGCGGGAGGCCAGCTTCTTTGTTTGACTAAATTTGAGAACCTGTAAGTTGGCAAATTTACACTATGTAAAACTATTACAATATAATACCTCTGTTTCAACAAAAACATTGCTGCTTGTGTATTTCTCTGGACCTGCTGACATCTACATCCTCATCCTATTACTCATTGCTCGAGCATGACGTGTGTACCATGCACCTTTTTTTGAGCGTAATGGGGATTGTACCAAAAGTGTAAAGATGTACTCTCCCCTTGTCACCACAGTGACCCTGTTCCTGGAGTTCTGGAAGAGACGGCAGGCCCGTTTAGAGCATGAGTGGGATCTGGTGGACTTTGAGGAGAAGCAACTACAACTCCAACTCCGGCCCGAGTATGAGACAAAGTGCACTGGCTACAAGCTCAACCATGTCACACAGGTGCGGTAGCCCAGGACACAAACTTAGGTGTAATCAGGGATGGATCTGAGGTTTGTTTTAAAGGGGAAGGTTCACGCTTACTGGTTTGCCTTTTCTGCATTAAGAGCTAAAGCACAGCAGGCACGAGCTCGCTGCATGCACAGAAAGCTGCTCTGGCTGTATCGGATTCACTGTCTCGGAGGAGGCAGTTCGCTGTTCCTGTCAGTAACGGTACCAGAGTAGCCTTGCAGCGGGCTTGTGGGCGGGGGGAGGGGGTGGTAGTTGGAATAATAGAGAGTGCAATTGGCCCCTATGCTTATGTCAGGCTTTACTATTTGTCAAAAAAAATTCAGTCATGTTCCTGCTCTTGGATAGTCCTTGGCTTTCACATCACATTTATGCTCTCTCATTATCTTGTCTTTTGTTCTGCGATCCTGAAAAGGATGACATGAACTAAGGCACAAGATGTCTAGATAGCTGATTCTGTTGCCTCACTCTTACATCAAGGAGTTGCACTACCAGTATACCAGTTTCAGGCCCTACTCCTTATTTTAAAGTTTTACATTAAAATTGAACAACAAGTTGAACTGTTCTGAAAGGGATAGGAATGGAACAACAATAAAAAATTTCACCTGTTTTGGACTCACAATCATATTCCTAGGCCCATCTGATTGCTGCAGCAACCTCTATCAATTCAGGAGAACAGCAGACAAGTAAACCCACCCTTCCAAGCATGTTCTGCCAGACGCCCCTTCTTTTCGCTCCGCAGTCCACCAGCTGAGCTGTGCAGTCATTGTGTCGGAGGAGCTTCCTCTGTGGGCGATGCTGCCGCTAATTATGTGCCGGCCACAATCGGGACTCTCATGGTCATGATTCAAAGCCTACCTCAAGTGAAGTTCACCAAGTTAAATGTGTCTGTCTGTTTTTTTTCTTGGTTAGCACTCTTTTTTTTGTTGCTAATGATTTTAAGAAATGCCAAAATAGAGTAATGGACACAGTTATTAGTAATCATGTCAAATGCTTTAAATTAAGAATAGGCATATTTTGGTGACATTTTAGTATATTTTTATATGAAAGTACCCATCACATCACTCCATAAATCCGGAGACTGCGAGGTTCCATCAGTGGCTACAGGTGGAAACTTCCCATGTGTTTGTGGCCAGGGATGTGAAGTCTTACCAATTATATAGTGAACTCACAATGAGCAGGATATTTTACATTTAGCTCCAGTTTCAATACTGCTAATTTATTTTGTTATTTGCATTTAAAAAATGTGAACAAAGGCTGAAGCCTACACCACGGAGCAATGGCTGTTGTATTGCTGGTTCTCTGTCTCTAAAGTCTAATTTTTGAGTTAACTGTTCTTTGGAGCCTGGGGTGTGGTTGTAACAGTTCTTGACTTGTATGAATGTATTCATGTTCAACTGAATTCCTGCCTAGCTCCGTGATGTAAGCCTTTGTTTATATTTTTAAAACCCACATTGTAACACATTTTGGGAGTTCACTCATTTTGGGAGTTCACTCCAGGACTGAGCAGGAAAATCTTACTTTTTGGAGAGATCTCTGTCGGAAAGAGATCCCGAATCTGTGTTTTGTTCCCATCTCTCATTTAGGAAATGGAGTGGGTTCTAAACAGGACCACGGCAGACTTCATTGGAAAACTGTTCCTGTGCTGGACTACGGTGGTCTTGTGGGTAAGACTAAAATATAACTGTCACTATAAGGGACTCTTTTGTTTGTCATGAAGTACAGTATCAGATACAAACCTCATTAGGCTGTTTTTATGCTAATAAATCATATCGTATAAAAAAGTTTGTCGACAGTCGTGATGGAAACAACAAACTTTGGTAAAGATTGCTCAATATTTTGTCAATAAAATGTTTTAAAATTATTGTTGATGTTGCGCATATGTTTGAAGTCGTGACAATATTTTAGTCAGCTGTTTCCGCTATCATCACGGAAGAACTGCTTTTCTAAGGTTTTTGTTTGCCAAAAGCCGGTTTAATGGGAATAAACCTTCACCGGCAAAATTCGCACATATTAACCTTTAACTTGTTCTCTTGGAATCCGTTCGACAAGTGAATGGAAACATTGCTACTGGTGCCAAAAAGAGAATTCAGTTAAAATAAATCACACTTTTCATTAATCAAAAAAGTGGCATGTCTTGGCATTACTGCTAAAGAATGTGGGAAATTGTTTTGTATAAATATGGGCCTGAGCGAAATTAAACCGTTCATACTGGTGAGCCCATTCTACACTTTTGGCAAGAACGGACACATGGATGTGTTTGGAATATTTGTAACTGACGTTCTGAATGATGATGTGACACAAATGGAAAAAAAATCTCACACACCAAGTAACATTACTATTGTTCAGAACCTAACCTACTCTCCAAAAGGTTAAATTGGTGTATTTTGACGTCACCTTCAAAAATCCAAACATATCAGTGTTCTAAATTACCCCTATTCCCAATCTGAGGTTCTAGTGTACTGACACTTACAACAGTCATCATGCTCCATTCAGGGTGTGTGTTCAGTGCGATCCTCATGTTCTGCTTTACCTTTGTCCCTTACTGTTACTATGCCAACTACATCATGATCATCATCTTTCATTGTTTATGTTCAAAATCACACAGTGTTTCTCTGTGTGCAACCAGGATGTATGCACAAGGGAACAGCTGGACATAGAGGCTGTGCTTTCAGGAACGGCATTACCACCAGTAGCAGTAACAGACTTAAGAAGAGACAATGCATGAATGCATGAACCCATTCTGTTTAGGTAATGCCTGGAGTTTAAAGAATGACCCCCTTTGTTAGTGTAAGGAGCCCATTTTGTATTGTTTACTCTGCCGTTCACTACAAGGAAACTTTTTATTCAAGTACTTTGTTGAGCGATGATAAAAGGCAATTGCTAGAATGATCACACACACCATATAGTTAGTATGATTTTAAAAGAGTTTGTTTATTTGCCATATGATTGTTACTAATTGTGCAAGACTTGTGTAGCCTTTGTGAGTATACCGAGTGTGCCTATGTTTGTCTATAGCCAATGACATCAAAATGCGTATGTACGTAGCATATGCACTTGTTTCCCTAGATGGCACTCATTATTGCCTGCATCATTGGTGTGATCACGTACCGGTTGGCAGCATATGCAGCCTTTGCCAGCATCATGAAGGACAGCCCCACCAGCAAACTGCAGCTGGTAGGATCCCTCATCACCCCCCAGTTAGCCACCTCTGTCACCGCCTCCTGCATCAACTTCGTCATCATTATGATCCTCAACCTCACATATGAACGAGTGGCCATTTGGATCACTGACATGGGTGAGGGGCTGTTTAAAAAAAAATCTGTTCATCATTGTATTTTATTTCAAATAACTGGAATAACAGAGAAAAGGGAATATCTTGCAGAAGATCGCAAGTGAATTGCGATCTAGAATTGTTGTTCAGAACTGAATTCAGTCCTCCATTCTGTTGCAAAGGAGTTTGGTCATTAGAGTATATATTTAAAACGAAGTAAAATTGCAATTGACCAATTGGTCTGCTGAGGGAATAATATGTATTATTATACTCAAAATGCCACAAAACAGGGAATGAGGGCTGTTGCCAAATATGTTATCCACTGAATGAAAATCCCTATTCTTGTCCCAAAATTTAATTTATTATTGTATACATTAAGAAAAGCTACTGAATGTTAAACCAACAGAAATCCCCAAGACCCACCTGGATTATGAGAACAGGCTGACACGGAAGATGTTCCTCTTCCAGTTTGTGAACTACTACTCGTCCTGCTTCTACGTGGCCTTCTTCAAGGGCAAATTTGTGGGATATCCAGGCAACTACACCTACATGTTTGGCAAACTGAGGAATGAGGAAGTAAGTATGGGCACCTTTCTCTCACTGCCCTTTTTATGTTTGCAAGAGTAGTGGATGTAGTGAAAGGGCATAAAAAGTCAGTTTTGAACTGCTTATAAGAGCAGTGGAGAAACTGTGTGACCTAGACCCCAGAATAGAGTCAGTGAATCTTCACTTATTTCCAGGATTTGTTCGTATCCTTTTTGTCTCCCAAATATTTTGTTTTCTGAAAGAAAATAGGACTACTTAGATTCAAATATATGTATTGAACCAGGCATTATCAAAGAACCATTAACAAAAAATCAAGTGTTAGCAATAAGTCAGTCTGAGCTCAATGATTACACTTCAATCAAGCATACCGACTAATTATGCTTGATTGGTATTGACTATTCTGTACATTTTTAATTTTTCACCTTGATACTTGGCCATGAGTGAGGAATGAAACAGTACAATAAGAAAATCACAGCCACACTGGCTGCTCATCTCTCTGTCTCTCTTTTGCCCTGCAAAAAATAATCTGCAGTGCGACCCCGGTGGCTGTCTGATTGAGCTGACAACCCAGCTGGTAATCGTGATGACTGGCAAGCAGTTATGGGGCAACATCCAAGAGGCATTAGTGCCGTAAGTATTATGCCCAAGACAGATTGATGTTGCGATCTCTGGAGTGGATCAAACCATAATTCCAATCTTTCTATTTTAATATTGGCCCTCAACATTTAAAGATAGAAATAAAAATAGGAAACAAACCTGTGTGAGAAACAAAAACAGAAACTAGAATCTTTGGAACAAAAATTAACTAAGTAGACTAAAATTAAAACCAACGTTAATGTGCGGGGATCCTAATTGCACCACTTAAAAAACATAATCACCTCCCATCCCCCTCCTACACGCTAGCATGATCACAATGACTGCTGTATTCCCACGCCTGTCTGCATTTTTGGTGTGGGTTTGTGGTGCTGTAAATGTGTAAAAAAAAATAACACATTTTTTAAAACTTTGCTCAATTGGTTTCACCTTTTTTTTTAAAGCAGTGTCAGGTGCCTGACTCAGTGACCCTTTTATCTGTTTGAGGTGGCTGAGGAACTGGTGGGGGAACAGGGAGGCACGCAGTCATCCAGAGAGCCTCTACAGCCGCTGGGAGCAGGATCATGACCTCAGCAATTTCAGCCAGCTGGGGCTCTTCTACGAGTACCTAGAAATGGGTGAGCAAAAAGACAAACACACCAGTCTGCAGCATGTACACAATGCAAACACAGCATGTTCTAAGGATATACAGTAGGCTCCGTTTTTATTCACATCCTTGATGAAGATGAACAAAAGAGATCATATAAAAAACTATATAAGTAATGAGGTATATTTTATGCTCAAAAATTAAGAAAATTCCAAACCTAAATTACTAATACATTTGTTCAGAAAAACATTTTGTTTTATTAATAATATTTTTTCCCAGAAAACATCTGGATCACAATTATTCATACCCCTACCCAGAAAAATGTGTGTTTCTGGTGACTTTTAAAGTATGAAAATATCAAAATAATAAGCACAATGAAACAGCATTTTTATGTTAAATACTTATATTGAGCTTCAGACCTACACTGTCCCTCCCTTTGCAACCCTAGTGGCCATCTACAAATGTTTATTGTAGTTAAATGTGCAATGCTTTGCAGCCTGTAGCACCAACCTTGAGGGAGCATAGGTGTGGGCCGGACCTGTGAAAATCAATTTACAGGAAATGAGTGAGCAAACAGTATAATTGTCCATCCTCATTCTATTCCTTGTCACAATCTTCCTGACCATGCTGAATACTCTCTGATGAGGCATTGCTGTGCGGTATGCACAAAAGTGCCTTCATCAATTTGGCAAGATTCTGGAACCTCCCATCTTTTCCAATAATGGCCCAAATTAAGTCAATTCTTGTTTCCTCAGGAGGTTCTGCCCTGCCAGCCACCTGGTACTCCATCACTTCCTCCCTAAGGCTATCCAGGTCCAGCCTGAGCTGTGACAGGCTTTTCCCTAGCTCTAACACTGCAAATAAAAATGAACAAATTCAGCCCAAATTAGCTGGATATTAGGTTCTCTCTGTAACCAACCAAACTATCCATCCATCCATCCATCCATCCATTATCTAAGCCACTTATTCCTGGTCAGGGTCGCGGGGGGGTGCTGGAGCCTATCCCAGCATGCGTTCCGGGCGAGAGGCAGGAATACACCCTGGACAGGTCGCCAATCCATCGCAGGGCCCAACCAAACTAATGAGATCAATTTTAAAAGTTTCATTACTGCACCTGAGCTTGGGGAAAACTGACGCTGGGACTCAAGGTCCAACACGATCAGATTTTGGAGGATGATATTGTCCAGGGGTAATGCTGTCACCATCTTTTTGGTCACAATAAAGCTTACTTAAACATCCTTGGCACTGAAGAGGAAAGGTCATCCATGTTGTCCCCCAAGAATGTTTGTGTGCATCCTGTTCAAGAAAGAGGTCTTCATCTGGCAACTGTAACTGTCAACTCGTGTCCTTGAATTTGATGTCCTTCAGTGGGACATCAGCGATAAGGTGGGCAGGGAGAAATATTTCCAGGAATCTTCTTAACAGGCTGATCTACTTGTGCAGCCTATGTACCATCACCCCTTCAGCCTAGAGACACATGATGGATTTATCAGTTATGAAACATGAAACAAAAGGGCCAGAGCTTAGCGGGATAGAGAGGGAGGGATCAGGTCAGTAGGAGGGGGACCACATTAATGGTCTAAGTGTGATTCATGGATGCATCTGCTAAAGCAAAGGTAGGTATACAGGTAAGTATACACTCGGTGGCCACTTTATTAGGTACACCTGTACACCTGCTTGGTAATGCAATTATCTAATCAGCCAATCATGTGGCAGCAACTCAATGCATAAAAGCATGCAGACATGGTCAAGATGTTTAGTTGTTGTTCAGACCAAAAATCAGAATAGGGAATAAATGTGATCTCAGTGACTTTGACTGTGAAATGAGTGTTGGTGCCAGACGGAGTGGTGTGAGTATCTCAGAAACTGCTGATCTCATGGGATTTTCATGCAAAACAGTCTCTAGAGTTTAGAGAAAATGGTGCGAAAAACAAAAAACATCCAGGAAGCGGCAGTTCTGTGGGCGAAAACGCCTTGTTAAAGAGAGAGGTCAGAGGAGAATAGCCAGACTAGTTCAAGCTGACAGGAAGGCGACAGTAACTCAAATAACCATGCGTTACAACAGTGGTATGCAGAAGAGTATCTCCGAACGCACAACACGTCGAACCTTGAAGTGGATGGGCTACAGCAGCAGAAGACCACACCGGGTTCCACTCCTGTCAGCTAAGAACAGGAAAGTGAGGCTACAGTAGGCACAGGCTCACCAAAACTGGACAGTCGAAGACTGTAAAAACGTCACCTGGTCTGACGAATCTTGATTTATGCTGCGACATGCAGATAGTAGGGTCAGAATTTGGCATAAACTAAATGAATCCATGTATCCATCCTGCCTTGTGTCAACGGTTCAGGCTGGTGGTGGTGGTATAATGGTGGGGGAATTGTTTTTTTGGCACACATTAGTCCCCTTAATACCAATTGAGCATTGTTTAAATGCCACAGCCTACCTGAGTCTTGTTGCTGACTATGTGCATCCCTTTATGGCCACAGTCTACCCATCTTCTAATGGCTACTTCCAGTGAGATAATGCACCATGTGACAAAGCATACATCATCTCAAACTGGTTCCACGAACATGACAATGAGTTCAGTGTACTCCAATGGCCTCCACAGTCACCAGATCTCAGTCCAATAGAGCACCTTTGGGATGTGGTGAAACAGGAGATTTGCAGCATGAATGTGCACCCGGCAAATCTGCAGCAACTGCATGATGCTATCATGTCAACATGGACCAGAATCTCTGAGGAATGTTTCCAGCACCTTGTTAAATCCATGCCACAAAGAATTCAGGCTGTTCTGGGAGCAAAGGGGGTTTCTACCCAGTACTAGAAAGGTATACCTAATAAAGTGGCCACGGAGTGTGTACAACAATTTGTAAGTGTTCACTGGTGATAAGATGCAGTAAGTTTATCCTATGATAGGCTCACCTGAAACGTTGAAATCTGACAGTGTTTTCGGAGCCTGGGAGAGGAAGAGGAAGAAGAACTTTCTCTCCTTGCTGGCTAAATGGCTTGCCAGCATCTTCACCTTGCCAAGCTTCTCCACATCCTCGTGACTGTGAAAATATGCCTGCAGCGCTTTCCACTGGTTGAGTACTCGGTTTATGCAGGTCAGCAGGCTGAGCCACCTCGTTGCGCAGTACCTGAGAAGCTTCAGAGTCTCTGAGTCTGTGAACTCAACAAACTCCTTGTAGAGCTTGCAATGCTTGGCACTAAAGATAAGTTAAAGTAAAAAAAGGAAATAGGAGGAAATAAATGGTTAAAAAGTTCAATATAAAATACACCAAAATACATCCAATATCTGTCAAAATGTACCAGAGACTATATTTTATTTTATTTTTTATTTTACCTTTATTTTACCAGGTAGTCCCATTGAGATCATCGATCTCTTTTTCAAGGGAGACCTGGCCAACATAGCAGCAAATAGGTTACAGACAGAACATACAGTACACAACAGAAAAAAACAAAAGGAAAGTGCATTTGGAAGTCAGAAGTTAAAATACCTACACACATTGACAAGTACCAGCTGAATCAATTAACATTTCACCTATGCAAGCTTTAAAATTAGGTAGAGGGACCATTTCGCTTAGTTTCAAGTCTTTTTGGAGACTATTCCAAGCAAGCAGAGCAGAGCACATAAAAGCTCTCTTTCCAAAGACAGTCCTTGCACTTGGCACATGTAACAAAACCACATCCTGCGATCTCAAGCTGTAATTACCCACAGGTCTCTGTGCAAGAAGAGAACAGATGTAAGAAGGCAGCTTACCTAACATAGCTTTATAAATGAACATGTACCAGTGACCGAGCCTCCGTAAAGTAAGTGATGGCCATCCAGCCCTGGCGTACAGAGTGCAGTGATGAGTAAGTGCTTTGCAGTTTGTAACAAATCTCAGTGCACTGTGATAAGCGGCATCTAGCTTGTGCAGGTAATGTACAGGAGCATTCATATAAAACAGATCACCATAGTCAAGCACTGGTAAAAAGGTTGCTGAGACTAGCCTTTTTCTGGCCTCAAAGGAGAAACAGGCCTTGTTTCTAAACAAGAAACCTAGCTTCAACCTCAGCTTTTTAAGGAGATTATCAACCTGAGGTTTAAAAGAAAGGTGATCATCAAGCCAGATACCAAGATATTTGTAACAGGAAACAGCTTCTAATACCTTTCCCTGAGCAGTAACAATATTTATATTTAAGGTGGTTTCATGCTTCTTCCTGGCCTTTGTGAACAGCATTACCTTGGTTTTGTCAGCATTTAAGAGAAGCTTTAGTTGCACAAGCTGGGTCTGAATAATATTAAAAACTGCCTGCAGTTTGTGAACAGCCTCCTTAATGGAGGGGCCAGCACAGTACATCACAGTATCATCCGCATAAAAATGAAAATTGGCTCCATCCACATTTTGACCTAAGTTGTTAATATAGATGGAAAATAAAAGCGGACCTAAAACAGAGCCCTGGGGAACCCCATTTGTAATGTTTAGCCACTTAGAAGTGAGCCCATCAAATTGAACACATTGTGACCTGTCTGAGAGGTAATTCACAAACCACCCCACAGCATGGTCTGATATACCGATACTAGTCAGCCTCTGCTTCAATATCTGATGGTCAACAGTATCAAATGCCTTGGACAAATCAATAAAACCAGCTGCACAACTCAGTTTTTTGTCATTGTTGCGGTAATGGTGCTATGTTGCTTTCTGAAGCCAGACTGGTGCTTAGATAGGATGTCATTTTTACATAAAAACTCCTTTATCTGTTCACCCACAAGGCTTTCAAGGATCTTTGCCAGCGCTGATAATTTAGAGATGGCCCTATAATTATTTAATAACGTGGCCTCCCCTCCTTTTAGCAAAGGCAGAACATAGGCTGACTTCCACACTTTTGGAATCACCTTGGTGCTGAGGGTGAGGTTAACCCTCTGAGGTCCGTGCTAAGCTTTTAGATGTTTTTTGATTTTGGCATGGTCTGATATTTATCTCAAATTCATCAATTTAACACACACTTACTCCAAAGTGTTTGATATTTTTATTTGAAGGACAATCACAGCTACATTTGTATGCCATCAATAGTTTGGTCAGTATCATATGCAGCTTGTAAATAGATCTACAAACACACAAGTTAAAAATAGTAATTTTTTCTGCTGTCACAAAAGTTGTGAAAGCACACACTAAACTATAGTGACGAATTGTTTTGCCAATGTGCGTTTGTTCATCAAGGTCTTGGTTATGTAAGGGTGTGAAAACAGTTTAGCACATCTGAGATCTAAATAGCTAAAAACCTGTTTTTATCAGAACTGGTCACATTTATTTCAGGCTGTGGGAGGGCTAAATGCTAAAAACCTGAATATTCATTATTCATTGTCCACACCTCTAAGATCTGTCAGATGGGCCATCTCTCTCAAAGGCCATCAGTGTTATATTCTGAGTTCCTGTTCTGTTGTTTTTTGGTCTTTGTTTATTTTTCATTCAGTCCTTATTCATTATTCTTTATCCAGTATTGCATTTTCCTGTTCTGTCACATTCTGCTCCCTGTCTGTCCTTGTTCCGTTTATTTCGAGATCCACTCCTTGTCTTGTCATGCACTTCGGGAGTTTATACTTTTCGGTTTTTTCCGCCTTCGCTTATTATCTCGTTTTCTTCCTTCTTACTTTCTAGATTGCACTTTGTATATATTAGGTAGATGTGTATAGTACTAACCAACTAATCTACTAACGTTAGGGATTTAGATTAAGTTACTAACACGCGGAATATGTTTGGCGTCACAAGACGCGGAATTCATATATTTTCACGAGTATTTGAAAACAAGCGAAATAAATAACATTTTAGGCTGTTTGAAAAGTATTCTTCCATAGATCTTGTGTGCATATTGCAATTTGTTACGTTGCAACACGCAGAATATGTAGTCACAAGACGCGGAATTCATATATTGAATATATATACGAGTATTTGATAACATTGCAAATCAAATATAGTTACTTACTCTTCGTCAGTTATTGTCTTTGTCTCTTTCCATCAATACTCTCAAACACTGCAGCGCAGAAAATCTGTATGTCTGTATAAAATCTTGCTTCAAATTGTCGGGACAGTTTATGTGTTTACGCCGGCGTTTTCACACATGTCTATCAATAATTTCCTTAAAACCAGAATAAAAATAAGACCATGCAGTTTCAACATCATCAATCAGATCAATTTTACCCCAATCAAAGTAAAACAGATCATGTAAATAACCCTGTTCAACAAAGTGTTTAGTGTCACGCTTAGTAATAAAGCGCGGTTTAACTTTCAGGACCTTTGTGTCCCTAATCGTAGCTACTACGCAATGATCACTCACATCATTAGCAAACACTCCCACTGCTGGGTATTTATGGGGAACATTTGTTAGAATGAGATCAATTAAAGAGGATTTACTAGGGGACTTAATATTAGGGCGAGTAGGACTATCCACGATCTGAGTGACATTTATTGAGATACAAAGGTTTTTGAGATCATCTGACACTGTAGTTAGCCAGTCCCAGTTTAGATCACCAAGTATCACTATTTCCTTGTAGTCAAGTTGAGATAAAAGGCTAGCCAATGATGACAAGGACTCCTTGACAGCTGAGGGGGGCCTATAGCAACCCACCACCGTAACCTGTTGGCCCTTGGACACTTCAATATTCAAGGCTAAGAATTCAAGTTCCTTACAGATCGATTTGGAAATCAACATAGATACATAAAATTGATTCTTCACATAGATGGCAACGCCACCACCTGACTTATTAGATTGGTCGGAACGATATACATTATAGCCATTCATGGAGATGACAGAATTTGAAATAGATTTGTTAAGCCACGTCTCTGTTAAAACAATAACATCAGCATCCGTCGAGTCTGCCCAAATGCGGATAAAATCTAGTTTAGATTTAGATAAAAGACTGCGCACATTCAAGTGAATAAAACCCAACCCCGACCTAGACTTAAAGTCAACTGGAGTAGTAATCTGACTACTGTTGGGCAGTCCAGGATTTGGTTGCACATTTCCCGACAGCAATAATAACAAAAAAAACAAAAAACAGGCATCTTCTTCTCTTAGTCGATGCACAAAAATCGTCCTTTACCCTAAAATAGTTAGCAATATTTTATATAATGCGTCTTATGCGTATTATGCAAAATATCAATACGCTTACCTGATGTCAAAGTGAGCATATATGCTGTTTAAGACCTCTTCAATTGGCTGGTGGAGAGCTTTGATGCCACATTCTGTTGCCAGCTGGACCAGATGACAAATAAACAACCTACACTATATGGCCAAAAGTCAGTGGACACCTGACCATCACACCTATATGAGCTTGTTGGACATCCCATTCTAAAACCATGGGCATTAATATGGAGTTGGACCCCCCTTTGCAGCTATGACAGCTGCCACTCTTCAGGGAAGGTTTTCCACAAGATTTTGGAGTGTGTCTGTGGGAATTTGTGCCCATTCAGCCAAAAGAACATCTGTGAGGTCAGGCACTGATGTTGGACGAGAAGGTCTGGCTCGCAATCGGCGTTATAATTCCTCCCAAAGGTGTTCAATGGGGTTGAGGTCAGGGCTCTGTGCAGGCCAATTGAGTTCCTCCACACCAAACTTGTCTAACCATGTCTTTATGTGAGGTACGGTATAAGGACCCAGATGCAGACCAGGATAAGGCAACAAGGAACGTTTAATTCAGGCAGGGGTCAAAACCAGTAGTCAGAGTAGCGAAGGTACAAAATCAAAATCCAGAGAGTAGTCAACAAACAATCCAAAAGTCAAAACCAAGAAATCAGAATAGGCAAACAAACAGAATCGGCAGGCAAACGCGAAGTGAAAACAGAAGGGGTGTCTCGGGAAAATGCTACAGACTCTGGCTTACAATCAATCAATGGGGAATGAAGATCAACGTTCTGACAAGGATAGAACATAAACACGGAACTTAAATTCAAGCAGGGAAGGGAAACACAATAGGAATCAGGTGTGATTGGGATGATCCATAGCCGCATTGAGTGGTGGGCAGGAACACAGGTGAAAACGATGGGATTCGCTCATACAATAACGAGGGGAAACGAAAGACACGGACTGGGAATGACACCAGACACATAGACAATATACGAACCCTGAAGAGCAGGCAGACACGTGCACAGCTTCCAGGACAAGTGGATCTGACTGCTGCATATGACACCTGGAATCCAACCGCAGCTTCATCCTCCAGACCAGCAGTGGCCAGTGCAGTAGGCTCAGAAGAAGGAACGGGTACCACAGGGGTCTGTTCTCTCAAATGTTGAATGTTTACAAAACGACCTACCTGATACAGCATCCAGAAAGTATGGCTACGCAGATGACCTTGCCATCATGCTGAGCCGACCAACGTGGAAGGCGATGGAAGAGGGTCTTAATGAAGACATGGGCACACTGGTAGCATACCTTCGGAGGTGGCGTCTACAGCTCAGCGTCGGAAAGACAGTCGTAGCGGCATACCACCTTAGCACCAGAGAAGCCAGGAGGGAACTCGAGGTGCGCGTCGACAACAAATGTCTGGAGGTCCAGCAAGCCCCGAAGTATCTTGGAGTGCGTCTGGATCGGACATTATCCTTTAAACAACACCTGGAAGAAGTCAAGGCCAAGGTGACATCCAGAGCCGCGCTGATCCGCCGCCTCGCTGGAACAACCTGGGGAGCCTCCACTAAGACGCTGCGAATATCCACCCAAGCCCTGGTCTTCTCTGCAGCGGAATACTGCAGCCCAGTCTGGAGCAGAAGCCCTCATGCGAGAAAGGTCGACGTGGCTATTAATACCTCCCTCCGGATAATAACTGGATGCTTGAAGCCTACTCCTGTGTTCCTCTTGCCGGTCCTCGCGGGAATAGCACCGGCCGGCCTCCGACGGGAGGCTGCCACCCTCGCCCTGGCCAGGAAGGCACATAAATATGACTGGCACATCTTGCACAACACCACAGTAACACCAGCACCTCCAAGCAGACCCCTACAACAAGGCAGCACAAGAGATGCTCAACTTCACCTCTGAGGACATCTCCAGAGATGCATGGTTGGCAGCAGCTTGGAAGCAGGAGTGGGAGTCGGCCGGGCCCTCCCGAGTCCACCGCTACATTTGGGACCCAGGAGATGGCGCCATTGGAGGAGACGACCTACCACGCCGGCAATGGACCACGCTGAACCGTCTACGGACTGGGGTTGGTCGCTTTGGGTCATCAATGAAGACGTGGGGCTTGGTGGACAGTGCGGCATGCGAGTGCGGTGACCCTGAGCAGACCGCCGACCATATAATCAACATCTGCCCCTTATATGGACCACCCTCGGAAGCCAGCCTCTTCGACCTAGGACCAGAGATGCGGGCATGGCTACGCGACACCGAGTTGGACATCTGACGTTACACGAAAGAAGGAATGACACAGACACATAGACAATATACGACCCTGAAGAGCAGGCAGACACGTGCACAGTTCGAAGGGGAGGAATGCATAGAGAGAAACTGCGTGCAAATGAAGCAAAACGTGAGAAGCGTACAGGGATAGGACAACGAGAGAGAGAATGATAGCGATAGATAGAAGCATGGGATAATTAGTGATTAGTAATGTTAGTAACTTAATCTAAATCCCTAATGTTAGTAGTTTAGTAGGTTAGTACTATAAACATCTAACTAATATATACAAAGTGTTATAGAAAGAAAGAAGGAAGTAAAACAAGATAAGAATCTAAGACGGAAAAAAACTAAACTATAATTTTCCGAAGTGCATGACAAAAGACAAGGAGTGGATCTCAAAACAAACAGGAACGATGACAGACGGGGAACAGAACGTGACAGAAACGAGAATGATGAATGATAAATAAACAAAGTACAAAAACAAACCGAACAGACATTGCAGAACATAACACTTTATGGACCTCGCTTTGTGCACAGGGGCACAGTCATGCTGGAACAGCAAAGGGCCTTCCCCAAACTGTTGCCACAAAGTTGGAAGCGCCCAATTGGCTAAGATGTCTTCGTATCCTGTACGAAGAATATCCTGTGCTATCCTGTGCCTATCCCAAACCCTGAGAAACAGCCCTAGACCATTAACCCTCCTCCACCAAACTTTACAGTAGGCACTATGCATTCTGGAAGGTAGCGTTCTCCTGGCATCCGCCAAACCCAGAGTCGTCCATCACACTGCCAGATAGTGAAGTGTGATTCATCACTCCAAAGGAACACGTTTCCATTGCTCCGTATCCAGTTGCGGCGTGCTTTACACCACTCTAGCCGATGCTTGGCACTGCACATGGTGATGTGAGGCTTGTGTGTAGCTGCTCGGCCATGGAAACCCATTCCATGAAGCTCCCGATGCACAGTTCTTGTGCTGATGGTGCTTCCAGAGGCAGTTTGGTACTCTGTAGTGAGTGATGCAGCAGATGATAGGCAATTTTTCAGCACTCGTCGGCCCTACTCTGTGAGTTTGCGTGGTCTACCACTTCGTGGCCGAGCTGTTGTTGCTCCTAGGCGCTTCCACTTCACAATAATAGCACTTACAGTTGACTGGGGCACATCTAGTAGGGCAGAAATTTCACAAACGGACTTGTGGCAAAGGTGGCATCCTATGACAGTGCCGCGTTTAAAGTCTCTTTACGAACCATTCTGAATGTTTGTCTGTGGAGATTGCATGGCTATGTGCTGGATTTTATGCACCTGTTGGCAATGGGTGTGGCTGAAACACCTGAACTCAATCATTAGTAGGGGTGTCCACTGACTTTTGGGCATATAGTGTATGTCGATTAGGTATGGCTGACATGGCATAGAGATGAATGGAAGTGGGTATTGCACAGTGGATATTAATGCTGTGGAAAATACATATACTGTTGACACTAACACATTTAAATCATAATTGATCCAAGAAGACATATTCAACTATTGGAGTCTTTTCTTCATTTCCTGTGGACTGTACCTTCCACTTAACTTTCTGAATCCATTCATCTCTATGCTGTGAAGGGGAGGGAGTACACTCTGATGACATCATCACATCCAGTGAACTTTTACAGATTTAGAATCAAGGTTTGATTTGGACACATGAAAGAATCTTGAGGTAGAGAAGAACATACCAAATTATGATTTTTGGGTGGTGTTCCTCTTTAAGTTGCAGGGACATGTATAGGCATGTGAAGCGTAAAGTTCAAAAAGGACTACAAAGGAGAGATAAAACACAATAACAAACATATAAAAAATGTAATATAATGGGCCTCATTTATCAATAATTTTGTAAATATGCACGTAAGTTTCCCCGTAAAATTATACGAACTAACAACTTCTGCCACATTTATCAAACGTGGCACTTCGTTTTAATCATATCCCGTGCGTATGTTGATAAATCCCAAACAGTCGTAAATTGGAAGCATATTCACGGTCCCTTAATTAACATAATGGAACCACCTCCGAAACACTATATATAGCAAAGTAGGAAACCCACGAAGATGATCCTCAGGTGAGAAATGGCATCAAAGAGGCAGAAGAAGAATTACCACGCAGAGGTGGAGGTAATACTAGATACTGTTCAACAAAACAAAAATGTATTATTCAGTAGCAGAAGCAGTAGGGTTTCTGCTCCACAAAAGGTCCAAATTGGGTAAGAAGTCAAAAGACAAGATAACCTTTTTGACCTCTATAGATCAGGAGATGGCTACAAAAAACTAAAAAGTTAAAAGATGCCGCTTTGCACCATTGTGTCAATTATTAGGAAGTTTAAAGCCACTGGAACAGTGGCTTACCTTTACCAGGTAGACGCAAGTCTATCTTGTCCCCACGTGTAGTGAGACGGATGGTTCGAGAGGCAAAAAGAAGTCCAAGGGGCACAGTTCAAGATCTCCAAAACACGACGATGCCAACATGACAATGGCCTTATAGCAGAGTTGCAAGAAGGAAGCCTCTTTTGAAGACAATTCACCGAAAAAGGCGTCTTGAATTCGTCAAACTACATCTGAACTACAATTGAAACCGTGTCTTGTGGCCGAATCAAGCTGTTTGAACATGCACATCAGTGCACATGCACATCAGTGTTATGTTTGGTGTCCAAAGAATGCAAGTAATATTGAAAAGAACCTCATGCCTACGGTGAAACATGGTGGTGGATCTTTAATGCTTTGGGGTTGTTTTGCATCCACAGGCCCTTGGGCCCTTATTAAAATAGATGGAACCATGAACTCCAGCATTTATCAATACATTTTGTCCAAAAACCTCATTAAGACAACATATTGTACCTTACCTCTGATATTGTGTCTTTAATGAGTCATAATTGTGATCCTTCATGGTTATGGTCACCTGTGAAAGATTGTACAGAGGTCAGAGTTGGCCAGAATAAAGAGTTATGAAATTCTATCAGTCTTTATTTTTGTATGGCACCAAACAGTTTCACTCCCACAGTGATCTACTGATATTCCCATTTCTCAGCTGTGTTCCTCTCCTCACTCCCACAGTGATCCAGTTTGGCTTCATCACTCTGTTTGTGGCTTCATTCCCCCTGGCACCCCTGCTGGCTCTCTTCAATAACATCCTGGAGGTCCGTGTGGATGCCTGGAAGTTCACCACACAGTTCCGCAGGCCTGTGGCTGCCAAGGCCCGCAGTATAGGGGCCTGGCAGGAGATCCTCAATGGAGTGGCCATCTTTTCTGTCGTCACCAATGTGGGTCTGTGTGTGCATGTGTACATGTCTTGTTTGCGCCATTTTTTACTGCAGCCTTGTGTATAAATTTTACTTTTGTCGAACCTGGACTATCTGACCTCGCCACCTCTCGCTTCACTTCACAGGCTTTCATTGTGGCCTTCACCTCTGACATGATTCCGCGCCTGGTCTACTTCTATGCCTATCACCCTGGCACTGAGCCCACCATGCAGGGCTACATTAACAGCAGTCTGTCGGTGTACAACATCTCCCACTTCCCCCTACAAAACCAGCCAGAGGATGGGGAGAGCCCCACCTGGTTCAATGCCTCTGCGATAACTACTTGCAGGTCAGGACCACCACGGGCAGGAGTAAGTGTGTGCTGTATGACTGTATTGGTCAGGAGTATGTGTGTGCTGTATGACTGTATTGGTCAGGAGTATGTGTGTGCTGTATGACTGTATTAGTCAGGAGTAAGTGTGTGCTGTATGACTGTATTGGTCAGGAGTAAGTGTGTGAAGAAGGGAAGAGACCTGAGTTATATGCATTTGTCTATGAAGACGTGTGTGAAAGGTTGTGGAGAAAAGTATTTGTGAGAATGTATATTTCCATTTCTGTGAGTGTGAAAATGTGTACGCAGTAGTGAGTTGAAACATTCATTGTGCTGTGACATGTTGTCATAGGTATCGTGACTACCGTTATCCCCCAGGCCACGAGAGGCAGTACTCCCACTCCACACACTTCTGGCACATCTTGGCTGCCAAGCTCGCCTTCATAATCATCATGGAGGTACAGTACCTGCACCTGATCCCAGAATCCTGTGTTTCACACCTGGGACCCTATTTTGATGCAAAAAGCCGAAATGCAACAGTTGGTTAGTGCAAAGATTGGTATTTTAGAATCCAACATCAGAACCCTGTTCTTTGCACAATTGGAGCTGGAAATATTACTTACTTACTGATTTGTTTATTTGTCAACAAGCATCAGATGCATTGCATTAAGTGTTTATAGCCAAAGGCTAATTTACAACACCTGTCATCAATAAACTACATAAAAGGTATCAGAAAATAAAAACAAACAAAACAAAATAGATGCATGAACACATTACAAATTATCAAATATCAAAATATCAAATACTAAAACGAAACACAAGCAATTGTAAATTACATGAGAGCAACAAGTATATATACTTATAAAAACTATTAAAAAGTTTATTAAAAGTACAAACGTTCTTAGCAATTCCAAAAACATTTACCTGAAAGCTCTGTTGAATGTATTAATAAATCCTATCCTTCTATAATTCAAACCTGAATGTAGATGTAGCTTATTAAATATTATTTAAACAATTGCATATTTATGTTTAACCATTAGCCCGAAGAGGCAACGTAGGACCCCCTTCCCATGGGCTCACCACCCATGGGAGGGGCCAAGGGGGTCGGGTGCAGTGTGAGATGGGCGGCGGCCGAAGGCGGGGGCCTTGGCGGTCCGATCCTCGGCTGCAGAAGCTAGCTCTAGGGACGTGGAATGTCACCTCTCTGGCGGGGAAGGAGCCTGAGCTGGTGCGGGAGGTCGAGAGGTTCCGGCTAGATATAGTCGGCCTCGCCTCGACGCATGGCATGGGCTCCGGAACCAGTCTCCTTGAGAGGGGTTGGACTCTCTTCCACTCTGGAGTTGCCCCTGGTGGGGAGGCGCCGAGCAGGGGTGGGAATACTTATTGCCCCCGGCTCGTTGCCTGTACGTTGGGGTTCACCCGGTAGACGAGAGGGTAGCCTCCCTCCGCCTTCGGGTGGGGGACGGGTCCTGACTGTTGTTTGTGCTTATGCTCCAAACAGCAGCTCAGAATACCCACCCTTTTTTTTTTTTTTTGAGTCCTTGGAGGGGTGTTGGAGAACACTCCTTCCGGGGACTCCCTCGTTTTGCTGGGAGACTTCAATGCTCACGTGGGCAACGATAGTGAGACCTGGAGGGGCGTGATTGGGAGGAACGGCCCCCCCGATCTGAACCAGAATGGTGCTTTGTTGTTGGACTTCTGTGCTTGTCACAGATTGTCCATAACGAACACCATGTTCAAGCACAAGCGTGTCCATATATGCACCTGGCACCAGGACACCCTGGGCCGCAGTTCAATGATCGACTTTGTGGTCGTGTCGTCGGACTTGCGGCCGCATGTCTTGGACACTCGGGTGAAGAGAGGGGCGGAGCTGTCAACTGATCACCACCTGGTGGTGAGTTGGCTCCGATGGTGGGGGAGGATGCCGGTCAGGCCTGGCAGGCCCAAACGTATTGTGAGGGTCTGCTGGGAACGTCTGGCAGAGTCTCCTGTCAGAAGGAGTTTCAACTCCCACCTCCGGGAGAGCTTCAACCATGTCCCGGGGGAGGCGGGGGACATTGAGTCCGAGTGGGCCATGTTCCGTGCCTCTATTGTCGAGGCGGCTGACCGGAGCTGTGGCCGCAAGGTCGTCGGTGCCTGTCGCGGCGGTAATCCCCGAACCCGCTGGTGGACACCGGCAGTGAAGGATGCCGTCAAGCTGAAGAAGGAGTCCTATCGGACCTTTTTGGCCTGTGGGACTCCGGAGGCAGCAGATGGGTATCGCGAGCCAAGCGGAGCGGCGGCCGGCGGTCGCTGAGGCAAAAACTCGGGCATGGGAGGAGCTCGGTGAGGCCATGGAAAACGACTTCCGAGCGGCCGAGGAGGTTCTAGACCACCATCCGGCATCTCAGGGGGAAGCAGTGCACTGTCAACACTGTGTACAGTGGGGATGGGGCGCTGCTGACCTCGACTCGGGACGTTGTGGGTCGGTGGAGGAATACTTCGAAGACCTCCTCAATCCCACCGACACGCCTTCCAGCGAGGAAGCAGGGTCTGGGACTCGGGGTGGGCTCTCCTATCTCTGGGGCTGAGGTCGCCACGGTGGTTAAAAAGCTCCGTGGTGGCAGGGCCTCGGGGGTGGATGAGATCCGCCCGGAGTCCCTCAAGGCTCTGGATGTTGTGGGGCTGTCTTGGTTGACACGACTCTGCAGCATCGCGTGGACATCGGGGGCAGTGCCTCTGGACTGGCAGACCGGGGTGGTGGTCCCCTCTTCAAGAAAGGGGACCGGAGGGTGTGTTCCAACTACAGGGGATCACACTCCTCAGCCTCCCTGGTAAGGTCTATTCAGGGTTCTGGAGAGGAGGGTCCGTCGGATGGTTGAACCTCGGATTCAGGAGGAGCAATGTGGTTTTCGTCCTGGTCGCGGAACTGTGGACCAGCTCTACACCCTCCGCGGGGTCCTGGAGGGTGCATGGGAGTTTGCCCAACCAGTCTACACATGTTTTGTGGACTTGGAGAAGGCTTTCGACCGTGTCCCTAGGGGAGTCTTGTGGGGGGTGCTCCGGGAGTATGGGGTACTGGACCCCTTGATACGGGCTATTCGGTCCCTGTACGACCGGTGCCAGAGTTTGGTCCGCATTGCTGGCAGTAAGTCGGACTTGTTCCCGGTGAGGGTTGGACTCCGCCAGGGCTGCCCTTTGTCACCGGTTCTGTTCATAACCTTTATGGACAGAATATCTAGGCGCAGCCAGGGCGTTGAGGGGGTCCGGTTCGGTGGCCTGAGGATTGGGTCACTGCTCTTTGCAGATGATGTGGTCCTGTTGGCTTCATCGGGCCGTGACCTCCAGCTCTCGCTGGAGCGGTTCGCAGCCGAGTGTGAAGCGGCTGGGATGAGAATCAGCACCTCCAAATCCGAGACCATGGTTCTCAGCCGGAAAAGGGTGGAGTGCACTCTCCGGGTCGGGGAGGAGATCCTGCCCCAAGTGGAGGAGTTTAAATACCTCGGGGTCTTGTTCACGAGTGAGGGAAGGATGGAGCGGGAGATCGACAGGCGGATTGGTGCGGCGTCGGCAGTGATGCAGACGCTGCATCGGTCTGTCGCGGTGAAGAGGGAGCTGAGCCTAAAGGCAAAGCTCTCGATTTACCGGTCGATCTATGTTCCTACCCTCACCTATGGTCACGAGTTGTGGGTAGTGACCGAAAGAACGAGATCGCGAATACAAGCGGCTGAAATGAGTTTCCTCCGCAGGGTGTCTGGGCTCTCCCGTAGAGATAGGGTGAGGAGCTCGGTCATCCGGGAGGGGCTCAGAGTAGAGCCGCTGCTCCTCCGCGTCGAGAGGAGCCAGATGAGGTGGCTCGGGCATCTGGTTAGGATGCCTCCTGGACGCCTCCCTGGTGAGGTGTTCCGGGCACGTCCCACCGGGAGGAGGCCCCGGGGAAGACCCAGGACACGCTGGAGAGACTATGTCTCTCGGCTGGCCCGGGAACGCCTCAGGATTCCCCCGGAAGAGCTGGACGAAGTGGCCGGGGAGAGGGAAGTCTGGGTCTCCCTGCTTAGGACGCTGCCCCCGCGACCCGAAACGGAGAAGCGGTAGAAGATGGATGGATGGATGGCATTATAATTATAACACTGATGTTATTATTGTTATTATTGCATAATTATGATTGATACCATTAATAATATTATATAATAATTAAATACCTGAGTACTGGTTAGGGGATGATTATGACAAAAATAAGGACTGAATATGTTGCTGAAGCATGCACACATATATTACAATATCACATTTAAATCAATCACAGCAAAATAAATAATCATGATATATCAGATACATTTTTTTTTTTTTTTTTACTCAGTTGAGTGCCCAATTTGTGTGTATTCATGCTCATCACTGCAACCTCCTCTGTCAATTCAGGAGACCGCAGACAACTAGATCACACACTAGAACAGTACCTTAACAGGATGAGCCACCCAGACACAGAGAGACATGCACCCAGACACTGAGATAAACACCTGTATAACCTGTTAAATGGAAAGTGTGTGGTCGTGTGCACTAAATAGTGAAATAATGAAAATCTAACAGTCCAGAAATTCTACATTCAGAGTTCAATTAAGTTGCTTTCTTCCATTACAATACACGTAATGGTGGTAATAATGCTCTGGTGCTTTTAATTACAATTTATTTTAAGGACTAGTAAATATCTGTAATATCACTGTCCTGACAAGTGTAAAAATGTATTGGGACCATTTATGACAGTTCTTGACATGTTCTGTCACATGTAGCATTATGAAGTGCTTATGACATGGTCATGAAGGTGTTATAGAGCATCAAATACAATGTTACCTATAACCAAAAACGGCTGTAAAAAATAAACAACACTTTTTTCTAAAAATATATATATTGAACCAATATATACACAATTTCTACTTGTATTTCACTTGTATGCCTGAAGAGCATACATGCATTTATTTGTTAGCATTGTGAGAGCTGCACATGATGGGCTACCTTAATAAAAACATGAGAATCATTGTGATGATTTAATCAGTGGGAAAATTAAGAAGGAAAAGCAGAATATGAAGAAGCAGAAGAAGAAGAAGAAGCAGAAGCAGATAAGAAAGAAACAGAAAATTACCCAAGTTTGGGACTTTATTGTTTTATTGTGTGAAGTTATCTTTGAATTCTGCGTGTTTACATGAGGTCAGAGGGTGCAGAAGTTAAAATTGGTAAGGAGTGATAGTCTGGGGTCATTGTAGTTATTTCTGTGTGAGACCCTGAAAAGTGCCAAACTCTCGATGCTGTATAGGTATGGGGCATGCCCCATCGACCCACTTGGAGCATAACATAGCTGCCATCCAAATAAATTGCCTTTTTTGACACTCCATGACGCCAAAAAAAATTCCAGCTTTCCATGATTTTTTTATCAACTTTGCCATGATTGCTCCATGATTTTGTTCAATATTTACCATGACAAAAGCATAGCCATAGTTATGACAGCATTAAACTACACAATGCTTTATAATTATACACTTCAAAGAAAATCCATTGTAGCAAAGCAGTCCATTAAACCTGACCTTTAATGTAACCATTCTATGTCACCACTGCAACACTGCGAAATAGCCTGTGTTTAATCAAGTTCATCAAAGCAGTTGAATTTTACTGAAGAATTAATATTTTTTAGGATCACAGGACTTATGGCCACATCGACCAGAGTGGGGTTCTCGATTTTTCAATCTAGTAATGCCTGTTAAAGCAACCAGCATCAGCTCAATGTATATATTGGTTGGATAGCGGTATCTGCCTAGATTTACAGAAATTACTCAATAATTTCGGTTTAAACCAATTGCAGTGGAATTTTTTATTATAATATTTTTTTACTACATACTTTTGATGTCAATGTTTTTTTTAATGAGGAACACAATAGCTGATTCCTACATCTGGTGATGCACTTGGACACATCATCAGTGATGTTACCTGGGGTCATTGGGTGTTTCTGGCCTTTCAACAATCAGACACCCTCACCCAGGCGACCCAGCTGGCTTGTGTCCTAGTAGCATGTGACCACAGATTGCCCCTTCTGATCCACAGCCATCTAGAGGCCTTTTCTGCTGCCTCTGTGGTGGTTCTGATGGCCTTCCTTTTTCGTACACCTGTGATGCCCAGGAGACTATAGGCCTTGCACAGTGACTGAGCTGCGAAGCCTCTACAGCCCACCTCTATGGGCACACACCGAGCACGCCACCCCCTTCTGCGGCACTCTTCCACCAAGTCTGCGTACTTGGCTGTCTTCCGCTCATTGGCTTCCCCCATCCGCTCTTCCCAGGGAACTGTGAGCTCTAGCAGGACCACCTGCTTTGATGTTTCAGAGAACAGCACAATGTCTGGTCTCAGGGTGGTCTCTGCGATGTTTTTTGGGAATCAGAGCTGCTTCCCTAGGTCCACCTTCATCTGCCAGTCAGGTGCTGTTCTGAAGAGCCGTACTGCTGCCTTTGGATGAGGCTTGGGCTTCTCCCCTGCTCTGACAAAGACGATCGCCTGCCTTGCCGGTCGGAGGCGATTGGTCTGGTCTATGGTGCTGCAAATTGACTCAGCAATCATCTTCAGCACCTGGTCATGGCGCCAGCGGTAGCGACCTTCACCCAGTGCTTTCGGGCAACAGCTGAAGATGTGCTCGAGTGTTCCTCTGAGGCATAAGGGACATGCTGGTGAGTCAACCTTGCCCCAGCAGAAGAGGTTGGATGGACTGGGCAGGACGTCATAGACAGACTGTATCAGGAACTTTATGCGGAAAGGCTCAGCCTGCCACAGCTCGGACCAGGTGATCTTGCGGTCTGTTGCCTGCTCCAATCTTGTCCATGCACCCTGCTGCCGCATCCCCACCATCTGACTTGCGCGCAGCTCCTCGACCCCAGCTCTTACCTCCTCTTGGACCAGTTGGCATCTGTCTTTGCCATGGGCTTTGTCATAGCGGGTTGTTGGAATGCTACCAAGCCCTGGTCGGCCAGATGCCACTGGCCCCACCAGAACGCTGTGGCGTAGCCGTGACTCAGCCTCGTCCACTGCATCTTGCGCCCTCCACTTCCTCCCAGTCCTCACCTCGATGCCGGCCTGGGAGACTTTTGGGTCACTGGACTCCCTGTACTGCAGCACCTCCCTTGCATGGGTAACCTTAAACTCCTCATTCAGGCTGCTCATGGGAAGTTTCAGTTTGTTCTTCTTCCCGTACAGAGCGATGCTACTCAGGCTTCATGGCAGGCCCAGCCAACTGCGGAGGTGATGGCTAATCCGCTCTCAACAGTGGACAGTGGGAACCCGTAAACGAGCAGAGGCCACAAAATCCTGGGGAGGATGCCGTGTTGGTAAATCCAGGCCTTGAATTTACCTGGGAGCCCTGACCTGTCCACCGTTGCCAGCCATGCCTCCAGCTCCCGATTTGTGGCCTTGATGGATGCAGCGTCCTTCAGAGTGCAGTCAAAGGTCTTGACAAGACTCTTGATGGTTTTCTCGGTGAATGATGGGATCTGGGTACCTTCCAGAGACCCTCTTCAGTACCAGGGACCTGGATATTGCTGGCTTAAAGAACATCCGGGCCCAATTGATGAGCCCACTCCGCAAAGAGATACGATTAGCACACTCAGCTAAAGACCAACGTCCCCAGCCAAGGGAACTAAACAGGGGTGACATCACCTTCTGCAGTGGTGCCTCTAACTTGTGCCTCTGAACTCTGAAGTTTTAAAACCACTGGTCTATACACTGTTTTGGTTTCTGTTCCATATCTGTGTATTTGTGTATAAATATATTTGAAAATGAAATCAATTGAATAAACTGTTGTAGCAATGAAATCCAAATAACTATGTGACTTAAGGCCTCTACATGCTACATGCTTCTGCATAACTTGTGCGACATCTGTCGCAAGCACTCTGCAATTTATACAATTTATACTTCTGCGCAACATGGTGTCCTTACACTTCTGTACACTAGTAGGCGTCAATGTATTGAACAAGGTCGGTAAAGTTTTCATGAAAGCAGGGAAACTCCTGTACCATCAAACTTCTTCAGCCAATCTTTCCTGAAGCTGGTTTCATTGTATACCGTGTCGAACAGATGATGCTAGCTATCTATATCGTTAGCTACTGTTAGCAAGCTTTATTTGGCCATGATACCAGGTTGCTAGCTAGCTAGATATAGATAGTTTTGCTTAGCTAACGTTAATATAGTTCTATACAGGTATGGTATGCAGCCACAACGATGTCTATCGCTGTATTACTGCACTGATCTCTTGTGCGAACTATGATTGTTCTTACCATGTGTTGCAGCCCTTGGTTCCAATTCACAGAGTCTCGACTGATGCATAAGGATTTCTTTATTAAAGTTGGATTTGTGTTGCCATCCTTAGCACCGTGAAAACTGGAAACGAATATAAACAAACAAACAAACATTTCACACACTGGTTTCCACAGTACAGCAAACAATCATTGAATAAAATTAGCATCAAAACGACCATGATTACACAAACATAAAATCATTCATACACGCATTTCAATTCACAAAGTTTACAATCTGAATCAATAAACAACCATGCATACCTCGCTGCGCTCTCCAAGGAATGCAAACATGATGGTCCTTTCTTCTCGTATTGAACACACGCTCAAGAGATACAAAGTATCCAATCCTGCTGCCGCTCGCTCAAAGTCGCATCGATCCAGATAGATACAAAGTATCAAACACTCCTGCTGCGCTCCATTAACAGGTGCTCAAAGTCGCATCGAGATACAAAGTATCAAACATTCCTGCCGGCTCCATTAACAGGTGCTCAAAGTTGCATCGAGATACAAAGTATCAAACATTCCTGCCGGCTCCGTTAACAGGTGCTTGCCTACGGGGCGACCACAGGGACAAATGTGTAAAGGCCTACTGGCTTCGAATTGGCCAATAGAATCCTGGTAAATTCCCACACATTTCAAGGCATACAAGTCATCATCATCGTCGTCATCACCATCATCATAAATGTCAGAATATTATTAAGTAAATTACAAAGCATATTATCAAATCATTTGCATAAATAATATTTATCGATACCCCATGACACAGATGCAAATCTTAAAGTGGTCCTTTACACCATGTATTAATGCACGTCTGGTAAGTCGCTCTGGATAAGAGCGTCTGCTAAATGTGAAAAAATGATGTACTAGCTTGATGAACTATGAAATATGACAGCTCCACCTCCATTCGCTAACCAACCAAACAATGCTGTGCAACATCTACGCGACATGTTCCGCTCCGGTCGCGAGTTTGATTTTTGTGCTAGGTATGCGACATCCTCTGCAACATCCTCTGTAACATCAACGCAACCTCTGCGACATGTTGCAGAGGATGTTGCAGAGGATGTCGCGCTGCAGCCGATCAAGCAGGTAGAGGCCTTTACTGCTGCATCTGTTCAAGGGCAGTGATTATTTGTGTCCAATGTCCAATCAAATATGAGGTAATGACGTTGAGAAATAGCATTAATTTCAGTGATGGTTTTAAATGCTAAACCCATAAATTTTAAATACTTAAATACTACATTTTTTAAAATAACTAACTTTAAATGTAAATCCTATGTGACCCCCTCTCCTCCTTCCTCAGCATGTGGTGTTTGTGGTAAAGTTCTTCGTGGCCTGGATGATTCCGGACGTGCCCTCAGATGTGACGGCCCGGATCAAGCGTGAGCGCTACCTGATCCAGGAGTACCTGCACAACTACGAGGTGGAGAAGCTCAAGGTCCAGCTGAGTCAGAGCAATGGCCACAGCAACCCCGACCCTGCCACCCGGGTGTGTGTTACCGTAGAAACACACAACGTTTATTCTGAGTGCCTTTAACAGTTCCCCATCCGCTAGTCTTCTCCTGGCTTTCCACTGTTTGAGCAGAGCCTGGAAAGGAGTTCCCTATCTGATATGAGGGTGTCAAAGTGCAAAGTGTCCAGGATCTGCCAGGATGCATATTTACACCCATTTTCTGATATGCCTCTGTGTGCTTCAAACTGCTCTGCCGCTCCAGAGAGAGAGAGAAAATATCAAGTACAAAGTCAATGAAAAGTCTCAAATGTCTGTGTAGACCTATGTTTAGTGTTTTTCCGAAAAGGCATTTTTATTTTGTTTATTATTTTGGTTTATTGTTATTTGGCCTGAACGTGAGGTTACAGCTGAAGGTCTTTTTATTCCCTTTCTCTCTATCCCCATGGGGGACAATAATAAAATCTGGTGTGCAGATCGATAACTCCAATCCCTGCATCCTGCTGTTCTGTTTCCCACCTGGTTTTGTCACACGATATGTGATAATTACTAAATATTAAAAATATATAGCAAAAGTGAGCTTATGGACAGCACAATAGACATATTTTCATAGTAAAACCATAACATAATGGCATGTGGCCAATGATACAAATACACATCATACTAATGATAATTGGCACCAATGTGGGTAAACAAAGACAGTCACAGTTTTGTCACAGTTTCCATGGACTATTACAGTCACTGAGAAATGGCTACACATATGGCTGCTAGCATAGCAACAACACACAAGCAAGCAGCTACACACTTTTCTAACTCACTATCACCATGTACATTACAGATACAGGTTAACTAAATATCTTATGTTACTTTAATTATAAATGTACACTAGCAAACATATGTGGATGCTCGAGTAGACAGTGAAATAAAACTATTTAAATTCAATAAAGACACAAAGGATAAAGACACAAATGGGGAAAAAGGGTGAGGATACATCTCCCACCCCAAATTTCAATAAACTGACCCATGAAATATGAGCCCTGCACCTCCATGGCCCAATGGGAGCTCAAAACCAAATAGGTAACATTTGCAATAGAACCAAATTACTCAGAATTGTCCAAACAAACAAACAACTGTCAGAATAAGTAGCCACCACTAGTCCCATTTCCACACAAGCCAAACAATTCCTCCTATAAGTGGGTCACTGACCCTTTTATCCCCTCGCCAGGGACTACCTCCAGCTACATGACATAAATTAAAAAGAGGGTCCATAGCATGCCTACTTAAAACTCAAGGTGATATGGAAAATTCAAGATGATTCCTAACACTGACTAGCCAGGATAAATCATTAACTAACCTGAGACCTTGTGCTGGTATTGGTTTGCTCTCGTGGTAATTTGGAACAATATTTAATGAAAATTAAATATCTTTATGTCTTATGAGGATATATCCCAAACTGGGAAAAAATTAATTAGTTAATGATGGCTATTATGCTTATGTTGTGCTTTACAAATATAAATAGCCTTGTAAGATTACCAAGTAGGTTGTTCCAGATGTGCTTCGGCCTAGCTATTGAAAAAGAGGAATAGATATGATTCACAGCCAAGACAATAATATACAAAAAGACTGCCTTTGACTGAGTAAGGCATTGGAGATGCCAAAATGTCAGTTTCGTCTGGGTCTGTTCAATAAATGTGCTAAATAGCTTTAAAGCTCTAGCTCTACATTTTTTTCAGGTTAGATCTTTGAAGTTGTTCGAGTAATAAGTATTTTTGTAAATAGCCTTATGATGCACATTATATTGTGCAAAATTTTAATTTAAATTAATTTCATTTTGCGGCATACACCACAGAATCACAGAAAAGTGGCTTTTTAAATTTTGTGGGGAGTGCATGTGACACCATGAACAGACAGCAATAATATAATATAATATATGCCATTTAGCAGACGCTTTTATCCAAAGCGACTTACAGTAATGAATGCATACATTTCTCAGTATATGTGGTCCCAGTGGGAAGCAAGAAGTTGGACTGAGGGCAATTGTGGTTCTGTCTTCATTTCTGTAACTTGAAATCCTTTGGAGTGTTTATCTTTGCTGTGAAATAGACACGCCTACAATGAGCATGGAAAGTATGGTTCATGTACTCTCCCTTCAAATAAATGAATATCCTGAATATATCTGTTATTCGGTCTGTCATTCTACTCTGTGTAGTTTGCTAATTACACATCTTTGACCTTGGTTATGGTAGCTAGTTGCATCTGATACGTAGTTATGTTGCTGTAGTAACATCAGAATTTCAGCTAGTTGGCTATGTTAAAGAAGTTACAACTCAGCTACAGTTAGCTATAGAGCAGTAGCTAAATTCAGCACGGGTACTTAGGTTCGGTATGGGTCGCTTGGCGTTGGAAAAAGCAACAAAATGTGAGAGCAGGGATTGGTAACCGTGCCATGCCGTACCGTACTGTCCGATGGAAAAATGCCATTATATTGCTCCGCTGTCATCCGCACCGGAGTGTTTTCTTTTAAGATGCTTGAGCATACATGTTGTGCTCCTGTGGAACTTCAACTTCGTCTTGCCTAAAATGCACATGACCGCATTTTTATCTGGACTTTTCTCAAAGTGTTCCCACACTTGGCTACACAAGAAACAGCGGCGTGCTGCCCTCTTCCTGTTGAAAGAGTCATTACTGAACAAGACAATTTTAAAAATTCAAACGACAAAAAACGGAAATAATTACCAATAATGTTGAATAATTGTTTCAGCCCTAGTTCACATTATTAATAATAATAATAATAATAGTAATAAATAATAATAATACTGCAGCAGTGAGTGCTACCTGAATCAAGACATATGAGAGTTTGCTTTTCCATTTTAGTACTACCAGCTTTATTAGAACAAAGCATTGAGACACCAGAAAGTACAGAGTAACACGACAAACGTATACAAACATGGTTTACACACAAAGAATCACATGCAATAATTTCTCGTAACAAGGGAAAAAGGGACTTTCATACCGACAGCATTCCTTAATTACACAAGTACTAAAACATGAACATAACTAGCTAATAAATAACGGTTGTACCATTCGCAAAGGCCTATGGGACATCACGTACACTACCAGTCAAATGTTTTAGAACACTCCCATTTTCCAGTTTTTACTTAAATTTAAGCAGTTTAAGTCCAGTGAATAACCTAAAATGGTACAAAGGTAAGTGGTAAACTGCCAGAGATTAACAAACTGGTTTAGGTTTAAAAAAAAAACCCTGAAAAATAATGTCAATGTTTGGGCAGTGAGTAGTTTCCTACACCATCAAAAGGCACTTGGAAACTGGAGGAAACTCTGACCGGAAGAGGTCTGGCAGACCCAAAGCCACAACAAAATCAGAAGACAAGTTTCTGACAGTCAACAGCTTCAAGCACAGCTTAACACTGGTCGAAGTAAGGAAGTCTGTTTCAACTGTGAAGAGAAGACTTCTAACTCTGAAATGTACATTATTTTTCAGTTTTTGGTAACCTAAACGTTTTTTTGTAACCTCTGGCAGTTTACCACAATTTCAGGTTATTCACTGGACTTGAACTGCTTAAATTTCAGTAAAAACTGGAAAATGGGGGTGTTCTAAAACCTTTGACTGGTACTGTACACAGTTAGCCTTGTGGCTATGCTACAATCAGGAAGTCATCTGCTAATAACAAACTGATGAATAGCATCAATGGTGGCTAGGCTAGCTGCTCACCGTTACAATATATTTTATTTATAATGTCATGTCTATTTGTTATTTTTTCATAACGTTATTTGTCATGCTGTTTACGTTCCTTGAATGGCAGTAGAATCATAAGACAAAGAACATAAATCATGTTTATTTTTTCTGATAAAGGTTAATCTAACAGAAAACTAAAGCTTGCCAATTGGTAATGTTAACTATCCACAAAAGCATGTCTTCTCATCTTATGGAATTAATTGCTTTCTAAGTTAAACTTGTCACTATTGGCCTAGACTGAAAGTGGGACTGCCAAAGTTGGATTGCAGATTGTGATATCCAGATTAAAGTTCACGTCTCCGTATACAGCATTAGGAAGATATTATAACATGGGAAAATTGATTGTTGCTACTTCAAAATGATTTTCAATCATCCTGGTAATGTAAAAAATGAATGAATGAATTCCTGAAATACATATATAAAACAATAATACTTTCCTTCCTGACAGAGGTGGTTAAAAACGCATGCTCTTTGTCATATGTAAAACATCATTTAGCAAAAACATCGTTTAGCAAAACTAAAAGAAACCGAACTGAGACAAAGACAAAAGCATAACGAATCGAAAATGCCAAGAAAGGCAGCTATCGATGAAGAATTGGAGGAGATCAGAAAATCTCTTAACTTCATGTCGGAAGAAGTGAGCAAGGTGGCCAAACAACAAGCCATGCTAATGGAATTAATGGACGAAGTCAAACAACTGAAGAATCTGGTTAAAGAGAAAGACAAGAAAATTGACGGACTGGAGAGAAGAATTGACGACCTGGAACAGTACACAAGAATGGAGGATTTAATCATCAGCGGACTGGAAACCACACACAGAATGTATGCTAGGGCTATGACCGGCGGTAAAGACGGAGTCGACTCCCCGGTGGAGGAACTACAAACACTCGAACGGCAAGTCATAAAATTCTTTGAAAGTAAGAACATGACTATTCAAAGTGACAACATTGCTGCTTGTCATACCCTTCCCAGAAAGGACAGCAAAACAAAGCCAGCAATCGTAGTTTGGTTTGTGAATCGAAAGCACAAGACTGAGCTACTGAGGCAGGCTAGGAAGCTGAAGGGAACAGGGGTGTACTTGAACGAACATCTTACAAAAAAGAATGCCGACATTGCCAGAAACGCACGTATACTGCGGAAACAATCCAAGATACAATCAACATGGACAAGAAACTGCAAAGTGATGATACGGCTAAATGGAACACCCGAAGAAGCCAAAGTCGTCACGATACGAGAGCTTAAAGACTTGGAACAATACAGATAAGAATGATAATGGCTGCTTGGGCCGACACTATGTCTTCAATACGCGTTTGGAGATGGGGATGGCTTTGGGTCAGGTGGACTTTGGTTTGGAATGTGTGGGAGCATTATGGATTATGGAGCTATATATTTGTGCCTGTTTGAGACGGTAACGTGACTCTGTTTGGCGATTGATGGCTGTGGACTTTGTGGACTTTCGTTCGGACTTTGTGAGGGAGCATCGCATCATGCAGTTTCGAGCCGACCGGGGAGCCGGACTTGGAGTAGGCCTAGGCCTACACTACAGGCAGCGGGCGGGCAAGGAGCCGGCCGCCGACAGGTGAACGGAATGAAAAGGTATGACTAATGACTGAGTCACTTGAAAGACAATTATTTTCAAGAGCTGACTACACAGAGTATAAAATGCATGACTTTGAATGTGATGTTGATCCGGAAAGCCATGTCTTCAATTCTATCAATGCCACTTGCAGGGCTCGAGATTAACACCGTCCCGTCGTCCCGGGGACGATAAAATATGTATTTGGGACGAACAGAAATCCTCCCCGGGACGCAGTCGGGACGAAGAGGAATTTTTTTTTTTCACTTGTAAAATGTCAACTGAGCCGACTGTCAGTGCGCATGTCACTGGCAAACGGTGCGCGTCTTCTGAGTGCTCGCCTAGTTGACAGTGGCATGAGACCACTGCACGAGACCCGCGAAAATATCAGAATGTTTAATAAAAGTTCCCGCGGTACTGGCCATCCTCTCAGTCAAGGGAGCACTCGCAAACATGTTGCGCTATTTGAAGAGGATAAACACAGCAGAAGAAGATGGAGAACAGACACAGACTGACCAACAGGGAACTGCATCCAACCCAAGTACAACCCCTGAGTCTAAGGCAGGGGTGTCAAACTCATTCCATCGTGGGCCGAGTGTGTGCAGGTTTTTGTTGCAACCAGTGCAAAACACCAGGTGATTTCAATGAGTTCCCCTGTTTGGTTGAAGAAAGAAGCTAATTAGTGAAATCACCTGGTGTAGTGCACTGGTTGCAACAAAAACCTGCATACACTCGGCCCACGATGGAATGAGTTTGACACCCCTGGTCAAAGGTAAGGACACATTTAAATCACAGAGGTGTAATGTTAGTCTATTGGAACTGTATACAGTAGTCAGCTGCTAGCTAGCTAACGTTAGCCCTGTGTGTGTGTGGCGTGTGTGAAAAAACGGTGTTAGCGCTAACTCCGTGCTGAGTGCGAGCACCCACAATAATTAGCAAGGCAACCAGCGAAGTGTAAGCTACATTTAGGCTATTTCAGTATATTATTTTTGTTAATTACACTAATTGGTTGATTCCGTGATGTTTTGGTTCATATTAGTTAAATTTTAGATTCACGCCATGGCCGGCAAATGCTTCACCACTGCTGTAGGCTGCACGGCAGTCACCAGAGCGTTCAAAACTGCATGCACTGTATCAGTTCGCCAGTTGTCTCAATTCAAGTACAAGACAGATACATAGTGTATACCATTTTGCAACAAAGTAGCTACTACCATTGCAGGACGAGTTGATTGGCCTAACGTTACATTTATCGAAACAAAAGCGGAGAAATCCGTCAGGCTACTGACGCTACACTTCACTGCGTTACACGGTTGCTAGGGCCGCATTGACTGGCGGCAATCTGCCAGCCCGTTCATTTGTTCAGTCCACCACAGAGGTATTTTACAAGCGTCTTTGAACACACAATAAACAATGATAATGCGAACCCGCGTTCGAGGAGAAATGAAAGGTTTTTGTCTGACACAACGATAGTATGAGTTACAACGTGGCATAACGTTACACAGCAGTAATAGCTAACAGTTGAGCAGTTGATTTGATTGTGAGTGTTGAACATTTTCAGTTTGTAATAAATATGGCTGAATGAACACACTCGTATTTCTTACAGTATCCATGGAATTCGACACTTTGACTCCCTTAGATATGTCAGATGATTTCTGTACTTTTCACTACATGTTTTATTAATTCATAAACTATCCTATCAGTCCTTAAAATAATAGAGTTGCAAATATCCATAATAATCTACAAGACATCATTAACACTAATTATATATATATATAAATAATCATAATGATTCTTGTGAAATCTTTCCACCTGGGAGCCTTTTGACTAAACCAATTTATTTTCTCTTTCTCTACAGAAACAAAGCTCTGGCCAAAAGGAAAAGAACATTTCTTCTAGAATAGAATGTTGTTACCTGTTGATCTAATGTGCCTATTGTTAAAATAAGTAATTATTTCAAATAAAAATAAAATTATTTATTTCCTAATCATTTGAATGGTGTTTTTTATGGCAATAACAACTATAGATGACAAAACCAAAATAAAGAAACAACATTCTCGATTTTTGGGACAGTTTACATTCACTTTGGGACGGTTACAATTGTATTTCGGGACGGTTCCGGGACGGTGGTGAAAAAAGTTAGTCTGGAGCCCTGGCCACTTGTAATTATTATACTGAGGAACAATTGAATGATAGTGTTGAACTAGATAAGACATTTTCGTTAATACATTTCAACTGTAGAAGCCTCTATGCAAATTTTACTAAGATCTATGAATATCTGAATACTTTTAAAAGCAAGTTTAAACTGATAGCCTTATCTGAGACATGGTTAAATGAAGAGAAAGGTATTGATTTCAATATTGATGGATATGAATTGCACTATATCAACAGAACAAATAAGATGGGAGGGGGTGTGGCTCTGTTTGTGGACAGCGACTTGAAATGCAGACCAGTTGAATGTATGACAACGGTAATTGATGATTTAATGGAATGTATAACTGTGGAAATTGAAGTGGAAAGAATGAGAAATATTATTGTTATGTGTGTGTACAGAACACCAGGGTCAAAGGTAGAAACATTTAAAGATAGATTGGAAGAATTATTAAGTAGGATAAATGAAAATAAAACATTTCTTATCTGTGGGGATTTCAATATTGACCTCCTAAACGTATCTAAACATAAAACAACATCAGATTTTCTGGAGTTAGTATATAGTAGAGGGCTATACCCATTGATCACCAAACCCAGTAGAGTAACGTCAACATGTGCAACATTAATTGATAATATTTTTATAAACGTCATGGAGAATAATATCACAAGTGGACTATTAATAAATGATATAAGTGACCATTTACCTGTATTCGTAACATATGACTGTCAAATGAAGAGTAAGAGAGAGGAAAATGTCCATAGATATGTAAGGGTAAGAACAGACGAGGCAGTAAACAAGTTCAGGAATGACCTCTTAAAAGAAGATTGGGAAGAGGTCTATGTAGAAGATGTAAATGCTGCATATGGGGCTTTTCTAAACACCTACTTATCACTGTATGAAAAACATTGTCCAACAGTACTACGCAAAACAAAAAGTAGTTACAATAGAAAGCCTTGGATAATAAAGGGTTTACAGAATGCATGTAAAAAGAAAAACAAACTCTACAGAGACTTCATAAAACTTAGAACAAAGACTGCTGAAATGAAATATAAGGTTTATAAAAATAAGCTGATATTAATAATGAGACAAGCTAAGAAAGATTATTATAATAAATTGTTAGAAGAAAATAAAAATAATATAAAAGGTACCTGGAATATTTTAAATAAAGTTATAGGGAACACATCTGTGTCCACAAGCCTGCCCAGTTATTTTATCAGTGATCACAACAAAATTACAAAAATATGAATGAAGTGGTAAATTAATTCAACTTTTTTTGTAAACATTGGGCCTAATCTGGCAAATGCCATTACAAAACATGAGGATGGGCAAATAAAAGGTGGATGGAGAGGGGAAAGTAAAGTGTTGCAGTCTATGTTTCTGGGAGAGGTCAACGAAAATGAAATTTTATCCATTATAGCAAAATCTAAAAATAAGACATCAACTGATAGCGATGGGATAGATATTATAATAGTGAAAAAGACGATTGATTGTATAATAAAACCTCTATGTTATGTTTTTAATCTTTCTTTTCAAACAGGTATTTTTCCAGAGAGAATGAAGGTAGCAAAGGTTATTCCACTTTTTAAAACAGGAGATAAACACCAATTTACTAACTATAGACCGGTGTCCTTGCTTGCACAATTCTCCAAAGTGCTGGAAAAATTGTTTGTACAAAAATTTGATATTTTCATAGAAAAGAACACATTGTTGAGTGAGAGCCAGTATGGATTTCGGACAAATCGATCTACAGCTGCAGCTTTAATGAATATAACGGAAGAAATAACAACAGCAATTGAAAGTAAGAAATATACAATAGGGGTATTTATTGACTTGAAAAAAGCGTTTGACACTATAGATCATACTATCTTAATTTCTAAATTACATACATATGGTGTGAGAGGAGTAGTTCTAGACTGGTTAAGAAGCTATTTAGATAATAGACAACAATATGTACAGTTTGCAGGTAACACATCTGAATATATGCAGATTAAATGTGGAGTCCCACAAGGCTCGGTCTTGGGGCCTAAACTTTTTATTTTGTATATTAATGACATATGAAGTATCACAGATACTGCAATTTGTTCTGTTTGCAGATGACACAAATGTCTTTACTTCTGGACATGATATAAAAGCGTTAGCAGACATTATTGTACATGAAATGGCTAAACTTAAAAGATGGTTTGATGAAAATAAGTTATCGTTAAATTTTGAATTTTTTTTAATGATATTTGGTTAAAAAAAAGAACTGAAAATGTGTCACTGTCTATAGATGGAGTTAACATTGAAAGAGTATTTGAACTTAGATTTCTGGGTGTAATAATGGATGACAAATTAACATGGAAATCTCATATATCACATACTAAAAAAAAGATGTCGAAGAGTATTTTTGTTTTGAACAAAGTCAAGCATGTATTAGATTATAAGGCCATGCGAATCTTATATTGTTCACTTATCCTACCATATATTAGTTACTGTGTGGAAGTGTGGGGTAATACATATACAAGCAACATAAAGCCATTGTACATATTACAGAAGAGAGCAGTAAGAATTATTCATAAAGCTGATTACAGAGAACACACCAACAAACTATTTATTAAGTCCGGACTAATGAAACTTAAAGAGTTAGTTGAGTTGCAGACATTATTAGTTATGTATAAGGCAAAAAGTAAAATACTGCCAGATAACCTACAAAAGTTGTTTGTTTTTAGTTCAGAAACTGAGGATCACAGAAGGAAATTTAATTTCAAGCATCAGTACACAAGGACCACGTTAAAGCAGATGTGCACTTCAGTAGTGGGTGTTAAACTGTGGAATTCTCTACAGAACAAATTAAAGGGCTGTAGAAATATATTCCAATTAAAAAAAATGTATAAAGAGAAAATACTTAGACTGTATGATGATGTATAGGCTGGGAATTGACTGAGGAGTATTATTTTCATTTGGTTTTCTTTGATTTCATATTTTACTGTAAATATTGGTTGAATTGGCTTTTGTTTTTGTTTATGTTTTGAGTAAGGGGCAGGTAAAATAAGAATTTTCTTCTTCCTGTTCCCTTTTCACCATGGAAGTGTAAATGAATGTGTTTAACCATGAATTGTATGTATTAGTTGAAATTATACACTACCAATGGTGAAATAAATTAAAAATAAATAAAAAAATAAAATAATGAGGGTTCACTACAAATGTAATGTTATCTACCATGGTGTGATGTGACCGTTGTTCTTGGATTTAATTTCCACAAGTTTATTTAAGCAATTTCATTTTAATCTGCTACAAGACATTTTGTTAATGACAGACAGTATATGCATAATATCTGCTAAAATGTTGAACTCCTTAAACATCATTAAACAAGTCAGAATATATATTTCCATCAAATACCTGAAATATTAATACAATTCTTATTTTTAAACCCATAATATTTCAATTATTAGCAGTTGAAATGGCTTTTATACTCTGAAAATCAAATTTTGAACTAGCAGTGTTTAAAACTGGATGTAATTCATTTTCAATAAGTAGAGGGCTTTGTTGTGATGCTTCAGCAAAAAATGTGGTTAAAACGTCCAGCGGGATGCGGAACGCAAAAGTAAAAATTATTTGAACTTTGACACCCCTACGCTGCTGTACTTGTGATCATTCAGAGTTGGGAGAAGGTGGGTCTTCCAGGTCAGTATGATCAGAACAAAATGGAGGAGAAACTCCTCCATTTATATACTGTAACATAAGCTAATTAGCTAGATACAGAATTTGCTCTGCATTTTAGAATGTAAAATGAATGTTTCTGGAAACAGAACCATTCTCTTGAAATTACGAGTCATACCAATGTTACCTTCTATACCTTCTGTAAACCGAACACCACCTGGAGGATACCTAAGCTGAAAATGTCTTTGATAATAAAAAATATGGTGCAAAATTAAAGAAAACAAATAGCTGAATCTAGCGTCTTTTCTGTCATAAGTGCTTTGCTGCTTTAATTGAACTTTAATTATATTCACATCAGGGTCTTGAATCTACCTATGAATTCAATACAGCACAATTCTACAGAGTGTGTGTGTGTGTGTGTGTGTGTGTGCGTGTGTGTGTGTGTGTGTGTGTGTGTGTAATATGCAATAACAGCAACAACCACAGTGATAATGTTCATATTGTAAATTAAGGATTTTTACATAAAATTATTTTCTACATATCAAAAGCCAGAAGCTCTCTTGCCCTTTAAAAAAGCTCCCATCTCTGGGAGCACCTCAGATTTTTTAACTACACCTTTTCCTGTTTCCTAGATTTTCAGTTCTTATGAGCACAGCGGATCCTTATGAGGATAAAGTTGATTTCATTGAATCCGGATTAAACTTAAGTCTTGTCACTTACATTTGTCCTTATTTAGTCTAAGTTCATTTGATTGAATGCTGGCAAACAAAGGTCACTGCTTGCTGGCTGGGCGAGTCAGCTGCATCCGAGGCCTCTACGCAGCGTGCCTGCTCGACGGCCAGCCCTACCTTGCGTTAATAGACACAGGGTTTGGCATCTCCCTGGTGTGGCCCGGGACCCTGCCTGGCACCACTGGTGCACTGCCTGCGGTGTGGACCCCCACTGACGAGCTGATGCAGACCGTGACGGGAGAGCGAGCTAGCATGCGGGGAAAGAAGAAGGTGTACGTCTGCCTCGGTGACCAGGAAGTGACGCATGAGTTCTGGCTGGCCGACATCATCGGCCTGGATTTGATGACACAATGGAAGGCGTGTGGATGTCCCCCAAGCGGCGCTCCAGTTTGGAGACCAGGTCGTAGCCCTCCAGTCTGGCCGCTGTCAGAAGCAAGCTCACTGCCAGACCGCGGCCTCACCCAGCGCCGCCCTGCCTGCACTGCTCACTGCCGCTCCGCAGCCACAGGCCCACAGCATCACACTGACCGCCACTGTCATGGCAAATGGTGTCCGCTTTGCCAGAATGTGTCCGGGGTGATGTAATCTGAATTTTGGACTGTAGTTGCTATGCCAACATGACGAGCTTGCATTCCTGAGTGAGAAAACCCAGAAGAATGTGTCCGGGTGACGTCATTTAGCTGTATAAGCTATATTTAGCTGACGAATAAGCTGTACAGCTAAGTTAGCTGCCTTGCTACGAACATAATATATGAATTATAATATATAATATAGCTAGCTGGTTTTATTCGTAGCTAGCCACCTTCTAGCTAGCCAGCTAGCTAGTTTTACAGCTGAGCAAGCAATTGGTATTCGTAGCTAGCCACCTTCTAGCTAGCCAGCTAGCTAGTTTTACAGCTGAGCAAGCAATTGGTATTCGTAGCTAGCCACCTTCTAGCTAGCCAGCTAGCTAGTTTTATAGCTGAGCAAGCAATTGGTATTCGTAGCTAGCCACCTTCTAGCTAGCCAGCTAGCTAGTTTTACAGCTGAACATGCAATTTTATTTGTATCTAGCCACCTTCTAGCTAGCCAGCTAGCTAGTTTTACAGCTGAGCAAGCAATTGGTATTCGTAGCTAGCCACCTTCTAGCTAGCCAGCTAGCTAGTTTTACAACTGAACAAGCAATCGTTATTCGTAGCTAGCCACCTTCCATACATTATATTCGTAGCTAGCCAGCTAACTTAACTGTACAGCTGAACAACCAAAGCATATTATTATGTTCGTAGCTAGCTGGCTATATAATTATAATATAATTATATATTATAATTCATATATTATGTTCGTAGCAAGGCAGCTAACTTAGCTGTACAGCTTATTCGTCAGCTAAATATAGCTTATACAGCTAAATGACGTCACCCGGACACCCGGACACATTCTTCTGGGTTTTCTCACTCAGGAATGCGAGCTCGTCATGTTGGCATAGCAACTACAGTCCAAAATTCCGATTACATCACCCCGGACACATTCTGGCCCCGGACACCATTTGCCATGACACCGCCGCTCCCAGGCTACAGGCCCACAGATCTGCGCCACCGTCGCCACCACCCGCCTCGTCTGCCCTGCTGACCAGCGAAACGGCTCGGGCAGCAGCAACAGCCTGGACCCCACACAGCAGCAGCAACTGCAGCAGCTACTCTGGGAGTACGCCGACAGCTTCACCGCCAGAGACGAGGATTGCAAGCACACGGGGCTGGTCCATCACAGCATAGTCACTGGCTCTGCCCCATCCATTCACTTGCGTCCCTACCGGCTTGCCCTCGCTAAGCGCCAAGCCGCTGAGGAGAAGATTTGTAACATGGCGGCCGCCGGAGTCATTGACCCATCGGACAGCCCTTGTGGCAAGTGGAGTGGGCCCCAAACGCTCAACACAAGACTGCCTTCACCATAGGACAGAGCCTATGGCGATTCTGTGTTATGCCGTTCGGAAGTCTTCGCTGCCATCCGCCAAGCTGGGCTGCGTCTGAACCCAAAGAAGTGCCAGCTGTTCCGGAGGGAAACCGCATTCCTGGGGTATGTGGTGACTACTGGCTACTGACCCGGCTAAGATCGCTGCTGTCCGTGACTGGCCGCCCCCCACCAATGTCAGCAACCTGCAGAGCTTCCTGGGCCTTGCATCCTACTACCGCAGGTACATGCGGAACTTCACCACCATTGCCAGGCCGCTTCACCACCTAACGGACCGCGGCCAGCCGTATGTCTGGGACGACCCCTGCGTCCAGGCTTTTAACACCCTTCGAACCGCTCTCATCACGGCTCCTGTGCTGGCGTACCCCGACACCAACCGACCATTCATCCTGGACATGGATGCCAGCAACGTGGGCGTTGGCGCCATCCTGTCTCAGCCAAGTGACAGTGGAGAGCAGGTGATTGCATACTACAGCTGTGCTTTGAACAAAACGGAGTGGAATTACTGCGTTACCCGTCGGGAGCTCCTCGCTGTCATCGCAGCTCTGCGGCACTTCCGGCCCTACCTGCACGTCACCAGGTTCCTTGTGCGGACTGACCATGCTTCCCTCACTTGGCTCATGAACTTTAAAAACCCCGGGGGCCAGGTGGCCCACTGGCTGGAAACGCTACAGGGCTGACTTTGAGCTGAGGCACCACCCGGGGCGACAGCACGGCAACACGGATGCCCTGTCGCGGTGGCCATGTGCATCGGTTGGCTGCGAGCACTGTCCCCAGCAGGAAGCCTGGGCCCAGTTGGCCCCGACGGTGGCCACCCTGAGGACTGTCGATAGGGAGGTTGGTTGCCTTCCCTCTCCCCCACCCAGGTCCAAGAAGCGCTCGTTCACGTGCAGAGTTGGCTGGCGGCTGGAAAGCGGCCGGAGTGGGCGGACGTGGCCGCCCTGGACACGGAAACAAGAGCCTACCACTCCCAGTGGGCTGGCCTAGAGGTGCGGGACGGCGTCCTCTATCGGCGGTGGCGGGCCCTGGGCCGGGGGGCTGACCTGTTGCAGCTACGGAGCCATGGGTGCGGGGCACTTCGGGAACAACAAGATTTTCCGCCCGCCTCAGGGGGCGGTTTTAGTGGCCTGGCTACCAACAGGACGTAGACACCTACGTGAACTGCTGCGACCTCTGCATGGCCCAGAAGGGGCCCATCTGGCGGCCGCACGCCACACTGCAGTAATACTTGTGGGGTACGGTGGGGGCCCCGATCATCCTTGGCCCATTCCCCATCACTGACTCTGGTAACCGATACGTTCTCGTGGCCATGGACTACTTCACGAAGTGGCCCGAGCCGTATGCAGTGCCGGACCAGAGCGCCAGCACTACGGCGGGGAGACTGGTCGAGGAGATGTTCTGCCGGTTCGGAGCCCCCGCCGAGTTACACAGTGACCAGGGGTGGAACTTTGAGTCCCGGGTCTTCGGGGAGGTGTGCAAGCGCCTGGGGGTGCACAAGACTCGGCCCAGACCCCTTCACCCCCAGAATGACCGCCGGGTCGAATGCTTTAACCGGACCCTGGCTACCCAGCTGGTAATCTTAACCAGCCAGCACCAGCAGGACTGGAACCGCCACCTGCCTCTGGTCCTGTGCGCCTACCGCACTGCTGTACAGGAATCAAGCCGTTGCATACCAGCCAGCCTCCTGTTTGGCCGGGAGCTTAGGACCCCTGTAGACCTGGTGTTCGGGCCCCCTCCAGAGCCTGAGTTGGAGGGTGGGCCCGAACTCGACTATCTCCGCCGGCTGCAGGAGCGCCTCCAGGTGGCCCATGACTTTACTCGCCAGGCCCAGGCTGAGGTGGGGGTGAAACAGAAATGGGCCTACGACAACCGGTGCCGGGGCCAGGCGTTCGCCCCCGGTGACCGGGTGTGGGTCTTCTGCCCCTCCCAGACCAAGGGAGTGTCCCCCAAGCTGCGGAGTCGGTGGCGTGGGCCTGGCGAGGTCCTGCAGTGGCTCGGGGAGGTCGTTTACTGGATTCGCATGACCGGGGCCAGGAGGTGGTTCTGCATCAGGACCGATTGGTCCCGTACCACCCCCTGGCGGAGGCTGCAGCCGAGGCGGCAGGTGAGTCGCCCAGACCCCTTCCCCCCAGAGACTCTCCTAGTGTGCTTGTGGGAGACCGGAGGCGAACACCGCAGCGGCGAGGAGCACCCACACATTTAAGAGACTTTGTATTGGGCAATGGGGTCGCCGGGGATGACTGACCCCCTTGCAAGGGGGCTATGTGGCGATCCGGCTGAGTCGCCTGTGAATAAATGTGTGCGCGGTGCATTCTGGGGGAGGCGCTGCTGTAATCTTAAGCGTCTCCCCCGATTAAACTGTTAAATTGTTCTGTTCTGTGTGTGCGTGTATTGTTTAGTTAACCCTCTGAGGTCCGTGCTAAGCTTTTAGATGGTTTGTGATTTTGGCATGGTCTGATATTTATCTCAATTTCATCAATTTAACACACACTTACTCCAAAGTGTTTGATATTTTTATTTGAAGGACAATCACAGCTACATTTGTATGCCATCAATAGTTTGGTCAGTATCATATGCAGCTTGTAAATAGATCTACAAACATACAAGTTAAAAATAGTAAATTTTTCTGCTGTCACAAAAGTTGTGAAAGCACACACTAAACTATAGTGACGAATTGTTTTGCCAATGTGCGTTTGTTCATCAAGGTCTTGGTTATGTAAGGATGTGAAAACAGTTTAGCACATCTGAGATCTAAATAGCTAAAAACCTGTTTTTATCAGAACTGGTCACATTTATTTCAGGCTGTGGGAGGGCTAAATGCTAAATACCTGAATATTCATTATTCATTGTCCACACCTCTAAGATCTGTCAGATGGGCCATCTCTCTCTCTCAAAGGCCATCCTGAGACCCAAGAAAAAAAAGTGTCTTCCAATTAAACTTTTTGTGATTTCATGCCACGCGGAATTCTTTAGAGTTAAACAACCATTTAGATTTTAAATGGCTAAGAAAATCTTTCCATCAATATTTGAGTTACCATTTCTCCTTTCACGACAAGCGCTTCTTGTCAGCAGCCGCCATTTTGGCTCTTTGTTACGTAATGCAACACGCGGAATGTTTCATCGGTCTCGTGTCCTTTTAAGGACTCTCAACACGCGATATTCATAGGCTATATTTTCCAAGAATCATTTACTGTTAAGTATTTGAAAACAAGCGAAATAAAATTAATATCAGCATAGACTGTTGCTGGCAGATTGCAAGCGTAAACACAGACAAGATGTAAAAAAATAAAAAAAAACAAGCGAAATTAAATAAATAGCATAGACTGTTGCTGGCTACCTATCAATGAAACCTGGTGAAGGACAATTCGAGCAGTTGGAGGCCTGTTTTAAAGACATAAAAGACTGGATGTCAGATAATTTTCTATTGTTGAATACTGATAAAACAGAGATGTTGGTCTTGGGGCCCAAAACCTCAGAAGAGGGTTATCTGATTTATCTCTTAATCTGGATGGTTGCTCTGTTGCTGCAAGTTTGGTGGTAAAAGACCTTGGTGTTACTATAGATCCTGGTCTCTCATTTGATAGTCACATCAAAAACATTTCCAGAGTAGCCTTTTTTCACCTGAGGAATATTGCCAAAATTAGGGGCTTCCTGTCATTAATAGATGCAGAAAAATTGGTACATGCCTTTGTTACATCTAGATTAGATTATTGCAATGCATTACTGTCTGGCTGTTCCAATGCCTCACTCAGGAGCTTACAACTCGTACAGAATGCTGCTGCAAGGATCCTGACTAGAACAAAGAAATATGAGCACATTAGTCCTGTGTTAGCGTCACTTCACTGGCTTCCTATAAACTATCGTGTAGACTATAAGGTACTCCTCTTAACTTATAAGGTGTTGCATGGACTTGCACCCTCTTACTTGACGGATCTACTTCATCCGTGCAATCCCCCACGTTCACTTCGCTCACAAGATGCAGGCAACTTGGTAGTCCCTAGAATATCAAAAAATACAGCAGGTGGCAGAGCTTTCTCCTATAGAGCTCCTTTACTGTGGAACAGTCTACCCATCTCTGTGAAGGAGTCAGACACGGTCTCAATTTTCAAGTCTAGGTTAAAAACACATCTCTTTAGTCTCTCTTATAGTCATTAGGTGCAGATGTGGAGGGGGCGTAGCAATAGAGCCTTCTGGTGTAATGAGCTATCCTTACTGTCACCAATCATAAGTGATGATCCGCCCCTATCAGGACTGCTGATGATGTGGTGGGATGGTCTCTGAGTGCCCTCATGGCTGCGTGCTCCCTGTGCCACTCACCTAATTAGTTATGCTGCCCTAGATTACTTCTGCTGGTGCAAAAGTGTTATCACTACTCTTCCCCCTGATCCGGTGTGATATATATCATAGTCATAATTGCACCTTTCCTCTTTTCTCCCTGGCTTCGTGGCACCTGCCCGGAGCTCACCTGCCCCAGAGTCAACCCCCCACCCCTGCCATGTGTTAGCTGGATGCCGCTGGCCCAGACCCTAGCTGCTGGTTCCATCCCCCGCCCTGCCCTGGTATCTGGAGGGATGAGGTCCACCCCACTCCTACACTTAGAATGCCCTTCCGGTGGTCTGTTAAGCCACATGAGCCTCAAGGAGCCTGTTGTTTTTCTCTGTATCCCACAATTTTCCAGGAGTTCGTCTCGACCGCCTTTTAAGGGGTCAGGGAATAATTTTCCAGTCTCCCACATTGGCTCCAATGGTTTTCTGGTTTTTTGATCCCCTCTGGAAAATGCCAATTGTGAAGCGCTGTGTGACAACCTGTTTGTAAATGGCGCTATACAAAAATAAAGATTGATTGATTGATTGATATTACCCATGACTGAGCAGTGTACGGAGTATGGGTAACTATCCTTTTCTTTATTAGAAAGAAAACTCTGAGACTCTGTCTCCTTCCTTGATACACCACCCAACGCATGCTCGCCACAATATATATATATATTTTTTTTAATCAAATGTTGGTATTTGGTATAAGCCGATGACAGACCGACATAAATTGGTTGGCATACTTAAGTTTAGCCCACGTTGGTCCAAAATATTTTGGCTGTTGACTTTTCTTCAACTGGCTTTTGCTGAATTGCCTGTGTCTTTTCTGTCATAAGTGCTTTGCTGCTTTAATTGAACTCGTATCTAACTAAACTCTTGCGTAGTACATCGTATTGAAAGGAAAAATGATACTTGCATCGACTTTGGGTGAACTGTTACTTAAACGTTTGGGATGACTATGTGCTCTTATTTTGATATTTTCGTTCGTGGTGGACACCGGAAGTGAACCCCTTAACTGCTACGTTTGCTCTGCTCAAGACTGCAACTGCCGTGTTGGACCAACGCTGCGAATTGAATGGCTTGATCGGTAACTTTACAATACTGAGTACAGTAAAGTATATGTCAAGAAGAAAACGTGGCTTGGTAGCTGAGGCCACAATTTTACGGGTTGAAACGCTGTAAGAAAATATGGCGGTATGTTGTTATCAACATCTAAAGCTGTCACAGACTCGTAGCAATCTAGCTAGCTAACGTTATACCTTTCAGATTCTAGCCTTAATGCTAAATGTTCTATTCATAATCATAGCTCACTGTTAGCTTATTGGCTAAACTAAAGGGATTGCAGATTTCAGCTCGCAGAACGCTTTGTTTTATAGCTATTTATCCAAGCTACCTCCATATGTATGTATTCAGTTATAATTTCATACATTTATGATTGGAAGAATAGACGCAAGTGCATGTAACTTAGGCTAACTTCCCAGCTGTTAGCACTAAATAAGTATTTTGTAAGTTACTCGTGACTGTACTACCATTAGCTAGCTAGCTACTGGTTTTGTATTTACTTAGCTAACACAGGAGTGCACTGTTCCTGTTATTTCCCTTTTCAATTGTTTGGTTTAGCTAGCTCGCTGATTTGCTGGTCGGTCACTATCCACAAATACTAATTCAAGATTTTTCAGCCCAAAGGCAAGGTTGGCACCAAAGGCAAGAAACAGATATATGAGGAGAACACAACAACGCTGAAGTTCTATACTAGAGTCATCCTGGGAGCAAACGTAAGTAGATTTCAGAAAAAAACTGCATTAGAATTAACAAAGCCGATAAAGCAGGGGAATTCAAATGAGACCGCCATGATATTCTTACTTGACCTGTCATGACAGTGCAAGGACCAGCGAACTCTACCCAAATACTTACCTTAACCATTAGGAAGAAAAACGCTCACGGGCATCTTCCACCGACACCCTTCCAACACACAACTTTCCCGAAACGCTACTTACCACATGTTGTTAGTTTCGTTAGTTAAAACGTACTCACGACTCGGCAGGTCAGTGGAGTGTTGCCGAGGATTAAAACTGTTCTCTCAAACAGCTTAAAATAGTAGCCTCAGAAGAGTGTTGCATATACGTGTATTTAGTTGTCACGTGTATTATTTCTCGTAGGAATATATGTTTAATGTTATAATACTGCACCACTTGGTAAATTAGATTAATAATACTACTAATATATGTAATTTAGCAGATGCTTTTATCCAAAGCGATTTACAGTAATGAATGCATACATTTTTCAGTATACGTGGCCCAAATGGGAATACAACTCACAACCTAAGCACTGTCAGCGACATGCTCTACCTACTGAGCTACAATGTATGTGATCAACATTTATATGGATTAATTTGTTTGTAACGTCATTAGCTAGTTTACTTTGATGTTATATTTTAGGCTTGTGTGTTTTCTGCACCATTCACATTTCATCGTTATAAACATTCACAATGTCCATTTGTGCTTCCTGTCTCTAATTACTATCACAACCAAATGAATTGGAACAGAAATTTAAGGAGATGTAATGTCACAGGTTATAATTTGGTGATTAAAAAGATGATTATATAATGTAGAACTGCCTAGAGCTGTGCAGTTTGACAATGATTTAAATTAACTTTTGTGATTATTTAATGCTTATTGTATTTCAAAATTAAGGTGAATTAACTTACCCCGAACGTCTGAATCATTGGCTGCTCAGCCCAAAGACCTGCTGAGTGGTGATCTGAAATTAAGCCAGATTTGGTACAGTACCATTTTTAGTTGTGTTGTCATCACATAGATCAAGTAAGAATACAGTGAAGCTTTCACTTCCCTGCTTTTTCATCTGTGTCATCTACACCATGAGCTCACCACTTACAAGTGGCTCAGTGCAGGGCCCTGCACAGACATTTTGGGGGGCAGGGGCCCAAGCAAAAAGAAAAAAAAGGGCACTCACCCCACCGACACGCACTATTCCCACCGCGATGTTGTAATGATAAGATTCTAGATCAGCAGTCCTACTCTGACATGCTTGATACATAAGCCCCCTGAATTTGGGGTTTTGAAACTTCCTTCTGTTTTCATGTTCTGTATCATTATTTTACACTGCATATATTTTATAAATTAGACATGGTACAACTACTGAACTACAGTTAGATTTTAATAACATGTTTTTGAGCATCACACTGAGAGGAAAATAAACCAGTATTATATTATATTAAAAAACGCACGTGTGCACACACGCAGACACACACACTTATATATTTGTTACATCTATGCATATGGCTGAAAAACTGATCCAGGGTCAGGGAGGTGAGAAGTATTTTGCCTTTGGAGACAGGTGTATTTGCCTCTTCTAGCAGTGTTTATGATGCTTCTTATTTCCCAATCAAAATGGATTGATTGATTGAAACTTATTTTAACAGGGAAACAGACTGTTACATACTCAAACAATAATACACTTTTAAACATCACGTTTTTAGAAAACTGTCTAAAGAAAAGGAGATGACTACACTAAACTAGCGAAATTATGCAAAACGCAACTACCTGCTTCAGAAATGAATTGCATATTTGTAAGTTGTCCTGCATGACGGAGATAACGTCGTTTTAATGATAATTAGACTAGCTTACTTGCTCGCGAGTAATGATGAAATTACAATGTGAAGGTGGCAAGTCCTACTGACCTACTTCATAGTTTTTTTTTACGGATATATAACATAAAAAGCATAAGTGTTGTTTAATCGTGGTTTCATAATGAAAAAAGTGCCGTAAAAATTCACCGTAACCGAACTGGGGCTGGGGATGCGGTGCTTTTCATGACAAGTTGTATTCGGAATGTCGGAAGATGCGAAGTTGATTGATTAATTGAGACAAAACCATTTGGAAGAATACTACTATACATTTCCCTCTTTATATTTGATAGAATTTCAATAACAAATAAAGAAAAAATGTAATACAATTTACACCAGCCAAAGAAAGGGCACTTTTTGACTCAAAAAAGGGCAGGGGCTCAAGCCTCCCTTGGGCCCTATCTGTACATGTGCCTGGCTCAGTGTGTCCCAGAGTTACACTCAACGAGGCGGGTTCCGTTTTGGAGGAAGTGGTTCATCGCCTTTGTCACTGCCGGTCCCAGAGCTACAGCAAAGAGCTTGCAGTATGAGGGGGGATCGTTGACATGAAAAGATGGTACAATTGGCTACTAAACTGAGAGAAAAATGGCGGAAAATCGGAAACATTACTATTATTATTTTTTTAAACAGCAGATATTACGGATGAATATGCACCGATTTTACGCAATTGCATGTGTCCGTTGCGCATAATTCATGCCTATGATAGCATAGCGAGCTATGTTTATGATGTTAGTACCTAGCTCTGTGGCTAATTAAGGAAAGATCCCCTTGGCCCAAATTGATCAGCTGAATTGACCAAGGTTGATTATGTCAGTCAGTCAAACAGCCAGCCACAAAGCTAATGTTAGTTAACCTCTTCTCCAGGTATCTATGGCTATGCCAAGCTGTATCAATGAGAAAAAGCTCACCATCTCAGATTTTGCTGAATTTTGAACAGAAGTTATGCATATATGAGTTGAATTTGGACTAAATGTAGATTTGGAAAATATATATATTTGGGAAAGCCCACTACACCAGATTTCTTAAAAACCTAAAACTAATATACCATGAATAGAAAACGGTGGTTTCTATATTACTGGTAATTAGTAGGAAGCTGAATATTGGATGTATTCTACACACCATTTAGTGTCTAAATTTGCCTTCGGTTATGAATATGCCTAAAAGTATAGCCAATGTACAGAATGTTTTGGAGGACTTTGAGATAAGGGAAAGCAGAAGTACTACAAAAACGTAGGATAAATAAGGCAGCCGGCCCGATGACATACAGTATCAAAGAACTAGGGGAAATTATATATAAAACATTGACAGATATTCAATATATTATTATGGAATCTACAAACATTGGAGAAATACTTTATAATAGCTTTGCATCTTGTCTGTGTGAAGCACTTACTGATTGCTGGGAGACAGTTTCCGAAAGTATTTATCTTGTCATGTTGACTCATTTGCATGAGACATTTAGCATGAGAGAAGGCACAATAATTGATAAATGGTCCTGCTCAACGTTGGCATGCCGACAGCTTTTGCAGACAGTGGTCCGATATATGCATGCTTGCTGAGATGTTATTATATTACTTGCTATGAATCCTGTCAACAATGTTTCTGTCAACAACGCTCTGTTACTTATGAAAAACATAACTCCGTAACGTTAGCTTAAAGGTCCTGCACTGTCATTGTATTTCATTTGTATGTAAATTATCTTACATTATATTAGAGTGTGCCAAAAATCATCCTTAATACTTTTTTCCCTGATTAAAATGCTCAGAATTGGAGCGTATATCTTATCTGTCATCTCTGACTATGAGCAAGGTTGTATGGCAGAGTGAGCGTATTAAAATAAGATGGGTTTCCTGATGTGAGAAATACTCTCAGCCAATAGGATTGAAACCAGAATTACTTGGTTTTTTTCTTACAGCTTTATTGGCGTACCCGCAATTGTCAGTTTAAGCTTTCATCTGGTTTCTCCCAAGCATCATCCTGTTTGATGAAAAACATGATTTTGATGTTCAGGACCTTTAATAGCTTTTGAAATGTTTATGCGTAACATTAGTGATTTAGAACTGAGATAAGGCACGTTGTTGTGCATATATACAATAACAAAACCTGACTGTCGGCCAATCAGAATTAGTAATTTATCCAAGCCCTGGTATAGATATTAGTAATGTCATTTGTTATCTGGTGGCATAAATGGATTTATAAACCTAATCATGATTGCAACCAAAAAGACTAATGTAGGAGACAATATCATAAGCTAAAGTGGCTCTCTCCATGCCTGGATCCCACTTAGTAAACCGTGATAAACAATTTGGAAGCAAGTGACTTTAGCTTTGATATAATCTAAAAACAAATTTTCTGCAAAGTAGTTGATTTAAGGCATTTGGCGGTTAGAACGAGATGCTGGTAGCTATGTTAACCATGCTGGAAGAGTCCTTTATCTGAAATCAGTTTTGTCATGCACAGTTTCCTGCTCAACCTGATATATAAAGTAAGCTTAGCTAGATGGAAAGGAAAACAAGGTAGCTTTACTAGCTAACACTATGCAAGTTACACGTTAATTCCACGTAACACAAGAACACTAAGGAGATGGCTATGTAGATGGAAAACACGGTGTCATAAATGTGGTGTCAAGCCATAACCTGTAGCATAATATGTGCATTTGTGGGTGGCTTTGGAACTAGCGATGACAATGCACTGTTCATCGTGACTGGGATAGACTTTGCCTGTTAATAGGACTTATTGGATACATGGATGACAATTTAATCCAATAAAATAAAATCTACAGTATCTTCAATCATTTTTTACATAAAAGAATGTAGCCACCAACACCATGGAAAATACCACACACAACCGCAAGTTATGTTTATTACTTTTGCGTCAAATGTCTGCAACTCTGCTGCTGCATTGACACAGCTTGTTGATTTTTGTCAATCAAATACACTGGGGGAGATTTTAAATTGACATTGCTACATATATTGTAGTCTACACTTGAATACAGAATAGTTAACATTTCGCTACCAAATATGAAAGTAGCTGACTAGCTGGCTAGATAATGTTAATTGGCATGCAGCTAGCTATACACCACCATTAAACACTGCAAACTGGTATGGTTTATTAATTATTAATGGTTTAAATTAATAATACTAGCTAGGTTGCTATTCAATATGCTATCTAGCTGATTTCTAAACGACCAAATACCTTAATTTATAACAGTTATGAGCTCGTCCTACTTTTAATTTGTGTTCAGATTTTCTAGCGACAGGGTATTCCCCTCCCTTTCATTTTGCAATTGGCTGGATGCTGCTTCAAAACATGGAAGTTGAGCTCAGCATATACTCGATTGAAGGTTTTTTTAATTTTTAATTTTATTTTTGTTTTCTGATTTTATCCTGTTTTTCTCCCAATTTGGTAGCCAATTACACCTGCTATTTTCAGGTCAATCCTTCCCTCATAGTTTGCTGCCGTAGCACTGAGACCGGCAGTGACAAATCGTCTCCTCCGAGACGGCACTCGCCAAGCTGTCGAACGTAACTCCGGTACTCCAGAGCCACTCCTGTGCGCATCGAACATCTTGTCGGGTTCCCTCCCTGGGGTGGACAGCCAATTGCCATCCCCGATGGCACTCCCGGCCAGAGCCGACTCTGGCGCAGCCGGGGAATCGAACCCCGGTCGCTGTGGCCAGTGTCGGATGTTGAAACCACGAGGCCACGATTGAAACTTTTTTTGATGGTAGCCCAAGTTTCAACACTTGCCTGAAGCCACATGTGAATGTACCTTTCCTATAAGTGCACAGAAGCTAGGTAGCTGTCTACACTGTGTTCATAGCTTTTCCTGTGTTTCCCTGTCATGTTGTATCTTGATTAATAAAATAATAATAAATTCAGGTGCCATCCTGGGCTTTGATAGGGCTCTAAGGCTGTTTTCAGTGGTTTGTTGATCTAGATGTTAACATGCTCTATAAATACACTCCCCTCTCTGTTTGCAGGCTATATTCACTGCTGTAAACCTCCTTCTCTTTTACAGTTCTTCAACATTTTGGACATGGGTAAGTTTGCAGTTTTTCATGGTCTCTTGAAAGCATAACACTTAACTTATTGTGTTCATATTCAAACGATTAGATATCTGAATGTTTGACAACAACAAGAAGCTTATCTGGGCTCTTAAATGTGCCTACTAATAACTCTTAAAACCAATTTGTGTGAAATTCACCCCATTGTTCTTCTAACAGAACTTAACCTGAAATATCTTCTGTAATTCAATTTATTAACCCCTGTTAAAATCCTCAAGAAAATCTCCGTTTGGTGAGCCTGAATAGATGATTTCTTTATTTATAATGAAAGAATTGTTACCAGGAACCAGTTTTGTTGCCCATCTTTGTACTTTGTCAATAGCTTCGATATCTTTATTGTGGCGTGGTGCCCAGGACTGCGCACAATACTTTTAAAGTGGTCTGAGGAAGGCATTGTTATATAAACTCCTTTGATTTGTATTTAATACTTTTAAAAATATATCCTTCAAGATCCTTGAGGTGAAGTGATAGTTCACCGACAATTGATGTAAATATAATTTTTTCCCAAATGAACCACATTGCTGATTGACTTGGTTACAAATTACTTATAGGTAACTGGGATAAGGTAATTTTATGGCAAAAATAATATTTACATTGATTTGCAGTTAATTTTATATTGTTATTGGCCAAATGCAAAACTGTACATTTGCCTACGTTAAGTGTAATTTACTAGGCGTCTGCTCAGTTCTGGATTCTGTTTAAATATTTAATTTTAGTAGCTTAACTGTTTTATAAACCCCTGCAAGCAGTAAACCTAGTACAGGTAGAAGTTAGTGTAGCTCCTCCCACTTGATAAGGAGACCTGAATGGTTTTCTATGGTTCGTCAGATGTTCTGTTTATGTTTTACATTCTTGTAGCTCTTGCTGATGTTTGCACTGGCAGTTTACATGGGAAGCTACCGCTCCATGTCTGCGATGGCTAAGCCCGTGTTTGCAGAGGACGGCAGCCTTCTGGATGGTGGGATAGACCTGAACATGGAGCAAGGGATGTCAGAGTGAGTATTGAGTCCATAAATGTTAGGTGCACAACACCTGCTTTAGTGTTTGTATATCTGTGTTAAAGTGTAGGCACCAGCGAATTTACCTTGCAAAAGTGATGACACATGTCTATCAAATACCCCCTAACTAGGTCATAGTAAGTTTGTGATCATATTTATTTGAAAACATATTTGAAGTTTAAAAATCTACCCACAATGCAATATATTTGATATGGTAGATAGAACATGATCTGGAGCTAGCTGCTAGCCTGCTAGCTATAGGACATGAGGACATGAACGTCCAGGAAAACAGTTGAGAACCCCGGGTGTACAGTAATACACCCATGGCCAAAAGTTTTGAAAATGACACAAATATTAATTTTCACAAAGTCTGCTGCCTCAGTTTTTATGATGGCAATTTGCATATACTCCAGAATGTTATGAAGAGTGATCAGATGAATTGCATTTAATTGCAAAGTCCCTCTTTGCCATGAAAATGAACTTAATCCCCCAAAAAACATTTACACTGCATTTCAGCCCTGCCACAAAAGGAATAGCTGACGTCATGTCAGTGATTCTCTCGTTAACACAGGTGAGAGTGTTGATGAGGACAAGGCTGGAGATCACTCTGTCATGCTGATTGTGTTAGAATAACAGACTGGAAGCTTTAAAAGGAGGGTGGTGCTTGAAATCATTGTTCTTCCTCTGTTAACCATGGTTACCTGCAAGGAAACACGTGCAGTCATCATTGCTTTGCACAAAAAGGGCTTCACAGGCAAGGATATTAATATATTATACGCCATTTAGCAGACGCTTTTATCCAAAGCGACTTACAGTAGTGAATGCATACATTTTTGTGGCCCGAGTGGGGATTGAACCCACAACTTAAGCGCTGCCAACGCTGTGCTCTACCAACTGAGCCACAGAGAACCACATATTGCTGCTAGTAAGATTGCACCTAAATCAACCATTTATCGGCTCATCAAGAACTTCAAGGAGAGAGGTTAAATTGTTGTGAAGAAGGCTTCAGGGCGCCCAAGAAAGTCCAGCAAGCGCCAGGACCATCTCCTAAAGTTGATTCAGCTGCGGGATCAGGGCAGCACCAGTGCAGAGCTTGCTCAGGAATGGCAGCAGGCAGGTGTGAGTGCATCTGCACGCACAGTGAGGCGAAGACTTTTGGAGGATGGTCTGGTGTCAAGAAGGGCAGCAAAGAAGCCACTTCTCTCCAGGAAAAACATCAGGGACAGACTGATATTCTGCAAAAGGTACAGGGATTGGACTGCTGAGGACTGGGGTAAAGTCATTTTCTCTGATGAATCCCCTTTCCGATTATTTGGGGCATCCAGAAAAAAGCTTGTCCGGAGAAGAAAAGGTGAGCGCTACCATCAGTCCTGTGTCATGCCAACGTAAAGCATCCTGTTCCAAACATCCTGAGACCATTCATGTGTGGGGTTGCTTTTCAGCCAAGGGAGTGGGCTCACTCACAATTTTGCCTAAGAACACAGCCATGAATATAGAATGGTTCCAAAACATCCTCCGAGAGCAACTTCTCCCAACCATCCAAGAAGAGTTTGGTGACGAACAATGCCTTTTCCAGCATGATGGAGCACCTTGCCATAAGGCAAAAGTGATAACTAAGTGGCTCGGGGAACAAAACATCGAAATGTTGGGTCCATGGCCAGAAAATATATTTTCCCAGACCTTAATCCCATTGAGAACTTGTGGTCAATCCTCAAGTGGCGGGTGGACAAACAAAAACCCACAAATTCTGACAAACTCCAAGCATTGATTATGCAAGAATGGGCTGCCATCAGTCCGGATGTGGCCCAGAAGTTAATTGACAGCATGCCAGGGCGAATTGCAGAGGTCTTGAAAAAGAAGGGTCAACACTGCAAATATTGACTCTTTGCATAAACTTAATGTAATTGTCAATAAAAGCCTTTGACACTTGTGAAATGCTTGTAATTATACTTCAGTATACCATAGTAACATCTGACAAAAAGATCTAAAAATACTGAAGCAGCAAACTTTGTGAAAACCAATACTTGTCATTCTCAAAACTTTTGGCCACTCGCACTGTTGGACGGACTCACGCATAATGTTGAGTCTCTGCCTGTACTCCCAACAGCAGATACTCTCATTATGCGTGACCATCGCAACACAGTTGTTGCAGGTGCACCTACAACAGAAATATCGTTTTCCCACTTTTACTATAGACTTTACGGCCACTGAATATGAAACTAATTAATAATGCTAAACAAATTTATTTATGGTCTTTATCTATGCGGGCGTTTTCATGATTCAAGATTCATGACCAATTAATGTTTCCCACTTGTTCCAAGGCCTGGTCGCAGATAGGGAGGGGGGCTACCACTCGAACGGGTGCCCGCACTTCAGGCTCAAACCTAAATGGTTGGATCACTGTTGCGATCTACGTTTGGGCATTGCCACTCTCTTCGATAAAAACATCAGGACGAGGGGAGGACTGCAGACTGTGGCTGCTCTCGCTGTCAGACATTTTTTCATGTGCAGTAGGTAGGCGGACGGAAAATATTTTGGATGTCATATTGTTCTGTCCCGAATGTGTGTGCCGCATACACAAATAGACAGACAGCGAACAACTGGCTTCAAGAGAAGAACGGAGGCAGTGTGGAGCTGAAGGTTTTTTTTTCTCCTTTCTCTCAAAGACAAAGTTTGTAAAACGGAAATGATACAAAAAAGGGTACCACCAATTACATAATGCTGTAAGACGCATGTCCACAGAATAAAATAACATGGAAGACAAGCTACATGCAGTAATGTATGGACTATATCACTTTTAAATGATATGTAAATAACTGTAAAATATCTCTAGAACCAATGTATATAAATATAAATAGCTTGTACATATTTGTAAGTAGCTTGTAACTGAATTACATAACGTAGCACAGCTCAGGAATATTAACAGAAACAGTGCCAGAGTTCGTTTCTTAAGCTAGCATGAAGCTACTCTGAACAATGAATAACAGCAGTGAAGCTAGCACGCTATCCTAGCAATACACAGGGAAAAAACGTAAGGTAGCATTAGCTTAGCATAAAACGAAGTTTTGCATAGGGAAAGGTTTACCAAATTACTTCACATTTCCAAACGCATAAAATACATTTGGATACTTTTCTAAACAAGGTACTTACAAGCGATACTTTCCATGGCACTATTGGACAAAGAAGTGAAGAAAATAACTGTGGAGCCAGAACATGACCGCATGCATACAAACTCATGTGTATTACAACTAGCAATGCAACTTAACAGAAGCAATTACTTTAGCGTCCACTAGGGGGGGGCAAAACCACCAATAAAAGATGCAGTTCTTATAGAACATGACACTCCCCGTCTGGTATTGATTATTAAATACCATTAATTACATAGCTCAATCTTGATGTGCTTGTCTGAAGGACAGGGGAGACTAATTTGAGTCCGGTTCTTTGGCAGTCATGAGAAGAACTGTCTCAGACACAGGCCTCAGGAAGGTCTTGGCTGACCCAGATTTCGTGACTCTGAGCTCTATCTTCCTGACTTTTCCATCTTTGTCAGGGAATGTCTTTGTGACCAGGGCCATGGGCCACTCATTTCGCTGAGCTTGATTGTCCTTCAACAGGACCAAGTCACCCTCTTTTACATTACGCCGTTCGTCTTGCCACTTGCTGCGGCTCTGAAGTGTTGGAAGGTACTCTCGCCTCCATCTGTTCCAGAAGGTGTTGGCGAGATGCTGTACCCGTCTCCACTGCTGGCGGTGGAGATCTCTGCTGTCAAATGTTCCCGGAGGAGGCAGGGGGGCACAGACCTTTTGTATCAGGATGGTAGCAGGCGACAGGAGAAAGGGGGACTCCGGGTCTGAAGAGATGGGGGCCAGTGGCCTGGCATTAATGATAGCTGTGACCTCTGCCATTAAGGTAGACAGCACCTCATGGGTGAGGTGTGAGGGACTGGTTTGTTGGAGCATGGAGTTGAGTATTCTTCTGGAGACTCCGATCATCCGCTCCCAGACTCCTCCCATATGCGACGAGTGGGGAGGGTTGAAGACCCATGTGCAGCCCTCTCCACCCAAGTGCTTGCTGACATTAGGCTCTCCAGGATCGGCAAGGAGTATATCCAACTCCTTGCAGGCGCCTGTAAAGTTGGTTCCACAGTCGGAACGGATCTGTTTTGCAGGGCCTCGCAGGGCAAAGAAGCGGCGTAGTATGCTGGCGTTAATGAAGCTTGATGCATCCATTGACTCAATGAGTTCTATGTGCGCGGCACATGTGCTCATGCAGGTAAAGAGGACAGCCCACCTCTTGCTATTAGCCTGACCTCCGCAGGTCCGTCTTGTGGTGACAGACTAATGACCAAACACGTCGAGTCCCACGTAGCTGAAAGGTGGCTCTGTGCTGAGTCGGTCAAGGGGTAGATCAGCCATTTCCACTGCTAACAAGGCGGCACTTGGCTCTAGTCTCGGGATGGAGTGTGCAGCCAGAGGCGCTAGCTTTGCCTTTCCCAGGACAAATCCAACGTGACACTCTCCATCATAGTCGGTCACCTTGAGGTAGGCTACTGCAGCAATTGCTTTCACCGAGGCATCGGAGAAGATGTGGAGCTCCTTTCTTTTTGCAGTGGAGAGGGTGGCGGGGGTGTAAGCTCTAGGAATCCTGAACTCCTTCAGATCTTGTAGGGAGGCTTTCCATATCCTCCATTCGTCTTCCTTTTCACTAGGGAGAGGGCAGTCCCAGTCGAGGGCCTCGTTGCTGGTGAGCTCTCTCAGGAGGAACTTCCCTTGGACGGTGATGGGTGAGACGAGTCCCAGAGGGTCGAAGAGACTGTTCACTATGGATAGAACGCCTCTGCGAGTGAAGGGTTTCTCTGCAGCTGTCGCGTTAAAGGTGAAGATGTCGTGTCTGAGGTCCCAGATGAGCCCTAAGCTGCATTGGATGAGGGCTGAGTTGTCGTCGAAGTCCAGATTCTTCAGACCCTTGGCATGGTCTTCTGAGGGGAAGGCCTCCAGAACGTCGGGGCAGTTGGACACGATCTTGTGGAGCCTTAGGTTGGAGGTGGCAAGCATATCCTGTGCCCCTTTTAGCAGTTTGATAGCTTCCGTGGCTGAGGGCAATGACTTGAGTCCATCGTCGACGTAGAAGTTGCGTTCTATGAAGTGCTTGGCGTCCGTGCCATACTCATCCACTCCATCTTGTGCTGCACGGTGAAGACCGTAGATGGCGACTGCTGGTGATGGGCTGTTGCCAAATACATGCACTTTCATTCGATACTCAATGATGTCTTTGTTAGGGTCGTTCGCTCTGAACCATAGGAACCGGAGGAAGTCTCGGTTGTCTTCTCTAATGATGAAACTATGAAACATCTGCTCAATATCTGCTATGATGGCTACTGGTTCTCGTCAGAAGCGCAGCAAGACACCAAGTAAGCTGTTGTTCAAATCCGGGCCTGTGAGTAGTACATCGTTCAGGGAAATGCTGTGGTGTTGAGCACTGGAATCGAAGACAACTCTTATCTTGCCAGGCTTTTGAGGGTGGTAGACGCCGAAGAACGGTAGGTACCAGCACTCGTCTCCTTCTAGCAGTTGTGGTGCCACTTCAGCATGGTCACGATCGAAGACCTCTTGCATGAAGGTCAGGAAGTGAGTTTTCATCTCGGGCTTCCTTTCCAGGGTGCGGCAGAGAGAGGTAAGATGGCTGAGAGCCTGTGCTCGATTGTTGGGTAGTCTTTGTCGAGGGGACCGGAATGTAAGTGGAGCCACCCAGCTATTGGTGTCGTCCATGAACATCTCTTTATCCATGAACTCCAGAAACTGCCTGTCTTCAATGGAGAGACCTATTTTCTCGTCATCCTTGGTTCTTTCAAAGACGGTGCTGCCTAGGGTGCGGTCGTTGAAGACTGGCATGACAGATGAAGGAGTGTGAGGAGCGGTGTGGAACTGTGTTTTGGCGCTGAACTTTTCCTTGACTTGAAAGTGATTTGGGTATGGAGTGAGGAGGGATGGACGTCCATTTTCTAGCACATTAGTGCGGAAGGAAGTCACAGTCGCTGGCCTGTGGGCTGAACCCAAGCAAACGTCGCCTATAACGACCCATCCCAGGTCTAGTCTTTGGGCATAGGGGGCGTTGTGAGGGCCGTTCCGTTGCTCTTGCACTTTGTGTACTTGGAGAATGTCACGTCCCAAAAGAAGGAGTATCTGGGCCTGTGGATCCAGGTGCGGTATTCTGTGCGCGATGGGTTTCAGGTGAGTGTGGTGCTGCGCGGCCTCTGGAGTAGGAATCTCTGACCGGTCATCTGGCATGTGATTGCACTCAATGAGTGTGGGGAGCATCACACTTATCACTCCATCCAAGGATTCCGCTTAGAACCCTGTGGCTCTTCTCCCGGATGTCTCAGTAACCCCAGCACATGTGCGGAGGGTGTATGGAGAGTCTGGCCTGTTGGTTTGGAAAAGGTCAAAGAATTCTGACCTGGCAAGCGACCTATTGCTCTGGTCATCCAGAATGATATAGACCTTTTTTTGCTTTGTCTGGGTGAGCTTTTGGGTAGACCTTCACCAGGCAGATTTTGCAGCAGGACCTGGGGCTCTGGCCTTCGCCACAGACTTCGGTGCATTTCGAGGTGACTGCTGGCTGACATGTCTCTCCATCACCCTCCCCGCCATGCTCTGCAGGTCCTGTTGTGTTCCATGGAGGTGGACCAGGATGGAGTGCTGCGATGTGGTGGTCGCTGTCGCATTCCCTGCATTTCACCGCTGCCTTGCAGTTCTTCGCCAGGTGAGTAGTAGAGGAGCAACACCTAAAGCAGATGCCATTCTCTTTAAGGAATGCTGTATGCTCTCAGTGCAGCATACTCCAAAAGCCCCTACACTTTTTCAGAGGATGAGGCTTCTTGGTGATGGGGCACTGTCTGTCAATGTCGTCTTTTCTGTCTGACTGAGGAGCAGAGCGGTTTGTTGCGACCTCTGTCTTGTGAGTGGAGACATGACCTTTGGCATACCCTGGTCTTTTTACTGCTTCTGGCTTTGATGAGCTGTAGGAGCTGTTTGCTGGGCCCGTAGGAACCGTTGAGAGGGTGAAGCTCAGGTCGTTTCTTCTGCGTGCTTCGTTGCAGACAAAGTTCGTGTAGAACTCAAACGGGGGAAAGGAGACACGGTGCTGCTCCTTGTACTGAGAGCCTTGAGCCATCCACTTTTCCTGCAGGCCGTATGGTAATTTCTCGACAATGGGTTGGATGCCCCTGGCTGTGTCCAGATACGAAAGTCCAGGCAAGTAGCCTTCAGTTTTTGCAGACTCTAACTCCCACAGCAGGTCTCCCATTTCTCTGAGCTTTTGGGAATCCCTTTGGTTGATTTTAGGAATCTTCTGCAACCTCTCAAAGAGAGCTTTCTCAATCACTTCAGGGGAGCCGTAACACTCCTCAAGGCGACCCCAGGCCATTCTTAGCCCGGTGGCAGGGTTGTTTACATGCACAGAACGGATTCTCATTACATGTTCAGAAGACTGGCTTCCTAACCATTTTGATAAGAGGTCAAGCTCTTCACTAGCTGTTAAGCCCAGTCCTCCTGTGGCGTTGATGAATGAGGACTTCCACGCCCAATAGTTTTCTGGGCGATCGTTGAACTTGATGAGACCTGTGTTCACAAGCTCACGGCGTACCAAGTACCTTGCCATGTCACTCAGACCAGTCCTGTCATCGATAGGTGAGTGGTATGTGTTCTGATACGTGTGTGACTCAGGGAAGGAGAGCTGAGCAAGAGAGCGATGGTGCGCTGTTTGCATTAGGTCTCTAGGCTGCTGTGCCTCTTGGACGCCATTGTCGCTAGTGGTGTGTTGGCGAACTGTTGGCATTGTGACAGGCTGCTGAGCTGCATAAACACTGTTGCTGTCGTGAGCAGCTCTAAAGTCTACTGGTTGTCTCTGTATGCTTAGAGATGTAGGATCGTGTTCTCTTTTTGGTTGAGCTTGCACATAGGCTGAATGAGAGGCTGTAGTGATGGCGTGTATGGCTGTAGCAATAGGGGTCCCATATCACTAGGAGTCAGCTGAGAGTGACGTTCAACATAGTCGTGTGTGCGCTGAATGGCAATTTGAGCAGTGGCATGAATGTCCTTCTTACTGCTCTCTCTAGAATCAGATTCTGGTGCCGCCTCTAGAACTTCAGCCTCTGCTAGGGCCTCTAGAACTTCAGCCTCTGCTAGGGCTGCTGCTACCTCTTTTTCATGCTGTAGTGCTGATAACTGACCAGCTACATGCGCCTCTTGTACCTTTAATTCGGTCTCTCTCTCAACGAAGGCAGCGCGGGCTTTGGCAGCCTCAACTTTAGCATGCGCTCTGGCTGCTGCCATGCTAGCTGAAGAGAATTTGGACCAACTAGATGTGATGGAATGTTCTGTTTTACCATCGTCCATGACATACGGTTGTTTCGGTGCTGCCCTACTATTACTTGACATGGTGAATGAGCCTCCAAGGAAGTTTGCGATGAGATGATGCAGGTCAGAGGGGCGCTTCCACCGTACCTTGTTTTCTTTTTCTTTTTCTTTGATGCAGCTGTGCCCGCCATGAAGACGCTTTTTTACTGTTCTGTCCCCAATGTGTGTGCGGGATACACAAATAGACAGACAGCGAACAACTGGCTTCAAGAGAAGAACGGAGGCAGTGCGGAGCTGAAGGATTTTTACTCTCCTTTCTCTCAAAGACAAAGTTTGTAAAACTGAAATGATACAAAAAAGGGTACCACCAATTACATATTGCTGTAAGACATCGCATGTCCACAGAATAAAATAACAACATGGAAGACAAGCTACATGCAGTAATGTATGGACTATATCACTTTTAAATTATATGGAAATAACTGTATATAGAATATAAATAGCTTGTACATATTTGTAAGTAGCTTGTAACTGAATTACATAACGTAGCACAGCTCATGAATATTAACAGAAACAGTGCCAGAGTTCGTTTCTTAAGCTAGCATGAAGCTACTCTGAACAATGAATAACAGCAGTGAAGCTAGCACGCTATCCTAGCAATACACAGGGAAAAAACATAAGGTAGCATTAGCTTAGCATAAAACAAAGTTTTGCATAGGGAAAACTAAGGTTTACCAAATTACTTCACATTTCCAAATGCATAAAATACATTTGGATACTTTTCTAAACAAGGTACTTACAAGCAATACTTTCCAAGGCACTATTGGACAAAGAAGTGAAGAAAATAACTCCGGAGCCGGAACATGACCGCATGCATACAAACTGACAAATGAAACTTAACAGAAGCAATTACTTTAGCATCCACTAGGGGGGCAAAACCACCAATAAAAGATGCAGTTCTTACAGAACATGACACATATGATACCAGCGCAACTAAGCTAGCTAGCACCTATATTACAATAATGATGTGTTTATAATTATATACCATAACTGAGCTATGTAGATTTATAAAATTACCTAGCTAGCTACTTGTGATTAAAACAAAAGAAACTGAAAAGACGTAGACATGGTATGTGGAAAATGTTTAATATAAAGACAGCTGGATCATGCAGTGTAACAAATCTAGCCTGCGCTAGCTTGCTGCTATCCAGCACTCAGCATAGCTAACGTTAGCAGTAGCTATCTGGTAGTAACATTAGCTAGGTAGCTAGCTAGCTGCTTTCCTATGAATATCGTAAAACGGTCTAGCAAATTATTTTAAAAACCAGCACGTGTGATAGAATACATAGCAGTTTGTGTCATGTTGATTAATAAAGTTATTTCTAAGAGTGTAGAATATTGTAGTTGCTATATGCTCAATGTATTTCAGTACAGTGTAACGCCATAATCCCCTCTTCCGTTCTCTCTATGACATGTTGATCTGACTCGTGCTATTCAGACGCGGTTGACGTAGACTTCGGGGATTGGGCTTTTTTTGGTCTTATTTTTTCAAAAAGCTCTTAAAGTAGAAATTTGAAGTGTATACTTGCATTGGGAATTCTGTTCATAACTACTACACAATTTGATTGTGGAAAAGCACAGCCCATCTTGTTGCTCCGGCTTTCAAGGGAAGCTGAAGTGCTGATGTTATAAAATTGTTTGGGAAGTTGTTACTTACTGTACAAAACATCTAACTCTTCAGTCCTGTCTAGTGGCACAATGTGATATTTTTTCGGCTGAGATGTGATGTAGGTAGCATGAAATTTAACAGTACAAACATAAAATGCTTAAAGTTAGCTTTTTAAAGAAAATGTCAGTGATTAGCCAGTGGTTAAAATGAATTTGGTTTAATTTCAGTTCAGTTGAATTTCATGTAAACACTTTCTTCTTGTTCAGGGAAGGCAGTTGGTGGTGTATAGTTTGCCATGTGAAAAATGTGAACTTGGTTGCAAGCTGGAAAAGGTAGAACCATTTGCCAAGATTGTAGGGGTCGGAAAGTAACCCTCATGCTAAATTCCTTCTGAGCAGATGGAGGGCAGGCCATTTACAAAGTACATTTCATGAATGACTATAACATAATTTCTTACCTTGATTACGCAGATACAAGATTGCTCATGTCAATTCAATAATGCTTTATTGGCATAACCGAATATGTTTAGTAACGGTCTTTTACTTCGCTGTGAGTATGCTATGCGTACTTCACTATGTGCAAAAAAGAGAGAATGTTGCTTTCAAAAAAGTATGAACCGCAATGAAAATTTCAGTTTCAAAGGAGAGTGGACTGAAAAATATGCCTTTATCATAAATGCTGCTCATCGATCTAAACCTTTTGTGATTGCTCCACTCTGTTTTCTGTAATCCGTGGAAAAAACTCTTTGCTCAAATCCACAGATTTTATAGACAGTAGGGATGTTAACGATTCATCGATGATCGATTATTTGTCGATAAGAATTTGATCGATCATGCATATTAAATTAATCAATGAAATTGAACATTTTGTGGTGTCTTTGTAATTGTATTTAAGCGAGTTGAAACTAAAATAAAATCATTATTTAAATTCTACACAGGGGAAGCAATGTAATTATTGAGGAGAAGGTTTACATTACACAGAGGAAGAGGCATTCAAGTCAACCATGAAGCGTGGCAAATGTAGTCCCATGTGGGAGCATTCAACAGAAAAAAACTGTCAACATTATTTTGAATGGTGTTGCGATTTGCATAAAGAGGTGTAATCGATCAATAAATAACCAAACTAAATCACGAGAACTGGGCTAAATTAATTTGAACAAATTAGAATTTTCTGACATTAGGTTTATCCTACACATAAAAACAATGAATATCCACCTTTAGCTTTGGTCTCAATGGGTTTACAGAACATTTGACTGTGCTTTCTCTGAAGTCTTTTAAAATTCCACATCAAATCTTAACCGATGTTGACAAAATCACTACACTCTCGTTCCCTCCATCTTCATCGTGAACTTTAAACATGCATATTTTTTGATCACGTGGATTTTGATTAACTCTAATATGTACATAACATAAAGAGAAGAAGTAGAGTAATTCTGTCTATATGTGTAACAGTTGTTCTTTCTTATTTCAGGCACTTGAAAGATGTCATCTTGCTCACTGCCATAGTACAGGTCCTCAGTACAATATCATCTTATTTCTGGTATCTGTGGCTCCTGGTAAGACTTTATAGCATATTCTCTCCTGCATGGTTAATATCAACCGGTATACATTTGTTTGACGTAATTGTCTTTTCTACACTTGTTTTCCTCTATGATTCATTTATGCATTTATTTCTGGATGATAGGCTCCAACCCGGGCTCTGTACCTGCTGTGGTTGAACTTCCTGGGCCCCTGGTGTACAGCTGAGAACCCATCTGCCCCTGAGGAGGTGAATGAGAAGAAACAGAGGCGACAAGAACGAAGACAGATGAAGAGATTCTAAGCTGCTTTCTAAAAGATGATACATCCAAAATGTTCTTCTGCCTCCACTTGTTGGATTAAGAGATACAGATGCACAGAGCTTGATAACAAAAGTTGTTGGGTCTCAGAATCTGTCCAATAATATTTAAAAAAGCATATTTTGGAAGGGCCCCTTCTTGATGGAACAAGGAGGCAAAACAATAATTTAAGAAAAGTATCAGTTGAACAATCCAGTCTTTCCATTTTGAATAAAATATAGTGCTGTATTTTTCAGCACTACAGTTAAAGGTTTTTCATTGAAACAGTTGATTGTGTTCACAAGTTTGAGCACTACTGTCTTCATTCAATGCCACGCACTGTTGTATTTTCCTGCTGCACCGGTAAATGTGGAGGCTTTGAGTAAGTATTCTGTTATTTTTAATGTTCCATAATTATTACCAAGGGGCAAGGTGACGCAAAGATACCATAGGTAATAAAAACGTCTGTGTTTCAATGTGTTAAGGCCTTCCACAGATTTATATATAAACCTTTGATTCATGAATATTCAGAGAGTACTGTAAATATTTATCCAGATTTAAGTCATGGTTGTGTGGTGAGACTTTCTGAGTGGCAAATTGTCATTTGCAGCCCATTTTACAGAGCAGCAAGCTTTAAATACAGCTGCATTTGCCCTGCATTTAAAATAAATATTTTGACATGACAACTCCGTATATTGGTGTAACGTTACAATGTGCTGTAATGCACATTTACCAATAAAGCTGGTCGTTCTATGGGTGTTTTTCTTCAATACATTTTGACTGAGGAAAATAAGTGGCAATAACAGACATTCAAATCTCTGTTAACCCTTTTCTTATGTACGTAATGACATAGGTATGCATATTTTTAGTCCCATTTCTCAGGAGTGAAAAGGATCTTGCAACCATATAGCAATGATAGTTAATTCGTCAACTGGTATCTAGTCAACTATCACTGGTCAATTTGTGGCATACAGTAGCTATAACAAAGAAAAAACGTCTGAGAATTGCATAATCAAATCAAGTCTGGCTATTACAAAAAACGTTTTTTTCTAGATTAGGTAGAAATGTAAGTAGCATACGCAATTTACAAAATAGAGAAAGTTAACCCACTTAGGTCTTCCCATTGTTTAACAAAGTAGTACAAAATCCATCTTGGGGTGCTTGTCACATGACTTGCTGTTGAAAGGTACATTTTACATTTACATTTACATTTTAAGCATTTAGCAGACGCTGTTATCCAGAGCAACTAACAAGATGTGCATAAATACATGGTAGGAACAATCATAGTTCGCGCAAGAGATCAGTGCAGTAATACAGTGATAGACATCATTGTAGGTAGCTGCGTACCATACCTGTAACACTGAAGGAAAAGGTTAGTAATTTTAGTTTAGTTTTTTTTTGTTATTAAATTAAATTAAAGTGTTGAGCAAGTAGGCAGTGGTAATGACAATTAGCTAGATGTACAGAATTCAGTGGTAGTGGAGTCTGAAAGGTATTATCTGTTACAACCCTGTAAAAAGTATGGTTTGATGAATGAGTATTCTGAATTTTGTGTTTTGTAGGAATGCCATATGACAAGCATGAACATTCATCAAAAGTTTATTCCAAATATTTAGTGTTTTACCAATGTGGTTTTTAACTAATGTGGCCAATGTCTTACACAAAACTGGGTGACATTGTTCACTTCAATTTACAGAAAAGAGACAGCAGCACTATATGGCACTATCACATAAAATTCACGTAAACTTTCAAAACCCTGAATGGTGTCTTTTTTAAATATATTTTTTGATCTTTTTGCTGTTTATTCTTATTTTTTTCTTCCAATTTAGTATCCAATTATACCCTCTCTTTTTCATGTCAATTATCCCCTCCCTCATGTGAGAACTCGCTGCTCTAGTCTCGAGACCAGTAGTGAGCGCTGCACTGCCTCCTCCGAGCTGGCACCCGCCTAAGCCGAAGCCTGTCACCGTAACACACAGGACCACTCATACGCAGCAAGCTCATTCGGCTTTTTTATCCCTTTCTCCTCCCTGGGGCGGACAGCCAATTGCCGCCCCCTAGTGGCATTCTGAATGGTGTCTTTTTAAAACTGATTCACTGGTCTACACGATTCTTCTTGCATGGGGGTTTTCAACAGATTCTAGCTAACTTTTGGGTGCTGAATCCAAATGAGTGACTGGCATTAGTTTTTGCCTATCACATCAGGTTTTTGAACTATGAAAAATCTTTATTTTTGAGAAAACAGCAATTTTACACTTGATGTTGAAAAACACTGTTGCATTAGAAGATCGATAGATGCAAAAAAAATTACAATGAAAGGTACCTACTTAAATTACAATATTTAATTGTAAAACTTAGATTAGGTAGAGTTGTCACAGCTGCAAATCACAAAAAACACTACCGTTCAAAAGTTTGGGGCCACCTGCTGGAAACTAGGTTTATCTCATAATTGACAATGCTTTACACCGTATACATTTCTGTAAATACTTTAAAATGACAAAAAAACATGTAACAATGAACAAAATGAACATCAAAGAAATGTTCAAGAAAATTATATTGAAAATTGAATCTTGGATTCCTCAAAATAGTCACCCTTTGGCGTGAGAATAGCCTCACAAACAGTGGCCATTCGGTGAATAAGTTTTAGCAGGAAATCACCCGACATGTTTTCCCAGCTATCCTGCAGCAATTCCCAGAGAAACTTGTGGGTTGCTTTGACTCTTCCTTTCCAGTTTGTCCCATACAAGTTCTATGGGATTGAGGTCTGGACACTGGGCAGGCCAGGTCTTTAGTTTGAGTTGTTCACATTCCTCCTTCACCAGATAGTTCTTGCACAACTTCAAGGTGTGTTTCGGGTCGTTATCTTGCTGAAGAATGAAGGAGTGCCCGATTAGCCATAGTCCAGATGGAAGGTGACCCCAAACTTTTGAACGGTAGTGTAAATTTATGTAAAACATGTTTTTATGACTTAAAACATTTGTCAAATTATTTTAAGGCCCTAAATGAAGTAGTTTTAGTGAGAATAATCAAGCTTTTGCTGTTTTATCCCCACCAAGATTGCCACACTCGATGGTCAACTTTAGTCAAATCCATGAATATGGAGCATAGATAGCACAAAAATAGAGCGAATCTGAGTTCAGATTTGGATTCAGCAGCCCAAAATTAGCCAAAACCAGTTTCCAAAGTCCATGCAAGAAAGATTTTTTTTTTTTTTTGTAGACCAGTGTTATTTTTTTATTTAGATTTGATTTGTTTCAGACAAATGGAAATTCAATTGGACTTGAAGTCATTTGCAAATGAATGTTTGTTTATTCCACGAGCTGCTGATTTTTTTTTTAATGAATGGATTTCATATTCTAACTTTTCATTTGTGCTGCATTTGCTAGATTTTAATCTGTAGTGGAAATCCTCTAGAGAATGCCGGTATGATGAAGAATATAGACACCCTGCATGCTGTGCTGGGGTTGTACCTGTGTGCAATTTGGCAACCAAATTGGGAGAAAAACAGGAAACTAAATTTTAAAAAAGAGAGTGAGAACCTGGCAGAAGGCAGTCTCAGACTTTAGGTTATAGTGCAGGAACACCAGCTTGTTCAGATTATCTCTGCCGAGCCTTGATCGGAATGGAGAGAGGATATCACTGCTGCAGATGAACACTTTCTGAGGGAACACTTGTTGCTGATATGCACAAGTATTTTCTTAACACAGGTGAAAGCAGCGGCATTTCTCAGGCATGCTCCTCCCACGAGGTGACAGGATCATCCTCCATGATGATGTTTGGTAAGGCTAGATAGTGTGCCATTTCGGTCCTCGCCTTGCGCTGCCAGAAGGAGAATTTAGTGGACATTTAAAACTGCAATGCTTGCGTCTTTCGGCATCAGATGCCAGGTGCCCCTATCCACCACCAGGATTGCGCAGACGACCTGCTGCTGTTCCAGGAACCTGGCCACCATTGTGTGTGCTGATCCCTAGCATGTCACCACATTGTGGATTAAAGTGGGTAGGAGAGCCAATGACTGATGTCTTGGCTCCTGCTTCTTCTAGCTCCTGTTGAAACCTTGGACCAGGTGTCTCCAGGCTCTCATGGCACTCTCCACCTTTGGTATTTTGAGTGCTTTTGAGATGGTCTGGTTGAGATTGTGGCCAAAGCAGGAAAACCACATGCTGGAGAAATTAGTTAAGTCCTAGAATGCTCTCTTCATGTTGCTGCCGTTGTCTGTAGTTATGGCACACAGGCTCTCCCTGCTCCCCTTCCACTCCTCTAGCATACCCTTGAAGCACTCCAAAATATTCTCTGCAGTGTGGTTTTCTGGAAAGTACAGGGTCTCCAGGCAGTGGATTTTTAATAACCAGTCAGCAGCCAGTGTTTGTTCATTTTTTGTAAAAGGTTTTTCGCTCCTGTACCTTCACTAAAAAACATATTTTTTCATCTGTGGGTTACGACCTCATGATTGTTTTCCTGTGGATTGTCAAATTGATTCTACCTGCTGTAGCCCACTTCCACGTCCAGCGCACCTCTGATCCTGGATCAGCCTGGTGCAACTTACCGGTCCCTGTCCTGCCTAACACGAGCCCTCTCAAGGCTGTTCCGCTGACTCGGCCCTGTAGCTGTTAAGTCTCTCCTCTCCCGCTGGGGTCGCTGGTGCTCTGTTCGGATAAGGTATCTTACTGCTGCTCTATCTCCTCGGAACTGCTGGTAACTATGGCGATTCAACTTTGATGGTTAACATTGTTCAGGCTGGATGTTTTAAGGCTGAAACAGCGCCAGTCCTGACTGGAATTGTTTTGTAACTTTACAGGATTTTTAAACTGATATTTGCTGCGACACAAACTCGCCCAATAAACTGATATTGCAGTGATGCTTTAGATTTTATATCTGCAACATTCCCTCGGATGCCCCCTCACTAAACTGCTCAACCCCTTCTGGATTAATTCACTTCCTTAGATTTCCTCAAATGTGATATTAGTTTCGCCTTGGATTTATTTTATATTTATGTGTCATGCTGTCACCCACGTTGTCACTTCTCTGTGGCTCGTTTCTCTGTATTATTTTAGCACAAGGGAGATTGCCAATGTGTCTGAAATATTCATGCTCTGAACTTTTACATTTGAACAAAAACTATCACCTAGGTTCTACTGCTTTTTCTTTTGTGTGCTCGCTAGGCCTTCACCATCATTGCTACATCCACCATGGTTCCCGTCGTGGATTGAACTCACCAGCCTATCCATCATATAGCAGCAAAATAAATACATTATGGTCAAATCATCATTCTGCTTGCCCCACTATATCATTACATTACATTATAGGCATTTGGCAGACGCTCTTATCCAGAGCGACGTACAACAAAGTGTTAACCGTAGTCAAGAACAGTTTAGCTGAAAGCCACCCTAGTGGGAAGTACAATTCCTGGGTGCTAGGAGCAACCACATAGTTAAACTAGGACCCTGTAGGTAAATCTGTAGCCACAATTCAGAGGTAGCAGTAAAGCACTCAATGCAGGAAATAATGTCTAAGCCTAATACAATACATAAACAAGCAGACATGTAAACTAAGCAACTATGTCCCTAAGTTAACAAAACCGGACTACGGGGAGAGGTGCACCCTGAAGAGGTGAGTCTTCAGTCGTCGCTTGAAGGTGGCCAGGGTCTCAGCTGTTCTGACTTCCACAGGAAGGTCATTCCACCATCGTGGAACCAGAACCGACAGGAGACGTGACCGGGAAGCGCAGGTGCGGAGGGGGGGAGGTGCTAGGCGTCCTGAGGTAGCAGAACGGAGAGGTCTGGCAAGTGTGTAGGGTTTGAAGATCTTGAGGAGGTATGTTGGGGCTGATCCCTTGACTGCCTGCTATGCTAGGACCAATGTCTTGAATTTGATGCAAGCTATAACAGGCAGCCAGTGGAGGGTAGTGAGCAGGGGGGTGACATGGGAGTGTCTAGGAAGGTTGTAGACCAGACGGGCTGCAGCGTTCTGGATGAGTTGCAGGGGTCTGATGGCAGATGCGGGAAGGCCAGCCAGGAGCGAGTTGCAGTAGTCCAAGCGGGACAGTACCATTGCTTGGACCAGGAGCTGGGTAGAGTACGTGGTAAGGAAGGGATGGATCCTCCTGATGTTATACAGGAAGAATCTGCACGCCCGGCTTACCGCTGCAATGTTAATTGATAGGGACAGCCTGTTGTCCATCACCACACCGAGATTCTTCGTGCAGGGTGATGATGTCACCAGGGTGTCACCTAGAGAAATGGAGAAATCAAGGTGGGGAGAGTTTAGGGCAGGAATGAAGATTAGTTCTGTTTTACCTGGGTTGAGCTTTAGGTGGTGACTGTCCATCCAGCTCTGAATATCCCCCAGGCAAGCAGAGATGCGGGTAGAGACCTGAGTGTCTGATGGGGAGAAGGAGAGAAAGAGTTGAGTGTCATCAGCATAACAATGGTAAGATAAGCCGTGGGCAGAGATTACAGAGCCAGAGCGGGTGTACAGGGAGAAGAGAAGGGGACCGAGGACTGAGCCCTGTGGAACCCCGGTGGGGAGGGAGCGAGGCGGTGATACTTTACCAGCCCAGGCAACCTGGAAGGAGCGACCGGAGAGGTAGGACTCGATCCAGGCGAGGGCTGTACCGCAGATCCCTGTTGCTGCCAGGGAGGACAGGAGGATGGAGTGCTCCACAGTGTCGAAGGCAGCTGAGAGATCAAGCAGGATCAGGATGGAGGAGAGGGAGGCGGCTCGTGCAGTGTGAAGAGCCTCGTTGACCGAGAGGAGAGCGGTTTCTGTTGAGTGGCCAGGTCTGAAGCCGGACTGGTGGGGGTCCAGCAGGTTATTTTCTGTGAGGAAAGCAGAGTTGGTTAAATACCGCTCTTTCGAGGGTTTTAGACAGGAACCGGAGGAGGGATACTGGGCGATAATTCTGGATAACTGAGGGGTCTAGAGTGGGTTTTTTCAGCAGAGGGGTGATATGGGCCCTTTTGAAGGGCGAGGGGAAACAACCAGAAGACAGGGAGGAGTTCACAAGGGAGGTGACAAATGGGAGGATGTCAGGTGTGATCGCCTGGAGGAGGGATGAAGGGATAGGGTCGAGGGCACAAGTGGTAGGGCGGTGGGATTCAGATTCAGATTCAGATTTCTTTATTGTTACATCTGTGATACTACGTACACCAGAGTAAAAATCTTGGGCCAGGCCCCTCAACATCGCAGCATCAGAATACACACAGAATATCACACTTTGTAAACAAAATAGAAATAGAATAGATAAATAAATAAAATATAAGGTAACAAAATAATTTTAAGTAGCTTAGCAAGTGGACTAGGGTCACAAGGCACAGTGCGGGAGTGAGTAGTGTGAGTGTGTGTGTGTGATGGCGCGGGCGTGTGCGATTGTCGCCTGCGCGTGCTGAGTCTGTGCAGGTGTGTCTGTGCTCAGTCCACCTGGATGTGCAAATGGCAGTTGGCTAGCTAGGCTAGTGGCCAGAGTTCAGTAGCCTGACAGCTTGGTGGAAGAAGCTGTCTCTGAGCCTACTGGTCCTGGCCTGGAGACTGCGGTACCGCTTGCCTGACGGTAGCAGCTGGAATACGCTGTGGTTGGGGTGGCTGGGGTCTTTGATGATGCTGTGGGCTCTGCTGGCACATCGGCTGCTGTACAGTTCCTGGATGGAGGGGAGGGCGTGCCTCCGCTGATGTGTTGAGCGGACTGCACCACCTCTGCAGTGCCTTGCGGTTGAGGCCTGAGCAGTTTCCGTACCACGCGGTGATGTTGCCGGTCAGGATACTCTCAGTAGTGCCTCTGTAGAAGGCCCGCAGGATCTTGGGCCCCATTCGAACTTTTTCAGCCGCCTGAGGTAGAAGAGGCGTTGTTGTGCCTTCTTGACTACGTGGCCAGTGTGGGCGGACCAGGACAGGTCCTCAGTGATGTGGACACCGAGGAACCTGAAGTCACTGACCCGCTCCACAGTGGACCCGCCGATGGTGAGGGGCTCCTGCCTCTCTCTCCTTCCTGTAGTCCACGATGAGCTCCTTGGTCTTATCAACGTTGAGAGAGAGGTTGTTCTCCTGACACCATTGTGCCAGGTTGCTGACCTCTCTCCTGTAGGCTGTCTCATCATTGTCCGTGATCAGGCCTATCACCGTTGTGTCATCGGCGAACTTGATCACCCTGGTGGAGCTGTGCGTGGCCACGCAGTCGTGGGGTGTACAGGGAGTAGAGGAGAGGGCTCAGGACGCAACCTGGGGGCCCGGTGTTGAGGGTCAGAGGGGCGGAGGTGATGGGGCCCATCCTCACCACCTGGCGCCGGTCCGACAGGAAGTTCAGGATCCAGCCGCAGAGGCTGGGGTTCAGCCTCAGGTCCCAGAGCTTGGTGTTGAGCCTGGAGGGTATTATGGTGTTGAACGCTGAGCTGTAGTCCACGAACAGCATTTTCACATAGGTGTTCCTCTTCTCCAGGTGGGTGAGGACGGTGAGGAGTGCGGTGGAGATGGCGTCGTCCGTGGATCTGTTCCGTCTGTATGCGAATTGGTAGGGGTCCAGGGTGGGCGGTAACAGGCTACAGATGTGCTTTTGACTAGCCTCTCGAAGCATTTGCTCACGATGGGTGTGAGTGCGACAGGGCGCCAGTCATTTAAGCCTGTTACCTTGGTCTTCTTTGGCACCGGGACAATGGTGGCTGACTTGAAGCAGGCGGGGACTATCCCAGTGGAGAGGGATAGGTTGAATATGTCTGTGAATGGGCCTGCCAGCTGCGACGCACACACCTTGATCACTCGACCCGGGATCTCGTCAGGTCCGGCCGCTTGGCGGGGTTGACGCGCATAAATTCCTTCCGTACCTCATCCTCAGTGAGGACGAGGGCGGAGCTCGTGGTCTGCGGAGGTTGGTGCGCTCGCCGGCGTACTGTCGTTCACCTCGAAGCGGCTGAAGAAGTTGTCCGGGAGGGTGGCGTCGCCGACAGCTGTGCAGGGTTTCCTTTTAAAGTCTGTGATGGTGTGCAGGCCCTGCCACAGGCTGCGTGGGTCGTTGTTGCTGAGCTGGCCCTCCAACTCGCCCTGTATTCACGCAGCGCCTCTGATCGCCCTCCGGAGCTCGTAGCGGGCTGTTTTCACTACTGCCTGGTCTCCGGAGGCGAACGCCGTGTCCCTCTCTCAGAGCGGCTTGCACGGCGCTGTTGAGCCAGGGTTTTTTGTTTGGGAACGTGCGGACAGTTTTTGTCGGGACGTCGAGTTCGAGGCAGTTCAGAACGCACTCCAGACACGGCTGATGTGTATTCGTTTGGAGGAGGAGGTGGGAAATATCAGAGTCTGAGAGGGGAGAAAAAGAGGGGAAGCAGGGGGAGGGCACAGAGGGAGTGGAGGGCACAGCGGGAGTGGAGGGCACAAAGGAGCTGCGGATGTCTGCAATTTTCTCCTCTAAGAAAGCAGCAAAGTCATCTGCAGTGAAGGGGGACTGAGGTGGGGGAGGAGGTGTGCTGAGGAGAGAGGAGAAAATAGAGAACAGTTGATGAGGTTTAGATATAGAATTTTGAATTTTAGTTTGGTAGAAGATTGCCTTAGCGGCAGTGACGGCAGAAGAAAACACAGACAGTAAAGACTGATAGGATGAAAGGTCGGACGAGTGCCTGGATTTCGCCCACTTCCTCTCAGCAGCATGGAGGCTGACCCGGGAGGTGCGCAGGGTGTCGGACATCCAGGGACTAGGAGGGGATGAGCGTGCAGGTCTGGGGAGAAGAGGACAGAGAGAGTCAAGTGCAGAGGACAGAGATGAGATTAGGGTGGAGGAAGCAGTGTCAGTGGGGAGTCTAGAGAATGCTTTAAGGGGGGGAGGGAAGCAGTGACAACGGGAACAAGGGAGGAGGGTGAGAGGGAGCGAAGGTTACGACGGGCAGTGATGGTGGGTGTTGGAGGAGGGGAGGGAGGATGGGGGACAAGGGAGAGGGAGAAGGAAATGAAATGGTGATCAGATGTATGCAAGGGGGTAACCGTGAGGTTGGAGCAGGGGCAGTTCCTCAGGAAGATCAGGTCTAGGAGGTTGCCTGCCTTGTGGGTTGGGGGGGAGTTTTGCAGGGAGAGGTCGAAGGAGTGGAGTAGTGGTAGGAAGGCAGCAGACTGGGGGGCCTCTAAGTGGATGTTGAAGTCTCCCAGGAGGATCAGCGGGGTGCCGTCCTCAGGGAAGGAGCTGAGCAGGGTGTCTAGCTCGTCGAGGAAGCATCCCAGGGGCCCTGGTGGACGATAAACAACAACAATAAAGAGTTTAGTAGGATAGGTGATGGAGACAGGGTGGCATTCAAAGGAGGATATAGACAGGTTGGAGAGGGGAACGACTGAGAACTTCCATGCGGGAGAGATAAGCAAACCTGTACCACCACCACGGCCGGATGGCCGGGGGGTGTGGGAGAAGGAGTAGGCGGACGAGAGGGCAGCAGGAGTAGCGGAGTTGTCAGGGCTGATCCAGGTCTCGGTGAGGGCGAGGAACTGGAGGGACAGGAGGGAGGCATAAGCAGAAATGAAGTCAGCCTTCTGTGCGGCCGACCGACAGTTCCATAGCCCCCCTGAGATTGTGAAGCTGTCACAAAGGGTCAGGGGGGTAGGAGAGGTTGGAGAGGTTCCGTTGTCGCGGGAGGGTGCGACGCTGGAAGCGCGTTCTGAATGGGAGAGAGCAGACTGTTATGGGGTGCGGGCACATACTGTGAGGGAGCGACGCTCTGACAAAGGTAAAAAGCAGGGTTTTTCTCTCAAAACTGCTCTATTCAGTGTCAGGTCCCTCAATAACAAAGCTCTCCTTATTAATGAACTCATCGGTGACAATCACTTGGACATCTATTTAAAACATGGCAATCACCAAATTACTTCCCAGTTAAACCTTCCAACTCCAGCTAACTTCTCACACTTCTACCACACTCTCAGCCTTCTGCCAGATCAACTCAACACATGTCAATGACATCATCTCCAAGTCCAAAGCCCCCACCTCTATGCTCAATCCTCTCCCAACCAACTTTGTCAAAACCTGCTTACCCTCACTCTCACTTCTTATTGCCAACATCATACATTTTTCACTCTCCTATGGCTGTGGTTTCCCCTCCCCCATTCTCAAAAAACCCAGTGCTGACCCCAACTACCTGAACAACTTCCGACCCATTTCAAATCTCCCTTTCATCTCCAAAATCCTTGAACGAGTAGTCGCCAGCCAGCTCAAGGCCCACAAATGACCTCCTCTGCACAGTTGACTCCAGACCCCTCTCAATCCTCATACTCCTTGACCTCAGTGCAGCATTTGACACCGTTTTCAACAAGCTCCTCCTGCAATGCCTATCATCCATCGGAATCACAGACCTGGCTCACCTCCTACCTATCTGACCGAAAACAGTTAATCTCCCTCAAGAATCACTAATCAACCCATGCCTCAGTTTCCCATGGTGTCCCCCAGGGGTCAGTACTGGGTCCCCTCCTCTTCATCATCTACCTCCTCCCCCTCGGCCTTATAATGAAACCTATACTATAGCCAGCTAGTTACAATAACAAAGTAGCATTAAGTGCCAATTCTACCCGATGGGACAGGATACGAACGCAGAGGCTAAGCAAACAAAATCTAGCGCCGGATAAGTACACTTTACAAGCACGCCACAAGACCGTTCTAGCCGAGGTACAGATGCACACTGCCTGAGTTCTGGCTGAACACGCTTAAATCCTCCTGACAACAATGCACAGTAATTAACAACTGTTCGCTTTCTAAGGCTACTAAAGGAACACTCAACAACAAACACGGGCTGATACAATAAAACCGATAGAAAACAGCTGAGTCGCAATCAGCTTTGAAATACAGTTACAACGCAGCGATATAATCTAATAACTGCTGGACGTCAGCGATACTATAGCCAGCTAGTTACAATAACAAAGTAGCATTAAGTGCCAATTCTACCCGATGGGACAGGATACGAACGCAGAGGCTAAGCAAACAAAATCTAGCGCCGGATAAGTACACTTTACAAGCACGCCACAAGACCGTTCTAGCCGAGGTACAGATGCACACTGCCTGAGTTCTGGCTGAACACGCTTAAATCCTCCTGACAACAATGCACAGTAATTAACAACTGTTCGCTTTCTAAGGCTACTAAAGGAACACTCAACAACAAACACGGGCTGATACAATAAAACCGATAGAAAACAGCTGAGTCGCAATCAGCTTTGAAATACAGTTACAACGCAGCGATATAATCTAATAACTGCTGGACGTCAGCGATACTATAGCCAGCTAGTTACAATAACAAAAAGTAGCATTAAGTGCCAATTCTACCCGATGGGACATGATACAAACGCAGAGGCTAAGCAAACAAAATCTAGCGCCGGATAAGTACACTTTACAAGCACGCCACAAGACCGTTCTAGCCGAGGTACAGATGCACACTGCCTGAGTTCTGGCTGAACACGCTTAAATCCTCCTGACAACAATGCACAGTAATTAACAACTGTTCGCTTTCTAAGGCTACTAAAGGAACACTCAACAACAAACACGGGCTGATACAATAAAACCGATAGAAAACAGCTGAGTCGCAATCAGCTTTGAAATACAGTTACAACGCAGCGATCTGATCTAATAACTGCTGGACGTCAGCGATACTATAGCCAGCTAGTTACAATAACAAAGTAGCATTAAGTGCCAATTCTACCCGATGGGACAGGATACGAACGCAGAGGCTAAGCAAACAAAATCTAGCGCCGGATAAGTACACTTTACAAGCACGCCACAAGACCGTTCTAGCCGAGGTACAGATGCACACTGCCTGAGTTCTGGCTGAACACGCTTAAATCCTCCTGACAACAATGCACAGTAATTAACAACTGTTCGCTTTCTAAGGCTACTAAAGGAACACTCAACAACAAACACGGGCTGATACAATAAAACCGATAGAAAACAGCTGAGTCGCAATCAGCTTTGAAATACAGTTACAACGCAGCGATATAATCTAATAACTGCTGGACGTCAGCGATACTATAGCCAGCTAGTTACAATAACAAAGTAGCATTAAGTGCCAATTCTACCCGATGGGACAGGATACGAACGCAGAGGCTAAGCAAACAAAATCTAGCGCCGGATAAGTACACTTTACAAGCACGCCACAAGACCGTTCTAGCCGAGGTACAGATGCACACTGCCTGAGTTCTGGCTGAACACGCTTAAATCCTCCTGACAACAATGCACAGTAATTAACAACTGTTCGCTTTCTAAGGCTACTAAAGGAACACTCAACAACAAACACGGGCTGATACAATAAAACCGATAGAAAACAGCTGAGTCGCAATCAGCTTTGAAATACAGTTACAACGCAGCGATATAATCTAATAACTGCTGGACGTCAGCGATACTATAGCCAGCTAGTTACAATAACAAAGTAGCATTAAGTGCCAATTCTACCCGATGGGACAGGATACGAACGCAGAGGCTAAGCAAACAAAATCTAGCGCCGGATAAGTATACTTTACAAGCACGCCACAAGACCGTTCTAGCCGAGGTACAGATGCACACTTGTCACCTCCTGTCTGGATTACCGCAATGCTCTTCTTCATGGTATCCCCAACAAACTCCTTACCCGCACCCGCTCCCAGGAACACATCACCTCTATCCTCCAGGATCTACACTGGCTCCCAATAAAACACAGCATTGACTTCAAGACACTCCTCCTCATTTTCAAGGCACTACCTCTCCAAACTTCTACAGGACTACACCCCCATAACTATGCTCTGCCTCTGCCGGCCTCCTTCTCACCCCCCATGCCCGCCTCTCATCTATGGGAGCAAGGTCCTTCAGCCATTATGCCCCCCACCTATGGAACAATCTCCCTCCCCATCTAAAACTGTTGGACTCCATCTGCACCTTCAAACGCTCAAAACACACCTGTTCAGATTCGCATATTCATAGCCCTCTGTCCCCCCAAGCTGTGATTTACTCCAACAACCAAACCTATGCCCTCCCCCCACTTGCACACTCACACCTAGTGCTTTCATCCACACACACTTGTACTACATCTGCTTATGCGCACACTCATGCATATATGCATGCACGTACACACGCATCCCTGCGCACACACACACACAATGGAAGCTACTCTGAGGTGCATACAGTAAAATGGGGTGTACCCCAGGGAAGCTGTCTTGGGCCATTATTATACACAATATTCACTAATGACCTACCGCTTGTTTTACAAAAGTCTAATATCTGCATGTACGCAGATGATTCAACCATATACACATCAGCAATTACAGTCAATGAGTTAAATTCAGTTCTTAATTCAGATTTACTTTCAGTGGTTGAATGGATAAGTAAAAATAAACTAGTATTAAATGTGGCTAAGACTAATAGCATTTTATTTGGTTCAAAGCATGCTCTTAGTGGGAAACCAGTGTTAAATGTCTATGTAAATGATGTCTGTATTGTACCCGTCCAAGAGACCAAGTTACTGGGCGTAGTTCTTGATTGTCAACTAACATGGTCAAGACAGATAAACAAGATTGTTGCTAGGATGGGACATGGAATATCTGTAGTGAGGAGATGTGCACAGTTTTTAACACCCAAAGCCACTAAAGAAGTCATTCAGGCTCTAGTACTGTCCAATCTTGACTACTGCCCAGTGGTATGGTCCAATGCTACCATGGATAAGTTAAGGAAACTACAAATGGCCCAAAATAGAGCAGCACGCATGTCATTACATTGTAATTACAGAACACATGTGATTAATATGCATGATTGTCTTGATTGGTTATTTGTTAAAAACAGATTATTATATTCATTATTAGTATTTTTTAGAAATATTATAGTCACAAAGAATCCTTTTATTTTGTATCAGAGTTTAACTTTCAGTTCAACTACACATAATTATTTAACCAGACATGCGGAGGGAGGAAATTTTATGCTACCAATTGTGAGAACAAATGCAGTCAAAAGAACGGTGTTATACCGAGCCATGTTTGAATGGAATTCACTACCCAGCTACATTGCACAGGAAAATAGTAAAACTCGATTAAAAAAATATCTAAAAGTTATGAATTGAAACGTGTTATGTGTGAAGCATGTATGTAATGTTGTTTTAGTTTTGTCTGTTTTGTAATGTTGCTAGTTTTGGCTTGTCTCTTGTTTTATTCTTATGTTGGAATATTGTATATGTTTGTTTCAGTTTTGTCTGTATGAGTTCAATGTGATGTTTGTCATGTGCAATGTTGGAATGTCATGTTGCCTTGTCACTTGAAGCTGTTTGACGACCCCAGGAAGAATAGCTACTGTAGTTGCAGTAGCTAATGGGGATCGAAATAAACTAAACACACACACACACACATTCTCTCTTCCCGTTTTTTCTTTTTTTTTATACTGTTGTGTTTTATGCTTGTCTTGCCATCTTGGTGTATGTGTCTGCATAAATGTTGCTTTTCTCTGCATAAATGTATGTTTTTTGTCACTTTGATCAACTCCTCCCACTGTACTGCGACCTTGGGTTTCTTGAAAGGCGCATAACAAATAAAATGTATTATTATTATTATTATTATTATTAAATAGGGTTCACCAGCTCCACAGCTGCTGGTACACAGGTCTGTGGTGGCTGAAAACCACTGACCTCCAGCCATGCTCTCCTCCACCTGTCTTCTCACCTCCGCATACATCCAAGGAAATTCGTTAGTGGAGAAGTAGTTCCTTGAAGGCAGTTCATACCTGGGATTTAGTTTTTAAACTAAATTCTTGAATCCTGGTTTCTCCACTACCTGAAATGGCATCATATTGTTGGTGATGAAAAACGCCACCACTTTATTGAGCTCCTTTGCTTCTTTCAAAGTGGCTGGAAAAATAGTGCCCTTCGCAAAAGCCACTGCAATGGTGAGCTTATTGGTGAGCCTGTGTGGTGGTGTGGCTGTCATTCTGTTCAAAATGCAAAATGATACAATTATTGCCATTTGTAATTATATTTGATTATATTTGTAATTTAGTAGAAATAAGGTTGTGCTATTGATCTATAAACATGACAGCGAGAACATGGGTTATTCTCAACAATGAGTATGTTTACATGCACACAATAATCCGATAACTGGGAATAATCAGGTAATGGCAATAATCTGATTGACGCGTTTACATGCACTTTATTAATACAATAATCGGAAAAAACCCTGTTTTTTTTAATTCAATCAATTCGTTGGATTTCTTTCCAAGTACATGACATGTCTAAAACTTTTTACCGGTAGTGTATGTCACCATTTCTATGTTTTCTCCCATCTAGGAGATGAAGGATGTTCATATTTGTCATTTCGTTGAGTATTAAGTTTGTTTCGGCTTCACTCCAAAAGTGAGTTTTACCGCTGCCACTTGCCATGTTTGCAGATGCGCAGATGTAAAAACAAACCAGAAAGAAATCAGATACATGCGCCGAATAAAACGGAAGATTGGGCAAAAAGCTAGGCGTGTTTATCAGATTTCTCATAATCCTCTAGTGTTGTACAATAAAGAGACTTGATATCGTTTATGTCTTTTAATGTCAGTGTTCGAACATACCAGTCACATGCAGGGGCGTAGCACACAATTCTGGACCCTATACATATGTAGTCTTGTGGGCCCCCTTCCCCTCTTGATCCATGACTCTCACGCATCTTTAGAATTTCTGCATTCCCCTCACTTTTTTCCACTTCCTCCTCTGTCTTCTCCTCATCCTTCTCACTACCCTCAGAGTAACCTTCATTTTCCTTGCTCTCTTCACCTCCATCATCCTCTTCACTAGTCCTACTGCTACTCTCTGCCTCGATCATAATGTAGCTAGCTACTTTAGCTTGTCTTGTTATAGAACTGGATCAAATGAAACAAAGTTTCAATGCATTTCACCAGTAGTATGTTTGCCCGCATTTGCGATTGCTTTCAGCCAGTAGCGAGAGTGAAACTGAAATGAGATTAATCGCGATTTTAAAAAATGAACGCGTTATCCATTTGTGTTAACGTTGACAGCCCTAGTTCAATCGAAACAACATACCGATATTAGCTTAAACCACTCTTAAACAGTGTTAGCAAGTTGTTTACCTTTCTTTTGAAAGAAATTCGTGAGCAGTTGTTTTCCCTCAGTTTGCCTTTTTTCTCTTTCTTTTCTTTCTACCCCGACTTCACTTTCTTCTGGAAAGACATGATTGACTGAAACTTGCGGGCTCCAGCATCAGCACCAGTCAGCGTGATTAGCCGTGTTTGGCGACGAATCTTAGTGCAGGGGGGCGGACTAAACCATTTGCGCTTTTGAGAGGGGAGAGGGGAGAGGGGAGGCGGCCCAGAGAGCCTCCAATATTTTTATGGATACAAAGTTGTCTCTCAACCTATTTATTCAGCCAATATAATTTAGTAATGACACTAATTACTTAGAAATTTAAAATTGCAGACAAATGTTTTATTTTTCTTTCCAGGCTTTTCAAGGGCCCTCTTGGGGCCCTAGGTAGTCAGTTCCCCTTTCCCCCCCACTACGACGCCCGTGGTCACGTCTAATCTCTTTCTAGATCTCCTCGTTCTCCCCTTCCGGGTCTCGTCTAACTACCCATACTCCTGTTCCAAGTCTTGCGTTATTCTTAACTATACTACATATTTCCTCCCCTTGTAGTTTTCAAAACAGTTCTCAAAATGACATTTCTCTTCTTTTACAAAGTACTGACATAAATGTTTCTGTATTTAAATGAAATTCTTCTCCTCTTAAATTCCAAACATAAGTATTTCACATCAGTAACAAATTAAACCTTTCTTTTGTCAATGTCTGTAACATAGTTTATCTCTTAATAAACATTAAAACATTTCAACAAAACTGTTTTTTTTTTTCATAATATGCCCACAGTTCATTCACATGACCATGTCCTTGAAACGTGATGGTTTCTTAATAACCCTCCCTGACCTGGTGGTCATTTGAGTTTCAGGTACAGTCATGGTGTCTGTAGGGGAATCTACAGCTGGTGTGTGCTGTGGCTCTTGTGTGTCCTGTGCTCCAGTGTCCATGTGTGGTACTGCTGGCTCAGGGATGTTTATCTCCATTGGCAAAGGGGTGTGATGAAGATGTTTGACATTCCTTATGACCAGAGTTCCATCTTTTGTGTTCACCAATTCAAAAGAGTTGTCAGAGGTGTTTCTCAGTGTAACATAGCGAATGTCTCTGTATTTTGAATCCAGTTTACCACTCTCCATGCCTACATTGAAATTGTGCTCTTTTGCTTTGTTTTTCCGATCTTCATTTTGTACTCTTGATGGTGATTTTGAATGTCTTTAAACGTTTCCTCTTCCTTTTTCAGCTTTCGTAGCTTTGTGCGGATGTCCCTTCCAAAGATAAGATAGGCTGGAGTTTCACCGGACCAATGTCAGTGGTTGTGCGGTACGCCATGAGAATGTTTGGGAGCTTCTCCTTCCAATTCTTCCCCTCACACTTGGCGGCTCTAAAAGCCTTTTTCAAGTACTGATGAAAGCGATCTATCTTTCCGTTGCTCTTTGGATAATACGGAGATGCCCATATTTATTCGATTCCGCTTGTCGTCAAGAATTACTCAAAAATCTGTCCTACAAACTGCTTGCCATTATCCATTACGGGGGTAACCAAAACGAGCAAATATTTTAATCAGCTCTCTAAACACTGTCTCAGATGATATGTCAGATATGACAACTGCCTCTGGGTAAGATGTGTAATAGTCTATGGCAGTTAATATGTAATTGTTGTGTATTGGACCTACTAGATCTATACCTAACTTTGACCAAGCCCTGGGTGGCAGGTTCAGTGGTTGAAGTGGTTGGTTGTCATGAAGTGGTTGATTCATTACACATGCATTATAATTCCTGATCAGCCTTTCTACATCAATGTCTATGTTAGGCCAATAGAATTTACTTCTCAGGTATTGTTTCGTATGAATTACACCTTGATGTGTCTTGTGTGCTATGTTCAAAGCTTGGCATCATGGCCATCATGTGTTGATAACTCAGTCGAGCACCTGCTGTATAGCTTCAGTTCTTCTGGAATTGGGTTGGGCCATTGTCCCGTCTCTATGATTGAAATCAGCAGTTTCAGAGTTTCATCATCTTGGGTGCCCTTTTTACGATCGTGTCATTTTAAGTGTCATGGCTGGTATGTCATTGGTCACGATGGAAAGCACTCTCTCCATATAAGTGTCCACATAACCATTTTCTTCCGTGTCAGATAATGGAAGTCTTGAACGTGAATCTGCAGCATTGCATTTTCCCATTCAACTATGGAGTCAAAAGGGTTCAGCCTCATCCCGAGTCTCTGTATTCGTGGTGGTAATAGTGTTACCTTATTTGGATTTAACATGTAGATGAGCGGTTTATGGTCAGTTTGCAATGTGAACTTGCCTCCCCATAAGTAAGTCCTGAAATGTTCTACTGCCCATACACATCCAAGAGCTTCACGCTCAATTTGTGAGTAGTGTCTCTGTCAGCGAACAGCTCGCGTAAGCAATGGGTTTGTTCTGACCATCTGCTTGTGTTTGCAACAACACTGCACCTAGTCCAACAGGACTCGCATCGGTAATCACAATGATTGGTGCATCTAATTGAAAATAAGCTAAATATGGTTGACTTACCAGTGTCATGTCTCTGAATTACTTTTTAGTCTCTTTAGTTCATTCCAATTCTTGGCCTTTTCTTGTCACCTTCTGAGTGGTTCTGACATGCTGGCATAGTTTGGAATTAATTTAATAATAAATCTGCATGTGCCTAAGAATGAACGAAGGTGTGCAACATTCTCAGCTCGTGGTGTTTTACTAATTGCGTCCACTTTCCTAGAATCTGGTTTGATTCCATCTCCTGAGATCACATGACTCAATATTTCAATCTGGTCTAGACCTAAGACGCATTTATCCTGGTTCAGCGTAAGCCCTTTCTCCTGAAATCTCTGAAAGATTCCTAGTCAGTCTCGGTTCCAACTGGTCTTCATCATAGGCATAGACTACCATGTCGTCCATGTAACATACAATGCCTGGCATTCCGCTTATCAGTGAGTCCATAGCTTTTTGGTAGGCCTCAGGTGCACTTGACAAACCAAGTGGGACCTTTTTGTAGTGGTAGCACCCTCTGTGAGTAATGAAGGTGGTCAGACTTCTTGATTCAGGGGCTAATTAAATTTGCCAAAAGCCCTTCCTGGCATCACGTTTAGCATACATTTTTGATCCCTGTACTGCTTGCAGAATACTATCAACCGTTGATACCTCTCTCTAATAACTGACTTATTTGCTTCTCTAAGATCTACACATAGTCTCATCTCAGCAGTGTCTTTCTTAGGAGTGAACAGTAAATTTGAAACCCATTCTGATCCCTCATTAACCTCTTCTATAATGTCCTGCTCTTTATCCAACTCCTGATTCACTGCTTCTTTCATGTGATAGGGTATTGGTCTCAGTTTTTGTGCTACTGGTGGTAATGATTCATCCACAGTGACTTTGTGCCTAAAGCCTTTGACATGACCTAGTCCTAGAAAAGTGGTCTGAATTCCTCAGTTCGTTTCTTGAATCTTTCTGAAGATTGTTCAATTGAGTTAACTGTTTCCTTTCTATTCAGTATTTTCAGTGTGAAACTAGACATTCTGCCTAACAGTGCCTCCACATCTCCCTTAATCACATAGACATCATCTTTTGTTCTACAGCCTTTCCAGGTCAGCTCTGCCTCAAAGAAACCCATGCAAGGGAGTGGGGTCTTTTGTCCGTATGCATAAAATCTTTTGGTCGTCGATTTCAGCTTTGTGCTGTTTTTAAACAGTCTATTATAAATTCCATGCCCTATGAAGTTCCGGCTACTTCCTGTGTCTATCACCATTTTCACTTTTTGTTCATTAATCGGAATTGTTTCTTTGCCCTCTGGATCCACTGAGTAAATAAACTCATCTGAATCTTATGATGGTTCTTTCACTGCCCTAACTGGTTTTCCTCATTTAGACTTGAATTTGTCTTTATTTCTGTCACTTTTATTTTCATCTCCTGGATTGTTTTTCTTTCTACAAACTCCTGCATAATGAATGGTTTTCTTACAAGCACTTTGCTGTTTTCGCTCCACAATCATCGGCACTGTGAGTTGACAATCCACATCTATGACAAATGATGTCGCTGTTATCCTTTCTTTGATTCATGCCTTTACTTGAATCTCCTGTGCTCTCTCTCCGTGCAGGGTAAGCACTGTGTCTCGTGCTCTTATTGAAGTTAACAAGGCTATCTCTCGGTCTGCTACTAGTGTCAGAAAGCGCCTTGGCTTCTGCTTGAGCAGCCTCAAAATCTCTTGCCACTTTAAGTACTCTTTCCAAGTTAAGCCCTTCTTCTTGCAATAATTTGTCACGGAGTCTCTTATTTGCACATTTTTCAATGAGTTGATCTCGTAGCATATTAGATTCCAGCGCTCCGAATTCACACAATCTAGCCAGTTCTCTCAATGCATTAACATACACATCAATCGTTTCGTCTGGTGACTGGGTTCTTTGTCTGAATTTAGTCAGCGCGGCCACTGTCTGTGCATATGTGCCTTTCTCACCTGGAAGGTTTGCAAACATCCTTTGCACTGGTGCCCCAATGCAATGCAGTAATGTGTCTCTCCTCACGGTATCTGCGGCGTTCAGCGTTCCACTGGCTATTTCAGAGTTGTATGATTCCATCCAAATAGTAGCCTATACTCCATGTAGAGATCTGCTGTTCCGAGGTTCAGCCAGTTCGGTGGAGTCTCCGAACTCGCCGTGACGCTCGGGCCCTTATTTTCGTGCCGGCGCTAAGTGGCGTTATGCCCTAGCACAGGCGAATTGCCAGTTTCATCTGTCGCAAACGGAATATTTCGCATCCCAGTTTGGCAATTTCGTGGTGTGCAATGAAGGCGTTTGCATGACTATGGGCTGGGCAGCGCAATAGGGGGTGTGACTATGAAAACAGTCAGTGCTATGCAAGTTTGGTGTCAAATAATGCGTTTGCATTAACGTCCAACTAGACCGTGAATTAGGACGGTGTTGGTAACGCAGACGCAAAGCGAAGACGGTGGTGCTTTAGGGCGTGTCTAACGCAATTTCGCACCCTCGGCGCACCTCCGTTCACATGAGAATGTTTTGTGAATATTGTGAATTTCCCCCCACGTTGAGGCAAATCGTCCAATCCATGGGTAACTTGCAAGCGTAATCAATTAAGCTAAAAACTATTTCACCACAGCTTGTTGTTATTCAATGCACGGACATGAAAGACTGAAGCCAGCAGGCCATCCATCGCTACTGTTCAGTAAGATACACCGGTTAAATAAATATATGTTTGTATGCACATTGTTTTTCTTATGTGAAAGGGTTTTATTCTTTCCATTTGCACTACAGGGTTTGGTAGCCAGTGTTTGCCAGAAGGCTATCAGTTCAGCTGTACATGCAGTTTCTTCCAGTCTTGTCCAACATGCAAATTAGTTTATTACTTTTCCTACACCCGACAGCCAGCAGAGAACTAAACAGGATTTTTATACACAATGTGGATTCCCTGGGGTCTGCACACATGTGCATCTGATCACGGTATCATTTATGTGAATCGGAAGGGGGTCCACTCCATTAATATCCAGGTGGTTTGTGATGCACACTCCAGGGTGACACAGGCCTACTGTATGACGAACATAAATGAAACAGGCCTAGTTGCAGTTGTGAGTTTGTTATTTATTGCTTTCCATTTAACAATTAAATTAAGTTAGAAGAAAAGAAACGTTGTTTTTTAAAAGTTTTTTTACGTTGGAAATCCTACAAATAAGGAAAAAAAGAGATGGTAAAGTAAAACACTAGGAACTGCGCATCACCCAACATTACGGTATCTCCTCTACATGTGTCTGACCATTGCTTTCTGTCTTTCTCCCTCCCCCTCCCCTCTGTGCCTAAACCATCCTCACTTGCTCCCACTGTCCTTGTCCGTCACAACCTCCGCTCTCTCTCTCCCGCTGCCCTGTCAGCTACTGTTCTATCTTCCCTGATGCCTTCTCTCACCTACCTGCTGAGGAGGCATCGTCCACCCTACTTTCCTCTCTCTCCTCCTCCTTTGACTCACACTGTCCTCTATCCACTAAACTTGCGCTCCTCTGACCCCCCGGCCCCTGGCTAACCGACTCCATTCGGGCTAACCGACTGAAACTGCGAGCGGCAGAAAGGAAATGGAGAAAATCCAAATCCCCTGTAGCTCTGACTGATTTCCACACACTCCTGGCTTCCTTCTCCTCTAACCTCTCCTCTGCTAAGTCTGCATTTTTCCTTTCCAAAATTCAATCTTCAGTTTCTAACCCTCGTAAACTCTACTCTACATTTTCCTCTCTCCTCACCCCTCCTCCTCCCCCACCCCCCTCCTCTCTAACCGCGGATGACTTCGCATCCTTCTTTCACGAGAAGGTCGATGTCATTCGCAACTCCTTCCCCCCAACCTCTCCCTCACCCATCTCGCTACCTAAACCTCTCACCCCTCTGTCCTCCTTCTTGCCCCTCCCTGACTCTTGTCCTCTCCCACCGTCCCACCACCTGCCCTCTTGATCCCATTCCTTCCCCCCTCTTCCAGTCCATTGCTATGGACATCCTCCCCTTTGTCTCCAATGTCATTTACTCCTCTCTTTCCTCTGGCTCTGTTCCCTCTTCCCTCAAATGCACTCATGTTGTCCCCCTCCTCAAAAAACCCTCTCTGAATCCTGCTGTTATTTCAAACTACTGACCTGTCTCTCTCCTCCCATTCCTTTCCAAAACATTAGAGCGGGCTGTCTATAACCAACTGTCTGCTCATCTCTTACAGAATGGCCTGCTTGATCCCAACCAATCTGGGTTCAGAGCAGGCCACTCCACAGAGACTGCTCTCTTTGTGGTCACTGAGGCTCTTCACGGGGCTAAGTCCCAATCCCTTAGCTCCGTCCTCCTCCTCCTCGACCTGTCGGCAACATTCGACACCGTGGACCACCGGATCCTGCTCTCATCTCTCGTCGAGATGGGAATCTCTGGATCTGCGTTGACATGGTTCGAGTCCTACCTGGCTGACCGGTCCTACCAGGTGGCCTGGAGAGGATCCCTCTCCTCTCCCCACACCCTCTCTACCGGAGTCCCGCAGGGCTCAGTACTGGGCCCAATCCTATTTTCTCTGTACACCAAGTCACTTGGCTTTGTTATTTCTGCTCATGGTTTTTCCTATCACTTATGCTGATGACACTCAACTCTTTCTTTCCTTCTCTCCATCTGATACCCAGGTCCCGGCGCGGATCTCTGCATGCCTGGCTGACATCTCTGCATGGATGTCCACCCACCACCTGAAGCTGAACCTGGGGAAGACAGAGCTGCTCTTCGTCCCAGCGAAGGGCGCCCCGATGATTGATGCGTCAATCACCGTGGAAGGCTCCACAGTGTCTCCATCCCAGTCTGCCAGGAGTCTTGGAGTAACCCTGGACAATCAGCTGTGCTTCTCGAGCCATATTGCAGTGATCATTCGGACCTGCCGATTCTCCCTCCACAACATCCGGAGGATCCGACCGTTCCTCACCCAAGAGGCCACTCAACTCCTAGTCCAGGCCCTGGTGATCTCACGTCTGGACTACTGCAATTCCTTGTTGGCAGGCCTTGCAGCCGCTCCTCGCGGTCTCGCTTCTTCTCTGTCCTGATCCTTTGCTGGTGGAACGACCTTCCGCAATCGGTCAGGATTGCGGAATCACTTGCGATCTTCCGCAAGATACTCAAAACCCACCTCTTCAGACTTCACTACCACTGAACTCTGTCCATCTAGCTAAATTGTCTTCACCACTGTTTACTTGTTCAACACTATACTCCCCAAAAAATATATATATATATTTTTTTTAATTGCACTAACCTTTTCCTTCCCAGTGTTAGAGGTATGGTACGCAGATGCCTGCAATGATGTCTATTGCTGTATTACTGCACTGATCTTGTGCGCTAACTATGATTGTTCCTACCATGTATTAATGCACATCTTGTAAGTCGCTCTGGATAAGAGCGTGTGCTAAATGCTTAAAATGTAAAATGTCATGTAAAATGTTTTATAAACAAAATATAAACTCAAATCATGAAAATGAATGTGCGTCTTGTTTTCCCCCTCTGATTCGGGCGCCAACTTTTCTGCACCTCCTCGCTCTTTGCTTTTGAGAAGCGCTCCTGGCGCAGTTGCGCAAAACTGTCATCATGTCAGGAAATTGGCAATTTGCTATAGCGTTAGTGCACTGGTATTTAACAGGATAGAAAATAGGTGTTCTGATTGGCCATTATAAAACCAAACCCCCACCACACCCACATGTATTTTTTTAAGTTAATCCAACCTCTTTTACAACTGCGCCGGAGGTGCGCTATCGTCCTAAATCATGAAATTACCGAAATTGCGTTAGACACACCCTGAAGCGCCACCGTCTTCGCTTTGCGTCTGCGTTACCGACACCGTCCTAATTCACCAAAATAGGGCCCTCGGGTGTTGCATCTTGGGCAGCTGATGCAGCGGCGGCAGCGGCTCGTTCCATCATCTTGCTAACTTGATCAAATCTTCTGTTGACTAGCTTGCAATACTATAGCTTCGGTCTGGCCAAGGAACGCTAAATCCGTGTCGTTCTACTTGCTATAGTGTAGTCTTTCATCCTCGTCACCATTTATGTAGTGTTGTACAATAAAGAGACTTGATATCGTTTATGTCTTTTAATGTCAATGTTCGAACATGTCAGTCACGTCTACTCTCTTTCTAGATCTCCTCGTTCTTCTGGATCTTGTCTAACTACCCATAATCCTGTTCCAAGTCTCGCATATTAACTATACTACAAATCCAATAACGACTTTTATGTAAATACTTCCATTACAAGTCATTGTATTTCAAACAAAATAAATCTATTTATAAAATGGATAGTTCCGGTCCTGCTTTTTGTTGTTGTTTTTTTTTGTTAACGTCAAGTGTTCCCATAGAATGGTCCATAAGAATTCTAGCCTTGTACTGTATATCCACCGTATACAGGGTGCCAACCATCCTTATATTTACGAACAGTCCGTAAAAAATATCTTAATTTCACCTTGTCCGTAAATTCGTAAATAAATTTGTCTGTCTGCAAAAATGTGCCATTTCTACTACAAGGAGACTTTTCAATCGCCCTATACTTGCTAAATTTCTGATGGCCGTCACACTTTCCTCCTAGTTATGATCATTTTGTTCAATTAAAGTTTGATGAAGAGTGTAGATAGGTCAATGTGCCTGACAATTAAAAGTATTAACCAATTGACTAGTGCTCAATGCAGTCAGCCTGGACAAAGGACCCCAACTTTATGCAATGGATAAGAAATGACAAAGATAACTGTAGAAATGCATACTGCATTTGGTGCAAAAAGTATTTTTCTATTGCCTCTGGCCCTGGTAGTCATGCTAGCAGCATGAAACATGATGCAATTTCTAAAGCTAGGACACAGCAATCAGGAATAAGCAAATTTCCAGAAAAGTTGAAAAAAATATAAAAGACAGAAAAAGCTTCCGACACTAAATAAATGATAAGTGCTGCAAATATTACAATGTACGACCACAAAAGCCAGCAGGGCAGCTCTGCACCATAGGGTGAGTATAATTGTCTTTATTTTCACACTTTTTAAGACTGAAATAGGGGTGTCAGTAAAATATATGGCATGTCAGTAAAAAATAGTCCAACTTAGTCAGTGATGTCAGTAAAACCACAAATTTATGGTTGGCAAAGTCTGACCGTATAGCACTGCCAAAAATAATTTTCAATACACAGGGTAATATCACTATGCATATAAGTAGTATCAAATACAGTATAAAGTTATTGGAAAAATATTGACACCTGCCAACTCAAACTAGCAACCGAACAAAATTAAATTGGTGTACTGGGAAAGTCAATCTGATTTAAAGTGGGTCTTGAGTCCAGAGAATGAACGACCTCGCTACAATTTTTTCTGCATATATAAAGCAACTGCATCTAAAACACTAATCACAGACCTTGTAACATATGGAGAGACTAGCTAGCACAGACTGAGATTGACAATTGCGCGTCTGGCAGAGAGAGAGATAGTATGTTTTTAGTTTATTTAGCTTTAGTTTATTTAGCTTTAGTTATTTATCTAACTATCTGTTTTAGTTCTCACAAATTATATTTTTTCAGTTGCTCTTCTTATATCTCTCTATATAGCTATCATTAGCAATTGACAATCCAATGTTTGCAAGTTAGCAGTTTGTCTACACCGTTACCTGGTTTGCTACATTTAATATTGTGGCGAGCATGCATTGAGTGGTGTATCAAGGAAGGACATGAGGGCAGAGTTAAATATTCACATAGCATCCGAATTGTTTAATTGGCATCACCTGCAGACGTGCATGTCATTAGGCCAGGCGATTGCCCAGAGCAAACCGAGTTAATTGAAATCACAAGGCGGCAATATTGCGAAGACATACATTCCATTGATTAGGTCCAGTTGCACCTGTATATCGTTAGATGAAGTGTAAGACAAAGTATAGGTCTATACATAATTGAGATAGTGGAGATATCAGATAATATAATAACAATTATGTAAAGCATCATCAAGATAGTTGTGATCACAGAGCAATACTGCAGTGGTACAGAGTAGGGTACATAAAATAAAATAAAATTAGATTTGCTCGCAGTACAATTAGTGTCCACTCAGAATCAAAGGTAATGAAGGCATATGCGGGGTTCACTGGACAAGGGGAGAAAATAGTTCAAGAACGATTACAGGACCCGAGTATTCGGTCTATGCCACAGAAACTAAGTGAAGAGACTGGATGTTGTGACTCGTGGAAGTGTCTCGCTACAGGAGACTTGGGATCGTTCCTGCGTATGGCACTTCTGTGTTCATTAATGCGGATTCTCAATTGGCGATTGCATTTCCCAATGTATTGTAGGCCGCAGGGGCAATGTAGAAGGTAAACAGTATTAGTAGAACTACATGTAATAAATTGTTTGACAGTATATTGTTTCTTGGTGACAAAATAAATGAAAGTGTTCACTTTTGTGCCGTTCTCACATGAAATACAGTGTAGGCAAGGAAAGAAACCTTTAGGACCATATATTCTCTCCCCTTGTCCAGGTCGGTGGGTGGATCCCACATCTGCACGTACCAGCAGGTCTCTGCAATTTTTGGCCCAGGAATGTACAACAACAGGCAAACGTGCAAAGAGTTTATTACCCACATTATCTACAGACAATATATGCCAGTGTTTTTTAATCACATTTTTTATGTGATTACTCATGGGAGTATAGGTAGTACAGCAGGTCACGCGATCAGGTCTCAGTTTTTTGGATGCCACAGTAGGCTATATGTAGGAGCGGGCTTTAGATAAAGCTGGATCAAGCCAATGCTTAGGGTAAACTGAGCGTATAATTTTTGCTTCAATTTCAAAGTCCTCAGATTTGGTACACACACGTTTTATTCTAAGGAATTGGCTATAGGGGAGCCCTCGTTTGAGAGGGACAGTGTGGAAGCTGTTGGCATGTAAAAGGCTGTTTTTATCAGTAGGTTTAACATAAAGGGAGGAAATCAGCTTGTTACAGTCACGAGTGATACGAGTATCCAAAAAATGTACAGAGGTAGCACTGTGTTCCATGCTAAACTTGATAGATTCACAGAGGAAATTCATATAGTCATGGAAACTAGAAAGGTATTCGCAATATTGCCACCCTGTGATTTCAATTAACTAGGTTTGCTCTGGGAAATCGCCTGGCCTAATGACATGCACGTCTGCAGGTGATGCCAATTAAACAATTTGGATACGATGTGAATATTTAACTCTGCCCTCGTGTGCTCGATGTCATATTGATGATGGTCATTCGACCGAAACGTCTGTCTTTTTGTTTCTTAAATCCTCTTTGTTTCACTTTTATGGATTAAAAGACTTTTGAATTGGGGGGGTTCCGGTGAGGCATGCAGCGAAGATGGTCACAGCACACTGAGCTCCTGCCTACAACCCTCCTTTTGCTTAAATGCAGCTTTCGTTTTAGTATTTTACTCGCTATTATACTAAAATTAGCCCCTCTGAACAATGACGACACCTAAAAAACCAGGAAATTCGCCGCAAAAACAAAACGAAGGTAGCAAACGCTTCAAGGCTAACACTAGCCTATTCAACAATGACGACATAGCCATCCTGATTCAACAAACCATGGACGCCCAGAAGCAATCATTGGGTGAAATGGTCGCTGGTATGCTAGCTAATGCGTTAGATACGGCGCTTGGCCCACTGAACAAAACTCTCGCTGAAAACGTTGGGTTGCTTCGAACACTCAGAGATGAAATGACAGCATAGGCTATAACTATAGGCAATATGTCAACTAAAATAGATACGCTCCAGGGCACTGTGCGAGAAGCCAAAAAAGATACTAACCTATCCTGATCACCAAGCAATACTCCAGGGAGTGCGGAAGAACCAACCCTCCCTTCCGAATGGCACCCGCTTGGAATTCTACGCCGATTACAGCCCCAGAATGGCTCAGCAAAGAAGCGCTTACAAGGGAATACGAGCAAAACTCAGACAGAAAGGCATCGAAAATTTCCTGATTTATCTTGCTGTTCTGAGGGTAAGCATCCAAGGCGAAAGGAAGTCTTTCAACTCGGCGAGAGAGGCAGAGTTGTTCTTTTCAGATGCAGAGGGGGCGACTCCGACTCCGGTCGTGAGTGCCAGAAACTCCCTACGCTTTGCAAGCTTAGACGACATGGAAACAGCCATATCTCAGTAGCCGACTAGCAGGCAGCTAGCTAGTTAGCTAACTAGCTTCTCTTCACTGCTCGTCAAACATAACGCTACCAAATGGTTACCCAGTTTTACAGTTCATGCAGGCAAGGGCCTAAACGAGACAATTTTGTGAGCTAGTTCTACTGAGTCTCAATTAATATCATTTACATTTTACATTATAAGCATTTAGCAGACGCTCTTATCCAGAGCGACTTACAAGATGTGCAGTAATACAAGGTAAGAACAATCATAGTTAGCACACAAGATCAGTGCAGTAATACAGCAAGAGACATCATTGCAGGCGTCTGCGTATCATACCTGTAACACTGGGAAAGAAAAGGTTAGTGGGTTTTTATTTATTTATAGTGTAGAACAAGTAAACAGTGGTGAGGACAGATTGACTAGATGGACAGTGTTCAGTGGTAGTGGAGTCTGAAGAGGTGGGTTTTGAGTCTCTTGCGGAAGATTGGAAGTGATTCCGCAGTCCTGACCGATTGCGGGAGGTCGTTCCACCAGTGAGGGACCAGGACAGAGAAGAGGAGCGGCTGCCAGGCGCCCGGAGGGATGGGGCAGTCAGTTTTCCAGAGGAGGCGGAGCGGAGGAGTCTGGGCGGGGTGTAGGGAGTGATGAGTGACTGGAGGTATGGAGGAGCAGTACCTCTGGCCGCTTGAAAAGCAAGCACCAGTGACTTGAATCTGATGCGTGCTGCGATGGGGAGCCAGTGCAGAGAGGAGAGTAAAGGGGTGACGTGGGTGAACTTTGGCTGGTTGAACACCAGGCGAGCAGCAGCGTTCTGGACTAGTTGCAGAGGCTTGATGGCACAGGCCGGAAGGCCTGCCAGCAAGGAATTGCAGTAGTCCAGACGTGAGATCACCAGGGCCTGGACCAGGAGTTGAGTGGTTGACTAAGTTACAAGGTTGTCACTGAACTGAATGACAACTTAGGCCCTCGTTTTGGTTGCTCTATTATTATTATTTTTGAGGTCAAATATTATTCCAGCTTCAAGGCTGTGTATAGAGTATGGACGCTATAATATGGGTTTGATTACCACGCAATGGCTAGTTAATTATTTTTTCATAACCGATGTGTAGGCTACCATGTCATTGTCATGTTATGATGTTACTGATGTGTTTTGCGTTAAGGAGAGACTGACTCTGTCAAGTAGATATGTATGCACATGTGTGTATATGCATGTATACAGCAGTTATGCGAACATATTATTGTAGATATATGTATGTGTATACGCACATGTGTGTGTGAGCGTGTGTGCATATTTTATATATTTCTTTTATTTCTATTGATTTATTATTTATCAAATTATTTTGATTTAGACAGTGTGTTAGGGGGGCACTGACACTTAAAGTTAATAACAAGAAGTTAAAATACTGTAATATAGTGTTTAGGAAGGGGGGTGTAAGGCTAGTTCAATGTCAGACATCGCCTCGTGTTCGTCACAGATGTTAACTAAAGAGGGGCTTGGAGATGGGGAGGGGGCACCAGAGGGCGCATTGCAACACACAAGATACTTATTTGAGATATTTGCTCACTCTATAGATTTTGTTTTTTTACACACTGCTGCACCTTTGCTCTTGCAATTTATATTTGTACTACTTTGAGTTCCTACTGATCTACATATGCCCACTTCTTTGTCCAGATCTACCATCTATTAACAATGGCTGACTACAAAATCTTGTCACTCAATATCAGGGGTCTGAACTCTCCATTTAAACGTACAAAGATTCTAGACTTTCTCCGCCAAAAACATATAGACATAGCATTATTACAAGAGACCCATCTTCGACCAGCAGATGTTGACAGATTACAGAATACGTTTTATAAACCAGTGGTCATTTCCGGTGATGGCTCATGCACCAAGGGCATTGTGATCCTAATGAAATGCAATCTTAATATCAATATTGAAAGAATTAGCTCAGATGATACAGGGAGGCTAGCCTACTGTGGTATATCCAAACAAGGTAAAAAAGTCGCTTTTGTATCTATATATGCACCTACTGTTTATGATCCAACCTTCTTTCCACTGATCACCAAGGACATTCTGTCACTGAGCGACTACCTCCTTGTGATTGGCTCAGATATGAATACAGTGTTTGATAACAATTTAGACGGGACCAGCCCATCAACCACACAAACAGCTTCGTCCAAATCACTACGCCACCTCCTTAAAGATTTAAACCTAGTAGATTTATGGCGACTACAAAATCCCACAGCTAGAGACTATACATATTTTTCCCCCCATCATAAAACCTATTCTAGAATAGATTATATCCTTACATCTGCTCAACTGCAGATTCTATAGATTTTCTACTCTGGCACTATCAGACCATAATCCGATTCTAGTCACATTTAATTTTGACGCTATCAAAAGCAAACCATCTAGATGGAGGTTTAACACCACCCTTCTTCAAAACCAAGAATATATTGCGCAGCTGGGACCCAAACTGACTGAGTTTATTGACTTTAATAGAGGCATTGTTTCTGACCCGATGCTGGTTTGGGCTTCTATCAAAGGGTTCTTGCGTAACAACGCTATTTGGTTCTCCACACACCTTAAAAAATCCAGAACGCAGCAAATTTCCAAGCTAGAACAAAACTGCAACCTCCTAGAGAAGGACTTGAAGTGTCATTATTCTAAGGAAAAAGAGTATAAGCTGAAAGCTGAACAAGCAGAATTGAACAATTTGCTGAGATATAGGGTTGAATACTTAATGCATAGGACTAAGCACAAATACTACTCAGAAGGGAGCAAACCGAGTCGACTTCTCGCGCTCACTCTTAAACATCAGGAGAGCAAGATGTCTGTAAATTCAATAAGAAGCCCCAAAAGGGTGTGGTATTGTGGTGGATTTTTTGAGAAGATAGGACAGTAGGGGGGTAGGAAACAGGACTCGTGACTCAGACGCTAATTTCCAGGTGAAGCATTGTATTATTATATTCCTGTATAATGCAATGGGACCACACCGCCGTGGAATGCGTGTACTCTCTGTTGTGGGCCGCTCTGGATAGAAGCGCCTGCTGAAGGGTATGAGGTCATTGTTAGTGTTAACGTTGGCCCAACATTCTGCCTCTGTGATTCTAGGGGGGGTTGTTTGGGGCTGGGGGTTGTATGGCCGGCTAACTGCAGATAACCGCCAGCATGATGTTTTAGTATCACACAAACATAAATAGTGTCTGTAGATAAGGTAAAGTGACACGTTGAGGCCGTAAAACACGAGCAGGCGGCACAGATCACAGGCCTTAAATACAATGAACACAGAGAGGAGACCAAATGTAAATCTGAGTTGGAGATCCACGGACCCATTAGTACAGTCGTAAGTTATTCCTGTCTAACAAAATATGTGCGCGGGAAAGGAGTCGGACACCAGACTTGAGTGGACGGTGCCCCACTCATGATTTAATCAATCAGAACTCCCACATCATCAGGCAGGACTGCCAGAGCCTTAGAGCCTGGGCCCCCTGTCATTTGAATTTATGGGCTCCGGCCAAGCGCTGCTCTTAAGCAGAGAGGGACAGAGCTAAATTCCACCACACTTTAAATGTTTAACTTTGTAATAGAGATCCTGTATATACATATATTGCCAGCATTTGGGCTGCATAACAAGCATATTAAAATTATAGATCACTGGCATTAGGCCATTGAATAAAGTATGGGGCAAAAATGTATTCCTGTATTAATAAAGCTGTTATTAAGTTAAACAATTTAAGCAAAGGCATAATACACAGTTGGGGCAGCTCAAGGTTGGTTATATTTGTTTAGGGCCGTGTATGCCAGCCCAAGGCTGGTCATTTCTACCTAAGTCTGTGTATGTTTGCTCAAGATTTGGCTATGTCTGTTTATCCTTTTATTAATCTGTTAAATGGGGAAAGAATGAAAAAGGCGAAGTTGAAGGGGCCTCAGAAGGATGGGCCTCTACGAAGTCAGGGGGAGGGGTTGAGCCAGGGGGGCGTGGTGGCCAACCTCCAAGGAGGAATTGAGGGGATTAAAAATGTGTGCACGTAAGAGGGGGGCAACTGTTTTTGCGCAAATTCAGCCAGGTTGTTGTATCTAACTTTGTGTTATATGCAATAAACCGTATTTACCTCAGACTCTGACGATTGTGCTGTTTTGGGGCAGCGTTCGAATTCTACAACAGTATCCATCACTCCAGAGATGAATGAGACATTTAAAAAATATTTTGCTAAACTTTACTCCTCTGAAGTGCAACCATCCCAAGAACAATATGATAATTTCTTTGCTGGACTAAATCTTCCCACACTCTCACCGGAAGACTCAGAGAGACTAGATGCACCAATCTCATTAGAGGAACTATCCCTAGCTCTGAAATCATTTCATTTCATTTAATTGTTTATTTCGATCATGTTTCACTAATCCACTAATAAAGGCCGTTCCCCAGGTATTGATGGACTACCAGCTGAGCTGTATCTGGTGTTTTGGAACATTCTGGGCCAAATATGGCAGTCCACATTGAATTTGGCTATTGAAAAAGGTCAATTCCACAGAGACCTGAATACAGCACTTATCACAGCAATACCGAAATTGGGCAAAGAGCCAGTCATAGGCCAATTTCACGAATTAATGCCGATATTAAACTCTATGCCAAAGTAATAGCCCTTCGGTTAGAAAAAGTTATAGGGAATCTGATAAACCCTGACCAGACAGGATTCATGAAAGGGGGGCTAGCATCAGATAACGTCCGACAACTACTACATGTCATAGGGGAAGCAGAGAAAAATAAATCACCAAGTGGCCTCCTATTTGTTGATGCTGAGAAGGCGTTCGATAGGTTGGAGTGGCTATACCTATGGAGAGTTCTCAAATAATTTAATTTTGGCCCGGCCTTTATTAAAATTATCCAAATTTTGTACAATAACCCATCAGCACGTGTTTGCATCGGGGGATCCTATTCAGGATTTTCCGAGGCTCAAGACAGGACTGCCCCGTGTCACCTTAACTTTTTAACCTTTCCTTGGAACCTCTTGCCCAGACGATCCGGAAAAGTACTTAAATCTCCCCAATTAAAATAGGCGCCTCCTCCCATTCAATATCGTTATACGCTGATGACACTCTCTGTCACAGTTCCACGTATTCATGCCATGTTTTATGTTTCATTCATTTCACGTTTCATTTCATGTCATGTCTTGATTCTGTTTTCATGTTACGTTTCTGTTCATAGTTAAGTCATACACTTTTCCATGTTCTTTCCGCAGATCTTGCGTTCATGCTTTCTCTCTCTCTCTCGCTGTCGCTCACGTTTCCTTATTGTTTCCTCCCTTGTCTGATTACTAATTTACTAACAATTAGATAGGTTTATTGTTTCTGCTAGCACAATTGGCAATTTAGTAACTCTAATTGCCAACGTGCTGGAGATTTACTAATTACTAACTCACTAACCATGTGTATTCATGTTTCCTTTCGTTTCTAGTTCATGTCCATTTACTAATCTACTAACGCTAGGTCAGGATAGGATAATTACTAACAACGACTAATTATCTTGTTACCTTGTCATGCTCTCCTCAGCTGTTTTCTGTTTCGCTCTGTTCTCAAGCTAAGTGTCTGCACCTGTCTACACCTCCATATAGCTCAGTGTTTTTGTCACGTCCTTGTGAAATTGTTGCCTATATCTCTATAGCACCTTTGAGCATTACCCAAGTCTGAGTTCTTTGTTACGATCCAAGCCTGATTTCTGACCATTGTTACTGCCTGCCGTTTTGTTACCACTGCCTGTTTAGACCACAAGTTTTTGCCTGCTGTCTTTTGTGCCTTTGCCCCGCGGAGCAGACTTCGGTCTTGACTCTTGCACCGTCCCTGACTACGAGCCTGCCTACCGTCCTCCTGTACCTCTGCCCCGCTGACAGCTACTCTGGTTTATTTTGATTCCTTGCATGGTTTACCGAGTTCGAGACTGCCTTCTCCCTCGGTACTGTATTTTGGTTATTGGCTTGATTTTTCGGTTATCAGACTTTGCTTTTGTTTTGACTACGTCTCCTGAACAATCCTCTAATAAAGCCCTTGCGGGTCTTTATTTTATGTCATTTTGTCTGAGTCGTGCATTTCGGGTCCAACCCTCACGTATCCGTCTCAGAACAATTTCGCCAACATGGACCCTGCTGACTCAACCGCCATGTTCCACGCTCTCCAGCAACAAGGCACCATCGTTCAGCAGCATGCCCAAGGGATCTCCGACCTTCGCCAGGAGATGAGGGAGCTGTGCGCAGAGATGAGGAGACTCGCCATCGCGGTTCAGCCATGCCTCTTGGAACAACCTGCTAAGCCGCCTGCACCTCCACCTTCCAACCCCATGGGAATCTGGCAATTCCGGGAGCCACAACAACCCCCCCCGGAGAGATTCGGCGGAGAACCGGAGAGATGCAAGGCGTTCCTGTTACAGTGTGACTTTGTGTTCCGGCAGCAACCACAGACCTATCACGATGGCGAGCGCCGGATTGGCTACGTGATGGGGTTGCTCAAGGGGAGAGCCTTGGACTGGGCTACTGCTGTGTGGTCCGGGGGTTCACTCCCTCCTCGTTACCCTGCCTTCGCCGAGGAGATCCGAAAAGTGTTCCAGCACGCATCCAGCGACCAAGAACCTTCCAAGCGTCTGATCGCCCTTCGCCAAGGCAGTAGAAGCGCCGCAAACCATTTGATCGACTTCCTCACTATCGCTGCTGCTACCCACTGGAATGATGAGGCTCTAGCGGACCTGTTCCTGGCCAGTCTAAACGAGGCACTCCAGGATGAGTTGGCGCATCAGGAACCTATCACTCAGCTCGACCCACTCGTTCGTGCCGCTATTCGTTTGGACAACCGTTCCAGACAACGCCGGATCAAGAGGCAGGTTTCGTCCGGTCAGCCATACCCCAGGCGAGGGTCAAGTTCACAACCAGAGGAGATACAAGCTGGAGGAGTTGAGTCCATGGATCTTTCTCGTGCTGGAATAAGAGTCTCACCTGAATAACGGAAACGTCGGAGAGAGACCGGTTCATGTTTCTACTACGGGAGGTTGGGACATTCTCTAAAACAGTGTACCTACCGGTGCAATAAATCTGAATCATCCGTGGAGGTGAGGTCCTTATCCAATCCGGAGAGGACTGCCAGGAATGACCCTCGTCCCACCCTTACTGTCTTAATCTTGCTTCCAGGAAGAGAGATCCAAGTGAACGTCTTAGTGGACTCCGGAGCTGATGCCAATCTCATAGACTAAGTCATGGTCAAGGAACTGGACATTCCCACCCTTCCACTGCCTCACCCCGAGAATGCTCGATCTTTGGATGGCAAGACGTTCTGCCGCATGACCCACATCACGGAACCTATCCAGGTGGTCATTTCGGGCAACCATCATGAAATATCATCCGCTCTCCCAACGATCCACTCATTCTTGGATTACCCTGGCTAAAGAAACACAATCCCATCATCAATTGGAATTCTAGTCGTACTCAAGCCTGGAGCCGGGAGTGTCCGCACCTGCACCAGCTGAGGGCGCATCCACTCCACCCCAAGTCTCCGAGCCTTCTCTTGAGAATGTGCCCACCCCTTACCACGACCTGGGTATAGTCTTTTCCAAGACGCAGGCACAGATGCTTCCTCCTCACAGACCCTATGACTGCGCGATCGAGCTGCTACCCGGTTCCACACTCCCCTCAAGCCGCCTCTACAATGTTTCCAGACCGGAGAGGGAGGCCATGGAGAAATACATTCAGGACTGCCTAGCCAATGGTCTTATTCGTCCCTCTTCTTCACCCGTGGGCGCTGGATTTGTTTTTGTCCAGAAGAAAGACGGCTCTTTGCGTCCCTGCATTGATTACAGAGAACTAAACAACATCACGGTCAAAAACAAGTATCCACTGCCATTGATTGACTCCGCTTTTCACCCCCTGCACGATGCCACCATCTTTTCCAAATTGGATCTACGCAACGCTTATCATCTGGTCCGCATTCGAGAAGGGGACGAATGGAAGACCGCATTCAACACTCCCCTTGGACACTTTGAATATCTTGTCATGCCTTTCGGCCTCACTAACGCACCTGCTGTCTTCCAGGCGTTAGTCAATGACGTCCTACGGGACTTACTGGGCCGACACGTGTTCGTCTACCTGGATGACATTTTGATCTACTCCACCAGTGTCAAGGAACACGAGTCCCATGTACAGCAGGTTATCCAAAGACTGTTGGAGAACAAACTGTTTGTTAAAGCAGAGAAATGTGTTTTCCACATGGACACTGTTGAGTTTCTGGGCTTCATCTTGGAGAAGGGACAAATCAGGGCGGATCCCAAGAAGATTCAGGCAGTCACTGACTGGCCCACACCTACTACTCGAAAACATCTTCAACGCTTCTTGGGATTCGCTAACTTTTATCGGAGGTTCATAAGGAACTACAGCCAAGTTGTCTCTCCTCTCACCAAGCTCACGTCCACTGCCATGCCATTTCGATGGAGTTCCGAAGCAGAGGGGGAATTTTCTAGGATCAAGAAGCTGTTCTCCTCCGCACCTATCCTGGTGCACCCCGATCCTACCCGCCAGTTTGTTGTGGAGACTGATGCTTCCGACTCTGGGGTGGGAGCCGTGCTCTCTCAGGTTTCCTCCTTCGACAATCGTCTTCACCCGTGCGCTTTTTTCTCTCAGAAGCTTTCACCAGCTGAGAGAAATTACGACGTGGGTAACCGAGAACTCCTCGCAGTCAAGTTGGCACTGGAGGAGTGGAGGCATTGGCTGGAGGGGTCCGAAAAACCTTTTGTCGTTTGGACTGATCATAAGAACCTAGCTTACCTTCAGACTGCTAAGAGACTGAATTCTCGCCAAGCTAGGTGGGCGTTGTTCTTTGGAAGATTCAATTTTTCGCTCGCCTACCGCCCTGGTTCGAAGAATGTCAAGCCAAATGCCCTGTCCCGGCAGTTTGACACCAGCTCTGAGCGAGAGGCGCCCGAGAACATCCTCCCTTTATCCTGCACTGTAGCGTCGGTGACATGGAAAATCGAGGCTGTGATCCAGAGGGCTCTGCGAGGGGAGCCCGATCCCAGGTCCATTCCCGGCAGATGCCTTTACGTTCCCTCAGCTGCTCGAACACAGGTTCTCCAATGGGCTCATTACTCCCTCATGTCTTGCCATCCCGGTTTCACCCGTACCCTGGCGGTTCTTAACCCCCTGAGGTCGACGGGAGCGGCGCCGCTCCCAGCAGCAATAAAAGTATATTACTATTTCTAACTTCGCGATATTTTATCATACACACGCGACAAAAACATTGACAGAAACCTTAGAATCGCGACTTTCCGATTTGAGCACTGGCAAATCAAATGGGATTTTTTAAATTAGGTTAATTAGACCAAAAGTAAACCTTGTTTTTTTACTCTGTTTTTTACCTTTTAGTAACGTCCCCCTTCTATTGACATGGTAACTAGGGCGAGTTTCGGCGAGGTGTGTGGGGAGGGGCGTGGGGCCATGTGTGAAACGCCGGCGTAAACACATAAACTGTCCCGACAATTTGAAGCAAGATTTTATACAGACATACAATTTTATTCAAGATGGAAAGATTTTCTGCGCTGCAGTGTTTGAGAGCATCGATGGAAAGCGACGAAGACAATAACTGACGAAGAGTAAGTAACTATATTTGATTTGCCATGTTATCAAATACTCGTATATATATTCAATATATGAATTCCGTGTGTGAAATTGCAGCGTAAACAATGTCCCGACATTATATCGGATCTTGTCTGTGTTTACGGTTGCGAGCTGCCAGCAACAGACGGTGTATGCTGATATTTATTTTATTTACCATATTTTCAAATACTCGTGAAAATATATGAATTCGCGTCTTGTGACGCTATACGAAAAAAAATCAGAATCATTGCGACTGCTGCGAATAATTAACGGGAGGATATTTAACCAGCTGGCATTCTGTTTCGGCGCTTGGACATTATCTAGCTTAGCTTGATAATACCTATTGTGATTAATGTTTCTTGCCTCTCGAGAACTTGTTTGTGTGCTTATTGTGGTTTAGATTCCCAGCGTTTAGTTTATTCCGAGATTTTGGATACGTTTTGTTTGTTCCTGATCGTTGGTTATTTTGTTTTGTCTTGTTTATGTCTTTCCGTGTCTTCGTAGACACGGATTTTGCTTTCGTTTTCCTACAGACGTTTAAAGATGAATATCTTAAACTTTTGATCATGTGCCTGTGCCCAATGCCAAACAGACTTTGGATGTTGTCAAACTGGCTTCTGTTGGTGGCAAGAAATGCATAGGCTACTCTGCAAGATGTCTTTGTCTGATGGCCTTTGACCATGATCTTTCAGGTGTGGATCATGAATATTCAGTAAATTAGCATATAGCCCTCCCACAGCCTGAAATAAATGTGACCAGTTCTGATAAAAACAGGTTTTTAGCTATTTAGATCTCATATGTGCTAAAACATTTTCACACCCTTACATAACCAAGACCTTGATGAACAAACGCACATTGGCAAAACAATTCGTCACTATAGTTTAGTGTGTGCTTTCACAACTTTTGTGACAGCAGAAAAATTAACTATTTTTAACTTGTGTGTTTGTAGATCTATTTACAAGCTGCATATGATACTGACCAAACTATTGATGGCATACAAATGTAGCTGTGATTGTCCTTCAAATAAAAATATTAAACACTTTGGAGTAAGTGTGTGTTAAATTGATGAAATTGAGATAAATATCAGACCATGCCAAAATCAAAAAACATCTAAAAGCTTAGCACGGACCTCAGAGGGTTAAAAGAAAGTTCTGGTGGAACTCCATGATTTCTGACACCAGATGCTTCATCAAGGCGTGCACCACCTGCGCCAGGAGCAAGGCCTCCCACCAGGCCCCAGCTGGACTGCTCCAGCCTCTGCCTGTGCCCAGCCGACCTTGGAGCCACATTGGGGTGGATTTCGTCACCGGACTTCCCCCTTCTGAGGGTAACACCAGCATCCTCACTGTTGTGGACCGGTTCAGCAAGGCGGCACATTTCATCCCCCTGCCCGGATTACCCACCGCCCAAGAGACCGCAGACGTCCTGGTCAAAGAGGTTTTCCGCATCCACGGCATCCCCTCGGACATCGTCTCTGACCGAGGTCCTCAGTTCATCTCACAAGTCTGGAAAGCTTTTTGCTCGGCCCTCGGGGCCACTGATAGCCTCTCGTCAGGTTACCATCCTCAGTCTAATGGTCAGACCGAAAGAGCCAACCAGGATCTAGGAGTGGCGCTTCGTTGTGTTTCTGCCAAGAACCCCACTTCATGGAGTAAGATGCTTACCTGGGTTGAATACGCACACAACGCTCTGCCCTGCGCCGCCACCGGAAAATCTCCATTTGAGATCTCCCTCGGCTACCAGCCACCATTGTTTCCTGACCAAGAAGCAGAGATTGCTGTTCCCTCCCTCGCCACCCACATGCTGTTACGCACGGCAGACCGGAATCGTCGTGTCGCAGATCGCCACCGCACAACAGCCCCAGTTTATAAGCCAGGTGACTCCGTCTGGCTTTCCACTAAGGACATCCCGTTACAATCCACTTCCCACAAACTACAACGCCGATTCATTGGACCCTTCAAGATTCACAGCATCATCAACCCGTCTTCTGTTAAATTGTCACTACCTGCTTCCCTTAAGATTCATCCCACGTTCCATGTTTCATGTATTAAGCCTGTTTCCACTCACCCCCTTTGTCCCCCTGATCCCCCACCCCCTCCTCCTCGTATCATTGATAACCACCCTGCATACACAGTCAAGAAACTTTTGGACATTCGCAAGAGGGGTCGTGGTGTCCAATACCTGGTTGATTGGGAGGGTTATGGCCCAGAGGAGCGTTCCTGGGTCGCCCCCAGTCTCATTTTGGACCCTGATTTGATCAAGGACTTTCACCGTGACCACCCAGATAAGCTCGCTAGACCGCCAGGAGTCGGTCGTTAGGGGGGGGGTACTGTCACGGTTCCACGTATTCATGCCATGTTTTATGTTTCATTCATGTCACGTTTCATTTCATGTCATGTCTTGATTGTGTTTTCATGTTACGTTTCTGTTCATAGTTAAGTCATACACTTTTCCATGTTCTTTCCGCAGATCTTGCGTTCATGCTTTCTCTCTCTCTCGCTGTCGCTCACGTTTCCATATTGTTTCCTCTCCTTGTCTGATTACTAATTTACTAACGATTAGATAGGTTTATTGTTTCTGCTAGCACGATTGGCAATTTAGTAACTCTAATTGCCAACGTGCTGGAGATTTACTAATTACTAACTCACTAACCATGTGTATTCATGTTTCCTTTCGTTTCTAGTTCATGTCCATTTACTAATCTACTAACGCTAGGTCAGGATAGGATAATTACTAACAACGACTAATTATCTTGTTACCTTGTCATGCTCTCCTCAGCTGTTTTCTGTTTCGCTCTGTTCTCAAGCTAAGTGTCTGCACCTGTCTACACCTCCATATAGCTCAGTGTTTTTGTCACGTCCTTGTGAAATTGTTGCCTATATCTCTATAGCACCTTTGAGCATTACCCAAGTTTGAGTTCTTTGTTACGATCCAAGCCTGATTTCTGACCATTGTTACTGCCTGCCGTTTTGTTACCACTGCCTGTTTAGACCACAAGTTTTTGCCTGCTGTCTTTTGTGCCTTTTGCCTTGAGTGGAGCAGTCTTGACTCTTGCACCGTCCCTGACTACGAGCCTGCCTACCGTCCTCCTGTACCTCTGCCCCGCTGACAGCTACTCTGGTTTATTTTGATTCCTTGCATGGTTTACCGAGTTCGAGACTGCCTTCTCCCTCGGTACTGTATTTTGGTTATTGGCTTGATTTTTCGGTTATCGGACTTTGCTTTTGTTTTGACTACGTCTCCTGAACAATCCTCTAATAAAGCCCTTGCGGGTCTTTATTTTATGTCATTTTGTCTGAGTCGTGCATTTCGGGTCCAACCCTCACGTACCCGTCTCACTCTCATTTATATGTCTGATTTACAGAGGTCTCTCCCGAATGCAATTAAAACACTAGTGAACTTTGGGTCACTGTCCGGCTTTAAGATGAACCTCTCTAAATCAATGCTGATGCTGCTCAATACAGAGCAAGATAAAGTAGTGACCCCATCGGGAATCATCACTGCCCAATAAGTCATTTACCTAGGAATTCAGATAAATAAATCCATCTCATCGATAGCAAGGTCCAATTACATAAGCATCCTCAAAAAAATAGAAAGTGACATTAACAGGTGGAGACCCCTGCCAGCATCGGTTCCATCCCGTATTTCGACAATAAAAATGAACATTTTGCTAAGGGTCAATTTAATCAGTTCTATGTTACCCTTAGCACCGCCAACTAATTACTGGTCAAAATTGGACCCTTTACTGAATAAATTTATATGGAACGGAAAGCGTCCATGTATAAAATGGTCCTCATTACAACTGGGAAAACTGGAAGGGGGCGGGGCATGCCCAAACTTTAAAATATACCACTGGTCTTTTGTTTTATGCTGTCTTAGACATTGGATGAACCATACAACATGTACATCATGGGAAAGCATAGAAAAAGAATTGATAACACCTATAAGATTGCAAGATTTTTTGCTTTCTGGTATCACGTACAAGAAATGCAATTTACACTATGGTCCCATAATAACTTATATGTTACAAACCTTCAAAGCAGTTGAATGATTTTTGAAGCTTAAAGGTAAATGGTATAAGACCTCACCTATCTGGCGAAATCATAATCTACTAACGGGGGGCAGACCCTTTGTTCAAGACGCATGGGCCCAAAAAGATATACAGGTCCTACAAGACTTGAATGGGAACGAGTCGCTACTTAGCTTTCAGGACCTTGTCACCCATTACAACATTTCCAAGCATTCTATTACTTCAGACTGAGATCAGCCTTCAGAACATACAGAATACCATGGGGCCCAGAGCTGGAAAACCACCCAATAGTAGATTTGGTTTTGAATGACCTAAGAGAATTGCATCACACATTTATGCAAGCCTTATGTCTCATCCATCGATCTCTACTATCCCTCTATTATCAATCTCTATCCATCGTGGTTCTCTGTGGCTCTGTTGGTAGAGCACATCGTTGGCAACGCTTAGGTTGTGGGTTCAATCCCCACTGGGGCCACATATACTGAAAATGTATGCATTCACTACTGTAAGTCGCTTTGGATAAAAGCGTCTGCTAAATGGCATATATTATATATATATATATATATATATATATCTATTACTGGCAAGAAGGAATGGGAAAAATACATGACTAGTATGGGCAGAATGGTGGGCTGGGACACTGTATGGAAAAATGTTGCGGGGTCCTCAAAAAACCACAATCACCAATTTATTCACCTGAAAATATGCCACAGGACTTATATGACCCCCAGAAAGAGACATTTGATGGGTCTAGCACCACATCCTTACTGTACATTCTGCCAACATGGGATACTGGGAACCCAACTGCATACTTTATGGGACTGTCCCAGGATTTACACGTTCTGGACTAAAGTAGTAGGTATTATCTCCTCATTGACTGATGTCTGCTTTCCCATGGAGCCTGCTCTCCATCTTCTGAATGATGACTCGCGGATCCAAATTACAGAGAGGGTGCGCAAACTGTGGCTAGCCGGTATGACCACTGCCAAAAAGGTGGTTGTCCAACACTGGATACCACCTCACTCCCTAGCTATAAACCAATGGTTGAATCACTACCTTGACATTTTATTCCTAGAACTCTCTTCTGCCAGAGTTAATAGAGCTAAACCCAGCACTATGCAAATGTGGAACACTGGAATTAAAAATGTGAAAAATGTACTGCTAAACAATCACTGATAGTCTATTACGGGCGGCTGTGATAATATAACTGTGGAGTTTTTATTTCTCTACTGTATTTTATTTGGATTTTATTTGGATTCTTCTCATGTATCTTGTGTGTGGGAGGGTGGGAGGGAGGGGGGATTTCAAAATCACAATTATAATGCTTGTACTGTACTACTTATTTGAAATAAAAACAATTAATAAAAAATAAAGACTTTTGAATTGAACATCGAGCCTTTGCCTTGTTTTGGGATATTCCCTTTTTTTGCACACAGTGTGCGGGTTCAACCTTCATTCATATATAGCGGCTATTGCAGCTTTTGAACTTACGCACCTGTGGTTACCCCTACACCTCTCTACAACGATTTTGGGACTTTGCCTGTTCGTGCAGCCTGCAGCCGCCACTGTTTTAGTGTTTTACCAATTATGGCGAATTTTGCAGAGATTAACAAACTGACCAACATCCAAGCCAATACCAAAACCTTCACCTGCCAAGACATCGAAGCCATACTATTTCCAAGCATGGGCGCTATGGATGATTCCATCAATGACTCCATGGAAACGCTGTCCAAGAAGCTGACTTACCTACTGCATGGAACTACCCTGAGTGAGTACATTAGAGCCAAAAGAATCCCTAGAGGTCTTCGAATTCAGAAGAAACCTACTTTGGGCTACACTGATGATAATTTTTGCATCAAATGGTGTGAAATCCTCAATAAAGCCTCATTAGACCTGACTGCTCTGATTATAGAATTTGTACAAAATGAACCCGAAATGGACCAAGCAATCAATAGCACAGAACAGCTTTTAAAGGAATCCACCACTGAACTGGACTTTAAATTGCTCAAAGAGACCCTGGAATGCACGATCAACCAATACCAACAGGAGATTCAAAGGGCTAAATTGCATAAATTCAAGAGAGACACCATGGACTATCGTGATGGACATGTGTACCCCTGGCTGAACAGGAAGCAGGAGAGATCACGGAGACTCCGCGAGACATCTGCATCCAGCACTTCCGAAGCACCATCCGACTCTGACACCGATTTTTTAGGGCCAAGAAGAATGGTGACCACCAGGTCCCAAGTGGCGTGGAGAGGCAGATGTGGCGCAGGGGCAAGCGAGGATCAGGACGCAAGACCTTACCACACGAGACCCCATCCACGGAAGAACTACAAGGACTGATTTTCGAACAATCACTCTCACTCAACTTCGAACTCTCAAACGAGGGCTCCCCTATAACCAATTCCTTAGAATAAAACTTGTGTGTACCAAATCTGAGGACTTTGAAATTGAAGCTAAAACATTATATGCTCAGTTCACCACAAGGGGGTACCCTAAGCATTGGCTTGATCCAGCTTTATCTAAAGCCCGCTCCTACATAAAACCTACTGTGGCATCCAAAAAACTGAGACCTGATCGCGTGACCTGCTGTACTACCTATACTCCCATGAGTAATCACATAAAAAATGTGATTAAAAAACACTGCCATATATTGTCTGCAGATAATGTGTGTAATAAACTCTTTGCACGTTTGCCTGTTTTTGTACATTCCTGGGCCAAAAATTGCAGAGACCTGCTGGTACGTGCAGATGTGGGGTCCACCCACCGACCTGGACAAGGGGAGAGAATAGATGGTCCTAAAGGTTTCTTTCCTTGCCTACATTGTATTTCATGTGAGAACGGCACAAAAATGAACACTTTCATTTATTTTGTCACCAAGAAACAATATACTGTCAAACAATTTATTACATGTAGTTCTACTAATACTGTTTACCTTCTACATTGCCCCTGCAGCCTACAATACATTGGGAAATGCAATCGCCAATTGAGAATCCGCATGAATGAACACAGAAGTGCCATACGCAGGAACGATCGCAAGTCTCCTGTAGCGAGACACTTCCACGAGTCACAACATCCAGTCTCTTCACTTTGTTTCTGTGGCATAGACCGAATACTTCCATCACGCAGGCACACCAACACAGAACAAAAACTACTACAATGCGAAAGTAAATGGATCTATCTACTAAAAACAGAACACCCATTGGGCATGAACGAGACACTTAACCTCTCCTGTTTTCTGTAATCGTTCTTGAACTATTTTCTCCCCTTGTCCAGTGAACCCCGCATATGCTTTCATTACCTTTGATTCTGAGTGGACACTAATTGTACTGCGAGCAAATCTTATTTTATGTACCCTACTCTGTACCACTGCAGTATTGCTCTGTGATCACAACTATCTTGATGATGCTTTATAATGATTGTTATTATATTATCTGATATCTCCACTACCTCAATTATGTATAGACCTATACTTTGTCTTACACTTCATCTAACAATATACAGGTGCAACTGGACCTAATCAATGGAATGTATGTCTTCGCAATATTGCCACCCTGTGATTTAAATTAACTCGGTTTGCTCTGGGCAATCGCCTGGCCTAATGACATGCACGTCTGCAGGTGATGCCAATTAAACAATTTGGATGCGATGTGAATATTTAACTCTGCCCTCATCTGCTCAATGTCATACTGATGATGGTCATTTGACCGAAACGTCTGTCTTTTTGTCTCTTAAATCCTTTGTTTCACTTTTATGGATTAAAAGACTTTTGAATTGAGCATCGAGCTTTCACCTTGTTTTGGGATAGTCCCCTTTTTTGCACACAGTGTGCGGGTTCAACCTTCATTCATACACTGCCCGTCCCAAAAAAATCACACACTAATATTTCGTTGGACTGCCTTTAGCTTTGATTATGGCACGCATTCGCCGTGGCATCGTTTCGATAAGCTTCTGCAATGTCACAACATTTATTTCCGTCCAGGGTTGCATACATTTTTCGCCAAGATCTTGTATTGATGATGGGAGAGTCGGACCGCTGCGCAAAGTCTTCTCTCAATGGGGTTAAGGTCTGGACTCTGTGGTGGCCAATCCATGTGTGAAAATGATGTCTCATGCTCCCTGAACCACTCTTTCACAATTTGAGTCCGATCAATCGTGGCATTGTCATCTTGGAATATGCCTGTGCCATCAGGGAAGAAAAAATCCATTGATGGAAAAACATGGTCATTCAGTATATTCAGGTAGTCAGCTGACCTCATTCTTTGGGCACATAACATTGCTGAACCTAGACCTGACCAACTGCAGCAACCCCAGATCATAACACAGGCTTGTACGGTAGGCACTAGGCATGATGGGTGCATTACTTCATCCGCCTCTCTTCTTACCCTGATGCGCCCATCACTCTGGAACAGGGTAAATCTGGACTCATCAGACCACATGACCTTCTTCCATTGCTGCAGAGTCCAATCTTTATGCTCCCTAGCAAATTGAAGCCTTTTATTCCGATTAGCCTCATTGACAAGTGGTTTTCTTAAGGCTACACAGCTGTTTAGTCCCAATCCCTTGAGTTCCCTTCACATTGTGCGTGTGGAAATGCTCTTACTTTCACTATTAAACATAGCCGTGAGTTCTACTGTTGATTTTTTACGATATGATTTCACCAAACGTTTAAGTGATCGCCGATCACGATCATTCAAGATTGTTTTCCGACCACATTTCTTCCTCGAAGATGATGGTTCACCACTATCCTTCCAGGTTTTAATAATGCGTTGGACAATTATTAACCCAATTTTAGTAGTTTCAGCAATCTCCTTAGTTGTTTTCTTTGCTTGATGCAGGCCAATAATTTGACCCTTCTGAAACAGATTAACATATTTTCCACGACCACAGGATATGTTTTCCGACATGGTTGTTTAAGAAATGAGAAGCTACTCACTGCATCAGTTAGGGTTAAATAACTTGTTGCCAGCTAAAACATATTAATCACTGCAGCAATTATACAATGGAAGGCTCTTACCTATTTGCTTAGTTAAATCCAGGTGGTGACTTTTTTGGGGGCCAGGCAGTGTATATAGTGGCTATTGCAGCTTTTGAACCTACACACCTGTGATTACTCCTATCCAGTTGGTGCAGCTTCACCTCTCTACAACGTATCAAGGAAGGAGACAGAGTCCAGGTAGAATGCAAAACTGGCTATGCGGGTAGCCACTTTAATAAAGAAACGGATAATTACCCATGCTCCGTACACCGCTCAGCTATGGGTAATATCTAGTGCTAACTTCCGTGTTCCATACACCGTGCAACTCCGGAAGTAGCCTAAAAACTGCGTTTTTTCCTGCCTACCGAATCCTTAGAAGGACACGAGAGACCGTTGAAACGCCTTCCGCAGATAACAGTCAGTTAGAAGGTAACAGTCCACTTCACACATGGCACATTTGACACTCTCCCTCTGGAACTCGGGAGACGGCACTACATACATAGCATGTTCTGGTTGCGGTGATTCCAACGGTACACACCGCGACCAGCTAGCTAACACAACACAGTTCTTATACAGTAGTTAACACACACAAATATTGAACTGAACATTTTAACAGTTAAGCCAGGGGAGACGCTCAAGAATGCACCGCGCACACATTTAACAGCAGGCGACCTCACAGGATCGCCACAATATTTAACGAACTATGTCGATGCCTAGTTTCTTACATTTAATACCTACGCTGTATGTTCGATTTACAAGAGAACATTGGCATGGATAGTCTTTTAGATGAATATTGGCACAACTAGGGATTTGCAGGCTTTCACCTTGTACAACACCCCGTAGCTCTGTCAGTATTCTGGTTACCTCAACCTCTCATTCCTTATCGCTTTAATCTTTTTTTTTTTAAACTTGACTGATTTTAGCTTTGCTAGTTAGCTAGGGGAATCTATAGTCATGTAGATTAACATTATCTTATTGAGGTAAAGTTAGCTTGAGGTTATTTGGACATTATTTTCCAAAGCGAACTTGAGAAACATTTTAGGTGTTTACTTTAGCGGAGTAATAATCGTTTTTAGACATTGGCTCAGGCATTGTTTTGTTATAGCTTGTTGATTACCTGAAGCCGGTAGATCACACAATAGACCAATGAGAAGGGATTATAGTAAAATATTTTACAATATCAACCACCATATAAGGAAATATTAAATGACTTGGAAATTATAAGCCTAGATGAGCCGAACGGGCTGTTCTTGTCTTTATGTATTCGTATGTTCTTATGTATGTCTTATGTATTCGAAAGCTAGCCTGCTTTAACACCACCAGTGATCTGTCCAAGATACCATAAACTAGCTAGCTCCAACTGCTGCCAGATGACAGCCAGTTACCTATTCGGCCAGCCAGCTAGCCAGCCTGGCCATCTTTCTACATGAAACTCATGAACTAAAGCAAATGCAGATGCAGAGCCCTAATGTTACTCCTCTTTCTCCTCCGAACCTGTTGCTTAGTTTGGTTGCTGCACAAAAATGCACTTTTGGATTTGACACAGGTACAGTCATGGCCGAAAATATTGGCACCCTTGCACTATTTCTTCCAGAAAATTGGTGAAATTAAAACATCTTTTGGTAACCACATATGTATTTCTTTGGTTTGCAGTGGAATTTAAAAAAGTGAAAAAAATACTGAATCTTAGCTTATTCCACACAGAAATCCCAAAATGGCCTGGACAATATTATTAGCACCTTTAAAAGTTGTAAGACATAATTGGATTTCAACCAGGTGATTCTCCTTTAATTAGTAATTGAACTCACCTGTGGTGAGTCACAGGTGCCTGCAATCGAATAATCAATCATTTAACCAGTTTGAATGTTGAAAATGACTTGTTCTGCTGTTTTGTGTAACTGCGTGTACCACACTGAGCATGGAGAAAAGAAAGAAAAGCAGAGAATTGTCTGAGGAGCTCAGACAGAAGATAGTAGCCAGACATGGACAATCTGAAGGCTACAAGTCCATCTCCAGAGACCTTGACGTTCCTGTGTCCACCGTGTGCAATGTTATCAAGACGTTTAAGGCCCATGACACTGTAACCAACCTCCCAGGACGTGGCCACAAGAGAAAATTTGATCAAAGATTGCAGCGAAGGATTGTTTGAATGGTGGAGAAAGAACCACAGTGAACTGCAAACAGATTCAAGCTGACCTTCAAACACAAGGTACAACAGTTTCAACTTGCACCATCCGTCGCCAACTCAATGACAGGGAATTCTATGGTAGGAGACCCAGGAGGACCCAACTGCTGAGAGAGAGACACAAGTTGCTGGAGTTTGCCAAAACACACCTGAACAAGCCAAAATCCTTCTGGGAGAATGCCCTGTGGACAGATGAGACCGAATTACAGCTTTTGGTAAATCAAATCAACTCTATGTTTACAGGAAACAAAATAAAGCCTTCAAAGAAAAGAACACTGTCCCAACAGTCAAACATGGAGGAGGTTCATTTATGTTTTGGGGTTGTTTTGCTGCCTCTGGCACTGGGTGCGTTGAATCTGTGCATGGCATATTGAAATCAGGAGATTACCAAACCATTTTGGAGCGCAATGTTCAACCCAGTGTCAGAAAGCTGTGTCTCTGTCAAAGGTCATGGGTCTTCCAGCAGGACAATGACCTGAAACACACAATTCTGGATTGTTCTGAAGTGGCCAGCAATCTAAGATCTAAATCCCATTGAACACCCGTGGAGAGATCTGAAAAAAGAAGTTGGGAGAAGCAACCCTTGAAATCCTAGAAAACTGGAGCAGTTTGCAAAAGAAGAGTGGGCCAAACTGCCAGTAGAGAGGTGTAGGAATCTCATTCATGGCTATAGGAAGCACTTGATTGCAGTTATTTTATTTGTATTTACATCTTGTAGGTTGATCTGGATAAGAGCATCTCATAAATACTTAAAATGTTAAATGTTTATCCAAAGGCTGTGCTACCAAATATTAAATCTAGGGTCTCAATAATTTTGTCAATGCCATTTCTGTTTATTTTATCGTTTTAAAAGCATAAGTAAGTTCTGATTCAAAAACAAATTTCTGTACTATTAACAGTGAAATAAAGAATTGTGGAGACCAGATACTTTTGTGAATTTCAACTTATTTTAGAAACAATTGTGTAGGGCTGTCCCCGACTAAAACAAATCTTGGTCGACCAACAGTCATTCGTTTTTTTCCGATTGGTCGATTGGTCGATTGGTCGAAAAACTTTTTTCTTCTATATGACACACACTATTTGTTTTAATAAATACAACTCTATGCACACTGCGCTTGTCTCATGTTTTATAACTTCCTTAAGTGAATGACACAAATGAGTAACAATAGGCTAATGACTTCATGGAGCCGGAGTTCAAGATTACCTGAAAGAAAGAAAAAAATCTCCGTACCGAGCCTCCTCTTCATACTTGTAGATTCTGCCGTTGCGCTTGTGAAGTTGCGGTATGGCCACATAATAGGCTGATGCATTTATTTCACCACAACCATAACACATTCTAATGCGTAGGCTATGTTTTATTTAATTAACCAGGTTGGTCTCATTGGGATTTAAAATCTCTTTTGCCAAAAAATAGGCTAACAAACGAATGATCACACATAGCCTAATGTCTTAACCCCCTGAGGTCGGCTGGTTCGCCGACGATACGAGCAGCAATAAAAGTATATTTGGGGAGAGCGGGGTATGTTGTCACACTTTTCACTCTGTCTTAGCTGTACTGGGCGCAATACATCGCAATGGTATAAATGTCATACCAAATTAAAGGTGGAAGTCTTGGGCATTCATACATATGGCATTGTATTCATTACATATTCATATCTTATTTCAGTATGGAGTTGTAGACAGTTAAATAGAGGGTGTGCACTTGTGACAACTTACCCCATCAGGGGGTAAGTTGTCACACTATGTCATAGTATGTGGGGTAAGTTGTCACATTGGATTTTCAACAAATAAGAATACAACTAAATAATTGTGAATATAATTTTTTTACTTTCAAATTCAAAACCAAGTACATTTCATTAAAGAACGAATTCATTAAAGAACAAATGAAAACAATCATGCTTAGTCTTAACAAAACAGACGTGGTGTAATGCACAATGAAACTCTTCTAATCAGACTAATCTTCAGAGTCACAGTTCTGGCACAAATAAATTGTCTGGTCTGGGGTGCAAGCATCATGGGCCCACTTCTTGCATCTCACACACTGCACCCAAGTCTCTTTTGGGCGACTGTTAGAAAATGGCTCCATGCAGACTAGGCAGAAGCACTCCTCTTCATCTGATGATGACTCGTCTATTTCTCTTTTTATTGTTGCCTTTTTGTTCTCGGCAGATCCAGATTTTGCACTTTGCTTCCCTTCCTCCAGAAACAGCCTGTTTTTAGATTGTGATTTTTCCATTTGTAGTGCTTGCTTCACGGGTGTGTCTGTTAGAATTGTGGTTTTGCGCCGCTTTCTCCATTATTAGTTTGTTTTTGGAAATGGCCGGAGGTCCTCTGGAGTTGGTAGTCTGCTGCCAGCACTGGCATTGCTGATTAAGCTGGCATGGGAACTGAACGGGTCTGCGTCTGTGCTTGTGCCTGGCAGGGTTGGTACTGGGGCCTGGCGGGGCAGGGCGATCCATAACATAGGATGGCGCAAACTCAGTTTCCAAAAATACATCCCTGTTGTAAAGCTGTACCCCAGCTACCCTAAAGCCAGCCTGAATGTTCAGGGGGTTGCAGCCACAGGATAGCGATTGCCACAATCCCAGGAATGTCATAAATTGACATTGTTTTCCCAGGATTGTTCCTCATCCAGGCATCACACGCTGTGTTGATGTGCCTTTTTAGTGGCCCATAGACAGACCTGTCTAAGGGTTGAAGCCGATGAGAGCAGTGGGGTGGGAATGAGACCATAATTATGCCGTTTTCTTTGGCATAATTGAGTCCATCAATGGACATATGAGATTCGTGGTTGTCCAAAAGGAGTAAACATGGTTTCTCCTTTGAGCATTTTGTATGCTCAATGAAATGTTTCAGGAAATCAACAAAGTACACATCTTTCATCCACCCCGAGGGATTGGCCGCTCCCTTGCTGCCAGGTGGTCCGTTGATTAAAAAATGGTCGCGGAAGTTGACACGGGGAAATATGAAATATGGAGGTATACTATTTCCTGTGGCCGAGACAGCACAGGCCAGTGTGACAAGCGTCCCCCCTTGTTTGAATCCACGTCTGGCCACTAGTTTGTCAGGTTTATGGACCGTGGTCACCCCAGTTTCATCGACATTCATGTCCCCTGGTCCAAATTGATGTCTGTCTAGCACATTTGCTAAATTGTCGAAGAAGGCATTAACATTTTCTCGGTTGAAGCTACTAGCTCTGGCAAGGCTAGTTGCCTCAGGCTTTCTTAGCGTCAGCATTGGGTGCCGTTTTAAGAAGGCTGTAAACCAGAAAGCTGGCCTTTTCTTTTTCTGCCCACATTGGTGTGAACTTCAGCTTGTGTGCCACAGCAAACTGGTAGGCAAGTCTTTTGATCTCACTTGGCAACAGACCAAAATAAATGTCAGCTGACCTAGTGATATAATGAACAAGTTGCATCTCCAAATCAGGTGGAAATACCTGCCGTGGCTTTCCATAGCCAACCACTGTTGTTGGCATGGCTGCCTGACTGACAATTTCTTCGCTGGTAACCTTTTCACAATACCGAGTCAGAGTACGGTAATTTATATTGAAATCCTTTGCTGTGCTTCTGATAGATTTTTTATCTGACTTCATCTGCCTCACTGCCTTCAACATTATGTCAGGAGGTGTGCTGCCATTCTGTCTTTCTTTTATAATTTCTCACCTTCCTTTCTTCCTTTCTTCCTTCAATCCTTCTTTCCTTCAAAAACACATTTCAATTAACATATTATCACAAAGCTTTTTGTGTATATTCTATGTGTCTATTTATACTGGGGCAAATCGTCTCATGTGACAACTTGCCTCAAAGCCATTCAGACAACTTGCCCCAAACGGACATGTGGGCTAATGTTTGCTAAATTTCGAGGCTAGTTCAGCATAGCACTGCAGCTAACGTATCAAGAGACACCTTATTGTCTCCTATATTCAGTACACACATATAATTTTGAACATTTATACCTAACACAGTTTTATTACATAAAATAAAAGTGAAATTTTTGTTACCTTTGAAGCTGAAAAATACGAAACCTGTGCTCACCTCTGATTAAAGCGACCGTCAAATACGAACCGAAGTTGACCATAGAACATGTTGTCACACAAAGTAGCTATTTGATTTTTGAGATAGCGCCCCTGTGGTTGGAGGTATGAACAGTGTGACAACTTACCGTGTGACAACTTACCCCGCTCTCCCCTACTATTTCTAACGTTGGGGGATTTTATCATACATACGCAGCAAAAACATTGACAGAAACCATAGAATCGCAACTTTCCAATTTGAGCACTGGCAAATAATATGCGATTTTTTAAATTAGGTTAATTAGACAAAAAGTAAACATTGTCTTTTAGTCTCTCTTTTACTCTCGATCTACCTGAGAGTGCCCTCCCACTTCTATTGACATGGTAACACGGTGCTAGTTTTGGGGAGGGGTGATGCCATGTGTGAAAATGCGGTGTAAACAACACATAAGATATATTTTATTTGCCATGTTTTCAATTACTCGTGAAAATATATCAATTCCGCGTCTTGTAACGTTATACATATTCAGTTATTTGTAACGTTACAAATTGCAATAGGTATTCAAGATCTATGTAAAAATGCTTTTCAAACAGCCTAAAATAGTATGCAAAGCTTATATAGCATCTCGTCTGTGTTTACGTTTGAGATCTGCCAGCAACAGCCTGTGTATGATATTTATTTTATTTGCCATGTTTTCAAATACTCCTGAAAATATATGAATTCCGCGTCTTGTGACGTTATACATACTCCGTTTGTTGTAACATTGCAAATGGCAATAGGCACTCAAGATCTATGTAAAAATTATTTTCACATTACAAATAAAATCTTTTTAATTTCAAATGTAAATTACACAAATGGGGTCTGGCTAGGTGGCAAGTGGTTATCTTTACAAAATACTGAATACATTTTAGGTACAGATTGTTTGTTAGAACACAAAAGATAACATAATCTGGAATGCCCTCCGTCCTCCCCACATATATCGACAGTCTGACACCATAAGAAAATTTAAATCACACATCAAAACTCACCTGTTCAAACTGGCCGGTATGACACAGTACATGAAAGCAAAGCCAATAAAGTGGGGTTTCAAGTTATTTGTACTGTGTGACTCTAGCACTGGGTATACTGTGGATTTTTCTGTGTACCCAGGAAATAACTACTTTCAGATAGGACAAGGAGGACTTACATATGACACTGTAATGTACATTTACATTTTACATTTTAAGAATTTAGCAGACGCTCTTGTCCAGAGCGACTTACAAGATGTGCATTAATACAAGGTAAGAACAATCATAGTTAGCGCACAAGATCAGTGCAGTAAAACGGCAATAGACATCATTGCAGGCGTCTGCATATCATACCTGTAACATTGGGAAAGAAAAGGTTAGTGGGTGTTTTTTTTTTTGTTTTTTTTGTAGAACAGGTAAACAGTGGTGACGACAGATTGACTAGATGGACAGTGTTCAGTGGTAGTGGAGTCTGAAGAGGTGGGTTTTGAGTCTCTTGCGGAAGATTGGAAGTGATTCCGCAGTCCTGACCGATTGCGGGAGGTCGTTCCACCAACGAGGGACCAGGACGGAGAAGAGGCGAGACCGCGAGGAGCGGCTGCCAAGCGCCTGGAGGGATGGGGCAGTCAGTTTGCCAGCGGAGGTGGAGCGGAGGGGTCTGGGCGGGGTGTAGGGAGTGATGAGTGACTGGAGGTATGGGGGAGCAGTACCTCTGGCCGCTTGAAAAGCAAGCACCAGTGACTTGAATCTGATGCGTGCTGCGATGGGGAGCCAGTGCAGAGAGGAGAGTAGAGGGGTGACGTGGGTGAACTTGTGTCACTTGTGAATCGTGATTACTTGGGTTCTGGATATCATGTGTACATGGACAATTTCTCTAAATTTCTGTCAAACCTTTGAGAGAGAAATGGAGAAATGGCCCATCTGACAGATCTTAGAGGTGTGGAGAACCCTCAGGTGTGGATCATGAATATTCAGGCCATTAGCAAATTGCCCTCCCACAGCCTGAAATACATTTGACCAGTTCTGATAAAATCAGGTTTTTAGCTATTTAGATCTCAGATGTGCTAAACTATTTTGACATCCTTACATAACCAAGACCCTGATGAACAAAATCATATTGGCAAAACAATTCATCACTATAGTTTAGTGTGTGCTTTCACAACATTTGTGATGGCACAAAAATGTACTCTTTATAACTTGTGTGTTTGATATATATGATACTGAACAAACTATTGATGGCATATAAATGTAGCTGTGATTGTCCTTCAAAACTATTTGGAGTAAGTGTGTGTTAAGATAATGAAATTGAGATACATATCAGACGACACCAAAATCACAAAGCTTCTCTGAATTAAGCACGGACCTCAGGGGGTTAAATTGTAGCCTAAAGCTGAACATAAAGTGGCTATAGCCTATCGAAAAGAACTTACTCGAGTCAGAGACCATCCGATGGACTACTTCTCCAGTCGTTTCATGTTATGGCAGAGGAACACTAGCTTGTCCACATTTTTTGGCAAAAAGCTGCTCCTCGTTTTATTAACGATAAACCCTGCCTTGGAAAACACGCTTGCAATGTTCCACTTTTTTTGGATCGTCCACGAATAAAACAAAGTGCTGCCAAAATCCTGATTTTTTCTTTGACATTATGTTCTTCGGTTATATCGAAATTAGTAATTAAAGTATGCCTATATCACTAATCTTAACTGTAGGCAAATCGTAGGCTACAATTAAAATGCACATTGGCGTGCCTAAAACAAGAAGGATACAATATAGGCTACATGAAAGGGGGTGTTACGCATGTTAGTTATAAATATATAAACCATACAATTAGCAAAACACATTTATTATAAAATGTTACTTTTATTAGTTTTGCAGATAATTATTCACAAAATTACTATTACCTTAACTGCCTATTATAATTTAAAGAGAACATATATAGGCCTAGCTATGTTAAGAGTGAAGGACTGTCATTACCATATCCGCAGCATCCAGAATGGATTATTCTACTGACAAGCGCGCTGAACTGTGGCGCGAATCTAGGTGTCTCATAATGGGTGGAGAATTTTTGTAATTATAGTTTTTTCCCGCGCGACTGCTCGACCAAAACAAATCTCGGTCAACCAACAGCCCATCGACCAAACAATCGACCAGTCGACTAAATAGGGTCAGTCCTACAATTGTGAGGGGGTTTTTTTTACGTGTAAGGGTGTCAATATTTTTGGCCATGGCTGCAGCTAGCTTTCCATGCCAAATGATAGCTAGCTAACAATTATTTCAAAACTGTAGTACAACTAGCATGTAGCAAAGAATGAATAGACTTCACTCTACCATCGAGCAGTTTTTCATATGGCTAGCTAGCTAAAGCTGCTCCAAAAAGTGAATGTGAATCCAACCTTCGAGTTATCATCGAAAATATATAATCCTGTATACGATATCCCATTTGCATTTGCCATTTTCCACAAATGTAACAATGATCATAATATAAACATGACTGCAGTTAGCTAACACTCATTTTCAACAGGGTCAAGGAGTGAAAGTGGGCAAGTCTAACATTAGGTGATTTGACCAGAAAAAATAAATGCCACAGCGAGGTATGGACTAGCTTGTCTTAAATCAATACATTCAAAAGTACATTCTGTTTTTTATCTCGTTTGTTTGATAGCTAGCTTAGCTTGCTTGCTAGTGATATAGTCACTCAATGTTCTGCACTCTTCAGCCCTGAATTGTCAGGAATCAAATGAAATATTAAACAGGTGCTCAATCAAAACACTATAGGTACCCAATGAGCTTGCTAATTGGAACTTCACATTAGCTATCTAGCTACGACAGTTACCTTGTATACCGGTCTAATTTATATTGGTGAGGCGATTTGGATCTGAATCTGATGGAAGAGGAGCGGTAACAGCATTATCTGACCCAGATTCTGAGATTGTGCCAGACTGATGATGAAAGACATGGTGCAAACCTATAAGGCATACACTGCCCTGGTGTTGGTGCCCATACTGGGAATTTTCTTTGTATTCACTCTCCCAGACCTCAATATTGGAGTCATTTTCCCACCCAGTCATATTAATAGAATGTTCACAAATGCCAGACTCTACGCCGCATCCCAAACATTCTTTGAAACTAGGAAAATATAAATGGTCATATTTATATGTTAGCTTGTCACAAAGTGACAAACAGGCACAATGCTACTATAGAGGATGCATATTGTTAGATTTAATTGTCCCTGGTGATGTTAAAAAATCCTGACATGTGCCCTTAACCCTGAATGGCAACATAGAATTGTTTTAATCCAATCTGACTGCAGTCGTTAAAATAATAATACCCATAATGGCACTCCTCCGCAGAATCACCTGGGTTTCTGTTCGCAATCCTCAAATGCTCTGCTCATGTCCCCGTTCACTTCAACACCATTGCTGACTGTCGTATTAATACATAAGGGACATATTTACGTTTGGATGTTGAAATAGAATAAAACAAAACAGACTGCTACCTTCCTATCCTCAAAAAGAAAGAAAACTACCCCTCTCTACCAAAGCAAAAGAAAAGGTGAGTCTTCTGCAGTCTAGGTAAACTACAATAGTCTTCTCCTATCTAATGAAAGTGCACAAAAACCAAAGGAAAGCTGATACACATAACAATCCAACAGTATACAGACATCACTCAAAAACACGGACGGGAACAAGACAAATGGCAATAATAGTCAAAGGCAAAAAGAAGCAAAAAGCGCCACAACTGGGGTGCAGTCCGCCTATATAAACTTCAAGCAATTGCAAAGAAGGGCAATCAGACAGACATCCAAATAATGCCCTCTGGCATGGTTCCAATCAAGGGCAATCAGTCACCTGGCGTTTGTCCTCTGTGACTCTGTAACAACCTTGTCAAAATATAAATGTAAATGTAACCTCCTCGTCCTAATGACCAGGCAGGTTTCCAAATCTTGGACGGCTGTCTTTGGGGGACAACAACTACATCCTAATGGCCAAAAAACAGCTTCTAATATAGCTAGCTACAACGAGGTTGGCATAATCTTTATATTTCCAATTCGATTGCTTCATCTTGCCAAATGGATATAAAATGATTACCGTAATTTCCGGACTATAAGCCGCTACTTTTTTCTCATGCTTTGAACCCTGCGGTTTAAACAATGATGCGGCTAATTTATGGATTTTACGGTAAGCGACCGGGAGATTTTTTCACAGAAAAAAAGCATTGCGTTTTGGACAGCATGAGGGCCCATATAACAGATTCTGTAAAAGCAGTCATCAAGAAGACAAACTCAATTCCAGCTGTGATTCCTGGGGGCACAACGAAGTATTTGCAGCCACTCGACATCAGTGTGAATCGTGCATTTAAAGTGGCACTCCGAGTTGAGTGGGAGACTTGGATGACTAGCGGCGAGAAATCATTTACCAAAACTGGCCGCATGCGAAGAGCAACTTTTGCTCAAGTCTGCCAGTGGATCCTGACAGCGTGGAACAGTGTCAAAAAATCCACTATCACCAACGGGTTTCGAAAGGCTGGACTGCTGCGTGATGAAGAGGACAGCACAAGCTCAAGTGCGAATTTGTCTCGAGACGAAAGTGACAGTGAGAGCGACAACGAAAGTGTGTGACGAAGTAATTCTGAGGCTGTTCAATTCCGACACTGAAGAAGACGACTTTAGTGGTTTTAGTGCGCAGGAGGAAGATGAAGATAGCAATCAATGACTTTTCTCGTAAGCTACTGTGTTTTTCTTTAACCAGCCGTGTTACAGGCACTGTTCGGAAAAAAGCATTCATTTAATGAAAAGTTTAAAAAATCTTTCCGTGTAACATTTTCTGTGTAAATATCCCATGTTACAACGCAGACATCTGCGGCTTATAGACAAGTGTGGCCTATATATGTACAAAATCTTTTTTCTTTTAAAATGTAGTGGGTGCGGCTAATATTCAGGTGCGCTCAATAGTCCGGAATTTACGGTATATTGAATCAGAAAATCTCCATTTGGCAAAAAGCTCAAATAGCTGTGCAGGCAATTCAAGACATTGTAAGGGGTGAGCAGACATCTTGTGTGTGAGCCAATGGACACATGCTATATGCATGCACGTGTATGAAAACTCTGTTGCTGGAAGCCTGTGGGAGTTGTGTCACATTCCATAGTGGAGAGACATATCACAATGATGCACCTCTCATACTTTACTGTGCTACAGGCCTCCTCACAACCCAGGTCTAATTGCTTACTTCATCTTCACACCCTAGTTACAATCACAATGGGTTGGAAGTCACTTTTTAAAATGACCTTAAACTGTATATGTTAGAATTTCCACTGCTGTTGCAATTGTTTTCTGCAAAGAATTCTGCATGAAATGGGAGCCAAGAGAAGGAACATGAGGGAGAAAATTTTGCAAGTACATAAATGTACATGTAGAAAAGACAATAATAGTTATTTTTCTACAAGTAATTAAGCCTATTAATTAATGAATTGGACAATTGTTGCACCATTAAAATAATATGTTTTCAAACAACACTTTTGTGACCCAAAAGTCTTGTGTCTTGTTGACACCAGTAGCAGGGCTTCAATAATGGCAAATGGTGTCAGGTATCATTGGGTGACTACAATTTGCATATTATACAGCATACACCATTGGATATTGGTTTTGGTGGGGGGTTTTACATCACAAATATGTGTGAAGACCTTATTTTTTATATACTTCATCTTATCACTTAATAGAAGAAAATAATAATAATAATATATGATGATTAGAACAAGCCAGTCATTCCATCTAGGCTTGTGATTTCACTATAGTCTAGAGCAGCGTTCCTCAAATCACGGTCAGCACTGCTGATTTTACACCCGTCCTTTACCTGGGAGGGAGGTGTGAAGACACTGGCCAAACAATTGTATTAATTGTTTAATTAACAACCTGAGAGAAAGGAAAACCAGGGCCGAATTTGGATTCATGGGCCAGATTTGAGAAATCCAGTGTAGAGCGTATACAGCACTGCAACACCCACAAGGGTCTCTACCATTACTACATGTCCTGACAAGTTGTTCTACACATTGACAACTCTGTGGCCTTTTTATTACTATTGCGCAATACCTAAATCCTGATTGACTGTAATCAACTACTACTCCCAACAGTGGTATGTTTTAGGATGAGGATAAGGAGGCTAAACCTCCTAAATTCCAGACGCAATTCTTTAGTAATTCATATGTAAAAACGCTCAAGGAATTCAAAGCGTAACCAATTGTTTACCTCATTAAAATAAGCTACAGCAAACTCTCTCACTATGAGACAGACTATCAAACCTACGCATTCGCCGAGCGCACGCTCTGCCGAGCGGTTCACTGTGTGGAGCGGAGGCACAGCTCTGTTATAGAAAAAAAGTTTTTGCATGGTTTTCAGTTTTTTGATTGAAAAAAAACTAAACATTTTTGTTCAATCAAGTACACCCCATTGCTTCCGCGGAGATTGAACAAAAGGTATGTGAACTTTATAAATTGAGAAATAGGAGAGCTCTGCAATCCTCTGCCATACTAAGCCCTGTACTTCAGCAGAGACAGACTGACACCTGACAGAGCGTTTCATGCAGTTATTGAAAGATATTTCAAGATATTTTGATTGAATCTGATTTCCTATCTTCTGTTTATTTAATTCGTTAGCTTTTCTGCGTTTTCTATGATAATGTTATTGTTTCAATATTTACGTCTCGATGAAACCAATGTATTGGAATTTGACCAATTAAATTGAAACGGTGTTTAAATGCGAACTATACAGATGATATGGTCGTACTTCTATTTTGCATTTACAATCTTGTGATTTGAACACCTTAAGCATAATATTTCTACGTTGATGTTGACGTCACATAGGCTACACTGACGAAGGCATTGTCGAAATGTCCGTGTGTCCGAAACGCACTGTTGCTTGGAATAAGGCATAAAATAAACATATAAAGTAAATACATTTAAATGAGTGCTGTCAATTTATTTTTAATCGGAAAGTTTTGGATTAGTCTTGACCTTCAGACACCCATAGAAAGTGAAACAGTATTGTCTACTTAGAGCTGAGCACGCTTTATTTTGTCAAAAGGTTCATACGAAGTAGGAATACACATGAGTTCTATACATCTATAATTGAATATGATTTGTAAATCGGACCAGTCAGCGCTCAGTTTAAACACGCCTAGTATGTGGAACACTTGGATAGCCTACTTCGGGAGCATTGGGCGGGATTTTGGCTCTGATTGGTGCTTGTGTAGCCTACAAACCATCGTTACCATGAATGGGAACTAGACTTCACTATGATTTTGGCAGCAATAGGTAATTCTACTAAACCTGCACATCCTAGTTTGGTATTGAGTTTAAGCGAACAGAGACAACGCAAAGCTAAGGTATGTTTTCCATACACCTCATAACGCAAGTAACTAAATTCATAATATCATTAAAAAAAACACATGAAACATGGAAAATATCGCTTTATATTATGTTGGAAAACTGGTTTCAAGTATTAAGGCTGTCTTTTTCAAACCTACATTAGTGCCATTTAAGAAATTTTGCCAAGCAAATTATCACAATGTTTGGAAATGTGGATGTAGATAAATTAACAAATGGAAACCTTGGTAATGGTCTTTTTGTTATATTTCGGTCGCGACCAAGGAAGACTGGATTCCCCAATGCCTAAATCGTGACGTTGCATACACGTAATTAAGATACGTGTTACATCGTGACACACAATTAATTTCAAGACCATTGCAAATTGATTAGAATTCATACCAAACGTCACTAAGAGGTCCAGAACAAACGTTTGTTGTTGATTGCGATAACCTTGGAATGACGTTAGAAAGTCTGTTTGCAGAAGAGTTCCTAACATTAGAATCGAGATGCTGCCGAAACCTAATTAAAACGAGTGCTTAGACCGTCATACTGTCAGTGGTGACGCTCTCAATAAAATAGTTTTTAATACTATCTCGTTTATATTGTTCATCACGAAGAAACACCATGTGCAATATTTAATAATATACTATTAATAATATATTATCATATTGATCTATAGCACTGCTATTATCCTATTATACAGGTAATTATGCACACCTGTAAGGGTGTTTACCAAAATGTTACTAACATCCATTCCTGTGCCAGGTTTAAAAAACGTTTTTTGTCGGTCAAGAAATTAGGCTATAGTTTCACACTCTTGTCAAGAAGTTCCATTTTGGACAGGACATAAGTGTAGGATATCTATTATGAATACCTGGGCTATAGATGGAATTCGATCAAACCCTCACATGCAACCTTGGGATCAGTGGAACCTTAACTGTGTTTCATCTATCTATGTTATTTTATATCAATTTATGTAATCTTCATTTATATATGTCTTTATTTTTAATTAATGTTCAGAAATTTTGAGAAATGTTTTTTCACTTGGAAGTTGTAGGGTAAAACGTGTAAATACATTTGGAAAAAAGTCTGATTTAATATGCTTTATTTCAGGCTGTAAGGCAACAGAAGGTGACGTTTTTTAGACGGGGTGTAGACTTTGGAAAAAAATTAACCTCGCGATGGTAAATCCTTGCTACAAAATAAGCCCACACCCATCATTCTCTGATAAGTATTGGCCAAACAGGAATGGCAACCAGCGCCACCAGTAATATGATCATGTGGCATGATCCAGGGATAATACTATTATCTACTACTTCTCTCCATGTATGCTGAAACTTGTCTAGGGTTCTAGCCAATGGGTTATCCTTTACAAAATACAATAAGGTTTCCTTTGGTTTGCATTTACTATCATAAATGTGCTATGCGCATATCGTTATGCTAATGAAGACATACACGATTGAAGAGTGCATGGACTTCATACTTCAAAGAAAACTCTTCATACTTTATACTCTGAGTTTATTTGGATGAATTATTTGGTTTTACAATACCAAAAGCCTCAAAGAAGACCCGTTTGTGAGTAGCTACTGTACTGGTCAGCTAGTAGGTGGAAGTGCCGGTTCTGTCACCAGAAATGATCAAGTTCATGTCCTGTGATGGAGACTACTTCAATGACTGGCACAATCAAAATAATCTAGAGCTTTTTCTGTGCTGCCTGACTAAAGAACACTAACTCACACTGTAAACAGTTTTGTTCAATGAGGGTAGAAAATTGCCAGAAGTGCAATTTTGTCTTGGCTAAACACATTTTTTGTATTATTTATATTGGTGCAATATTTTTATACATTTTATTTATTTAGCTAATTTTGACAGCTGTTGTTTTTTTTGGTTTTACCATTGGAAAAAAAAATGTTGTTGCTGTCCAATTTATTGGTTTAACTTTGGTGTGTGTATCTCATAGGCAATAACATGTTCTGGTGTGATTCTCAGAAGCGAATTGTGGCATCGTGGAGAAATTAGGAGACACTTTGAGCAGGACATCACATTAGTATCTGTTTTGTGAGCAAAATAACAAACCATAATGGTTTGGGTAATAGAAACAGACCACATCACATCATATATGTCATATGGATGGGTCACAGTATTAATTTATTCTTTAAAAATATTCATTAAAATTCAACGGAAGCATATTTTTGAAATATTGTAGTAAGGTCATGACTACTACTAATTATGTTTTTGAAAACTACAATCCGTAGACTTGGGAGAAACCTCTCAGCATACAAGTGACTTTTGATCTCTATGTCACACATGGGCCACAACTGAAAGCTGTAGTGGGCTTGTGAGAGGCCACTCTGTTTAGCCTACTACACATCATTTGAGATCTGTAGGTCTATGGATGGACCACAGTATTCATTTTTTCTTAACGAACAATCTCTAAAAATCAACCAAATCATATTTTTGAAATTGAAAAGGTGTTGCAGCCTGGTGGAAGATATCTGTGACAATCATTTATTTGTTTAAGTTTTATTTTACCAGGGAAATCCCATTGACACAGCCATGCATGATTTGTAAAACAGAAAATGTAACAAAAAAAATACAACAATTACTAGTACAAAACCAACATAAAGCATTCAACACAGCACAGAAAGAATAAGTGCAGAGTGTATACAAAATAAAAGCACAAAAATGTCACATTTAAACATTTTCCTAAAAAGAATCTGAAATCAATTTTCAATAAAAACTGTTCTCCATTTTCTCTCCTTTTCTACATGCAATCTCACCTGGAGCAGAAGTGAAGCCTGAGAAAATGATGGAGGATGATGACACAGGCCGGTTAATGAGTGGGGAGCCCTGTGATCAGCCATTGCAGCAGAAGGAGACCATGCAGCTGAAGAAGGAGATCTCCCTGCTGAATGGTGTCAGCCTAATTGTGGGAAATATGATTGGATCTGGCATCTTTGTCTCCCCAAAGGGTGTGCTGATATACAGCACCTCCTATGGGCTATCACTGGTCATTTGGGCCATTGGGGGCTTCTTCTCTGTGATTGGGGCACTATGTTATGCTGAACTGGGAACTACAATCACCAAATCTGGTGCCAGCTATGCCTACATCTTGGAGTCATTTGGGGGCTTCATTGCCTTCATTCGGTTGTGGACCTCCCTCCTCATCATAGAGCCCACCAGCCAGGCAGTCATCGCCATCACTTTTGCCAACTACTTGATTCAACCCCTCTTCCCCACCTGCGAGCCCCCCTACTCTGCATCTCGACTAATTGCCGCTGCCTGCATTTGTAAGTAACTTCTGTTTTGCACCTAATTGTCACTGCTTGTATCTGTAAGTATTCTCAGCCATGGTTTGCAGTGTCTTTGCATTAGCTGGCTACACAAAGCCTAACAAAGGCAATTATGGCTAACCTGTCTTGCGACGGTGGTTATCAACTTGCTCTGTCAACCCTGTTTTTTCCGATCAAGCTATGAGCGTGTGCACACAAAAGGGGCGGCATTTGTAACACAGCCAATCACATGTAACATGAACAGATTCAGAGCACTGTTTCACAAAGCAGGATTGGTGGGTTAGCAAGATAACTGGGTCTAACCCTGGGTTTTCAGTCTCACGACTGTGGCTCACCCAGGGCTGCAGTGATAGGAATGTGAGTGCAATCTATTGCACCAGTAACTCCTGGGAATCCTATGAGAAAATTATACTGCACTTAATATGCAACAGTACATTTTATTAATTATTGATAACTATTTATAACTATACATTTGCTCAGGTTCTCCGCATCACCAGCAGAATACATATGTACCGGTGGCTAGAAAACACAAGGCAATACATACAGTTTGCTGCACAATGATTGCATGGCTTCAATTTGTGACATGCTGCTCTAGAAGCTTGCAAACATAGAATATTCCCTCTGTGGAGAATCTGTATCTCTGATATAAAAATATAAGATTACGCAATTCTCTAGGATTGGTGAGGCCATTTTCCAGAGAGCTGATTGGTGAGGGGCGGCCTTTTTATAGGATTGGATCTGTTAGCCTGAACTTAACCTACTTCGGAGCAGGTTAGGTTTGCAGCATAAGTTACATGGCGATGCAACCTGGTTAAAAGTGAGCCACAGTTGTGAGACCGAAAACCCAGGGTTAAGCCTAAAGTTAGCTTGCTAACCCACTAATCCTGCTTTGTGAGACAGCCCCCAGGTGAACCCTGTGGTGCAAGCATTGTTTCCATATTACAAGACAATACTGGCTCCACATGCGCTGTTAAATGGATTCAAGACAGGTTTCATGAACACCAGGATGAAGTCAAATACCTTTGATAGCCTTCCCAATCACCAGATCTAAACATCATTGGACCTTTATGGGAAGTCCTGGAACATAGAGTGCAGAGTAGATTTATTTCTACTGCCTTCATCTTTCAAAGAACTGATGGATTTTCTTCAATATTCCACTAGAAACAGTTTAAACTTGGATAGCAGCACACCAAAAAGTATTGAAGCTGTTCTGAAAGCAAAGGGGAGCCCAACTCCTTATTAGTTAATAAATATTTGTATATTGTTTGGTGTTTCCATTATTTTGTTTACCCCATGTATAAGATAATCACTGGCAGTTGTAAAGATTCTGCAGGCCCTTGTAAAAAGGGGAACTCATTGAGCGGGTGGGTAAGAGCCCATATTGTCAAATTGATTTCAGGGAGACATTGCTGTGGATGGGGCTATTATGTAATTTATGGATGGAGGGAAAATCATAGCTAATCAAATCTAATTGACTGAAATAATCCAGCTCCATAGATAACATTTGATAGCATAGAAGACTGGCTTTTTTTTTTTTTTCTGCTCAAGGACCGGCTTTGCTACTGATGCTAACCAGAGTTTGTCTGTGTTGTGCTTTTAATTATTGTGCCAATTTCATGTTTGTTTTGGGAAATGTAGCTGTTTAATAAGAAGGTAAGACAGATTTGTTCTTAAGGTTAAAACGTTTGCTGCCGTTAGGGAACAGAGAGGGAACTTTTAATTGTATTGCTCCATCAAGTGAATGGCTATTAGCTAACTAGCTAGCCGGTTAGCTATTCAGCAACATATACCTAGCTGATGCTAGATATTTGTTCTCCTTTTTTTTTACCCGTCTCAAGAGAAAATAAATATAATCTTCAGTTTAATATAATTTGATTACCGATGCTGTTGCACATATTTTCTCTTGCGGCAAGTGACTGATTACCAGTTCCTATTGCCTGTCTGGTTAGTTGTTGAGCTTTTTGAGGATTTGAGGATTTTCTTAATTGTTTCCAGTTTTGCTTCTTACCGTTTGGAGCCAAATTGGTAAGGTTTACACTGTTACAAGGCTTGGAATCACTGTCTTACAATACAAATAATAATACAAGCAGCCTCCCTGAAGCAGCCTCCCCCTACATCGCTAACCAGTGTTGGGGAAGCTACTCTGAAAGCATAGTTTTACCAGCTAACAATTACTTCACAATGAAAGAAACTGAACTACAGCAAAGCTACCCTCAAGAGAAATATAGTTTGGTTAACTAAAGTTACTCAGAAAATGTAGTTCAAACTACTTTGTAAAAAATGATCACATCTACATATGCAATGTAATACAAAATGTTATTATAACAAAATATAATACAAAATTAAGTCACATGACACATTATTCATGATTTATAAAAAATAAATAATGAATAAATTATACAATAAAATATTTTGCTGGCAAAAAATCTTCCTGGCAACTAAACATTCTTGAAGTATATAGAGCCATCAGCTTTGTGTGTGTGTGTGTGTGGATGCAGGCTGCTGATGACTCTGAATGAGCTCCAGTCTTTCGAGCAGGGTGGCTCTGGCCTGCTGATGTCGGGAAGCTGCTCCAGGCCTCTCGCTCTTCCTCTACTATTATCTGTCTTTTAATTCTTGAACTATATACAGCCATCAGCTTTGTGTGTGTGTGTTTGTATGTGTCACTGCAATTAAATGTGTTATTTTTTGCATTGTTTATGGGTATGTTTTTGTTGAGCTATGTCCATGTGTTTGTGTGTGTGTGTGTGTGTGTGTGTGTGTGTGTGTCTCTGTGTATTTCTCATCACTCTCAGGGTATGAGGGATACATGAGGGATTCTGTCTCACGTGTGTGTGTGTGTGTGTGTGTGTGTGTGTGTGTGTGTGTGGTAGCAGCCAGTCGGGTTAGAGGCAGGGTCAGGATCAGGGTGGGGTTAGGATCATGGTCAGGGATAGGGTTATGGTCATCTTCGGGGTCAGGGTTAGGGTCAGGATTAGAGGTATTTTTCTTGAACTTGCACCTTTTACAAACAAGGCCATAACAATGCTCTAAACAATGGGCCTGTCAGCTTAGTTGCCACACCAGAATCTCTTATTTACACGACACATGAGCAGTCTCTCAAAGTTCTTGTCTGACAGGCCTTTACGTTTGGCAGTGAAAATGTCCTTGCCAACACTAAAAAGCCACTCACATGCAGCACTGGCAGGGACACCGGTGTTGGATTTTATGAACTCTTCTCATTTTTGGCAGAGATGAAAATGCAGTTAGCAGGGATGTATCCAGGGTCTTCAGAAAGACTTCCACCTTATCTAGTTTGTCATCTTTCTTCTTTGGGAAGAATGAAGTGATGTCGTCTTCACTTACCGGATCTTCCTCGTAATCAGCTGTTGGAGATGTTGAAGGTGTTTGCAGCCACCTCACCTCCTCTGTCAGACCTGTCTCTATGTCTGCCTTCTGTTCCATCAGTATGTACTCCATTCTGAACATGGGGTGGCAGGCAGTTGCCATAAGGCACTTTCTGCTCTCGAACACATAGCCAAACCTGAGAACAGATCAAATATACTTTATTAATCCAAGGAAAACTCTTCAGAATCATACAGCAGCCGATGACACTCTGCCCCCCTACTTTCAAACTAAGTTAGGTGCCCCTGGTGGTGGATCCATGTGTGTGTGTCCACGCACATGTGTGCAAGTCTCACCTTTGCTTCACCCCCGCAATGAGAACATCGACCAATGGCGTGCAGTACTGGAGTTTGGATTCCCTCTTGATCTTCTGCAGTTTCTCAATGATGGTGGCGATGGTGGGCAGCAGCACCCCATAGTAGGCCATCTTGTCCGATTGGAGGAGATCAAGGGCTTTTGCCAATGGAGCAAGCACCTGAAACACAATGTGGTATAATTATACATGATTGAAACTGATTTAACATTTAAATATAGCCAAGCATGCTGTGGAGAATACACTGCTTTTTTGACCTCAAAATCCACTTGCACTGCAACACATGCTGAAGGTGTATTGTATACTTGTTTCAAAACTGTTATATCAATAACATTTACCATGACATATTCACTGATGTAGGTCTTCTCTGCTTCTTTGAAGCAAGGTAGGTCAAGCCTCCCACACACATCATCCAGGTCTCCCTCTCCTCCTGTGGTGAAACTTTTCAGTCTCTCCAGGGCGTGGTATGTGGAGTTCCAGCGCGTTGCATTTGGAATGACCAGCTGGCTTCCAAGTATTATTTGGATGATGTTCGATGCCTGTGTGCTGCGGCTCTGTTTATTCCATAGGGCTTAACACTTCCCCAGGGTTGATCTAGATATTTTTTTGAATGGCTCTGATGTTTTTGCAGCCTGTTGTGCATCAGTGGTTGCCACAAGGTTAAGTGTGTGACTGGCACATCTCTGGTGTTGTGGTAAGTGGTAAGTGAAGTGGTAACCTCATCTCCAGGATCATTGAGGATGTTTGTCACTTTGCTGAAGTGCAGGTCTTTGTCATCGTCCTCTTCTTCATTCTCCTCCTCATTACTGTCTTGCACATCTGCAAACACTTGGAAGGCCTTCACAAAGTTAGACTCATTGTCTGTGGTCGTGAGACTAACCTTGTGCTTGACTTTAAAATCTTTATGTATGTCTTCCAGCATACCAGCTAGAACATCATGTATGCCTCCCTATGATTCTACAGCAAGCAAGAGCTCCAGAATTAATCTGAAGTGTTTCATGGTCAATCCAATGAATAGTGACGCCCAGAAAGCTTCGGCTATTAGTTGACCAGGCATCTGTTGTTGTTGCTACAAATTCTTCCAGAGAAAGAGCAGTGCAGAGATTTGACCTCATGAGCGCAGACTCATCTTCCACCATCTTCACCAGTGTCTTTCTTGACAGGAGCTGTCTTCCAGGTACCAGCTCCTGGACATATTCTTTAAACTCTGGTCTCTCAACAATGCTGATTGGGTGAAGGCCTTGCACAACAAACTTGAGGGTAAGTTTGTTGAGTCTTGCCTGAGACACTGAGCTGACTGCTGGCCTTGAGGAACTGTGCTACTGTACCAGGTTGCACTCCTGAAGATCCAGCCTCATCCTCTGGAGATGGCTGTGGCCTTTTCCTGGACTCTTGCTGTAGTTTTTCCATTTCAGCACATTTGAATGGATGCTTTCTCTAATAATAAAAGAAAGCCACATTTAGACTATAAATGAACACAGAATAGCATGTAATTTAAAATTGGTCCATATAATTACCCTCTAGAATATTACCAAAAATACTTTGCAGCTAGCTACATTACAGTTCAAACTCGCTGAATAAAAACCTAATTCAATACATCATACTTTGCACATCTCGGTCTAGCAAAATAAAACGCAAGAGGAATACGTCATATCCGATGAGAATACCAAAAAATTTCAGCAAAATGAAACTATATTGACTTTACCTGATCTGTAATGTTACAGTAGACTTAAATCAATTGACTGTGTTATGCACGTGTGTGCAACACTCTTGTTCGTTTGTCACTTAGCTAACTTTAGCTAAGTTATTAAAACTTAAATTACTGTAAGTTTGCAAAGTTGCAACGTTAATACACTCACCTTTATATGTGTTCTTAGGTTTGTGTTTGACGTCTTTGCTGTGGAGAGTGTTTGCATTTTCGGCTTGCATAGCTCACGTGAAAACGTAGATCTTCTCGGTGGAGCTAGTCAGCGTCATATATTTGCTTAGATAAGGCCACGGTGGTGGTTCCTCAGACATGACGCAGTGTGAGCAACGCCTTTTGCACACGGTGGGGGAGAGCAGGGTATGCAAGGCTGGTGATGGTTGGCATGCTACAGCGGAGCACGCTGGTGCACTGTCTGGGCATGCCTTCACAGCGATCAGCATTAGAGCAGAAAAGGGACGGGGCGGGGTTGGTCAAAGGGGTTTGAATCAAGAGAGGAGGCAGTGGTAAAAAAATTACAAATATTACAAATATTTTCTTTTATAGTCAAAAGTAGTTGGTAGTTCCTGTAGTTAACTACACCTCAAAATGGCAAAAAAGTTATTAACTACTAAAATCACTATGCAAACTACCAGCAAACTGCTGCAAAATGTAGTTAAACTACTCCCCAACACTACGTTTCATATGGAAAACAATTCAACGCAACTTTTTTTACACTGCAAAATCTAAAATGCATGTAGTTTCACGAAAATATGAGATTGTAATATATAGCTAATGTTACAGTCATGATATAAAACAATATTGATCATTTTCACAAACCTGTAATATCCTATAATGCTAGATGTAAATTAGCATTTTTACTAACCTGTCATATCCTATAGCTAGCTAACCTGATATTCTTTGTGAGTTAAATAAATGAACATTTCATACATTTAGTATTTAATTACTAAATTGAACTGTGAACACACTGATATTGTGCCAGGTCAACACTCGCTGTGAGCTGTCTTTATATATATGTTTGGAATATATTGAACAGCTCCAGCTGAATACTCACAGCAGCATCCATCTTATTTACAAATACAAACAACTGAAAGCCTACCCACTGAATGGTTATTGCTAGATAGTAACCATATTTTTTCCCAGATCTCGCGCATGCGCATTTACTGCTAAAGTAGCTAGTTTCAAAGACGAGCTGGTAACCCTAAGCCTAAGCCTAACTTTAACCCTAACCCTAAGTGTAAGACATCTGGAACGAGGGTTAGATGCTTTCCATTGTTACTATGGGACTACTAACCTCGTGGGAGTTGGAAAAAATAAGGAAAAATAGGGTTACTATCTAGCCATGACTCCACTAAATTCCAGCTCCTCCTCTAAACCATCCTATTGGCTGAAGCATAAGAGGGCACTCCATCAAATGTTCAACTGATAGGAAACAATTTTAACAGACATCGGAGCGTTGTTTCAATGCAATAGACTTGTGTTGGCTTCCATGGTGCGGCAACACACTACTCTCATTGAAAACAATGGCAGAAGTGAGTTTTTGATGCATAATGTCAGTGTGAACCCAGCCTAACACCCCCTTTAGAGAGATAGTATGCATGTTAAACTGGGGAGGAGGGGGCCATACAGGGGTCATACAGGGGAGAGATCTCTGGATATTGTGGTATCCAACCAAATCCAGCCCTTGCAAGAAGAGAATCTGAGAGTGGGAGGACTGATGGACTGATAATGGGGTACCTAACTCCTCCAAGATAAGGGAATTATAGTTGAAGTGGAAGACTCAACGAGCAGAGGGATAAACACTATTGTGTAGCATAAGTAATACTCTAACTCAGCGGTTCTCAAACTATGGGTCGCGACCCCACTTGGGGTCGCCAAAGGGTCATGGTGGGGTCGCCAAAAAAATTACAAATTAAAATATATATATTTTTTTTTAACCATAAGCATTTCTTAATTTAAAAAAAATGAAAAACAAATTGCCAGTTTTTTCGTAAAATCTGTCTTTCAGTTAGTGCTGTCAATGCAGTGAAGACTAGCGCAACTCACGCATATTCAGAGTATTGTGCGACGAAATCTGATCACAATCATCTGCTATATCACACAGAAGTTAGGTGGCTATCTCGGGGCAGGGTGTTAAGTCGCCTGTTCAGAAATTTGCTGAATAGTGGCTGGCCCAGCTAGCATATTTAGCTGATATCTTTGATCACCTGAATGTGTTAAATGCTGGACTACAAGGTCGGGACACCAACCTTTTTGGTCTCACAGACAAAAGGCATTTGCGCTGCTTGATTACTTTTTGGATGAGAAGAAGATGTCAAAAGACGATTTGAAACCCATCATCTGCAGTCATATAGACGGGCTCATAGCACAGTTTCAGAACTATTTCCCCGAAAAAGCGAGCGCAGACAATTGGATCCGAAATCCATTTGTTACTGACAACATAATAGTCCTACTACTCATAGGCGTCGATTTATGTTTCTGCCCGTGGGTGCTCAATACCCAGGAAATTTTGAGCGTCAAACTTCAATTCCTGCATTCAAATTTTTATGCACCAATTTGTGCCTTTTCAATGTATGGTGGAAATGTCTTTATTTAGCCTATGTAATTATGGAATATAAGCACCAGAGTGCTTTTTGACAACTTCAGCATAGTTAACGTTAGTTAACCCAAACTAGTACGTTACCGTAAAAAGACGTTACACAAGCCGTTTTCATAGGGTTGCTATTCGTTGTGCTCTAGCCAGCCAGCTTGGCCATAGGAACATGTACAGTACCCATCCCCACGCCCAATAAACCTTGTGCAATAACCATAGCCTACATGACTTAGCTATATACGGATTTGGAAAAAGTAGTCAAACGCACGCAGATCAGCACCATACAGCGACCGACACGTGCGCGCGCGCACACACACACAAAATATTAACAGGGATTGGAGATCAAAAGTTTACAATACTGAAACGCTCGGAAAGTCATCAATGCCATAGAAATGATTTAGTAAAAAGGCTCACATCATCACATGAACATAAATCATAGGCCAAGTGCACAGTCCAACACAATCCGGCACCACCGTAGTACACCCATAAAGAACGCAACATAGCCTACCCTAGCATAAAGGACCTAACAAGCCAAACAAGCCAAATCAGCGATTGCATCCAGGCTCCTACTCCGTGACACTTTCTTGTGACAGTTCAATACAGCAACATGATTCAGTTTTTCTTGCCCCATTGTGGATCGCGAGATAGGTTTTAAGACAGCAACATGATTCAGGCCTGTTTTAAAAATGACCTTTCTGAAGTGCAGGATGTTACCGGGACAGTCAGTGCGAGTTTCACCAGTTTGGTCATCTCTGGCAACCAGGTTCTCAGGTGCTCTCCTTGGTCGCCTTTCAGGAAGTCCACTACATCTTGAAATGTAGCTAGGCACACTCCTCGTTGTTTTGCTACGTCCGTGCACATATCACGATGCAGTGTCAGCCTGACTTCATCCAAATCATCCCCATGGAACTGCACGATGCTTTTGCAGTCGCCCTTTCCGGTCACAAAGTCCTCAACATCTTGCATGTGTTTGAATGCAGAAGGACTAAATCTGCAATCCAGGGATGTTGATGCTGTATCCATGATCTCAAAGTATTGCTGTCGGTACATTGCCTCTGGTGTTTGAAAGCTGTGTGGCGGCGCACCTCCATCCAGTCGGCGGGGAATCTTTCTTGGTTTTGGCACAGTTGGGCTCTCCAAGTTCAGGTCATGTGCTGCTCCGGTAGTGTCTTCCCAAAAGTCTTGGAATCCTTCTTCACGAAGAGACCTTATGTCCTCTCTGAGTGTGTCAACCATCTGTCTAGCTTTCTGTAGGTGCAGCTGGCTCTTTTGGAGTGCGGCATTGACTGTTTCCATGCGCGAGAAGAATTTCAGCATGAGTTTCAACGAGAAAAAGTGCTAAACTTCTGCAGGTGCACAAGCAGACCGTTGGCTTTACCTCCTGCGTCACCTTTGTCATTTAAACACAGGTCCTCGAGAAATTCCATTAGTGCACTGTAGTTGGAAGCAATGGATTGTAACGAGGCCATTTTCACGGTCCAGCGCGTTGGGCACAGAGGTCTCAAAGACGGTGCTTCTTTGCCTTGAAACTCTTGGAACCAGCTGAGTCGCTTTGGCGAATTTCTGATCAGTGTTATCATGTCACGAATAAGTACCATGAAGTTGCGACATGCATGAATGGTTTGGACGACATCATGCACAACCAAATTCACAACATGCGCGGTGCAATGGATGTATAGTGCTCGGGGCTCCTGTTCCTGCACGCGAGCCTGTAGGCCTGTTCGAATGCCAGACACATTTGACGCGCCGTCGTAGCACTGTCCTCTACATTTACTGATTGGCAGTGAGAATCGCATCAGCACATCTTTTAACAGCTGAAAAAGTGCGTCTGCTGTTGTTTTTGGTGTCTCATAAAATCCAACAAAAAGTTCCTCTGGCTCCAGATTTTCAGTCACAAAACGGAAACAGACAGACACCTGCTCTTTGACCGTAATGTCGGCTGTCTCGTCCATAATCACAGAGAAAAACTCAGCAGACTTTATTTCTTCAAGTAGAGTTCTCAGCACATCATGGGCCATGATTTCAATCATCTCGTTTAGGATGTCATGAGATAGCCACTTGCTCTCCTTACGAGCCAGCCATGATTGTAACTCTGGGATATCTCGAGCACGTACGTTTAGCAACTGGGTCAAATTGGACTCTTCGTCTGTTTTTCCCCGAATGGCCAGTCCCTGGCACGAAAGATATTGGATAGAGGATAGGATACCCAACAAAGCTATTCTTGCATCAGCCATCTCCTTTTGTTTACCGGCAGAAATTGAAGCGGCAACATTAACACCCGCATTAGCAGCGGCAACAATGCTAACAGCAGCTCGATGCAGATTTGACTTCTCGTGGAATCGGAATCATTCTAGTGCTTTAGCCCAGCTGGAAAAGCCATCTTGTACAAAAGCTTTCAAAGATTCTTGATCGTGTGATGTGGATGGAAGCGGGGCACCCATGTTTTTAGCTGTAGTGCAAACCTCACAAAATACCTTATTTTTTGTGGCTTCATAGGCTATCCAGGGGAATTTTACTTTCCAGCTAGCTTGATACATCCGTCCCTTCTTTTGTCCATGTTCGCTGCTGCGGTTGTCGTTACCTTCATTAAGGTTAGCACTAGTTGACTGGGCACTGCTGAAGGCACTGGTGGTGGAACTGGAAGTCGCAACATCGCTTGATAATTTCGGTTTTTTAATGACAAACTTGTCCATTTTATATGCTAGGAGGACGGTAGAGTAGCTAACGATACAGCGGATTTAGCTAACGTAACGACACTCTCTCTGCTCTCTTGGCGGTTAATGACTTCGCTTGCTCTGAATTGGACTGTGCGTCTAACGTTAGCCAATCACATTAAAGCTCTGACTTTTGAGTTGGTGGATTAACATGTTTTGCAACGTGGGCTATGCCGCGCAGCGTATGCTAGGTGGAGTTTGCTATCAAATCAATGTAAATTTGGCTCCGGCGGCATTATACAGATGTCAAGTGCATCATTTTCCCCGTGGGTGCTCGGCCTTCTCCGTGGGTGCTCGGGCCCCGGAGCACCCACGGGATCGGCGCCTATGCTACCACTTACCCAGCAGGAGGCGCTGATTGATCTTTCATGCGACGAATCATTAAAAGCCAGTTTCACAGGGCAACCCCTCGCAAACTTCTCGATACCGGTGCGCAGTGAATACCCCGAGTTGTCTAATGCTGCATTGAGAAAGTTTGTCCCCTTCGCATCAACTTACCTGTGTGAATCCAGGTTTTCTCCATTGACTTTAATTAAAAATAAATCTATATTTATATAGATTGCGTCTGAGAGTTGAAGGGGATCTCCGCCTCTTTCTCAGCCCAGTGCAACCACGCATCGATGAACTGTGTTCAACACTCCAAGCACATCCATCCCATTAAGTAGGCTAAGCAGTCCGTTATATTTTTTGATGAACATGAAAACAATATAAACCATATGCCATGGCCATCTGTCAGCAGATCTCACCCAATTGAACAGAGAGATTCTGAAAAGGAAATTCTGCAATGGTGAAAGTGAAAGCAAGACAGCGTTTTCCACCACCATAAATAAAACACCAAATAATGAAATGTCTCATGGGAGAATGGTGTTGCATCCCTCCAATAAAGTTTCAGACACTTTTGCTAATGCACATTAAAGCTGTTCTGGTGGCTCGTTTTCGCCCAATGTCCTATTAAGTCACTTTATGTTGGTGCTTCCTTTATTTTGACAGTTACCTGTATGTATAGCTATGGTTACTCGCTGGCTAGATGTCATTAAAAATGCCTGTTGCCATCTGTTTTTAAATTTGTTCGCTCATTTCTTGATATTTGGTATCTCAACAAAAATGTTTTCAGTGTAGAAAAGCCAAATCTCGCATGTACTTGATACATATGTAAAACACAATTTGTCTGTGTACCAAATTATTGATATCAAAATGATGCACAATGCACAAAGTTACAATGACATTTTCACCAATATATTTCGCATAAAATAGACAAGCACTGTTCCAAAGCAATGCTGCTTATATTTTCCTGTGGGTGGGAGGGCAAACAGCTAGTAGTAAGTTACATAGATAGCTAGCAAAAAATAATAATCCTGAGGCCCTTGTGGAAACATTCAAAAACTATAGGAATGACGAAGCCGCCTTTGATGTGCTCTGGAAAGATGTCTATGTTTACACTGCAGGCCTGGATGCCCAGTTCAGATTTTTTTGCCTGTATCTGATTTTTTTGACCGCCTGTTTACATCTACTTTTAAAAGTGGCCCATATCCGATACCTGTGTTTACACGGTCTACACTTGAAACAACATGGGGGTTTGATTACTGACACGGAAGTATACAATAACTACGTCGGCACAGTCATTTTGCCGTCTGCAATGGACACAAACATGATAGAAATAATTATTCAATCATGTTTTATCCATTTATTTATTATGTGTTATCTCTGGTGGTCACACTGGGTGAGATGGTTGTTTCTCTGGATGAGTAGGTTGTCTCACTGGCCTGAGCCTTCATCTTCCAAGATTTCACTTCTTTCACTTCTGGTTGTGCATGTGAAACGTTACACGTCATTCAAATGCGAAAAAGTATAAGAGTGTCGCATTTTGGATGACGTGCGAATTGGAATGACAGGGAAATTCCAATCTGTGTGTTTTAGGGCATTCACCACTGCTGCATTTTAGTAGTCATCAACTACTCCCAAAAAGTAGTCGAGTAGTCGATTAATCGCGGGAGATATATCATATTTTTTTCACCCAATAACAATGATCAATTCTCATCAAAAAGGTCTCAAATACAACCAGTAAAGGGTTAACTAATGTAGGCAGGACCAACCTGGGGGTAGGTGAAATAGCAGAGTTCTCGATTGGCTCTGAGAGGCTCCTTACAAATGAGCCGCGATCTGATTGGACTAAACCTCCCGCAAGCTTGTCTGAGCTGGAGATACTGTTTGACTGCAGTAACAATGCGACTGCTTTCTTGCAGGGATAGCGGGAGTCTTTCCTTTTCGAAATACCTTAAATTCTGTTTATTTAACATGGCATAACATAGAAAATGATTGTTCAAACAAATCTATGTTCAACAACAACCAAAGTTATGTCCACCTTCGGTCGTTAGAAGGCCATCTCAAAAGCTCTGAATAACCTACTATGATGCAATATGATTAGCCTACATGCTGAAACAGTTTGAAATACAAGATCAGCTTCGGATATAACTTGTGAGACTACTGTAGCAATCTCGCCAATAAACACAAATGTCCACAGGTTGCATAAAGTTTATGAATGTATTGGTTTATTGAAATAAACATTATTAATAGTGACTGACACATTGTAAACAGAAATGTAAAACTTACTCACCATAACGAAAGTGCATGGTGGTAAACGTTATTCCAGTGTGTACACTATACAGATGGCAAAGTAAAGCAAAATGTTTATCTGCCTAGGCTACTCGCTCTCGCCAAAGTCCTCCTCATTTATGATCCTCGTCCTGTGCTCCTGGTTAGCGTTCAAAAAGGTAAGGGCATCCACGTGAGCTGGGTGTAAGCTGGATCGCTGCCGGGTAATCGTGTTCCCGGCCAGGGAGAAAACCCTCTCACTTGGGGTACTGGTAGCTGGGATAGCCAGGTAGCTTTTGGCCAGCTTGGCCAGACGGGGGAACTGCTTCTCATTGCGTGCCCACCACTCCAGAGGGTTGTTCATCGTGGCGATGCGGGTCATCTGGAGATATTCGTATACCTTCTCTGGGCAGGTGTTGGCAATCTTAACTTTTTTACTGGCGTAGTGAGGCCCAAACAGTTCCTTATAATCACTCTCGAGTCGTGTTTTTTTCTTCCCGGGCTCCTCTCCATTATTGTTGTCCATGTCGATGTCTGCAGGTGCGTCATCGTATGTGCCATCTGCGGAGCAAATCACAGTCAGAATGCAGATCGCGTTATTTTAAGCATACACTACTGCTTGACTAAAAGATAGTATAATTATACAATTATATTAACAGCTATTAAAATAACAGCTATTAAAATAGTGAATATATCTATAACTAATTTACCTGTAGCTGCAGGCTGGTCTGCCTCTCCATCTCTCAGTAGCTGAAGCAGGTGGCTTTTAACCTCCACTCTGGTGTTCTCCAGGAGGAAATGGAGATCTTTAAACCTGGGATCCAGTATGCAGGCCATGATAGGAACCGACCCTGCCAAGTCGTCTTCAGTGTCCAACTTGAACCTGGTTTTCAGCTGTTTTCGCACCGCGTTCTTAAAGTTGTGAGCTGCCACTACATCAGACTCTTCAACTCTCAGCACCCCATCCTCCACCAGGTTGAGGATAACAGGGTAAATAAATGAGAGCCCAACGTGCATTTCCCCACACATGATTGTAGTTGCCTTTGTCAGGGGTCTCAGCACAGGCAGTAGCTGCTGGATCAGCTCCCATTGTGAGGCTCTCAGTGAGAGGGCTTTTCTGGCAGTGGATTTGGTGACAGTCCCATGATCCAGTACAGCTTGGACAGGGATGCGCTGCTCGTGAAGTTGCTCCAGCATTGTAAAGGTTGAATTCCAATGCGCGTCGGTCTGGAGCCTGTTCTCTTTGACATTGAGCTGGGCCTGCCACTTCTTCAGTGCACAGGTTGCCACTGCTGAGTGGCGGAAATGACTTACCACTCACCTCGTCGCATCGATGGCTTTTGCTACTTCAGGTAAATCCAGCCCTGCCTTTATCGCCAACTGTAATGTATGTCCAGTGCAGCCAAGGTCGTGGGAGAAATCTTCACACAAAGTCATCGCCAGGTTCATCGCTGGCATTATCGTGTATAATGCAGAACACCACCAGGCCCCACTCTCTGATTGTGTCCATCAGCCTTTGGGCGATGTTAAGTAAGTAAGTAAGTAAAACTTTATTTCTATAGCGCCCTTCTCAGCACGGGTGCACAGGGTGCTTTACATCAATAAAATAGAATGCATCAATAAAAAATTAAATCAAACATCATCAAAGAAATAAATAAATAAAAGCGCAGGAAACAACACAGAAGGGAAACATAGACATAAACAGAACATAAACAGGAACATAGGGTGGCTATGGATGACTAAAAAGCCTGCCTAAACAGGTGAGTTTAATTGGAATTTAAAAGTGAGCTCTGAGGGAGCGGCTCTCAGATCAGGGGGGAGGGCGTTCCAGAGCCTCGGGGCCGTCACCTCAAAAGCTCTGTCCCCTTTCGTTTTTAGTCTGGTCCTGGGTACGACCAGGAGCTCCTGGTCGGATGACCTCAGTGACCGGCTGAATGAGTAGGGGTGGATGAGGTCAGTGATGTAGACGGGGGCTTGGCCATGGAGGGCTCTGAAGGCGAACACCAGGACTTTGAATTGGATCCTGAGTTGCACCGGGAGCCAGTGCAGAGATGCTAGGATGGGGGTGATGTGGCATGATTTCTTTGACCTGGTGAGCAGCCTGGCATCAGCATTTTGGACCAACTGAAGTTTATCCACAGATGATTTGTTGAGACAAGTGTACAATGAATTACAGTAGTCAAGTCTGGAGGAGATAAATGCATGTACAGACATTTCCAATTCAGCATGGGAAACAATGGACCGGAGTTTTGCAATATTTCTGAGGTGAAAGAAACAAATACGGGTCAGGGATTTGACATGCTTGTCCAAGTGCATAGACTGATCAAATATAACACCCAGGTTTCTTAGGTGAGGGCGCACATTGTCCTTAAGGGACCCCAGGTGCGTAGCTACTCTAGTAGAAATGTTTTCACCAGCTACAATCAACACTTCTGTTTTAGCTGCACTGAGTTGGAGAAAATTGCTTCCCATCCAGTTCTCAATGGCGGACAGACACTCCTGTAAGATGCTGAGTTTCTCCATTTTGTCGGGCTTAAAAGAGAAATACAATTGGATGTCATCTGCGTAGCAGTGGTAAGAGATACCCTTGAAATTACTGATGAGGAGGCCTAAGGGGAGCATGTATAGAGCAAAAAGGATTGGCGCTAGCACAGATCCCTGTGGCACGCCACACGAAAGGGGTGTGGGGTCAGACTTAAAAGGGCCGACAGCCACAGAGAAACTTCTCTCCTTAAGGTAGGAGGCAAACCAATTAAGGGCGCTCCCTGAGATGCCCACCCACTCCCTGAGTCTGTCTAACAAGATTCCATGGTCTACTGTGTCAAAAGCTGCACTGAGATCTAGTAGGACCAGGACCGAACATTCACCGGAGTCAGAGGACATCATGATGTCGTTTGATACTCTGAGGAGGGCAGTTTCGGTGGAGTGTTTTTTGCGGAAACCTGATTGAAATCTGTCTGCGATGTTGTGGTTTGTCAGATAGGTGGTGAGCTGGTTAGCCACAACTTTCTCTAACACCTTCGAGACAAAGGGCAGCTTGGATATGGGTCTGTAGTTGTTTGGTTGGGAGGGGTCCAAGTTAGGCTTTTTAAGGAGGGGCTGTACGACCGCTTCCTTGAAGTAGGCTGGGACAGAGCCAGAGACTAGGGATTTGTTTATAATAGTTACTAAACTAGGGCCAACAGAACTAAAGACTTCCTTGAGCATAGATGTAGGTAGGATATCTAGGGGGCTTGAGGAGGACTTCATAGAGCTCACTATGTCTAATAGATTGTTTAAGGAGACAGTCAAGAAACTGCTCAAGGAGGATTGGGTGACTGGGCAGAGAGGGAGAGGGGAGGGGGAGGGGATGATGTTTGCCCTTACATCAGCAACCTTGTTTACAAAAACCAAAAGAAAACGGTTAGAGTCTTCATTCGAAAACACAGGTATAGATGGAAGGGGAGGGCTGACAATAGAATTTATGGTCTTAAACAATACTCTGGGATTATGCTTGCTAGAGGAAATAAGTTTTGAAAAGTACACAGCCCTGGCACTCTTAACTAAATCATTGAATTCAGATATCAATTCTTTGAGATAGAGACGATGTACTTGGAGGTTGGAAGATTTCCATTTCCTCTCTGTTTTGCGACATTTGCGTCTCAGCTCACAGATGTCCTTATTCAACCAGGGGGGGGTGTTTACAGGGCGGACAGAGCGCGTTACAAGGGGCGCTACGTCATCTAAAATGGCTGCGCAGTGCGTGTCAAAAACATGTACCAAACAATCTACGTCATCATCAGGGGACACCAAAACATTATGGTTAAAACTAGCAGCGAAATTGTCTACAGCTAAGCTATTTAGAATGCGAGAGCTTTTAATACGCTTCTCTGGCACAAAGTCGTTGTCAAAGGACAGGTTAAACAGCACACATTTGTGATCGGACACCGTCAGATCCTCAGTACAAACATTACTGATTTTTAACCCAATCGTGAAGACAAGATCCAAGGTATTTCCCTTGTTGTGAGTCGGGCCAGAGACATGTTGGACAAAACGAAAAGACTCAGTAACATTAAGAAAGTCGACAGCAAAGTTATCTGAGCTCTTATTTACATGAATATTAAAATCCCCAATCAAAAGAATTCTGTCCAAGCGAATGATGGATGCTAGGAAGTCACCAAACTTAGCACACAATGAAAGGGATTTGCACGTCCAACTTTGTTCATGAGGACTTCAAAAGATGAGTAAAAACCAGAGCTCACCGTACGCGAGCAGAAACAGTCTCGGTAGAACATGGCAAGTCCTCCGCCTCGCCCTGTGGATCGAGGGGCGCAAGAATAAGCGCAGTTTTGCGGGCAGAGTTCATTAAGTGAGGCAAATTCGTCCGCTTTCTGCCAGGTTTCCGAAATCAGCATACAGTCCAGGTTCTTGGACACAAAGAAATCGTTCAGGAAGAAAGACTTGTTGGCTATGGATCTGGCATTTAGTAATCCAAAACAGATGGAGTCGGATCCAGCTCTGCCAAGTGTTGACGCTCGAGGTAGAGGCCGCAGACATCTAGGCCGGGTCCCGGCTCGCCTACACGCAGGCACTGAAGCCACGCTCGTGGATGGTTGGTGATGAGTTTTCGAGGCGAGGGTCCTGGACCGTGAACACACAGGCACTGAAGCCACACTTGTGAGCGGTCGGCGGTGGAACACAGGAGCAAAAGCTGGTAGCTGCGAGGATGGGCCTGAGGGAGGATGGGCCTGAGGCAGGATAGACGCCGGAGACCGTAGCCGTGCGCAGGTGGAGAGGGCAAGGCCAGGGTGCGGTCTCGGATTAGCTTCCGAAACTTCACCGCAGCTCCAGCTCGTCTACCGCGCCTTCTCGCACGCCTTGTCCGGGGGCAACAGCAGGATGACGCCCAGATAGTCCCGGGGATTTGGAGATGTAGCGCCCGGTGTTAACTCCACTGTTCATGTCGATGAGACAGGGAACCCACCACCGACTCACGAATGTTCAACAATGTATGACGGTCATACACAGCCACCGATTGTACACTGTTCACACATAACGATGAACATACAAACAGGACAAACCAAACAAAAAACCAGCACAGACGACTAGCTGCCAACATAGGCGCGGCCACGCTCTGAGTGGAAGTGGAAAGCATCATGGGAAAAAAATGTTGGCAGCGGTATGCCTCTCTAGCATCAGGCAGGTGTGGAGGACTTTTGCCTTCATCTCCCAGGTGGCGGTGAGATAACGCGCTGTCATGGTGATGTATGGCTCCATGGTGGGAGAAGTCCATAGGTCTGTGATGAGTAAAACACTCTGATCTTTCATATAGGATGCTAATTGCGCTCGCAATTCATTGTACTGGTGTGTGATGGTGTTCCACAGTGTAATGTGTGAGGGGATAATGTAGCCTGGTTCTAAAAAATGGATGATATCCCTAAAGCCATCTCCAGACACTGCAGCAAGTGGTCGAATATCCTTCACAATGAAATTTACTAACAGACCTGTTATTTTCCTTTATCTGTGGTCGGTGATCGGACGTTTGGAGAATTCTCAGATTGTTGTCTGCCTAACTTTACTTTGTTCACTCTGTTGGTGCTTCTCCTCGCTAACCTTGCCGTTGCTAGCACTAGCCATAAGCGGGTGTAGCTTTAAATGGTTATGCATAGTGCTGGTACTGTTGTGGTACTTTAGGGTAGCCTTGCATATATTTCTTTCTGCCTCTTGCTCTTGCATGTCTGGGGACCACCACTGAGAAACAGGTAAAACTTTCAAGTGGTATCCTGTGGGTTTATATATTTATAAATTGTATAATATATAGGGTATTTTTGACTTAATCCAAAATAAATCCAAAATACATATTTTAATTCAGTGTGTACTGTTGTCTGTCACTTGGAATAGATCTTTATAAGGGATATATATGACTAAATTTTTTAATGTTTTATCTACTTTAGTGTTGGTCTTGTGATGATGATAATGATGATGACTTTCTGATGATGAAAGGGCACTCTAGTTTGAAATATATATTTTTATCATAGAAGAGGGTAATTATCAACCATACAGGTTATTTAAACTTGGGATGGAAGAGATCCTGTATAGCTTGAGTAACAAGCGACAGGAAAATTTGTGTTTCTTTACATGAGTTAACATATAGATTAAATGAAAGAAGCAATACTTGGTCATAGGAAAATACATGATTACTTTTCAAAAGTACGTTGCCAGCTGAGCTGTAGCAACCATTATTTAACAGAAACTTTTAGAATCTAGAACACTGATAATTCCACCAATGTTAAGTCAATGGAGAAGTTTCAGTTTTAAAATCTTTATAGTTTAAAAAGTATAAATCATATCTCTTAGCAAAATACAAGCAACCTCACGTATGGACGTTTATAGTAGCATAGTTTGGTATGCAGGAACGGGAATAATAATAAGAAGTATGAGTATATATGTAAGATTCTGTAGAACAATAGTTTGAAAGCAAAATAATTGGCGCTAACGTTAACTAGAAGCCTTAAACTAGTTAGCAGCATGAGTTGAGGTGAGTTTATAGCAAGTGGTACAGTAAGTAAAACTTGCGATTACAAATACGGGCAGTAGTTCGCCAAGTTAGGTGGTGAGGACAAAGAAACATTAACTTGGTCGCTAGCTAGTTGTACGTAACAGATATAAAACTGAGGGTGCTGCCAGCCCAGCTGTTATGAAGAAACCGAATGATGAAAATTCGACATCCATGTTTAGTCAATGTAGAAGTTTAAGTTTATAGTTTTAAAAGTATGAATCATATCTCTTAACAAAATAGAAGCAACCTTACAGGAAGTTTGCAGTAAGTAGGAAGTTTTCTTGTCTCTCCCCCCAGACATGGGGAAGAGACAGTGGGAGTAGCAGGTTAACATATAACAAAGACAAACACAAACACAACCACAAAATCTTCACCCTACTCGCCGCGAAGCTTTCGGGTAAAAACAACAGACTAAAATAAGAAGCTAAAATAATCAAAACTTACGGGACACCACGCCTCTTCGTCTGGAGTTCCCCTGGAACCTCCCCAGGCACACACATATCCAAGTGCTTCCCACCCATGCATATTGAGACACTCTAACTTTGCAGTCCGAGTTCTCTTACCCATGCATACAGAGACACTCGCCACTCCCACAGTGAGAGTTTTCTGGCAACCAGCCCCGAGACACTATCCACTCTTCCAGTGAGAGTTCTCGGGCCGTTGCCCAGAAACACTCTCCACTGCCCGAGTGCGAGTTCTCTTTCAATCACACAAATAAAACCGAGGGCGAGAGGCGGACCCTATTTCAGGGCGCCCTCTCCCTCTCTATTACGATCACACCGAGGGAGAGAGGCGGACACTCTTAGTGCGCCTCCTCTCCCTCTTTCCCACACACACAAGAAGCACTCTACTCAGTCACTTTCGACAAACGCACACAAAACTCAACAAACATCAAACCATCACACATAGAGATGCACCGATTGCGATTTTCTTGGCCGATTCCGATTTCCATTTTTTGATTAGTCTGACTTGCCGATACCGATTTTGGCCGATTCCGATTTTTTTTCCTAAAAACAATAATTGACAACTTACACAAACATTTTTGTAACTTTGCTTTAATAGAAAATTAAGATTGACAATTCTGAGGTAGGTCAGAAGCATGAGGTAGGTCTCACTAAAACACATTTCAAAATATAAAAAGTGTTCCAGGTTACTGGACAGAGCTTTTCTTTTTTTGTGCAAATTAAATTCAATGATGAATAAAAGAGAATCCAGTGCACAGCTAGCTACTATGCACATTTACTTTTCCAAAAGAAAACAGGTGCAACATCAAAATACAAATTAAAATAAATAAAATATAGCCTACATTTTGTTCTTTCCTCCTCCCCATATTTTTTTTAACATTTAAACTTTCTTCTTTCTTTTTATTTTACAAAGCTCCAACTAAAATGAAGTACAGTATTTATTTGTATTCTGATAACCTAATTCCAAACATGTGCAAATAGAAATGAATAAGGCAGTTTTAGGTTGTTTGTTAACAGGAATAATAAATCCTATTGCCTAAGGCTAAGGCCTCACATTAATTGCATGTTTTTCTTGATGAACAGGAGCATCTCTGCCTTGTTACCAGCTAGACGGTTTCTTCTCTCATCTATCACATGTCCAGCCAAGCTAAACAATCGCTCACTGTCAACGCTTGTACACGGGGCAGAGAGGTAGGCACGGGCAAGTGGAGCAAGTGCAGGGAAACGATGCTTATTGACCCTCCAGTAGGCCAATGGGCAGTCGGTTTTCTTTATGGGCAACTCAGACTGGTAACTCTGTACCTGCACAGCTGCAGGGCTGGCCAGCAGTTGCTCTGCATCAGAATTCTCCTGCATTATCTCCTCATGCACTGAATCCAGCAGACTTGGCCTTTTGGCTGCAGGCCCAGGTGCCATGGATGGTCCTGCCACAGGTTCCATCTTGACCTCGTCTTCCTCCTCCTCAGGTGCATGGGCTCCTGGTCTGGGCTCCTCAGCCTCCAGCCTAGTCAGAAGGATCTGTTTCACTTGGTCCTTAACTTCTGCTGAGAAGTAGCGACTTCTGTACCTTTTGCATAAACAAAGATAAAGAAAGACAAAAAATATCATTCAAATTATTATGTTGACATAGCCAGGCAAACACATAGGCAAGCATAACTAACTGTCGCATTATGTTAATTTTCTAGCTTTTCTTTTACGTTTTTGTTTTCTTGATTCCTTTATAGCCCTCTCAGGGTTTTTTTTTATCACCTGCACATACAGTTTCATTTGTTGCCTTGTTTTTTGTTGTTTTATTGTGCAAATAAAATCAAAATAACTAACTATAGAAACTAGTATTAGCCTACATATATTGTCTTCATTAAATGTATTTGACAAGTAGTAGTAGTAATAGGCAATATTAATACTAGATAGTAATACATATAATTTATTAGTACAGTAGAACTTAGTGTAGGCTAATAACTTGCCTGGGGTCAAGGAAGGTGGCCACAGTGTACAGTGGCTCCTCTTCAATGTCCCTGAACCTTGTCTGGACTGCTTCCAACAACGTGGCTTTCAAAGTGCCCACTCCACGGTCAGTCTCTGCTTCTCTCGCCAAAAGCCGTTTCAGCGCAGTGACTTCTGGAATGATGTCTGCAGCTGTTGCTGTGGCTTTGCTGATTTGTTTTGTGAGTTGCTCAAACGGTGCGAGGAGCGTCAGCACGTTCTCAATCAGCCCCCACTGATAAGCGCTGAGTGTGGCTGGGAGCTCATGCTCTGCCCCGTACGCCCCGAGAGCCCGTCTCTGCTCAATGAGTGACTCCAGCATGTAGTACGTGCTGTTCCATCTGGTAGGAACGTCCTGCTGCAGTCGTTTCCTCCCCTGGCCCATATTCTCCTGGATGTCGTGGAGTCGGGAATAGGCGAGTGGCGAGTGTTTAAAGTGTCCGACAATCTTCCTAGCATTTGCTGTCACGTCGTTGATGCTGCGTTGAGACAGCAGCCCCTCATGCACTGCCAACTGGAGCGTATGTGCCAGGCACGGCAAACTCGCCAGGTTGCCATCCGTCATTGCTTTCGCCATATTTCTAGCGTTGTCACGCAGCACCACATGAACCCTGGTCTTGTCGATATTCCACCGTTGCAACATCTCGTCAAACTTTGCTGTTAGATTGATTGCACTGTGGGACCCTGGCATTTCTGTACAGTGTAGGAGCACTTGCTGTAGCTGGAAATCTTCGTCCACCCACTGAGCAGTCAGGCTGATCATTGACATTAAACTCACGTTTGATGTCAAGATATCCGTAGTGCAGCTGATGTGTGCTTTGCTCTCGTTAAGCACGCTCTGTGTGCGGTCTGCCACGAGATTAAACAGCTCTGGTAACGCTGTGTCGGAAAAGTAGTGCCTGCTCGGCATTTTGTATAATGGGCACAGATACTGTATCAGGCGTCTGAAGCCTGCATCCTCCACTACTGAAAATGGTTGATCGTCCAAAGCAATGAACTCAATCATTTTGCGCGAGATCATTTTGGACTTTTCATTGCTGATTGAGAAAGCGAGAGGCTGCTGGCTTGTGGTGGGAGTGGCTGGCTCTGTGCCTCTTCCAGCCGGAGCAGATTCAGCCTTTCTTTGGTTCGCTTCTGCAAACTTGGTATGTTCACCTAGGGATGTCACAATACCAGAAATTTAGTAGTCGATACCAATACCAGTTAAATTCCACTATTCTCGATACCCAATTTGATACCATGGTAAAAACAAACAAACAAAAAAAACCAATAAATCCCATGTGCTTCAACATACACTCCTTTACTAAAAACATTTGAACATTACAAAAAACAACAACAGTGGCATGTAGCCTTTAAGTAATAAATAAAAAGAAACAAGAGTAGTTTACATTTACTGACATGGTGACAGACCATTAGTCCGGAAATATTTATTTAAAACACTAACGTTATATTCTGATGACAGATGACACAAGCCCTTTTTCCATTAAATAATTATATGGCTTCAACTTGATGTGCATCAGAAAGTTATTGCGACAATGCTAATGGAAAACAGGTTAGTTCGAACCTATGATGCGCTAGACTAATTTGTTTGCTAGAGGTGGATTAGAGTAGATCCCAATTCTATATAGTGCAATGGAAAACACTTGTAGCGATATAAGGGCGGATGTTTCAGTTGCGGAGCTTGTCAAAGGCATTGAAACAAGCCGCTCTTCAGCAGAATTTCGTTATTTGCGTGAGTCAGGTAGCCTAACGACTACGACTTTAACTAGCTTCAAAGCCTAGATAAAAATGTTTCAAACTAGGAGTAATTGGAAAAGAGGCGATGCTCTGATTCTGAGTTTGTTTGATAGTGGAAACGCACAGCTGGTACCTTCATGCACAACACAGTTAATACACCATTTGTGGTTTAGCTAGAAATCGTTAGATGAATTTATCATTAGGTCTAATAAGTTAGATTTGTATGAGTGAATAGCACTGTTTCATAACGTCACTCATTAGCGAACATAATGATTTCAGTGCAATTCAGTGCTTCAGCAGGGCATTATTATGTCAAGTTTATGCACTACCACCATGTTCTATTAATGGAAAATGGTTCAGAGGAACCGAACTAGCACAACGAAGTTAATTATTAATTAACCCCGGTACCTACGGTACTGTAGAAAAACGGTAGGTTGGTCGTTCCGAACGTTTTCGAGGTTGTTCCTCCGCGGCTTATGTTCGATTGACATGTATGACAAACTGCAAGCTTTAAGTCGTCTTCACTGACTGTGAAAAACGCCCATACTGAGGACATGTTGAGGCGTGTTCAGCGCTGCGCTCATCTGATCTGTCTGCATTGGCTCACGGGTGCGCGCACGTCATGTGAAAAAGAGGGGGGCGAGGAGCCAACCGGCGCACAGAATCGGCTATGTGGAGTGATCGTGATCAAGTCACCGATTGAGGCCGATCAGCTGAAAATCGGCCATTTCCGGTCAGAGGCCGATCGATCGGTGCATCTATAATCACACATCAAACATCGAACACTCCACAATACCATACATCACACATCCAACATTCCACATTCCACACTACAACACGACACGACACGACACGACACTATACGCGTGCACGTGCACGTGCACATGCACCTGCACACTCACAACAATGACAACACCAGACTAACTCTCAATGAACACGCACAAAAACAAAGACAAAAGACTAACTGATTCCCCACTCGCCCCACCTGCTCTTAAATAGGCTAACTTTCTGCCTGGCTCAGATGGGACTCGTGAGGCAATCACCCATCTATCAATCACTCACTCACATTCTCACAGACACCCAATCAGCCAATTGACTTCCATATCAATTGACTGATTGATACCAATTAAATAATTAAATAATAATTAAACCAATTATGGCCTTTGGAGCAACCTTCCGGGCCACAGTTTACTCTCACACCCTGCCCCCGGAAAGTCTACCTGCTCCAAAGGCCTCCACAACATGTAAAGACACAGGCAACCATGCCACTCCCACATGGCCGAGACCGACGCCATCCACAGGTAGTTTTGTATTTCTAGCTTAAAAATTGGAGATAGGTCCAGAAGAACTGGAATAACTATAGCTATTATAAGAAGTAAAGATAATGCAGTTTGCAGCCTTCAGTAAGCAAACTAATTATTAGCCACATCTCAGAGCTTGTATTTACCCCTTACAGCATAAAAGCATAACCGCCACATAGCGGAACAGGAAACCAGCTTATTACCAAAAACTTTATATAGGTTGGTTAACAAATCAGAATTCAGAAATCGTCAAAGAAACTCTGGACTCATTGCTCACCTAATATGTTCCTATCACAGATCGACTTAATTCTCTGTCGTAAACAATGGAGAAATAGCATCCGAGATTCCCAAGCATATTCCACCTCTGATCCGATCGGTCCGACTATTGTCTGTGCTAAGGTTAGGCTCAGTCTTCGTTCTGCAAAACCATCTGCTCGCTTGAAGCTAAATTGGGCCGCCATGACTACGGATCAAAATCTTGCATCTGCAATTGAGGATCATATTGCAGATGAGTGGTTCTCTATGGACACTGACGTCCAGTCCTATGGCAACTTCGTTGATACATGTGTGAAAGTCAATCCTTCCGTCTAAAACTAAACTGCCTCCCAACCTTGTTTGCACTAGCCCAGTTAACTTAGCTAGGACCAGTGTGCTAGCTTCCACAATCGATGATCTCCCTGCTACTCAGTCCAACCTCAGAGTCGTGTATGACGAGCAAGAAGACATTAGAGTCAACAACATACATACAACATACATACATACTTTTGACAAACGTGAATTCACCAGTGACTTGCATTGTGCCTGGAAATTAGTTAAACAGCTCTCTGGTAAGCGGTCCAACACTGTATTCATCCAAGGTGAAGATCGAATGGCCTCATGGAAGTCTCATTTTGAAAACCTTCTGAATTCCGATAATAATACCAATGCTCAAGGTACAATTGACCCAATCTTTAACCCCCTGAGGTCGACGGGAGCGGCGCCGCTCCCAGCAGCAATAAAAGTATATTACTATTTCTAATTTCGCGATATTTTATCATACACACGCGACAAAAACATTGACAGAAACCTTAGAATCGCGACTTTCCGATTTGAGCACTGGCAAATCAAATGGGATTTTTTAAATTAGGTTAATTAGACCAAAAGTAAACCTTGTTTTTTACTCAGTTTTTTACCTTTTAGTAACGTCCCCCTTCTATTGACATGGTAACTAGGTGCGAGTTTCGGGAGGTGTGGGGAGGGGCGTGGGGCCATGTGTGAAACGCCGGCGTAAACAACATAAACTGTCCCGACAATTTGAAGCAAGATTTTATACAGACATACAATTTTATTCAAGATGGAAAGATTTTCTGCGCTGCAGTGTTTGAGAGCATCGATGGAAAGCGACGAAGACAATAACTGACGAAGAGTAAGTAACTATATTTGATTTGCCATGTTATCAAATACTCGTATTCAATATATGAATTCCGTGTGTGAAATTGCAGCGTAAACAATGTCCCGACATTATATCGGATCTTGTCTGTGTTTACGGTTGCGAGCTGCCAGCAACAGACGGTGTATGCTGATATTTATTTGATTTACCATATTTTCAAATACTCGTGAAAATATATGAATTCGCGTCTTGTGACGCTATACGAAAAAAAATCAATCATTGCGGACTGCTGCGAATAATTAACGGGAGGATATTTAACCAGCTGGCATTCTGTTTCGGCGCTTGGACATTATCTAGCTTAGCTTGATAATACCTATTGTGATTAACCCCCTGAGGTCGGCTGGATCGGCGCCGATCCAAGCAGCAATACAAGTATATTACTATTTCTAACTTCGCGATATTTTATCATACACACGCGGCAAAAACATTGACAGAAACCTTAGAATCGCGACTTTCCGATTTGAGCACTGGCAAATCAAATGGGATTTTTAAAATTAGCTTAATTAGACCAAAAGTAAACCTTGCTTTTTACTCTGTTTTTTACCTTTTAGTAACGTCCCCCTTCTATTGACATGTTAACGAGGTGCTAATTTCGGGAGGTGCTTGGGCCATGTGTGAAAACGCGGCATAAACAACACAAACTGAAGAGGACAGTCTATGCTGATATTTATTTTATTTCGCTTGTTTTCAAATACTGTGAAAATATATATAAATTCCGCGTCTTGTGACTACATATTCCGCATGTCGCAATGTAACAAATTGCAATAGGCACAGAAAATACTTTTCAAACAGCCTAAAATGTTATAAAATATATCGTATGTCTGTGTTTACGCTTGCAATCTGCCAGCAACAGTATATTCACGAGTATATTTTCAAATACTCGTGAAAATATATGAATTCCGCGCCTTGTGACTACATATTCCGCATGTCGCAATGTAACAAATTGCAATAGGCACACAAAATACTTTTCAAACAGCGTAAAATGTTATAAAATATATCGTATGTCTGTGTTTACGCTTGCAATCTGCCAGCAACAGTCTATGCTATTGATTTTATTTCGCTTGTTTTTTTATTTTTTTACATCTTGTCTGTGTTTACGCTTGCAATCTGCCAGCAACAGTCTATGCTGATATTAATTTTATTTCGCTTGTTTTCAAATACTCGTGAAAATATAGCCTATGAATATCGCGTGTTGTGACGCCAAACATTCCGCGTGTTGCAACGTAACAAAGAGCCAAAATGAATATTCAGGTATTTAGCATTTAGCCCTCCCACAGCCTGAAATAAATGTGACCAGTTCTGATAAAAACAGGTTTTTAGCTATTTAGATCTCAGATGTGCTAAACTATTTTCACACCCTTACATAACCAAGACCTTGGTGAACAAACGCACATTGGCAAAACAATTCGTCACTATAGTTTAGTGTGTGCTTTCACATCTTTTGTGACAGCAGAAAAATTTACTATTTTTAACTTGTGTGTTTGTAGATCTATTTACAAGCTGCATATGATACTGACCAAACTATTGATGGCATACAAATGTAGCTGTGATTGTCCTTCAAATAAAAATATCAAACACTTTGGAGTAAGTGTGTGTTAAATTGATGAAATTGAGATAAATATCAGACCATGCCAAAATCTAAAAACATTAAAAGCTTAGCACGGACCTCAGGGGGTTAATGTTTCTTGCCTCTCGAGAACTTGTTTGTGTGCTTATTGTGGTTTAGATTCCCAGCGTTTAGTTTATTCCGAGATTTTGGATACGTTTTGTTTGTTCCTGATCGTTGGTTATTTTGTTTTGTCTTGTTTATGTCTTTCCGTGTCTTCGTAGACACGGATTTTGCTTTTCGTTTTCCTACAGACGTTTAAAGATGAATATCTTAAACTTTTGATCATGTGCCTGTGCCCAATGCCAGACTTTGGATGTTGTCAAACTGGCTTCTGTTGGTGCAAGAAATGCGTAGGCTACTCTGCAAGATGTCTTTGTCTGATGGCCTTTGACCATGATCTTTCAGGTGTGGATCATGAATATTCAGTAAATTAGCATATAGCCCTCCCACAGCCTGAAATAAATGTGACCAGTTCTGATAAAAACAGGTTTTTAGCTATTTAGATCTCATATGTGCTAAAACATTTTCACACCCTTACATAACCAAGACCTTGATGAACAAACGCACATTGGCAAAACAATTCGTCACTATAGTTTAGTGTGTGCTTTCACAACTTTTGTGACAGCAGAAAAATTAACTATTTTTAACTTGTGTGTTTGTAGATCTATTTACAAGCTGCATATGATACTGACCAAACTATTGATGGCATACAAATGTAGCTGTGATTGTCCTTCAAATAAAAATATTAAACACTTTGGAGTAAATGTGTGTTAAATTGATGAAATTGAGATAAATATCAGACCATGCCAAAATCAAAAAACATCGAAAAGCTTAGCACGGACCTCAGAGGGTTAAAACCAACTCTAACATTCCCAACGGCAAATTTTCTCAAGCCAAGGTCAATACGGCTATCGCGCAAATGAAACTTGGCAAGGCCCCTGGTATGGACAGCATCCTTATCAAAGTCTGGAGGCTTCCCAAAATGAAGAAGTGTCTTACACACTTCTGTAATACAACCTTGGAAGGAAATCGCCTGAATGGGGCATCTCCGGCATTGTGCCAGTTCCGGAAAAAGGTGACCTGACCATCCCAGACAACTATCGGGGAATCAGTCTAACTCAAACAGCTGCAAAAATCTATAACCGTCTTTTGCTGAATTGTATTCGTCCTGAGTTGGAAAAGGTCCTTCACCCCAACCAAAATGGTTTTCGGCCTCTGAGATCTACTTCTTCCCAAATCCTTGCTCTCAGATGAATAATTGAGGACATTTGAAATCATCAGAAAGAAGCTGCAATAATCTTCATTGACTTCCGCAAAGCATTCGATTCCATCAACAAACCCACGATGTTTAAAATTTTGAATGCTTACGGAATCCCGGAGGAGATTGTAAATGCTATCAAAATTATGTATAAGGATACAAGTGCAGTCGTTCTCACTCCGGAAGGCGAAACTGATTCATTTTTCATCAACACCGGCGTTCTCCAGGGTGATCCACTTGCCCCCTATCTATTCATCATAGTTTTGGACTATGCCCTGCGGATAGCAATAAACAACACTGATGGTCTAACTCTGACTTGCCGTAGAAGTAGTAGATTTCCTGCTCAACACCTCTCTGACCTAGATTATGCTGATGACATTATTATGATTATGCTTGCTGACACCCTTCGAGATGCAGAATCTCTCCTCCACAAAGTTGAAACTTGCTGCAAGTCCATTAGTCTCTCTCTTAATGCAAAGAAAACTAAGTACATTCACCTCAATCCCTCCACCGCTGGCGACATAGCGCTTGATAGTAGTAAGATCGACAAAGTTGATGACTTCAAATACCTGGGCTCCTACACAAACTCGACCCACAATGTTGAATGTAGGAAGGCTCAAGCTTAGTCTGCTCTCCACTCATTGAGGAATGTTTGGCAATCTTCAATCCGTAAAAGCTCAAAAATGTACATCTTTAAAACATCCGTGGAGTCCATTCTCCTCTATGGGTGTGAGTCTTGGGCCCTCACCAGCAAGATCACTAAGTCCATTGATGGTACCTACACACGGATGTTGCGTGCTGTCCAGAATGTTTCCTGGCAGGACCACCTTCCAAACCCTGTACGGTGCCCTCCCCTCCATCTCAAGTGTCATCAGACAGCGTCATCTTCGGCTAGCCGGACATATCATTCGGCACAATGAGCCAGCCAGTCATGTCCTCCTTTGGACGCCAGACTCCCCGTTGTAGAGGTTGACCTAACATCACCCTTAATTCGTCCATCGAACTGGAGACAGGACTGTGCGGATCGTCTCTTCGCAATGCAATGCTTAACAGGGAATGCTGGATGAAGCTCATCAAGTCATCACAGATGTGAATTAATTAATGAATAATGAATGAATGGTTAACAAGGAAACTTCATTTGGTAAAAGTAATTGTTTAAGGAATCGTCGCTAGGGTAGGGTTTGCTCTGCAACTACGTGCATAGTTTATTGCATTGGTCAAACTAACTGTACTGTGCTGTGAAAAATAACAATGTTTTAGCAGTGACTGGTGGCTTTAAGCCACATTTCAGTCATGCAAGAACTGAACAGTGGACACGGATTGAGACATGGACTCTTCTCTTCATTACTTTTATCCGCTCTCAAGAACAAAAGTCTTAGCATGACAGATTTCTTATACAATAACCAAAATTGAGTCACAGTTGAAGAGGACACTCTGCCCTTATGCTAAATTAAGGAATGTCACAGTTAAGTATGACAGAATCTGGTGGCTTGGGTTGGTGGTGTCACTAGGGGCAACATGAGGTTTAAGATAACTTTTTGCACCCAAACAAACATTTTCCTGAGATGTCCTCATCAAATTGTGGATCTGGGAGACATTCTGACAACAGTGGGTCCAACCACAGCAACAGGAAGAACTTACATCCTGAGCACAGAAGAGATGAATAAAGCATCAAAAGCCCTGGAACAGTCACTACAAAGGAAAGGATCCACTTGAAAAGTACAACTAAAATTCACATGGCTTCACACATACTCTAGGGGTGCTCCACATGACTTGGGGTGGATCCCCAAAAGATCATTAAGTGCATTTTAGTGCTAAAACTTTTAATGTGTTCTAGTGTGGAAGCGGAGTTCACAATGACACTCTTAAAAGTGGTCGTTAAATTCTTCCCTATGAACTCATTTGGAGGATGCGTGTTAAATTGCAGCTCACGCTCATTAGCTTTGTCATTAACTCCAGCGTTAGCTCAAAGATCCTTTATTGTTGGGGGATTCATCCCTGAGTTGAAGATCTACCCAACTCACATTCAAATACACAGTGAACTTCAACCAATAGTGGGCACAACACAAAACTGGATGGATACATGTGGATGCCCTATAGTTGTGTAGGGGGTCTAAAAAGGGTAAGCTTTGACCACCTCTGTTTCCTGACTGGTAAGTCATTTCAGTCCACAAATCACTGTCTGAACATATCTCCCATGGGTTAACATATGTGGAAACCTTTGAAAAAAAATGGTGCAGAGTTTTGTTTTTTGCAGAGAATATTGTTAAAAACGTACCAAATTGACCACTTGTTGACACCTTGCTGATGGCTGTTATTAGAAGCAAGGCAGTCAACTGATTTACCTTTATTTTTTTGATTTTCTAATAGTTTCTTACCAGGCTCAACTTGTACACTGCGGTGTGTACAAGAGAAATCCAATTTATTCACGAATAATCAAATTGAATTATAATAATTTAATCAGCTGCCCAGACAAATTCATCAAGCTACTGAGATTGCTGCAATATGAGATACAGGCAACTGTCCTAAGCACTATTAGCTCTCAAAGCAAACCTTTTCAGATGGCCACTTCAGTGAAATAGGTATGTGTCTTTTTGCGGGGAAAATATTACTTGTTATACTAAATATTTTTCTCAGAGTAATCATACTTATATTAAATAATATAATTTCCCCATTACATTTACATTTTTGACAATTAGCAGATGCTCTTATTGAGAGCGACTTACAAGATGTGCAATTTTACATCAATTATTGTTTGCGCAAGAGATCAGTGTACTAACACAGTAATAGACATCAATGTTGGCAGCTGCATACCATACCTGTAACACAGGGAAAGAAAAGGTTATTCGATTTTTTTAGACAGTATTAAACATAGATACATAATACGAAATGCAGTATTAAATATGTAAGCAATTGGTGGGTTTTGAGTCTCTTGCGGAAGATGGACAATGATTCCGCAGTCCTGACCAAGTGCAGAAGATCGTTCCACCACCGAGGGGTCAGGACAGAGAAGAGGCGAGACCGCGAGGAACGGGTGCCTGGGGCCTGGAGCGATGGGACAGTCAACTTGCCGGAGGAGGCAGAGCGGAGGGGTCTGGCTGGGGTGTAGGGTGTGATGAGTGTCTGGAGGTCCGGAGGAGGGAACAGTTTCTCTAGTGGCTTGATAAGCCAGCACCAGTGATTAAAATTTTATGGGTGCTGTGATAGGGACCCAGTGCAGAGAGGTGAATAGTGGAGTGACATGTGTGAACTTGGATTGGTTGAACACTAGATATGCTGCAGCATTCTGCACCAGTTCCAGTGGCTTGATGGCACAGGCCTACCAGCAGAGAATTGCAGTCCAGATGTGAGATCACCAGGGCCTGGACCAGGAGTTGTATAGCCTCTTGGGTGAAGAGTTCACATAAATATACAATATAGCTCATTACCTGTATTGGTTTTTTTTATACAATCTTCTTTGCTCATCTTTATCAAGGGTGTAAATCATTTTGAAGGGTACTGTATGTCAATGCATTCATGCATTTTTTTAAGGTTCATTGCTTGTTTAAAACCAGCTGAACTCCAAGCCCTATCTGCAGTTGTTTTGTGTGTGTGTGTGTGTTGTGCTAATTGTTGCTTCTCATTACGGCAGGTCTTCTAACATTCATAAATTCAGCCTATGTGAAGTGGGGCACCCGAGTCCAGGACGTCTTTACCTATGCCAAGGTCCTTGCCCTGATAGTGATCATCATCACTGGGATAGTGAAGCTGGGTCAAGGTGAATCTAAGCTATTCATATTCTACCCACAGTCCAGGTTTAAATCCTCCTATTCCGTCTAACTCACCTTTACTCCACAGGTAACTTCCTTGGTTGCTGAATTCAGTATTAAATCTGGTGTAGACTGTTCTCTGGGGTATCAATACCACCCATATACATATTCCACTGATGATGCCATACTCCTCACTCTGAGACCAGAGATTACAGTGTGTCCATTATGTTATTGCATGCAGAAAGCCACTACTGTTACACAAATGTTTATTATTATTATTATTTGAGTGTTGTTGGATGTTTATATAGTAAATATTACAAATATTTATATGTTATATTTGACTCTTGTTTATATTTTAGGAAAAAGCACAAATTTTTCACTGGGCAGGTTGAAGATTTCTTACACTGAGAGAGCATAGCTCATGCCCTTCTATGCGTGTGTTTGTCTGAGTGCAGGGTACACCATGAATTTTGAGGCCTCCTTCCAGGGCTCCTCCTTGAATCCTGGTGACATAGCCCTGGCCCTCTACTCCGCCCTCTTCTCGTACTCAGGCTGGGACACGCTCAACTTCGTCACAGAGGAAATAAAGAACCCTGAGAGGTAGCTCTACACGGCTGTCATAACCTTGTAGATAGGGTGTGAATCCTTTTGGGGGGTACTGTAGATAGGGGTCGCTGTATTCCATATGGAACTTTACTTCTAATTGTTATTGTTTAATATTTTAAACTGTTAAAAATCTGTTTAAACATTTAGTCATCTTAGTGCATTTTAACATCCCTAGTTTGTGCTAGATATTTTCCATTTAGACCAAAAAGTTCAAACTTTGTTATGTCCGACCAAAAACATTTTGCAACATGTTTGTAGTATCACTTAAATGTATTATTGCAAACTCCATGGCTGTGTCTCAATCATAATCTGCAATCTTCATAGACACCTGCATCCCCAGGCAGTGTAGAAACTGATGAGGCACCATAAAAGGAAATGTATTTGAGATGCACTTTGAAGGTATAATTACGTCAGAGCATTTGATCACCATACATGAGATCAGTGTTTACAAAGAGTTACAGCTGAGGGCTTACTGTCTGACAGCTAACCAAAAAAATCTATACGTTTACTTCCTTTTCCAGCTAGCTAGCTACTTAATTACAATGATTGTTTTGGTAAATCGGCGGCACGGTGGTGCAGTGGATAGCACTGTCGCCTCACAGCAAGAAGGTCTCGGGTTCGAATCCAGGCCGGGGGCCTTTCTGTGCGGAGTTTGCATGTTCTCCCGTGTCCGCGTGGGTTTCCTCCGGGTACTCCGGTTTCCTCCCACAGTCCAAAGACATGCACGTTAGGCTAATTGGAGAGTCTAAATTGCCCGTAGGTATGAGTGTGTGAGTGAATGGTGTGTGTGCCCTGCGATGGATTGGCGACCTGTCCAGGGTGTATTCCTGCCTCTCGCCCGGAACGCATGCTGGGATAGGCTCCCCCCCCGCGACCCTGACCAGGAATAAGCGGCTTAGATAATGGATGGATGGATGGTTTTGGTAAATCTTGATGATAATTTTTCCTGATCAGTTGAACCCCTGACTTCACAGTTCACTGGCTCACGTATGTTAGCTAGCTTTGTAGGCTAGTATGGTGATTACTAGCTAGTTAGCTAGCTTGCTTATGAAAAGTTTAGCGAGTTGCAAAACATCCAAACTTTTACTCACAGGTATTACACAATTAAAAAGTATTTTATTTTAGGCATAACTACATCAAATTGTTGATCAACTACATTTGTAAACCACCTTCAGTGTCACTACCCGATCACAGCAGTGGCACTGGCCACCATTGCTTTAATGGAAGCTAACCTTACTGAGCACATCGCAGATTTATAGGATATCCTACCCAGCAAAGAATACATTGGACGCTGCCTTAAAAGGCAGCTACGTTGTGATTGAGACACAGCCAGCCACAGTAATTTGAATTAGATTTTCAGTGAGGTTTTACAAGAAGATTGCATAGTGTGTTACACAGGAAGAGAGCTAAAAGATCTCGCAGCCTATTGTCTTAAAAAATGGAAATTTGGCTATTTTTGAGGAGTGACCATGATATTTTTAACTTCTGGAACTTTTCTCCCATCTCAGCCACTGAACTCCCCAGCTCAGTGATCTCAAACTCCAGTTCTGGAGGGCTTTAGTGCACTTAAGCGCTTAAATGGCAATGCTCCCAGATGCCTATTTTAATTTGATATGTTGTGGTTAACCAAAAAATGTGGTTAGGTTTTTTTTTGGTGGCATCATAGCTGCTCAAGTAGCACCAGGCACTTCTTACGTAGTTCAGAGCAGACCACTCCCATGTGAATTTATGGGCTATTCTGTATGTATGGGCTATTCGTACCAGTATTAGTACCATCCAGTCCCGGCGTAACCCGGTCTATAATCCATGCAAAATGGACTTCAACAATCTCATCTGTGTATGAACACAAAATCAGCCCCACTTACATTTGAACATTACAATGAACTGAGCAGGAAGTTTGCATTGTTAAACACATTGAAATGGGGACTCTTTAACAAACAAATACCCAACCAGGCTATTTTTAAATGATTTCATCTCTGAGGAGGACATTGAGTCATCTATAGGGATGTTTTTAACGAAACATGGCATTTGAAATGCAAATTAAAATCCCCCCCAGCCCCTTGTCATTTTATTAGTCTATCGCCCCCCCCAAGTCTACCATATCATTCATGTATTTTCTAATATTTTAACAACTCTTTGTTCCACCCTCAGCAATATGGTGATATTTGGTGACTTTAATATTCATGTTGATTCTCCCAAATGCTCTCTGGCCATTGACTTTTTAAATATCATCGACTGCCTCTTACTGATACAACATGTTCAAGGCTCCACCCATAGACATGGTCACACCCTTGATCTTGCCATCACTGGAGATGTCCCTGCTGCCAACACCCACATTATAGATCTCTGCATTTCGGATCATAAGGCTGTACTATTGGACATACCCATTGCACCCCCTGCTGGCAGTAAATGCACCTTCACCTTTCGTAATATTAAGGCTGTGGATGCAACCACCTTCTTAAATGCTTTCCAGTCCAGTCTTTCCAGCACCCAGGCAGACATTTCACTTGAGGACTCAGTCATACACTACAATCACATACTTCATGATCATTTGGACAAATTTGCCCCTGAAAGGATAAGTGACCATCTCAGAACTAAAGACCCAGGGACACAAGCTGGAGCGCAGATGGAGAAAGTCAGGTTAATTACTGTTAATTTGCAGTCTTTTAGGGAAAACCAGAAAGTGTACTCTGTTGTGCTAAAAAGTCAAATCAGACTACTACTCAACCCTCATTGCTACAAATAAAAGAAACTCTAAGCACTTGTTCTCTACAATCAGCCGCCTTCTGAAACCCACAGTTTCTTCCTCCCTTACCCCTTCCACAGCTGAGTGTAACTGACTGCTTGACTTTTTCAGATCCAAAATTGGTAAAATTCGACAACAGATTAAGCCCATATCACACCTGCTCACCCCTCACTCTCATCACCTACACTGGCCCATTTCTGTGAAGCCTAGAGGAGATTACTGCTGCTGAGCTATTCTCCATTGTTTCAAGGATGAATTCATCTAGCACCATCCTGGATCCCATCCTTACACCCCTACTAAAGTCATGTTTTCCAGCCATCTCCGCCATTGTTGTTTACATTATCAACAAATTCCTCACTACCGGAGAAGTCCCTACAACCTTCAAAACAGCAGCTATTAAGCCTCTTCTTAAAAACCACAACCTCGACCCTGATGTACTGGCACACTACCGCCCAATCTCAAACCTACCTTTTCTATCCAAAGTTCTAGAAAAAGTGGTTGCATCACAGCTCCAACATCACCTAAATTCCAACAAGCTCTATGAGGTTTTCCAGTCTGGGTTCAGGTCATCACACAGCACCAAAACAGCTCTTCTGAAGGTTGTGAATGATCTTCGGATGATTGCAGATGCTGGCTCCCCCACTCTACTCATACTCCTTGACCTGAGCTCAGCCTTTGATACGGTCAACCATTCCATCTTGCTCCAGCGTCTCAAGGACATAGGCCTCACTGGCACTGCACATAAATGGTTCCCCTCCTACCTCACTGGCAGGAAAGAGTTTTTCTCCCTGGGAAAATTCACATCCAACACCTGTCCTGTTTCCTCTGGGGTCCCACAGGGATCAGTACTGGGGCCCATCCTCTTTCTCATATACATGCTTCCCCTTGGTTCCATACTCAGACACCACAACATCTCCTTTCATTGTTATGCTGATGACACACAAGTCTACCTACAAATCTCCCCTGACCCTCACCTGACCATTTCATGACTCACCACCTTTCTCAATGATATCCAGGCATGGATGCACAATAACTACCTCCAACTTTAAGCAAATCAGTACATACAAAACAGTGCCATCCATTCTTCATTCCACCCCTTCAAAGTCACTAACGTGGAGTTAAGTTTAGGCACAACCCCATCTACCTCCAGAACCTTCTCATCTCCCCAAACATTAACAACCTGAGCCCATTCATTTAATCCAGCACTTCCACCTCCAACCTCCATTCAATGCCTGTCCCCAGAACCCACCTGCACACCAAAATGGGGGACAACCCCATCTACCCCATATCACATCAGGACTTCCAGCTCTCTCACCACTTTCAAGACACAACTTAAGACTCACCTTTTCATCTCTGCTTTTCCAAACCACTAAACCTCATTTTCAATTGCACAGAACCACACAACTCATTTGAACACCCATACCAGCCTTTTTTTTCCCGCCTCTCTTATTATGTGTATAGTTTATTTTATAATGTGTATAGGGCAACTAGATCGTATGTATTTGTATTGCTTTTTTTCCCCTCCTTTTCTCTTTTTTTGTTTTTAAATGGTATCTGTTAATCTTGTTTTTAGGTATTTATATATATTTCTTTTATAACAACCTGTTGTAAAGCACCTTGAGATTTCCTTGTATTTTAAAGTGTGCTATATAAATCAATTCATTATTATTATTATTATTATTATTATTATTATTATTATTATTCTCACTCCCCTGAGAATTGTTGCAATACGATGTAATAAAAACAAAATTCACACCTTGATGGCCTATATTTTCTAACACTTATCGGTTGTGAATCAGGAAATTACATTTACATTTGACATTTTAAGCATTTAGCAGATGCTCTTATCCAGAGCGACTTTCAAGATGTGCATAAATACATGGTAGTAACAATCATAGTTAGGAAATGTATGCAATATCCATGAAAATACTTTAGATCAGCGGTTCTCAAACTATGGGTAGCGACCCCACTTGGGGTCGCCAAAGGGTCATGGTGGGGTCGCCAAAAAATTTAAAATTTAAATTATTTATAACTTTTTTTAACCATAAGCATTTCTTTAAAAAAATTTAATGAAAAACAAATTGCCAGTTTTTTCGTAAAATCTGTTTTTTCTGACCGATTATTTTTAATCTACCGACATGCATGAGTTTAATCCAACACATGCGTTTAATGTTACTGCACTACCCCATTGCATGTGTAGCGCGCCAATACAGCAGTTACGGAAATGGACAAGTTTGTTGTCAGGAGTGGTGCTGGATGAGTCAAATTCTAGCAAAAGACCAGCAGAAAATGACAAAAATACAAATAAAACAAAAAGGAATAAAATAAGTTATGACCCGAAATTCCTCACCTATGGCTTTACATGGACAGGGCATGAGGAGGACCCAAGACCACAATGTGTCGTGTGTGGGGAAGTTCTAGCTAACGAGAGCTTTAAGCTATGTAAAATGCAACGCCACTTGCATACTAAACACAGCGCATTACAAGCAAAGCCGCTAGATTTCTTTCAGAGGAAACAAAAAGTTTTCGGCATTGACTTTAATTAAAAATAAACATAGATCGCGTCTGAGAGTTGAAGGGGATCTCCGCCTCTTTCTCAGCCCAGCGCAGCCACGCATCGATGACCTGTGTTCAACACTCCCAAGCACATCCATCCCATTAAGTAGGCTAAGCAGTCCGTTTTATTTTTCATAAAGATATAGCTTGTGAATGTACTGTATTTGCTACTATTAAGCCTGTTTTATTTATTTTTCATAAAGATATAGCCTGTGAATGCATTTGCTACTATTTTGGAAATAGACCACCAATATATGTTTCTGGACTAAAGTTTTTCAGCGTTGTAATTGCACTATCATTTATGTATGGGGTCGCGATTTCTTCCCAACCATGAAATGGGGTCGTGGATTTAAAAAGTTAGAGAAACCCTGCTTTAGATGTTTCAGAAATCTTGATCGTTTTAGACTACTGTTTGAAGCAGACAGTGGTGAAAGTGGTCCGGCTGAAAAAAAGTTTAAAATTGACAGTGGGGTGTTTACAATGGGGTTTTACAGACAAAAAATAATACATTAATTAATAAATCCAAGAAGCAGGCCCTGGAAGTATAAAAATGAGGATTTATCAAAATAAAGTCTTCCTTTATTTATTTTAATACGTTTGACTTTATTAATTGAGCTTACTTTAATAAATAGGCCTGTTTTGTGTGCCATTACACTGCTTATTTAAATGGAGTGCCAGCGGGAAGTATGACACTGAATCTATCAGCTGATAATGAAACAGTGGCAGGTAGTTTGCCTTACAGCTGCGGTAACACTGCTTGGTAAGGATAACTTGTATTAAGGTATACTAGAAAAATGTAAATAAGGTAGGACAACATAACAAACATGTTAAATCACTGTGTTTGTCTCTATGCAACCATCATTCAAGCCAAACTTTAAATAGATCTTGCAAGTGTTGGCAAAGACAACTTAGCTACTTAGCCATGCCAAGCCATGTGAAATATGTGTTTGGCAGTCTATTGTTTATCATGCTGTTGGTAGGCTACACGTGGTACTTTGTTTACTTGGCACACAAACCGTCTGTTCGGGTCGGCACAAGTGCCACATGCCGTTTTGTGTGCCGGATTGAAATCGAGTGGACACCACGCCTGAGCGGCACAAACCGGCATTGTGCCGGTCTGATTTGGGAACGGATCCAATGATAAGCTAGTGAGATAGACGCAAGGCATGTTTCATGATGACTGACTGCTAGTAAACCATGCTCGTGCTAGCCAGCTAAAATGTTATCAACAAAATTTAATTGTGTATCATTTAAGTGAGTTTGACAAAGGCTAAATATGAATGGTGGCTATAGCTGGCTAACCACAAGCCTACAATTCTTCATTCTATTTGTTATCCTACCTCCTGGTCTTTCATGCAGTTGTCCACTGCAATCACTGGTCGAGCTGTAGAGACAGTGTCCCTGCTTGTTGAGCTAATATTACGTAGTGTAACATTAGCATCAGTGACTGGTAAAAAAAAGCTGTGGACAAAGTGTAATTCGTACAGTGAATTTAAATTTTGTCATGTTTTTTGTCATCTTCCTAAGCCTTAAATCCTCTGGAGCCATAACTGACAATATCCGAACAATATATGCAGAGTATTTTGCCAGAAATATCAACTTTTTTACAACATTCACCCACTGTCACTTCGGTAGTGTTCCCACTGACGGAAACAGAGTTTATTGTCCAGCCAGTCACAATGGAATCAGTTTTTTACTCCGCTTTCAATTTCTTTTAACCTCAAACTATCGTTTTTCTCTATCACTTTTGCCATTCTTCCTTTGCGGTCATTTCACCGTTTCTAGAGGCTTTAGCTAGCTAGCATGCCCATGACTTACAGTGCCAGTGACTACGCTTGTACTGCTGTCAACCTGATTAGTCAGTCAAGCGTGGCAATTGACAACAGATTAAAACCATTGAGGTTTATCGCCCCCCGGCCCCCCAAAAAAACAAAAAATGCTTGGTTGATGCTTTTGCATATCCAGGAACTCTTTCATCACTCCCAGAATGGGAGTACTCTCGAGAGTATGCACATGCACGCTGCTTCCTCTGCTTCAAACAGTGGTCTAAAACAATCAAGATTTCTGAAACATCGATATTATGTTTAGCATGTTTTTAATCTTTTTGCACCTGAACTAACTTATTTTTGATTTGTCATAAAAAAGGTGTTGAGCATTTATCCAACATAATCACTACAATAACACACATATGGGCCTGGGAAACAATTCAAACCTGAGATATGTGAGGCCACTGGGTGGCACAACCAGTAAAAGCACTTGTTCTATGTGCAGGTTGCTTACTGGAGCTTGGGTTTGAGCCCAGGATGCACCAGCCCAGCTCTGGCCAGGAGTCCTGTTCAGGGGCGGCAGTTGGCTGTCTGCCCCCAGGGTTAGGGGAGGGAAACCGGCATGAGTTAACCATGTTCAAACGTGGCTCTGTGTGTTGGAGTTACAGTTGACAGCATGGGGAGTTCCGTCTTGGAGGAGGAGGTTCGATGTCTTTGTCACTTCCAGTCCTGAGGTTGTGGTGGCGAACTCGTAGTTTCAGTGGAAGGGGTAGTTGAATTAGAAGAGGGTACAATTTGCCACCAAATTGGGAGAAAATGGGGTAAATCTTCAATAAATTTTTAAAAAGAGACATAATCACTACAATATAAAAATATAAGCCAAGGAAGCTATTAAAACCAGAGACCGCTGTGTGGGAATTTCTCCCCCATTTTTGATAGTGTTTCCTCCAGTTATACTGACCAGTGTCACTTGCTGATGTTACCTCTGGATTCTGTGTTCCTCCAGGAACCTGCCACTGTCCATTGCCATCTCCATGCCAATCGTCACCATAATCTACATCCTGACAAACGTGGCCTACTACGCCGTGCTAGATATGAGTGCCATTCTAGCCAGTGATGCCGTGGCAGTGGTGAGTCAATTGTGGTCATCCCAGCCTTGGAAGCCTTCTTGGAGAGGGTAAAAAGCATTTTTGCAATTTTTGCAATTTTCGAAAAAGTGCAAAAGTCTTGGAGCATGTCACATGGTTTTTGGAAGCTATTGTATGTCAAAGATATTAGAAACTGGTACATGAAAGGGACATATCAACCGTTTGAACCATACGTTTTATAAAAAACTATTCTGGGACTATGGGAGTGAGTATATGCTTCTACTTAGCCTACTCACAAACTACTATATGTAGCCAGTTTAAGTAGAATGCTAATACCTAAAAAATCCAAATGTTTATCTTTTTCACATAGATTAGCGGTTCATAACACATTGACACATCAAAACAAGTAAGCAGATGGCCTCCTATTAGTAAGGCAAGGCACGACACTGAGTGCGGCTGAGCCTTAAGACCCGGGTTCAAATCTGGGCTGTCATTTGCCAACAATCCACAGTGGTGGAACAAATTGGTTTTATTCCACCGGGGACAGGGGTGGGTAGGTTAGTCAGGATTCTTTGTCTCCCAATCTCAGGCACCCTGTGATTCATCAGACATCTGCAAATTCCTCGTATGACATCAGTGGGGCACTCATCATTCCTCCAATGAGTGCCCACCTCACAGTGGTGCGCTGTTGGACTTGTAGTATGAAAAATGCCCTTTAAATATATTTTGGCTTTTAACTGTATGTGTAACATGAACCACTAGTTGACTTAATGTCCTTAATAGAAGGCTATATCAGGTGCATGATGACCTCTGATGGCGATGATGAGCAAACTATCTAAAGCACAGGCAACATTGCTAAATACATTGCAAACACCTTTGGATTACTGAAAGGGATGTCAAATGAAATGGACAATCTAGCAGCCATTAGAACCTGCAATGCAATGGAGGGCAAATGATCTAAAATCAGGACAGATGAGTTGTAAGCAGGGTTGAGATGGTGGAGGAAGCTGCTTAGAGTGCTAACGTGACAAAGCTATCCAAGTTTGAAACCCTACACAACAAATTGGATGACTTAGAATATAGGGAGCACCAAAACAACTTATATGTCCAGAATTTTCCCGAAAACCGCTGATACCAGGGATATGATTGCTTTCCTACAGAAAGACCTGCCTGAGATTCTCAACCTTAATGAGCTGGAGGGAGTGGAACTTCACAGAGCACACCCCTCTCTGGGGCCACGGCCAGCACCCGAGGAACAACCCCAGCTAATCATTGTGCGGTTTCTGCGATTTCAAGATCGGGACCTAGTCCTGCATGCTGCTGGGAGGGCCATCAGACCCACTTTTTCCCAGATCTCTCCAGAACACAATACACCAGCACAAGGCACTGGTGACAAGCATTTGCAAGAATTTACTGAAAAAACAAAGTAATTGGCATTCATTATTTATCTCTGATGAAGAATAAGTATAGAAGTATAGAAATATATAAGTATAAGTAATCAAACCTTAGCTAACACTGTTGGTATAGCCGTTAGTAAACGATAGAGTATACATTAGTTGATGACTGGGTATGATGACGAGAGACTATATTTTTGACTGGGACACCAGGTGTTATTCTTTGCGCAGGTGAGTGGAGGAACAAGTCAGGCCAGAAGGTGCAGCAGCAAACAGTGGCTTTATTTTCTTTGTCAAACCAGTAGTCAGGGAAAAATAAATGTTCTTTAAAAAGAAATAATTATTAATACCAAGGAATACGTTTAATAAAAAAACAGATAAAGCCTCCCTTAGGGTATGTCAAACAACATGCCACAGTGTCAAAATAAATCCCCTATATACCATCCTCTCCAATGCTTAAGAGAGGGGTCATTATATAAACATGTTGATTAGGCAATAAATAGCACCTGCTATGCTTTGCAATAAGCCACAGCTGCCACCATGCCTGTGAGTGGCGTTGATTCTGTCCATGGACCAGCAGCTCTTCTGGGCTGCTGGAGTGCCTGAGCTACTGACCAGCCAGCCCTATACTCCATCCTGCACCACTCCTGGCATCACAGGACTGTAAATGAAATGGTCTTGAGCCCGCCACTCCCATACTGTATCAATGGCTAGTCAGCTACCGGAGCTCATTCCCTTAAACTAGCTAACAAAAAGGCTCTTGTCTGCATGTTGTCAATCGATATATCAATATAGCCTAACTGTTACAACACATTTTGTTTGCGCCCTGCGGTCGGTGGACGTTGTTAGGGTATGTTAAACTTGGTAATCAGGGGGATGGCAGCTGTTACACGTCGCGTGACAAATCCCCAGATGTGAGCCGAACAGCAGATGGTAAGAAGTGGCAGAGTAGTGGGGTCTCCGGACCGGATCTTTATTTCCGTCCCTCTCCCAGACTCGGGAGAGAGAAACAGCGGGTTGAACAAAGCCAACAAAATGCAAAGTCTTCACCCTACTCACTGCAAAGCTTTTGGGTGAAAACAACAAACTAAAATAACAAACTAAATGAATAAACCAAATTAAAGTCTGCCTCCTCCGAGGTGGGAATCCCCTTCCGGGGAACACACAACAAACACAGACAATCAGTGGCTTTCCACTCAGCTTCCACACATCCACATCCAACAGGACACCGCCCCTCCTTAGTTCGGATTTCCTCCTATCCAGACAGGCACACACATATTCGGTGACTTTTCAAGTGCTTCCCAAACCCATGCACACAGAGATACTCAAACTTTTTAGTCAGAGTTCTCTTTCAACACTAACACACAGAGATCCTCGCCACTCTATCAGTGAGAGCTCTTGGGCCATCGCCCAGATACACTCTCCACTGCTTTAGTGTTCTCTTCACAATCATACAGAGAAAGAGGCACATACACTATTTCAGTGTGCCCTCTCTCTCTCTTTCCCACACACACAGGAAACACTCCGCTCAGTCACTTTTAACAAACGTACACAAAACTCAACACAGACTCCGCGTCTTCCAATGTTAAGAACATAAGAATACATAATGATGAGAACGGGCCGTTCGGCCCATCAAGGCTCATCATGTCCTAATCTAAAGAGTATCTAGTACTACATCTAGCCTGGACTTGAATAGCCCAAGCGTTTCTGGCTCTACTACCCAACCTGGTAAGCTGTTCCAGGCATTGACAACTCTGTGTGAAGAAAAACTTCCTAATATCTGTGCGGAATTTGCCTTTAACTGATTTCCACCGGTGGCCTCTTGTTCTGCTGACCCCACTTTTCTTTAAAAATCTTTGGTATTTTACTTTGTTAATTTAGGAATTTAAAAACCTCAATCAAATCCCCCTAAGTCTCCGTTTGCTAAGTTTAAATAGATTGAGTGCCTTAAGTCTATCATCATAACTTTTACCTTTCATACCAGGTATCAGTTTAGTTGCCCTTCTTTGGACTTTTTCAAGAGCTTCTATATCTTTCTTGTAGTGCGGTGCCCAGAACTGCACACAGTATTCTTAGTGCGGTCTAACAAAGGCATTATATAACATTAATATAACCTCCTTTGATTTATACTCAATACTTTTTGCTATGTATCCCAGCATCCTGTTGGCTTTTTTCACTGCTGTAGCACACTGCTTTAATGCAGATAGGCTTTGATCAACTACAATTCCTAAGTCCTTTTCAAATTGAACACCTACTAACTTTTCTCCTCCCATAAAATACTCCTGTCTACTGTTTTTATTAACCACATGCATAACTTTACATTTAGCAATATTGAACGTCATCTGCCATGTATCTGCCCATTTTTTGATTTTGTTTAAATTATCTTGGATTACTTTAGTCGATTCCAAACTGTTTGCCAAACCCCCAAGTTTAGTATCATCTGCAAATTTAACTATTTTGCTACTGATGTCCATATCAAGATCATTTATGTAAATAAGGAAGAGCAGAGGTCCCAGCACCGATCCCTGCGGGACACCACTGCCCACAGCACCGAGGTCAGATTCGGCCCCACCTACTGTTACTCTTTGTATTCACCCTTGCAGCCAATTATGAACCCACTGTGAAACTACTCCTGCAATTCCTACTGAATTCATTTTAGCAATGAGCCTCTCATGTGGTACCTTGTCAAATGCTTTCTGAAAGTCCAAATATATAGTATCATAAGCCTGGTTCAGGTCAACACACTTTGTAGCCTCTTCGAAAAAGTCCAGGAGGTTTGTTAGGCATGACCTCCCTTTGAGAAATCCATGTTGGCTCCATGTTGGCTCTCCCTTAAAATACTATTATTTTTCAAAAATGATTCCAACTTATCCCTAATAATACATTCCAGCATTTTACATGCGATGCAAGTTAAACTGACAGGCCTATAGTTCCCTGGGTCAGTACGGTCCCCCTTCTTATATATTGGAATTATACTACCCTGCTTCCAGTCATCTGGTATTTCTCCAGTGATTATGGATTGAATGAATATATCTGTCAATGGTTTATATATAATTTCCCCAAGTTCTTTGAGTACTCTGGGATATATGCCATCTGGGCCTGCTGCCTTATTTGTCTTAAGTTTTTGTAGTTTTTGTAGTACTTCTACGTCCCTTATTTCAAAGTCCTCCAAAACATTCTGTACCTTGTCTATACATTTAGGCATATTTATAACCTCTTCTCTAGTAAAGCTCTCCACAAAGTAACTGTTTAGTGTGTTTGCAATATCCTTATTATTATAAACCAAAGTTCCTTCCTTATTCTTAATGCACTTAACCTCATCCTTAACTTTCCTTTTCTACTACAATATTGAAAAATACTTTTTGCATCTTGGGAAATTTTAATTTCAAACCGCCTTTTAGCTGATCTTATTTAGCTGAGTTATCCTTTTTATATACTCTGTACAGTCGTTTCTTTTGCCTCAAAATCTCCCGTAAAGATTTAGTCATCCACTGTGGAGACTGTTTTTTCATCCTATTTTTCCTTACTTTGGGGATGAATTTACACTGTACATCGACAATAACCCTTTTAAATATAGTCCATTTTTCATTCACAGTTCTGCAATCTAGAAGTTTTACCCAATCTATATTACATAAATTCTCTCTCATTTTATTAAAGTCAGCTCGTCTAAAATTAAACATTCGAGAGTTAGAGGAGGCTGTCTTAACTTGCCAAAAAATATCAAAAATAACTGCACTGTGGTCACTTGACCCCATTGGTTCTCCTACCTCTGTGCTGCAAATTCTATCAGGATTGTTACACAAAACCAGATCCAGTATTGATTTCCCTCTCGTAGGCTGAGTAACAGACTGTACCAAAAAGCAGTCATTGACCATATCTAAAAACTCCTCTTCACATTTGCCCTGCCCTGTCACTATCTCCCAATTAATAGAGGGGTAATTGAAGTCGCCCATTATTATCGTCTCTCCTTCAGCACAGATTTGTTTTATGTTACCAAAGAGCGTACTATTTATGTTACTGTCTGAAGCTGGAGGTCTATAGCATACTCTTATATTAAGGCCCTTCTCACGATCTCCCAATAATCTAATCCAGATGTCCTCACAAGAAACAAATGAGTTTATACCTGGAATTTCCTGCACATTAAGATTGTCTTTCACATAAAGGGCCACTCCCCCTCCTCTTTTATTTGTTCTATCCTTCCTAAACAATTTGTACCCCTCTACATTATATTCATCCCCATCCGCTGCGCCAAGCCATGTCTCAGTAGTCCCAACAATGTCATAACCCCCATTCGACATGACAGCCTCCAGTTCCAAAAATTTATTTTTTATGCTTCTCGCATTTAAACACATGAGCTTCAGAGCCTTACTCACACTTACGTTGTCCTTCCCCTCCACACCTGAATGTGCCGAACCACCTCTATTCACATTATGATCTAAAAAATCTTTATTAATGATATCCTCAGATTTATTATACTCCACCCTGGTATCTTCCATCTGGGCAGTCTGTACCTCCCTATTCATAATACTACTACTACTCATTTTCCTCCCTGCCCCCCCAGTCCCTAGTTTAAATATTCCTCCGCTACCCTAAGCATATGCTTGCCCAATGCATCTGTACCCCTCCGGTTCAAGTGTAACCTGTCCCACTTGTACAGGTCACCCCTGTTCCAAAAGGAGTCCCAGTGCCCCATAAACCTGTACCCCTCTTTCCTGCACCAGGTTTGTAGCCACGTGTTAAATCTCCATATAAAATTATGCTTGCCTTTGCTAGCACGTGGTACTGGCAGAATTCCAGAGAAGACCACCGTGGAGGTTCTGCCCCTTAACTTTGTTCCTAATTCTATAAATTTGTCCTGCAGAACCTCAAACCTACCCTTACCTATGTCATTGGTTCCAACATGGACCATGACCACTGGATCCACCCCTGCTCTGGCCAGGAGCTTGTCCGCATGTTCCAGGAGATCTCCAACCTGAGCACCAAGCAGGCAACATGCCATGCGAGATTCCTTTTCCCGCAAACAGACTATACTGTCTACACCTCTAATGATTGAATCCCCCACTACAATGAACTCCCTTTTCCTGGGTGGCTTGGCCGCCAGGGTGCCCTGGGGCTCATCAGTCCTCCTGCTCACAGAGGGCTGGGCCAGATCCTCTTCTTGCAAGGGCTGGAATCGGTTGGACACCACAATCTCTGGAGATGCCGCCTCTGCATGTGCGCGCCCTTTTCTACGCTGGTGCCCTACCGTCACCCAACTCTCTCTCTCTACCTGCTCTAGAGTCTCCCCTCTACCCCGCTTCGGCGTGCAGGCTAACTCTCTAAAGGGCGTACTAATTGGTTCCTGGAACTCTACAAATTCTGTAGGGCAGTCGAGACCAACAGGTTGGGCTTCGAGATCAAGGATCTTGCTCTCGAGATGCTTCACAAGCTGGCATCTGTCGCAGATGAAACCCTCCTGGAAGTTTTCTTCCAGAAACTCAATCATTCTACAACTCTCGCACTGCACTGCTGGTGGCCACATTTTCACCCCTAAATATATCTACTGCTCTCCCTGCACTGAACGAATTACTGCCTAAATAGAGACACCAAGTTGATAAAAATACTATACACCTCGGTTCCGAACACTCAGGTGCAGAAAGTCTAAATGGAAACAACACTTAAAGTGAATTTAAAAACTTTCGGTCCGGTTTCTGTAGCAAGAGCGCTGGTAGCACCCAACCGAAACAGCTGTACGCTCTACGCTTGAAATACAACAATTAAATTTAAGCCAACAAAAGCTAGTTAGCTATAGTATATTTCCCTACTCTTGGATTTGCTCCTGAGAGGGCAAAAAACCACAAAAAAACCTCGCGTCTGCTGGGTGTAATACAAATCGGTAACTTTTTAACAAGCTTTCCGAAGCTAGACGGGGAAAAAATGGAAAATTCCCTCTCTGTCCCCTAACTGTGACAAACGTTTATCCCTTTACCTTTCTGATGATAAAACGCCGAACCCTAAGCAACAATACAAACACAATACAAATGATATCCCGACAGCAACAAACAATCCGCTCAAACTCTCAAACTCAAACTCAAACTCTCAGCACGTATGACGTAGCAATCCTGTCAGGCTACTGCTGCTTTAGGGAAACCACGATGTTGTTCCCTCTCCGGGGTACACATGAACACTCAACAGTATGTCCCACCTCACATCAAACCAATACCACACGATGCACCCACACATGTGAAAGACTAGACAAACAACTGATTCCCCACTCGCCCCACCTGCTCTTAAATAGGCTGACTTTCTTCTGCCTGGCTCAGGTGGAACTCGTGAGGCAATCACCTGTCTATCATTCACACACCTAATCACAATCACTCAACATCAAACAATTCACCTACACCACACCCACTCACATTCTCACACACAAACACAATCAGTCAAGTTAATAATCACTTACCATTCACACCAATCAACACCAATTAAATAATGATCAATTATGGCCTTTGGAACAACCTTCTAGGCAACAGTTCACACTCTCGCAGTCTCACACCATGCGAGAGTGCCAAACCTGCCGCCAGAAAGTTCCACTGTTCCAAAGGCCTCCACCCTCAACCCTGCAACTCCCCTGTTGCCGAGACGCCCTCCACAGCAGCATATGAATGACTTTCCTATAGACTAGTCAACAAACCGCAACTACTGGAGCTGAGATGGGCCGTATACTTGCATATACTTTACCTTAGGCACTATAGGCAACTGATGCATAGTTTTACAATTTCTGATGTACACTTACTCACCCCCTACCCCTCCAACCTTTACTTAGGTTTTTATTTCTATTTTTGTACCTCCCTTGTGTTTTGTGTTGTTATTATTATTATTATCATCATTATTTTACTTTCATTGTAATTTGTATATTTTCTTGCCTGTTTTGTCTATTGTTTCATGATTGTGATGAAAAATGTATATTAAAAAGGCTGTCTGACTAGTTAGCTTGCTAGTTAAAGGTGATACAATAAATATAGTTTACAAACTTTGCTTACTTGTTAGCTGGCTAAGTAAAGCCTGAGAAGTAAACCCAAATGTATACAGTGGTATTTAAGTCATTGTCTTTAAACCTAAAGTTTATAAAATGTATTTGGTAGAATACTGGTCAGAGAAAGTGTAATTTTCATGTTTAAGTGTTTTTTAAGATATCGCCATTAAAACAAATTGCGCTGCTCAATGCGCCCCCTATTTTCTGGTATGGTAGCATGTCTTTTTTGCCTATTATTCTCTATGTCGAAAATAATATTATTTCAATACACCTATCAGAGTCATCCTTCATGGAGTAATAGTCTCAGATTCGAATCGGGTTCAAACATATATGGCTTAATGTTCCCTAGCCTTGTTTTGTTCATTGTATTCAGTGTTAGCTATCAGCTAGCTTGTTATTGATAGCTTGTTCGTATACGCCTATCTGTGGATCTATTGATGTTGATGTGGTAAAATGCACCCAGTCAATCCTCACTGAGGAGAGGGAATTTGAGTAATATTCAATAAAACATGGTTTTGATCATTTCAAGTTAAATTCAGTTGAAAAATGCATTAATATAATTAAGTAAGTTGTCTATGATATGCTAATCTTAACAAATAATAAATTTCAGGTTGACTTTAATGAAAGGATAATGACACATTGTTTATATGTCGCTTAATTGTGGTCAATGTCACAGTAATATGTTTTCATGAACATTTATGCCCACAGTAGCATTAATGCCATGTTTTAGCAGTTAACAAAGGTGTAATGACACAATGTCGCTTAATTTGAATTAGCCAAATGGGGTTCATGATAATGTATTAAACTATTATGACATTAGTGGACCAAAATCATGAGATAATGGCAATTATATTATAATATAAAAAGGGATCGTGTCTCATGACATGGGTAACTGATCTGAATATGAATGTCAGGTCTTATAGTAGAGTTTTTGTGAAACTTGTCATGACACTTAAGAAACCTCACTATATGTGTCATGACACTAGTAAATGTATACAGTAGAATTACTGCGATATGAATGAGTTATGAACTGATAGGTCAATTGAATGCACTATGAACCCGGAATTAGCATATGCAATTATGCCTTATCTACATCAAGCCTTTTATTATCACTGGTGCAAAAAGGCAAGCATGAAATCAAAACAAATCACTTTCCATTGAAAAATGTCACTTTCACTTTCACTTTCCAAATCACTCCATTGGGACTTAGCACTCTTGCTAAAGAACGTAGGAAAATCAAAATCACTTATGTGTTTCGATATATATGTCTGAACGTTCTGAATGATGATGCCACAATCGCTATTTATGTTAGCTGGCTAGTAATAAGCTAGCTAACTCTTGACATAGAAAAATATATTTTGTGTACACATAAATAATGATAAACAGTGATAATAAATAATATTACTCAGTTAAATGTTATGATACCAGGAAATCGCTGCTAATGATAGGCTCATCTTTTATTGTGTTGTTTTACAAGACATCACGGCAAACAAATCTAAAAATCGGAAACGTCTAAAGATCAACAAATTAATAAAAAATCCAATTGAACATTATGTCGCACCAGAGTGAGTGAGCAAGGTTTGAATTTTCAAGCAATAGGCTACGCAGTAATTGGTTCAGTGTAAATCAGCAACACTTCACATTGTGGAAATCAATGCAGAGAACTGTAGGCCGAGCACAGTCATTTCTATTTGATTAATTAATTAATTAATTAATTAATTAATCTATCTGACAGAAAAACATAAATAATCACGCTATTGTGCTTTGAGAATTAAACAGATATGGCAGATTGCCTCCCAATTCGAACGTTCTTTTCAATCGGGATCTAAAAAACCTCAATCTACAAGTACCATTATTTTTCTAAACCTAGCCTACACTCCAAAAGGTTAAATTGGCATAGTTTAACTTCACTTGCAAAATTATGAGTGTTTCAGAGTTCTGAAAGATCAACATTACAGGTGTGTTCATATCTATGGGATTCTACTGTATATCATACCAATGTCATGGCACTTAGGACCAGTCATGAGCTGTTTTGATAGGACGTGGTCATGAAGGCATTGTAAGCTGTGTTTAGGCACCTACCTAGTAATATGAACCACGGCTGCTAGATCTTAATTAATGACACACTGTAACAAATCATATGTCATTCATTGTCATGTCAATGCATGGAACTTCCAAATACAAAACAAACTGTAATTTTCTCCTATGCCTGGATTTTGACAGCTGAATGCACAAGCTAACATTAGCTAGCTAATATTAATTTATTTGTCTATCCTATCAATTGCCTGGTTTGATGTACTTCTAAGATACTCTGGATAAAAGCATATTCAAGGTTGCTTGGTTGACTATCCTCAGGGCCAGTTTGTTTCAGCTTTGATCCGCAAACAAGATCTAACATTTTAGCTGGTCTAATACTCATTGACAGTTGATAATATTGTGAAAGAAATTATTAAGCCAAACATTTTCTCACATTACTTTTACAAACATTTACCTAACTTGCACATTCAATTGCTGAAGTAGTTCATGTTAACTAATGACACCGCACGGTTCGTCAGATAAGTGCCGGATGTGATACCGGACTGTACCCACAAAGTACAGACTGGCTTGGGTCCTTACCTCAGTGGAACAAGGTCTTGCAATATCAGTGTGAGCAAATTCAAGTATATTTTTGTCTGTTTGTCTGTCCAGACGTTTGCAGACCACACCCTGGGAATGATGAGCTGGACTATCCCAATTGCTGTAGCGCTGTCTTGCTATGGGGGCTTGAATGCATCTATCATTGCTGCTTCTAGGTGAGCCTCATCTCCTTCCTCACAGCTGTGTCAGGACCTGCTTTTAAAGCCTTGGTTTATAGATATCTCACCCTTGCTTTCGGATGAGACATTATGTTATATTACTGCCATAAGCACCCATAAATTGTTTAATAAATCAATATTAAAAGGTTAAAAGTGTAAAGTGTAAAAAATGTTAACAGAAAATATTTTGTATCAAAATTATACACACAATCATATCACAAAAATAACAAATGTACATCTATATCAATAAACCATATTTATACAATAAACAAGGGCTGCAAATAACATCCAATGCAACAATAAAATAATAAAAACATAAGACAGGGCTACAGAGTTTTGCCACATTTGGCTTTCCATGTGGCTAATGCATTTTGCCCACTTTGGTGTTCCATACAGAGCACTCGTGCTGTCCAAAACAAAACCTGCTAACGGGCTAAAATTAATTACTTTAATTTGTAAGAGTTTGTCGTTAAATTAAAAAATGTAATCACTTCAGATCGCTGACTAACTTGTGTGAGTAAAAGTGGAATCTACATTTTACATTTTAGTCATTTAGCAGATGCTCTTATACAGAGCGACTTACAAAAAGTGCATTAATACATTAACATTAATCATTAACATTAATCATAGACCACGCCAGAGATCAGTGTCGTGATACAGTAATAGACAATCGCAGCTGGAACCATACCTGTAACACAAGGAAGGAAAAGTTAGGGCTTCATGAAAGCCGTGGTGATGACAATTAGTGGTAATGGAATCTGTAGAGGTGGGTTTTCAGTCTCTTGCGGAAGATAGTCAGTGAGTCGGCAGTCCTGACCGAGTGCGGAAGATTGTTCCACAATGCGTGCTGCAATAGGGAGCCAGTGAAGAGAGGTGAGTAGAGGGGTGACATGTGTGGACTTGGGTTGGTTGAACACCAGACGTGCAGCAGCATTCTGGACCAGCTGCAGTGGCTTGATAGCACAGGCCGGTAGGCCTGCCAGCAAGGAATTTCAGTAGTCCAGGCGTGAGATCACCAGGGCCTGGACCAGGAGTTCTGTGGCCTCTTGGGTGAGGAACGGTCAGATCCTCCGTATGTTATAGAGGGAAAATCAGCAGGTCTGGGTGATTGCTGCGATATGGCCCGTGAAGCCCAGCTGGTTAACCAGGGTCACTCCAAGGCTCCTGGCAGACTGAGATGGAGACGCACTATGGAGCCTTCCACAGTGATTGATGCATCAATCATTGGGGAGCCCTTCACTGGGAGGAAGAGCAGCTATGTCTTCCCCAGGTTCAGCTTCAGGTGATGTGTGGACATCCAGGCAGAGATGTCTGCTAGACATGTAGAGATACGTGCCAGGACCTGGGTTTCAGAAGGAGAGAAAGAGAGAAAGAGTTGGGTGTCATCAGCATAACAGTGATATGAAAAACCATTGGCAGAGATGACCGAACCAAGTGATTTGGTGTATAGGGAGAACAGGAGAGGGCCTAGAACCAAGCCCTGCGGGACTCCAGTAGAGAGGGTGTGGGGAGAGAAGAGGGGTCCTCTCCAGGCCACCTGGTAGGACTGGTCAGCCAGGTATGATTCTAACCATGCCAATGCAGATCCAGAGATTCCTATCTCGGCAAGAGATGACAGCAGGATCTGGTGGTCCATGGTGTCAAATGCAGTGGACAGGTCGAGGAGGAGGAGGACGGAGCTGAGTGATTGAGATTTTCCCACTTGTAGAGCCTCGGTGACTGGAGGAGAGGAGAGCAGTTTCTGTGGAGTGGCCTGCCTTGAACCCAGATTGGTTGGAGGGAAAAAGACAGATAGCAGTGGTCAGACAGTGGTCTCTCTACCTTACCAGAATATAAAAATGGTGCTTCTAACTTTTAGAATAACAAAAATTACGAGATGAGAAGTGGCAATCCATGATGCCACAGGCGTAGCAGTGGTCATTCGGGCTCTAAGGTTAAGTGTGAGAAAATTGTAACAAACGTGGTAGCTTACTCCTACTCCTAGAAGTAGATAGAATACTTTATTATCCCAGAGGGAAATTTGTTTGGCAATAATACAAGCAGGCATTGGCATACACATACAACCTAACACAACATACACATACAACATAATACAAAGGACATGACATGAACATATAAGACATAACGTGTAAAGTGAGGTAATTATGTTTTAATATCCTTGTTTAAAAAGCTGGTGCTAGTTGGGATAAATGAGTTACGTGCCCGATTTGTTTTACAGAGGGGAGTTTTGATCCTTTAGCCAGAGGGTAGGTTAAGCCTAAGATCATTAGCCGTTATCCGAAAGTCAATGATCACTTCCTTTGTTTTATTGCTGTTGAGTTGCAGTGAATGATTGTCGCTCCATTTTGTAAAACTGTTCATTTCCATCCTGTAGTTGTCTTCATTGAACTATGGCTGTGTCGTCTGCAAATTTGATAGTGTGGCAGGCTTGCAACTGACTTGTACAGTTATTGGTGTACAGTGTGAATAGAACTGGAGATATGACTTGTGGTACTCCTGTGCTGTTGCGAATGAATGGTGATTGAATGGAGTTGACCCAAACAGTTTGGCTGTGGTTATTCAGGAAACTGTCTTCCCAATGAATGATGGTGCTGTTAACCCCCATGTCCAACAGTTTTTGTAACAGGAGATGTGGCTTAATGGTATTAAATGCAGAGGAAAAATCAACAAAAAGGTTCCGGGCACATGAGTGGGGTTTGATCAGGTGTAGATAGATGGTATGGAGAAGGAATATCAAGGGATCCTCCGTGCTGCACCCTGCCTTGTATGCAAATTGCAGCGGATCCATCAGATGTTTTCTGTTGCTGAGGACATGTGACAAAACAATCCTCTCCAAGCTTTTAATTACTAGTGATGTGAAGGCGACTGGGCGGTAGTCGTTGAGGCCTTTTGGTCTTGGAATTTTGGGTATGGGACACATGACTGCTGTTTTCCATAATGATGGAATTTGGTGCAGGTCCATGGATAGGTGTAACTTATTAAACACCAACACAACATATTTTATTCTTTACATCTGTTATTGTTATGGGGTCACCTTGCGGCAGCGATTGAAGCAGGAAATGGCGCTCCTCCAAATGGTCCTCTGTGTCAAAAAGTGCATAGAACTGGTTCAGCCCAGTTGCAAAAGCTGAATCATCTCACACTTTATTTTCCTGGCCCGTGATCCTTTCTCTTTATCCAGCATTATGCATTATGTCCACCCCCTGGCATGTACTTGGCATAATGTACTCTCAATTTTACGTTTGTAGTCATCCTTGCATTTTCTGGTTATGGCCTGTGTCTCTCCTTGAATCTGTTTGACATGTTCCATGTCCCCCTTTGCAAACTCCCTCTTATTTTCGTTAAGAATGTGCTTCATTTCTTGGGTCAACCATGGTTTATTATTGGAATATATTTGAATCTGTTTGGTGGAAACGTCTTTATTTATATTGAAATGGATGTAGTCTGTGACCACTTAATTGATTTCATTTAAGTCTTCACTTGATTCAAGGAAGCAGTCCCAGTTTGTACAATCAAACGCGCCCCTAAGGTTGTCAATGCTTTAATTATTCCAAATTTTTATGGTTTTGACAGAAGGTTTCTCTGTTGAAATGTTTTGTTTGTATGTTGGAACAAAGTAAATGCTATTGTGATCAGAACCCCTAAGTGGCGGCTTAGGTATAGATTTAAACACGTTTGGGATGTTTCGATAACAGAGGTCCAGGATCTTATTCCTTCTTGACGGACAGCTCGCATATTGATGGAAATTTGGTAACACCTTTTTCAGCGTGCAACCAGTGAAGTTGCCTAGTATAAACTTTGGCACATCTGCTGATATGTTGTAAGAATAATAGCTCTGTATACATATTCTGTATACATATTCTGTAGCCTTAAAAGTACTCTTAACTTGCCATGTATTTAAGAGAATTCACAAGGTCTCTTAACCTTTTAAGAATAGCTAGAATGGCTGTTTACCAAGGCAGAAACCATGTGGCAAACCTTTTCGATACGGAGATACACTATTGTTATTGGATGATGCAGAGTTGTTAATACATAAATAATTTAAAGTTAAATAATAATAAACTTTATTTATATAGCGAGGTCTAGTTTTGTTGTCAAAGCACAATGACTAGACAGCAGGGCTAATTCAGGATGAAAGCGCATTAAGGCCTTGTCCATTCCGATAGTTTTGTGCGAAGAGACGGTAGTGCACCTGCAGTGCAGTTGTAAAAGAGGTTGGTTTATGGATATATAACCTGTGGGTGTAGTGAGGGTTTGGTTCAGTATGGCCAATCAGATCATCAGCTTTTTCCCCTTTAGTAATAGTGAACTGGAAATTTTGTCACGTATGATGTAAGCTTATGAAGAGCAAGTTCTGAGACTTGTACTTGTACAGTGTGTCATGCGGAAATAACTAAACTATTAAAACTAAACAAAACTGACGTTTTTCTCAGTAAGGAATTGATATAGGTGTTCGGGAGGAGCAAAAGGAAAAGACGTGTGGCACAGGTTAATTTAGTTTAGTTTGTGTATTTTCATCAAAGCCACATATATTAAAAATATTTATTAACCTCTTCCTGTCCCATGACGGTATGAGAATTAGAATAATTAAAAATTAAGAAATATTATTCATTGTAATTTCAATTTACAATTTATTTCAATTTATTTTCGATATTCTATAATTAGTATAGCTGTAGACATGTTGCCTGCCTGGTGCTCAGGTTGGAGATCTCCTGGAACACGCGGACAAGCTCCTGGCCAGAGCAGGGATGGATCCAGTGGTCATGGTCCATGTTGGAACCAATGACATAGGTAAGGGTAGGTTTGAGGTTCTGCAGGACAAATTTATAGAATTAGGAACAAAGTTAAGGGGCAGAACCTCCACGGTGGTCTTCTCTGGAATTCTGCCAGTACCACGTGCTAGCAAAGGCAAGCAGAATTTTATATGGAGATTTAACACGTGGCTACAAACCTGGTGCAGGAAAGAGGGGTACAGGTTTATGGGGCACTGGGACTCCTTTTGAACCAGGGGTGACCTGTACAAGTGGGACGGGTTACACTTGAACCGGAGGGGTACAGATGCATTAGGCCAGCGTATGCTTAGGGTAGCGGAGGAATATTTAAACTAGGAACTGGGGGGCAGGGAGGAAAATTAGTAGTAGTAGTATTATGGATAGGGAGGTACAGTCTGCCCAGATGGAAGATACCAGGGCGCAGTATAATAAATCTGAGGATATAATTAATAAAGATTTTTTAGATCATAATGTGAATAGAGGTGGTTCGGCACACTCAGGTGTGGAGGGGAAGGACAACGTAAGTGTGAGTAAGTCTCTGAAGCTCATGTGTTTAAATGCGAAAAGCATAAAAAATATTTTTGGAACTGGAGGCTGTCATGTTGAATGGGGGTTATGACATTGTTGGGACTACTGAGACATGGCTTGGCGCAGCGGATGGGGATGAATATAATGTAGAGGGGTACAAATTGTTTAGGAAGGATAGAACTAATAAAAGAGGAGGGGGAGTGGCACTTTATGTAAAAGACAATCTTAACCCCCTGAGGTCTGTGCTAAGCTTAGAGAAGGTTTGTGATTTTGGCATGGTCTGATATTTATCTCAATTTCATCAACTTAACACACACTCACTCCAAAGTGTTTGATATTTTTATTTGAAGGACAATCACAGCTACATTTATATGCCATCAATAGTTTGGTCAGTATCATATGCAGCTTGTAAATAGATCTACAAACACACAAGTTATAAAGTGTAAATTTTTCTGCCGTCACACAAATTGTGAAAGCACACACGAAACTATAGTGACAAATTGTTTTGTCAATATGCGTTTGTTCATCAAGGTCTTGGTTATGTAAGGGTGTGAAAATAGTTTAGCACATCTGAGATCTAAATAGCTAAAAACCTGTTTTTATCAGAACTGGTCACATATATTTCAGGCTGTGGGAGGGCTATATGCACATTTCCTGAATATTCATGATCCACACCTGAGGCTTGTCCACACCTGTAAGATCTGTCAGATGGGCCATCTCTCTCTCAAAGGCCATCAGACAAAGATATAAAAGCCATCAGAGTAAGCAATAGTCAGTGAGCCATGCAGAAGACAGAAAAAAATAGTTTTTTTTCATTTGGGAAGATTCATTGAAAACATCACAAACTATATACAAAAAATTCAAAATTAAAACATGGTGAGACAATCTGTTCTTTCACGGTCTTTGGTGCCACTTCTCAAAACAGTTTCTGGTCAACTGTAGACACAAGGGAACGTCACAAACCTTGCACTCCCATGGAGTGAACTGTTGTTTCCCCGACATCTTGCAGAGTACGCATTTCTTGCGACCAACAGAAGCCAATTTGCCAACATCCAGAGTCTGCTTGGTAGTGGGCACAGGCACATGATCAAAAGTAGCCCGTTTTCTGGGTTTAAGATATTTATCGTTAAACGTCTGTAGGAAAACAAAAGCAAAATCCATGTCTGTGAAGACACTGAAAGACATAAACAAAACAAAACAAAATAACAACGATCAGGAACAAACAAAGCAAAGTAAAACGGTAAATCCAAAACGTATCCAAAAACTCGGTATAAACTATACACTGGGAATCTAAACAACAACAAGCACACGAACAAACAAGTTCTCGAGAGGCAAGAAACATTCATCACAATAGGTACTATCAAGCTAAGCTAGATAATATCCAAGCGCCGAAACAGAGAATGCCAGCTGGTTAAATATCCTCCTGTTAATTATTCGCAGTAGTTCGCAATGATTCTGATTGTTTCCGTATTTACGAGTATTTGAAAACATGGGAAATAAAATAAATATCAGCATGCACCGTCTGTTGCTGGCAGATCGCAACCGTAAACACAGACAAGATGCGATATAATGTCGGGACATTGTTTACGCTGCGATTTCACACATGGCCCCACGCCCCTCCCCGAGACTAGCACCTAGTTACCATGTCAATAGAAGGGGGACAGTACTTCCAGGTAAAAAAGAGAGGAAAAGGCAAGGTTTACTTTTGGTCTAATTAACCTAATTTAAAAAATCTCATATTATTTGCCAGTGCTCAAATCTGAAAGTCACGATTCTAAGGTTTCTGTCAATGTTTTTGCCGCGTGTGTATGATAAAATCTTGTGACGTTAGAAATAGTAATATACTTTTATTACTGCTGGGATCATCGGCAATCTCGTCGACCTCAGGGGGGAGTATGCAATAGACCTCCAGCTTCAGACAGTAACATAAATAATACGCTCTTTGGTAACATAAAACAAATCTGTGCTGAAGGAGAGACGATAATAATGGGCGACTTCAATTACCCCTCTATTAATTGGGAGATAGTGACAGGTCAGGGCAAATGTGAAGAGGAGTTTTAGATATGGTCAATGACTGCTTTTTGGTACAGTCTGTTACTCAGCCTACGAGAGGGAAATCAATACTGGATCTGGTTTTGTGTAACAATCCTGATAGAATTTGCAGCACAGAGGTAGGAGAACCAATGGGGTCAAGTGACCACAGTGCAGTTATTTTTGATATTTTTTGGCAAGTTAAGACAGCCTCCTCTAACTCTCGAATTTTTTATTTTAGACGAGCTGACTTCAATTAAATGAGAGAGAATTTAAGTAATATAGATTGGGTAAAACTTCTAGATTGCAGAACTGTGAATGAAAAATTGACTATATTTAAAAGGGTTATTGTAGATGTACAGTGTAAATTCATCCCCAAAGTAAGGAAAAATAGGATGAAAAAACAGTGGATGACTAAATCTTTACGGGAGATTTTGAGGCAAAAGAAACGACTGTACAGAGTATATAAAAAGGATAACTCAGAGAGAAACAAGTTAGATTATTGTAATATGCGGGCTAAGGCTAAAAAGGAAATAAGATCAGCTAAAAAGGCGGTTTGAAATTAAAATTTCCCAAGATGCAAAAAGTAATCCTAAGAAGTTTTTTCAATATTGTAGTAGAAAAAGGAAAGTTAAGGATGAGGTTAAGTGCATTAAGAATAAGGAAGGAACTTTGGTTTATAATAATAAGGATATTGCAAACACACTAAACAGTTACTTTGTGGAGAGCTTTACTAGAGAAGAGGTTATAAATATGCCTAAATGTATAGACAAGGTACAGAATGTTTTGGAGGACTTTAAAATAAGGGACGTAGAAGTACTACAAAAACTACAAAAACTTAAGACAAATAAGGCAGCAGGCCCGGATGGCATATATCCCAGAGTACTCAAAGAACTTGGGGAAATATATATAAACCATTGACAGATGGTGTCCCGCAGGGATCGGTGCTGGGACCTATGCTCTTCCTTATTTACATAAATGATCTTGATATGGACATCAGTAGCAAAATAGTTACATTTGCAGATGATACTAAACTTGTGGGTTTGACAAACTTGTGGGTTTGGAATTGACTAAAGTAATCCAAGATGATTTAAACAAAATCCAAAATGGGCAGATACATGGCAGATGAAGTTCAATATTGCTAAATGTAAAGTTATGCATGTGGGAAATACAAACATTTGACAGGAGTATTTTATGGGAGGAGAAAAGTAGTTTAGTAGGTGTTCAATTTGAAAAGGACTTAGGAATTGTAGTTGATCAAAGCCTATCTGCATCAAAGCAGTGTGCTACAGCAGTGAAAAAAGCCAACAGGATGCTGGGATACATAGCAAAAAGTACTGAGTATAAATCAAAGGAGGTTATATTAATGTTATATAATGCCTTTGTTAGATCGCACTAAGAATACTGTGTGCAGTTCTGGGCACCGCACTACAAGAAAGATATAGAAGCTCTTGAAAAAGTCCAAAGAAGGGCAACTAAACTGATACCTGGTATGAAATGTAAAAGTTATGATGATAGACTTAAGGCACTCAATCTATTTAAATTTAGCAAACGGAGACTTATGTGGGGGGATTTGATTGAGGTTTTAAATTCCTAAAATGGATTAACAAAGTAAAATACCAAAGATTTTTAAGATAAGTGGGGTCAGCAGAACAAGAGGCCACAGGTGGAAATTAGTTAAAGGCAAATTCCGATATTAAACGGAGACAGATATTAGGAAGTTTTCTTTACGCAGAGAGTTGTCAATGCCTGGAACAGCTTGCCAGGTCGGGTAGTAGAGCCAGAAATGCTCGGTCTATTCAAGTCCAGGCTAGATGTAGTACTAGATACTCTTTAGATTAGGACATGATAAGCCTAGATGGGCCGAACGGCCCGTTCTCATCATTATGTATTCTTATGTTCTTATGTCATTGCCTTTGATAAGTCTGGAAAGGTTGTTGTCATGCCAATCCATAATTTGTATGACTGATTATTATCATAAAAGTGCAAGGCATTTCACTTACCGAATGAGAGCCAAGGTTGTTTTGCTCAAAGAAAAAAAGTTTCTTCCCCATAGCCTGTATATTTCATGAGATTTAAACTGATGCACCGAAGCACAAACCATGTGCCTATATCCAGCCACCGAATGTGGCCTCTGTGGTTTATAATCTGAATAGCTATTGGTTGGTTATATATGGCTCTGGGTAGATTGGTCAGGTTCTAAGCTTTCAAATAAGCTCTCACTTGCTTCTCATGGTCACTGTTGGGCTGAGATAGGTCTACATGTATCTGACCTGTCCAGTTCTGCTGAAACTCACAGAAAAGCTGTGTAAGAAAACTGGGGGCGCACATCACATCTGGCTGATACAAATGAATTAATAATATTAATAATAATTTATGCTTCATGATGGCAGTGTCTTCATTTTACTGTCTTAGAAGAGGTTTTTGAATACATATGAAGACGCTGGCTTGTTTTCGGAGGGTGATTCCTCTGCCTCAGATGAGTGTCGACTCGGATGACGCATATGACAACGCTACCCATGTTTTTGTTGTTACCATGATCTGTTTGGATCCACCTAGAAAGCATTCTGGCTAAGAGCTCTGGTTGAATAGATGTGTACAACAAAACTGATTTATAGTAAATTTTGTATAGGTTTCTGGACACTAGAATACATAATTATCTGATTCAGGAACCACAAAAAACTATAGTTAGTCATTTATATATAAAAAAACACATAGTATGACATGTGACTGTCTAAATACATGTAACCAATTTGGATAGATTTTGGGACACCAAAGGATGCCTGGGTCCTGTTTTTGGAAACATTACGACCTAGGTCAAGGCGCATGGAATCTGATATACAGAACATTACAAATTGTGTGCGAACAGACAACCACATATATTGGATATGGATTCAATCGGATACGTGCCACATTAAAAGACAAGTGTAAACAGGGCCGAAAGGTACACTGCAATTGACCCATAGCAAACATGGACTGGTTAATTTGTTCATCATCAGCAGCTTACCCTAAATTGGCACTAATTTGTGTTTTTATACTCAATACAATATATATTGATACTGTGGTAGCCTGTCTCCTCTTTCTATTAGCACATATGTAGATGGCTAGTCAGCTAGCTCTTTTTTTGCTAGATCATAGCTAGCCACGGATACAACCGTAGACATAAAAAGGAGAATTTACCCTTATCTTTACATGCTGTCCATCTGCTGATTTACTTTTGTGGCTGCAGGTTTATGGTTTTCAAAAATTAAAACAGATCCAACTGACATGTGGCCTAATTACCATTCCAATTGCCCAGAATCAAGAACTAGATTAATTATGCCAGCAATGGACACTGCTGGGTACTTGGTTATCCTCTTTGTATGTTGTCATTTTTAACTTACTTTTTCTCCTCCATCTCCGGTTGGCAGATTGTTCTTTGTGGGTTCCCGTGAAGGACACCTCCCAGACGCCCTCTCAATGATTCACGTGGAGCGATTCACACCTATACCTGCTCTTCTTTTCAACGTATGTCTCATCTATCTGAATGATTGCTTAAATAAAAAGTGAATCTAAAATTGTATTATTATTTCATATTCGTATTAATTTCCTCATGATGCATTGATCTGTAGTACATCTGCATGGCTTGGATGACACATCATCCAATGGCATACGTTCATGTTTGCACTTAAGACCTACAGTACATGCTTGAAATGTTGTCTTTGTCATACAACTAAAATATTTTACGTGAGAGCATTAAGCTGTGTGTGTGTCTTTTTATGATTCAGCTCTTGCCTGGCACCAGAGGTGACTTTTGGATGTGCATATTACATGCCTGGACAAGAAGTGAGCAGTGCCCCGTTCACTGAGTGCTCTTTATCCTGTTGTGTTGACAGTGTGCCATGGCATTAGTCTACCTGACTGTGGAGGATGTCTTCCAGTTGATCAACTACTATAGTTTTAGCTACTGGTTCTTTGTGGGGCTGTCCATTGCAGGACAGATCTACCTGCGCTGGAAGGAACCAGATCGACCCAGACCTCTTAAAGTGAGACAATTTGGAAAACATTACATTTTGTAATCTCTTTTACAACTATAAATGTCAAATGTAAATAATATTAACATTTTACATTTATGTTTATTGGTAAATAATGTATTTCCTCAATTTTTCAATTTCTTTCCAGATAATTCATAATTATCTAAGCCCCGAATGTCATACCTCAATTCAACTAGATGACCCTTGGATCGCTAAAAGTGTCACATTCCACTGCTAGATGTTACATTTTACATTTATACATGGTAGGAACAATCATAGTTCGCGAAATAGATCAGTGCAGTAATACAGCGATAGACATCGTTGTAGGCAGCTGCATACCATACCTGTAACACTGGAAGGAATTATTATTTTTTATTTTTTAATGAGGAGTAAGCAGGGATACATATAGAAGAAGTATTGAGCAAGTAAGCAGTGGTGATGACAATTGGGTAGATGTACAGAATGTAGTGGTAGTGGAGTCTGAAAAGGTGGGTTTTGAGTCTCTTGCGGAAGATTGCAAGTGATTCCGTGGTCCTCACCGATTGTGGAAGGTTGTTCCACCACCAAGGGGTCAGGACAGAGAAGAGGGGAGAGGCTGCCGGGCAGCTGGAGGGATGGGACAGTCAGTTTGCCAGAGGAGGTGGAGCGGAGGGGTCTGGCTGGGGTGTAGGGTGTGATGAGTGTCTGGAGGTAAGGGGGAGCAGTTCCTCTAGCCGCTTGAAAAGCAAGCACCAGTGATTTTAATCTTCTTCAGCAATTTATCCTGTTACTTTCAAGCACAGTAGAACCTTGGCAATATGGGTGCAACAGGAATGGAGGTTGTTGCACCAAAATGCACAAATTTAACGTTTTGGAGGTTAGAGTACATTTTTATTAGAACGCAACTTTTTTTTGGTCCAAGTGATTCATTTTGATCACATTTTTATCCGTAGGGATCAAACTGATTTTAAAATTCCTCAACGCTTACCTCCCATTTTTCTGATAATGTTAATCAGTTTTTTGGTTTCGGTCATTTTGATACCAGCTCTGAATGATAGGTGTGTGGCTGACTCATTTATGTCTTACTTTGATGCAAGTTACAATTTACACACATGTATTATGATGTCCTAAAATGGACACTTATTGATTTTGGACTTGTTCTTCTACAGTCTTCTACAGTGTTCTTTTACAGTCTCAGCAGTAAAATGCAAAATAATCTTGTTCGTACCATGAACAATAGTGCTTCAGACATCACTCTGGTGCCTCAAACTGACCAGAGATGGACATCAAACATTGTAATCCCTCAACCACAATCTCCAGACTCACACGTAAGTGTCATGTTCCACTCTGGGACAATGCTGGAGATTACCCTTTGCACACCTGATGGCCCACATATTGTTGTGGATGTTGACAAGAGACCCATCTGATCCAGGACAGAATAAAGGCCTGAATATACTTCACTTAAGCATGTGTACTCGTGTACCCAAGCGAGCAGCATGGTTCACATACTCCACTGCGTACTTTACGTCTGTCTGGATGTTTAAAAGCCATATCCACTAGGTGGCAGAGAAATTGCATAGGAGTGTATGTAATGTAAAGTTTTAGCTACACATTGTCCTTAACTTTGCATTAACATTAACATTAGCAAATGTACCTACCATTACATTTTTATCGATACATCATCACCAGTTCTATGATCAACGTGGAGCCGGAAAATCTAATATTTTTGTTGATTCTTTACATTAAATTCACAATCGAAAAGGGGTAACAGTCAGTTAACGCCACTATAACGTACTCCCAAACTACTTAATGTTAACTTTAATAAATGTTCTATATGGAATGCGGACAAAATTTTCGAGGAAAAGCTATATTCAGTATTGCCTTAAATACATTATTTTTTCACCCAAATTTAAGGCAAATGCTGCCTTTCTTTATAAGTGTCAGCCTCATAAATCTAGCGTTAGTTCACAAGTAAATGCTGGCTTTTAAAAATGGTGTGTTAAAAATTAAAGTACGTTTTGTCCAGCATTTTTGGCTGCATTTTACATTTTACATTTTAAGCATTTAGCAGACGCTCTTATCCAGAGCGACTTACAAGATGTGCATTAATACATGGTAGGAACAATCATAGTTAGCGCACGAGATCAGTGCAGGAATACAGCAATAGACATCATTGCAGGCATCTGCGTACCATACCTGTAACACCGGGAAGGAAAAGGTTCGTGAATTATAATTTTTTGGGGGAGTATAGTGTTGAACAAGTAAACAGTGGTGAAGACAATTTAGCTAGATGGACAGAGTTCAGTGGTAGTGGAGTCTGAAGAGGTGGGTTTTGAGTCCGCGGTCCTGACCGATTGCGGAAGGTCGTTCCACCAGAGAGGGATCAGGACAGAGAAGAGGCGAGACCGCGAGGAGCAGCTGCCAGGCGCCCGGAGGGAAGGGACAGTCAGTTTACCCGAGGAGGCGGAGCGGAGGGGTCTGGGAGGTGTGTAGGGAGTGATGAGTGGCTGTGGACATAACGATCTCAGATTTGCTTCCATTTATTTTTGCATGTTTCCATGTCCAGGCTTAAAATGTTGGAAATTTGGAATAGCATGCCAGCTATTCCGGCATGCATATTTGTCTCTATGCAACGACAATGACACATCATAGAGATGCGTGTAATTGCGGACCAGCTCAGTCAACCTCTCTTCAAAATTTTCCGCCATTTTTTGTTTTCTTCTTCTACGCTTTCTTCCTGTTTCTCTTCAGTCAGTTGCAGACTGAACATCACACATGGTATACTACCCCAATTATGTCGGTATTGTTGCTCGTGTACGCGTAACGTTCATTCTTGAGGACGTGCACAAGCTCCGCACAAACAACCGCAGGATACGCGTGGAGGCCATTTGACATACGCGTACACCTATTTAAAGTGAAGTATATTTAGGCCTTAAGATTGATTCCTGATCAGAATCATCTCAATTCAGTTGCAGAATCCTGTGCGTTGTCACCTTGAACACCTGCATCCAGTCACATGGAATAATGACTCTCTGGTGTTCCAAGAAAGTCCGGCTGTGCAAGCTACTCTACGACCTGATCCACAGTGTTGAGTCCCACAGCCATAGACTCGGAAAGACCTTATCTTGTGTGTCCTGAGAAAGTTTGGCTGCACTGACAATTAACCATGTGATAAGGACTTAATTCAAAGCCAGATCAACGGTCCCAAGTCCTGCAAGCAGTCCACAGAAGGGTAACTTACTTGCGTGTTCCAAGAAGTTACAAGTGCATGCCTGTTCAAAGGCTGAACCACCACATTTGAGTCCCCTCATGCCCCGGTCTACTGTGAAACTCCACTGCTGAGACTATGTAAAGAGTTGGAATTTTGCCATCTCTAACCCCTGCTGAAGAGCTGCAAAACTGGATCCAGGACTGGTCCTCCTTAAAATAATTATACAGATTTGTTTGATTTTATTTCAAATAAATCTTTAGGGGTGCCAATAATTTTGATGTTTTTCAGAAAGAATAGTATTACTCAAAGAAAAATCTGAATAATTGTATTTCAATAAAAGTATTTAGTTTTGTTTGAGCATAAAATATAGCTCATTAACTGTGATTTATTTTATATTGCCTTTTCTGCTCATTTTCATGAAGGGTGGCAATAATTCTGGACCTGTAGAGAAACATCCCCTTCCTATAGAGAAACATCCCCTTTCCTTTAATTCATTATTGCCAGACATGAGACTGATTTACAACTAACTAATAATTAGAACATGTTACTGACTTACTAATAAGTACTAATACATATGAAATTCACCAGTTGTCGTTATGGTCTCAGGACCTTCTAAATAACCCCAGAACTGCATGATATATCAACTACATCATTCCAAAATACCTTAATTAGACATTCCCAGAGACAGTGAAACAGCATTCCATTATGAGAGTTACATTTAGTACACTGGTTTCCATTATGTCAGTTACATTTAGTACACTGGTCAGAATGGCTGGGATTGATGTAATATAACTGGTGTGACATAGAAGTAACTGCTTTGTAACTGATCTCCCCCCACTTATCTTTTGTTATTTGTTATATGCATACTTTTCTTCAATGTATCAAGGGATGCAGAGTATAAATACTGATTTCTACAGAGCTACCAATAGTTCATATATAACATTACTCTGTACAACAAGCTCTCAACAAATAAATAAGCAACAAGAATAGCTATATATTGATAGAACTATGAATAACTGACTGGCTGAATCCCCTCCACTGTTACCTATTAATCTAACAGTCAAGTTAAACTGCTTACCTATCCGTCATCACACTGCCCCCCCTTTTGTACTCATACTTTCTTATGATTGGTTGGATGTAAAATACAGTAAGCAGAGGATGCATTGAAATCAAGATATTTTTATACTTTTTCCACCTTGCGAGGGGCATCTTCAGTCAATTGCTGAGTGCTCAACTGCCCTATCAGCATTGAAAATAACGCAAGTGGCAGCACATTTCACTCTGTCTATATGGAGCGTATCTATACAAGCTATTCTCTGTTAGCTCTTTAATTGGAGATATTACAGGCTGGGGTCACACTTTAGACTTATTTAGAGTACACCAGTAAATTCAAATAATCTGTCAGGTCTGTTTAAAATATTCTGTGATATTAAATGAAGATGATGTAAATTCTCTTTCCCTTTCTCTCCCCTTCACATGTAGTTGACCCTGCTGTACCCCGTTGTGTTTTGCCTCTGCACTGTGTTCCTGGTAGCTGTACCTCTGTACAGCAACACGGTCAGTTCCCTCATTGGTATTGGTATCGGCCTTTCTGGAGTACCCATCTACTTCCTGGGTATCCATCTTCCAGTGTCCAAGCGTCCACCCTTTATCAGCAAGCTCCTACGTAAGCAGCCTAAGCATGGCCTAAGCCCTGCCTTATTCTCTTTCTCCAAAATATTACTGCACTGGTCTCTTTTGCGTACTATGATTGTTCCTACCATGTATTTATGCACATCTTGTAAGTCGCTCTGGATAAGAGCATCTGCTAAATGCTTAAAATGTACATGTAAATGTCGAAAAGCATCCCTCAGGCAGAATTGCCAGTCCTGCAAATCTTTCTACTACGACACTACGTTTCAGTATGTCTGGTTGCCCTATTGCAGTCACTTGTCTCTTGCCTCTTTCTACATTTGTGTTTTTTTTGTTTCAAATCTGTTTTAATATGAAGCACATACTAATTACATGGGATACAGTGTAAAACTTCACTTTAGTTTTTTTTACATAAGAACAAGACATACAGAGCACTGTGAGGACATATGGTCAACTTAAGGCATACTATATAGCATAATACACTCCCAGCATAATATCCCAGAATAGTCTGGGTCAATCTGAGCTTCCCGTGCCTTAGAAAAGATCCTAAATACCCCTACCTCCATGTGGCTCTCATGCATTTCTGGCCACACCACTGCTTCTGGCTATCATGTTCTGCACTACTCTGACACCTCTTTATTACATGTCGGGGATGGTACTTTGCCATCTAGTAGTGGGCGTCTCACCCAAACCACTACACAACTTTGAATAGTGTAACCTATGCAAGATCTTAAAACCCCTGATCTTCAGAGAACCACTGCCCTGAACCGTCACCCCCTATTTTTGAATTCCCGCCTATTTAGACAAATATAACAGTGTATAGTTCATTTGAAAGGAAACACACTGCGGTTTATGAGGGTGTGATTGTATAGCATGTGGACACAACACATACCTAAGGACCGAAGATCAAACATAAAATAAAGTAAGCTTTTATAGTTTTCTTGTGTAGAATATCATGTTTGAAAAGCAATAAAGGAGTCATTTCTGCTCCATGGTTGACCCCTTACATTTACATTTACATTTTAAGCATTTAGCAGACGCTCTTATCCAGAGCGACTTACAAGATGTGCATCAATACATGGTAGGAACAATCATAGTTTGTCCTGAGGGGGTCCTGGGCACCTTACTTCTTTCCCATACCCTGGAAATGAGGAGGCCCCTGACCCCCAAATTGCAGCCTTGGTTGGAATGCCAGCTGTGTTTGTGGCTTCAGACGAGTTTGTGTGTTATTGAGTTAGTGAATCAAAGGCCAGCATGAGGATACATTTCTCCTGACACACTGGATTAACAGACAAACATATCTCACAATACAGTGTATTAACAGACAAACATATCTCACATTACCCCGGATAACTGATTTTTTATTGGAGAATTTGGGGATTTTATCACCGGCAAATGTAAAAATTACAAAGGTTTTTTGTTTGTTTGTTTTGTAAACAAAGATTGCCACATGATTGTGCAAGTGAAAACCTTTTGAGAACCTTGACCCTTCTGTCTCTGGACAGGTTTGCTCACTCGCTTCACTCAGTTCACCTGCTTCTGTGTGCTGACTGAAATGGACATTGATGACTAGCCCTGTCCCACTGGAGTGACTGAAGTGGACATTGGTGACTAGCTCCGCCCCCCTCGAGTGACTGATGTGGACATTGGTGACTAGTACCACCCCCCTCGAGTGACTGATGTGGACATTGGTGACTAGCCCCACCCTCCTGGAGTGATTGAAATGGACTTTGCACCTCAGTTATCCAACAACGTTTATAGTTCACTGTCTTTTTAGAACTACACTTAACATTTATTCACTACTGTTTTTTCACTCTCTTCTGAAAGCTGCAATATATGTATGAAACATTTAAACCTTAGGGGTCGATTGCAGTGTACTTTTAGTTGGAGACTAGCAAGCACAGGTTTTACTCGAGACCATATTTCCCAGATGTAGAACAAGATCAAGACCAAACTACCTTATGCCCAATTGCAGTGTGCCTATAGACATTTGTCTACTCTTGTGTTGATCCTGATTGCAGTGTGCTTTAAACACCATCTATAGGATACTAAAGTTGTGTATTATCTGCTCTGACCAGGTTTTATGAGAAACTGAGCACTGTTGAGATAGAAAAATAATTAAAACTCCTTATACTTCATGTCTTTCACTACACATCGGATAAAATTATAGTTTTGAGAACAAACACAAAAGCTACTTCAGCATGTGTATTTTAAAACAAATGTAAGAATTATATTGTGTTTATGCATATGCATTTATTTTTTGAGATGTCCTGAACCTAACTATATTTATTGAATTAATAAATTGTATTTATTGTGATTTTTGACTTATAGCAGTTTTGTAAGTGTACTCCATTTAGTACACAGACACTTATGGGGAGGTTTTTCCACACCTATGTTTTTTCACACATTGCTACCTACAACCTACAATCATTTAACATTTACCTTAAAGGTCTGTTTGTTTACCGAACTATTCATTCAAATGGTTTGCTGTAGATTACTCGCATTTTCACAACAGCATTATCATTTAAGAGTGTAAATAATAATTATGTTACCAGTTCATCAAATTACCATTGCTGAACAGAATATTCATTATTCCAATGATTGATGAACAAATTTGATGTTCTGGTTTGGGAAAACAAACCATTCTCTCAATCTGCATGCCATCATTGCCATGCTCTTTAAAGCTTTATGCAGTACATGTGCTTGTCACAATATGATTATCGACAGCCTGCTAACTGTGCACAGGGTCCAAAAAGTGAGAATTATAAATTCATAGTTATATTGGTGTTATTAATAACCGTTGTTCATTCGCTTCTATTAATTGGTTACCTGATGTATTCACACATTAATTGCTATAATTAATACTGACTGCAGGTAATTATCAAATTATCCGTTTTATATGCCATTATGATTGAAATAGAGAAGCAATTGACTGTGGTAATCACAATATTTACGTGAGCCATGAATGACACAGACAATTTGAGAAATAAGAACAAGCAACGTTGCATTATGTATCACAGTTCATTTAGCAGAATGTTTAGCAAGCATATTTAATCATTTGAAATTTGTTTTAAGATATTGTCTGGTTTATATGGAGCGCTGTGTTATAATTATTGCTGTAGTATCTTGGATATACTACTTAAATAATCTGGACCGACACCGCACAGATCTTTATACTTAATTTATTTGAAAACAATATAACATGACTCTACTCATGGAGACCCGACTCGCCACTGCCACATCTCCCTTCCTGTAGGTTAGGTGACTGTATACAACAAGCCGCGAGGGCTGCCTAGTGGTAGGATGTATGTATCATTTAGTGCTATACAACACTCCTGCCCCCTTAAATCTGCACTCAACCCCTGTTAATTAAACATTTTCAGATTCCATTCAGTACCATCCAAACTACAAGGTACAATAACAGGTCCAAATACAATAAGAAGTTTCAATAACTCTTCAACTTGTACATAAACACTTCACGTAACATGCATGTGGAGAACGTCGGTCTCGGCCACGTGGGAGTGTCATGGTTGTCTGTATCTTTACATGTGGTAGAGGCCTTTGGAGCAGTGAGACATTCCGGGGTTGGCACTCTCACAGGGTGTGAGAGTAAACTGTCGCCCGGAAGGTTTCTCCAAAGGCCATAATTGGTTTAATTATTATTAAATTATTTAATTGGTGTCAATCAGTCAATTGATATGGAAGTCAATTGGCTGATTGGGTGTCTGTGTGAGAATGAGTGATTGTGATTGGGTGATTGCCTCACGAGTCCCATCTGAGCCAGGCAGAAACTAAGCCTATTTAAGAGCAGGTGGGGTGAGTGGGGAATCAGTCAGTCTTGTCTTGATGTGTGTGCGAGTGCGCGTGCACATACGTGGTGGAATGTGGAATGTGGAATGTGGAATGTGGAATGTGGAATGTGGAATGTGGAATGTGGGATGTGGAATGTTTGAGGAGTTTTGTGTGCGTTTGTCGAAAGTGACTGAGTAGAGTGCTTCCTGTGTGAGTGGGGAAGAGGGAGAGGGGGTGCACTTAGAGTGTCCGCCTCTCTCCCTCGGTGTGATTGTGGAGGAGCAAGAGGGTGCCCTGGACGGAGGGTCCACCTCTCGCCCTCGGTTTTAGTAAAAGAGAGCTCGCACTCGGCAGTGGAGAGTGTTTCTGGGCAACAGCCCGAGAACTCTCACTGGAAGAGTGGAGGGTGTCTCGGGGCTGGTTGCCAGAAAACTCTCACTGTGGCGAGTGTCTCTGTATGCATGGGTAAGGGAACTCGAACTGAAAAGTTTGAGTGTCTCAGTATGAATGGGTGGGAAGCACTTGAAAGGTCACTGGATATGTGTGTGCCTGGGGAGGTTCCAAGGGAACTCCGGAGGAAGAGGCGCGGTGTCCCGTAGTTATAATTATTTTAGCTTGTTATTTTCGTTCGTTTTTTACCCGAAAGCTTCGCGGCGAGTAGGGTGAAGATTTTGTGTCTGTTTGTGTTGGTCTTTGTTATATGTTAACCTGCTACTCCAACTGTCTCTCTCCCATGTCTGGGGGGAGAGACAGAAAAATAAATAAATAAAATCCGGTCCGTAGACTGACAAACTCAACTCCGTGTCTCCTGGCTGCTCTGTTCCCATTCAGGGTTTGTCACGTGGCATGTGACAATGCAGTACAATGTAACAAAAGCACAATAACACCATACCTTACAGTCTGTTTTAATATGTGTACATTTTCAATTCATTTTCTTTTTACCCTCCCCCATGTCTTTGTTGTTGGAAGCAAGGATAGACTACCTTACTTCCAAAAGGAGATAAGGGCGCATTCTTGCCCATGAGCAGGTATCTCCTTTACTTCCCAGACTCTCTGAAATGAACTGGGGCTGTCGCAGTTCTTAGAGAGCGTCGCAATTCCACTGGAGGTGCACCCCAGGTAAACAATCATCTTAGGAATGCCATGAATACAGAAACTCTTTCGGAGACACTCCACAGTAGCAGCAGACGTAGCTGAGCCCACTGGGTATATGTCCATCCATTTTGAGTGAGCGTCCACTATTACCAAAAACATCTTTCCCATGAAGGGACCTTCATAGTCTATGTGTTGCCTTCTCCATGGCTTACTGGGCCACTCCCATGGATGGAGTGGTGCACTAGTAGGTGCTTTCCTTTGCTCCTGAAATGTGGTGCATGATTTTACCTTCCTTTTAATGTCAGAATCCATATCAGCTCCTGGCTAAGTCTTTCATTCTGGTCATGCTGGTGGAGTTGTGCTATCAGCGCTGTCGATCCTTTCTCTGGAATGATGACCCGGGCTCCCCACAGCACACAGCTGTCCTGGACACTGAGCTTTTGCTGCCTCTGTTTGTAAGAAGCAAACTTCTGTCCAACAGTATGATTTAGCTAACCCCCTCTAACTGTGCACAGGGTCCAAAAAGTGAGAATTATAAATTCATAGTTATATTGGTGTTATTAATAACCGTTGTTCATTCGCTTCTATTAATTGGTTACCTGATGTATTCACACATTAATTGCTATAATTAATACTGACTGCAGGTAATTATCAAATTATCCGTTTTATATGCCATTATGATTGAAATAGAGAAGCAATTGACTGTGGTAATCACAATATTTACGTGAGCCATGAATGACACAGACAATTTGAGAAATAAGAACAAGCAACGTTGCATTATGTATCACAGTTCATTTAGCAGAATGTTTAGCAAGCATATTTAATCATTTGAAATTTGTTTTAAGATATTGTCTGGTTTATATGGAGCGCTGTGTTATAATTATTGCTGTAGTATCTTGGATATACTACTTAAATAATCTGGACCGACACCGCACAGATCTTTATACTTAATTTATTTGAAAACAATATAACATGACTCTACTCATGGAGACCCGACTCGCCACTGCCACATCTCCCTTCCTGTAGGTTAGGTGACTGTATACAACAAGCCGCGAGGGCTGCCTAGTGGTAGGATGTATGTATCATTTAGTGCTATACAACACTCCTGCCCCTTAAATCTGCACTCAACCCCTGTTAATTAAACATTTTCAGATTCCATTCAGTACCATCCAAACTACAAGGTACAATAACAGGTCCAAATACAATAAGAAGTTTCAATAACTCTTCAACTTGTACATAAACACTTCACGTAACATGCATGTGGAGAACGTCGGTCTCGGCCACGTGGGAGTGTCATGGTTGTCTGTATCTTTACATGTGGTAGAGGCCTTTGGAGCAGTGAGACATTCCGGGGTTGGCACTCTCACAGGGTGTGAGAGTAAACTGTCGCCTGGAAGGTTTCTCCAAAGGCCATAATTGGTTTAATTATTATTAAATTATTTAATTGGTGTCAATCAGTCAATTGATATGGAAGTCAATTGGCTGATTGGGTGTCTGTGTGAGAATGAGTGATTGTGATTGGGTGATTGCCTCACGAGTCCCATCTGAGCCAGGCAGAAACTAAGCCTATTTAAGAGCAGGTGGGGTGAGTGGGGAATCAGTCAGTCTTGTCTTGATGTGTGTGCGAGTGCGCGTGCACATACGTGGTGGAATGTGGAATGTGGAATGTGGAATGTGGAATGTGGAATGTGGGATGTGGAATGTTTGAGGAGTTTTGTGTGCGTTTGTCGAAAGTGACTGAGTAGAGTGCTTCCTGTGTGAGTGGGGAAGAGGGAGAGGGGGTGCACTTAGAGTGTCCGCCTCTCTCCCTCGGTGTGATTGTGGAGGAGCAAGAGGGTGCCCTGGACGGAGGGTCCACCTCTCGCCCTCGGTTTTAGTAAAAGAGAGCTCGCACTCGGCAGTGGAGAGTGTTTCTGGGCAACAGCCCGAGAACTCTCACTGGAAGAGTGGAGGGTGTCTCGGGGCTGGTTGCCAGAAAACTCTCACTGTGGCGAGTGTCTCTGTATGCATGGGTAAGGGAACTCGAACTGAAAAGTTTGAGTGTCTCAGTATGAATGGGTGGGAAGCACTTGAAAGGTCACTGGATATGTGTGTGCCTGGGGAGGTTCCAAGGGAACTCCGGAGGAAGAGGCGCGGTGTCCCGTAAGTTATAATTATTTTAGCTTGTTATTTTCGTTCGTTTTTTTACCCGAAAGCTTCGCGGCGAGTAGGGTGAAGATTTTGTGTCTGTTTGTGTTGGTCTTTGTTATATGTTAACCTGCTACTCCAACTGTCTCTCTCCCATGTCTGGGGGGAGAGACAGAAAAATAAATAAATAAAATCCGGTCCGTAGACTGACAAACTCAACTCCGTGTCTCCTGGCTGCTCTGTTCCCATTCAGGGTTTGTCACGTGGCATGTGACAATGCAGTACAATGTAACAAAAGCACAATAACACCATACCTTACAGTCTGTTTCTTGTTTAACTGAACAACTGTTTTAATATGTGTACATTTTCAATTCATTTTCTTTTTACCCTCCCCCATGTCTTTGTTGTTGGAAGCAAGGATAGACTACCTTACTTCCAAAAGGAGATAAGGGCGCATTCTTGCCCATGAGCAGGTATCTCCTTTACTTCCCAGACTCTCTGAAATGAACTGGGGCTGTCGCAGTTCTTAGAGAGCGTCGCAATTCCACTGGAGGTGCACCCCCAGGTAAACAATCATCTTAGGAATGCCATGAATACAGAAACTCTTTCGGAGACACTCCACAGTAGCAGCAGACGTAGCTGAGCCCACTGGGTATATGTCCATCCATTTTGAGTGAGCGTCCACTATTACCAAAAACATCTTTCCCATGAAGGGACCTTCATAGTCTATGTGTTGCCTTCTCCATGGCTTACTGGGCCACTCCCATGGATGGAGTGGTGCACTAGTAGGTGCTTTCCTTTGCTCCTGAAATGTGGTGCATGATTTTACCTTCCTTTTAATGTCAGAATCCATATCAGCTCCTGGCTAAGTCTTTCATTCTGGTCATGCTGGTGGAGTTGTGCTATCAGCGCTGTGCATCCTTTCTCTGGAATGATGACCCGGGCTCCCCACAGCACACAGCTGTCCTGGACACTGAGCTTTTGCTGCCTCTGTTTGTAAGAAGCAAACTTCTGTCCAACAGTATGATTTAGCTAACCCCCTCAGTAAGTACTCACGGACCCTTGGCAGGACTGGATCTGTTGCTGTCCAGCTCTGGATTTGCTGCGAGGTCATCAGTGGACTGTTCTCCTGGTCCAGCATCAGCACTCGTTCCTCAGGAGGTGGACGGCTTGGACATTCTGGAAGAGGGAGGTAGCTGAGAGCATCGGTGTTACTATTGTCCTTGCCGGCTCTGTAAGTAATGGCATATTCATATGCTCATAACATTACTGCCCATCTCATTATTCTAGGCAATGCCATCTGTGGCACTGCTTTCATTTAATTCAACAAGCTGATAAGAGGCGTATAGTCTGTACAGATTTCAAACTTTCTCCCATATAGATATTTATGAAACTTCTGCACCCCAAACATTATAGCTAACCCCTACTTCTCCAGTTGTGAATAGTTATTTTCAGCCGGTGAGAGAGTGCAAGATACAGTACAAACCCTATGAGCTTCTCAGCCCCGTTTGGCATACGATGAGACAATACTGCCCCCACTCCATAGGGCGAGGTATCACAGGACAGTATCTTCATCATAATGCACTAACACACTGCTTGACTGCAACAATTTTTTTTACTGTTTTCTTGCTCCCAACCCCATGGCTCATCCTTCCTCAGTAGCTTGTGCATAGGAGCCAATAGTGTTGACAAGTTCTACAGGAACCTATTATACTAGTTTAGCAGGTCCAGATACGCTTTCAGTTCTGTAACTGTGGTAGGCGCTGGTGCATCCTGCACTGCCGTCACTTTCTCTGGCACTGGATGAAGCCCAGTAGTGTCCACCCTATGCCCTAGGAAAAGTACTTCCTTCTTGACTTACCTTGATTTGACTTACCTTGATTTTTTGTCATTTCCTGTTCCTGTTACACGCATTGTTTGAAACTCTAGCGTGCTTTCTACTTGCTTCTGCTCCTTCTAAATAACTTTTACACGATCACATAAAATACCAAATATATTCGCTGCAATACTTTCATTTTATTCATAACCTACGTTTTCATCGAATCTGCGTGAATTTTATAATTGAAGGGACTCTGTTCTGTTCTACCATCAAGAAAACAAATTTACCATAAGGAATTCGACGATGGCTTCCTCCCTTATTTCCTGCTTGGAGTACAATATTTTTAGTATTAGTTCTGACACCAAGTTTAGCGTAACTGGTATTTGTAGGAAGTATCAGCTTAATTTAGAATTGGCTCAGAAAATAGTTGAGCTTGAGGACCGCGTCCGGACGCTTCGCCAGATTCAGGAGGGAGAGAGTTACATAGAATCTTTTCTGCAAGCACCGGACACACCAGGGAGTTTAAATAGCCCAGATATCAGTGCTATTCCCCCGGCAGAGCCTTTGCAGCAGGGTGTTTTTGTCACGGTTCGAGGAAGGCATAGTCGCCATCCCAAGGAGGTCATACACCAAACTCACATCTCAAATTGTTTCTCCCCACTCAGTAATACACCTACTGAGAAAGCTCTGATTATTGGCAATTCCATTTTACGAAACGTGAGTCACCAGCGATCATAGTCCAATGTTTGCCTGGGGCCAGAGCTACCGATGTGGAGGCAAACTTAAAGGTGCCAGCTAAGAATAATTGTAAATATTCTAAAATTATTATCCACGCTGGCACCAACGATGTTCGACTTAGGCAGTCGGAGATCACTAAAAATAATTTCGTTTCAGTGTGTAAGCTCGCAAAAACACAAAAAGTAGTTATCTCTGGCCCTATCCCAGCCCGTAGGAGTGACAAAGTCTACAGTAGACTCACGTCGCTAAATCGCTGGCTGGCTAACTGGTGTGCTGACAACGACTTGGGCTTCATAAACAATTGGCCTACTTTTTGGGGAAAACCTGGCTTACTGAAGAGAGACAGACTCCACCTGAGCTGGAGAGGTGCGCTTCTACTATCTAGACATTTTTTCTGTAGTCTAATCTCGCAAAATATGTGACCTTTCAGAGCGCTAGCCAGGCAGAAGACTTTTGGTCCTAAACTACTGTATGCTAGCTTCCAAAAACCTGTGACTAGCTCAGCTATTGAGACTGTGTCTGTGTCTCGTTTTGGAAATGGTGTTAGAAATAAAAAGCTATCTGAGCACACTGGCTGTCGTGGCATTTGTGTACATAATCATATTTATATTCAAACCTCTCAGCCTGCTGTAAGTGTTGCCTGTAATAAGACATATCTTAAATGTGGATTGTTAAATGTTAGATCACTTTCCCCCAAGGCGGTTCTTGTGAACAAACTAATCACTGACCATAGTTTTGACCTGGTTAGTTTAACTGAAACCTGGCTTAGGCCTGATGAATACAGTGTACTTAATGAGGCATCTCCTGATGGTTATGCTAGTTGTCAAGTGCCGCGTCTGTCCAGTAGAGGGGACGGTATTGCTGTGAAATGTACAGTAGTTTCACACCTAAATGTGGGGATAAGTTATCCTCTTTTGAATCACTTGTTATGCTTTCCAGACGGTCAAAAGACAAAGTTACCCCAGCGCAATCCTTCCTCTTAGTAACTATTTATAGACCACCTGGGCCGTATACAGTTTTTCTTTCTGAGTTTGCAGAGTTTTTATCAAGCTTGGCAACTATGGCAGATAAAGTTGTGATTGTTGGAGATTTCAACAATCTTTAGGATTGGTTTATGCAGCTATTATTGACTTTTTATTCAAAATGTGTCTGAAGCACTGCCACAACCATACCTTAGATTTAGTGTTATCTTATGGTATCGATGTCGAGAATATCATTGTGTCTCCCCACAATCCTGTACTATCGTATCACTTTTTGATTACTTTTGAAATTCAGGTGAATATTCCTATTAAATTGGAACCTAGATACTATTCCAGCCACTCTATAAATTCACTGACAGCGTCAAAATGTATAAACATACTTCCCGAGTTGTTAGTCAGGATCCAAACAGCTTTTTGTCAATTGATCATCAAACAGATGCGGTAAATCATATTTTACTTTTGAAATTCAGGTGAATATTCCTATTAAATTGTAACCTAGATACTATTCCAGCCACTCTATAAATTCATTGACGGCGTCAAAATGTATAAACATACTTCCCGAGTTGTTAGTCAGGATCCAAACAGCTTTTTGTCAATTGATCATCAAACAGATGCGGTAAATCATATTTTACGGAATACACTTGACGCTGTCACACTCCTCAAGAGGAAAAAATGCAGACAGAAGAAACTTGCACCCAGGTTTACTGACCAAGTTGGATCTGCAGTTAAATGCAGGTGATTGCCTGGTTGCATCAAGTCTAACGGTCAAGAACCTTGGTTTTATTATTGATCAGGATCTTACATTTGATCCGAAATGATTGCCCCTTATAAGCCGACACGACTGCTTCGTTCACAAGAAGCCGGCCATCTATTACTGCCTAGAAAAACACAGCTGGTGGTAGAGCCTTCTCTTTTAGAGCTCCTCTGCTGTGGAACGGTTTACCAAAGCATGTTAGATTTGGACACAGTTTCAATTTTTAAGTCTAGATTAAAAACATATATTTTCAGCCTAGCCTACTGCCAAACATAGTCTAAGTGGAGAGATGCAGAAGGCCGTGCCCTAGTGTCTTATGGAGTGAGAAACTTTCCATACTGTCACCTCAACGTGTTACCACCACTGTTAGGCTGGTTATCCTTGATTGGGTGTGGATGGTTTCGAACTCTCTCATGGCTGCGTGCATTCTCTGTACTCTCTCGCCCCTGAGCCATAGATCACGTGAGAAGTGTGAGCTGCCCCCATCAATCCTCACCCCCACGCCTACCCCAGTCCCTGGATCTGGACCCCCTTTATGTGGTTTAGCCCCCCCACTGATTACCTAACTCAGGAGGCGCAAAGTCATTCAGCCCTGAGTCACCTTGGACTGACCATGATACAGTCTTTTTTGGACATGCCAGAAGAGGATGCCCCCCCCCCTTTTAGTCTGGTTTCTCCCAAGGTTTCGCCCTATCAAGGGAGTTTTTCCTTGGCACTGTCGCCTTTAGGCTTGCTTTTGGAGGGGTCTAGGCCTGGGTTCCCCTCTGTTAAGCGTTTTGTGACAATTCATTTGTGAAAAGCGCTATACAAATACATTTGATTTGATTTGATTTGATTTGATTCTCCATTAAGTTGCACTTACTCTGTTTCAAGTGTAGCCCCGCCTCCTCCAGCCACTGTAACACTCTGTCCAGTGTCCGGATTTGTGGTCCTGATCACCGGTTCATGTCAAGAGGATGTCGCCGAGATACAATGCAAACTGGGAAATCCCCTGTAGAATCCCTTCCATAGTGCACTGGAAGATTGCAGGACTGAAGCTGACACCGAAAGGTAAACTTGTGTAGGTGAACAGTACTTTGTGCGTATTCACTGTGACATATTTATTTGACTCTTCATCTAGCATTATCTGCTGGTAAGCATGAGTCATATCAAATTTGCACTTCCTGTAGAGCATCTTCGCTGTCAAATATCTTATTCATTGTACACCAATCCACACCCAACGTGGTGATCCACCCTTGCCCCAGCAGGTTTGGTCCTGACTCAGCTACAACTATAACTGGTGTTCAACTTTCACATTAGCTGACCCAAGAATGTCCTTTTTGTCGTGTATATGTTTTCAGACTCATAGGGCATGTACCTAGCTCTGGCACCTTTGCTTTCCTCCATAGCTTAGCATACTCTGCCTGTGACATTGTTGTTACACTACAACCAGTATCTATCTCAAATTTCACTTTATATCCATTTACAGTTAAATACTATGAAAAAGAAGGTACCTTGGGAATTATATTGTCCATATTGTGAATAGTAAAAACCTCTTCACTACTTTATTCCTCTTCCTGTTTGAATGTTTCTCTCTCCGCTTTAGTCATCCTAGGTCCCTGAGTGCTTGTCTTCTCTGTTACTTCCGACTTGCAGGCCCTCTTTATGTGCCCTGTCTTACCGCAGTTGTGGCACTTTTCCCCCGTGAACCTGTATTCATTTGCTCAGTGACTGCTCCCGCCACATCTGTAGCATCTCGCGCTCCCTGACTGCTGTGTCTTCGCGCATGCATCTACTTTGTAAACTCTTCCCGCTGCAGGTCGGCCCCAGTTCCCAGTGCCCATACAGTTCAAGCCTTTTATATCTTTGTTGGCCGCTTCAATAGCCTGTATTCTCTTCAGCACCGTATCAAACGTTAAAGCCTCCTCCGATAAAAGTCGCCACTGTATTCTGTCATAATTTATCCCGCACACTAATCTGTCACGTAACATTACTGTGAAAGTGTCCCCATAGTTGCAGTCCTGTGCAAGCTTCCTGAGCTTTGCCACATATTCAATCACACTTTCCTCAGGTTTCCTATTTCTTGAGTTGAATTTCCATCTTTGTACTATTTCACTCGGTTTAGGATTGAAATTAGTTTTCAGTAGACACACCAAGGCTTTGCCGGGCTCAGTAAGTTCCTCATCAACGTGTAGGTCTGCGTTCCCACACAGCTCAGTAGAATGGCCCATCTGTGCTGTCAATTTCATTTGCGACAAAAAGGTGATCCATAATTTTGCAATATTCTTCCCATGACTGTTTCTTGTTGTCAAATGTTGCCACCGATCCTACTGTGCCTGCCATCCTGTCTGCTGCCCAGTTACTGCTGCCAAAGAGAGAGCGGCGCCTGTGCTAGCTTGCCCAACGTTGATAACCCTTCTACCCCACGTAGTTTAGTATTTCCTAGCTACCATTTTCTCACGCCGTTTACTCTATAAAACCAGGGGTTTGTATACACAAAATGTTTGAATATTGACAAAATATTAACCATTAAAAGTACATTTGAACTTCACCATATTTACAATGTATTTTTTGAAACCTCAGGCAGAATTTCTGACATCCCATCTATCTTCATCATTGCGTTGATTTGACACAAATTAATAAAAAAATCTGTGTAAAGAAATGTGTGTTCTAGTTATTGACAGGCCTGGCAATGGTGCAGTCTGCATCGACCTGTTGAAAAATAGCCAGTATGAAAAAGCAGGCCAGCTTGCTCTAAAGATGAGTAAAAAGGCCAATTATATATTGAGGCTGATAAAAATAAGCAATACAGGTAATGAGCCATATTGTGCCCACATTATGCCCACAAAAATGGGAACATTTTATTAATTTATACCAATACAATTGTTGAGAAAATATTTTGTCATTTAAAAAAACAAAAACCTAATAATTACACCCCTAATAATTATTTTAAATCAAATCCAACAAAATAAAAATTAGCATTAACATGTCATCTTCTTATAATGTTTTATGAGATTGGTAAATATATTGGGGGGCTCTGTCATTCATGCATTCATTCATCATCCCTCCATACAAAATCTTTCACGATCATTCAGATCCTTTGGCCTGCACTTGTGGACTTCAATTGCAAAACAGTATATAACTTTTCTAGTAAGGTCCTGGTTTAAAGAATAAATGCATCATCACCACCCTTCACACCAGCAAAGTATATATATTGGCCTTTTTGCACAATTTTTCAATTAAAAACGACTTACAAACTTTTCAAATGCATCGGTACATGAAATTACATTTGCATATGTTTTTTTGGATAACAATAAATACCTGAATACTGAACCCATTGCAAAGGTTTTATAACAATATTTCAACTTAATCCTGCATTTAAAGTTTACATGTTCATTAATAAAGTAAACAAGTAAGTTATAAGGTAGCTCCAATGTTGAACATCATCCTGGCTACTATTAACAAAACTGTATCAGTTCAGAATATGGGAAGTTCTGTGTCTTGCTGCTGCACAGCCTGTAAGCTCAAAGTCACATAGCACAAAGCAGCTAGCTTATGGAACCTCCACTCCATTATAAGCACTCGATACACTCCATTACATGAAAGTGTATTCATTTGCTGCTAGCTGTAGTTAACCCTGCATATTTGGCCCACTTACTTTTAAAAAGGGCAGAAATGCATTACTTTTAGCTAGTTACTGTTGTTAGGGTTATCAAACACAATTGGAATAGACAAAACAAAATCATGAAACTGGAAATTATTTTTCTTAATCCTTAGCTTTGGAAATTGAAATGCTTTGAACGTGGTAGCTACAGTAGTTAGCCACATTCAAACCATGTTTACATTTCTTGTAGTCTCATTCTCAGATGGCAAGCCTTTGGCTCCTGGGCTCATCACCAAATACAGTGCTTTTACGGCCAGGCTTTGTCTCTCATACATCTTCCTGAAACCTCAAACGCACCCCTTTGTCTCCTGAAATCAATTTTGCCAGGTTAGGCTGTCTGCTATTTATAATGTATCATAGTACCCTTATCAATCAAAAGCATAGAGCAGCTGCATTTTGGACCAACTGCAGCCACGCAATGGATGGTTTTGGGATACCAATAAGGAGTACTACCGCTACCACTAACATGGTAAAAAGTTGAAGGAAACCTTTGTGCACAATTGTGCTTCTCTTACTTGACTGCAAAAAGAAGTTGAATTGAATACAGAATTATAAGCCAAATTCTCTGGTGCTCTAATACAGACCACATACTCAGGACTAGTCGACTTTAGTGCACATTTAAAAAAAATTCATGAATGTTATCGAATGGACAAGGGACATCGAAATACGAGTCGTTCGAAAGATTCAACCCATTTAAGAGCACTGCCTGACATAGCCAGACTGGCCAGAGTGGATAGGAGGACCATGTGAGCAATCGTGTCAAAAGCAGCGGAGAGATCCAGAAGAATTAGGGCTGAAGAGAGGGAAGATGCTCTAGCTGAGTGAAATGGTTCTGTGAGAAGATGGTTCCGTGAGAGAAAGTGAGAATGTTAGTTAGAAACAGCACATTCCAAGGTTTTGTAGAGAAAGGGGAGGGGAGAGACCGGACAATAATTCTGGACAGCAGATGGATCCAGCGTCTGTTTCTTCAACAGGGGGACGACTCGGGCCTCCTCGAAGGCTGTAAGCACAGCCTGAAGACGGTGAAGAATTGATCTGGGAGGAGATGAATGGGAGTATGCTGGGTGGGGCAGTCTGGAGAAGAGGTGGGGGAATGGCCCTGTGAGGGTCCAGGGTGCATGTGATTGGTTGAGGGAGGGTAAAAGGAGGCTGTAGGTGACGGTGAGGAGAGGAGAGCTGTAGTGTCTGAAGGGAGCTGTGGAAGTCTGTGATCTTCTTGTTGAAGTGGTCTGCAAAGTCAAAGAACTGAATAAATGCCTAATAAAACGTACTATACGTATCAATCACATCAAAGCAAATCACACATTTTATTCCAACAGGGTTGTGTCTGTTGTGATCCATAAGAGTTTACAAAAAACGTATTAAGTTATCACCAACCCAGATCAATCTCAATATATAATTCGAAATTTTTTCCACAGAGACGGACTCATGGAGCCTGTCCTTTCACCCAGAGATGAGGTCATTTCCTGCTACAGAGGAAGTTGCCGGGAGCGGTGTGTCCTTTTCAGGACATTCTGATGCGAGAGCAGAGGCTGTGATAATGGGCCCTGTGCCGGTAAACGAGGCGTCACCCGAGGCAGTCATCACGGAGGCGAAGCCCAGAGCCAGGAAGCGCTGCCTGACTGGCTTCTTGAACACGCTCAGATACCGTTGGGAGAGAGCAGCCTAGTTTCGGAAGCAGTCCACGATGGACGGACTTGAGTTCTGTGATGATGGTTTCACCACCTCTCATTTTTTCCATCCTTACCATAAGGCCTACACCCGGAAGATAAAGTTCCTGTGCAAATATTGCGGGAAAGATTTTGCTCGTGCGAAAGAGCTGGAGAACCACCAGAGGGTCCACATGGGGGAGAAACCGTACAGCTGCACACAGTGCAGGAAGAGGTTCACCCAGTCATGCAACCTTAAAACACACCTGAGGGTCCACAACAGAGAGAAACCACGCTGTGTGTGGGAATAATTTTCTGTGTTTCAGCCATCTTAAGAGACACCAAAGTGTTTAGAGCGAGAAGGGACCTGACACTCTTTAATCTTTAATCTGTAATCTTTCTCCTATAGGCATTGCCTTAAACAGCTGCTGTTCAAAGTGCTTGTGTCGCTATTCGGACTGGTCTGAGCACAAGCTGTCACAGGAAAGGAAATGCAGCAGCAGTTTGGGCTTCTGAAAAAGGTGACCGGAGGATTGGGAGTTCAAATCTTGTGTGGCGCACAGCCATTGCAAACTTGAAGAATATAGCCTGCCTTAATTGTTTCCCTAAAAAAACAGCTCCTGGAATGAAACATGCTCCTGGAAAAAACTCTGTGGTGGCATAACCTTGGGCAAAATGTACAAAATCTTAAAAAATATATATTCAAACCACATCTGATGGAAGCTTGTCCTTCGTAATCTATTTGTTATTGAATGGTCAAGCTGTTTGTTGTGTATGCTTGTGGTGGAATTCAGTAGGAAATACAGCTAGCTGGACGTAGCAGATCTATGCCTCACTCAACAAGCGAGTGCTTAATACGTAAGGGACACATCCCTTCCTTATCCCCATCCCTCATGTGAAAAGACTACAAAAAACTGCACGAGGAACGCAAAACGCAAGACCGAGAATGTGAAATTATGCCTTCAAATGTATCTTTAATTACTCGTGGTCACAATTTTCGCTTACAGTATTATTATTAGCCTATTATCGGTTACTCCCCACTCTCAATAGAGAGAATAGCTACGTTCTTTTACAATTTATGTTTACATTTTCAATGTCTTAACTAGCTTAAATTAGTTTTTAACTCCATATACAGCATTGTGCATTGTGTGCATTGTATCTTGGTTGGAATTGTCTCGTCGCGTGCTAGAAAGTGTAAGTTATCCGGTGTTAGATTTGGTGTTTAGCTTCTGCGTTCGTATCCTGTTCACTGGTTGCAAGTAGCACTTAATGCTACTTTGTTATCTTAATTAGTATTGTGTTGCTGATGTCCAGTGGTTATTAGCTTCTATCGCTGCTTAGAAGTTTTATTTCAAAGTTGTTTGGTACTTAGCTGTTTTCAATCGGTTTTATTATATCAGCCCTGACAGTCTGTAGTTGATCGTTCCTTGAGTAGTGGGAGGAACCTGTGACTTGTTAATTAGTCTGTATTGTTGTCAGGTAGCACTCGCCACTTAGTGCCTAGCATCACTCGGCTATATAAGCAACCATAGCTGCGGAAAGCGGTAGCTTTTCGTGGCAGCCTCACCTTCCTAGCCTCCCCAGACGAAGACTCGGCGGACAAAGACGTAGGAGTCTACCTGCAGGAGTACAAAGACTCGGCGGACAAAGACGTAGGAGTCTACCTGCAGGAGTACAAAGACTCGGTGGACAAAGACGTAGGAGTCTACCTGCAGGAGTCCACCGAGGGAGGCCAGCTAGGGAGTGCTCGCCGCACAGTAAGTATCATAGTCTTGTATCTCCCTGTTCCTCCTCTGCATCTAACACTACATGCTACCTCCCTATCCCAGTTCATGTCTCCTCTTCTAGATTCAAGATTCAAGAGATTCAAGATTTCTTTATTGTCATTGTACTGCTACAACGAAATTAACACAACACTCCTAGTGGGGCTCCAATATAAAATAGAAATAAATACAAAATAGACATGGGACAAAATAGACATGGGGGCAAAGTTCGATACACTGTACATACACCCACACACACACACACACTTATTTAAGAAGACAAGACATTCACACCACACACCTGCTACATATTGCACTTATTATAAGTTATATTGCACAATGGATATTACTCTTATTTTCAGTTATATTGCACATGGGAGTATGTATTGAGGCATCATGACTAAAATGCTGAGCTGCTAGGCAGCATGGACTAAAATGCTATAGTGCATGGGAGCTGTCTTTCAGTGCAGCATTCAGGACAGTGATGGCCCTGGGATAGAAACTGTTCAGTAATCTTGTGGTGTGTGATTTGACAGTCCTGTAGCGTCTGCCTGACGGCAGGAGGGCAAACAAGTGATGCCCGGGGTGGGTGGGGTCCTTGGTGATGCTGGTGGCTTTTCTCAGGCAGCGGGAGGTGTAGAGGTCCTGGATGGCAGGGAGCTGGGTGTTGGTGGTCTTCTGGGCTGAGTTGACGAGTCTTCTTCTCAGCCACAGAGCAGCTTCCATACCACACGCAGATCCCGTAGGTCAGGACACTCTCAATGGTGCAGCGGTAGAAGGACACCAGATGCTGTTGGGAGATGTTGATTTTCCTGAGTGACCTCAGGAAGTACAGCCGCTGTTGTGCCTTCTTCACCAGAGAGTGTGTGTTGTTGGACCATGAGAGATCCTCTGAGATGGTGGTGCCCAGGAACTTGAAGCTGGAGACTCTCTCGACTTCTTCTCTGTTGATGTACAGAGGGGGATGATGTGCTTGTTTCCGCCTGAAGTCGATGATGAGCTCCTTGGTCTTCTTGATGTTGAGAGTCAAGTTGTTCTCTGAGCACCAGCTTGCCAGCCTCTCCACCTCCGCCCTGTAGGCTGACTCGTCGCCCCCAGTTATCAGCCCCACCACTGATGTGTCATCTGCAAATTTTATAATCCTGTTTGAGTTGTGTTCCGGTAAGCAGTCATGGGTGTACAGGGAGTAGAGGAGCGGGCTCAGCACACAACCCTGTGGTGCCCCCGTGCTGAGCGTCAGGGTGGAGGAGTGGTGGTGGTCCATCCTGACTGACTGCTGCCTGTCTGTTAGGAAGTCCTGTATCCAGAGGCAGGTGTCGTGGTTGAAGCCTAGGGAGGACATCTTAGAGACCAGTCTGCTGGGGATGATGGTGTTGAATGCGGAACTGTAGTCTATGAACAACAGACGAGCGTACGTCCCTCGCTGATCTAGATGGTGCAGAACAGTGTGGAGGGCGGTGGTGATGGCATCGTCTGTTGATCTGTTTTCTCTATAGGCATACTGATGTGGGTCCAGGATGGGTGGGAGAGTGGCCTTGATGTGCTTTGAGACCAGTCTCTCCAGGCACTTTGTGGCTACAGGTGTTAGTGCCACTGGCCTGTAGTCGTTGAGGCAGGTTATGGCTGTCTGCTTCGGGACTGGCACGATTGTTGCAGATTTCAGACAGGAGGGGACAGTGCACTGTGAGAGGGACATGTTGTAGATGTTAGTGAACACTGGTGCCAGCTCCACAGCACAGTCCTTGAGAACCCGTCCTGAAACACCATCTGGGCCAGTTGCTTTCCGTGTGTTGATGTTCCGAAACACACGTATGACATCAGCAGTCTGGATGTTGAGTGGCTGGCTGATGGAAGCTGAGACTGTGGCAATGGGCGTGGCAGGCTCAGTGCTCACCACCTCAAAGCGACTGAAGAAGTGGTTGAGTTGGTCAGGCAGTGGGGCACTGCTGTTGGTATTCTGGTTGGTGCTGTACTTGTAGTTGGTGATTTGTCGGATGCCTTGCCATGCTCGTCGAGGGTTCGAGTCTTCAAAGTGGCTCTCAATCCTCCTCCTGTAGGCTGCTTTGGCGTCTCTGATGCCACTCTTCAGCTTCAACCTGGCCGCGCTGTACAGTTCCCTGTCACCGGACCGGAAAACCATGTTACGGTCTTTTAGTAGGAGCTGGACGTCTCTGGTCATCCAGGGTTTTTTGTTGGGGAAGTCTCGGATGCGTGTGATGTTGGTGACCTTGTCCACACAGCATTTTATGTAGAACAGTACAGCAGGGGTGTAGGTGTTGATGTTCTTGTCCTCAAATATGGCCCAGTCAGTGTTGCTGAAACAGTCCTGCAACTGCTCAGAAGCCCCTTCTGGCCATACCTGTACTTGTCTCACAGTTGGTTTAGCTGTATTGACAATGGCCTTGTATGCTAGAGTTAGAAACAGGGAGAGATGGTCGGATTGCCCCAAGTGGGGGAGGGGTGATGCCTTGTAACCTTGCTGGTTAGATGACCTAGAAGGAGAGATTCTACCCACACCCGTAATCTGTCCAATCTCATCCTCCCTCCTAGATCTCCCGGTGTTGACGTGGTGGTAGCAGGCGGACTATGGAACTGCCGGTCCGCTGTCCAGAAGGCTGATTTCATCTCGGCCCGGCCCAGCCTCTCCCACACTCCACGACCCTCAGGTAGAGGTGGAGGGACAGGTATACTGATCTCCCCCCTGTAGAGATTTGGTATTGTTCCTCTTCCTCACTTCTCACCCTCCTCCTTTGAATTTCATGCTGTCACTGTTCCATGTAAACTGCACATCATTGTTCTTTATCGCCCTCCAGGTCCACTGGGGAGTTTCCTAGATGAGATGGATGCCCTACTCAGCACCTTCCCTGAGGATGGCACTCCCGTCTTACTCCTCGGTGACTTCAACCTGCCGCTGGAGACCTCTCAGGCCTCTGCATTCCTCCCCCTGCTTCAGTCCTTCGACTTCACCCTGGCTGAATCCCCATCCACCCGCAAGGTCCGGTAACCAACTGGACCTGGTCTTCACCAGGAACTGCGCCTCACCCAACATTACGGTATCGCCTCTACATGTGTCTGACCATTGCTTTCTGTCTTTCTCCCTCCCCCTCCCCTCTGTGCCTAAACCATCTTCACCTGCTCCCACTGTCCTTGTCCGTCGCAACCTCCACTCTCTCTCCCCCGCTGCCCTGTCAGCTACTGTTCTATCTTCCCTTCCCCCTACTGATGCCTTCTCTCAGCTACCTGCTGAGGAAGCATCATCCACGCTACTACTTTCCTCTCTCTTCTCCTCCTTTTACTCACTCTGTCCTCTATCCAATAAACCTGCTCGTCTCCGACCCCCCAACCCCTGGCTAACCGATTCCATTCGGGCTAACCAAAAGAAACTGCGAGCGGCAGAAAGGAAATGGAGAAAATCCAAATCCCCTGTAGCTCTGTCTGATTTCCACACACTCCTGCCTTTCTTCTCCTCTAACCTCTCCTCTGCTAAGTCTGCATTTTTCCTTTCTAAGATTCAATCTTGTTTCCAACCCACCTAAACTCTACTCTACATTTTCCTCTCTCCTCACCCCTCCTCCTCCCCCACCCCCCTCCTCTCTAACCGCAGATGACTTCGCATCCTTCTTTCACGAGAAGGTCGATGACATTCGCAACTCCTTTCCCCCAACCTCTCCCTCACCCATCTCGCTACCTAAACCTCCCACCCCTCTGTCCTCCTTCTCGCCCCTTCCTGACTCAGACATCCTTCAACTTGTTCTCTCCCACCGTCCCACCATCTACCCTCTTGATCCCATTCCTTCCCCCCTCTTCCAGTCCATTGCTATGGACAACCTCCCCTTTGTCTCCAATGTCATTAACTCCTCTCTTTCCTCTGGCTCTGTCCCCTCTTCCCTAAAATGCGCTCATGTTGTCCCCCTCCTCAAAAAACCCTCTCTGAATCCTGCTGTCATCTCAAACTACCGACCTGTCTCTCTCCTCCCATTCCTTTCCAAAACATTAGAGCGGGCTGTCTATAATCAACTGTCTGCTCATCTCTTACAGAACGACCTGCTTGATCCCAACCAATCTGGGTTCAGAGCAGGCCACTCCACAGAGACTGCTCTCCTTGCGGTCACTGAGGCTCTTCATGGGGCTAAGTCCCAATCCCTTAGCTCCATCCTCCTCCTCCTCGACCTGTCGGCGGCATTCGACACCGTGGACCACCAGATCCTGCTCTCAACTATCGCCGAGATGGGAATCTCTGGATCTGCATTGACATGGTTTGAGTCCTACCTGGCTGACCGGTCCTGACACTTGGCTCTGTTATTTCTGCTCATGGTTTCTCCTATCACTGTTATGCCGATGACACTCAACTCTTTCTCTCCTTCTCTCCATCTGATATCCAGGTCCCGGCATGGATCTCTGCATGCCTGGCTGACATCTCCGCATGGATGTCCACCCACCACCTGAAGCTGAACCTGGGGAAGACAGAGCTGCTCTTCCTCCCCTGCGAAGGGCTCCCCGACGATTGATGCATCAATCACCGTGGAAGGCTCCATAGTGTCTTCGTCCCAGTCTGCCAGGAGCCTTGGAGTGACCCTGGACAACCAGCTGTGCTTCTCGAGCCATATTGTAGTGATCACTCAGACCTGCCGATTCTCCCTCCACAACATCCGGAGGATCCGACTGTTCCTCACCCAAGAGGCCACTCAACTCCTGGTCCAGGCCCTGGTGATCTCACGTCTGGACTACTGCAATTCCTTGCTGGCAGGCCTTCCGGCCTGTGCCATCAAGCCACTGCAACTAGTCCAGAACGCTGCCGCTCGCCTGGTGTTCAACCAGCCGAAGTTCACCCATATCACCCCTCTACTCTCCTCTATGCACTGGCTCCCCATCGCAGCACGCATCAGATTCAAGTCACTGGTGCTTGCTTTTCAAGGGGCCAGAGGTACTGCTCCCCCATACCTCCAGTCACTCATCACTCCCTACACCCCTCCCAGACCCCTCCGCTCCGCCTCCTCTGGCAAACTGACTGCCCCATCCCTCCGGGCGCCTGGCAGTTGCTCCTCGTGGTCTCGCCTCTTCTCTGTCCTGATCCCTCGCTGGTGGAACGACCTTCCGCAATCGGTCAGGACCACGGAATCACTTGCAATCTTCCGCAAGAGACTCAAAACCCACCTCTTCAGACTCCACTACCACTGAACACTATCCATCTAGTCAATCTGTCTAGCCAATCTAGCCACTGTTTACTTGTTCTACACTATTAAAAAAACAAAAAAACACTAACCTTTTCTTTCCCAGTGTTACAGGTATGATACGCAGACGCCTGCAATTATGTCTATTGCTGTATTACTGCACTGATCTTGTGCGCTAACTATGATTGTTCTTACCATGTATTAATGCACATCTTGTAAGTCGCTCTGGATAAGACCGTCTGCTAAATGCTTAAAATATAAAAATGTAAATGTAGCATTGCTAGCTAGCAAGCCACTGTTTGTATCGGTGTCTATGTCTTATTCAGTTCAAAGTAGCCTGCATTTGCAAAACAATTTCCTAGTTGATAAACCGCACTTAAGAAATGGAATGGAAGGCGGCCGAATGCATTGCAGCATGTTGGGACGCATATATACTCAGAGGAATAAACTGTTAGTTATCGTACGAGCTCTTTAACACAAGCAAATACGCGAAATAATTAATCTAATTAGGTGTTTGTTTCTTTTCTTATTGACATGGCCGGTGGCCCTGCTGCCGGTTAAGGACCAGCAATGTTACGGTAAGCCTTATCAGCCGGATGAAGTGTCGATGTGTTCAGGTAGAAGATAGCCAGCAACCTTTCTTGCAAAGAACGTAGCAGAATTTAAGAAGTGGTGTGGGGCAGCAGCTAGGAGCCCAATCCGATGGCTCCTTAGTAAAGCTCAGTTCAATTTAAAATCTGACTGCTTGAACTGCTGATCTGAACCGGCCTTTGCCGCCTGTTGAAAGCAAACGTTAAAAGAAGTCGGTCATTCAGCATTCAGGTAGTGGCAGGACGATTCAGCAACTATTTTGCCTTGATCCGCATTGCAGACTGCCCCCTAGTGGACAGCTGTATGCTTGCAGGCAGCACTAAGCCATTTAAACATTTAATTCTCAAGGTACTGATATCAGGAATTAGACCTCCTGGTGTGAGAAACTCAACTTCTGATGACATGAATCGTAATTCCTGAAATTAAAAATTCACATTTTTGATATGTGGAATTGGAGTTTGTGATGTCAGGATGTACCTGAAGTGCAATTTGCGGAGAGTAACCTAACCGCCTCCTCTCCTTACCGCAGTACCAGTGTGTGGAGTATATGGCCCAGAGACCACCTCTGACTGTCCCTTCCTCGCCTTGAACATCTTCTCAGGAAGCTGGCATGCATCCTGGGCCAAACATGTAAGTATGCATTCAAGCTGATAATAATTAATTACCAACAATACGAACAAAAACCTGTTAGTAAGTGTATTGTGTGTGTATTAGTGGTGGTTGAATGAGGTATGACACTAAAAATGGGTACCAGTAACTCACTGATTTTAACCAATCATTGTGTTTTGTTGTGAAGATCAATTTTTTTTGATTGGTTCAAATATGTAAATGATTTATGGCTAATTGTAGCTCCACCCATCTTTGGTGTTGTGATACTTCATTATGTATCACTGTTCTCATCGCATCACTAGTATGTGTGTGTATATAAATATATATCTATATATATATATTATATCTATGCATATCATTCTTTTTTTTCTTTTTTTATTGTTCCTAAGCCTCAGAGAGACCGACAAAAATATGTTCCCATAAACAGTTAGACACATTTTTTTAGACTTTTCCCATCTTGGAAACTCCCATGAAACAGCTGGGTGTGAACACAATGAAAGGTGAACTCCTTGCCCCTTAATTAATTTTCAGTGGTGAGGTGTGTAATACAGGCTGATGGGTTGACCAGACCTGGTTCAAATACATATTTGAAATACTTCAAAATCTAATTCTTTAGATGTTGATAAAAATGTAACACACTCCTGCAGATCCCTGAGAATTTTCAACCCAACTTTTGGTGAAAATAGATATTCATTTAAAGATTGTCAGTTATCTGCAGGAATTTGACCATTCTTTAGGGGTAAAGTATTTTAAATATTATTTTAAAATTAAATATTAGATATTCTTTTTTTAAATGTAAAATGTAAAAAAAATATTTTTAAATAAATATTATCAAAATAATTATTTGACTCAGATCTGGTGTCTTGCTTGTATTACATAAATGCAACTTTCCAAACACTGCAGGTAATTGTAAATGTCATTGATTCAGCTCAGCTGTTGATCGCTAGGCCTAATTGTGGGCTTTAGATCCAGGGTCTGAGGTCTAAAATGTGAAACTTCTTGTTTGAAAGCAGAGGGGGATTCCATGGACGTTAGCAGAGTACTCCTTCAGCTGAAGCACTATTGGCATGATTGTGCTAACTGGGTAAGTCCGTTATATTCTACAATGTGCATTTTATTTCTTGAATGTTCTTGAAAATAGTTTATAAGTATGCATTCATCTAAGAAATGATCTTACGGCTGTGTTTAGTTGTGTTTTCTGGCTTTCTTTGGCTAAAGTGTACCAGTTCTGCTATAAGAAACGGGGATATACTTTAGCCAAAAGGAATTGCTGTTTTGTCAATTTGGTGAATTGTAGTATACATTTTCACTTAGTGTGTTAAATATTTGTGATTGATTGAGCATGTATGAAATACTAACCCTTTAGACACCAGTACATTATTTGAGGATTACCGACAATTTTAAGAGAAACGTCCATTTTCATCCACAAAATGTCTCTTTCATAGGACTGTACGTTTTGATGAGCAACATTGAAGTTGTGTTCAAAATCCTCAAGGATCTAATGGAGTTGTTTTCAAATTTTACCAGCATCTTAAGAGTTAAAGTACTTCAAATACACATTTGACCCAGGTCTGGCCCAGGTTTGGTATTGAGATGGGCTCTGATTGGCCCAGTGTGACTCCAGAGTAGGGGTTTTGACACAGACTTTGCTTCAGGTCATCACATTCGTCGCGGAGGAATGGCGTCCAAGCCCCCACTTGCTGTTTTGGTTTGTGGTGGTCACCTTCTTCATCATGATGGGCCTGGGTGTGAGCGCCCTCTTCTGGTGACTCAGAGGAAAGTTTGGTCAAAACCAGGAGAGACTGGAGGCTGAAAACGTGAAGATCCAGGAGCTGAAAGGTCAGCTGCACAGAGTTGCTCTTATTATCCAGTAATTGCTTGTGATCGGAGAGTGAGGGGTCATGAAACCAAAAACAGACGGAGCTACCGTAAGCTATTAGTGATCCATTGATTTGAACCAATCATTGTCTTTTGCTGTGGAAAGGAAAGCATTTTAATCGGCTCAAACAAGTCAGTGATTGACAGCTCACTGTAGCCCCGCCCCCATTATGAAACATTGCTCTCTTTCACTACTAACTGCCACATTCCCGCTTCACCTGAGTCACCACTGCTTTGTGCTCCAGAGAAAATCAGAATTCTGGAGAGCGAGAAAGGCTGTGTGGAGCTACGAGCAGAAACCCTGCAGCAGAGGCTGGAAGCCCAGCTCACTCTACAGCAGTAAGCTTTTGCTGAAACTCAGCTCACTGACTGATAAAAATCCCCATAGAACATTATGATGGCCATTTCTCAATTGAATTTAATTGAAGTAGCAGCTCATTTCCTGGATTGACTGAAATTAATGGAATATTTGAAGAACAGGGAAAATGTGGACACGTATTCCATGGGCCAGAGCCACCTGTTTTGCATACAATTGGTTGAAAATAAACTAGAGAGTACTAGAGAATAAAGAAGCGAGAGTACATGTACATTTTAAGCATTTGGCAGACGCTCTTATCCAGAGCGACTTACAAGATGTGCATTAATACATGGTAGGAGCAATCATTGTACGAGCAAGAGATCAGTGCAGTAATACAACAGAGTATACAAAGTATAATCTATAAGATTAAAAGCACTGACAATCAACGTTTTTGTTGTACGCTCCTGTCTTTTAGCAGTAACTTTAAATGGAGCTCTCAGTTAGGTTTGGACTATGTTCCATCGTTCATAGACCTTCCTAATATATTATGCCCCGCGTGTTTCAGGACTCTGGACTCTGAAAACAATGACAGAGAGTCCAAAGTGAAGGAGGTGATTAGATCTCAGACACGGGAGATGCAGGAGCTGAAAGAGGAGCTTGAACAAACCGAGAGCCTCTTTAAGACTGAGGTGAGTGAATCAACCCAGGATTACAATACAGTCCTATCATGACCATTATCATAATACATAATCATAATCATTACCTACAATCAACCCAGGATTACAATACAGTCCTATCATGATCATTATCATAATACATAATAATAATAATCATTACCTACAATCAACCCAGGATTACAGTACAGTCCTATTATGACCATTATCATAATACATAATCATAATCCTTACCTACAATCAACCCATGATTACAATACAGTCCTATTATGACCATTATCATAATACATAATCATAATCATTACCTACAAAGAAACGATCAATTTGGGTCTTTTTTTGTGTTTTGTTTTTCATCACCCAGGTCTATGTACTGTTAATGTCTCAGTGGCAAATAAAACTAGCTCAAAACTCCATGTATCAAATCCTTATGTTGTGCTGGTGAATAAAAACCAACACAACACAAAATTCATAAAAATGACTTTTTGTTCAGGCCCATTCGTTTTTTTGCGCAACACACACATATACAGTACCGCACACTTTTCTTGCCAGAGCGACGTATGTAGCACACTCATGTTACAAGAGTCACATTTGAGACATTTGCTGTGATTCTTATAGCGGTCTGTTGCTGTAAACATGTTCCTTAATATGTTTTTTTATTTGTGTGGTGTCCTAAATGTTTTTTATTATTGAGTAAAAGGTTCTGATTGGTTGTTCTAACTGGGAGGAGGGAGGGAGGAGTCTGAAGTGAGTTTTGTTTGTTTTCTGAGGTAGTGAAGGTATACTCAGTGGGTTTGGGATACAGAATTTTAATTTTGCTCACTGCTGTGAGGAAATGTTGAGCGCAACACCAGTAATGCATTGGGGCACATAAAACTAGGATAGGGCACACAAAACTGCCCTATTTTCACACTGTCAACTTGCATACTAGTATACTAGTAATGGCATACTCCAACTGCAAATGGTGTCGATTGTTACAATCCAAGTAATCTGATCTTTGTCAATAGAAGGAGTGTTGTCCTCTCTGGACCAAATGGATGATGTTGTCAGGCAGGGTGCAAATTGGCTGCTGTCTGAATAGTGGGGTTTTTATCTGTCCGCAGCCTGATTGATGTCAGCGTTCAACTGGAATAAATAAAGAGTCCCCTCTTCGTGACCTCTGTCTAGAAAGGTGAGCGGACCCATGCCCATCAATGCTTTTACCCTTCCTGCCATGTTCACATGGTACCAGAAATACACTTTGTGCTCCGGCCTCTGTCCGGTTGGTAGGAGTTTCCAGTGTTCCTGTGAACGGTGCTAATAATTTAAAAAGGAGACAAAACATGGCTCCTCCTACAAGCAGATCTTCCTTATTAACATTGTCCAATGGAATTTCAATGATTAACATCGTCCAACAGAACTTAAATTATTAACATCATCAAATTGAACTATATATTATAAAGACTGGTCATTTATTTGCTTTTATTTATATTCATGTTTTTGCCAGTGGTTTGATGTCATGGTTTTTCCCCAGACTCACCGCTGGGTGGCGGTGTTGCGCCTTCCTTGTGGGAGGCGCACAGGTGGGGATCATTTGGTAATTACCTTCCTATTTAAACCCCCACCTGTAGTTGCTCTGGGCGAAATCGTAAGCCATCTTTGCGATCTAGCCGGTAAGGTAGTTGTGTCTTTTTAAAGACGTAACACTCAAGACTTACTTTAGAAAATACTCTTTCTGTCCGAAACCATCTCTAACAAAGAACATCTTTATTGTACCTTTAATAAGAACCTTGCTCTCTATTAGGAGCTTCCGTTTGGTTTCTTTTGTTCAGTCGGTTCGACTGTGTTATGGGTTACATTCTTGTTCTTTTGGTTCCCTTAGCCCTTTTCTCGTTTTCGGACACTCGGTGTCTTTGGTTTATTTGATTGTTTTCTATTACCATTTGGTAATCCGGTGGACGTATTCCCACCACCGTGTGTTTTGTTTTCTTCAAAGAAATGAGTATAAGGTATTTTGTTTGTCGGGTGTTTTGCTACCCTTACCTTATTAACTCTGCGGAGTTTTCTTTATTTCTTTTGTTTGTGTCAGTGTTGACACCTAGCCGCCCGTTGGGTGGTATTTTTCCGTTCCTCCCTTTTGTTTGTCCCTTCCCTATTTCTCTGTTTATCAGAGCTAGTGGTTAGACTGTAGGGCAGTACAGTGTAACTTATTGATCCCCTGGGGTTCTGCGAGTGGCGCCTATCACCGCCCACCCTCACAGTTTGATTGTCGCAGCTAGCAAACTATTGATTGAAAGTGACTATAAATGAGTGCTGCGGTCCACTGTTGATATTGTACTATTGGTAGCTATCAATGGGTCAACAAAATACATACACAAACACATATAGGTATAAACATAAGGTTTGTAAAAAATAATAATATTACTGTATTAAAATGCAGTTAAAAAGCAATTGGGATCTTTATTATTACTTGATGATTGATGACTGATCTGATTTTCCTTAAGCCACGTTTTTACATTTGAGATGAAATTACGAAAACTAATGTGTCTCTTAATATCCTGCCTGTCTGTGTCTCAGGAGAGGTCCTGTTGAAGAACAGGAAAATTCAGATAAAAGACAAGCTCAACATAGAAATGAAGAACAAACGTGCACTGGGAGAACTGCAGAACATGAGAGGGCAGTGGATGGACCAGGCCCTTCAGCAGTAAGTCTCGAGCCGAGGAAGGTCGCTGAAGTGGAGTCTGAGCGTCGGGACAAAGAGATGGAGGTGAAGGCGTTGCTCAGGTCCCACAAACTGAAGGTCCACGAGATCGAGGAGAAGCACCTGAGAGCAGACATCTCCTACGAGGCCGAGGTGAGCAACCACACCTGCACCAGAGCCACACCTGTACCACACCTGTACAGAGTCACACCTCTCCAGTTTGTATTTAATAGGTAGTTTGTAGTAAGCTATCCAAAAGATAATGGGGTCTTTTCATTGAATACATTTGTAAAGAGCACTCTATTTCCACAATCTTAACATTTGCACAGAATGCAGAATGTGTACTAATCCTTTCTTCACTAGATGATTTGAGCTCTTGCCATTTATTTAGTTTGTTATTGTTTTGTTTGCCAGATGTAATGCTAAACTGTCCGTTGTCTCTCCACAGATTGAGTCTCTTAAAAAGCAGACACAGGAGATTTGGGTAAGGACCAAATGGAGTAGTTTTGGGAGTCGATGTCTTTGTGTGGCTCAGTAGATAGAGCATGGTGTTGGCAATGCTTAGGTTGTGTAACATCGCTGCCCCGTCCAGTCCACCTTCCTTGTGTTTTTGTTCATCCCATTCCTTGCGTGTCATGTCTTGTCTTTGCTTTTACCCTGTGTGTCTTTTGTTTTAGACTGGGCGTGGCTTCCTCGCATTCCGCACTCAGTTCTCTTTTTCCCTTGTTAGATTCAACCTATCACACCTACTCCCCAGCACATTCCGCATGCTGGAATCAATCTAGTAATTTTGCCCTTGTCTCTCCCCTATTTAAGTTCAGCGCTCACACACTGCAGTGCCAAACCATACTCTAGAATTTGTACTGCTCTAGTTTGGTTCTCCCTGTTTATCTGTTTCCAGTTTTCCATTTTTGCCGTTTGTATTTTGTTTGTTCTTCTTTTTGTAGCCCGTCCAGCCTGTTCGGTTTTGCCAGCTTCCTGCCTGCTCCCTCCCATCTCGTTCCTGCTTGCCGTTCCCGTCCGTCAGCCCTGACCCTCTCCTGCCAATCTGATTCCCCAGTCTGTTCCTCCAGTTACCTTTTGTTGCATCCAGCTAATAAACGCCTCCTGTGAGGAGTGCAACCGAGTTCTGTCCTGGAGTCTGCTTTTGGGTCCAGGTCAGCAACTACACCATAACAGAACGGTTTAGCCAGATATGGACCCAGCAGACTCAACGGCGTTGCACCACCGGATCGCCTGCCAGGAGGCCCGCATGGACCAGCAGGACAAACTGTTGAGGGAGACGATGGAGGCGCTGAAGAACCTCTCCCACCACATGGGACAGATGGGAGACCAGATTTCCCAGTTCACTACCAGCTTCCCTATTCCAGCTCAAGCAGCTTCCCTCAACCCCCATGCACCCGCATTTCCTGCCAGCCCGCAGGTTGTTCAACAGGGAACCCCGCATTCCCCACCCGGAGCACTACCATGGCGATTTGGGGAAGTGCAAGGGGTTCTTAATGCAGTGTGACATTGTTTTCTGCCAGCAACCCTCTTCCTACAGCTCAGACTAGGTGAAGATTGCGTTCGTCATGGTTTGCCTTGGGGGGAGTGTGTGGGATTGGGCCACTGCCATCTGGGACAGCCAGCTCCCAGTACTCAGTGTTTGTCGTGGAGATGAGGAAGGTCTTCGAACACCCAGGTATTAGAACACCTGTTCCATCTCCACCAGGGGACCCGTAGTGTTTCTGAGTACGCGGTGGAGTTCAGGACCTTGGCCGCAGAATCTGGCTGGAACAATGCGTCACTTCAAGGGGCTTTCCGAAACGGGTTAGGGGAGGTGGTGAAGGACGAGCTGGCTATGAGGGATGACTCTGATTGCCTCGACGCCCTGGTTTCCGTCACCATCAAGATAGATAACCGTTTGCGGGAGCGTTGGAGGGAGAAGACAGGTCGCTTCACCTCGGCGAGTTCTGTTTCCCCTTCTCATCCGGATCCCTCTTTTAATTCCCCGACCACTGAGAGACGATCCGCCCCGGGGCCCTCAGCTGAGGATCCCATGCAGCTGGGCAGAGCACATCTCTCCCAGGAGGAACACGGGCGAAGAATAAAGGCGGGCGTCTGTCTGTATTGTGGTAACATGGGCCACTACCTGGTCACCTGCCCGTTGCGGTTAAAAGCCAAGCCTCACCAGTAGAACTGGGCATACTGGTGAGCCACATCGTTTTTCCCGCAGCCACCCAGTCTCGATTCCAGTTTGAGGCCACGCTCAGCTGGAACTGTCAGTCCCTGCCGTTATGCGCCCTGGTGGACTCCGGGGCAGATGGATATTTTATTGATGCCAAACTGGTCCAACAAGCTGGTATCGCCACTCGGCCCCTCGCCGTTCCTCTCAGGGCCCACGCACTGGATGGGAACCTTCTGGCCCATGTCACGCACACCACCTAACCTCTGCAGCTCATTCTGTCTGGTAACCACTGAGAGACCATCCAACTCCACATCATCTTCTCGCCCCAGTCCCCTCTGGTTCTCGGTCAACCCTGGCTCAGACTCCACAACCCTCACCTGAACTGGGCCACAAATAAAGTCCAGAGCTGGAGTTCCTACTGCCATGCCACCTGTCTCCAGTCTGCTCGAGCACCCGCGGAGGATGCTAGTGCTCCATCCAATTTCGTGCTCCCTGACCTGTCTTCTGTTCCCCTTGTTTACCACAACCTAGCAGAGGTGTTCAGCAAGAGGCGAGCATCGTTGTTGCCTCCACATAGGCCTTATGATTGCTGCATCAACCTGCTTCCAGGGGCTCCTCTGCCATCCAGTCATCTGTTCAACCTGTCCCGGCCGGAGAGCAGCTATGGAGACTTATATCCATGACTCACTAGCAGCAGGTATTATTCAACCCTCCTCATCCCCAGTCGGTGCAGGGTTTTTCTTCGTCACCAAGAAGGATAAAACACTCCGTCCGTGCATTGATTACTGTGGTCTTAATGCCATCACCATCAAGTACCCACTGCCCTTAATCATTTCTGTGTTCGAGCCTTTACGTGAGGCCACCGTGTTTTCCAAATTAGATCTCCGTAATGTTTACCACCTTGTTCGGATCCGGGAGGGGGACGATTGGAAGACTGCGTTCAACACCCCGCTGGGCCACTTCAAGTACCGGGTGATGCCGTTTGGGCTTAACAATGCCCCCGCGGTGTTCCAGGCTATGGTCAACAACGTCCTCTGGGATCTACTCAACCGGTCAGTTTTCGTTTACCTGGACGATATTTTAATTTTCTCCCGCAACCTGGAGGAACACACGCTGCATGTCTGGCAGATTCTGGAGAGACTCTGGGAGAATCAGTTATTTGTCAAGGCAGAGAAATGTGAGTTTCATGTCTCTTCGGTGAGCTTTTTAGGGTACATCGTGGAGTGTGGGCAGGTGAAGCCAGATCCGTCCAAGATCCAGGCAGTGGCGGAGTGGCCTCAGCCATCATCTCTGAAGGAGTTGCAACAATTTCTGGGATTCGCTAACGGTTAATTCGGGACTACAGTAGGGTAGCCGCACCCTTGACCAGACTCACCTCTTCCTCCATCCCATTCTCCTGGATTCCGGGAGTGGACGTCGCGTTCGCTGACCTCAAGACCCGCTTTACGTCCGCACCTGTCTTGGTCCACCCTGACTTCTCTCGCCAGTTTATAGTGGAGGTGGATGCCTCGGACTCCGGGGTAGGGGCCATTTTATCTCAGCGTTCGGGACGGAACCAAAGACTCCATCCTTGTGCCTTTTACTCCCGCAACTATGACGTTGGGAATCGGGAGTTGCTGGCAGTCAAGCTCGCCCTGGAGGAGTGGAGACATCTGTTGGAAGGAGCTGAACAACCCTTCATTGTTTGGCCCGACCACAAGAATCTGGCTTATATTCAGTCAGCCAAGGGACTCAACTCTCACCAGGCCCAGTGGGCACTTTTTTTTGGCAGATTTAATTTTACTCTCACTTACAGACCCAGATCCTGCAACCTGAAACCTGATGCTCTCTCCCGCCAATTCTCCTCCGAAGTCAGACAGGCTAGCCCTGACACTATCCTGTCTCCCTCTTGTGTGGTGGCTGTGGTGACCTGGGAGATTGAGTCTGATCAAGGATCCAAACCACTCAACCAGACCCCAGACTTAACCCTAGTTCTCACCTGTTTGTTCCCGATTCTGTTCGTTCCCAGGTCCTGCAATGGACGCATTCCCCCCATCTAGCCTGCCATCCCGGTATCCAGTGCACCCAGTCTCTGCTTAAATGCAGCTTTTGGTGGCCGACCATGGACGCGGACGCCCGGGCGTTTGTACTGGCCTGTACCATCTGTGCCAGGAGCAAGGCATCCCACCAGCCCGCCAGTGGTCTCCTCCACCCCCTGCCCGTCCCGGGTCATCCTTGGAGTCACATCAGACTGGACTTTGTCAGCGGACTTCCCATCTCAGAAGGTAACAACACCATCTTAACAATTGTGAGGGAAATTTCCATTTTCTCTATAAATGCATGTAACAGCTTTATTGCAAGGTGCCTCGCCCTTTATACCGTATTCGGTCATTTCCATGGACATCAAAAATGGCTTCCCCCATGCTTCTCAGTGAGGTCTTGGAACCATGTGATTTCTTCCAGCCAATTAGCAAATATCATGCTATGTCACAGATAGTGTCATTATGGCATCTGACCAATCAGCAGTGGCCTGGAGCAGCGGGAACTCTGTTTTTTTTCAGGAAGGGGAAAATTCACATTTTTGCTCCTACCTTCTCCCACACAGAAGTTCTTAACTTTGAAACTAACCATGGTAAGTTGATGAAACTCACACATTATGCGTTTGAATGATGATGCTAAATGATGAGATATAAATTCTGATTGAATTATTAGAAAAAATAAGTGGTACCACCAGTAATTATAGTGCTATTTTTCACTTCTTAATATATATTTACAATTTATATGTCAATTATATTATATATTTGCAATTTATATGGCAATATTCTTTGTTTTCAGTAGATCTACACTTCATTGGTAGTTTTCCTTCACAAATAATTCAAAGTGGGCTTGATATTGACTCTACTCGGACCTTTTACGGAAAGAAACAGAGTGTTGTTGTGCCAGCCCACCCTGCCATCAGTGACGATGAGGGCTCCGAGGTGGAAGACGACGACGTGGCAGACCCTGACTTCATCCCACCCACCCACAACCTGGACACTCCAGGCCCGAATGACATGGGCCCCTCTGCCAAGAGGAAATGCGTGCGGCCTGCAGTGGAGGTGCTTGAGGACGAGGACGAGAATTACGACGAGGATGAAGACCAGCCAGCACCACAAGCCAAGAGGCCCACCAAGCAGAGGAAGCCAGCAGCCAGACCAACCACTTGGAAGAAGGTTGACCTGAACAACCCAGCCCTGCCTGAGTACCAGCACTCTCCCCCTGATTTTGTTGACACTCCAGTACTTCAGCAGGTACTTCAGCCCCCAAGTCATCGAGCACATAACGTACCAGACTAACTTATATGCAACCCAGATGGACGTCAACACAACCTTCACCACCACTGAAGATGAGGTGATGACTTTTGTGGCTATCCTGATCTACATGGGGATTTCTGAGCTGCCCTCCATTGATGACTACTGGGCAATGGACACCAGGGTCCCTCAAGTTGCAAACCTCATCAATCAATCTTTAATCAATCTTTATTTTTGTATAGCGCCATTTACAAACAGGTTGTCACACAGCGCTTCACAATTGACTTTTTCCAGAGGGAATCAAAAAACCAGAAAACCATTAGAGCCAATGTGGGAAACTGGAAAATTATTCCCTGACCCCTTAAAAGGTGATCAAGATGAACTCCTGGAAAATGGTGGGATACAGAGAAAAAAAAATAGTCCTTGAGGCTCATGAGGCTTAACAGACTACCGGAAGGGCATTTTTCGGCATCCTAAGTGTAGTGGTGGGGTGGACCTCATCCCTCCAGATACCAGGGCAGGGCGGGGGATGGAACCAGCAGCTAGGGTCCGGGGCAGGTGAGCTCCGGGCAGGTGCCACGAAGCCATGGAGAAGCCATGGAGAAAAGAGGAAAGGTGCAATTATGACTATGATAAATATCACACCGGATCAGGGGAAAGAGTAGAGTGATAACACTTTTGCACCAGCAGAAGTAATCTAGGGCAGCAGAACTAATTAGGTGAGTGGCACAGGGAGCACGCAGCCATGAGGGCACTCAGAGACCATCCCACCACATCATCAGCAGTCCTGATAGGGGCGGATCATCACTTATGATTGGTGACAGTAAGGATAGCTCATTGCACCAGAGCAATGTCCCAAGACCAACATCTCTGTTTTATCAGCATTCAACAATAGAAAATTATCTGACATCCAGTCTTTTATGTCTTTAAAACAAGCCTCCAACTGTTCGAATTGTCCTTCGGCAGGTTTCATTGATAGGTATAATTGTGTGTCATCTGCGTAGCAGTGATAATGTATGCCATGTTTACGAATGACATCACCAAGTGGCAACATGTAAAGGGAGAACAACAATGGCCCCAAAACTGAACCTTGAGAGACACCATATTCCACCTTGATGCGAGCAGAGGGCTCATCATTTAACTGCACAAATTGATACCTATCTGACAGGTAGGATTTAAACCAGGAGAGTGCCTGTCCAGACAGTCCAACTAGGTTTTCAAGTCTGATCAGAAGAGTTTGGTGGTCTATTGTGTCAAACGCAGCACTTAAGTCCAAAAGCACAAGAATAGAGACACATCCACGGTCAGCTGATATCCGTAAGTCATTGACAACCTTAACCCTCTGAGGTCCGTGCTAAGCTTTGAGATGGTTTGTGATTTTGGCATGGTCTGATATTTATCTCAATTTCATCAACTTAACACACACTTACTCCAAAGTGTTTGATATTTTTATTTGAAGGACAATCACAGCTACATTTGTATGCCATCAATAGTTTGGTCAGTATCATATGCAGCTTGTAAATAGATCTAAAAACACACAAGTTAAAAACAGTAAATTTTTCTGCCGTCACAAAAGTTGTGAAAGCACACACTAAACTATAGTGACGAATTGTTTTGCCAATGTGCGTTTGTTCATCAAGGTCTTGGTTATGTAAGGGTGTGAAAATAGTTTAGCACATCTGAGATCTAAATAGCTAAAAACCTGTTTTTATCAGAACTGGTCACATTTATTTCAGGCTGTGGGAGGGCTAAATGCTAAATACCTGAATATTCATTATTCATTGTCCACACCTCTAAGATCTGTCAGATGGGCCATCTCTCTCTCAAAGGCAATCAGAGTAAGCAAGTCAGTGAGCCATGCAGAAGACAGAAAAAAAATATGCTTTTTTTCATTTTGGAAGATTTATTGAAAACAGCACACAAACTACAGTATATACAGGGGAATGCCACATATTACAAGTCATACAGCCTAACAATAATGCACATAAGACACATACCTTTGTGTAGGAGTCCTGCGTGGCTTTTTTGGTGGAGGAGTAGGTGCTTTGTCTTCCACATCGTCGTCACTGTAAACATAAAAAGCAAAAGGTTGTAAGGACACACCTACATCAGAGCATTACAGTGAATAGCTTTTTTTATAACATTTTAGGCTGTTTGAAAAGTATTCTTACATAGATCTTGTGTGCCTATTGCAATTTGTTACGTTGCAACACGCGGAATATGTAGTCACAAGACGCGGAATTCATATATTTTCACGAGTATTTGAAAACAAGCGAAATAAAATAAATATCAGCATACAGACTGTTGCTGGCAGATTGCAAGCGTAAACACAGACAAGATGCTACATATGCTTTTTTATAACATTTTAGGCTGTTTGAAAAGTATTCTTACATAGATCTTGTGTGCCTATTGCAATTTGTTACGTTGCAACACGCGGAATATGTAGTCACAACACGCGGAATTCATATATTTTTACGAGTATTTGAAAACAAGCGAAATAAAATAAATATCAGCATACAGACTGTTGCTGGCAGATTGCAAGCGTAAACACAGACAAGATGCTACATACGATTTTTTATAACATTTTAGCCTGTTTGAAAAGTATTCTTACATAGATCTTGTGTGCCTATTGCAATTTGTTACGTTGCAACACGCGGAATATGTAGTCACAAGACGCGGAATTCATATATTGAATATATATATACGAGTATTTGATAACATGGCAAATCAAATATAGTTACTTACTCTTCATCAGTTCCGTCCTCAGCTGGATCAATTCTAAATTTAAAATGCTGTCTCTCTTCATCTGAATCCTCTTCAGTATCGGGACATGATGAGTTGTTGTCCTCGTCGCTTTCCATCAATGCTCTCAAACACTGCAGCGCAGAAAATCTTTCCATCTTGAATAAAATAGTATGTCTGTATAAAATCTTGCTTCAAATTGTCTGGACAGTTTGTGTTGTTTACGCTGGCGTTTTCACACATGGCCCCACGCACCTCCCCGAAACTAGCACCTAGTTACCATGTCAATAGAAGGGGGACGTTACTTCCAGGTGAAAAATAGAGGAAAAGGCAAGGTTTACTTTTGGTCTAATTAACCTAATTTAAAAAATCCCATTTGATTTGCCAGTGCTGAAATCGGAAAGTTGCGATTCTAAGGTTTCTGTCAATGTTTTTGTCGCGTGTGTATGATAAAATATTGCGAAGTTAGAAATAGTAATATACTTTTATTGCTGCTGGGAGCACCGGCACTCCCGTTGACCTCAGGGGGTTAATAAGAGCAGTCTCAGTGCTATAATGTCGCCTAAATCCTGACTGAAAAGTTTCATAGACGTCATTTGATTTCAGGAATGAAGTCAGTCTCTGAGCTACAGCCTTCTCTAGAATTTTTGAAAGAAAAGAAAGATTAGAAATTGATCTGTAGTTCCTGAGATTTTCGGGGTCAAGGTTTGGTTTCTTTAAAAGTGGCTTAATTACTGTCACTTTTTGAGAATTTGGCATATAGCCTGATGAAAGAGACAGATTAATAATTATGGGTTGCCCCATAACAGGAAGAAGTTCTTTAACAAGTTTTGTTGGGATTGGGTCTAATTGGCAAGTAGATGGTTTGGAGAAAATTCAGTCCACTCCAGAGCACTAAAAAACTCAAGAGTAGCCATAGGACCCCTGTCCTGGTAAGCCTGTGCTTTCTGATCAGTGTCCGCTACAGCAGAAGGTGCCATTTTAGTCATTTCATCTCGATTTTTCTCATGTCATCTAAGAGGTTCAAGCTGATGGAGAGGCTTGTCCACTTCAACGACAACACTCAGATCCCTGGCACCATCCACCGATTCTTCAAGATCCGGCCACTGTTCAGCTTCCTGAATACTGCCTTCAAGAGTGAGCCACAGACCCCCAAGCAGTCAGTGGATGAGGTCATGGTTGCTTACAAAGGCAAAACAGCTGGCAACCTGAGGCAGTACATCAAGAACAAACTGGACAAATGGGGATTCAAGTTGTTTGCCAGGGCTTCTGAGGATGGCTTCATTCATGACATGGTGCTATACCAGGGGAAGACTACGCTCAAGGTCCACGGTGTCCCCCTGATGCCTGAACAAAATGCCATGGGTGCCACCAGCCAGATAGTATCTGTCCTGGCAAGCACCATGTCATCCTCCACTACCACAGCCATCTTTGCAGACAACTTCTTCACCAGCCTGGAGATTGTGCGGTACCTCAAGGACAAGAACTGCAGGTACACGGCGACAGCCAGGGACAACAGAATAAGCAAGCCTCCACTCAAGTCCAGCAAGGAGATGGAGAAAAAAGCTGTCCCTCGTGGTACATGCGACCACGTCACCAGTGATGATGGGATCCTGGCTCTGAGGTGGAAGGACAACAAGGTCGTCACTCTTCTGTCTACAGACATGGGGGTGGAGCCCATGTCCTCAGTCTACCGGTACTGCAGTGACACCATGAAGAAGGAGCAAGTGAGCTGCCCTGCTGTCATCAAAAGCTACAATGCCAACATGGGGGGCATTGACAAGAGCGACATGCTGGTCCACCTCTACTGTACCCCCCTGAAATCCAAGAGGTGGTACATGCGGTTGTTTGCATATGCAATTGATGTCAGCCTCTCAAATGCCTGGCTCATCTACAGGCGGGACTGCAAGGCTCTTGCTGTGAATGGCCTGCCACTAAAGCACTTCAGGATCCAGGTGTTCAAGGATGCCAGTAGCGAGACGCTAGTCACGTCTCGCCCCCGAAGGAGCGCAGCAGGCAGCCCCAGCCCCACCGCTGCTGATGTCCCCAAGCCTGTCCGGGGACACCGCAGCCACACCCCAGCCAATTCTGTGCGGTTTGAGTCCCTGTTCCATGCCCCTGTCTACACCAACCGCCAGACTGGCAAGAACTGCAGCAGGAAGGGGAACATCTTGAGGTCAAACGTGGCCTACTTGGTCTGCAAGGTCCACCTATGCCTCAAACCTGGCCGCAACTGCTTCATCCAGTACCATGAAGCGTTAAAATAAAAGTGTTAAAATAACAGTGTGTTAAAATAACAGTGGAGAAAGTTCCATAGCCCCTCATACTGTGTTGAAATAACAGAAGGTTCCATAGCTGTCGATACTGTGTTGAAGTAACAATTCCATAGCTCTCCATACTGTGTTAAAATAACGGTGGATAAAGTTCCGTAGCAGGGGGAGGAGCGTGGGGGAGTGGGTGAGAGGAGCAGGCACAGACCAGCCTGTCAGGCTGGCACACACATAGGAGAGTGGAATGGCATGGTCAATCTGCATACTGCTGGTAGAGTTAGAGAGAGAGAGAGAGAGAGAGAGGGTGAGGAGGAGGGGAGAGTTGTAGGACTCTGAATGGATGAAAGAGAGATGGAGGGAGAGAGAGAAGCCCTATTTGAACTAGTTTTACAAGTCAAGTTGTAATATTTCTAGAAAGAGGCTGTAAAATGTCAAGAAAAAGTTTTTAAATAAAGTTTAAGCTCCTCCTTGAGCCGCCACCTTACCGTGGTGGAGGGGTTTGCGTGTCCCAATGATCCCAGGAGCTAAGTTGTCGGGGGCTTCATGCCCCTGGTAGGGTCACCCAAGGCAAACAGGTCCTGGGTGAGGGACCAGACAAAGCGTGGCTCACAAGACCCCCCATGATGACAAACAAAATTGGAAATACGTTTCCCTCGCCCGGACGCGGGTCACCGGGGCCCCCCCCTGGAGCCAGGCCCGGGGGTAGGGCTCGAGGGCGAGCGCCTGGTGGCCGAGCCTACACCTATGGGGCTCGGCCGGGCACAGCCCGAAGAGGCAACATAGGACCCCCTTCCCATGGGCTCACCACCCATGGGAGGGGCCAAGGGGTCGGGTGCAGTGTGAGATGGGGGCGGCCGAAGGCAGGGGCCTTGGCGGTCCGATCCTCGGCTGCAGAAGCTAGCTCTAGGGACGTGGAATGTCACCTCTCTGGCGGGGAAGGAGCCTGAGCTGGTGCGGGAGGTCGAGAGGTTCCGGCTAGATATAGTCGGCCTCGCCTCGACGCACGGCATGGGCTCCGAACCAGTCTCCTTGAGAGGGGTTGGACTCTCTTCCACTCTGGAGTTGCCCCTGGTGGGAGGCGCCGAGCAGGGGTGGGAATACTTATTGCCCCCGGCTCGGTGCCTGTACGTTGGGGTTCACCCCGGTAGACGAGAGGGTAGCCTCCCTCCGCCTTCGGGTGGGGGACGGGTCCTGACTGTTGTTTGTGCTATGCTCCAAACAGCAGCTCAGAATACCCACCCTTTTGGAGTCCTTGGAGGGGGTGTTTGAGAACACTCCTTCCGGGGACTCCTTGTTTTGCTGGGAGACTTCAATGCTCACGTGGGCAACGATAGTGAGACCTGGAGGGGCGTGATTGGGAGGAATGGCCCCCCTGATCTGAACCAGAATGGTGCTTTGTTGTTGGACTTCTGTGCTTGTCACAGATTATCCATAACGAACACCATGTTCAAGCATAAGCGTGTCCATATATGCACCTGGCACCAGGACACCCTGGGCCGCAGTTCAATGATCGACTTTGTGGTCGTGTCGTCGGACTTGCGGCCGCATGTCTTGGACACTCGGGTGAAGAGAGGGGCGGAGCTGTCAACTGATCACCACCTGGTGGTGAGTTGGCTCGATGGTGGGGAGGATGCCGGTCAGGCCTGGCAGGCCCAAGCGTATTGTGAGGGTCTGCTGGGAACGTCTGGCAGAGTCTCCTGTCAGAAGGAGCTTCAACTCCCACCTCCGGGAGAGCTTCAACCATGTCCCGGGGGAGGCGGGGGACATTGAGTCCGAGTGGGCCATGTTCCGTGCCTCTATTTGTCGGCGGCTGACCGGAGCTGTGGCCGCAAGGTCGCCGGTGCCTGTCGCGGCGGTAATCCCGAACCCGCTGGTGGACACCGGCAGTGAAGGATGCCGTCAAGCTGAAGAAGGAGTCCTATCGGACCTTTTTGGCCTGTGGGACTCCGGAGGCAGCAGATAGGTATCGGCGAGCCAAGCGGAGCGTGGCTTTGGCGGTCGCTGAGGCAAAAACTCGGGCATGGGAGGAGCTCGGTGAGGCCATGGAGAACGACTTCCGAACGGCTTCGAGGAGGTTCTGGACCACCATCCGGCGTCTCAGGATGGGGAAGCAGTGCACTGTCAACACTGTGTACAGTGGGGATGGGGCGCTGCTGACCTCGACTCCGGACGCGTTGTGGGTCGGTGGAGGGAATACTTCGAAGACCTCCTCAATCCCACCGACACGCCTTCCAGCGAGGAAGCAGGGTCTGGGGACTCGGGGGTGGGCTCTCCTATCTCTGGGGCTGAGGTCGCCACGGTGGTTAAAAAGCTCCGTGGTGGCAGGGCCTCGGGGGTGGATGAGATCCGCCCGGAGTCCCTCAAGGCTCTGGATGTTGTGGGGCTGTCTTGGTTGACACGACTCTGCAGCATCGCGTGGACATCGGGGGCAGTGCCTCTGGACTGGCAGACCGGGGTGGTGGTCCCCCTCTTCAAGAAAGGGGACTGGAGGGTGTGTTCCAACTACAGGGGGATCACACTCCTCAGCCTCCCTGGTAAGGTCTATTCAGGGGTTCTGGAGAGGAGGGTCCGTCGGATGGTTGAACCTCGGATTCAGGAGGAGCAATGTGGTTTTCGTCCTGGTCGCGGAACTGTGGACCAGCTCTACACCCTCCGCAGGGTCCTGGAGGGTGCATGGGAGTTTGCCCAACCAGTCTACACATGTTTTGTGGACTTGGAGAAGGCTTTCGACCGTGTCCCTCGGGAGTCTTGTGGGGGTGCTCGGGAGTATGGGGTACCGGACCCCTTGATACGGGCCATTTGGTCCCTGTACGACCGGTGCCAGAGCTTGGTCCGCATGGCTGGCAGTAAGTCGGACTTGTTCCCGGTGAGGGTTGGACTCCGCCAGGGCTGCCCTTTGTCACCGGTTCTGTTCATAACTTTTATGGACAGAATATCTAGGCACAGCCGGGGGTCCGGTTCGGTGGCCTGAGGATTGGGTCACTGCTCTTTGCAGATGATGTGGTCCTGTTGGCTTCATCGGGCCGTGACCTCCAGCTCTCGCTGGAGCGGTTCGCAGCCGAGTGTGAAGCGGCTGGTATGAGAATCAGCACCTCCAAATCCGAGACCATGGTTCTCAGCCGGAAAAAGGTGGAGTGCACTCTCCGGGTCGGGAGGAGATCCTGCCCCAAGTGGAGGAGTTTAAATACCTCGGGGTCTTGTTCACGAGTGAGGGAAGGAAGCGGGAGATCGACAGGCGGATTGGTGCGGCGTCGGCAGTGATGCAGACGCTGCATCGGTCTGTCGTGGTAAAGAGGAGCTGAGCCTAAAGGCAAAGCTCTCGATTTACCGGTCGATCTATGTTCCTACCCTCACCTATGGTCACGAGTTGTGGGTAGTGACCGAAAGAACGAGATCGCGAATACAAGCGGCTGAAATGAGTTTCCTCCGCAGAGTGTCTGGGCTCTCCCTTAGAGATAGGGTGAGGAGCTCGGTCATCCGGGAGGGGCTCAGAGTAGAGCCGCTGCTCCTCCGCGTCGAGAGGAGCCAGATGAGGTGGCTCGGGCATCTGGTTAGGATGCCTCCTGGACGCCTCCCGGGTGAGGTGTTCCGGGCACGTCCCACCGGGAGGAGGCCCCGGGGAAGACCCAGGACACGCTGGAGAGATTATGTCTCTCGGCTGGCCTGGGAACGCCTCGGGATTCCCCTGGAAGAGCTGGACGAAGTGGCCGGGGAGAGGGAAGTCTGGGTCTCCCTGCTTAGGACGCTGCCCCCGCGACCCGACCCGGAGAAGCGGTAGAAAATGGATGGATGGATGGATAAAGTTTAAGTTTATAAAGTTTAAGTTTATTTGTGTTTTTCTTATTTTTTTATATATACAATTTATGGATAAAATTATGGATAAAAAAGGAACCATACATGGTAACTTCATTTTTGGATAAAACTTTACCCGCGACGGGCAAGGAACCATACATGGTAACTTATTTGCCCTTGATTTGCTACATAAATATGAAAAATTTAGAAAAACTCTGCTAATAGCCTCCAATAACACTCTAGGGTTGAAATTTTAAATTTCCAAGTATTTCAATGAGTGCCCTATAAAGAGTGATTGAGAGTGAGCCTTTGACTTAGATAACCGTGCTTCTGCAGTGCAGGCTGAAGTAGGCCTTTTGACCTAGATACATGTACTTGTGTTTTCTTGGTATTTGCTTTCTTCCAGACATGGGACTTTTGGAGTATCCAGACGTTGCGGTTTGGACACCTGCCCCAAACTTGATGGCAGTTTAGAAGACAGGAAACAGCTGTGTGTCTCAAATGTTGTTATAAAAGACTAATTTCCGCTTTTCCGGAGCGACTCGCGTTGCTCAGACTAATTCTGGGTGAGTCAGCTCCTTGTAAGTATTAAACCTTCATATCTTAATATTGTGTTTGAGTCATTGGCGTGACTGATTTTCTCACTAACTAGCGAATGTGTTATTCATGTGTGAATTTCCATGACAATTTGGGGGCTCGTCCGGGATATCTAACCTGAGTTTTTCCTTGACCTGATCCTACAGGTTAAACCGTGCACGGCCGTGGCTGAGTCCATCGGAGCTCGTACCCTGCTCAACCGACGTCAAAACGTCTGGTCTGAGAGAAAGGACGTGGAGCGCCTAGTGAGTTGATCCGTATCGAACTACTCAGTAAGATATCCTAAGGGAAGGAATCTAAAGTGAGACCACAATATTTTGATCAAATTAGGAACTCGCGTTTTACGGGTCATAACCGAAGGACAGTAGAAACCGAGTATCGGCAATCCTAAGAGGTTTGAGTTTCTCCCAGTGTGGGAGAGTGAGAACTCCGGAGGGTTTAGGTAACCCGCACCTCCGTCACTGCGGAAAAGATAATAAGAATCACAAAGTTACTGCTGCAAGCTTTTGCTGCAATCGGGAGCTCTCTATTATAAAATTCTAAAGAAAAGATTTAAAAGCCCAAAATAGCTTAAATGAAATATCATGAAAGGTCCCCTGAAAGGAAACCCCCACATCCACTTTATCCCCCATTGCCACCACAGGACAGCGGCCCACCGGGCAATGTTGTACCCCATTGCCACCACCAGGTCCAGGTGTGCAAGATTTCAGCAAGACGGGGAGGGCGAATGCGACCCATCTGATGCCGGTAACCCGGACCTTGAAGGGGGTCAGTTTCCCTGAATACAGGTAGTAGGTTCTGACAGGAATGAGGCGTGGGTCTACACACCTTGGACGCCATCTGAACTCAAAGATATTGCTGACACGTTGCCTAAGGTGCATGAGAAAGGAGGGGATGCATTGGCAAATGACGTGAGAGATCTAATAGAACCATAGCGTCCTAACACGAAATAAATAGAACGTGTAATGATACATGCAATGGGTCTCAAGTGGGGAAGTATTAAAGGGAATTGGCCGATTTGTACTGTAGAGTGGAGCGACGCAGCACCCATGAATGACAATTTCATTTCATTGAACTGGGATAAAGTGAATAATTGTAAACAAATGAAAGATGAACTAGTGTCCGATTTCCGAGATAGGTTCATAGCCTGTTGGTCAGCTCATAGCGGAATGCCAGACATGACCCTGACTGGCGACAATACGGCATCAGAACAGCAAATGAAACATACATTTGTTGCCAGCCTCCTGAGCACAGTGCAAAAACATGTCCTCACAAACTGTATAAATTTAGACGAGGGTCGCTTCAGAGAGGTGTAGCCACATATTATACACGCAGACAAATTAGTCCGCTCCGTGAGCGATAGGAAAATAAGTGAACGAGAAGCTCGTGGTGATAAATTACAGATGGCCCAATTGCAGAAGTCTGTTCCTCAGAGGGGAGGGTACACAGCAAGCCGCGGCCGAAGCTCTCATGGCCGTGAGGGCAGAGTAGTTTCCAACAGGGACCAGGGATGTTTTGGTTGCTGGAGCAAAGAACATTGGCACAATGAGTGTCCGGGACGCGTGGAGGAGGAGTGGGGAGGAGAGGGAAGCTTCCCTTCACCCTCTGACAACGCGATGGACCGTCCGCAAAGGACGAGGAAGGAGCGGAGGGAAGCGGGGCATGGGGCGTGGTGGAGAACAGAACTTGATATTACATTGGAATGTGACGCAGATGGGATAATTGTAACCCGCAATGCAGAAATACAGACTGTAAAATATAGTCCGGAGCCATTTAAATATTTTTACTCTTGGGACTTAACCACAGGGGATGTGCGGTCGATTTCGCAATATTTGTTGCGAAAGAAAGCCTCAGAGGTTACAACAGGGGAAGTGGTACATAGGCAAATAAATGATCTGCACTGTACTGCGAGGGTAGTCGCTAGCCAGGATGAGGTGTTTGAGAGAAAGTGGTTTCAGAAAGACAAAGCGGTGCAGTTGCTCTGCGGAGATCATATTTTCTGGGACACGACACAGTGTGCAATATCTGTAAAGAGGTCAGGACCGGTACAGGAAATGTACTTGGTATGGGGGAGTGATCTACATGTTTCCTAACTTCCTAATAGCACCTGGCGAGAGCTTGGATCGTGGGTTGTCATGTGTAATGATATCTATGATTGGCAACTGCGACCAGACATGGGGCAGGGAGTGAGCTACTCACCCAGTAAAAATGTGTGGGTACAACCATTCCCTTGTGTCTTTTCGGGCAAGTGGAGTGTGCACCTGATACCGGCGGAGAAACTGCACAAAGCTGTTTTCTCCGCGATTAAACTAGAAGCGCATGATCCCCGAATGAAGTATGTACCCGTCGATTTATGGTCAAAAGGGAAATACGATATGGGTCTCATTAAAAACACTCCTCCCCTAATAGTCACACCTAAAAGTGAATATAGGCTATATCAGCCACAATACCCGTCGAAACAGGAAACCATAGATGGTATAACCCCAGTGTTTAACTCGTTACTGTAAGCAGGTGTAATTGTCCCATGTCCAAGCTCCCCCTGTTGAACATCTATATTCCCTGTCAAAAAAGCTGCGCAGCCAGGCCAACCAACGACCTGGAGATTCGTACAGGATCTGAAGAGAGTGAATGATGCAGTGCACTCTCGTGCTCCAGTCCAGAAAAAGACAGAATACTGCTATTACAATTATTGGCTAGCCAAGGCCACAGGGCCAGTTTAGCAAAGTTGCAATTTGTCCAAGAGCAAAATCTAAAGAAGGGAAAGCCCTTAGCGCTGACCTAGAACGAAAAAACAAGTAATGGCATTTTTGGGCATGACAGGTTATTGTAGACAATGGTTTCCTGATTATGCATCAAAAACACAACCCTTGCAGGGCATAGCCCATGATCACGGCCTAAAACCGACTGGCGAGGTTACCTGGACAGCTGACGGTTTATGTAGTTTCGAAGAACTAAAAATGTATTTGCCTGCTACACCCACCTTGGGTCAGACCCAAAGAGGCCTTTTGTCCAGATGGTAGATGAAAAAGGGGGGTTTATGTAATCTGTTCTGCTGCAAAAACACGGTCAGAAATTGAGACCTGTAGCCTATTTCTCTATGAAATTAGATGCGGTAGCACAGGGTCTTCCGCATTGTCTTAAAGCTGTGGCTGTAGCAGTGGCTGCGGTTTTGGCCTCCAGACCTTTAGTGGGTTATGGGGAACTGAATCTTCAGGTTATGTAGCCACCAATATGTAGCACCCACCTGGGTGATGCACGGCGGCCATTTTGAGCCAGCATGCTCACCACACATCGGCTGAGGTGGAGAGGGGGGAATGAATGAGCCAATTAAACAGTGATCTTTATCCGTTTTTTCTCATGTAGATGTTGTTCCCACACAGACTGAGTTCTCTGGCTCTTCCGATGAGTCGGTAAGTTAATAGGTTGACCAAAAAATCTATGACCAAAAGTGTGCAGATCAAGCGGCATGACGAGATTTTAAAAATATTAATTCATGCCTGTTGTAATCGTTCAATTTGTGGTGGTTTTTATCGAACTCGGCCATGTTAGCCACTGGCTCATTTTCATTTTGATGCTGAATATCTGCCAAGTGCAACATCTTCAGTTCTTAGCTGAAGATGCAGGCAGTACAGAGTCAGTCAGTGGAGTTTCAAAAGTGCTGATTCACCAATGTGTTTTTTAACACAGCCACAGGTTGAGAGAGAAAACCATCTTTATCTGGAGAGACTGTGGTCAGAGCAGTGGAAGACTCTGGACCTGGAAGGTATGGAGCTCAGAGAGCATTTCTCATGACCCACATTGATTCGTACGTCCCCCTCCCCCCAACCCCCGTATCTGAGCTGTGGACCCACTTTGTGTCTCAGGAAAAATGGAAGCGCTGGAGCAGGACAGAGATGCTCTGGAGGACCAAAACTGCCAGCTGGAGCAGGAGACCTCAGCCCTCCAGGGCAGGGTGTGCAACATGACCGACCTTTGCCAGCAGAAAGAGCAGACGCTTCAGCAGTAAGTCACCAGCACTCGACTGCATCCAGGGGAAGATGGGATCTGGTGGCTTTGCAATGAGACGGGTGCAGGAACCAAGCGTTGATATTACACTCTTGATATTAACGTAGTTTTCATTCCACAAACATCTACAATGTAAATTACAAATGACAGCAAACTTTAGCCTGAGAGCCAGAGCCATGTCGCGTTAGCATTGCTAAGTACATACTGTGTGGAGTTGTGTGTGTGTATGCGAGTGTGTGTGTGGAGTTGTGACTGTGCATGTGTGTGTAGTTGTGTGTGTGAGAGATTGTGTGTGTGTGTGTGTGTGTGTGTATTTGTGTGGTCACAGAGTGCTGGGTTTGTTTCCACAGCTTCCTCAACAGGACCCTCTCCACCTTCGGACTGCGGATGCAGTGAATGGCTGTCCAGGAGCCCCGCCTCTCCCGTGACAGAGACCACGGGCTCGTGGTCAGAGGAGCATCTCTAGTGGTGGAGTATACCACCACCCCTCAGTGACAGAGACCACGGGCTCGTGGTCAAAGGAGGATCTCTAGTGGTGGAGTTTACCCCCCCAGCTCCCGTCTTTTCCCCAACCCCCCTCCAATTCTCATTCCCATTGAATTCCCACTGTGGCATTGGGGTTTATTTGGATTGATTTCAAAGGGATTATTTTAGTTGAGCCTTGAGGTCTTCAATTCATCAGATTTGCACTTAAAGTCCAACTTTTGTCGCCATTTATGGGACAGAGAGGGAATTTTCCACCTTTTTATATTTGCGTAGAGCAAATTGATTCAGCTCAGTGATCTAATCTGGCAAACCAATCTGGCAGTCAGACAATCAGATAGAACACCATCAGCTGACCTGAGGGTTTTTGGTGGTTTTTCGCCCTCTCAAGAGCAAATCTTAGATTAGAGGAGAAAAGTACTAATAACGTCCTGTCGTGCCAAACTCCATCTGCCCTTACGTACAGGATTTTTACAGTGTTTTACACACCAGCTTGTAATCATACTTTTGATCAGTCTGTATGTAGAATCATGCCTGGCCTAGCCGATCATCGCGACATAGGGCTGTTCAATATATACAGGGGTTTGACACCTAGACTAATTGTTTTTGATATTGGGAGCTCTATTAGCCAGCAGGACAGGGCTATTCAGATTCAGATTTCTTTATTGTTACATCTGTGATACTACGTACACCAGAGTAAAAATCTTGGGCCAGGCCCCTCAACTTCGCAGCATCAGAATACACACAGAAATAGCACACTTTGTAAACAAAATAGAAATAGAATAGATAAATAATATAAAATATAAGGTAACAAAATAATTTTAAGTAGCAGCAAGTGGACTAGGGTCACAAGGCACAGTGCGGGAGTGAGTAGTGTGAGTGTGTGTGTGTGTGTGTGTGCGCGCGGGCGTGTGTGATTGTCGCCTGCGCGTGCTGAGTCTGTGCAGGTGTGTCTGTGCTCAGTCCACCTGGATGTGCAAAATGGCAGTTGGCTAGCTAGGCTAGGAGTTCAGTAGCCTGACAGCTTGGTGGAAGAAGCTGTCTCTGAGCCTACTGGTCCTGGCCTGGAGACTGCGGTACCGTTTGCCTGATGGTAGCAGCTGGAATACGCTGTGGTTGGGGTGGCTGGGGTCTTTGATGATGCTGTGGGCTCTGCTGGCACATCGGCTGCTGTACAGTTCCTGGATGGAGGGGAGGGGCGTGCCTCCGCTGATGTGTTGAGCGGACTGCACCACCCTCTGCAGTGCCTTGCGGTTGAGGCCTGAGCAGTTTCCGTACCACGCGGTGATGTTGCCGGTCAGGATACTCTCAGTAGTGCCTCTGTAGAAGGCCCGCAGGATCTTGGGCCCCATTCCGAACTTTTTCAGCCGCCTGAGGTAGAAGAGGCGTTGTTGTGCCTTCTTGACTACGTGGCCAGTGTGGGCGGACCAGGACAGGTCCTCAGTGATGTGGACGCCGAGGAACCTGAAGTCACTGACCCGCTCCACAGTGGACCCGCCGATGGTGAGGGGCTCCTGCCTCTCTCTCTCCTTCCTGTAGTCCACGATGAGCTCCTTGGTCTTATCAACGTTGAGAGAGAGGTTGTTCTCCTGACACCATTGTGCCAGGTTGCTGACCTCTCTCCTGTAGGCCGTCTCATTATTGTCCGTGATCAGGCCTATCACCGTTGTGTCATCGGCGAACTTGATCACCCTGGTGGAGCTGTGCGTGGCCACGCAGTCGTGGGTGTACAGGGAGTAGAGGAGAGGGCTCAGGACGCAACCCTGGGGGGCCCCGGTGTTGAGGGTCAGAGGGGCGGAGGTGATGGGGCCCATCCTCACCACCTGGCGCCGGTCCGACAGGAAGTTCAGGATCCAGCCGCAGAGGCTGGGGTTCAGCCTCAGGTCCCAGAGCTTGGTGTTGAGCCTGGAGGGTATTATGGTGTTGAACGCTGAACTGTAGTCCACGAACAGCATTCTCACATAGGTGTTCCTCTTCTCCAGGTGGGTGAGGACGGTGAGGAGTGCGGTGGAGATGGCGTCGTCCGTGGATCTGTTCCGTCTGTATGCGGGTGGTAGGGGTCCAGGGTGGGCGGTAACAGGCTACAGATGTACTTTTTGACTAGCCTCTCGAAGCATTTGCTCACGATGGGTGTGAGTGCGACAGGGCGCCAGTCATTTAAGCCTGTTACCTTGGTCTTCTTTGGCACCGGGACAATGGTGGCTGACTTGAAGCAGGCGGGGACTATCCCAGTGGAGAGGGATAGGTTGAATATGTCTGTGAATGGGCCTGCCAGCTACGACGCACACACCTTGATCACTCGACCCGGGATCTCGTCAGGTCCGGCCGCTTTGCGGGGGTTGACGCGCATAAATTCCTTCCGTACCTCATCCTCAGTGAGGACGAGGGCGGAGCTCGTGTCTGCGGAGGTTGGTGCTCTCGCCGGCGTACTGTCGTTCACCTCGAAGCGGCTGAAGAAGTTGTTCAGCTTGTCCGGGAGGGTGGCGTCGTTGACAGCTGTGCAGGGTTTCTTTTTAAAGTCTGTGATGGTGTGCAGGCCCTGCCACAGGCTGCGTGGGTCGTTGTTGCTAAGCTGGCCCTCCAACTTCGCCCTGTATTCATGCTTGGCGTCTCTGATCGTCCTCCGGAGCTCGTAGCGGGCTGTTTTCACTACTGCCTGGTCTCCGGAGGCGAATGCCGTGTCCCTCTCTCTCAGAGCGGCTCGCACGGCGCTGTTGAGCCAGGGTTTTTTGTTTGGGAACGTGCGGACAGTTTTTGTCGGGACGTCGAGTTCGAGGCAGTTCAGAACGTACCCAGACACGGCTGACGTGTATTCGTTTACATCATTGTTTGACGCTTCACGAAACATCCGCCAGTCCAGGCCGCTCGTTCTGTCCTGTAGGGCGGCGTCCGACTTGTCCGACCAGCAGTGTACTGTCCTTGTGGTGGGGGGTGACCGTTTCAGCTTCTGCCTATAGGCAGGCAGGAGCAAGACGGAAGAGTGATCAGATTTGCCAAATGGGGCACGCAGGAGTGGTTTGTAGGCATCCCGGAAGGGGGAATAGCAGTGGTCTAAAATGTTATTACCCCGAGTGTTCATATTGATGTGCTGGTAGTATTTAGGCAATACTGTCCGCAGGGACGTCTGGTTGAAGTCCCCCGCGATTACAATGGCGCCGTCTGGGTGTTTGTTCTCAGTCTGACTGATCATACCACACAGTTCTTTCAGCGCCAGCTCCTTACTAGCTTGCGGTGGTATGTACACGGCTACCATAACAATAACGGTAAATTCCCGTGGTAGCCAGAAGGGCCGACAAGTCACTGTGAGGTATTCTAGGTCGGATGAGCAGAATGATATGGGGGGGATATGCTATTAGAAGCACACCAGTCCATGGAGACCATTATAGCCACCCCTCCCCCTCTGTTCTTACCGGTGAGTTCCTTTGTTCTGTCTGCGCGGAATACACAGAATCCAGGTGTAAATATTGCGTCATATTAAAAAATACATTGCAGCACTTCTTTTTGGGTGATTTGGAGTGCCTTTTCGTCGCAAGCTAATGCAAGCTACTTATCGAACATTGTCTGAGGAGGATTTTTCTACATTTCTGATTTACAACAAAAAATCTATTAATATTCCTGAAATATGTTGTTGACATTAATAAAGTTAAAGAATAAATAAAATGTATATTTCACCTCAGGGGAAAGCTAGGTCTGGCTTTGCCTTCAAATCTCATTGTCTAACGTTACTCAGCAGAAACCTTAGAATCACGACTTTCCGATTTGAGCACTGGCAAATAATATGAGATTTTTTAAATTAGGTTAATTAGACAAAAAGCAAACCTTGTCTTTTACTCTCTCTATAGGGTATATGTCGAGCATCACGTGACCAAACCGGAAGACGTGCTGGCTCACTTCCGCCAGTCAACAAGGTCAATGTGATAATTAAATAAAACAATAGCACGGGTTGTTAATACTGTACCTTATAATGATCAATTTTATTTTGAGAGACCTGATGAATAACATACTATTATGCCACTAGATAATCAATGATTTACAAGAAACTATAATACCGTTACCCCAATAACCTTCCCTATACTCGTTTTTCAGCTGAAATGTATTAGACCGAACCAACAACACTGAACTTGAACAGCTGTTATTTTGGACTTATGCCTTTATCAAACTTCTCAAAATGGGAATGCTGGTATAAATCGTGCCTTTTAATCATGACGATTAGATAGATTAGATAGTCAAGAGGGTCCTGGTCGTATTGCCAGATTAGCCTTTATACCTTGAGAAGTTTGACATAACGTTACCATCCTTGAACTGGAACTGATGGTGAACGCGAACAGATCAACCTTATGCGAACCATCGCTATCCTCAGGCTGTGGGGCTTCTCGCTCTTTTGCATAGACCTGTGACAGGCTGCCCTGGTGCGAACATCGGCAGTCATCCTGTCTTTGTTTGACACTGGTGAAAAGACCTACATAGGTAACTGTTATTGAGCAACCGACCAGCTAACGCTAACGCTAGGTAATAGGCAGCAGGCACAGGTACTTAAAACATTTCGTTAGTACTAGCTAGCTAACACTAACGATAAGTATTAGACAGCAGGCACAGGTAGGCTACTTTAAAAAAATGTTGTTAGTACTAGCTAGCTAACGCTAACGCTAGGTAATAGACAGCAGGTACTTAAAAAATTTCGTTAGTACACTCATAATCATGGATATAGGAGGAAGCGTATAGCTTAAACCCCTTGTCCTGTAAACACCTTGTATAGAACAACGCCATTATCTCGTCTACCGGAAATGGCCCGCCACGTTTAGCAAAACACGGAAGTCCGTTGCGCATAACCCCCATTACTCTCAGTCTACATGGAAGTACCATCCCACTTCTATTGACATGGTAACAAGGTGCGAGTTTCGGGGAGGGGCGATGCCATGTGTGGAAACGCGGGTGTAAACGACACATAAGATATATTTTATTTGCCATGTTTTCAAATAGCCTACTCGTGAAAATATATCTATGTAAAAATACTTTTCAAACAGCCTAAAGTATTATGCGAAGCTTATATAGCATCTTGTTTGTGTTGTTTACGTTTGAGATCTGCCAGCAATAGCCTGTGTATGCTGATATTTATTTTATTTTCCGTGTTTTCAAATACTCGTGAAAATATATGAATTCTGCATCTTGTGACGTTATACATATTCCGTTTGTTGTAACGTTACAAATTGCAATAGGCACTCAAGATCTATGTAAAAATACTTTTCACATTGCAAATAAAATGTTTTTAATTTCAAATGTAAATTACACAAATGGGGTCTGGCTAGGTGGCAAGTGGTTATCTTTACAAAATACTGAAGTTCTGAAAACATTGTAGGTACAGATCGTTTGTTAGAACACAAAAGATAACATAATCTGGAATGCCCTCCACCCTCCCCCCACATATCCGACGCCAGACACCATAACAAAATGTAAATCATACCTCAAAACTCACCTGTTCAAACTGTCCGGTATGACACAGTACATGAAAGCAAAGCCAATAAAGTGGGGTTTCAAGTTATTTGTACGGCGTGACTCTAGCACTGGGTATACTGTGGATTGTTCTGTGTACCCAGGAAAGAACTACTTTTGGATAGGACAAGGAGGACTTACATATGACACTGTAATGTCACTTGTGATTACTTGGATTCTGGATATCATGTGTACATGGACAATTTCTCTCAAACCTTTGAGAGAGAGATGGCCCATCTGACAGATGGCCCATCTGACAGATCGTAGAGGTGTGGAGAACCCTCAGGTGTGGATCATGAATATTCAGGAAATTAGCAAATAGCCCTCCCACAGCCGGAAATACATTTGACCAGTTCTGATAAAACCAGGTTTTTAGCTATTTAGATCTCAGATGTGCGAAACTATTTTAACATCCTTACATAACCAAGACCTTGATTAACCCCCTGAGGTTGACGGGATCGCTGACGATCCCAGCAGCAATAAAAGTATATTACTATTTCTAACTTCGCGATATTTTATCATACACACGCGGCAAAAACATTGACAGAAACCTTAGAATCGCAACTTTCCGATTTGAGCACTGGCAAATAATATGGGATTTTTTTAATTAGGTTAATTAGACCAAAAGTAAACCTTGCCTTTCACTCTCTGTTTCACCTGGAAGTACCGTCCCCCTTCTATTGACATGGTAACTAGGTGCTAGTTTTGGGGAGGTGTGTGGGGAGGGGCGTGGGGCCATGTGTGAAAACGCCGGCGTAAACAACAAAATATATGAATTCCGCGTCTTGTGACTACATATTCCGCTTGTTGCAACGTAACAAATTGCAATAGGCACTCAAGATCTATGTAAAAATACTTTTCAAACAGCCTAAAATGTTATAAAAAATCTTATGTAGCATCTTGTCTGTGTTTACGCTTGTGATCTGCCAGCAACAGTCTGTGTATGCTGACATTTATTTTATTTCCCTTGTTTTGAAATACTTGTGAAAATATATGAATTCCGCATCTTGTGACTACATATTCCGCTTGTTGCAACGTAACAAATTGCAGTAGGCACTCAAGATCTATGTAAAAATACTTTTCAAACAGCCTAATTTTTTTTTTTTAAAGCTATTCACTGTAATGCTCTGATGTATTGTGTGTCCTTACGACCTTTTGATTTTTATGTTTACAGTGACGACGATGCAGAAGACAAAGCACGTACTCCTCCAGCAAAAAAGCCACACAGGACTCCTATACAAAGGTATGTGTCTTATGTGCATTATTGTTAGGCTGTATGACGTGTAATATGTGGCATTCCTCTGCCAGATGTGATGTTTGTATTCTGTAGAGATTTGTGTATGATGTAAATATCACATTTCCTAATGCCTATTCCCTATGCCTGGCTTCTGTTGGTCGCAAGAAATGCATACTCTTTAAGATGTCGGAGAAACAACAGTGCACTCCATGGGAGTGCAAGGTTTGTGATGTTCCCTTGTGTCTACAGTTGACCAGAAATGTTTTGAGAAGTGACACCAAAGACTGTAAAAAACAGATGTTTTAATGTTTCACCGTGTTTTAATTTTGATTTTTTTGTATATAGGTTGTGTGCTGTTTTCAATAAATCTTCCAAAATGAAAAAAGCTCCTTTTTTTCTGTCTTCTGCATGGCTCACTGACTTGTTTACTCTGATGGCTTTTGTCTTTGTCTGATGGCCTTTGAGAGAGAGATGGCCCATCTGACAGATCTTCGAGGTGTGGACAATGAATCATGAATATTCATGAAATTAGCATATAGCCCTCCCACAGCCTGAAATAAATGTGACCAGTTCTGATAAAAACAGGTTTTTAGCTATTTAGATCTCAGATGTGCTAAACTATTTTCACACCCTTACATAATCAAGACCTTGATGAACAAACGCACATTGGCAAAACAATTCGTCACTATAGTTTAGTGTGTGCTTTCACAACTTTTATGACGGCAGAAAAATGTACTCTTTATAACTTGTGTGTTTGTAGATCTATTTACAAGCTGCATATGCTACTGACCAAAATATTGATAGCATATAAATGTAGCTGTGATTGTCCTTCAAATAAAAATACTTTGGAGTAAGTGTGTGTTAAGTTGATGAAATTGAGATAAATATCAGACCACGCCAAAATCACAAAGCTTCTCTGAATTAAGCACGGACCTGTGGGGGTGAAACATTTAATTCTCAAGGTACTGATATCAGGAATTAGACCTCCTGGTGTGAGAAACTCAATTTCTGATGACATTAATCGTAATTCCTGAAATGAAAAATTCTCATTTTTGATATGTGGAATTGGAGTTTGCGATGTCAGGATGTGCCTGAAGTGCAATTTGCGGAGAGTAACCTAACTGCCTCCTCTCCTTACCGCAGTACTGGTGTGTGTATATGGCCCAGAGACCACCTCTGACTGTCCCTTCCTCGCCTTGAATATCTTCTCAGGAACCTGGCATGCATCCTGGGCCAAGCATGTAAGTATGCATTCCATTCATTACCAACAATAGCCAACAATTACGAACAAAGGCCTGTTAGTAAGTGTATTGTGTGTGTATTAGTGGTGGTTGAATGAGGTATGACACTAAAAATGGGTACCAGTAACTCACTGATTTTAACCTATCATTGTGCTTTGTTGTGAAGATCAAAACTTTTTGATTGGTTCAAATATGTAATTGATTTACAGCTAATTGTAGCTCCACCCATCTTTGGTGTTGTGATACTTCATTATGTGTCACTGTTCTCACTGCATCACTAGTATGTGTGTGTATATAAATATATATATATATTATATCTATGCATATCATTCTTTTTTTTCTGTTGCTAGGCCTCGGAGAGACCGACAAAAATATGTTCCCCTAAACAGTTAGACACATTTTTTAAGACTTTTCCAATCTTGGAAACTCCCATGAAACAGCTGGGTGTGAACACAATGAAAGGTGAACTTCTCACCCCTTAATACATTTTCAGTGGCGGGGTGCTGATGGGTTGACCAGACCTGGTTCAAATACATATTTGAAATACTTCAAAATCTAATTTCTTTAGACATTGGTAAAAATGTAACTCCTGCAGATCCCTGAGAATTTTCAACCAAACTTTTGGTAAAAATAGATATTTGTTTAAAAATGGTCAGTTATCTGCAGGAATTTGACCATTCTTTAGGGGTAAAGTATTTTAAATATTATTTTAAAATTAAATATTAGATATTATTATAAAATAAATATTATCAAAATAATTATTTGACCCAGGTCTGGTGTCTTGCTTGTATTACATAAATGCAACTTCCCGAACACTGCAGGTAATTGTAAATGTAATTGATTCAGCTCAGCTCTTGATCGCTAGGCCTAATTGTGGGCTTCAGATCCAGGGTCTGATGTCTAAAATGTGAAACTTCTTGTTTGAAAGCAGAGGGGGATTCCATGGATGTTAGCAGAGTACTCCTTCAGCTGAAGCACTATTGGCCTGATTGTGCTAACTGGGTAAGTCCGTTATATTCTACAATGCGCATTTCATTTCTTGAATGTTCTTGAAAATTGTTTATAAGTATGCATTTATCTAAGAAATGATCTTACGGCTGTGTTTACTTGTTTTCTGGATTTCTTTGGCTAAAGTGTACCAGTTCTGCTATAAGCAACAGGTATACTTTAGCCAAAAGGAATTGCTGTTTTGTCAATTTGGTGAATTGTAGTATTCATTTTCACTTAGTGTGTTAAATATTTGTGATTGATTGAGGATATATGAAATAAGAAACATAAGAATACATAATGATGAGAATGGGCCGTTCGGCCCATCTAGGCTCATCATGTCCTAATCTAAAGAGTATCTAGTACTACATCTAGCCTGGACTTGAATAGCCCAAGTGTTTCTGCCTCTACTACCTGACCTGGCAAGCTGTTCCAGGCATTGACAACTCTCTGTGTAAAGAAAAATGTCCTAATATCTGTGAGGAATTTGCCTTTAACTAATTTCCACCTGTGGCCTCTTGTTCTGCTGATCCCACTTATCTTAAAAAATAAAATAAAATACTAACCCTTCAGACACCAGGACAATATTTGAGGATTACTGACAACAAGAAACGTCCATTTACAAAATTCCTTTCATAGGACTGTATGTTTTGATGAGCAACATTGAAGTTGTGTTGAAAATCCTCAAGGATCTAATGGAGTTGTTTTCAAATTTTACCAGCATCTTTGTTACGTGCGGTAAATGCAGACCTGGACCCAAAAGCGGACTCGACACGGAGATGGTATTTGCGCTCCGCTCAGGAGGCGTTTAATCAAGGAACAAATAAAAGTGACGGAAACAAGCCGTCCAAAAACAAACAGGCAAAACAGGATTAGCCGAGCGGCTAAATAAACAAGAAACAGGGAATCCAAAAACAACCGGCAAAAAACAGGAAAGCCGTGCGGCTACTAAACAAGAAACAAAATAAACACAGGCAGATTCAGGAATATTCGCGAAGTCAGGAACAGGTAACCAAATGAAAGCAGTGCTAGAAAAACTAGTACGCAAAGGCAATGGGCTAAACGAGTGCCGGGTTTAAATAGGCAAAAGCATTAACTAATAAGGGCAGCGTGCAGAATGTGTAGGGGAAAACAAATGTGACAGGCTGAAACGAGAACGAGGGAACAAGAAACAGATTGGGGCAGCGGTGTAACAGAACCCCCCCCTCAACGGGAGCCTCCTGGCGACCCACCAGGCCTGTTCTTCTGAGGGTGGGTTCGGTGGAAGTCCCGAATGAGGGAAGGGTCGAGGATGAGCTGGCGGGAAACCCAGCTCCTCTCCTCGGGGCCATAACCCTCCCAGTCCACCAAATATTGGTGGCCCCGACCCCTGCGCCGAATGTCCAGGATGCGCCGGACGGTGTATGCTGGGGCGTTGTCGATGATCCGGGGGGGCGGAGGGGGAACGGCCGGAGGGCACAGTGAGCTGGTAGTGACAGGTTTGATCTTCAAGACGTGAAAGACGGGGTGAATCTTGAGGGCTGGAGGGAGTTTGAGTTTGACAGCAGAGGGGTTGATGATAGACTGTACCTTGTATGGACCGATGTAACGTGGCTGGAGTTTCTTGGAGGTGGACTGGAGGGGAATGTCAGTGGTGGAGAGTCAGACTTGCTGTCCCGGAGAGTATTGGGGGGCTGCGGTGCGGTGGCGGTCCGCCAGGCGTTGAGTGCGCGCGGTGGAGCGAGCGGAGAGCAGAGCGGGTGTCCTCCCAAATCCGAATACAGCGCCGGATGTGGGTTTGCACAGACGGGACGGAGATCTCCTCCTCCTGGGCCGGGAACAGGGGGGGCTGATACCCTAGGGAGCACTCGAAGGGGGAGAGACCGGTGGCAGAGCTGGTTAGGGAATTGTGCGCATACTCAACCCAGGGTAGCAGATTTCTCCAGGAGGAGGGGTTCTGGTCTGTGATGCACCGCAGTGCAGTCCCCAGGTCTTGGTTGGCCCTCTCGGTCTGGCCATTCGTCTGGGGGTGGTAGCCGGAGGACAGGCTGACGGAGGCCCCCAGGGCCTGGCAAAACGACTTCCAGACGTGGGAGGAAAACTGGGGACCACGGTCCGACACAACGTCGACGGGGATCCCATGTAAGCGAACCACGTGCTGGACCAGGAGCTCTGCGGTCTCTGAGGCTGAGGGAAGCTTGGGAAGGGGAACGAAATGGACCGCTTTGGAGAATCGGTCGACAATGGTCAAAATAGTGTCGTTACCTTCAGAGGGGGGGAGTCCACAGACGAAGTCCAGACCAATGTGACTCCAAGGATGACCTGGGATGGGTAGGGGACGGAGGAGACCGCTGGCGGGCTGGTGGGATGCCTTGCTCCTGGCGCAGGTGGTGCAGGCCAGTACGAACTCCCGGGCGTCCGCGGCCATGGACGGCCACCAAAAGCTGCGTTTGAGCAGCGACAGGGTGCGCTGGAACCCGGGGTGGCAGGCCAGACGGGAGGAGTGCGTCCACTGCAGGACCTGGGAACGGACGGAAACAGGGACAAACAGGTGAGGGCTGGGGTTAGGTCTGGGGTCAGGTTGAGTGGCCTGGGCCTCCCTGATCTGCCTCTCAATTCCCCAGGTCACTGCAGCAACCACACAGGAGGGGGACAGGATGGTGTCGGGACTCGTCTGTCCGGTTTTGGAGGAGAATTGGCGGGAGAGGGCGTCGGGTTTTAGGTTAAGGGATCCGGGTCTGTATGTGATGGTGAAGTTGAAGCGGCCAAAGAACAGTGCCCACCGGGCCTGGCGAGAACTGAGTCTCTTGGCCGACTGGATATATGCCAGGTTTTTGTGGTCGGTCCAGACGATAAATGGGTGTTCCGCTCCCTCCAACAAATGTCGCCACTCCTCCAGGGCGAGTTTGACCGCCAGCAACTCCCGATTCCCAACGTCGTAGTTGCGCTCGGCGGGGGACAGCCTACGGGAGTAGAAGGCGCAAGGATGGAGCTTTTGGTCCTTACCCGAGCGTTGGGACAAGATGGCCCCCACCCCGGAGTCCGAGGCATCCACCACGAACTGACGAGACACCTCAGGATGGACCAGGACAGGAGCGGAAGTGAAGCGGTTCTTTAAACCGATGAAGGCGGCTTCAGCTTCAGGGTTCCAGGAGAAGGGGATGGATGGGGAGGTGAGTCGGGTGAGGGGTTCAGCTACCCTGCTGTAGTCCCGAATGAATCGCCGGTAAAAGTTTGCAAACCCCAGGAATCGTTGCAATTCCTTTACCGATGACGGTTGAGGCCACTCCACCACCGCCTGGATCTTGGCCGGGTCTGGTCTCACCTGTCCACACTCCACGATGTACCCCAGGAAGCTCACCGACGAGGCGTGGAATTCGCACTTCTCCGCCTTGACAAACAGTTGGTTCTCCCACAACCTCTCCAAGACCTGCCGGACATGGGTAGTGTGTTCCTGTAGGTTGCGGGAGAAAATTAAAATGTCGTCAAGGTAGACGAAGACAGAGCGGTTGAGAAAGTCCCGGAGCACATCGTTGACCAACGCCTGGAACACAGCGGGGGCATTGGTGAGCCCGAACGGCATCACCAGGTACTCGAAGTGGCCCAGGGGGGTGTTGAACGCCGTCTTCCACTCGTCCCCTTCCCGGATTCGAACAAGGTGGTAGGCGTTACGGAGGTCCAATTTAGAAAAAATAGTGGCCTCCTGTAGAGGTTCGAATGCGGAGTTGATGAGAGGTAGAGGGTACTTGTTTTTAACGGTGATGGCGTTGAGGTTGCGGTAGTCGATGCAGGGACGGAGTGACTTGTCCTTCTTGGCCACAAAGAAGAACCCTGCACCGACTGGGGATGAGGAGGGTCGGATGATGCCTGCCGCCAGTGAGTCATGAATATATGACTCCATCGCTGCTCTCTCCGGCCGCGAGATGTTGAAGAGGCGACCGGAAGGCAGGGGAGCCCCGGGAAGCAGGTCGATGCCGCAGTCATAGGGCCTATGAGGGGGCAACGAAGAGGCTCGGCTCTTGCTGAACACCTCCGCCAGGTCGTGATACATGGGGGGAACCGAGGACATGTCTGGAGGAACCAACCTGGCGGGAGGTGAAGCACCCTCCGTGGGTGCTCGAGCCGAGCCGACTGGAGGCAAGTGGCGTGACAGTAGGGACTCCAGCTCTGGATCTTGCTGGTGATCCAGTTCAGATGAGGGTTGTGGAGTTGGAGCCAGGGTTGGCCGAGAAACAGAGGGGACTGGGGTGAGGAGATGACCAGGAGCTGAATGGTCTCACGGTGGTTGCCGGACAGGATGAGCTGTAGGGGTTCGGTGGTGTGAGTGACCTGGGCTAGGAGGTTCCCATCCAGTCCGTGGACCCGGAGAGGGACGGCAAGAAGACGAGTGGCGATGCCAGCCTGTCGCACTAGCTGGGCATCAATTAAATCTCCATCCGCCCCGGAGTCCACTAGGGCACACAGCGACAGGTGTTGACGGTTCCAGTTGAGCGTGGCCTTCAACTGGAAGCGAGACTGGGCGGTTGTGGAGCCCTGGGTGTGGCTCACCAGTAGGCCCAGTTTTACTGGTGAGCCTGGGCTTTTGGTCGCGACGGGCAGGTGGCCAGGTAGTGGCCCGTGTTACCACAATAGAGGCAAACTCCCGCCTTGAGTCTCCGCTTGTGTTCCTCTGGGGAGAGGTGAGCTCTGCCCAGCTGCATGGGCTCTTCAGTTGCAAGCCCCGGGGCTGACCATTGCTCGGTGGTTCGGGAGAGGAAGGAATCAGGAGGTGACGGAGAAGAAGAGCTCGCTGGGGTGAGGTGACCGGTCTTCTCCCTCCGACGCTCCGCAAGCGGTTGTTGACCCTGATGGCAAGGGAAACCAGAGCGTCGAGGAGTCAGGGTAGTCCCTCGTAGCCAGCTCGTCCTTCACCACTTCACCTAACCCGTTCCGGAAGGCCCCTTGGAGCGACGCGTCATTCCAAGCGGATTCCGCCGCCAGGGTTCTGAACACCACCGCGTACTCCGCCACGCTGCGGTCCCCTTGACGGAGATGGAATAAGCGCTGGGAGGCATCCTTCCCACCCACCGGGTGATCAAAAACCTTCCTCATTTCTGTCACGAATGTGGAGTACTGGGAACTGGCTGGGAGCTGGCTGTCCCAGATGGCAGTGGCCCACTCCAGCGCCCTACCCCCAAGGCAGCCCATGATGAATGCGATCCTTGCCGGCTCAGAGCCATATGAAGATGGTTGTAGGTGGAAGATGAGGTCGCATTGCATGAGAAACCCTTGCAGTTCCCCAAATCGCCATAATAGCGATCCGGTGGGGAATGCGGGGTTCCCTGGGTTGTCCAACCGGCAGGCTGGCAGGCGGCGATGACGCAGGGGGGTTGGGAGAAGTCGTCTGCGTCAGAAGAGAGACGTTGGAGCTGAGTTGGGACACCTGTTCTCCCACCTGAGAAATATGGCCTCCCATACTCCTCAGTGCCTCCATAGTCTCCTTCATGTGTCGCTCCTGCTGGTCTATACGAGCCTCCTGGCAGGCGAGTAGGTGGTGGAGCGCAGTCGAGTCTGCTGGGTCCATAATGGCCTTTGCGTTCTGTTACGTGCGGTAAATGCAGACCTGGACCCAAAAGCGGACTCGACACGGAGATGGTATTTGCGCTCCGCTCAGGAGGCGTTTAATCAAGGAACAAATAAAAGTGACGGAAACAAGCCGTCCAAAAACAAACAGGCAAAACAGGATTAGCCGAGCGGCTAAATAAACAAGAAACAGGGAATCCAAAAACAACCGGCAAAAAACAGGAAAGCCGTGCGGCTACTAAACAAGAAACAAAATAAACACAGGCAGATTCAGGAATATTCGCGAAGTCAGGAACAGGTAACCAAATGAAAGCAGTGCTAGAAAAACTAGTACGCAAAGGCAATGGGCTAAACGAGTGCCGGGTTTAAATAGGCAAAAGCATTAACTAATAAGGGCAGCGTGCAGAATGTGTAGGGGAAAACAAATGTGACAGGCTGAAACGAGAACGAGGGAACAAGAAACAGATTGGGGCAGCGGTGTAACAATCTTAAGAGTTAAAGTACTTCAAATACACATTTCACCCAGGTCTGGCCCAGGTTTGGTATTGAGATGGGCTCTGATTGGCCCAGTGTGGCTCCAGAGCAGGGGTTTGGACACGCTTCAGGTCATCACATTCATCCTGGGGGAATGGCGTCCAAGCCCCCACTTGCTGTTTTGGTTTGCGGTGGTCACCTTCTTCATCATGATGGGCCTGGGTGTGAGCGCCAGAAAGTCTGGTCAAAGCCAGGAGAGACTGGAGGCTTAAAACGTGAAGATCCAGGAGCTGGAAGGTCAGCTGCACAGAGTTGCTCATACTGTCTAGTAATTGCTTGTGATTGAAAAGTGAGGGGTCATGAAATCAAAAACAGACGGAGCTACCGTATGCTATTAGTGATCCATTGATTTGAATCAATCATTGTTTTTTGCTGTGGAAAGAAAAGCATTTTGATTGAGTCAAACAAGTCAGTGATTGACAGCTCGTTGTAGCCCCGCCCATTATGAAACATTGCTCTCTTTCAGTACTAACTGCCACATTCCCGCTTCACCTGAGTCACCACTGCTTTGTGCTCCAGAGAAAATCAGGATTCTGGAGAGCGAGAAAGGCTGTGTGGAGCTATGAGCAGAAACCCTGCAGCAGAGGCTGTAAGCCCAGCTCACTCTACAGCAGTAAGCTTTTGCTGAAACTCAGCTCACTGACTGATAAAAATCCCCCAAAAACATTATGATGGCCATTTCTCAATTGAATTGAATTGAAGTAGCAGCTCATTTCCTGGATTGACTGAAATTAATGGAATATTTGAAGAACAGGGAAGATGTGGACACGTATTCCATGGGCCAGAGCCACTTGTTTTGCATACAATTGGTTGAAAATAAACTACATCAAAAAACAGCAGTTTTACATGATGTTTTCAATTTCAAAATGGAAGATTGTAACACAAGAGGAAGCGAGAGTACATGTACATTTTAAGCAGTTGGCAGACACTCTTATCCAGAGCGATTTACAAGATGTGCATTAATACATGGTAGGAGCAATCATTGTACGAGCAAGAGATCAGTGCAGTAATACAACAGAGTATACAGAGTATAATCTATAAGATTAAAAGCACTGACAATCAACGTTTTTGTTGTACGCTCCTGTCTTTTAGCAGTAACTTTAAATGGAGCTCTCAGTTAGTTTTGGAGTATGTTCCATCGTTCATAGACCTTCCTAATATATTATGCCCTGCGTGTTTCAGGACTCTGGACTCTGAAAACAATGACAGAGAGTCCAAAGTGAAGGAGGTGATTAGATCTCAGACACGGGAGATGCAGGAGCTGAAAGAGGAGCTTGAACAAACCGAGAGCCTCTTTAAGACTGAGGTGAGTGAATCAACCCAGGATTACAATACTGTCCTATCATGACCATTATCATAATACATAATTATAATCATTACCTACAATCAACCCAGGATTACAATACAGTCCTATCATGATCATTATCATAATACATAATAATAATAATCATTACTGTTAGCTTCTTCCGAAGAGACGACCAGGAGACTCAGCAGTCTGACTTGAAATGCAAGTTTATTACACACAGCAGTCCACAGCGAGTTGGTAGAGAGTCTAAAGTAAATCAGTCTCTTACCTGAATATATACATAGGGATAGATGATGAGTTTCAGCCGAGCCTTTGTATTGCTAACAAGGCACCAGCAAGGAAGTCAGGAAGTGACACACCCCCATTCAATGAGTCTCTCACCTGAATATATGCATAGGGATAGATGATGAGTTTCAGCCGAGCCTTTGTATTGCTAACAAGGCACCAGCAAGGAAGTCAGGAAGTGACACACCCCCATTCAATGAGTCTCTCACCTGAATATATGCATAGCCTTTGTTTTGCTAACAAAGCACCAGCAAGGAAGTCAGGAAGCTCATTGAATAGAAGAGACACTGTTTGCTGACAAAGCATTGGTGATAAAAGACAGGAACTTACTGTCTAATCAACTCACTCATTCCTATACAGATGACCTCCCAAAATGGCACAGTTACAGACAGAATACACAATTCCTTCATTACCTACAATCAACCCAGGATTACAGTACAGTCCTATTATGACCATTATCATAATACATAATCATAATCATAATAATGACCTACAATCAACCCATGATTACAATACAGTCCTATTATGACCATTATCATAATACATCATCATAATCATTACCTACAAAGAAACTATCAATTTGGTTCTTTTTTTGTGTTTTGTTTTTCATCACCCAGGTATATGTACTGTTACTGTCTCAGCGGCAAATAAAACTAGCTCAAAACTCCATGTATCAAATCCTTATGTTGTGCTGGTGAGTAAAAACCAACACAACACAAAATTCATAAAAATGACTTTTTGTTCAGGCCCATTCGTTTTTTTGCGCAACACACATATACAGTACCGCACACTTTTCTTACCAGAGCGACATATGTAGCACACTCATGTTACAAGAGTCACATTTGTGACATTTGCTGTGATTCTTATAGCGGTCTGTTGCTGTAAACATGCTCCTTAATATGTTTATTTATTTATTTGTGTGGTGCCCCAAATGTTTTTGATTATTGAGTAAAAGGTTCTGATTGGTTGTTCTAACTGTTACTCCCCCCAGATGATATACCACGCGCACAGATGAAGGACATTTTGGTAAGGACACAATCACGAACATAACTCAAAGCATGGCATTTTGTGATTGGATGTTTTTGGACCTAATGCTCATTGGCTCTTCTCTGTTGTCTTCCGATGGATGTCCGTATAGCGGAGCAGAACCTGGAAGTTGAGAGGGAGGAGTCTGAAATCCTTCGGGAGAAGTGAGTTTTGTTTGGGGGAGGGGCCAGAGTTGGTTAAAGACTTGATCGCCATTTTTCTGAGGTAGTGAAGGTATACTCAGTGGGTTTGGGATTCAGAATTTTTATTTTGCTGACTGCTGTGAGGAAATGTTGTGCGCAATACCAGTAATGCATAGGGGCACACAAAGCTACGATAGGGCATACAAAACTGCATTTTCACACTGTCTACTTGCATACTAGTTTACTAGTAACGGCATACTCCAACTGCAAATGGTGTCGACTGTTGCAATCCAAGTAATCTGATTTTTGCCAATAGAAGGAGTGTTGTCCTCTCTGGACCAAATGGATGATGTTGTCTAGCAGGGTGCAAAATTGGCCGCTGTCTGATTGATGTCAGCGTTCAACTGGAAGAAATAAAGAGTCCCCTGTTCGTGAGCTCTGTCAAGAAAGGTGAGCGTGCGCGTGCTCATCAAAGCTTTTACCCTTCCTGCCATGTTCACATGGTGCCAGAAATACACTCTGTGCTCCAGCCTCTGTATAGTTGGTAGGAGTTTTCAGTGTTCCTGTGAATGGTGCTAAGAATTTAAAAAGGATCTTCCTTATTAACATTGTCCAATGGAATTTAAATGATTAACATCCTCCAACAGAACTTAAATTATTAACATCATCAAATGGAACTTAAATGATTAGCATCATCCAAAGGAACTTAAATTATTAAAATCATCCATCATCCATTGTCTCTGCCCTACCCAGCAAGGTATTAATAACTGGGAATATATTATAAAGACTGGTCATTTATTTGCTTTTATTTATATTCATGTCTTTTGCCAGTGGTTTGATTGTCGCAGCTAGAAAACTAGTGATTGAAAGCGACTATAAATCAGTGCTGTGGTCCACTGTTGATATTGTACTGTTGGTAGCTATCAACGGATCAACAAAATACATACACAAACCACGTTAAGCCACGTTTTTACTTTTGAGATGAAGTCACAAAAACGAATGCGTCTCTTAATATCCTGCCTGTTTATGCCTCAGGAGAGGTCCTGTTGAGGAACAGGAAAACTCAGATAAAAGACAGGCTCAACTTAGAAATGAAGAACAAACATGCACTGGGAGAACTGCAGAACATGAGAGGGGAGTGGCAGCGGATGGACCAGGCCCTTCAGCAGTAAGTCTCAATCAGCAGGCTGGATAAAGATGGGTTTGTGCACACGTACCATTGCCATGACATTGAGATGGGTGCACCAATCAGGTGTCCAATCTGGATTTTGTTCATACACACCTATAGTCTATGTAGAAATTACAAGAAATGTGCAGAAAATAATTGGCAGCAATATATCTATATAAACATCGAACAAAAAGTTCGGAAATTTGTGTTTGGTAGATTATTTCTCTGTTGTAACAATGCTTCTTGGCAATACATTTTATACCATTGGAAAGCCTGTTTATTTCCCTTTTAAATGGTGCCCCATTTGTAAGGAACATGCATTTGTGGGATGAGCAGCACAGCTGAGTATGTGGGTTGCGCCCATGAAAAAGTTGCCAAATCTTCTGTGCCAATGCCAAACAGCTTATTCTGCTGTTGCTATTGACTCTTGTTTGGTGTTGTTTGTTGGATTGTATGATTGAAGTCTATCAGTAACAAGGAAGAAACAAGACATATTGGCAATTTTACAATTTATTAATTTAACAAACAGTCAGGAGCCTCAGTAGCGTGTGGAAGAACCATACACAGCCACAACAGCCTGGCACCTCCTCCTCATGCTGGTCACCAGCGTGGTCACACACTGCTGTGGGATGGCATTCCACTCCTCAACCAGGATTTGTCACAAGTCAGCCAACGTGGTTGTGTTGGTTACTCTAGCACGAACAGCACATTACGTTACATTACATTACAGGCATTTGGCAGACGCTCTTATCCAGAGCGACGTACAACAAAGTGTTAAGTGTCACACTTCCTCCACCAAAAGTTGTTACTCTATCGGTGCATCAATCAGCATAGCGTTCTCCCCGTCTTCTCCACACTTTGACCCTACGATCCAACGTCCGTAGGCAGAATCTGGACTCATCGCTGAACATAACGTTCCTCCACATGTTCAGGTTCCAGTGCAGGTGTTGCCGACACCAGCACAAACTGGCCTGATGGTGAAGGGCAGTCATGGCAGGCCTCCTGGCAGCCCTATGAGCCCGGAGATTGGCTGTGTGCAGTCTGTTCCGGATTGTCTGGGCCGAGAGCCGTGTGCCATATCGTCCTGCAAACCTTGACTGAAAATCTGTAGAAGACAGCCTATGGTTCCTAAGTGCTGAAGGGAACCGTGGGCTGTCATCTTCTTGGGATGCCCACTTCGCGGTCTGTCTCTGACATCCCCCGTTTCACGGAACTTGGCCTTCAGTTTGGAGATGGTACTAGGGCTCACTCCAAATAATGCCGCAACTTGCTTTTGCGGAACACCAGCTTGAAGTTGCCCTATCGCACGGGCCTTATCGAGATCAGACAAACATGGCATGCCGATTCTTGGAGCAGACACCAATTGACCACTGTAGCAGGGCCCATGCTCACAGGTGCTGCCAATCAGGTGTCAATCAGGCACCTGATTGTCAGCACCTGGGGGTACCGGAAGCTCAAAACAAGAGTCAATAGCAGCAGCAAAATAAGCTGTTTGGCATTGGCAGAGAAGATTTTTCATTGGCGCAACCCACATACTCAGCTGTGCTGCTCATCCCACAAATGGATGTTCCTTACAAATGGCACCATTTAAAAGGGAAATAAACAGGCTTTCCAACGGTATACAATTTATTGCCAAGAAGCATTGTTACAATAGAGAAATAATCTACCAAACACAAATTTCCTAACTTTTTGTTCGATGTTTATATATTGTAGACAGGCCAGGCAACAAACCATGTTGGATCAGTGTTTTTGATTGGTTCTATTGAGTATTGAAATTGTGAGATGGAGGAAAAAACTGTTCTAACTAATGGCTGGAGCAGAGGTTTAAAAGCCATAGCTGTGAGAATGAGTTGTGTGGTGGTAGGTTGACGCGCTCTCCATGCTCTCTGTGTCGTAGGAAGGCAGCTGAAGTGGAGTCTGAGCATCGGGACAAAGACATGGAGGTGAAGGCGTTGCCCAGGTCCCACCAACTGAAGGTTCACAAGATCAAGGAGAAGCACCGGAGAGCAAAGATTTCCTACAAGGCCGAGGTGAGCAACCAAACCTGCACCAGAGCCACACCTGTACCACACCTCACCAGAGTCACACCTCTCCAATTTGTATTTAATAGGTAGTTTGTAGTGAGCTATCCAAAAGATAATAGGGTCTTTTCTTTGAATACATTTGTAAAGAGCACTCTATTTCCACAATCACATTTGCACAGAATGCAGAATGTGTACTAATCCTTTCTTCACTAGATAATTTTGAGCTCTTGCCATTTATTTAGTTTGTTGTTGTTTTGTTTGTCAGATGTGATGCTAAACTGTCCGTTGTCTCTCCACAGATTGAGTCTCTTAAAAAGCAGTCACAGGAGATTTGGGTAATGGAGTTGTTTTGGGAGGCGATGTCTTTGTGTGGCTCAGTAGATAGAGCATGGTGTTGGCAATGCTTAGGTTGTGGGTTCAAATCCCACTGGGACCACATATACTAAAAAATGTATGCATTCACTACTGTAAGTTGCTTTTGATAAAAGCGTCTGCTAAATGCCATACTATACTACTACTATACCATATTTTTCCAGGACAGAATATTTATTCCTCTTCCTTTCCCTCCAAAGGATACCTCTGAGTAAAAGCAAGAAAGAAATAAATGCTCTCCGCAAGCAGTGAGTTCAGTTGCTATCCAAAAACTGCTATTATGGGTTACAACTGTGGCCAAGGGCCCAGCATTGCTTATGAAATGCCTTTTAAATGGCTATTAAATTATGATTAGTTACTAATCATTAGTAAAGAAGGCGATTGGCTGATGGGCCGATTGGCTGATGTTTTCACCAGTGATGACGATTGTGATGTCATCTGAATGGTGTGATTTAACCTTTGACCTTTTCACAGGCTGGATGATGTAAGCACTAAACCCCATTCGGTGCTGTTCGGATCCACTACTGACTGTTCCCACCAACAGACGACCCGCAATGAGACCTGTGAGCCAGACCTGGGTCGAGCACTTTAATCCTTTCGACACCAGTATAATATCTGCAGATTACTGACCGTTTTTAAAAGAAACTGGGCTCCAATTGGAGGCGGCCAACTCAACCATTGACCTATATCATAGCACTAGCTAAAAACTGCTAGAACCAATCAGATTGCAGGAAACCAATCTCACAAATGGTAACATTGTATTCCAGACACACTAGAGGGAGAGGTTGAGGTCTAGTGTTCGGGGGTAGGATGAGTCTGGTGTTGTGACTAGTGTCTTAACTGTTAGGCCTGGTACATATGATTATGTTAAACTCAATCAGTGATCATTTTATGCTTGCGTAATAGTGGATTGCATTTATATAGCACTCAAAGTGCTTTACAGTGAAGGGGGGAAGCTCCCCTCAACCACCACCGATATGTAGCACCCACCTGGGTGATGCGTGGCGACCGTTTTCAGCCAGAATGCTCACCACACATCGGCTGAGGTGGAGAGGGGAGGGAATGAATGAGCCAATTAAACAGTGATCTTTATCTGAGTTCACTGGCTCTTCCAAAGAGTCGGTAAGTTAATAGGTTGTAAAAGTGTGCAGACATCTGCAACATCTTCAGTTCTTAGCTGAAGATACGGGCAGCACAGTGTCAGAGTCAGTGGAGTTTCAAAAGTGCTGATTCACCGATGTGTTTTCTAACACAGCCACAGGTTGAGAGAGAAAACCATCTTTACCTGGAGAGACTGTGGGCAGAGCAGTGGGAGACTCTGGACCTGGAAGGTATGGAGCTCAGAGAGCGTTTCTCACCACCCACATTGATTCGTCCATCCCCCTTCCCCCACCCCCCGTATCTGAGCTGTGGACCCGCTTTGTGTCTCAAGAAAAATGTAAATGCTGGAGCAGGACAGAGATGCTCTGGAGGACCAAAACTGCCAGCTGGAGCAGCAGACCTCAGGCCTCCAGGGCAGCTTGCGCAACATGACCAACCTTTGCCAGCAGAAAGAACAGATGCTTCAGCACTCGACCGCATCCAAGGGAAGATGGGATCTGGTGGCTTTGCAATGAGACGAGTGTAGGATTCAAGCGTTGATATTACACTCTTGATATTAATGTAATTTTCATTCCACAAACATCTACAATGGAAATGACAAATGACAGCAAACTTTAGCCTGAGAGCCAGAGCCATGTCGCGTTAGCATTGCTAAGTACATACTGTATGGAGTTGTGTGTGTGTATGTGTGTGTGTGTGTGTGTGGAGTTGTGAGTGTGCATGTGTGTGTAGTTGTGTGTGTGAGAGTGTGTGTGTGTGTGTGTGTGTACAGTGTGTGTGTGTGAGTGTGTGTGTGTGTGTGTGTATTTGTGTGGTCACAGAGTGCTGGGTTTGTCAACAGGACCCTCTCCACCATTGGACTGCGAATGCAGCGAATGGCTGTACAGGAGGAGGCTCGTGGTCAGAGGAGGATCTGTAGTGGTGGAGTATACCCCCCCCCCCAGCTCCCCTCTTTTCCCCATCCCCCCCTCCAATTCTCATTCCCATTGAATTCCCACTGTGGCATTGGGGTTTATTTGGATTTATTTCAAAGGGATTATTTCAGTTGAGCCTCTTCGGTCTTCAGTTCATCAGATTTGCTCTTAAAGTCCGACTTTTGTCCCCATTTATGGGACAGAGAGGGAATTTTCCACCTTTTTTTCTTTGCGTGAAGTAAATTGATTCAGCTCAGCGATCTATCCATCCATCCATCCATTATCTAAGCCGCTTATTCCTGGTCAGGGTCGCGGGGGGGGGCTGGAGCCTATCCCAGCATGCGTTCCGGGCGAGAGGCAGGAATACACCCTGGACAGGTCGCCAATCCATCGCAGGGCACACACACCATTCACTCACACACTCATACCTACGGGCAATTTAGACTCTCCAATTAGCCTAACGTGCATGTCTTTGGACTGTGGGAAGAAACCGGAGTACCCGGAGGAAACCCACGCGGACACGGGAGAACATGCAAACTCCGCACAGAAAGGCCCCGGGCCTGGATTCGAACCCGAGACCTTCTTGCTGTGAGGCGACAGCGCTATCCACTGCACCACCGTGCCGCCTCTCAGCGATCTAATCTGGCAAATCAATCTGGCAGTCAGACAATCAGATAGAACACCATCAGCTGATCTGAGGGTTTTTGGTGGTATGTTGAGCCGGTAGAATCTTTGGTGGATCATCGCCTCCACTAGCTTTGACCAATCCTTCGACCCATTTTTGGCACAATACACGCCCCATACAGTTTAATCAAGCTCTCGGTCATGCTTACCTGTGCTTTTTACAGCATCATGACATTCCCTTTGATTTCATGACTTTTTTTCCTCATTTCCATTTGTTTAATACTTTCTCCTACTTCTGCGCACACACACACACTTCAGCCACACGCCTTCGTTCGTCTGTACACTTTCCCGCTTTCAATAAAAGTTCTTAAACTTAAATCCTGAGTATGTATTGGCTGTGTTTGTGTGTGGGGAGATGCATTTTGTGGTACTGTGGTAATTGTTTTGCACTATTCACAGGCTACATAGATAAGTCTAAGGTCAGTACAAGTACACCGCCGTACAAGTACTGCTATTTCACACTAACTCAAAGAACAAAATATAGAAATGTAATTCAAACAAATAAATATAAAAAAATGTGTCTGTGGTAACCGTTGGTGTGGGGAGATGGGTTCCCCTTCCAGCCCACTGTGTGCGTGCATCAGATCTCAAGGAGAAAACATTCCACCACTTTGTGTTATACTTTACTCCTGTACTACTAATGCCTGGGATCCCACTATCAGATGCACTTGCATGAAAGATGGGACCTTATTATGGGATGTTCTTAACTGCATACACAACAGTTATGCACCATTTAGCAGATGCTTTTATTCAAAATAGTGACTTACAGTAGTGAACATATACATTTTTCAGTATATGGGGTCCCAATGGGAATCGAACCCACAACCTAAGCATTGACAGCACCATGCTCTACCTACTGAGCCACAGAGTTACTGCACACAGGGGAGTGAATTGCAGGAGAATTGAATTTTACATTGTCATTTAGCAGATTGTTTAGAGTGGCTTACAAAGTACATACAAATAATGGTAGATGACGAGATATTGGTTTCACAACCGATAGTACATGGCATTGCGCAACTTACGACATATTGTTAAGTGCCATACTAGGCACAAGAGGGAGATTGAGGATATAGTGCTTAAGTAGCATAAGGGATTTGAGAGGAAGTGCTAAATGTATCATAGTTACCACCAAGGATATTCAACCAGGAATAAGCACTCAAGAATGTGGGCAGTGACTCGGCTGTCCTGGCGATAGCGGGGAGCTTGTTCCACCACCGAGGGGCCAAAGTAGAGAAGAGACGTGACCAGGATGAGGGACCCTTCAAGGGGTGATGAGGTGAGTGGAGGTCGCGGAACAGAGTGGTCTAGCAGGAGTCTCAGGTTTGAAACTAGATTGGAGGTATGAGGGTGCAGTTCCTCTTGCTGCCCTGTAGGCCAATACCAGAGCTTTGTATTATATCTGAGCCATGACTGGCAACCAGTGGAGGGAGATAAGGAGGCGTGAGAGGAGTATTTACCTTGAGCTGTTCCTCCAAGCCATATGGAAGGACCAGAACGTCAGGGGCTACCCACTGCCTGGTGCCCCAGAAGAGCGGCTCGGGGTGAAGGTGTACATGGACGACATCACCATCGTCAGCACGGGTAGTCCCTCCATCACCACTGCTGCCAAGGTAATGGAGGACTTCTGTGCAGCCACGGACACCCTGGTCAACCGGGGCAAGAGCGAGCTCTTCCTGTCGCCATTCTCGTGTAAGGCACTAACCTGTTCCTTCCCTGCACAGAGATAACATCAAGCTCCTGTGGGGGTGGTCAGGCTCTGTAGATGTATGGGAGGGTCCCAGCTGAGATGCATTGTGCGTGGAATAAGAGCCCATGTCAGGAAATATTCCAACACAGCAGACTATACAGTGACGAGACAAACAGAATGGAAATTATCCCAGGGAATGATGAATCCCTTACAGATATTGTTGTAACAGCCTAACAACAATATTAAGAGTGAACTATTTCATTTCACATCTAACTTCTTTACAATTCTCACAATATGGAATACCCCTTAGTTTTACTAACTAATAAAAATAATCCATTAGCGAAATCCGACTGTGCCAGACCGGCCCTGGCCGAGAGCCCTGATCAGGGGCGGCGTTTGGGAAAAAATCTGGAACAAATTAAAAATAAATAAAAAGAACCCATTACCTAAAGGTGCCAAGTATTAATCATTGTATTAATACTTTTTTATTGTAATTAATCAAGAAAAAGCTTTAGAGCTTTTTTTATTTGAAATTATAGAGCATTTTGTGTTGATCAGTGGCAAGAAATCCCAATTAAATACATTTTGATTCCATGAAGTAAGAAAATAAAATGTGAAAAATGCCAAAGGGGATGAGTACTTTGTATACCCACTGTATATATATATATATATATATATATATATATATATATATATAGTACCTGTCAACGTTTCAGTAGCCTACACCTTCCATCTGGATTACGGCTAATTGGGCACTCCTTCATTCTGAAGGACAACTCAAACTAATGACCTGGCCAGCCCAGTGTCCAGACCTCAATCCCATAGAACTTGTATGAGACAAACTTGGCAGAAGAGTCAAAGCAAAGCAACCCACTAGTGTCTCTGGCTTAGGCTGCTTTTTGTTCTTTTCCTTGTCCAAGTGATTCCACACAGCTTCAATTATGTAGGTCGGGGCTCTGAGGTGGCCAATCTAATACTGTGAGTGTATATTATACTATAATATAGCATACTAAGATATCCTTAAAAGCTTGCTTCCGTATTCAGTTAATTTAACTTGCAATGTCCATATTGTGGCATTAGCTAGTAATATTTGGGCAAGTAATTTCCCTAAAGTTGACAAACTTGTGGCCATTTTTGGAAAAAAGTTTTTAAATATTGCCCAACCTGGAAAATGCAGAATCCTACAAGTTGTGTTGTAGGCTACAAGCTTATCCTTACCAGAGAAAACTTTAAATTAACTATTTTCTTAGTTGATTTTAATTATTAATTATTTTAAAAGCAACAACTGTTCCCTCTGAAATGTTTTATTCAGCTCCTTGCTAAAAGACATCGAAAATCGATTAATCTTCCCTTAAAATGCACTTGTCACAGCTATCATTTTAATTCGGGAATTTAGCAAATGTGTTCGGTGCACTTAATCCTCCAAAACGCATGGGGGAACACGGGTGATTCTCGGAAGGAAGTACATAGCCTTACTCACCATAAACAGTCGGACATTACCTAAGAGAGCATAGCTCAATAGATTCAACTGTAACGACAATGCTGTACGAACTGCCAAATATGTAAAGTAAAGTCCATGTTTCTAACCTCAAGAGTCTGTACTGAAATGTTAATATGTCAGGAGCACTAGCGAGACTGCTATTTTACCCTACCTTAGCGTACAATGTCGTTATGGAAAAAGTGTCATCCAGACGGTGGTTTGACCGTGTGGACCAGAATGTTATTCTAGGAGCTCTGCCTTTTAAATCAATGACCCAGGAGGTAAGACACAACCATCTTATGTTATTTAATATTTTGGTAAGTTGGTTAACTTACATTGTTTGAATATCAATCATATTTAGCTTGCTAAGTAGGTAACGTTAGCTAGTTGAACACCATAACTAAATGTAGCTAGCTGAAGTTAGTCATAATATTTGGGTTATGATCTCGTGGGAATTCTACATATTTTTATTTTTGTTATCAACTATCTAAGATAGCATGACAGGGAATTGTCCAAAGGAACCTGTTGCCTTGCTGGCGTTTGCTGACTCATTGTTTCTCAAACTTGATCCTAGGGACTCCCAGTTTACCGCTTTTTGTGAGTTACGACTAGCGATGATGGGAGGGTAGATTTCTGGTACCCTGCTAACTGAAATACTGTTTCCCCAGGGTGATGCTATAGGTACCCTGCTAACTGAAACGGTGTTTCCCCAGGGTGATGCTATAGGTACACTGCCAGCTGAAAACTTGGGTGATTTGCTGCCCTTCTGGGATCTCAGTAAGCACAAGTCTTGGTTTGATACCAGACCATGGGGTGTCTCTCTTCGTTTGAGAAAGAGCGCTTTAGCTGGAAATGCCACCCAAAAGCGCCGAAACTCAAGATTTTGGATTACATGCAACCATTGATTTGGTTAACTGGGTGGCTGGAAATTATATTGTAGTGCAATGTGTTCACCTGCTTTTTCACTTAAGATCAAACACGCAATTGGTTTAACGTGTGATAAAGTACTAATTTCTGTCGGGGGCTTAAATAGGGATGTGAAATCGAAATCAGTATTAAACTAACACTAATATCCTACCTAAATCATTTAGAGCTTTGCTGGGAAAATCAATAGTCCCTAGGCCCAGGTTTGAGAAACACTGTGCAAGCTAAGTTATATTTGTTGTACATTACAAGGGGTTAGTAACCAATTTCCCAGCCAGCTACCCAACAACACAAATGACAGCCTTGTTACTAAGTGTGGTTTTGTTTTTCTCAGTTGGTACAGAAAGAAAATGTAAAAGGAGTGATTACAATGAATGAGGAATATGAAACAAAATACTTCTGCAACTCAGTTGAGGTAAGCGACAAGAAAATGTCACTTATTTATATCACTTTATATTAAAAAAATTATATTTGTATAGTCTACTTTTGAGCATCTATACTCTTCAGTCTACATTTGAAATCAAACCAAGAGTGCCACATCAGGTAGTTTATACTAAACTAAAATTCTAAAATGGACTGTTTTGCATTTCTTTTGCTATTCTATCCAAATAGGAAACGAGCTGGGAGGAGTTTGGTTGCACTTAACTGTTGTCGGGTAAATCCAGTTTTGTGGAAAAATCATTATCATGTTTACCTATTGCATATTGCTATGCATATTGATAGCTTTTCAGGGCAGCATCAGTCTAGTAGTGGTCAGTGCAATATAGCTCAGACATTGTGCTGTGTCCTGGGGTGGTGAAACACTTCACAATTGCCCATTTGAAAATGTGTGTGCTGTATCAGTCTCCTTAGATTCTGCTGTTGTCCATTATGTGTCACGTTCAGTTGTAAATTTAGTGGCATTATTCAAGTCATGTAGTGTAGACCTATGGTTGACTTTTGTTGAGTTTAAGGATGTTTTTGTTTCTGTATGCTTGTTTCATACCTGCTTGGTTAAAGATTGAATTTGAATGAAGTATGAATTTTTGTACCACACCTACCTGGTTAAAATGTATGTGTATGTTTGTGTTACAGGAGTGGAAGGCAGTAGGGGTGGAGCAGTTGCGTCTCAGCACAGTAGACCTGACTGGTGTGCCCAGTCTGGAGAACTTGCATAGGGGGGTGGAGTTTGCTCTCCGGGTGAAGGAACAGGGTGCCACCGTGTACATCCACTGCAAAGCTGGCCGTTCCCGTAGTGCAACACTGGTCGCAGCATACCTCATTAAGGTGGGTCCAAAAATAATTTACTGTACAGTTACGTTTCCACTGACAACACCTGAGAAGTAGGTCAGATATACCTGAGATTGGATTGAAAAATCTTTGGTAGTTCACTTTGCTAATCCCTTATCTGAATTGAAAAATCTCAATCAAACCCCCTTTAGTCTCCTTTTCCTAACCTTGAATAGATTATGTATCTTAAGTCTTTCCTCATAATATTTACTTTTCATACCAAGAACCAGTTTGGTTGCCCTTCTTTGTACTTTTTCAAGAGCTTCTATATGTTGTAATGTAGTGCCCAGAACTGTATACGGTACTCTACATGTTGTCTGACAAAGGCATTATATGACATAAATATAACCTCCTTTGATTTATACTCAATATGTTTTGCTATGAATCCCAGCATCCTGATGGCCTTTTTCACTGCTACAGCACTATGCTTAGATCCTGATAAACTTTGATTACTCCCAAGTCCTTTTCAAATTGAACACATTCTAATGTTTCTCCTACCATAAATAGGGTTCCTACGCAGTATGTAAAAGTATGGAATATGATTTTGATCATTTTGAGGTCTGGAGTATGGAAAAAGTACAAAAAAGCAGGAGAGAGTATAGAAAAAGTATTTGTGTTTCCAGTCTATTTCTTCTATATGTATTTAAAAAAAATATCCTGCCAATAGCCTTAATCTTGTTCCTACTTAGGATTTTAGGGGGATCGCGAAGGATCTACAGGATCATGGTCAAGATTGCTACCAGGGTTTATTTCACTGCGTTACTCTCTGGGATGCTTATGACAGTGTAGCTGTCTTTCCCTGAGTCCATAGTTTGTGCTTAGTTTGTGATTTATTTGCCCTCTTTTCAGAGGGACCTTACTCCTTAGTTCATTGTTCATTTAGTACTTTACTGTGACTTGTTATCAACAAGATAGAAATACCCAAAGTGATGTTTTTCCTTCTCACTATAGGAATAAATAGACCCTTTAGATGAGAAATTTATGAAATCATAGGCACTTGGTCAGGAGATAGGGTGCACATTACTGCTTGGCCAGCACTACAATCAGGGAATGGTATTCATTTGATGACATTGTGGTACTATGACAATTGTCATGTTTTCAAACTTTGAATCTTCTTAACAAACATAATGTAAACATATCGTATCAACACGCAGCTTTCACTGAGTTGTTCTTTGGACACTACTAACTTAAGCTTCAAGCTCTCCAGCTTTGCGCCATTAGTGTATAATCTTTTTTTGTTCCCTTTGTCCTCCTGAAACCACAGTTTTTTTAAATGAGCTGTCGGATAGATGGTATCTGCTCAGAGAGGTGGTAACACTCTGATAACACTTGTGATAATAATTATAACAATACTGATAAGTTGTGTAATAAGTTGTGTGGCAAACTAGAAGCTTAAGGCAGTGATCTTGGTCTTGAATAGCAGGGTCTGCTGGTCACAAGCCTGCGAGAAGTATCCCATTTTAGAGAACTTGGTGTGTTTTTGTCAGTTTGTTTTTTCTCTGAAGGCAAGGACACCGAGTTGTGTTTCCCACCTTGGCTAGACATACTAACAGAAATGATCAACTAAATACAAATTCTTATGAGGGCAATCAAAGAGAATTGGGAAAAATGAGCTTCAGGCGAAGGAGCGAGCTAGTCAGTTCAGATTTTTCTTGAGTTGTATTTGTCTTGCTAGAGTTAGTTCTGTTGTGAGATGTATTCCCACATACAACATTCAAAGGGATCAATCTGTAATATAGTTGACTATATTTGCATTGAGTAGACTACTGAGAAATTAACATGAGGTGACAATATTTTTACTTTGCCCTTGATGCAGCGTTAATTTACTCTGTCTCCTCGCAACTTTCAAATGGGTGTTATATCCAGCAACTAGCCAGGGGCTGTTCTAACTTAGCTAACATTAGCTGGCCAGGATACTGCTGGGAAAATATTACACTGCTAATATTCAAGCTGATACAACTTGCTATGTGGGGAGTTTCTCTATCATCGTTTCACCAAATGAGGAGTGGAGAGTTGTCAACCGCGTGTAATGCAATGTACAATTTATTCCCTCACACACCTAGGGCATCTGATCAGATTACTTGAATTACATTTGTCAAAATAATAACTAAGTTGGCTAGATAGAAGAAAAGTGCTTTCAGAGGATTTAGAAGTATATACATTGTTTATCTGTAAGCATATGCCCATTCCCACAATTTAAGAGGTAAGGCTCTTATGTTTTAATTAGCTAAAGTTTCAGCATGTGGCACCTGAGGGAATACGAATTGGCATAATAACCAGTTGATCAGCGGGTTGCTATTGTGACAGTCTTGACAGTATGACATCATTGCAGGCAAGTGGGGATTTTAGCATATTCTGTCAGCCCATCGTGAAGTGACATTGATTAAATTAATTTGGTGTGATGATCACAGGCAAAACCATAATCTGAGATTGCCGCCTCTCTGGAATTGTTGCTACGTCTCATGTGGCTACAATAGGTGGGTATACGCAAACCGTTGTGAAAATAATGTGGTCATATGGCCTTTACTTGTGTTTTACTATGACTGCCAGTGGTTCTCAACGTCCCGGGGATCCACTGTGTGTGCTGGTTTTCCTTCCAACCATAAGTGCAACCTCTGAATTGTACCTAGCTGTTAATTGTTCTTAATTAGACACTTTTAATTCCTATTAAAGCATGATTTACACTCTTAAGACCATATGTAATAAATAGGTATGCATGCTATAAACAGTAAATGTCCCATATTCACATCCCAGGACTTTTGATCAGTCAGTTCCATTAATGCTCAAATTTTCTGTAATATATATTTATATATAATAATATGTTTTCTGCTATAGATTCCTTTAAGAAGAGGTTACCCTATAGGACTTGTAATTCATTGATTCAATTATAGACTGGCAGTTGAAATCAGTGTGTCTAATTGTTGAAAGTGTGGACACCAGTTTTATTTTTTTTGCTACACATTTTTCTAAGATGGCTGCCTAAGATGGTTGTCTCACTTGCCAAATTAATTCATTTTTTTCGACATTTATACTACTACTACTTTATTCTTTTTAATCAATTTTGACATTTGATGTGACGATGTCTGACCAGGATAAAAGAGACGTGCCAGAAATGTCTCCTTCAAAACCTTCACGGTCCCAGTTACAAGAAGCTAAGAAGTTTCGTTCAGAGCTACGGTGTGTTACACTTGTTAGCCTTTCTATGGCGGAGGAAGAGTTAAACTCAGTTAAATGCCACAGCTGATCCGTTTGGAAGGCTCCCTATCAAACTCACTTAAGTCTTCAATAGCTGAGCTAAAAGACTCCTTTTTGAACCTCGGAAACAAGTTGGACACACATAACTCAGCCTTTCTCCATTCCGCAAATGTGACAATCACGAGGTGACACACTGCAGGTGGAGGCGCGTCGCAACAAGGCTAGTATAAACGACAACACCAGAGAGATTATAAAACTAAAGGAGCGGATGGCCCTGATGGAAGATCGCGCTAGGAGGTCCAACCTGAGACTTGTCTTCCTGGAAGAAGGAGTAGAGTCAGATGATCCCATCACCTTCCTACAGCGTCTGCTCCTGGTCTGGCTTCCAGCCCTGGCTGCTCTGGGCACAATCGAAATGGAAAGGGCACACCGAGTTTACGTTGGCATCGATACAGATCGGAAGAAACCCTGCAATGTGCTGCGTTACAACGATCGCCAACTGATCATGAGGGAAGGGGGCTCTACTATGACCCACAATAATCGCAAGCTGCTTCTCTTCGCCGATTACTCCGCACACACCAACCAGAGGAGAAAGGCTTTCCCGTCATTGCGACCATGAAACAGAAGGGGATAGACAACTTTCTTCTATACCCTGCTAAACTGATGGTATTTTACAAATCGGAGCAAATAATCTATGAGAATGTAGATGCAGCTAAACCGTTTATACCCATTATATAAAGACCTCTTTGATTGCAAAAGCTACAGAACGCAGCAGCCTAAGCCATAATGTATCATGAAAGAGGGACTTTAAGTATTGCCTCATGTATTCCAGCGACGAGCAGAATTTGCAAGCCACCTATGCTATGTCGTTTGATACTGGTCAAATTAATTAAAAAAATCATGCATCTATTTTGATTCGGTAACAAGTGCTTACTTTGATATGAACATAGAATGTGCTAACATTAGGTGCTTCTGGATTTTTGTGTTTTTTCTTTTTATTCAGTATTCACTTGCAGATGATCTATTTGTTGACCCTTAAAAGGTCTTTGCAATGTATTAGTGTGAGATGAATACCTCTTTAAAATTATATATATTTTTTAAATAAAACAATAATAACAAAGTAGTTTTGCTTGGGTATATATAGGCTTTAAAAAAAGATAATTCATGATGTCTCCTTTTTGTTTTGCTTTTGTTTTCCCCTGTTCCTTGCTTTCCCAGCTAAGGAGGTCATTTAAATGGAGCGATTTAAAGGAACCTTTTGTTTTATTTATCTTGGCCGAGTAATCATTCCATTTGTGGGCCTGTGATTGGGGGAGGCTGGAGATCAGTTTTTCATCATTCTATCTCTTACGGTGACAGAGTAACTAAGCTGATAAAGGTTATATTGTAAATGTTGTATATACAGTACTGTGCAAAAGTTTTAGGCAGGTGTGAAGAAATGCTGTGAAGTAAGAATGCTTTCAAAAATATCAATTTTAATTGTTTATTTTTATCAATTTACAAAATGCAAAGTGAGTGAACAGAAGAAAAATCTAAATCAAATCAATATTTGGTGTGACTACCCTTTGCCTTCAAACCAGCATCAATTCTTGTAGGCACACTTGCACAAAGTCAGGGATTTTGTAGGATTATAGTCGGGTGTATGATTAACCAATTATACCAAACAGGTGCTAATGATCATCAATTTCATATGTAGGCTGAAACACAGTCATTAACTGAAACAGAAACAGCTGTGTAGGAGGCTTAAAACTGGGTGACGAACAGCCAAACTCTGCTACTAAGGTGAAGTTGTGGAAGACATTTTCATGTCACAGGTCATACGCCATGGCAAGACTGAGCACAGCAACAAGACACAAGGTAGTTATACTGCATCAGCAAGGCAAAGATTTCAAAGCAGACTGGGGTTTCAAGATGTGCTGTTCAAGCTCTTTTGAAGAAGCACAAAGAAACGGGCAAACGTTACGAGGACAGTAGACGCAGGAAACTTAATGCAGCAGATGAAACCAGTGGGATCCAGGTACACCCATCTACTGTCCGGAGACAGAAGTGGTCTTCATGGAAGAATTGCGGCCAAAAAGCCATACCTCCGATGTGGAAACAAGGCTAAGCGACTCAACTATGCACGAAAACATAGGAACTGGGGTGCAGAAAAATGGCAGCAGGTGCTCTGGACTGATTAGTCAAAATGTGAAATATTTTGCTGTAGCAGAAGGCAGTTTGTTCGCCGAAGGGCTGTCTGCAGGCAACAGTGAAGCATGGTGGAGGTTCCTTGCACGTTTGGGGCTGCATTTCTGCAAATGGAGTTGGGGATTTGGTCAGGATTAATGGTGTCCTCAATGCTGAGAAATACAGGCAGATACTTATCCATCATGCAATACCATCAGGGAGGCGTCTGATTGGCCCCAAATTTATTCTGCAGCAGGACAACAACCCCAAACATAACAGCCAATGTCATTAAGAACTATCTTCAGCGTAAAGAAGAACAAGGAGTCCTGGAAGTGATGGTTTGGCCCCCACAGCCCTGATCTCAACATCATCGAGTCTGTCTGGGATTACATGAAGATACAGAAGGATTTGAGGCAGCCTACATCCACAGAAGATCTGTGGTTCTCCAAGATGTTTGGAACAACTTACCTGCCGAGTTCCTTGAAAAACTGCAAGTGTACCTAGAAGAATTGATGCAGTTTTGAAAGCAAAGGGTGGTCACACCAAATATTCATTTGACAGTACTGTATATATATTTTTTTCTTCAATGTTTGGCTAGTGGGAGCTAGTGCTTTAGCAAAGCATTTACATACCTCTATGTGCCGGTTCCTACGGGGTTAATTCCCTGGCTCACTGGCTTTCTGTTGTGTTTTCTTTTTCTTTTCAATATACGTTTTTGATTAGTTTTTCTTTCGTGTGCAGTCATAAAGCTTTGCTTTACCTTATCTGCTAGTTATACTCTCTAGGTACTCATTCTCCTCTGCCTACTTCCTTACTGTAATATGGCCAAATAACTATTCATACCCTTTTCAATACCATCTCTGGACTCATCCATGCTGGATGGGTTGGAGTAAGTGCTCTGGAATTGCATTTTCAGTAATTATGTTTGATATATTCACTCTTCGTCATGACAAATCTTAATCTTCTCTCTCTTAATGCTTGCGGATTAAATTTGCCAATAAAAAGGCTAAGAATTCTCGACTTACTTAAGCACATCAATCTCGCATTTATTCAAGAATCTCCTATGAGGCGTGAGGATGTCAAAATGTTTCAAGATCAAAATTATAGAATTATTGCACATTCCAGTGCATTTACTAAAACAAAGGGGGTGTTAATTGCAATGAACAATAAACTTTATGCCAAAATGGATGCTTCAGGCAAAGACGCAGAAGGAAGGTACTGCTATGTGTGTGCAACAGTAAATGGTAAAAGACTGTCTTGTGTCAGTATATGCTCAGAATGTATTCTACCTTTTTCGAAGAGCTCAAATTGAGAATGTTAGACTTCACAGATGTGTCCTTTAACCCTCTGAGGTCCGTGCTAAGCTTTGAGATGGTTTGTAATTTTGGCATGGTCTGATATTTATCTCAATTTCATCAACTTAACACACACTTACTCCAAAGTGTTTGATATTTTTATTTGAAGGACAATCACAGCTACATTTGTATGCCATCAATCGTTTGGTCAGTATCATATGCAGCTTGTAAATAGATCTACAAACACACAAGTTAAAAATAGTAAATTTTTCTGCTGTCACAAAAGTTGTGAAAGCACACACTAAACTATAGTGACGAATTGTTTTGCCAATGTGCGTTTGTTCATCAAGGTCTTGGTTATGTAAGGGTGTGAAAACAGTTTAGCACATCTGAGATCTAAATAGCTAAAAACCTGTTTTTATCAGAACTGGTCACATTTATTTCAGGCTGTGGGAGGGCTAAATGCTAAACACCTGAATATTCATTATTCATTGTCCACACCTCTAAGATCTGTCAGATGGGCCATCTCCCTCTCAAAGGCCATCAAATTACAAGTCATACAGCCTAACAATAATGCACATAATATCCTCCTGAGACCCAAGGAAAAAAATGGTCTTCCAATTAAACTTTTTTTGTGATTTCATGCCTCTTTAGAGTTAAAACAACAACTCACAATTTAGATTTTAAATGGCTAAGCAATATTTGAGTTACCATTTCTCCTTTCACGACAAGCGCTTCTTGTGGCAGCAGCCATTTTGGCTCTTATTTTATTATCCACAAACGTAGGCAAAACAATGTCGGAGGCGACACGCAAATAACTCACAAAACAAATCAAAATAATAAACGAACTGGAACAAACAAAGCTAGCTAAACAGCAAATCCAAAACGTAATCCCAAACACGGATTTAACTAAACAGAAGCACTCTTATAATAAACAAAAACAAGAATCGATTTTACAAGGACGTGAGATCATGAAACCGATCATGCTACATACGATTTTTTATAACATTTTAGGCTGTTTGAAAAGTATTCTTCCATAGATCTTGTGTGCGCCTATTGAAATTTGTTACGTTGCAACACGCGGAATATGTAGTCACAAGACGCGGAATTCATATATTGAATATATATACGAGTATTTGATAACATGGCAAATCAAATATAGTTACTTACTCTTCGTCAGTTGTTGTCCTCGTCGCTTTCCATCAATGCTCTCAAACACTGCAGCGCAGAAAATCTTTCCATCTTGAATAAAATTGTATGTCTGTATAAAATCTTGCTTCAAATTGTCGGGACAGTTTGTGTTGTTTACGCGGCGTTTTCACACATGGCCCCACGCCCTCCCCACACACCTCCCCGAAACTAGCACCTAGTTACCATGTCAATAGAAGGGGGATGTTACTAACAGGTAAAAAAGAGAGTAAAAGGCAAGGTTTACTTTTGGTCTAATTAACCTAATTTAAAAAATCCCATTTGATTTGCCAGTGCTCAAATCGGAAAGTCGCGATTCTAAGGTTTCTGTCAATGTTTTTGTCGCGTGTGTATGATAAAATATCGCGAAGTTAGAAATAGTAATATACTTTTATTGCTGCTGGGAGCGGCGCCGCTCCCGTCGACCTCAGGGGGTTATTATTGTGGGCGATTTCAATATCACGTTCGACTCTATCGGATTCCTCTCACAGGGTATCTGCAGGTTTAGCCAAGTCAGATTTAAGGCTTTTTAATACTTTTTTAATGCCACTCAGAATGAAATTTAATACCAATTTCACGATAACAAAATGGCAAAAATCACGCAACAACACCAATTAGTTTAGGTTTAGGGACAAATTTGTAGAAGATGTTTATTAAAACATAAAGGGGTAACTGGATTGGATGAAACAAAGGGGTGACACAAACATAAATAACAAAAATAGAAAATAATAAATTAAAACATCCAAATACATTCAGTGTCATCCAGGGCAGGAATTTCACCAGTGTCTGGCCTGCTGCCCCTGCAAAAAAATTAAGCGTAATGTGACCTCACTGGTCTTGGTGCCCCCACTGGCTGTGGTCTCTTCCCTGCTTCTATTCGTTATTGTAAAAATGAAACAGCAGCCTATTGCGATTCAGATTTAATTTTGCCTTATGGACCACTGCATAGGGACCACTGATGGGCCTAGCATTGAAACTGCCATATGTGTAGTCACTTGGGGGGCATGTATCTCAGTTCTGTGGCCCTCTTCTCCAATTCTCTCAAATTGCTCCTGCTGCAATTGTTCCAGAAACTTAAAAGTTCACATTTGGGCCGTCCATTGAGACTGACAGGAGCTTTCGCATGTCCATCTGCTCTGCACATTCCTGAAGATTAAATGAGAATAATATATGAAGCATATAACAACTTAATAATACACGTATCATATTTATAGCACTTTATGTACTGTCTTTTTACAAGCTTATAGTGCTCCAATATTTTAGCTAACGTTAGATAATTTCTCACTACTTACTTTGAAATGGTGCAGTAGATCTCGAGCTGTTCCATGCCCCATGAACTGCGAACCCAGGTATCTGGACCGAACTTGATCTTTGTCCCAGTAGCGCACATGAAGGTCCAGTTGTTTTGTTTTCGTGGTTTGGTTGAGGCTCTCATCGAACATCAACACAAACGTGTCCTTGTTTACATCCGCGATTAGATTATTTCGGAGATAAGCGGCCAATCCAAACCTTGCTATGTAGGCAGTTTTCTTTGCCGCATGTGAATGTTTTAGCGATTTCCGAGTCAGGGAACATAGCACGGAATAACTCTCCTACCCCGTCATTGCCATTGTAGGACTGGTGCTTCGTGACAGTGTTCAGAACCCACCGTACCTCAGCTTCAAGCGTCGGTGTGGAGCCGAATGTTGTCCGGACTTCTGTTCGTGCAGATGTTGTTGGTGTTGAAGATAGTCCTATCTGAGATGGCGCAGCTGAAGTGGAGGCAGGGGCCGAACAGAAATTCGAAATACTTGTCGTTTGCAGGCGGGTTTTATCAACCGATTTATGCTTGGCGCTCTGCATGTGCGATTCGACTGCTTTCACCCCCATCGTCCCGAGTTTAAAATCTATTTTGCAGAGTTTGCAGCGGGCCTCATGATCGTCTTTGACTGGGACCAACCATGGCGCAAACGCTGGGTTATCGAGCCAGTTCTCATCAAATTTGCACTTTCCCAAGTTAAGTTAGCTAACTTAGCTTGTTGAACTTTAATATTGTGAGAGAGTCGACTCCGTTGCTGAAATAGTTCCCCGCAAACATAAGGACCTCTGTTGGTTCCGCTCATTCCGGTCTGCGTGACGCTACAAAACGGTAAATAAAAATCTCCGACTTTATCTCCCGTTACCCGTTTTTCCCCCAGATTTCACAATGAAACATAAAATGACAAATCCAAATTTGTATCTTTCCTGTCTATGGCATTTTTAAGACCTCTGAAAGATGGATTTAAGACATTTTAAGACCAATTAAGGCCTTTATTGTTGATAAACAAATGTAATACTTTTTAATAGGCAGGCAGTGTGGTATAATGGTTAGGGAGCTGGGCTTGTAATGTTAAGGTTGCAGGTTCAATCCCCAGGTGGGACACTGCTGTTGTACCCTTGAGCAAGGTACTTAACCTGAATTGCTTCAGTTAATATCCAGCTGTATAAATGGATTGTAAAGAAATGTAATCTGTAAGTCGCTCTGGATAAGAGCGTCTGCTAAATGCCTGTAATGTAATACTTTTCAAGGATCCGCGGACACCCTGTCTCATGGCGCTGCGTCTCATCGTATGGCATCTGCCAAATATCTTAAACTATTCTTAAATGAATATTGTGGATGTGTGGAGATTGAAAAACCCATCTATTAGGGACTATACCTTTTATTCCTCAAGATATACAACTCTCGTATTGATATTTTTTTAAATCTCACCTGCATTAGTTAAATTTACTTCTCATGTAGATATTATGCCAAAGCTTATGGCAGACCATTGTGCTCCCTCGCTTTCCCTAGAAATGCTACCCAGTATGACCTACTCTAAAAGATGGCACTTTAATGTGTTTCTGTTGCAGGATGAACACTTTTTGAAAGCTATTTCACACGGAATTTCTGAGTTTTTAGAGATCAACAATACAAGTAACATAACGCCCCATACTCTTTGGAAGGTTACCAAGTGCTACATTAGAGGTGCCTCCATTTCTTTCTCTTCAAATCTCAATAGAAACTGAAATGCTGAAATTCTTCGTCTTGAGAAAGAGACCTCTCCTTTAGAAAAACAATTTAAATCTCAGCCTCAAGTAGAGTACCGAACAACTTGCCTCTGAAAGCTGACTATAAAGTGTTGACTTCTCCTGAAGCAGAATTCCTACATCTTCAAACTAGGCAAAAATAATATGAATACGCAGACAAACCTAGCAGGCTGCTTGCTCTCAAACTTAAACAATCTGAACGCCTAGCCTCTATAGATGTTATCAAAGATGCCAACGGTATCTTACATTCATCTCCTTCGCTAAATGCTGTATTTACACAATTCTATTTGAAACTCTACTCCTCTGAAATTTTATTTGAACCTACTTCTTTAGAACTATATCTCAACTCCTTAAAACTACCATCCCTAACTAGTCAACAAGCTGAGGAACTGGAGGCTCCTATTACCATAGAAGAGCTACATTCAGTGGTCATGCTGATGCAAATCACCAGGGCTGGATGGTGTACCACCAGAACTTATTTTATCTCTTTGGCATTCAATTGGTCCAATGCTGTTGAATTCAATTAACTACTCTGTGAAGACAGGCTCTTTCCATAGAGACCAAAAACGGCTCTAATATCTCTTTTACTTAAAAAGGGTAAGGATCCTCTAGGATGCTCCTATAGGCCTGTGGCTCTTTTAAATTCCGATATTAAATTATTTTGTTCTGGTAATACGATTGGAAAAATATAATAAAGATCTGGTTCACATAGACCAAAATGGGTTTGTGCATGGCAGACTGGCATCAGATAATATCAGGCGCCTTTTACATATTATGGAGTCTGCCTCCCAGTTGCAATCATCTTGTGCAGTCCTATCTTTGGATGCGGAAAAAGCGTTGGAGTGGTCATACTTATGGGCAGTTTTAAAATGCTTTGGGTTTGGCCCTTCCTTTATCCATGATTAAAACACTGTACCATGAGCCCCTTAAAGTCTGCACAGGCCACAAAATATCCTCTCAATTCTCAGTGTTTAGAGGCAGTAAACAAGGTTGTCCCTTAAAGTGTAGGCACCAGCGAATTTACCTTGCAAAAGTGATGACACATGTCTCAAATACCCCCCTAACTATGTCATAGTAAGTTTGTGATCATATTTATTTGAAAACACACATTTGAAGTTTAAAAACTTAACTTAATTATCTGCCAAATCGAAAGAAATCTACCCACAATGCAATTTGTGACGTAATAGATAGAACACGATCTGGAGTTAGCTGCTAGCACTGCTAACTGCAGCAGCTAGCTAGCCAGCTACCAACTGTCCTAAGGACATGAACGTCCAGGCAAACAGTTGCGAACCCCGGGTGTACGGTAATACACTTGCACTGTTGGACAGACTCACGCATAGTGTTGAGTGTCTGCCTGTACTCCCAACAGCAGACACTCTCATTATGCGTGGTCATCGCAACACAGTTGTTGCAGGTGCACCTACAACAGAAATATAATGTAAATAAATGTTTTTGAGACAGAGTACAGACATCATGCCTATTATGATTCTGCGCATCATATCTCCTTCTATGCAGATGTCATATTACTTTTCTTATCAGTTGTCTCAAATTCTACACCTCAGGCCCTGAAATAACGCAACAGAACAACCCTACCGCTCAAAGTTCAATCACAAGGGTTCGAATACCTGGGGATTAAGATTCGCTCAACCTTTAATCATATGATCAAGGATAACTACACTGCTGCAATTACAAAGATTTCACAGGACCTATCCCGCTGGTCCCCTCTTCATTTCACTGTCCATGGGTGAATTTCTGTGATAAAAAAAATTTTTTTGCCTCGTTTTAACTTTTTGTTTTCAATGCTTCCTATTTCTCCTCCTATTAAATATTTGAAGGAAATCTATGCTATGTGCAGGGACTTTATATGGAAGGGGAAACGTCCAAAAATTCGCCTGGAGACTTTACATCATCCTAAAATTAGTGGTGGTTTGTCACTCCCTAATTTTAAGTTGAACTACTGGGCCTTCCAATTAAGATTCATTAAAATTTGGTTAGAACCTCGGTCCCAAGTATCTTGGAGATCTGTTGAAGAAGCACGCGCTCACCCTATCAGACTCCAGGATTTATTGTTTTCAGGCTATAGATCATGGTCACTCCATCTCTGTTATGGAGCTATAATTGCCAATGCATTAAATGTATGGAGGCAAGCCTACAGTTATCTGAATATTACTATAACATTTCATAGGCATTCTCCAATTTGGCATAATAAACAAATCTTATTTAATTTTTCCCAAGTGGTCCAATAGAAACATTTTCATTTTAGATGACATATTTAATAGCGCTGATCTTCAAAGTTTTCAGGACCTTAAAGAGTCATATTCCTTGCCAGGAACATCGTTTTTAAAAAAATATCTCAGGCTACATTCAGCTTTAAAAGCCTATGGAGTTCCGTGGGACTCCCCGTTAACTGATCATCCACTAGTGAAATTACTACTGACTCCTCACAAGTCAACAGGTCTAGTGTCGTCCATTTACTCCAAGTTAATAGCATATGATCTAGGTGGTCCTGCAGTAGCCTCCTGGTGGGATAAAGAGCTTGGGGTGCAATTAAATTGGAAGGAGATGGAGCAATACATTCTCATCTTCCAAAAATCTCTCACATCAACTAATTCATTTTAAATATATTAAGAACATAAGAATACATAATGATGAGAACGGGCCGTTCGGCCCATCTTGGCTCATCATGTCCTAATCTAAAGAACATCTAGTACTACATCTAGCCTGGCCTTGAATAGCCCGAGCGTTTCTGCCTCTACTACCTGACCTGGCAAGCTGTTCCAGGCATTGACAACTCTCTGTGTAAAGAAAAACTTCCTAATATCTGTGCGGAATTTGCCTTTAACTAATTTCCACCTGTGGCCTCTTGTTCTGCTGACCCCACTTATCTTAAAAAATCTTTGGTATTTTACTTTGTTAATCCCTTTTAGGAATTTAAAAACCTCAATCAAATCTAAGTCTCCGTTTGCTAAGTTTAAATAGATTGAGTGCCTTAAGTCTATCATCATAACTTTTACCTTTCATACCAGGTATCAGTTTAGTTGCCCTTCTTTGGACTTTTTCAAGAGCTTCTATATCTTTCTTGTAGTGCGGTGCCCAGAACTGCACACAGTATTCTAAGTGCGGTCTGACAAAGGCGTTATATAACATTAATATAACCTCCTTTGATTTGTACTCAATACTTTTTGCTATGTATCCCAGCATCCTGTTGGCTTTTTTCACTGCTGTAGCACACTGCTTTGATGCAGATAGGCTTTGATCCACTACAACTCCTAAATCCTTTTCAAATTGAACACCTACTAACTTTTCTCCTCCCATAAAATACTCCTGTCTAATGTTTTTATTTCCCACATGCATAACTTTACATTTAGCAATATTGAACGTCATCTGCCATGTATCTGCCCATTTTTGGATTTTGTTTAAATCATCTTGGATTACTTTAGTCGATTCCATACATTCTATGTTACTTCATTTCACAATGAAACTAGCAGATAGCAACTTGTGTCATGTCTGCTCTGTCAGTTCAGTGGGCACATATTTGCATATGTTCTGGGAATGCTCAGTGATTGCCAAACTATGGGCATTTGTTCACACAACTATGTGTCAGTTGTTAGAGAAAGATTTTCCCTTGTGCCCTGCTTTGTTTTTGCTTTGTGACACCTCAGCAATTGAGCTAAATAGAATGACTCGGAGGCTACTCCTATGCTCCTCCACTGCTGCTAAGAAAGCAATTTTAAAAGCTTGGTTTGACGCGAGTACTAACCTAAAATAGGAATGGACTGGTTACTATCAGGACATTCTTATGGAATCCTCCACAGCAAGGTTGCACAGAGCCTCTCCAAATACTTTAGGGGAGTGGTCCCGAGCGATATCTGGTATTATTTATTTATTTATTTTTTGTCTTATTTTGATGAGTGTACGTTTTGGTTATGTTAAAAGTTATTATCATGCCATTCTGTTTGTCCCTGTTGATTGTAAAAATAAAAATTCCAATAAATAATTATTCACAAAAAAGAAAGTGTGGACACCTGGTCACTGAAACTAAGCAATTTGTGGAAAATGAGAGTTAAATGACAGAGCAATTGGCAACGAGCCAAACCTGTATTGTGTTAAAATAGGTTTAAGGAAAAAAATGATGGTAGAACTTACACGTTTCCAACAGCCTTAATTGACCAAGAGATTGGCTGTAACAAAAACCAGCATGCACAGTGGGCCCCCAGGACCGAGGTTGAGAACCACTGGACTACACCACTGGTTATACTTGGTGTCGAACAGAAAAGAAGAAAAAAAACACTCCAGAACACGGCCTGCCTCCTTGGTCTAACTGTGAAGAGTTGCATAGCCAGTGGCAACATAGGGACTGCTACCTAAATTACTTAGCTAGCAAGCCATAGTCCATGAATGTCTCACCGATTAAATAATCCCAAAAACTGTTTCAATTGAGATGGCTGGCAAAAGCCGAAAATGATAGAAATGTCACATTGTTTTATATATACTGTATATGTGGAAAGGTGTTATATATTAGCCTTTGGCTGTGAACACCTTATGCAATGCATCTTATCAGTTTTTTTACATTGTAACAATGCTTTTTGTTATGTCCCTGACAAACAAACAAATATCCATCTACTGCAAGGGCACTACTTGTGTACATTTGATTTACATCATGTTTCCATGAATATAGTAAGTGTAGCCCACCATTTACTGGTTATACAGTCATCACACAACACATCTTTAAGCAAGTATGATTCGATTAGCTTCCGGCGAAAAGTCTGTAAATGAAACCGTTTAAAGTGAGAGAGAACGGTTGGCAAAAGATGGGAGATGCACACGAGAACCTTGACCATTATCTTGACCTATGCACTGACAAGTCCTCCAACACACAGTGCCTTAATACTGACTATGGTACTGTAACTATGTTGGTCTACCTCAAACAATGTACTCACCATGGGCAGGCTGCTGAGGATTCAATCAAACTTTCTCTTTGAACCAACAACCAAATACATAATTTTCAGAGGAACGCAGGAATTAAGAGTGAATTAATTTATAGAAAACAAATTTCACAATTTCTTAATACATTCAATTATGAAATGATTAAACTCCATAAGTGGTTTACTGTTGTGGGAAGGATTTGTGTGCTTATGTGCATGGCTGACACTCTGCTCTTTACAGCTGCACTGTTGGAGCCCAGAAGAAGCCTGCCAAATACTGCGATCCATACGCCCTCATGTGCTGGTTCACACTGCTCAGATGGAGATGCTGCATCATTACCACCAGCAGGTCTGGATAGGGGAGAAAAGTTAGGGGACCAGCGTGCCTGCAAGAAACCAGCGGATGCCATACCATAATAAACAAAAATCATTTGGAGTTTGATCATAATTTGAAGTGTGTCATATTTTGAACTTGTTAATGTCAATGAATCTACCATGCAATACTTTTATGCATGTTGCATTGTTGAAAATGTAATATTACCTCTTTATATTAATAGCAAATTTGTAAAAATTTGAACCAGAAATATAATTTTTTTAAATGAAAAATGACTTACATTTATTGTCCTTTCTAGTTGCAATAAAATATACTTTGGTCATTTTCCTTTCTGTTTTTAACAACCTGGCCTGCAGAATTTATCCTGCTGTTTTGTGTTCCATTTCTCAGAGGTCTCAAACTAAACGGTATCCTGAGGGAACCAGATTGAAAACCTGATTTGAACCTTTTTGAAGGTTTGCTCATGAGCCTTTTGTTATGATTGTGGAGGCAGAGCCTTCAGTTTGCAGATGAACTGTGTTTGCAAAACCTCATTGGTCTCCTGAAGACACTGGAAGGGAAGGACAAGAAATTATAGGGAAGAGGGGTGAATTGGAATGATGATTTATTGGCTGTCTGTAGTGCAAGCCCTTAACTATTTCAGCATTTTAAATATTGTGGTGGTATTCAACATTTACAACATCAAAACAAATAGATCAATTGTATTCAAGAAGTACAATGAAAACACTCACACTTCTAGTTTTATTATTCATTTTTAGGTCACACATTTCAACAAGGCCAAACAGATTCACGTTGAAGACATTACATTTTTTTCTGTGGAAAGAAAACTAATGTGTTGCAGGATCCAATATTTTATATTTTAGCTTCAAAAAATGTCCATTAGCATGAATTCATTCCATTTTAGATTCCCAATTTTGTGTGACATGTAATCAGTGTGAACTTCACATAAAAAATGATGTCTAGGGTAAGAGTGTTAGACTTCAGTCCTGATTGGCTGAAGAGTCCACGCACCTCATTTCCAAGGCTTACATTGGTTGCTGATTGAAAAGAAGCCGCAAAAACCTGAACACACTGCGGCCCTCCAGACTTTAATTTGACATCCCTGGTCTAGTGTTTTTAATATTTGATAAATAATTATTTCTGAATAAAATGTACCAACAAAAAATACATTATATGTGAGCAGATTGAGCAACATTTACAGACAATTTATGCTGTCCCAATCTTTACAGTGGACAATACTGTTTGGGTTTTGGAACTTAAATATTCTGTTTCCCACCATGCACACAAATGCCTATGTGAAAATGATTTTTTTTTTAAACAGTGTTTACAGCATTAGACAGGATTTGCAAGTGACCCCAACCTATTCAGTCCCTTAATAGCAAATTTGTTTTTACTCAGCCTTTGGTTTCATTTTCCTTTGAGTTGACAGTTCTTTGAGTTTTGTGTCCAGTTTCCTCTGAAGGTGGGCTTTTTTGTTTGGGTCCAGAACTTTCTTTCCACTGCCCACACGGAGTGCTGCGTCTCTGCTTCTTCCCATTCGAGCATGTGCCTTGGCAAAGTCCCCACATCCATGCACCTGTGAGAAACAGGAACGAAACAATGAAATAAGAAAACAGGGAATACCATTATGTTTCATGCATGAAACCAGAGACGCTTAATTTACCTTCGTTTACCTGTGATTGATGTCTAGGATGTGGCAGTCCTGGGCATTGCAGTACAAATGAATGATGACGGATGGGTAAAGTTAGTACTACCAGTGTGCTACTAGGAGAGACCATTGATACAATGGACAAAACACACTGGGAGGCAGAAAGTGAAGTGGAAACTGACTGGATTCGATACCAGACCGTGGGGCTCATCTCCACGCTAGAACAGTGCCTTAACAGGATGCAAAGCGTGGGGCTCATCCCCACATTAGAACAGTGCCTTAACAGGAGAGCCACCAAGCAGCCTGTTTTATTTTTGGATTGACATGCGTCTCAGCACTCTATTCAGTTTCGAACAGGTAAGGATAAAAGCAGAGATCGTTAACAGATGGTCCGGCCCCGTGTTCTAAAATTGAACGCTTGTGTCCTATGTGCTGGCAAATCCAAAATTGACTGGAATTGTCTTGACTTTTTAAATCATTATCTCATAATACATTTTTTTTAACTCATTTTCATGTGCATGTCAATTACATTGTACAGATGTCACCAGGTACAAAAAAATGAAATGGAAGGCATGATCCTGGTCCTACCTCAGGGATATGGTGACTGAGACAGTATCGCCTGTTGCAGAAGGGGCAAAGCTGTCCGATGGTCAGCACGCTGGCTTTGCACTTGTGAGAAGCGCAAATGCTGTCCACTTTCATCACATCATTGATGAGTGTGTCAAAGTCTTCATCTTCCGTATTAGCCAATGCAAACTCTAATGAGGTGGCTTTGGAGCAGCCCTTTCCTAGTGAGGTGACACATTGCAGACCACTTTGCATCAGAGTCATGAAAATACAGCGGTACATCTAAATCTTGCCAGCTTAATACCAAATATTAATCTTGGTGTTATCACTGATGCCAACCAAGGATTTCAAAAATCAAGCTGTCAGCACTAACGTTAGCCATAGCCATCATGTCACTAGTAGTGGCAAGCACGCAAGCAGTAGTGGCACTGTAATTTAATATAGCCATAAATGTTTTGATGGTTTTCAGTAGCAAACCGTGAGGAAATTGTAATACCGCGGTTAACGATATGAACGGTACATTGCCCAAACCTAATTAGGATAATCTCTGATTACTTGGGGGTTCACCTAATAAAACATGTGCAGCACTAAATCATGAAACAGATTATCTTTCTACTGAGTAACTAATTCAAACCCAATAGGACAACCTGCTTTCATCAGCAGGCATCAATTTGGAACAATCAAAAGTTTCATACACTTTCAGGGAGCCATGGAGGAAAAGCATTCTTCAAGAAGGTGCCTCAAGAGGCAGCAGGACAATTATAACCTTTCATATGCAATATTACAACTCAACAGTTGGAGAATAGTGATCAAAACACTGCTCAGTGCATTTAGCTCTTTGATAACCACCCACAGGAAATGGAAATAGAAAAGGCAGAAAGATATTAGAACCTCTGAGATACAAGGGCATCGGGAATGGAGGTCGTTCAGAACTGAAATATTTACAACTATGAAAGTTAAATGAAAATGCACCAATTTTAAGAATTTGAATTCCAATTTTATTGATTGGAATCATATACTTGTTTACCTTTGGCTGCACGCTTGGAGTTTTTAGAGGAGTGGGCCGGGGCTGGGGCCGAGCTGCACTGGGCCTTCACATTCCTTTTGGCCTGCTCTCTCTCCATGCGCACAAGATGCAAATTCTTCAAATCTAGCAGGCCTGACGGCCCTCTCTGAGGTGCTGCCTCACTCTGGGGCTCTGTGGGACCTGTTGGGGTAAGTGATTGGACAGGGTGCTCTGTTGGGTCTGCGGGCAAAGCTGATTGGACAGGGTGCCCTGTGAGGATTGTGGGGGAAGTTGATTGGACAGGGTGCTCTGTGGGGGAATCTGCCTGTACAGGTTCATCCGTATTGGCCTCCTGCTGTCCCCCTGTGGCCTTGCAGACGGTTATACGCCTGCTGTTCCCCTCACCCACGCTTTCATGCCTCAACCCCAGCTCTTCTGAGATCTGGTGCACTAACAGGCGATTATGAGAGTTCAGTGAAGAGGGGAAGGGCAGCACATCGCGTTCAGGGTCCTTCAAAAACTGGAGCAGCTGCTCTTTCAACTCGTTGTAACTATTCTTCCTTTCTCCCTCCACCCGTTGTATGGAGAGATCCAGAGCATCCCCATCCTTGTGCTGGGCCACTACCCCCTTCTTCTCCAGGGCATGTTTGTGTTCCATCTCCTTGCTCTCTTTCTTTCTGGTAGACGAGGGATTAGGCTTAGGCTTCCTGTGCTGCTGTGAGGGCTCATGCGTGTAGTTCAGAGGTACAGCGTTCTCCAAGTACTGGAAGGCTGTCCGCACCTCACCATGCTCAGACATGTAGTCCAACAAGGACCTGAGGAACTCGTGGTGCTGGATGGTCTGGGAGTCACACACAACCGCTAAGTGGCGCTTGGCACGTGTCACTGCCACGTTAATTCTTCTGTCCTCTGCAAGAAAGCCCACCTCCCCTGCCAGGGTCAGAAAGCACACATTTACTCTGCCAGGGTCACAGCACACATTTACAATGGACTAGTATCGAAAGGGGAAAATACAACAGCTACATACATTATACTCATGGCTACCTTTGCAATGGGATGTACATAACTTAGTTTCTATTTTTAAATAATATGCTTTTTTCACTTATGGGGTACATAGGAATGACATCAAGGAAGACATTTGTGATTTTTAGAATTTTTTATCATGGTTTCCTTTACTTACAATGCAAATATGAAGTTAAGAATCACAAATGACATGTGCCTTGTCCCATACTAGCTTAAAGCTCATTACAGATCATGATTGCTTATAGCTTGATCACTGTAAAAAGGTAATTGTAGAAATATAGCATCATGGAGGCTCCATCCCTGTCTTACCCTTCCTATTTAATCTGACCAATGAGCGCACGATGACCCCATCCATGACTTACCCTTCCTGTTTGATTTGACCAATGAGAGCATGATGACCACATCCCTGAATTACCCTTCCTGTTTTATCTGACCAATGAAAGCATGATGACCACATCCCAGACTTTCCCTTCCTGGTTGATCTGACAAATGAGAGCACAATGGCTACATCCCTGACTCACCCTTCCTGTTTGACCTGACCAATGAGAGCACCACCGCCTCTTTCTCTCTACCCTGGAACCCATCCACAGACTTGATCTCCAGCTCAGGGTGCTTCAGTGAGAGCTGCTGTCTGAGAAGATCCACCTTCAGGGAAATATAAACACATGCATTTATGCAGTTTCCTGAGTCACATTAATTTCATGTTTATACTCATCAGAGAAACACATGCCTTTATACGGTGTCCTGGGTTGCATTCATCTCCTGTTTATACTCACTGAAACAAATCCAACAGAAAATCTACCTTTTATAAGAACATAAGAATATAGGATGACAAGAACAGGCCATTCAGCCCATCTAGGCTCACAATTTACCTATAGTCTAGTGAGTATTCAACACTGTGTCAAGCCTGGACTTAAAAACCCCATGGGTCTCTGCCTCTACTACATGATCTAGCAAGTTGTTCCATGCATTGACAACATTCTGCTAGCCTGTACAGCTGGCTTTAGCTAGCTAATGTTGCAAAACATGATTAAACTTGTAGCACTGTTAAACTTAATGGTTAGACAGTTGTGCTTAGCGGAGGCTGCTTTTTCCAGATGGGTTTGGTGTGAGGTCAGAAGAATGTCTGTAATACAATATAAAGCATTTATATAGGTTTCTCCAGTAATTGAAATGGATCACTGTTCGTCGTCAATGTTATTGACAATAAGTCTTACCCAAAAGTGTATTTATTGCAGCACAGGCATTCTTCCTCAGTTGACATCACGCAACAACACCAAGTAGAATTCAGACTGGGTAATACTTGCTGCTTCACTATGGCAGGGTAAAGATTTAAGGCCAACTCTCTTTCCCTCTGCCACAGTCGATCGTCTGAATATTCAGGCTCGAAACGATACGGTACAATTCTGCCGTCAAACTCAAACAAATCATTTATTTTCGGAAACAAATTCAGGGCCAGATTTACTAAGTAAATAGTCGTAGTGCAAAAACAGTCACTATAATGTGGCTTTTTTGCGGTCGCAGATGCCATCACATTAACAACAAATGTACTAAGACTTCTAATTATGCAATCAAAGAAATTAAACACAATTTTGAGGTAGTAGACACTTGTAAAAAGGGTCTGAAATAATATGGCACGCTTACTCGCCCAGATGCACCAAGAAATGGATACGGAGCACAAGTAGTGAGGGAACCACAAGAAAATAAAACTTACATTTACAGATCAGGAAATGTGACATCACAATTTTTTAAAAATTAATTAGGCATTACAAAATGAACAGTAGATGATGTAAAGAGAAATTCAACAATAAACTTTCCTACAACATAATGCAGACAAAATACACAGGCGGTGGTCCAACCAAGGAAAGAATATTAACCCCTTAACCGTCACCCCCTATTTTTGGCATTCATGCATATTTGGACATACCCAAATATAGCAGTTCATAGCTCAAGAATGTTGGTATAATTTGTAAAGGAAACACATTGTAGTTTATGGGGGTGTGCTCAAATAGCAGATGGAAACAACACATCTCAAAAGACTGAAGATTAAACATACAATAAAGTTAGCGTTGCATAGTTTTCTTGTGTAGAAACTCAAGATTGAAAAGCTATAAAGAAGGTTTTTGTGCATGCCCTGTAAGACATGTCAACTAAGTATGTGCAAAAACCCCAGACTTGACATCACTGTTGAGGAGCATGCATTTTCAAATACAGCTATCTCTAGTTGATGATGCCTTTCCCTCAGACCTCCATGCCAACATCACGTTAGCCACTGTTCCTTGTGAAACATCAACAAGCTGAGCAATCTTCATCACTGAAACTCCTGCCAAACATGCCCCAACAGTCACTGAAATCTATTGTTCTAGCCATGGTAGCCAAAAATAAGGGCAACTGGGCCTGCCCAGCATTTTTATACACGACCTTAAGCGCATGATGGAATATTATTTGCTTAATTAACTCAGGAACCACACCTGTGTGGAAGCACCTACTTTCAATATACTTTGTATCCCTCATGTACTCAAGTGTTTCCTTTATGTTGTAAGTTACCTGTATATTGTGGGATGGTGAACAAAATATACTTCTTTTTTTTGGCTCACTTACCGTTTAAGTCATCCCTTGGGACTTTTACATTCAATACTTGGAACCAATTTAGTTGCCCTTTTTGTACTTTTTGTGCCCAGAACTGGCGGCAGTGTAAGCATAATGGTTAAGGAACTGTGCTGGTAACGCAAAGGTTGCAGGTTCGATCCCAGGCACTGCCGTTGTACCCTTGAGCAAGGTACTTAACCTGAATTGCTTCAGTAAATATCCAGCTGTATAAATGGATTGTATGTAAAGAAATGTGAAACTGTGTAAGTCGCTCTGGATAAGAGCGTCTGCTAAATGCCTGTAATGTAATGTAATGTAACTGCACACAGTACTCTAAATGTAGTCGGATAAAGGTATCATATAACATAAATCTAACCTCCTCTGATTTATACCATACTTTTTTCAATATACCCCAGCATCCTGCTGGTCTTTTTTATACTGCTACAGCACAATGCCTAGATCCTGATCGGATCCTGACTTCGGTCACTTACTATTCCCCAAGTCTTTTTTAAATTGAACATTTTCTTATTTTGCTCCTCCCATAAAATGATACTGTCATAAATGTGTACACTATGGGCCAGTTTCCCCAAACCAGATTGATCTTATTACTGGATTAACAATCACTTTTCAATGGAGTTTCTCCAGTGAGCATGCTTTTTAGGTCAGTTAGGCCAACTGGCTCAAAATGACTCCAGATTTTAAGATTGAGGGTATCCCTGCCCAATCTGACTCCATCAAATGTGTCATGAAGTAGTACTGGGCAGTTCGAATATTTTTTATGAATCATTCAATTCTAGTCAGTACCTCTAAATGAATCAAACATTTCGAGTTTTGGGGGTTTTCTGTTTTTTTCTAAGATTGAGCTGTCTGGCCTTCATAACTTCCGGGCAACGTCCTGTAGGGTAGACCGGGGATGAAACTAACACATTTGGATTTTTGCTAATTAATAAAAAAAAATATTTGAGTCAGATTAATCATATTTTTACAGAAGCGACATACACATCTCTGTTATCATTACACACTTCAACTGTATTTCTACAACTTTCCTGTCGTTTAAAATTTAACCGAAAGTAGTGGAAGTGACATGGTGGGGTAAGTTGTAACAGGCACGGGAAAGAATGTAACACCAGCTAGAAGAGTCTTATAAATCGGTGCAGACTAAATAAAGTCAATGCAATTCTATTTTATATCAAACAAATATGCTTTCCATCCTAAATACATTAATCATTTGACATTTATCAATATATACTGAATTAAATATATATTTTTGTTGTCATCAATAACTTTATGTGGGGTTAGTTGTAACAGAGTGTTAGACCTAACCCCGCGCTGTGGTGGTTGGAGTTTTGCCTAGCTAGCCATTGTTGTGTGTTCCTGTCATGTTTCAAAACCAAGCTACATTATAGCTACCAGATGGATGATAAAAATTATATAAGGTTGGACTCTGTGACTTACACACACAAACCAGTAATCGAAAAACCGCTCCAGTACAAAAAGTTACTTACTTGGCCAAAAAACACACTTTTACTGATAAAAAGAGAATGACCGGTCGGATTGTTCTAAAACTTGGTAATCAGACGTCACTCTCCTTCGTGGAAATGTGACAGGGAACACTACTTGTTTGACCATGTGCAACAATATAAAATGTCTGTGTCACAATAAACCCCGTGTTAGTTTAATCCCCGGTCAACCCTATGCGTTACACATCAATTCTTATTAAGTGTTGTATTCATTTTCAACCAGTAGAAGGCATGATATCCTATTTAATTGTATGCCTATTTATAATTGTCATTGTTTCTGTTTCATTACATTTTTAGATGGTGACTTACGAAGTTATGCATACATTTTTTACTTTTTTATTACTCTGTGCTAGATCAACTCTTATTTATTAAGAAAATAATTAACAAAGTGCAAAAGCGCACTTTTATTTAAACTTGTCTGTAATATTGCTTGAGTATATAGAGTTAACGCTACATCATCAACAGGCTCAGCAAGTACCAACCAAACAGAAAACTGCAGCAGCGAGCCTTGCCAAATACCGCAGGCTCATCTGCAGGCTGTCTGGTCCGAGACGAGCAGCGTCTACAATGTTCAGTACCATCGCCATGTCAAGTCAAGTCGAGCTCGAGTTTGCTGTATCAGTATTCAGTACCACTGCCATGTCGAGCCGAGTCAAGTCGAGCTCGAGTTTGCTGTATCAGTATTCAGTACCACTGCCATGTCAAGTTGAGTCGAGTCAAGTCAAGTCGAGCTCGAGTTTGCTATAAGTCCTGCGGGGAAAACCACAACTCAAAAACAGCAAAAACCACTCAATATCGGACCGTAGAACATAGAGAAGGTATAGTGTAACAAATTGTCTTTGTAATACTTATATGGCAATCATTGACAGTGATTCTGTGGCTCACTGTAGCCTGTATATTGATAATTTACAGAAGCCATTTGTCTCAGTGCATATAAGGTTGAAAGGGTAGTGGGGTGGCGGAGAGGGGAGGGCAACTACACTGACATTGGAAGAGCTGCTTGCAAGGGAAACTGGAGTGGGAGGAACCAGTACGTACCATTACAGACTCGGTATGATTCGAACAAGAGAATGATTCGTTCATGATTTTTTACTACCATGTAGTCATTCATAATTTAAAATGGATTCTTTGTTTGCACAATCTCACCTGAAGGTTGTAAGGTGCAATGACAGCAATATCTTTGGCCTTCACACCAGCCTCAATCAAAGCTTTGATGTGCAGTGCTGCTATTTCTGCTTCACCTGTGGGTTAAAATGAAAACAAAATGGATCAGCATCAAACATGACTTTCATGATAACTTTCTGATTAATAATGACTTTTTAATCCCCCTTTAATTCTTAAATATGTCCATTATTGATTTGGGAATTTTAACTGAATTGGGGGAAAGTACTACTGCCATTCTGCCTATTTTGCTGTTATAGTATTAACAAACAGTAGTGCACATCTTCTTGATTCATGTGCAACAACATTGCTGTTAAAGAGCTGAACTGAAAATCCTGGACAAGAGTGAAACTGCCATCCTCACCTGCATCCAGGGCAGACTCCATGGAGTCGAATGAATTAATCATCGGTCAATGGACACGCATTTGGATTAAATCATCTGATTAGAAGCATCACTAGCATTGGGGGAAGACTGGCTAATTCAGAGGTGCCACAGCCAGTCTTCCTAAATGTAAATGTTTGTGCTCTAATCGTTCTGTTGGGGAAAAAATGGTATAGCACCAATCTATATCTCTAGCTCTATATCTTCAGCTATGATTGCATGCCCACTTAACTCACCTTACTTAGGCTATGGCCAACAACCTGATTAATATATTCTGAACAACATTTTGTGATGTTGGCCTGTCGGCGGCATTCGACACCGTCGACCACCGGATCCTGCTCTCATCTCTCGTCGAGATGGGAATCTCTGGATCTGCGTTGACATGGTTTGAGTCCTACCTGGCTGACCGGTCCTACCAAGTGGCCTGGAGAGGATCCCTCTCCTCTCCCCACACCCTCTCTACCGGAGTCCCGCAGGGCTCGGTGCTAGGCCCCGTCCTATTTTCTCTGTACACCAAGTCACTTGGCTCTGTTATTTCTGCTCATGGTTTTTCCTATCACTGTTATGCTGATGACACAACTCTTTCTCTCCTTCCCTCCATCTGATACCCAGGTCCCGGCACGTATCTCTGCATGCCTGGCTGACATCTCCGCATGGATGTCCACCCACCACCTGAAGCTGAACCTGGGGAAGACAGAGCTGCTCTTCCTCCCAGCGAAGGGCTCCCCGATGATTGATGCGTCAATCACCGTGGAAGGCTCCATAGTGTCTCCGTCCCAGTCTGCCAGGAGTCTTGGGGTAACCCTGGACAACCAGCTGTGCTTCTCGAGCCATATTGCAGCGATCACTCGGACCTGCCGTTTCTCCCTCCACAACATCCGGAGGATCCGACCGTTCCTCACCAAAGAGGCCACTCAACTCCTGGTCCAGGCCCTGGTGATCTCACGTCTGGACTACTGCAATTCCTTGCTGGCAGGCCTTCCGGCCTGTGCCATCAAGCCACTGCAACTAGTCCAGAACGCTGCCGCTCGCCTGGTGTTCAACCAGCCGAAGTTCACCCACGTCACCCCTCTACTCTCCTCTCTGCACTGGCTCCCCATCGCAGCACGCATCAGATTCAAGTCACTGGTGCTTGCTTTTCAAGCGGCCAGAGGTACTGCTCCCCCATACCTCCAGTCACTCATCACTCCCTACACACCGCCCAGACCCCTCCGCTCCGCCTCTGCTGGCAAACTGACTGCCCCATCCCTCCGGGCGCATGGCAGCCGCTCCTCGCGGTCTCGCCTCTTCTCTGTCCTGGTCCCTCGTTGGTGGAACGACCTCCCGCAATCGGTCAGGACTGCGGAATCACTTCCAATCTTCCACAAGAGACTCAAAACCCACCTCTTCAGACTCCACTACCACTGAACACTGTCCATCTAGTCAATCTGTCATCACCACTGTTTACTTGTTCTACACTGTAGTTATAAACCCACTAACCTTTTCTTTCCCAATGTTACAGGTATGATATGCAGACGCCTGCAATGATGTCTATTGCCGTTTTACTGCACTGATCTTGTGCGCTAACTATGATTGTTCTTACCATGTATTAATGCACATCTTGTAAGTCACTCTGGATAAGAGCATCTGCTAAATGCTTAAAATGTAAAATGTACACACTCATTCGACCGGATTTCAGCATGCATTACCAGAATTTCACCAGGAATCATGGCAAACCGTATCAAACTTGCGTATCAGCAGGTTGATTCCACATTCTTAATGTGCGGCAGTTACCTTGGTTGCCTTTGGACTGGTCATCGTTGGCCTCCATCTCAGACAGCCCACAGCCAGCTGTGTCAATGAGTAGGAGAGGGGTCTCGGTCTCCTCAGTGCTGCCCACTCCTGGCAGGTCCCTGCAAAAGCAGGCACAGACACATCAGTGATGCAGCAGTGAACACATAGGGAAGGCCTTTATCATCTTTCAGAGCTGGAGTCTAGCATGTTTTTAGGTCTCTCCATCTCAGCATCAGGGGCTGAAATCTTATAGTATAAGTAAATAATACATTTAATTAAAAAAGTAAACTTTCAGCTCTCCAGAGAGAATGAACCCAGGTCTACGGTTTCCAATAATAAAATACCAAACACTTTGAAACAGAAAAACACCTCTGATAACAATCACCAAATTCCTATACTGTAATTCCATAACTATTAGGAGAGTTAATGATTGAAACCGGGGCTTGCCAAACTTGCCCCACCCAATGCCTTCATTAGACCTAATTGCACTGAGTACTGTGTGCAGTTCTGTGCACCACACTATAAGAAATATACAGAAGATCTTGACAAATGACAAAGAAGAATGTGATATGGGAACAGTTTCACACTCAGATTGCAAATTATCAAAACGCATTTCAGAAAATTGTTCCTCATAAATGGCAAATAATTTTGCTAGCACTTATATTTTAAATACATTAATACCATTTTTTATTTAATATCTATTTAAAAAAATATCACAGATGGTATTTCAATTCCATGGTATGCCACTTGGACTGAAATGTTTTGCTTCAACCAGCACTATCTATTGCCTCATGCACTTGAAGCTGTCAGTGGAAGCTCGGCCGGTCACAGTCTCTGGGTTTCTATGGAATTACTGTATTTAATGGAATAACGTGATGGATTTTGGGGGATTTAACTGGACAATATTGACCCACATGGGAAGCCGAGCTTCCAAGCTGTACGTCCAATCAGATTTTGACATGCCTCCGTCAATCAAGATCAGGCTCCATCCCTGTCCAATAGAAGATAATTATTATTATTTGCAGTACGTCCAATCAGATTTTGACATGCCTCCGTCAATCAAGATCAGGCTCCATCCCTGTCCAATAGAAGATAATTATTATTATTTGCAGCTTGGGAACAGGAGTTTTTGGAGAGTGACATCTGTTAGAGGTGAGGTTGGCAATAGTTTGAATTACTTGGTCTCCATTCCTATATTATTGTAATTCCGTATTTTAATTGAACTGTTAATCATTTCTATTTTAAATTGATCTCTTGGAGTTTCAAAGTTAGCCACAGTAGCTAGCTAATGTTAGATGATTGCATTTCATTAGTCAGTCTGCTAACTTGCTTGGGCTAGCTTAGCTAACATTAGCTAGCTAGCTGACAATTGCAGTTCAGATCAAACATGAGATTTTAGCTAGCTAACTAGTTAGCATGATGTTTTAGAAGAAAGTATTTGCATATTCAACACGTCAAATAATATGCTTAATTCATATGTTTCAACTGAACTGGGCAAACGTTAGCTAGCTAGCCAACTGCTTGACAATGAGGATTGTGAGTCACTGGAGAAAAACCCTTGCTGGTATGACCGAGGGATCGAGCACTTTGTTAGGAAAGAAAGAAGATTAGAATTTGCTTGCAAGGTAAGGAGACAGCCAATAATATTTATTTTGACATGTTGCAAAATTAATGTGTTAGCTTTTACTTTAATTAGGGAAATTATGTAGCTAATGTACTGTTTCTCTACAAGAGTTGAGATTAACGGAGATTAAAGGTAAACAATCTTTTTGTGAGGCTAGTATTACCAAGTGTACCAAAATGTATGTATTGTTATGTTGCATTACCTACAGTGCATCCGGAAAGTATTCACATCGCTTCACTTTTTCCACATTTTGTTATGTTACAGCCTTATTCCAAAATGGATTAAATTCATTTTTTTTCTCCAAATTCTACACACAATACCCCATAATGACAAAGTGAAAAAGGTTTTTTAGACATTTTTGCAAATGTATTAAAAATAAAAAATGAAAATATCACATGTACATTGATTGATTGGACATGATTTGGAAAGGCACACACCTGTCTATATAAGGTCCCACGATTGACAATGTATGTCAGAGTAAAAACCAAGCCATGAAGTCCTAGGAACTCTCCATAGACCTCCGAGATAGAATTGTGTTGAGGCATAGATCTGGGGAAGGGTATAAAAACATTGCTAAAGCATTGAAAGCACCCAGGAGAACAGTGGGCTCCATCATTGTGAAATGGAATAAGTTTGGAACCACCACAACTCTTCTTAGAGCTGGCCGTCTGGCCAAACTCAGTAACCGGGCAAGAAGGCCCATACTCAGGGAGGTGACCAAGAACCCAATGGCCACTCTAAGAGAGCTTCAGAGTTCCTCTGCAGCGATGGGAGAACCTGGTAGAAGGACAAACATCTCTGCAGCACTCCATCAATCAGACCTTTATGGTAGCACTTGGCATTCAGGCCAAAACGTTCAATTTGTGTCTCATCAGACCGGATAATCTTTTTCCTGATGCTCTTAGAGTACCATTTGGCAAACTCCAGGTGGGCTGTCATATGCCTTTCACTCAGAAGTAGCTTCTGTCTAGCCACTACCATAAAGGTCTGATTGATGGAGTGCTGCAGAGATGTTTGTCCTTCTACCAGGTTTTATTTTTAATACATTTGCAAACATTTCTAAAATACTTTTTTCACTTTGCCATTGTGGGGTAGTGTGTGTAGAATTCTGAGAAAAAAAATTAATTTAATCCATTTTGGAATAAAGCTGTAACATAACAAAATGTGGAAAAAGTGAAGCGATGTGAATACTTTCCGGATGCACTGTATGTTCCAAGTCTTTAATAAACTGCCAATTTATGTCTTTGTTTCTAATGTTTCATTAAAGTACTAATTTGATGAAAAAATGTAGTAATTTGTTATTGAGTGAAGATGGTAGGATTGTCTTAAATTATATTACGTCAGGCGTTTAATATAAGCGCCTCTATTTTGCAGTAGTGAGGCAGGCAGCATCAAGGGCAGTGAACACATCATCATCGTCATCATCATAACATCATCTGAGTCAGCATTATCACAAGTGTCAAAGAAGGCACCCCCCGGGCCTCAGCTTCACCTGTTGTGGACCCCACCAGTCTCCACTGACCCACAACTAAACACAGTGTTCAGTATATATAGGCTACTATGCACCCACAACTAAACAGTGTTCAGTATGTATGAACCGCACAGCATTTACTGTGCCGCCATTTACCTCCCTACAAGTCTGTAATCTCAAATTTGTAAAGACAGGTATTCTGTCTGAGTTCGCTAATTGGAAAGGTTCAAGGACAACCACTGTATATGATTTATAAGTAATAAGCCATGGCTAGCTTACGTGTACGTTTGTGGGTAATTTCCCTCAAAAGAAAGGAAAACTGAAGCACTGCATCAACTTAAGATAATTTCTGTTTTTGGCTTTCCTCATCTAGTGAAAACATTGACACCCCCCCACACACACACACATACACACACCATTGTTGATCCTTGTCTCATTTAACATTTAACACAGCATTTTTTAAATTTATTTCTCTTCTCTTCATCTTTTCTATATCATTCATTTTCTTCCTTCTTTTGTCTTCTTCCTCTCTTATCCTGCCTGTTGTTTCTCTCCTGTTGTGTGTTGATGTGCAGATCTGAGGTCAGTCTCTCAGAGCAGAGTAACTGGAGCTGCTGCACTGCTTCACTTGTAGCACAGCCTTGTCTGCATGTGATCTCCGGTAAAGATCAGACCACACCCACTACAGGTGTATCTCACATCTCACACACCATGCGACAGTTTTAGCACACTGTGCAGAGAAACTGGCCTGACTGCATGTTTTAAACATGGTTTACCTGGCTGCACACCAACAACTAAGAGAGTCAAAGGTAGCGCTGACAAGCTTGCCCGCGTTTCAATAACTGAATCCGAGCAGCAATAAAAGTATATTACTATTTCTAACATTGCAATATTTTATCATACACACGGCAAAAATATTGATAGAAACCTTAGAATCGCGACTTTTCGATTTGAGCACTGGCAAATAATATGAGATTTTTTTTATTAGGTTAATTAGACCAAAAGTAAACCTTGCCTTTCACTCTCTGTTTTACCTGGAAGTACCGTCCCCCTTCTATTGACATGGTAACTAGGTGCTAGTCTCGGGGAGGGGTGTGGGGCCATGTGTGAAATCGCAGGTGTAAACAACACATACAATGTCCCGACAATTTGAAGCACATTTTATTCAAGATGGCAAGATTTTCTGCGCTGGAGTGTTTGAGAGCATTGATGGAAAGCGACGAGGACAACAACTCACCATGTCCCGATACTGAAGAGGATTCAGATGAAGAGAGACAGCATTTTGAATTTAGAATTGATCCTAACTGACGAAGAGTAAGTAACTATATTTTATTTGCCATGTTATCAAATACTTGTGAAAATATATGAATTCCGCGTCTTGTGACTACATATTCCGTTTGTTGCAACGTAACAAATTGCAATAGGCACTCAAGATCTATGTAAAAATACTTTTCAAACAGCCTAAAATGTTGTTAAAAATCTTATGTAGCATCTTGTCTGTGTTTACGGTTGCGATCTGCCAGCAACAGACTGTGTATGCTGATATTTATGTTATTTCCCATGTTTTCAAATACTCGTGAAAATATATGAATTCCGTGTCTTGTGACTACATATTCCGTTTGTTGCAATGTAACAAATTGCAATAGGCACTCAAGATCTATGTAAAAATACTTTTCAAACAGCCTAAATTATTATTTAAAAAAGCTATTCACTGTAATGCTCTGATGTATTGTGTGTCCTTACAACCTTTTGCTTTTTATGTTTACAGTGACGACGATGTGGAAGACAAAGCACCTACTCCTCATTGCACAGCTGTGTGGTGTCTCACAGAAGGTACCCAGACAACAGGCTACTTTTGATCATGTGCCTGTGCCCACTGCCAAACAGACTGTGGATGTTGGCAAACTGGCTTCTGTTGGTCGCAATAAATGTGTAATCTGCAAGATGTCGGGGAAACAACAGTGCACTCCATGGGAGTGCAAGGTTTGTGATGTTCCCTTGTGTCTACAGTTGACCAGAAACTGTTTTGAGAAGTGGCACCAAAGAACAGAAAGAACAGATGTTTTAATGTTTCAACATGTTTTAATTTTGAATTTGTTTAATATAGTTTATAGTATAAATCTTCCAAAATGAAAAAAGCTTTTTTTTTTTTTTCTTTCTGTCTTCTGCATGGCTCACTGACTATTGCTTACTCTGACGGCTTTTGTCTTTGTCTGATGGCCTTTGAGAGAGAGATGGCCCATCTGACAGATCTTAGAGGTGTGGACAATTCTCAGGTGTGGATCATGAATATTCAGGAAATTAGCATTTGCCCTCCCACAGCCTGAAATAAATTTGACCAGTTCTGATAAAAACAGGTTTTTAGCTATTTAGATCTCAGATGTGCTAAACTATTTCGACATCCTTACATAACCAAGACCTTGATGAACAAACGCATATTGGCAAAACAATTCGTCACTATAGTTTAGTGTGTGCTTTCACAACTTTTGTGACGGCAGAAAAATTTACTCTTTATAACTTGTGTGTTTGTACATCTATTTACAAGCTGCATATGTCACTGACCAAACTATTGATGGCATATACAGTGAAGGAAATAAGTATTTTATCCCTTGCCGATTTTGTAAGGTTGCCCACTGACAAAGAAATGAACGGTCTATAATTTTAACAGTGAGAGACAGAATATTTTTTTTTAAATCCAGAAAATCACATTATATAAAATATATAAATTGATTTGCATTTGATTGTGTGAAATAAGTATTTGATCTCTACCAAACAGCAAGAATTCTGGCTCCCACAGACCAGTTAGATTAGTCCTCTCGCTTTACTCCTAATCTCAACTCGTTACCTGTATAAAAGACACCTGTCTCAACTCGTTACCTGTATAAAAGACACCTGTCCACAGAATCAATCAATCAGATTCCAACCTCTCCATCATGGGCAAGACCAAAGAGCTGTCTAAGGACGTCAGGGACAAGATTGTAGACCTGCACAAGGCTGGAATGGGCTACAAGACCATCGGCAAGCAGCTTGGTGAGAAGGAGACAACTGTTGGTGCGATTATTAGAAAATGAAAGAAACACAAAATGACCATCAATCGCCCTCGGTCTGGGGCTCCATGCAAGATCTCGTCTTCTGGGGTATCGATGATCATGAGAAAGGTGAGGGATCAACCAAGAACTACACGGGAGGAGCTTGTTAATGATCTCAAGGCAGCTGGGACCACAGTCACCAAGAAAACCATTGGTAACACACTACGCCGTAATGGATTAAAATCCTGCAGCGCCCGCAAGGTCCCCCTGCTCAAGAAGGCACATGTACAAGCCCGTCTGAAGTTCGCCAATGAACACCTGAATGATTCAGAGAAGGCTTGGGAGAAGGTGATGTGGTCAGATGAGACCAAAATCGAGCTCTTTGGCATCAACTCGACTCCCCGTGTTTGGAGGAAGAGAAATGCTGACTATAACCCCAAGAACACCATCCCCAACGTCAAGCATGGAGGTGGAAACATTATGCTTTGGGGGTGTTTCTCTGCTAAGGGGACAGGACGACTTCACCACATCGAGGGGAGGATGGACGGGGCCATGTACCGTGAAATCTTGGGCGACAACCTCCTTCTCTTAGCCAGGAAACTGAAAATGGGTCCTGGATGGGTCTTCCAGCACGACAATGACCCAAAACATACGGCCAAGGCAACAAAGGAGTGGCTCAAGAAGAAGAACATTAAGGTCATGGAGTGGCCTAGCCAGTCTCCGGACCTTAATCCCATAGAAAATCTGTGGAGGGAGCTGAAGCTTCGAGTTGCCAAGCAACAGCCTCGAAACCTTAAGGTTTGGAGAGGATCTGCAAAGAGGAGTGGACCAAAATCCCTCCTGAGATGTGCGCAAACCTGGTGACCAACTACAAGAAACGTCTGACCTCTGTGCTTGCCAACAAGGGTTTCTCCACCAAGTACTAAGTCATGTTTTGCTAGGGAATAAAATACTTATTTCACACAATCAAATGCAAATCAATTTATATCTTTTATATAATGTGATTTTCTTAAAAATATTCTGTCTCTCACCGTTAATAATAAACCTACCATTAAAATTATAGACTGTTCATTTATTTGTCAGTGCATGGGCAAACTTACAAAATCGGCAAGGGATCAAATACTTATTTCCTTCACTGTAAATGTAGCTGTGATTGTCCTTCAAATAAAAATATCAAACACGTTGGAGTAAGTGTGTGTTAAGTTGATGAAATTGAGATAAATATCAGACGACATCAAAATTACAAAGCTTCTCTGAGCTAAGCACGGACCTCAGGGGGTTAATGTTGTGACTGATCAGTGTATATGATAGAACAGAATAACTTCTCAGCTTAAGTATGTGTAATTGTTGTAAACCACACAGTTGGACCTTTTTTGCTACTAAGCAGTTTACTAGGTGAATCATAAGAAAAAAAGTGACAGACTAGATAGCATTAGCTAGCATTGGCCACAGCCTCTATTCCACCATACAAACATCCCAAAACCAAGCGAGGGCCGCTGCTTCCAGGAAAAGTGGAAATTGGAGTATTTTTTCACTGAAATACGAAACAACTGTGTCTGCCTAATTTGCCAAGAGACTGTGGCTGTTTTCAAGGAATTTAATATCAAGAGGCACTACCAGACGAAACATGCTAACTACGACAAGCTAACTGGGAACGAACGCGGCGAAAAATTGAAGCAACTGGAAGCTGTTTTAACGGCACAGCAGCGCTTTTTCACAAGAGCCCGTGAGTCAAATGAAAATGCCACAAAGGCGAGCTACGAGGTGGCAACGCTGATTGCCAAGCACTGCAAACCTTTTACTGAGGGTGAATTTATTAAAGACTGCGTGATGAAAATGGTGGAGAAAATTTGTCCTGAGAAGAAGCAAGAGTTTGCCAATGTTTGCCTGGCTCGTAACACTGTGGTACAGAGAATTGAAGACGTTTCATATGATATTAAGAGACAGTTAGAGGCAAAAGCAGTGGAGTTTGACTTTTTTTCGTTAGCCTGCGACGAAAGCACGGATGCATCTGACACCGCTCAGTTACTTATTTTTTTGAGAGGAGTGGACAATGAAATGAACATGAGTGAAGAGCTACTTGACCTCCAGAGCCTTAAGGACCAAACAAGAGGAACAGATTTATTTGTTTCTGTTTGTTCCGCCGTAGATGACATGAAACTACCGTGGAATAAAGTCACTGGGATTATTACGGATGGTGCACCTGCCATGGTTGGCGAGCGAAGTGGATTATCAACCCTAGTCTGTAATAAAGTCAGCGAAGAAGGAGGCAAAGCTATAAAACTCCACTGTATTATTCACCAACAAGTTCTCTGTGCCAAACATCTGAAATACGATCATGTTATGAAACCGGTGATAAAGGCTATTAATTATATTCGCTCCAAAGCCCTGTGCCACCGCCAGTTTCAACAGTTTCTACTCGACATCCAGGCTGAATATGGAGATGTTGTGTATCACAACGACGTAAGATGGCTCAGTCGGGGGTCTGCACTGCAGTGCTTCTACTCTCTTAGGGAGGAAATCGGACAATTCTTGGCAAAAAAGGGACAACCGATGCCAGAACTATCTGATCCTGTTTGGCTGGCTGATTTTGGATTTTTAGTTGACATAACACGACATCTGAACGCGCTGAACACGAGCCTTCAGGGGCAAAATGCAGTGGTAAGCCAACTGTATTCACACATCAAAGCCTTTGGGATCAAGCTGCTACTTTTCCAAAGGCACCTGTCACAAACGCAGCCCAATACCACACATTTCCCATCGCTGCAGGAAATAATGACCAGTTTTCCACAGAACAATATCAGTGCGCAAATGAACAGGTATGCAGCAGACATCTCATCTCTGGCTGAGGAGTTTCAACAGCGCTTTCAGGATTTTGCAGCTATTGAAATGGAGATCACGCTTTTTTCCTCTCCTTTCTCCGTGGACCCTGATGACGCTCCAGACCACCTGCAGCTGGAGCTCATTGAGCTGCAGTGTGACGCCGAGTGTCGCAGTCGGCACCAACAGCTCCCTCTTGTCAACTTTTACCGCCAGCTGGATAAAGGCAGGTTCCAAGAGATTCAAACATTTGCTAAGAAAATGCTGAGCTTGTTTGGCTCGACATACTTGTGCGAGAAGACATTCTCGGTTATGAACATTAACAAGAACCGCTTGAGGACGAGACTAAGTGACTCTCACCTGCGTGACATCTTGCGCATCAAAACCACTGTTTTTGAGCCAGACCTGGCCTATTTACTGCAGTCGAGGTCTCAGTATCACCCTTCACATTAGTGCAGGCAAGTTATTTGTTTAGTCTTCTGAGGTGAATCAATTCTAAAATGTCAGTGAATTTATTTTTTTTTTTGTGATGATCAAAACCACAGTTTTGAATATGCACTGAGTCTTTTCAATCCGTGTATCATTTGTTCTTTTGTTTTTCAATTGACAATCAAACCGGGTCTCGTAAACCCGACAAATTAAATATTAAAATCAAATTCGGTCCGGCAGCCCGTTTTTCCATTTCGTATTTTTGATCGGAGTCTAAAAGTGATTTTGGTAAAAACTTGTTTAGATTTATTTGTGTTCTGTGTGAAGAAACGAAAAGTATGCCATTTGCAATAAAAATTTCATAAAATAGTTCATTTGCATTTAATGTTAATGGTTCAAAGAATGTCAGGCTGAATGGTCGGCCCCCACACATTTTCACCTCACCAAATCTGGCCCTCTTTGCAAAAAAGTTTGGACACCCCTGGTCTACCCTATCTCTAGCTAGCTAGCACCATACAGCTCACCCATAAACAAATGAAAAAGAAAGATATGACAGTGGTAGCGATCTGGCAAGTTATTATTGGTTTATCAACCGTACTACCAACCTGTATCCTGTGCTTGCTTTTCGCTGTCTGTTTTCTGTTTCAGGTTTTTGCGTTCCCGATGGGTACTTTCTCTTAGACAGTTTTCATTAACTGTCTAGACCTGATGAGCATTCCACCAGGAATCAAAGCACTGTCACTGATAAACTTTATGGGAGCATGAAATGTGTTAAGCTAAGGTATGTTCACATGAAGCTTCAGGCATGCATTGCATATGCTGGAAGACATTGTTTTTCAATGGAGCCCTGGTTTTGGCTTGCGCTGCATTGCACTGTACTGTGTTCACACTGACAATAGGGTATGCGTCAAAAATGCAGTTCTGCCATTGTTTTAAATTAGTAGTGCATTGGTGCACCACAGAGGCCAACGTGAACTAACAATGCTCCGTTGTCCGTTAAAAAGGTTCACCAGAATTAATTTGACAGTGCCCTCTGACGTACTAATGTGTCAGGAGATGGTTTAGAGCAGGACCTGTAATTTATTGGGCAGGCTTTCAGTCTTGTTTTTTGAAACAAGATGGATACTGCTGTGAGTGTTCACCAGAGCTGTTCAATATATTCCCCCCAAAATATATAAAGGCAGCTCATGGCGAGTTTTGACCTGGCACACTATCAATGTGTTCACAGTTCAATTTAGTAATGAAATATGTGCATTTATTTACCTCACAAATAATATTAGGCTAGCTAGCTATAGGATATGACAGGTTAGCGAAGATGCTAATTTAACTCACTAAGCCTATGAGTCTAGCTACGGTAGATGCAGCATTACAGGACATTACAGGTTACTGAATATTATCAATATTGTTTTATATCATTACTGTGACCTTTATACTGCTATATCGTCACCTTCTTAAAATAATGGCATATTTTCAAGTTTTTCAAAAAACAGAATCAACTGAACCAAATATAGAATATATGATATTTATTAATCATTTCACACAAAAAGGTTATGACAATATATGACTATTGACATACAAACAACGCTGTCTGTCAATTATGTAGCATAAGAGGATTAGATTACTTAGGCCAATTTACGAACATGCCGTTGTGACTTAAGCTATTTTAAACCTGACTTAGGCCAAATTACTTCTGGAGTAAGTGACTTAGGCAAGCAGCCGCCATCTTGAAAGCTTATGAAACGGCCTAAGTCACACTCTTGATGTAGGCCATTATACTACCGGGGTAGGAACAGCATGATCTTTTCAATTAAGGATGTAGGCAATTTTACCAGAGGTGGCCAGCATCATGAAGAGATGACTTGGGCAACAAAAAAAAATGTTACTCCAAAAATGATTTAGGCCATTATTTTAAGAAGGTGACGATATGCTACAATGTCATATTTTCTTGAATACATGGATTTTAAATTTTATAACAAAAATTGGCGTTGACACGTAGCTAGCTTGGTAACTTTAGCTACATAGGTAACGTTAGTGTACTAGCAAACTACAAACATGCCTATATCAAACCAACTACACACACCTATACGTCAGTTCAATGCATATCCTATTGTCAATGTGAACACAGCCTTAGGCTTGCATTAAATAAAGCTTGAATCAAGTCTACTCTTTTTAAAAATGGAGGACCAATTCATAACTGCTATAAATTTGGTATTTGGTAGCTTATAAATCAGCTAGATATATAGGTTAATCAGATTGCTAGCTGAAGTCAGCTAGCTGGCTATATAGCATATTGAATAGCAACCTGGCTAGTATTATTAATTTGATTAAACAAACCGCATGTAGTCTGCAGTGCTTTATGGTGGCACATAGCTGGCTACATGACAATGAGCATTATCTAGCCAGCTAGTTCGCTACTTTCATACCAGATAGCAAAATGTTAGTTCTATTCTGTATTCCGGTGTAGACTACAATAAATATAGCAGTGTCAATTTTAAATCCCTTGATAAACGCTGTATTTGATTGACAAAAAAATATTTTAAAAAATCGCTGCACAAGCTTGGCATCAACATGAAGCTCCATGTGAACATAGCATTAGACGCTTTCAAGGGAATGCTCGCTTGACAAAGACAATCAATATGTGCCAAGAAGCAGCAGCCCGCTAAGCATGGCACTGACATTGACGTTGTGTACAAAAGTTGCATTTTACCAATCAGATGGTTTTGTTGGAAAAAAATAAAATGAATCAATAAATGAATTAAAATAATTAAAAGGTAGCTTTTTTTTTTTTTTTTTTTACCCTTTCAATTTTTTTTTAACCATACCCCAAAAAAAAAAATAGGTCAAACCTACCTTAACAAGTGCTTCTCCACTGAGACATGGGCAGTCAGTTTGCCACCATACATCGCCTGGGATGCCCACTGCATAATGGCGCTGTTCATGCGGTACTGCACAGTCAGCATTCTGACCACTGTCACCCCATGTTTCTGGATCAGCCTCTCCATCAGACTTAAAGACAGGCCTTTAGCTGCAGCCCTGGGAAAGAAGGGTCATAAGGATCATATGTTAAATATGCTTGAGTCTGAAAGAAAGAACTTACACCTTTTAGGTTGACAAATAAAAGCTACAAATATTTGATAAAAGAGGCATTCAATCCAATTGTTTGTATCAAAGAATACCTTGGTAAGAAACACTTTCCTTTGATTACCCTGTTTCAGCAATGTCAACCCCCTGTAATTGCCAGCTAATGACAGAGCCCACTTGCCCACAGCACTAATGTCCAGACAATAGGATCCAGCCCATGCCGACCCGATTAAAAGTGCATAAGTGCATGGGTAAGTTAAATGGCCTATAGTCTTGCGAAGAGCGCAGCAATCATGAGCAAAGAAGTGACATTTGGTTGTTTGACATTTTTTACCAGTCTTTTGTTTGACAATTCAGTTTTTTGGCAAATTATGTGTTGCTTCCATTATAGCACACCTATGAACATATCTGAGCAATGGTCACCATGGTTCAATATGAATGAATATCAATATACATCACATATCTAAGGCCAAATGGGTCACACACTTTAAAAACATTCATTGTTTTTCAGTATGTTCAATGTAACTGTAGTGGGTCACATGGCTGAAAAAAAAAGACTTGTTTGCCTTTCCCAATTATGTGTCAATATTCAGGGGGCAAGGTCGCTTTCATTTGCTGACGCATATCACAACCACAGAAAAGAGAGAGACACACACACACACACACACAGACACAGACACATTTTGAACTGGTGATGTTCCCACAAGGGTAAAAAGCATGAAGAATAAAACATATTTGTGACTTCATGGTGGGTGGAAGCTGAAGAGTAAATTACGTTTGTGACTTTGTGGTGGGTGGAAGCTGAAGCGTAATTACGTTTGTGACTTTATGGTGGGTGGAAGCTGCTTGTGGTCTCCAGCCAGAATGCACTTTCGGGCCTTCAGCAGGGAGATCCAGCAGCTGCTCTCCAGGGCCTGGGCGCACTCATCAATCACCACCAGGTCAAAGTGCTCTTTGGGCAGGAACCTCAGTGGACCATCATCAGAAGCCCCTGAGGAAAACACATCCATCCAAACGGCTTTAAACCACCAGCACAGGACCGAGGGAATCACATCCATTCAGACTGATTTAAAACAGATTGTTCTACAATACCCCTGTTGTTATGCACAGATATGTGAGAACTGGGGAAAAGAAGTAAGGCTGATAAAAATGAATACTGTTGCTATAAAAAGAGAATATCCCCCACCCCCACTTTTATGTTTCCTCTCTGCAAGGAAAGCCCCTTGTACAAAAGAAGGGAACAATTTTGACAAATATATTGTCTAAAATAAGGTTAACTGTCAAAACAAAAACAATGTACTGTATATTCAGAGGGGATTGGCATTTTTCACATTTCATTTTCTTACTTCATGGAATCCATGGATTTAATTGGGATTTTTTGCAACTGATCAAGACAAAACACTATAATGTCAAATGAAAAAAATAAACTCTAAAGCTTCTTAATTACGAATAAAAAGGACTCCAAAATTGATTCCAAATGGGGTGAATACTTTTTATGCCCACTGTATAACCCTGGAGCCAGGTCATGATGACGTTTGAGTTGAAGATTTCTCACCAGTGTTGGTTGCCAGGACAATGTCAGCTCCCTTGAGAATTTGAGTGATGGCTCTCTCTTCTCTCTTCCTCAGTTCCCTTCTCAGTTCCTTCACCTCTGCTTTCAGGTGGCTCCGCCCCCCCTTGTCATTAGATTTTTTCATTTTCGCCTTCAACGCAAACATGAGACACTTTGTGAGACATGGAGGATAAGCCTTCATCTACCATTTAAAATGCATATTTTTGGCTAGGAATGCTAACTGACAAATGTTTAAATTTGTGAAACCTTTTAATCTATGGCTAGTGATTGAGTTGTCAATGGTCTATTTGGAGGATCCGGTCTCTGTCTTCAATTTATAAATCAGCCCATAGCTGATATAATTCAACCACTCCATTCAGCTTACTGATTGTGTTTAACTGTGTGTGGGTGTGACGGACTGAACCAGTAATAGCCTAATTGAGTTCACCTGAGCCAATTTGTGCTATTTAAGCACAGATGTGTAGCTGTAGGAGAGTTCTAGGTTATGCTTGGTGATATGCGAGGCCTTGTGTTACTAGTTCAGAAATTGGTTTAAATAAAAAAAGGTTTTTATGGGGGGTGCATCGGCCAGCATCGTCAGACACTATGAGTGACATGAGGGAATAAAGATTCTACAGGACAGCTCTTAGAAACAAATCAGTTTAAACTTTCTTTTAAAATCCTTAAATAACTTATTATTCATTATATATCATTTATACCCAACTTAAAATATACAATATTTTGTGTCCTGGAAAAAGTCAGTATATAAAAGTGAGCTCCAGGGAAGGCATGGCATGGACATGACTTATTGGCCTTTCACAACAACCAAAAATTAAATCACCATAATCATTATATTAACGTGAAATAAATTGTTTGGCTAACTTTTTAAACTTTTGTTTGGTCAATATTATTTTAAAGGAAACCTAAGTACCACAACAAATATGTATTTTACCTCATTTATAAGTGTTAAGTGACACATCCCAAAAATAAGGCATTAAACCAAGAGGGGACTTTTTTACATTTATAAATGTATTATAGAGAAGGCCCTGAGAAAAAATCCATTAGAGAGAAAGCCTTAGCAGAATGTTTATAGAGAGAAGGCCCTGTGTATAATCTTTTGAGATAACAGATTCAATTATAGCACGAAATTGTAAGGAGACGTTTCAGGGAACTCCAAACATAGGGTCTGGTGGTAGTGGCTTAGTTTGGCTAACTAGCTAAATGTTATGGGTTTAACAAATAATTTCTAAGGGCATTTTAAAATGATCTAACCAAGATGCCAATACAATGGTGATACTGTACTTAGCAAGGCAGAGTTAGATGGTACGATAACCTTATCAATCGGACCATGAGTTTTTCTTGACCTTGTTTCTCAAGAGGCATTCTGCTGACTGTCCACCAGGCTTTAGCCACCACATTTGGATTAGGCCAGTTCTACAGAATGACATTCCGACTCAGATTGTAAGTGTTCAAAAGTATGCGAAAGAAAATATTTTAGTTGAAAAGTCTAAAAACCTTACAATTCTATGCATATGACTACTTTAAACTATTTCAATTGATATATGTACATATAAAAAATATAAAACACAAGCATCAGGCAGATGCTAAGTTCGTTAACATGACGTTGAAATGGATATGGTTTTAATATAAACTACGTCTCCCCAAAATAATCAGATTTCTGATCCAAATTAAGATGTTTATAGAAACTTTGCAATTGAAAATGTATTTTTTCTGCCTGTTAAACTGCAACAATTTCAGTGGATTAATATTAGGTAAAGGAATGAAGATAGCATAGTGACATCAAGATTCTTGATAGGTAACAGAAAGTGCATGATTATGGATTTAAATTTCAAAAATATATACGAGCAACCCTCATAATGCATAGATGTGGGCTCAAAGGACAGGATTCCAATAAAGAAACACATAAAAACCACCCTGGTGTACTTATTCCCTTTTCTTTTCTTCCCTAAAGCAGTGAATTTGGCTGAATGTGTAGACAGGCATGTGAGCTTAGCTGTCTGAGACCACTCTTGGACATGCAGTTTAAAAATTTGACAAAAATGTAACACCCTGATTCCCAGTCACCTTGCGTGTACATGTCAAAACTGTGTTAGGCTTTCCCTCACTCCCTTCCGTGAATATGCAGACAAAGTCTGGTCTTGGGTTGGCGTGCAAACTGCCTTTCCCCGAGAAAGGTGAAGTCCCATTTTGACATTCTTAAAAATAAGTAGGCTGTTACAAGACTTGATTCACTCTTATACTTAAAAACATAATAGGTAAAATTATTCTAAACTTCAGCTGTAATTCACTTGACATTTGACAGTAATGGTCTCTCTAATATTGTTCAGTTCTGCTGAATTATGTATATTAAATCATTTTATCAGAAGTCAGTTTTGTACTTCCAATACGTAAGACTCAAGATAAACATTGATTTCATGTATTATTTCTTACATGTCAGTGTTTAAAAATGTCTGCTAGCCCCCAATAACTGCAGCTTGTGGCTATATTTAATAAGTACAGAAATGCCATGTTACAGAAATTATGTTTCACTCACAAAGGCCTGATCGATGTCTTTGCGGATGTCAGCAATGATGTTAGTGTTGTCACTGTGAGCCAAGAGAGCATCGAGGGAATGTTTCTGTATGCACTCCTGCAAGCGGGCTGGATGACCAAGACGTAGCAGCTTGACTTTGCTTCTTGACAGGCACTCAACCAGATGATCCACAGCCACATTCGAAGGGGCACAGCATAGGATCTGCAGAAATATTTATAATGGAATTATTTAAAATACAATTAAACTTACAGCTGCAAACTTAAAGTAAATCATTTATTCTAGTCCTAAAGACACACACACACACACACACAATATGATCAACTTCTCATCACCCACAATGCATGCCCTAATACGCACCTTTAGTCCTTGATTCACCGCCTGCAGGATCACCTCAACCACAGTGGTAGTTTTTCCGGTCCCTGGCGGTCCATGTATAATTGCAACTTCCCTCTGGGTCAAAGCAAAGGCCACAGCCTCTCTCTGAATCTCATCCAGACCATTGTTGAAAAAATCCATAGGATCTGCAAATCAAACTACTTTTAAAATCTAATAGCAATTGAAATGGTCATAAAAAGAAACACTTTTGTTTTAGAAAGTGTCTCTATTCATCAAGTATGCCAATGACAAATAGCATTTGACTTCTGCTATAATTATTAAATCTAACATTAATGAAGAGGTTTCTTACTTGACTGTGACAGAGTCCCTGGCTCGGAGTAGCCAAAGAGAACATTTATCAAAGTGGAGGCTGGACCAGCACTGTAGCCATTCAGGGAGTTCAAGGCACTGCAGACAAAAAACAGTTACAGCTTAAAACATAAGTCTGGGCAAGAAAGGCCTTTTACTCATTTAAATGTCCTGCAGTCATTGTATTTTACATGTAAATTACCTTAAGAGTGTGCCAAAAAAATCCTTAACACTTTTTTGCTGATTAAAATGCTCAGAATTGGAGATATACACCTTATCTCTCATCTCTGACTATGAGCAAGGGGAAGGCTGTAAGGCAAGCAGAGTGGGCGAGCTAATATTCACAAGCTCGCCTTATTTGACACACCTATAAGACCTCCCTCAGCAAGTGAGAGTGCAGTGAACCTTAGTAAATTGTAGTCATTTGCATAGGAAGGACACATTTGTTTTTTGTCATCCAGGCATGACACAGTGAGGTTTCACTATGTTAGCGAACACCTATTGCTGTCTATGTTTGAATTTTTGTGCTAGCTAGTAAACACTGCGAACACGCCTCCTCTACGAAGTGAAGATGCTTAAAGGCCATGAATTTTGGTAAGCTGTCATTGATGTATTAAAATAAGCTGGGTTTTCTGATGTCACAAATACTCCCATTTCAGCCAATACAATTGGAACACCAGAATTCTTATTGTTTTACACAAACGAGGATCCATTGCTTTCAACATCCCACTTTCATCTGGCTTCACTCAATCATCATCCTATTTCAGAAAAAATGTGACTTATGCTCAGGACCTTTAATTCTTATTTGAACTTGTGTCAAACGTTACATCGTAGTTGTTTCACAGCCAGGGGAGCCGGGTCTCTGAGCAGCAGGATTTACAATTACAATTTAATGGCAGTTCTTTTTTATGGTTTTTAGGAAATAAGTTATTTGCCATTCAGGAGGACGTCCCTGTGATTAGCATTGTTAGTCTTGCAGAGAGGTTCATTCTTTAATATTAATACTAACTAATGAACTAATATTAATAATAGTATTAAATTAACTACAATAGAGGGTAAACCCAGTTTTTTGGGGGCTTTTTCTTTTCAAAACTGAAAGTCTGCTTGGAAATACATTGTAACGAAAAGTCTTCTGTGTAAATATTTATAAGTGGCCATGAACATGGGTGTGTGTACTTGAAAGCAGAGGTCTTCCCTGTCTACCCAAACTCAAGACCTGAGCCAGTTTGGGTCCAGAATTTTACCTTGCTGTTTGGGTCCGATTCCAGACAGAATGCCTTGAGTCTCAGTATGCGTTGAAATAAAAATTCACCCAAAACCACGGTCACAACATATCATCAAATCTTTTGAATAAAGGAATGTTTTGTTCAAACAATATTGTGATATCCCCCTGTATTCAATTCATTTAAATTGTATATTGAAATTAAGAAAGAAGTAATTGTATACACTGTCATGCATATTATTTTTAAATAGATAATTGTCAGTACAGACAAATATAAAATGGTTCGGATCAGTTTTGGTTGTGCATGTCCGGATGAGGGAGACTACATCTCAATGGCCTGCCCTGAACAAAGAGCAAAGTGTTTAAAGTGAAGTTCAACTGTATTTATTTGAACCACTGGCATAACATTTTGTCTCGAAAGGAAAAATGTTTGCGGACAGGGAAGAGCAATCTGGACGCAGAATGACCAATAACACAATGGTATGCATTGATGCAACCTTTTGAAGTTACAGCAGCCTTCAATTAATTAAAATGTTTGCCAAATGTAATAAATGACAAATGTTACTAAAGGCTAGTATAAATATATTTATAACTATGACATTTAGCTGACAACTGTCGTAAGTGTTGGTATAACATGCAAATCATGCAAACCACTCTTATTGCTGAAGCATGACACATTTTTACAAATAGTTGACTATTCATTTTGGAATAGGATATAGAACATATCATTTCTTCATTTTTTGTCATAACCCTTTAATTTCACAATACACATTTACCGTTTCTGTCGGTCATAGGTGACATTGTTGGCCAGTTTCATGAGGTTGTAGAGTGCATCCCCCTCTAGACTGAAACCATCCTGGGACTCAAAGGCCACTGACAAGGCCACTTGTTTCACTTGGGTCACCACACCAGTGCCAAGCTGAGATGAGGGACCACATCCCTGCGAGTCGTACAAACCCACTATGTCTCCTGTCACAAGAGTGGTTAAGTCTTAATGGTTCATTCCAATGCCAACAGTCACAAACTTGGCACAGTACAAGAATGAGAGCAACCCAACAATCAATTTTTCCAGTCTGGCTGAGGGTATCTTTGAGATCCCCTCATATCATCCAGAGGTGTACACAATATGATGATCTGTTTTATCACTAAATCAAGTTGCCATTTACAATAATTAAATTAACAGTTATGGACAAATTGCAGGTTTGTGTATTTTGTTTGAAGGCTAAACATCACATTCAGCAGTACTGGAATGCATGCAAAAGGTACTACTCAATTTCTTACCTGGTCCAAAGCAGTTACTTGGTAGACCGCTAGCAGCCAAGTGTTTTCTTGGCATAAAAACAACAAGCAAGCGACCATAGAGGCTTGTCCGCTGACTGTCTACTTGGAGCTTCAGGAGACAAATTCCTTTGCGTTGAAGATCTTTGAGAGACACATTCTCTTGCCAAGACCTTCAAAATCAAGACAATTTATCAGTTATGTCAATTCCAAAGTGGGGATTCCAGTATAATTTAAATCCACATATAGTTCTGAAGAGTATTACACCGGACTTTGTTAAGAGGAAAAAGAGCAATTTTAAGACATTTTTTTGCTCTCATCTATAACTTTCACAACAGCTGAACGAGTTTTTAAAAATGTAAACCAGTGATACCCAAGCAGTAGCATGCCATTTTTGTATCTGCACATACATTTTCTATTAATTATAGGTACCATTAATGTAAGTGTTTAGTTACTCCCACAAAATTCTGATTTCCAAAAAAATAAAAAATTACACTACAGAACTAAAGTAAATATACTGCAGATTTCCACGAGGTCTACATTAAAGTGAATAAACAGGGTGAGGAAGGTGATATAGGCAACACGCTAATGTTACTATTTATCCCTTTTAATAGTTAGCAAGCAAACTAGCTCATTATGATTCATTAAACACATGTCTGGCTTATAAACTACGTAAAATAATTATAGAGACCTATGGTTATGCTGTCCTGTTCTTGCTAACATTTTTATATAAGTGTATTTATATTAAATGTATGCAAGTGCAGTAGAAAAAACACCAGAATGCAGCTTGATAGCCAAGTATATGATATCATAGGCTATGGAAAGCATAAGATTAGTGTTTTTAAAAATCTAATTCCATTAGAGGGCCAAGCACCGCAGGTCATGATGGTTCAAGGTTTGTTGCTCATTTGGGGTGTTGGTGAGCCCGGCTGTGTGGCTCCTGCCACATTGGCATTGCCCTCCCAAAATATAGTTCGCACAATGATATTAACTGTGCTTACGTTAGCTTATAATGTTACTAGAAATGTATTGTGTAGCAATATGTTAGAACAAAAAACGAAATTATCAAGTGTTTACATATTGTTGGATTGTCCAGTCTCCCGGTGTCACAAGTAGCTAGTTGGCCAACGTTAACACTGACTAACTTTCCAGCTTAGAATAGTAACGTTAGTGTCTCTGAAGGTATTTAAGATAATTTACCTGGTTTCTTCGATCTCTGCCTCTCTCTCCTCCTGAAGAAGCTCGAGTGTTCTAGAAACAAAGCTCTCTACTTCCATGACTTGGCGAACAAGTGAAAACAAACGGTCTTCAATTTATTGTCGTATATGTAATTTAAAACAGGCAGTACTTTAGTAGTGACGTGATTTAACGATGTATTGAGTTGCCCAGGCTCTTCTTGCTCGCTGGATAAACTAAATACAAGACCAAATCGAACAGAGTGAACGTTCGGTTTCTACGATTCTAGATACCAAATGTTGCCGTGACAAAAATGTTGCATGAATCATTATAAAATATAACTCCTACGTTAACGCACATACTGGTTTTGGGTAAAAGTAATCTCCCCTGTACGACTAAACTGGTTGCCGACTTGAACTTAACTTCAACTCGATAGAGTTCCGGTTATAAAAAGCTATAGAAGACAAACAATACTATAGTGAGATGAATATTCAGGAACACATTAAAAGTGTTTACATCTGCAAAAATGAATATATCTAAGTTATTTTTAAAATATTTTGTTTTATGTCAATTTGATATGAATATATCGGAAGATAGTGTCGGTGGTACCACTTCACTTCCAGTGCAGTTCCGGGATAAAGTGTTCTAGCTTCCTTTTTGTCTCGAACAGCCGATCCAGGATCAGTTCATTCTGATGTATTCCCATCCAAACCTACTTTGTACAACACGTGGTTACTGATTCAGCATCAGCGTTTGATATCAATCGCTAATCATATACACAGGGCAAATTCGATGCTCGAAAATGGCGTTGACTTTGAGGAGAGCTTTCCGATCTGGGTGGAGATTATGTGGAAACACATTTCCATCGCCCCTGCAAACACGGATTGGTATGTTTTTTGGGGACCGACACGGTATTTCTCAGAATTTGCACCGTTTGCAATAAGCTGCCATGTACTAACATTAGCTTTTCAGCTGGAAGGGTAATGTTAATTCCTCGTGAAGGCCACACGTTTTCTGATTAGCATGAGACATTTCGGCAGCTATGGCTACCTTTCGAAGAAACCTGCTGTCCACAGCGTTCACATGGCTTTTTGTGAAAACATTTGTCTTAAATAATTTGAAGATACTCTGATTATATGTACGCGTGCATCTAATGTTTCTAATATGCTAAACAAGCTAGCTTGCTAACAGTCCATCTAGGGCAAAACATTCTGCAACGCTATAGTAAGCTTTTAATTGTGTGGGGGTAGCAACTCCCGTTTTTACTAAAACAAGTTTTTCGTTCCTTATGATTAAGTAATTGAAGGAAATCTGGTCACTATCTACTATATGTGCCATACTGCTAGGGGGCTGACAGGAAGAAGTTAACCAGCTGTAGGTTCTTGCATTACTAAAAGAAAATACATTCAAAATGCATACAATTTGTAACTTATACTTGAGTAGTCTTTGGACCTAATATTTTTTTTACTCTTACTCAATAAGTTTTGGAGGATGCTTTCACTTCTGCTTGAGTTAATTTTTCATTAATTAACTTTTACTTGAGTACAGATTATGAGTACTTGACCCATCTCTTAAAACTAGCTAGATCGCATAATATCAGAACTGACAGTAAATTAACTTAGGATAGCATTCACTGGCATTTTCAGTCATGTTTACCAGGTAGGTTAGCTTGGCTAAATTAGTTCAACAGGGTCTCGGTAAAACTAAATGACCTCAAAAAGGCCTCAGTAGGATTATATTTTGTACTGGCCCTCACTTTTAGGCTTTCCCCATAGCCTATGACAGGATTGATTGTGTTAGCGGTCACAGATAGAGGTATACCACAGACCTCTGTATTTACTTACTTACTTTTAAAATATTGACTAAATCCTGTTGTGGTTTATGTTTTCCTATTTTTGGTATTGCAGCCATGTGGAATATATCAACTCATCTTCAAAACTGGAGGAATTTGACCAGTAACATACAATTTGTCATTTTCAGGGTTTCTGTTCCCAGCTGTGTCAGGTCATCAGAGCATCTCTCATCTTACAAGGTAACTGTTTTGTATCATAAAACAGCAGAATTTTTAGCTCACCTCAATGCACAAAACAAGCTTACATTCCTGAAATAAAGCTTTTTTGGTGGGTGTTTTTATTCATTTTCCCCCCCTCCCCCTTTCCTCTCTCTGTTATATATATATATATATTTTTTTTACCACAGTAGATTCTGTATCTGAGCTGCATTGCTCTGACTGGTACCCCATGGAATCCATGAGGGTATCACAAATCAGTATATAACACCACATTGCTAGGGGTTTTCTCTATTAACCCCTTCCTGTCAAGTCCTGTCAAAAATATTGTTTTTAACTATTACTACACCAAGCCTAATATCTCCAAAAATACACATTGCACAGACATGGTTGAGGGCTTGATGTGAAGGAGATACTTGTGTATCCATGTTTCCAGAAACCCAAAATAATAATATTTATGAATTGTGAATTATCCTAATTCTTATGGTGTCGGCCCCATATCACTAGGGGGCTGACAGGAAGAGGTTAATATTGATGCTATGACAGCATTTATAAATGCATGGATGAGTCCCACTTAGTGTTTGAGATGCAGACTAACTGATTATAGCATAGATGGCCTGTTTATGATTGATGTCATTATGTTTTCTTGTGTAAAGAATGAGGGAAATTTTCACCCCATCTTGCTTCAGAAAAACAAATATATATGCATTTCATCACTAGTGATATCCAGTGTCCACAGTCGCGCCAAAGGGGATAGTAGTGTTCTTCCTAACAAACCACATGACTTTGGTTTTGGATCTATTCAGGACAAGGTTTAGAGCAGAGAAGGCATGTTTAATGTTCTTAAAGCTTTCCTGAAGAGAGCTCTGCTTGAGACTTGGAATGCTGAGCTTCACGCCAAATTGAGTTCTAATGCTCAAGTAGATATACCAGGCTACGGTCTTACCACGGATTGGTTTTTAATCCTCATTTTCTTTAAGGGGGCATGCTTATTAACCATGTCACTGAAAAGGTGGTAAAACATAGACCAGGCATCTTCAACGGTGGGGATCAAGCTGAGTCTAAACCATTTCACAGTGGCCAAATCATGCAAAATGGCTTGCTCATTGAAAACCTTTAAGAGGCGCCTCTGACAGGTCAGACTAGGCTGTTCAACTGTATGTCCGTTCCTGACACATGCTATAAAACAGTGATCATTACAGAAAATGATAGATCAGGAGAGTTTGTAAGAATCACATCAAAAATAGTTGCCTTTTCAGGGTGTTTGGGGGCATATCTTGTGGGGTTAGCAATAATTTGTGTGAGATTTAGAGAGTCAAATTGGAGCAAGACCTGATCAGGTGGGTTTAACATATTCCAGTTCAACTCACCTATGAGCATAAATTCAGATTTGATATCTGGGGTCAGGAGGGAGCTCAAAGCAGCTAATGCACAGACCGCAGACTGGTGCTGAGGGGAGGGGGGGGGAGGGGTGATAACGTCCAGCAACTGTAATCATGAAATGATTTGAAAGCATAATATTTAAAACCAACAAATCAAATTGTTTAGGAACTGATTTGGAGAGAATTTAGTACACTGGAGGTGCTCCTTTGTAAAGATAGCCATTCCACCGCCTTTAGACGATTTTTCTTGCCGGAAGAGATTGTAACCAGATTAACAGCAGAGTCAGGGGTGCTCTTTTTAACCATGTCTCAGTAATAACCATCACATCAGGATTGGAGCTATCAACCCATACTTTCAACTGATGAAGTTTGGCTCGTAAACCTCTGGAATTCACATGCATGAAGCCCAGATTTTTAGGAGAACATAAATCCATAAATATGAGAAAGCGATAGAGAAAGCGAATCAGAGTCACAAGAAAGTAAACAAACTGAGTTTTTATAGTTTTTGACGAGCGTGCAAGTTGCTGAGAGAAACGTAACGAAAATGAATAAAAAGCATGGCGATTTGAGGTTAGTCATTTTTAGTTTTAAAGAAAGTCACTCACCCCAAAAACGCAGCTCAGTCCAAAATACAGAAATCGTTTGGGGGCTAGCTAGCAAGCTAACTAGCCTGCAGAAAAGCCAGGCAAGGCAGGTAGCCGGAGGTGAAGCCAAGGATAGGTGTCCAGGTCGCGGGAAAGGCGATCAAGGACACGGTGGCAGGAGGAGGCAGAGAAACAGGATCACCATGTAAGCAGCTCCTCAATTTTCCAGCTTCCGGGGGGCAGAAGAGTCACCTTCTCCAGGTTTTTGTGGGATGTCGATGATTTTGGCTAGGCTATAACATAGCTGCATGCAGGAGAATAGTTCCTCCATTCGCAACTTCACTATTTGTGAAGCTAGAAGGAACGATCATCAACGTGCCAAACAGCTAGCGAAGCATGGAGTGATTTGTTCAGTCAGTAAAACCACTAACTAGAGTAGGCCCAGACAAAACGTGACAACGAGATTGAAGACAAACTTGAGTTTAGTTCTTAAGAAAGGCTGCACGCCAGTTGTGTGGGGTTACTTTGGTTACAAACGAGCTGACAGAAAAGAAAGGAGAAGTGTTCCGCATGTACTGTAACAAAGCGTTTCTGGCGGCAGACGGGAATTTATCTATTATTATCTATTCCTTCATTTGAGAAGTTATCACGACAAGGAATATGAAGAATGTATTGCGAAAAAAAGAGGCAGAGGCAAGCAAAAAACATGCAGACGCGAAAAGGCAGCCATATATACTGCAAAAAGTTCGGAAATTTGTGTTTGGTAGATTATTTCTCTGTTGTAACAATGCTTCTTGGCAATAAATTGTATACCGTTATTTCCCTTTTAAATGGTGCCCCATTTGTAAGGAACATGCATTTGTGGGATGAGCAGCACAGCTGAGTATGTGGGTTCCGCCCATGAAAAATTTGCCAAATTTTCTCTGCCAATGCCAAACAGCTTATTCTGCTGTTGCTATTGACTCTTGTTTGGTGTTGTTTGGTGGATTGGATGATTGAAGTCTAACAGTAACAAGGAAGAAACAAGACATTTTGGCAATTTTACAATTCATTCATTTAACAAACAGTCAGGAGCCTCAGTAGCGTGTGGAAGAACCATACACAGCCACAACAGCCTGGCACCTCCTCCTCATGCTGGTCACCAGCGTGGTCACACACTGCTGTGGGATGGCATTCCACTCCTCAACCAGGAGTTGTCGCAAGTCAGCCAACGTGGTTGTGTTGGTCACTAGCACGAACAGCACGCCTAAGCTGATCCCACAAGTGTTCAATTGGGTTGAGGTCAGGACTGTTGGCAGGCCATTCCATTCTCTTTACTCCCAAATTCTGGAGGTAGTCTCTGATAAACCCCGCTCTGTGGGGGCGAGCGTTGTCATCTTGGAGGATGGAGTTCGGTCCCAGACTGGAGATATGGGATTGCCACTGGTTGCAGAATCTCATCTTGATATCTCTGCATTGAGATTGCCTCCAATGATGACAAGCCTAGTTTTTCCAGTGATGGAGATGCCGCCCCTCACCATCACACTGCCTCCACCAAAAGGTGTTACTCTATCGGTTCAGCATAGCGTTCTCCCTGTCTCCTCCACACTTTGACCCTACGATCCAACTTCCATAGGCAGAATCTGGACTCATCGCTGAACATAACGTTCCTCCACATGTTCAGGTTCCAGTGCAGCTGTTGCCGACACCAGTGCAAACGGGCCTGATGGTGAAGGGCAGTCATGGCAGGCCTCCTGGCAGCCCTATGAGCCCGGAGATTGGCTGCGTGCAGTCTGTTCCGGATTGTCTGGGCCGAGAGCCGTGTGCCATATCGTCCTGCAAACCTTGACTGCAAATCTGTAGAAGACAGCCTACGGTTCCTAAGTGCTGAAAGGGTGAGGAACCGGTCTTCTTGGGGTGTCATCTTCTTGGGACGCCCACTTCGCGGTCTGTCTCTGACATCCCCCGTTTCATGGAACTTGGCCTTCAGTTTGGAGATGGTACTAGGGCTCACTCCAAATAATGCAGCAACTTGCTTTTTTGCGGAACACCAGCTTGAAGTTGCCTATCGCACGGGCCTTATTGAGATCAGGCAAACGTGGCATGTCGATTCTTGGAGCAGACACCAATTGACCACTGTAGCAGGGCCCATGCTCACAGGTGCTGCCAATCAGGTGGCAATCAGGCACCTGATTGTCAGCACCTGGGGGTACCGGAAGCTCAAAACAAGAGTCAATAGCAATAGCAGAAAAAGCTGTTTGGCATTGGCAGAGAAGATTTGGCAAATTTTTCATTGGCGCAACCCAGGCTCATCCCACCGGGCTCATCCCACAAATGCATGTTCCTTTCAGTATCGTTATCGAAGTATTTGGCCAACATATCATTATATTTGGCCATATGGCCTAGCTCTAGCATAACATCTTGTGCAAGACTGCGTGGAGTGCCAGAGTGCTCGTGATAGCTAGTCAATCGCAGCATCGTCAGAGGAGTAAATTAGGTGTGGTTTCAGTCAGTTTAGCCTGTAAATAAAAGATGCTGCCTTTCCATTCAAGTTTGAACATTTAGACCAGATTGACGCAACACAAATTGACAGATAATTATTGCCCTCTGCCGATACTGATATTTTACAGATATATCGGTGCACCCCTACTGTACCTTGGTGTGTGTGTCTGTGTGAGACTTCCCTCATTCTTTCTCTTCTTTTTTTTTCCTGACAGATATGTCCCAGAAACATCTTTATCCAGACCTCCGTGGCCAGAAGTTCCCATCATTGACCCTATGGAAGAGGTGAAGCAACATCAAGGTTATGAGGATTTTGTATTTTTATGGCATGTTGGCACTCATGATTAAGCAGATAAATTTACATGAATTAGAAAGGACTGTGCTCAGTCTACAGTTCATTCTCTGCATTGATTTCCACAACAAGGTGATGTGTTGCTGATATACACTGAACCAGTCATTGCACTATAGCTTTTGTCTTGAAAATGTGAGTCTAGCTCACCCACTTCAGTGTGACTCTGAATAAGATGATATTCTCAATTATGTTTGAGCAGCTCTTCAGTTCGTTCATCTATTGACTTAGACATAATGCTCAATTTGGTTTTTAACATATTTCTCAAACATCTGTTTGTTATGTCTCATAGAACAACACCATAAAATCACCCTATATTTAGCATTGTTTTCATGATGCCATAATGTTTAATTGAGTAATGTTGTTTATTCACCATTCATGATTTATGTGTACACAAAATCTATTTTTTGTGTCTAGCGTTAGCTAGCTTATTACTAGCCAGCTAACATAAGCAGCGATTGTGACATCATCATTTAGAACATTAATTTAGAGATATTCCAAACACACATGCGTCTGTCCGTGAATTGTTGGATTTTTTTTTCTGGCCCATCTTTATATCAAACTGTTTATTTTCCCACATTCTTAACAAATAGTGCTAAGACATTCCCCTTTTTTATGAATGGAAAGTGTAAATGTTGTTTAGATTTAATGTTTGACTTTTTTCGGGAGTCATAAGAAAGAGCTCGATGTTGATGAGGTTTAATTGCATAAGCTACTTCTGGGTCCATACCACATTCAGATCACTGGTTAGTCTGTATCTATGAGGTTCATATCTCTGAGGTTCTATTGTATTATTATACTGCCATGCATGAGAACCGGTGGTAGAGAACAGGCACAGCACAGGAAAATAACACTGTGCTATGGCATTGGTCTTTAAGCGGCAATCCTACAAACACTCATTTAAAAGAATGGCATGCTGGATACCCAGTACATAGTCAAACTCAACTCCTATAGGTTACAGCTTACTGCCAGGGGTGAAATATCTGTATTTTTACAGTAGATAAAAATATATAGTAGATGTAGCCTTGTGTTTGAGAACTGTTTGCATTGCCAATTTCTTTGGCAGTGTTTTTTCTTCTTTTTGTAAATGTTTCATGTCAATACGTGTTTTTTCTCTCTTTTTCAGAGGTGGTACAGAAAATAAACAGTAGTCTTGCATCGCGGGAATATGGAAGGCTTTTCGCAGTTGTGCATTTTGCAAGTCGACAGTGGAAAATAACAAACGAAGACTTGATTCTCATTGAAAACCACATAGATGCTGATTGTGGTGATCGAATAAGGCTTGAAAAGGTTTGTTCTTATTCTTCTTATTATTCTTATTCATATGATTGGTGTACAGCTCCAGTTCATAAATGTAAAAAAACCAAGATAGTGAGGCTTCTAAAGGACTCGGTTGGTACAAAAAATAAAAAATAATTACGAACCTTTTCCTTCCCAGTGTTAAAGGTATGGTATGCCGCTGCCAACCATGATGTCTATTGCTGTATAACTGTGCTGATCTTGCGCAAACAATGATTGATCATACCATGTATTAATGACTTACATCTTGTAAGTCGCTCTGGATAAAATACTTAAAATGTAAAATGTACAGGCACTGCCAAGGGGTGCAGGCTGAGTCTGGGCTACGTCATTAGCTGGTTATGACTAGGAGTCAACAGTTTGCTTCATCCCACTGGGGCAGAGTGGACATAAGTGGCCTACTGCTGCAGAACCACCCTGTCTACTCACCAGGAGCCTACAGGTTACAAGCTATGGCCAGAAAGAGATGCACTTCTCCTCCAATCAGATCAGAGCTAAATGTTCTGTAGTACACTTAGTAGAATTCAGGGCCACAACTTACTGGGCCCAAGTTTTTTTAAATATCTTTTCACAATGGAGAAACTCCCCTAATTCCTCAATAATAAACCTGCTTCTGCACATTTATAGGTACTGCTCATAGGTGGAGAAGATTTCACGCTAATTGGAAGGCCTCTTCTAAGGTTTGTACATTTTTTGTGTTTGTTCTACTTCTGCTGTTTTGCAAAAAAACAAAACGCCAAAAACCAGCAGACAATGTGGCCCTCCAGAGCTGGGGTCTGACCGCCCTGATCTAAAGCCATCTGTTACACTGGGAGATGGCCTGCTGAGAGCTATTTGTCATTCCTGTCACAATCTTCTCAATCAGTATCACCGTGGTAATTCTGAATTCAATTTCATTGCCTACTCAAGTGAGCTACATGCTGTAATTACTTTAAGATGGCCGCACTGGGCAAGTACTGACTTTATGTTACGTTGATTAGAATGAAAAATAAAGTTGAATGAAATAGACAGTCAACTCCAAAATTATTTGCATCTTTGATAAAGATGAGCAAAAAATGCTCTATAAAATAAACAATACAGGTAATGTGTTATATTGTATGCTAAAAAATGGGGAAATTATATTCGTTTATACTAAAACCATTCCTCAGAAAAAAGATTACACAATTATTCACACCCATTTTCAGTACAGTGATTCAACATCAACTCAAATATTTTGGCAGTAATTTGCCACATTGTTATAGATTGTCATAGATGGTTATAATGGTATTTATGAATATGTTTAACAAAACACTGGAAATGATTTTTATAATGATCACACAATTCATTAAATGGCCATCTACTATTCATCCAATGCATTTTAAATGGTCAAATGCTACATAGAATCTGTTTGTTTACAACAAATCTACTTGAATGTTCTCTGACTGTATTCATGTATCAGTGATGAAAAAGTTCTGCGGATACACAGATTTCCGCTTTTCCCAGATCAGAAAGCATCAACCACGAGATTCATGTAGATCTGATGTTTTTCTTTGGGGGTCTTGATGATCCACGAAAAGCCTCATTGGTTTTCATTTGTTGTCAATCGCCACACTTAATGATCAATGACCAATCAGGTTGACAGCAGTACAAGCATTTCACTGTCAGTCACTGTCACCAAGTCATGGGCATGCTAGCTAGCTAAAACCTCTAGAAACGGTGAAATGACTGTGAAGGAAGAATGGCAAAAGTGATAGAGAAAAGCGATAGTTGATATTCCTGGCAAAATACTCTGCACGTACTGTATTGTTCAGATATTGTCAGTTATGGCTCTAGAGAATTTAAGGCTTTAGAACATCACACAAAAAACACGACAAAATAAAAAATGTGCTGCTAAATTCTGCTTTTTCACCGGTCACTGAAGTTCTATCCACCATCTAACATTAATTAGCTCAACAAGCAGGAAACCGTCTCTACAGCTCGACTAGCGATTGCAGTGGATGACCGCGTGAAAATCCAAGAGGAAGAGTAACAAATAGAATAAAGAATTGAAGGCTTGTGGTTACCCAGCTATAGCCACGATTAATATTTAGCCTTTGTCAAACTCACTTAAACGATACATGATTCAATTTTGTTGATAACATTTTGGCTGGCTAGTACTAGCATGGTTTACTAGCAGTCAGTTATCATAAAACATTATGCCTTGCACCTATCTTGCTAGCTTATCATTGGATTAGTTCCAAAACCCGACGGGCACAATGCCGGTTTGTGACGCTGAGGCGTGGTGTCCACTAAATCCGGCACACAAAACGGCATGTGACCTGACCTAAACAGATGGTTTGTGCGCCCAGTAAACAAAGTACCACATGTAGCCTACCAACAGCATGGTAAACAACAGAGACTGCTAAACACATATTTCACATGGCTTGGCATGGCTAAATCCAAATAGAAAAGTTGTTGTGTTGTCTTTGCCAACACTTGCAAGTGAATGTAAAGTTTGGCTTGAATGATGGTTGCGTAGAGACAAACAGTGATTTAACATGTTTATTATGTTGTCCTACCTTATTTACATTTTACATTAAGCCACACTACCTGCCACTGTTTCATTATCAGCTGATAGATTCAGTGTCATACTTCCTGCCGGCACTCCATTTAAGCGATGTTCCCCGCCCTTGCCGCTACGCAACATGGGGCATGCCAGCATAATTAAATAAGCAGTGTAATGGCACACAAAGTAGGCCTATTTATTAAAGTAAGCTCAATAAAGTAAGACTTATTAAAATAAATAAAATACTTTATAATTTGTATACTTCCAGGGCCTGCTTCTGTAAAACCCCACTGTAAACACCGCCAACACGCCACTCATCACTGATGTATCGATTTAATAGACATTTAAAACAAAACAAACATTGGCCACTAACACTATTAAAACCAGTGTGTATACTGTATATTTTCAGTCACTAGATTCTGGTCTTGACCATAGTTTTTTTTAATTCATAAAATTCAAGGAAAGTTTCAGTTTCAGACAACATGGCTGTCGAGAATGAACGTGTACTTTTCCTGCTACATTATCAATCAACATTAACTACATTATCAATATTTTCTGTGTCATGTGTTTTTAAAAAATTGCAAACTCTGGAAGCTGATATACTGTAAGAGGCACTCAAGCTTCTTCTAGGCTTCAAGACATCTTAAAATGGTTCTCCCCAAAATTAAACTTTTGCTTTCTTACGCAGAATATTTTCTATGGACTTCAGTCAGTCCTTCACAGAATCTGTTTCAATTGCAATTTCAGTGTAACTATTGGTGTTTTCTATATACTTTTGTCTTAATCATCAAATTATTATTGCTTTTAATTCAATAAAAGCATCACAGAAAGTACTGGAGTGCACATTTCAAGTTCAAAATAGTTTTATCATACACCACTGTTTTTGGGAATATACAGATTCTGTATGACAGCATATACACCAATGCAAATTTGCATTGCAGTAGAATTGCTTAAAATGATTCATTTCCATTTGCTTGATTATATTTTTGTAACATTCTGGGAGCTTCAACTAATATCAATTATTGTTTTGAAAATGATAATTTCGTGATTTGATTTGAATTAGATTTTCATGCGTCTTTTTTGTTTATTTGCTTAGACCATAATAATTATGTGGATATGTTAAAGATTAAAAACCTAAAACTTTTCTTTATGCAATTTTGACCGTTTACCAAATTATCTTTCATATCTAGCGGAGATTTGGTCCGAGTAGAAGCCACTGTCATCGAGAAAACAGAATCCTCACCCAAAGTCTGTATGCGATTTTGGAGAAGACACAGATACCAAAGAAAGAGAAGTACGGTTATTTTTGTTATCTTTATCTAGTTTCTCATAGAATCTGTTGTTTTAGTAGGTGAAAAGTTTTTTGTATGAATTGGCATAATACCAATATGCTTCCATTCACATTTATATCCTGTTCATTGTGTTATTTTAACAGAGAAAATATGCTTGGTTAACATTTGAAAAGTTTCCTAAACAAATTCTCTAAAGCCTTTTCTGGAATGTTGGATTACATCAGAAAAGAGCAGTGGCCACAACCTCCTTAAGCACACTATTCAAAGCTTTTAACTTTACAAACCCACCATGGTCAACTAAAATTACAGAATGCTGTCAGGATTTTTTACTTCATTCGGTGTAATTCACATTGTCACCCAAGGAGGGCAATGGGAGATAAATACATTTTTAAGATGTTTGTTCTACTTAGTTTTTGTTTCACCTGTTCAGTTAAAAACCCTTACATTTAAGTATTTTGTAATAACTTTCTTATGCTATACCATCAGAATTCTAGAGTTAATTTATGTTTATGTTAAACTAATCTTTTTTGTCTTTCTTTTGGCAGTTATTATTCAGCCTCAAACACTGCTTCGGATCAACACAGTTGAAATTGCCCCAAGCTTGTCTTAATTTTATTTTCCACTTTGTAATGTACATTTCCACATGGTTGTTTATGGTTGAAGACAGTTTAAGGTAATTGAATTAAAGGTGGCATTTCAAGGCTTGTTGTTGTCATTCATTGAGTGTAATCAGTACTTATCACAAAGAGCTAGAGCTCAGGAAGAGCCAATGTGTGCGATGGACAAGGGTACCAGAACCATCATATCATCATACCCAACAATCAATGTAGCACACATTTTAAACCACTGCTACAAATAACAATACATACAGTATTTTCAATACATTATTGAAAAACTGCAATGAATGTAAGTGGGATAAAAATGTGTGATCTATATACATCAAAACATTCACAGATGAAGTGTCGATCTTGAGTTCACAGGTCCCGGAGTGCAGACAACCAAAACCCTATACCTCAATACTATAAAGTGCAATGGGCAGGATGACACTAAAAATATTAACCAATATACCAATTCAAATTTGTTTTTTTTAAATAAGAGTGCTCTGCAAGCCTTCACTGCCATGCTAAAACTCTGATACTGATTGTCAGACCGAGGTATGTAATTTAGGGTGTGTTCTAGGACGGTGTTGCCTATAAACATGAAACCTATTTCCTTCTTTCCTTTTATTGTAAGATCAATATATTTGTCTAGGTTTACAGTCAGGGTCCAGTTTGGACAGAAATACTGCTCCAGCGCCATGTTCTATAGTAAATGCATTTTTTAAATCTATTTAATGAAAATTGTTGTTTGGCATACATGTTTGTTTATTAGGGTGTGTGGAGTGTAAATATGGTGAGTTGTACAGTGATTTGGAAGAAATCCAATTGTACTTTTACTCAGGACATTGTATTTGTGAATCTGCATACCTGCCAATATTGACAATAAGGGAGATTTCCCAGATATGTTTGTAGCTTGGATGGTAACCTCACCAGGTATTTGTATAGCTACACTGAACAATTGTATTGGTATAAAATTATTTTATGATTTTTTGTGCATAAAATATAGCTCATAACCTGTATTGTTTATTGTATCTGAAATTATAATATTGTAAGAAGTGTAGAATAGGGGGGGGGGGAGATTTCACTTGTCTTTAATAAAACTAAAACTAGCCTAACAGATGTAAATGTGTTTAATAGGCCTACCTGAAGACCTGCGCAGGTCAAAACGTTTGCAATATTAAACCTGTTTTGGAGCATTTAATAGCAGTTCGCATTCTAAACTGAAGTATGTTCAGATCTTTTTTTTAATGCAATACAAAATATCCCTTTTGTGATGGGGATGTCCTTGTGTTTTATAGTAGCCTTTAGCTGTGTTACTGTAACCACATGGTTAATGTAGCCTATTTGCACCTTTTATGTAATTTTAAGTTATGTTGGTTATTTGTTTATTGTTATCTAGTCTATATCATTACGTTTATTTTTATTATTTATATGTATTGTAATTATTTTGAGAATTCGATGTGTCTGTGGACCCATTGCTGAGCAGACCAAGTAAACAACATTGTAAGGTAAAAAAAAAAGGTAAACGTGAGTAGGCTACTTTTTTCAATTCAATCATATTCCCTTTCCCTTTCAGCCTACTAGTAGCCTAATATTTCGCATTTCTTCCCGTGGCATGGTTTAAACGAGACAGTACCATCGAGCTGTATCATTATGTCATTAATTAAAACAAAATTGTGGTCTCACGTCTAGACATCACGAGGTCGCTGTTATCAGGTTTTGGTTGGGGTTTTAACAGCATTTAAAAAAATACATTCAAGCATAAACTAAATGGCTTTCACTAACCATTGCTAGGCTTTAGGGTCTGCTTTGTGACCGTAAGTTAACATAATCTATTTACAGTCTACCACTGCCACATTTTCCTTATTTTGGAAAGTTTACTAGCCTATATTATTATTAACTAGATGTTTTTAAAAATCGTATGAGCTGGTACAATGCAACTTATTTATATGTATTGAACTTGAACAGACGAGGTATCCGTTAGCCCTTGCTTCTAAGATCCATGCAGTCAAACTCCTGAAAACGGGAATTTGACGGACTTCCAGACCCCAACTGCTTTTCTTCGAAACAGCGCCATCAACGTGAGGAGTCGGAAGGGTTGAGATCCTTTCTTCCAGTTGCCGTAAGGCAGTTATAGTTAACTATAGTGATATAGCACCAGAATAACAAAAATGTGCACATATTTAGATTTCTAAAAACCTACGGTGCATGCTTTAGCCTGAAGAAATCACGATGACTACAAATTTCACCTTACCAAAACCTTTGAGAAGAGCCGGGAGTTTAGCTTCTTCGCGAACGGTCCGTATTGTGATTCTTGGACAAGCAGCCGTTGGTAAAACAGGTAGGCTTAATAATAAGGAATTGTCTAGAAAGTTTAAATTTCCCAATTCTGACCAAAAACACCTAACTAAATTAATTCAGTGCTTGATCAACACTTTTAGGTAGTCAAACTTGTTTAAATTATGAATTACACAACATATGATCCATTATATTGTGAAATGTAACGGTATATGTACATTATATGCACTTCATTTAAAGTTGTATTTTTCTTAGTATTGTATTGTACACATATAACTTACTCAGTTCCTACTGCAGCGGTGACTGTGAGATTCATCACAAAGAGATTCATTGGCGAGTACGACCCGACCCTCGGTACGTGTTGGGCAAGGGGTTTTGTTTTAGATTTTAGCTTTAACTTTATATTCAGTGTGGTTACGTTAATTACTAACTGGTGTAAAAGTTGATCAAATAAAGTAACTGGCCTTCAGGTGTGATATTTCTGTGTAAATACAGTATTTTATCCATTTGCAGAAACCATTTACAGACATGAATTGCCAATAGGGGGAGACGTGGTACACTTTGAAATTCTTGATACAGCAGGGCAGGTGAGTACAAATCCTATGTAGTGTTTACTTTCAACCAAGTTCATCTTTAAAAATAGATTCTCAGTCACAATAAATGTAATTTGTATATGTACTTGGGCTGTCACTTTAACAAAACAAAACAAAAATCCTGTTCGATATTGAGAGAAAACAAGTAGATTCGGTCGAATAGTATTCGAATATGCGCGTTACAGACCTGCCAACATTAATTAAAAAAATGTACCCCCGTGCTTTGACAAAGCAGACAGTAATCTTTCTCATGGTAGATTTTATTTGCGCGAAGTGCAAGATATGAAGACAAACACAACACCGTCATAAACATAATATATTTGCAGAGAATATAGGCTAGTGTTAAAATGTTTATTGCATTAATAATTTAAGCCATTTGTCTTAGTTTATGGGCATGCTTTATTCTTAAATCCTAAATATAAATGATCACTTTGCACTAAAACCTTTGGTCACATTTTGGCCTCCATTTTGCAATCTAAATATAAGGACGTTTTAAAACGTTACGTTTTAAGTAATTAAATATATATATTTAATTCACAAAACAAGGCTATTCTGGAATCATACAACAATTATTTGGAATCTGGTATGGCTTTAGAGGGAAAAATTATATTAGTACAGTGTAAATAGTTTTGTCTTTATTTTACATTTTATGTACTGTACTTAAAATTCCTAATGAGTCACATAGGTGACGCATTTGCAGGTTTTGACACTTGATTCCTCATGGTACAACGGTCTACTTCACATTAAGCCCATGACCATGTCTGTGCAAGGTGTATATTTGGAGATATTAGGCTTGGTGTAGTTGAAAAATAGGGTGAAGCTAAATAACTCGAAGGACCATATAATGTTGAACAAAAATCCTTAATGCTGGTTATGGACCGGTGGCAACCGCTACAGGATGTTCAATCAGAACAGGCAGGAGAAGACTGTCAAGTTTAAGTTGGTTTAATGTAAAAGTCCATATACACACATCACACACATTTACACCACTCTAGAATTACTTGTTTCCTGATACTTGAACCATTTATGAATCTGATATAATTTCAATGTATCCAAATATCTTTGGTGAACTGTATACACTACCGGTCAAAAGTTTTAGAACGCCTCAATTTTTCCCGTTTTTATTGAAATTTATGCAGTTTAATGTTTCAATGTACTCTGAAATTAAAGCACAGAACAAATAAACAATTGGAGATAAAAAAAGAAATCATGGAAATGTTTTGTTTAACAAAATGTAATCCAAATGTTGGACTCATCAAAGTAGCCACCTTTTGCAGATATAACAGCCGAACACACTCGTGGCATTCTTTCTACAATGGAAATCAAATATTGTTCGGAAAGTTCTTCCCAACACTGTTGCAGAAGTTCCTACAAATGTGTTGCACTTGTAGGTTGCTTTGCTTTCACCTTTCTGTCCAGTTCATCCCAAACCAGTCTGGAGTTTAAGTCTGGAGACTGTGCTGGCCATTCCATGATTTGAAGCAGACCGTCTTGTTCTTTTCTTCTAAGGTAGTTCTGACATAGCTTGGCGGTATGTTTTGGGTCATTATCTTGCTGTAGGATGAACCCCTGACCAACTAGGTGTAGGCCAGAGGGTATTACATGGCGCTGCAAAATGCTGTGGTAGCCCTTTTGGTTCATGGTGCCAGTCACTCTGTGCAAGTCGCCAACTCTGGATCCAGCAAAAGAGCCCCAGACCATCACGCTTCCTCCTCCATGTTTGACAGTTGGTGTCACACACTGAGGAACCATCCTTTCGCCTACTCGACGGCCTACAAAAACCCTGCGTGATGAACCGAAGATTTCAAATCTTGATTCATCGGTCCATAACACCTTCCAGTCTTCAGTAGACAACTGGCAGTGCTTCATGGCCCAGGCAAGCCTCTTTTTCTTATTTTGCCATCTTAGCAATGGCTTTCTTACTGCCACTCGACCTGTCAAACCTGCAGCTCGAAGTCTTCCCTTCACAGTTGAAACTGAGACTTCCTTACTTCGACCAGTGTTAAGCTGTGCTTGAAGCTGTTGTCCTGTGAGCTGCCTATCACGTAAGCTGTTGAGTCTCAGAAACTTGTCTTCTGATTTTGTTGTGGCTTTGGGTCTGCCAGACCTCTTCCTGTCAGAGTTTCCTCCAGTTTCCAAGTACCTTTCGATGGTGTAGAAAGCTGTACTCACTGACACCTTGGCCTTCTTTGCAATTTCTCTAAAGGAAAGACCTACACTTTTAAGGGTTATAATGGTCTGCCTGCCTTCCTTTGTTAATTGCCTTTTTCTCGCCATTATGATAGCAATATACTACTTCCTGCATTGCAATATTGTCCAAATAATGCTTCAGAGGGTGTAGTAACACAGTCTGTTCCAACACTGCTTTTATACAGACAGAGGGTTTGTAAGGAATCAACAAAAGTTGGGACACCTGTAGGAATTGTTTGCATCAACTTTCAAGGCTTAATGTACTTCCATTGCTGCAGAACATCTATAAGATGTTAACCCATTACTTGTTCCCTGAAAAGGGCCATTTTTATAACTCTGAAATTTACATTATTTTTCAGTTTTTGGCAACCTAAATTTGTTTATAACCTCTGGCAGTTTAACGCTTACCTTTTTTACCTCTGGCAGTTTAACGCTTACCGTTATACCATTTCAGGTTATTCACTGGACTTGAACTGCTTCAATTTCAGTAAAAACTGGAAAAATGGGAGTGTTCTAAAACCTTTGACAGGTAGTGTAGATTCAGTATTATATGTGGTTCTAAAGAAAAGGGGGAATAATAAGAACATAAGAATGCATAATGACGAGAACGGGCCGTTCGGCCCATCTAGGCTCGTCATGTCCTAATCTAAAGAGTATCTAGTACTACATCTAGCCTGGACTTGAATAGCCCAAGTGTTTCTGCCTCTACTACCCGACCTGGCAAGCTGTTCCAGGCATTGACAACTCTCTGTGTAAAGAAAAACTTCCTAATATCTGTGCAGAATTTGCCTTTAGCTCATTTCTACCTGTGGCCTCTTGTTCTGCCGACCCCACTTATCTTAAAAAATCTTTAGTATTTCACTTTATTAATCCCTTTTAGGAATTTAGCATAAATAATATAGCATTGCTATAATACAACTGGACTTACATGCATGCTATACATGGTAAGTATGAACAATACAGACAACCACAACAGCCAACAGAGGGGAAAATGCCACTTCACTGTTGCAATGGGCTAGCAAGCTAACATACATATGAACCTGGAAAAGCTAGGAATGTGCTCCAATATGCAGTACAACAGAGTATATGTATCTACATAATGTAACAATAGTAGCCAATAGCAAGATACACCAATAGAAAAATATATAGCAGTTATGAAATATAAGCTAATATATACTGATTAGCTAGCGGATGCTAACGCTAATACCGGGGCTAGCATACAAACAACTACTAACAAGGAATAGACAACTTACAGCCAAATGGCAAGAAACAACTATAAAGGCACTTACAGTTCACTGCATGCATAAATAACGCTGTATGGCAGTAGAGTTCACAGGAGGGAGTTCAATAGCCTAAAAGTAAGTGTCCGTCAGGAGAGAGAGGGGCACATACACTATTAGCTAAAGCGAATTAGCTCTGCAGATCACGTTACTAGGTGTTGGGGTTCTTCACCAAAGGAACGCTAGGGTTGCCTGACTAAAATGTCCAGCAGGGGGTTCTGTATAGCTATCTGAAGCTGGCCTTTTTTTTTAACCTGGTGTAGGGAAGAGGGGTACAGGTTTATGGGGCACTGGGACTCCTTTTGGAACAGCGATGATCTATACAAGCGGCCACACCTGAACCGGAGGGGTAGAGCTGCATTGGGCCAGCGTATGCTTAGGGTAGTGGAGGAATATTTTAACTAGGAACTGGGGGGGCAGGGAGGGAAATTAGTAGTAGTATTAAGGATTAGAAGGTACAGACTGCCCAGATGGAAGATACCAGGGTGGAGTATCATAAAAACAACTGTGAGGATATAATTAATACAGATCTTTTAGAGCATAATGTGAATAGAAATGGTGCGGAACAATAAGGCGTGGAGGGGAAGGACACTATGGGCCCTATTTTTGTGCCGGCGCTAAGCGGCGTTATGCCCTAGCGCAGGCGAATTGCCAGTTTCGTCTGTCGCAAACTGAATATTTCCCGTCTCTCGCCGAGTTTGGCAATTTTGTGGTGCGCAATGAAGGCGTTTGCGCGACTATGGGTTGGGCAGCGCAATAGGGGATGTGACAATGAAAACAGTCGGGCGCTATGCAAGTTTGGTGTCAGATAATGAGTTTGCGTTAATGTCCAACTAGACCACCTCTTAGCCAAAATGCTGGCGCTCTGTGCAATTTGGTGGCTTTATTGATGCACACATACATTATGAACATAAGGTTATCTGAAATCACATGAGAATGTTTTGTGAATATTGTGAATTTCCCCCCACGTTGAGGCAAATCGTCCAATCCATGGGTAACTTGCAAGCGTAATCAATTAAGCTAAAAACGATTTCACCACAGCTTGTGGTTATTCAATGCACGGACATGAAATCATTTTGAGAGTATCCTGTTTGACAATTGTAGGCTTATATTTGACTGTTTTCTTTTCAAATTGCAGGATAATATAATTCATAATTCATTAATATAAATATATAATTATCATTAGTTTCAATTGAGGCTGTGGTATAATACTACAATATCTTGGAAGAGAGGAACACTCGTAGAAGTCACCTCACGAAAAAAAATATGAGAACGATACGATAAAAATATAAAAATGTTCTTGCATGAGGCCCATTGTTTTTCTTACGTGAAAGGGTTTTATTCTTTCCATTTGCACTACAGAAAATGGAGTACATAATTGGACGCCGAAGGCGATACCGTGAGCGATACCCTGGGTTTGGTAGCCGGTGTTGGCCAGATGGCTATCAGTTCGGCTGTACATGCAGTTTCTTACAGGCTTGTCCAACATGCAAATTAGTTAATTACTTTTCCTACACCCGACAGCCAGCAGAGAACTAAACAGGATTTTTATACGCAATGTGGATTCCCTGGGGTCCACTCCATTAATATCCAGGTGGTTTGTGATGCACACTCCAGGGTGGCACATGTAGGCCTACTGCATGACGAACATAAATGAAACAGGCCTAGTTGCAGTTGTGAGTTTGTTATTTATTGCTTTCCATTTAACAATTACATTAAGTTAGAAGAAAAGAAACGTTGTTTTTTAAGTTGGAAAGCCTACAAATAAGGAAAAATATGGTAAAATAGAACAATTTCTTTTAACAATGTAGGTCTCAAAATATAAACTCATCATGAAAATAACAAATTAATGTAATGTTTTCCCCCTCTGATTCGCGCACCAACTTTTCCGCACCTCCTTGCTCTCCTCTTTTGAGAAGCTCTCCTGGCGCAGAAGCACAAAACTGTCCTCCCACCGTCTTCGCTTTGCGTCTGCGTTACCGACACCGTGCTAATTCACCAAAATAGGGCCCTATAAGTGTGAGTAATGCTCCTGTGTTTGAATGCTAGAAGCATTAAAAATATATTTTTGGAACTGGAGGCTGTCATGTTTAATGGGGGTTAAGACATTGGGATTACAGAAACATGGCTTGGTGCAGTAGACAGGGATGAATATAATGTGGAGTGGTATACATTTTTCATTGAATTAACTCATTCATTCCTTGTGAGGACATTTGGATTAGACTACTGGGAGATCATATGAAGGGCCTTAATATAGGAGTATGCTATAGACCACCAGCTTCTGACAGCAACATAAATACTATGCCCTACAGTAGCATAAAGCATGCCTATGTGGAAGGAGAGGCATTAATAATGGGTAACTTCAATTACCCCTCTATTAATTGGGTAGTAGTGTCAGGTCAGGGTAAATGTGGAGGAGTTTTTAGATGTGGTTAAGGACTGCTTTTTGGTACAGTGTGTTACTCAGCCTGTGAGAGGGAAATCAATATTGGATCTGGTTTTGTGCAATAATTCTGACAGACTTTGCAGCTCAGAGGTAGTAGAACCACTAGGGAGATGAAGTGATCATAGTGCAGTTACTTTAAGTTAAGACGGTCTCCTCTAACTCTAATTTTTAACTTCAGACGAGCTGACTTTAATAAAATGAGAGAGAATTTAAGTAATATAGACTGGGTAAAACTTCCAGATTGCAGAACTGTGAATAAAAAATTTAAAAGGGTTATTGTAGATGTACACTGTAAATTCATCCCAAAAGTAAAGAGAAATAGGATGAAAAAACAATCTCCACAGTGGATGACTAAATCTTTTGGCAAAAGATGCGACTCTGCAGAGTATATAAAAAGGACAACTTAGAGAGAAACAATACAGATTATTGCAATATGCTGGCTAATGCTAAAAAGGAAATAAGAGCAGCTAAAAGGCAATATTATCATAGAAAAAGGAAAGCTAATGATGAGGTTAAGTGCAATAAGAATAAGAAAGGAACTTTGTTTTATAATAATAAAGATATTGCTAACATACTACTCGTTGAGTACTTTGTTGGCATTACATTTACATTTTACATTTTAAGCATTTAGCAGATGCTCTTATCCAGAGCGACTTACAAGATGTGCATTAATACATGGTAGGAACAATCATAATTAGCGCAGGAGATCAGTGCAGTAATACAGCAATAGACATCATTGCAGGCATCTGTGTACCATACCTGTAACACTGGGAAGGAAAAGGTTAGTGTTTTTATTTTTATTTTTTTTATTTTTTGGAGTATAGTGTTGTATGGTGTAGAACAACTAAACAGGGGTGACGACAAATGAGCTAGATGGACAGAGTTCAGTGGTAGTGGAGTCCGAAGAGGTGGGTTTTGAGTCTCTTGCGGAAGATTGCAAGTGATTCCGCGGTCCCGACCGATTGCGGAAGGTCGTTCCATCAGCGAGGGACCAGGACAGAGAAGAGGCGAGACCGCGAGGAGCGGCTGCTCCCCCAGAGGGATGGGGCAGTCAGTTTGCCAGAGGAGGCGGAGCAGAGGGGTCTGGGAGGGGTGTAGCTAGTGATGAGTGACTGGAGGCATGGGGGAGCAGTACCTCTGGTCGCTTGAAAGGCAAGCACCAGTGACTTGAATCTGATGCGTGCTGCGATGGGGAGCCAGTGCAGAGAGGAGAGTAGAGGGGTGACATGGGTGAACTTCGGCTGGTTGAACACCAGGCGAGCAGCAGCGTTCTGGACTAGTTGCAGTGGCTTGATGGCGCAGGCCGGAAGGCCTGCCAGCAAGGAATTGCAGTAGTCCAGACGTGAGATCACCAGGGCCTGGACCAGGAGTTGAGTGGCCTCTTGGGTGAGGAACGGTCGGATCCTCCGGATGTTGTGGAGGGAGAATCTGCATGTCCGAGTGATCGCTGCAATATGGCTCGAGAAGCACAGCTGGTTGTCCAGGGTCACTCCAAGACTCCTGGCAGACTGGGACGGAGACACTATGGAGCCTTCCACAGTGACGCATCAATCATCGGGGAGCCCTTTGCTGGGAGGAAGAGCAGCTCTGTCTTCCCCAGGTTCAGCTTCAGGTGGTGGGTGGACATCCATGCGGAGATGTCAGCCAGGCATGCAGAGATCTGTGCCAGGACCTGGGTATCAGATGGAGAGAAGCAGAGAAAGAGTTGAGTGTCATCGCCATAACAGTGATAGGAAAAACCATGAGCAGAAATAACAGAGCCAACAGAGGGGTGAGAGGTTTCGGTAGTGAGATGGGTGAGGGAGAGGTTGGGGGGAAGGAGTTGCGAATGTCATCGATCTTCTCGCGAAAGAAGGATGCGAAGTCATCCACGATTAGAGAGGAGGGGGGTGAGGGAGGAGGAGGGGTGAGGAGAGAGGAAAACATAGAGTAGAGTTTACGAGGGTTGGAAACAGAAGATTTAATCTTAGAAAGGAAAAATGCAGACTTAGCAGAGGAGAGGTTAGAGGAGAAGGAAGCCAGGAGTGTGTGGAAATCAGTCAGAGCCACAGGGGATTTGGAGTTCCGCTCACAGTTTCAGTCAGTTAGCCTGAATGGAATCGTTTAGCCAGAGGGTGGGGGGTCGGAGACGAGTAGGTTTAGTGGATAGAGGACAGAGTGAGTCAAAGGAGGAGGAGAGAGAGGAAAGTGGAGTGGATTATGCTTCCTCAGCAGGTAGCTGAGAGAAGGCATCAGTAGGGAGAAGGGAAGATAGAACAGTAGCTGACAGGGCAGCGGGGGAGAGAGCGGAGGTTACGACGGACAAGGACAGTGGGAGCAGGTGAAGATGGTTTAGACACAGAGGGGAGGGGGAGGGAGAAAGACAGAAAGCAATGGTCAGACACATGTAGATGAGATACCGTAATGTTGGGTGAGGCGCAGTTCCTAGTGGATCAGGTCCAGTTGGTTACCGGCCTTGTGGGTGGATGGGGATTCAGCCAGGGTGAAGTCGAAGGACTGAAGCAGGGGGAGGAATGCGGAGGCCTGAGGGGTCTTCAGCGGCAGGTTGAAGTCACCAAGGAGTAAGACGGGAGTGCCATCCTCAGGGAAGGCGCTGAGTAGGGCATCCATCTCATCTAGGAAACTCCCCAGTGGACCTGGAGGGCAATAAAGAACAATGATGTGCAGTTTACATGGAACAGTTACAGTGACAGCATGAAATTCAAAGGAGGAGGGTGAGAAGTGAGGAAGAGGAACAATACCAAATCTCCACAGGGGGGAGATCAGTATACCTGCCCCTCCACCTCTACCTGAGGGTCGTGGAGTGTGGGAGAAGGTATAGGCAGGGGTAGCAGGGGTGGCCGTGTTCTTAGGAGTGATCCACATCTCCGTGAGTGCCAGGAACTGCCAGGAGAGTAGTGAGGCCAGGGCCGAGATGAAATCGGCCTTCTGGACAGTGGACTGGCAGTTTCATAGTCCGACTGCTACCACCACGTCGACACCAGGAGATCTAGGAGGGAGGATGAGATTGGACAGATTATGGGTGTGGGTACAATCTCTCCTTCTAGGTAATCTAGAAGAGGAGACATGGACTGGGATATGGAGGTAGCATGTAGTGTTAGATGCAGAGGAAGAACAGGGAGATACAGGACTATGATACTTACTGTGCGGCGAGCACTCCCTAGCTGGCCTCCCTCGGTGGACTCCTGCAGGTAGACTCCTACGTTTTTGTCCGCCGAGTCTTTGTACTCCTGCAGGTAGACTCCTACGTCTTTGTCCGCGGAGTCTTCGTCCGGGGAGGCTAGGAAGGTGAGGCTGCCACGAAAAGCTGCCGCTTTCCACAGCTATTGTTACTAATATAGCTGAGTGGTGCTAGGCACTAAGTGCCCAACGTTTGATGCGTCAATCACCGTGGAAGGCTTCATAGTGTCTCCGTCTCAGTCTGCCAGGAGCCTTGGAGTGACCCTGGACAACCAGCTTTGCTTCTCGAGCCATATTGCAGCGATCACTTGGACCTGCCGTTTCTCCCTCCACAACATCCGGAGGATACGACCGTTCCTCACCCAAGAGGCCACTCAACTCCTGGTCCAGGCCCTGGTGATCTCACGTCTGGACTACTGCAATTCCTTGCTGGCAGGCCTTCCGGCCTGTGCCATCAAGCCACTGCAACTAGTCCAGAACGCTGCCGCTCGCCTGGTGTTCAACCAGCCGAAGTTCACCCACGTCACCCCTCTACTCTCCTCTCTGCACTGGCTCCCCATCGCAGCACGCATCAGATTCAAGTCACTGGTGCTTGCTTTTCAAGCGGCCAGAGGTACTGTTCCCCCATACCTCCAGTCACTCATCACTCCCTACACCCCGCCCAGACCCCTCCGCTCCACCTCCTCTGGCAAACGAACTGCCCCATCCCTCCGGGCGCCTGGCAGCCGCTCCTCGCGGTCTCGCCTCTTCTCTGTCCTGATCCCTCGCTGGTGGAACGACCTCCCGCAATCGGTCAGGACCGCGGAATCACTTGCAATCTCAAAAGAGACTCAAAACCCACCTCTTCAGACTCCACTACCACTGAACACTGTCCATCTAGTCAATCTGTCTACACTGTTTACTTGTTCTACACTATAATTATTATTTTTTTAAACACAACTAACCTTTTCTTTCCCAATGTTACAGGTATGATACGCAGACGCCTGCAATGATGTCTATTGCTGTATTACTGCACTGATCTTGTGCGCTAACTATGATTGTTCTTACCTTGTATTAATGCACATCTTGTAAGTCGCTCTGGATAAGAGCGTCTGCTAAATGCTTAAAATGTAAAAATGTAAATGAGTGCCACCTGACAACAATACAGACTAATTAACAACTCACAGGTTCCTCCCACTACTCAAGGAACGCTCAACTACAGACACGGGCTGATACAATAAGACCGATTGAAAACAGCTAAGTAGCAATCAACTTTGAAATAAAACTTCTAAGCAGCGATAGAAACTAATAACCTCTGGAACATCAGCAACACAATACTAATTAAGATAACCAAGTAGCATTAACTGCTACTTGCAACCAGTGAACAGGAAGCGAACGCAGATGCTAAACACGAAATCTAACGCCGGATAGCCTTACACTTTCTAGCACGCGACAAGAGGATTCCAACCGAGATACAATGCACAGTTTTTACCAGAGAAGAGGTTATAAATATGCCTAAAAGTATAGCCAATGTACAGAATGTTTTGGAGGACTTTGAGATAATGGACATAGAAGTACTAGAAAAACTAGAAAAACTTAAGACAAATAAGGCAGCAGGCCCTGATGGCATATATCCCAGAGTACTCAAAGAACTTTGGGAAATTATATATAAACCATTGACAGATATTTTTATGCAATCTATAAACACTGGAGAAATACCAGATGACTAGAAGCAAGGTACTATATTTCCAATATATAAGAAGGGGGATGGTACTGGCCCAGGGAACTATAGGCCTGTCACTTACATCTCATGTAAAGTACTGGAATGTATTATTAGGGACAAGTTGGAATCATTAAAATAAAAAATAATAGTATTTAAAAATCCAACATGATTTTCTGAAGGGGAGGTCATGCCTAACAAACCTGGTCTTTTTTGAAGAGGCTACAAAGTGTTTTGACTTGAACTAGGCAGATATTACATATTTGGGCTTTCGAAAAGCATTTCATAAGGTACCACATTGTTATTGTTTTATTGCTTATTGTTACAATTATTTCAGTAGGAATTACATGAGTTGTTTCAGAGTGGGTTCATAATTGGCTACAAGGTGAATACAAAGAGTAACAGTAGGTGGTGTTGTATCTGACCTAGGTGCTGTGGAAAGTAGAGTCCCGCAGGGATTGGTGCTGGGAGCTCTACTCTTCGTAGCAAAATGTTAGTAGTAAAATGGTTAAATTTGCGGATGAAACTAAACTTGAGGGTTTAGCAAACAGTTTGGAATCGACTAAAGTAATCCAAGATGATTTAAACAAAATCAAAGAATGGGCAGAAACATGGCAGATGACATTCAGTATTGCAAAATGTAAAGTTATGCATGTGGGAGATAAAAATATAAGACGGGGGTATTTTATGGGAGGAGAAAAATTTGTAGGTGTTCAATTTGAAAAAGACTTGTAGTTGATCAACGTCCATCTGCATCTAAGCAGTGTGCTACAGCAGTAAAAAAAAAAAAAAAGGCCAACAGGATGCTGGGATACATGGCAAAAAGTATTGAGTATAAATCAAAGGAGGTTATAATAATGTTATATAATGCCTTTGTCAGACCTCACTTAGAGTAATGTGTGCAGTTCTGGGCACCACACTACAAGAAAGACATAGAAGCTCTTGAAAAGGTTCAAAGAAGGGCAAGTACCCTGGTACCTGGTATGAAAGGTAAAAGTTATGAGGATAGATTTATGACATTCCATCTATTCAAGCTTAGCAAATGACTAAGGGGGGGGGGGGATTTGATTTAGGTTTTTATATTCCTAAAAGGGATTAACAGTGAATTACCAAAGATTTTTTAAGATAAGTTCAATTAGCAGAACGAGAGGCCACAGGTGGAAATGAGTTAAAGGCAAATGCTGCACGGATATAGGAAGGGTTTTTTTTACACAGAGAGTTGTCAATGCCTGGAACAGCTTGCCAGGTCAGGTAGTAGAGGCAGAAACACTTGGACTATTCAAGTCCAGGCTAGATGCAGTACTAGATACTCTTTAGATCAGGACATGACAAGTCTAGATGGGCTGAATGGCCCGTTGTCATCATTATGTATTCTTATGGTTTTTTTCTTAAGCGCAATAGGACCACATTCTGCATTGAGAATTTACGTGGAATTAAATGAAATTTTCTTATTGTTTGACAGGAAACCGATTAAAAAATGGTTGTTTAAACATTATTACAATTTTTCCATTTGTTACATCCCTAATTCTTACAATTTAAACTCGTTGTTTTCTTTTTTCTTTTTAACAAGACAGTTTTTGGCTGTATTCTTTTTCCAGGAGGAAGACACTCTGCTCATTGAAGAGAAGATTAAGTGGGGCGATGGCTTCGTCATTGTCTATTCTGTAACAGACAGGTGCAGCTTCAATGAGGTTATGCGTCTGTGTTTCTTGGTCAACCATATTCACTCTGTGGCCCGCAAGAGCAGCCCAGATCCTCCACCCATAGTCATTGTGGCCAACAAGAAGGACCTGGAGTTTGACCGAATGGTTACCACAGAAGATGGGGAGAACCTCTCCAAGGGTCTGAAGCTGCCATTCCACGAGATCTCTGCAAGGGACAGCTATGAGGAAGCAGCTTCCGTGTTTCATGCCCTCTACAGGGCCATGGCCCAGCTGCTCAGCTCCTCTCCTACCACTTTCAGGAGGCGGGCTGTCTCCAAGCTGATGGAGAAAATCCCCAGGATCCACTCCAACTCTACGCTGGGCTCCTCCAGCCAGAGTTTCAGCTTCAGCTCCTTCAGGGACCTTCCACAGGATTGAGAGAAAAGTCCATCACTGCATGGGGCCCCTTTAGCTCTCTTAGCTCCCAGCCTTGAAAGAAACCCAGGAAGTTGCTGGACAACGAAATTAACTTCATACAAATGAATTGTGATTTTTATGAGAATCCTCCCAAATCAATTATAGTCTTTCTCCTCAAGCAAGTCAATTCAATGAGCAGGAAATCTCCCCAAGTCGCATGGATAGTTGTGGGAAGCCATCAGATCATATAGGATAGAGGAAGGAGGGAAATGCCATCTTACATCATGAAAAGATAATATTACATGCACTGGAGAGTGGGTTCAGGTCTGTCACCTAAAGCAACAAACATCTCGTCAAACATTTCTTAGCCACAAAGCCACACTGCCACTCAATAACAATAGGATAGCACTTTTGTCCTACAGAGTGAAACTAGCACACACTATCCGAAGCGAGAGATGCAAAGGAGTAACTATTTTTTTTGCATGAAGAGCATGTAAAGAGTTGTAATGTATTACTACAATTCGATAACATTGACATCTGTATATCAATATTATCATTATTATTATCATGATAATTGTCTATTATTATTATGTGAGATTGTGCTGATGCCATTTCTCTTGCTCCTATTTTTGGGCTGAGACCATTGTTTTTGACATCCAGGCACAACACAGTGAGGTTTTACCATGTTAGCTAACACCTATTGCTCTCCATCAAATTTTAATATTTGTAGCTAGCTACATTTGCTGGCTAGTAAACAACGCAAACATGCCTCCTGTATGAAATGATGCTTAGAGGCAGTGATTTTTGGTAAGCTATCATTGGAATATTAAAATGAGCAGGGTTTTCTGATGTCACAAATACTCCCATGTCAGCCAACAGGATTGGAACACCAGAGGTTTTTTTTTTTACACAGGAGGAGCCTGACCCAGCTTTATTAGCATACCCACAGCAGTCAGTTTTCAAGCTTTCAATATCCCGCTTTCATCCAGACATCATCCTATTTGATTAAAAATGTGATTTGGACTGTTCAGCACCTTTAAATATTACACCTTTAAAAGCCCAAAATAAAACAGCCTGGCCCAACACAGGAAAGGAATATGGCATCCAGACCTACACAAGGGATGCACTGCCACAATGCTGTCCAGCGTGGGGAGAAGGAAACAATGCCACAAATGCAACTTCGCCACTGCTGGGTCATATGAATGTTTTAGAGGACAGAATTGCTGTACGTTGTGAAGAATTTGGTAGGGAGACTGTTGAGAATGGATGGACATTAGTCAGTTCAGGTAACTGCAATGACCACTGGGGAAAGTCACTACATGTCAATGAAAGGAGTCCAGCGAACTTTCAATTTCTTTGTGCCAGTCCCAGTACTCTGACACTGCAGAAGAAAGACAGTCTGATGGACTTGCAACAGCAGTGACATGGATAAGTGTCTAACAGAGACTTTTTAATGTCTCCACACCTCCGCTGGCCCAGGAAATTATGATTGTTAGATGGATTATATGATTTATAGATGTAATTCTGGTGGACACCTTTTTACCTGGATTAGCTTTTTAGTTATTGTTGAAATTACTAATGTAACTGCATGCTTGGTTTTAATCTTCACATCTCTTGTCAGATCTATTGTGACTACTGTGCAATTGGTTGAACAATCGTCTTTTAGCTGGTGCATTCTGTTTTTCAAAGAGAGAGATGTTGGATACCTAGTTTTTATAATATCGTTTACAAGAGAGTATATGGATATTATGTTATTGGCTCATTTTCCATTACATTTGACATTTTAAGCATTTAGCAGACGCTCTTATCCAGAGTGACTTACAAGATATGCATTAATACATGGTAGGAACAATCATAGTTTGTGCACGAGATCAGTGCAGTAATACAGCGCTAGACATCATTGTAGGCAGCTGCATACCATACCTGTAACACTAGGAAGGAAAAGGTTAGTAATTCTTTCTTTTTTTTTTTTTTAATTAAAAAAGGGTCCTACAGTATTTAATTGTAACCCAGTGATCTTTCTTGGCTAAATCTCCAACTGAGGTGTTTGTCCTCTCTCTCTGCCCTCCCCAAACATCAAAGGGAACTCCTTAGGCAGCGAAAGGACATGAGTTCCCTAAAGTCAAATGCCATAAAGTTCCCTATTACGGAATTTTGAATCTGACGTTCAATTGACAATATCAGTTGAACGTCTTCATTCCAAGAAAGTAATAGTTGTTTAGGCTTCCCAGGTTTGAATGTACATTTTCCAGGCTGCACCAGATAACAGCGGAGGCCCACGTGTTTGAATTGTCCCACCATTCACTACATTCGTATAAGCACGTATTTTGGGGTTGTCCATTTTCAAAAAGGGAATATTTGCACTGGGAACATTTTCAGTCGAGTTGAAAACCTGCCAAATTCTGTTTCCTCGCGTCACTGCGCAAGAGCTAACATCTCGTGTGGCATTGATGAGGCGACTAGTCGGGTCAGGCTGGGGCGCCGGGGCAAGAACATTGCGTACGGCTGCCCTGGCCCTTGTTTACTCGACTAGTGAGTACTGCGCGCCAGTATGGTGTCGCAGTGCTCACACCCGCCTCATCGATACGCCTATCAATGAAGCATTGCGCATTGTGACAGGATGCCTGCGTCCCACTCCTGTGGACAACCTCTCCATCCTTGCAGGCATCCAGCCCGCTGGGCTTCGCCGCGCAGGAGCCATAGCACGTCTCGCATGCCGGGCCATGGAGCTAAACCATCTGCTTCATGAAAGGCACTCTAACAGCTGAGCCTCAAGTCGAGACACCCATTTGTGCCTGCCGCACGGGAACTCCTGCAGCAATGCAGCGATCTTAATATCAGTGCGGCACGGTGGGTGGATTACACCTGGAGCACGGAGTGGGAGAAAAACACCTCTAGACTCCATGACTTCATCCCAGACGCCGGTTTTCCCCCCATCGGGGTGGACCTGCCCCGACTGGCGTGGGTGAGGCTTAACCGCCTCCGGACTGGCGTCGGGCGTTTCTGCTCATCGATGCACAGATGGGGCTTGGCCTCCTGCACGGCCTGCGAGTGTGGCGCAGAGGAACAAACCGCAGACCATGTCATCCTGGATTGCCCGATTTATCGGGCACCCAATGGGATCCATGGTCTGCCGGCTTTGGATGACGACACGGTGACATGGCTGCTGGAGGTGTGCCCCGAAATATAGCCTGGGTGAACCTCCCCTAGGCTTGAGGTGGTAAAAGGATAGCCCCTCGGCCCCGAGCCTAGGGGAGCAGGAAAAGAATATACCCAAACGAAGAAGAAGAAGATCTCTAGAAAAATGAATCAGCCTACATATAGAAAGTGAACATTGTGTATGGATATGTAACTCATAGAATAATTTAATGAGATGATGACATATAGCCTAATGAACTTGAATATGCAGCCCTATGCACAGTCTCACTCAAGATGTCATATGTATTAGAGCCCACAAGAGGACCCGCTGTGTTGTGGAAAGGGGCATCGGGCAGTTGAAGTGGCGCTTCCATGTCCTGCATGGCGAAATCCGGCTGACACCGGAGAAAGCCAGCAGGGTCATCACTGTCTGTGCCATCCTGCATAATCTGTGCAAACAGCACAACATCCCACAGCCAGAGGAGGAGGAGGAGGAGGATGATGATGATAATGGTGGTGGTGATGAAGGCAGAGTGGCTGTTCCTGTACAACAGAGTGGAGTGGCATACAGGGCCCACTACACCAATACACACTTTGGGTAAACCATTACAACAATAACCTGCTGATAAGAACAGCATCACAGACAGTCACTTTTCCAGTTTCAACATTACATCTACACAAATCACTCAAAACACAAGTTGTTGTGATGCAATAGGCCTTTTATTCATTGTGCATCTTTAACTGATGCGAGTAGTACTCCTCCTGGAGCTCGAGGACCCTATCCTGTTTATCAATATGCAGATTTTATTTGTCAATAAGCCTCTCTTGTTTGGCAAAGAGCCTCTCTTGTTGATCAAGGAGGGCATGTTGTTTCTTAAGCAAGCTCATTTCCAGCTCCAATTTCTGCTGTTCCAGGGATGCTGATGGGGCAGGACCACTACGAGCTGCTGGAGGACTGGCAGGAGCCGGACCTGGAGAGAGAGGGCCAGGAGCCGGGCCTGGAGAAGGGGGGAGAGACAGAAGGGGGGCAGGAGCCAGGGGGGCTGGAGAGAGGTGGCCAGCCAGGAGCATTGCCTTGAGTGGCAGCTGAACTGTTGGCCCTAAAAGAGGGAGAGTTTTGTTCGTTTATTTTGTGTGGCCTATGTATCTTTGAGGCATTCACAAAATGATGTTTATGATTTATGTTTATTATTATTATTCATTATTCTTATGCATGTCATTATATAATTTTGAGACTGATTAAACATGATACTTATTCATGATTGTGTTTGTGTCCCAGCTGTGGATGATTATATGAGGCAAATCTTCTATTTGACAAACTTACCCCTCAAGTTCATCCAGCAGTTGCATTGCAGGGTCAATGCACCCCTGCAGCCCTGTTATGCTGGTGTCAGAGTACCCAAGGATACTGTACACCACTGAGGCAGTTGGCGACAGTTCCTTGGGTGCTGTGCCTCCTCCTAATGAATACATTAAATATTATGTATTACAGATTACATGATCTTCGGTGACATGTTTAGCGAGATTAATTTATGAATGATAAACATATGTTCATTTTTGTATATAGGCTGAATGCATTAAATGATAGAATAAAACATTGTGGTGTAGTCTATAGTGTAGGCCCTAGTTGTGGATGATTGGCCTAATGTCGTATTACCTGTGGCAGCTGTTTGTCGCTTGTATTCTGCAAGCTCTTGCCTCACATGAAACTGCAGAGAGAACCACCGCTTCTCGAATTCATCAGTGGTTCTTGGGAGGAGTGGGAAAGCCGCGTTTATTTCCATGCGAATGCCTTCCCATTGTCAGGAACGGAGTAGGAAAACCAGGCTCAGACCCAGAAATGCAATAATGTCCTTCATTGCATAAAAAACAGGCAATGGTCAAACAGGAGCAGTCAGGGCAATACAGGCATCCAAAGAGTGGTCGGGGACAGGCAAAGTTTGTTCCAGGCTTCAGGTGTGTCAGAGGCAGGCAAGACGTGGTCAATGGGCAGGCGGAGGTCGATAATGGGAAATCAGTCCAGGGAACAGAGAGAGGAGCGAGACTGGAACCAGAAGGAGCACGAACAGGTGGGTCGGGAACGAGACTGGAATACAGATGAACACGGGGGCACGAACAAAAACACGGGTAAACAGAAAACAATGGAGAGTTGTGTAGGCATAAGCAAAGCACAAGACAATCTGTCAATGAACATGGGAAAACGCACAGCTTATATACATTTAGACATAACAAGAAACAATCAGGAATTAACACGAATGCAGCTGACTGCAATCAGACACATAAGGACTAAGTGAAAACGATAACAACGAGACAATCTGGAAGGGAACAGCTTAACTACATCAGACATAACGAGAAACAGGTTAAAACAATAATACAATGACGAGACTGGAAACCGGTAAGCGAAAGTAAAAACATGGACCGGACAACAAGGAAAACATGGAATAAACTACAAACGCCTAATTACGGGGAACATGAACATGCGACGTGACACCCATGCTTCTTTTTTGGTTTTGGTGGTTATGCCACTTCCGAATTTCCCTTTGATTATTTATTTTCTTTCATTCACTTGTTCGGCCAGCAGTAGTTGTTGGTATTTCGTCCAGTTTGGTTTGCGTTTGCGTTTATTGTCAGCCATGGTGATTCTAGTCTGGATAATTGGAAGGCTGCTTATATAGATACCCGCTGATTGTTTACGAGATGCAGACATGTAACAAATTGACTAGACAGTATTCTTGGTTTCATGTTAAATCAGTGTCACGTAGCCTACATTTGTATTTTAGAATCTTTATTAGAATATAACAGGAACAGGTAGGCCTACATACCCCTTTACAGTAGCATATAATTTATTTTCTAGGTTGAAATCGCGGGCAGAGACCCATCCCCTATATCAGCCAATCGCTGTGGGCATTCTGAGTAAGCTCATTCATGAGACACAACGTCATCCATAGCAACGACGTCAACCCCGCCCTCACTCTTAGCTTGAAAATTCTCCGACTTCTTTAGTATGAGTTTGTCTTTGCAGCTTTGTGAATAGGTTTTAAGAGGGGACTCTCAGCTAGAATGTTTTAGTACGATTCAGGAGTACTCCTAGTGGTAAGATAAAATGCTTTGTGAATACCGGCCCTGGAGTGTAATGCACATTCAGGTTGCTGTGGAATTCTTGTAAGAAAAGCAATACATTGTGCATCTAGCTCAAATATTGGTGGCTGGTTACTTCCACAGAGTGGGACTATAGGTATTAGGCAGAAACATTTAGTCAAGAAAACTGTCCCTGTGTTTATCTTTTATCTTTTATCTTTTATATTTAACATCCGGTGTTAACAGGCCTTTTGCATCTGTGAACTAAAATAGTTTTTTAATCTCAGCTCTCTACCTTGTTCTTGGTATATGTACAGGGCTGGATCAACACATAGGCCTGGGCCTAGGGCCCAAACGCCACATGGGGCCCGGAATTATGGGGAAAATATGATATATTGATATAATTTTTTTATATTTATATATATTTTTTTAACATAAATCATATTACACATTAGCAGCTGATTCAGTGATGAAGGCAGCTCAACTTTCTGATGTTTCATGAGGAACAGTGTCTAAGGTGATGTCGGCATGGTGATGTCTCAGGGAAAGACATCATCATCAAATGGCAACTGTGATTGGAAGCGATCCAGTCTTTAAGTCCTCTGGGATGTCCCAATTAATTTAAATGAATGGCACCCTATTGGTATAGCTTGTGTAGTGCGAAGGTCCATTATGACCGCACGAGTTAATATTTTTTTTATGTGGGATCCCTCCATCCATGTGTGATGCCACATCGCCAAGTGCGCACATTACTGCAATGGCAAGACAAGCGATTTCAAGAGAAATTGTCATTAAATGTTAGAGGCTCTCCAATGTTAGAATCCTGTAGGATTTGTAAAATTGTGTAGTGTATAGCCAGCACAAGTTAAGAGAGTTAAGAAAATCTTATTTCCAAAAACTATTTTCAGTTCTGTGACCAGTACACCAACTGTGGATTCATTATATTTATTACATTGTTTGATTGTGGTCCTCTTCATTGTCTGGCCAGAAATCTATCCAGTTTATATAACAGCTAGTTTTTATTTATTTTTTGACAGCCTCCACTCCTCACAGGGAACTACCATCAGAGCGTGTGCTAAGTGCATGCATAGGTTCGATGAACTGATTCGTAATGAACTACAACTTTTCTATAATGTTGTCACAATGATGTCATGTCACATAGCAATGTCAGCACCCAGCACCTCACAATATGTTGTAGCGATGTGGCATGTTTGCTGGGGAGACTGTTAGAATTAACATGTTTGAGGACATGTCCCTAATAAAACTCAACAACACACGGTTAGTTATTTTTAACACATCACCTCTGAGAGTTTATATTTATTAACCTCATCAGCTAGCGGCCCACTACAAAGGCCATTACACGCGATACTATGAGAGCCGATGAAAAGAAAGTGTGTATTAATCCTCATGTAATGTGATCCCTGTAATGTGTAAGTATAGTTTAAGCAATCTGCGTAATTCAGACTGGAATACATGTATTGAAAAGTGTACATTAATGAGGGGCTTTGATGGAACAGAAAGACCCTTTTAGGGAGATCAAAGGAATGATTCCTTTTTATTTGAAACCAGATATTCCACCACACAATTGGATGCACTTCATATAGGACAGGCTTTGTTTAAAATTGCTTTGATACCAGGATTATAATTCTATAACTCTCTTATATTTTCTTCAATTATTGGTCTACCAGGGTACAAACCGCTTGCTTTAATTTATCCTTTCTTTTACCAGGTGCTCTCGTTGAAATCAGTGATCTCTTTATCAAGATATAACCATGACAGCAGCACCACAAGCAATACAGTTGCAGACAATAGATAAAAACAGCAGATGGCATGACAGTACAATAACAGAATGTAATAATGAACATGGGCATTTGTGGAGGAATGAGCTGATGGTGAAATTCCAAAATACAGAAAAGAAAAGGATCCTTGTACTGTATGGAAAAAGAATAATACCTCCACAAACGTTTGAGAGATTGGCACCTTTCATAGTTTCCCACAGAAGTATAATGGTCACAGACTCTGAGTCCTTATAAACATTAACTTCTGTACCCTCTGTCCTGATATAAACACACAGGGCCCTATTTTCGTGCCATCGCTAAGCGGTGTTATGCCCTAGCGCAGGGGAAGTGCGTTTCTGTCGAAAACTGAATATTTCCCATCTCGCAAGTTACCCATGGATTGGACTACATGCGTCACCCTGGAGTGTGCATCACAAACCACCTGGATATTAATGGAGTGGACCCCCTTCCGATTCACATAAATGATACCGTGATCAGATGGTGCGCGCAACTGCACATGTGTGCAGTCAATGGCACCCAAGACCCCAGGGAATCCACATTGCGTATAAAAATCCTGTTTAGTTCTCTGCTGGCTGTCAGGTGTAGGAAAAGTAATAAACGAATTTGCATGTTGGACAAGACTGGAAGAAACTGCATGTATAGCCGAACTGATAGCCGTCTGGCCAACACCGGCGACCAAACCCAGGGTATCGCTCACGGTATCGCCTTTGGCGTCCAATTATGTAGGCCTACTGTACTACTGCCTTTTCTGTAGTGCAAATGGAAAGAATAAAACCCTTTCACATAAGAAAAACTATGCATACAAACATAGATTTATTTAACAGGTGTATCTTACTCAGGGTTGGGTTGTAACGGAATACATGTAACGGCGTTACGTAATCAGAATACAAAAATCAAGTAACTGTATTCAGCTCGCCTTACATTTGAAAAACGAGTAATCTGAATACAGTTACTTTAATAAACCTGAAGTGAATACATTTTGGATTACTTCTTGGAATTCTTGGTGGAAAGTTTTCCTTACAAACATTAATGAGCTGATATTCATTACTGAAGTTACAGCATGAAATTATCACGCCTACATGATTATCATCACACAGCTCACGAAAACTACAGCCGCTGCACAGAACCAAAAAACTGCGTTAAAAGAAATGCGTTTAAAAAAAAGCGCGCGCCCACGCTCAGACAAACATTGATAGGGACAAGATGGAAAAAAAGTCAGCTTTTAGTTTGTGGCGTTATCGACACAATTTCCAGTTTAAAGAAGAACATGGGAAAAATCTGTCGGTCCAGTGTACCTTGTGTCTTCCAGGAATAAAGATACTGTCGGCATCGAATCTTAAAAAGCACTTGGAGTAAGTCGACGTTAGCTAACCTTCAGTTTAATGAACACAGTTCTGCAGTAATTTGCTGTTACCTGACCTTAGCCTACGGTTTGAGGCATCGCATTAACTGCTCTGCTAATTTTATACTGCTTTCTTTATTGTTTAAACGATGACATTTTATTTTATTCTTTTTATTTTTCCCAGTTTTCTCCCAATTTGGTAGACAATTGTACTCTACTATACGTCAATTACGTTATGCACTGCCGAGCATTCGCCGCTACATATCCCTTACAAGTCGCTGTTATTCCAGTGCCAAAAAAGTTTCAAAAGTTATTACATTGTTTTAGATGCTGTGTTTGAGTTATGCTAATGATGAGCCATCAAAACAGTAAAAGAACTTGCCTTTCAATATCCCTTTGCTTTTTATTATGATTAATTTTGAATCTGTCCATTCTAATTCCATAACATGTTAATGACAACGACTACAACAAAAAATGCAGATACAATGTTGCATATATTTAGCTAAATTGACATCTCAAATGTATTAGTATTTATTATTAAATGAACAGAAGCTGACCTGACCTCAACACAGTGGAAAGTTGAACATGACATCCTTTTTCAAAGTGTAATGCATAATAACTATTTAAATGTATTACTGATCAAATAAAAAAGTGAACATGGCGTGTGCAAAAGTTTGAGCACCCTTTTAGTACTAAGTAGCACCACCTTTGGCTATATAACAGCTTCCCAATGTCTCCTGTATCCCAAAACATACCCATCTGTGATGGAAAAAGTAAGTAATCCAAAAGTATTCTAAAAGTAATCTGATTACGTTACTTTTTTGAGACATGTAACTGTATTCGTATCGGATTACTTTCAGAGCCGTGTAATCAGTAATCAGGCACTAATTACATTTACAAAGTAACCCTCCCAACCCTGATCTTACTGAATGGTAGCATGGATGGCCTGCTGGCTTCAGTCTTTCATGTCCGTGCATTGAATAACCACAAGCTGTGGTGAAATAGTTTTTAGCTTAATTGATTACACTTGCAAGTTACCCATGGATTGAACGATTTGCCTCAACGTGGGGGGAAATTCACAATATTCACAAAACATTCTCATGTGATATAAGATAACCTTATGTTCATATGTGCGCATCAATAAAGTACACCAAATTGTACAGAGCGCCAGCGTTTGCACTAAGAGGTGGTTTAGTTGGACGTTAACGCGAACTCATTATTTGACACCAAAGTTGCATAGCGCCCGACTGTTTTCATTGTCACACCCCCTATTGCGCTGCCCAACCCATTGTCGCGCAAATGCCTTCATTGCGCACCACGAAATTGCCAAACTCGGTGGAGAACGGCATGAAAATAGGGCCCTGAGAGTATATATTTATTAACCTCATCAGCTAGCGTCCCACAGCTGAGGAAATGGACAGTGAGGGGGGGAGGTTCAAAACACACAGTGCTTTGGGACACACACTCCCAGTTTAAATGCAAATTCATGTTATTTAGCTAACTGTAAATAAACATATTCAGTAAATCAGCTAAATCTATGTTCATCCTTATCAGCCAGCAAGCTGAAAATGAAGAATCTGTAACATTGCCACCCTGTCCTGTCCACCTCCCTAGTGTTTTTCTCATTCCGTTCCTTGCGTGTCATGTCTTGTTTTTGCTTTTACCCTGTGTGTCTTTTGTTTTAGGCTGGGCGTGGCTTCCTCGCATTCCGCACTCGGTTCTTTTTCCCCTTGTTAGATTCGGCCAATCACACCCACTCCCCAGCACATTCCGCATGCTGGAATCAATTCAGTAATTTCACCCTTTCCTATTTAAGTTCAGCACTCACACACTCCAGTGCCAAACCGTACTATTTGTAATTGTTCTGCTCTAGTTTGTTTCTCTCTGTTTTCCTGTTACCATTTTGGAGTAAACAGTGATGCCGTTTGGGCTTACCAACGCCCCTGCAGTGTTCCAGGCTATGGTCAACGACGTCCTCCGGGACCTACTCAACCGGTCAGTGTTCGTATACCTGGATGATATTTGACTTTTCTCCCGCAACCTGGGGGAACACACGCTACATGTCCGGCACGTTCTGGAGAGACTCTGGGAGAATCAGCTATTTGTCAAGGCAGAGAAATGTGAATTTCATGTCTCTTCAGTGAGTTTTTTAGGGTACATCGTGGAGTGTGGGCAGGTGAAGCCAGATCCGTCAAAGATCCAGGCAGTGGCGGAGTGGCCTCAGCCGTCATCTCTAAAAGAGTTGAAATGATTTTTGTGGTTTGCCAACTTCTACCGACGGTTCATTCGGGACTACAGTAGGGTAGCCACACCCTTGACCAGACTCACCTCTTCCTCCATCCCATTCTCCTGGACTCCGGAAGCGGACATCGCGTTCACTGATCTCAAGACCCGTTTAACGTCCACACCTGTCTTAGTCCACCCTGACTTCTCCCGCCAGTTTATTGTGGAGGTGGATGCCTCGGACTTCGGGGTAGGGGCCATTTTATCGCAGCGTTCGGGAGAGAACCAAAGACTCCATCCTTGTGCCTTTTACTCCCGTCAGCTGTTTCCCACTGAGCGCAACTATGACGTGGGGAATTGGGAGTTGCTGGCAGTCAAGCTCGCCCTGGAGGAGTGGAGACATCTATTGGAAGGAGCGGAACAACCCTTCATCAATTGGACTGACTATAAAAATCTGGTCTATATCCAGTCAGCCAAGCAACTCAACTCTCGCCAGGCCCGATGGGAACTTTTTTTTGGCAGATTCAATGTTACTCTTACTTACAGACCCGAATCCCGCAACTTGAAACCGAATGCTCTCTCCCGCCAATTCTCCTCCGAGATCAGACAGGCTAGCCCTGACACTATCTTGTCTCCCTCTTGTATAGTGGCTGCGGTGACCTGGGAGATAGTCTGATCAAGGACGCCCAAACTACTCAACCAGACCCCAGACTTAACCCTAGTTCTCGCCTGTTTGTTCCTGATTCTGTTCGTTCACAGGTCCTGCAATGGACGCACTCCTCCCGTCTAGCCTGCCATCCCAGTATCCAACGCACCCAGTCTCTGCTTAAATGCAGCTTTTGGTGGTCGACTATGGACGCGGACGCCCAGGTGTTTGTACTGGCCTGTACCATCTGCGCCAGGAGCAAGGCATCCCACCAGCCTGCCAGTGGTCTCCTCTGCCCCCTGCCTGTCCCGGGTCGTCCTTGGAGTCACATCGGACTAGATTTCGTCAGCGGACTTCCCCCCTCAGAAGGTAACGACACCATTTTGACGATTGTCGACTGTTTCTCCAAGGCGGTCCATTTTGTTCGCCTTCCCAAGCTTCCCACAGCCTCGGAGACCGCAGAGCTTCTGGTGCATCACGTGGTGCATCTGCATGGGATTCCCATCTACGTGGTATCAGACCGTGGTCCTAAATTTACTTTCCACGTCTGGAAATCGTTTTCCCAGGCCATGGGGGTCTCTGTCAGCTTGTCCTCCGGTTACCACCCCCAGACTAACGGCCAGACCGAGAGGGCTAATCAAGACCTAGGAACAGCACTACGTTGCATCACGGACCTGAATCCCTCCTCCTGGAGTAAGCTGCTATCCTGGGTTGAGTATTCACACAATGCATTAACCAGTTCTGCCACCGGTCTCTCCCCCTTTGAGTGCTCCCTAGGGTATCAGCCCCCCCTGTTCCCGGCCCAGGAGGTGGAAGTTTCCGTCCCGTCGGTGCAGGCCCACATCCGTCACTGCAAAAAGATTTGGGAGGACACCTGCACTGCACTCCATTGCTCCACCGCTTGCACTCAGCGTCTGGCGGACCACCACCGCACCACAGCCCCCCAGTACTCTCCAGGACAGCAGGTCTGGCTCTCCACCACTGACATTCCCCTCCAGTCCACCTCCAAGAAACTCCAGCCACGCTACATTAGTCCATACAAGATAGAGTCCATCGTTAACCCCTCTGCTGTCAAACTCAAGCTCCCTCCAGCCCTCAAGATTCACCTGGTGTTCCACGTCTCTAAACTCAAGCCTTTCACGTCCAGTCCACTGTGCCCTCCGGCCGTTCCCCCTCCGCCCCCACGGATCATCGACAACGCTCCTGCCTATACAGTCCGGCGCATCATGGACATTCGACGAAAGGGTCGGGGTTATCAATACTTGGTGGACTGGGAGGGTTACGGCCCTGAGGAGAGGAGCTGGATTTCTCGCCAGCTCATCCTTGACCCCTCCCTCATTCGGGACTTCCACCGGACACACCCTGAGAAGAGTAGGCCTGGTGGGTCGCCAGGAGGCTCCTGTTGAGGGGGGGGTACTGTAACATCGCCGTCCTGTCCTGTCCACCTTCCTAGTGTTTTTTTAATTCCGTTCCTTGCGTGTCATGTCTTGTTTTTGCTTTTACCCTGTGTGTCTTTTGTTTTAGACTGGGCGTGGCTTCCTTGCATTCCGCACTCAGTTCTTTTTCCCCTTGTTAGATTCAGCCAATCACACCCACTCCCCTGCACATTCTGCATGCCGGAATCAATTCAGTAATTTCGCCCTTTCCTATTTAAGTTCAGCACTCACACACTCCAGTGCCAAACCGTACTATTTGTAATTGTTCTGCTCTAGTTTGGTTCTCTCTTTTTATACTGTTTTTGTTGTTATTCAGTCTTTTTGTAGCCCGTCTTTCCGGTTACGTTTTGCCAGTTCCATGCCAGACTATTTCCCAGTCTGTTCCTCCAGTTACTTTTTGTGCATCCAGTGAAATAAATACGCCTCCTGTGAGGATTACAACCATGCTCTGTCCAGAGTCTGCTTTTGGGTCCAAGTCAGAATCTACATTGTAACAGAATCTGAGCAAGCTAACCAGTTAAAAGCATTTTTAATATTACTAGTTACCTAGTTGGATAAATCGATTTATATCCTTATAAGCTAGCAAACAGAACAATTACCAATCTGGTATCTACTGTATTTATCTAGCTTGCCTAGTAGTTAGCTAGATAGCTAACCAGCAAGCTTAATCAATGTTCAACCTTATGGCTACCTACCTTTATGAGGTAGCTAGGGAAATAGTTGGCAAGAAGTATTAATCCATTTTCAAACTGGCAGATAGCAAACTGGCCAGATCACAGTATTAATAGCTGGTGAACTGAAGGTAGCTAGTTAACGGGATGACGTTAATAGTCCTTCAGGTTTTTTTTTTTTAAAGGACGTAATACAAAGAATTACATTTGGTTTATGAATTCGTGAATCATTCATTGTACAATTAATCTATGAAGTAATAACTGCAAAAATCTATCTATTTTTATATATATATATATCTATCCATCTATAACTCACAGAGATGCGGGCAATACCTTCTCTCCCTTGCCACACAGCCAACACATAATGCTGGCTTGCTGGAATGGGGCCTTTGAAGGGGGCCACAAGCCAACTCCCCTTGCTCAGATTTGCCTCCTACGGTCTATTGGGACAAACTCAACATGGCGGGCAGTGCTCTCACGAGTGCCTGGTGTTGGCGAACATTTTCAGTAAGATCACCTTCTGTAACATTACAATAATCGATGCATTAAAGTACATTTTTATATTATTATTATGCATTTTCCCCCTTTAATTTCTTCCAATTTGGAATGCCCAATCGTATTTATAATGTGCGGTCGCTGCAACCTCCCCTGTCAATCTGGGAGAGCGTAGACAAGTATGCGCTCTCCTCCAAAACACAGAATATCAGCCACCGCTTCTTTCCACATTGCAATCAACAAGTAAAGCTTACACAGATGCAGTGGCGGGCCGTGCATTTCACACCTAGGCCTTCAGTAATGCTCCGTCTGAATCAATCCACCCCTCAATAACTATTTTATGGCTATAAAAGCCATTTTATTGTTATGTTTTGAGTGTCTGTTCGGTTTGTTTTTGCACTTTGTTTATTTATCTTTCTTCAGTCATGTTTCATTCTCGTTCTGTCATGCACTTCGGGAAATTCTATGTTTCGGTTTTTCCGTCTTCGTTTCTAATCTCGTTTTACTTCCTTCTTACTTTCTAATTACACTTTGTATATATTAGTTAATGTATATAGTACTAACCAACTAATCTACTAACATTAGGGATTTAGATTAAGTTACTAACACTACTAATCACTAATTATCTCACGCTTCTAACTATCGCTGTCATTCTCTCTTATTAAATGCTTTAATATGAAAATACACGTCTGGAAGCAGCGCAACCAGAAAAGCTATGAAAGGAAGCGGACAGACCATTTGGAATTATTTAATAAGTATTCATGGAAAAAATATAATTAACATCAGTCTGTGATTCAGATATTTTTTAGGCCAGCAGAGAAGGCCTTGCAGGCCCTGACGGCCCACCACTGCACAGACGTGAGTATGAAGAAGACATGTCATGTGCAGCTTTATACCCGCAGACTGTGGGTGCCCGATTGACCAGCGGGGTTGCTGGTGAGCGACGGGACATGGACAACCTGCCCGCCCAATGAGGCTGCTGGCCACAGTCTGCACTGGCAAGGTCTGTATTCAATACCAGGCCGCAGAGCTCATCCACACACTAGAACAGTGCCTTAACAGGATGAGCAACACAGCAGCCTGATGAATTAAAGTTTGAAGATCTGTGCCAACATATGACTGCACTATGTAACAACTGTCACACATCTTCCAACATTAGCAGCACACAACAAATTCTCTGTGTCCTCACTCCAGACTTCCACACTGAATGTACGTCATGATTACATTAGCAGATGAATATACAGTATTATACATATTTGTTTATACATATACAGTGATCTGGCCCCAACCTACTGTAAATAATTCTGTTTGCGTGGAATCCTAATTTATTTGACTGTTCTGCTGTCTGTCCACAGTTTTAGGTGACAATTCACAAAGGACATAAAAAACTCTGTTTAAACGTATTCAGCTTCGCTTATTAATTCAGCGAAGGTTATACATGATACCCTGAATAATTAAAAGAAATAGGCCTATATAAAATAAAATAATGAATTGTCTTTACACCTCTGAAATGCATACACTTATTCATATGCTCACCCCTAATGTACGCTACACTTCGAAAACATGATATCTCAACAAAAATAATTGTTAACAAAGCATAAAATCTGTAAAAACAGCTCAGCTCAGCTACAGGTCCACCCACTTAAAAAACGGCCTGTCATCTGCAGAAATGCTGTTTAATAGGAAGCTCAGAACAACTATGCCTGACCTCCTAGAAACTGAAAAGAAGGGGACAGACAGCATACTGGAAGGTAAACGAAAGGATAAGCACGCACAAAAAAGGTATTATGGCCGAGGGGCAAAATAATTGAACAAGCTGAACTCAAATGACAGAGTGAGAATGCACGATGGCAGGACCTGGAATCTGGAGGCCAGGGTTTTGGAAAAGTGTTGCACCCAGGTCATATGTGGTGATGAAGGGGTCACATACAGGCGCAATAGGCGGCACTTGTGCCAGAGACTGTAATGGAGACACAAACACCTGCACTGGCAATCCCAACCTCACCAGAGACTTTTTAAAAGCCTGTTGAAGTTAGGAGCTCTGGAAGGGAGATTAAAGCACCACACTGACTAATTGAGCAAGTGTAATGTTTTATGGAACCACTGTAAGCAGATTGCATTGTACAGAGTTAGAACCTGTTGAAATTGGTTGGATGTATTTTGGTATTTTTTTTAATGGGTTTCATTTCAAACATGCCTATAGAATGTACAATATTTTGTTCGATATCTTGAATGCATCGGGTTACACATATGTGTGTTTTGTGTTATTGTTAACATATGTCAATGTACGGTGTGTCATTATAACAACAGTCAAAACATTTATCTTGATAAGGTGGATGTGTTATATGGGACTGGCTTAGTTGTAACACTACTTGTACATAGGTTGCATGATAAGTGACTTCCCAGATTGGACATAAAGAAGGAAGTCCACATTGAACATGTGAGCCACAGCTGTTTGCAATAAAGGATTACTTTATAAATGATATTCACAATGGCATGTTTTATCAAGGTCACGAGAAAACAGCACAATTGCTAAATAACATTAAGGAAAGCTGTATAAAAAAAAAGGACCTGCCCATAAACATGATCGGTAGAATTCATTTAATATGTTCAATGTGGTAATATTGATATATTCGAAAATATTCTTTATCAATCCCCCCCATAGTAAACATATTGCCATATTGTGTAATTCTCCAGAGGAGAATGGTTAAAGGTACAAATTCTCAGGTATCAAGCAATACTTTTGTTTGTTTTAAAATAATAAAGAAAAAAGAGTATACAATTTAGAGAAAGACATCAGCCTGCAATGCTATTGCAAAAAATACAAATGGAATGTAGATTTATGTAGAGACGTCACATGGAACAAGTGAAAAAATGTATCCATAACCTGCACACAATATCTAGTGAAAATCTAAAACAAATGTAACCTTATGACAAGAATTTTACACAAATACCTCAAATATATGTTTGAAATGTAAGATAAACAGTGATTCGATATTTCATTCATTTTGAGATTGTAAAGATATAATTAAAATGTGGAAACTGGAACTGGTTAGCAAGAGAACAAGGGAACACAGTCCTGGAGAACTAATTGGAGCTTTCGCAAATTGTAAAACTGGAAGTACCTAAATTTGCCAGAAACAGTGACTGGCTTCCCTTAGCTGCTTTCTATTAGCCTCCATAAAAATGTCAGTGAACTGATGAGTTTTCCTGTTTTTCAAGCAGTGATGTAAACTGTCCACAAAAATCATGTTATAAAAGAATGTTTCATGTTTTTGCGCTTTTATTTTGAAACTCGATTGGGAACCCCGCCGGAAGTTGTATTGTTGTTGCGGCCTCTTCATACTGGTTCGTAACTAACATTACAGTTTTAATGAATGGAATCTTATTGCCAAGCGCCTTTAAAAACGTTAAACAGATTGCACCTTGTATTTATATGCTAAATATTAACCTAACGTTTGCTAGTTAGCTATTTAACGTTAGGTGTGTATCCTTGCTTGATGGCACACTACTCTGTATTCATGCTCACTATTCTTGAGTTCCTATCAGCTGACATTGCTGGTGAACTACGACTTTGTCAAGGTGCTGAGAAGTTCGACAGTACAATACAGTAGCTAGCTAACGTCAGAGAATTCAGTGAAATGTCGTCCAAACCGACTTGTCTAATTGTGGCAAGTGCTGCTGCCCAAGGTAAGGGTTAGTTATACGGATAATTTATTTTCAGCTTTTTAACGTTAGTTAAATCTATTTTGGGATAATAATCGTTATAGCTAAACGTTACATCCACCGTCAAGGTATTTTCCAAGGTAGCTTGCTGCTAACATTCTGCAGTTTATGTACAATGTGTACCTCGCTGTACTCAAATGAAGCATACTCTCGATAGCTATTCTACGCAGTAGAACCTGAGATATATATGAACCTCGGTTAACTTACGGGTTGACAGATGAAACCAAGTAATGTTAGTTTACGCTGCGTAATTAAACCTCATGAATTTCCTTATCACGAATTCGAGATGGTGAGTTTTAAGCGAGTTAAAACTGGAAATACTGTGGGCCTAATATGAAAATTAGACAAAGGGGCATGTCTAGTACTATTGTTAAAGAATACAGTGTAGGAAAGTCAACACTTTGACATAAATAAAGGTCCGAAAACCTACCAGCCTTCCTTAAATTAAGGTTTATTAGGACACATTTCTGTTTATAAATAAACAAGGCTACAGTACCTAACGTAAGGTTTCAGTCAATAACTTTCCAAGCGGGCCCGACTCAAGGAATGTTTCAGGAATGTGCGCGCATGGTACTGAATAGGCTATACATTTATATTGGTATGTGTGTTTCGAACATTTAATATAACCGAACAATCTCCATTTCAGATTTTGTCGTATCTCTGAGGTTCTATTGTATAAAGTAATATAGTCATGCAATTGAACTAGCTATGCTTTCTGTTTCCAGGAGTGTTCGCTCAGTCATTTCTCCAGTCCTTCACTCTCTGTAGTCCTGTCTTCAATTTGCAGACCGCCACACCAGGGGTGAGACACCCGTGCCTGCACATAGAGAAGATAGATTATTCCACAGAATGATTTCACATTAATTCAAAACAACCCCATTCACAGATACCAACAGGATTTCAAAATCTTTAACAGTAAAATACTGAGAACTTATACACTTGAGCATTAGCAACAGGCAGTGTTTGTGCTTCCCGGCCTTTAGCTGTAATCCAGGTGGGCTCAAGCCCAAAGTCTAGCCGGCTTTTCACTGAGTGTACAAAACTGTCAGAACGTCCCCCATAATGCCCACTGCAGGTAATGTTACATGTATCCCACATTCATTCAATCCAGACAGTTATTGTTAATTCTCCTGGACCTGTACTTTGTGGGCCGTTCTCCACAAGCTGTGTTAATTACACTTGCAAGCTAGATGGTGACAGCATTTACTTCAGATGGGTTCATAATCAACACCCTTGTATGTGAACAAAGTCTTTGTTTTCAGTCAACATCTGCATGAGCAGGCTGTGGAGAGCTAGTCAAAGAAACTGGATGGTCAGAAGGAGTGCCAGTTATGAACAGCTCCGCAGTTCAACCAGATATTGCCATGAGCCATAGTCTTGAGGGGCCAGGTGTAATTGTAATTAAAACCAGTGTCTCGTGAACTGCAGGACCAGGGTTGTGTACCTCTGCACTGTAGAAGGAAACTTCTGTTCCGAATGGAAAATCAAACTTGTGGACACATAAAATGCAGTGGTCTTTGTAATTTATCAAAGTTATGTTTTTGTATGTATTGAAAGATTACTTTTTTGCTGATCCTTTACCTGTACTGCATATAGATGCTATAATATAGACATCTTCTTTACGTAATTTCTCAATGTGTGTATAGATATTTAAGGACTGCAGTGTTATATGTATTGTATGACATAATTATGTCTTTGTGTGTGTTATAGGGGAAGCCCATTGATTTTGTTGGGGTGGATGAGAGCACAGCCCGATGGGTTCAGGATTTCAGTGTGAAGCCATACGCCAACCCTGCCAAACTGGAGTCCATAGACGGTTAGACACAAGCCAAGTTTATACTCTCAACCAGAGCAGCTCATGAACAAGAAACAGGAGAGGCAGGGTTTCTAATTATTTTTTTATGATTACCCAGCTTGGCAGTTTAAATTGTTTAAACATTACACATTGGAAGCTGACAGCTTTTTACTTTATTGCATTTAATGGAGTTGTATTAATACGGTTGACAGCTGTCCAGCTCTCAGCTGGATTGGTTCGTTCATTGGAGTCGTCCTAATGTCTTGACATAACACGATTTCTTTTCGCAATCATTGACTACAGATTTTTGTAAAACAAAGTTGAAAGGTGTAATGTTTTAGATACAGTACAGTAAATTATTCATACCCTTGAAAAAGATGAGCAAAGAAGGCTGTATTAAATAAACAATACAGGTAATAAGCAATATTGTATGCTCAAAAAATGGAAAATTACATTATTTTATACTAACATAATTGCTCAGAGATGGATAGCTTGCTTAAACTTGCCAACTGGTTAGTTAGCTGCTACAATTTGTATCATTACTTCATCTTGTCCTTCCCAATTAGCTAACCAGCTAGGGGAAATAAACAAGGAAAAAAAAGTAATGTAGCCAAATGTATTTCTTATAAGTAAAATAATTATGATGTAAGGAAAGTAAGCCAAAAAAAAAAAAAAAAAAAAACGATCTGCTGCTTAGGGGATATCCTTCCTTAAATTGCTAAACATGATTCAGGACTCACGGTTCATGTTGTTGAGTATTATGTGTGCACACCTGTATTCAGACTGATGGAGAACGCTGCAGTGGTGGCAAAGGCCTATAGTTGTGGGTATTCCAAACTGTGGGGAATATTGGGAAAAGCTTGTGTTCAGGGCCATCATTTTAAATGGTGTGTTCTCTGCCTTCCATGGGCTACCAGAGCTCTCAAACGTTTAATCCCAGCAATCCCCTGTGATTGGCTACATTTTAGCAGACAACCCTAGCAGCCCCTGTAATTAGTAATTTGTTCAATTTACACATGTAGGCTTATACATTCACTTTTACACTTTACAACCAATGCTATGACTTTCAGAATCACAAATCACATACACCATGACCAAATTGACAGTTACATTTTTGTATTGCTACTTTTCAGTTTGTACCACAGGCTACATGGAATTGGTGAAAAGTGAATATGCATTTGTGAAATAATTCTATTAAAATTGTGTAGGCAATTGTGTAGCTGACTCAGATTTATAGTTGTGTGGTGCATGCAAGCATATCTTAATTTTAACAGAGGATTATGTGAGTTGTGTGTGCTCCAGGAGGCCGCTACCACGCCCTTCTGATCCCAGACTGCCCAGGAGCCCTCAGTGACCTGGCCCACAGTGGCTCCTTGGCTCGCATCCTCACACACTTCATATCACAGCAGAGTGAGTCTCACATCCTCAAACACTTCATATCACAGCAGAGTGAGTCTCACATCCTCAAACACTTCATATCACAGCAGAGTGAGTCTCACATTCTCGCACACTCCATATCTCAGCAGAGTGAGTGAGTCTCATCCTCACACACTTCATGTGTCATTTACATTTACATTTACATTGACATTTTAGGCATTTAGCAGACGCTCTTATCCAGAGCGACTTACAGTTTACATTCAATCCATTTATACAGCTGGATATTTTACTGAAGCAATTCAGGTTAAGTACCTTGCTCAAGGGTACAACAGCAGTGCCCCACCTGGGAATTGAACCTGCAACCTCTGAGTTACAAGCCCAGCTTCCTAACCATTACACTACACTGCCAGCTGTCTCAGCAGAGTGAGTCTCACGTCCTCGCACACTTCATATCTCAGCAGAGTGAGTCTCACATCCTTGCACACTTCATATAGCAACAGAGTGAGCGAGTCTCATATCCTTGCCCACTTCATATCTCCGCAGTCTCACATCCTCACACACTTCATATCTCAGCACAGTGAGTCTCTATATGTTCTGTGGTATGTGTTCTTTGGTATATAAGTAAATGTGTTGCTGTAACTTCTATTTTATAATAGTAACTATTATTATATAAAGTTTAAACATTTAATAACCCAACAATCGAAAGTATAAACATTTGAAGAGTTTATTCCAAATGGCCCTCCCTACATCACATTGTGTTAAAGGAGGATTTCACATTGTGTTGCAGTATGTGTATGAATGTGAAACAGAGGTCAGTGTTGCTGCTTTTTCCCTGGCTCACAGGTTGTGTAAAGTGCTCTTAATTTCCCAGTGTATTTTGAGGTCCATTGTATGCCAGCATGTTCTTTTAACAGTAACCCTGTGTAGTAGCCTGTGACTGTGTGGTGTGATGATTTCTGTGTGTGTTGTATGCATGTTGGTGTGTAACTGCCTCTTTGTGTCACAGAGCCAGTGTGTGCTGTGGGACAGGGTGTTTCGGCGCTGTGCTGCGCGACTGAGGGACAAAGATGGATCTTCAGTGGCTACAGTTTAACTGGGGTAAATAACACTGGGGGCTGCTGACTTCAATACACGTCCCTTCACTTCTCCTTGGATGCCTTCCTGCGCCTTTACTTTTTAACCTAATACAAATTCAACGGGCGTCTGTAACCTTCAGCAGCAAAGTTATGTTTATATAACATTGCTTTATAAAATTGAATGAAATCACTACTTTCATGTGGGCCATCTAGAATCTGTTTTGATGATGATGACTATGATTGTATAACCATACTAATTTGCATATTTGTACTGGGATGGTGTGGATGAGGATGAGGCTTCAGACTTGCATTGATACTTGCATTGATTTTGGGTGAACTATCACTTAATAGAAAAATGGGGGTTCTCGCGATATCTCTATGCATTTTATGGTCCCCTCCAGGGAAACTGTCCTGTCCTCTCTAGCCTAAATCTCCATCTTGTGTCTCTCTCCTCTGTGATATACCCATAAACAAATGTGGGCTTTTCTGGTGTTCATCACTTATTACTCCTTTGAATGCACACCAGAGCACCTAGTTGTGGGGGATTATCGGCGCCAGCTTGGTCCGCATTAACAAGTGGGTCCGCACAGAGTGTGCCCTACAATATCACACACTACAGTCTATCTCCGAGCACTATGTGGGAAATTATTGGCCAGGCGGAGAAAAGCTGAGGTCTGCAGCTCACGGACCCAACCCAACATGGCAATGTTTGGTGTCACGATGATACTCCCCATGAGATAATCATTTCAATGATATGTCCTGTGTTCGTAAATGAGCCTAAATCAAAACATGAAAAGGGGCTTGCGCTGGTCCTTCCCCAAATTGTAAATGAATCATGCATATGCTAAGAATCCCTCTCCCCTCCTTCTACTTAAAGTGTGGTCTGTTGATGGCTTAGGCCATTTTGCATGACATTTTTATGCCTAGGATTTAGTGTTTGTTAAGGTAGTTGAACCTATGTCTGTAGATTGGATGTTGAATATTTTGTGTTTTTCTTTGTGTTGTAACTTAATAAACCAGCTCTTAATTTTAATTGAATTATGGGTTGTATATTTTGATGATGGCTGATTCACCAGATTGCTCTGCCTGTCAAATAATTTAATTGATAATTGGCATCCAGTGTATTAATCATGTCCGCCACTTATGTTCAGTATTCTTGAGTGCATTTGTGTTTTTCATTATACCGTATCGGTCTACCCCTTTCTTTCAGCCCTCTGTGTTTGAGCTGGTGCGGTGTCCTGACTTTGCCAACTTGCCTCTGATAGTGGAAGACTTTGTAAAGGACAGCGGCGGATCCTACACTGGTGAGTGTGACTGATTCACTTGCTGTTGGATGAAAGAACCCTTTCCAGTAGGTCAGGCCAGTCGTTCATATGGCTATGTTCGAAAAGCTCATTTCCATAGTTTTACACTGTTTAAAAGAGTCTGTTTAACTGTGCTAGTTTAACCTGCACGTCAGTGTTACGCAGCAGCAACCCCCCTCTGGTCAATCAGACACCCACCAGTCTGCACAAGCTACACGTTAAGTGTCCCCATCCAGCTCAATGTCTGTGAAAGCTTAAAGCGGTGGACTGGAAAAGAAGCAGAAGCTGACATAATGAAGAGATAACTTGATGACATGATAATCAGAGGAGAGGAAAGTCGAGACCTGATGATGCTATCGTGGTCCAATGTAGTTACTGTGGTATTAAGGTAGCCACAGTAATAACCGTATGATTACCATAGGAAAATCATGGGATATTTCCACAAGGAAAGCTTCATCCACTTCTTTTCTGTTGTGCAGCCAGTCGGGAGGATGCTGTGCATGTGGTTCTGGACAGACATCTGATCACCGGTCAGAACCTGCAGTCCACCTCAGCTGCTGTCAACAACCTCATCATGCTCTGTAATGCCAGGTAATGTGTACTGTGGTTAATTTTAGCCGACTTTACTGCACTTGGCAGTTTAGCATTCCTTGGCCAATTTTGTCATTTTTATCCATCCAAATTTGTCAGGTCACCTGGGACTCATTTTAGCCTGCATTTGTTCTCCTTGGCCAAACAGCGTGTTTTTCTTTAGCTTTGACTAAACAGACATGCATGTAATGCAAGCATCTGGTAGCCACATACGATAGTCCCTGAACAATGCCTTTTTCCACACACATACTTCACTCAGCTGGGTGTTTCAGACCTCCTAAATTCCATTTTTTTATCTGTAAATACTTGGCTCTGCATAGTTTTATAGAACCTCCTCTCTTGACAGGACTTCCTATTCCTATGCAGTTCACATCCCTTTCAGCCTTTCAAAATAACATAATTGTATAGTCAGTGACTTCAAAACTACCAGGTGTTTGTTATAGCTATTGTCTCCTCCACAACAGCTTGCTAACCTTGTAGTTTGACAAAATTTGAAAGTGATTATTTTTCCATTTAGTCATACAATGCAAACAGTAATGAATAACTCAATGGGTAATATACAAACAACACCACCAAAATACATTATTTGTCTGTAGTATGTGATCACATCCCACACTAACAATATAGTGTTGATGCTACTGATTCGTCCTTATGAAAGAGTGCTATGCTGAAGCAATAAGGCACAGGGGGCTGTGGTATACAACAAATATCAGCACAGCTGGTTTCCTGTTTTATACTCTAAAGCATAGGCAAGTGATCTATGGCAGGGGTTCTCAGACTAGGTCCTGGGGACCCGCTGTGGGGCTTTTGTTATAGTCACTCTCCCCATAAATTAAGGTTGAAAACTTGTGTTTAAGTTCTGCAATTTTTTATTTTTACTTTCATGACCTATGGCACTCATGCTTGTTCTGCCTTTTTAGGCTCCATATATTTCAGAAAATATAAAGACTTAACCCCCTTCCCCTGAAATTTCCCTCTGATTTACTTTGGCCTGTTTTCGGATGGAAGAGCAACCAGACTTCATTAACTTCTAGCTATTATGTGCTGTATGTAGGGTCAGGAGACCTGTTTTTTCTGTCTGTCGATTCCAGCAACTCGGTTCATTTAACGAGATGATGAAGAGCCTGCGTTACATTGTAATTGTAGAATGAATGGTTGTTTTTATTATTATTATTATTATTATTAATAATAATAATAATAATAATGAAATACAGTGTAATGTTTGTGTTTGTTAGATTCTGCCATTCAATTTCTGCCTTGAAAATTGACTTGTCATGTAATGTCAATAAAACCACATTAAGATGATATGCTTCTTCTGAGTTAATGACCAGAATGCAGATACCATATGCTCTCCACTTATGAGTTGCAGTGATCAAATGAACAGAGTTATGAAAAATAATTGTGGAAATTTGTGTGCTGAACAGATTATATTATATGAAAACAATCCACCAAATTTGTACAATTATGAAGTGTGCAGATTATGCTAAAAAGCACATTGTTTCAGTCTACTGGTTGTGCAGGGGTTCATGTATACTAGAATATGTGTATGTTCTCTGTGATCATAAACCTTTCAATATATTGCAATGTCTATCATTATCTGTGTGTGGCAATATGCAGGTTTTGCTGACTGATTTCAATGTTGAAAGTTAATTTTGGTGATTGCTGAACTCATAAAAAAAGTTAATGCTTCGATGTAATCGTGAGCAAAGTTAATGAAACTGTTGTACTACATATTATTTTTTTGGTTCTTAACAGTGCAAAGCAACAAGGCCATGTATTTCAGACTGCCACTAGTCAGATTTTATTAGGATGATGCCCTTTAGGACAGCGCAGCATGGACCACAGAATAATAACGATAAGTTGTGATTAATTACAGTCAAATAGCAGACACCTAATTAAAATGAAAAGGATTGCAGGCAGTATTCGTTTGACATTGTACATCTGGGTGTCCTCTTCAGAGACTTAATTTGTGGAAGATAGTCATGACGTATACAGATATATATTTAAAATGTGCGTCTCCATTTGAGAGAAAAAGAGGCAAGCTAAACCACCAGAAGTATACTTTTGGTGGAACTTTTACATCTATAAGTTGGTATGTCTAAACAGATGGGGTCGCCATCGAGAAATGGAACAGGGCAACGCTGTTAGGCCCATTGGTGGAAGAGGAACTGTAAAAATGTATGAATGAGTCCCAAAGCCAAACCCATGGCCATGATATTGTCGTCTTCTGGAGCTGGAGGAGGAAGAGCAGGGGAGAGAAGGTGGTCAGTGCAGTGCACACAGTTGGTGCACACATCTGCACAACGACATTCACTACTTAGTGCAGCGCATTGTTTTCAGACTATCATTGTCACTCACTGAGTAGCGCCATCTCAGTGATTGTGAACAATTCACCAGATTCATTCGGATCTTGGTAAGGTTGTGCAGAGTTTGCGATTCGCAGTAAGGTAAAGTTCCTCGAAGTTATGAGTTACTAGAATTGCTGGTAAATATTGAATTGAGTGCATGCCCCTGGATGGTAGGATTTCACTGAAAACTCTGGAATGAAAACTGGAGAACTGCCTGTCTGAAATGATCAATCAGAAATATACAATAAACACACACAGTACAGGAAGTACAATTTGCACAATGTGTGTTTCTGTTGTAGAAAGCAAAATAGCCACTGGGACATTAAATTAATTGATGAATGAATGGTGAATGGTAAAACCATACAGATTCTGGGAAACCCCTTGTAATACCAGAAAGTGTAATTTTATCAAATCATTTTGATTTCACCAAGCCTGTGATATAGGTAATATAATAATAATAATATAGTAATATAGGCCTTTCTTTGTTCATAATTGGAAGACAAACTAAGTCCAACAAATTTGTGAAGGTTTCATGAGTGAAGAAAAGCCAATGATGTACTCCTGTTTCTTGTGTGCATTGTTTAGAAATAAAAATAAACATCCCATCATTGTTTGTCTGTATTTAGGATGCTCCAATCTTTTGTTCTGCTGGTATAATTTATTATAGCCTATGAACTACCTTTTTTTAGCCTTATTTTACCAGACAATTTGAACCAGAACCAGTTCTCATTTTCAATAACAACCAAACCATTGTGGGATTCACTCCAGGCAATAGTTTACTTTGAATCCACAAAACTGATTATGTTGGTACTGTGATACTATTTGGAAATTATAAAGCTCAATGAGAGTACATGAATAGTGTGTGTGTGTGTGCGGGCAAGCAAGCTTGGGCTATGTGAGCATATTTCATGTTATTACATTTTGCTTACAATTACGCATTGTGATGTCAAAATATGCAGGTACAATGTCATAACTCAGCAGAAGTACAGCACGAAAAGTGTTGTTTTGTTTAATTGTTTTCAGCCTTCACCATCCACTCTGCTTCATTCACTGTCCCACCCTTTAAGTTTAGATTGAAATGTCATTTTATTACAACGGTGTCCTGTGTATGGCTTGTGAATTTTCTGATTTGCAAGGGGTTTTGGGTAATAAAGCTATTTTGGAGGGCACCGCACTTAAGTGAAATTAAATTCCCTATTTTAACATGAAAATAAGTTCAAGCTCTGTTGATTTCTACAACAAGACCTGATCAACCTCTCATAGTTGGTGAAGTAAAAGTCCTAGCAAAAGAAAACCTTAGCAAAATGACATGTGAACCTTAGCAATGATGTACATGCATGCAGCGGAATGTGTCATTGGTCGGCCGGTGGGCTTATTATTACCATTTCACATAAGCTTGGTGATTATTTTTTGTGATTTTCTTTTTGCTTCAAAGGGTGACCAGGTAGGTAAAGCCTGTTTGATGCTGTTGATGTAAAAAGGTTTATAGTCTCAGGGAACGGCTCTTACCACGTGACAGTGCGGAGGGGGCGGATGTGGTGGGGGGTGGTGGTCCATTAAAGAGCGTGATAGGGCTGGACCGGATAGTGTGGATGTGAGTTAATATGGATTCCACCATAAGGTTCGTCCCATCATCACCACACAGATCAGCGCACTTTTGGGAGGAATTGATGGTGATGCACAGATGCACCTGACACTCAATATAAACCTGTGCAGAGAGAAAGATGGTGTGAACATGCCTATCCACAGAGGAAGAGGGTCAACATATATGCATTCAAAGAAAAGGGTATAACTGAGTCAACATGCATGTATGTACACAGGCGAGGGACCCAGGGATCTCCACAGAGGAGAAGCACATGCACATGTTTAATGTATAAATAACACATTAGGTTTCCACTTTCATTGTACATTTTATGAGAGCCCTGCTTGCTTGGGTAACCTATGCATCACACAGATACTGTACACCTGGTTGAGGCACAGAGACCAGGAGAAAACTCATCTGTCCATCCATCCCTTTATCCCGCCATCCAGCTGACACCATTAAAGCCTTACTACATTTACATTTTAAACATTTAGCAGATGCAGCCTCCTGTGTGGTCCAGTGGTTACAATGTCTGACGCTACGGAGACCGGGGTTCAATTGCCCGTCTCGCCAGAGTCGGCTCTGGCCGGGAGTGCCACCAGGGGCGGCGATTGGCTGTCCGCCCGAGGGAGGGGGGAGGGAAGCCAACATGACGTTCGCTGCGCATAAGAGTGGCCCTGTAGTACCGGGTTACGGTCGACGGCTTGGCGAGTGCCGTCTCGCCTTCGTCACTACTGGTCGCAGGACTACGGCAGCGAACTCACATTACTAGGGGGGGATTGACATAAAATAGCAGGTCTAATTAGCTACCAAATTGGGAGAAAATGGGATAAAATCAGAAAACAAAATTAAAAAAACAATTGCAGACGCTCTTATCCAGAGCGACTTACAAGATGCGCATTAATACATGGTAGGAACAATCATAGTTCGCATAAGAGATCAGTGCAGTAATGCAGCGATAGACAGTTGTAGGCAGCTGCATACCATACCTGTAACACTGGGAAGGAAAAGGTTATTTAAAAACAATATATTTATTAAATGAATAGGCAGGGATACATATACAAGACGTGCAGAGCAAGTAGGCAGTGGTGATAACAATTGGGTAGATGTACAGAATTCAGTGGTGGTGGAGTCTGAAAAGGTGGGTTTCGAGTCTCTTGACAGAGATGAGGCGAGACTGCGAGGAGCGGCTGCCGGGCACCCGGAGGGATGGGACAGTCAGTTTGCCAGAGGAGGCTGAGTGGAGGGGTCTGGCTGGGGTGTAGGGTGTGATGAGTGTCTGGAGGTAAGGGGGAGCAGTTCCTCTAGCCGCTTGAAAATCAAGCACCAGTGAATCTGTTGCATGCTGCGATGGGGAGCCAGTGCAGAGAGTAGAGTAGAGGGGTGACGTGGGTGAACTTTGGTTGATTGAACACCAGACGTGTGGCAGCATTCTGGACTAGTTGCAATGGCTTGATGGCACAGGCCGGTAGGCTACTGCACATCTATTATAATTGTCTGAATTACAATACAATACCAAAGCCATATACTGTAAATCTCTATACACAGATACCAAAAAGCTACCTCAGTCCTTCTCCCCATCTGTCGATCCATTCCTCCCTTCATCCCTCCATCCAAGCTGATTATGTCATTAAAGCCTTGATACCGCATGGCTATTATAACACTTTTGCCAAAACAAATACTGTAAATCTGTAAAACGTGTAATTAGCTACCTCAGTCCTTCCTTAAACTAATCCCTTGTACAACTGTGCCTTAATTTTAAAGCATTTTAGGCATAATGGCTTTACTGTAGACCTTTTGATTTTACAATTGTCTAATGCTATATACATGTGCTATATATGGTTTAGAAACCTACAAGATGAGTTGATATATTTTTTAATTGATAAAAGTCACTGTTTGCAACATTAAATCAGGCCGGTGGAGGAAACACCAAACATCCCACACCCAACTAGCAATGACACGAGAGTGACCAGCATGACCCATCTGGAGTTTGGCGGGGTGGTACTCCAATGAGGTATGGGCTTTGTGCTGAGCTGCCTGGCAAAGGTCCCCACTACTGTTGATGCCTTTGTAGTTAGTTTCAGGAATGTGAACACCCTGAAGAAGTTCTGGAACCTCTACAGAGAGGGGAAGGACAGGAGTCCCCTCAACAACTTTGACGTTGAGACACGGAAAGCAAAGTGGTCACTGTACAGTTTTATAACAAGGTTGTGCAGGACCATGATGTTGGTATGTGGTTGGGCAGGTATGGTTCCATCAAGTCTGAAGCCATACTTGGACGAGGATGGCCTTTTGGCTGGGACCAGGAAGTGGCTGGTCCAACTAAGGCTCAACCCGGGCACTGTGGGCAGAGTGAGGCATATCCCAGGTACCATTACCCTGGGAAGCAATATGGGTGCAGTGTATTATCACGGTGTCACACGCCACGTGACAATCCCTGGACTGGAGCAGGGCAGCTGATGGTAAGAAGTGACAGAGGAGTGGGGTTGCCAGTCTCCGGACCGGATATTTATTTTTCACACTCTCCCCCAGATGCGGGAGAGCGAAGCAGTGAGAGAGCAGGTTAAAATATAACAAACACAAACAAAGTCTTCACCCTACTTGCCGTGAAGCTTTCGGGCAAAAACAATGAACTAAAAGAAGAAACTAAAATGAATAAACAATAAATGAAAGTCCCGCCTCCTCCGAGGGGGGAATCCCCTTTTGGGGAACACACAACAAACACAGACAATCAGCGGCTTTCCACACCGCCTTCATACATCCACATTTAACACACATCAACACTTACGGGACAGGGTAGAACTCTACGCACTGTCCCGACACACTCGACACACATCTCAACAAGACACCGCGCCTCCTCAGACCAGAGTTCCCCTAGAACCTCCCCAGGCACACACATATCCAGTGCTTCGCAAACCCATGCACACAGAGACACTCAAACTTTTCAGTCCGAGTTCTCTTTTACCCCAAACACACAGAGACCCTCGCCACTCCTCACAGGGAGAGTTCTCTGGCAACCAGCCCCGAGACACTCTCCACTCTTTCAGTGAGAGTTTTCGAGCCATTGTCCAGAAACACTCTCCACTGCCCGAGTGCGAGTTCTCTAATCACACCGAGGGCGAGAGGCGGACCCTATTTCAGAGTGCCCTCTCACTCTCCCAATCACACCGAGGGCGAGAGGCGGATCCTCTTTCAGGGCGCCCTCTCGCTCTCTTTCATGATTACACCGAGGGAGAGAGGTGGACACTCTTAGTGCGCCCTCTCTCCCTCTTTCCCACACACACAGGAAGCACTCTACTCAGTCACTTTCAACAAACGCACACTGAACTAAACATAAACTCGACACAGACTCCACCTCCCAGAAGCTTGGATTACAGACATGGGCCACCATGCCCGACAAAGTCACATCAAACATCAAACATCAAACACAATAATCCACAATAATCCACAATATACGTGCACGCGCACTCACACGCACGAATGACCAGACAAAGACTAACTGATTCCCCACTCACCCCACCTGCTCTTAAATAGGCTCACTTCCAGGGCTGGCGGATAGCGTAGCGGTCTAACGCACCACACTTTGGCTGGTCTGGTGTGGTGTGCGCTGCCTGTCAGGGACGCGGTTCGAAACCTGCATCTCTACCAGACCGGCCCTGGTCGTCAGCCCGATCAGAGCCGTCGTTTGGCTGTCCACCTCCGGGGGAGGGTGAGCCGGCACGAGTCCGTCGAGGAGCAGGAAAAAGGCGTCCGTGGTAGAATTCCGTCTCGGAAGAGGCGGATAAATTGGGCCCAGAGATAATGTCTCGCCCCGGAGGACGGGCGGTGGACTCGTGGGGGAGGGGGAATTGTGATAAATAGAGGGTATAATTGACAACCAAATTGGGACAAAATATGGGGAAAAATTTGAAATTAGAAAAGAAATTGGCTTACTTCCTGCTTGGCTCAGGTGGAACTCGTGAGACAGACCACACCCACTCACATTCTCACACACAAACAGGTAAGTGAATAATCACTTACCAATTAACATAAATTAAATAATAATTAAATCAATTATGGCCTTTGGAGCAACCTTACGGGCAACAGTTCACTCTCACACCCTGTGAGAGTGCCAAACCTGCCCCCGGAAAGTCTCCCTGCTCCAAAGGCCTCCACAACATGGAAAAACAAAGGCAACCCTGCCACTCCCATGTTGCCAAGACCGACGCCCTCCACACACGGCATCCCCAAACTGTGCAGGAACTGCGGCGAGCTAGACCACTTAGCCACAACTTGCACAGTGGTCAAATGCAAGAGTTGCGGTGGGGAGCACGAGACTAGGGTGAGCCATGACCCTAGACCAGGGGTGTCAAACTCATTCCATCGAGGGCCGAGTGTATGCAGGTTTTTGTTGCAACCAATGCACTACTCCAGGTGATTTCAATTAGGTCCCTCCCTTCGTTGAAGAAGTGGGCTAATTAGTGAAATCACCTAGTGTAGTGCATTGGTTGCAACAAAAACCTGTATACACTCGACCCTCGATGGAATGAGTTTGGAGATTGCAGGGTCTAGGGGGCACCATTTCTGAGACTATCCCCTTTCTTATGCCAACAGGGTGAGGCACACCGCACCGCCCCCCTCCCCCAACCCAAACCCCAAGCCCTAGGGCAGAAGCTGAGAACACCCCACCACCCCAACCACAGCCTGACCCACCCCAAACCTCCTCACTCCAGACCTCCCCAATACGGAAGACCCTAGCTTCCCCCCAATCCTAACTTACAACTTTGACAGATAACTACTCACCCCTGCAGACATATGCAGTTAAAATGAGGCCGACTCCGACACCCCCATTACAATGGAAGTCTTGACCTCCTCAGACAGTACAGATACATAAATCCCCCCCAACTGGACTAAAGTAATGGGCAAGAAATGCAAAGCCAAACAGTCACACAGGCAAATAAATAAACCCACAAGGCCCACACCCAGCAACAGACAATAATCAACACTCCACTACCTCAAAACCCATCCCAATAATAAGGACTACCCAACTCCCAACAGCAATAGGCTAAAGGTTCCCCTGCGTTCAAAACCTCCTCCTTCAGATTCCAACAGATTCCCTCTGACAGATACTAACCATCCACCTAACTCACCCAGAACTTTAAATGACCAACTGTCCTGGCCCCAAGCCCACCCAGCCCCTGAAACAATGAGGGGACCTAGTCCGTGAGCCCTCCACCTCCGAACAGAAGGGGTCTCAGGGGCAAAATCAATCCACCCTGCCTCTCTGGGGCAGACCTTGCCAGGCTGTCAGGGAAGGGACCTGACGAGCAGGTCCTTTTTTTTTTTCTGACTGCATGTTCTCTTCTCTGCCTCGGCCTCTGGCACTTGCCCCTGAGCCCTAGATCCTGCGAGAAGTGTGAGCTGCCCCCATCAACCCTCACCCCCACGCCAACCCCAGTTCCTGGATCTGGACCCTCTTCATGTGGTTTAGCCCCCCGCTGACTACCTAACTCAGGAGGGGCAAAGTCAGCCCTGAGTCACCTTGGACTGACCATGATATGGTCTTTTTTGGACACACTCTGTGCCGGCCAGAAGAGGATGGGCTCCCCCTCTTTTAGTCTGGTTCCTCCCAAGGTTTCTCCCTACCAAGGGAGTTTTTCATTGCCACTGTTGCCTTTAGGCTTGCTTTTGGGGGGGGTCTAGGACTGGGCTCCCCCTCTGTTAAGCGTTTTGTGACAATTAAATTGTGAAAAGCGCTATACAAATACATTTGATTTGAAATTTGATTTGAACATACTCTGACATAGTAGAGAGTGGGCGAATCCTTGTCACTAACATTGATGTCGGGGGTTCCCCACTCAGAGTGATTAATGTGTACGGCCCAACCAACGTGGCTGAGAGTCTCCCTCTTTCAGAAACTCCATGAGGCCGGGGGTGCCTTTCCACCCCAATTCATGTGGGTAAGTTTGTTTGGTGCTGCATCCTCCAGAATTGATATATTCCTGTTCTCCCCAGGCCTGAGAGTGTGCTCCTATTCCATCAGGGCAGTGCACTTCTCAGACCATCACAGAGTGACCGTGTCCTTGGACAGGGAGAAGACCATAATGGTGGGGGTCCTTGGAGGATGAACACCAGCCATCTCCAGGACCCCAAAGTGCACCTCTCCTTCTCAAGATGATACCTGGAGTGGGTCACATTAAAACATATTTTTAACTTTTACGGGGCTACTTCCGGGCAGTCAGGCGGAAGATGGCGAAGGAGGAGAGGGCAGCCTATAACCATCACAACAATGCCCTCCAGAGACTAAGGGCCAGATTTACTAAGATAGTAGCAGTGCAAAGATGGTCGCTATTTTGCGGTCGCAAATAGCAACGCATTAACATCCAATTTACTAAGACTAATTTACTAAGGTTTTAATTACGCAATTAAAGAAATGAAACGCCCTCATTCACAATTTTGCGGTAGGATACACAGATAAAGGGTCTGAAAGAACATGGCACGCTCACATGTCCAGATCAGGCTAATAAATGGATACGCAGCAACCAGGCACAAGGAAACAATGAGGAAAATAAAAATTAAATGCACAGATCAGGAAATAGAGGTATTAGGCAACAAGGTACAGCGTCGATGCTGTATTACAGCATAGGAAAACAACACCAATGATGTCCTTCCGGAGGCTGCAAAACCCCAGAGCTCCTGCACCAGTGGAGGACCATCAACACCATAAAGCAGGTCCTGTGGGAGGCGAGGAACATCAAGGTCTACCAAAATCAAACAGTGGACCTGATCACTCTCCGGAGGAGGAACCAAGACCTCCAGATGGTTCCTCTCGATGGTTCCAAGATGGCGTTTTGGCGGACTCTATTAAGGACTCTCGGTGGCAAGAGAGAAATGGCGGGTGAGCCACTGGAAAGAACTGGTCATATAGCTCACCACCCAGAGGAGGCATGTTCTGGAACACCAGAGAATGCAAGCGCAGAAACTCTAACCCATTTTGAAAAGTTTTTGTATTTTTCTTCTCTTTTTTCAGTGCTTCTTTAAAGTTAAAATGGTTATTTTTTTATGTTCTCTTTGGTTTCTCACTTGTTTAGTCTTTCTTTGTCATTTTCTTTTCCTCAAGATCTCACTTGTGATGTTGTGTGGCTGTGTTGAATGTTGAATGTTTTTGCTTTTACCCGTGTCTTTGTGGAAATGTTACCCTCTCGCGTCTGCTAAATGGCATATATTATTGTTATATTATGAATGCTTTTTTTTTTTATGTACAATTTTAATTAATCAATTAGTTAATTAAATTGTAAAAGTAAACTGTAAAGGAACATTTTAAACCAATAATAGACAAATAAAGCAAGATGTTTAACTCTGAGCCACGGTCTCATCCTGGTTATTCCAATGCCAATGCTACAATATATATCTATGATTTAACCCCCGACATGTATATATCTATGAGTTAGTCCGTAACTCTGGGGTTTGTATCTCTCAGATTCTCCTGTAGTTTGATTGCACAGGGTTGGAATGCATTGTGCTTGCTATCACACATAAAAAACACAGAGCATGATTTGGCTGCAATTCATCTGTTTTTGGATGTCCCATTTTTCAGATGAATAAGCTTGTCACATGTCCTTATTGCAACAAACAGATCTAATTTAATCAATGTAAAACCTTTTTCAAATCTGTTTTTGCACCTATGTGATACATCAGAAGGTCATATGCAGGAATCGAAATGGTATACATGAAATAACTCTACGGAATAAAGTACCTTGTTAGGACAGTGAAGATTTTCAATCCAGACAGTATACTGTTGAAAAGTTTAATACTTTGATGTAATTAGGATGTTTCTCTCTATGAGATTAAAAGTGCAAGTGAACAATAGAAAAGTTTATTATAACTGATTATTTAAGATAGAGACTTACTGTATTTCCCTGCATGTCCATGGAAGTTAGTTCAAGCTGGTAGATCTTCACTAGGGGGGTCTGGGTGAGCACTTCCAGAGACTTGTTGCCACTCACACACCTAAGAGAGTCACATTTGGGTTACACCCTCACACACCGGAACAAACTCACCCACCCTCCACGAAAGGGTGCGAAATACTCACCCACCCTCCAACAAAGGCTGCGTAACCTGGAAGTCGGATGTGTTCGACTTCATACAGGACCCCACTATTAGCTCGGCACGGTCCAGGCTGCTGTTGGAGAAGATGTGCAGGTCCAGGACTTCCTGCCGGCTGGCTCTTTGTACCGCTGACCGTGCCACCCGCCTGTCCTTCCGCTGCTTGGTAAGTCTTCCAAAGGGCCCCTCCCCGATCCTGTAAATCTCTATCCAGAACTGTGGGTCGCCAAAGATCTGTTCCTCGTTGGGGGCAACAATATTGTAGGGGTGAGCTTTGGCCAGGATGGAAGGAAAGCTGCAGGCGAGGTGGAGCAGCAGCATGGGCAGACGGCTGATGGGGGAGGGTGACCGCGCACTCTGCAGGGTGTTGGTGTACACCAGCTCTGAGCCAGAATGCTGGGAGAGTGGAGAGGTGGGGGAGGAAATAGGGGGTAAAAAGTCGGAAGATTGAAATAGTGAGATGGGAGAAAGAGTACTAGGAGATGCTTGTGATTAGATGGTGAGAATTGATTAACCATTTAATGAACAAAGTTATCAAGAGTGATTACTGATTTGTGGTGTCTGTGGAGAGAAAACACTCAAAGCCATAGCTATGAAAGATAAAGAGTGACAGAATTAAATGCAATAAACAGAATGAAATACAGTACAAAAAAAAATCAGAATGATGGCCATTTATCATGCTTAAAATAAAACAATACACACACTGTAAAACTGTACATTGGTATTATTGTTCCTCTTTGAGTGCATTGGTTTCTGTAACAACATGATTTTCTTTGTGCTACATTAAATTGGGTTGAATTGTATTGCATTGTCTGGGTGACTTTGATACCATCTCTGAATGAGGATGTCCATCTGATTCATCTTTGTCTGATTTTAAGGATAAAAAATACACCATTGTACATTACAGTGGGTTCGGAAAGTATTCAGACCCCCTTACATTTTTCACTCTTTGTCATATTGCAGCCATTTGCTAAAATCAATTAATTTCATTTTTTTCCTCGTTCATGCACACACAGCACCCAATATTGTCAGAAAAACACAGACTTGTAGACATTTTTGCTGATTTATTACAAAATAAACACTGAAATATCACATGGCCATAAGTATTCAGACCCTTTGCTGTGACACTTGTATATTTAACTCAGGTGCTGTCCAATTCTTCTGATCATCCTTGAGATGGGCCTACACCTTCATTGGAGTCCAGCTGTGCTTAATTATATTGATTGGACTTGATTGGGAAAAGCACACACCTGTCAATATAAGACCTTACAGCTCACAGTGTAAAGTCAGAGCAAACGAGAATCATGAGGTCGAAGGAACTGCCTGAAGAGCTGAGAGACAGAATTGTGGCAAGGCACAGATCTGGCCAAGGCTACAAAAAAATGTATGTTGCACTTAAGGTTCCTAAGAGCACAGTGGCCTCCATAATCCTTAAATGGAAGAAGTTTGGGACGACCAGGACTCTTCCTCGAACTGGCCGTCCGGCCAAACTGAGCATCCGGGGGAGAAGAGCCTTGGTGAGAGAGGTAAAGAAGAACCCAAAGATCACTCTGGCTGAGCTCCAGAGATGCAGCGGGGAGATGGGACAAAGTTCTAGAAAGACAACCATCACTGCAGCCCTCCACCAGTCGGGGCTTTATGGCAGAGTGGCCCGACGGAATCCTCTCCTCAGTGCAAAACACATGAAAGCCCGCCTCGAGTTTGCCAAAAAACACCTGAAGGACTCCCAGACTCTGAGAAATAAAATTCTCTGGTCTGATGAGACCTAAATCAAACTTTTTGGTCTTAATTCTAAGCGGTATGTGTGGAGAACACCTGGCACTGCTCATCACCTGCCTAATACCATCCCTACAGTGAAGCATGGTGGTGGCAGCATCATGCTGTGGGGGTGTTTTTCAGCTGCAGGGACAGGACGACTGGTTGCAATTGAAGGAAAGATGAATGCAGCCAAGTACATTGATATCCTGGACAAAAACCTTTTCCAGAGTGTTCACGACCTCAGAATGGGCCGAAGGTTTACCTTCCAACAAGACAATGATCCCAAGCACACAGCTAAAATAACGAAGGAGTGGTTTCAGAACAACTCTGTGAATGTTCTTGAATGGCCTAGCCAGAGTCCTGACTTAAATCCAATTGAGCATCTCTGGAGAGACCTGAAGATGGCTGTCCACCAACGTTCACCATCCAACCTGACAGAACTGGAGAGGATCTGCAAGGAGGAATGGCAAAAGATCCCCAAATCCAGGTGTGAAAAACTTGGATCATTCCCAAGAAGACTCATGGCTGTATTGGCTCAAAAAGGTGCTTCTACTCAATACTGAGCAAAGGGTCTGAATACTTATGGCCATGTGATATTTCAGTGTTTATTTTGTAATAAATCTGTGTTTTTCTGACAATATTGGGTGCTGTGTGTGCATGAACGAGGAAAAAAATGAAATTAATTGATTTTAGCAAATGGCTGCAATATGACAAAGAGTGAAAAATGTAAGGGGGTCTGAATACTTTCCGAACCCACTGTATATTCTACGGTGTGTATTGTTTTTAATTTAGGCACGATAAATGTGCATTGTTATGAAAAACAATATACTGATATGCATTGTAATCTTTGTATTTCATTCTGTGTATGGCATTTAATTTTGGTACAATTAATCTTCCGTACATAAAACTATGCTCTCAGTGAGCTGTTATAATTCTTCACTGGACAATCACTATTGCAGATTCATTGCAGATATAATGAAACAAGAACTGTAATGTCACATTCTCTCACACATAAACAGTAAGTAGTGTTCTGTACCACAATTTTGGTGCCACAGCCAGTCAAAGAGATGAGAGCCATCACATGGGTGGTGTTATGGGAAATGGGACAAGAGGCATCATTGAGGTGTAGGTCAGTCAGAGGGAGGTCATGGAGGGATGTGATGGGGAGGATGAAATTCATTTCCTTATCCCCACACTCCAGAACTGAGGCACAGAGAGAGGAAAGCGATTCATGGAACAACTGTCTTTCATATACGACATAATTGGCCAACAATAATTTCTCAAAAGACTTTGGATATTACACAATGGTAATACCATGTAGAATTTATAATAAAACAGTCCACTGATGCTTGAGTGGTAATTTCCCTGTGGAAGTACATTGTGTGGTCATTTCCTGTGAAAGTGTATTCTGTGTGTGATTATTGTCTATAGGTACCTGTTCCAGGGGGTAAAGGGTCCACTGGCTCTGAAAGAGATGGGAGAGAAGGCAGATATTATTTCATGATTATGTCAAATAATAGACCATAATTAGGGCCACCATTCTGTGACTTTTCCAGCTTGATTTGTTTTGTCGTATGTCATTAAATCATGCATCAACAAGAGGTCAATAGCACCTTGTTTTTCAAGGCATATGTCAAACAATGATCAAATTGCACCACCCCAGTCATGTACATTGATACATTAGTTGCCACTAATTAAGAACAGATGATTCACAGCGATGTTTCAATCTGTTGAATTGTAGAAATTCAGCAGTATTTTAAAATGTTTTGCAGGGGTATGCTGTTGTTTGAAGCTGCGGGAAATAGCCTACTCACATTAAAGATTGCAGTCATATAATATTTAACCTGCACAAGGATAGCTTAATAATAAATCAATAGTTTGAAATGAAATGAATAGACACGACTGAACTTGGGATGGGAGAAGGCCACAAAGCATCTGAAAGTAAAACTGTATTCACAATGAATTCTATTGGTCAAGAAAAATCCTCAAGACCTTACCTAATAGCTAGGTTTCTCCATAGTCCCTGCTACTTAGCTGTCTGTAGATACAGTTATTCCTGTAAAGCTGTCATGATATGAACCGGGGTACTTTGCAACAACATTTGTGATTATTTGTTTCACATCACTGGGACAGTGCCCAGTGCCATGGAGAGTTCAATACAAAATGTGGATTGTGAAATGCCTAGCCTATATCAGCGCAAAGCAAAATACAGCCTGCTTTCAAAAGTTCTTAAAATTCTCACGCAAAGAGGAGAGTTGCAATTAAGGCATGCTTTAGTAAATCAGATTAAATATTTAATCTGCGTAATTTACAAAATCTCCACCCTGTTTTAGCACGTTCAACATGTTTAACATGTTCTTCCAACATGAATATATTCTCTAAATGTTGGAGATCAGATTTTACCTCACCACTTTTTTTGTGTGGCATACATAGAAACAGAGAACTACAACACAAACCAATAAAATCCCTCTTACTTTGTTGGATCCATACACATCCGATCTCAGACTGTGAGCTGGAGGGAAAAAACTAGTTTTGTCATGTTTGAACAGTAAGAAATGTTGAATATAGCAGTTGGTCTTTTTTTAGCTAAAAAAAATTTGAACATTCATTGCCTTGACGAGCAGTTGATTAGTGGAATCAGGTGTGTTAGTGAAGGGCTGGAACAAAAGCCTGCACACCCAGTAGCTCTCCAGGACCGAACTTGGGCACCCCTGCTCTAGACTATAGGTAAATAACAAGCCAAGATAGACCAAACAACCTGTTCGCATCACTATTCTTATTAAATCCCAAAACTATGTTTTAAGTGAGAAGTTAAAGGTTTTGATCAAAAGCCGAAAAAGACAGGAAATTCAAATGAGCCTCAAAACCTTGAATTTCACATATGCACTAACAGGTTTTTACTGCACACAGCTTTGACACCTGCTATAGTACTGTAGCTATGTTGGTCTACTGTATTTAAAACAACATGTAGGCTACTCACCACTGGGCACAGGCAGATTGCTCAGGATTCAAACCTTCTCTCAAACAATCTAATTCATAATTACTCTTCAGAGGGATAATGAAGTTAACAGTGGACTGCTGAAGAATACAGGTTATTTTAAATTGGCCATGCATTTCTGCTTTAATCATAATCATAATCGCCACTGGACTGGTTGCTTAGAGTCACCCTAAGGTTGATGTCGGACATCCGCAACAACATTTGTAAGCATATTTCTTCGTCAGTGCTTTAGAGATTTAGAATGGTCTTACACCGTTTAGCTAATTTTACTGGATTTAAGAAAATGGCTAAACAGATCAGTTTGAGAGTAAAATATTGTGCAGGGCTATCTGAGGACATATACCACATTTCAGCCAAATAGGCGATGAAACAACTAAGATAACAAAAGTACATTTTTGTGGTTTTGAATGGGAGCCATTTTCAAAAACCTACTGGCAAAACCTTGATGTTCTTATATGATGTTTAGCTACATAAATAAAATAAACATTATAGAACATGATCTGCATGATTTAAAGTATGATTCAGATTCCTTTTATAGGAGGTGCCTTTGATACCTTTTGGTGTTGGCAGTAAAACAGACTGACAGTAGATGGGGAAGCTCATTGGGGTTTCTGAACCAGGCAATGTTGATTGATGCAAGAGATCCTTCCCTTTCACCCCCTTTCAGTGTTGACACCGAAAGACCAGGAGGACCAACAACAGCTATTTCTGATACCCTAAGAGAATATAGTAGTGTTAATTTCTATTACCCTAGGAGTCAGATTTACAGGAGTGTTAATCTCTGAAACCATAAGACATTCAGAAGTGATATGGCAAAATGTTGTTTTTTCAAATCAAAGTTTTTCTATTCAACGTTTGTATTGTACAGCGTATTTCAGACACAAACTGCACATTCTTCATATTTAGTAGTGTGCCATATTTAGGCATGATGATTGGCATCCATTTCCTTTTATGATAAATACTATGCACAGCTTAAAGACCCACTGCAGTGAAAATGTGATGAGCTCAAGCATCTACAACTTACAATCAGCTTTTTAAAGAACTTTTTTGAATGGGACATAACTGCTAAAATTTTGACACCCTGGTTTTTACTCTTGGTCACTAAACTGCTCCCTTGTCGCCGGCAATTTGCACCAACTGAGTGGCACCGAGCCTACATCTCTAAGTGATGCCTATGTGGTTGGTTCACCGAGTCTTTAGAAATAAATTCCCCTGCATTTACAACAATGCAAAAACGGCTCTCTTTGGCCGTCTGCGTTTGGAGTGAGTCAGCATGAGGCTGAAATCTTTCCAACGGCACTTGAACTTTTTCGCGAGTAGGCAGGATGTGGCTACACCATCCCCGCTTTTGGCTTTTACCCCTGACGGTGGGAACCTGCAGGGATAACCCACAGTGGTGCACAGTCTGAGTCTGCTAAATGTATCTCGGCCCCTGCAAAAGTGGCATGCACAGCTACTGAGCTCTGAGGCCACATGGCGCTGTTCTCTTTCCCAGACCTCCTTTTGCCAACAGCAGCAAAATGCTCTCGTTTTTCTCTGAGGACCAGCTAATATGGAAGACAGTGTGCTCAATTAGCCTATTACAATCTTGTTCTCAAAGTACAATTAAACGAATTGAATACTCAGTGAGTTAAGAGTATTGTTTTTAGACATCAAATTAATTTTATTGAAAAGAAGTGACATAGGGAGCATTAAGGGACTTTTTGGCCTCTCGGGTATTAATGCACAGCAGGGTCTGAAGCATTCGGCCTGGATCTGAATCAAACCCGAAGAACGAGTTCAAATTCTGGACGCAAACCCGCTCAGGTATTCTGGTTCCCTGTGAAAACGTTTACTTTGGAGTACTCACACCCACCTATGAATATTTCCACAGAAGGCTTTCGTGACAGTGTCTTCCCCATACCCAAGCTCACGTAGCCTATTCCCATTTTACAAAAACTGGGCAGAACTGCTGGAGTGGGTCTTTAATATGTACGAAAGATTCTATAAGACAGATGAATAGCTGAGGGCTACTGTTTGGTACCCTAATGTGAACATTTCTTTTTCAAATGGAGAGAACGATGCGTTTTGTCCTCTCACGTTTCTGATGATGAGTGAGCTTCAGCTGTGATGTGAACTTCTTCATAGGGCATGATTGTAAATGTGGTTCCCCCTGCGGGTGTCTGTCCTGTAAATTCAGGTACGGCCTCACAGTGTGTTGACTCCCCCTCCACTGTTAAAGATACATTTGTTTAGTAAGTTGTTCTCCACAGTGCATCAGTAGTGTGCTACAAGTGATACAGTCCTAATAATTTTTAAATACTAAGCTCGTAATTCCCTCAAAGTATGTATTTTATATTGAGAGGAGTTATAAATAGCAGCTCTGTGTTCATTTGGAGCTTATTATCACTATCATCATCAGTTAATAGTAGTAGTAGTAGCAGCAGTACATAAGTGGCCGAATGGAATACACTGCATGCTTATTCTGAATACTCCCCAAATTATATAGATGTATGGTGAATGAGAATAAATCCCCTCCTCTGGGAAAGGTGAGGGGACATGCTCATGATCCTGCACTGTCAGTGCAGGGGGACGGGTTAACTGTGAGAGATAGGTTCAAGGGGAGCAGTTATCTGTGAACGATAGGTGCAAGGGGAGCAGTTATCTGTGAAAGATAGGTGCAAGGGGAGCAGTTATCTGTGAAAGATAGGTGCAAGGGGAGCAGTTATCTGTGAAAGAAGGTGCAGGGGGAGGAATTACCTGTGAGAGAGAGTTGCAGAGGAGTGGAGCTTAGGGCCTCACTATCACCATTAAAATCCTCCACCATAAGCTCCACTGTGTATTGGCCTGTCTTCCCGTGTCCATCGTACTCAAGCACACATCTCACCTGCAAGGCGTTGGAGGGAATGGTGGAATTACAGTGGAATAGTGCTAGGTGATAGTGTGAATATTGTGTAGTGGACTGAGTAAAATACTGAGCAGCTGCAGTGCAAGCAGACAGGTGAATCCAGCATGTGACTCTTGACAAAGGCTTTGGCAGAAACATTGAGTGTCTTTATACCAGCTCTGTCAGAATTTAATTAAGAAAATAAAAAGAAGGAAGTCAGACAAATGTATATTGTCTGCATTGTGCGTCCTTCTTTTTTTCTACCTCACTCTTGACATTCTTGGATTTGCACCACTTTATTTAGGCTTTTATTTATTTGCAGCGAGTACCTCTACTTTTTTTTGAGCATGCGACTCACCTCATCCAGCTGCAGAAAAGCCAGCCTGGAGCAGCTCTGACATTCCCCCAGCTTTGGGTTCCCATAGCGACACTGCACCCGGTCCCCATCCATGTCTCTCACGCTCAGGTAAAAGCGCCGGAAACAGTTTATGCTAACCCTGATACAGAAAAGAGACACACACACACACAGAAACACAGATGCACATGCACACACACACATGCACCCAAGCAACACAGAGACACACACAAATTTAAATCATAAAGGCTTCACCAAAAAAAAATCCACAACATACATTGGGAATGAAGGTCATGCAGACCTTTTATTTGAGATTTTTGTAAATTTTAAAATGATATGAAAATGTACACATTTTAAGAAGTTGAACCCTTTATTGATTTAAATAAATTACCTAAATTACCACAGGTTTATTTTTTTAATGGGATACTATCATTTTCTAGCTATAGTCCTTATTTCACTTTAATAACCAATAATATAACCAACAGTAATCTGGATCCCGGTAGAACATTCAATCTTTCTTTTTTCACAGCTTTTGGTACATCTCCAGTGACCCAGTGTCTTTGCCAATTTCTTATGCCAACTGTTTTATTTTGTTCCAACATAATATTCTTTAGCAATAGTGATACGACTTGCCCCTTGTCTAATTTGAATAGTATTTCGAGTTTTATATCAATGGAAAGATTCACTTGTTTTCATTTAATTAAAAAAATGTGTATGATTAGGCTTCACGCGTGGTCTAGTGGTTTCAACGTCTGACGCTGGCCACGGCGACCGGGGTTCAATTCCCTGGTCCGCGCCAGAGTCGGCTCTGGCCGGAAGTGCCACAGGGGGCGGCAATTGACTGTCCGCCTCAGGGAGGAGGGAGGGAAGCCGACAAGACGTTTGCTGTGCACAGGAGTGGCTCTGGGGTGCCGGAGTTACGGTCGACAGCATGACGAGTGCCCTCTCGTTACTTTGTCACTGCCGGTTACAGGGCTACGGCAGCGAACTGCTACGAGGGAGGGATTGACCTGAGAATAGCGGGAGTAATTGGCTACCAAATTGTGAGAAAAACTGGATAAAATCTGAAACAAAATTTAAAAAATTTAAAAATTGTATGATTAATACAGTGGAGCTTGATAAGGTGTAATTGTGTGTTCTACTTCTGGTTTCATAACCTATTCAATTGACCAGTCAATCTGTAACTCGTGATGTTTGTATCGCTGAAGATCTACTGTATGTAGACATAGGAATGCTCCTGAGTGGCTCTGGCTCGGTTGGTGAACAAGCTCACCTGGAGAGCAGTCTGAACCCTATAGACTGCCAGTATAGGCAGGGGAATCGGGATAATTAATGGTAACCCCTACTGACAGGGCAGCTAGGGCACACAACTGTGCAGCATTATCGAATTGTACCTCTATGCTTAAAACTTGTGGCAGCCCAATGGGCTGCACAAGGAAATGGCTGCCGGGTCCTTCGACACATGGGAGCCAAAACACTACATTTCCCAGCAGGCCACAGAAACACCTGAGCAAAGTCAAGGCAACGGGACTAACGACCAGCTGAAGGCCATTTCAAGGCCTATTTAAAGGGCTGAATCCCATTACACTGGGAGAGGAGTAGGAACGTGTTTTGGAAGGAGTTGCTGTGTTTGTTTGGAGAGTGAATACCTGTGAAGTCGTTTGACCAGTCAGGATTTGGAAAGAGAGTGTTGGAGTGTGTTTTTGTGTGTGTATGGAATTGGATTGCTTTGGATTTTGACTACGGACTGGATTGCGGAACTGATTTGGATAACGGAATTGGATTGGACATTGACAACGATAAGGATTGTGGACTTTGTGTGTTTGTATTCCCCTGAAGACCCCTCCCTTTGTTTTGTGTTGTCAAGTAATAGTTTAATAAATCATTGTTTTGTTTTTGAATACTGCCTCCTCCTTGTTCTTAAACTTGCCTACGCCCTCTGCAAGGTCCGTGAGTGTCGACCAACCCCTGGGGACACCACAAACTGCTCTGCTGTCTTAGTAGGTGTCTGGAACACGGAAGCTGAATGCCATCCGATAGAGAACCGAGAGATCTCAAACAACGCCATCGGAGTGGGGTATGGTATCCCACTGCGCTGCATTGTCAATCCTGCATCATCACTAGAGTAGCGAACTTAGAATGTCTTTAGTAGTTGCACTGTATGCAGGCAGCAAATGCTTTAAGTGTCTAGCTCTAGCTGTGATTTTATTGCCATTTTAAATTGATTTATTGTAATAATAATAATAATAATGAAACTATTTGTATAGCACCTTACAAAACAACGTTACAAAGTGCTTTACATTAAATGAAATAGAACGAGCAGGGTAAGGCAGACACAATAGTAAAACAGCATAGCAGAGAACATAATAAAAACATGGGAAAACTAAGAACATCATAAAACACCAAACTTTTAAAAAAGTTTTATGAAAAGCAATAAAATCAAAGGTGTCATTGGATAAAAGTCTATAGAAGTGTGTTTTAAGAAGAGAGTTAAAAGAAGTGATCTTGCTAAGAAATTAATTAAATAAGAAAGTAATGTGCATTAAAATGAACAGCGAGTACATTTAACATTTTAGACATTTAGCAGACACTCTTATCCAGAGCAACTGCTAAATGTCTAAAATGTATTTGTTGTTGACGTGCTCTAGTTTTAATCGCATGTTTGTTTACTGATGTACCAATATATATTTCTTCGCAAATACCAAGATGAAAAACAATTATAGAATACATGTATTATGATTATTTATTCTGCTATGATCTATTTAAATATGGATACCTCCACAACATATTCAACATATCTTATTTCTTTTCATAACCCTCCCCTATAAGATCAGGTTTCCGGTGGCTGAATTTTCTCTCTATTAAAATACCAATCCACCATGGGTTTACACAAATCCACTTCCCCAAATGGTCGTCTCAGCCCCCCTTTCCATCCACCCAGGGCAAACACTAGCAAACAGGGACGAAAATACCAGCTTACTCTCTGCGGCACTCCCAAATATCTATCTGCCCTTGTGACACCTACATTTGCAATTTTTGCATCCTCAAAATAGACCCCAGGTGTATGTGCATGAATGTGTACAGGTATGCCTGTGTGTGAGATTGTATCTAATATCTTTAGGATCATCCCAAAGGAGGCGAAGGCCCAGAAATGAGGATGGTTTGGGATACCTGAGAGGTGGAAAGAGAGCAACATGCGGTGGTTGGTTGACTTTCTGGTTGTCAGCGCGAACTGAAAGATTTGCCCATGATCGTAGAACCATATCTGTTGTTGAGCTAGGAATGAGAGATTTAGACAAATAAATAGACAGGGGTTCAGCCACAAAATACATGCGTGTCAGGCTAGAAACCTGAGATTCGTTAACTGGTCCCAGTGCTTCAAAAATGTGAGATTCACTAACTGGTCCTCATGCATCAAATACAGGAGATTCACTAACTGTTCCAAATGCAATAAATACGTGAGAGTCACTAACTGGATAATGATTGGTCCTCATAACCACAAGTTGGGAGTTTTCAAGAAAAATAGGAGCCCATGCATAAGGAATTACAATCAATACAGCTTTATCTTGAGCTCTACCAGATTAATAGCAGCAGAGAGTGCAGCATCCTGCTGGTTGGTGGAGAATGTTATTTACACCCTTGCCACAACAATGCTGATGTATGACATGCATGCTGAGTTAAGTGGTTGTTTCCTCTCCTTAATTTTACTGAAAAAATCTGCCAATGTAAGTAAGTATTTCATTTTTGAGGAATATACAGTGCATCAGTGTTACAATAGCAGTGAATGACAACACCGCTTTTATCTTTGAGGAACATTCCTTACAATAGCAGTAATGAAAGCATTGACTTAGTCTTTGAGGGATATCCATGAGTGTTACTGTGGCAATGAACTACAGGATCGTCAGCCAAGCGCATACCCAAGGCGCGGGCGAGATGTGAATTCACTGGGGACCACGCTCTGCCATTGTCGGAGGCACCACCCGGGTGTGGGGTAGCGTCCGTGGAGCAGGGAGGAGGTCACATGGATGCTGCATTTGGCCCCTTCGCACACCTCCTCCAGAAGGGAGGGACATGGCTCTGGTGTTATTACACTGGTGTGTGCCATTACCTGGCAAGAGAAATACCGCAGCAAAATTAGGCTAAAGCTATGCAGTCAGGAACTTAAAATGAAGCAGGACCCAGACTACACACATACTTGGCCTTTTCTGCTGTCCTAGGACAAAGTGGTATGACAACATTATTCATGTACAGTATATTGTAATAAATGCAGAGGAAAACATGTTATACGGTATAAAGGCACTGCTGGTAAAATGAAATATTACTGCAATTTTTCCCCCTCTTCCACCTCTAACTGTATTGTTCAAGCTGTGCCAAAGAACAGTTCCCATAACCTCCCAAGATTCCTATACAGGTAGTTAACGATAAAAGAGAAACACAACAGTTCTCCAACAGTGAAGGGTTCTGGTGGCTCCATAATGGTTTGGGGGGCAATTTTGACATATGGTTTGCGTGCACTCAGAACATTCGTGCACTCGTTACTTCGCCCCATGTTAAAGCATTTATTTCCTGCTGATAAAGCGGTGTCTTTCCAGATAGCAATGCCCCCGTCCACAGAACATGAGTAGTCACCCAATTGTTTGAGGAGCATGACAGACACATGTTATCCATATGTTAGATTGCTCACAGGTACTCGGAAGAGAGCTCATATCACCCCTGTCCTTGCCTCCCTTCATTGGCTCCCAGTACGCTATAGGATAGATTTTAAAGTTATTTTATTTGTCTACAAAGGCCCCCTCCTACCTAGCAGACCTCCTCACCCCCTATACCAACGTCAGGGCCCTCAGATCTGCTGATAAGGGTCTCCTAACCACCCGTAAGTCCAACCTCAAGTCTAGGGGGGGGCGTGCTTTTGCTGTCGCGGCCCCTGACCTCTGGAACAGCATCCCCATGTCCATCAGATTTGCCCCCTCCATCGAGTCCTTTAAATCTAAGCTCAAAACTCACTTGTATTCCTTAGCGTTCCCCGACTCACACTGACTCCTGCCTTGTTTGTTCTGTTCCTTTGTATGTCTGTTGGTTGTTTATTTTCTGTTTATTTTTACCCTTAGTCTACCTGTATTGTAAAGCACTTTGGTTGACGAGCGTCATGTTAAATGTGCTATATAAATAAAATTTGAAATTTGATTGATTGATATGTCATGGTCTTCTCAGTCACCAGATTGGAACCCAATTGATTTTGTGATGAGCCAGGGTTTTCCACTTCCATTGATTAAGTGTGAGTTGATTGCCTTTCTTGTGGAATAGTGGTGTAGTATATTTTCTGTAGGGTTCCAAATTCTGGTAGACTCTGCCATAGTTTACACAGACCATACTAGCCACACATGGTGACTCAACACCCAATTAAGTAGCTTTACATGGGTGTTTCCATTTTTTGTTGGTCTACAATGGTGTGTGATAAGATATTAAACAATGGATTTACAGCCAGTATTTCAAAAGATAACTGTTGAAAGGTAGTTATTTATTTAATTGTATGTTTGTCAGGAATATTGTCCCTGTAATGTCTGTGTGAGTCTTACTGGTTTGCAGGCAATTGAGTCTGGTGTTTCAGAAAACCTCATTTGCATCATATTAGCACCTTCACATCACAGCTAATTGGTCTGTGTGTTAGCATCACAGCCATAACTCTGTGATTTCATTAATCAGTCTATTGTGTGTGACAACCATGGATGGTCCTGGAAAGTATAAAGACATACAAACTGTAACATTGGTTTGTATTTCTTGGCATTACTATTTGTCTGAACTCTGTATTATTTTACAATGTGTGGGGGGTGGGGCGAACAGGACTCCTGACTGCCCTGTCACAGGGAACTTGCACATTCACCTTGTTCTCTTCCTCCTTGACCAGAGGCTCCACTGTGACTATGGCACCCAGAGAGGTAGCTTCACAAGCAGGGCTCAGAAGGCCAAGGCCCAGAGCCACCACAGCTGCCCAACCCCACATCGAGCTGCACATCAGGGCACACATTCTGCTGCTGATATGACCTGGACACTGGGGGAAAACAGGAAAGAGGGTGAGATACAAACAGACACCTATAGGCAAGCATATATGCACCTGATATACTACACACAGAGTAACCTGAGGACCAGAATGCACACAATAACATACAATAAATATGTAATTACTCCGTATTGACACTTGCTCAATCAATCTTTTCGACTCTTCAGTTACATTAGTTGAATAAACTAAGTTGCCATATGGAACGATATGGTGGCTGCTAGCCAATCATTACTTTTAGTCCGACAGCAAAATATATGAATATCCAAATAGACAAAAATAGGCCACTCAGCAAAAAATATAAAAATGACAAAACTGTGATTCAAACAGGTAGACATCTAATTTTTGAGATGACTAAATACTTTGTCCCATATTATTTTACTTAAATTTGTACCATTACTATAAGAAAACATATTTCATGCTAATTGAACTATTTCTATGAGGAAAGTAAAGACAATAACTTAGGCTACAGTTGATCACATAGCAATGTTTAAAAACGTTTAAAAATGTGTATGCATTATGAGACACTGGTACAAGGAAAATGTTCTACTATCATGGGTCAACAAACCACCTCAGGAAACTTTACATAATCAAACACAGCAAGGCTAAAACTACTCAAGATCACATAGCAAGGCTGAAAAACTACACATGATCACACACAGCAAGAGTAAAAAACTACACATGATCACACTCAACAAGGCTAAAAAACTACAAATTCAAGTAGTTCTGAATGGCAGCCTAACAATAAATATAAGCTTTGAGAAGCTCACGACGTACAGTTTTTGTTAAGACTGGGGTAGACTCTGTAGTCATTTTTGAGGCTGTCGTTTGGTGGTTTTTAGCAACTATCCTGTAAGTGTCCATCTCTTCCTGATGGTGAACTTGTGACCACTGTTCCTCTTTCCTGAAGCAGTCTTTCCTAATTTGGCATATGCCATGATTTTCAACACTGTTCCCCTTGATATATTGAATCACTTTGCCATTTCTGTGACTTCTTTCAAAATCTCTCATGTTGCTTTAAAAACTCGTATGAAAGTGTTGAACATTCAAACATTGAACAAGAAACATATTGGTAATTAGTATTGCCATTAATATGAAACACATGCGTAGAACATTTTTAATTGTGATTGTTACTTCAAAATATGAGTCTTTTTTTCATTTGATATTTACATTATTTTGTCTACCCCATGTATGTATGTGCAGTATGTATACAAACTGGTTTTTGTTATCCATCCATCCATTATCTAAGCCGCTTATTCCTGGTCGGGGTTGCGGGGGGGGACTGGAGCCTATCCCAGCATGTGTTCCGGGCAAGAGGCAGGAATACACCCTGGACAGGTCGCCAATCCATCGCAGGGCACACACACCATTCACTCACACACTCATACCTACGGGCAATTTAGACTCTCCAATTAGCCTAACGTGCATGTCTTTGGACTGTGGGAGGAAACCGGAGTACCCGGAGGAAACCCACGCGGACACGGGGAGAACATGCAAACTCCGCACAGAAAGGCCCCCGGCCTGGATTCGAACCTGAGACCTTCTTGCTGTGAGGCGACAGCGCTATCCACTGCACCACCGTGCCACCCTGGTTTTTGTTATGTTAAATATTAAATGTTCACTACAATAAGATGGAGTTCATAATTGGATGGTGTATCATGTGGCAATGTCCTGAGCGATTGCAGAAGTTGGACATGAGGGAGAAACCCTGACCACATCCACAGGTAATTTATTCTTCTTAGACCAACCTCTTTTACAACTGCACCGCAGGTGCGCTTCCGTTTTTTCTCACGAAATGACCAGAATGGAGGTAGACATCCCTTAATTCACCACCATCCTTGATTAATGCTAGTGTCTGTGTGTTGCACTTTGACAACAAAGCTAGATCCTGAAGTCCATTTTTAAGGCAATATAGTTTTCTATTCTATTCTATTACATTCTCACATGATCGCACACAGCAAAGCTAAAACTGCACATGATCACAATGCAGGGCTAACACAACAAATGATCACACACAGCAAGACAAAATACTACATATGTCCACACATAGCAAGGAAAGATACATCACACTTTAGTGCTCAAAATTTGAAATGTTGTTCACAAATATACGGTAATAAATGAGGTGGCAAGGTAACAACATCCATGCACAAATATGATGTGAAGTCGGTCATATCACAGGCCTCATCATAACCCGAATCACAGGTCCTGCCTTTTCTTAGTGAGATTATGAAGACTCACCTGACCATATACTGCTGGCTGATACAAGTCTCTCGCAGTGAAACGGTCTGCCACACACCTGACCAAGTATCCGTCTCTTCCTCAGGTAGAGTGAAGTGTCCGTCTCTTCCTCTTCCTGTCTCTTTGTCTTTCCTTCTCGCTCCTTTTGCTTTCTGTACAATGCAGGAATGCAGAGGGGAGGGGAGTGTAATTTTGGAAGCACCAATGAAGAGGCAAAACTGGATGGACCAGTAGCATGATATAGTAGTTAGGTGGCATAGTTGAGATTAATTGAACAGGTGACCTTAACATATCACACTTGAGCAATGCACTTGAATTTGTGTGTGTATGTGATTACTTCCTTACTGAGATTTCCTTTTGTCAACATGGTTTTTACAGATTATCAAGGTATTGTACTATATACTGTACTTTGAAAATGATCTGACCCAGCTCCGACAATATTAGAATGAGTTGCCACGGGAAACAGGCCTATTGGATAGTTTTGAAGCAATGCAATAATACTAAACTGGGCTGTCCAGAAAATAAGGTGTTTTCAGTCGGAGAGTGTAGCATTGTTGTCTATTAAATATGTCCTTCTGAGTTATCTACCTCAGAGGTGAATGAATTATCTACCTCCAATCATGGAACACCAGCTAATTAATTAACATTAACAATTAATAATAATTTAGGAGACTTCTTTAATTTGAGTTTGTTTTAACCTGTTGAGCCCACTTATTATAAAAAAAGGTTTGCAACAAATCATTTAGCAAGGGCATAGATTAAAAAATATATTAGAAAAATATAACATTATGCTTAAACATAATGTTTATCTTATACCCTCAAGTATTTGTATGATTATAATCAGCCTACCTGGGTGGTTTCTGAAGACTGTGTTGAAGGCCTAGCTAGTTCGCTGCTGGGGTGGCACCCTTTGTCAGACGTGGAGCGACTGCCCATGTTCCTGGATGGTGTGCTTCAGCTGCAAGCTGGTCCTGGGATTTCTTCTCTCAGGCAAAGCCCTGCTGGATTAGTTTTCCAATGAAGCCAACATCTTGACCTCAGGATAGGGGGCTCAACAATCTATATTGATGTGGCTTATGGGCCTGTATGGCACACTGTTACAGAGTGGATCATGTGCCTTAGCCTTTTCCCACAGAGTCGATCGTTTATGCCTTAGCCAATGAGAGTCTACATGGCTAGGACTGCAAGTCTTAGGATGACAGACTAGTTGTTCGTCTGCGGAGTCCGAGCTACTCAGTCTACCACTGTCAGAGTGAGTCCCATTGAGAGATGATATAGCGGGTGTACCAATCCCCCCCAGTGTAAGGTCACTCCGCGAGGGGTGTAGTTGCCTCATGACCAGTATTTTGGGTGCACCCCTTTGACCTGGAGCTCTGGTTATCAGCATATTGAAGATCCAGAAAGTTGTTGTGCGATCATCTGGTGCTACAAACATTCTGGAAGGGGTGGTTCAGCATCTGCCCATCCTTGTCCTTTACAGCTGTGCTTCTAGTTAGCCTTTGACGGTTCTTCCTATTGGTATTGGTTTGTTAACACCCCCAGCTTCTGAGCCTCGGGACCTGTAGTCTCTCCTCACCACGTCTTACAGGGGTGTCCTACACATGTGGGATATGAGATAGTCTCAATACGACAGAGAACATTACGTTTACATTGTAATATTATGTCTGTCCACCAGAGGGTTGTTCAGAGACCCATTCACCATAGAGGAAGTTCTATAGCCTTAGATCAGAGCCACTGCACATGGGCTAGCAAAGCTAGTGTCACATACCCACCTCACATACCACTGATGGTCTTATAGTCCCATATATATGGAATATTTATCTGGCTGGAGACATCACTCTTTCACTCAGGAAACCAAGGTTACAACTTAACCGCTGATGTCCCTTTACTGTATTTTCACATGCATTTCATTTCATGTCCAAAAAATATGTATATGTGTGACACCTGTGTGACAACATGTAACAACAGTAAATGTGACAACATGTGGTTTACATGTGGAATGTTTGGTTCTACATGTGGATCACATGTCACATGTCCAAAAACAAATGTGATTCACAGGTGCAGAATTCATGTGATTTTTTTTTTTTTTTTCGTAAAGGCTGTGATTTACGCAATGTTATTCATATGTACGCAGCTATACGCACAATTTAGAAACGGGTCCGACGGTCAAATTTAGTATGAAATCCACGCAAATTCTATAATTGAGGCCGCAGGAAGGGGCTTCTGTCAGATGAGTTCCTTCCCAACTGCTGGTCCGTTCAAAACTGATACTTGCTTCAGAGCCACCGATTCACCCACATATGCCATGAATGCGGAAATGTCACCATACGTCGTTGATCATACTATTTTTGCTTACTATTCTCACTACCTTTATGGGTATGGCGTACCTTCGGCTCAAACACAGCGAATGCATTTCATCTTTAGAAACGTTAATGTTTAATGTTGTACTTATTCATTTTAATTTCCTACGTTTCATTGGCAAACCCATAATAAAAAAACAGTGGGGTTAATAATGTTTTGTTTTTCATGTCAGTTGAAAACATTTTTTTTTAAAGTACATTTTTCCTTTTTGTCGAAGTCGAAAAAGCGAGTTAACGGTATGTATACGGGCCTATACAGATCATGTCTCTGAGCTGTTCTTATTTAAATTGCATGCATAAAAGATACATTTAAATAGACTATTTTGTAAATTACATATGCTTGAATTATAGGGGATTTTGCCAGTGTGACACTATGTTGGTGGTTTTATTTGTATCCACTAGATGGCGTCTTTGTAACATTCCTAGATCCAAGAACTGTTTTTCTTTCACTATATTTAACATTTTTCGTTAAATCCCAACATTTTTAGAGGACGGCCGTCACACCATGGGGATGCAATAGAGGAGGTGCTGCCTTCGGTAACGGAGAGAGAGAGAGTGGACTCAGTCAGAGGAGACAATACACACACAGTCCAAACGCGAGTTAAGTTAAAGGACACTATACATATTTTAACGGTTCTCTGAAGTTTCGCGAGGGAGAAAGAAACGGCGAAAAGGACAGACGCAAGAATAGAAACAGTGGGAGGTAAGGATCGTTACTACAAACAGAGCTAAAACACACCATAACCACATTTGTATCGTAGTGACACACACAAACTTTCTCTCTCACTTTCTTTCTTGCACACACACGAACTACTGCACGTAGTTACACATGAAGTGCAAGAGTCGAACATAAACTTACACAAATGTATATGAAAGTGATAACTTCACAACACTCATAATGTAACACTTGTGTAAGTAGAGAGAGAGAGAGAGAGAGAGAGAGAGAGAGAGAGAGAGAGAGAGAGAGAGAGAGGGAGGGAGGGGGGAGGGGGAGGGAGGGGGGGAGGGAGGAAAGGGAGAGCAACTGACTGCATTTGCGTTGACCACATTAATTGATGACAGAGGAGGTGAGATGAAAATAAGGTTTAATACTTGATTTTGTGTATTTGGAGAAAAGTGTTCCCTGTGTAGGTGGCAGGAAAGTTGTTTGTCTGAATTGTAGGACGATATGGGTACACTGCGATGCTGTTCTTTACAACAAAACTCAACTCATACTGTGAGAGGCCCTCTAACACTGGTGCTGGAATCTGTTTACAAGTGGTGGGGCCAGGCCTTGGGGGGTGGAGGGCTGTACAGTAGTAAAGTTGTGAGGCCAGGCCTTGAGGGGCAAAGGGGTGTATGTATCTTGCCAGTCAGCTGAATAGCTAAAATGTCTCGCCATAAGGAATAGCATGACAGCACATAAATGTAACAACAGTTACCAAGTGAAATAATTACGAGATTGACTCAAGAGTGTGGGACATGAAAAATAAGTTCAACTTTCCAAAAGGAATAAATAAAGGGGAACTTTAAATGACAGAAAGGCAACTATAAAATCAGGGTGTGGAAAATCAGGGCATGGAAATCCACAGTCATACTCATAGTCTTACTAATATATGAAAGCCTGAACAAAGTGCCTCAAATTATCTGTGCTGTTGGAGGCCTTCATCAAGTAATATGCTGTCAGCTTTACAGATGTCTGTAAAAACATATCTATTGATCCCAAGTATCATTCTTGTTGTATTTACAATTTTACTGAGCCTATATATTTTTTGTATCAGTGCCAAATTTCCAAGCCAGCAGCTCAGGTCTTCTTCGTTTTAGGCTGAACATGTGATTTATCACACCGCTCCACACGTCCAAGACACCACCAGGTTTATTTACATTGTTATTTACAAGGCTGACCAATGCTTTGTCATCAACAGATTTCCATTATAAGCCTGTTTTGATGGTTGCAAAGACATCCATTTTTGTATAAGATATATAACATGGGTGGCAGCACACAAAATGTTATATGAGACCTAGTTTGATGTTGTAAGAAGCCTAGCTGCAGACTTTGTAATCATTTGGAGCCAAGATAAAACATACTTCTTCAATGATGCATGCAGCCAGTCGATCTGTGGATTCGCCACCCGAGAAGGGTAAATATTAACAAGCAAAACAATTGCTTTAGAAACAACTAATAGAAAATAATTAGCAAATGTATAAGGTCACTTGAGTTAAGGAATACCTTGCTTAAAATAACTATATTTTGCTCAATTTAAAATGGAAACCTTGTGTGTTTTTTTGGAATGTTACAACGCCTAGTAATGTGAATCATATAATGTGTAGTTGTTGCCACTTTGTCATATTCATCTGCCATTGCGCACTTGAAACAGCCATTCTTCAAAAGCAACCACAAATGTCCTTGAACAGAAATGTGCCTGCCTTCTGGGGTCCGGAAGTGAGGAGAAGAGCAGGAGAAGGAAAGAAAAGGGGTCTTTGTTGGCCAATGGGAAGAAAGCAATCCCTTGAGAGAATGAGAGCAAGACTTGCTCCCAGACTGAAAAACCCCTCTCTAAAGGGAATAACATACTTGCATTCCTTTAAATATGCCCTCCCTGCTTTTAAGGCAATAACAGAATCCCCTGAAAGCAATCATGTTTAAAGGAACAAGAGAGAGCCTCACAACCTCCCCAGCACATAACAGTTTGGCATACTCTAGCGGTGTGTGTTTTGCACAGTGTTACTGTTAGGATTCATTTTTAGTCAAATATATTGACATTCAATGCAAGACAAAACTGTAATATTGAAATGCAGTTGCCTATTATTGTACTTTTGACTACAAATGGAAATGTAATTTCATTAGTATTGGTTTTAATGTTTTTGTCTCACATTTGTCTACACTCGCTGAAATATAAAGCATTTAGATAATGTGTTCCCACTACTTGAGATATGCACATTAACTTTTGAACTTTGCAAGTTTTTCTACCATTTACCGGTAGAAGTACAAGTACAAAAACAGCAAAATGTTAATTTTTCAATTCAGCAGTGTCCTATTTAAAGGGCTTAATGGCACTACACAAAATAGAACTATGCTTAATTTTTATGAAAAGTATGCATCAAATGTGCCAGAGCGAATACAGTTAGGTTGCGTAGTGCTGAGTTATTTTTACTGCTGCCGTTGTGTTGCTTTGTGGCTAACTTGTAGCTCGATTTAGGTGTGGCAGAACTGTTTACAATTATCATAAACACTGCCTACACTGAGAATTCTCCATGTCAACATGGCACTTTAGAAATAGAAGGATACAGAGGGAAAGAAGAGAAAGAAATATAGAGGGCTTTCTGCATTTGAATCTAGGATGCGCACTGTTATTGTGCATTTATTTGGTTGTAATTTTTTCCCAAATAGTACAAACCTGTGGGCTTTAGAACACAAGAAACTCCTGAGAGTTTACATTTTAGGAAGCCCCAAACAAGAAAAGCCTTACATTTCAATAAAAAAAAATGGATCATGCTATTAAATTCATAAATATCTGTTGCCAGGTAATAAATCAGCTCACCCTCCATGCTTAATCAAAAACAAAGAAAAACAAAAACAGCAAACCACAATCAACACTGACAGGTGGGGTCTTGTTCTTAGCTTGATGTGGGTTGGCAGAATGCACTTCCTGAGACTGCTAGGTAGGCAGTTAGGGCCACGTGTATCTTTCACGTAAGTACTTTTGAGCGGAAACCCTTTTGTCATTGTGTGCATATTCTGACTTTCGGTTCTTAAGCACAAATTTTTTAGATATATGCTTCGGGCAGGGTTTTGTTTATCCCTTTGAATCCTGATGCGGTTGTGAGAGGAACAGTGTATGCAGAGCTATACATTTATATATATATATATGTGTGTGTGTGTGTGTGTGTATTAAGCAATCTGACTAAATGTAACAAAACAAAACTATCAAATCATATTTTTCATTTACATAAGTGATGGTGACCCCGTGTTGTTGACCCTTGCTGCTGTGTTGTGTGATTTGATTGGTTGCTTTGTATCATTGCAAGGGAGAGTGCATGTGCCTGACTGAGTAGCAGCTAGCTCCTTTACAAGTGGCGATGCAAAATAGTTTTAGTAATAAAGTAAGTTTGCTAAATAGTGTAGTGCTGAAGGCGTAGATAAACATGGACCGCTTCAATTTTGTAATTCTTACAAAACTTGGGCATACAAAACTTTCCTAAAGCTAGCCCGTGTTAATGTGTTACCTGATTGTTGTGCCAAGTGATTCAGTGTGCAATGATTTAGCCTGTAGCTAACTGTTAGCTAGCTAAGTTAAACAGGAAATGTCTTCTGTAACATTAGCTGTGATTTGGTTTGTGAGTGAATGTTTTCTTTCTGGAGCTTGTCACTGTCTGAACGAACGACATTGATAATGTAAGTTAGTGTCACGAGCAGTATTGCATGGCTGGTTGCATTACCCCAGAGCCTTGTAGATATTAAATCCCCCAAACTATGTTTTAAGTGAAAGTTAAAGGTTTTGGTTAAAAGTAAAAAAAGACAGAAAATTCAAATGAGCATCAAAACCTTTAATTTCACATATGTACTAACAAGGTTTTCCTGCACACAGCTTTAACACCTGCTACAGTAATGTAGCTATGTTAGTCTACTGTACTTCAAACAACATGTAGGCTACTCACCACTGGACACGGGCAGGTTGCTTAGGGTTCAAAACTTATCTGATTGTTGTGTAGCATTTACCATGCTCTGCATTATCATATTCAGCTCAAAGCCCATGCTTCTGTTATTTCTGCTCACAGCTACAACTATATTTTTTAAATCCACAGATGTTTTCTGTGGCAACTATTCTATGATTTGGCTTGTGAATGAGCGTATAATTGTGCTTGCGTTGTACAGTATAACATTAAACATTTTGTATGCATTTTAACTCTTTATTAGCCTGGGCCGATTGAATCCTGTCTTTCTGTAGTGCTGTTATTATTATGTTTTACTATTGTTGTGTCAAAATTTGTTAGCACCTGCTATAAATAATCCAGCTACCCATTACACCCCCAGCCATGATTCTCTGGTGCCGCAGCTGGCTAGAATTTTTTTTCCTTTTTCCCTTCCTCAAACCTGGTCCCCAGAAACTGTGGAGTAGGGTTCTACAATGCCTACTCCACAGACGAATGGGGTGAGGCCTGTGTCTGGAGTAGGCCTACGTTATGGCCTGTGTCCTCTTGCTCTACAGAGGTTACACCAGCTGGACGTGCACCTGGCTTGACAGTACATCCCACATAGAACAGCTTCAGGCAGACGTAACATTTATACCTGTTGGACCATTGGGTGTATGTCATTCTTGTGTAAATCCTAAAGCTACTAAAGAGCAGGCATATGATCTACTCTATGGACTGTTTTCCACAGTAACACAAAATAAAATGATGGCTCTCTGGTATGATATACTTGCTAATAAGAAAGTATAGCTTTTTTTGTTAGCCATCTTGGTTAGCCAGCTATTTTTTTTACAATGAGTGGGCATTTAGCCTGTTGGCAAAATTATTATTATATATTGCAGGCTTGCATAACTGAACCTAGCCTTTCAGTATAGAGCTGAAGGACCTGAAAGTCTTTGGGGCAGTACGATTTTCTCCCCAGGAGTCAACAGGTTCAAAAAGGTTATTCTAAGCATAAGAAGGAAATCATTATGTTTGGTCTAAAAATACAGTATATATAATATATTTGGCAAATTCTTTATTGGCTGTACAAGGCTGTTCTGGGATCAGCTCTTTACACTGGTTGCTGGTTGAACTCAAACGGCTGTCATGTCTCGTGTTCGTGTTCCCCGTAATTAGGTGTTTGTAGTTTATTCCATGTTTTCCTGGTTGTCCGGTCCGTGTTTTTACTTTCGCTTACCTGTTTCCAGTCTCGTCATTGTATTATCGTTTTCACCTGTTCCTCATGTGTTTGATTGCAGTTAGCTGCAATCGTGTTAATTCCTGATTGTTTCTCCTTATGTCTGATGTAGTTAAGCTGTTCGTTTCCCATGTTCATTACCAGATTGTCTCGTCATTGTATTATCGTTTTCACTTATTCCTCATGTGTCTGATTGCAGTCTGCTGCATTCGTGTTCATTCCTGATTGTTTCTCGTTATGTCTAAATGTATATAAGCTGTGCGTTTTCCCACGTTCGTTTTTCCCGTTTTCCCATGTCTTGTGCTTTGCTTATGCCTACACAACTTTCCAGAGTTTTCTTTGTTTACCTGTGTTCGTGCTTCCTCGTGTTCGTGCTTGTTTGTGCTTCCTCATGTTCGTGCTTCCTCGTGTTCGTGCTTCCTTGTGTTCGTGCTTCCTCGCGTTCGTGCTTCCTCGCTTATTCCTGTCTCAGTCTCGTTCCCGATCCATCTGTTCGTGCTCCTCGTGGTTCCTGTGCTTCCTCTGACACACCTGAAGCCTGGAATGAATTTTGCCTGTCCCCGACCACTCTTTGGATTCCTGTATTGCCCTGATTGCTCCCATTTGACCATTGCCTATTGTTTTTGCAATAAAGAACATTATTGCATTCCTGGGTCCGCGCCTGGTTTTCTGACACCGTTCCTGACAACGGCAGCAATCACGTAACCAGGTATCATCTATTCGGGAACAGAAACACCTTGTGCTTTGACAGATACAATAAATGTATAGGCTATACACAGTTGAAATTATAATAAGCCATATCCTCATATTTCATATCAATATAAAATTATTAAATTCAAATGAAAATGTTTGAAAGGTGAAAGGTTCACTTTAACATATGAAAATACATGGGGAATTTTACCTACTTTACTAACTTTGCTGATGACGATTTAGGTATCTAGCTAGTGCTAGCTATGTAGGAGTTAAATTGGAAGTTAACTCTAACGGTTTTAGCATTTGCCGTTATAATTAATAATTCAGTACATCCACAATCAAATATGAATCTCCTTTTAACATAATTATCCAGGATGAGACCCCGACGTGATTATTAACTGAGTAGGCTATTGTTATTCATTATGACTTTATTAGTCATGTTGTGTTTTTCCTCCACATGCATAGTAGCAGTAACAGCATAGCTAAAACACACAAATAAAATAGCTAGTGATCACTCAGGGGGAAAAAAAAATCTTAACAGCTTCTGATAGCTCACTGCTGAAAACGATTGCAAAGATTTGAGTATGGAATCTCTGATAAACCATTTATTTTAAGGGCTCTAGTTTTGTTGTTAAAGCGCAATGTTCAGACACTAGAGCTAATCCTAGAGGAAGGCGCATGAAGGCATGTCCATGTCTATTCTGGTAGTTTCGTGACAAGAGATGGTAGCGCACCTGTGGCGAAGTTGTAAAAGAGGTTGATTTAAGAAGAATAAATTACTGTGGGCATGGTGAGGGTTTGGTTCATTGGATCATCAGCTTTTTTCCTTTTAATAACTCTGCCATAGTGACATGGCAATTTCTTAATGTCTAATGAAGAGCAAGCGTCATGGCTTGGGAAGAGCACATTATGAGACTTGCTTTCACTACAATAAAATAGAATATGTAATTGGACGGTATCAAGTGGCACTACTAAATGAAACAAAACTAACATGCATGTGTATCCATTTCAGATTTTATTAGTTTTTTCCCGTTTTTCTCCCAGTTTAGTAGCCAATTACACCCTCTATTTGTTTCGATTTACCCTCCCCACACGAGTCTGCTGCTCGTCTCTATGAGGCAAGCTAATTCTCAGAGGGCAGTGAACACCACCTCCTTTGAGATGGAATTCACCGACCCACATTCTGGAGACACCCTTACGTGCTTCACGGCAAACTCAAGCATGGTCACCCTCCCCCCTCCCGCTGGGGCGGACAGCCAAATGCCATCGCCAATCGGGGCTAACGACCAGGGCCGGTCTGGTAGAGACGGGTTTCGAACCGCATCCCTGACAGGCAGCGCACACCATATCAGACCAGCCAAAATACGGTGTGCTGCCTGTCAGGGATGCTACACTATCTGCCGCCTGTATTGAACGTTTAATATTAACATAACATAAACCATGGCGCATACATACATATATATATATATATTTATTTTAAAAACTCATATCTTACACAATTACATGGTCTCTCTCATTCATGAGCATTGAACCACTCCTTACAAGTGCAAGGCTCAAATACTTTGAACTGCTTACTTGAATATGGGTTGCATTTCAAATTGAAATTGTATATTGATCGATTTTGGTGCATTTTCGTTACCGTCCTCCCCAAACTAGAGCCCTAAGAGCCCTTTAATGCAGTAGTGCACTCCAGGGAACTCTTGTGAAGAATGATCTGACCTCAGATCAGCTCATAAGTGGATTACAAAGAAAGGGAAAATGTTATTTTAGATGGCTTTAAAAATAAATGAACTCATGGATTGTATTCATATATTTAAAATAACATTTTATATTGCAAAAAAGACCCCATATTCATAAAGATATTGCAGTGGCTTTATTGCAGTTTCATCAGCATAACATCAACTTGTTATGTAGTATGCCAGGTGGTAAAAATAATAGCTTGCATATAATCCTTGGTTGCTTCAGTTGAAAGGAAGTTTCTTATAAATATGGAGTTTGACAATTTAAACATGATTTTATTTGCCATTTTATGTGGAAGTGTTTGTTGCTGCCAACAGAAATATAATATTAATATGCCCAGCATGGAACTGACCCATTGTTAAACTGAAACACTCAATGGTATTTCAATGGTACATTTGAGTGAGGTTTGCCTTTTTTGTACTTTTATTTAGGTAATTCAACTTAATTAGCATTTTTAACCAGATGTGGCTTATGGGTGGTTACAATAGCAAAACATCCAACACTAGAGGGTACTACTGATTGGATTTGGTCATGACACCCCCTCCCCCCCCATAAATAATAGTGAAGTAGGCATTATTATACTTTATACCCCTTTATACTTTTTGTTGAATTCTCCACTCTGATTGGTCGAGAGAGGGTATTCTAAAGGTCTACATTAAATGTTGGGAGTGGACCTCTTGTCTGGGTATTTTTACTTTTTATAATAAAATCAATTCCTGTTGGCACAGTGAAGTAGACTAGTCAGAACTGACTTCTCTGGCCCGTTTAGTGTTAGCAAAAAAATTTGTTACCGTACATAAAAATGTGGTACTGTACATGAACATTTTGAAAACACTTTGTGATTGATTGATTGATTGATTGAACATTTGGTGAGGACAGAACCTTTGACAACTGGGTAAAAGCTGAATTTACCATAACTCCTGAAAAGAAAAGAAAACAACAAACAAGAACCAAATACCAAGAGGCACAAACAAAGTTGTGGAAGAGAAGGAGCTGAACAAAACTGAAGAGAATATACAGGTTTTAAGGGACTGGCTTGATGAAAACAACATGCCAGTGAACTTTGACACGTATGGGGCAGGGATCTTGAACCAGTAGCCCATGAACCGATGGGCCACAGTTTCCTGGGGCAGATGCTCCTTCAGCTTAGTGAAGAAGCAGGTCTGCCCAAGAGGTACACAAATCATAGCCTCTGGAGTACTGCGGTTAATCTATTGGTCGCAGGTCCGAGAGCAGTTTTTTTTTTACAAAAAAAGGGCATGATTTTGTGTCAGCTACACATTCATCACAAACAACAGTGAGAGTAAATACGCTTGCTCAACTCAGCATTACAGTATCATGAAAGCACTGTAAACAATAGGCTAGTCTTAACGCTTTTATTGTGTTAAGAGACATGGCGGCAAACAAATGTCTAGAAGACTGCTGAATAAAACCAAATCCAATTGAACCATGCATGTACAATGGGGGTGGGGGGTGGGGGGGGCAGTGTCTGTGTGGAGGAACTAACTTTAAACTCATGGGGGGGGGAATTAATGCAACACTAGCAAGCTAGTTCGCTGATTGTCCAAATCTTTATCATAAAATGAGTGTAACCTTAACATTACATTAAAGATACTGAGTGTAATTATAATTGTTGTTGTTATTGTTAACTAGATACTTTTGTTGTAAGCTTAACATTAGTTAGCCAAGTGCAAGGAGGTCTGATACAGCCAAATTACATGCACAGAATAGGGACAATACTACTCCGCTTATCTGTTGTTCTTTGTATAATGGTTTGACTTTTGATCATTTTTAAGTTGTTGTGATTCACAATAAACTACTAAATGCTATTTATGCTACTAAATATTTGATCTGTCCGTTAATCAATGCATAGGCAATAAGCGTCATTTATGCGGGCAACACGTCCCCCTCAAAGTCTGAAATGCTCAATCCGTCACCCCAAATAAATCCGAGAATTTCATTTTCTCAGGTTTACAGCTCAGAAATCACTACGATGCGGTTTTTAGTCTTTTTTTTGGTAAAATTATTTTGTGGGAGAACTCTATATCTACAGCGAAATACTGTAGCTGGGTACAACTAACATTAGCAAACTATGCTGATTTAGTGAGCAAGACTCACTACTTAACCTTATCAAACTAATATTGGTTATGGCCATCTAGTTATTTAAGGTTATTACGGAGCAGCTCGTTTTGGAAATTTGCTTACGTTGTTGCGTTGACAGAATCCCACCGTGAGAATAAAATTAAAACAGCGACAACTATTGACTTGAGTCTTCTAGGAATATAATATGTTACCTGTATTCCCATGTTTCCCAAACAGGCACAAGTTTTAAAGAAGTTTCAAAACGTTAAATATTCTCAGTTGCAGCACATTATACAGTACGGTTTTGCATTGTAACATTGGGCTTTCCTTTTTCTTTCTTTTTTGTTCTTCACCTGTCAACAATGTTCTTAAGGTACAAAAGAGCATAATGATAGGAAAAAATGATAGTTGGGTAAATAAGTAATAATAAAAATAAAATAAAATAATGAATAATAAAATAAATAAATAAATTATATTGAAAATAATTGTAATGGAAAATAGAACAAAAAAAAGGAATTTAAAAGGAAACAGAAAGTAATAAATAATAATGAGTGTGTGTGTTGTGGCAGGATCAGGGGTGTTGGGGTACAACGCAGCCAATGAACAATAATAAAATTACCATACAACGATAAAATAGAAAGATACTTACTTTATTGGGGGAATGAATACAAAAAGGGGGATAGGGGAAAGCCAGCAAGTTCAGTCCATGATCTGTTCTCGTGGTCTTTTTCTGTGGTCCAAAGTCGTTAAGCTAGTCCAGTTCCTCAGTCAATCCAAAAGTCGGTGCACAAACGGGGTTATCAAAACAGTCCAAAATAAAGCCAAGTAGTCAATCCAACACAGTGCTTTTTCTCTCTTCCTCCACTCACCAGCGCGTTTCACTTTCTGGTACTTTGCGATTTGTTTGGGGTAAAGGTGCACCTGACTTCAGACTACCATTACTGGACAATAGGGTATATGTCGAGCATCACGTGACCAAACCGGAAGACATGCTTACTCACTTCCGCCAGTCAACAAGGTCAATGTGATAATTAAATAAAAACAATAGCACGGGTTGTTAATACTCTACCTTATGGTGATCAATTTTATTTTGAGAGACCTGATGAATAACATACTATTATGCCACTAGATAATCAATGATTTACAAGAAACTATAATACCGTTACCCCAATAACCTTGCCTATACAAGTTTTTCAGCTGAAATGTATTAGACCGAACCAACAACACTGAACTTGAACAGCTGTTATTTTGGACTGATGCCTTTATCAAACTTCTCAAAATGGTAATGCTGGTATATGTTGTGCCTTTTAAATCATGACGATTAGATAGATTAGATAGTCAAGAGGGTCCTGATTGTATTGCCAGATTAGCCTTTATACCTTGAGAAGTTTGACATAGCGTTACCATCCTTGAACTGGAACTGATGGTGAACGCGAACAGATCAACCTTATGCTAACCATCCCTACTCTCAGGCTGTGGGGCTTCTCGCTCTTTCGCATAGACCTGTGACAGGCTGCCCTGATGCGAACATCGGCAGTCATCCTGTCTCTGTTTGACACTGGTGAAAAATGAGGAAGACAACATAAAGATCTACATAGGTAACTGTTATTGAGCAACCGACCAGCTAACGCTAATGCTAGGTAATAGACAGCAGGCACAAGTACTTTAAAAATGTAATTAGTACTAGCTAGTTAACACTAGGTAATATACAGCAGGCACATGTACTTAAAAAATTTCGTTAGTACTAGCTAGCTAACGCTAATGCTAAGTATTAGACAGCAGGCACAGGTACTTTAAAAAAATGTTGTTAGTACTAGCTAGCTAACGCTAATGCTAGGTAATAGACAGCAGGCACAGGTACTTTAAACATTTTTTGTTAGTACTAGCTAGCTAACGGTAATGCTAGGTAATAGACAGTAGGCACAGGTACTTAAAAAAAATGTCATTAGTATCCTCATAGTCATGGATATAGGAGGAAGCGCATAGCTTAAACCATTTTGCTCGTAGGAGCCGTAGATGTCGACTTGCATATCCGATGCACATCGGATATACTAATTTTGGGCAGCTCCTGTAAACATCTTGTATAGAACAACGCCATTATCTCGTCTACCGGAAATGGCCAGTCACGTTTAGCAAAACACGGAAGTCCATTGCGCATAACCCCCATTGGTGTACATAAGTGAGCCCGTAGTCCGACCGTCTTTTGAATCCTATATCTAAATGGTAAGGTATAAAATCCTTTTTTGAACCTATGCTGGTCAGGGGATAAATTGAACTGGGTAGGCTGACTGATGACTGTATTTCTCTCCAGATTCTTAAGGTGGACCCAGTCCACTCTCCCATTCTAATTTATTTTTAGGGGACATCCAGGAAGGGCAGCCAAGACAGAGGTTGCCGGCATTGGCTTTCTCAATATTAAGCCAGCATGTATCTGTGTTATCCCAGATCCATGCTATCTGAGGTTTTAGTTGTGTACCCCAGAAGTAATGGCAAAAGAAGTGTCTGACCTCTGGAGGGCCCCAACACCTAGTAGCGACAACATCTCCGGTGAATTCACACCGGAGGAGTTTGCTACTGCCCTCCAGCACATAAAGCCAGGAAAAGCTCCGGGCCCTGACTCCATCTGCCCGGAGCTTATACTCCATGCTGCACCTGCTCTGAAGTCCTGGTTAAGAGCTTTCCTCTCTTCCTGCTTGCGCCAACTGAAGATCCCCAAAATCTGGAGAAGAGCCCTAGTTGTCGTGATCCCGAAGCCGAATAAGCCTGAAGGGGACCCTAAGAGCTACCGTCCCATCTCTTTGCTCTGCATCCCCTTCAAGATCCTTGAGCGTCTTATCTACGCCCGCGTCGAACCGATTGTTGACCCACTGCTCCCCCGGGAGCAGGCTGGGTTCCGACGCGGGAGATCGACCGTAGACCAAGTCACTTTGTTGACCCAAGACATCGAGGACAGCTTCTCGGCAAAAAAGAAGGCTGGAGCCGTTTTTGTCGATCTGACGGCTGCCTACGATACCGTATGGCATCGCGGCCTCACCTGCAAGCTGCTCCGCCTGCTGCCGGACAGGCACATGGTCAGAATGATCATGGAGCTTGTCCGAAATCGCAGCTTCACCCTCACCACCGGTAGCGGACAGCGAAGTAGGTTACGACGCCTCAAGAACGGCGTCCCCCAGGGATCGGTCCTGGCCCCCCTCCTCTATAACATCTACACCTATGACTTGCCTGACACAGTCTCGCGGAAGTATGCCTATGCAGATGACCTCGCGTTGGTGTACTCTGCTGGAGACTGGCAGTCATTGGAGGGGACATTAGGCCAGGATATGAAGACACTAGTGGCATACCTCCAGAAATGGAGATTGAAGCTCAGCGAGGCAAAGACGGTGTCGGCAGCCTTCCATCTTTACAACAAGGAGGCCAAACGTGAGCTCCGAGTAAATATCGGCGGAATACCGCTGCCATGTTGCGCTGAGCCAACATACCTCGGCGTGACACTGGACAGGTCGCTCACGTTTCGCCGACACCTCGCGTCACTGCGCAAGAAGCTAACATCTCGTGTGGCATTGATGAGGCGACTAGTCGGGTCAGGCTGGGGCGCCGGGGCAAGAACACTGCGTACGGCTGCCCTGGCCCTTGTCTACTCGACTAGTGAGTACTGCGCGCCAGTATGGTGTCGCAGTGCTCACACCCGCCTCATCGATACGCCTATCAACGAAGCATTGCACATTGTGACAGGATGCCTGCGTCCCACTCCTGTGGACAACCTCTCCATCCTTGCAGGCATCCAGCCCGCTGGGCTTCGCCGTGCGGGAGCCATAGCACGTCTCGCATGCCGGGCCATGGAGCCAAACCATCTGCTTCATGAAAGGCTCACTCTAACAGCTGAGCCTCCCCGGCGCCTCAAGTCGAGACACCCATTTGTGCCTGCCGCACGGGAACTCCTGCAGCAATGCAGCGACCTTAATATCAGTGCGGCACGGTGGGTGGATTACACCTGGAGCACGGAGTGGGAGAAAAACACCTCTAGACTCCGTGACTTCATCCCAGACGTCGGTCCTCCCCCCATCGGGGTGGACCTGCCCCGATTGGCGTGGGTGAGGCTTAACCGCCTCCGGACTGGCGTCGGGCGTTTCTGCTCATCGATGCACAGATGGGGCTTGGCCTCCTGCGCGGCCTGCGAGTGTGGCGCAGAGGAACAAACCGCAGACCATGTCATCCTGGATTGCCCGATTTATCGGGCACCCAATGGAATCCATAGTCTGTCGGTTTTGGATGACGACACGGTGACATGGCTGCTGGAGGTGTGCCCCGAAATATAGCCTGGGTGAACCCCCCCTAGGCTTGAGGTGGTAAAAGGATAGCCCCTCGGCCCCGAGCCTAGGGGAGCAGGAAAAGAATATACCCAAACGAAGAAGAAGAAGAAGATTAAGTAATCTGTAATGGAGCTTGAGCCCGACTGTTCCACAACTCCCAAGATACGGATGGTACCTCTCCTCATCCTCCCTATAACTCCATCATAAAGAAATAGTGAAAATATGGCACAACTGTGAATTTGCCTAAAACAGGCCGTCCTCCAAAACTGAGCATTTGTGTGAGGGGCAGGCCACTAAGAAGCCTATGGCAACTCTAACAGAGTTACAGTCTTCAATGGCAGAGATGGGAGAGACTATCCATGGGACAACAATAGCCCGAGTGCTTCACGAATCTGCGCTTTAGGGATGGTGGCAAAAAAGAATTGTTGAAGAAAGCTCACATTAAATTGCATCTAGTTTGCCAGAAGGCATGTGAGAGACTCTCAAACCAAGTGGAGGAAGATTCTTTGATCTGATGAGACCAAGATTCAACTTTTTGACATCAATGTTAGGTGCTATGTTTAGAGCAAACTAACACATCATCCCAAGAACACTATCCCTACCATTGTGATGTTTCTCTGTTTCAGGGACTAGTAAACTTGTCAAAATAGAGGGCAAAATGGATGGAGTAAGATATAGACAAATCTTGGAGGAAAACCTGCTGCAGTCTGCAAAAGACCAGGGACTTTGTAGAAGATTTATATCCCAGCAGGACAATGACTCACAGCTTTCAGCAAAAGCCACATTGGAGTGGTTTAAAACCCCCAGAAAATCTATGTCCTGGAGTGGTCCAGTCCTATTTAGAATCTGTGGTCCCCATCCAACCTGATGGAGCTCAAGCAATTTTGTAAAGAAGTTATGGGCAAATATTGCAATGTCCAGATGTGCAAAGCTGGCAGAGACTTACCCAAATAGACGCACAGCTGTAATTACAGCCAAAGGTTATTCTACAAAGCATTAAGTCAAGGGGGTGAATACTTATGTAATCAATTATTGTACAAAAAGCTTTAGATTTCTTTTTTTATTTGACATTATAGCATATTTTGTGTTGATCAGTGGCAAGAAATCCCAATTAAATCCATTTTGATTCCATGAAGTAAGAAAATGAAATGTGAAAAATGCCAAATGGAGGGAATACGTATTATATCCACTGTAAATTAATGCACATCTTGTAAGTCGCTCTGGATAAGAGCGTCTGCTAAATGCTTAAAAAGTAAATGTAAATGTAATGAAAAGTGTTGGAATTCAGCCCTGTTTAATTCCCCTGAGTGAAGAACCATAGTTCCAGTGTTTATGCTGCACTTTAATGCACTCTGTGTACATTAATTTTATGTTGTTGTGGACTTGGATGTTGTACCTCCTAACACCACTCTCTAAGTGTGTCCTTTGTGCCAAATTGAATCAATGTTTTTTTAATGAAAGGTTTTCACCACTCTCTCTCTGTCCCTCTTTCTTTCTCCTTCCTTCTCTCCCTCTGTCATACCCCCTCTTCTCATTTGCCTCATTCCTCTGAACACCATCTTGCTAACTTTTCACTGAGGATGTTTCCTTTCAGTATAGATGTATTTCCTTGTTAGCCTTGATTTTGTCATCAAATAATTATAATTATAGCCCCCAATTATCTCCCTCTGTCTGCATTTTCACATCATTATCCCTTGTTAGTGATGATGCTCCCAGAGCTGTAATTAACTGTCATATAAAATTAAAGATCTACTGTAATGGAAGTGAAGCTTGTTTTCTTTTCCACGTTTCTCAATGTAACAGGAAATTTGGTAATGGAGTTTTACAGCGTGTTTTAAGATTCATAAAATGGGCAGAATGCTGCCGCACGTCTGGTGTTTAATCAACCAAAGTTCACCCACATCACCCCTCTATTCTCCTCTCTGCACTGGCTCCCCATTGCAGCACAAATCAAATTCAAATCACTGGTGCTTGCTTTTCAATACCTCCAGACACTCATCACACTCTACAACCCAGCCAGACCCCTCCGCTCCACCTCCCCTGTAAACTGACTGTCCCATCCCTCCGGGCACTGGCAGCTCCTCATGGTCTCGTGTGTCCTGACGCCTCGCGGACGGACCGCGGAATCACTTGCGATCCTCCGCAAGAGACTCAAAACCCACCTTTTCAGACTCCACTACCACTGAATTCTGTTCATCTAGCCAATTGTCATCACCACTGCCTACTTGCTCAACACTTATTGTATATGTATCCCTGCTTACTCCTAATTAATTCATAAAAATGGGCTTACTCCTAATTAAAAATAAATAAATAATAATAATTACTAACCTTCTCCTTCCCAGTGTTACAGGTATGGTACGCAGCTGCCTGCAAAGATGTCTATCGCTGTATTACTGCACTGATCTCTTGCGCAAACTATGATTGTTCCTACCATGTATTAATGCACATCTTGTAAGTCGCTCTGGATAAGAGCATCTGCTAAATGCTTAAAATGTAAATGGTAAAATGTAAATGCTTACAGTGGTTCCGTGAAACATTACCCTTGCTCGGTTAGCCGTTGTGGTGCTTTAATCTCCCTTCCAGACTTCCTAAATTCAACAGATTTTTCAAAAGTCTCTGGTGAGGTTGAGATTGACAATGCAGGTGTTTATGTCTCCATTACAGTCTCTGGCACAAGTGCCGCCTATTGCGCCTGTATGTGACCCCTTAAGGTGTCATCACCACATATGACCTGGGTGCAACCCTTTGTAAAACCTTGGCCTCCAGATTCCAGGTCCTGCCATCGTGCATTCTCACTCTGTCATTTGGGTTCAGCTTGTTCAATTATTTTGCCCCTCTGTCATAATACGTTTTTTCGCACGCTTGTCTTTTTGTTTACCTTCCAGTATGCTGTCTGTCCCCTTCTTTTCAGTTTCTAGGAGGTCAGGCATAGTTGTTCTGAGCTTCCTAATAAACGGCATGTCTGCAGGTGACAGGCTGTTGTTCAAGGGGGTGAACCCTTCCTTGATCAAGAGCTTGACTATGCTCACACCGTCTCCCACTAACCCATTGGACTGTGGGTAAGTTGGACTCGAGGTGACATGCTTAAACCCATACGGCTGTGCAAAAGCTCTACATTCCTCACAATTGAACTGAGGCCCGTTATCTTTCTGATTTCTGAAGCAATCCCATGACGTGCTAGAATTGACTTGATTTGCACTATAACCTGTGATGCTGTGGTTTCTCTTAAAGCTATTTCAGGATAGTGGGAGTAATAATCAAGCACAAGCACATTCAGGGTGAAAAGATCAATCCCCATTTTACTGCATGGTTGCAACACTTCACTCCTCATATACTGAAAAAAAATGTATGCATTCACTACTGTAAGTCGCTTTGGATAAAAGCGTCTGCTAAATGGCGTATATTATTATTATATTATCCTCAACCCACAGTGGTTCTTTGCTTTGTTTTGACCTGTGCTTTTGACAAACTTCACACGCACTGAATGACCTCTCTATATCAGCCCCCATGTTTGGCCAATATAGAACTACTTTGGCTCGTCATTTTGACTTTTACTATTCCTAAGTGCCCTTCATGTATCTTAACTAACATGTTGCTCCATTTTTGAACCCTTGAATAGAATGCCATCTAATACCGATTGCACCGACCATCCCTGTGTGATAGCTTGCATAACTCTTTTTAGGTTCCTATCTTCTGTGCTGTGGCGCGAGCTATCGCTGTCCACATCTCATATGAAACTGGGCAGTTCTTTCTGATGAGATTGACATAAATCATTTCATCTGGCCCACTACCCTCACTCATTTCTGGGCTATCAAATGTCTGTGACAATGTGTCAGCTACCAGTAGTTCTTTACCAGGACTGTAGCTGTAGGTCATATTTTAGAGCTTGAAAAACAACCTCTGCTCTCTGGGAGGTGTGTTGGCTAACTCTTTCTTTGCAATGGTTACCAGAGGTTTGTGATCAGTCTTGGCCCACACACCGTAAATGTACACATGAAATTTCTCACAGGCATATGCCAGGGCTAATGCCTCTTTCTCTATTTGGGCATAGTTGGACTCTGAGACTGTTAGTGCCCTAGAGCAGTGGTTCTCAACCTTTTTTGTGCTCTGTACCACTAAAATATTTTCAACAATCCCCAAGTACCCCCTACCCATAATATATATATAGGCCTATATATACCTATATAGGCCTATATATACCTATATATACATATATATATATATAGGCATATACCTCACGTGTAAGCAGCCAACACAGATATTTTGATTTAAAAAAAAACATTTTATTAAGATTCACCATTAATAATTACAAAATATATTTTGATAAATAAAAAAATTATGCGTTGTCTTAATTTTGATGGCCTTATATAGAATATTATTTCAACATTCATTATTCTTTTTTATTTTATTTATTTATTTATTTATTTTGCAAAATACAATTAATTTATATTTATTTTGAGGTTTCAAAAAACATTTCCAAGTACCCCCTGCAATTCCCCCACGTACCACTAGGGGTACGCGTACCCCCGGTTGAGAAACAATGCCCTAGAGGTATATGCGACAGGCCTCCAACGTGCTCCATATTGTTGTAGGAAGACCAGCCCTATGCCTGCTTTTGAGGCATCTGCTGAGATCTTTGTGTTGCGTTTTTGTCAAACTCCTTCTGATGATTACGGTCCCATGTCCACTCAGTGGTTTTGCATAGTAAGCTTCTTATTTGACTAGTGTGTGTGGCTAGGTTGGGTACAAATTTACCAACATAATTAATCATACATAAGTACTCCTTCCGTGTCAGTAGGAGGGGGCATGTTCTTTATGGCAGTCACCTTGCTTTGGTCAAACTCAACTCCCTCCTGTGTTAGTTTCTCCCTCAGAAAAGTGATTTCTGTTTGCCTGTACTGGCATTTGTTTGAATTGAGTTTTAGCCCACTAGCCCTTGCTAGTGAGCTTTCTTTGTCTAGTCCTAAGTGCCCAAATCCTGCTGACGCATCAAGTTTGGAGGAATATTTTGCCCCTGCTACATCCACTAGGATTTCTCCTCTTGTAGGCAATTTAAAATATTCAGTTTTCACATATTTGTTTAGTTCTTTTGGGTTTATGCATAACCTGAGGGAGCCATCTATTTCTTCAACTATTACCAATGAATGCACCCATTTATTAGGCTCCTCCATTTTCTCAATAATATCAAGAGATGCTAGTCTCTTACGTTCTGCTTTTAGCTTATCTCTTAAGGCAAGTGGAACCTTTCTAGCTGCATGTATCGCTGGTTTATTAGGTTTCTCTAGTTCTATGCTGTACTGGGCTTTCAGTTTCCCTATACCTTGAAACATAAGGTAAGCATCTGCGTAAGCATCTTCCATTTTTGCACCTGTATCACCATTAACCATGTACACTTTTCACTAACCCCAATAAGTTTTAACCCATCTCATCTCATCTCATCTCATCTTCAGCCGCTTATTCCTAGTTAGGGTCGCGGGGGGCTGGAGCCTATCCCAGCATGCATTGGGGCGAGAGGCAGGAATACACCCTGGACAGGTCGCCAATCCATCGAAGGGCAGTTTCAACCCAATAATGGGTAATTTGGTCCTTTTCACAATCACAAACGGTACCTCGTTTGTTTTACCCTCAATGTTAAGCACTAGTGTACATGTGCCTAGAATGGGAATTGTTTTTCCACTGTATGCTCTCAGTTTTACTTTTTTATGTTTATGTTTATGGCTGGTTTTATCGCTAACCTTAGCAGTTCAGTCTCTGGTAATATGTTCACCTGTGCACCGGTGTCCAATTTGAAAAATGTCTGTGCCGTTGGCTGAGTAGGTAGCGTTCCATTCATCCTCTTCTTCTGTGAGCCCTACCGAGCCCACAGAGAACTCTCTGGATGTGTTGCTGGACCCGTTGTCCTTCTTGATGCGGTGGACCTTCTTTGGTTGCCTTTGCTGTCTGCATACCCTTGAGAAGTGGTTCTTCATGGCGCAAAAATGGCACTGTTTTCCAAATGCGGGACACTGCCGAGGCTGGTGCTCCCCGCCGCACCGGAAGCACAGCCGCATCTTCACACTGCTCCTGCATGTGCCTGCCTGGGCCTGTTTCTCACCATCACGCTGCTTGGTAGCTTTTTCCCTGATCATCATGACTTCATCAGTGTCACTCATTGCATGGCTAGCACTGCTCTGACTGCAGTCCATAGGCTTTATGTGAGTCTCTGTTACTTCTCTAGCCTGGAAAACCTGCATCGCCTTCTCCAGTGTTATGTCTGTCTCCCCGAGTAACTTCTCACACAGTCACATGTCCCTCACCCCCATAACAATTCTGTCATGTATGAGCGACTCAGCCAGGGTCCCAAAGTTACACAATTGGCTTTTTAGCTTTAAGTCCATAATGAATTCCTCGACAGATTCAGTTTCTTATTATTTTATTATATTATTCCTTCCCCTCCTTTCTCATGCAGTCATATCCATCCTCTGTATTTGCTCAAGTCATTGCCCCATGATACACCGGCCAATTATGTAGCCTACAATTATTATAGTGAATGTTTAATATTTAACATAACAGAAACCATTGTGCATAGATACACTACTGGTCAAAGGTTTTAGAACACCCCCATTTTCCCCCGTTTTTACTGAAATTTAAGTAGTTCAAGTCCAGTGAATAACCTGAAATGGTACAAAGGGAAGCGGTAAACTGCCAGAGGTTAAAAAAAAAAAGTTTAGGTTACCAAAAAATGAAAAATAATGTACATTTTTTGGCAGTGAGTAGTTTCCTACACCATCAAAATGTACTTGGAAACTGGAGGAAACTCTGACAGGAAGAGGTCTGGCAGACCCAAAACCACAACAAAATCAGAAGACAAGTTTCTGAGACTCAACAGCTTGCGTGATAGGCAGCTCACAGGACAACAGCTTCAAGCACAGCTTAACACTGGTCGAAGTAAGGAAGTCTCAGTTTCAACTGTGAAGAGAACACTTCGAGCTGCAGGTTTGACAGGTCGAGTGGCAGTAAGAAAGCCATTGCTAAGATGGCAAAATAAGAAAAAGAGGCTTGCCTGGGCCATGAAGCACCGCCAGTGGACTACTGAAGACTGGAAGAAGGTCTTATGGACCGATTAATCCAAATTTGAAATCTTGACATTTTAAAAGGTTTTTGTTGGCCATCTAGTAGGCGAAAGGATGGTTCCTCAGTGTGTGACACCAACTGTCAAACATGGAGGAGGAAGCGTGATGGTCTGGGGCTCTTTTGCTGGATCCAGAGTTGGCGACTTGCACAGAGTGACTGTTAACCCACGTTAACCCATTACTTGTTCCCTGAAAAGGGCCTTTTATTATAACTATTAAATTTACTTTCTTTTTCAGTTTTTGGTAACCTAAACTTTGTTTTTCAACCTCTGGCAGTTTACCGCTTACCTTTGTCCCATTTCAGGTTATTCACTGGACTTGAACTGCTTAAATTTCAGTAAAAACTGGAAAATGGGGGTGTTTATGTGTTTATATTTTTTTTTAAACACGTATCACACAATTACTTGGGTGTAGAGGTGGCCTTTCTCTCATAAAAGTCCATTGAACCACTCCTTACAAGTGCAAAGTTCAAATGATTTGAACTGCTTAGTTGAATACGGATTGTATTTCAAGTAGCCTCGTCGTTTCTTGAACGATTTATCTCGGAGTGGGGTGAAATACAGGATATCCATAAAACAGTCTTGGGTGATGAGGTATTTATTGTACATGTGCCCATTAATAACGTCACCAAACTAGCACATAACACCCTGTGTTTGAGTTAAGAGGTGGACGAAAATGCCTTTATTGCCAACCATGAAACTATCAAACTGGGTGGAGGCGAGAAACATTCCATGCAACATATCCCTGTAGATCCCATAGAGATAATTACATTCTGTTTCAATCTTAATATTATGTATGTGGTTATTACATGCAAATACATGGTATTGAGGAACAGAGCTATATAAATAATATTAGCAATTAAAAATTAACTCGTGGCCAGTTTGAATGCATTTCTTTTATAATGCAGATTTGATGTGCTGCTGACATGCATTATATCTTTGTTGGGGTAACGTATGGTAATGAGAATTGGTACATTCTATTTCTGTTAATACATGTGTTCCTGGATTACCATCTCATAAAACCGCAATTCCCAGAGGCCTCGTGAGATGTGTACTGCAGTTGCGCCATTCACTGGTAAAGGTGAGAGTATTGGCACCTAATGATTTTAAGATACATTCCAGAGTTCCGCTCTTTGCCACCCCTCAGCCCCTCCGCCCCTGGAATGATTGCTCAGCAAGGGCTTGAGGGCTTATGGGGTAACCTTGGAATGCAGTCATATATTAATATGATATGAGTTCCGAATATAAGATAATTAAATTCACCTAATTCAAATTCCGTACTCGTGCCAGCTGCAGCTGAGCATGTTCACGATGAATAGAGTTTGTACTTAAAGAAAAGCAAATGAATGGAAGCTTGGCCTTCGATTTGATATCTGTGGAGATGGCTGAATTTGTGTTCTATTCATCAATGAATTATTCATTACATTCATCCAGTTTAATTTGCTTCCTATAACCTAAATTATGTCATGTATCAAAATTGGGGCTTGAACCTGCATAAAGAAATGAACATTTTCACTCTGAATTTTTACCAGCCACAATGATCAAAATCCACATTTAAAAAATCTACATATTGTGCTAGTTTCACATTGATTTGGACCCTTTAACTTTGCACGGAACAGTTTCCATTGGCACTCAAAATTCAATGACACAGCACCAAAAAAAAAAAAATAGTCTACTGAGTGTCCCATCAGCTCAAAATGACAGTAAGGAACTATGAATTTGTAATGTTGGTTGTTATGATTGATTGGTGGTTAGAAGAGCTTTCCTTGACAATAGCATCCAGTACATTTTAGCACAAATGAAGTAGCAGGATAATGATAAATCTATGCGCTCCAAGCTAATTCAAGCTTTCATTCTGGCGCCTCAGCGATACAAACAGAACAGTGTGCTACTATTATACTTGTGCTACTGCACTTTTATAGATGCAGTATCTACTTACGTAGCTAGCTATGACCCTGTGAAAGGTCTCCACTGATGGAATAGACATGGTTTTTATTTTTTAAAACACTTTCTGCTTTAACTGGACTCGTGGGGTATATCAAAGATGTTTTTTGTTGTCAGTTATTAATTGTAATGTTGGTGGACCCCCCACCAATAGCATGTACATCAATATGCATTTAAAACAGGCTGAACAACCTACTCCTGTCCCTCTCTATTTATACCCATATCTACACTACTGCTCTCCCTCCCTCACTGTAACTACAACCATTCTACTCCTCTCCCTCCCTCCTGCTTTCTGTACCAACATACAACTCTTCTCTTTTTCAATTCAACACTTTTCTATATGCTCACATGACCCTGTCTCTAGCAATGAGATTAATACTATTGTGATGAGGATATTGTTTTGTATTGTGATGGTGCAGTGTGGATGTGTACTTAAGTATATGTTGTTGGGTGTGCACTGCATACGGTATGTGTGTGTGATATTTAGATCATCCAGCCTCAATCATGATATCCAGCACTAAGGGGGGAGTTTTCCCTGACAATGGCCCTGGTATTACATCAGTCTCCACTTTCACATACACAATTCTCAATCTATTTTTTTTGTTTTTGTTTGTTCCATTACCTTTCCTTTACTCCCTCTCTTTTTTCTTACTCCAATTGTAATTTCACAAATATTTCCCCATCTCTTAATCTTCTTTATTTAATCTATCCTCTCTCGAAACCATACCTCCCCTCATCTATCCTCATATTCTCTCATCTGGTTCTCCTCTAGCTGCAATTCACATTCATGTTTAAACAACCTGGCTTTGGAAGAAAGACAAACAAACCTCTGGCTTGTAGGCTATGCCAATGTAGTGATGATGAAGTATATATTGATACTCCTGATTGATATAAGTCCTGTATTAGTTATTTGTGTACTGGACTGGATTCCCATTACAGTGCTACGTTTATGTGCTTAGCAGACATGTCTACTGCAAAATAGCTGAGAAGTTATTTGATCCTATTTGTATCCTTGCCAACCCTCCCATTCCCCTGTTTTTTATGCCCATCTCCCAGACATCTACTGGGTACTCTTTTCTCCCATATGTTTATCTAGTCACAATGGCGAGAACGTAATACAAATTCCCTTGCTATTAAACACATCAGGGAGGCTGCGAAACACACACGCGAATGAAAACCGGCTAAGTAATACCCACTAATATCTAACTAGTCATAAAACTATTTTTAAAAAGTTTTCAACTGCCCAAAATATAAAACCATGCCATTGTGGTGACAAAACTTGCTTGGGTGTGAAATATTGCTCAGTGTGCCTTCTGCCTCTCACTTCCAGCAATATTTTAGGTAGAAATTGCCTGTGGCAGTGTAAAATAATACCAAAATGTGGAACTGACAACAAATTTAATTTTAAATAGTCGCTTTTCACAATTAACAATGACCTTTTTTTATAACTTAAATGACTTAACGTTAGGTAACGTTAGAGAAAACCATAACACACCAGATCCAGGTCCTTGAAGATAATGGGCTAGCATTACTAACTGATAGGCTAGTGATGTAACAAGCTATCAAACAAAGCAAGCAAGCTGTTTGTCCCTTGCAATACATTTTGATAACCACCTGACAATCTAGCATTTCGAGTTATATTAATCAGAATTGTCAAGTGATTAGCTATCTAGCTAACATAGCTTTAGTGATGAATAAGAGTTCAAGATAGGGCTTGCTAGCCACCATGCTAAATTGCTTGTAACTAACTGGCCACATGTGGGTACTGGCTCTGGGCTCCACGGACCGCATGATCACCACTCGTTTTCTGGGTGTCACTAGCTTTCCGTGCCTCCTCCAGTGAACTTTGATCAGTGATCCCCTTCTTAGCCTTTTCTGCCACGTCCCTTTTGCTTCCAGGGGGTCAGGTGTGGTAACCGGGGAAAACATGCTCTTCAACACACAATTAATTTCATTCTCGGATTTCCTTTTCCACATTTGCCTTCAAGTCACCTTTCCATAGACTTTCCCTACGGTCATTCCATTTAAACATCCGCCTGTTCCGTTCCCCACTTTTCTTCCAACAAGAACTTCTGAACTCTAGTTTTATCTGTCTTTTTAATTTTAGCGGAACAGATGGGCTCACCACATCAAGAGATGGTCGAGTGTTCAACAAGGCCTCATCAGCTTTAATTAGTAGACCGTCCTCAATACTATGGTCCCACCATAGGCACATTCAAGTTCCCCACTCACCATTTCCAGTCGATTTTGTAGATCCAGCAGAGCCTCCGTTTGGACTTTTAGGACTTCACGAATTAAGTTTTCTGTGGCCCGCTGCTGGGCTTCTTTTTGATCCAGCTTCTTGGTTAAGCTAGGCAGTGTTTCTCGCAGGATAGGGAGCTCTTAATTTTCCCTTTGTTCTATTAGTAGTGCTGCAGAGGTGGTTTGTTGAAGTTCCTGCAAAGCCAAAATGTTCTCTTCTTGCTTTATAGACAGGCTCTTGAGATTCAAACAATTGTCTTGGACTCGCTCTAGCTCGCCAAGCTGCCTTGCTTGTGCTCTTAGTTGAGTCCTCACCTCTTCCAGCTGCACCTCCAGGTCCCACCTTTCCTCGATCTCCTGCTCTGCTCGGCTCTGGAGTTACTCTGCCTCAGACACATGGTTCTCCACTGCTTTCCTCACCTCCCATCTGTGGGCCTTGACATGCCTCACCTTATCGCCAAGAGAGGATTTGGTATTCTCCAGCTCCACAGCCATGTCCCCAATCTTCCGTAGGGAGTTTCCATGCTCATCTAGCAATTTCTCCATGACCACCAGGTGGTGCTCCTCTGAGGTCTCTAACTCAGCCTTTGTCCTGTCCAGCTCAGTCTGGGCATTCTTCAGCTGTTGAACCTCCTGGAGGGTGACTTGCCATCTGTCTTCAATAATGGCTGCCCGCCTCTGGTTCTTCACCAGGGCCCGTATTCACAAATAATTGTATCTTACCACTAGGAGTACTTCTAAATCGCACTAAAACCTTTTAGTTAGGAGTCCCACCTTAAAACCTATTCACAAAGCTGCAAAGACAAACTCATACTAAGGAATTCCTACAATTTTCAAGCTAAGAGTGAGGGCGGGGTTGACGTCGTTGCTATGGATGATGTTGTTTCTCATGAACGAGTTTACTCAGAATGCCCACAGCAATTGGCTGATATAGGGGATGGGTCTCTGCCCGCGATTTCGACCTAGCAAATTATATGCTACTGTAAATGGGTATGTAGGCCTACCTGTTCCTGTTATATTCTAGTGGTGTAACGGATCGCAGTTGATCCGTGATCCATACGGATCAACCCCCACGTTTCGGCACGCATATGATCCGTGGATTAATAGCTAAATTGAACCATCATAGAGAAATACCGTTTTTCTGCCGCTGTCTCGATGCAGAGTTACAGCGAAGAGATAGACAACCATGTATGTTTTGGTTTGCTTTGTTTTTCATACTAAATGCCTTTCTGGGAGGCAGGTTTTTAGAAATGCGACCGAATTAAATAAAATTTAAACATTAGCGATCTTTTAAATTTTTATTAAATTAATTCAGGCATAAGACCACCCTAGTTAAATCGCCTAAGGCGTACTGAATCTAAAAATGTATTTTGTGAAATTTTCGAATAAAGATTTAGTGAAATAACTTAAATAGAAAAACTGAAATTATCATTCATTCAATTCCTTGAGAATAGTTCCTGGTAATTTTTGATGGAAACGCGCCTTTGGTCCCCGTTATTATTATTTTTGCTGATCCGAAAAATGATCCGATGCACCCCTATTATATTCTAATAAAGATTCTAAAATACAAATGTAGGCTACGTGTCACTGATTTAACATGAAACCAAGAATACTGACTAGTCAATTGGTTACATGTCTGCATCTCGTAAACAATCAGCGGGTATCTATATATAATATATATAATATTATATATATAATACCCTCGCGATTGAGGCGGTACCTTTTTATGAGCTCTGTATCATTCAATATCTCCAGTGTTGACGCGATTGCAACAACAATTGCCGGCAGCAGCAGATTTTCGGATCGCCGTGAGAAGGTCTTTAGCGACTTAGAAGTCCTCTTGCCTGCTTTTAACTTCTCCTGGACTTAGGAGCTGTTTTTAGCTCTCAAACCCTTTGTGAAATACTCTTATCCCAAAAATGTAGGAGTCCTACATTTATGAGTGACACGCCCATTATTTTTCGGAGTTGCTCCTAAATTGCAGGTCGGCAATTAGCGAGTTCCGTCTCGGAGGAGGCAGGTCATCTTTCCTGCCACTACCAGTATCAGAAATGGGCTAGCAACGGGCTTGTGGGGGGAATAGTTGTAATAATAGAGGGTATAAATGGTCACGAAATTGGGAGAAAAACTGGGAAAAAAAATATTTTTTCAACTCAGTGGCTGACAGTTGCCTGTAGTTACTGTGCTGTGTTCTGCACGGCAACTCCCGGCCAGAGCTGGACTGGTGCAGCTGGGAATCGAACCCTGGCTGCAGTGGGCAATTTGCATTCCGTTTGGATGCTCTTACTGTTACACCACCCGAAAGGCTTTGTCACAGTTTTTGACCGAGGATCATTTGTGTGTGTTCAAACCGGTATGTTCCGACCTTTACATCTGTTTCACAGACTTTGTCACTGAAGCTTCTGCCAAACATGGCCCAGCAATCACCCCTCTTTCAAAGTCACTGAGACCCCTTTTTCTAGTGATGGTAGCCAATTATTGGGGCAACTGGACCTGCCCAGAATTTTTTTATTATTTTTTTAATTTTTTATCCCGTTTTTCTTCCAATTACTCCCGCTATTCTTAGTTTAATCCCCTCCCTCGTAGTTCGTTGCCGTAGCCTTGTGACCGGCAGTGACAATGACGAAGCGCTGCCTCCTCCGAGACAGCACTCATCGTGTTGTTGACTGTAATTCCGGCACCCCAGAACCACTCCTGTGCGTGTCGACTTCCCTCCCCCCTCCCTGGGGTGGACAGCCAATTGCCGCCCCGGTGGCACTCCTGGCCAGAGCCAAGTCTGGCGCGACTGGGAATCGAGCCCCAGTCGCCGCAGCCAGCGTCGGACGTTGAAACCACTAGACCATGCGGGAGGCCCTGCCCAGCATTTTTATACATAACCCTGAGCATGATGGGATGTTAATTGCTTAATTAACTCAGGAATCACACATTTTTGAAAGCATCTGCTTTCAGTATACTGTCGTGGAAATTCCTACTATGCAAAGGAAGAGAGACTGTGATCTAAGTTCACAAAAGCTTTTATTTTATGTTTAAACAGGGAAGCAGTCTAACACTCTTGCACAAAGAGGTCAGAGTAGTTACGAAGAAATAAGGGAACCATAAACAATATATATACCTTACATTCGAGGTGGCCATCACCCTTTGGGATTTCACCCATTGGTCGTGGTTGAAATCCCTCCTTTATTGATAGGCCAAATACATGGGCATCCTCCCACATGTGGCAACGCACAAACATCTCTCTGTACGGACGGAGTAGTACATCAACTACTTGCGAAATGAAGAAATCACACAGGGCGTTTGCTCCTGCAGCACAAAAATGAACAGAAAGCGGCCTGATCAAATTTTTCCCTCACAATACTTTGTATCCCTCATGTAGTCAAGTATTTCCTTTATTTTGACAGTTACCTGTATTTCCATTATATAAGAGTAAATAGTCCTAAAAATTCACCAATTCTTTTTTTCTAATAATATAAAAAATATTTGTTCCCCTTTTACACATGTGCTTAGCATGTATATTTAAGCCTATAACAAAGAAAGAAGGCTAGGCTGGGCTAGGCTGTTTAAACGGTTTGTCACTGCAGGGAACATAGGGAAATAGATCTGACACCATGGCCTTATTACTAAGCGAAGACCACATAGAAAAGGCTTGGCTTCTGCAACTCTAAATGCGTCCTTAACTAGATGTCTGGATAAATCTCACTGGCTGCTAAATGTTTCTGATTGTTTGAGAAATGCAATTTATTGAAAATAAAACGGGGTGTGGTATATAAAAAAAATCTGTGAGAGGCGATGTAGACCGTTGCTGTAAGGTAGCTTACGGCTAACATGGCTGTCACACTGCAGTAAGAAACAATAGAAATTGTGTACTGAAATTCAATTTCTCACTGTATTAATTCCAGAGAAAATGCAATGTGTACATGCAGAAAAGGGATAGTGCTCATGAGGCTGGATTTGTGTGTGTGTGTTCTTTTGTGTGCAGGGAATTCCCTGTATGCCTGTATGCTATAGCTCTGTAAGCTGGTACAATGTTTGAATATGCATGCGGAGGTGAGAACTGTGTGTATTTGTGTTTGTGAGTATGTGTGAAGGAGTGGAAGGGGCGGGGGGCTGCAGTGGGAGTATCATGATGTGGTAGAGGGGATTGGATCTTAGATCTGGCCTGGTTGTTGCTGCTCAGAATGTAGAATAACCAAGGGAGACAGAGAGCATGAGATGGAGTGTGTGCGTGTGTGATATAGAGAGGGCGCAATAACAAGAGTGGGAAAGAGAGTGAGTGAGAGACAGCAAGAGAGAGAGAGAGATGCATACTGCACATTGCTGATGTATTAACCATTCCTCTGTGCATGGGGAGGTGGCGGAGAAGGTGATTGGTTGAGCTGTGGGGGGAGGTGTGTCAAGTGTGTGAATGAGCACCCCATCCCCCCTCCATGTTAGGATTTGGGGTCCGTTATCTTGAGAGAGGAGGGAACAGGGACTTATGTGTGGGTCTGTGAGCATGCGTGTGTGTGAGAGAGAGGGAGGGAGGGAGGGAGGGAGGGGGAGCTTCAGGCATTCAGACAGGACTACTACAATATTGCAGTCTTTTCTATTACTCGGAGGAAGCTGCCTGCCTTTCTAACTCTCCTCTGCCCTGGCGATGTGCCTGCCTGGCAGCTGTCCTTCTTTACCTGTCTGGAGAGGAGGATAACGAAACAAGGGGAAGAGAGGACCATTGCTTGGACTGGCCGTGGAGATTGCATTGTACCTGGATTGAGAGATAGAAATAGCAAAAGAGGAGGAGGAGAGAGAAAGGACAGGGAGAGGCAGAGGAAGAGAGCCACAGAAAGAGTAAATGTGGGAGGGCAAAACGGAGACCGCGGCAAGGGGAATGTGAAGGAAGACAGAGAGTCCTTGGATGAGAGCTAGGAAAACACGATTACTTGTTTATGTTTGCATTATCTTTTTTGTCTTTTCATATTTTAAACCTTTCATCTTTCTTCACATCTTTCCATTCTGTTATACAAACCACAACCCCTCTCTGCTCTGCACCATGCTACTGCTGTCATCCTCCCATTCAACTTTCTGTCCTTCTGTGGATGTTTGTAACTTAGGGAATTAATTTATATTTTGAGCCAATGCATCTATTATTTGATATACTGAGCTAATACATCTATTATTTAACATGCACCTCTTATAAAAAAATTTTTGCGACTGTAGCTGACTGCACTTTTACAGTTATCTATCTGTGGTAGTGGAAAAGATGTGAATTGAACAGCTGACAGAAGCTGTTGTATGAGTGCGTCTGTGCTAAGATAAAACGAGTTAAATGTTTCAAAGTTCTGGAGCCCTATCTCATGGACATTAAAGAGAAAAAGAGGCAAAGGAAAAGTGGGTGAAAATTAGACCACACTGGTTGGACTTGGCCAAGAATACATTTGGACCTGGTTGGACTAGGCAGAAGATTTTAACTGGATTATATGGGGCCCTTGCTTGGACAGTTCAAGTGCGGTGCAGGACGTTAGTGAAACTGAATTTATATGAGGCTTGGTCCCTATTGCAGCTTCAAGAGACCTCTTGTGACTCCCCTGGGCAGTTATTGTGGTGACAGTGACTGGATGGCAGTCAGAGTGCTTACTCTGCGGTTGTATTGAGTTTGATTTGAATAACCAGTTTTACTTTCAAATTGGTCCATAAGAGCCTCTACTTTTCCTTTGTTGACATTCCTTGAATCCTTGTGTTCGTTTAAAGTTAAACCAGCCATCCTTCTGAATCTGAAGTTAAGTCAACGATCAGTCTTTCTCTGAAGTTAAGACAGTGATCAGTTTTAGTCTGAAGTTAAGCCAGTGTTCAGTCTCAGCCTGAAGTTAAATCAGCAATCAGTTCAGCACTTGTGCTCCAGCACTCTGTAAGGAGTGAGGTGTTGGCCTGAGTGGTAGTAATTTGACCCCTGGCCTTAGTGGTAGGGCCTGTGGCCCCTTGTCCTGGCAGGTAATGCGTCGTTCCAGCACTGCCGAGTCTCCGTACCGCCGCAGCCCCTCCTTGGACAGCAACAGCAAACCCGGCTCCCCGCCCCCCCACTCCACTTCCCGCCGTTACAGCAGCGACTATGAGTATAACAGCACCCCCTTCGGCTTTGGTTTCCGTGCAACCCCGGGGCCAGGGCCGAAGGCCGCCAAGGGCCGCTACACCAACGCCCAGGGGAAGAAGTATGTAGTGTTTTACCTGGACCTGTCCTTCATCTTCCTCCTAGAGCTGCGGCACTGCAGGATGGCACGGGGCTGCATGAGAGGCCTGCGCTACGGCATGGTCTTCTTCAACCTGCTCTTCTGGGTGAGTCTTCATTGTCTTCTTCAAGCACAGGGGCACGTCTGTTTCTCTACTGTCCTCTACTCTTCCAGGCTCTTTGTTCTGGCTGGCTTGATGGTAGCAGTGTGGCCTCTCTGTCTTGAGAAATGTCAAAGTGTGTCTTTTCTTGTGCGTTTAATTTCTCAGTCACTCTTTGGATTTGTTTTGGTAGATATTTCTCCATAGGATACAGCACCGTTGTACTGTCTGTCATATGTTCATATTTGGTTTGGGTGGCAAAAATCTAAATTTACACAAATCTAATTTACAAGCCATAGCTAAGCCTCTGCATTCTCGGTTTAAACCGAAAGGCAACTAAAAAACAACAACTCTAAAGCTTTTTCTTAATTGCAAATAAAAAACAGACAATAATTGATTCCATAAGAATTCACCCCTTTTGTTAAGACACGCCTAAATAAACTCTGGCGCAATCAATTGTCTTCAGAGGTCACATAATTATTTGATTGGAGTCCACCTGTGTACATTACAAATTATTTAAAATTAAATACACCTGTCTGCGAGAGGTCCCACTGTTGGTTAATTAATTTCCAAAAAGAGTTTCATCATGAAGGCCAAAGAAAATTCAAAGCAAATCTGAGAAAAGGTTTTTCAAAAGCACCAATCAGGGGAAGGATACAAGACTTTTACTTAAGGATATAAGATATTGACTTTTGTTCAAAGACTTTGAATATCCCCCAGAGAGAGAACTGAGCATCTGTGCAAGAAGGGCACTTGTTACGGAGGCCACCAAGAGGCCGATGGCAACTCTGACAGAGATACGGGATTCCATGACAGAGATGGGAGAAACTGTCCACAGGACAATAGCCCAGGTGCTTCACAATTCTGCGCTTTAGGGAGGGTGGCAAAAATAAAACCCTTGTTGAATACAACACGTGAAATCTCACCTAGAGTTTGCAAGAAGGCAAAGACTCTCAAACCAAGTGGAGGAAGTTTCTATGGTCTGATGAGACCTAAATTGTTTTTTTTTTACCTCAATGTTAGGTGCTATGTTTGGCGCATGCCTAACACTGCGCATCATCTCAAGAATACTATCCCTACTAGAGATGCACCGATCGATCGGCCTCTGACCGGAAATGGCCGATTTTCAGCTGATCGGCCTCAATCGGTGACTTGATCCCGATCACTCCACATAGCCGATTCTGTGCGCCGGTTGGCTCCTCGCCCCCCTCTTTTTCACGTGACGTGCGCGCACTCGTGAACCAATGCAGACAGATCAGATGAGCGCAGCGCTGAAAACGCCTCAACATGTCCTTAGTATGGGCGTTTTTCACAGTCAGTGAAGACGACTTAAAGCTTGCAGTTTGTCATACATGTCAATCGAAAATAAGCCGCGAAAATGTGACGGTAGTCGTTTTTCTACAGTACCGTAGGTACCGGGTTAATTAACAATTAACTTCGTTGCGCTAGTTCGGTTCCTCCGAACCATTTTCCATTAATAGAACATGGTGGTAGTGCATACACTTGACGTAATAATGCCCTGCTGAAGCACTGAATTGCACTGAAATCATTATGTTCGCTAATGAGTGACGTTATGAAACAGTGCTATTCACTCATACAAATCGAACTTATTAGACCTAATGATAAATTCATCTAACGATTTCTAGCTAAACCACAAATGGTGTATTAACTGTGTTGTGCATGAAGGTGCCAGCTGTGCGTTTCCACTATCAAACAAACTCAGAAACAGCAGCATCGCCGCTTTTCCAATTACTCCTAGTTTGAAACATTTTTATCTAGGCTTTGAAGCTAGTTAAAGTCGTAGTCGTTAGGCTACCTGACTCACGCAAATAACGAAATTCTGCTGAAGAGCGGCTTGTTTCAATGCCTTTGACAAGCTCCGCAACTGAAACATCCGCCCTTATATCGCTACAAGTGTTTTCCATTGCACTATATAGAATTGGGATCTACTGTAATCCACCTCTAGCAAACAAATTAGTCTAGCGCATCATAGGTTCGAACTAACCTGTTTTCCATTAGCATTGTCGCAATAACTTTCTGATGCACATCAAGTTGAAGCCATATAATTATTTAATGGAAAAAGGGCTTGTGTCATCTGTCATCAGAATATAACGTTAGTGTTTTAAAAAAATATTTCCGGACTAATGGTCTGTCACCATGTCAGTAAATTTAAACTACTCTTGTTTCTTTTTATTTATTACTTAAAGGCTACATGCCACTGTTGTTGGATTCTCTTTTATTCATCATTGAATTTAATTTGCACAAAAAAAGAAAAGCTCTGTCCAGTAACCTGGAACACTTTTTTTATTTTGAAATGTGTTTTAGTGAGACCTACCTCATGCTTCTGACCTACCTCAGAATTGTCAATCTTAATTTTCTATTAAAGCAAAGTTACAAAAATGTTTGTGTAAGTTGTCAATTATTGTTTTTAGGAAAAAAAATCGGAATCGGCCAAAATCGGTATCGGCAGGTCAGACTAATCAAAAATTGGAAATCGGAATCGGCCAAGAAAATCGCAATCGGTGCATCTCTAATCCCTACTGTAAAACATGGTGGTGGGAGCCTAATTCTATGGGCATGCTTCGCTGCTTCAGTGACTGGAAAACTTGTCAAAATAGAGGGCAAAATGGATGGAGCAAGATATTGACAAATCTTGGAGGAAAACCTGCTGCAGTCTGCAAGAGACCTGGGACTTATATTCCAGCAGGTCAATGACCCAAAGCATACAGAAAAAGCCACATTGGAGGGATTTAAAAACGAAAAATGTCCTGGAGTAGCCCAGTCAAAGCCCAGACCTCAATCCCATTGTGAATCTGTGGAAATTTGAAAATTGTTGTTCACCAACAGTCCCCATACAACCTGATGGAACTCAAGCAATTTGCTAAAGAATGGGAGAAAATGGCAGTGTCCAGATGTACAAAGCTGGTAGGGACTTATCCAAATAGACCCAAATGTAATTTCAGTTAAAGGTGCTTCTACCAAGTATTACGTCAAGGGGGGTGAATACTTATGGAATCAATTGTGTCTGTTTTTTATTTTTAATTAATTAAGAAAAAGCTTTAGGGTTTTTATTTTATTTGACATTATAGAGTATTTTGTATTAATCAGTGGCAAAAAATCCCAATGAAAACCATTTTAATTCCAGGAAGTCAGAAAATAAAATATGAAAAATGCCAAAGGGGGTGAATACTTTTTATACCCACTGTACATAACATACATAATGTTATTTACCCCTCTTATTTTTGTGTCTGCACCAGGTGTCATCTAGCTGTCACATCAGTTGCTGAAGTAGTGGTAGTGGTGGACTAACTTTAATTGGAAGAATGATAAGGCTTTAAGGATATTGTGTCTATTGTGATATGTTCAGGTCTGGAATTTCAAATTCTGGTGGAGGGTTAGTGTTCACATATGCAACTCACATTGTTCTTCACCCATCACTAAACTGATCTTATATTCCCTGCCTATATTACCATTTACTATTGGGGGACAGAAACATGCATGCCAGAAGTGTGCCATCAGGGAGAGCATTCAGCATTGGTGGTGTCACATGTCCTCATTCAGTACTGAAACCAGAAACAGTTGGCCTCATACAAAAACTTGTGAAATGTACAAAAGTGTCACAATAACATGACAAAAATAAGATGCAGATCTCATTTAAATATAACACATTATGTGTGTGTTTTTGTTCACTTAATGGGTTATATTTAAATAAGATTTTCTCACAGAAAATATTTGTTAGTGATTGACAAACAAAATGTATATTGAAATGATTAATTTGTAGGGCTGTCCCCGACTAAAACAAATCTTGGTTGACTAACAGTCGTCCCTATTTGTTTTAATAAATACAACTATATGCACACTGCGCTTGTCTCATGTTTTATAACTTTCTTAAGTGAATGACACAAATGAGTAACAATAGGCTAATGACTTTATGGAGCCGGAGTTCAAGATTACTTGAAAGAAAGAAAAACGTATCCGTTCCGAGCTTATGCTGCCCTTGCAGATTCTGCCGTTGCGCTTGTGAAGTTGCGGTATGGCCACATAATAGGCTGATACTTTTATTTGACCATAACCATAACACATTCTAATGCGTAGGCTATGTTTTATTTAATTAACCAGGTTGGTCTCATTGGGATTTAAAATATCTATTGCAAAAAATAGGCTAACAAGGGAATGATCACACATAGCATAATGTCTTAAATTGTAGCCTAAACCTGAACATAAAGTGGCTATAGCATATTGAAAATAACTTACTCGAGTCGGAGACCATCCTACTTTCCCAGTCGTTTGATGTTATGGCACAGGAACACTAGCTGGTCCACATTTTTGGCAAAAGGCTGCTCCTCGTTTTATTAACGATAAACCCTGCCTTGGAAAACGCGCTTGCAAAGTTTACATTCCACTTTTTTGGATCGTCCGCGACTAAAACGAAATGCTGCCATACTCCAGATTTTTTCTTTGACATTATGTTCTTAGGTTATATCGAAATGAGTAATTAAAGTATGCCTATATCACTAATCTTAACTGTAGGCAAATCTTAGGCTACAATTAAAATGAGGGGGCGACACAAAAATAATAATAATTTTATGAACCTTTTCCTTCCCAGTGTTACAGGTATGGTACGCAATTTCCTGCAATGATGTCTATCGCTGTATACTGCACTGCGATCCCTTGTGCGATCTATGATTGTTCCTACCATGTATTAATGCACATCTTCTAAGTTACTCTGGATAAGAGCATCTGCTAAATGCTTAAAATGTAAAAATGTAAAATGCACATTTGCATGCCTAAAACAAGAAGGATACAATATAGGCTACATGAAAGGGGGTGTTACGCATGTTAGTTATAAATATATAAACCATACAATTAGCAAAACACATTTATTATAAAATGTTACTTTTATTAGTTTTGCAGAATTATTCACAACATTACTATTACCTTAACTGCCTAATATAATTTAAAGAGAACATATATAGGCCTAGCTATGTTAAGAGTGAAGGACTGTCACTGCCATACCCGCAGCGTCCAGAATGGGTTATACTACTGACAAGCGCGCCGAACTGTGGCGCGAATGTAAATGTCTCATGCTGCATGGAGAATTCTTTAATTTTTTATTTTTTTATTTTATTTCGTGCGACTGCTCGACCAAAACAAATCTCGGTCGACCAACAGCCCATCAACCAAACAAACGATCAGTCGACTAAATGGGGTCAGCCCTATTAATTTGTTTTGTATTTGCCACATTTTCTGCATATCCTTGTGTGACTAGAAAATGCTGTAGGTAGTGAGGTGTGAAGCGTTCAGAAGAGTGGCACAAATTGCACTCACTTATACTCAGACTGAAATAATTTACATAATTCATATTAGGCCACATTCCACTCATAATGGAATGGACTAAAAATAGGATTAGGTACTATGCCAAACAAACTAATGATCCAAATCATATTCACCATTGGCATGATACGGAATTATAATTGAAACCAAATAAGGAGCCAAATAAGGACTGAAATAGACCTATTTTCAGGAAAAGAAACAGAATTGCTCCTACATTTTTATTTTTATATGCATCACCTGCACATATTTTCAGTCATTGTAGTGTGAGTAATAACATTATTGTAGCGAATTCCATTATTTGTAATTTAATATAATTTACTAAAGAAAAGTTGTATTCCTTTTGAAACTATTTCAGTTAACTATTTCAATATTGCAAATGAAATCCAGTTTGTCAGATGCTGCCCTGATGGCTGGGGGACCCAAAAATAGAAAGAAAGTGTTCAATGCAGGGTTTATCCTCACTAGAAATTGTATTTTTTCCTCAAATGTACAGTTGAGTTCCTTCAGCTGCGACAAAAATAGTTTGCAAATAATTGCAGTTATGTAACATGGTATTAATTATTTGTGTGATATCCTGTACATATATTCATATATAACAGCATTTTGGTCTTGGTAATAAATATGAGTACGTCCCAAATACCTGTACCTTGTGATTGAGTGCACTTATTTTAAATAACTATATGAGTTACGCATCCAGCTTTGTGCACTATAGGCAAAATAAATCTTTCAGAGGGCTTTTTATACAACTCTGAAATCTACCTAGTGCTGCATTTTCAGCACATTGCACTCATGATTTGCAGTTTGTTCTTGGTATTAATGTCCAAAATTATGAGTGCAATGTGCTGAGGCCATTTCATCATGAGGGCACTCATGATGGATCTCGGTGCACTCAGTCATACTGTACAGGTATTCATAATTGTTATTTATTTATTCCTATTTGCAATTACCTTAAAACATAAATAAAAAGTAGGTGTCAAGAAAGAATATATCTGCATATCTATAATGTTAAGACAAAATTATAAATTGGACTACTTAAATTATGGCTGCAGTGAGTTTTACATATATTTTTCAGCTACTTCTGTAAGATATTGATCAAGTTTTATGGCAGATGACTAATCTGCTTCCCAACAAGCTATTCACGCCTTTCAAATTGTCAGAAAAATGGTTGAATCTCACATTTCCTGGCATATTTTATTTACCTGCTCTTGTTCAAATGACTCAAAGAGAACAAGGAAAATATTTAGCCAGCTTATACGATAATCATGAAAATGAAATATGATTGGTTATGAAATCATATTTTTGCCAACACAGACTCAACAAAGGGTTGTATCTAGGGCTGGATCTAGGCATAGGCAAACTAGGCACATGCCTAGTGTCTAATTACCACAGGGGGGCCAGATAGAGGGATTAAAAAATAAAAATAAATATATATAAAATATTTGTTTAAATGTCAATATTTTAAAATATTTTTGGATAAAAACTCCAATCTAAAACGTATACTATTTATTTACATTTATTCTTTTTGAAAGTCATACACAGCGTAAGCACCTTGCAATGTACGCAAAAAGTATTTCCCGTTCAGTGCAGATCATGCTTGTTATGTTAGCAGTGTCCTTTCAGCAATGAAAATTGAAGAGGAAGAAAGAAAATTATAGACAGTGGCTCTGCCAAAGTGCCCTGGCCCAGCATTGAATTTTAAGGGTTTTATTTTGAGGGCACAAAAAGCCCCTTACTAGTGCAAACACAGCTGTCATAAGGGCAAATGTATATTATATAGCGGCGCAAAGCTGTGCAAGGATGTTTGCACTGAGGTTGGTATTTTCACCCCTGTTTTATTCACACTTTTTATAGTTGGGTGGGTGGAATTGAGGCTAGGTTGGTTACTTGGGGGGCGGGTGCAAGCGCATGGGACAGTGGTATTTTAACTAAACTTTTTTTTAAATATCAATTGTTTCAGATATTTTCCGGTTTTTCTCCCAATTTAGTAGCCAATTACACCGTATATTTATTTTGATTTACCCTCCCGACATGGGTCTGCCACTCGTTTCAATGAGGCAAGCTAATTCTCAGAGGGAAGTGAACTCCGCTTCCTTCGAAAATTTGTCCACCCACATTCTCAAGACTCTTTACGTGCTTCATGGCGGACCCGAGCCGGCTCACCCTCCCCCCTCCCCCTGGGGTGGACAGCCAAATGCCACCCCCGATCGGGGCTGATGACCAGTCGGGGCTGGCGACTCAAGTAGAGATGGGTTTCAAACTGCATCCTTGACAGGCAGCGCACACCATATCAGACCAGCCAAAATATGTTGAGTTAGACCGCTACGCTATCTGCTGCCCTGGTATTTTACCATTTTAACAGATTTAAGGGGCATGGAAATTCAACCACCAAAAACCAGGGCCTACGGATCTTCAAGGTTCTACTGTATACCTCAAGATGAACATAAACACACTGCTTGATCTTCTCAATTCTGTGATAATTAATCTATTCTTTCACTGACCAATGCTCGCCTATTCATACTCAGTTGCCCTTGCTTGGATGGGAGAATCAAAATAATCCAGTTGTAAGATGGCCAGCACCAGTAGGGTGGTTTCATTCTCATTTAGGCAAGTGGAGGGAGGATCTGAATGGGAGGGATGAATATATATATTATATATATATTAATTCTATGATCTAAACATTTAGATCATAGATTCCCATTCAATTTAAACATAACTGAACTCATACAATCTCCACCTCCCTTCTGAGATCAGTGGCATGCTTTCCCAACACTCAAACCAAACAATTGATTGGGGTCTCTGAAGCAGGTGGCCCCCTCCTGGCACAAGGCAGTAGGACATCTAGCCTTTTGATCGGTCAATAAATCGGTACAGTAGAACCTTTAGAGATACAAACTGTAATAATTAATTACAGAATGACCAGACCATAACCAGAATGAACAAGCTCTTTATTGTCACTGGTGCAAAAAGGCAGGTAGTACATTGAAATGTATCACACTTTCCATTTATAAAAAAAGGGCATGTCTTAGCACTATTGTTAAAGAATGTGGGAAAACTCTACAGTTTTATTTAAAGAAGGGGCAGTAAAAAATCAGACAGTTCACACCAGTGTGTGTTTCCATTCCATTCTTACCATTGATGACGATGGACACATGGATGTGTGTGGAATATCTATAACTGGAAATTTTGAATGATGACATGACAATCTGCTTATGTTAGCTGGCTAGTAATAAACTAGTCTGTGATGCTGGGAGGGGTGGAGGGAGGCGTAGAGAGCTCTGCTCCTTTTCTTTGGCTGCTCTCAGTTGTTCCTGTTCCCTCCCACAGCTTGGGAGCCTACAGGACAGCAGTGGCCTCACACACAGGCATGCTCACCTGAGGCTGATCAGCAATCAGCTCAGGTGTTGCCTATTGTCTTTGTTGGGCCCTTTATAAAGGCACCACCTGCCTTGCATGGAGGAGAGGTTTTTGGGACATGGAAGAAGCAGTGCTGTGTTTTTGTTGTGTGTTGTGTTGTGTTGAGTGTATATTGTGTATTTAGACTTTTTCCTGGTTTGTTTTATGTTTTTGTTTATTTGACTGCCCAGGAAAGGCTAATAAAGTGGCCGTTGGCCCATTAGAACACTTTTCTTCACCCATCCACATCCACTTTTTTGCTCATCCAGTCACCACCTGGCATGATGGCCGCACCCGCCACCCTGCCACTGTAGCCAACACACACAGAAAAATATACGTGTAGGCATAAACATAAATCATGAACAACAGTCTGAGGGCCAGATTTACTGAAGAATTTGATCGCAAAAGCAGTCACAACAAGGTCGCAAAATAACTACTTCGAATTATCTCAATGGTATCTATGGGTAAAATCACTATTAGAATGTAACTTTCAGGGGTTACTTCACTATGCTCCTTTCCTTTAGATACATAGTTAAATCTGGTCATTTGTTTACCTGGGGTGAATAGTGATTTTCCCATCTGATTTACTAAAGCATGCCTTATTTGTGACTCTCATCTTTGTGTGGGAATTTTAAGAACTCAGTCACTTTTAGAAGGCAGTATTTTTAGCGCTGGGTGCTGCTATAGACTAGCTCACATTTTAGAACAGGTACACTATATGGCCAAAAGTCACTGGACACCTGATCATCACACCTCTATGAGCTTGTTGGACATCCCATTCTAAAACCATGGGCATTAACATGGAGTTGGACCCCCCTTTGCGGCTATGACAGCTGCCACTCTTCTGGGAAGGCTTTCCACAAGATTTTGGAGTGTGTCTGTGGGAATTTGTGCCCATTCAGCCAAAAGACAATCTGTGAGGTCAGGCACTGATCTTGGACGAGAAGGCCTGGCTCGCAATCAGCGTTCTAATTCCTCCCAAAGGTGTTCAATGGGGTTGAGGTCAGGGCTCTGTGCAGGCCAATCGAGTTCCTCCACACCAAACTCGTCTAACCATGTCTTTATGGACCTCGCTTTGTGCACAGGGGCACAGTCATGCTGGAACAGCAAAGGGCCTTCCCCAAACTGTTGCCACAAAGTTGGAAGCGCCCAATTGGCTAAGATGTCTTCGTGTCCTGTAGCATTAAGAATACCCTTCACTGGAACTAAGGGGCATATCCCAAACCCTGAGAAACAGCCCCAGACCATTACCCCTTCTCCACCAAACTTTACAGTAGGCACTATGCATTCCGGAAGGTAGCGTTCTCCTGGCATCCGCCAAACCCAGATTCGTCCATCAGACTGCCAGATAGTGAAGCGTGATTCATCACTCCAAAGAACACGTTTCCACTGCTCCAGAGTCCAGTGCTTTACACCACTCCAGCTGTTATCGCGCATGGTGATGTAAGGCTTGTGTGCAGCTGCTCGGCCATGGAAACCCATTCCATGAAGCTCCCGACGCACAGTTATTTTGCTGATGGTGCTTCCAGAGGCAGTTTGGTACTCTGTAGTGAGTGATGCAGCAGATGATAGGTGATTTTTACGGCTTCACCACTCGTCGGCCCCGCTCTGTGAGTTTGTGTGGTCTACCACTTCATGGCCGAGCTGTTGTTGCTCCTAAGCGCTTCCACTTCACAATAATAGCACTTACAGTTCACAAACTGACGTGTGGCAAACGTGGCATCCTATGACAGTGCCGCGTTTAAAGTCACTGAGCTCTTTACGAACAATTCTGAATTCTAAATGTTTGTCTGTGGAGATTGCATGGCTATGTGCTGGATTTTATGTACCTGTTGGCAATGGGTGTGGCTGAAACACCTGAACTTAATAATTAGTAGGGGTGTCCACTGACCTTTGGCCATATATGGTAAAGTTGCACTCAACTTTACATTTTTTGCGTCCGGATCTTTTAAAAGTACAGTTGCTTGGGTTGCAGGCATTTTGCAAAAAGTGACTTGTATTGTGCTCTCCAAGGTGCTATTCACTTTGTTCCAGTGATGAAAAACAAATAATTACAAATGTTGTTGAAAATACCCTGTTTCATGTCATCAGCTTTATTTTCAGGAACACCTGTATCTACAGACAGCTAAGTAACAGGGGGGGACTACGGAGTAACCTGGCAGTTGGGTAGAGCCTTGAAAGTATCATTTCAGAATTGTAAATATATATACTACAAAGCAAAGGTATTGTCCACCAGAACTTCTCATTTATTTTCAGATATAATATGTTTATATAACAAATATTTGTTTTATTGTAAGGACGCAGGATTTATATTGACCAAGTTCCTGGATCAGTTTTTCAGCCATATGCATAGATGTAACAAATATATAAGAGTGTGTTTAAGTAGTGTGTGTGTGTGCGTGCGTGCGTGCATGCGTTTTTGAATATAATATAATACTGTGGTTTCTTTTCCTCTCAGTGTGATGCTCAAAAACATGTTACTAAAATCAAACTGTAGTTCAGTAGTTGTACCATATGTCTCATTTATAAAATATATGCAGTGTAACAAAATGATACAGAACATGAAAACAGAAGGAAGTTTTGAAACCCCAAATTCAGGGGGCTTATGTATCAAGCATGTCAGAGTAGGACTGCTGATCTAGAATCTTATCATTACTTATAATGAAAGGTAAAACAAGTCCCAGGTTCTTTCTCAAAGAAACCACTGATCTAATGTGACTGAATTGGTCTAAACAACTGAACACTGACTGACTGCATTACTTATACTGACTGACTTGCATTACTACATCAAATCTGTGGTTTCTTCATGGAATCATGTGTTTCAGTATAATGTAAACAGGTCCCATGTTATGAACATAGTGGGCCCTATATTGGTGAATTAGGATGGTGTCGGTAACGCAGACGCAAAGCGAAGACAGTGGCGCTTTAGGGCGCGTCTAACGCAATTTCGGTAATTTCGTGATTTAGAACATTAGCGCACCTCTGGCGCAGTTGTAAAAGAGGTTGGATTAACTTTTAAAAAATGCATGTGGGTGTGATGGGGGTTTGGTTTCGTAATGGCCAATCAGAACACCTATGTTCTATCCCTTTAAATACTAGTCCCTTTAAATACTAACGCTATAGCAAATTGGCAATTTCCTGACATGACAGTTTTGCGCGGCTGCGCCAGCAGTGCTTCTCAAAACAGGAGAGCGAGGAGGTGGGGAAAAGTTGGCGCGCGAATCAGAGGGGGAAAACAAGGCGCACATTAATTTGTTATTTTCATGATTTGAGTTTATATTTTGAGACCTACATTGTATTTTTTTCCTTATTTGTAGGCTTTCCAACTTGGACAATGTTTATTTTCTTCTAAGTTAATGTGATTGTTAAATGGAAAGCAATAAATAACAAACTCACAACTGCAACTAGGCCTGTTTCATTTATGTTCGTCATGCAGTAGGCCTACATGTGTACCCTGGGTATCACAAACCACCTGGATATTAATGGAGTGGACCCCCTTCCGATTCACATAAATGATACAGATGATGCGCGCAACTGCACATGTGTGCAGACCCCAGGGAATCCACATTGCGTATAAAAATCCTGTTTAGTTCTCTGCTGGCTGTCGGGTGTAGGAAAAGTAATAAACTAATTTGCATGTTGACAAGACTGGAAGAAACTGCATGTACAGCCAAACTGATAGCCGTCTGACCAACACCGGCTACCAAACCCAGGGTATCGCTCACGGTATCGGCTTCCCATATTGCCTATGGCATTTTCTGTAGTGCAAATGGAAAGAATAAAACCCTTTCACATAAGAAAAACAATGTGCATACAAACATATATTTATTTAACAGGTGTATCTTACTGAACAGTAGCGATGGATGGCCTGCTGGCTTCAGTCTTTCATGTCCGTGCATTGAATAACTACAAGCTGTGGTGAAATCGTTTTTAGCTTAATTGATTACGTTTGCAAGTTACCCATGGATTGGACGATTTGCCTCAATGTGGGGGGGAATTCACAATATTCACAAAACATTATCATGTGATTTCAGATAACCTTATGTTCATATGTGCGCATCAGTAAAGTCACCAAATTGCACAGAGCGCCAGCGTTTGCGCTAAGAGGTGATCTAGTTGGACGCAAACGCATTATTTGACACCAAACTTGAATAGCGCTGACTGTTTTCATAGTCACACCCCCTATTGCGTTGCCCAGCCCATAGTCGCACAAATGCCTTCATCGCGCACCACGAAATTGACAAAACTTGCAATTCGCCTGCGCTAGGGCATAACGCCGCTTAGCGCTGGCACGAAAATATGGCCCAGTGTGTGATTATGGATAGCGATGGTGTGGGAACATCGGGGTGGGAATAGTGCGTGCCGGTGGGGTGAGTGGCCTTTTTTTTTTTGCTTGAGCCCCTGCCCCCCAAAATGTCTGTGCACGGCCCTGCCTGTACATTTGTTTTCTTTTTCTTGTGGTTCCCTCCCTGCTTGTGTCTGGTTTTATATGGGTGTCTCCTAGATCCATGTATCACATATCACTTCAATTTTCATTATTCATATGGAAAAGTTAAAAAAATTTGTTTAAGGTTTTAAGGTTCTGATTTTCAATATTTGTATTTTGGAAAATATAGAAAAATTGAGAGTTGGACTTTTGATACTCATGTTCGTATTTTTCTTCTTCAAAAAGTTTTGTTGCCATTGTAGACTCTACTATTATTGCGGGGAGCACAGCCTATCCGAATGAGCGCATTTCATTGTCTTGTGCAGCAGGATAATTCATATTTTTTCCATCATTTCACACCACTCTACGCTCAAAATTTTAATATGAATGAAATTCAAAATGATGGACCCTCTTACCGCAAAATTGTGAATGGGGGCGTTTCATTTCTTTGATTGCATAATTAGAACCTTATTAAATCGGACGTAAATGTGTCTGTATCTGCGAGCTAAAAATAGCTGCAACATAGCGACTATTTCCTTAGTAAATCTGGCCCTGAGTAAGTAACATTACTGTACTCAACATACTGCGGTCAAGCTATCCGCATTTTAGAAAACTATCGTAACATTTTTGTGCGCATCATTACCATGGATTACAGTAGCCCATTGAGAACTGTACATGACATGAATGACATTCAGTGTGTTTATACAATATAAATGATTATTCAAGAATCATGTAGAATTTTGATTAAAAAAACTCACAAAATCATAAACTCTCATGCATTTTCATGAATACATTTCATTATTTTTTTAGTAAACAGGGCAGTTTGCACAAGTGCAAACATATAGTCTTCCTCCTGGTCGTGTAAAGAGAAAGATCAAGTGAAAGATTGAATGCTCTTCCCCTGTTGACACTACACGATTCTCAGCAGCCTACCGTAATCGTATAGCTTGACTGCATTATGAAAGCAGTGCTAATGGTAGGCTAATCTTATCACTTTCATTGTGTTGTTTTATGAGACATGATGGCAAACAAATGTCTATAATAAATACATTTATAAAATTAAATAAATTCAAAATACATGAACATTATTTCTCCAAAGATAACAAACTGAGAAGCTGCTCAAATAAAATGGCTAGCATTGGTCATTTTAGCCAGTTTTCTAGATATTGTAGCCTATTGATAAAACTTTCTTCTCTTTATTCGGGAACTTATTTTGTCGCATCAGAGTTAAGTCAAACTTTATTAAAAGTGCATTTTTATGAAGTCTCAATACACTTTACAGAGAAGAGAAAAATAAATAAAGGAAAATAAATAAAAAATACAAATATAAAGAACAGAGATGAAAACAGCAGATAAAACCAGAGATACAGGGGGCTGGCAGATAGCGTAGCGGTCTAACGCATCCGTATTTGGCTGGTCCTGTACAAGTGGAAGCTGGCTTCCAAAATGGGAAGAAAAACTGGGAAAAATCTGTCTCCAGACTTAAACCCTATTGAAAACATGTGGCAGTCCATAAGATAAGGATCTTGAAAGTTTCTGCATGGTAGTAATAGTACAAAATCCCTCCAAATGTGCTCTCCAACATTATTAAACATTATAGAAATAAGCTCAAGCCATTATCCTTGCCAGGAAAGGCTGCACCAAATATTAAAAGCACAGGAGCCAATTATTGTGAAAGCTTTTTTTTGGAAATAAATTAATCATTTGAAAAATGTGTTATTTTGTTAGATTCCATTGAATCTTGTTGGAAAATTACAATGTTTTCTGCAGTCTTTTTGCAAAAAATTGCAGATGAGCAAAATCGCACATGGGTGTGTGCTTAGCAAAGTTTGTAGCAAAGATTTACCATCACGAGGATACAAAACCTTCCTATGTGAAACATACTCACATATCTCGTAGACCCAGGAGAATGACATCTTTGCTGTTGTTGGTGATACAAAATGCAACATTGGAATTCTCTCGATTTAGATTGCTCTTCTGACAAAACAGGGTGACTACTTTTGTTCGTTAGACCCTTACAGTGAGCAGGATGTCCACATTATAAACGATCTGTCATATTTTGGGTCTTCTAGGCTTCACTAAAGGTAAGGAGCAGCTAATCAGCTAGAGTACCCTGCCTTGAATCAGGGCATTATTCTTTTTTTTTTTTTTTGCGACATTGAGGTTGATGGGAATTCATCCATCCATCCATCCATTATCTAAGCCGCTTATTCCTGGTAAGGGTCGCGGGGGGGGGGGCTGGAGCCTATCCCAGCATGCGTTCTGGGCGAGAGGCAGGAATACACCCTGGACAGGTCACCAATCCATCGCAGGGCACACACACCATTCACTCACACACTCATACCTACGGGCAATTTAGACTCTCCAATTAGCCTAACATGCATGTCTTTGGACTGTGGGAGGAAACCGGAGTACCCGGAGGAAACCCACGCGGACACGTTGAGAACATGCAAACTCCGCACAGAAAGGCCCCCGGCCTGGATTCGAACCCGAGACCTTCTTGCTGTGAGGCGACAGCGCTATCCACTGCACCACCGTGCCGCTTGATGGGAATTGACATGCATTATTGAAAAGACGAGATTCCATCCGATCTGTGCATAAAACAAATTTTTGATAGATTTAACCGTGATATTTAAAGGAGAACATGCTATATGATGTAGATGCCCGGTGGCAGGCCAGTGACAGTTATGGGGTTATAAATGATCTGGCCCAACACTGGTTAATTTAGTTGTTAATGTTTATTAAATTATTTCAATTTATCTCTGTGAGTTCTTTCCAAGTGTCAGGAGAAGTTACAAGTCGTTCCAGCTGTCTCAGTTATAGATTGCTTGCAATATTTGCATGAGTCAGTGTGTTTTATTTCATTGAGGTTTTGCAAATGAAATCTTTATGACTTGTATATGCAAACCATATTACTGCCGATATTGATACAATTGATATTGATTGGTTATGAGTATCAATAGACTGACAAATAGATAATAAATAAATGCATTATCAATACTATATTGATAGCTAAGCAATAGGCTAGCCTGCCTACCACTAAGCTCACCTCCTCGAAATCCTCAAGAAACATATCACAATAATGATAATGTTGCTGTACTTTATGTATGCATTTATAAACCAATATCTTCAATGTACAGAAATTGAGTTTTGCTGTAGCTTGGCATATGCAGGCACTGTTAAGACAAGATTAGGTTTGTTGGGATCCTTAAGTTGCATTTTTTCTTCACATACACAATATGTCTATGTTTTATTCATAGTTTTGTCTATTCTGACATGTTTTCTGACAAAGACAGCTTCTGTGTAAAACTGAGCCAATGAGAGTCAAAATACTAAAAAAATAAAAAATTAAGGCCTTTATTGAATTTAAAAAGCACACACAGACATTTCAAGAATGTAACATTAACATATTATTTATCATTAATAATAATTAGCAGACATTTCACTATATAGAATTATAAATTAAATTCAGCATACATTATTTAAAATAAAACATAAATGAACAACCTTTTATCTGTAATTCTTTATCAGGAACTATTTTGTATCCTACTAAGGTCATATTGGACAATCAAATATAAGAGTAGCAAATGAGAGTCGTAGCAGAGATTATGCACTACATATTATGTAATATGTAATATTTTTATCCTCATAAAAAAGGACTAATCACTGCAATGGAGTGTCTATGTTGCTGAAACAGGATGTGTGGATCTCAGGATCTTGCAGTGGAAAAGAGATGAGATGATAAGAAAGAATGGAAGACAGTAGAATTACCATAATAATTGTGGCCAAGAATACACTAAATGAATTTTACTAATGTGACAGCCTGCAGCAGTATATTTTTGAGGGTAAACAGCTTGCTTCACAGCCCCAAAGACCCAATAAGACACACAATTAACTTCCTTCGGTGATTAATCTCATTAGTGTGGACTTGGCATTTTCACGCTGGGAGAGCGACTGAAGGTCTCCCTTCAGAAGTTATTTTTATTTGCTTTGAAAAGTAGGTTGAAGAGGGCAGCAGTCAACTAGAACAGATGGAGTATTGATCGACAGGGCAAGTGGCCTTCTCACTGTTAATTACACTTTCTATTGCGCTGCATTTCACTTCTTTTTTATCTATGGGAGTACTCCCATGGTTTTAAATTCTGCTGATTTCTCTTGTAAATAATGTTTTTGTATAAATAAAACTACTTTCTTTGTTTTGGCAATGGTAATGGCAATGGCATGGTAATGATATTCTTGAATAGCTTGATTGACAGACAGTTCCCCAATACTACACACATTTACTCCCTTTGAAAAGTAATTAGCATCAATATCGCCCCTTAAAGAAGGAAAAAACAACTGGCTTACATTTTTATTCTTAGATTATTCTTATAGCGTATTCATAATTCTTCAAGCAAGTTAAGGTTATTTTCCATGGCTTTTCACACGATTTTCTAATCTTCACTTTCCTTACCTGCTCAAACTACATATGTTTAAATACGAACGTCCGGTTTACGGACAACTCGTACTTACGAACGGACTGCCATAAGGCCTATTATGTGAAAAAAAATTGAGTTAAATACAATGGTTCGTAATAACGAATGCACGCACTACTTTGTGATGCTCATGAAAACATTGCGCGGTTTCAGCGGTTCGTCGGCTCAAGGAACAGAGATCACCGTCCGTTATATTAAGTCAGATCACGGTCCCATTTTTCTCTTTCTCTTACCCTAACAACGATGCCTCTAAAGCGTAAATCCGATGCAAGTGCTGGTGATGCATCAAATAAAAGGAAAACAATCACCATGGAAAGTAAAGTTGAAATAATAAAGAGATCGGAGAGAGTTGAAACGCCATCAGCCATTGGGAAAGCATTAGGCTACAGCCGGTCAACGATCGGTTTAAAAAAAACAATTTTAAAAGTCAAAGGGAGAATAATGGAGCATGTGAAAGGCCATGCCCCGATGAATGCCACGATTATTACCAAGCAACGCAGTGGTTTAATTATTGAGATGGAAAGGCTATTGATCATTTGGATAGAAGACCAAAATCAGCATAATATGCCTATTAGCCTTTCTTTAGTGTTTTTTTTACAGTACAGTACTGTATGTACATAGTTACTTTTATTATTACTGTATTATTATTATTATTACAGTATTGTTATTATTACAGTATTATTATGTACTGAATGTTATGTTTTAGATGTTTTATTGTATTTGGAAGTTTTTCTTAAGTGTTTCATATGCACAGAAAGGTCAAATAAATACTATACTAAGACATTTGACTAAGTGACGATTAATATGAACTGTATGTACCTGTTCCAACTTACATACAAATTCGACTTAAAGATAGACTTAAGAACGGATCTCGTTCATAACCTGGGGACTGCCTGTATACACAATTGTACAGGGGTTGCACTCATTTAGGTGGAAGAACAATCACTTTCTTATCCAGGAGATCAGCTTGAGACCAGCAGGGAAAATATATCATAATCCACCATTATATTACAAAAGCATACAACCTTAGCCTCCTTTCTAAAGGATATATCAAAAAATAAAAACAAACAAAACAACACGCCCCAAACACATTACAAAAGGTAAATCCACTTAATACAGCAAAATTTTACTATTCTTATTAAAATAAGAATAGTAAAATAAGACAAAACACAGGCAACTATAAATTACATAATGAGAGAAACCATACTTATGAAAAACTATTTTTAAAAGTACAAAAGTTCTTAACCATTTTTAAAAACATTTTGTCTGAAAGCTGTGTAGCATGTATTAATAATTCCTTCTATAATACAAACCTGAGATGTAGCTTATCAAATATGATTTCAATAATTGCATATTTATGTTCAGTCATTAAAATGCACTGATGTTATTATTATTACATAATTATTATTATTGATACTATTAATAATATAAGAATTATTACAATTATAGTATCGTAAATGACTCTAGATGTAATTGTATCATTATTAAACTGCTAGCGATGTAATTAGTATTTAATATGTAATATATATGCCATTTCGCAGACGCTTTTATCCAAAGCTTACAGTAGTGAATGCATACATTTTTCAGCATATGTGGTCCCAGTGGGGATTGAACCCACAACCTAAGTGTTGCCAACACCGTGCTCTACCAACTGAGCCACACAGAAAGACATTGCTACAATGTATTTTTTCTGCTAAAATCTTTTCATTTATTTTTGTTTACATACCCATAATACGTATGTGTCTAATACACTTCTGTTGGTTTTCCCCTTGCATGATAGTTTTATTGTACTGTGCTGTTAATGTCTAAGTTCTGTTGTTTAACCCCTCCCCTCTATAAAAAAGTACTATAAAAAAAAGTCTAAATGTTTATTTTAAAAAATGCTGTATTAAAATACAGTTAAAACTCAGTTGGGATCTTTAGTACTACTGATAGTATCAGTGAGATAATACTGTATGTCATCTGATTTTCCTTAAGCCATACTGCATCTCTTAATATTGGTTGGTAGTGAATTCCAGTGTAGAGGCTTTTATAGAAAATGTTGATTGGCCACATTTTGTAATGCGTTAGGATATAGTGCAGTCTCCTCTAGAGGTGGCCCTTGAAGATCTTTTGGAGCAGTCAGCTCGTAATTTTATCAATTAATTTACAGATGGGGGAACTAAGTTGTGATTCAATGATTTGTTGTGATTTTAAACATGAGACATGCATCCGAATAAGCCCTAAAGTTATCCAAGCTCATTCAATTAAATTTAGTTAGTAAAGTTTTGAAGTTACTATATTTCTTAGCCCTTTGAATATAATTCAGTCAGCATCAAATCCAGATTTTGGGGCTTTTTTCAGTGCCAAGTCTCTTCTCTTAACTGCCATAAGGTGTCATTTAGCCAAGGAAGACTGTGAATCTCATGAGTTCCATCACATCAAAAAATGTTGTTTTCTTTGTGTTGTCTCATTTCACAAAGTCTCAGATAGATACATAAAATCTAGAGTCTAGGAGAAACACTTCTGATATTCAAGTACTGACCAAAATATTCCCTTTGGTTTCAATGAATGGGGATAGCCCCAGATTTTGCCACAAATTCTGATGAAGTATTCTGTCTTTGGAAGCTATTTTCCTAGTTTGCAGTTACACTATAACATTTGTACAAGAGGGAGAAAAAGCTATTTGCAAGACAGGGTTTCACACTGACAGATGCCAAAAGGCAAATGCAAAAAATAAGGATCAACTAAAAAAAGGTTGTAATTGGGGTTCCATCACAATCACTCATAAAAAGAAAAACAAATGGATAGCTTAGCTTAATTTTGAGCCTAATGCACTTCACATTCCCTGACTAATCAAGAAAACTAAATTAAAACAAATGAAATTACAGCGGTGCAACAGTCCTGAGCTACAATCTAAGCTCAGAGTGTTAATACAGTCCAGATCCAGTTCCAAAAACATAGGCTTCACTTATGGTGGCTGGTCCAAAATGATGCTACCACTATAGTATTCAATTATGAATGATGAACACCAGTTGATTAAAATTGTCTTCTCTTGAAAGCAATATTCAGATGACATTAGTAAAATACACAACTAATTGCTGATAAATATTTATAATACAGTTGCAGCGAGATTACTGAAATAGTCTGCAGGGATAGGATTTATGCATATGGTGTTTACCATTCTTGTCATAGAATTGTATGGCAATGGACCAATCAAAATCTGTAGCAGCTTGTCTGCCACATTTACTCAGACGTTCTGAAATCTGAAAGCTAAGCCTGTGCCAAGCAAACACAAACTTTTAAGAAGCAACAAGACCCCAGCCAATGACTGCGCCCCAATACCTTTTCAACATTTCCCTTGTTCCCTTAAAAAATCATCAGAAGTAGATTTGAGTTATAATGCTCCATGGTCATGGAGCGCCATAAAAAAGTGTATGAAGCTAGAGACTCTGGTGTCACTGCTGAGTTCAAAAACATGACATACACGTATACTTGTTTCTTGCTGCCACAAAATCTTTGTGTACTAGCATGAATTGTTGTTGGATATGTTAAATCGTTTATGTCATTTGACTTGGTCCGCTACTGTCTTGCCAGGTCTCTCTTGCAAAATAAATTATTAATCTTAAGAGACCTGGTTTAGGGCGGCACGGTGGTGCAGTGGATAGCACTGTTGCCTCACAGCAAGAAGGTCTCGGGTTCGAATCCAGGCCGGGGGCCTTTCTGTGTGGAGTTTGCATGTTCTCCCCATGTCCGCGTGGGTTTCCTCCGGGTACTCCGGTTTCCCACAGTCCAAAGACATGCACGTTAGCCTAATTGGAGAGTCTAAATTGCCCGTAGGTATGAGTGTGTGAGTGAATGGTGTGTGTGCCCTGTGATGGATTGGCGACCTGTCCAGGGTTTATTCCTGCCTCTCGCCCCTATGCATGCTGGGATAGGCTCCAGCCCCTCCCCACGACCCCGACCAGGAATAAGCGGCTTAGACAATGAGATGAGATGAGATGAGACCTGGTTTAAAAAAGTCGATCAATAAAGACAGCGAGGAAAAGAGCACATCGCTAGGGTGGGAGGAGGTAGGGCACCCTGCACACTCCTGCGTCGCCTGACGCAATGCTGATAAGTTATAACATCAATCAAAGGCATTGTGGTCCATGACGTTACAGAACACTGAAAAAGTCCTCTGCAAAGGACTCTTCCACAAAGGATACACATGCCCACTTTGCATTGCTCAGCATGGTAGCAGTGAAAATTGGTCAACCAAGGGCTGTTGTATAATTGCCCTTATATTTGCCTCGCTTCATGTTGCACTAGTTCAGTAATTAGTACAACTTAAAAGAGTACAACGTAAGGCATGAACTTAAAAATGAGAAAATGTCTACTTTATTTCCGAATAAAAAAATGTGAAGCACAAGTTGTTGTTTTTTGCATTGCGCACCTACTGACGTGGATAAAGAAACAAGAATTCCGTTTTTCAAATGGCTTTCATTTTGTGAATCGTGAAATGTAGACATCATTTCTTAAATTCATAATTTATTATGTGCTGGACATCACTATTTAAGCATACTGTATGTACTACAATACTGAGAAATATTGAAAAGGGACTTTATTTGTTTCTGTAGCCTGTATATAATGCGACCAGAGGTCCGGTCATATAGTTAAGCAGCAATTTTGAACATACGTATTGGATAAATGTCATCGCTTATCGATGCACGTAATGCAGGGTCCCATTTCCTCTCGCCGTATCTGTGTTCTGCTTTTTTCCTTGTGTCCTCTACCTTTGTCTCCTCGCCTCGTTTCCTGCTGAGCCTTCATGAAAAGACGAGAAGAAGGCTGCATACAACACTTAAATACATCAGCAGATAGATTACTGATTAAAATCGTCAATCGACAAAGTCCATTTGCCTGGCTGTCTGACAGCAGAACAGGCTGCAATGCCCCATGGGAGCTTTCTGCATGGTTATAATTCCCCATCAGGAAAATAAGTAATACGGGCTCTATTTTGAAGACAAAAAAAAGCTTCTTGCTAGCTCAAATGTAGCTGTTGCAAGTGCAGATTGATATTTTGCATGTGTGGGTGTCTGTGGGAGCGGTGCAGCGAGGCACAATGATGTTTGTACTTATTTCTGTGTTTTCATCCATGTTCGTTTAGTGCTTGCCCTGGGGCTGAGTTGGGAGTGCAAACCACTAACCTGTATAACTGTACCCAGCCTTTCAGTCTGGAGTTGAAATTAAAGTCCCTACTGGCTGGTGGTAGTAATTGGATAGAATGGATTTCCCCATAGGTATTCTTATTAATTTAGGACGAAAAAGGAAAAATATATTTAAACATATATATAAAAAACATGTTTAAGGTCACATTTTGGGCTTTATTCCTCAATAACATCTTTAATTTTTTTTATATATATATTTTTTCTATTTGTTTCCGATTTTTTCTCCCAATTCGGTAATCATTTACCAGTGGCGAACTGTGACTATTGGACATACGCCTTCAGTGAGACCAAAAATCCTACAATTTCATCATAAAAATAACAGAAACAGAATCCCTTGTACCCGATATTAGCCTACATTGTCACTCACATCACTAACCTTAGGAAGGGCAGTGATTTTTGATTACTTGGGGGGGAAAAAACATGTTGAATTAAAACTGCAAAGACTGCCCTGCCTTCCTCCCTCTGAGGACCATGTAACATCTTCTGATATTGTATTTTAAACTGAACATTTTTTATTTTACACCGTATAATGTAGGCCATACTACCACAACAAAAACGAGTGTGCTGTAGGCCTATGTAGATTGGTCATCAATCAATATGTCAATCAATTGTGTTCATCAAATCAATCGGTCACAAAGTGCTCTCATGTGGCTTTTGCGCAGCACCATGGCGACGTTCATAAAGTCTCTCCGACAAGTTTCGCCAGTGCATTGAGAAAAACGTGAGCTTGGTTCCAACCAGATCAAGTTCTAAATTCAGTCATTTGTGAATTAGGCTAGATAAAACATGTGTATATGCCTGACGTACGAATCTTTATTTATGGGTGCAAGCATTTGATGAATCATAAAAACACAACGGAGTGAATGAGGCGTTTCAGAATTTCCCTATTCTGTCTCACCTTCTCATTGTGTGCTAGCGTTTCTCTTCGGTGCTGCTCACTTAACTGGACATCCATTATTGTGTCTCCAAATGTTTTCAGTCGGATGATGGATTGCAGCTGTACATTGGTAACGCAGGGCTGCTTTCGTTAAGCAGCTATGGTTGTTGAAACCAGCACTGGCCCATGGCCCCTTCTCCGTGCTGAATAACACAGTCCCAGCAGTACAGTCTGTTCGTTTGCAGGCTCCCAGCTAGCCATGGATAGCGATTTTAATTGCTAACTTGGAAATGTCTCTGAAATGACTTGCTGGCTTGCACGAGTCTTGGTAAATCTGGCGTTGGCCCTCCTCAAGACCCAGCCTTGAAAAGGTGATGCTAACAAGTTAGCAATACAGTCCCCCTCATTGTTAGGTCGTCTGTCACAGCTAGTTAGCTAGCTAACTTTAGCTATCGATACTGATAGTGACACTAATGTCAGTTCAAACCGCTTTATCGTAAAAAAAAAAAAAAAAAAAAGGCGTTTTGGATGTGGTTTACATTGACTCAATTAATGGTATATATATATATATTATATGCTCGGAAGTGGCAGTACTGAAAAAAGTATTGAAAAAATGTCCCACCCACAACAAATCAAAATAAGATTGGCTAATCCACCTGTCATTCCTTAAATCTGCCCTAATGCACTTTAATGCTGAAGGTGACACAGTTACTGTAGTTAGGTTGTTCTACACAGAGACGACCAAAAGAAAAAAGCTGATTGCCCCTTTTTTCTTTTCACTTAAAATGAACTCTGTTTTCCGAAACAAAATAAATCACGAGATGAGACATATTGATGACAGATATATTGTTTAACATTAAAGGAATAAAAAACAAATACAATATATTGCGATTTAATGGATTTTACATTTTTAATTGTATTATTTTTTCTTAGGCCTTCAGTGAAGGCTTAGAATGCCTGAACTGTTCCCCACTGCCAATTACACCCTCTATTTATTTTGATTTACCCTCCCCACACAAGTCCACCGCTCGTCTCTATGAGGCAAGCTAATTCTCAGAGGGCAGTGAACTCTGCTTCCTTTGAGACGGAATTGACCCTTCGCTAAACTATGCCCCGAAACGCAGACTGGCCAATCACAGCGCAGCATAGGACAGGCTCCGACAGAGGTCCGACAGTTTATGGCGGCACTCCGTTGACTCTGACGGAAAAGTTTGAGATTTTCGAGCTGGTTTTGTGGACTTTTAGCTAGTTATGGTTAAACGTTGTGCCTGGGGCACTTGTAACAGTGACACTCGTTACTCAGAGAGGTTGGAAGGAGATATACGTTTTTTTCCCTTTCCAAAACCAAAATCAAATCCTGAAAAGTGTTAGCCAGCTAAGCTAACGTGGCTACGGTCTGGATATACAGCTCCGGGTTGCAACGTTGGTAAAGTTAGACTAAATGTTAGCTTTGTTATTCGTGATCCAGCCAGGTTGCTAACGTTAAGATGTTACAATCAAGCTCTAGAAAACCAAGTGGGTAACATTACCTTGATGTCAAAATGTAATACTATTTTTTCATTACTATTTCAGCACTTTGTCAATGAGAAGCCCAGTCCCGAGTACCCAAATCTTGTGGAGGACTGGGCTGACACACTGCTGATATTTTTTGCTTTACAGAGGTCCAGGGTATGGATAAGTCCGATGAGATGGGCGCAGAAACCTGTGGAGCTAACCAGAGTAATGTCGTTACAGCACACTATAGGCTACTAATGTTACGTTAGTTAGCTAATGCTAGCTAACTTACTACTGAATGTAACGTTATGTAGGCCTACTGCTTTTGCTTTTTAATGATTGTAATAGTGAATAGAGACCTACCCAGCTTTACAGGAACAGTGTTGCTCCTTAATGTCGTTGTCCTCTGTCTCAATCGCCAGGTGATGCGGTGGTTCACTTTTGCTCTGTGATCTGTAGGCTTTCGCTTCTACATTATGTCATTTTGTTGCTGAGTCAGTGTGATATCTTGAATATAACCTTCAAATGCATATTGTAGACCCTTCTGTCTGCTTCTATCTGAAATCGCTTTTTCTATTTTCCAAAAATTGGACAATATTTCTCCAGGGACTGCAGTTAGCGACAGTGGGAGCGCCATGCTGGCTCCGAAAGCTTGACGGACTTAGCAACAGTAACTAAGGGGGTCGTGGTTTAGCGAAGGATCAATTCGCCCACCCACGTTCTGGAGACTCCTTTACGTGCTTCACAGCGGATCCGAGCTGGCTTACCCATCCCCCTTCCCCTAGGGCGGACAGACGATCGGGGATGATGACCAGGGCTAGTCTGGTAGAGACAGGTTTTGATCCACATCCCTGACAGACAGTGCACATCATATCGGACCAGGCAAAATATGCGTTAGACCGCCACGCTATCCGCCGCCCCCAACATTTTTTATTCTAAGTGTAAGGAAAGGATTTTATTCTAAACATAAGGAAATTCTGGTCTTCTTTTAATTTTTGAAATGAGGAAATATATATTTTAGACAATTGTTTATTCGCAATACAAGGTTGTCCAGGAATCAGTTCTTTCTGCTGGTTGTAGGTTGACCCACATCAGTGGGTTGAACTGCAGCAAACACAGAACGCTTCCTTGGGAAGAGAAATGCTCAGTGATTTGACAGGCTACAATCACTGACCTGATAAGTGTACAAAGTTGAAATAAGTATGGCCTTAACAAACATCATTAAAGTATGTATTTCATTATGTTAATGTCCTATGGAATGGCTGGGCTATGTGAATAGTATCATAGAGCTAGAAAAAATCACTGAGTTGAGTGAAACACATTTCTTGGTAGGTAACATGGGACACTTTCAAATTAGTTAATGTTAGCAATGTTACCTGATTTGTCACAGTATGATTAAAAAGGAGCATGAAGCATGATCACAAAGGGTGGCTAATAAAAAAATAGCAATTTCCTTATTTCTCCACTAGAGGCAGACTCTCTGCACTTGTGCAGAATGATCAAATGGACACAGAAAGTCTTTCAATTTACTTAAACTGTAAACAATTCATTTTTTACCTCAATTTTATAATTTTTTTCTCCCAGGGCTAATTGTACCCTCTTATAGTTCAATTATCCTCCCCACCCCCTCTCTCTCATACTGCGAGTATGCTGCCACAACTCTGGGACTGGCAGTGATAAAGCTGTCAAACCGCCTTCTCCGAGATGAAACTCACCAAGCCGTTGACCGTAGCTCACACACTGACCCACTTGCATATGGCGAACTTATGACGACTTCCCTCCCCCCTTCCCCTGGAGGCGGACAGCCAATCACCGCCCCCACATGGGACTCTTGGCTAGACTCCTGCTGGGTTCGAACCCAGGCTGCAGAGGGCAACCTGCGTCCCAACTGTAAACAATTCTGTAATATTTTAAAACCGCTCCCTCATTTAACAGTACCTACAATTATGCGTTATGGAATAAGCTGCCGTTAAATAAACCAAATATGTCACAGGTGACCTCTGAGAGACAGTTATAAATCTATGATATAAGTATTGTCACACTTCAGTATAACTGAGCCCATACAAGCTCCACCTCCCACTGGTTACTGGTTTCTGACATATGTTGTATGTGAAATTCACATTGTCTTTCTCTTACCTGTTGGTGTTATTATGTGTGACAGAAGTTTCATAACTTAATGATGGCAGTTATGTGAACCATAAAGGGGTTGATTCTATTCATGTACAGATGGATTGCAATGCAAAATGCTACATAGTTTGCCAATTAACCCCAGTCTACATTAATTTGGACACTGAAGTAACGTTAACATTAACATTAACGGTAACTATCAACACAGGTGGGGGTGGTCTTGAATTCCACCGTTTTCACCTAAGTTTTGTGCTGCTTGTTTTCTGCCAGAATGTTGCTTCATCCTTTCCTGCTCTCTAGCAATGGTGGATAATAGCTTTTGAGAGAGCTCTCTGGTTGTGGCCACTAACCTACAATATCTCCGCCTTGATGGCAGCCCAGTATTGGATAGTTTCTGAATCGTGGTGCTAATGCGCCGTTTCGTAAATGATGTACAAAAATTCTATTAACTCGTGGTATAACAGGGAATATGGTCATGGCTGGAACACAAACTGACCAATAGAAAATAATCAACATCCTCTCAACCAATCAGAATGGAGTATTTAACCAAGCCATTGTATAATGTAAAATGCAGTATGTCATCCCTGCTTGGATAAATCTAGGAATTATTAGCTAGCTATTACGTTAGCTGCCATACCACACTCTAGTTGTGAATGGAAAAATCTCTCTCGTTTGAGTCCCGACTAGAGTGTACGTTATGATATACTGTACAGTCAGAACACTAGTCGCTAACACCACCTGCGGGCACCCGTCAGAGCTTCACTGCTACACAGTCCCATTCTTCTTCTTTTCGTGTCCAAACATGAATATCCATGTAGAAAATAAATAACGTTAATCTTTGGGCTACATACAACGTAGTGATCGCATTTTCAAAGATGTGGAGATTTATTGAGGGTGCAAGTCCACCCCCCACTAAAAAGGCTAAAACCAAAGAAGATCAGCTAAAAAGAGCAGAGATCACACTTTCCAGGAAAATTGGAAGGTGAATAGACCAAGGACAAGTAACTTTTAGGAAGGACAAGTATCTTTTCTAAGATACTTGCCCTTTGACAAGTATGACTTTTACCCTAATCTGGGCCCCTGGTGCCTCTCACAGTGACCCTGTGGGTCAGTGCTTCTCACAGTGTCCCTGCGGGTCAGTGCCTCTCACAGTGCCTCTCACAGTGTCCCTGCGGGTCAGTGCCTCTCACAGTGACCCTGCGGGTCAGTGCCTCTCACAGTGTCCCTGCGGGTCAGTGCCTCTCACAGTGTCCCTGTGGGTCAGTGCCTCTCACAGTGCCTCTCACAGTGTCCCTGCGGGTCAGTGCCTCTCACAGTGTCCCTGTGGGTCAGTGCCTCTCACAGTGTCCCTGCGGGTCAATGCCTCTCACAGTGTCCCTGCGGGTCAGTGCCTCTCACAGTGCCTCTCACAGTGTCCCTGCGGGTCAGTGCCTCTCACAGTGTCCCTGCGGGTCAGTGCCTCTCACAGTGCCTCTCACAGTGTCCCTGCAGGTCAGTGCCTCTCACAGTGACCCTGCGGGTCAGTGCCTCTCACAGTGTCCCTGCGGGTCAGTGCCTCTCACAGTGTCCCTGTGGGTCAGTGCCTCTCACAGTGTCCCTGCGGGTCAATGCCTCTCACAGTGTCCCTGCGGGTCAGTGCCTCACAGTGCCTCTCACAGTGTCCCTGCGGGTCAGTGCCTCTCACAGTGTCCCTGCGGGTCAGTGCCTCTCACAGTGCCTCTCACAGTGTCCCTGCAGGTCAGTGCCTCTCACAGTGACCCTGCGGGTCAGTGCCTCTCACAGTAACCCTGTGGGTCAGTGCCTCTCACAGTGTCCCTGCGGGTCAGTGCCTCTCACAGTGCCTCTCACAGTGTCCCTGCGGGTCAGTGCCTCTCACAGTGTCCCTGCGGGTCAGTGCCTCTCACAGTGTCCCTGCGGGTCAGTGCCTCTCACAGTAACCCTGCGGGTCAGTGCCTCTCACAGTGTCCCTGCGGGTCAGTGCCTCTCACAGTGTCCCTGTGGGTCAGTGCCTCTCACAGTGCCTCTCACAGTGTCCCTGCGGGTCAGTGCCTCTCACAGTGTCCCTGTGGGTCAGTGCCTCTCACAGTGTCCCTGTGGGTCAATGCCTCTCACAGTGTCCCTGCGGGTCAGTGCCTCTCACAGTGCCTCTCACAGTGTCCCTGCGGGTCAGTGCCTCTCACAGTGTCCCTGCGGGTCAGTGCCTCTCACAGTGCCTCTCACAGTGTCCCTGTGGGTCAGTGCCTCTCACAGTGTCCCTGCGGGTCAGTGCCTCTCACATGTTTCTATTAATAGCTCTCAGTGTTCAGCTGAGAGGTGATGTTTCCATGTTACCAGTATTTGAACTGCTACCTAGGGGTTTGCCACTCAATATACTTAATCTAATAAATGCCATAAAAATGAATGATTGGTCTCACTCATCAAGGTAAATCACATTGGTCTTTCTCACCACTCATTTCATTGGTGTTAATACAGTTTGGTATACATATGGAAAATATGTGAAATATATAATAATGATATGGCATATGTGTTTATGTGTTTTGAGGTCATGATAATTTGAGTAAAATGTGCTGCATTTAAAAAAAGCTACATTTTATTTCGAGATTTACCACGTGGCTACAAACCTAGGAGTAGGAAAGAGGGCTATAGGCTTATGGGGCACTGGGACTCCTTTTGGAACATGGGTGACTTACATACAAGTATGACGGGATACACCTGAGTGGGAGGGGTACAGCTGCATTGGGCTAGCATATGCTTAGGGTAGTGGAGGAGTATTTCAACTAGGGGCGGTGCAGATATCAGGGCAGAGTATAATAACACCTATGAGGGTATCATAAATACAAAACATTTAGAGCATAATGTTAATAAAGGTGGTTTGGCACAGTAGGAGTGGGAGAGAATAAATGTATGAGTAATACTTTGAGGTTCCTTTGTTTAAATGCTAGAAGCATAAAAAAATAATTTTTGGATGGGAGGCTGTCATGTTTAATGGGGGTTTAATGAGAAGGGCCTTAATATACCACCAGCTTCAGACAGCAACATGAATACTATGCTCTATGGTAACATAAAACAAGCCTGTGTGGATGGAGAGACATTACCCCTCTATTAATTGGGTAGTAATGTCAGGTCAGGGGAAATATGAAGTTTTAGATGTGATTATTTACTGTTTTTTGGTGCAGTGTGTTAGTGGTTCTCTGGTACTGGTACTGGTTTTGTGCAATAATCTTGACCAAATGTTTAGCTCAGAGGCAATGGAACCACTAGGGACAAGTGATCATAGTGCAGTCACTTTTGATATTTTTGGGGAAAGTTAAGACCACCTCCTCTAGAACTGACTTTAATATAATGAGAGAAAATGTAATGATATAGATTGGGTAAAACTTCTAGATTCCAAAACTGTGAATGAAAAATTGACTACATTTAAAATGGTTATTTTTGATTCACAGTGTAAATTCATCCCAAAATTAAGAAGAAATAAGATGAAAAAGCAGTCTTCACAGTGGATGAGTAAATCTTTACAGGAGATTATGAGACAAAACGACTGTATATATACTTAAACAAAATCCAGAAAGGGCAGAAACATGGCAGATGGCATTCAATATGGCTAAATGTAAAGTTATGCATGTGTGGAAAAAAAGATATAAGACAAGGAGAGAAATTTGAATGTCTTCAATTTGAAAAAGACTTAGGAGCTGTAGTTGAGCAAATGCTATCTGTAGCGGGTGTGCTCTGGTACGTGAGCGTCCATAACAGAAAGTGACGTGTATAAGAGTGTGATTAGTTCCCAGAGTTGGAGACTTGAGTCTTTAGCTCAGCGAGCTTAATCGCTCTCTTGTCGCGTCGGAGATCCCTCGGTTCGAAACTCGCTGCGGGCAGAACCAACACCGTCACATTGGTGCCGTGACCCGGATAAGACAACTGATGGCAATCGGTTGGGCCGTGGTTGCTGCCGCAGGAGTTTCGAGGGGGAGAATGTAGCGGGTGTGCTCTGGTACGTGAGCGTCCGCTACAGAAAGTGACGTGTATAAGACTGTGATTAGTTCCCAGAGTTGGAGACTTGAGTCTTTAGCTCGGCGAGCTTAATCGTTCTCTTGTCGCGTCGAGATCCTTCGGTTCGAAACTCGCTGCGGGCAGAACCAACTACGTTACATATCCACATCTAAACAGTGTGCTGTAGCAGTGAACAGACCAACAGGATGCTGGGATATATAGCAAATGTATTGAGTATTTGAGTATAAATCAAAACAGGTTATATTAATGTTATAAACTGTCTTTGTCAGACCTCACTTAGAGTACTGTATGCAGTTCTTGGCACCACACTACAAGAAAGATATAGAAGCTCAAAAAGTGCTTCTATAGGGCAACTGAATTGGTACCTGGTATGAAAGTTAAAAGTTATGATGAAAGACTTAAGATGCTTAAGGGGGGATTTCATTGAGGTTTTTAAATTCCTAAAAGGGATTAACAAAGTGAACTAACAAATATTTTTTTAGATAAGTTGATCAGCAGAACATGAGGGCACAGGTGGAAATGAGTTAAAGGCAAATTCCGAATGGATATCAGGCACGGAGAGTTGTCAATGCCTGGAACAGCTTGCCAAGTCAGATAGTTGCAAACTATGGGAAACACTTGGGCTATTCAAGTTCAGGCTAGATGCAGTACTAGATACTCTTTAGATTAGGACATGACGAGCCTAGATGGGCCGAACGGCCTGTTCTTGTCCGTATGTATTCTTATGTTCGTCTTATGTTCTTTGACGGGTTTTCTATATAGCTTGATTTTAATACAAATTCCACTTTGTTTTAGTTTCTCTTTCACAGTTACAGTGAATGGAAATTGCTCTGTCACAACAGCAATGTTCAAATGTCAAGTTTTCATGGATTTGATTATGCCATTTATAAATATCTATTTAATGTAATAATTGAAATGGATGTATGTAATGTAGATATAAAGAACTATATTATAAAATTGTCCCATTTCTTTTCACTCTCTCTCACAGTTGGGGGGTTGTGGGATCCTGGGAGTGGGGGTGTGGCTGTCAGTGACCCAGGGAAACTTTGCCACCCTGTCCTCCTCCTTGCCCTCCCTTTCCGCTGCCAATCTCCTTATAACTGTGGGTGCCATCGTCATGGTGATTGGTTGCCTGGGCTGCATGGGTGCAATCAAGGAAAGTCGCCCCCTGCTGTTGAGCGTAAGTGTTCTCAAACTTCATCCCCACACATTTACCCCTTTTAATAAACACATTTGCAGGGAGTTTACTACTACTACTACTAATAATAATAATAATAAAAATAATAATAAACTTTATTTGTATAGCACCTTCATGCATTTCATCAGCCCAAAGTATTTGCTACACATTCAAATTAGGTAATAAAAGTGAAAGAGTAGGATTGCACTGAACAAAATGAATACCCCAATGTCTATAGTATGAATAATAAAACACATAATTAACACAATAATATAATAGAATAACAACAATAAAAATGCTATAACAGGCAATTATGTCTGTATTCTGGCAAAATGAGGGGAGAAAGGAAACAGTACAGAGATGAAGGAATTAATCAAATAGATGAAATGGAGGTAAAGCTGTACAGTACAAGAGTAAATACAGTACTGTCAGTAAAGACATACAGTACTGTGCAAAAGTCTTAGGCCACCCAAGACAATTATGTTTAAAGCTATTTATCTGGGCATTAAATGTTTATTTGCTTGGGAAAACACTATATAACCTTGTAATAAATACAAATGAACATTAATACAAATGTACAAAATTCTTGTGTTATTGATATCTTGTGAGATGGCTAGAAGAACACAGGTTTTGTTCCAAAACCTCTCCTCCAGGCACTCTAGCCATTCCATGTATTTTGTTTAGTTTGACATAAAATCAATAGAGTCAAAATTTGAAATGTCTGGTTGAAAAAGATGTCAGTATGTCAGAAGAGAAGTCTGCAGCCTTCTATGAAGCACGGTGGTGGCTCTGTCATGGTCTGGGGTGCATTTCAGGCAACAGTGTAGGGCAGGGGTCTTCAACTCCAGGCCTCGAGGTCCGCTGTGTCTGCAGGTATTTGCTCCAACCACGCACTACACCACCTGATTTAGAATAATTAGTTTACCTCCTTGGTCCAGGAGGCGAGCTAATTAGTGAAATCAGGTGGTGTAGTGCGTGGTTGGAGCAAATACCTGCAGACACAGCGGACCTCGAGGCCTGGAGTTGAAGACCCCTGGTGTAGGGGATCTGGCCAAAAATGGATGGACACACATTCAAGTTTACTGTAGCCTGGTACTGGGCTTCTTTCTAGTCCAGCCTCTCACTCACAACATGCAGTCTTTCTCTCAGGACAGTGAGCTCTTAATTTTTTCATTGTTCAATCAGGAGTGCTGCAGGGATAATTGCAATGCCAGAATCGTCTTTTCTTGTTCTATAGAAAGGTTCTTCAGACTAAAAAAAACCTTCTTGTAATCCCGCCAGCTCATCAAGCTAGAGTACTGTTGCTTGTTCCCTTAGTTGGGTCTTTACCTCTTCCAGCTGTCTTTACACTGAAGGATCTGGGACTTCTTCTCACTGGCTTGTGAATGCTGCATTTCATCCCTCAGATCTTGAACCTCCTGGAGTGTCATCTGTCCTCAACGATGGACGCATGCCTCTGGTTCTTCACCAGGTCTTCCTTCTGGTCATCACAACACCTCTCTAGGTTTTGAATCTCTTCCTCTTGGCCCTTTATTAAAGTTTGTGCCTCTCCTAAATCTGCTTCTAAACCAGCACATATCTCAGCCATTTTGGCCTCACTTCTACGCAGATTTTGGGGCCTACCTGGGTTCTTTTTGCCCTTTTCCCTAGGGGGCGCCACTGAGCAGGCGTGGCCATTTTTGTTTTGGACTACATTCTCTTGTGGTCCTTCCTTTGGACTCTTCTTTCAGGGCACAATCACTTAGTTGATGACCATATTCCAGGCAGTACATACAGAAACTTGACTTCTGGACTGCCTGGATATTAATCAACATGTCACCTTCCCCACCCATAACAAAGGACACACACTCAAGTTTTCTCCACCGGCCTGACTCCCCTCAGTCTCACTGACGTACTACTCCCCATCTCCAATCACAAAGCTGTCCTGTTTGAGGTCCCTGCCCAAACTTTCAATGAAAAAGCCCAATGTACAATTACACTCCGAAACATAAAAAACATAAATAATGCTGACCTCATCAACCTGATCAGCACCTGCCCCTCCCCCGACACTCACGCATCTACTGACGACCTGGTCAAACACTACAATACCTGTCTCTCCACCTCCCTGGAAGCCCTAGCCCCTCTCAAGTCACGCACTGTTTCATTCTCCTACTCTACCCCCGGTACACCCCTGAACTTTGCCGTTTGGAGCGGTTCCTTAAAAAAACTGGCCTAACGGTTCACTCCCAAGCATACTCAGAACACGAAACTCTCTATAAAAATACCCTCTCAGCGGCCAGAAGCTCCCACTACTCTAACATCATCAATAGTGATAGAGGCAATTCTAAGACCTTTTTTTCCACTGTTAAACACTTGCCTGAACCATTGAACAACTCCCCCGACGACATTTCCCTGAACTGTGCAACAACTTTCAGAGTTTTTACAGACCATAATTGACAATATTCATCAAGAGCTACTTCTGTCACACACCCCCAACGCCGTTCCCACCTGGATGAACATCCCCAGTGACCTGCCATTTAAAAACAGTCTTTCTGCCTTCACACCTGTGTTTGAATCATCTGTAATCAAGGTCATCAGTGCATCCAAATCGTCCACCTGTAAACTGGACCCTCTGCCCACCATTCTGGTTAAAGCTGCCCTACCTGCCCTCTCCCCACTGCTAACACGGACAATTAATTAATCTCTTCCCACTCTCCCTTAAAACGGCTGCTATCACACCAATACTCAAAAAGCCCAGCGCAGATCACAACAACCTCAACAATTTCTGCCCCATCTCTAACCTTCCACTCCTCTCCAAAGTCCTTGAATGTGTGGTAGCAGCCCAGCTCCAATCCCACCTGACCAATAACCACCTCCTTGAGCCGTTCCAGTCTGGATTCAGACCAAAACACAGCACAGAGACCACCCTCATCAAGATTACCAACGACCTCCTCCGTGCTGCCGATTCTCATCCTCCTTGACCTCCTTTGATACTGTTTCCCACCTGCTGCTCCTGGACCGCCTGACCTACCTGGGGGTCATTGGGTCTGTGCTAGCCTGGTTGAAATCTTACCTCACTGGGAGACAACAGTTTGTCCAACTTAAACATCATCAGTCCAGGCTGGCTGCAGTTACACAAGGTGCTCGATCCACTTCTATTCATCATCCATCTCCTCCCCCTTGGCCCAATCATGCATCACCACCACATAAAATTCCACTGTTACACTGAAGACACTCAGCTATACATCTCATCCAAGCCCACCGCCCCTCTGCCCCTGACCTCCGTCATCAGTTGCCTCCATGATATCAAGACCTGGATGGCCACTAACTTTCTAAAATTAAACAGCAATAAAACGGAAGTCATGCTCATTGGTTCAAAATCCACACTCTACAAAGCACCAAATGTCTTCACACCCATTGATGGCTACCCTGTCCCCCTGTCAACAGTAGTAAAAAGCCTTGGCGTCACCTTGGACAACATCCTATCCTTTGAATCCCACTAAAAGAATATCACACGCACTGCATTTTTTCACCTCCGTAACATCTCCCGACTCCGTCCATCACTCTCCCACTCCAGTGCTGAAATTCTGATCCATGCTTTCGTCACCTCCCGTTTGGACTACTGTAATGGAATACTCTCAGGACTACCCACTCTTATTAGGCTACACTGGTTACCGGTCCAATACCGCATAGATTTCAAGATTCTTCTGCTCACATATAAAGCCCTACACTGCCTTGCATCCCCCTACCTCTCCGATCTCCTACAGGAATACACCCCAACCCGCACTCTGCGTTCATCCTCAGCTGGCCTCCTCTCCATCCCACCAACCCGACTCAGAACAATGGGCGCTCAAGCATTCAGCTCCGCCGCCCCCAGACTCTGGAACTCCCTGCACACATCAGACATGCAGAGACACTATCCTCCTTCAAAACACTTATCAAAACCCACCTATTCACCATGGCCTACCACTGACACTTCTCCCCTGTTTCCCCAGTGTAAACTGTCTCCCATTGTAAAATGTTTTATGTCGTTCATGTGTTGATGTCATCCTTGTGTTAGATCTGTTTGCATGTATTTAAAAAAAATTCTTTTCTTTTTTTCTTATTTGTTTTTAAATTATTATTATTATTGTCGTGGAAATTCAAACTCAGCAGGATCAGAGAGAATTCCTTTAAACAGTATTAAAGCTTTAATTACGAGCAGCTGCACGGAGACCCGTGTCACGCAGGACAGCGAACCTCCCGCCTTCAAATTCAAATGGATATTTATATCCAACACAACGGAAGGGGAGGGAACAATCACAAGGGGGAAGTAACAGGGCGTTAACTTACAGGTAAATGGAGCTATGGGCTAACATGAAGATATAACAGGTTGTTAGAACAGCCCTCCCAGGGTCTTAAACCAATGGGAAGGAGGTTTCCTGCCGTGGGAACGAACAACTGTTCCTTTGAAGTTGTGGTGCGAAAAGCCTTTTGTCTCTGACTTCTGTGGCGCTGCAGCGTCACACTGAATTAATTAGTGTCTACTGTCCACCTCTGTGGATGTGGTCTAGCATCCCAACTCGATACAAATTTCTTCCTCCACAATCCCCCCTTTTGTGCTATTTCTTACAATCTGCACAAACTTTACCTTACATTTGTATAGACACTTCCTTACATTGGTGTCTAGAGCTTTTGACCCTCATCTCTGGGGGATATGGTTTTGTATATAGAGCTGGAAATAGCCAATAGCTTTTGTGGGAGAGCTCTTTTTTTTTTTCTATCCACCTATTTGAGGGAGACACTTACAACTCAGTGTGAGGTTACCCGCTATCATGGGAGATTGCTACACCTCTCACATGGGGCTGAATTAGTTTGCTGTTCTAAACAGCCAGGCCCTCACAGGTCTACCCATTTTTGCCAATTGTATGTTTGCCTAACAAACATACTCAACAACCTGATCCATTTACAGCCTGTTTTACCTTCATGGCTAACATTAACAACATAAATGATATATCTATAACATTAACAGTGTGTTTTGGTGTGTGTATTCTTTGTTACTTCTTTTCTTGCGATCTTCACTGGAACCTCTAGGTCCAGATTCAGCGGCTTCGTACTTTTTTCCTGGGAGGCGAGAGGTTATCTAGCACGTGCCCTCCTCAGTACTCAACTTCGACTTCCCTTTTGTCTGGGAAGGGATGGGCCACGCAGGCCAAGAAACAGGAACAAAACGGTGCTGCATCTGGAGGGGACTTCCCTTCATCGTGTAGTGGTTCCAGGTGGGCTGGCTTTTGCACTTTACTGCTGGGTCCCAGTCGCTTGGCTTCGGGGAGTGCCGGGTTAAGTCATCCTGGCCGTCTGGAGTCATCCTGGCCATCTGGATCTCCTCCACCTGTTACTGTAGAACCCCTATGCAATTTGTTAGCATCACACAATACCTTATCCTTGCATCATCCATCAGATGCATGCCCATGTCTCTGACCGGATAACGCTGGTGATGCATGCTGGTGCCGTGGGTGCCCAGTGGAATTCTGGTGGTGGAACTTGGTTAGGCTGCAGTTCGTAATAAAATCTTTTATTTAATTTATACCTTAAGGGGGGAGGATATGAGGCCTGTCTTGCTGGTGCTGGATTTTCCACATCGAATTGTTGACATGTGATACAATTTTCCCATGTCTGCTGTGCTAGCACGGTAATTTTGGTTTAAAATTTTTCCCAGTCCCAGTTTTTGTTACAGGCTGCCATCATTCCCCCTTTGCTCACATGCGTCACACTGTGATACATGCGAGCACAGTACAGCAATAGGCTGATTGGCGCAACCGGATGGCCAGTCCGGCAGCACCACAAGCCATCTAAGTGAAGGTACCAATCATTGCCGGCCCATGTCCAATCCTTGATTGCGTCTAATATATATATATTTTTGGGCTTGCTATGTCTACTTGTGAGACAAGCATTGGCAATGATGGAAACCTTCGGAATAAAACCAAAAACATACAACTCAGTATGAACACATGGTAAAACATATTGCGTGGAACAGCACAACGTAAAACACTCTTTGTCAGTCATCCCTTCTCCGTAAACGGTACACCGTTTCGGAATGCTCTACCTCCATCTGGAAAACAACAGGGGTTACTGCAAAAGTGAGTTAGTGGCTTAACAGAGTCAGATGTGCAATCATTAATCATCAAGATCTCCCCATCTAACTGGACGGACACGCACATGTACACACACATATACATACATAGACATACAAATGCGCACATTCACTCAGTCCTATTTACACTGGTATGCATACCCTAATTTCGAGGGCTGTTCCTGACTAAAACGAATTTTGGTCGACTAACAGCCGTCCGTTTTTTTTCGATTGGTCGGAACCTTTTTCCCTTATATACGTTTTTATTTTTCTGCGCGACCGATATAAATCTCGGTCGACCAACAGCCCATCGATCAAACAACCGATTAATATGGGGTCAATCCTATTAATTTCCAAGATTCATTTAATCTTGGAGTCACTTGTTTGTATAGGTTATATATATGTAGGCCTATATATATATTTCTATAGTTTTCCCAGGAGTTTCTGACACGACCCAGGCCCAATTCTAATGGGATAAAGCCTCCTTTATGAATATTATTATTTACCCAAATTTTCCGTTGTAGTTTAAACATTTTTGTAAATATTTCTTTTCATTAAACGCCTGTGGTTTCTATCTTTAATCAACAATAAAATCGGGTACATAATATACACATAATCCAGGATGCTACCACGTGATCTGTCAGTTATACCCTCGATATTAAATCAGCTTCGCAGTTATGATGCTTCAAAATATTACTGCTAGCTTAATTTAACCATCATTAAACACAGCATGCTTTGTAGATTGAAGCTGATACTTGAGTTCTGCTTTACCATAGTGTGTGTGTCAAAACCGCACTTCCGTCCTCATCCATTAAACGCATCTTAAATCACGATGGATGGTACTTGAGAGTTCACTCGGAGCACACAGTTAAATCTACCTACGGAAATATGTTTTACCTCAGCGAATATTAGCTGTTCGCTACAGGTTAGCGAGAATGATCAATACTTTCTATATCTTTACTGATCAGTAGCACAAACTTTGAATAGGACCCTTCCGCCATTCAGGTTCACAACACGCACGCGCGGTTTTCAGGACCGCTTCAGGCCGACATTTACCTGAGCTGTCCGTGACCCTCTTCGCTCAGTTCCTCTTTCCATTCAAATACTTCTAAAAGTGGCAACGACACGGCATTGCCACAAAAGTTATTCCAACCCCATTTGTAACACCAAATGGAGATAATTGTGCTACTGATTTATTGCGACCTGAGCCACATATAAATGTATTGATACAAAACATTACTGCTCAGACTAGCTTCCCACTTAAATCACCGTTAGCCCGATAACCTTTGCTATAGAGGTACATTTAGCGTGCAAAATCTTAATGTCCCCACCCAAAACCGGATTGTGCCCACTTTCCACTCCGCCTCCTTTTCTTCCCTAGCGGCCCCCTCCCCCAACGTGTTCTGTCTTAGTAAACTACATTTGGGAGACAATAGAGCCTCCAGGGGGGTCTTACGGCTCTGCTTACAGGAAGACAGGGGTGTCTGGGGGGTGGTATGTCGCAAAACCAGTTTTATTGGCGAGTCATAAACTGATTGCCCTGGCTGATCTGGGGGAAGGGAATCCCTTTTGTCGGAGTTCCCTTTGAAGCTCCGAATGGAAATCTTCCCAATCGCCAATGCGCTACTAATCTGATATTTTACACAAATCCTTGGTTTGAATAAAATACAGTTGCTCACTTCAGTAGATGATAAAAAGGTCCTACATTTAACCCCATTTGCCTTCGAAATGTAGGAGTGTAAGCAAGAAAAACATATTCCGTCTAATTGAACACCACGTGTTCACCTCTCAGCATGTGTTAAATCTATCCTGGGAATTGACTATTTTTCTATTTCTATTTTCTAGTTATTATTTATTATTACCATAGGCCTATACCTTATAATATGCAGATTACTATTTTTCTCCTTTTTATATTCTGTGTTTCCTCACAATTAATAAAGATAGGGGTCATCTCTCTCATTGTTTTCGGCTGCCTTCATTTCCCCTCTGTATCTTTATAACGGCGCATGCGCCTCATTCATGCGCCTTAAGGCTTAATCATCCCAACAAAAGAATGCATCCCATTCCTCTTGGCGAGTACATCTGCCCCGCTTTCCTAACGCACTCCCCAAATATACTATTTTAGCCAAATCAAGAGATCCATTATCCGGGAATCGGAGATCAGGATTCTTGTGTGTATATTTATTCCCGCTCTTTAATTGATAGCATGTTGCGGATCATAGTGCGTATACATACATATATTTTATTATAATAAAATATTTATTATAATTATTATAGCTATTATTATTACTCTATAGTATACAATAGCTAGCAGAACCATGCCTCAGCTACGAATCCTGATTCCGCCACTCCTTCTGCGCACGGATTCTCACTCCCGTCCCATTGTTCTACAACCTTATTCCAAGAACTGCACCTGGCCCACGTAGAATGTTTGAGCAAACATTTGCAACCGGCCTGCACGTCCTTTGTCTGGAATTACCTTACGGGGTGAGTCCCTCTAACAGCTGGACATGTGCTCAACACCACGTGTCCACCTCTGTATCCTGCGAACAGCTTCTCACTCCTATCCCATTGTTCTACAAACTTATTCCAAGAACTGCACCTGGCCCACGTAGAATGTTTGAGCAAACATTTGCAACCGGCCTGCACGTCCTTTGTCTGGAATTACTTTACAGGTGAGTGGAGAACCACTTCGCTCTAAACAAATCACTTTAGTTTGTTTATATATATTTTTTATCTAACCGCTGGACAAGCGCTCTCACCACGTGTCCACCTCACAGCGTCCTGTGTTTCATATCTATAGGCCCATTTTACTATGCGAACGAACAACAATCCCGGGTACACACAAGCACACAATTCTGTGAATCGCTTTTCTTCTTGCCACCAGTAGTAAAACCAGTCTAATACTCTGATCCTTTTACGCGTATTATCAGCTAAACATTTTAAATATCTAATCCAATAATTGATCCGCCGCACCGACTATAACCATAGCCCTAAGCGATCACAGAATGTGCCCTGTCGTTTCACAGTGCATATGCGCGACACGACAAACTTTAACAAACAACACAACATTCATATGAGATTGTTCATCCTCCATCCCGGGTATTAAAATAGCGACCCTGTTTCAAGTTATCGGCTGCATCTTGCCACACGTAATTATACGGTCTACTCCTTGGTCCTTTTCTGCGTATTATCAGAAATATTTGTATCCAATATATCCTATCCAATAATTGACCCACCGCGACCGACAATAACCATTGCCCTAGACGATAACTTGATGGTCCCATATGCGCGCAACTTAAGGCATAGCTAGTACTTAAGCTACTGGAGTAACAGTCACCGCAAAGCCTAATGACACATATCTCTCTCCGCGGAGTTCCAACTAGACCTAGTTTTCCATGTTGTACAACAAGTAAAATATTCTCTTTTACAATGCGCAAGGCCAATGGAATATTTTACTTTCCCAGATATAACAGACGCTCCCTTCGACCTCTTTTCGACCTAACCTGCCCGTTCATTTCGCGCCTACCGCATCACCAGATTTACGCGATCATTCGTATCCGAAGCTAAATATTTTAAATACCTAATCCCCAGACTGATCCACCGGTCCTACTATAACCATAGCTTGTTCCTTTAACCGTACTGTTCCCTCACATTAACGCTTACCAAGTCCTGATCAATACGTTTTTCAGCTAAGCATTTTAAATACCTAATCCAATAACTGATCCGCCTTTTCCGACTATAACCATAGCTAAACTTTCGTCGAAGTTCCTCTGTTATCGGTTAACCTCCTCAAACATTCAGTATACTGTTTAAACAAACTCTCTCCTGTGTCCCTGTAATTGTGGAACACGAGACTCTCTGTTGCGTTACTCACCTTCACTGACGGGAACAGTCAAATACCACTATAATGGGTTTTGAATAAGGCCCCAACCTTTCTCTCTATTGCGCAGCGGCGCATGTCTGGTCCCCGTCAGTGGAAGAGAGGCCGTTCTGTCGAGTGTCTGCATTCCCGGGTCGAAGGCACCAAATTGTCGTGGAAATTAAAACTCAGCAGGATCAGAGAGAATTCCTTTAAACAGTATTAAAGCTTTAATTACGAGCAGCTGCACGGAGACCCGTGTCACGCAGGACAGCGAACCTCCCGCCTTCAAATTCAAATGGATATTTATATCCAACACAACGGAAGGGGAGGGAACAATCACAAGGGGGAAGTAACAGGGCGTTAACTTACAGGTAAATGGAGCTATGGGCTAACATGAAGATATAACAGGTTGTTAGAACAGCACTCCCAGGGTCTTAAACCAATGGGAAGGAGGTTTCCTGCCGTGGGAACGAACAACTGTTCCTTTGAAGTTGTGGCGCGAAAAGCCTTTTGTCTCTGACTTCTGTGGCGCTGCAGCGTCACACTGAATTAATTAGTGTCTACTGTCCACCTCTGTGGATGTGATCCAGCATCCCAACTCGATACAAATTTCTTCCTCCACATTATTATTTTTGTACCTTGAATATACAGTAATTCCTGTGTTGCTTTTATTGACTTTTATGTGAGGTGACCTTGGGTGCCTAGAAAGGCACCATCTAAACTAAAATGCATTATTGTTATTATTATTATTAGAAAGGGGCTCCACTTTGTGCCAATTGGGCCTGCTCCTTTTTCCAATCCTTCTGATGCATCGCGCACATGACTTCATACATGACAGACAGGCTCTTCCTCAGGAAAAGTGGGCACTTTTCCAATGGCCATCTTTGGGTGTGCTCTGGCGACCTCGGAAACTGGCTATTGCCTCCCTTTGCTCCGGAAACAAATATTTTTTCCCCTAATATTTATTTAGCCAGGAGATCCACTCCTGGTCCAAAAGCTCCATTTCAGTTTTCAGTTTCACTACCTCCTCCAAGCCTACAGGGGATGCCCTCTGCCTGCATTAACCACCATATTGTAGTGTCACTGGGGGTGAGGTGACACACAAGGACCTTTTCAGAGGGCATAGGCAAGCAATGAAATGCCGAGGAGGCAGGATTCCAAATAAATGATTTCTACAAAATACAAAATAAAGTTTTCCCTCCTAATTTTACAACTTAAAGAATCTTTTCCAAAAAAACAAACAAACTCAAACTCAGTGTATGAGGCCTGCAGCACGGTTTGCTGACCTCCAACCACTCTTCCCACTCTCCCCGCAGTGCAGCACAATCAGTCATTTTATTGAGTCTAATATTGGATTCAGCTGCCCCTCATAATTGCCCTTGGGGATAAATAAAAAATGTTTTAATTTAAATTGAATTGAGTAGTTCCAATTGATTCGATGCATTTGGTGGCCAGGTGTGGGATTGCAGGCTGCTTGGAGCTGTAGTTTCAATGGCTCTGGTGGCTTACAAGAGTTAAAGGGGCTGGCAGACATTTCCCTAGGCTGCCCCTTGTGATGCCACAGTATTAATGTTTCTTTGTAACTTCAGTGTTATGTAGTCTTTTACCAAATAAACACTTACTGCTCAGATAAATGCCTTTAATTAGAATCTTTCAGAATTTTGGTTTCTGCAGCTTGAATCTCATCAAGATGTCTGTTCCAGAGTCTAGGGGGGCCTTCACAGAGACAGTGTGATCTCCTTTAGTTTAAGTCTATAAGGTTGTAGAACCCCAGATTTGTACTCTTACAAACAGCCATGTCTGCCCTGATTCATTCAAACAGCTGACTGGCTACCTAAAGTGTTTCATGAAAACAAATGGCTAGCTACTTTGTGAGCTTCACAGTTCATTTAAAATTAAACTGAAGCTGGTTGCACCAGCCAGGGGGGCGTAAGCTACATCCAATGTAGAACAGAGCTGGATGAAACATTTTCAACTGTAGAAAAGAGCTTTAAGTCAGACTTTGTTGCACAACCTGGGCATATGTCCTCCTTCTGTTCCATAATGCTAATTATTATTAATAATAATTCAATTCAGGAATTGGAATAATTATTAGTAAGAATTCAATTCCTATAAGTGCTGGATACACTCTGGACTGTCGGCAAAATATGAGCCTAGAATGGTCTGTTTTCTTCATCATAGATTCTTATGTTCTTAAGAATGTCACGATGTAGCTACTGGTACCAATTCTACAAAAAAACAACAACACAATATATAGGCTAAATGTTATTAAGGACAGAACAGTGGGGGGTCCTATTGAACTGTGGCAGCATGTGATTCCTGCCTTCTTGGAAGTGAACAGAAATTGTGACTTGGTCTGACTTGGTCTCTCAAAATAATTAGAATCAATGGCATTAAGAAAGTTGGCTGCCTAGCTAATCTGATGCATCAACCATTTTCTACAACACTACAACGGACACAAAACATACATTTATAACAGTTAAAACACAATTAATCCAACAATGTTAATTGGTCTATGTTAGGGCTATTCAATTCCAGGCCTCAAGGGCCGCGCTGTCTGCAGGTACTTGCTCCAACCGCTCCTCATGGAAATGATGAGCCTTCCTCATGAGCCTATTGTTTATAGGTGAGCATTTTACTACTAGCTAGCTACAGTACACGAGACAGGAAATGAGACTGTAGCTGTCTAGCTAACTTTAGGTGCACTATCAAGTGGTTTAGGGGCTTATGTTAGCTAGCTACCTTGTTGTAACATCAAACTATATAATTTTTTGGGAACATATGGAATTTCAATGTCCACTTAACATGTAATATTAGTTGGTAAACTACAATAGCTTTACAATAACATAGCAAGCTAGCCTATTCTAGATACATTCTTCTAGTGGACTTAAGAACTAAATTAATTCGATTTGGCTAGATGTCGCCCTGCGATGGATTGGCGACCTGTCCAGGGTGTATTCCTGCCTCTCGCCCGGAACGCATGCTGGGATAGGCTCCAGCCCCCCGCGACCCTGACCAGGAATAAGCGGCTTAGATAATGGATGGATGGATGGATGGCTAGATGTCATTTCATGTTACCTTGAAGCATCATCCTTTTTTTAGAGAGCAATCCTTCTCAACCATATTTTTTTTTAGGTACTGCACACAACAGATATTGTGATTGTTAGGTGGCTCTCTAGCCCTACAACTCAAATGTCAGCCACCCTTCTTCACAAGTGCAAGAAGGCCAATAGAACACTGCTTGCAGTACAAGCCTCCTTTTCATTCCAATGTAACTGTCAAGTGAATAAGCTCCATTATGCATGTATACAGTGTGTGTGTGTGTGTGTGTGTGTGTGTGTGTACATCATTATTTTTATACGGAAATGCTTCATGCACACCTTCACAGATTTTAAATAAAATATCAGTAGATGTTTTGTAATTAAAGGCACCGGTGCATTATTGCCATCACATCACACACGTTTTGTAATAGAAAATAACTGAACTGGAACTCTGTATTAAAATTGATCAATTATCAGTGTGCTCAGACTTAGACAAGAGCAAATTTGTATCATTCAGCTTGTACAACAATGCAACCCCCATGTAATGAGTTCCGCAGATGCTCGTCTCAGGCCAGAATAGGCATATCTCGTACATTGTGTATCTGCAGTGTTTGTGAAATGTGCATCATTTTGTTCAAGGCCTCAAAGTCAAAATATTTCAGAATGTTTCTGATCTTGTCTGTCTTCTGATCTACATCAATCAATATCTTTTGACAGTTTTCACTCCATTCACCATTACCATATAACACAAATCATAACCTTAATTCACACAATTGGCACCTCTTCAAATGAATCATTCCAAAGCCTGACATCACTGTTGTGATGTTCTCTTAAATGGAAGTATTGGCATCTCATAAATTAAGTGGATAAAATAAGTGAGTGGAAAAAAGGGGAATGACTTAAATAACTATAAATAGTCTCTTACTCTCTGCCCCTTCCTCCTTTTCTTCCCCTAGTTTTTCATTCTGCTTCTCCTGATCTTCCTCCTGGAGATTCTGTCCATCATCCTCTTCTTCAGCTATCAGAATCAGGTAAGACCACTATAAACATCCCCATTCATCAATAATAATAAAAATAACTGTGAGCAGAGATAACTGGGGTCCAAGCACCAGCAAACTTCCTCGATGGGAAGAATTAGTGTATAAAAAATATTGGAAAGTATAAAAAGCAAAATGGTTTTGCACAATATTGGAAATCTTTCAATCAAATGTCATTACCTGGATTTGAACCTGCAATCTCTTGGTCTACAAGTGGAACCCTTACTGACTATGTTATCACACAGACAAGCTTTTGTGTGAGTCCAGTGTTTGGGTGTTGAGAAATAGATTTGAAAGCATTACGTGCAAATAAGCAATAGCCAAAAACAAAATAGCCCGAAAGATTTCATGTTTCAATGGTAACAAAGATTTGCAACAGCTTCTTCGTTTTTAATGGTATTACAGTAAATTTAAATAGCTACAATTTACAGGGACAACCTTCAGATTACTGGTGTAGTAATTGTACTGCTTATGCTCCAGGGTAGGCTCTATTAGCAGTGGAATCTAATGAATAAAGAGGAAAAACATGAAACATTAACTGTAAATAAATTACATTTAATAACAAAATAGGATTATTACAAGCAAGATTTAACCAAAACATACATGTCACACGCCACATGACAAACCCTGAATGGGAACAGAGCAGCCTGGAGACACGGAGTGGAGTTTGTCGGTCTACGGACCTGATTTTATTGATTTTTCCCTGTCTCTCCCCCCAGACATGGGGAAGAGACAGTGGGAGTAGCAGGTTAACATATAACAAAGACCAACACCAACACAGACAAAATCTTCACCCTACTCGCCGTGAAGCTTTCGGGTAAAAACAACAAACTAAAATAACAAGTTAAAATAATCATAACTTACAGGACACCGCGCCTCTTCCTCCGGAGCTCCCTTGGAACCTCCCCAGGCACACACATATCCAGTGACCTTTCAAGTGCTTCCCACCCATTCATACTGAGACACTCGCCACTCCCCACAGTGAGAGTTCTGGCAACCAGCCCCAAGACAATCCTCTTTCAGTGATTTCTTGGGCTGTTGCCCAGAAACACTCTATTGTCGAGTGTGAGCTCTCTTTCAGTAAAACCAAGGGCGAGAGGCAGACCCTCTTCCAGGGCACCCTCTCGCTCCTCCAGAATCACACCAAGGGAGAGAGGCAGACACCCTTAGTCCACCCCCTCTCCCTCTCCCTCTCCCTCTCCCTCTTCCCCACTCACACAGGAAGCACTCTACTCAGTCACTTTCGACAAACGCACACAAAACTCCTCAAACAATCCCACATTCCACATCCCACATCCCACATCCCACATCCCACATCCCACATCCCACATCCCACATCCCACATCCCACATCCCACATCCCACATCCCACATCCCACATCCCACAACATACGTGCACACGCACTCACACACACCTCAAGACAAGACTGACTGATCCCCCACTCGCCCCACCTGCTCTTAAATAGGCTTAGTTTCTGCCTGGCTCAGGTGGGACTCGTGAGGCAATCACCCAATCACAATCACTCAACTCACATTCTCACACAGACACCCAATCAGCCAATTGGCTTCCATATCAATAGACTGATTGACACCAATTAAATAATTAAATAATAATTAAACCAATGATGGCCTTTGGAGCTCCCTTCCGGGCAACAGTTCACTCTCACACCCTGTGAGAGTGCCAAACCTGCCCCCGGAAAGTCTCACTGCTCCAAAGGCCTCTACCACATGCAACAACACAGGCAACCATGCCACTCCCACGTGGCCGAGACTGACGTCCTCCACAATACAATTATATGCAAATGCTTTGTGATACATAGAAATAATTTAATTCTTAATTGTTACGTTTCTATCTTAATAATATTTCTATGGTCAGTAGATGCTAATATATGTATTAATCAATTATCAATTTTCTGTAGTATAATTTTATCATTATATTATTATCATTATATTATATCATTTTCAAAGATCTTGACACTATTCAAATTGTGTTCTCCAAACATTGTGGCGGTGACCCGCTCCTGTAGATTCATGCTCTACAACATCAGGAGGGTTCGCCCCTTCCTCACAAGAAAAGTGACGCAGGGGCTGGACTATTGCAACTTCCTCTTGGCTGGAGTTCCTGCATGTGTAATAAGACCCCCACAGCTAATCTAGAATGCTGCAGTCCATCTAGTATTCAACCTCACCAAGTTTCCCCACACCACCCCACTCCTCCGCACCCATCACTGGCTTGCCGTAGCCATAGTCAGATTTAAGACACTTGGTGCTGGCCTACCGGGCCGTGAATGGAACGGCCCCTCCCTACCTCACAGCCATTGACAATTGCCTCGAGGCGAGTGACCAATGGCCACTCATTCCGGTCATGACTCTTTTATGTCCTGGCACCACTATGGTGGAATGAACTCCCCACTGATGTCAGGACAGCCAAATTGCTGCCATAGCCCACCCATCCCTATATAAAAAATTTAAAAAAACTTGTTGCACTTATTATTGATAATTTCCTTTAGCACTTGTGTTGTTTATGCTGCTTACTTTAGGAATGATGTGCTTGAAGATTGTAGCGTCAAGCGGTTGTTTATCTACTCAAGCTGAATGCACATTCTGTAAGTCACTTTGGATGAAAGCGTCTGCTAAATGATTGTAATGTAATGTGTCTTGTTTTGGACAATGTGCCCTCCAATCAGAATACAGTCAGGTCCATAAGTATTTGGACAGTGACACAATTTTCATCATTTTGGCTCTGTACGCCAGCACAATCAAGATGTGCTTTAAGTGTAGACTTTCAGCCTTAATTTAAGGGTTTTGTCAAAAATATTGTATAAACCGTGTAGGAATTACAACCATTTTTATACATAGCCCCCCCAATTTTAGGGGCTCAAAAGTAATTGGACAAACTAACAATCATAAATTAAATTGTCATTTTTAATACTTGGTTGCAAATCCTTTGCAGTCAATGACTGCCTGAAGTCTGGAACCCATAGACATCACCAGATGCTGGGTTTCTTCCCTGGTGATGCTCTGCCAGGCCTTTACTGCCGCTGTCTTCAGTTCCTGCTTGTTCTTGGGGCGTTTTGCCTTCAGCAAGTGAAATGCATGCTCAATTGGATTCAGGTCAGGTGATTGACTTGGCCATTGCAGAACATTCCACTTCTTTGCCTTAGAAAAGTCTTGGGTTGCTTTCACAGTATGCTTTGGGTCATTGTCCATCTGCACTGTGAAGCGCCCTCCAATGAGTTTTGAAGCATTTGGCTGAATCTGAGCAGATAATATAGCCTTATACACTTCAGAATTCATCCTGCTGCTTTTGTCAGCAGTCCCATCATCAATAAATACAAGGGAACCAGTTCCATTGGCAGCCATACATGCCCACGCTGTCACGGTTGTTCCCCTGAACCACCACCAGATGGCGGTGTTGCGCATTCCTTGGGAAGGTGCACAGCTGGACTTAATTAATCACCTTCCTATAAATACTCGCACCTGGCTTCGTTCAGTGCGAAATCGTAAGCCAGTGTTACGATCTAGCCAGTAAGGTTTGTTGTGTCTTTTTAAAGACATAACTCTAAAGACTTACTGTAGTAAAAGAAAACATTCACTATTCTAAACCTTAGCAAATGTAGGACTACTTTATGTTACCTGATATAGGATCCTTGCTAGCTTTTAGGAGTTCAGTTTGGTTTCTTTTCAGCAGTCGGTTCGACTGTATTTGGGTTTCATTTTCGTCTTTTGGCTCTACTAGCCTTTTCTCGTTTGTTTCGGACACACGGTTGTCTTTGGTTTTGTTGTTCGTTTTCCGTTACCATTGGGTAATCTGGTGGAGGTATTTTTACCACCGTGGGTCTAGTTTACTGATTATATATATATAAGGTATTCTGTTTGTTGGGTGCTTTCGCCACCCTCACCTTATTAACTCTGCGGAGCTCTCTTCAGTTTGTTTGTTTTCTCAAAAGAAATATTATAAGGTATTTTGTTTACCGGGTGTTTTGCTACCCTCACCTTATTAACTCTGCGGAGTTCTTTATTTCTTTTGTTTGTGTCTGTGTGGCACTTGACCACCCGTTGGGTGTTATTTTCCGTTCCTCCCTTTTGTTCATCTCTTCCCTATTATCTGTTGATCAGAGCTTGTGGTTAGACTGCAGGACTCTACAGTTTAACTTATTGATCCCCGGGGCACTGCGAGTGGCGCCTTTCACCATCCACCCTCACACACGCAATAACACTACCTCCACCATGCTTCACAGATGAGGTGGTATGCTTCAGATCACGAGCAGTTCCTTCCCTTCTCCATACTCTTCTCTTCCCATCATTCTGGTACAAGTTGATCTTTTCCAGAACTGTACAGGTTTTTTTACATGCTTTTTGGCAAACTCTAATCTCGTCTTCCTGTTTTTGAGGCTTACCAATGGTTTACATCTTGTGGTAAACCCTCTGTATTTACTCTGGTTAAGTCTTTTCTTGATTGTTGACTTTGACGAAGATACGCGGAGGGTGTTCTTGATCTGACCAACTGTTGTGAAGGGGGTTTTCTTCACCAGGGAAATAATTATTCTGTCATCCACCACAGTTGTTTTCCGTGGTCTTCCGGGCCTGAGCTCACCAGTGCATTCTTTCTTTTTAAGAATGTACCAAATAGTTGATTTGGCCACACCTAATGTTTTTCCTATCTCTCTGATGGGTTTGTTTTCGGCCTAAAGAACTTCACTGGCAGTGACAGCTCTTTGGACTTCATATTGAGAGTTAACAGATTCCAAATGCAAATGCCACACTTGAAATCAACTCTAATCAACTCTAGACCTTTTATCTGCTTATCATACTTATAAATTAAATAATGAGGGAATAACACACACCTGGCCATGGAACAGCTGAGCAGCCAATTCTCCAATTATTTTTGGTCCCTTAAAAGGGGGGGGACCACATATAAAAAGTGCTGTAATTCCTACACCGTTCACCCAATTTGGATGTAAATACCCTTAAATTAAAGCTGCCACTTTGAGATCATATTCATTATTTCATTTCAACTCCAACATGCTGTAGAACTGTCTGATGCTTCATGATGAAAACAATTATTATGTGTTTTTCATATAATTCAATATAGTGGAAAATCAAAGGTCATTGAGGCAAATTGGTTCTATGAGAGGAGAGAAATCTAGGAAAAAATAATTTTGACAATAGGTCAAAGGGGTCAAGAATTGTGACCTTTCAAAATGTGCATTTTCAATCATCTGCTATAGCACCACAAATATGACACCATATTGTAAAGTTCAAGTTCAAGTTTTATTTGTCATATGCATATCTACAAGTTCACAGTACAATGAAATTGTACTTGCTGTGCTCCAGCTCAATCTCAATAAAAAGAAAAGAGAAAGCAAAATAACAATTTATCTAAAAATGTACAAAAAAAGGGGGGATGCTTTTAAAGTGCAAAAGTGATGTAGTGCAATGAAGCTTCAAGTATAGGCACATGCCTCTAATCCATGCAATCTGCATGACTATGGGAGAGGGGGAGATCAGGATGAGGACAGTTTAGGAGCCTGTTAGCTATGGGGTAGAAAGTGTCTCTGAATCTCGTGGTCCGAGTCTTTATACTCCTGTATTATTTCCGTGATGGCAGGAGCATGAGCAATCCTTGGTTAGGGTGGGTGGGGTCATTGACAGAACTTCAGGACCCCACTGTGGGTACCGTCAGGGCTGGCAGCCTTGCGATTGTGAACACGACTGAGGGTCCTCTTCACACTTGCAGTGTTCAGCTGCAGGGTCTGCTCCTGCTCAGCCATGCTCACTGCGAATGTTCCACGGAGTGTAGTGTTTTGGGCTTCAAAGTAAGTAAGATATTGAGCTCATCTGGCGTTGAGGTGTTGTTGCTGACAGCTATGGTATTTTTGTTCTTGTAATCGGTTATGTGTTATAGACATAGCCAGAAGCGTCAGGCATCAGAGCTCTCACAGTGTGTGTGTATTCCCTCTTTGCAGCCTTGATACACTTGCGGAGGTCATACCTGGATTTCTTGTATGCATCGGCATCTCCTGAGTTAAATGCAGCCATGCGGGTTCTCAGCATAACACAGACCTCATGGTTTATTCATGGTTTTTGGTTGGGGAATATGCAGATAGCAGTAGTAGGGACTACATCATCTACACATTTGCTAATGAAGCTGGTCACAGTTTGGGTGTATTCCTCGATGTCTGTGTAATCTGCTCACTACTGCATCGCCGAGGCTTTAAACATGTCCCAGTCAGTGTTTTCTAAGTAATCTTGGAGGACAGGGTTGGTATGCGCTGACCACACCTTGACTGTTTTCAGAGTGGGGGCAGCCTGCTTGAGAAGCTGCCTTTATGCAGGGTAGAGGAACAAGGAGATGTGGTCCGACTGACCGAGGTGAGGGTGGGGCACAGCTTTGTAAGCACTACAAATGTTGGAATACACATGGTCAATAGTGTTACTGTTTGTGGTGGGTATGTTGACATGCTGGAAAAAGTACAGATCTGAAATTACAGTGGTTGAAGTCTCCTGCTAGAATAAAAACAGCACCGGGGTTAGTGATTTGTTGTCTGTTAAGTTTGTGGAGCGGTGCCAGTGCTTTCTCTGCATTAGCTTGCGGGTGTATGTACATGCCAGCCAACTAGACAGCAGAGAATTCCCTAGGTAGCCAGAAGGGTCGGCATTTTATCATAATACACTCCACATCAGGCAGGCAAAATGTAGAAATTGTCCGGACATCAGTGCACCAAGCATTTCTTTGTATAAATGCAAACACCGCCACCTCTGAGTTTTCCACATTCAACTGTGTGGTCCACCCAGAAGACGGTAAATCCTGGCGGTTGAATAGCCGAATCAGGGGTGTTTTGTAGATAGCCAGGTTTCAATAAATACCATAGTGCAACAGTTTCTAGTCTCTCGTTGTAGCAATAGTTTGGCTCTGAGCTCGTCCAACTTGTTGTCAAGAGAGCGAACATTTGCAATGAATAAGCTGGGGAGCAGGGGTGCAGTTTGCTCTCCTTCTGAGCCTAGCACGCAGGCAGCCCCACTTACCTTGCTTCCGCTTGTTGTGGTTGCACGTGCGGCCAGCCCTTTTTGCAAAGTCTGGTGCTTCAGGGCCTGTTTGGAGTATCTCCAGAGCGGCAGCCCCGCTTAAGAAAGGGGAATAGAATCAACAGCATCTGGGTCATTCTACAAAAAAGGTGGAAAGTGCTGTCACTTACTTTTGCAGACACCAAAATACTTTAAGTTGACCTAATAATCACATTCAATATATATGTTGAATAAATAAAGACTGTCTTTGCAATTTATACAAAGAAATAAATAAATAAAAATAAAAAAATAAAAAATTGCAATTGATTTAAAATGCCATGTTCAAGGAATTGTCTTGTCACTTTGATCATACATGGAAGTGGAGCCTATAGTTTTCATTTAAAAATAGTTTTTTTCATGAATTAAATCTCATTCACATTTACATTAACATTACATACATTAAATACAACATTTAAATGGTTAAAAAATGCTAATTATTATTAATAATATCAAATAAATATCAGTCACCCAAAATTACGTCATTGGTGTTACTGCTACACAAAACACATTTATCTTGAAATAATGTACTGACTCTTTGAAGTTCTTCCTGGGTCAAGAGATCATTTGAGAAAGTGCAGTGGACAAAGGCATAAGGTAAGTCAGATGTCTTACTTTGTTTGTTTAAAATGTAATTTTATCATAGAATTTTATGCGAAGCTTTTAAGTCTGTCATTGGTGTTACTCATTTCATAGCCCCGGGGGTGAAAATTTGAACATAAAAATGTATTACATTGAAGAGTTAAATGATTTTGATATTGACTGAAGACATGTGGTCTGACACATGGCAGCCATTTTGTTAAAATTGTAGTGTTTTCTCCAAATTGTCACTGGTGTTACCGTCACTGGTGTTACTTTTCTGCCTGGTAACACCAGTAACACCAGTGACGTTCCTATATAAATTTGCAGCTTTTGTATACAAAAGCTGCAAAAAGACATGAGTTACATGGCATTTGTATTTGATAAATTGTTTAAAACATAAATTGAAATTAGATGGAGAATATTGTCTTGTTGTGAAGTCATTGGTGTTATATTGCGTCACTGGTGTTACATGTTTTTTCAGTGATGTGATATTATAAATGCAATTTTTTTTACTTTCTAGCAATATTTTGTTTGTTGATTGGTGATGTAATCATTATTTGATATTTTAGAGTTAGTATCAAACACTTTTTGTTTGACTATTCTTCAATTGTTGTTGGTTTGACAGAAAAAAACTATGGTAAAAATCAAATGTAATCGTAAAATGTTGTTTAAACGTGCAATTTTATTTAAAAAATGAAAATAATCAAATATTTTTCATGGTCTTATTATTCCACTACTCTGCCTTTAACTAAATATTCAGGTTGTGTTGAGAAAAAATATTTTTATAAACATTTAATGTTGTTTACATTATAGGTAACACCAATGACAAAGAAACGGCACACTAATTATTTAATGAAATGTATAAAAATAATAAAAATACTTTAAGCTCTACTTATTGTGGATTCATCAAGTTAAGAAGTTAGTTATTGCTATTAAAGAGGTTTTAGGTATGTAAGAAGGAATGCATTTCAGCAGATTTGTATCACCCAGATTCCACCTTTTCTGTAGAATGACCCATCTAGTTCTTATATCCAGTAGGGCGTCCCAATCATAAGTGATCATTTCTGATAAATGCTGAAAAAATATTGACGGTGGCAGAAGCAAGAAAGAAGAACAGAGCTCAGCAAAACACGTCAGCCAGATTTGGAGCTGAGAAATCTCCAGTCAGGGCATATACTTGACATGGTCCTCTACAAACATACCAGGTTTGGTGAGTTTTTGAGTATTCATGTGGATTTTACAGGCCTTTTTTTGTCAAAAGTGGCTGAAAAAAACCCAGTAGAAAAATTCTATTCAATTCAGTTTATTCGTATAGAACTTTTAACAAGTATATTATAAAAAAGCAGCTTTACAGGGTATGGAGCCTTAAACCCCTTGTACAGCACGCCTCAGCAAGAGTGACAAGGAAGAAACTACCTGAAGAGCCTAGGGAGGAAGAGACCTTGAAAGGAACCAGGGAAGGGGAAATAGTCAATAAACAGGTGGGGGGAGTACATAAAAGGGACAGGGACAGGCAGCATCAGCTGGGTAGCAGTGAATGATCTGGTCATTGGGTCTTGTCGAACGATCTTCTGGTCGTCAAGCTCTGGAAGTGAGATGAAGCTGGGAGCAGATAACCCCATATGAGGGAGGAGTAGGACAGAAGGAAGAGTAATGAATTGGTGATTTGTGAGGATAAAGTAGAAAAGAAGAGAGCAATAAAATATCACGGGTTGTCAACCCTCAATGTAATGGTGATGATTGATTGCACTCAACCCTCGATGGAATGAGGTGATTGCACTCAACCCTTGATGGAATTAAGTGATTGCACTCAACCCCAATGGAATGAGGTGATTGCACTCAACCCGCGATGGAATGAAGTGATTGCACTCAACCCGCGATGGAATGAGTTGAGTTGATGGACTGAGTGACCACCATATCAGAGAAAGTAAATGACAATGAGAGGAAAAATCAACTGAATCATTACCGAGAATAGTTAAGTTAAATCACTCCATTAACTGTATAGTGCACTAGCTTTGAAAAATGTGCAATAAAGCAAACAAACCTACTAAATACATTGGTCTCACACATATTCTGTCTCTTCAGCACACATTGCTGACTACAGACTGGAAGCTATGAGACACCTACAGTCATGCGCTTCAAATATGGCAGCGAGTGAAGGGCCCATAGAGGCTAAGCATTTGCATGAAGTGGAAAGAGAATACAATAACTTGATAACAACAGGATACTACCCAGGCATAGTCTATTGTTCACTTGACAGTCAAGGAAACCTGATCTCGTGGTTGAAATGGAAAAAACATCTGCTTAAGTATTTATAGTTTATGTTTGAGCCTCTAGTGCAATCTGCATCATTTTGCCAGCTGAAGGAGGTAGTCAGCATTATTTTGGCATGGCAGAAAAGAAAAACAAACACATAAAACACATAAAACACAAAAGTGTTATAAACTACAGTTTTACTAAGCTAGCAAGCTAGCTGGACAGCAAAGGTTGTGAACATCTTTAGCTAGCAAGCTAGAATTTGAATTCTACTGTAGCAAGCTTGCTTCAGCAGTTAAATTACAGATGAACCCACAATCTCATATTAATTAAAGAAAAACATGTTTATAAAATGCAAAAGTGTTATAATAACTAGTTTTACTAAGCTACATAGCTAGAGACAGCAAGCATGTTTATGCAAGTTTATGAACATCTTTAGCTAGCCAGCATTGGCACTAGCAAGATATAGCCTAGCGAGAACTAGCTATCTACAGTGCCCCTTTAAAGTCTACACCCCGTCTCAACAATGTCACCTTTTGTTATCTTACAGCCTGAAATTAAAATATATAAAATCACACTTTTTCCATCTTTATTTAAACATTTTACTGTAAGTGAAAAACAAATCTCAAAATTTCTGAACATCAATTAAAAATAAACTAGAATAACTTGGATTGATAAATCTACACCCCACTGTTTTAGTACTTGACTGAGCTTGAACAGTTCTGTAAGGACGAATGGGAAAATGTTGCCCAATCTAGGTGTACAAAGCTGGTAGAGACATATGCAAACAGAGTAATTCCTGTAATTCAAGCTTCTACCAAGTACTTTGTATATGAGTGTTTACATGAGAGAAGGGTGCATAATTTAACATTTGTAAGGAGTGCTCATTGTAGTTATTTCTGGATTAGATTTTTTTAAATGCTTTCACATAATAGACCAACTCAAGCACACAAGAAAGTAGCACTTCTTTCCTCCAAGCTAGGATTTTTTATCATGCATTGTCTTTTCAGTCTACCATTAACTATGTGTTTCTCTTCTTTGTAGATAGATCATTATGCTCAGTCCGATCTAAAGAGGGGCCTTCAGCTGTTTGGCACAGAAGGCAATGTGGGCCTGACCAATGCCTGGAGTATCGTACAAACTGACGTAAGTACCCCACAGAATGCCAACTGCTGGCATAAAAAGAGTCCCTAAAATTGGGCTAGACTGTGGAAAAGCAGTCTACAATTAACAGAAGCCTCGGATAAAGAAATTGCATTAAGGAAATGATATGCTTAAAGTGGAAATGAAATACAGTCTTGGAATATAAATAGATCTTCAAATGAAATAGGAAGATACTGTATTCGCAAATACAATCATGTTTAATCCCAAGAATTGGTTCTAGTTCCCCTTTGATGATTTAAAAAAAATATTACTTTCAACCCAGATCCAAGGCTTGATATACCAAGAACAATGGAAATGATACACAATTAATTAATTGTGAGGTTACATTGTTGATGTTTGTTTGCTTTCTCAGTGATTTTACATTTTACATTATAGCATTTAGCAGACGGTCTTATCCAGAGTGACTTATACAGTTTACATACAACCCATTTATACAGTTGGATATTTGCTGAAGCAATTCAACAGCAGCGCCAAACCTGCGAATTGAACCTGCATCCTTTGCATTACAAGCCGGTTTCCCTAACTATTATACCACACTGGCTTGCCTGTAAATGTTACAGGATACCAATGTCTATTTTGTCTTTATGTGCTTGTGAGGAGGTGGCACTCGCCACTATAAATTATTCCCAGTAGGTGAAAGTCTTAGAAGTTATGTTCGGTTAGAAAGGTTTTAATATGATGCTTATATCTCACAGTGTGTGCATGAGCATGCTTGTGTGAGTGTGAGGTTGGCCCTTGACTGAATTATTCCCATTAGGTATCAATATATAAGTCAGTCTATCAAAAAATATATCTGTATTAATTCCAATTAGTACATGCCTCTGGTAAGGGGACTTCCTTATAGTATTTTTCTGTTCTTTGCAGTTCCGCTGCTGTGGTGTGACCAATCACACAGACTGGTTTGAGGTGTACAATGCCACCCGTGTGCCTGACTCCTGCTGCCTGGAGTACAGTGACAACTGTGGCCTGGAGAACCCTGGGACCTGGTGGACAGCAGTAAGAACCTCTACCTCTGTACCTACAACCAAGGCCACTTGTATTACCATGCTCACTCTAGAAAACAGTCTCACACGCTAGCACAAAATGCTAACTCTCTTCTTGTGCTCAAGGCTTTTCTCTGTCCTTTTTTGTATCACCACCCAATCCCAAGCCCCACCTTCATCACACCACAAATCTTATAAACAAAGCTCCCATCTCACTGCAGTCGATCAGCTAATGTTTATTTTTCCTTTCTATACCTACTTTAATTCAGTTACCTCATCTCCAAGCCTCCTGTCCTCTTCATCATATGCTCTTACCGGTTTCTCCTTACAATGCACCAATTACAGTGTACTCCCGCATAAATGATCTCAGGTACGGCGGATACATGAAAGGTTGGATAAAGTGGTAACATTTCAAATATACATAACAGCAACATGACATTCACCCTGGTTTGATATAGTTTTATCACATACTAGACATTAGAATGTAAATTAGGTAAAGTTTAGGTAAAGAAGGTAAAATTAGGTAGCTACCTAGTAAATGTACAGCACCAGCACATGGTCTGTGAATTATGCCTTTGAAATCATCAAATGGTTTCAAATGGGAATTCCTTCTTTTCACGTGATTGAGATGAGTGAGATGCCTATATCAAAGATATTTACAGTCACGTCACATACCTATCCCCGCACGTGATCCTGTAATATATATGTGCTGGGATGTGACATTCTGTCTTTTCTTCACTTTCGTGTTTTATGCATGTGATGCATGTGACCCCTGTTCCTGCTCTGAGTTTGGTGAGTAGATTCTGTCCTCACCCTTGTCGGCCGTGATCAGTCCATTCGCTGCCCAGTGATTAGTACTCCCTGGCTTGGAGTCAGTTACCACTGCCGGTCTGCACGGAGCACAACGGAGCCAAAGCAGCCCTAGCTTGGCATTAGGAAACCCGAGACTCCCTTGATTGCTTCAATACGGTTTCTGATTACACTCTAGCTACCCATTCCTGGTATAGCATGGGGTCCTGTGTTTGGAGCATTCGGCACTGTGTGGAGGCACTCAGTGCCGACGAACATGCACTGAGCATGTAGTCTCCAATACTGCACTGTGCTGAGATACTCAGCTTCGGATCAATTTGCCTTGAGGTCAGTAGCACTACATCAGATGGCAAGACATCTGTTTCTTCAGGCACCAGCACACTTGGCACCCCTCAGGGCAATGCAGCTGCCAGGGAAGGACAATCAAGCTGCAGATCTCCTCTCCAGGGGGCACTTCCTTTGGAATAGAGGCTCTACCCCACGGTTGTTCAGACTGTCCGGGCACAGTTTGGAACAGCTGTCGCAAATCTATTCGCATTGCAGGACTCTGCCCAATGTCCTATGTGGTTCTCCATGAAGAGTCCAATGGGACTTCTAAGGCTACATTTACACCATCTGGTAAAAGTGACCTGATTCCGAATTTTTACTCACATGTGGCACATCAGATACTGTATGTATCATGAACGTGTAAACAGGACCAAGCACATGGAATCGGATATTTTCAGATCCGTTTTGGGCCACATTCATATGTGGAAATAAATCCGATAGGAATCTGATATCTACACATGCTCTGCTCTGTCAGAACTTAGGTGTAGTAGCTCATTCAAGGGGGCATGGCTACTTTCTGGGACCTTTTCAGAGGAGCCACACTGAACTCCATGTGTTCTGCTGTAATCTAGGCTACACCCATAACCTTCATGAGATGGTATAGGTTAAATTTGATGTCCACAACATCAGTGGGCAATATGATTTTGGACACCACACATGATGAGTGATCAAAATTGTTTGTGTATAGTTCTCGATATGCAAGCTATCTAAGCTTGTGCATTGCACCATTGGTAGCTTCCCCTGTTGGTGCTGTAGTGCCTCAATGAATCATTAGATTCTTTTTTTATCATATAAAGAAGTATGGTTTATATGATACTATACTTTGTTAGGGTTTCTACAATTCCACACCCTTGGCCTTTTATGGAGAGTATGATACAAATATCAGCCAAGATGGACATGCTGCCATGAGTGGTTTTCCATGCAGCTTTTTCTCACCTGTAATACACCACCATGGATATGATGCAGGTGAGCTTTTTGGATCCCACTCAGTTGTTCATTACAAGCTCATTGACATAGCTCTTCCATAGGCCATTCACAGTAACGAAAGAGTACTTTGGGTTATGGATATGGGTTCCCTTGGTGCTCTGAATAAGGTAACAGGTCCTCAAGCGTCCTTGTCATTCCCCCATTTTTGTGGCTCTCAAGTGAAGTAATAGACAGAATCACAGGACACCATGTATTAAAGGATCATGTGCAGGGATAGGTATGTGAAGTGACTGTAAATATCTCTGATATAGGCATCTCACCTCACATCATGTGTAAGGTGACGTGAATATTTTTTAAATTGTCAAATAAAACTAACTAACTAACTAAAAAGGAAGGAATTCCCATATTTCGTTGGCGACACATTACTCTACTCAGAGAACCAATGTTATATTCGTAACCCAATTCTTTCCTATGATGGCATTGTAGATTAGAAAATCACAGTGAATGGATGCTGGATGACTTGATGAAGTTAATCCAGCCCATTCATATATAAGACAATGGTGGGTTACCAGTGGTGGGTCTTCTCTTGGACCTCATAAGAAAATGTATTTACACAATTTATTTATAAAATAAAAAAATTTACTTTCAACTTCCTAACCATTTTATCAATGTGGGTTTTAAAACTGTGCCTTTCTTCCAACAGTAATCCTAAATATTATAAGCACAATACATTTGTAACACCTATATGTGATGTTAGGATAGTAGGAGAGCAAACTTTGAGAAGTAAGGACTGATGTTGACTCGGTGTGTGTGTGTGTGTGTGTGTTTTTTTTTCTATAGCCCTGCTATGAGCGAGTGAAAGGATGGCTGCAGGAGAACCTGGTGGCTCTGTGGATCTTTGCTCTTTGTACTGCTCTCACTCAGGTACGTACTAAGAATATTATGATTTCCTCTACAACCTATATACTGCACTCACTCAGGTACATACTAAGAACATTATGATTTCCTGTACACCCTATATATCACACTCACACAGGTACATACTAAGAACATTATGATTTCCTCTACACCCTATATACCACACTCACACAGGTACATACTAAGAACATTATGATTTCCTCTACACCCTATACACCATACTCAGTCAGGTAGATACTAAGAACATTATGATTTCCTCTACACCCTATACCCTGTCAGATACATACTAAGCACATTACAATTTACTCTACAGGCCCATTCCAGTTAAAGATCATCTAAATGGGATGGATTCCTGTTTCATTTAGTTATTTCAAAATTATTAAATTATTATGAAAATTATATTCTTTTATACTTAAACTATTGCTCAGAGAAAAATATTTTGTGTAGCAAGGTATGCTTTCTGGTTGATAGGGTTGTCTTGCTGAAGATCCATTTGTGGCCAAGTTTCCCAAAGTTGTCCTATACCTACAGTGGTGGAGCTTTGATGTTATGGGGTTCTTTTGCGTCTGCTGGTCCTGGTCCACTTGTTAACCCCCTGAGGTCGACGGGAGCGGCGCCGCTCCCAGCAGCAATAAAAGTATATTACTATTTCTAACTTCGCGATATTTTATCATACACACGCGACAAAAACATTGACAGAAACCTTAGAATCGCGACTTTCCGATTTGAGCACTGGCAAATCAAATGGGATTTTTTAAATTAGGTTAATTAGACCAAAAGTAAACCTTGCCTTTTACTCTCTTTTTTACCTGGTAGTAACGTCCCCCTTCTATTGACATGGTAACTAGGGGCGAGTTTAGGCGAGGTGTGTGGGGAGGGGCGTGGGGCCATGTGTGAAAACGCCGGCGTAAACACATAAACTGTCCCGACAATTTGAAGCAAGATTTTATACAGACATACAATTTTATTCAAGATGGAAAGATTTTCTGCGCTGCAGTGTTTGAGAGTATTGATGAAAAGCGACGAAGACAATAACTGACGAAGAGTAAGTAACTATATTTGATTTGCCATGTTATCAAATACTCGTATATATATTCAATATATGAATTCGCGTTTTGTGACTACATATTCCGCGTGTTGCAACGTAACAAATTGCAATATGCACACAAGATCTATGGAAGAATACTTTTCAAACAGCCTAAAATGTTATTTATTTCGCTTGTTTTCAAATACTCGTGAAAATATATGAATTCCGCGTCTTGTGACGCCAAACATATTCCGCGTGTTAGTAACTTAATCTAAATCCCTAACGTTAGTAGATTAGTTGGTTAGTACTATACACATCTACCTAATATATACAAAGTGCAATCTAGAAAGTAAGAAGGAAGAAAACGAGATAATAAGCGAAGGCGGAAAAAACCCGAAAAGTATAAACTCCCGAAGTGCATGACAAGACAAGGTGTGGATCTCGAAATAAACGGAACAAGGACAGACAGGGAGCAGAACGTGACAGAACAGGGAAAATGCAATACTGGATAAAGAATAATGAATAAGGACTGAATGAAAAATAAACAAAGGCCAAAAAACAACAGAACAGGAACTCAGAATATAACACTGATGGCCCAGTGAGATGGCCCATCTGACAGATCTTAGAGGTGTGGACAATGAATAATGAATATTCAGGTATTTAGCATTTAGCCCTCCCACAGCCTGAAATAAATGTGACCAGTTCTGATAAAAACAGGTTTTTAGCTATTTAGATCTCAGATGTGCTAAACTGTTTTCACACCCTTACATAACCAAGACCTTGATGAACAAACGCACATTGGCAAAACAATTCGTCACTATAGTTTAGTGTGTGCTTTCACAACTTTTGTGACAGCAGAAAAATTTACTATTTTTAACTTGTGTGTTTGTAGATCTATTTACAAGCTGCATATGATACTGACCAAACTATTGATGGCATACAAATGTAGCTGTGATTGTCCTTCAAATAAAAATATCAAACACGTTGGAGTAAGTGTGTGTTAAATTGATGAAATTGAGATAAATATCAGACCATGCCAAAATCAAAAAACATCTAAAAGCTTAGCACGGACCTCAGAGGGTTAAGGTCAATGGAATCGTGAACTCCAGCAAGTACTAAGACATTTTGGCCCAAAATCTGGTACCCTCTGCCAGGAAGCTGAAACCAGCAGCAAATGGATCTTTTACAAGACAATGATCCCAAGCAGACTTCAAAACAAACCAAAATGATTAACTGACCACAAAATTACTGTTTTGCAATGGCTATCTCAGTCTTCCGACTTGAGCCTGATCGAAAGTGGGAAGTCCACAAGCGCAGCCCAAAAGATCTAAAGGTCCTTAAAAGATTCTGTATGGAGAAATGGTCAAAGATCCCCCCCAATATTTTCAACAATCTAATTAACAATGTGTTTGCGCAGTTATTCATGCATGGTGTAGCTTGCCAGGTCATGTAGTAGAGGCAAAGACCCTTGAGGTGTTCAGGTCCAGGCTGGATGCGGTGCTGGATATCTCTAGATTGTAGGTCAGGGCTCTTCAATGCTGTTTCTGGAGAGCCACAGTGTGTGCTGTTTTTAATTGTTACTCAGCACTTCATTGATAAAGTAAAGCATTTGATTACAGTTAACTCCCCATCACCCGATTCTTGGATCTGAACTGAATTATGATTTTAAGGTGGAAACAAAAACTGACCAAACAGGACCAGGGTTAAAGATCTCTGTTGTAGGTAAATGATGAGCCTGGATGGACTAGCTGGACTGTTCTCATCATCATATGCTCTTATGTTCTTAGTTGTTATGGTGTGCATCTGGAGTACAGTATGCAGTGAATTTATTAAATAAAAAAGAGATATGGCTTTCAGATATGTAAAATACATCAAATTAAATAGACTTCTCATCTCATTGTCTAAGCCGCTTATTCCTGGTCAGGGTCGCGGGGGGGCTGGAGCCTATCCCAGCATGCATAGGGGCGGGAGGCAGGAATAAACCCTGGACAGGTCGCCAATCAATCGCAGGGCACACACACCATTCACTCACACACTCATACCTACGGACAATTTAGACTCTCCAATTAGGCTAACGTGCATGTCTTTGGACTGTGGGAGGAAACCGGAGTACCTGGAGGAAACCCACGCGGACACGGGGAGAACATGCAAACTCCACACAGAAAGGCCCCCGGCCTGGATTCGAACCCGAGACCTTCTTGCTGTGAGGCGACAGTGCTATCCACTGCACCACCGTGCCGCCCTTAAATAGACTTGTGTACTGAAATGAATGGGAATGATTGCAAAAATGTTCCATTGTCAAAAAGATTTCAAACATATGGTGGCAGCAGTACATTAGTAATGTTGATTTAAATGTGTTTGTGTATTGTGGCAGCCCAATGGGCTGCACAAGAAAATGGCTGCCTGGCCTACAACACATGGGAGCCAAGAAACACTACATTTCCCAGCAGGCCACAGTCACACCTGAGCCAAGTGAAAGTGATGGGACTAACGACCAGCTGAAAGCCATTTTGAGGCCTGTTTAAAGGGCTGATTCCCATCGCACTGAGAGAGGAGTAGGAACGTGTTTGCGAAGGAGTTGCTGAGTGTGTTTGTAAGAGTGAGTACTGTGAAGTCTATTGACCAGCCAGTATTTGGAGAAAGAGTGTTTTTGTGTGTGAAATTGGATTGTTTGAGGACCCCCCTTTGGATTTGACTACGGTCTGGATTGCGGACTTGGAACTGGATTTTGGAATTGGAACGGACATTGACAACGAGATAAGGATTGCGGACTTTGTGTGTTTGTATTCGCCTGAAGACCCCACCCTTTGTTTTGTGTTGTCAAGAGTTTATTTATTAAATTATCATTTTTGTTTCTGAATACTGCCTCCTCCGTGTTCTTTAACTTGCCTACGCCCTCTGCAAGGTCCGTGCGTGTCGCCCAACCCCTGGAGACACCACAGTGTGTATATTCTGGGTTGATTTGAATGTATTTGTGTGTGTGTAAAATCTTTGCAGCAGCTGTACAATTGTGATGTTGATTTGAATGCATTTGTATGTGTAAAATCTTTGCAGCAGCTATACAACAGTGATGATTTGAAAGTATTTGTGTGTATATATTCTGGGTTGATGTGAATGTATTTGTGTGTGTATATATTCTGGGTTGATGTGAATGTATTTGTTTGTCTGCAGATTCTGGGCCTGGTCTTCTCCATGACGATGTTCTGCCAGACTGTGAAAGCTGACACCTTCTACGCCTAGATCCCCAGACGCTGCTGCCTTGGGAATAGAAGATAGTGCTCAGAGGGACTTTATCAGATGCCAGAAGTGTAACATTTGCTCCACAATTTATTTTCCTTTTCATCACTTGATTCTCTTCCGTAGTCCATCTTACATCTGTTTCTGAGAATCTCCATAATATATTCTTACCCCAAGCTGCAGTTTTCCCATAATATTAGTATGATGGTATAGCAACATGATAACATTAAGAGCTCAGCTGGAACTGAATGAAAATGATCAGAAAAATATTTTATTTAAATAATATGAATATTATGCATTCGCTGGGCATCCTGAGAATTAACACACTTGTCAGCTGATTCCGGGATCCCCATTGGACTGGTTTCTGCTTAATAAAACAGATTTCATATTGCTGGATTAAACACAGATTGCTACATGTCATTCCAGTTTATATTATTGCAACATCAGTTTGATGTGGATAGACAGACCAAGGTCAAACACAATGAACTTGGTGGAAGGGTAATGAATAGACAGAAATCTAAACTGGATGGGAATATGTGGATTTATTTTAAGAATAACCATGACTCTCATTCTTTAATTGATCAAATTTCATAGTGGAGTCTGTTATAACATATAAAATACATAAAACATAAACACACACAAAATGGTCATAAGACATCTCTTGTAACATATGTGAGTACACTATGTATAGTATTCCTATAGTATACCTTTCTTGCTTCGTACCTTTTTACCTTTCTTGCTTCTTTATTCATCAACCTGAGAGAATATTACTATAATATATAAACCAATGGCATTTATTTTTGTTAAAAGAGATCGATAAATGTGTTATTTCTTTCTGACATAAAGTCATTTTTTATTTTATGTTATTGAAGACTGTTGCTAAGACATCAGCTCCATGTCTTCTAGGATGCCACTGTGAATTGACTTGTCAGCACTCGTATTTCTACAAAGTCAACTATTCTTTTTTATGCACGCAATGCACGGTTCCATTAGACAAGTCATAAGAACTGGGAATCATCATTCTAAAGTCACACAAATTCATGTTAAAATGAATTAAATGAAGCCATTTCTCCATCTAGAGGCTCTTGTATATTAAGAGGCTCTTATCTTGTATATTTGTCAACATCTAGGGGAAGTTGAAGTCAATTCTACTTTCTACTTTGATAATTTGCTAACATGATGATTATATTATTATGTAAGTACTTTTTCCCCCTTATACTGGTGTTTGCAGCTAGCAGAGCTACACTAGAATGTGATTATTAAGATCTATTTTTGACCCCTAACCCCTATTTTACATGAAAGGTGTTGGAAGAGTTTTGGTCATGTTACATTGTTTTAAAAAGTCTACCCATTCACTGATGTCACTCCATCTTGGACACAGTTCATAAAGCAACCAGCAGATGAAATTCAGACCAAATTCACCAATGCGTATGACTGCGTAGAGTAAAACTAAATGAATGTGGCCTGGCAGGAACTTGTGAATCCAGGCCATAATCTTTCAATGCAAAATTGAATTTCTTTATGAAACGTTATCAGAATAAAAGATGACCATCAGTTATCAGATGTTCAGTATGTGTGCAGTAGAATCCCTCTTGTGTTATCCTTACATGGGATAAACGGTTTAGACTTTTGACCTGATGTTTGGTAAAATATAGGTTTCCATTATCCAAAATTTCACGATATTGTTCAAAATGGCTTGTTTTTAGTATGCAAGTCTCACATATTAATCTCAGTAAGCAGGGTTGATTGAACCATGTAACCATGGAAGTCCTGGTTTTAACTTTCTCAAGGTTTTGTGCTGTAGTAGCTGGCACTGTACACTACTCCCTGTAAACAAAGTGAAAATGAAATAATGTGTACATGGAAACAAAGAAATATAGAAGTGCATATATAAATTAAGAAATAAAATGCATTTTCTAATGACTGTGCAGTGATGTCATGCTTTTAAGGTTTTGGAGTGATCAAGTAGTACCATACAGACTTCTTGCAGTGTGGCTAGAATGTATTCTGAAGCTGTCTTTAGATGATTGTGGAATGTGTTGCTGTCAAGATTAAACAAAACAAGTTATCAAGAGTTTCTTGTGCATGCTGAAACAATATGAAGAAACACAGGGTCAAGTTACGTGAACTCTTGTGGAAAACATAGGGTAGCATTGCTTTGGAATAGTGCTTGCATACTTTCTGTGAAACATATCAGACAAAATGTGGCTTCATGTCAAACTTGCATCATTTTGATATCAATAATTGGGAAGGCAGGCTGATTTTAGGAAGTGTGTATTTACTTAGTGGGAATGTAAGTTGACTTTTTTTACATCTGCATCAGAGAGGGGTTAACTCCTCCCCCAATAACCCACCCCTCTCCCTACCGTCCTTCTCACCCCTCTCAGACACTGACACCCTACAACTCATTAAAGCTCATTAAAACCCACTCATTAAACCCATAACCTGTCCTTTCAACCCTATCCCCCTTCTTTAGTCCATCTCAAAAGACATCCTTCCTTTAATTTACAGCCTTATTAACAACTATGTCTTCTGGCACAGTCCCCTCTGCTCTCAATAGGTCTTATGCTACTCCTCTCCTTAAAAAACCTTCTCTCAACCCTGCTGATGTCAAAAACTACCAACCTATCGCACTCCTCCCTTTTCATTCTAAAACTCTTGAACATGGCGTCTCCACCCAGCTCTTTCTTTATCTCCAACAGAACAACCTTCCTGATCCCAACCAGTCAGGCTTCAAGGCAGGACATTCTACTGAGACTGCTCTGCTCGCAGTCACAGAGGCTCTTTACCTGGCAAGAGCCAAGTTACTCAGCCAAGTTACTCATCCTTCTTTAGACCTGTCTGCAGTATCTGACACAGTAAACCACCGGATCCTACTTTCGTCCCTTGCTGGGATGAGCTTCTCAGGATTCGCCCTGGCATGGTTCACATCCTACCTTACCAACTGCTCCTACCAACTGGCATGGAGAGGATCTGTTTCCCCTCCGAACACTCCCCCTGGTATCCTTTGGCTCTTAGCCCCTTGCTTTCCTCTATTTATACTAAGATGCTCGGTAAGGTTATCCCTTCTAATGACCTTTCCGACCACTGGTATGCTGATGACACCCAACTCATTATGTCTTTTTCATCCTCCGTCAACCATGTTTCAGCACATATCTCTGCTTGCCTGATGGACATCTCAACCTGGATGGCCACCCATCATCCAAAGCTTGGTGTCATGGAAACTCTACTATTCAAAGGAAGTGAGACTGATCTTAACAGTTCAAACAATGTTTTATTACTGTTTCGAAACAGGGGAGCAGTCTAACACTCTCGCGTGAAGAATGTCAGAGTATCTCCGACGAGATAAAGGAAATGCAACAGTATATATCTTTTACATTCGAGGTGACTATCGCCCCTTGGAGTTTCACCCATTGGTCATGGTTGAAACCCCTCCTTTATGAATAGGTCCAGACACACGTTTTACCGTCTCAACATACACATTTCTTGCATACATTAGGATGGGGCAACTTTCACCCATGACCCAGTAATAACTTTCCATCTGTGTTATTATGATTTATACAGTGCAATAATGAAACTCATTCCCAAGGAACTGATCTTGACGCTTCCTGCTCCCCAACCCAAACATCTCAGTATCTCATACTTTCACAAGTTGTTTCTCTCCCACTTCTGGCAATACACATGTAGCAAGGTGGCAGGGGTGGCCACCATGCCAGGTGGTGAGTGGATGAAAGACCAAACAAAATAATTACCGTTTGATAGGCCAGCAGCCAATTTATTATCTTTTTACAAAATACTTAAAGCAAAACACGAAAATAAAGCAGTTAAATCCAAAATTATGCAATCAAGGGAAACAGTAAGGGAAACCGTAACAAAAACCTGCACTTCTGCCTCCATGCCCCAAAACTTCTCCCTTCATGCATGGCAGGCTGTGCTTTTATAATAGCCTAACGAAGGCAATGGCTCACAGCTGAGTTGATTGCTCATTAGTGTGAGCCTGCCTGTAAGTGAGGCCGCTGCTGTCCAAGGCCCTGTAGTCCTCTCCAGGCTGTGGGAGGGGACAGGAACACCTGACAGCAGCCAAAAGGGAGGCGAGGCCCTCTCTACTCCTCCCTCCACCTCTCCCAGTGTCACAACACACATCTCTTTCTGACAGGATGGTACGTGATATGAGGACAAAATGTTTGACCTGCTCATGGAAGCAGAAACAACTTAGTAAAGCTGAAAGCGGCCTGTCGCAAGGCCTAATAAAATGTTTCCCTTACATTAGGAAAGAGCTATTCCTCCTCCCAGCAAATAGCTCTCCAAGGATTGATACTTCTATCACTGTAGACAGTGCCACAGTGTCTCCATCCCGGTCGGCTAGGAACCTTAGCGTGTCACTAGACAACCCGCTGAGCTTCTCGGGGCACATAGCCGATTTTCCCTCCAAAACATCAGGGAAATCCATTCCTAGCCTCATCCAAGAGGTCACACAACTACTTGTCCAAGCCATGGTCATACCATGCCTGGACTACTGCAACACCTTGCTGGCTGGCCTTCCAGCAAGTACCATCGAGCCGCTACAACTCATCCATAATGCGCCCGCACGACTGGTGTTCAACCTTCTGAAATTCTCACACGTCACTCCACTCCTCATCACTCTTCACTGGCTCCTGGTTGCAGCTCACAGTCAATTCAAGTCATTGGTGCTGGTGTACCGGACAATGAGGGGTACTGCTCCCTCCTACCTTCAGTCACTGATCACATCATACACCCCTTCCAGATCTCTCTGATTGGCCTCCTCTGGCCAGCTGACTGTCCCATCTCTCTTTACACCTGGTAGTGTCACGGTTTTACCTCATTCGGCCGCTGGAGGGCGCTTGATCATGTGATGGTCTGTTTTCTTTCGTTTTGCATGAGGAATCATTGTCATTTCCGCCATCCTTATATGGTCTTTTGTCGGTGAGTTTTCCTATCACTTTCAGCTGAGGGTTATCAGTGTTAATCCCGCCTGGTATATAAGGTCTGTGTTTCCTTCATACTAACGCTTCTGTGTAAATCATTACTACACTCTAGCCGGTACTACTAAGGTTTAGTTTTCCACTCTGTGGTCTCTCAGTTAAAGAGAGAGGGTACTTATTATTAACTAAGGCTTAGTTTTCCACCCTGTGGTCTCTCAGTTAAAGGAACTTCTAACTATCTCATTTAAAGGTTTAGCGTTACCACTCTGTGGTTGCCTTTTAGGAGGAATTACTCTTCCTTTACTAAAGGTTTTATGCTCGCCACTTAGGTGGTGTTTCCTTTCGAGATTCTTTCTTTGTTTTTTGGGTTAAAATTCCCCAGAGCTAAAATCTCTAAAATCATTTTAGTTTCTTACCTCTTCGTTGAAGAGTTCTTTTCTTTGTCTTTCCATTTTTTCCCCTGCTCCCTTATCTGTTTGCAGACTTAGTGGCTGATCACTCGTGGTCAGCTTTTAGATATTCGTGAAATCTCTTCCACCCTCGATCCACACTACAGGTAGTCACTCCTCACGGCACCGCCTCTTTTATGCCCTCATCCTTATGATGATGATAGCAGAATCTGTAGGTATTTTCCCCAAAAAACTGAAAGCTCACTTTTTCAGACTTCACCTTAATTTAAAATAAGAAATATATATCTGACCTCTATTAATGTATATTAATAGAGGTCATATTAATGCACTCTTGTAAGTCACTTTAGATAAAAGCATCAAAATAACTAATAAATTGTGTTGGCTATTAAATATGAATATGTCTGTCTGAGATATCTTTCTCTGTGGTGGATCATGGGCTTCTTACAATCATTGGGCACCAGTATATTAATTAACGATGCATTCTATTGTTAGAAGTGACCATTATGCTAGTAACATTTTTAAATCATGCACAGCAATAACGCAACACGCAACTCATTAGGAGCAAATTTAAAATGCGTAACATAAGTTTTCTTGAAATAATGAAAATCTATTATTAATCAATTATTATAACAATAACAATACAACCAAAGTATTACATATAATTAACTTGCATAGCATAATTTGTTGGCAGGTATTTAACTTTATTTAAATGTTTTAATATATATTATGTTTTTTTTAAATTATTTTATATATGTATTTAATTCGTCCATTTTTTTCTACATTACCAGGACAGTGGACATTCTTTTGGAAGTAGCAACAATCTGTTTTCCCATGGTGTAATATCTTCCTAATGCTATACTACGATATACTATACTATGGTATACTACTACTATACCATGAACATGAATCTGGATATAGCATAAACTGAAACCCAAAAAAGTGAAACCCAAACAGACACATTTAGCACAAAAATGCATGTATTTTTACTCGGTGAGTACAATTTTTCATTGGTTATAATCTCTTCCACTATCATAGAGAGATATGGCATGTTAAACAGACTTTAATGAGCTGGATTAATCCAAGGTTTAGTTTTATTTCATTGAACTGTGTTTGTCCTTATTTATTCTTATTTAAATGGAATCCTGGCCAGTGTCTCTTATGATGCAAGTCTCATGAAAGGGATAATGCCTGGCTTCTTCCAGAGCCTAGGATCTGCTCTGATCAGGAACAGAAGAAGAGATGCAAGGCTCAGAGAATAGAAGATAATTCTCAATTTCTACCAGGACCCTATATCCATTTGAGCACTCAATAAATAAATAAAATAGAACATTAAAAATGTTCAAAACATATTGTTCAACGTTGAATTTAATGAGTGTACAAAATATTTTTTGTTGAGTTGTATACATTTGTAGTATGGCATATTTGTGAGAATGTTAATGCTTACAAATAATATCACTTCAGAGTCATTGAAGCTGTTTATTTATCTGAAGCCTTTATAAGTCAGTGTAAATGGCAAACATTTCATAGTCATTTCAGACATACTGTCTTTACTCAAAGAAACCAAACTGTTATACGTTTGGTACTCTTTTCCGGCATACAGAGGGTTAGCTGGTTAGCCGGTTGTAGAGAGGTGGAATAGCGAGGTTCAGTGTAGGGTTCATTGGTACACGCACTTGCATGACTATTAGGGCTCATACCTATGAGAGCTAGATCTACATTCATATTTGATTAAAACATGAATTTACTTATTAATCTCCGAAACAGTTCCTTCATTCTACTACTGTCTTCTCTCGCTCATCTATCTATCCCCCACACACACACATTTTCAGTGTCTTTAAATGCTTGTGAGTGCATGTTAGTTGCATGCAAATATAGTGTGAAACCTGGAGGGGCCAAGGAGGAGTAGAGAGGGCTGCTCCTCCTCTGGCTGCTGTCATGTTCTCCTGGTTCCTCCCACAGCCTGGGAAACCTGCAGAACTTTGGACTTGCCTACAGGCACATACAGGTGTGGTTGATTCTGTGTGGCTCAGTAGGTGGAGCATGGTGCTGACAACGCTTAGGTTGTGGCTTTGATTCCCCCAGGGACCACATATAATTAAAAATATATGCGTTCATTACTGTAAGTCGCTTTGGATAAAAGCATCTGCTAAGTGGCTTGTTATGTTATGTAATCAGCCAAGCTGCTGCTTGTTGCCTTGTTTACCTCTCTCTCCCTTTTTTTGGTTTGATTCTTGGGAAGTGTTTTGCTTTGTGTCGTGCAATTTTGAGTTGGTTTTGTTATTTCCGTACCCCGCACCAGGGGAATAAAATGGACTACCTTTTTGAGTGTCTTTTCTGTGCACTCACCACCTTGCACAGTGGCCACACTTGGCGCCATACAACAATAGGATAATATGGTAGGCAGTGTGGTATAATGGTTAGGGAACTGGGCTTGTAACGTTAAGGTTGCAGGTTCAATCCCCAGGTGGGACACTGCCGTTGTACCCTTGAGCAAGGTACTTAACCTGAATTGCTTCAGTTAATATCCAGCTGTATAAATGGATTGTAAAGAAATGTAAACTGTAAGTCGCTCTGGATAAGAGCATCTGCTAAATTCCTGTAATGTAATGTAATATAATTTCCTCCAATTCATACCACATTTCTATAAGAAATAGAACTCTGGACAAGTGTTGTAATGTTATCACCATGTTACCGTTTCAACAAGATACAGTCTGTTACTTATTTGATAGAGAACTGCAACAATCTAACTGTAAAAAAAAATATATAATAATATTTTAAGTCCCCCGCGACCCTGACCAGGAATAAGCGGCTTAGATAATGGATGGATGGATGGATGGAATATTATAAGTTTGTCCTCAATTTCTGTCCCTCTTAGTGTGCACAGCTCCTTTGACACACAAATAGCTCAGTGTAGGTGATCTCATTCCTGAAGCATTTGCAGTGTCCAATAGATGCTTTTTTGCATGGACAATGAATCAGTTCCTAGTAAGCTCTTGATGCCTCAGGCAGTGCTGTTCAGTATCAACACTATTCCTCTTCTGTCTGCTTCCATCCCCATTCCTCTAGATTTTGGGTTATTGTTTGGCCACATATACATACACGTTAATAAGCAGCTTATTTACCATGCTGAAGCAGTGCTGCCTCTGATGGGGGAAATGTTGTCCATGATATTTCCTGGCGTTGTTCATAGTTTCAGCCTCACATGTTCTGCTATATAGTAAAAGTATAATTCTGCATGGATATCGGGAAGCATTTTTTTCCACAGAGAGTTACAGCCTGGAACAGCCTGCCAAGTAATGTAGTAGAGGCAGAGACACTTGGGGTATTCAAGTGCAGGCTTGATGCAGTACTGGATATCCTCTAGTCTACACTGTAGATAAATGACAAGCCTAGATGGTCTGAATGGTCTGTTCTTGTCATTATGTATTCTTATGTTATTAATGTACATGCATCTGTATGGCACAAGTTTAACATTGCCTTTCATTTGTGAAAATTAAATGAAACAGCAATTAATTTCACATACATGTATTTTGCCACTCACTGCAAGCTCTGTTTGGTGATGCTGCTAAATAATATGTGTGCCTGTATTTGACAAGGGGGAACTGCAGTTGAACTTCCATTGTTGCACATTTTATGATATAACCTGTGTTAATTTGTGTCACATAGCGCCCCCACATGGCCAAGTGGCTTCATGCTCTTGCTGCCAAGCCCCTTTACTTGACTCAATTTTTCATGACATAAAGAGACATAAATATTTGTTTCATGTAGTGTCTCCACATGGCCAAATGTCATCATAAGTCCAGCGGTTCAGGAGTTACTACCATCCAGGTTCTGTAACGGTTCCTGCTCGCCGCCAGAGGGCGGCATTGGACTCTTAGTGTTCCCTAATTGTTTTATTATACAATTAGTTAATGGTTTTATTGTTTTGATTGTTTTCACCTGTACCTTGTTTCATTGTCTTGAGTGTTTCCACCTGTGTCTTGTTTCACCTGATTGTCTGAGTGTGTTATTGTCTTAGTGATTTCACCTGTGCCCTGTTTTGTGCTCTTATTTAAGTGGTCTGTTTGGTTTGTTCTGTCTTCAATGGTTTCCCCCTGTGTTTGCTAGTCAAGTGTTCCAGTGTTATCATTCTGAGCTTTTGTTGTACTACTCGTGTTTGTATTGGTGTTTTGATTATTTATACTCGTGTTTATTTTGTCCCAGTTTGTGAGTTGTTCTCGTATTTTCTTTAATCCGTCATTTATGATAAATCTTATTCTACATCTGCCTCCTGCCTCGTCATAAGTTCAGGTATTCAAATCCAGGCTTGATGCAGTACTGGATATTCTCTAGACTAGGTAAATGACAAGCCAATATGGGCCAAACTGCCTGTTCTCATCATTATTCTTGCATTATGGTCTTCTATCAAACACTTACCAACCCATCACTGCCCACCCCACAACTCCTCTCACACCTAACCCCAAGAGACAGGAAAAGCAAACCAATTAAACCAAATACAAATTCAATCAAAGGAGAAATAAAGAGGCCTCTAGATTAATTCCATGTTCTGCACTGCCAAGAAACAAAACATAAGGCTGCCATATTTAGAAAAAATTGTCATATTTAGGAAAATATGTCTGAGGGAATGTCACATTTTCTCTAACTAAATTTGCATATTGCATAATGTCCCTTATGCAATGGGTATGAGACGCAGTTCCACCCCAGTTCAGCAACACCACTTATAGTTAGTTAACAATAAGGCTAAGGCCAGATAATCTAGCAGTGGCAGCCACCACTGGGAGATGCTTGAGTCCTGCCCCACCTAGCATTTCAAGCAATTAAAAAAAATCCCAATTTAAAAAACTTGTTTTGGTATTCTTATTTCATCATTTCGTATGTATTTTAGGTCAATGTTATGAATGCAGATATGTAGATTATCTCCAGTAAAATAGTATATTCAATTGCAATTGAGATTTCCTTCCTCTCTGCTCATAACCACTCACCACTTATGGAGATTACCGACCACAACAAAAAACAAAAAACAAAAGGAAGCTGAGCTGTGCACAAAAATCATTGCATTTGAATTTTAGCTTAAAAACTTAATTTGCCGATTTAACAGTAGAACCATGGCACATTCCCTCCCATCTATAAAGGCCAAGCTGTCTTTAGAGTGGTTACATTTTAAACAGTGTAATTACTCTGCATAACACATGTAGCTGACCTTTGATTTACAACATATCAGTCTTTCATGTCCGTGCATTGAATAACCACAAGCTGTGGTGAAATAGTTTTTAGCTTAATTGATTACGCTTGCAAGTTACCCATGGATTGGACGATTTGCCACAACGTGGGGGGAAATTAACAATATTCACAAAACATTCTTGTGTGATTTCAGATAACCTTATGTTCATACAGTATGTGCGCATCAATAAAGTCACCAAATTGCACAGAGCGCCAGCGTTTGCGCTAAGAGGTGGTCTAGTTGGACGTTAACGCAAGCTCATTATTTGACACCAATCATTTGTGCCGCTTAGCGCCAGCACGAAAATAGGGCCCTATGTCTAGACACACACGCAAGTGAGATTGCACTACAGACACACAAGTGAGGATTACAGCACTATGATAATAGTACATTGTTTATAATACAATTATCGACAATAATTGTATAAATACAGCACACAGGTACACATCACACGTGAGTAAGATTATAGGTTGCTGGGGAAAACACAGCAAAACCGAGAGCAGACAATATACAATACAAGCTTCTGCCGAGGCTGCAGGGCACTGGGCCCTGGGGGCTGCTGCCGGGCATGCCATTGCTTGGGCTGATGCAGCCACCATGTCACAGAGATCCTAGGGCTCTCGAAAGAGTTCCTGCCCAAGGCCTTTACTGGACACTAGGATCAGACTGGTACTTGGGAACGAAGGGTCTAGGCATTGTTGCTCGGAAACGGGGGGCCTAGGCGTCGGCCATTGTTGCTCGGGAGCAGAGGGCCTCGGTGTCGGCTATAGTTGCTCACGAGTGGAAAGCCTGGGCGTCGGCCATCGCTGCTGGGGGGCAGAGGGCCTGGTTACCTCTTGTAAGGTGCTGGTCCCTGGTGGCCTTCGCTGCCACTTCTCTGACCTCTGTCGCTGAGACTGTGGGATACTAGATCCCAGAGGCTGTTGTTCAAGCTGCAGGGCACTGGGCCCCAGGGGCTGCTGTTAAATATTTTTAGGGGCACTGACCTCCGCCTGGGAAACAAGGCTTCTGTCGGTTATGGTGAACAACAGAATTCTGGGTTCTCTGTCTTCTCACATAGGGTCCTTTGAATCCTCCTTGAAACCCAAACTTTCTCCCTCCATGTTAACTTTAAGATCAGTGTGCTATGAAGGTTATGAAGGATCTTTGGCACTAAAGACTTGTGCAGGACAGGATGTCTGTTGGTGTGTTGCTTAAGTCCTTTGGCTGACCTTAGAATCAGACCCTGGTCCACCGCCAGCTGCTCCCACAGTTCCCAAAGTCTGTTCAGGGTTCTTGACTCTTTGGCCCCTTTGGAGGGAATCATCCCTTTATTCCATCTAAAGACTTGTGCAGGACAGGATGTCTGTTGGTGTTTCTTTCCTCTGAATAATGTCCTGCACCTAAGGGTCTGACTCTTTGGCCCCTTTACATCCCTTATTCCTCGGCTGAATAATGTCCCAGGGCTCCTCATCAGGGCTCTGTTCCTCCATCTCTTGGATCTGCAACACTGCTCTTGGGTCCAGGTCAGCTGGTGATCATCTGAGGTCAGAACGATTCCTTCACCTTTAGTTGGTAGTCCCGCAGTCCGTGGGGGCTCCATTAAGTCTGCTGTACCTTGTTCCTCTGTGGTCTGAAATAGCCTCCTAGACAGAGCATCAGCATTATGTTGCTTTATTCCAGGTCTGTGTTCAATATCATATGTGAACTGTGCTAGCTTTTCAAGCTACCTTGCTAATTACCCTTCAGGTTGGCTGAAGTTGTGCAGCCATTTCAATGAGCTATGGTCAGTCATAAGTAGGAATCTTCTACCAAGCAAATTGTGTTTGAAATAAGACGTAAAATGCATTACAGCTAACAGTTCTTTCTTTTTAGTTGCATAGTTATGTTCTTGTCTGGTCAGGGCTCGACTGGTGTAAGCGATGACACGCTCTTTTCCCTCGATCTTCTGGGAAAGGACTGCCCCAATGCCTAAATCACTGGCATCTGTATCCAAAATAAAAACTTCACTTTGTTTAGGAAAGGCCAGGATAGGGGTACTCACCAGCCTGCCCTTCAGCTCTGTAAGGCATCTTTGAAATCCTGTGTCCATTGAAAACGCACACCCTTCTCTTGTGGAGTTGGCAGGCCATCTCAGAAAATCCTGTTAGAAAGCACCTGTAGCATGATGCAAGGCCTAAAAAACTCTGTACCTCAGCCACATTAGCCAGCATAGGCCATGTCTCCATGGTTTTGATCTTCCCTGGGTCATCTGCAACACCCTCATATGAGATTACATGTTCTAGGTATTTGATTTCTGCTGCAAAAAGATGGCACTTGGAGGGTTTCACTTTCAAGTTAGCCTCTCCCAGAGCTCCGGAGGACACCATCCAGCCTGTGGAGATGCTCGTCAGAAGTTTTTCCATATAGTATAATATCATCAAGGTACACCAGACAAGTTATCCACTGTAAATCAGCCAGCACCAATGCCAAGAGGTGCTGAAATGTGCTAGGTGCATTACAAAGTCCATATGGTAGAACCATAAATTCCCAGAGCCCCTGACGTGTTATTTTTCTTATGATCTTTTGGGTCAACTTCAACCTGCCAGTAGTCGGAAGCTAAATCAAATGTTGAAACCACTTTGCTGAATATAACGAGTCTAATGTGTCATCTATACGGGACAAGAGCTAAGCGTCTTTAACAGTCACGTAATTTAGGCGCCGATAGTCAATGCAGAACCTCCACCGTCTTTCTTTTTCTAAGGACTGTGGCGCAACCTCCCCTCGAACGTGCACAGGAACACGGCAGGGGCACATCTTGATAGGGGGGGCCGAGCTCATGTTATTTTTATGGTAAACTAACGGTGTCTTGCCCAAGTCATAGTTGCTCTGACTAAAAACTGAATAATTGATGTATACAAGTTTCTCAGCTGCTTTACATTCAGATGTAGAGAGTTGTCCATTGGGGAGTCCCCCACCTTGTACCCATGTGCAAAAGCTGGGGCTCGACAGGGAGGGTAATTATCATTAAAAGGGTAGCCCCTTGCCTGACAGTATTAAGGAACCTTGCTACTAAGACATTGCATTTCTCAGTGAGGCCCCTAGTTGACTCAACAACACCCTCTATCTCTGAGTCCAGCAAACCCTCAACTCTTCCTTGAAGAATAGTCTCAGTGTGGGGTGGAATAATTACATAATTCTGAATGATCACTTGCCTGACAGTATCCTCGGCCAAATTGCACACTAGAGGGAGTCGTCACCCCAAAACCTTGCAGTAGTTATCCACCAGATAAATTTCCGTTTTGTATTTTCTCCTAAGATCAATATCCAGTAATGCGATGTCTACAGACATTCCATCCAGCTTAAAAGAAGTGGCCCATTTTCCTTCAACATAAAGCGTAAGTTTGGTTATTTTCCGCGGCAGTAGGGTGAAGATTTTGTGTCTGTTTGTGTTAGTCTTTGTTTATATGTTAAGTACTCCCACTTTTTCATGTCTGGGGGAGAGACAGAAAACAAATAAATAAGGGTTGCAAACTTTCAGGCTTGCCACAGCATTTTTGCCAAAACTTTAAATCAAAAAGGCTAGCCTGGGCTCTAGTATCGAACAAAAGAGGCAACTTCCTCCCATCAATTTCTCCATCTAAATATATGTCCTGAGTTATCAAATTGCACATTTGCAAATGGATGTCAGGTCTTTCATCAGAACTAGCACAGGTAGGCAACCGACCCTCATTGTCCAACTGTTCTAGTTTGCCTGCAGGTAGGTGTTGAACACACCCGCATTCCTAGCATGCCCTGTGAGTATTACCACCACGGGTGTCAGCTGCCCCATAATTAGCATTTTCTGCATCTTCTCTCCACTATGACTTGACCTCCTCCCTCTAGCCCTGGGGTGGGCAATCTTACCCTGTGTGGGCCGGTGTGGGTGTGGGCTTTTGTTCCAGCCGAGCAGTAGCTCACCTGATTTGACTAATCAGCTAAATCAGTCTTCAATCAGGGCTTTGATTAGTAGAATCAGGTGTGTCACTGTTCAGTTGGAACAAAAGCCTGCACCCACACCGGCCCACACAGGGTAAGATTGCCCACCCCTGCTCTAGCCCCATCATTATATTCTAGACCAAGTCTCCACTCGTTCCCCCACTAGAACTTGAGCTTCTCTCCCTATTTTTGACTGTGAAATTTTGGGGGTGCATTAATGGCATCCCTCAATTGTTGTACTGTTTTAATGTTTGAACCATTTCAAAAATGTATTGCCAGTGTGCATTTACCCCAGGGGGCCCACAGTCTAATTCCACACCCCTTACACACATTACACACATTTAATCGCAAAAATTGTTAAATAAGTAGTATTAGTAGTAGTAGTAATAAATGTAGTGTTTATATTCTAAGAAATTAATTCACAAAATATATACCAACACATAATAGTTCATATGTTGTGTTTAGGCAGATCACAAGATGTATTATAAATACAATACGATGTATTTCAAGTTTTTAAATGGTACAGAAAGAAGTGGTTAGCTACGTCTGGGAGAGGGGCGAGAGATGTGCTGTGTGAGTGTGGCACTGCTCTACAGCGATGTCAGAACGTGTGCTTGCAACAAATGTTTTAAATCATAATTTCGTTTTTTGTCTTGCTTTGACACAGACTGTTCTAACTGTTCATAAAGATGATGGTTTTGTTGAGGTGTACTTTTGACTTACATTCTTAGATGTGCTGAGATTAATTTAACATCACAAAATAACATCTCATCAGTGTACTTGTACAGTTTTGTGCATGTATTGCCTCAGAACGGCATCTCTGTGTCATCAAACTTTCACCTTTGTTGCTTCTTCTTAGCTCTGTAGCCCTCTCTCTATTCCCTCTGTAATGTAGTCAAATTGTGCATTGTTATCGTTGAATGTCCATTACTTAGTCAAATCTCGGTCGAGGTAGACCTCTGCCTACGGTTCTATATGTACTGTAGCTGTCAATGGCCTCACAGATGCTGCAAGAATAAAGTTGCAAGCAGAACCATCAGCATATGATTTTCGTTTTTTATTCACATTCATTACATTACATTAGTCATTTAGCAGATGCTTTTATCCAAAGCGACTTACAATAAGTGCATTTAACGTAGGCAAGCAAGATAACTGCTAGTCACCATCTGCAAGTACATCTCCCTACTAAACAAGCATCCAAGAGCAGAACCAGTGCTGAGGTAAGTGCAAGAACAAATCTATACAAATACAGTACAATATCTAGGTATGTTACAAAATTTTGAAATGTTATAAATCATTTGCAAATAAATTGCATGACATTTTCAGTAATTTACAGATTGAAGCATTCTAAAAAAGATATGATATATCTTAATTGGAATGATCTGAAGTTACATTACATAATCAATTAATCACATAATTACATGTTGCGCAGGCAGTGAGCATTTGGGCAAAGATATCTCACATTCCGGGTCAAAAATATCGCATTTCGCATCGACAGATTTCAATGAAATTTCACCAGAAACAAGATAAAATGTTAAGTTTAACGTCCTGGATACCTTTTATTTAGTCCTGAACTTGCGACATATGATTTTGAAAGCACTAAACACGAGTCTGACTCTGAAGTGTAGCGTATGACCAAACCGAGCAATGTTTAATCAAATTTCGGAAACAAGATAGAGGATTGAGTTTTCAACTACGTTATATCGCAGACATATGGTGGGAGAAAAAAAAACGACAGCCCTTGAAAAGCCTGCATTTTTGGGGTACGGCCATAGTCTCTTGTAATCGCTCGCACAGGGACACAGGCACATCTAGACCGCCGCTGCGCATGGGAATTGTAACATACCTACAATATCTGCTAAGAGGAAGGATCCGGGTATTAGGCTATACATATACATTTATGGGAACATATACAACACTGCCACCCTGGTCAGCAAAGCTCAACAGAGACTTCATTTTGCATACCACCCAGCATTTTAAAAAACATTTACAGGTGCACAGTGGAGGCATCCTCACGTGCTGTTACATGGTTTGGTATGGCAACTGTACTGCCTCGGACCGCAAGCCCCTCCAGCAGGTGGTGAAGGCGGCTCAGCGCATCATCAGAGTGCCACTCCCATCCATGGGGGACATCTATACCACACATGTTATTAGGAGGGCCAACAACATTGTCGATGACCCCACCCACCCTAACCAAAGATTGTTCATGCTTCTGCCATCATGGAAACAATACAGGAATATAAAGACCCGGACCACCAGATTCAGAGACACTTTCTACCCCATAGCCATCAGGGTCCTAAACTGTCCTCATCCTGATCCCCCCCATAGCCTTGCAGATTGCACGGATTAGAAGCATGTGCCTATACTTTAACCATCATTGCACTATGTCACTTTTGCACTTTAAAAGAATGTCATTCCAGAGGGGGGTTAGGGGGCCCAAAACGGTAGCGGGACCTGAGGCCCATGAACATCAAGATGTTCACCCTGGGTGAGGTGCCATTATTCTAAGCGCATTCATTCTGGCCATGATAAAATGTGATAACTAGGTAGGTATGATTGTTCTGATAAAATGTGTCAATTTACATGAATGGTAACAAATGCCCCAATATCATTTTGAGACTTAGGGCCTTATTTTCTTGCGGGCGCTAAGCAGCACGTTGAGGCAAATCGTCCAATCCATGGGTAACTTGCAAGCGTAATCAATTAAGCTAAAAACGATTTCACCACAGCTTGTGGTTATTCAATGCACGGACATGAAAGACTGAAGCCAGCAGGCCATCCATCACTGCCGTTCAGTAAGATACACCTGTTAAATAAATATATGTTTGTATGCACATTGTTTTTCTCATGCGAAAGGGTTTTATTCTTTCCATTTACACCACAGAAAATGGAATACATAATTGGACCCCGAAGGCGATACCGTGAGTGATACCTTGGGTTTGGTAGCCAGTGTTGGCCAGACGGCTATCAGTTCGGCTGTACATGCAGTCCATGTACATGTGGTCCACTCCATTAATATCCAGGTGGTTTGTGATGCACATTCCAGGGTGACGCATGTAGGCCTACTGCATGACGAACATAAATGAAACAGGCCTAGTTGCAGTTGTCAGTTGGTTATTTATTGCTTTCCATTTAACAATTACATTAAGTTAGAAGAAAATAAACTTTGTTTTTTAAGTTGGAAAGCCTACAAATAAGGAAAACAAGAGATGGTAAAATAAAACACTTTCTTTTAACAATGTAGGTGTCAAAATATAAACTCAAATCATGAAAATAACAAATTAATGTGCGCCTTGTTTTCCCCCTCTGATTCGCACGCCAACTTTTCCGCACCTCCTCGCTCTCCTCTTTTGAGAAGCGCTCCAGGCGCAGCCACGTAAAACTGTCATCCATGTCAGGAAATTGCCAATTTGCTATAGCGTTAGCGCACTGGTATTTAAAGGGATAGAAAATAGGTGTTCTGATTGGCCATTATGAAACCAAACCCCCACCACACCCACATGTATTTAAAAAAAGTTAATACAACCACTTTTACAACTGCACCGGAGGTGCGCTATCGTCCTAAATCACGAAATTACTGAAATTGCGTTAGACACGCCCTAAAGCACCACCGTCTTTGCTTGCGTCTGCGTTACCGACACCATCATAATTCACCAAAATAGGGCCCTTAAAGTTAATATTTGACTTTTTGATGTTTTTAATAACCAGCAAGCATGATAACAACCAGCCACCCAAGTTTTAAACAAAACGTTATGGGACCAAGCCCAACTGAATTATTATTGCTCGGCTACATATAGTAATTGGTCACTCTTTCTCCCTTTGCTGTTGCTGCGTCTCTCTCGCTATAAAATCCATGCTTAGTATAGACTACGCAGATAGCCTTACCAGGAATTTATCTTATGCTGGCTGTACAAATCACCAATTTAGGGAAAATTAAAAATCAAATTCAGTGACTGAGATGGATAGATTATGCAGCCGACTTGCAATTTTCAATAATGCGTCAATGCCATTGCAGAATAGGTCAGAATTATTTTTTTAATGACAAGTGTTTTTTAGTTTTAGCCTGCTTGTTAAAACTTTTATAACTTGGCTGGCAAGCTGCCCATCTTTTGATGTTCTCACAATGTGATCTTGCAGTACATTGTTGTACTTCTGGGAAATATGTCTTTTTAGATTCCACCGGTGGCCGCACAATGTTGCCGCGCTCTATGTGGGACTAGAGCTTGTGACTTGACCTGTGGTACTGGAGCAAAATTGATGGGGGAGAGAAGGCCAATGCTCTGACCTTTTGAAAACTCACTCTCTGCTCCGTTCAAGCTCTGCTCCCCACTCCGATGATCCTGCACAGAACTTGAACTTAAGGCCAATTTCTTTTAGCTTAGTTTAGCAACATCCATCCAGATCCATTAAGGACAGTGAAATTGAAACCCATGGAAGACTGACTGCATTTTGACTTAATCTAACTCATCTGCTCAATCTCCATGATGGCTCCTCTCATAATTCCGAGCCCCGCACATTCCCGGATGGTGAAGGGCCCCCACACAACTTTTAATGAAATGACAATACAGCATTCATTTAATCATGTAAACAGAACAAAATCATGTCATTATAACTAAATCACATCAAAAACACGAAAGCATGCCTCCAAAAAACATATGAAACGGTTCCAAAATGAATTTTCCATTGCTCTAATTGAATCTGAAGTAGAATGCTTTCATTGTACATTACAGTAAGATAAACAAATTGGAGTATTACTCCTACCCGTTTCGTTCCAGCCAAATGTAGGCTACTGTCTGTTTCTGTTCACAGTACAGGTCATGTGATTTCCATCCCAACATTGAGAAAACCTCTTTAATGGGGTTTTGGAAAAGGGAAATTGATAGTATAGAGCAAAAACTACTGTAAGGCCACTTTACCCAAAGACATCCTGAACAAGACCACTTCTGTAATCTTCACCACAATACAATTACAACCCTGTACCATTGGCTTCTCCTAAGTTTTCATACAATCTACAATCTACCTATTTCTCACACACAGCTTTTTGAATATGCCTAGATGGTTATCAATTTAGTATTGCTTTATTTTCACACAGATATAGAAATTGTAAATAATTAAAGTGGATATTCCTAACATAAATAATAATTTGATGTTTAGCTGTGGTTTATGTGGTTTTAACTAAGAGAACGGGATTTCAAGAATTGGAAATGAGACACAATTAAACTAATGGAATTGTATTGAAATAATTGCAAAAACAGATTTGCGAGTCGCTGTATTGTATGTTGTGTTGAGAGTTTTGAAAAATGAATACAATTGACCTAAACAATAGAAGAAAAAAAACTGTAACCGATCTACTATGGGGAACTGGGGAAACAATGTTTTGTCTTGCACAGCAGTTAGGCCTCCGCTCGGTAGGCGGCGCTATACAAAACAATCACTTTTTGTGACGTTACGTTCACAAATGTATATGCGTAGCTTCTCGTTTATTTTTATTTCGATGGTTCGCCATACTCAACGCGGAATACAATTTTATTCACAGGTGTTCGTGTTTTCTTTCTGAACGCCATGTCGTATAATTACGTGGTCACTGCACAGAAGCCGACGGCCGTCAATGCCTGCATCACCGGTATCTCAAAGATGTTATTATTTTTCAGCTAGGTGCAGGCAGGGACCCTTGACTAGCTACATCGAGCACAGCATCAGCGCGCGCAGATCAAGCCACAACCAGGCTTAGACTGAGGCCTTCTGTTTTTGTGTTGTCGCACTGTCTTACGGCCATGCATTTTCTTTAGCTTACCGATTTATTCAACTATATACACTCTGATTTATGGTTGGGAGAATTGATGGAGTCTATACATTTGTGTTGCGTGTGTTTAGGTAGCAGCTAGCAACCTAACTAATGTAATATAATTGCTCAACTACTGCTGGTTAGTTTCCGTTTTCGCCAAGCTAAAACATACTATTTTTTACGTTACGCCTTTAGGTAGCTAGCTAGTTATCAATTCTAATCAGACACCTGGTTAACATTTTCTAGCAAGTTGGCTAGAACGCTAACTAACTGCTGTGTACCACTAGCTAGATAACCGTCAAATTTGTGATTTGACATTTACAAATCTGTAAAGTTATTGTCGGTGCTGTGAAAACAGTTTTCAGATGATACCTGTAGAGTAAGCTACAGTTGGGACGCTTGGTATTAACATTATGCGTTTGGCCGTTGGATGTAAGCGTTTGGTAATTTTATTATTCGACACTGTTGTGACTGAATGTCACTAACATGTCTTCTGTCGGTAATATCAGTGAACGTGCGGTTTGATAAAAAATCTTCCAACCCCGCAGTGCACTGCAATATCTATAATTGGACATTTGTGTACTGAAATGTGCATATTGTGTTTATTTGTGGTCATCCTGGGATGTAATTCCTTAAAGACCCCTATGCTTTATGTCAAGAGTCAGGCTTTCATATGCAGATGCAAAAATTACCGAACATTTTAAACGAATCCCTTCAACTAACGTTATAACTGCCCAAATGACAAACCGTTATGGGACCAGTTTCCATTCATACTATAAAAATGTGTTTTTTCTCAATCACCCTATCCTATGTGAAAAGTTTACTCTCATTACTGCCCATACTGGCTTTCATAAGGTTCCTCTGGATGGGCGGATCCTCACTGCATGTTGTTATCACCTCCCCACCTCTTCACCATTCACCACAGTCATCTCCCTCTCACATGTTTTTGCAAAACCCGCTCATACACACCCAGTCTTTAACATGGCCTGTCCTCACCTTGATACAAGTGTTCTTTAGTATATCAGTATTAGAAGTGAACATGGTAAAACACCATGCCTTAATCAGCTGTGGTCATAAAATAATCGTAATGTTGATCGTTCAAAAATATTTTGTAGGGGTGGCCAAGGTCAATATTTAGGCTTAATAACTGACCATGATATTAGTGTTTACGTTTGTACAATTAATATGGCTTTGATTCGTTTTTGTGCTCTCCCTCAACTCAGGACATTTCACTTCTACGGAGGACTTGAACCTCCTCATCGCCAAGAACACACGGCTGGAGATCTATGTGGTGACAGCAGAGGGGCTGCGGCCCGTCAAGGAGGTGGGCATGTATGGCAAGATTGCAGTCATGGAGCTTTTCCGTCCAAAGGTGAGGCAATGAGCGGTGGCCATGTTACAGGCTGTATGTATTTGGAAAATGATGATGGCACAAAGGTATTGTGCTTTATGGTTACATTGCAATTGCATTGTAATTTTACATGAGCATGTTTTACTCAGGGTGTTGCTTGCTTTATTTACAGGGTGAGAGTAAAGACCTGCTGTTCATCCTAACGGCCAAGTACAATGCCTGCATCCTGGAGTACAAGCAGAATGGGGAGAATATCGACATCATCACAAGGGCTCATGGCAATGTGCAGGTGCACGTTTTACTGTGACCTCATTCATTCAATATATAATTCATCCAAGGCTTGTTTGAACAACTTTCTATGTGCTGAGCTTCACTCCAGTAAAATTGCTTTTGATCCAATTTCATATGTAAACTTTTTTGTTTTCCTACGTGGAGTACGGTTTACAGAGAACTTCCATCAAGAACATCATGTTAACTCACTTGGTCAGCATGAATTGAAGATCTGCAACCTTATATTATTTGTATTATTGATTATTGTGTAAACATAAATATAAACCCAAATGTGAATGATCAACAGCTTGAGCTTGATCTCTGAATATCCTTTGGTATCTCCGCTCGCTGTGTTGCAATGTGCGTTCTTTATGCTGACATGTCCACCAATTCTGTGCCAGGATCGGATTGGTCGTCCCTCAGAGACGGGGATCATTGGCATTGTGGACCCAGAATGCCGCATGATTGGCTTGCGGCTGTATGACGGCCTTTTCAAGGTCATCCCCCTGGACCGGGAAAACCGCGAGCTCAAGGCCTTCAATATTCGCCTGGAGGAGCTTCAGGTCATTGATGTCCATTTCCTCTATGGATGCCAGGTCCCCACTGTCTGCTTCATATACCAGGTACAGCTGTAGCAGTGTGTACTTGTGCATAACTGCTGTATCTATGTGTAAAGACATAATTGGCATTATATCATATCGTTTATGTTCATATCAGATTGAGTAAAATTGCAATTTTGTTTGCAAGTCAGGAGTATGCATTTTGCATTTAAATGTATGAGACGGCAATAAACCATTTTTGTTATGTGAAAAAATAACTGGCTTGACCTGTCAGCTGATCAACATACAAGACGCTTATAATGGGCCGATAATGGTTTTCCTCTCTTTGCACAGATATGCTGCTCCCTCATGCATTAATTGTGCTGATATAAGTATATATACAAGTCATACCATATAAACAAAAAAATCTGTGTTTCAAATGCAAATACTAACAACCACCACATTTCCAAGCAGTATATGCAGTAAATAATTAGGCTAACAATAGAAACCCAAAAAACATGGATACCTTAAAGTTATTGTAAAACACTTTCCCCCCCTCTAGTCCAAATTAAAACTAACTCCACAGCGATGCAGTAAAAATAACTGATCAACGTGGGGCGGTGGCTGTTCCATTAAAGGAGATGGTCATCATACAGCTGGGCTTTGTTGCAAAAGGCCACAGAACTTTTCGGAAAGTGGCTGATAAGAGGCAGAGTCTTGAGCATAGGGAATATAACACTTTTTCCCCCCTCTCTGGCCCATGTCTGATTTCACATCCTTCATCAAACGCCCCCCTCGTAACGGCATTGCCAATATTATCTTGATTCGTTGCTTAATCATATACATATATTTTGGTCTCACTTCAGTCTCCATAGGTGCGATTGCCTCTCCAATCAGGAAGCTGTAGCTAGCTAGCAACGTCAGTAATTTGGGAGGCGGTATCTTTCACCCAGCCTGACCAACGCAGCCCCTCCCAGTGTACAAAAATACATTATAATTAGCATCTGGTGGCTCATGGCTCACACTGAAAGGTAAATAACTGGAAATCTACCTGGACAGATTGACAACACCCAATGCAAGTAGTAAGTTGTGAAAAGTAAAGATTTGGGTGAAACATTCCTTCAAATAAACACATTTGAAGTATATCGGTTTACCCCTTAAAACCAACCAGCATAGTTTCAAACTCTTTGCCACTTTTTCCAGGTCGAGATTGCATTTACTCATCCCTTTACAGTTAAGGGGGGGCGTAAAATGGCTTATAAATGTGTTAATAACCCAGACATCAATGTAGGGCTGCCTAAGTTCAACCAAAAATGTCTTTGGGTATGTAGGTTAGTAAGGGGTGTAACTGTGTAAGTGACTGTGCCACATGACTGAGTATAACACACTGTGTGCCTGGCTGCAGGACCCCCAGGGACGGCATGTGAAGACCTATGAAGTGTCTCTGCGTGAGAAGGAGTTCAACAAGGGGCCCTGGAAGCAGGAGAACGTGGAGGCGGAGGCGTCCATGGTCATCCCAGGTTAGAGTTGGGAGGACGACAGCACAACTGGTCACAGAGTGAAAGTCCTCATGGGCCACCTTGTGCCACTGTGTGCAACCTGATTGGTTTTACCCTTGTTATCGGTGCTGTGTGTGTTACACTCGGTGTGTGTTTCTTCTAGTGCCAGAGCCGTTTGGGGGAGCTATAATTATCGGGCAAGAATCGATCACGTACCACAATGGAGACAAATACCTGGCCATAGCACCCCCCACCATCAAGGTAATGCAGAGGAGCACAGCATACAAAATGGTTTCTATTCTTGTCTTATGCATCTCTCCCAGTACTTGTGTCCCCTCTTAATTTTTTTCGCTCACTTTTGACAGAGTAATTATGCAGTGGCTAATATCCCCGTTGAAGGAAGTGGAATTACGATAAGTATGTCTCGCTCTCGTTCCCTCCGCTCAGCAAAGCACAATTGTGTGCCACAACCGCGTCGACCCAAACGGCTCACGCTACCTGCTCGGGGACATGGAGGGCCGGCTCTTCATGCTGCTGCTGGAAAAGGAGGAGCTGATGGACGGGGCAGTGGTGCTTAAGGACCTGAGGGTGGAACTCCTAGGGGAGGTGAGGAATGGGGGGCGGGGAGGGCAAAGTTTTAACACCAGGATGAAAAGGTAGAATGAGCCTGCTTCCATTGTTGACTGGTCCCCCACAGAGTACCGCCACACTACCATGGTAGAAATTTAAATAACTAAACATTCTAGGTAATCTTATAATGGTAGCTAATGATCATCTTTTCGCTTTCATCGTGTTTTTTTACGAGACATAAGAGCAGATGAATGTCTAAAAGTAATAAATTGTCAAAAGCCAGACAAATGAGACATCCAACTTATTAACATTGCCCGTCTCCATTGTGAACAGAACAGAGCAGCTTAATGACATTATTAGCTAAGTTAGCCAGCTAACGTTAACTGGATCACTTTATTGTAACATAATGAATACAAAATGTATATAAACATAAACATACTATAAACATATTAGCTAATTTTAGTGACAGGAAAATCAGTAATACCAATTGGTGTTAGCAAACCATAACTAGCTAAGCTGACTTTTTGAATGTAGCAGTAATGTTGCCGTTTCTCTCTGTAGACCTCTATTGCTGAGTGTCTCACATACTTGGATAATGGAGTGGTGTTTGTGGGCTCCCGACTTGGCGACTCCCAGCTGGTTAAGGTTAGTCTCGTCATTGGAAGAAAGAGCAGCCAGTCAAGGTTAAGCTGGTTTATGTTCAACGGTAGTACATTGCACCTATACATGGTTCAAAAACGTACTTTGTTCCAGTGTACTATGACTTGACACCCACCATTTAAAAATGTGTGCAAATTCCCAAAATACACAGCTGAAGACCAGGAAAAGTTTAATTTTAATTTAAGGCACATGATATCTACAACAGGATGGCCTTATTTTTGGCACACCATTCTGATCTATGATGGATCATTTTGAGGTGATCTGTCCCATGGTTGAAGATAATATACCATCCAAGCGTCAAAAGAAAACATCCAGGATGGTTGTCAAGACATCATTGGAAGGCTTGGCAGTGTGTTTTGTGTAGCTGAAGATTTTCTTTGCTCTAGTTCACATTGTTCTTGTGTTGCAGCTGAATGTAGACAGCAATGATCAGGGCTCGTACGTGGCCGTGATGGAGACCTTCACTAACCTGGGGCCCATTGTGGACATGTGTGTGGTGGACTTGGAGCGACAAGGCCAGGGGCAGGTGAGACAGATCCCTGCGCTAGCACCGCTCCATAACAGGCACATACAGATCCCTGCGCTAGCACCACTCTTAAACAGGCCCATACAGATCCATCCGCTAGCACCGCTCTTAAACAGGCCCATACAGATCCATCCGCTAGCACCGCTCTTAAACAGGCCCATACAGATCCCTCCACTAGCACCGCTCCATAACAGGCACATACAGATCCCTCCACTAGCACTGCTCTAAAACAGGCACATGCAGATCCATCCGCTAGCACCGCTCTTAAACAGCCACATATAGATCCCTCCGCTAGCACCACTCTAAAACAGGCACACACAGATCCATCCACTAGCACCGCTCTTAAACAGGCACATACAGATCCCTCCGCTAGCACCACTCTTAAACAGGCACATACAGATCCCTCCACTAGCACCGCTCCATAACAGGCACATACAGATCCAGTCCGTCAGTTCTCACAGGTAGGAGAAGTGTGACAGCCACACCGCTTCTGTAAGAACAGAATACTCCAGCTCACACGCTCTCCTTCCCTTGTAGCTGGTCACCTGCTCTGGGGCTTTTAAGGAAGGCTCTCTGAGGATCATCCGCAATGGCATTGGGATCCACGAGCACGCCAGTATCGACTTGCCAGGGATCAAAGGTCGGTGTCAGGATGTGGCGTCTGTGTCATTCTTACAGCGACCCTTTCTCTTACTGTGACTTCTTATAATAATATCTGTTGGTTTCTCAATCCCTCAAGCCCAGTGAGAGCCAGGTTATAAAAATGAAGGCGGGATTTCAAGAAATGGTTGCTTAGATTCTTTTTTTTACAACTATAACAAAATAAATATCAACTGTTACGTACATTTGCAGCATAGTTATATTAACCTTTAGATTAACATTTAGATTAACCTTTATTGCTTCCTGAGCACCTAGGGTTGCCACCCGTTCTGTAAAGTAGCTATGGAATAATTCCACAGTGCTCAGAAAAAAGTTGTGGTCCATTTAAAACTCATTTATGCATGTTGGAGGACTTCTCTAACTTTCATGCTGTAGGTAATATCAAATACTGTATATGATTATTGATAGATATACATTAGTCATACCCCTGATTGAATTGGGGGACCGTACAACTGAAAAAACATGAATTTTCCCCTGAAATTTCATTGATGATTTTTTTTACAGGTTGTATTTTGTTTTGATTTGCTTGGTTAAAGTTTGTTTTGAAAAAAAATACATATTTTCAATATTATAGTACATTGTAAATAAAATAACATTACATTAAATATCTATTGTAATTTTGTAGGAACTCCATACTTTGCCTTTGTTTAAATGGCACCTTGACATAAGTATTGCTCATTGAATGTCCAAGAAATAATATTGATTAGTTCCTTGCTTCTGAGCTGTATGTTGTGGCTGTGTTCAATCAGCCAGGCCTGACACAGCTAATAAGTGGGGTTACATACACAGCTCTTTCGGACACTTTCAATAAGATGTTTGTTTGCTGCTATATACAGACATGTTCTTTCTTTAATTCTTGATTGCAGTTAAAATTATGAGCTCAAAGTAGCAATAAAAAACATTTTATTCCCTTTTTCCCCCTTTTTTAAATTTTTTTAAATTTTAAATTTTGTTTTATTTATTTATTTTTCCTCCCCCAGGGCATTTCTTAAGGGCATTGCACAAAGCAAACATAATAATTTACTGTCATAGATAAGTACTACAAGTACCTTTATATATACGAGTGATTCCCTACACAATTCCTTTGCTGAAAAACTTTAGGCCAGAATGAATACGTTTACACATAGGTAATTAGACGTTTACTTTTGTATCTGTTGACTCGTCCAGAATTCACCCAATCACAGCGATGACTCACCAACTATGTCGTCCATAAATGTACTGGTGATTGTGATCTGTATGTCCCCTACCCCTTTAATATTGATATACACTGCCCGTCCCAAAAAAAAAAGTCACACACTCTAATCAGGGCTCCAGACTAACTTTTTTCACCACAGTCCCGGAACCGTCCCAAAATATAATTTTAACCGTCCCAAAGTGAATGTAAACTGTCCCAAAAATCGAAATGTCGAAACTTTGGTTTTGTCGTCTATAGTTGTTATTGCCATAAAAAACACCATTCAAATGATTAGGAAATAAATAATTGTATTTTTATTTGAAATAATTATTTATTTTAACAATAGGCACGTGTGTGTGTGTGTGTGTGTGTGTGTGTGTGTGTGTGTGTGTGTGTGTGAGATATTTAGATGTTTTCCAGTACATTATCACTGTTTGGTCATATTCAATGAATGGATAGGTATTTTTCCATTCTAGAATACATTTTATTTTGCCTTTTGGCTTCATAGCCAGAGCTTTGTTTCTGTAGAGAAAGAAAATAAATTGATTTAGTCAAAAGGCTCCCAAGTGGAAAGATTTCACAAGAATCATTATGATATATATATATAGATATATATAGTTAGTGTTAATGATGTCTTGTAGATTATTATGGATATTTGCAACTCTATTATTTTAAGGACTGATAGGATAGTTTATGAATTAATAAAACATGTAGTGAAAAGTACAGAAATCATCTGACATATCTAAGGGAGTCAAAGTGTCGAATTTCATGGATACTGTAAGGAATACGAGTGTGTTCATTCAGCCATATTTATTACAAAATGAAAATTTTCAAAACTCGGTGACAGCATAGTCATATCACAACAGATACAGCTAACGCTAGCTAACATGGGGCGGGCTGCTTTGAGCGAACGATACACACTCACAATCAAATCAACTGCTCAACTGTTAGCTATTACTGCTGTCTAACGTAATGCCAAGTTGTAACTCATACTAATGTTCTGTCAGACAAAACCCTTTAATTTCTCCGAAACGCAGGTTCGCATTATCATTGTTTATTGTGTGTGTGTTCAAAGACGCCTGTGAAATACCTCTGTGGTGGACTGAACAACAGATTGCCGCCAGTCAATGCGGCCCTAGCAACTGTTTCTAGCAACCGTGTAGCGCAGTGAAGTGTAGCATCAGTAGCCTGACGAATTTCTCCACTTTTGTTTCGATAAATGTTACAGTGATACAGTGCATGCAGTTTTGAATGCTCTGGTGACTGCCGTGCAGCCTACAGCAGTGGTGAAGCATTTGCCGGCCATGACATGAATCTAAAATGTTTCTAATATGAACCAAAACATCACGGAATCAACCAATTAGTGTAATTAACAAAAATAATATACTGAAATAGCCTAAATGTAGCTTACACTTCACTGGTTGCCTTACTAATTAGTGTGGGTGCTCGCACTCAGCACGGAGTTAGCGCTAACAATGTTTTTTCACACACGCCACACACACACAGGGCTAACATTAGCTAGCAAGCAGCCCGCTATCTAGCTAGCAGCTGACTACTGTATACAGTTCCAATAGACTAACATTACACCTCTGTGATTTAAATGTGTCCTTACCTTAGACTCAGGGGTTGTACTAGGGTTGGATGCAGTTCCCTGTTGGTCAGTCTGTGTCTGTTCTCCATCTTCTTCTGCTGTGTTTATCCTCTTCAAATAGCGCAACATGTTTGCGAGTGCTCCCTTGACTGAGAGGATGTGGCCAATACCGCGGGAATTTTTATTAAACATTCTATTAAACATTCTGAAATTTTTGCGGGTCTCGTGCAGTGGTCTCGCGCCACTGTCAACTAGGCAAGCACTCAGAAGACGTGCACCGTTTGCCAGTGACAGTGATATACACACTGACAGTCTGGTCAGTTGACATTTTCCAAGGAAAAAAATAATAATAATCCTCTTCGTCCCAACTGCGTCCCGGGGAGGATTTCTGTTTGTCCCAAATACATATTTTATCTTCCCTGGGATGACGGGACGGTGTTAGTCTCGAGCCCTGACTCTAATATTTCGTTGGACCGCCTTTAGCTTTGATTACGGCACGCATTCGCCGTGGCATCGTTTCGATAAGCTTCTGCAATGTCACAACATTTATTTCCGTCCAGAGATGCATTAATCTTTCGCCAAGATCTTGTATTGATGATGGGAGAGTTGGACCGCTGCGCAAAGTCTTCTCCAGCACATCCCAAAGATTCTCAATGGGGTTAAGGTCTGGACTCTGTGGTGGCCAATCCATGTGTGAAAATGATGTCTCATGCTCCCTGAACCACTCTTTCACAATTTGAGCCCGATGAATCATGGCATTGTCATCTTGGAATATGCCCGTGCCATCAGGGAAGAAAAAATCCATTGATGGAAAAACCTGGTCATTCAGTATATTCAGGTAGTCAGCTGACCTCATTCTTTGGGCACATAATGTTGCTGAACCTAGACCTGACCAACTGCAGCAACCCCAGATCATAACACTGCCCCCACAGGCTTGTACGGTAGGCACTAGACATGATGGGTGCATCACTTCATCTGCCTCTCTTCTTACCCTGATGCACCCATCACTCTGGAACAGGGTAAATCTGGACTCATCAGCCACATGACCTTCTTCCATTGCTCCAGAGTCCAATCTTTATGCTCCCTAGCAAATTGAAGCCTTTTTTTCTGATTAGCCTCACTGACAAGTGGTTTTCTTAAGGCTACACAGCTGTTTAGTCCCAATCCCTTGAGTTCCCTTGAGTGTGGAAATGCTCTTACTTTCACTATTAAACATAGCCGTGAGTTCTACTGTTGATTTTTTACCATATGGTTTCACCAAACGTTTAAGTGATCGGCGATCACAATCATTCAATATTTTTTTCCGACCACATTTCTTCCTCGAAGATGATGGTTTACCACTATCCTTCCAGGTTTTAATAATGCGTTGGACAGTTCTTAACCCAATTTTAGTAGTTTCAGCAAACTCCTTCGTTGTTTTCTTTGCTTGATGCAGGCCAATAATTTGACCCTTCTGAAACAGATTAACATCTTTTCCACGACCACAGGATATGTCTTCCGACATGGTTGTTTAAGAAATGAGAAGCTACTCACTGCATCAGTTGGGGTTAAATAACTTGTTGCCAGCTAAAACATATTAATCACTGCAGTAATTATCCAATGGAAGGCTCTTACCTATTTGCTTAGTTAAATCCAGGTGGTGACTTCTTTAATGGCCAGGCAGTGTATAATCTGTACCTGTTGCACAGAGGGACACTGCACGTGCTTTAAAAAACGCGGTCCATGAAATATACCTTTTCCAACTCTTTCTTTGCAGTGAATATTTCAACGTTTTAAAGAGTCCTATGGCCTGTGTATCGTTACTGCTTATCATAACTTAGCATGTCCATGCTTTTCTATTGTGGCTATGATCAAATCAAGCCTAGCATCACTTCATACACATTTGTGTTTGTATTTAACATGTAGGAACAATAAAATAAAATATTTTGCGGCATTAATAAATATCAGCATTTTCGATTTGTTCGAGAAATGTGCAGGGTTGACAAAAAATGTGAGTGATTCTCACAATCCCGCTGTGGAATTCCAACCCCGATTGTGGTACTGTGTGTACAGTCAAGTCAGAAAACATAATATGCTTTTTGAATATTTTATCTTAATAAGACTTTGCTGCCACATGAAAACTGCTTCTAGCTTTTAGAATAATGGTGAACCATTATTAACCACGTGAACTCGTTCAAGCATTCCATACGGAATGCATAGACTCTTTTCCTTTACTCCTGGTTCATGTGATGTCGAGGGTAATGCTGCAGTGGCCAAGTCGGGAGGTGGTGATGGTGAAGATGAAGGTTGGGTGCGGGTAGTGGCAAAAATATTCAATTGTCCGCTTTGTTTATACTCTTGTGAGTCTACACTGTTGCCCATCACTTGAAAGAATGAGGTGATTTATTTTAGTTCAAGGTTGAGGCAAATTGCTTTGCTGGTGCAGGAATGTGGGTCTTGGTTGAGTTTATAAACAAAGTGTAGCCTACAGTTAACGTGGTAGGTAGCTAACAATCACTTTAGCCAGAAACAATGAGGCAAGCCAGCTACAGAAGCTACACGAAACCCTACTACAAGATCTAAACATCAAGTGTACCTACACAATTCATACTTTATATGATGTATTGTAGCAAATTTGAGGGGGCAGCAATCCGTAATCTAACTAACCTGACTAGCTAGCTCTGATCTGTTCTGTGTACTGTTTGTCCATGGACATTTCGGTAGTGTAGTCACTGCATAGACCTTTTGATCTTTGGTCCCGCACGTGTGCCACCAATGGCTTTTTTTTGTGGTTTCACTGCAAAAGTTTCACATGGTGGCACAACAAAGTTGACATAGTGGCGCAGTGAAACTGTTATATTGTTTGAGGAGAACCCTGCTATGTTTGGGCTTATGTTGTACCGAGATCCGTGCTCTACCTCTTATTCTGCTCTCTTACAGGCTTGTGGCCCTTGCGCTCAGAGGCTGGACGGGAGACAGATGACATGCTGGTCCTCTCCTTTGTTGGCCAAACCAGGTGAGATGTTACATGGGATATTGAGTGGGGGGGATACCTTTTGATTCCCTTTCATGTTTATTGCAGTTTGAATCAAGTCATTGTACAACATCCATTTCTCAACACACACAACATAAAGTGGTCATTCCAGGTCTTGAAATTTTATAATTTGCTGTTCTGGCCATCTGAACAGTGCAGGAATTGACTGCACCACTGGTTTGATATAATTTTCCATATTGTTTTCTCTTTGGCTTTTGTGAATCAGGTAAACGACTATAGTAATAACCTACTGTATCTTTAACTAGCTATGGATGGGGAATAACTTCTCAAATAGTTGTAAGTTAGGCCCTGATTACACCCGGTATTAAAAGTAGAGATTCATATCAGATTCAATGCCCGGTGCCGATTTGCTTTTGCAGAAGATTGTTTTTGTGACATGCGCAGTAAGCACTAAAAGACCTGCCTCTTCAAATAATTTTAGACTGTTTTCAGTCTCTTTCAAAGTTCCTGCATTGTAGCACCAGAGTCAAAGCCATAGACAACTTTGGTAGGACCATTTCAGTGCATGTACATGATTCAATTAAGTAGACACAATATTCCTACTCTGAGTATGCTTTCTAGTTTGTTTTCTTAGTAACAATAAACAAATACATTAGGGCTTGAGTCTCAAGAGATGTTCACATGTTATTTTTATTCAAAGGTCCCTTTCTCTTTTAAAAAAAATTTGTTTTCTGATTTTCTCCCGTTTTTCTCCCAATTTGGTAGCCAATTACAACCGCTATTTTCAGGTCCATCCCTCCCTCATAGTTCGCTGCCGTAGCCCTGTGACCGGCAGTGACAAAGGCGAAGTATCGTCTCCTCCGAGACGGCACTTATCATGCTGTCGACCGTAACTCTGACAACCCCAGAGCCACTCTTGTGCGCAGCGAACGTCTTGTCGGCTTCCCTTCCCCCTCCCTGGGGCGGACAGCCAATTGCCGCCCCCGGTGGCACTCCCGAGAGTTTGATATTAAAAGAAAAAATACCCACACTCATTAACACCTAGATTGGCTGTGGGATGACAACAATCAGATAGCAAGCAATCTCTGTTCAGACACCCCGAGAACAAAAAAATGATAGTCTTGGTATGACTATTGCTATATCCTTGATATGAAAATATAATCCTTGAGTTATTTCCTTTATATGAATCTGTTTTGCATTCTTCTTTTCCTTTCATCTTAAATGCGCTTCTTCAGTTTTTATTTTCCATATGTGGGGTGGAATGTAACATAGTCAAGATGCCCAATTTAGGTTCTACGTCCCAGTTTAAGAGACGTTAATCTAAAATTGGCTGACCTTTTGAATAGCTTCCTGTTTAGTTACAAGATGATGTTAACGAACGAATGTTCCAAATGTTCACAGAATGTACTGGAGTGCTGCCTTTAGAAAAAAAGAAAAGTTATAGTTGCTACAGGGAGAAGAACAGGGAACATGCCCTCAAAATTCCCATTTAGCGATAAACACTACCAAGGGAATGTTCGACCCCTACTTTAATCTTACATAATGACATTCCAGAAGAGTTGTATAATTTCACAAATGGTGGTGTAACGATTCCATTTGTAATAACTCCTAAAGTGCTTGTGAGACCTTCATTTGTAATTCTGTGTGACAACACATTAACCTTTTTGCAAAGCCTATCCAGCAAACATATGCCTGCACTGGTCCACTATGGGCTATGTGAGCTTGAAATGGATGAGACAAATCTAAGCTTTAAACTGGTCATTGGTCTCAGCTGGTTTTCATTTATTTTGCTCTTCATTATAAAGCATAATCCGGCCTCCCGCGTGGTCCAGTGGTTACAACGTTCGACACTGGCTACGGTGACCGGGGTTCGATTTCCCGTTGCGCCAGAGTCGGCTCTAGCCGGGAGTGCCACCAGGGGCGTCGATTGGCTGTCTGCCCCAGGGAGGGAAGGGAAGCCGACAGGACGTTCACTGCGCACAGGAGTGGCCCTGTAGTACCGGGTTACGGTCGACGCCCTTGCAAGTGCCGTCTCAGAGGAGACGATGCTTCACCTTCGTCACTACCGGTCACAGGACTACGGCAGCAAACTCACATTACTAAGTGGGGGATTGGCTGTAATTCGTTACTAAATTGGGATAAGAAAAAAGAAAAGCATAATCCATTGGCAAGTAATCCCAATTCTGTCTCGTAGGCTTATTGTGTCCCATGCAGGCAAATTATATAGTTTAATAAAATCAATGAATTGTGGCAAATAATATGCTTTTATCTTGGAGGCAAATCAGTCTATTAAATATACTGTATATCACACTGGTTTTGAGTGGAATATGCAATAATTGTTAGCAAGAAAATTGGTTAGAAAGAAAAGTTACTTTGAAAAAGAAACGGTTATTCATAATCATTTAAACTGCCGTAATATCAAGGTTAGACTAATTTTGTGATATAAAGAAAAATAATGCTACCACAAAATAAAATGTTGAAGAATTAGCTATACATTGGTATATGCCATGCAGGTAATTAATTTCTTCAATGGTAATGTAGGACAATAAACTAAATTATTGTCAGTGGAATATTTGATTGTCCCATTTACTTCACAAGAAATATGAGAAATACCAAATTTCTATGAAACTAGAAAAAGTGCATTAGCTAGCTAATTTGAGCACTAAAAGAGTCATATTCGTGAAAGAATACATGGTGTGTTTAAGCCTGGTTTGAATTCCTAAATGTTTATGCCTCCAAAGCACAAATGTTTGGCTGGCTGTTATAAGAAAGGAGATTAAAAAGGAAGCACACAACTGTGGTCATTAACACCTCACCCTTAATGTATAGGTAAAGAGTAATGATTGTTAACTGAGCACACAATTAGGGCCCTAATTTGGTTAATCAAGACGGTGTCGGTAACGCAGATGCAAAGTGAGGACGGTGGTGCCTTAGGGCGTGTCTAATGCAATTTCTGTAATTTCGTGACCTAGGACGGTAGCGCAACTTCGGCGCAGTTGTAAAAGAGGTTGGATTAACTTTTTAAAAATGCATGTGGGTGTGGTGGGGGTTTGGTTTCATAATGGCCAACCAGAACACCTATTTTCTATCCCTGTAAATACCAGTGCGCTAACGCTATAGCAAATTGAAATTTCCTGACATGGATAACAGTTTTGTGCGGCTGCGCCAGGAGCGTAAAAGTGCGAATCAGAGGGGAAAACAAGGTGCACATTAATTTGTTATTTTCATGATTTGAGTTTATATTTTGAGACCTACGTTGTTAAAAGAAAGTGTTTTATTTTACCATCTCTTTTTTTCCTTATTTGTAGGCTTTCCAACTTAAAAAACAACATTTATTTTCTTCTAACTTAATGTAATTGTTAAATGGAAAGCAATAAATAACAAACTCACAACTGCAACTAGGCCTGTTTCATTTATGTTTGTCATGCAGTAGGCCTACATGCGTCACCCTGGAGTGTGCATCACAAACCACCTGGATATTAATGGAGTGGACCCCCTTCCGATTCACATAAATGATACCATGATCAGATGGTGCGTGCAACTGCACATGTGTGCAGTCAATGGCACCCAAGACCCCAGGGAATCCACATTGCGTATAAAAATCCTGTTTAGTTCTCTGCTGGCTGTCGGGTGTAGGAAAAGTAATAAACACATTTGCATGTTGGACAAGACTGGAAGAAACTGTATGTACAGCCGAACTGATAGCCGTCTGGCCAACACCGGCTACCAAACCCAGGATATCGCTCACGGTAACGCCTTCGACGTCCAATTATGTACTCCATTTTCTGGAAGTACTTTCACATAAGAAAAACAATGTGCATACAAACATATATTTATTTAACAGGTGTATCTTACTGAACGGTAGCGATGGATGGCCTGCTGGCTTCAGTCTTTCATGTCCGTGCATTGAAGCTTTTAGCTTATAGTTATTCGTTTTTAGCTTCATTGATTACAGCTTGCAAGTTACCCATGGATTGGACGATTTGCCTCAATGTGGGGGGAAGTTCACAATATTCACAAAACATTCTCATGTGATTTCAGATAACCCTATGTTCATATGTGCGCATCAATAAAGTCACAAAATTGCACAGAGCGCCAGAGTTTGCGTTAAGAGGTGGTTTATATGGACGTTAGCGCAAACTCATTATTTGACACCAAACTTGCATAAGAACATAAGAATACATAATGATGAGAACGGGCCGTTCGGCCTAATCTAAAGAGTATCTAGTACTACATCTAGCCTGGACTTGAATAGCCCAAGCGTTTCTGCCTCTACTACCCGACCTGGCAAGCTGTTCCAAGCATTGACAACTCTGTGTAAAGAAAAACTTCCTAATATCTGTGCAGAATTTGCCTTTAACTAATTTCCACCTGTGCCTCTTGTTCTGCTGACCCCACTTATCTTAAAAAATCTTTGGTATTTAGCTTTATTAATCCATTTTAGGAATTTGAAAACCTCAATCAAATCCCCCCTAAGTCTCCATTTGCTAAGTTTAAATAGATTGAGTGCCTTAAGTCTGTCATCGTAACTTTTACCTTTCATACCAGGTATCAGTTTAGTTGCCCTTTTTTTGACTTTTTCAAGAGCTTCTATATCTTTCTTGTAGTGCGGTGCCCAGAACTGCACACAGTATTCTAAGTGGGGTCTGACAAAGGCATTATATAACATTAATATAACCTCCTCTGATTTATACTCAATACTTTTTGCTATGTATCCCAGCATCCTGTTGGCTTTTTTCACTGCTGTAGCACACTGCTTTGATGCAGATAGGCTTTGATCAACTACAATTCCTAAGTCCTTTTCAAATACTAACTTTTCTCCTCCCATAAAATACTCCTATCTAATGTTTTTATTTCCCACATGCATAACTTTACATTTAGCAATATTGAATGTCATCTGCCATGTATCAGCCAATTTTTGGATTTTGTTTAAATCATCTTGGATTACTTTACATTTTACATTTTACATTTTAAGCATTTAGCACACGCTCTTATCCAGAGCGACTTACACTATGTGCATTAATACAAGGTAAGAACAATCATAGTTAGCGCTCAAGATCAGTGCAGTAATACAGCAATAGACATCATTGCAGGCGTCTGCGTATCATACCTGTAACACTGGGAAAGAAAAGGTTAGTGTTTATTAAAAAAATATATATATTTAAGTGTAGAACAAGTAAACAGTGGTGACGACAGATTGGGTGGGTTTTGAGTCTCTTGCGGAAGATTGCAAGTGATTCCAACTTTAGTCGATTCCAAACTGTTTGCCAAACCCCCAAGTTTAGTATCATCTGCAAATTTAACTATTTCGCTACTAACGTCCATATCAAGATAATTTATGTAAATAAGGAAGAGCAGAGGTCCCAGCACCGATCCCTGCGGGACACCACTGCCCACAGCACCGAGGTCAGATACGGCCCCACCTACTGTTACTCTTTGTATTCGCCCTTGCAGCCAATTATGAACCCACTCTGAAACTACTCCTGCAATTCCTACTGAATTCATTTTAGCAATGAGCCTCTCATGTGGTACCTTGTCAAATGCTTTCTGAAAGGCAAATATATAATATCATAAGCCTGGTTCAGGTCAACACACTTTGTAGCCTCTTTGAAAAAGTCCAGGAGGTTTGTTAGGCATGACCTCCCTTTGAGAAATCCATGTTGGCTCTCCCTTAAAATATTTTTTTTTTTCAAGAATGATTCCAACTTATCCCTAATAATACATTCAAGCATTTTACATGCGATGCAGTTAAACTGACAGGCCTATAGTTCACTGGATCAGTACGGTCCCCCTTCTTATATATTGGAATTATACTACCCTGCTTCCAGTCATCTGCTATTTCTCCGGTGATTATGGATTGAATGAAAATATCTATCAATGGTTTATATATAATATATAATGTATATTTTGTATAATTTATATATAATATACGTATAATTTTGGCATAGCGACGACTGTTTTCATTGTCACACCCCCTATTGCGCTGCCCAATAGTATACTCTATATAGTTGTCGCGCGAACGCCTTCATTGCGCACCACGAAATTGCCAAACTCGGCGGAGATGGGAAATATTACGTTTGCAACAGACGAAACTGGCAGTTCGCCAGCGCTAGGTCATAACGCCGCTTAGCGCCGGCACGAAAATAGGGCCCTTAATGTTTTGCAATGGAGATCTCAGTCTCCAGACTTGAACCCAAATTTGTGGTTTGAATCGATTATTAAACACTACAGAAGAGGACATGTTAATGCAGATTTATTTTTGATTGATGTTATTTCAAATAATTATTAGGGCTGTGAATATATTTTTTGGGGAAAAATATTACTAATATTTATTTTTTTCTACTTTGTCTTTATGCTGTTTTTCTCCCCATTTTTTAGTGTAAATATAGCATTAGCATGATGTTGTTTACAAAGTCATAGCTAGCACTATTTCTGCAGAAAAGGTACCTAGTTCAATTTCTTGCTAGCATAGCCCTGACCAGGGAGAGGCTATATCCTGTTATTGGATTGGCCGGGTTGAACGTCCTTTAGTAGGCGGGCTAAATATAGATGACTTGCAACAAAAAAAACCATCCAAAATACATTACAAATTGTCAAGCCTCGTACTTGAATCATTTTTGGACCAAATACTTTTTTTCCTCTATCTCCAAGTAGTTTTGTAGGATGGCTACTTTCACTTCTACTTGAGGTAATGTTTACAAGTTTAACTACTTTTACTTGAGTACAGGTTTTCAGTACTCAACCCACCTCTGTTATAAATAACATTAGCTAGCTTGCTAGATATTTACATTGCCAATAGTGACTATTATGGTAGTGTAACGGTATACACACACACACACACACGTGCGTGCATACGCTCACCTGTCCCATATCCAATTTGATGAGAATTATAATTTTTTGGCAAGCTGGGTGTAAACTGGGTATTAAAATCCGTTGTGAATGTTGAATGCGTCTCTATTTTAATCCGTTATTTTGTCTGTTTTCGCTAAGGGTGCTGATGCTCAGCGGGGAGGAGGTGGAGGAGACGGAACTGCCTGGGTTTGTTGACAATCAGCAAACGTTCTACTGTGGCAATGTGACTCATCAACAACTCATTCAGGTAATTACTACGCACGCACGCATGCACACACATTGGATCAACCATGTATATTAGGGGATGGGAACATGTTGCACAGTATAGGTTTTGATGCGGGCTGTTATATTAATGATATAAAAGGGCATTTTGTAAAATGCCCTCAAACACCACTAAAGCACAACGCTGCAGTAATAAAGGCAATTTCAATTTAAATAAGGCATTTTATGCTGCTGTCAACCTCACTCACTAAAATTGACTCAAAACCCAGATGTTTGAAGTGTGAGAAGCAAACCCATGCTCTTAGCATCATTAAAGGAAAACTTTGTGTCCTGACAGGACACCTTGAGAATTATGGCGATCTATGTCAGATCATTAAAGGAATTACACCGTCTGAGGGCACTATTTTTAGGATGCAAAAGGCCCCTAACGCAGCTGTCACATGGGCCAATGACATTTGTCCCTAGGTCTGTATTTTCATCCATGTTTGTAATGCTTGCCCTGGACAGGTGGAAAAGAGACTGGATTGGCCAGTATGGTGATATGAGAGCAGACATTTCTATAAACTTTAAAAAACGCATTTAACAGTTCCTAGAAATAAATACTTCCTTTAAATAAACCAAAGATGCCCACAGATGACCTCCAAGAGCCAGGTTAAAAATGTATGATCCAAGTATTGTCACAGTTTAACACACCTAAAGTAGTCCAATCAGAACAGTGCAAGCTAACTGAAAGTCCAACCCCCCTATTTTGTTATCGTTTTCATTGCATGCAGGATGAAATGTGCCATATTACAAAAAAATTAATTAATAAATACCTCACTAAATACTTAAATAAATGAATTAATTATGTGTTCCTCATCTATTCACCCATTTCACATCTTTTATTTACGGATTTATTCATGTACTTATTTAGTAATATGGCACATTTCATCCTCCATAGACAGTGAGAGTAGCAGCAAGCATTACATAAGCAGAGATGGGAAAACAAGGATACTTGATGCAACTGTTCATTAAAGGGGATGTGGGAAGCGTCCTGATTGGCCAGTGCACCGTCACGCCTTCAATTCATGACAAACTGAAACTCTGCCCTGAGGCACCCATGTGCATTGCCTGAGTTAGTGTTGTTAAAGTACATGCATTGTTGGCCTTCCAGAAAAGACTGAGAGCTCCGACCGTGTTACATTTTTGGTTTTGAAAAGCGGATTCTTTATTTATCTTAATATGGACACCAAGGGCAGGCGTCTGATTAAAAAGGGCGGTTCTGGTTAAAAAGTTGGTTGTCTGTTAAAGGGGATTTTGTGTGTGCAGATAACCTCCGGCTCAGTGCGGCTGGTGATGCAGGAGACCAAAGCGCTGGTGAGTGAATGGAAGGAGCCGCAGGGGAGGAACATCAGCGTCGCTGCCTGCAACTCCACCCAGGTGGTTCTGGCCGTGGGCCGAGTGCTGTATTACCTGGAGATTCATAGAGGAGAACTCAAGCAGATCAGGTACTCGTACAGCAAGCGCACGCTCTTCATTAACTGACACAGTAACTCGGACACAGCTACACGCTCAACGATCAGTGTGTGACCACAAATCGACATTGACACAAACCTTCAGTGTGGCATTTGGAGACATGAATAGATCAATGGACAGACAAACTTCTGGACCACACACTGATTGACTGAAACTGGACTGAGATTACTGATATTAGGGGCACATCCATCGATTGGCCGGCAAAAAAATGGCAAATGGCCGCTTTGTGGAATCCGATAACAGTCATGGTCGGCTGTGACACTTATCAGCGTGATCTAAGAAAGTACTGGAGATATGTGCACGTACCCTCGTAATAATACGATTTCACACTGCAACAAGGTAGCGGAAACAATACATGTTACCAGTTGAAATATTGTAGATACTAGACTTTCAATAATAGTAGCGTGAATGACTGCTTATTTTACATTAGAACAGACTGGTGATTTTCTGTGATTCTGATCAATAATCCAGTGACGCTCTCAAGCAGAGACTGACAAGAAACTAGCTGCAAGTGAAACAGTTTGTGAAACGCAAATCGCAACTAAAGATATATCCTTTATTTTTATTCAATAGGGAAATTTTTATATTTCCCAAGCCTATTGCGCACTGGATAGGAGGAGCGAATTCGGACAGGATTTATGGACACCAGCTGTAATACTACACTATGAACTTAAGACTAATTGAAATATTTAAATTCATGTATATTTTCTTGTGTTTGTCATTTATGAATTGAGTTTACCTGAGACTACTGCTCCGCAATTGACTTTGTGATGCATTTTTCCTTCTCTGAACTGCTGAGTAGCTTATTCAAACTTGTATCTAGCATTCATTGGCTGCTTGAGGCTAATAATACGACTCGTATTACCACAATACTTTACTTTTCCATGACAGAGTTGGCATAGAGCTTTACTCACGTCTAGCTCCACTTTCTCTTTTAAATTGTGATTTAAACTGAGTGTGTGCAGCCCGAATTTCCATGGGTACAGTATCATCTGCCATGCTTTCTCTTTCTAAACAGCCTCCATGTAATAGAGAGCCACAGTCGTTACGTGGCAAGAACATTTTTATGCCTGAAAATGCAGACTAAAAATTAATATTGATTCGGGAGTCAGCATGGCGATACAAGTATGTGTGATTTGCAACTGAATCTATTTTTTCTAGGGCTGACCCCATTTAGTCGACTGGTCGATGGGCTGTTGGTCGACGGAGATTTGTTTTGGTTGCACGTTTTATTTTTTTGAAAAAAAATGTATATTAAAAAAAATCTCCCGCAGCATGAGACACCCAGATTCGCACCACAGTTTTTGTTTTTTTTGTTTGATTGATTTTGGTTTATGATGTACGAAATATGCATAAAAAAAGATTAAAGTTAATTTAGAAATATCAATTTAAATAACCATTAAACAAAATGACCAGTTCTGATTTGGTTGGAATAAAATTAATAGAAATATTGGTATCGGGCATAAAAATCCAAATTGATGCACCCCTAACTGGCATAACCTATGGCTGTGTCTCAATTGCAGGGCCCTTTCCTTCTCCTCTTACTATGAAAGCAGACCTTTACTAGTTGATTGGCATCATTTCAGCATAAACAATTCGATGAGACCCATTGAACCCATCGGTTTTATCTTGCACAGTGAGGTAAAATTGATGGGCTCGGTGCACAGTGAGTGAAATTCATGGGGTTTGTTTTGTCTTCTCTCAGCTCTACGGAGATGGAGCATGAGGTGGCCTGCCTGGATATCACACCCCTGGGGGAGGGGGGAGAGTCCCCTCTATGTGCCGTGGGCCTGTGGACCGACATCTCCGCCCGCATCCTTAAACTGCCCTTCTTCACTGCTCTGCACAAGGAGATGCTGGGGGGAGGTGAGAGGACGAGGAGGAGGATGAGAGAGCAGGGAGGAAGGTGAAAGATGAGGGGGAGGAGGGCGATGGACCTTCTTTGTAGGTTCACTTGTAAATACATTTGTATTTGAATTTCAGTTCCAAGGGAGGATGTGAATGGGAAATGAGTGATGAATATGAGTTCACGGGAGGATATGAATGGGAAATGAGTGATGAATGTGAGTTCAAGGGAGGATGTGAATGGGGAAATGGTTGTTTAGGTGAATGTAGGGAGGGAATGAGGTTTAAAAATAAAAATAAAATGTTTAAAAAGGCAGTTGACTGTACAGAGAGCAACTGTGATCACTGATAGAACAGCACTGACACCACTGCCTTCTATTAAAATAATTGACACTTAATAAATGAAATTGTGTCGTGTAAGCATGATTGAATATGAATCATACAATACATGATTGAAATCGGTAGACAGAAGCGAAGTAGCATTTCCTCTCTTTTTTCCTTCGGCGCAGAGATCATTCCCCGTTCCATCCTGATGACCACGTTCGAGGGCAGCCACTACCTGCTCTGTGCCCTGGGGGACGGAGCTCTCTTCTACTTCGGCCTGGACCTTCAGACAGGTCCGCGGCACTGACCAAGCCGTTCAATCCAGTCACTTAATTACCTAGATGTGCTTCTCACGACGACAGCAGCAGATCCATTGCAAAGATAACCCTTCTCAAACCAAATAATAACATTTAAGTCTTACACACTTCCATGTCCTGTTACAGTCATGTTTAAACATATCCTAAACACGCATGCCTCCCAAATAGTGTTTTGTAGCATACATTAATGCGGTATTGTATTATCAGTGCTCTGTGTTTGCATTAAGGCATGTTGCATTGATATCTGGTGTGTTGAGCAAGCGCAAGAACAATGGAATGTTGTACTGATATCAGGTGTGTTGATCAAGCATAAGAATAATAGAATGTTGTATTAATATCAGGTGTGCTGAGCGAGCGTAAGAAGGTGACCCTGGGCACGCAACCCACCGTCCTGCGCACATTCCGCTCTCTCTCCACTTCCAACGTGTTCGCCTGCTCCGACCGCCCAACTGTCATTTACTCCAGCAACCACAAGCTGGTCTTCTCTAACGTCAACCTCAAAGAGGTCAACTACATGTGCCCCCTCAACTCTGAGGGATACCCTGACAGGTGGGTGTCTAAGAAAGTCAACGCAAGCGTAATGAACATGGACTCAAGCACATTGATTTAACCACCTTATTGATTAAATAATGCTTTTATCACCTCGTTGTACAAGGTGGGTCTTTTAAAACAGTAGCAGGAAAAAAATTATTCTGTGTGACTCTTGTTCTCTCCCTATTGGTAGTCTGGCTCTGGCCAATAACAGCACTTTGACCATCGGGACTATTGATGAGATCCAGAAGCTGCACATTCGCACAGTCCCTCTGTATGAATCCCCCAGGTGAGTCTCTTCACTGCTTGAGAACATGTTTAATACAAGGGATCAAGACCTGAAGAGCTTACACACCTTTGGAATGCCATGCTATATGCTGACTAGGCGATAGTGTAGGTCCTCACTATGATACATATACCGATGTCGAGTTCACGGTGCGATGTTCCGTCTCTGAAAATAGTGTACATAGGACAACGAAAAAGTTTTCTCGGTTTTTTTTTGTGTTTTTTATTTATTTATTTATTTATTTATTTTTACAGGGCGGCAGTGTAGTATAATGTTTAGAGAACGGGGCTTGTAGCTCAAAAGGTTGTAAGTTTGATTCCTAGGTGGGGCACTGCCCTTGACCCTTGACCACTGTACTGTGGCCTTGAAAGGCGCATAACAAATAAAATGTATTATTATTATCAAGGTACTTAACCTGAAGTGCTTCAGTAAATATCCAGCTGTATAAAATCGATTGTATGTAAAGCAAAAATGTAAAAAAAAATTGCTTTGCTAAATGCCTGTAATGCAAAAAAAAGTTTATAATAAAACTATAAAAATAGTAAAAAAAAAATAAATAGTTATTTGAATTCTAATCCTATCGGTGGTGGATTTGCAAATTCGGTTACACGAATACTGGAAGAGTTGGTGGTATTATTGTCAATGTGCGAAAAGCAATTTAGGCTAGATTCAGAACTTAATGGTTTAACTAATGCCGATGTGTATTAGATAATAGGTCACAACTACAGCCATTGATAATATATTGTCTGTTGTACTTGTACTTTTTCGAGCATTGGTTGATAGTAACGTGACCTACAAGCCTTTTGCTGACCCTCAGACATGAAAAAAACATGCACAAAGGTTGATTTGATTACAATTTCTGTTTTGGGGATTTGGCAGTCAATTTTTTCATACGTTATGGTAACAGGAGAGCAAACAATTCTGTTATCTTTACAAATCCTTTTCTTTTAACAGTCCAAGGAACATTTTTGTTTTAATTCATGTTGTGAAATTTGGCTAAACATAACAGATTTTGTTAAAAATAGTAGGACTGCAATAATTGTAATGTTCTAAATACAATTTTAAAAGTGATTAAACTGAGGCTAGGGTAATTACAAATGATTCCCCTCTGAATTTCTCACAATATGACACAATACAATGCGATATATTACTTAGCAATATATTTGTGCCCCTGGCATTTCACACTTCACTGCCTGTCATCTGTATATGTTGAATTCTAAATGTGCCTCTCTGAAAATAACTTTTTCCTTTACATAGCATTTAATAACATTATATGCATTTGATAAGGATTTTCCAAAAAATGTCTCCCTATATTAAAATAAAATGGTCTAATCCAGCAACAACTCAGGAAACTTTAAATGTCTCTAAAGCTCTATTCGGCATGATTATTAACCTTCTGTTACAATTGTAGTATTGTAAACATAGACATTGGCGGTTGAAATTAGTGTTAAGGTTTATTTTTAGCAAAACTAATAATAATAGTAAAACCTTTTATTTAAACGCCTTTTAGGTCACTGAGTGAAGTCAGGATAAGCGCTTCTGTAAGCTAATCTTTTTTATTTGACATTATTTAAAAAACCCCAAAACATTAGGCTAATATGTTTGCTTACAGTAATGAAACAGAATTGTTCCATAGTTGACTGGAAACAATGTGAAAATTAGGCACCTCTGCAGTTTGTTGTCATGAGGATGTGTTGTGTGTCGTAAGAAGCTAACATACTATTGGTGTGTGATGTCAGAATGATGTCAGATATTGGAAATCGGTGCTATGAAGGCCCACACAGATGAAATGGACAGACTACTGGTTCATAAGTGGTGCTATGACAGCTGATATATTTTTAAAAGCCCATTTATCAGCCACTAATATTGGTGAAGCCATTGATTGGCTGTGAATCTAACAGGAACACTTAATCATTCGTTTAATTTGCGAAAATGTCTTATTTTTGGGGTATGTTCGGGTAAACAAAATGGTGTTCTCTATTTAATGGTTAAACTGCAGAATCTTGGGTATGACAGTTGCTCACCCATTCCCTCTCTCAGGAGGATCTGCTATCAGGAGATGTCTCAGTGTTTCGGGGTGCTGTCCAGCCGGGTGGAGATGCAGGATGCCAGCGGGGCCACTGCTGCCGTTCGTCCCAGTGCAAGCACACAGGTACAGTCTGTCTGTCTGTCCCAGCAGAAACACACAGATATGGTCTGTCACAGAGCTAGCACTAGGGATGTTAATGGTTAATCGATTATCGATTAATCACCATTAAGAATTGAATGGCGAAATTTCTTAAAATTACCATCCCTAGCTAGCAAACAGGTACAGTCTGTCTGTCCCAGCGCAAGCACACAGCTACGGTCTGTCTATCCCAGCGCAAGGGTGCTGTATGTCTGTCGAAGGTGAATTTTGCACTGATATTTTATATGATTTTTTCACAAGGAGTTGTTGATGCAGGGAATTGCTCCCCAGGACATGTAGGAGAAACAGACCCTTTGGATTAACAGTGGTGGATCTCCCTAGGCAGCAGACAAACTGTCAGCCTAGAGGCTGTTCTTATTAATAATGTTCTTATTAATAATGTTCTTATTATTACCCAAAGACACTTTTATGAAATTGTGTTTTGAATAACTTCAACACTTTGTTTATTGTCCATTGGTAAGGAACTGGCTGCTGTTTAGCAAAGTCGCCACCCGCACACTGTCCTTACCACCATTTTATCCTCTCAAAACAAAATTTAAAACTTAATTGACCTCTGGTATGACTCTTATTTAGCTAGTCCCTTAACACTTGGAAGTGACATCTTGACACAGATAGATAGATAAAGTAAGACATTTAAACTATCAAACTATCATTTCAACATTTAAACTATCAAACCAGAAAAATGGTTGGATTTAAGTGGTTGACTAATATTTTTTATTTTTATATAAATATTAGAAAGGGCAGGGAGGCCAATATTAGACCAATAGAGGCCAATCAATCTATCTTGATTAATTCTGTCCTATCCTAGTTATCTTTTTCAGCTACGTTTGTCTCAAACCTTGTTGCAACATCCATGTTCATTGAATTATCAACCATCAACTCTAATAGCTGGCCAATGTAGTCATGTAAACAATCTTTGACAGGATTTTGTTGCAAGCATGCTTAGAGTGCTATCATTAGGAAGCTAGCCAGCTGTTTGTCAATGGCTGCAGTAGGCTTTAAGGGTGGTTAGCACACAAACTTACCCAACACGAAGCTGTAAGTGTAAGTGGTTCTGTGTGGCTCTATAGAGCATTGTGCTGACAATGCTTAGGTTGTGGGTTTGATTCCCTTTGGGGCCCACATATACTATATACAAAAGTATATGCATTCATTACTGTAAGTTGCTTTGGATAAAAGTGTCTTCTAAATGACATATTTTATACTATTATTATTAAATAGTATCAATAACATTGCATTACATCAGCCTTGATTAAGAATAGGCCCCATTGTGTTGGCTAATGGTTAATAACAACAACATCAGGCTGACGTTATAAAACTCGTAGCATACGGTAGCTGTATTAGCCTAGCTAGCTGACATCGGCTACCTAGCCACCTAGTTACTGTCTTACCATGTGTAGCTATCAAAATAAGAGCTTCAAAGTTATCAATATAGTCGAACTGGCTAAATTGATTAACCTAAAAATATATTTGGATCATGTCACAACAGAGGTGGTATTGGAGCAATTTTATTCAATATTGGATGATGTTTTATTATGTTTTTTGAACCATCCAACATTAGCCAGGTCAGGGACTCATCACAGGCAGCATATTCTTGAATGTCAAGAATGTGTTGTCATTAATTATTTTATTGATCACATGATTACAAGGAATGAATGTCTACACAATATATTTCCTGTATTATTCAATTAAAATGACAAACAAAAAAATACACTTGATGGGGTATTCATCCATATGAGCCATGACTTCTACATTTCTGTCTGGAAATATACTCCTTCACGGTCACATGGGTTGTGCAAAAAATATATTAATTCATACCTGCCGGTTGCCTGCGAGGTCTATTACTGGCCCAATTAATTGATCCCCCCATAGTTGGACTTACCAAGCACTTTCTCAATAGATGATAATCATAAAGTATAAAGAGTGTATAAAACGGTGAAAAACGTTTCCAATGGATAATTTCCAGAGACTAGATTTGAGTGTGCTTGTAATATAAGTAGACTTTCTGCTTCCAACAGGCCACCAAAAATAGAAGTGCTCCAGTGTCAGGCCTCTCTCCCCCCTCAGTAACCCTGTCTCCCCCCCTCAGTAACCCTGTCTCCCCCCCTCAGTAACCCTGTCTCCCCCCCTCAGTAACCCTGTCTCCCCCCCTCAGTAACCCTGTCTCCCCCCCTCAGTAAACCTGTCTTCCCCCTCAGTAACCCTGTCCCCTACCCCCCCAGTAACCCTGTCTCCCCTCTCTCCCCCCCTCAGTAACCCTGTCCCCTACCCCCCCAGTAACCCTGTCTCCCCTCTCTCCCCCCCTCAGTAACCGTGTCTCCCCTCTCCCCCAGGCTCTCTCCAGCAGTGTGAGCTCCAGCAAGCTGTTCCCAAGCAGCACCTCCCCTCACGAGACCTCCTTTGGGGAGGAAGTAGAGGTTCACAGCCTGCTAGTCGTGGACCAGCACACCTTTGAAGGTACAGCCCACCCCCCTGAATGCTGGGAAGAGGTAGAATTAAGTGAATGGTAAAATTGAGTGCTTCACATAATTACTAACATGCACTTATTGGGAGTTGGAGCACAGCGGGCAACAGTAAGAGTCAGTTTTCTTAATGCGTCTGAAATGGATCCTCCTTCCAAGTTCTTCTTTGTGCTGGTGATGAAAATGGGCCGGCAAAATGAAAACACTGCTTCTATCAGCGTATGCTGCTAACACCAGCACTACAGTGCTAAGTGGCTCACTATAGATGAAGTCACCTCACTACGGGACATGTCGGATACTTCAGGGCAGGCCTGGAGGACTGTGGAATATCTGGCTGCAAAAATAGTCTGCACTGGGCACGGCCGATTTTGGGGAAATGGTGGCAGGTGCTGTCTGTAGAGGGCAGAAGGGTACTCTTCTCCCGTATGTGAGCAGGAAAGTATGTGATGCAACATGGTAAAGGACAGAAAGTGGATTTGTTGTTCAGAACGATGGTAAAAGCAAAGATCACAATATACATTGACATTACAATATATAGACCTCACCGTTCTATTCAAACTTGGTGCATTCAGGAAGCAGCATGCTACTACCTACACTACCGGTCAAAAGTTTTAGAACACCCCCATTTTCCAGTTGTTACTGACATTTAAGTAGTTCAAGTCCAGTGAATAACCTGAAATGGTACAAAGGTAAGCGGTAAACTGCCAGAGGTTAAAAACAAAAGTTTAGGTTACCAAAAACTGAAAAATAATGTACATTTTTTGGCAGTGAGTAGTTTCCTACACCATCAAAAGGCACTTGGAAACTGGAGGAAACTGACAGGAAGAGGTCTGGCAGACCCAAAGCCACAACAAAATCAGAAGACAAGTTTCTGAGAGTCAGCTTGCATGATAGGCGGCTCACAGGACAACAGCTTCAAGCACAGCTTAACACTGGTCGAAGTAAGGAAGTCTCAGTTTCAACTGTGAAGAGAAGACTTCGAGCTGCAGGTTTGACAGGTCGAGTGGCAGTAAGAAAGCCATTGCTAAGATGGCAAAATAAGAAAAAGAGGCTTGCCTGGGCCATGAAGTACTGCCAGTGGACTAATGAAGACTGGAAGAAGGTCTTATGGACCAATGAATCAAAGTTTGAAATCTTTACATTTTGAAAGGTTTTTGTACGCCATCGAGTAGGTGAAAGGATGGTTCCTCAGTGTGTGACACCAACTGTCAAACTTGGAGGAGGAAGGTCTGGGGCTCTTTTGCTGGATCCAGAGTCAGCGACTTGCACAGAGTGACTGTTAACCCACGTTAACCCATTACTTGTTCCCTGAAAAGGGCCTTTTTTTATAACTGAAATGTACATTATTTTTCAGTTTTTGGTAACCTAAATTATTATTATTATTCTTTTTATTTTTATTTTTAAGCCTCTGACAGTTTACCGCTTGCCTTTGTAACATTTCAGGTTATTCACTGGACTTGAACTGCTTAAATTTCAGTAAAAACTGGAAAATGGGGGTGTTCTAAAACTTTTGACTGGTAGTGTAGAGGAAAATGCCTTGGTTCTTAATACTTTAACATTGTTTTTAGCTAATATCCTGTGTACGGTTTGGTTATAAGACAAAATAAAGCCTTGTTAAATTTAAATCTATCTCTCTCTCACACACACAAATTATGATAGAGTCAATTAATTATGAATTTATGATATTATAATTTAAATATATTAATGATTATATTTCTAAAGACTCTCTCTCTCTCTCTCTCTCTCTCTCCCTCTCCTTGTTTTCTCTCTCCTTGTTTTCTCTCTCTCCCTCAGTGCTACATGCTCACCAGTTCCTGCAGAGTGAGTATGCTCTCAGCATGGTGTCGTGTCGCCTGGGCAGAGACCCCTCTGTGTACTTCATTGTTGGCACTGCGATGGTGTACCCTGAAGAGGCGGAGCCTAAGCAGGGACGCATCATCGTCTTCCACTACACTGATGGTGAGCGATATTAATCAATATGCAGATGTAAGCGTGTCACTTCTCGCATGGAATAATGCCAGTAATGCATAGTGTGAGCCATGCCAGTTACAGCATTGAAGAGGAATGCTCTTTGACGTACCAAACCCTTTGGGTGGGTTTAATAAATATTATCCTCACTGTTGCTTTGAAAACAGTGGAAACAATGTATACGTATAAAAGAAAATCAAGGCATTCATGTGAGGAGTTGAAGTTATCGCTTATCCTCTGTAGTTATCTAACAAGCTAGCAAGCGTATGTTTTTGCGTATGGCTAGTGATAACAGCCTTACTAAATTTGCAATCTAGCTACAAGCTACCTTGTGTTTATTGCAAAAAAAAAGGCTTAAAGGTGTAGTATAAGAAGTGTTGTCTCTCTTCCGACTATCAAGCGTGCCTTTTTATTTCAGTAACTAGCAAACCAACCATGCTTCACACCCTTGATTATGCTTATGAAAATAAATGCCATCTTGATCCAGGGTGCAGCATGTGTTGGCTAGCTAGTTGCTAAAAAGAGCCGTAAGGCTGTAGTATAAGGAGTGTTGTCTGTCTTCTGACCTAAGTGACTGGCAAGCAAGACTCAAAGCTGGCTAATTTACCTTAATTAAATAACAATATAAAACCCCATGCAACCTTCATTAACGCTAGCAAGATACCAAAAACAAATGCGAGTAATGATTGCAACCAAAAAGGCTATTCTATAATGTCGGAGCTAATATCATATATTCCCAGTAAGAATGGAGAGGGCTGACTGCAATGCGGCATAATGAAGTTAAGAACTTCAACTGATATTGATTTACAAGGCTGTTAAGGGACTTTATATGTTTAGAGCTTTCATACTGTTCAGTGTTACTGTTTAGTGTGTTTTCACGTGCAGACAAAAAATGTGTTGACATATTTTTCAACCCGTCAAATTATGTCAGTCAAGTTTGATGCTCATCTATTCAGTTACCCAGATTTGAGGCTTTCTGTGAGTCATTTGAATGCCCAGGGGTGAAACATGGTAGCTGTTAGCAAAAATGTGAGAGAAATAAATAAATAAAATTGCTAGGCCTATTAAAATGGAATACATTTAGTTTTTTTGAAAAACATGATGGACTAGATATGAAACAAATCTAGCTAGTCTTTGTTTTTAGATTTATGCCATTTTGTACTGCCTAGTTTTTTTTACATGTCGGGGTAGGATTCACACAGCATTCAGTACTACAGTACCAGCTGGTGCTGAAAATGTTGAATATTTCATTATTTATTTTTACATGATTTTGCTTCAATACGACCTTGTTGGATTACATTAATCATTAATGGTTTATAAACAAAAAAAGGGACTTTTAGGGCTCCTGAACTGTATTGTGTTCTGTAGCTGAGACTGTGTCATATACAAAATATACAAGGTAAAATATACACAATCATAAAATGAATCATGGTGTTGTGAAAAAAAGAAGCATGAAAAATTGGTAGGTTAGTGCTGCCCTCTGAATACGATGTAGTTCACTACCTGTATTATATACAGTCGCATCTTTATCAAGGGTGTGAATAATTTTGGAGGGTACTGTATATACTGCCTGCATACAGTGTCAGTTTTTTGTCTGGTTATTGTTGGGTACTGACAAAATGCCAATGTGAACAGGAAAGCTGCAGACAGTGGCAGAGAAGGAGGTGAAGGGAGCAGTCTATTCTATGGTGGAGTTCAACGGCAAGCTGCTGGCCAGTATCAACAGCACTGTGAGTTATCAGCTTTTGTGTGGATAATGCTTGGTCTCACCTTTAAGGAGTGTATGTATTGTTTCAGGAACCGCTTGTATGAGTGAATAAGTGTATGTGTTACGGTGAATGTGTAAAATCTGGGAAATCTGTAGATTCCCTGGGAAATCTGTAGAAAGTTGAATCGTGAAAGGCTGTAACTCGAGCAGAGTCCACCAGCTCTCTGCCCCGCGGTCAGTTGTGCGTACCTTCTTGTAAGCTAGACCGAACAGAAAAAAATAATCAAATAAATAAGCCTTAAACTTAAGTGTAACAACATTTGACGCTCATTTGACAGGCGAACGAACCTGATATCTTTCAATATAAGCGTAGTATCGTGAGGACCTGTCCCAAATGGAAAATTCATTCCTATAGCACAGGGTAACAAATAGAGATGATTTATGTAGCATTGATTATTTTAAAATATGTGGAATTTACAGATTCCCCATCGCACCGGTGAATCTACACATTTCCCAACTTTATGGGATGGGATTTTACACATTCACCGTAACATGTATTGTTTCAGCTGTGCTTGTATGAGTGAAGGAGTGCACCTATTGTTTTAGCTGTGCTTGTAAGAGTAGAAGGAGTGCATGTTTTGTTTCAGGTACACTTGTATGAGTAGGAGTGCATGCTTTATTTCAGGTAAGCTTGGATGAGTGGACGGCCGAGAAGGAGCTGAGGACAGAGTGCAACCACTACAACAACATCATGGCGCTTTATCTGAAGACCAAGGGAGATTTCATACTGGTGGGCGACCTGATGAGGTCTGTGCTGCTGCTGGCCTATAAGCCCATGGAGGGCAACTTCGAGGAGGTGAGGAACAGGTGGGAGGGAGGGAGGGTTGACATTTGGGAGGGAGAACCATTATGCAGGCGCAAATGTATTTGTGAAGCACAGAATATGCGTCATTCAGTGGTTTGAGAAGAAGAGACTTGCCTTCATAAAAGATGCAGTGGCGCACTTGCAGGACATTCTTGGCTTCAGGTCTCCTTAAAAATAATATGTATGCAGGCATAATTGATAACCATTTAGCTACTTTAGTAATGAGCTGTATCGGTAATGACATGTGATCTCCCTAAGATTGCACGCGACTTTAACCCCAACTGGATGAGCGCGGTGGAAATCCTGGACGACGACAACTTCCTGGGCGCAGAGAACGCTTTCAACCTATTTGTGTGCCAGAAAGACAGGTATGTCTTTTGTGTCTATGGCAGATCTGTATGGTCTTCCCCCTTCTCTTTCTCACATCCATTTATCCCCAATTTGGCATAAATGTGGATTATGGTAAACATTAGAGTTTTGAAGCTTGAAGTTGAATTAGTATTTTTGGGGGGACACAGACGCAGTTGTTAACTCCCCCACAGTGCGGCAACCACAGACGAGGAGCGCCAGCACCTGCAGGAGGTGGGCGTGTTCCACCTGGGAGAGTTCGTCAACGTCTTCTCCCACGGTTCCCTTGTGCTCCAGAACCTGGGAGAGAGCTCCACGCCCACCCAGGGATCTGTGCTCTTCGGAACGGTCAACGGCATGATTGGTGAGGGAGCAAAGGTTCTTACATACACAGTAGTCAAGTTGTTAGAATAATTTGTTTCGTTTGGGTGAGGCCTGGGGGGAGGAAAGGGTCAGGACCTTGGCCGATCTGCTGTCCATGGTGTTGCTGAGGGATTCATGATGTCATAACCTTTATTTTTTCCCCAGGGCTGGTGACCTCTCTATCAGAGGGCTGGTACAGTCTGCTGATGGATCTGCAGAACAGACTCAATAAAGTTATCAAAAGTGTGGGCAAGATCGAGCACAGCTTATATCCTTTGCAGTAGCGCAGTGTGTGTTCAGTGCGTTTGTTCATTTTGTGTGGTGAATGTATGGGTCATGACCGATGTGTTTCTGCTCTGATGTGTTCATCCCTTTCCAACCGTGTAATGTAACATAGGGGTTGTTTTCTGGGATTTATTTATGTATTTATTTGTCAGGGACATAGCAAAAGCATTGTTACAATGTTAAAAACAAGCATCAGATGCATTGAATTAAGTGTTTATAGCCAAAGGCTAATTTCCAATGCCTGTCCCCAATACACAACAGAGAAAAAAACTAAACGAAAAATATAAACCAACAGAACAAAATATATGCATGAACACATTAGAATACATTGACTCAATACACCAAAATAGCAAATAATGAAACAAAAACAAAACACAAGAAACTGTAAATTACATAATGAAAACAATCAGATCTACTTATGAAAAACGATGAAAAAGATTCCAAAAACATTCATGCTCTGTTGAATGTATTAATACAGGCAGTCTCCGGATTACGAATAAGATCCGTTCTTAAGTCTGTCTTTAAGTCGAATTTGTATTTAAGTCAGAACAGGTACACAGTTCTTATTAATCGTCACTTAGTCAAATGTTTGTCTTAGTATAGTATTTATTTGACCTTTCTGTGCATATGAAACACTTAAGAAAAACTTCCAAATACAATAAAACATCTTAATCATAACATTCAGTACATAATACTGGAATATTAATAATACAGTAATAATAAAAGTAACTATGTACGTACTGTACTGTAAAAAAAAAAAAACATTAAAGAAAGGCTTCGAGTCTTTTCTTGCACTAAAGAAAGGCTAATACGCATATTACGCTGATTTTGGTCTTCTATCCAATTAGCAATAGCCTTTCCGTCTCAATAATTAAACCACTGCGTTGCTTGGTAATAATCGTGGCATTCATCGGGGCATGGCCTTTCACATGCTCCATCATTCTCCCTTTGTCTTTTAAAATATATATATATATATTTTTTATTTTTTTTATTTTATTTTTTTATATAAACCGATTGTAGCCTAATGCTTTCCCAATGACTGATGGCATTTCAACTCTCTCCAATCTCTTTATTATTTCAACTTTACTTTCCATGGTGATTGTTTTCCTTTTCTTTGATGCATCACCAGCACTTGCTTCAGATTTACGCTTTGGAGGCATCGTTGTAAGGGTAAGAGAAAGAGAAAAACGGGACCGTGATCTGACTTTAAATAACGGACGGTGATCTCTGTTCCTTGAGCCGACGAACCGCTGAAACCGCGCAGTGTTTTCATGAGCATCACAAAGTAGTGCGTGCGTTCGTTATTGCGAACCATTGTATTTAACTCAATTTAATAAAAATAATAGGCTTTATGGCAGTCCGTTCGTAAGTACGAGTTGTCCGTAAGCCGGACGTTCGTAACCCGGGGACTGCCTGTACATTCTATCTTTTATAATTCAAACCCGGGATGTAGCTTATCAAATATTATTACAATAATTGTAGATTTATGTTTAAACATAATTATAGCACTGATGTTGTTAGTGATATTATTATTGCATAATTATTATTATTGATACCATTAATAATATTCTATAATAATTATTTAAATGAGTGTCATAAATGAGTCTGATGTCCTTATACCATTAGTAAGTTGATACCGTTCTGATTATTATTTACTATATTTTTTCATTTATATTCAATTTAATACCCATAATCCTTATGTATCTGTCGTCTTAATACACTTCTGTCAGCTCTGTTGCATGTATTAATAAATCCCATCCTTCCATAATTCAAACCTGGGATGTAGGTCATCAAACACATTGCATATTTGCAATTGCAATGGCATAATTATTTTTACTCACTATAACCATAGTACTGATGTTATTATTGCATAATTATTGTTATTGATACCATTAATATTATTATATTTGAATTATTACAATTATAGTATCATAAATGACTCTGGATGTCATTATAGAATTATTAAGCTGCTATGGATGTGATCAATATTTGCTATAATATTTAAATACATTTTTATACCCATAACCCTTATGCATCTGTCTACTTAATACACTTCTATCAGCTTTCCCCTTGTATGAGTTTTATTGTACTGTGTTGTTAGTGTCTGTGTTCTCCTGCCTAACCACCTCCCTCCTTTTTCTGTTAACCCTGTTGAAGTGAACATCAAGTATAAATGTTTATTTAAAAACTATTGTTGTATTGAAATATAGTTAAAAAGCAATTGGGGGTCTTTAGTATTACTGATTGTATCATCAATAATATATGTTATGATTGATGATGACAGATCTGATTTAGAATTTTGGGGTGACGTTATGAAAACTACTGCATCTCGTAATATCAGTTGGTAGTGAATTCCAATATTTAGAGGCTTTTATAGAAAATGCTGATTAACCAGATTTTGTAGTGTGTTTGGATATAGTGTTATCCCTTCTAGAGGTGGCCCTTGAATATCTTGAATAAAACTCGTCATTTTATGAATTAATGTAGAGGTAGGGGAGCCAAGATGTACATCAGAATAAAACCTAAAGTTACCGAAACTCAATAAGTTACATTTAGTTAGTATCTTGCAATGGTGGTATTGAGTAGGTTGAGTTTGAGACCAACTTATTATGCCGTATGCTAGGTGAGAAAAAAAATCCTAGCATGCATGTAAACCTTGGCCGCTTCAGTTGAAATGCAGTGTTAAAAATCTGAAGTTTGATCAGTTTAACCTTTATTTAGCATTTTCAATGTTAAATTTGAGTCCAAGATAATACCAAGATATTTCAATGGATGCAATCATTTTTTCTCCTGTAGTATAGATGTCAGGGTACCTTTTTTGTTTGTTTTATAGAGATGTGCATTCCCATAGTTTTGCCCACATTTATTCTAAGAAAATGAACGATCAGTATATTCAAAAATTTGTGTCATAGCTGTAGTTCATTTTGATGCTGCTTGTTCTGTGGCCTTAGCTTATACATACACAACTGCATCATCTGCAAGCATTTGGATATCAACTTCATGGCAAACTTGTGGAAGATCATTTACATATAGGCTAAACAGTAGTGGGCCCATAACAGATCCGTGGGGTACCCTCATTATACATTGGCCAGATGATGAGAGATTGCACACGGTACCAGCTAAATATGACCTCATCCTCTTCGTGGCATTGGAGGAAAAGTTAAGTTGAAATCATTTTGATCAAGTTTAGATTTAATCTTCACCAAAAGATGTCTCAGTGGATTGGTTTGCCCCACAGGCTAAATTGCACAGGATAGGATAAGATTCACCTACGTCATTCACCACCCATGCATAGTTCTCTTTGTATCGGTTTCATTTGTAAGTAGCCTTCCGTGTATGGTTTTGAAACATAGATTTTGCCTAAGCAGGTGTTTGGTGCATTACTTCCTTGACCCCTGTCACTTGGAGGTCCTTCCACACAGAGCGGAAGACCGAACAGGCGACTGGTTTCATCGATGGAGACCTTATTGAGAGCTTCCTGGATCTGGGCCGAGCCAAGATGCAAGAGGTGGTCAGCAGCCTGCAGGTGAGAAAGCCCCAATGCCCGTTCCTTTGAATACGAGACGCATGTGGCTGGGCAAGGGACTAGATCCCATCTCACACAGAAACCAATTAGAGTGTTGTGGATAAAATTAGATCCAGAAATGGGTCATATTTTAACTAGACGAAAACTGTTGCAGATCGATGATGGCAGCGGGATGAAGCGAGAGGCCACCGTTGACGAAGTGATCAAGATTGTGGAGGAACTGACCAGAATTCACTAGCTACATCCCCTGAGGGGCGGAAATAGGGCGGGAGGAGGAGCAGGGGTGGAATTGTTCTGTAAATAACTATAAATAAACAATATAACAGGAATCTACTGTCCACCCCCTGTCCTAGCACCAACCTATAATCACACAAGGCAAGTTAGCCCACCACCCAGGACAGATCATACAGAGCAGTTACAGAAACTAGAGAGGCTGTAGAACCAACCATTTGCTAACACCAAACTCATCAGGGTACTATCTTTCTTCTGCGATAGTGTAGTTGGCACAGACACATTGGTGGTGAAGAACTGGGTCGCAGGGTTTGTCCAGACAGCCGTTAAGGAAGACACTCAGATTTGAAAGGTTACTAGCTTTAGACTCGCAACTTCAGTCTAAGTACCCTGGAACCAGACAACGTGAAGCTGGTAATTAATTCTGGGGAGAGGTGGACTGTATGGGGGCTGGATTCCTTGTGTTTTGTGTTTGTGAAAATTTCCATTTGTTTCTTTTAATAAAGTTTGGTAGCTGTACACTGCATTCTCTCTCTGTCTAAAAGAAAGGTACCTGAAATGTAAAAGGCATATTTTAACTGCTTTTTCATTTTATATCAAAGAAATTGTAAAGTATTCATGGTTTATTTTTCAACTGCAAAGCAACACAAGTTTATTGGTCATTTTGTCCGGCACACAGATAACATTTCACTCCTCTGCTAATGTTGGCAGTTTCCACAACTAAAATGCATTTCTTTGCTCTGGTTTAGGAGGGGTGCCTAACAGAGGATTACCCTCACAGGGATGTGTTTATGAAAACATCTCGTGAAGTGCTATTTTCACTTGACGGAAACGACTTTTCTGTACGCCTACCAAAACCACCTCTTAATGCTAACACAATGTTCCTAGAAATTTTTACCACGCAGTCGCAATATCCCATCTCACACGTATGCTTAATCAATCAACAAATAACATCAAATGCATGCTCTGATCTATGGAGGAAATATTGTGCCAATATTCATTAAATAAAAAGTGACATTTCAACATAATTAAATCTTGTCAAATTTACACATTTATTTTCACATTTGTATATTTAATATTGTCACATTCTGTCTGGTGTGAAACAGGAAATAAGTGTCAACGTCATCCATCAAAGACAGTGGGTGGGATCTAACATTTGATTGGTAGTTGAACTTGGCTTCATTGCTTTTTCCTACTGAGGGGTTTTGAATATAGCATGAACTGCCTCACGCAGTATGCGGGAGTGGATTGTGCCAAAAATGGTGCCAATGATTGGTTGAAGGCGGTCACTGATGTGTCGACGGAAGTCTAATGCTACGGCTAATGATAACCTAAAGCAAGCGACTGATTAAATGGTGGATGATACACCTCACTGACACTCCTAGGCTAGTCACTGATATGCCTGTACAGGTGACAGAACCGAATGGCAAAGCTAGCGGAGGCGATGATCTTATATGAGTTGTGGTGGTCATTCACCGAATTGCAGCTTGGTAGCTGCAATTTATTTCATACTATAGCTACCAAGCTTGCATAAAAGTAATATTTGGCTAGTTAGCCAACTCTGCTCTTGTATTGTATTAGTATTGTAAAAAAAATAATAATAATGTAAACATTTAGCGATGTATACATTGCTGCTGTAGTAAATACCAACGTTTTATAGCCAGACTATGATGCATTATTCTAATGCCTGATTGATAATTATTGTTTTTGACAATATTTAACAGCAGAGTTGGCTAACTAGCTAAATATGTGTTTTATGCAAGCTTGGCAGCTGCAGTATTTAATAAATTGCAGTTACCGAGCTTGCAGAAACTTTGATGGGTGACTTCACGGTGCCAGTAGCCTCTCTTAAATGGGTTGTGGATTGTTGCCTCTACTAGCTTTGCAAGTTGCTTCTTTCAGTCACCTACACAGGCATATCCGTGACTTTCCATAGGAATTCCACTAGGCGTTTAGCCTAGGAGTGTCAGTGACTTGCCTAGGGGTGTCAGTGAGTCATAGCATTTGCTGAATCATTGACCTCCGTCAACACATCAGTTGCCTCCTTCAAGCAATTATTCACCCCATTTTGGCACAATCCACCACCTCCCTCCCCATGCTGTAGTAGTTTGGGGGGCAGATTTTCTACTTAGCTACTGTTCTCTCTACACTAAGGAAGCTTGCTAGGTTTGATCATATGCTGATCATCGACAGCTGAAAACAACTGATGCAGACCGAATGTGTTGTCGCAGACAATTATCTCCCATTTCACACCACAGGATGAAATTTGCCAATATTAATCAAATATATAAATAAACAGAAATAATGAAATGTGAAAATAATTACATATTTTTGCATTATTATGTTGATTTTAATTTTGTATTTAATTAATTAATATTGGCACATTATTTCCTCCATACTGATCAACTATGCAATGCCAGGGCAATCCAGGACAGAATATAAGCACCTTCTTTGTCATTTATTGTAACAGATTTATATTTGACAGTTGAATTCTACAATAATCTGTGCCTGCCAGGGATGTTAACCATTTACCATTTAAACAATAAGAATTTTGTAAAAATTCATAATTTTTCCTAAAAAGTTGAACGTTAATCTGCGCATAATGTTTTCGTTTACCTCAATTTTAAACAGGCATACTTGTGAACCCTTCACTAGTGATGTCTTTAGTTTTTTTCAGCTTTAAAAGGGACAGCTTTAAAAGGATTTTGATTGACACATTGCTACATGTGGTCCTCAAACAATAAAAGGCCAGTTGACTTGATTAAAGTGGTGGCGAATGGAATTGCAAGGCACCTTTGATGGTTGCACTGGTTTTCCTTTACCTATCAAAATTGACTTTCACACAGTTGCCCCAAGTCTGTGTAGACAGCCCAGATATTTTCTCAGCAGTGTTATCTAAGGATTTGAAGGATGTTGATATTGGCCCCTCGTATGAAAACGTATTTTTCAGTACGTTCATGTGACTGCTTTGAAAATATTGTTGGCTGGTTTAGCTCAGAAAAGACAGGTTCTACAAAAATAGCTTAGTTTACAGAGATGTTTGTTGAGCTGATATCTGGAAAGAAAAAATATGCTTAGGCAAAGACTATTGATACCATGTGACAAGGCCAATCATACCATGTTGGCCTCTGCTTATTTCTGGTGGTCCATAATTCATTTCTCACTGACCATAATTTCCAGCACAGAGGTAGAACCCTGAAATTGTGGTGTGTGCCAAAGACTTGCAAGTTTGGTGTGCTGGTCTAATATGGATTGCACTGGATGCCAAAGCTACATTCCTACATACATGCCCTGGTTTCATTCATAGAGTAATAAACCTGTCAATGATGGAAACATTCTTGTTTATGAGAATTTAGGTTTGGCTTGGCCACGTTATGTTTGCCTGTGCAAGATGACCAAAATGCACCTCCCTGACAAATATAACCTCCTTTGATTTATACTTAATACTTTTTGCTATGTATTCCAGCATTTACTGTATATGTAGATATACTTTAATCAATTACAATTCTTAAGTCTTTTCAGGCAGGCAGTGTGGTATAATGGTTAGGGAACTGGGCTTGTAACGTTAAGGTTGCAGGTTCAATCCCCAGGTGGGACACTGCCGTTGTACCCTTGAGCAAGGTACTTAACCTGAATTGCTTCAGTTAATATCCAGCTGTATAAATGGATTGTAAAGAAATGTAAAACTGTAAGTCGCTCTGGATAAGAGCGTCTGCTAAATGCCTGTAATGTAATGTAATTTTCAAAACATTCTGGATATTGGCTATATGTTTAGGGATATTTATTTGCTAGTAAAGCTTTACTTTACTTTTCAAGTAAAGCTCTCAACAAACTGCTCTCACAACTGTTAGTGTGTTAGCAATATCCTTATAATTATTAACCAAAGTTCCTTCCTTATCCTTAATGCGCTTAACCTCATCATTAGCTTTCCCTGTTCTACTATAATATTGAAAAAAAAACTTCTTAGGATTACTTTTTGTATCTTGGGAAATTTTAATTTCAAACTGCCTTTTAACTGCTCTTATTTCCTTTTTAGCCTTAGCCCTCATATTACAATAATATACCTTGTTTCTCTATGAGTTGTCCTTTTTTATATACTCTGTACTGTTCCTTTTGGATATCATTTGGATTACATTTTATATTTTTAAAGCAAAAAATAAAAAATGGGATTTACCAGTCACCTGATGACACCAACCTGATCCTATCACAAACATTTTAACTCACTTATTGCTGACGCAAACACTGGAATGGAACACATATCAAAATGGTTTCAATTAAATAAATTATCTTTAAATGTTAAAAAGTCTAATTTCATGATTTTCTCTGGTAAAAACAAGAAATTCTGCAAAGAGGGCGCTAAAATCTGAATTAACTGACTTCATGTTTCCTCCACCAACTGTCTTGGTTGAGACTGGAGAGAACACATCAATTTTGTATGCGGCAAAATTACAAAATCACTTGGTGTCATTAGGAAAGTATGTGGCTTGGTTAATCATAATTGTCTACTTACATTGTATTACAGCTTGTGTTATCCATATCTCACTTATTGCAATATTGTGTGGGCCAGTACATACCTCCATAACATTTATCTAATACAGAAGAGATTTGTTAAAATAGCTACATTTTCAAAGCAACTTGATCCCGCTGCACCCCTATTCATAAAACTTAAGACATTATCAATTTTTCAGATCAATACATAGCAAATGTGCACTTTTATCTACAAATAGACATATATTCTTGATTCCATTCCCGAACCTTTTACTGGATTTTTCCACGTTAACTCCCAAGTTCACACATTCAGTACAAGGCACTCAGCAAATCTTCACCCTCCCTGTTATTGCACCACCTGTGGTCAGTTTTCTCTTAGATACAAAGGTGCAATAACCTGGAACAATCATCTCAACGTAGCTTTAGAATCTTCCTCTCTCAACATCTACAATAAGAACTTAAGGACCTTTCTGATTAACCAGGCCAGTAATTAGGCTACAGTGCACACATACACATGCATGCTCGCATTTATATGCATGCGCACACACACTAACTCACACGCACACACAATCACCCTTAATTCATTTTTTTGTTTTTGTCTGTTTTATTTTATAGCATAATGTCTTTTTTCTTATTTGTATGTTTCTTTCTTTCTTTCTTTTTCGTTTAGTTTTTTGTTGCTTGTTGCTTTTTGTGTTTTGTTTTCATTGATGAGGGTGAGGCACCATATAAGCCCCTCTGGGTTTCTAGCCCCATCCACATGCACTGTTTATGTGATTATATATATTTCCTTTTCTGTTATGTCCTCTGTTTTTAAACCAGTGTGCAAATAAATAAACTAAACTAAAATAAACTACGGTCGCTTCTTTTCCCTCAAAATCTCCCATAAAGATTTAGTCATCCACTGTGGAGACTTTTTTCATCCTATTTTACCTTACTTTTCAGATGAATTTACACTGTACGTCTATAATAACCCTTTTACATTTAGTCAATTTTTTTAACTAAAAGTATTACCCAATCTACATTGCTTAAATTATTTCTCATTTTATTAAAGTCAGCTTGTCTGAAGTTAAAAATTCTAGAGTTAGCGGAGTCTTAACTTGCCAAAAAATATCAAAAGTAACTGCACTATGATCACTTAGTGGTTCTACTACCTCTGAGCTGCAAATTCTGTCAGGATTATTAAACAAAACAAGATCCAGTATTGATTTCCCTCTCGTAGGCTGAGTACCACATCTAGAAACTCCTCTTCACATTTACCCTGACTTGACACTACTTCCCAATTAATAGAGGGGTAATTGAAGTTGCCCATTATTAACGTCTCTCCTTCAGCACAGGTTTGATTTATGTTACCATAGAATGGGAGTATTCAAATCCAGGCCTCAAGGTCTGCAGTGTCTGCAGGTATGTGCTCCAACCACGCACTACACCACCTGATTTCAAATAATTAGTGTACCTCCTTGGTCCAGGAAGTGAGCTAATTAGCTCAATCAGGTGGTGCAGTGCGTGGTTGGAGCAAATACCTGCAGACATTGCGGACCTCGAGGCCTGGATTTGAATACCCCTGCCATAGAGCATAGTATTCATGTTGCTGTCTGAAGCTGGTGGTATATAGCATACTCCTATATTAAGGCCCTTGTCATGATCTCCCAGTAATCTAATCCAGATGTCATCACAAGGAATGAATGAGTGAGTTAATTCCTGGAATTTCCTACACATTCAGATTGTCTTTCACATAAAGGGCCCCTCCCCCTCCTCTTTTATTTGTTTGATCCTTCCTGAACAATTACATATGTGTACCCCATTAAATTATATTCATCCCCATCCACTGCACCAAGCAATGCTTCTGTAATCCTCTCCACACCTAACTGCCGCACCACCTCTATTCATATTATTCTCTAAAAGATCTGTATTAATTATATCCTCACAGTTGTTATTATTATACTCCGCCTTGGTATCTTCCATCAGAGCAGTCTGCACCCCCCTATCCTTAAATCTACTACTTAAATCCCTCCCTGCCTCCCCCAGTCCCTAATTTAAATATTCCTCCGCTACTCTAAGCATACGCTGGCCCAATGCAGCTGTACCCCTCTGGTTCAGGTGTAGCCTGTCCCACTTGTACAGGTCACCCCTGTCCCAGTGCCCCATAAATCTGTACCCCTCTTTCCTACACCAGGTTTATAGCCATGGGTTAAATCTTCATATACAATTCTGTTTCCATTTACTAGCATGTGGTACTGGCAGAATTCCCGAGAAGACCACCACAGAGGCTTTGCTCCTGATCTTTGATCCTAACATTTCCTGATAAATTTGTCCTGCATACCTTACCTATGTCATTGGCTCCAACATCACCATGGGATCCACCCCTGCTCTGGCCAGGAGCTTGTCGGCGTGTTCCAGGAGGTCTCCAACCTGGGCACCGGGCAGGCAACATGCCATTCGAGACTCCTTTTACCGGGAACAGACTTTACTGTCTACACCTCTAATAATTTAGTCTCCCACTGTGATTAGCTCCCTTTCTTAGGGCTGCCAGGGTGCCCTGGGGCTCATCAGTCCTCTTCCTGCAAGGGCTGGGATTGGTTGGACACCACAAACTCTTGGAGATACCACCCATGCATGTGCATGCCCTTTTCTATGCTTACGCCCTACCGTCACCCAACTCTCTCTCCTTACCTGCTCTAGAGGAGAGAGAGTTGGAACACCTTAATTGTACACAGGTTGACTCAAATTAAATCATGATATGGCCTCTGAAACAATTGATTGCATCAGAGTTTATTTCAGTGTGTCTTAGAAAGTCAAGGGGTGAATACTTATGCAATCATTGTCTATTTTTTTATTTTTTTATTTGATATGATAGAGTATTTTGTATTTATCAGTGGCAAAATAAAATGTGAAAGAAATGCTAAAGAGGGTGGATACTTTTTATACCCACTGCAACTCCCAGGAGGAAGACGAAGACACCCCCCTAGTGGAATGTGTGTGCAATTACACTGCAAGCTCCAAGAAATTGCTTCTGAAGGCCAGCCCAATTGCCTCTACAATCCAATGTGCTAGTTGGTTGGTCCTTCCACAGGGAAGACCCTTTGTGCATTCCATGTAACACCAAAGCACATGCACTTAGCACAGCATGTTCAGTCATTCCTTTGTTGAGGTAGGGGGTGGATTTCTTAATTGTTGAAGCAATGTGAAAAAGAGATGGGGAAGAAAAAAACTTTGTAAAAAAGATTTGTAAGAATTATTTTGTTTATTCAATAACAATGATTAAATAATTAAATAAATCAGGAATCAGAGAGTTCAATAACCTGGTTCTGGAATGGGGCAGTAATGACGTTAGGAGTGAAGGCCACATTAGGGCGTATGACCACCTTCCCACCACCTCCTGAAAAACGCATGCAGGATGGGTGAATATAGACGGCATGCAGATCTCCTACATGCTTCACCGAAGCAATTGCTATGAGGAGGCCTGTCTTCAAGGAGATCATTTTTGTATCCGCAGAAGACAGGGGCTCAAACAGAGGCCCTGCTAATGCATTAAGAATGACCAGTAAATCCCAGGATGGGAACAGTGAGGGCCGTGGAGCCCTGGAGGCATCTTACAAGGAGGTGGCAACCTGGCGTAGCACCGTCAGTGTCATGGCTGCCAAATACGTCTCCTGTAAGGACCAAATCACTCCAAGTGGACAACCTGAGGTGGTCGTACTTGCACGTGACACACCATTGTGCGTAAATACGCTAGTAGCTTCAGGAGCCCCTCAGAGGCAGCCGGGGGTGCCAAATTGTGCCATGTGTCTATGTCAGCAGGTCGCGGTGAAGCTGGAGCTCTGAGTGGGTGCATACTGACGTGTTGCATAGATTGGTGAACCATAGTTGGTTGGGCCAATTCAGTGTGACCAGCAACAGTGACCTTTGCTCCTCTCTCACCCTGTCCAACACAGGCTGAATAAGTGGCACATATTAGGAAAACCCACCAGTACTCAAACATGGCTTTGGGCTGTGACATTGCCTGGCTGGGAAAAGCGTGGAATGCGATGGGAGTGGGCGTCTTCCATGTCCAGATCTTGATGTTCTAGCCATCCATTTTGGGGGGATAATTACCAATCTACCAAAAGAGCATAGACCTAAGAAGCTAAATTTAAGTTTATCTTCGTTTGTTCTCCAAGGCCAAACAATTTTTTATTCTGACATTACTGAATGCAGGATCTGGATGTACGGGGAGAACCTGTCCTGTACAGAAAAGGCCAGGCAGACAGTGAACAAAGTTGTTGCTGCTTCCTTAGCAGACAAAAAGATGGGACCTGGGGGAGAGGCGAGGGAAGCCGGCAGGAAGTACAGGCTGCTGAGGTTTGCCCAGACATCTCTGGGTTTTTCAAAGAAGCGGGCAGGGAAGGAGAGCTTGGTTCTTTTCAGCAAAGGAAGGTGAACAGAGCAACTGCTGAGAGTAGAATAAAAGTCCAGTGCTTCTTTCTACGAGATGGTGTCAGTCGCATGTGTCGGAAAGGTAAAACCGAAAGTCATTGGGAAATTGGAGACCCACGGGAGGAATGTGAGAGAATGGTTGGATCTGTGTGTGGATGTGGATTTAATGATTAAAACTGTGTGAATGTGAATGGTGGCAGAAGGGGTGCATGCGATTGGTGGGCGTAGAGGGGAAGGGGAGCTGTTAAAAAGACATGTATGGGAGAGAGGGGAGAGATGAACAAACGTTGTTTTATGTGTGTATTGCTGGTGCGAAGTGGGAGAAGGCTCCCGGTAGAGATAAATAGGAACTTTTTGCCAAGCTAACACGAAGGTTCCGAAGTGTGGGCAGTGGCGAGTGAATGTGTTTTGGTTTGGTTTTGGTTTTCTTTTTTTTCTTGTTATGATTATTTGGTTTGAGTTTCTTTGAGTGGAGAGTGTAACGGCGACGGCGTACCCAAGTCTGACTGGGCGATAAGGACAAGAGACAGTGCTGGATCACAGAGGATCAAGCGAGCGAGCTGTGGCAACAGAAGCGGGTGGAAATCCCAGGGTGGAAAATTGACTAACAACAGAGCTCTGCTCCACCACGACAAGGAAGTGCCCAGCTGTGCGTGAACATCGTAACACAGCGAAATCGCTGTTCCTGAGAGTGCTGTCCTTTCCCTCTAGTATATGCCATCTGAACTGCGTGCAAGCAGGGACCTGGAAGAGCCGTGGCCTGATGAGGAGAGCCTAGCTGTCGCCGGAGTAGAGTGGCCGTGATTGGAGTGGGAGAGGCCGGCTGGAAGAACTTGCAGTCTCTATTTGATTTTATTTTTATTTTGGGGGGAGCTAAGGCTGGCAGAAGAGGCGTATTTCCTTTTCATTCCTTTTTTTTTTTTTTTTGTGTTGGGTGTTGTGTGACTGGGGGTGTGAGTGAGGGCTCTAATTGTTGGTTCCTGGTGAAAGGAGGATTAAGGGGTGGCAGTAGCTATGGGAACGGTTGGGCGGGGTGGTTGCCCTCCCTCAAAGTGTGTGTGGAACAGGGGAGTGTGCGGTGTGGAGTGCAGTGTGCTTATTTGTTTAAGCGGGTTGCCACCTTATGATGAGAGTGTGGTGGAGCTTACCTGCCCTGCCTTTACAGTCCACGGACCTCATCGCTACAGTGGGGGTAGGGGGAACCAAGTACATTGGGGTCAGCATAGGAATACTGTCTGTCTTACCTTTTATGATTTTTTTGTTAAATTATTATTATTATTATTTTTCAGATTTTCTCCCGTTTTTCTCCCAAATTTGGTAGTCAATTACACCAGCTATTTTCAGTTCAATCCCTCCCTCATAGTTCGCTGCCATAGCCCTTTGACCGGCGGCGATGAAGGCGAAGTATCGTCTCCTCTGAGACGGCACTCGCCAAGCCGATGACCATAACTCCGGCACCCCAGAGCCACTGCTGTGCGCAGCGAACGTCTTGTCAGCTTCCCTTCCCCCTCCCTGTGTCGGACAGCCAATTTCTGCCCCCGGTGGCACTCCCGGCCAGAGCCGACTCTTGCGCGGCCAGGGAATTGAACCCCGGTCGCCGTGGCCAGCGCCAGACATTGAAACCACTAGACCAATGCGTGCTGTTTGGGTTATCCTGGGGGTGGAATCCTGAAAACAGGTTTGTTTTATAGAATCCTGCGGGTTTGTCCCGCACCTAACACATCACAACAGGCCATAAACAAAAAAAACTAAAACAAAAGTTTGCTCACTGACACAATGAAAAGTCTGTATGGAAACTTTCTGGCCAAACATCAGTATCATGGTATACTCTTTCTTCTGCACTCTTAGGCCATTTAGGGGTTTGGCACCCACTGACGCAGAAACATGTTAGTGTACAGCTCATGATAATAACAGTTAATGGCCAATGTTCTTAACAAGCATAGGCTTCTGTCAACCACAACAATTGAGGAGACTCAACTATGTGCAGTTCCAAGTCAAAAGTCTATGCATATGTTGAGTGTATGGAGTGCCTTTACACCCCTCATGCAACACTGGAGTGTTATGGAGTCAAAAGACAATGAAGCATAACCTGGAGTCATACAACAATGAAGCATAACCTGGAGTCATACGACAATAAAGCCATAATCACCGCAGCTCCCCATGTTAGCGTTAAGCTAGCATCCGTATCTGTGCATGTGTAGCGTTTGTGTCTTTGTGTCTAAGGGGTGCTTGTCGGCGATAGTGTGTTTTGTTACACATTTTAATTGACTAACATTCATTACTCCAAGTTGTGTTTGTTTAGTTAGTGGGTGCATACATTAACTATTACACATACACATAATGGTTTCATTCAATCACTTATTACACTTAATTACAGTAACGCAAAATAAATATATAGTAAAATAACCACACGCATATATACCTTATACACTCATATTTTATTTTACTTAGCACACCATAGGGTTTTCATTGTCTGTCGTCTGTGCTGGTGTCAGAATATCTGTCCCCTCTAGAAAACCTGTTCCTGCTAGGCAGTGGCCATTGCCTTTATGACGTATCGTGTTCTCATTTGATCAAAGTGGAGATTAACGTTTGTCACGCTAGCTGTCCGACCATCCACCTGTATTAAATAAAGCTAATTAAACTGCAAGCTATTCTCCGAGAGCACCCTGCCTTGAATCAGGACAGGATTTTTTTTGCCGACATCCTAGTTGACGTGAATTAGCCTTCACTGCTGAAAAGATGAGATTCCACCCAATCTGTGCATATAATACAATACATGTTCATGTGTTATATGGTTTAAAAAAGGTTAAATCATTTAAAAGCCCTGTGTGGAAGAGTACCGGAGCAGTGCCAGCAACAGTTATGAAAGTCTATCGGAGCTATGTCAGGCCTGACTTCGACTACCCAGCTTGGACGCGTCTGACAAAAATAAAGCAATTTGAGCAGCCTACCGACTCCCTGGATACCTACTTGTGTCATACACCCATAACATTTCCGGAATGAAGACAATTTCTGAAAGATTGGAACTCCTGGGAAAGAAATACACCCATAAAGCAAAAGACAACTCTTCATTGAAGAAGACAATAGAAGAGGCAACGCAATACACAGACAAACCTCTCTCCATTATGCTGGGCTGCAGCTAACATGAAGATGGCAGTGCACACACACACACACACACACACGCACGCACACATACAGTGGGCATTTTTTACATTTTATTTTCTTACTTCATGGAATTGTCAGGCATATGGTGTGGGTTTGGAACCAATTGCAGGAGAGAGAGAGAGACCCAGGATGCAGAGAGCCGTTTAAGGTACTTTATTTACTTAAACGTAGATAATGGAAATGGCAAAACAGTGTCTGAACAGACAACAGCAACACTAACAAATAAAACAAAACAACAAACGAGCAGGAGAAAACAAAACAAGCAAAACAGTAAAACTCAAAACGTATTCCGGGAAACGGAATACACTAAACACTTGGAACTACAAAACAAATGAGGACAAGTGTTTTTTTAAGGCGACGAGATCACAAACACAACAGGTAAGAATCAACTCAGGGTAGTGAATGTTAAAGCGCAGTGCAAGGGAAGCTGGCAGGTTAAATACCCTTCAGGGCTAACAGCTGCCAGTCATTGTCTTGATCGGGATTGCACATTCTTGGCATTCCTTTAACTTCTCCTGATTGGGGCTTGGGGGAAATGCTTGTTTGCCGGTCGAGTCGTGACAGAAATCAAAATTGATTTAATTGGGATTTCGTGTCACTGATCAACAGAAAATACTCAAATGTAAAATAAAAAAACAACTCTAAAACCTTTTCATAATTAAGTACAAATAAAAAAACAGACAATAATAGATTGCATAAGTATTCAGAAGGTTTTTCAAAAGCTCTAATCAAGGGAAAGATATAAGAAGATTTCAAAGACTTTGAATATCCCCCAGAGCACCATTAAGTCCATCATAAAGAAATTAGAATATGGCACAACTGTGAATTTGCCTAGAACAGGCTGTCCTCCATGCAAAAAGGGCACTTGTTAGGGAGACCACCAAAAGGCCTATGGCAACTCTGATGGAATTACAGTCTTCCATGGCAGAGATGGGCGAAACTGTCCGTGCGACAACAATAGCCTAGGCACTTCACAAATCTGTGTTTTCTGGGAGGGTGGAAAAAAGAAAGCCATTGTTGAAGAAACATGAAATCTCACCTACAGGTTGCCAGAAGACATATGTGAGACTCTCAAAACAAGTGGAGGAAGATATTATGGATTCATATGAGACCAAGATTGAACTTTTTGGCATCAAAGCTAGACGCTATGTGTGGCACAAGCATTACATTTTACATTTACATTTTAGGCATTTAGCAGACGCTCTTATCCAGAGCGACTTACAAAATGTGCATTAATCATAGTCCGCTAATAATAATAATCATAGTGATTATCATATGATAATCATATGATTCTTCTTCTTTCGTGTATCGGCTTCAGATGTCCAACTTGGTGTCGCTCAGCCACGTCCTCGTCTCTGGACCCACTAGAAAGAGCCCCTCCTCTGAAGGTGGTCTAAACAGGGGACAGGTGTGGGTTATGTGGTCGGCAGTCTGCTCAGGCTCCCCGCAATCGCATGCTGCGCTGTCCGCAAGGCCCCACTTCCTCATGGACGCTTTGAAACAGCCGATCCCAGTGCGCAGGCGGTTCAATAGGGTCCATTGACGGCGTGGTAGATATTCTCCTGCAGCGCCATCTCCAGGGTCCCGGATGTAGTGGTGGATACGTGCGGTTCCAGCAGACTCCCATCCCTGCTTCCAGGATGCCGCCAGCCATGCTCCCGTAGACAGGTCCTCAGGGGTGGATCTAAGCATCTCCTGTGCCATCCTATTATAGGGGTGGCGGGACCTGAGCCTTTTTGGGGGCAGCTCTGTCGTGGTGGTGTTGTGCAGGATGTGCCATTCGTGTTTTTGGGCTTTCCTTGCGAGTGGGAGTGTAGCAGCCTCTCGTTGGAGGCTGGCTGGGGCAATTCCTGCGAGGACTGGCAGGTAGGAGACAGGGGTGGGCTTAAGACAGCCAGTTATGACCCAGAGGGCACTGTTAATGGCAATGTCCACCTTCTTGGTGTGTGGGCTTCTGCTCCAGACTGGGGCACAGTATTCAGCTGCAGAGAAGACCAGGGCTTGGGTGGAAATTCGAAGTGTCCTGGCTGAGGCTCCCCATGTCGTACCAGCGAGGCGGCGAATAAGTGAAACCCTTGTTGTTACTTTAGCCCTCACTTCTTCAAGGTGTTGATTAAAGGACAGTGTCCTGTCCAGCCGTACTCCCAGGTACTTGGGGGCTTGCTGGAACTCCAAGCGCTTGTTGTTCACAGACACCTTCACTTCCCTGTTTACTTCCCTGTTATTTAGGTGGTATGCGGCCGAAACTCTCTTGCTCGTACTAAGCTGTAGGCGCCACCTGCGAAGGTAGTCAGCCAAGATGCCCATGTCCTGGTTGAGGCCCTCTTCCATCGCCTCCCACATTGGTCGCCGCAGCATAATGGCCAGGTCATCTGCATAGCCGTACTTTCTGGATGTTGTTTCCGGCAGATCGTAGATGTAGATATTGAACAGCAGTGGTGAGAGGACAGACCCCTGTGGAACACCGTTCCTCAGCCTTCTGAGCCTGCTTCGCTGGCCATCGCTGGTCTGGAGGATGAAGCTGCGGTTCGACAGCATCTCCATGATGAATTTGACCATTTGCCTATCTGGGATGGTTTTCAGCAGCTTCAGGTGGAGACCGCGGTGCCAGACGGTGTCATAAGCGGCGGTCAGGTCCAGTAGGACTACCCCCGCTTTCTCTTTGGCCTGGAAGCTGTCCTCAATATCCTACGCAAGCAAGGTGACCTGGTCCACTGTTGATCGGCCCCGCCGGAAACCAGTCTGTTCCCTCGGCAACTGCTTGTCCACTACTGGCTCAATGCGGCTGAGGATCATCCTCTCCAGGATCTTAAATGGCACACAGAGCAGCGAAATGGGTCTGTAGGCCTTGGGATCATCCGCTGGTTTGTTGGGTTTCAGCAGGGCTATGACAGCAGCACGGCGCCAGGTCTTCGGGAGCTTGGCCCTCCGGAAGCACGATGAGAGAAACTTGAGTATAAAATTGTTTATTTTATACAGACTTCTGAATAATTTTGGAGGTCACCGTATATATACACCTGCTATATGGTACAGCATGTTTTCCTTATGTAATTCACTTCTCCTACCTTTACCACCTGACATTAGGCCTATGCTATTGGCCTCTTTAAATTTCCAGCCTGGAGGGTGGGGGAGAGTTTGCCTGAAGACAGCATTGTGGTCCTTAGGTTACAAAGGTGTTTGAAGCTATAATAAAGCAAGGGATGAACACCCCTGAAGGAGCATGACATCACACTCTTTACAACAGGACATGATCTGTGGTGTTGTTTAACAGCAATTAACAAAAGAAAATACGTTTGTGTTTTACAAGACATGGTTTGTGCTTAATCACAGCTACCATAACAGTATTAGGATGAAGCTCATTGAAGTTAATAATAAAAATGCATTTACATTTTTTTAAACATTTAAAACATGGTCTGCTTCCAGTTAAGGAGGAAAAACTATGATTTAGGTTTAAAGTGTACAAGTAGACAACCAAGGGAAGTTAGCAAGGTCATTGGCAGATTTGTGTGGCCATCAATGTAAGATAACCGTTTCCACCAGGGTTCGCACTAACGTAGTGCTTTTTACACAGCACAACACTGCCTGTCCTGGCACAGCACGGTTGCAGAGACAGATCAGTTCTGACCTCGCCTGGGAGAAAAGTGCTATAATGGGAACTCTTCAGACCTGGGGGAAAACACAGAGGCCTCACTCTGTGTCCTTGTTCCTCATTTCTTTTTCCTGTGTCTGTAATGGTTGACGTGACCTGGAGCTTGACTTCCAGCTGGGCTCCGCTGGTTAGGGTTAGGGGCTAGGGCTAAGGTTAGGGTTAGCGTTGCCACTGCTGGTGGAACAATACACTGGTTTTGTGCCATCAATAAATCATAATCATTAAATGTACTGATGTTTAATGATTAACAGTGTAACAGTGAAACATTTGTCATCGTCTGCTTTCTCTCCACCCTGAGAAATAAAGGAAAATGAGTTAAGGATAAAGGAGGGAAAGCCCATTTATTCCTTAGTATGTTTTTTTAAAACAAATGTTCTCAGCCCTTTTAAGTAGCAGTCCCTGCCTGCACAATGGATGTATAAACACATGGTGGAGCCAAAGACTGGGGCAATGGCATATCCTTTTGTTTCTGTGGCATTTCCAGTGAAGGAGAGAAACATTTGTGTGCAGTTTATACAGTTCAAGAGTTCACTCTAATGAGATGTGCAATGTTGGCACTTTTAAAAAAAATCATTTTTTGCCAATCCTATTTACCGAATTTAAGGTACCTCCTCCTACAAGCTTTTTATGCCTGTGTAAAAAAAACTGGCCTACTCTTTCAAGAGTTTATACAGCTTTGATTTGAGCTCTGCAAGGTATGCAAACTTTCTCATGTTTCTCAGTGGTCTTCGCAACCACTATTTCACCTGAGACTACATCCAGCTTTTACACCCAAACCAAAATCAACTGCTTGTTTTGGAGTTCAGGGCTTCCCACTCTCTTGACAATAGAACTTGCTCTAACATCAACAGATCTCCAAATGCTTTATTGCTGAGAAATTGAAAATTTTAGACAAAATGTAAAAACTGCTGTCACCTTGGTATGTACAGGGTAGACAACAAATTAACACAAGTTGCCTATGAACGTTAGGTGCTATGTTTGGAGCAAGCCTAAGATTGCGCATCATCCCAAGAACACTATGGACTGGAAAACCTAGAGGCCAAAATGGATGGAGCAAGATACAGACAAATCTTGGAAGAAAAGTTACTGCAGTCTGCAGAAGACCTGGGACTTGGGAGAAGGTGTATATGTCAGCAAAGCATACAAAAGCCCCATTAGAGCGGTTTAAAACCAAAAAAATATATGTTCTGGAATGACCCAGTGAAAGGCCAGACCTCAATCCCTTTGAGAATCTGTGGAAAGATAAGAAAATTGCTGTTCACCATCGGTTCGGTCCCTATCCAACCTGATGGAGCTCAAGCAATTTTGTAGAGAAGAATCGGCGAAAATTGTGTGTCCAGATGTGCAAAGCTGGTAGAGACTTACTCAAACAGCCTCACAGCTGAAATTGCAACTAAAGTTGCTTCTACCAAGTATTAAGTCAAGGGGGGTGAATACTTATGTAATCAATTGTTGTCTGTTTTTTATTTGTAACTAATTAACAAAAAACTTTAGAGGTTTTTTTTCTATTTGACATAAAGTACTGTATTTTGTGTTGATCAGTGACAAGAAATTTCAATTAAATCCATTTTCATTCCAAGTAAGAAAATAAAATGTGAAAAATGCCAAAGGGGTGAATACTTATTATACCCACTATACCTACGCTTAGTGTACTGCATAATCATGTACTCATGCATCACTTAATCAAAGCATATAAACGCCTAATTCTTTTTTTTTTTTTTTCAGACAGCTCTTTTTATTAACATCACATTCCTGTCAGAATTACAACGAAAAACAATAACTATCCCAATTCAAGTAATTAATTGAATTTCCAGTAATTGTTTAGTTTACCTTTGTTTTGTCTGCCCTTCTCCTTTTCCTCTCCTTATTTAATTATAACATTAATGCCCTGCCCTACCCTCGCATTAGTGATATAGTCTTACCAATCCTCATAAATGCTTAAAATTTCCCATTTATTAGTTAAGATGTCATTCTCATTTTGCCTAGCAATAATTCCTTCCAAAATATAATAGTGTTTTACATATTTCTTAAAAATATTTAAACATATTTCATTAACATTTTGTGCTTTGAAAACGAACGCCTTGGCCAGTAGTATTAATATATTGTGCAGATTGTTACCACCCTTTCCAAAATCTCCCAGTACTACAACTTCAGGTGAAATACTAAAATTATTTAATATGGGGCATAGTCAATTTTGTACCGAGAGCCAGAATTGAGGCACTACCGGACAATACCAGAACAGATGTAATAAATCCTCTTCCTCTATTGCACAAAAGCGACAAAATCTTGAGTCTTCAATACCCCAAATATTTAACATTTTCCTTGTAGGAAGAAATTTATAAATAATCTTTAACTGGAAGATTCTTAGTTTAGAGTCAACTGTTGTGCTCTAAATCGAATTAAACACATTACTCCAAGGAATAGGAGTATCAAAATGTTCCTCCCAAAAGTTGCAAAACTTATGTGGAATGGCACTCAAATCCCTATTATGCAAAAAGGAATTATAAACTATTTTATTAATTTTACATTTTTTTAACCATTTATATTCTCTCATCTGTGGTCTACAAACAAATAGCTTCCCTTTATTCCTTATTATCTTCTGTTTCCAATTACTTGGAATTGCTGCTAGCAATTGATTGTATTGGTGCAAATAGCACAATTTCCCAAAGATATCACATAAAGTTTTACAATTATAAAAACTACCATTTAAGTCAACCAGGTCATTCAGAAAGATAATTCCCTTATCAATGAAGGTCCACCATATAAAAGGTTTTCCCTTTATCAATATATTTGAATTCAACCATGGTATCTGACTTAGGATCTCATTTGACGCATCGGGTGGATAGTATTGAAAATGCAACCATGCCATTATTGCTTCGTTTGTAAAGACTGATACTTTAAAAAAAAATACCTTGGTAAACCATGATAAGTGCACTTCTTTCAACTGAATAAAAGGGAACAATTTAGTTGTAAAGATAGGTTGAAGACTCTAAAATTTTACAATAAGTCCAGCAGTCATTTAAGTATAGTTTCTGAATCCACGAGGCTTTCAAAGATTGATTCAGAGCCTCTAGGTTAATTAGGTTTAGCCCACCTCTATCCTGTAAGTTATAAATATATTTTCGCTTAATTTTTTCAGGTTTGCCATTCCATAAAAAGTTAAAGATTTTGGTCTCATACTTTTTATAAAACCCTTGATCAGGTGAAGGTAGGGATGCCAAAATGTAAACAAATTGGGACACAACCAAGGTGTTAATTAGAGTTACTCTACCATAAAGAGACAGTGCTTTCCCCTGCCACGGCAAAAGTATCTTATCAATCTTATTCCGTTTTTTGTCAAAGTTAACTTTCACCAATTCACCCATATTTTCTGGTATTGTAATCCCAAGCATAGTCACAGGGCCATCGCTCCACAACACTGGAGCCAAGGACGGCAACTGCAGCTTAGAATTTTTTAGAGAACCTAACCTTAAAATAGTACATTTATCATAGTTGGAGTTCAAACCGGATATTGCCGAAAAATGATTCAGGTCTTCAATAAGAGCTTCAAGTACTAGTTGTTTAGGTTGTATAAAAAAAGTTGTATCATCAGCATATAATGAAATTTTAGTCTCTAACCCATTAATATTTAATCCCTGAATATGACTGTTGTTTCTAATTTGATTAGACAATGCACTGTTACGTATTGGATACGCAGGTGAATGCAGGTAGGACCCAAGCGCAGGACGATGACACAGGATGATATAGGTGAGGGTATTTAATAAATAAATACACACAAGGACTGGAACAGGGGAACACAGGTAAGGGCAGACGAAGGCAAGCATGTAGGGAAGCTGGCTTGGAGGCAGGGCAGGGAGCTGGCTGGTCCGAGGGCATGCGGCAGGACAGGCAGGACAGGCAGGACAGGCAGGACAGGCAGGACAGGCAGGACAGGCAGCAGGACAGGCAGGACGAAAAACTACTGGATACCAACGGGAAGGAGCCAGGCAGGAAAAACACACACACAACGAACTGACACCGAATGAAGGGGAAACCGGGAAGATATACTCTGCAGGGCTGATGAACTTGATGGGAGGCTGGTGTGCCGGAATAGGCAACAGGTGAACATGATGAGTGGTAACGAGGGAATGATAATAGGATAATTGAAAATAATAAAACAATTAACACAACAATCACAAGGGAGAAAAGGAAAACCGAGACAGGAACAAGGAAAAACTGTCAGGAAACACAAGGAGGTGGACAGGACGGGACGGAGACATAACAGTACCCCCCAACGGGAGCCTCCTGGCGACCCACCAGGCCTATCGGGATCCTCCCGATGAAAATCCCGGATGAGGAAGGGATCCCAGATGACCCGGGCGGGTGGGGGGGGAATGGCTGGAGGGCACCGAGGACAAAAGTGTCGCTTGAGGGACGGGCCCCAGTGGGCCCTCGGGGAGGCCGGCGGCAGCAGGGCGCGGTGGGCCCTCGGGGAGGCCGGCGGCAGCAGGGCGCGGTGGGCCCTCGGGGGCCGGCGGCAGCAGGGCGCGGTGGGCCCTCGGGGCCGGCGGCAGCAGGGCGCGGTGGGCCCTCGTGGAGGCCCGCGGCAGCAGGGGGCGTTGGGCCCTCGTGGAGGCCCGCGGCAGCAGGGACGTAGGGCCCTCGGGGAGGCCCGCGGCAGCAGGGGGCGTTGGGCCCTCAAGGAGGCCCGCGGCAGCAGGGGGCGTTGGGCCCTCGGGGAGGCCTGCGACGCCAGGCAAGGAGGCCCTCGGGAGGCCAGGCCCCTCGGGAGGCCTGCGACGCCAGGCAAGGAGAGGTCCTCGGGAGGCCTGCGACGCCAGGCAAGGAGAGGACCTCGGGGAGGCCTGCGACGCCAGGCAAGGAGAGGCCCTCGGGGAGGCCTGCGACACCAGGCAAGGAGAAGCCCTCGGGGAGGCCTGCGACAACAGGCAAGGAGAGGCCCTCGGGGAGGCCGGCGAAGGCAGGGCGCGTTGGGCCCTCGGGAGGCCGGGCGAAGGCAGGGCGCGTTGGGCCCTCGGGAGGCCGGCGAAGGCAGGGCGCGTTGGGCCCTCGGGAGGGCGAAGGCAGGGCGCGTTGGGCCCTCGGGAGGCCTGCGAAGACAGGGCGCGTTGGGCCTCGGGAGGCCTGCGAAGACAGGGCGCGTTGGGCCCTCGGGGAGGCCTGCGAAGACAGGGCGTTTGGGCCTCGGGAGGCCTGCGAAGACAGGGCGCGTTGGGCCTCGGGAGGCCTGCGGAAGAGGGCGCGTTGGGCCTCGGGAGGCCTGCGAAGACAGGGCGCGTTGGGCCCTCGGGAGGCCTGCGAAGACAGGGCGCGTTGGGCCTCGGGAGGCCTGCGGCAGCAGGGCGCGTTGGGCCCTCGGGAGGCCGAAGGCAGGGCGCGTTGGGCCCTCGGGAGGCCTGCGAAGACAGGGCGCGTTGGGCCCTCGGGAGGCCTGCGAAGACAGGGGCGCGTTGGGCCCTCGGGAGGCCTGCGAAGACAGGGCGCGTTGGGCCCTCGGGGAGGGAGACAGGGCGCTGGGCCCTCGGGAGGCCTGCGAAGACAGGGCGCGTTGGGCCTCGGGAGGCCTGCGAAGACAGGGCGCGTTGGGCCCTCGGGAGGCCTGCGAAGACAGGGCGCGTTGGGCCCTCGGGAGGCCTGCGAAGACAGGGCGCGTTGGGCCCGGGAGGCCTGCGAAGACAGGGGAGGCCTGCGAAGACAGGGCGCGTTGGGCCCTCGGGAGGCCTGCGAAGACAGGGCGCGTTGGGCCTCGGGAGGCCTGCGAAGACAGGGCGCGTTGGGCCCTCGGGAGGCCTGCGAAGACAGGGCGCATTGGGCCCTCGGGAGGCCTGCGAAGACAGGGCGCATTGGGCCCTCGGGAGGCCTGCGAAGACAGGGCGCATTGGGCCCTCGGGAGGCCTGCGAAGACAGGGCGCATTGGGCCTCGGGAGGCCTGCGGTGCCAGGCAAGGAGGGCCTTCGGGAGGCCTGCGACGCCAGGCAAGGAGGGGCCCTTGGAGAGGCCGGTGACAGCAGGGCGCCATGGGCTCCCAAGGAGGGTGGCAGGAGTCAGCGGCGAGGAGGCCTCAGGCGATGGGCCCTCGGCGAGGCCGGCCACAGCAAGCAGCGATGGACCCTCAGAGGCCGGCATGAGCGAGTGGCGAGCGGTCCCCAGGGAGGCCGGCAGGAGCCAGCGAGGAGGGACCCACAGGGAGGCCTGCGATGCCAAGCAAGGAGAGTTAGGCAGGGTTTCCGGGGAAGATCGGTGTTGCTTACTAAGGTCCAGATGCTTCCCCAACTGGGATATGTTGGCATTGATTTCTGCTAAGATCTTGCGGAAACTGTCATCGACTGCTGGGTCCATGATTGGTCAGTTCGTTCTGTTACGTATTGGATACGCAGGTGAATGCAGGTAGGACCCAAGCGCAGGACGATGACACAGGATGATATAGGTGAGGGTATTTAATAAATAAATACACACAAGGACTGGAACAGGGGAACACAGGTAAGGGCAGACGAAGGCAAGCACGTAGGGAAGCTGGCTTGGAGGCAGGGCAGGGAGCTGGCTGGCTGGTCCGAGGCAGGACAGGCAGGACAGGCAGGACAGGCAGGACAGGCAGGACAGGCAGGACAGGCAGGACAGGCAGGACAGGCAGGACAGGCAGGAAAAACTACTGGATACCAACGGGGAAGGAGCCAGGCAGGGAAAAACACACACACAACGAACTGACAAGAATGAAGGGGAAACCGGGAACATATACTCTGCAGGGCTGATGAACTTGATGGGAGGCTGGTGTGCCGGAATAGGCAACAGGTGAACATGATGAGTGGTAACGAGGGAATGATAATAGGATAATTGAAAATAATAAAACAATTAACACAACAATCACAAGGGAGAAAAGGAAAACCGAGACAGGAACAAGGGAAAAACTGTCAGGAAACACAAGGAGGTGGACAGGACGGGACGGAGACGTAACAGAAGCTGCAGTTCCTTTCTAATCCTCAAGGCCTCACTGTAGGCACTCTATTTTCAGTAATTAGTGTTTATTAGTAATTATAATTATTATAACCAATTATACAATTAAGTGCCAATCTGAGTATTGATGCAAGGGCACAAGTCTACAAATGTATGTTGTTTCAGAGAGGGGAGTTTCGGGCCTCCCGCATGGTCTCAATGTCCGACACTGGCCACGGCGACCGGGGTTTGATTCCCCGTCACGCCAGAGATGGCTCTGGTCGGGAATGCCATCGGGGCGGCAATTGGCTGTCTGCCCCAGGGAGGGGGAGGGTGACACACACAGTTTGCTGCGCACAGGAGCGGTTCTGGGGTGCCGGAATTACAGTCGACGGCACGACGGGTGTTGTCTCGGAGGAGGCAGCACTTCGCCTTTGTCACTGCCGGTCACAGGACTACAGCAGCGAACTATGAGGGAAGGGGGATTAAACTAAGCACAGCGGGTAATTGGCTACCAAATTGGGAGAAAAACAGGGTAAAATCTGAATAAAAAATAAATAAAAAATTATTTAAAGACAGGGGAGTTTCCTCTTATGGACAAGTTTTTGCACCCCATGACAAGCAGGCCCGGTTCCAGAACAAAATCTCTAAGGGTGCATCTGAAATGAGTGGGGGTGCACTAGTTGCTAGCTGCAGCCAGGGGTGTCGTAGCGGGGGGAAAAGGGGAACTGACTACCTAGGGCCCCAAGTGGGGGAGGGCCCTTGAAAAGCCTGGAATGAAAGAAAAAAACATTTGTCTACAATTTTAAATTTCTAAGTAATTAGTGTCATTACTAAATTATATTGGCTGAATAAATAGGTTGAGAGACTGAACTTTGTATCCATAAAAATATTGGAGGCTCTCTGGGCCCCCTCCCCTCTCCCCTCTCAAAAGCGCAAATGGTTTAGTCCGCCCCCCTGCACTAATTAGGTATGTTACAATTCCCGTCTAGATGTGCCTGTGTCCCTGTGCGAGCGATTATGAGAGACTATGGCCGTACCCCAAAAATGCAGGCTTTTCAAGGGCTGTCTGTTTTTTTTCTTCACCATATGTCTGCGATATAATGTAGTTGAAAACTCGATCCTCCATCTTGTTTCTGAAATTTGATTAAACATTGCTCAGTTTGGTCATACGCTACACTTCAGAGTCAGACTCGTGTTTAGTGCTTTCAAAATGATATATTGCAAGTTCAGGACTAAATAAAAGGTATCCAGGACATTCATTTAACATTTTATCTTGTTTCTGGTGAAATTAGAAAATCTGTGAAATCTGTCGATGCGAAATGCAATATTTTTGACCGGGAATTTTGAGATATCTTTGCCCACTGCCTGTCGTGGTTTTTGCCGTGTCGCGGCGTGTGCGCAACACGTAATTATGTGATTAATTGATTATGTAATGTAATTTCAGACAATTCAAATTAAGATATATCATATCTTTCTTTTTTTAGAATGCTTCAATCTGCAATTACCGAAAATTTCATGCAATTATCTTTATTTTTAAGAAAGTTATGGGCATTTATGTTATTGAATCACAGCTTTTGTTTCAAGATCATTGAAAAACAATAGGGGTCAATATGCACATTTCCGAGTGTAAAAATTACCATAACTTCCTTAAAACTTAAGATATGAGAGTGAATAAGGTATCAAATTAAAGGTATTTTCATGCTCTATCTGGTGGGATAAGTTTAGATTTACAACATCTCATAACATTTTTACTAAGATTCGTCGCCAAACGCGGCTAATCACGCTGACTGGTGCTGATGCTGGAGCCTGCAAGTTTCAGTCAATCATGTATTTCCAGAAGAAAGTGAAGTCGGGGTATCAAAAAAGAAAAGAAAGAAAAGAAAGAGAAAAAAGGCAAACTGAGGGAAAACAACTGCTCACTAATTTCTTTCAAAAGAAAGGTAAGCAACTTCCTAACACGGTTTAAGAGTGGTTTAAGCTAATATCGTATGTTGTTTCGCTTGAACTAGGGCTGTCAACGTTAACAAGTTAACGCATGCGATTAATTTCATATGGATAACGCGTTCATTTTTAAAATCGCGATTAATCTCATTTCAGTTTCACTCTCACTACTGGCTGAAAGCAATCGCAAATGCAGGCAAACATACTACTGGTGATGGTGAAATGCATTGAAACTTTGTTTTTGAAGACTCATTTGATCCAGTTCTATAACAAAACAAGCTAACGTAGCTAGCTACATTATGATAGTTAGCTAGCTAGCTGGTAAATGAAGCAGAATCTAGCCCGTAGCCTGTTTCATTGTATTGTATATTATAAGCAGGTTAAGAGGCTAATCTTCATTCCTGCCCTAAACTCTCCCCACCTTGATTTCTCCATTTCTCTAGGTGACACCCTGGTGACATCATCACCCTGCGTGAAGAATCTCGGTGTGGTGATGGACAACAGGCTGTCCCTATCAATGAACATTGCAGCGGTAAGCCGGGCGTGCAGATTCTTCCTGTATAACATCAGGAGGATCCGTCCCTTCCTTACCACGTACTCTACCCAGCTCCTGGTCCAAGCAATGGTACTGTCCCGCTTGGACTACTGCAACTCGCTCCTGGCTGGCCTTCCCGCATCTGCCATCAGACCCCTGCAACTCATCCAGAACGCTGCGGCCCGTCTGATCTACAACCTTCCTCGACACTCCCATGTCACCCCCTGCTCACTACCCTCCACTGGCTGCCTGTTATAGCTCGCATCAAATTCAAGACATTGGTCCTAGCATACCAGGCAGTCAAGGGATCAGCCCCAACATACCTCACCAAGATCTTCAAACCCTACACACCTGCCAGACCTCTCCGTTCTGCTACCTCAGGACGCCTAGCACCTCCCCCCCTCCGCACCTGCGCTTCCCGGTCACGTCTCCTGTCGGTTCTGGCTCCACGATGGTGGAATGACCTTCCGGTGGAAGTCAGAACAGCTGAGACCCTGGCCACCTTCAAGCGTCGACTGAAGACTCACCTCTTCAGGGTGCACCTCTCCCCGTAGTCCGGTTTTTGTTAACTTAGGGACATAGTCGCTTAGTTTACACGTCTACTTGTTTATGTATTGTATTAGGCTTAGGCATTATTTCCTGCATTGAGTGCTTTACTGCTACCTCTGAATTGTGGCTACAGATTTACCTACAGGGTCCTAGTTTAACAATGTGGTTGCTCCTAGCACCCAGGAATTGTACTTCCCACTAGGGTGGCTTTCAGCTAAACTGTTCTTGACTACGGTTAACACTTTGTTGTACGTCGCTCTGGATAAGAGCGTCTGCCAAATGCCTATAATGTAATGTAAAATATCAATCCTGTATGCTTCATGCTTGTAGAGGGGCCTGTCCTTGTAGCAGAGAGTGAGCAGGAAGAAGATGTGATCGAGGCAAAAAGTGAGGAGGAAGAAGAGGCAGAGAGTAGCAGTAGGACTAATGAAGAGGATGATGGAGGTGAAGGGAGCAAGGAAAATGAAGGTTGCTCTGAGGGTAGTGAGAAGGATGAGGAGAAGACAGAGGAGGAAGTGGAAAAAAGTGAGGGGAATGCAGAAGGGTATTTGCCAGAGGACCCAGGACTATGGCCAGATAATCTTACTAATTATTTGTTTAAATGTGGTATAAGCAGTTCATTAGCGATTACCCTAATAACCACTACAGATTCATGTGTATAGTTGTTGATTCAATTAAAAAAAATTCTAAAGATGCGTGAGAGTCATGGATCAAGAGGGGAAGGGGGCCCACAAGACTGCATATGTATAGGGCCCAGAATTGTGTGCTACGCCCCTGGCTGCAGCACACACTGTGCTGACTGGCACGGCAACAAATAATATACAGATATATTATATAAGATAATACAGTATCATGTCCGCAGTATGTTTTGAGGATGTTTTGAGTGAGGACTGAGGATGTATGTTCCTTCCTTGAGGACGGCACTCCCGTCCTACTTCTAGGCGACTTCAACCTGCTGCTGGACACCTCTCAGTCCTCCGCATTTCTCCCCCTGGTTCAATCCTTCGACTTCACCATGGCTGAATCCCCATCCACCCACAAGGCTGGCAACCAACTGGACCTGGTCTTCACTAGGAAATGCACCTCACCCAACATTGTGGTATATCCTCTGCATGTGTCTGACCACTGCTTTCTGTCTTTTTCCCTCACCCTCTTCACCTGCCACCACTGTTTCTGTCCATCGCAACCTACGCTCTCGCTCCCCCGCAGCCCTGTCAGCTACTGTTCTATCATCCCTTCCCCCTACTGATGCCTTCTCACAGCTACCAGCAGAGGAAGCCTCATCCACCCAACTGTCCTCTCTCTCCTCCTCCTTTGATTCACTCTGTCCTCTCTTCACTAAACCTGCTCGTCTCCGACCCCCCACCCCCTGGCTAACTGACTCCATTTGGGCCGACCGACTCAAACTATGAGCGGCAGAAAGGAAATCCAAATCCCTTAGTCAGCCCTGACTGACTTCCACACACTCCTGGCAACCTTTTCCTCTAATCTCTCCTCTGCTAAATCAAGATTCAATCTTCTGCTTCTAATCCTTGTAAACTGTACTCTACATTTTCCTCTCTCCTCAGCTCTCCTCCTCCCCCACCCCCCTCCTCTCTAACCGCAGGTGACTTTGCATCCTTCTTTCGCAAGAAGGACGATGACATTCACAACTCCTTTCCTTCATCCTCTCCCTCACCTAACCCTCCCTCACACATCTCGCTACTCTGTCTTCCTTCTCACCCCTCCCTGACTTGGACATCCATCAACTCGTTCACTCCCACCATCCTACCACCTGCCCTCTCGATCCCATTCCAGTCCATTGCTATGGACATCCTCCCCTTTGTCTCCAATGTTATCAACTCCTCTCTTTCCTCTGGCTCTGTCCCCTCTCCCCTGAAAAGTGCCCATGTCATCCCCCTCCTCAAAAAACCCTCTCTCTGGGAGTGTCACCGGGGGTGGCGATTGGCTGTCCGGATGTTCGCTGCGCACAGGAGTGGAGTTAAAGGTTAAACCCTTAATTAATTATCCAGGTTACAGTAGGAAAGGTTTAGATTTTTAATAGATAGACTAGTCACTCCCCACTGATTGGTATAATTGCATTATTTGATAAATAACAACTGCAGTTTACCGATGACATAGGCTACGGAATCATGTAATCATAAACATAAAACATTTAAAAAAGGCTGTGGAGGGTGTCGGTCTCGGCCTCAGTGGCATGGTTGCCTTTGTTTTACATGCTGTGGAGGCCTTTGGAGCAGGGAGACTTTCCGGGGGCAGGTTTGGCACTCTCACAGGGTGTGAGAGTGAACTGTCGCCCGGAAGGTTGCTCCAAAGGCCATAATTGATTTAATTATTATTTAATTGGCAATTGATTGGAATTCAATTGACTGATTGCGTTTGTGTGTTAGAATGTGAATTGTTTGGTGTTGAGTGATTGTGATTGGGTGATTGCCTCACGGGTCCCACCTGAGCCAGGCAGAAAGTAAGCCTATTTAAGAGCAGGTGGGGTGAGTGGGGAATCAGTTAGTTAGTCTTGTCTTGCCATTATGTCTGAGTGTTGAGAGTTAGTCTTGTCATGTCATTCATGTGTGTGCATGGAGTGATTGTCATTTATGTGTGTGTATCTTGGAGAGTTGTGAGTCTTTGTGTGGTCATTTGTGTGTGGGAGTGCGCGGGCACGTATATTGTGGAGTGTTGGTGTTTGATGTGACTGTCGGGCATGGTGGGGCATGTCTGCAATCCAAGCTGATGGGAGGCTGTGTGGAATATATGTTGAGTTCTGTGTGCGTTTGTCGAAAGTGACTGAGTAGAGTGCTTCCTGTGTGTGTGGGAAAGAGGGAGAGGGGGCGCACTAAGAGTGTCCGCCTCTCTCCCTCAGTGTGATCGTGAAAGAGAGCGAGAGGGTGCCCTGAATAAAAATAAAAAGCTCATCTGACTCAGCTTGCAGTTGAGAGGGATCTCACAAACAAGTTCACTGGAGAATGGAAGGAGAGACTGCTGAGACGATTCAACACAACTTCAAGGAGGCTGCAGCTCTTCTGAATGAGAGCCTTGCAGTATCTTTGCAAAATGTTCTGTGTTGTCCAGTTTTGATCTGATCAGGCAATTTCATCCAGCAGAAACCACCATGCCACAGCAAACTCGGCTTCCTTAAACTCTGTCCCTGTAGTGGGCTCACATTGTCCACATGCATGAAACATTCACTCTCTGGGTATAGGGTGCACAGGGCCTCTACTAGTTGGCTATTTCTTTCAGTAAATCTCACTGATATTTCTCCCACTACAGTGTCTAGTGTACTGAAATACAGCTTTATACACACTGTCTTTTCTCCCACTTCCTGCTGACCAACTGTTGTATGCACCACATAGTCTCTCAACTGTATACTCACTTCTCTTTTCCATTTCTGTGAAGAGGCTGCGGGCAATTCTGTGGTCTCTCTCTCTTTCTTGAATCTCTCCCAAAGCGTGTCAAACTGACTGTGGCATCTCAGTTCCTCCATACATGTGAGGGCACTCTGGACCACTCTGACAGCAGTGTACAGATCTATGGCTTGTGCTTGGAGTACACTGTTTGGGGAATCCAGCAAACTCAATATTTGATGTGTCATACAGGCAATGAACTAGAAGCTGGGCTGGGTGATGGCCTTCAAAAGCCCTGTGGCCTCAAGTCACACCTCTGGTTTGGGTTCCTTCAATCTCTTGAAGCAGGTGGAGAATGCTTTCAAAGGATTTCATGATCACTGTCACTGTGGTCAGGTGGTCAGTCCACCATTGGTAAAAAAGCCATTTCAACTTTTCTCCTGTGTAGAGTGCAGCTACAGTAGGTTTCCTAAAGTACTTGTAGAGAGAGTTACATACACTGAAAAAGTTGATATGGCATGCACTACTACCAGGTGCAGTTGGTGATTAAAACAGTGCACATACGGCACTTCTCTCTGCAATTCTTCCTGTAAGATTTTCTGCATCTCCCCCCACATGTACCCCAGACATAACGCTTGCCCCGTCATAACACTGGCTGAGAATTGTGTCTGTACTTAACTCAATATCTTTCATCTGTGATAAAGCAGTTTATTCAAAGACTTGGCATCACATTGTTTACTAGTTGCCATTGATAAAAGCCTCTTGTGGCTCAGGAGCCGGCGGGCCTCTGGTACCCCGGACAGCTCCCCAGAAGAAGCGACGGAAGAGGAGTCAACATTCCACAGCGGGGTAGCTGCAGCCACTCTCTCAATGAGGCAGCTGTCTCCCATTTCGTAATTGGAGGACACTGCATAAAGGGAGCGACAGTGTATGTAACTCTCTCTCTGGGAGTGAGCTGGTGGTGCGGCGGGGGCGGGCGTTGTTTTCACGACTTTGCCTGAGCTACAGTCTGCCTCTGTGTCTTTGGCTGTGGTGGCGGCGATGGTGGTGTTGCTGGTGCTGTTGCTTGTGTTGCTGGTGCTTGGCTTCTGCTGCAACCATTTTAGAATATACATTATGATGGTGTAGCTAGCTACACTAATGGTAGCTAACGGGTTTCTAACGGTTAGCTACGCCTAGCTAAGAATTTGTAAACTGGGGCCTGTCTCACGAAAGAAAATTAACGTAGTCAGGACATCTTTGCGTTAGCTGGCTACACAAAGCATAACAAAGGCAATTACGGCGAACCTGTCTCACGGCGGTCGGTGGCTATCAACTGGTTCTGTCAACCAAGGTTTTTCTGATCAAGCTATGAGCATGTTCCAGGTGCTTGCATACAAAAGGCGCAGCATTTGTAGCACAAAGCCAATTGCATGCAACATGGACAGATCCAGAGCAACGTATTTTAGATGAGCAAACAATAATTATGAATAAATACAAAGAATATAAAAGCATAATCATGGCAAAAAGTAACACAGTTGCTGCTGCCAAGGCCAGAACGGACTGCTGGAAGAACATTGCAGATAGTGTAAATGCTTAAGCAGGGTTATCACTGCTCTATCATTAAGGCACAGTGGACATGCCTTTTCATTGATGGCACAAAACAATATTGGAATAACCTGAAAATTGCATTTTGTCTACGACAAATGGTTTGTTGGCTAATATGTATTTTCATCATTATGAAAAGCAAGATCAAAGAATGCCACCTGCTGCGTGTGTTATGAGCTTGCAAGGAGGTGCATGCATACCAGTAATGCACAGAAAATTTGTAGTGCTTTTCAAAGGTTTTCTTTCAATATCGTCGCTGTCAGAAGAAAACCTTGTATCTCCAAAATGGAAACTTTTCGAGATAGAAAAAACGTCCCCATTTTAACATTTATGAACATAAAAACACAAAAGTTCATGAATTTACTCAAAATGATGCTATAGATTAGACAGAGTAATTTCATAACTGAAATTTGATAAAATAGTTGTTAAACTGGAGTTACAAGCTTTTCTTACATCGAACTGTGGAGAAACGTGGTATTAACTGTATGAATTCTAACGGACTGCATCTGTTTATGGGCACGCATTCTGATCTCTGCCTTAACAAGTACTGTTTCAGTACTATGTTGAGGTCTAAACTCTGACTAGAAGATTTCATAGATATCGTTTGTACGGACGCGTTGAGTTGCTTCGCAACAGCTTTCTCTACTATTTTTGATAATAAAGGGAGGTTTGAGATTGATCTATAATTTTTCAAGTTATCAGGATTGACATTTGGTTTCTTAAGTAGTAGCATAATAATTGTAGGGACTCCAGTACATATCCTGCTAAAAAGGATGTGTTCATAATTTTGAACACAAGGAGGAGTTCTTTAATCAATTTTGTTGGTATATGGTCAAGCAGGCAGGTGGTAGGTTTTGAGGACATAACCAGTTCATCAGCTCATCAATGTCAATTGGAGCAAAACATTTTAATATTACTGTCAGTACCTCTTCCTGTAATGTCAGCGTGCTGGGCTGCAGATTTTAGGAAGTGATGCCAGAAGAGGAAATTTGGGCTCTAATGGTTTCAATCTTTTCATTAAAGTAATTCATGAAGTCATTATTACTGAAATTTGTGGAATTGCTAGCATTATCTGATAATAGTTTTTTGGTTCATTTGTCTATGGTGTTAGAATAAAATCTTGGGTGATATTTATTTTGCTCAATCAGATTTGAGAAATAGGCAGATCTAGCAGAAACAAGAGCTTGCTTGTACTAAAGAAAGCTATCCTTCCTCGTTTTGTTGAATAAGGAAATGATCTGATAATACAGAAACATGGGGAGCGATGGTATGATTGAAAACATCAATACTATATGGTAGCACAAGGTCTAAGGTGTGGCTATGGCAATCGGTAGGTATCCAAGGGTTACAGTAATGCCAACCTGGTGTCATTGACTGCAGGGTCTTTTTTGCCTGACGGGAATTCGCTTTGCATGACGGGATTGCTGTGTCATTCGTGCGGAGAGTTTGAGCAGATTGTTTGTTGCTGTCGTTGATATTATTGGGATTGTGTTTTGTATTTGTCACACGCCATCCTTGGACTGGAGCAGAGCAGCCGATGGTAAGAACTGGCAGAGGAGTGGGGTTTGCTGGTCTACGGACCGGATCTTTATTTTTCTCACTCTCCCCCAGATGCGGGACAGCGAAACAGTGGGAGAGCAGGTTCAAATAAAACAAGCACAAACACAAAGTCTTCACCCTACTTGCCACGAAGCTTTCGGGAAAAAACGATAAACTAAAATAACAAACTAAAATAAACAACAATAACTGAAAGCCCGCCTCCTCCGAGGGGAGGAATCCCCTTTTGGGGAACACACAACAAACAGACAGCCAGCGGCTTTCCACACTGCCTTCATACATTCACATTCAGCATGCATCAACACTTACCAGGACAGGGTAGAACTCTACGCACTGTCCCGACACACACTCAACACACATCTCAAACAGTACACCGTGCCTCTTCAGTCCAGAGTTCCCCTAGAACCTCCCCAGGCACACACATCTCCAGTGACTTTTCAAGTGCTTCCCAAACCCATGCACACAGAGACACTCAAATTTTTCAGTCCTAGTTCTCTTTTGACCCAAACACACAGAGACCCTTGTCACTCCTCACAGTGAGAGTTCTCTGGCAACCAGCCCCGAGACACTCTTCACTCTTTCAGTGAGAGTTTTTGGGCCGTTGTCCAGAAACACTCTCCACTGCCCGAGTGCGAGTTCTCTTCCAATCACACCGAGGGCAAGAGGTGGACACTATTTCAGTGTGCCCTCTCGCTCTCTTTCCCAGACACACAGGAAGCACTCTACTCAGTCACTTTTAATGAACACACACAGAACTCCACGTCCTCCGACACAGAAACCCCCTTGCGGGGAAACACACACGAACAACACTACGTCACACCTGACATTACACAATACGATACGCGTGCACGCGCACACTCTGAGAACACGTGAACAACAAGACCAACAACACTCAATACGCACACATGAATGACAAGACAACAACTGTGAATGAACACACATGAATGACAAGACAAAGACTAACTGATCCCTCACTCGCCCCACATGCTCTTAAATAGGCTTACTTTCTGCTTGGCTCAGGTGGGACTCGTGAGGCAATCACCGGCCTAACATTCACACACCTAATCACAAAACACCAGACAATTGACAAACCACACCCACTGACATTCTCACACACAAACAGGTGAATAATCACTTACCAATCAACATCAATTAAATAATAATTAAATCAATTATGGCCTTTGGAGCAACCTTCCTGACAACAGTTCACACTCTCACACCCCGTGAGAGTGCCAAACCTGCCCCCGGAAAGTCTCACTGCTCCAAAGGCCTCCACAACATGGAAAAACAAAGGCAACCCTGCCATTCCCATGTTGCTGAGACCAACGCCCTCCACAGTATTGTTGCTTGGGGTTTGGCATTTGTCATCAGAAAGGGTAAAAGGATAAAAAGATAAAGGAGGTAAACATTTGTCGCCATTAGGGGACAGAGAGGGAATTTTCTATTTTTTCCCCATCTAGCTTCGGAAAGCTTAGTTAAAAAGTTACTGATTCGGCATTACACCCAGCTGACGCAAGGTTTTTTGTGTTTTTTTGCCCTCTCAGGAGCAAATCCAAGAGCAAGGGAATATACTATAGCTAACTAGCTTTTGTTTGCTTAAATGTAATTGTTTAAATTTCAAGCACTGAGCATATATCCGTTTCAGTTGGCTGCTACTAGCTCCCTTGCTACAGGCAACCGTACCGAAAGTTTTCGAGTTAGCTTTAAGAGGGGTATTTCCATTTAGTAATTTCGGCACCTGACTGTTCGGAAACAACTCGGTGCTTATAGTATTTTTATCGACTTGGTGTCTGTTTTGGCAGGAATTTGTTCAGTGCAGGGAGAGCAATAGACATATTTAAGGGTGAAAATTTGGCCATCGGCAGTGCAGTGCGAGTGTTGCAGGATGATTGCGTTTCCGGAAGGAGACTTCCAGGAGGGTTTCGCCTGCGACCGTTGCCAGCTTGTGAAGCATCTTGAGAGCAAGATTCTTGATCTCGAAGCCCAACTTGCTGGTCTCGATTGCCCTGCAGAATTTGTAGAGTTCCAGGATCAAATTAGTACGCCCTTTAGAGAGTTAGCATGCATGCCAAAGCTGGGTAGGGGGCAGGTAGGGAGAGAGAGTTGGGTGACAGTAGGGCGCCAGCATAGAAAAGGGCATACACATGCAGGGGCGGCATCTCCAGAGCTTGTGGTGTCCAACCGATTCCAGCCCTTGCAAGAAGAGGATCTGGCCCAGCCCTCTGTGAGTGGGAGGACTGATGAGCCCAGAGCACCCTGGCAACCATGCCTCCTAGGGGAAGGGAGTTAATTGTAGTGGGGGATTCAATCATTAGAGGTATAGACTGTATAGTCTGTTCATGGGAAAAGGAGTCTCACGTGGCATGTTGCCTGCCTGGTGCTCAGGTTGGAGACCTCCTGGAAAACGCGGGCAAGCTTCTGGCCAGAGCAGGGGTCATGGTCCATGTTGGAACCAATGACATAGGTAAGGGTTTGAGGTTCTGCAGGACAAATTTGTAGAATTATGATCAAAGTTAAGGACCAGAACCTCCACGGTGGTCTTCTCTGGAACTCTGTCAGTACCACGTGCTAGCAAAGGCAAACAGAATTTTATATGGAGATTTAACACGTGGCTACAAACCTGATGCAGGAAAGAGGGGTACAGGTTTATGGGGCACTGGGACTCCTTTTGGAATAGGGGTGACTTGTACAAGTGGGATGGGCTACACTTGAACTGGAGGGGTACAGCTGCATTGGTCCCAGCTTAGGGTAGTGGAGGGATATTTATGCTTAGGGTAGTGGATGGGATATTTAAACTGGGGATTCTTGCCATGTTTTATGTTTCATTTATGGGGCTTGATTCTGGGACCTTTCTGTTCATAGGAAACTTTTCCATGTGCAGTAGTATTAAGGATAGTCAGGAGGATAATTACTAGATCTGCCCAGATGGAAGATACTCAGGGCAGTCCTTGCGAAATTGTTGTATAATAAATCTGAGGATATAATTAATAAAGATTTTTAGATCATAATGTGAATAGACTCTGGTGGATTCTTTTGGCACAGTTGTACTTTACTTTGTTATTGTGGATCGGACTTTGGGAAGGACAACGTAAGTGTGAGTAAGGCTCTGAAGTGAATGTGTTTAAATGCGAGAAGCATAAAAATCAAATTTTGAAACTGGAGGCTGTCATGTTGAATGGGGGTTATGACATCGTTGGGAAACATGTTTACTGAAACATGGCTTGGCGCAGCGGATGGGGAAGAATATAATGTAGAGGTGTACAAATTGTTTAGGAAGGATAGAACTAATAAAAGAGGAGGGGAAGTGGCCCTTTATGTGAAAGACAATCTTAATGTACAGGAAATTCCAGGTATTAACTCATTTGTTTCTTTTGAGGACATCTGGATTAGATTACTGGGAGATCATGAGAAGGGCTTTAATATAGGAGTATGCTATAGACCTCTAGCTTCAGAGAGAGTCCTCCAGGACTATTTTGAAGAGGCTACAAAGTGTCGACCTGAACCAGGCTTATGATATTATTGTGACGATCGGGATAAGGACCCAGACGCAGATCAGGACTTAGGCAAAAGAGTCGTTTATTGGGAAGCAGGGGTCAAAACCAGGAGTCAGATATAGTGAAGGTACAGAATCACAAAGCGGAGAGTAGTCACAAAAAGGCAGTCCAAAAAGTAAAAACAGGTAGGCAGATAGGCAAACAAGCAGAATCGATAGGCAGGCTCGGAGTAGTTAACAGAAGGGGTGTCTCGGGAAATACGATAAACTCTGGCTTTAGAAGAATAGGATCAGGGAATAAATATCAACGTTCTGATGGGGAAGGAACATAGACGCGGAACAGATATACAAAACGGAAAGGGTAAAACAATAGGAATCAGGTGTGACTGGGAGGAGAGAGAGGTAGGAACACAGGTGTAAACATTGGGAATCGTTAATCCAATAACGAGGGACAACGCAAGACACGGACTGGGAAACATACAAACATATAGACAATAAACGACCTGGGAGATCAGGCAGACACGTGCATAGCTAGAAGGGGAGGAACGCAAAGAGAGAAGCTGCGTGCGAATGAAAGGGAAAGTGAAAAGCTAACAGGGATACGATAATGAGAGAGAATGACAGTGATAGTCAGAAGCGTGAGATAATTAGTGATTAGTAGTGTTAGTAACTAAATCTAAATCCCTAATGTTAGTAGATTAGTTGGTTAGTACTATATACATCTAACTAATATATACAAAGTGCAATCTAGAAAGTAAGAAGGAAGAAAACGAGATAATAAGCGAAGACGGAGAAAACCCGAAATGTAGAACTTCCCGAAGTGCATGACAAGACAAGGAGTGGATCTCGAAATAAACGGACAAAGACAGACAGGGACCAGAACGTGACAGAACGATGAAAAAGCAATACTGAATAAAGAATAATGAATAATGACTGATGAAACATAAACAAAGTACAAAAAACAACAGAAAAGATACTCAGAATATAACAATTATATATTTGGACTTTCAGAAAGCATTTGACAAAGTACCACATGAGAGGCTCATTGCTAAAATGAATTCAGTAGGAATTGCAGGAGTAGTTTCAGAGTTGGTTCATAATTGGCTGCAAGGGTGAATACAAAGAGTAACAGTAGGTGGGGTCGTATCTGACCTCGTGCTGTGGGCAGTGGTGTCCCGCAGGGATCGGTGCTGGGACCTCTGTTCTTCTTTATTTACATAAATGATCTTGATATGGACGTTAGTAGCAAAATAGTTACATTTGCAGATGATACTAAACTCGGGGGTTTGGCAAACAGTTTGGAATCGACTAAAGTAATCCAAGATGATCGAAACAAAATTCAAGAATGGGCTGATACGTGGCAGATGACATTCAATATTGCTAAATGTGAAGTTATGCACGTGGGAAATAAAAACATTAGACAGGACTATTTTATGGGAGGAGAAAAGTTAGTAGGTGTTCAATTTGAAAAAGACTTAGGAATTGTAATTGATCAAAGCCTATCTGCATCAAAGCAGTGTGCTACAGCAGTGAAAAAAGCCAACAGGATGCTGTGATGCATCAATCAATCAATCTTTATTTTTGTATAGCGCCATTTACAAACAGGTTGTCACACAGCGCTTCACAATTGGCATTTTCCAGAGGGAATCAAAAAACCAGAAAACCATTGGAGCCAATGTGGGAGACTGGAAAATTATTCCCTGACCCCTTAAAAGGCGGTCGAGATGAACTCCTGGAAAATTGTGGGATACAGAGAAAAACGATACATAACAAAAGGTATTTAGTATAAATCAAAGTAGGTTATGTTAATGTCATATAATGCCTTTGTCAGACCTCACTTAGAATACTGTGTGCAATTCTGGGCACCACACTACAAGAAAGATGCTCTTGAAAAAGTTCAAAGGGCAACTAAACTGATACCTGGTATGAAAGGTAAAAGTTATGAGGATAGACTTAAGGCACTCAATGTATTTAAGCTTAGCAAACGGAAACTTAGGGGGGATTTGATTGAGGTTTTTAAATTCCTAAAAGGGATTAACAAAGTGAAATACTAAAGATTTTTAAGATAAGTGGGGTCAGCAGAACAAGAGGCCACAGGTGGAAATTAGTTAAAGGCAAATTCTGCACAGATATAAGGAATTTTTTCTTTACACAGAGAGTTGTCAATGCCTGGAATGAGCTTGCCAGGTTGGGTAGCAGAGGCAGAAACAATTGGGCTATTCAAGTCCAGGCTAGATGCAGTACTAGATACTCTTTAGATTAGGACATGACGAGCCTAGATGGGCTGAACAGCTTGTTCTCGTCATTATGTATTCTTATGTTCTTATATAAATGCTCCCAAAATAAGAGTGTGCATAGTCAACAATATTTAACAAATTCAATCTTCATAGTTTGTGGCATTTTAGAATAAATCACCACGGACATAAAAATATTTGCCACGGACACTGATTTCTGTGTACGGACAGAATGCCAACCTGTTTCAGAGGAGACTGCATGCTAGTTTACGCTCTCCAGAATTGAGGAAAACAGCGGAGGTTACAGTGACCACGGCTTAAGATATGATTTGGCATTCCAAATTGGGAGTTCCAAATGAAAAAAAAAAATATATATATATATTGTGGCAGCCCAAGGGGCTGCAGAAGGAAATGGCTGCCTGGCCTCCAACACATGGAAGCCCGAAAACACTACATTTCCCAGCAGGCCATAGTAACACCTGAACAGAATAAAGGCAATGGGACTAATGACCAGCTGAAGGCCATTTCAAGGCCTATTTAAAGGGGTGATCCTGTGACACACATTGAGAGGAGTAGGAACATGTTTGGGAAGGAGTTGAGTGTGTTGAAGGAGAGAGAGAACCTGTGAAGTCCTTGACCAGCCAAGATTTAGAGAGAGTGTTTTGGAGTGTTTTTGTGTTTGACCGGATTGTTTGAGGACCCCCCTTCGGATTTCGACTACGGACTGGATTGCGGAACTGACTTGGATTTTGAATAGGATTACGGACATTGACAATGAGATAAGGATTGCGGACTTTGTGTGTTTGTATTCCCCTGAAGACCCCACCCTTTGTTTTGTGTTAAGAGTTAGTTTAATAAATCATTGTTTTGTTTTTGAATACTGCCTCCTCTGTGTTCTTGAAGTTGTCTACGCCCTCTGCAAGGTCTGTGCGTGTCGCCCAACCCTTGGGGACACCACATATGGTGAAGAATGTGGGCAGAGGGCATCACATATAGGCAAGAGGAGGTAGTGCAACTGTGAGCAGGATTCTTTTTTTTTGTTTTTGATTTTTGAAAGAGATACTCCATGATGGAAGGGGACTGGACAATGGATACAGACATGGAGGCTTGGCTGGAGGCAGAGGGTCCCAAGCATCTGTCTAAAGCGCACCAACCTCAAAGTGTTTTTCCAGGCAAGTCCAGCCCTCAAATGCTCCTTTTTGGCTGGAATGGCGCCCAACGTTGCTGAGGCTATCGGTGAAATGGAGAAGGTTTTGAGAACGCTGAAAGGGCAACAAGAGATGAAAAAAGTCCAAAAGAAGAATTGCCATTCCCGCTCAGTGGTGCCCCCTAGGGAAAAGAGAAAGATCCCAGCCAAGATTTAGAGAGAGTGTTTCGGAGTGTTTGGATACCATACCAGTGGAGTGGAAAAATGTGCTGGTTTAGAGGCAGAGTTGGGAGAGGCGCAAGCATTCATCAAGGGCCAAGAGGAAGTGATCCAGAAACTGGAGAAATTGTGCTGTGACCAGAAGGAAAACCTGGTGAAGAACCAGAGGCGAGCGGCCATGGTTGAAGACAGATGGCAAGTCACCCTCCAGGAGGTTCATGAGCTGAAGAATGTCCAGTCTGAGCTGTACAGGACGAAAGCTGAGTTGGGGACCTCAGAGGAGCGCCATCTGGTGGCCATTGGGAGATTGCTGCAGGAGCACACTGACTCACTGAGAGTGCTGGGAATCATGGCTGGGGAGCTGGAGAAGGACAAAGCATCCCTTGTCAATGAAGTGAGGCGGGTAGAGGCCCATAACCTGGCGATCGAAGAGAAGGTGAGAAACCTAGCCAGGATGTTGGAGGATGAGCATCTGCAGGGTCTGAACATTCAGAAAGTCCAGGAACAGGCTAAAGAGGAATATGCCAGGGCCTTGGGGGATGTACAGACCAGGCTCGAGCAGAAGGAGGCGGAGCTAAGGAGAGCAGCAGAGAACCATGCGTCCGAGGCGGAGCAACTCCGGAGACAAGTGGAGCAAGAGCGTGAGGGAAGGCGGGAGCTAGAGGCACAGTTGGAGCAGGTGAAGACCCTTGCTTTACAACAACAGGAGAGAATTTTGGAATTACAGGAACTTCACCAAACCACCTCTACAGCCCTCCTAACTGAACGAAAGAAAAATGAAGAGCTCCCTCTACTGTGAGAGGAAATACAGGTGTTGAGCGAGAGACTGGACCAGAAAGAAACCCAGCAGCAGGCCATAGAGAAATCCTTTCGCGAGGTTTTAAAAATCCAAACGGAAACTCTACTTGACCTATAGAAACAACTGGAAGAGGTGAGTGAAGGACTCGAATGTGTAAAATGTGTTCCGGTCAGGAAAGATTTTGGCACCCAGGCAACACCGGCCCTACTAGGCATACCGGTTCCGCGGCCTATGTCAACACTTATCACTATAACATGGAGAAAATATATCAGCAATAAAGATCAGTCGTCTCTCTCCACAATCAGTACAATACCGCCCGAAGCATGGTGTAAGCGTCCTGCTCCGACCTCCCATACTCCTGAACAAAGATCTCTCGCGCTCGCAGAACTTTCGCTTTTTAAAGGTACGTCTCTTATGGACCGTGCCGTCATAGGTGCACACCTCCAACACACCTCCACCGAACCTCCAAATATGGTCAACTCGGAAACAGGAAGAAAGGGGGCAATTAGCGGCATGTCCAAAATGCATTACAAAAAAGGTAAATTACATGGCAAATATGAATAACGAATCCCTGGTAAAACATTAAGGGACTATTGCCATTTACATGGCTACATGTTAACATAATACTAGGGAGCAATAACAAATCGTAATAATACAATGGAGGAAATAAGTCACCGTGATGTAATGGATTGAATTGTTAACCCGTACACTTCCCACTCGTTACATTTATATCTATTATGTTGTGAAAACATTCACAATTTTAACTCCATCATTATATCATTACAGTACACTTTGGAAATTAATCTGCATTTAATTATGGCCATTTCCCTTTCTATTCAATCATATAGACTATGATTACATTAATTATTACTTAAAGTTATGGGTGCTATTAATGATAAAATGAGGCTGTTTTCCATTTACTCTCTGAATTGAATGAATGAAAATGGATTTGACCCTCCCTTATACCTGGATCCAAATATTGTGCCTTCAAAATAGGACTATAGCCTACTAGCTACATTGCTCTCACTGCCCTAAGCAAGGTGCTATTATATGTGTGAGCGAGTAACCTAGGGCAGCATCGTTGTTAAACCTTTAATCCTTAATCCTTATAAATTATATCTTATTTGATAGCACATACAGCCATAATTTTCCAATTAAAACTTTGACTCTCTTGCTACTCGTCACACTAGTCTGTCGAGTTTGAGGTTTATAAATGCACAAAAGTTAATAAATTATACTTTTTTATAAATAAAAACAACAGCGTATGAATGCATGACAGCATTGATCAATGAAGCAGAAAACGAAGCTGGCAGTAACATAGTTAGCTAGCTAGCTAATGTTAGCTAGCTTGCTAATGTAAACAAAACCAGCTGAACTCACCTCATGTCAGAGTCCAATGTCTGCATGAATCGTGGATGCTTACAATGGGGGAAATAAGTATTGAACACATCAACATTTTTCCCAGTAAATGTATTTCCAATGAGGCCATTCAAGTGAAATTGGCACCAGACTATGGTATTAACTCAAGAAATCCAGACAAAAAATCTAAACATTAAAGTTCATATGTAAATAAAGTTATGTGTAATAAAGTGGAATGACATAGGAAAAAAGTATTGAACACACTAACTGAAATTAATTTAATAGTTTAATAGCCTTTGTTTGTAATGACAGCTTCAAGGCGCTTTCTGTATGAAGTAACTAATCGCCCGCAGTATTCAGGTGTGATTTGGCCCATTCCTCTACACAGATTGTCTTTAAATCTTGAAGATTGCAGGGGGCCCTCTTGTGAATCTGGATCTTCAGATGCTTCCACAAATGTTCAATTGGGTTTAAGTCAGGTGATTGACTGGGCCATTCCAACAAGTTGATTTTCTTTCTCTGAAACCAATTGCGAGTTTCCTTTGCTGTATGCTTTGGATCGTTGTCCTGCTGGAAGGTCCACCCACATCTCATCCTCAACATCCTGGTGGATGGCAGCAGGTTCATCTCAAGAATATCTCTGCACATGGCTACATTCATTGTTCCTTCAATGATATGAAGTCTGCCAGTACCACGAGAGGAGAAACAGCCCCACATCATGATACTTCCACCTCCAAACTTCACTGTTGGTATGGTGTTATTCGGGTGATGTGCAGTGCCATTTCTCCTCCAAACATGGTGTGCTGTGTGACAGCCAAAAAGTTCAATTTTGGTCTCATCTGACCAGAGTACATTCTCCCAGTAGTTTACTGGCTTGTCCAAATGTTGTTTGACAAACTTTAAACGAGCTTCAACATGTCTTTTTTTCAGTAGTGGAGTCTTGCGGGCTGAGCGTGCACAGAGGCCATGGCGGTGGAGTGCATTGCCTACTGTCCTTTCTGTCACAGTTGTACCTGCTGCCTCCAAGTCTTTCTGGAGCTCTTTCCTAGTGGTCCTTGGCTCTTTGGCTACTCATCTAAGTATCTTCTGACTCCCTGATCAGAAATCTTGCGAGGAGCTCCTGTGCGTGGCCGGTTGATGGTGGAGTGATGTTGCTTCCACTTACAGATAATGCCCCCAATGGTGCTTACTGGAAGATTCAGAAGTTGTGAAATACGTCTGTAGCCAATTCCATTTTCATGTTTTGCAACAATCTGGTTGCGAAGGTCTTGAGAGATCTCTTTGCTTTTACCCATCATGAGATGTTTCTTGTGTGGCACCTTGGTAACAAAAAAAAACCTTTTATAGCCCATCAATATATTCTAACCCAGCTGACATTAATTAGCACAGATTGGAGGTAGAGTTGCCTCCTAATTAGTTATGGTTTTCAGCTGGTTCCTTGCCTTTCCTTGCTGTGGTGTACTGCTTTTTCTTAGTGTGTTCAATATTTTTTTCCTGTTTCATTCCACTTGATTACACATAACTTTATTTACATATGGACTTTAATGTTTAGATTTTTTGTCTGGATCTTTTGAGTTAATACCAACGTCTGGTGCAAATTTCACTTGAATAGGCTCATTGGAAATACATTTACTGGACAAAATGTTGATGTGTTCAATACCTATTTCCCCCATTGTATTTGTTATTTGAGGAATTGTTTCAGCCATATTGTAAAACCATCTCCATAAGTAAAAAGCAGTTGTAGATAGTCTATACTGTAATGCTGCACAAGCATTTTATGAGAGTGATATGGAAAACCTGAGAAGTTTTTTGAAAGTTTAGTCTTCATGTTGGGTCGTAAAATGTTAGGAGAAGATTATGCAAACAGTAGCAAATTACCCACTCGACGCAATGAATAAACACTATAGATATTTTACAAGATAAAAGATGACCTCCCAATGCAAAGAACAGCAGCACGCAAGTGTCTCCATGCTACATATTCTTTCTTCTGGCTCATTGAAGTTTACAGTGGAGCTGTCCTCTCACAGTGGAGTTGTCCTCTTACAGTCCTCCTTTTTCTTGCGCTGTCCATTCTTCTGAACTTGAATGCACAAGACTAGCGTTTAATAGTGGTAGAAATATTTGATTTTTTTTTTTTGTGACTTAAAACTTAAAACCTGTTCCACTTCCTGTCCCATAATACTGAGGGGGTCGAAAGTGGGTGGGGCATGCTGCCTGCTCTGCTGCTCCCTAAACATAACTCTTTTGTTATGGAGAGAGCTCTCCTCAAACCAAGAAGACATGGTGTTAACAGGGACAATATACTTGGACAGGGAGTGCTCATAGGTCAGTGCCTCTAGGGCCATGTCATCAGCGTATTTCACCAAAGTGAGGCCATCACCATTGCACCTCATTTTGTTCTTATAGATGGAGAAAAGTCCCGCAGATAGCATGCAGCCCTGGGGTACACCTCTATTCAGGACCAAACGATCTGATGTGCAGCCATGAACTTTAACATGTTGTGGTCGGTCACGCAGGAACTCTCTTATCCATGTTATTAGTGTTGGGTTGACCTCCAGCTCAAAAAGACGTTTGACTAATAAGTATGGCTGCACAGTGTTGAAGGCTGAAGAGAAGTCCATAAATAAAATCTGTGAGTATGTTCCACTGGTGTTGAGGTGTTGAGATACTGTGTGTAAAAGGGTCAGGCTTGCATCCTCTACTCCAGGGTTTCTCAAACTTTTTTACTCCACGACCCCATTTCATGGGTGGGAAAAAATCGCGACCCCATACATAAATTATAGTGCAATTACAACGCTGAAAAACTTTAGTCCAGAAACATATATTGGTGGTCTATTTACAAAATAGTAGCAAATGCATTCACAGGCTATATCTTTATGAAAAACTAATAAAACAGACTTAATAGTAGCATATACAGTATATTCACAGGCTATATCTTTATGAAAAATAAAACGGACTGCTTAGCCTACGGATGGATGTGCTTGGAGTGTTGAACACAGTTCATCGATGCGTGGCTGCGCTGGGCTGAGAAAGAGGCGGAGATCCCCTTCAACTCTCAGACGCGATCTATATTTATTTTTAATTAAAGTCAATGCTGAAAAAACGGATTCACACAGGTAAGTTGACGCGAAGGGGACAAGCTTTCTCAATGCAGCTTTAGACAACTCGGGGTATTCGCTGCGCACCGATCTCCAGAAGTTTGCGAGGGGTTGCCCCGTGAAACTGGCTTTTAATGATTCGTCGCATGAAAGATCAATCAGCGCCTCCTGCTGGGTAAGTGGTAGGACTGTTATGTTGTCAGTAACAAATGGATTTCGGGTCCAATTGTCTGCACTCGCTTTTTTGGGGAAGTAGTTCTGAAACTGTCCTGTGAGCAGAGATGGGCAGTATTTCTGTTACTTGTATTTGAAATACGTATTTCAATTACTTTTGAGTATTTTGTCATTTGTATTTGACAGGGCTGAAAAAAAATCTAATGTAATTTGTAACAAGATACTTTAGGGTGGAGTAATTTTGTATTTTCAAAATACTCAAAATACTTTATCCATGATTCAAAGAACATAAAAAAAAGAACAACAGTACACTTAGACACACTCACACAGTGATTTTTAGACCCACTCTCTGTCGGTTGGACAAGGCATTGCATGCATGCACACGTGGATGCATGCATGTATCTGGTCGCAGGCAGCTATTGAGAATTTGACGCTTGTTTTCACACAAGCCTACTCACAGTATTCTAAGTGGCGTTTTGAGAAATCGTGACGTGACGTGGAAATTTTGAAAAGACGATTTCTCAAAACGCCACTTTGTGACTCCAGAAACACTAACTAGCATGTACAATTCATGCTGATTTGTTTGTAAGTTTGTACTGTACTAATTTCAGTATTTTTCTTTTATATACAAATAACATCAAAGATAAGAAATTGGTTGTCAATAGCCCAAACAACCAAAATGGAGGGAGTAATGTGGGCAAACTAATTAGGAGATGCTAAAGATGCGATTGTGCCTCTAACACTTAACACACGGTGATAGCCTATGTGATTTTGGCTTTTTGCTCATATTCATAGAGAAAGGCAGCCACCTATTCATATGTTGGCCTACGTTAAGGCATCTCACCAAAGTCAGCATCCTCTCAGTGCTATCCTCAGGAGGATCCGCTGTCAAGAGGAGTTCTTCAAGCTCACTGGTGGATGGAAGCTTCCGGCATTCTTGGATGATCTTTTTCTTGTATGCGGTCGGCCACTTCTCCAGAAGCTTCCCTGATACACCCTCTCCAAACATCAGGACGAAGTCCTGTTCAACCTGGAGTGGACATGTTGGGTGACAATTTCAGGATTTCACAGCGAACCGAAGTACAGGTGCTACTGTAAATGATTAATACAATACTCATATACTGTCTAAACGTCATAACACAAAATAGTGACATAATTACCAAGCCTTTGACGTCTTTGAAACGTGGAAACTCAAACAGTATGTTGCAAGACTGCTGGGGTCGAGGATCATGTTGCGGCGATAGTCAAAGGTCAGCTTCATCTTGTTCTTGACGATGTCCTCATCCGCTGAATGTTTCATCAGTGAAATCGCTTCCTTGCACTCATCTTCACTCAGGGCAGTCTCTGGAACAAACTGGCACTGTCGCCGGACAGTTGGTCCCCCAGACATGCCTTCGCCAGATGCTCCTGCAGCTGATGCTGAACAATATTGGAAAATTGTATCAATACTGGTGACAACCATGAACATTTCAAAAACACTTTCTTTGTTCTAATTTTTTAAGAAAAAGGGCATGGATGGACGGGCCTCTCCATTCATAGTGGTGTGCTTTAGTGGCCTACTGTGCGCTGTACGCAGGTGCGTGACTAAATGTCCATAAGTGAGTGAGTGTCATGACTTGTATGCACTGCATACCATGCCCCATGGGAAAAATGCTGTTAACTGTTGTCTGGGAAAACATTATGTGCAACAAATGCAATCACTGATCTTGTAACTGGTTTGTTCCCTACATTTTTCCGGTATCATTTCAGGGTTACCTTCAAAGAGTGTTTGTCTGTCTTTAGCACTGCATCTCTGGATGGTTTTAATCCTCCAGGCCAAGTAACCAGTGCCACTCTCGCCATCATAATAATGCTCCTTGGAGGGTGAAGGCATAGCAGAAACACATTAAAAGGTGAAAAATATACTGTTAGGATTCAAAATGTATCAATGTTACCGGGACATCTGAACATGAGCCGGGACATCTGAACATAAGCCGGCCTGACGGGACATGTGGGAATGGACAGCGTAATGCACGCGCGCAATCGTAAATTGCCCGTCGTACTGGCGTGTGTGTGCAGTTAAACAAGTATCTAAATGCCGCGAGCGGTGTGTACAGGCGTGTGTTTATGGACGATATTAAAGTGAAGATTTGCACATTTCGATCTCCTTGCAGTTAATTATAAAGAGAGTACTACTTAAGTAAAAGTACAGGCGTGTGTTTATGGACGATAGTGACATTTTGTGTGTTATATCTTAACATAGACCCTGCATACAATATTAGATATTTAGATAACCTGCCCTATCAACTGTTTTAAGCAGAATAAACGCATAATAATATTTGACAAGCATTTATTGTTTCAATATGCATGTGGATGTTGTGGTAGAGATGAAGACATCGATAGAAAGTTAACTGGTTTACTCTGCTATCGCCGGGCGGACTGTCGTCAGGTAAGGTGCATGACAATGACAGACGTGCCATGTCTGCATATGTGGGAATTGGTTCATCGCTAGGGATACAAAGGGTACACCAAGTTTGTCTGTCTCCGCGCTCTCAAAACAAAGACTGCGGAAGAGGTGTCCCATCATTTGCTGCATATCTTCAGTGACAAAGGGGCACCACCACAGATATTGCAAAGCGATAATGGCAGAGAATTTGCAAACAATGTAATAAAGGAGCTTGTTTCTATGTGGCCAGAATGCAAGCTTGTAGCAGCAGAAATACTACATTGGCCAAACATCTCGCAAGTTGAAAATCAGACTTAATGAACACAGCATTAAACGGGCAGATATCACCTCACCCGTGGCACGGCATTTCTATGAACATGGTCACAAAGTAGGGCATCGCAAGTGTATCGTAATTGAAAAGGTATGGCTTAACCGTAGGTTATGAGAACTTACTGTTACAACGTGAATGTTTTTGGATTAATCAGTTAAAGACAATGTTCCCAACTGGCATGAATGAGGAATTTAATATGACCCCGTTCCTTTAAGTGATCACCACCTGTATCCAATTTTTTTGCCAACTATTCAGCTTGATCTGATATATGAACGGTGTAAAAACCTGATGCGCTCAGCGATTGCTATAGCCTAGTTGTTTTGAAATGTATTTAGCCTATTATCTTTTGTATTTTTGTATTTTTAATCTTGTATTTAACGGTCTGTGGGTGTTTACTGAATGGACTTGAAGAAACTGCAGACCTACTTACTGCCTTGTTAATTGGAATTGTGAGTGTGTGTTCCTGCCACCGATTAGGCTAACTCATCTGCAACACCTGTGAGAACACCAATATCAAGCCAGTCCCACTGCCGCGGCATTTAGATACTTGTTTAGCTGCACACACACCACACGCCAGTACGACGGGCCATTTACGATCGCGCGCGTGCTTTACGCTGTCCATTCACACATGTCCCGTCAGGCCGGCTTATGTTCAGATGTCCCGGCTCATGTTCAGATGTCCCGGTTCGACGGGTCATCTGAACATGTCCCTGTCCCGGTTTCCCACATGTACCGTAACATCAATATTGCATTTAACATAGCCACAACCATTACTGTGTGCAACTCACATAGCCATTCTTTGAGTGAGGGTCACTTAGGTAGGGAATAAGCTCACAATTCCTCTGGCATACGTTTCCCTCAGGTGTCTGGGTGGTGATGTACTGTGAGATTAAAGAAGAAATTATTTCTCAGTCATGTGTCTTTGTGAAAGATTATTGCTCCCAATGAGCAGGCTGGCACCTTAAATGGCAGCTAGCCACCATTGGTGTGTGAATGTGTGTATGAATGGCTGAATGAAAAGCCCTTGCAGTGCTTCGGATGAAAGTGCAAGTGCAGTCCATTTAACACATTTGATTTAGATTTCAAATCAAGCTAGATTGAGAACACAAGGACCAGCTAAAACCAATTAGTAAATTACCCATTATTTTCTGTCAGGTCAGCAGCCAGTATGTTCACCATTTTCCTTCTGCTTTCATCCACCAAGGACTTGGTTCGATTGTACTCATTTATAATGCGCTCTCCACCAGGCTTCTTGGTAAGAATGGATTCCACCAACTTAAAAACAGAATACAAAATAATGCATGTTAGGATTATATACATTATCCACTGCAAATCAAAGTTAACTTCAATGCTGGAAATAATACTCAGGAATAAATTGTGTCACAAAAAAGCATGTGTGTTTGCGTATCAGCTCTTACATGCTTAGCTTCTGCATCCAGCCTCTGGCGTTTTCTGGGAGGGCTATCGACGATGTCTGTATCGTGCGAGTCAGACGTATCAAGGGATGATGGTTTGGACTGCTCAGGAGAAGCTCCCATGAAGCCACACTCTAATTCTGATTGGAGAAGTACAGTTACCTCATGAACTCATCCTTTATGTAGTGAATGTAGTTTCACATAACACGTAATATATCCATCCATCCATTAAATAAAATTACAAGTTTAACTGAAAGTCAAACCTGTGTCATATTTGATGGTTAGCACCCCATATGAGGCATCCTTCACGATCTCCTCAAAAACATCCTCATCCAACTCAGTCCCTGAGCTGTCTACAACCTTGACACCTTCAGTTACAGCTGGGACACCAAACCTTGCAAACGCTAGAAACCGGCAGGAGGGAACATAGAAGACATGTATATTTATAAGAAAAAAGTTGAGGATGACATGAGGTTCAAAACTAACATTTTCCACTGGCGGCGCTGGCGCTACCAACTTTTTCAGTTGGTAGCGCCAGCACAGATTTGGTAGCACACTTTTTCCCATAGGCTAACTCGCATTCCATGCAGAAGAGGCTGATGACTACCCGTCTTAAATTCGATTTTCTTCAATTGATCCAAGATAGATTGTGACTTGAGAGAAATAAAGTACAAAAATTATGTTATTCTTTTGAAACACTGACACTTCTCTACTGTACTTTTAAAACATTACACATTATAAATCGTGCAATAATATGTGATGTACAGTACAGAAAAACATGTATAAAAGAAACAAAACAGTCACATATATTGGACATCAGCTCTTTGGCCTGGTCCTTCGGCACTGGGAGAACCAGTGCTGAACACTCTCCTTACTTGAGAGAAATAAAGTGCAAAATTATTTAGCATTCATCCGGTGCTGAACACTCTCCTTACTTGAGAGAAATAAAGTGCAAAATTATTTAACATTCATCCAGTGCTGAACACTCTCCTTACTTGAGAGAAATAAAGTGCAAAATTATTTAACATTCAATTTTTTTCTGAAGAAACACTGAACTGTTTTCTTTATACTGTACTCTTAAATTAGTTAAAATCAGCGGGACAAGCCGATCAGATTTCCAGAGCGACTTTACAAACACACCCTTATGAACAGCGTGCTATGCGTATAGATACACACGGGCGGAAGTGATCTTTGAAACAGCGACCCCACAGAGGGGTAAAGTATGGATAGGGTACTGCAGTTGCCAATGCAATCCTATGAGTTTTCCTAAAAACACCCTGTTTTCACCGGTTTACCACTGAGGCTGTAGTTATTTTTATTGTGTTCTAATAAAGTTTTCCATATCTTTGGTTTGTCGTTTTTAATGAAAAATAGCTGTCATTTCAATAGACAACCCACAATAAATATAAAATCACTCCATCTGTGTCTCGAAATCGTTAGCATTCGTGAGATAAGAAGTTAAGCTGAAGCATTATATGGCAGGTAGAGACTGTATGTAAGCCTGTGACATGTTAAAAATACAGACTGTTCAAAACAAAGTCGATAAAAAAATATATATAAAAATATGGTGACGTTAGTGAAATGCGACTCCTTTGATCTGTCTGTAATGATCTCTTAGCATTTCAGGTAACCCATTCGAGTGGGAAAATAAATATAATACACATCATCTAATGAGATAAACAAAAAAGTATGCTAATAAGGAGACAACATACATTTGAAAACATATTTTTATTGCAATAAATATCGTCCCCAGTTCATGTCGGATGATCTCAAAAGTTGGCTAACTACAGCTGAATTCTCATAGGATTGCATTGGCAACTGCAGTACCCTATCCATACTTTACCCCTCTGTGGGGTCGCTGTTTCAGATTTTCACCAAAAATCACTTCCGCCCGTGTGTATCTATCGGAGAAGGTGCGTTCGTAAAGTCGCTCTTGAAATCTAACACCACAATAGGCATTCGGTTCCACGTGTGCCGATCCGATTTCCAGAGCGACTTTACGAACGCATCGTAGACGGGAATGAAGAGCGCTCCGCATCGTGAAGAGACCAGCCATCTTCGACAGAGTATCACCTGCCACGGGTGAACTTGGGAACTGTAAGCCCCGAAGTGTTTCCGGGATTTTAGCATAGGACTGTTCCAGTTACGGGCCCCGACGAAAGGTTTTACCGTTTGTTATTTTGTTCCTTTGGGGAGTTGTGCACAACTGGGGTTGCAGCGCTGCCGAATACTGTTGTGAAGTTCATGTCTGTACTTATTAATATGTATCGGGTAATTCGAGTGATCTTAATGATGGCAAATATTGTCGTTATACGCCTAAGTTTTTAAATACAATACAGTTATATAAAATTGAACCGTCTTGTGTCTGCTTGATTGATTTCACAACTACACAGTCTTATAATATCATATCTGACCCTGAGGTAAATTCTACTTGTATCAACGAAGGGTTACATAGAAATTCTATAGTCAGAATGACTCGTAATACACTTTCCGAAGTACCTTAACCTAACTAAACATTTATTATAACATTTCCAAGGTACTTCAACCTAGGTGGACATTCATTAAACAAACCCACAGTGTATCAAGAGATAACATTTGTGTTTGGTGGCTAATGCTATCTGCACATGGCATGATAAAAACTCAGCCATAAACCAGACTCTCACTCAAAGTTGCAAGTATATCCATGAATAACAATACTTCATAATTTACTTGCGGAGAGTTTAAAGTTATCATATTAACCCAGGTCCCAATGCCTACACTTGCTTACCTGATATGGAACCGCTCAGCTCCCGCTTACAGTCAGAATGACTAGACTGCCAGCTGGCGGGATATGCTATGCTGAAAACCCGCCCACGACTGACCTTTATCGTTGACCTTTTCCTTCCCGCCCTTTTACTAGGGCCGTACCAACTAAGCAGACAATTGGACCGAACCACTTCCATAGAATAGGGGGGTTACATTCTCCCCTACTTAAAACAGGTCGTCCTCGACCTCTAATTGAAGGGACATAACCTGGCCAATAGGATACCTGACCAAAGGTTCATCCTATACATTGCCTGAGAAGTTTGCTTACTGCTTTGTATTGCTCCTGAAACATAAGATTCTGTTATCGAACAGGGCGCAACTCGTGTTTGAGAGCGTACAGAAACAGATATCGGCGCCTATGCGTCCCATAATTTTCAGTATCCCAGAATACTATCCCAGAACAGAATAAAGAATTAGCTACTGTTAAATATGGCATTATTGTGCATTGTTCAATTTCTTACCTGCATCCAAGAACTCTGTTAGATTAGCTGGCTCAGCTACTCTAACAAATCTCTGGACATCGCCCAGTTTTGCTTTCAGGAGCATGCTTGCAGCGAATCTACAGACAGCATAAGCACATTCATGTTGCACATTATTACTACAATTAACAAGAACAAAATGTGTATAGTAATAATTACATGCATTTCAACCTAACAGCTTTACAGCAAAGGCCAACTTTGTTGGATTGCAGATAACTAATGGTAGCCAAGCTAACATTGACAGCTAACCTTGAGCCATGTGCTCCAGTTAGGTATCTGTTATGGCAGTTATGGAAGTTATGGAATAATCCCTCATCACGTTGACAACACGGATTTCCAACGACATTAACGTCACGACTGTGGTGGGGCTTGCACTTGCTAGCTAATGGCTAGCACTAGCTCGACCGCCAGCCAGCCAGCCAGCTAGATAGCGTTAGCTTTAGTGTAGCTAGCTAGCCAGCCAGCTTAACCTCTTACATGTTTTTATCAAAAACGCCCAAAAACGACATACCCAAAAGTAAATTAAAGCTGCTCTTCAACCGCTTGCAGTATATGCATGGTTTTGGTCTCATTCAAAAGATAACACTCTGAATTTTTGAATTGCAAGACAAATCGGAGCACACGAAAAACATTACCCAAATTTACGACCTGCATCATTTCTCTGCATCATTTAGCTAACTTAAATGATATGAATATGAAACAATTCTATGCTGTTTCTGTAGTTACCAAATAATTGATGTAATGGGCAAATTTTGCATACCTCAGTCTCCTGATGCGAAGAAAGCATGGATCTCTGGAAGAAAGTGGCGGGATGAAAATTGTGGTCCGTTTGTGGGGAAGTTGCGTGGAGGAGGTGGGCGGAGCTTTCTAGAGTTCTTCTGACACCACCTGTTAACTCTGAGTATTTTCACCAACACTGGGGGCGTTTTACTCCAGATGTTGTTGGAATAACTCAAAAAGAGTCAACATACTTTGACACTGCAGATTTGACACTAGGGAATTTACTGTGTATGCCCCAAGATAGCCACCTAACTTCTGTGTGATGTAGCAGCTGATTGTGATCAGAGCCCATTTCGTCGCACAATACTCTGAATATGCGTTAGTTGCGCTAGTCTTCTGTCCGTTTAAGACTTTTTGTTTCCTCTGAAAGAAATCTAGCGGCTTTGCTGTGTTTAGTTTGCAAGTGGCATTGCATTTTACATGGCTTAAAGCTCTCCTTGGCTAGAACTTCCCCACACATGACACATTGTGGTCTTGGGTCCTCCTCATGTCCTGTCCATGTAAAGCCATAGGTGAGGAATTTCGGGTCATAACTTATTTTATTCCTTTTTGTTTTATTTGTATTTTTGTAATTTTCTGCTGGTCTTTTGCTAGAATTTGACTCACCTACAGCACCACTCCTGACAACAAACTTGTCAATTTTTGTCACTGTTGTATTGGCGCGCTACACATACAATGTGGTAGTTCAGTAACGTTAAACGCATGCGTTGGATTAAACTCATGCATGTCGGTAGATTTAAATTAATCGGTCAGAAAAGACAGATTTTACGAAAAAAACGTAAAGAAATGCTTATGGTTTGTTTTTTTGGCGACCCCACCATGACCCTTTGGCGACCCTAAGTGGGGTCGCGACCCATAGTTTGAGAACCGCTGCTCTACTCCACGGTTGGCCCTGTAGATGAACTGGAGAGGGTCCATGCGATCACCCAGCATAGCAGTGAGTTGTTTGCACCAATGATTGTAATTTGACCACATTCATGGGGGAGGTAGTGTGGTCTGAAAGACACTGTCAGATTTCATAGTGCTTTGAACTGTCAGTTTCTCAAACAGTGAAGTTTGTGGCCCAGTTATTGTTGACGGCTTTACAAAGTCCACCTCCAATTTGTTTCCGTGTTTTCAGGGGATCCCTGTCAGTGTATGTCCATCTAGGCTCAAATCTATCTCTTCAGTGAGCCATGTCTTGGTGAAACAAAACAGGCTTGTGTGCTGATAATTTCCGTTAAATTTAGCCAAAGCCGAAAGTTTGTTCATTCTTTTCTTTAAGGAGTGAACGTTTGAGAGAGTGATAGCGGGCAATAGATTCTGATTCTGTTGAGAAGTCCTCCCCTGGATCCATGCTTTTTCTTGTTGGATTTAGGCATTTTCCGGATGATACAGACAGGTAAGTCAGTCTTAATCAACGTTGATTACGGTGCTGGGTTGCTGACATATCGGAGGACCCATATCAGTATGTCACATTTGGACCCGGTTTGTGTACTTTTTGACATCAGATAACACTGAGTGCCAACACCATGAAGTGCTACAGGAAATTTTATTTATATTGAGCACCCAAATGAATTAAAAGCTGTTGTTAGAATGACATACACCAATGTCCATAAAGAAGCAAGCAGTCCAAAACATTGCAAAGTGTTTAGCCAACATGGTAGACAATCATCTAGCAGTCAATCGACAGGACTCCAAATGCATATTTCTTCATGATTACTTATGAGAGGAGGTTACAAACAGATAACAATAAAAAAAACAAGAGCTATGAGCCTAGGGTTGACAGACAGAGTCACATCTCTGGTGTTCCACGACTGTTTCATGTGACCCATATCCGATTTATTTGTTTAGACCAAGGTCACGTTCTGAAATGATGCACACGTGCAAATTAGATGAGATTTCACCTGCACTATTGGAACACCTTTACCAGGCAGTGATAATATTTTACAGAGATAATATACTTGTGTGAGCGGCCATGGAAATTAAATTATGCATTTCACCTCAAAATGACTCCACTGGCTGTGGTTTTCCTTCATGTCTATGGTCGGCTTCATCGGTCTGTGTGGAATTCTTTGCAAAGAAAAGTGATGACGCTGACGTTGATCTTTCAGTTACGTAAAAAAACCCACTTGGCTGGGGAAAATCTGAACGGGCCCTACAGACACAGGTCGCAGTAACGGATAAGTACCATTTTTCTGAATTGGAAAGATCGGATTCCATGTGACCTTTTGCTGTTTAGACATTGAGTGTTAAATATATCAGATATCAAATATGTCAAAAGATTGGTGTGTCACTTCAGAAGTGGTGTAAACTCAGCCATAGACTGGCGTTGAGACTTGGTTATGAGAGTTGGACCAGAGCTACTCTTGTCCCACACAGTGAACATAAATTGCCAGCAAAAATAACATTCCCGTTTGGAGTAAGACAGCTGTCCCTACTCCCCACTCTCCCTTCCCACTCTCTCTGCGCCCTTTCATATTTCCCCTTAATGGCGATTATGCATTATTATTATTATTGCATTCTTACGCCCTCAACATATACAGTATGACTAGAAAGAAACCTAAACTCAGACAGAACTGGGTTCAATCAGCAAGATGAGGCCTTTCCTGCCTACATGATGACAAACTGTTTAAAATGTGATTTCACAATTCTGTGACGCATTAATAATTAATATGCCATGTATATGTAATGCTTTATTTTATGGTAATAATCAATAATGAAACCTTTTGGTTTCCTCATATTCTCCTCTCCTCAAGATAAATTGCAAACAAATGAATCTCTGTCTTCCCTCAGAGGGAAGGTTGGAGATGCCACAACACCCCCTCGAGTTTGTGTAGAGTGAACATGTGGGAGAAGATTTGTGTACTGTTCCCAGTCCATCTAATGAGCCGCCAAAGGCACTCATTTCTTATGGAAGTCCTTATTGCTTATTCATTTATTTTACTCAAAATGAGTGCTGGTGAGTCCCTGCTCATCCCGAGGAAGTTTAGGACTTTATAGTTATATGAGCCAATGGCTTAATCTCCATACGTTTCTCAACGATTGCCAAGTGCAGCACAGGAAATCAGAACCAGGGGAACTGAAGTGATTAAAAGTTGACTTGCAGCACTGGAAATGGTGGGTAAACAGGCACTGTCTCTTTGGAGCAAAGTAGCCACTACAATATAACAAGCTGTGGTTCTAACTGGCAAAGTTCTCTTATTGTTTCAATCTGAAGCTCTAGTGAGAAATTATACCTTATTGCAACAAGTTGAAGAGGTCGATTTACCTCCAAAATACTAATATATGGTAAAACTGTGGCGGACTTGATGCTATTTGTTATACAAATGTACGTACATTGTATAGTTTCACCTATGCAAAGGTGCAGTAACAAAGGCATTTCTGTTCCCAAGGTTTCAGGTTAATTTGATTTAGCCCATTTACAGTCAACTATGTGTTTCAGTATCACTCATTTCTAATCTCTCCCTACACAATAACTGCAGTTGAAATGCGTATACAGTGGACACAGTACACGGTTTGTCTCCTGGGGAAAAAAAACTATTCTACATCATCATTCTCATATTGAGTGTGTTGTCAATCCATACTGTGTACACAAGACTTCTTCCCTATCATAGAAAGACAGCCACTTAGACATGGTAACAAACTCACAAAGGAGTGAGAGAGGAGCCAAAGCTGTATTCTGCCAGACTGAATACAGCCTGAGGCAGGAGATAGCTTTGACTGTTCTCTGCTAGCTGCTGCAAGGTGGAGGCTGTTATCTGCCATTTGTTTTAACAATGTTTTAGGTGAATAAGCAAAATGGTGTCCTGAGGGTTGTAAAAGCAACTTGGAAACAGGTGGATTCTTCACATCACAACACATTTTGTGGAGGTATAAATACACTTCATGTGCATGAGAAGTAAAAGTGATACTGTAGCAGGGGTTTGCCGGTAAAACAAAACACCAAAGTTAATCCAAAAGCAATTTTTGAGAGTGGCAACAAAAAAGACTCTTCCTCCCTTTATAAAAGGCCTAATGAAAGCAATAAGCAACACCTGAGCAGATTACTGATGTGTGACCTGTGTGTGAGGCACACACACATTGTTATTATTATTATTATTAGTAGTAGTAGTAGTATAGCACCTTTCATGTATAGTAAAATAGAACAATGACAGGAATTAACCCTACATCAGACAAATTAAAAGCAGTAAAATGAGATAAAATGGATTAAAAATAGTAAAAAAAAACATTGGAAGTACAATAAAACAACATACAACTTGAGTGAAATACGACTAAAAATGGTAATACAATTAAAGCTAAGAAAGTAAAAATATGTTTTTAGCAGCATAGACAAGCACGTGCTCTCCTACAAAACAGGTGATGTCATCTGCTGCTTCTTTTCACACTGCGGTCTACAACTTACACTTCCACAGAGTCAGGGGAAGACACTTTGTGTGCAGCGTTATACTGGAAAGTTCACTAACCCTGTTTTTTTAGGGGCTCAGCATCAATTAAACCAAGTAAACTTTTGATTAATCTAATCTCTTTTCAGATATGATTAGTACTATTGCTCAGCTACCCTGAGTTGAAATGTGGAGTTCCTACCTATTAGTTTAGGGTCATTAAGTCTTGTTAAGCCTCTGAAAAACACTGTTTTTAGAGCACAAATAATATGTGCTAAGGATGAGTTACAGATGGAAACTGAAAACTCCTGAAAAATAGGAAATAAGCTGGTTTAAGGCAGTGGCAAGATGCCCAGCCAGTTTTGCAGGCAGTCAATTAATATAGAATGAGTAACTGAAAGCAGCACTGAGGTCTAAAACTAATAAAATTGAGCAATTTCCAAGGTCTGCATTTCTAAGAAGGTCATTTTGTGGTTTGAGTGAAAATTTTCCAAAAGATTATTTGTATTCACACAGGATAGTAATTATTTGGAGATGTCATTTTCTAAGACATTAGCCAGAAATGGCTGCTTCAAAATGAACTAACATTATCTAGCCATCAACAGCTTCTACAAAAAGGCAACTACATTAACCCCGCCTAAACAAAACCAGGAAATATTTGAAAGATGGAAAATTGCTTATGACTGCAACAGTATTATGGCAATACAGAACCTATTCATTTCTAATACGTTCTGTATTATTATAATTTCTAATGAATGAATCTTACTAATGTGATGTGGTCATTCTGCTCACTTACCTTGAAGTACCGCTGACTTGTGTGACTGATGGTACTGACTGTAGAAATGTGTGCGTGGAATAGTTTCAGGCTTAATCAATCAATCAATCAAACTTCACTTGTATAGAACATATTACAAAACATTTGGCACAATACACTTTACATCACACCCTGGAGTGAACCCCCACAAAGACAAGCCTAAGGCAACAGTGGCAAGGAAAACTGCTTTGCAGAAGAAATGTTAGGGGGAACCAGACCCAAGAGGGGAAGCCCATCCTCCTCTGGCCAGCCCAGGGTCTGAGTTTGTAATGGCCAACAACAGTCAATGAGTCCATGTGCAAGACAACTCAATATGGGATTTAATTCTAGGCAAGTGGAACCAGTGGTTTTAGGGTGGGATAGCAGGCTGGGACAAGTGCCAGGTGGGTAGATGGTGGGTTTGGAAGATGGAGTAGGCTCTGAACTAGAGGCAGATGCCCCAGTGGTGAGAGAGGGAGACAGGAACAATACAGGGAGTTAGAGAAAATCAATACATGTGTATAGGGACAGATTAAATGTGGGGGCAACAGGTGACCCCGCCAGAAGTTAACTGTGACAGCATAGCTACTAGGACAGAGAATCTAAGCAGTCATGAGAGGAGCAAGAATTAGACCCACCCCATCAAGAGTGCGCCTGAGAAAGGTTGGGTTACAGTAAGGGTGATAGTAAGGTTCTTTATGCCCCACAAAACTCTATGGCTACATGCTTCTTCAGTTCTGTGTCAAGATTATAATTGATTGTATGCCTGAATGTAGAGGTGCATTTTTAGCCTAGATTTGGGTATGTTGTTCCACAGTAGTGGGGCTCTGTATGAGAAAGTTGTACCACCAGTAAAATTCTTTGAAATTCTCAGAACAACCAGATAGCCTGCGTCTTCAGAACAAAGTGACTTTGTGGGCTTGTATGGTAAGAGTAAATTATTTAAATGCGCTGGTGCAAGATTGTGTAGACCTTTGAAAGCCCAGGGTCATGCACAGACATTTTGGGGGCAGGGGCTCAAGCAAAAAAAAGGGCACTCACCCCACCGACACGCACTATTCCCACCCCGATGTTGCCACACCGCCGCCATCCATAATCACACACTATGTTCATAACATGGGACCTGTTTAAATTCTACTGAAACACATCATTCCATGAAGAAACCACATATTTGATGTAGTAATGCAAGTCAGTCAGTGTAAATAATGCAGTCAGTCAGTGTTCAGTTGTTTAGACAAATGCAGTCACATTAGATCAGTGGTTTCTTTGAGAAAGAAAGTTAGGAAGGATGCAATTTAATGGCATTCAAACAAACAACTTTTATTTGAACAGGGAAACACACTGCTACATGCCCAAACAATAATACACTTTTAAACATCACGTTTTTAGAAAACTGGCTATAATGAAAAGGGGGTGACTACACTGAACTAGCAAAACGTAACTACCTGCTTCAGAAATTAATTGCATATTTGTAAGTTGTCCTGCATGACGGAGATAACGTCGTTTTAATGATAATTATACTAGCTTACTTGCTCGCGAGTACCGAGGCTAGTAATGACGAAATTACAGCGTGAAGGTGGCAAGTCCTACTGACCTACTTCATAGTTTTTTTTAAGGATATAACATCAAAAGTAAGTGTTGTTTAATCGTGGTTTCTTAATTAAAACAGTGCCTACCTGAGTGAAATAATTTACCATAACCGAACTAGGGCTGGGGATGCGATGCTTTTCATAACAAGTTGTATTCGGAATGTCGGAAGATGCAACGTTGATTGATTGATTGAGGCAAAACCATTTGGAGGGGGGGGGGGGTTGGAGAGCGGAGTACTTTTTAAATTGATAAGGTGTATTTTTTCGTGGATACTACTATACATTTCCCTCTTTATATTTGATAGAATTTCAATAACAAATAAAGAAAAAAGAAAATACAATTAACACCAGCCAAAAAAAGGGCACTTATTGACTCTGAGGGCAAAAGGGCAGGGGCTCAAGCCCCCCTTGACCCATATCTGTGCACGTGCCTGCTGGAGCATAACCTTAAAATCAGCCCTGTAGGTAATTGGTAGCCAGTGAAGTCTGCGTCCCCTAGTGAGAACTGCCTGAGTGCCTTTGCAACATTCTGTAAGTGAAAGGCCACTCTGGAGGTATTTTTAATCTAAATGGTGAAAGTAAAATCCGGGTCAATAGTGACAGCCATATTTTGCACAACTATGCAGCCGTCCAGATTTAAAGTGGGGTTAGATAATATCTCCATTCATTTTTTTGGACCCAAAAAAATAGCATTTCAGTTTTATCTGAATAAAGAAGCAGAAAATTAAAGGTCTTAAAGGCTTAATATCTGCTAACCATGCCTCTAAACAAGAAAGCTCTAGTGCTACAATGTTTTGTTGAGATGTATAGCTGGGTATTATCGGCATAGCAGTGAAACTCTATACCATGTTGAATAATAACAACAAGAGGCAGCATATACAAAGCAAGAAGAAGTAGCCCTAGGACTGACCCTTGTGGGACACCGTATTTCACCTTTGAATAATGAGAATATGCTGGTATCTGTTATACAAGTATGATTTAAATCAGGAGAGTGCTTGATCACAGAGTCCGACACAGCCCTGTAGTCTGTCAAATAAAATCTCATGGTTGACAGTATCAAAAGCTGCGCTTATGTCGAGGAGTACAAGAAATGACACCGAGTCTGATGACAGCAGGAGGTTGTTTACAACCTTAATATTCACCGTCTTTTAATGGTGAAATGTTGTACAGTCTGACTTATTGCTATTTATTGTGATGCTTGTTTTACTGTGTTTATGTATTTGAGCTACACTATATGGCCAAAGGTCAGTGGACACTCCTACTAATTACTGAGTTCAGGTGTTTCAGCCATTGCCAACAGGTGCATACAATCCAGCACATAACCATGCAATCTCCACAGACCAACATTTAGAATTCAGAATGGTTCGTAAAGAGCTCAGTGACTTTAAACGTGGCACTATCATAGGATGCCACCTTTGCCACAAGTCAGTTCGTGAAATTTCTGCCCTACTAGATGTGCCCCGGTCAACTGTAAGTGCTATAACATTTCTACAGGAGCACTATTGAGAGCATCCTGACTAACTGTGCCACTGTATGGTATGCCAGCTGCACAGCAGCTGAGTGAAAGGACCTGCATTGGGTGGTGAAGGCGGCCCAGCGCATTGTCAGGATGGAGCTCCCAAACCTAGACACCATCTATGCCTTAAGGCTAAGGAAGAAGGCTAACAGTATCATAAGGGACACCACACACCCCGGCCACTCCCAGTTTGAACCGCTGCCGTCCGGCAAATGGTTCAGGTCAATAAAATCCAGCAGTTGCACTGCTTTGTTCATTTACTGCAATGTATCTATTGTATCGCTCTTATTTGTACTTGCACCGATTTGCACTTCATTTGCACTGTTTTTGCGCTATTTTTAATTTTTACTTTATTTTTTAATTCTTAATTTATTCTTAATTTTTAACTTTATTTCTAAATAGAGAGAAGCCACACAAAATTTCATTGTACTTGTATAATGACAATAAAGATAATTTCATTTCATTCCATTATTGTGAAGTGGAAGGGCCTAGGAGCAACAACAGCTCGGCCACAAAGTGGTAGACCACGCAAACTCACAGAGCGGGGCCAATGAGTGCTGAAGCGCATAGCACGTAAAAATCGCCTATCATCTGCTGCATCACTCACTACAGAGTACCAAACTGCCTCAGAAAGCACCATCAGCACAAGAACTGTGCGTTGGGAGCTTCGTGGAATGGGTTTCCATGGCCGAGCAGCTGCACACAAACCTCACATCACCATGCGCAATGCCAAGCGTTGGCTGGAGTGGTGTAAAGCATGGCGCAACTGGACTCTGGAGCAGTGGAAATGTGTTCTTTGGAGTGATGAATCACGCTTCACTATCTGGCAGTCTGATGGACGAATCTGGGTTTGGTGGATGCCAGGAGAACGCTACCTTCCGGAATGCATAGTGCCTACTGTAAAATTTGGTGGAGGAAGGATATGGTCTGGGGCTGTTTCTCAGGGTTTGGGATAGGCCCCTTAGTTCCAGTGAAGGGTATTCTTAATGCTACAGGATACGAAGACATATTAACCAATTGGGCACTTCCAACTTTGTGGCAACAGTTTGGGGAAGGCCCTTTGCTGTTCCAGCATGACTGTGCCCCTGTGCACAAAGCGAGGTCCATAAAGACATGGTTAGATGAGTTTGGTGTGGAGGAACTCAATTGGCCAGCACAGAGCCCTGACCTCAACCCCATTGAACACTTTTGGGAGGAATTAGAACGCCGATTGCAAGCCAGGCCTTCTCGTCCAACATCAGTGCCTGACCTCACAGATGCTCTTTTGGCTGAATAGGCACAAATTCCCACAGACACACTCCAAAATCTTGTGGAAAGCCTTCCCAGAAGAGTCGCAGCTGTCATAGCCGCAAAGGGGGGTCCAGCTCCATATTAATGCCCATGGTTTTAGAATGGGATGTCCAACAAGGTATAGGTGTGATGATCAGGTGTCCACTGACTTTTGGCCATATAGTGTATATATGGAGCCAAAGACAAATTTCAATTTTGAACTGAAATGGACAATAAAGCTTTTTTAATTGAATTTTGAATTGATGAAAATGCATGTGAATGGCTCAAAAAAATGGCTACAAATCGCTTATGAAAAATATCTAATTCCGCCTGCAGTTTTAGGGCAGCCTATCTCTAGAGCATCTGGAAAGGGAAGTTAGAGATTGTGAGACTGTTTTCTGTTAAAGAATCCTGATTAGTTCAAGCAAATTTTAGCCAAGATTGAGTTGGTTGGTAAGAAAGTGGTAAGGAGTTTATTGGTGTGCCACTAGAGAATTGTCTGGCTTAAACCGTCACTTCCAATTGGAGTACACCTACACATGAAAATTATTCATCAGGAGAAGTAACTGATCACTGGTTTATTAGCAAAGCGAATAAAGACAGAGCACTGGTTTATCTCACATAGAGACAGAGTGCCAACCTGGTCAGGCTCATAGTACTGTAAGGTTATGGGGCTTACAAGTAAGGCTACACACAACCAGAGCAAGTCAGATGCATTGAGAATCATGTATGTTATGTGCTAAAATCGCTATTTATAATAATAATAATCATCATAATAATCATCATAATAATAAGTTTGTCCTTTTACTCTTCACATGTCTTCATTTGGATAAAGGTCCCCAGCGTTTAACTCTGAAATGCTGTAAAGCCAAGTGCAGATTATACAACTGAAGGGGAACATTGCAATTCCTCAGGGCTTACCATGACTTCCCTACAGCACTGCTACCACTCTCCGCTTTACCATCTTGCTTAATCTTCTCAAGGTGCACCTCACCAGTCTGCAGCATTCTGAAATTGTGTTTGAATTTGTCAAGGAGGGCTTCGCTGAGTGTGTTTCATATTGTTACGTCCCTTTACTTTGTATTAGCACTACTTCGTGTTTCCTTTTGGATTTGCCTGCTGCTGTGTTTCCTTGATTTCTCCCCGTTAGGTGGAGATAGCGTCACTACCCTGCTGGGACCTGCTTGAGGACGCACATGGTTTCCAGGGGAACCCTCCAAGCAACGTGATGAGAGAAGATGCGGCTGGACATCGCTGGGCTACATCACCGAGGAGACTTCTAAAAAGATGCGGGACTATATATAGTGGTTGCCACCTGAATGCCATCAGTTCCCTTTACGACATTGTTAATTACAGCTTGGTGATTGCGTTACTCTGATTATCCGCCTAGTTGCTAATGAATAAATATTGCTATTTGTAATACCATTTTGGGAACTCCGAGGAGAAGACCTCCCCTATCATCTTCGAGGGTCTGGAACCACTAGCTGGCTGCCCGGTGAGACCTTGCAACCTGACTTTCATGTTATAAATAGAGAGAACAATCATCAAATGTATTCATATTAATAAATATATGTCTAACTTTTCTATACCAATGTTTCACTGGTACTCCTTACGGGTTGTGGTTATTGATTAAGTGGCTTAGTGTTACGTCCGATATTGTACGCCTGGTTATTACAATGCAGGTTGATTTCTATCCGTAACACATATAAAGACCATAAACTCAAAGGAATAGCAATGATGGAATAGCAGTAGAAAAAAGTGGCAGTAATATAATCAAGGAGATCAATCTGCTTGATTTGCAACAAAGATAAGTCCTTATGGAACATCCTATTGTTACATATCACAGTTTCATAAGAACAATTAGCTTCTTCAGAGGAAACCTGTACAATTTTAGTGTAATAAAAAAGTTGTCTTGGTCCCCTAGTGCAGTTGTTCTCAATCCTGGGGACCCTTTTGTATGCTGGTTTTTGTTCCAACACAGTTGCAATATTGCAGTTGTACAGCAATTCAAGATTTGCAACACAAGGGGCAGCTGTTTGTAGTATCAGAGATACAAGGGGGTGAGGTAAGGTGCTTGTTAATATACTATGTGGGTGAAGTGTAGCACCCATGGGGATCCTGGTCAGACACAAAGAGGCCGAGTATCTAGAGAGAATTTGGAGCCCGGCAGGAGGCCAGCCACCACAATGGCCCCCCTACAGGCCTGCCAGGAGATGAGCCAGGAGAGGTGCCATAAAGAGCATATGGCTGATCCATGGGAAACAATGCAGAATGTGCCAGGGTGCAACACAATGGCACCACCTCTGCATGCCATTGTGTCAAGGGGGGGGGATGTCAACCACGAGACACACCCCTCACCTGCACGACCGATTCATCAAGAAAACGTAATTCTATTTGTGTGATCATTACAATGTTTATGCTGTCCTGTCAATGTATATTATATCATATCAATATTAAATACAAGATTCTGGTCATGAGGGTGTCACAGGAGGCACATTAACCTTTGATATTGGACGTGTTATCTGAGTCTCAGGATGTAACATTTTTTGCATATTAATAAATGAAAATAAACGTAATTTAATGTAAGTACTCCGGTTCCCAATCAGCGACATTTTCTGCCACTATTTTTTTTCCAGCGGATGTACTTCATGAAATGTTTTCTAATTTTGTGAATAAAATTATTTCTTGACATAATTCACCAATTGTACAGTATATTAGTTCATTTGGCAAGTATCCGTGGCATAAGCGGGATAACGTGCTGTGGAGAAGTCTGTTGTTGAAAATAGTAGCACTTCAGGGTGATAAGGCCCCTCCGCCCCCCCTCCACACCTCCCTCATCCCAGAGTCGCATCACCCCATTATGCTGTTATTATTTATTACCGACTTGTACATTATCCCTTACATATTTGTACATATTACATAACTATGATTGTTCTTACCATGTATTAATGCACATCTTGTAAGTCGCTCTGGATAAGAGCGTCTGCTAAATGCTTAAAATGTAAATGTAAATGTACATATTTGTCATTAAAGGAAACCAAAACCAATGAACAAATAAAAATGCATTACCGGCAAAAACATTTTCACTGCATTTTGTGACTACAAAAGTACCACTGAGAGATGTGTTAAGAAGAACACATGAGGTTGGTGATGTCTTGTTAGCTGATTGTGATAGTTGCCTGGCAGATAGCTAGCTAGTGTTATGTTTTGCAATGTCTGTTCGGTTTGCTTTTGTACTTTGTTTATTTATTATTCTAATCATTCACTTTTCATTCACGTTCTGTTCCCCGTCTGTCTGTGTTCCTTGTTGTTCGAGATCCACTCCTTGTCTTTGTCATGCACTTCGGGAAATTCAACTTTACGGTTTTCTGGTTTCTTATCTCGTTTACTTCCTTCTTTCTTTCTAAAACACTTTGTATATATTAATTAGATGTATATAGTACTAACCTACTAATTTACTAACATTAGGGATTTAGATTAAGTTACTAACATGACTAATTACTAATTATCTCACGCTTCTATCTATCGCTATCATTCTCTCTCTCGTTGTCCTATCCCTGTACGCTTCTCACGTTTCGCTTTATCTGCACGCAGATTCTCTCTATGCGTTCCTCCCCTTCGAACTGTGCACGTGTCTGCCTGCTCTTCCAGGTCGTATATTGTCAATGTGTCTATGTTATTCCCAGTCAGTGTCTTTCGTTTCCCTCATTATTGTATCAGTGAATCCTATCGTCCTACCTGTAGGAGAGATTCTACCCACACCCGTGATCTGTCCAATCTCATCCACCCTCCTAGATCTCCCGGTGTTGACGTAGTGGTAGCAGGCGGACTATGGAACTGCCAGTCCGCTGTCCTGAAGGCCGATTTCATCTCGGCCCAGGCCTCACTACTCTCCCTGCAGTTCCTGGCGCTCACGGAGATGTGGATCACTCCCCAGAACACGGCCACCCCTGCTGCTCTCTCCGCTGCCTACATCTTCTCCCACACTCCACGACCCTCAGGTAGAGGTGGAGGGACAGGTATACTGATCTCCCCCCTGTGGAGATTTGGTATTGTTCCTCTTCCTCACTTTTCACCCTCCATGTGAAATGTAACATGTTTCCATGTAAACTGCACATCATTGTTCTTTATCGCCCTCCAGGTCCACTGGGGAGTTTCCTAGACGAGGTGGATGCCCTCCTCAGTGCCTTCCCTGAGGATGGCACTCCCGTCTTACTCCTCGGGGACTTCAACCTGCCGCTGGAGACCTTCAGGCCTCTGCATTCCTCCCCCTGCTTCAGTCCTTCGACTTCACCATGGCTGAATCCCCATCCACCCACAAGGCCGGTAACCAACTGGACCTGGTCTTCACCAGGAACTGAGCCTCACCCAACATTACGGTATTGCCTCTACATGTGTCTGACCATTGCTTTCTGTCTTTCTCCCTCCCCCTCCCCTCTGTGCCTAAACCATCTTCACCTACTCCTACTGTCCTTGTCCGTCGCAACCTCCGCTCTCTCTCCCCCGCTGCCCTGTCAGCTACTGTCCTATCTTCCTTCCCCCTACTGATGCCTTCTCTCAGCTACCTGCTGAGGAAGCATCATCCACCCTACTTTCCTCTCTCTCCTCCTCCTTTGACTTACTCTGTCCTCTATCCGCTAAACCTGCTCGTCCCCGCCCCCCCGGCCCCTGACTAACCAATTCCATTCGGGCTAACCGACTGAAACTGTGAGCGGCAGAAAGTAAATGGAGAAAATCCAAATCCCCTGTAGCTCTGTCTGATTTCCACACACTCCTGGCTTCCTTCTCCTCTAACCTCTCCTCTGCTAAGTCTGCATTTTTCCTTTCTAAGATTCAATCTTCTGTTTCCAACCCACGTAAACTCTATTCTACGTTTTCCTCTCTCCTCACCCCTCCTCCTCCTCCTCCCCCACCCCCTCCTCTCTAACCGCCGATGACTTCTCATCCTTCTTTCACGAGAAGGTTGATGTCATTCGTAACTCCTTCCCCCCAACCTCTCCCTCTCCCATCTCGCTACCTAAACCTCCCACCCCTCTGTCCTCCTTCTCGCCGCTTCCTGACTCAGACATCCTTCAACTTGTTCTCTCCCACCGTCCCACCACCTGCCCTCTTGATCCCATTCCTTCCCCCCTCTTCCAGTCCATTGCTATGGACATCCTCCCCTTTGTCTCCAATGTCATTAACTCCTCTCTTTCCTCTGGCTCTGTCCCCTCCTCCCTCAAATGCGCTCATGTTGTCCCCCTGCTCAAAAAACCCTCTCTGAATCCTGCTGTCATCTCTAACTACCGACCTGTCTCTCTCCTCCCATTCTTTTCCAAAACATTAGAGCGGGCTGTCTATAATCAACTGTCTGCTCATCTCTTACAGAACGACCTGCTTGATCCCAACCAATCTGGGTTCAGAGCAGGCCACTCCACAGAGACTGCTCTCCTTGCAGTCACTGAGGCTCTTCACGGGGCTAAGTCCCGATCCCTTAGCTCCGTCCTCCTCCTCCTCGACCTGTCGGCGGCATTTGACACCGTGGACCACCGGATCCTGCTCTCATCTCTTGTCGAGATGGGAATCTCTGGATCTGCGTTGACATGGTTTGAGTCCTACCTGGCTGACCGGTCCTACCAGGTGGCCTGGAGAGGATCCCTCTCCTCTCCCCACACCCTCTCTACTGGAGTCCCGCAGGGCTCGGTGCTAGGCCCCGTCCTATTCTCTTTGTACACCAAGTCACTTGGCTCTGTTATTTCTGCTCATGGTTTTTCCTATCAGTGTTATGCTGATGACACTCAACTCTTTCTCTCCTTCCCTCCATCTGATACCCAGGTCCCGGCACGGATCTCTGCATGCTTGGCTGACATCTCTGCATGGATGTCCACCCACCACCTGAAGCTGAACCTGGGGAAGACAGAACTGCTCTTCTTCCCTGCGAAGGGCTCCCCGGCGATTGCTGCGTCAATCACCGTGGAAGGCTCCATAGTGTCTCCGTCTCAGTCTGCCAGGAGTCTTGGAGTGACCCTGGACAACCAGCTGTGCTTCTCGAGCCATATTGCAGCGATCACTCGGACCTGCCGTTTCTCCCTCCACAAGATCCAGAGGATCCGACCGTTCCTCACCCAAGAGGCCACTCAACTCCTGGTCCAGGCCCTGGTGATCTCACATCTGGACTACTGCAATTCCTTGCTGGCAGGCCTTCCGGCCTGTGCCATCAAGCCTCTGCAACTAGTCCAGAACGCTGCCGCTCGCCTGGTGTTCAACCAGCCGAAGTTCACCCACGTCACCCCTCTACTCTCCTCTCTGCACTGGCTCCCCATCGCAGCACGCATCAGATTCAAGTCACTGGTGCTTGCTTTTTAAGCGGCCAGAGGTACTGCTCCCCCATACCTCCAGTCACTCATCACTCCCTACACCCCGCCCAGACCCCTCCGCTCCGCCTCCGCTGGCAAACTGACTGCCCCATCCCTCCGGGCGCCTGGCAGCCGCTCCTCGCGGTCTCGCCTCTTCTCTGTCCTGGTCCCTCGCTGGTGGAACGACCTCCCGCAATCGGTCAGGACTGCGGAATCACTTCCAATCTTCCGCAAGAGACTCAAACCCACCTCTTCAGACTCCACTACCACTGAACACTGTCCATCTAGTCAATCTGTCGACACCACTGTTTACTTGTTCAAAAAAAAAAAAAAAAAAAAAAAACACCCACTAACCTTTTCTTTCCCAATGTTACAGGTATGATACGCAGACGCCTGCAATGATGTCCTTTGCCGTTTTACTGCACTTATCTTGTACGCTAACTTTGATTGTTCTCACCTTGTATTAATGCACATCTTGTAAGTCGCTCTGGATAAGAGCGTCTGCTAAATGCTTAAAATGTAAATGTAATGTAATGTAGGATGACAATTTTATCTCTAGCTTTTCATTTTGGCCACAATTTCATACATTGTGACAAAATGCCTGCCCTTTGCATTTATTATTTGTTTTCCATATGAATGTACTGAAACAGCTCTATATGACACAAGATATACAGGATGAATACAAGGATGAAAAGTTGTCAGCCTGGTGTTGTGAATGTATTGCCACATCATATAGCTCAGTATTTAAAAACACCACCTACAGAGGCAGGTCCTTGGCTGAAGTTTGAAATGCAGAAGGCATCCCTTTTTTAAAGGCTAAAGGAGAGGGATGTTATTTTGAACCTGCACAGCAATATTTTGCATATGCTAATACATAAATCGTGCCCAGTAATTGAGGCCATGGAAACAATATACTCCTTTTCTCACCAGGTCAGGCTTTGTCTTTCATCCATTCAGTTTAATTCATTATTCTGCTTTTCCCCTCACTGAAGTGAAGCTCAAAACCAGCATTTGCATCTTTCCTCTCTCTCCAGTTATTCCCGGTCATTTTAATGCATTTTCTTGACCCAAAGCTCATGTAGCTTGCTGCCCTCCTTCCTACATATGTATATCACTAGATCAATATGCATTGCGGAAGATAAATATGCCGAAGGGTTAGTATTTTAAGTGGAGTTTAAATGATGTTTGCCTAACAAACCAGGAATTACTGGCTTTCGCTCTCTCTAGCCCCCTAATGTTAAATTCACACCATTGGCAGAGTCCGTAATGCAGTGCTCTGAAAAGACTGCAGGATCTCATTTGCAGGCGTATTCATCTTCTGCAATGCTGTGCTGTCAGTCACCCCGCGTCTCCACAGAGACCTCGCCACCTGTGACAAATTTCAATGCAGGATTGATTCGGCTAAATCCAGGCCACAGGATCCACAACGAAAAGAGTGGCTCCCCTGGAGAGATGGCGAGTTAAAAACAGAATGAAGCTTGAACGCTGTGATAAATTAAGCTTGCCATGCTCTGCTGCCACTGGGATAATCCATTGGGATAATCCAGCAGAACAACAATTGGTACCAGGAGGAGGTTTATCATGTCGACAAACTGTCTGTGAACGTTCCTAAGGAAGAAAATGTTATGAAATGGCTTTCCTTATTAATTAAAAACTTTCTGCCTTTTGTCAGACTATCTATTGTGTATTTTTACAGCTAGGACTACAAAACAATTACACACAGTACCCTCCAAAAATGATTCACACCCTTGATACAGATAAGCAAAGAAGGCTGTGCAATACAGGTAATAAGTTGTATTTTTTCCTCCAAAAAGATATGTTCACAATTATTCAAACACAATTATTCACACCAGCAGTACTTTGTGTACCATCCCCTCGTAAGGACAATACTACTGAGTCGTCTTTTCTAGTGTTTTATGAGATTGGTTAACACATTGTGGGGATTTTGACCATTACTCCATACAGAATCATTTTTAAGATCCTCCATATCCTTCGATTTACGCTTTTGGATTCAATTCAAACCACAATTTTTGTTCAAATCTGGAGAATGATATGGCCTTTGCAAAACAGTAATTTGTGATCAGTTAATGATTTCTTGGTTGGTTTTGAGGTATGCTTGGGATCATTTTCTGGCTGAAAGATCCATTTGTGGCCAAGTTTTGCAAAGGGATCCAGGTTTTTGTCCAAAATGTCTTGGTACTTGCTGAAGTTCATGATTTCATTGATTTTAACAAGAGCTCCAGGACCAAAAGATGCAAAAGTGTTCTTCTTCTGATGCCAAACCCACCGCTGGTGTGCATATCCAACAAGTTTGATTTTACATTTTACATTTTAAGCATTTAGCAGACGCTCTTATCCAGAGCGACTTACAAGATGTGCATCAATACATGGTAGGAACAATCATAGTTAGCGCACGAGATCAGTGCAGGAATACAGCAATAGACATAATTGCAGGCATCTGCATACCATACCTGTAACACCGGGAAGGAAAAGGTTAGTGAATTTTTTTTTTTAAATGTTTTAGTGTAGTATAGTGTTGAACAAGTAAACAGTGGTGAAGACAATTTAGCTAGATGGACAGAGTTCAGGGGTAGTGGAGTCTGAAGAGGTGGGTTTTGAGTCTCTTGCGGAAGATTGGAAGTGATTCCGCAGTCCTGACCGATTGCGGGAGGTCGTTCCACCAACGAGGGACCAGGACAGAGAAGAGGCGAGACCGCAAGGAGCGGCTGCCAGGCGCCCGGAGGGATGGGGCAGTCAGTTTGCCAGCGGAGGCAGAGCGGAGGTCTCATCTGACCATAACTCCCAGGTTCCAACCCGATGTTAGTATTAGAACTCTTATTGCAACCAGGTGTTATGGTTAGATGAGACTAAAATTAGCCTTCCTACAGGTTTCCCCCAAGATCCTGTACTCGGCCCACTCCTCTTTTCCCTTTACATGTAATCTCTTGTCTCTGTCATCTCCCCCCATGGCCTCTCCTCCTACTTGTTAATTGATGACATTCACTTTTCTTTTCTTTTCCTCCATCTGACACACAGATCTCAGCATGCATCTCAGCTTGCCTGAAGGATATCTCGAGCTGGATGGCAGATTGTCACCTTAAGCTCAACCTGGTTAAGACTGTGATGCTCTTCATTCCTTCAAGACCACTCCCTCAGTCAAATCTCCTTTGCCTCCCATGTAGCAGTGGTGAGCTGGGCATGCAGATTCTTTCTATACAACATCCAAAGGATCTGTCCCTTCTCTACCACCTACTCTACATAGCATCCAGTCCAGGCCCAGGTACAGTCCTGTCTGGACTACTGCAATTTCCTCCTCACTGGTCTCCCTGCATGTGCCACGAAACCCCTGCAGCTAATCCAGAAAGCAGCTGCACGGCTCATCTACAAACTTCCCAAGCGTTCACACACCATACTCCTCCACATCTCACTTAATTGGCTACCTGTTACAATGCGTATCAAGTGCAAAACCTTGGTGTTAAACTACAAGGCAGTGAATGGAAAAGCTCCACATTTTTCAATCCATATCCATTCCGCAACCTCAAGGCGACTGGTTGTCCGTCCCCTGGGAGTTTGCTCCTCCCAGCCACAATGCATTTTTGCTCCCCCAGTGGTGGAATTCATTTCCCACAGGGGTCAGAACAGCAGAGTCATTGCCTATATTCCACCACAAACTGAAGACTCATCTCCTCAGAGTATATCTCAGCTCCCTCCAACCCCTACCCCGTAGCACCCGCTACCCTTTTAAATACAGGTAACTTATCTATTCAGGTGTTTCTTTAATATATTATAGTATCGCATGTATCTAGGTATTTATACCTAGGCATGGTTGTAGAATTGACATAGATAACTTAAAGTAGTGCTTTACTGATTGTGTTCATACACTCACCAAATTATTGAATAAATAAATGAATGTAGAAAATGTTAAATAATGAATGTGTAAAAATTTTGTCTTTGTATGTTTTCAACATTTATGTATTTTCATTAATTTATTTCTACATTTATTTTTAATACTATTTACTATTTTTACAGATTAATCAACTAAATTATTTGTTGAAGCCTAATTGTTTTTCATATGAATTATATTAGTATAATTATATATAGTTTATAGATTTTAAACTATAAATAAAATTACGAAACACGCAGCCACATATTTTTGAAACCAAGATTTTCTGATGCATTTATAAGGACATTTATAAGGATCCACTGGGAAAAGGTACAAAACTGTATTATGAAGAATTGTATTTGTACCTCTGAAGGTACAATGAACTGCAAGGAACGAATCTGTACTCTGAGGAATGAAAGCAAGACTGAACAATTGAACGAAATTAAATCATTTAAAACAGCTGTGTTTTGACACACTGGTTCAGAGATTCGTATGACGTGCTCTCCTCAGCCATTTTTCTTGCTTGTCTTGACTGGAGCGTAGAAGTATGACAATTCTCAAGCCATGGAAAATGTGGAATACTTGTTTTACTTTCATATTTTTGACACGTTGTAGTGTGGATTGAGGGTGGAAGAGCGACACGCAGATTTCACAAATATCTAAAAGCTGACCACGAGTGATCAGCCACTAAGTCTGCGAACAGATAAGGGAGCAGGGGAAAAAATGGAAAAACAAAGAAAATAACTCTTCAACGAAGAGGTAAGAAACTAAAATGATTTTAGAGATTTTAGCTCTGGGGAATTTTTACCCAAAAAACTAAAATAATCTCGAAAAGAAACATCACCTAAGTGGTGAGCATAAAACCTTTAGTAAAGGAAGAATAACTCCTCCTAAAAAGCAACCACAGAGTGGTTACGCTAAACCTTTAAATGAGAGACCACAGGGTGGAAAACGAAGCCTTAGTTAATAATAAGTACCCTCTCTCTTTACCTGAAACCAGAGTGGAAAACTAAACCTTAGTAGTACCGGCTAGAGTGTAGTAATGATTTACACAGAAGCGTTAGTATGAAGGAAACACAGACCTTATATACCAGGTGGGATTAACACTGATAACCCTCAGCTGAAAGTGATAGGAAAACTCACCGACAAAATACCATAAGGATGGCGGAAATGACAATGATTCCTCATGCAAAACGAAAGAAAACAGACAATCACATGATTTAGCGCCCTCCAGCGGCTGAATGAGGTAAAACCGTGACACACTTATCAAAAACAATTACATTAATTTAAATGTCTAATAAAACAAATCCTCACTACAGTTTGTTTCTTTTCAAATCAAGTTACTGAGGACTGTATCCAACAAGGATGGTATAATAGAAATGTATATTTTATTTTATTGTATTTTCCTGCCATGACCATTTCTATTATCACCATTAAATATTAGACTACTGCCATATTAGTCTCACAGGTAATATAATTGTGGCTTTAACTCAATTGTTTGTTTTGAAAGATTTAGGATGCAGAATTAGGATTTAGGAATTAGACTGGTAGGATTGAGACGGGTGCGTGAGGGTTGGACCCGAAATCCACGACATTGACGTAAAATAAAGACCGGCAAGGGCTTTATTCGAGGAATGTTCAGGAGACGTAGTCAAACAAAAGTCCGATAACCAAAAAATCAAGCCAATAACCAAAGTACAGTACCGAGGGAGAAGGCAGTCTCGAACTCGGTAAACCATGCAAAGAATCAAAACAAACCAGAGTAGCTGTCAGCGGGGCAGAGGTACAGTAGGCAGAATCGTAGTCAGGGACGGTGCAAGAGTCAAGACCGAAGTCTGCTCCGTGGGGCAAAGGCACAAAAGACAGCAGGCAAAACTTGTGGTACAAAACAGGCAGTGGTTACAAAACAGGCAGTGGTAACAAAATGGCAGGCAGTAACAATGGTCAGAAAACAGACTTGGATCGTAACAATGAAATCAGACTTGGAAAACGCTCAAAAGTGCTATAGAAATATAGGCAACAATTTCACGTGACAAAAACACTGAGCTTATATGGAGGTGTAGACAGGTGCAGACACTTAGCTTGAGAACAGAGCGAAACAGAAAACAGCTGAGGAGAGCGTGACAAGGTAACAAGATAATTAGTCGTTGTTAGTAATTATCCTATCCTGACCTAGCGTTAGTAGATTAGTAAATTAGACACGAACTAGAAACGAAAGGAAACATGAATACATGGTTAGCAAGTTAGTAATTAGTAAATCTCCAGCACGTCGGCAATTAGAGTTACTAAATTGCCAATCGTGCTAGCAGAAACAATAAACCTATCTAATCGTTAGTAAATTAGTAATCAGACAAGGGGTTAGAAACAATGAGGAAGCGTGAGCGACAGCGAGAGAGAGAAATCATGAACGCAAGATTTGCGGAAACAACATGAAGAAGTGTATGCTTTAAACATGAACCGAAACATAACATGAAAACAGAATCAAGACATGACATGAAATGAAACGTGACATGAATGAAATATAAAACATGGCATGAATTACATGGAACCGTGACAAGGATGGTACACATAAAACAGATGTTGAATTATTAAGCAGTTGTTAAAGGAAATGAACAACTAGCTAGCCAGCCATTGGAATTATGCATCTTTTCTAGACATCCATCCATTAGCAATATTCAGTAGCAAGTAGCTAATGGCCTAGCTAGAACTTGCTAGCTTTAGCAGTTACAGATGAACCTATGATCTTATAATATCACCTTAAAAGAAAAAAAAATGGTTATAAAATTATAAAACTGTCATAAAAACTTTAATTGTACTAAGCAAGCAAACTAACAAGTAAGCAAAGTTTTAAACTTCAGTTAGCGAGCTAACTAGCATTACAGCATTACACTGAGTACATCATGGGAGGTTAAATCTATAGCTTGAGATTTTGAAGTGTTTTTGACATGCTCTGAAATGTACCGTAAATTCCGGACTATTGAGCGCACCTGAATAAAAGCCGCACCCACTAAATTTAAAAAGAAAAAAGATTTTGTACATATATAGGCCGCACTTGTCTATAAGCCGCAGATTTTTTTAACTTTTAATTAAATGAATGCTTTTTTCCGAACAGTGCCTGTAACACGGCTGGTTAAAGAAAAACACAGTAGCCTACCAGAAAAGTAATTGATTGCTATCTTCATCTTCCTCCTGCGCACTAAAACCACTAAAGTCGTCTTCTTCAGTGTCGGAATTGAACAGCCTCAGAATTAGCTACTTCGTCACACACTTTCTCAGTCTCTCTTTCGTTGTCGCTCTCACTGTCACTTTCGTCTCGAGACAAATTCGCACTTGAGCTTGTGCTGTCCTCTTCATCACGCAGCAGTCCAGCCTTTCGAAACCCGTTGGTGATAGTGGATTTTTTGACACTGTTCCACGCTGTCAGGATCCACTGAGCAAAAGTTGCTCTTCGCATCATTGTTTAAGCCGCAGGGTTCAAAGCGTGTGAAAAAAGTAGCAGTTTATAGTCCGGAAATTACGGTATTTTCTTTTTCCTATTTCAGCCTTTTTGCACAATACTGCCTTAGTGTGCTCTAGGAGTTATTGTCAATATGAGATTCTGACACTGAAACTGTTTGAGAGAGAATCTGAGTCATAATTACCAATGGGAAATTCGCAATACAATCAGTACCCCAAGTGATCAACTGGATGAACCAACCATTGATTTGAGACTTTTGAAAAATATTGTGTTTACATGACTGAATGGTAAAAATGTTTGCTTTTTCGATAAAAACATATCTTTGTGAACATTAACTGCAGGTTGGACTTCCATTCTGAGTGATGAGAGGACCCTTACCACAAAATTTAGTCATATACCTGGTGCCCCATTAAAACAAGGAAACATAAAAACTGGTGTAACAGTTGCTGCTGGAGTAGGTTCTGGAGTTGCATTATGCATGATGAAGACAAAGCTCACCAACTAATCAATATTCCTTATTCTGCCGACTGCGCCAAATTACATGTAAACGAGGGTTACTGTGGGAATTAGATGCATGTTGACCACTACAGGCAGTAAGTGTAGTCTGGCTATGCCACTCCCTTTGATGAGCGGGAGAACTCGTAAGCAATTAACAGATGACACACAGGTTCTTTGCTTAGGGATCGTGGTGAGCAGCAGGATGAACAGCATCAGCAAGCAAAATAAGCTTTGTAGTAAAGTGAAGTATTTTATTTACAATATTTCTTACAGGCCACTATTTCACTAAGGTAAAAAAGTCAAATAAATAAAGTATGAAAGATTAAGAGGATTTAAATAAGTGCAACACTAAATCTGTAAAATAATACAATTCTTCACTTTAAAATACACAACAGCAGAACCATTTAAAAGAGAGCATCTTGGATTTAAAATCAAAGGGAATAAAATAACATTGGGACAGCACAGCTCTGAAGAGATCTACTTAAAAATACAAATATAAGCCTAGGCTATGTTGGTTACAGCCATAGCCACACCATCCATAAAAGGTAAGCTTACCGCTTTAAAACTGTCGAGAGACTATGCAAAGAGCGCATTAAAGGTAGATCAACGGCAATATTAAAACACAAGCGTGTTAATTATCCCCAAGGTTGTCTGCCTCCGGGCTGAGCCAAATCCCAATTGCTTCCCCCAGGTGAAGGCACATATGGGGCTTTTATAAGGGACGGGAGGACCTGGAATTCAGGAGACAGCGAATACATTTCTCAAAAGGACGGCAGTTTCACACTGCATTAACAGGCAATTATGCAAATTCACACATGGAAAACCAAAATAGTGACAAGCAAAGAAAATCACATGAATAAATGAACCACCCCAAGAAACACAGGTAATTATTACACACAAAGCCATAGATAATGTGCTACATTAAAACCTGTTCCTTTTACGCAAAGGCTGTTACATGAATACAGCTAGGAGTTTGGCAGGGCCCATAGCTACATGCAGGCTGGCTATACAGGATTATAATCTAAGGGATATCTCAATATTATGTATCCCGATGAACTCTCTCAAAAGCAAAACCAATTATAGAGAGTGAAAAACCAAACACCCTGTTAGCGTAAATATCACCCATGCAGCTGCAGAATGAAACAAAAGGTAGACAGACTGAGGTTTGACACCATGTCATACTGTACATATACAGCTAAAAAACTCAACTGGGCCCATATACATATTTTCTGTAGGGGAAGAGAAAGGAAAAGTGGCTACAGATAGGTGTTTGGAGGACTGAAGGTTACAAATGAAGGTCAGTTCAGGAGACAGCCCCCCCTCTCTGTATAACTCCATCATTATAAAGTTTCAAATTGGACACTTACTTGAAAGTTCTGCATGTCGTTTGTTAATTTGACTTGGAAAACAATTATGGTAATGAGTACCCACAGTCTTGGCTTTCAGATTATCGATGGCCCATTATGAAATTGTCTTCATTTAAACCACAATGACCCAGGCAGATGTCCCAACTGTGAGAATCTGAAATCGATTTTCACGGCCAATTTCTCTCAAACGTGTTTCACAGCACAGGCCTAGTACTTACCCTCAGAACAGCAAACATGGCAGAGGGCAAGGACATGGCATGTAAAGAGTAAAATTTTATTTCTCAGCTTTTAGTTTATTAACTGAAAAGCAATTCCATTTTCACAATTACATAGCATGTCTATGCAGCACAACTTTTCTCACATATAAATGATTGAGTACATTGGCATGGTCACCCACCCATACCAAAAATAAGTTTAAATAAAATGTATTTTAAAAAGTATAACTAAGAAAGTATATTGGCATATTTTTGGAATTAAAGGTGAAAGTACATAAACCTTATATTTAGAGAACATACATGTATGAAAAATACACAAGAATGGGACTCGTTTCATGATACAAACAGGGTTTAGAAGATTGAGGTAACTGCCAAAATAAAGGAAACATTTGAGTAAATGAGGGATTCAAAGTATATTGAAAGCAGGTTTTCCCCCAAGAATTGTTCTGAACTCATGATTGACAAAGGCTATTTTTTTTATAATTCATTTTGCCAAAATGTTATGTCAAAATAGACATGAAAAATCTAACAGAAAAATCTACAAGTACAGCCCGACATACATATTACAAACAACAAAACAAAACAGAATGACAAAAAATAAAAATAAATATATATAAACATTATCAAGTCCCTTAAGTACACAAGATTGTCTCCCATTTGAGATTAAATATGTCTGGTCTGTCTAATAACCTGAATGTTAGTTTCTCATATGCTGCAACTTTCCCAAGTTCCGTGAACCAGTCAAGTAAGGCAGGCCCCCCTGGGACTTCCACCCCCTCATTATAATCTGTTTCCCCAGCAAGATGCTCGTCTGTATCCAGTCTGAATCATAAGCAGTACATTGTGCCACCTGTAGAGGATCCCCTAGCATAGGGTTTGTCAACAGGGGTGGTACTGCCACCCAGTGGCCATTTGTGGCATGCACTCAACTCAAAAAGAGTTGAAAGGGGGGCGTTCGGGGTGGAATTCTAAGCGTCATTATCTAGAATACTTGATACTAGGTTATGGTAATTAGCTAGCTATTATCTGTCATGCATTTGGAACATAACTCAAGGCAGACAGCTACCTAGTTTTGGATTAATATTAAAGAGCATACAATATACAGGTAGTGGAAACACTTGAGGGATACAAAGTATATTGAAAGCAGATGATTCCACACAGGTGTTTTTGCTGAGTTCATTAAGCAATTAACATCCAAGCATGCTCAGAGGTGTGTACAAAAATGCTGGGCAGGCCTGGTTGCCTATAATTATGGCTAAAATGACTAGTAGACAAGATCTCAGTTAATTCAGAAGAGGGGTGATTGTTGGGGCACATTTGGCAGGAGCTTCAGTGATGAAGACAGCTGAACTTGCTGATGTTTCATGAGGAACAGTGTCTTAGGTGATGTCAGCATGGAACCCTGAGGAAAAGACATCATCAACAAAGAGCATCTGTGGTCGGAAGCACCTACTCCTGGATTGTGATGTCCATGCATTAGTTTGAGGTGCAAGGCTAAACAGGCGAGCAACTCTAAATCAATTGACTGCAAATTTCAATCTAAGGGCGTGAACAGGCAGTTTCATGAAGAATGGTTGGTCTAGAATTCAGAGTAGGATACCATAGCCGTATCATTGGTGTTTCCACCTTTTTGGCCACTACCTGTAGCTCGTTGCCTGTATTTTTTTATATTATACAACAGTCTTTTCTCATCTTTATCAAGGGTGTGAATGACTTTGGAGGGCACTGTATATTATGGGATGATGAACTAAATATGAATTTTAGATGTTTAGGGTCACTTTCCCTTTAATACCTTATTTCCCTATTTGTATCACGCAAGGGCACTCTTTATAGGTGATCACCTAGCCTACCAATGTTAAGCTTATCAAAATGATTATTGAATGTACCTTTAGGAATCCCATAATATAATGAATAAGAAGCAGTCATGGAATGTTTTAGACTTGTTATAGCGTTATACAGTTTCTCACTAAATTAGAATACGTTTACATTCTAAACAGACCCAGGCAGGCATTTACAAAAAAAGCAAATTGTCTTGCGTCACACTTTTTATTAAAATTGAGATTTTTGGAAAATTAATGGTGAAAAATGAGCTTGGCTGGTAGCCATGGACACATTCGTTTAACCATGCTGGAAACTGGAAGCCATAGCAACACGCAATGACATTGATTAGAGACATTAGAACTGAAATGGCAGCAATCAGCAGCCCCGTGAAGTGCTGCTATGACAACTGTGTTACACATGTCCTCTTCCCAATGACACTGACTGATGTGGGGAACTGAACAGAGCGGCTCACGTTGTTAGCAGCTAGCTAGGTTGTCAGTCAATCAGCTGGACCATTGACCAATCAAATTTTTCCAAAAAAAGCATGATTGAATGACAGGCTTGGAGTAGGCATAGGTGAGTCATTTTTCCTCATTCTTGTTAATGAGACATTTGGTGGATAAGACTGAGGATACACAACTTAGTTAACTTGCATAGCTTAAGGACTTTGATATTTGGTCATTTGTGTTATATAGCCTATCACCCTCTCCAAAATGATTGTATTTCAGGGCAAAACAGTGTCAAAGCACCTTTGCTTGTTGCATTTAGTGCACGTATTTGAGACTTTGGGATTACATTTATGTTGTCATACTGGTGTAATGTATGTTCTCATATTCCGGTTGTATTGCATCAATTTCAGGCGTGTGATTGCTTGTAATTGCATTCTGCATCTGATATGTCAAGTCTTTATCCGCCCTTGTCTTTTACACTCAGTTGTGTCTTTATGACTTGCCACCAATTTATTGTAAAGTATATAAAGAGAGCTGACCTTGCCCAAAATGATTATTCACAGAAAGGTTTTCCAAACAGCCAAAAGAGGCTGGAGAAGAGAAAGGATTTTAGATGTAAAAATGTTTTTAGTTTTTTTTTCATATACTAAATCTGCTCCTGAGCTCCTCAAAGGTGATATGCCCATCATCATTATACAAGTCACTAATTCTACTAAATCCTTGTCTTGCTCATGTTTAAAGCCCATGTCACTTACACCTGGGGAAAAGCTGTCATTGCCCCAGATTTGAGAAGAGCTGGACAGTAATGGAGTTTCACCAACATATTTCTGTACACTCAGTAAGTGTATTTTTAATAAAAGCGTTACTAGTGTGTGGAGGGTGGCGGTCTCGGCCACATGGGAGTGGCATGGTTGCCTTTGTTTTACCTGTGATGGAGGCCGGGAGACTTTCTGGGGGCAGGTTTGGCACTCGTGCGTGCGTGCGTGCGTGCGTGCGTGCGGTATGTTTGATGTGACATGTGACTCTGTCGGGCATGGTGGCGCATGTCTGTAATCCAAGTTTCTGGGAGGTGGAGTCTATGTGGAGTTTGTGTTCTGTGTGCGTTTGTCGAAAGTGACTGAGTAGAGTGCTTCCTGTGTGAGTGGGAAAGAGAGTGAGAGGGCACCCTGAAAGAGGGTCTGCCTCTTGCCCTCAGTGTGATTGGAAGAGAACACGCACTCGGGCAGTGGAGAGTGTCTCGGGGCTGGTTGCCAGAGAACACACTGTGAGGAGTGGCGAGGGTCTCGGTATGTTTGGGGTAAAAGAGAACTCGAACTGGAAAGTTTGAGTGTATCTGTGTGCATGGGTTTGGGAAGCACTTGAAAAGTCACTGGATATGTGTGTGCCTGGGGGGGTTCCAGGGGAACCAGTTCCAGTTTTGATTATTTTAGCTTGTTATTTTAGTTCTTTGTTTTTGCCCGAAAGCTTCGCGGCAAGTAGAGTGAAGATTTTGTGTTTGTGTTTGTTTTATGTTAACCTGCTCTCCCACTGTGTCTCTCCCATGTCTGGGGGGAGAGACAGAAAATAATTATAATAATCTGGTCCGTAGACCGGCAAACTCCACTCCGTCTCCAGACTGCTCTTTTCCCATCCAGGGATTGTCACGTGGCGTGTGACATAGTGTTTTCTTCAGTTTAAGTTTCAGTATGAATTGAGAGAGAAGCCTTTTGTTGATGCCCTTTCAATATTTAACCATGACGTAGGGTTCTTCATAAAACCATAACATTGCTGCTTAAATTCCGACTGACCAGAGGTAGCCTACCATTGTAAATTGAGTCCACAACCAAGATCTGTTTGTTTTTTATCATTAATCAAAAACTAACATAACATTTGTACTCATGTGGTATTTGCGATATTTATTTTGGACCCCCCTGTATGACCTAAGAATGACAGGATTTCTTTCTCCTTGGCTTTCTGTTGTTCCAGATAAATTTGGAAAATCATTGTTAAATTTAGGAAAATTAAGGGGGTAGCAGGAAAACACACTGAAACAAATAGAGAAACTTGGTTAGTGTGAACATCTTTAAAACATTAATACGACCAATAAGGGAAATAGGAATTGTTTCCCAGTACTGATGCTATTGTACACTCATAGTTCTGTAGAATCAAATATTTTAAATCTGGGATTATATCAATACAGGGATATTTGCACCCATTCGTGGCATTAATAATGTGATGTTTTGCAACTGTCTTTCATTTCTCTATCTTGTTCAAAAGAAGGATTTGCTTTCATTCACTTTAAAACCACTGATTGCTCCGGCGCTGATTGGACCATCCCCAACTACACTGTCCTCGACCTCATCTGGCCACGCCACTGTCTGGAGTTTATAAGGGGGTGAAGTGCTTTTTTTCCTTTTTTTAAGAGAAAAGTAGAAGAAAAAAATGCTTTTTCCTTTCTGTGATTTCATGCCATTCAGCTGTACCTTTTTGAGAAGCTTTTAAAATGATTTTTACCTTACTTGCTTGTTTGTTTTTCTTGTGCATTTTTCTTTTCTTATGTACATTTTGATAGCTAGGGAAGCTAGAGTAGGGAAAGCAGTCTGCGGAAGAATGTCCTTTTTGATTTGTACGGGAATGAGTTTAGAACGTGTTTTGTCTAGGGCTAGAGCTTAGTTAGACTGTTTTATTGATTTTTATTATGTCCCTTGGATGTCATGTGAGTACATCCTTTATCTGTCGTATGTCCTAAATAAATCCTGTATTTTATTTATGACCCATTGACTCGAAGGAATATTTGTTTGTCGCGTCCTGTTTTGGTTCATCACATGGCTATTGGAGTGCATGTGGTTTTTGCAGGTTGTAACATAGTGTTGTTATTATTAGTATTATTATACAAGGACAGTATGGATTATAGAGTATGGCGTGTAACCCACATTCATATTTTGTGTGCATTCACATAAACTTTGCACATATCCACTAAATCAGTCTTGAAAGGAATGAAGCTGATTACTTTCAGAATTACAGTGTATTTTGTGAACTCCACCAGCATTTAGGCCTACATGAAAATGAGCAAAATTAGACTGTAGAAAACATATAATACCATGACATGAGATATATTGTAATTTTCCAATAGGTGGAAAATATTGTACTTTATTAATGATTCAATGATATCGACCAAAATAACACATTTTTCACATTTTTAATTGCTTTCCAAAAACCCCCTGTTTTTAGTGCTGGTGCAGTCTCCCCTGGCAAGGATAATGGCACTGAGCCTATTTCTATAATGCTTAATAAGGTTGGAGAACACATGATATCCTTAGGTTTGTGCTTATGGACTGCACTCTTCAATTCAGACCAAATGTTTTTGATAGTGTTTAAGTCCCAAGACTAAGATGGCCATTGCAAAACATTGATTTTGTTTTCACTGAACAATTCCTGTGTTGATTTTGAGGTATGTTTGCGGTCATTGTCTTGTTGGAAGGCCCACCTATGGCTAAGTGTCTGCCAAGTGTCCCTGGCAGAGGAAAGAAATGTCCTGGTACTTGGTGGAATTCATTATGCTATTGATCTTAACAAGAGCTACTGGACCACTGGCAGCAAAACAGCTCCAAAGCATCAATGATCCACCACCATATTTGATAGTGCTTTTCCTTGTATGCATCTTTTGATGCAAAAATGACAATGGTGTACATGGCCAAAAAGTTCAAATTTGGTGCCTACAGCACCCAGTTCGAGTCATAGTTCCAATTATGTTTTGCAACTCCAGACCCTTGAATTTGTTGGTTGCTCTCGGTAAGGGCCTTTTTTGTGCAACCCTTCCAAAGAGCCTGTTGGTATGGAGGTGGTGTCTTATGGTTGATTTTGAGACTTTGTGACCCCAAGACACAACTAAAGTCTGCAATTCTTGAACTGTCGTCCATGGGTTCTTCTTTTCCTCCTTCATCATCTTCCTCACTGTGCATGGGGACAACATGCACTTGTGTCCTCTTTCTGGTAAGTGTGCAACTTTATTTAAGAAAAATGTATATTAAAGGCTCCACAATAACTCAAAAGCATGTGACATTGACGTATTTGGCATTGCTGGAAGATCTAGCAGGCTGCGCTTTGAGAAGCAAAGCTAATAAATCTTTAGCATCTTTAGAGATCGGCAAGACATGTTTGCAGAAAATGACAAATGGCTTATAAGCCATTTTCAATTGCCAAGAGAAGTTCTTCTTTCTAGTACCTTTTGCGGCGTGCTTGAGTTTTTCCTTTTGCTTCGACTTTGAAATGAATCAATTTACACATGTAGGTAAGAATTAAATTGACTGTGCGTGTTTTAGGAATCCAGCCCGGTACTTTTGCGTGAACTTTTTCTTTGCACAAAATATGCACGTTTCTAATAAAATATTAGTGAATGAGACTCAAGGTGTGTGCATTATAGTGTGGTAGAGGGAAGAGGGTACTATAAAGACAAATAATATATAATGCTGCAATAAAATCCATTCTTTTAGCCCCCCCACCCTACGAGTTGATTTTGGCACATCTCTCTGTTTTATGCAGTCAAACATTCATTGTCATTATGTGGGTGCCTAGCAGTGCTGATTACTGTCAGGAAACAAAAGCAAGTTGTTTACTCAGAGTTATATGATTAAGTTAAGATATTTTGAGCTGTTAAATGAAGGATTTGCATGTGGCTTTTAGGATTGTTCACTGAAAGTGTGAATTTTGATGTGATTAGGCCACATGAATAAATCAGCCTGTACTGATTCACTAAGCATATTGTTAAAATGAACATTCCGAACCAGCTTTCCAGATGGTAGGTAACCTCGTGTCACATTAATAATACGCTTGAATTTACAGGTGTTGAATAGAAGGGTATCAGTTGATAGGACAGATAGAATTTGATAACTAGAGGTTATAGAGGTCCCACAGGGACTGTTCCCTAGGCATCTACAATTCAAAGCTGGGAGATCATTTAAATAGTATAGAGTTAACCCTGCTACCGGTTGGCTAATTTTTTTTCTAGCATAATCTTAACAATCGTAGTTCCCCTGTCACAACGCCAGTGGTGGGATGTGTGATGCGGGACCATTTCCGAGACAAACCAGCTGAGAAAAGTAGAATTCAAGAATACATTTTTATTTTTTATGAAAACTTGCTTGTCTGGCATTCTCTTCTTGACAGAAATTTAAAAAACAATAAAAATTAAAGAAAGGTTCAGCCTTTTTATCCTTTACATCCCACAGGTTGTCCACCTATAGCTCGATGAGGTTCCACCCTTCGAGTGGACACGGGGTGGGACGAAGGGGTTCAGGGAGCAGGCTGTCAAGGTCCTGAGGTCAGGTGTCCCAGTCCAGGCTGATGAGGGTGCTGCCACTGCTGTCTGTCTCTGCAGGAAGAGAGAGAGAGAGACACCAAGGTCAGGTTCATGCCGCTTAGGCTGGTGTTTCCTCCTGCCACTCTGTCGACTCACCTGCACGACGGTGGTCACCACGGGATACTGGGGAGCTGACCAGTGACAGAACTAGACTCACGTAGGGTATTGGAAACTTTGAACAACTTTGGACAAGCTTACCCCCGTTCAGAGACAAGTTTGTATATTTTGTATTACCTTTTTAAGACTAAACTAAAGTTTTGAGTTTTGAGAAAACAAAATGTCTTGCCTGATCCACGAGTCTTGACTCTAGCTCCAGTATTCCTTCGGACTGGCTGTCTCTGCATGTGCTGGTGAGGTCTCCCGAGGTTTCATACGCACCTGGCCAAATGGATATGGACAATTTCCACGTCGTCTTTTTCATGTAGGTTGTAGCGGATGGTACATAAGGATGTTTGGTTGTTTTCCTTTCAACCATGTGGATATTGTTTGCTAAGCACCTTACATATACTGTAGGTAGCTGTCACGATCTGATTTTTGTTTTCCCCTCTCCTTTTCGTTTTTTGCTTTTGAGTTTGTTTGTTTGTGTTAGTTATCAGTGTGCGTTAGTTAGTGCAATCAATTAGTTAATTGATAGATTTCCTTAGTGATTGTATTAATAAACATTCTCATTATTGATAGGTTTGTTATCCTGTCTTTTGTTCTGCACAAATTGGATTCAACTGGATCCCACTAAATAAATATTGAATATGTGTACGTTGACGTGACCCAAGCTAATGTCACTCCACTGTGAAGCCGCTTCTTCTGCGGAGCTGTCCTGGCAGGCAGCCCGCTCCCAGCACATTTTGAAAGAGAGATTTGTGTACTCTTCAATTTTATATATTTGATGGCTGCAACTACCAACTCACTCTGTTGTTATTGAATCAATAATAGATTCTGACAGGTTTCTTCTTATTGTCAGATTTTTACTGATTAACCCATGACAGTTCACTTTTAAGGGTGACATTTAATAGCAGAACCTAACAAAACCCAAAAGTTAATTTTATTCTAATAATAATACGTAATTATTATTATTACTATTATTAGTTATCTTCAGTGCATACTAAATCTTGATAACTTTAGATAAGGCAATTGTGATTGTTGTCAATTAACAATTTGACCCAGGCTCTTTCAAATCTTGTTGCTTTAATATTACCGTACTGGTAAAGGCTAAAGATGTGAGAAAAACAGGTTGTAAAAACAAACTCATGGCCCTCCTGCGGAGGTGTTCGGTGAGTTTGTGGTAGAGGGTAAAATTAAAAAGAAATAGAGGGTATAATTGGCTAGGAGAAAAACAGGGGGAACAATCAGAAGCAAAACTCATAGCCCTAATGATAAGGGATTTGTTATAATACTGGTACTTTGGTGGCATAGGTCATTTTTCTCTGTGGCAAAACTAATGACCACTTTGAATTTGTGAAGACTCACTCCAAGTGAATTAGAAATGGAGTTCATAAAATGTAATAATCCTAAAAAACAGACATGGAACTTCCAAAGGAGTCCCAAAACCAAATTAGTGAGAGATTTTTGCAATAGGAATGTCAGGGCACCCTTGACTGTTGAACATAAATTACAGATGCAGTGCTAGTATTTTCAGAATATCCACCCAGAGGTAAGGTGACATAAAGATGAAGATTCTGTGTCTCCGTTCAGGGAGAGAGTCCTGCTACTCAGGACCCCCTGAGAGATGTGAAGATGGAGGACTACACTATAAATGGTACGGCGTGTGAATTGGTGACCTGAATCTGTTTAAAAATGGAAATGATTTATGAGAATCGCACTGAAATGGCAGCCACCGCTTTATGTGTCCCTTATGCTCTATGTAAATTAAGGTACGAAGACAAATGGTGCAGTCCCTCAACTTGCCTTCCTATTTAATTATCAGTTCCTCTGAATATTACCGATTCAATAAAAAAATATAATTTGTGGATTTTTTATATTGCCAAATGTAATAATTTGTAAATGATACACTATATGGCCAAAAGTCAGTGGACACCTGACCATCACACCTATATGAGCTTGTTGGACATCCCATTCTAAAACCATGGGCATTAATATGGAGTTGGACCCCCCTTTGTGGCTATGACAGCTGCCACTCTTCTGGGAAGGCTTTCCACAAGATTTTGGAGTGTGTCTGTGGGAAATTGTGCCCATTCAGCCAAAAGAGCATCTGTGAGGTCAGGCACTGATGTTGGACGAGAAGGCCTATCTCGCAATCTGCGTTCTAATTCCTCCCAAAGGTGTTCAATGGGGTTGAGGTCAGGGCTCTGTGCATATCTAGTAGGGGAGACATTTCATGAACTGACTTGTGGCAAAGATGGCATCCTATGATCACTGAGCTCTTTACCAACCATTCTGAATTCGAAATGTTTTTCTGTGGCTATGTGCTGGATTTTATGCACCTGTTGGCAATGGGTGTGGCTGAAACACTTGAACTCAATAATTAGTAGGGTGTCCACTGACCTTTGGCCATATAGTGTAGGTGTGATGTTCAGGTGTCCACTGACTTTTGGCCATATAGTGTACCATCACAGTGCTAGAATGGTCAGAAAACTGAGTCTCTGGAATGTCTAAAACTGGAGGCTTAGAAGTTCCATTTACATGACAGAAGTGATCTGTGCACAGTTACTTTGAAGGGTGCAAAAACCAAGGTGATAAACAAAAATGAAACTGATGAGGCAGTTTATCCTTTTGTGAGAGTTTCTCTTGAGGGGGATGAGGAAAACATGAACTAACCAGACAGGAAGAAAATGTGGAAAATATCCCTCAGTCCCTAAAGGCAACCCCAAGCCAGTCTTTAAGAGAAGGTCCACCTTGTATTTTCAAAGAATGTAGAGGTAGGCAGAAACTTGCATGTGACAGATTCAAGAATCACAAGGTAATATATTGTAGCACCGGGAGCAGAAGAAATAACAAAATAGTCACAAAATGGTTGTCTTGCCAAACCATATCAGAGGTGCTCATCATATTAAGTAACAGCAACAGGATACCTTCCTTCCTGTAAGCGCAATGATTAATCAGCAAATATTCACTAACTCAGTTAACTAACTTACGGGCAGTGGTGGTAATTTTCATGACAAACACAGTTCACAATGTTTAATAAATTATTAATAACTGTATTAGATTCACAAATACACAGGACAAGATGTTACTATCCCTTGTGCCATAATCCAAGGTAAACACTTGTAGAAGACCAGTATAGATTAACAAACAAACAAACGAGTGATATGACCATCATCAGAAGCAATACCATAGGAGACATCAGGCTCGCTACGCCGTCATAGATCTACGGAGTCATTCCTCAGATGGCACCAAACGCCAGTTACCTACTCTAAACAACAGCGCTATGCAGCATGTCATTGGGGTTATCAAGTGGGCACCTTCCATCACCAATGTTTCGTTAAGTTAGGCCCACGACACCTCCAGAAGGCTTAACAGTGTTCCAGCGTCCTGGAAACACCCCCCTCCATGCCACGACCACCTCAAGTAACTTATCATGTTGGAACCTACAGTCCTATAAATACAGCCACACAGTTATTATGCTACACATACACTACACTACGCTACATAGTACGCTACGAAATTAGCAGCCATAACAAGCCCCACTGGTACCGTTAATGCATATGCATGACTCATGCAGTCTACAGTCCTATAAGTACAGCCACAAAGTGATTATGCTACACATCCACTACGCTACGCTACGAAGTTAGTGGGCTCCCCAGGTAGCATGCTTCCTCCTTATCCATAACCATTCACTTGCTCGCTCCGCTGCCTGAGACATATTCCTAACCGCAACTTTCAAGCTCCGTCCGCGAACACCCAGCTCGCTTAGGAGTGCAAAAACTGACTTTGCCACAAAACCACGACAGCCAACTTCTACCGGCCGTACCCGAGCCCTCCAACCTCGCTGTTCTGCCTCTGCTGCCATCTCTGCATACCTCGCCTTCTTCCGCTCATTTGCTTCATCAACTCTGTCTTCCCAGGGGACAGTGAGTTCGATAAAATAGACTAGCTTCTGCACCTCAGACCACAATAGCATATCCCAAAGGAGTCCCAAAACCAAATTAGTGAGAGATTTTTGCAATAGGAATGTCAGGGCACCCTTGACTGTTGAACATAAATTACAGATGCAGTGCTAGTATTTTCAGAATATCCACCCAGAGGTAAGGTGACATAAAGATGAAGATTCTGTGTCTCCGTTCAGGGAGAGAGTCCTGCTACTCAGGACCCCCTGAGAGATGTGAAGATGGAGGACTACACTATAAATGGTACGGCGTGTGAATTGGTGACCTGAATCTGTTTAAAAATGGAAATGATTTATGAGAATCGCACTGAAATGGCAGCCACCGCTTTATGTGTCCCTTATGCTCTATGTAAATTAAGGTACGAAGACAAATGGTGCAGTCCCTCAACTTGCCTTCCTATTTAATTATCAGTTCCTCTGAATATTACCGATTCAATAAAAAATATAATTTGTGATTTTTTATATTGCCAAATGTAATAATTTGTAAATGATACACTATATGGCCAAAAGTCAGTGGACACCTGACCATCACACCTATATGAGCTTGTTGGACATCCCATTCTAAAACCATGGGCATTAATATGGAGTTGGACCCCCCTTTGTGGCTATGACAGCTGCCACTCTTCTGGGAAGGCTTTCCACAAGATTTTGGAGTGTGTCTGTGGGAAATTGTGCCCATTCAGCCAAAAGAGCATCTGTGAGGTCAGGCACTGATGTTGGACGAGAAGGCCTATCTCGCAATCTGCGTTCTAATTCCTCCCAAAGGTGTTCAATGGGGTTGAGGTCAGGGCTCTGTGCATATCTAGTAGGGGAGACATTTCATGAACTGACTTGTGGCAAAGATGGCATCCTATGATCACTGAGCTCTTTACCAACCATTCTGAATTCGAAATGTTTTTCTGTGGCTATGTGCTGGATTTTATGCACCTGTTGGCAATGGGTGTGGCTGAAACACTTGAACTCAATAATTAGTAGGGTGTCCACTGACCTTTGGCCATATAGTGTAGGTGTGATGTTCAGGTGTCCACTGACTTTTGGCCATATAGTGTACCATCACAGTGCTAGAATGGTCAGAAAACTGAGTCTCTGGAATGTCTAAAACTGGAGGCTTAGAAGTTCCATTTACATGACAGAAGTGATCTGTGCACAGTTACTTTGAAGGGTGCAAAAACCAAGGTGATAAACAAAAATGAAACTGATGAGGCAGTTTATCCTTTTGTGAGAGTTTCTCTTGAGGGGGATGAGGAAAAACATGAACTAACCAGACAGGAAGAAAATGTGGAAAATATCCCTCAGTCCCTAAAGGCAACCCCAAGCCAGTCTTTAAGAGAAGGTCCACCTTGTATTTTCAAAGAATGTAGAGGTAGGCAGAAACTTGCATGTGACAGATTCAAGAATCACAAGGTAATATATTGTAGCACCGGGAGCAGAAGAAATAACAAAATAGTCACAAAATGGTTGTCTTGCCAAACCATATCAGAGGTGCTCATCATATTAAGTAACAGCAACAGGATACCTTCCTTCCTGTAAGCGCAATGATTAATCAGCAAATATTCACTAACTCAGTTAACTAACTTACCGGGCAGTGGTGGTAATTTTCATGACAAACACAGTTCACAATGTTTAATAAATTATTAATAACTGTATTAGATTCACAAATACACAGGACAAGATGTTACTATCCCTTGTGCCATAATCCAAGGTAAACACTTGTAGAAGACCAGTATAGATTAACAAACAAACAAACGAGTGATATGACCATCATCAGAAGCAATACCATAGGAGACATCAGGCTCGCTACGCCGTCATAGATCTACGGAGTCATTCCTCAGATGGCACCAAACGCCAGTTACCTACTCTAAACAACAGCGCTATGCAGCATGTCATTGGGGTTATCAAGTGGGCACCTTCCATCACCAATGTTTCGTTAAGTTAGGCCCACGACACCTCCAGAAGGCTTAACAGTGTTCCAGCGTCCTGGAAACACCCCCCTCCATGCCACGACCACCTCAAGTAACTTATCATGTTGGAACCTACAGTCCTATAAATACAGCCACACAGTTATTATGCTACACATACACTACACTACGCTACATAGTACGCTACGAAATTAGCAGCCATAACAAGCCCCACTGGTACCGTTAATGCATATGCATGACTCATGCAGTCTACAGTCCTATAAGTACAGCCACAAAGTGATTATGCTACACATCCACTACGCTACGCTACGAAGTTAGTGGGCTCCCCAGGTAGCATGCTTCCTCCTTATCCATAACCATTCACTTGCTCTCGCTCCGCTGCCTGAGACATATTCCTAACCGCAACTTTCAAGCTCCGTCCGCGAACACCCAGCTCGCTTAGGAGTGCAAAAACTGACTTTGCCACAAAACCACGACAGCCAACTTCTACCGGCCGTACCCGAGCCCTCCAACCTCGCTGTTCTGCCTCTGCTGCCATCTCTGCATACCTCGCCTTCTTCCGCTCATTTGCTTCATCAACTCTGTCTTCCCAGGGGACAGTGAGTTCGATAAAATAGACTAGCTTCTGCACCTCAGACCACAATAGCATATCCGGCCGTAGGCTAGTGCTAACTATTTCTGCTGGCACAGACAACTGCTCAAACAAATCTACCTTTATTTTCCAGTCTCCACCCACTCCTAGCTGTCCCAGCTCACGCCTGCGTGTGCACTCTCTTGATCTGACTTTTTCTCCCTCACGTACAAATCCAATCTGTTTATCTACCTTACTAACAGCTAGAGAATTTACCGCTAGACGTTTTTCCTCAACTGCAGCTGCCAAACATTTCAACACCTGGTTGTGACGCCAAGTGTAACGGCCTTGGGAAAGACCAACTTTACACCCTGACAATATATGCCTAAGTGTACATACACTAGAGCATAATGGGCAGGCAGCATCCTCATCAAACCACTGATTTAGATTTTGGGGAGAAGGTAGTACATCATAAGTAGCCCCTATAATGAACTTAATTCTGCTTGCCTCCATGCTCCACAAATCCTTCCACTTCAAGCTTCTCTTCTCTACACTCTCCCAGTTTACCCACTGACCTTGCTTTGCCTGCGACACTGCCTTAGTACATCTTACTACCTCCTCCTGGCGATGTACTTCTTCCACTACCAGCTTTCTTTTTCTACTGCTGTCGCCTTACTCCACACAGGTTTCCCTGCACACAGCCCTAAGCCCCCACGCCCATGCTGCACCTGGCCTATGATGTCTCTATGTCTGAGTGCTGCCTGTGCTTGCTGCACTGCCTCTTTTGGGTTCCACTTCCTCCCTGTTTTAACTGTGGGTGCTACGCTTCTAACCACAGGATCCTTTGACTGGGTCAGCGTCATTTCCAGTCTAACCTTAGCACACTTGTACTCCTCTGTTAGGCTAGATACTGGCAGCTCTAATATGCCTTTCCCATACAAAGCCACACTGCTTAGACAGCGTGGGACTCCAAGCCATTTTCTAATAAATGAGTTGATCATCCTTTCTAGCTTTTCTACCTTTGAAATGGGAACCTCATACACTGTCAGAGGCCACATTAGCCGAGGCAACAATCCAAACTGCAAGCACCACAATTTTAGCTTTCCTGGGAGCCCTGACTTATCTATACCTAAAATGCCTTGAATCATATCCTGCCTTATCTCCTGAAATTGGCCCTTATCACTGAGGCTTGCATCATACCATCTTCCTAAGCTTTTGACTGGTTTCTCTATGACTGTTGGCACCATTTCGTCATCTATGAAAAACTTCTTGTCTACTACCTTCCCTTTAACAATTGAAATACTCCTAGACTTACTTGGCTTCACTTTCATCCTGGCCCACTGTAGATTACTATTTAGCTTCTCTAGTAATCTACTAGTACATGGAGCTGTTGACGTCATAGTTGTCATATCATCCATGTAAGCCCTAATTGGTGGAAGCCGCAGCCCCCCCTGCAGCCTTTCCCCACCTACTACCCATTTTGAAGCTCTAATAATGACCTCCATTGCCATGGTAAAAGCTAATGGGGAAATTGTACACCCTGCCATAATGCCTATCTCCAGCTGCTGCCAAGCTGTAGTGTACTCTGCTGTAGTAAAGCAGAGTTGAATGTCTAAGAAATAAGCGTTAACTAACCTTGTTATGCTATCCGGCACTCTAAAGAAATCAAACGCCTTCCACAACAGACTATGTGGTACTGACCAAAGCATTTGCTAGATCCAAAAATACGACATGGAGTTCTCTTTTCTCATGCCGAGCTGACTGGATTTGGTGCCAAATCATGCTGGTGTGCTCTAAGCACCCAGAGAAGCCTGGAATTCCAGCCTTTTGAACCGAAGTGTCAATTAGTCTATTCTTTTCTAAGTACCTAGACAGCCTCTGTGCCACAACGCTAAAGAAAACTTTCCCTTCTACATTAAGTAGACTGATAGGCCTAAACTGACTTATCTCTATAGAATCCCTTTCTTTGGGAATAAAAATTCCTCCTGCTCTGCGCCACGCCTTAGGAATAACCTGTTTCTTCCAGACTACCTTCATGAGCTTCCATAGATACCTCAGGACATCTGGCGCACTCTTGTACAGCCGGTAAGGGACTCCATTAGGTCCCGGGGCTGAAGAGGCCCTTGCATGCCTTACTATGTCTTGTACCTCTTTCCACCTTGGTGGGCTAACATCACACTGACAGTCTATCTCACCAATAGGTGGAATATCAGGGGGGAGCACTAGCTCTCTAAGCCTTTCCCTATCTCTATGCACTTCTTCCAAATACTCATCAAGCTCCTGTTTCGATGCCTTAAGGCTACCACTCTTCTCCTTACTAAATAGCGACTTCACAAATCTAAATGGATCCTTGTAAAATGCTACTCTAGCACGCTCTTTCTTTTTCCTGTTTTTCCTAATGTTCTCTGCTCTCCTTAACGTTGCCAATCGCTCCTTTACATCTGACTGCAAACTATTAATACCTTCCTTCTCAACCTCTGTAGCCTTCCTCCACTGCCTCTTAAGCTGCCTTCTCTCCTGGATAAGTCTGTCTATCTCTTGTTGGCGCCTGGATTTAACTGTCTTGACTTCTGGCTTCTTCCTTTTCTCGAAGACGCCAAACCTTTCTGATCCATAATCATAAATAATAACTCCCATTTTTTCCAACTTACTCTCAGCAGTTCCTTTAAGCTGGTCTAAAACCCTAACCAAGTCACTATTAATATCTTCCCACTTTCTACTTTCTGCCGCCCCTGGCCACTTAACTCTAGGTTTCTGAGCAATAGACTTCTCCCTTTTTTTTTTGGCTGGCAAGCCTCTCTACCTTCCTCGGTGCTAGGACCTGCTTCTACACCAGGGGTGCTGATGTCCTGCGAACTGTGGTTTACTTCCTGTCGCTGGACTTCACCCGACTGACTTGAACTACTTCTTAAGAAATAAGTATCAATGCGGGGTCCCTGTGTTCCCTCTACCAAGCACCTCTTCCTCCCTTGGTGGATTCCAAGGCCCTGTGTTCCCTCTACCAAGCACCTCATCCTCCCTTGGTGAATTCTAAGGCCCTTTATAGTTGTTACCTTCTGCCAGCCACACAAGCAAACCTGCAGCTTCTTCCCATCTACCTCTACAGTGGCTTCCACTGACATGTTTACCTTACTCATCGTCAAGTCCGTTCCAGGGTCAATAGCCGTGTCAGTCATAGGTGAGTCATCTTCCGCCCCCGCTCTCGCAGACTCTAGGGGTGTTTTTCTTGTAAGACTTTTTGTAGCTAGGTAGGGTGTAACCAATGGCCTGTCTGGCCTTGGCTACTGCCTCAATGAGTTGCTAGCCCATTGCAGCCCGGTAGGGTCTATTTCCTCCTGTCAGCTGTCTTTCCATGCAGTCACTAGGTCTTTCCCTAGTTGTCAGCTGCACTATTCACAACAGTCACTAGCCTAAGCTAGTAGTCAGATTCACAAATACACAGGACAAGATGTTACTATCCCTTGTGCCATAATCCAAGGTAAACACTTGTAGAAGACCAGTATAGATTAACAAACAAACAAACGAGTGATATGACCATCATCAGAAGCAATACCATAGGAGACATCAGGCTCGCTACGCCGTCATAGATCTACGGAGTCATTCCTCAGATGGCACCAAACGCCAGTTACCTACTCTAAACAACAGCGCTATGCAGCATGTCATTGGGGTTATCAAGTGGGCACCTTCCATCACCAATGTTTCGTTAAGTTAGGCCCACGACACCTCCAGAAGGCTTAACAGTGTTCCAGCGTCCTGAAACACCCCCTCCATGCCACGACCACCTCAAGTAACTTATCATGTTGGAACCTACAGTCCTATAAATACAGCCACACAGTTATTATGCTACACATACACTACACTACGCTACATAGTACGCTACGAAATTAGCAGCCATAACAAGCCCCACTGGTACCGTTAATGCATATGCATGACTCATGCAGTCTACAGTCCTATAAGTACAGCCACAAAGTGATTATGCTACACATCCACTACGCTACGCTACGAGTTAGTGGGCTCCCCAGGTAGCATGCTTCCTCCTTATCCATAACCATTCACTTGCTCGCTCCGCTGCCTGAGACATATTCCTAACCGCAACTTTCAAGCTCCGTCCGCGAACACCCAGCTCGCTTAGGAGTGCAAAAACTGACTTTGCCACAAAACCACGACAGCCAACTTCTACCGGCCGTACCGAGAGCCTCCAACCTCGCTGTTCTGCCTCTGCTGCCATCTCTGCATACCTCGCCTTCTTCCGCTCATTTGCTTCATCAACTCTGTCTTCCCAGGGGACAGTGAGTTCGATAAAATAGACTAGCTTCTGCACCTCAGACCACAATAGCATATCCGGCCGTAGGCTAGTGCTAACTATTTCTGCTGGCACAGACAACTGCTCAAACAAATCTACCTTTATTTTCCAGTCTCCACCCACTCCTAGCTGTCCCAGCTCACGCCTGCGTATGCACTCTCTTGATCTGACTTTTTCTCCCTCACGTACAAATCCAATCTGTTTATCTACCTTACTAACAGCTAGAGAATTTACCGCTAGACGTTTTTCCTCAACTGCAGCTGCCAAACATTTCAACACCTGGTTGTGACGCCAAGTGTAACGGCCTTGGGAAAGACCAACTTTACACCCTGACAATATATGCCTAAGTGTACATACACTAGAGCATAATGGGCAGGCAGCATCCTCATCAAACCACTGATTTAGATTTTGGGGAGAAGGTAGTACATCATAAGTAGCCCCTATAATGAACTTAATTCTGCTTGCCTCCATGCTCCACAAATCCTTCCACTTCAAGCTTCTCTTCTCTACACTCTCCCAGTTTACCCACTGACCTTGCTTTGCCTGCAATCATTAAAAGATACATTGTTGATGGTGTTTAGACATTAAGTGTTTTTAGCAAATGTTTTTATTAAGGAAGAGGACTGGGTGGGCAGATTGGTAGCAATGTGTCACGTCTCGTGTTCGTGTTCCCCGTAATTGTTATGTTTTGCCATGTTTGTTTTTGTATTTTATTATTTTCTCATCATTACGGTTCATTCGCGTCTGTTTCCCCGTCTGTCTGTGTTCCGTGTTTTTCGATAATCCACTCCTCGTCTTTGTTATTGCACTTTTGGGAGATTTCGACTTTACAGGTTTTCTGCTTTATTTTCCTCTCGTTTACTTCCTTCTTTCTTTCTAACACTCTGTATATATTAGTTAGATATATATAGTACTAATCTACTAACATTAGGGATTTAGATTAAGTTACTAACATTACTAATGACTAATTATCTCATGCTTCTATTCTCTCTCTCGTTGTCCTATCCCTGTACGCTTCTTTCCTTTCGCTTTATCTGCACGCAGATTCTTTCTATGCGCTCCTCCCCTTCGAACTGTGCACGTGTCTACCTACTAGTCCAGGTCGTTTATTTTCAGTGTGTTTATGTGCTTCCCAGTCCGTGTCTTTTTCCTCCCTATCGTTCTCACCTGTGTTCTTGCCCTTCTCTCCTCCCAGTAACACCTGATTCCTATTGTGTTTCCCTTCCCCGTTTATATTTTAGTTCCGTGTTTGCGTTCATTCATTGTCAGAACAGTGATCATCATTCATTGTGCCGATTGTGTGTAAGCCAGAGTTTGTTTGTATCTTCAAGACACCCCTTCTGTTTGACTTCGAGTTTGCCTTCCGATTTTGTTTGTTTGCCGTTCGGATTATTTGGTTTTGACTTTTGTATTGCCTTTTTGACTACTCTTTTGGATTTCGATTTTGTACTTTATCTACCTCTGACTATCAGCTTTTGAAACCTGCTTGATCATTAAATGTTCCTTTCCTGGCTTATCCTGGTCTGCGTCTGGGTCCCTGTTCGGTGCCTCACAGTAATTAGGTGTTTTAGTTTATTCCATGTTTTCCTGGTCATCCGGTCCGTGTTTTCACTTTCACTTACCTGTTTCCAGTCTTGTCATTGTATTATTGTTTTCACCTGTTCCTCATGTGTCTGACTGCAGTTAGCTGCATTCATGTTAATTCCTGATTGTTTCTCGTTATGTCTAAATGTATATAAGCTGTGCATTTTCCCATGTTCGTTACCAGGTTGTCTCGTCATTGTATTATCGTTTTCACCTGTTCCTCGTGTGTCTGATTGCAGTCTCCGGTGGCAGCTGCATTCATGTTAATTCCTTATTGTTTCTCGTTATGTCTAAATGTATATAAGCTGTGCATTTTCCCATGTTCGTTGCCAGATTGTCTTGTGCTTTGCTTATGCCTACACAACTTTCCAGCGGTCTCTTTGTTTACCCGTGTTTTGTTTCCTCGTGTTCGTGCTTCCCTGTTCAGTCCTGTCTCAGTCTCGTTCCCGATCCACCTGTTCATGCTCCTCGTGGTTCCTGCCCTGCTCCTCTCTGTGTTCCCCGGACTGATTCCCTGTTATCGACCTCCGCCTGCCCATTGATCACGTCTTGCCTGCCTCTGACACAGCTGAAGCCTGGAACGAATTTTGCCTGTCCCCGACCACTCTTTGGATTCCTGTATTGCCCTGATTGCTCCCGTATGAACTTTGCCTGTCTTTGCAATAAAGAAAATTATTGCATTCTTGGGTCCGTGCCTGGTTTTCCTACTCTGTTACTGACAGCAATGCACATTGGGCAGATTGGGTGAATAACATTGCAACAGTGCATATTGTAACCTTCTGTAGGATTTTGATATCCTAGCATCTAGAAATGTCATATTTGCTCACATTTTTTATTTTTTTTATTTTATTTAACCTTTATTTAACCAGAATAGTCTCATTGAGATTAAAAATCTCTTTTACAAGAGCGTCCTGGCCAAGATAGGCAGCAGTACAATTACAAGTACAAGTTTACAGACAAAAGTTAATAAAAAAAAAAACATATGACAATTAAAACAAAAAACAAGGGCAAATCACAGAACCATTCATAATCATCCAAAACATCTGCAGCCAGATGTGCTGGATTCTATATCACTTAAAAGTGTTTTAAAAGCAACCAGTGAGACCAGCTCCTGCAGGTTCAGGTGGTTTTGTAGCTGATTCCAGGCAGAAGGAGCTGCATACCTGAATGCCCTTTTTCCCAGTTCAGTACGGACCCGAGGGACAGTATGAATAAGTCCTGGGAACGAAGACCATAACTGCCCATACTTTTTTGGCGGATGTACATCCGTAGGTAAGTTGGCAGTAGTCCAAGGATAGCCTTATAAATAAGGGTATGCCAGTGGTTGAGTCTACGGGTGGACAGGGCAGACCATCCAACCCGAGCATACAAAGTACAGTGATGAGTAAGGGCTTTAAAATGTGTGATGAATCTCAGCGCTCCATGGTAGACAGTATCCAGCGAGTGTAGGCATTGCGAGGATGCATGCATTTATATAACATCGCCATAGTCCAGCACAGACATAAAAGTGGCAGCAACCAGTCTCTTTTTACCCTCGAAGGAAAAATAAGCCTTGTTCCTAAAATAAAAACCCAGTTTCAACTTCAGTTTTTTAGCTAGTTGCTGAATGTGAGGCTTAAAAGAAAGAGAATCATCAATTATAAATCCTAGGTACTTGTACTGAGATACAGACTCAATCTCGGAACCCTGAAAAGTGGCGATAGAAGGAGGGCTCAGTGGCTTGGATTTAATATTTGAAAACACCATAAGTTTAGTTTTGTCAGCGTTTAAAACAAGTTTTAAGTCACACAGGGTACTTTGTACAATATTAAAAGCAAGTTGTAGTTGACAAAGAGCCTGATGTAATGTAGACGCAGAACAGTATATCACACTATCATCGGCATACAAATGGAATTTTGCATTTGAGACATTTTTATTAAGACTGTTAATATATAAAATGAATAATAATGGTCCCAGGACCGAGCCCTGTAGCACGCCCTTGGATATAACAAGGGAGCTAGAGGTGATACCTTCTGCCTGCACGCACTGTGATCTGCCTGATAGAGAACTTTCAAACCAACCGACAGCTTGTTCCGACAATCCTACACTGATAAGTCTTTGCATCAATATTGCATGATCCACAGTATCAAAAGCCTTAGATAGGTCAATGAAAAGTGCTGCACAATGTTGCTTGTTATCTAGGGATTCAATAATATAATGTACTACTTTTAAGGCCGCTGTTGCTGTACTATGTTTTGTTCTAAAACCTGATTGAAAATCTGATAAAATATTGTTAGTAGATAAGAACTCCTTCAGTTGTTCACTCACAAGGGATTCCAGAACCTTTGCCAGGACAGACAATTTAGAGATTGGCCTATAGTTGTTCAGGACAGTAGGGTCACCCCCTTTTAGCAGGGGAAGAACAAAAGCAGATTTCCATATGTGAGGAATTTTGTTTGAGTCCAGAGAAAGATTAAAAAGATGTGTCAGAGGTGGTGCAATAAAGTCAGCTGCTAGCTTTAAAAAGTAAGGCTCCGGGTTATCAGGACCTGCCGATTTTCTAGTATCTAAAAGTTTGAGGGCTATACGCACCTCTGAAACTATAATCGGATTAAAACTAAAGGCTTGACCCACCGTAACATGATCATCGGAACAACCAGCAGAAGAAATTCCATGATCAGTGTTGAGAGACTCGAACAAGGAGCCAGAGGCAATGAAGTGCTCATTAAAACAGCCAAGCATTTCAGCCTTATCAGAGATTTTATGCGAGTCCCTAACAATGCATGGGTGAAGCTCTGTGCTGTTTTTATTTTCCACCTAGGGATTCCAGAATTTCAATGGATTGTTTAGATTGATTGATGTTTCGGTGAGGAAGTGATCAGCTTTGGCTTTTCTAACGGCAACTGTAAATGCATTACGCAGACGCCTGAAGTGCAGCCAAGTCTGCCTGAGTCAAGACCTGTTCTCCTGGCCTTTGCCCATACCATATGTCGCTCATGAAGTGAGCTGGATAACTCTGGCGTAAACCATGCATTGTTTCATCCTTTTACTCTATGTTTTCTGAGGGGAGCATGCTTATTTACAATTTCAATAAAACCATCGTAAAATAATTTCCAGGCATTTTCAACATCAGCAATGAGGTTAATTCTCTCCCAATCAAAATAAAACAGATCGTGAAAAAACCCTTGTTCAAGATTTTCATGTTACGCTTTATAATAATGCGTGGCTTAGTCTTGGGAACTTTTGTGTTTCTGACTGTGGCAGTGTGCATCTGAACACGGTAAGAGTAATCTCGTTGCGTTGCGTTCTAGTGCGTGTTGGTAACCCGACGTTAGACTTCGTGTGTAGTTTTCTGCGTTCACTGCCTGTTTTCACCTGTTGCAGTAGCAGGTCTCGTTACTTTGTTAGTTTAATTAGTAGCTTGTTGCTTTTGTTCCACAGTTTATTAGTTGATTACTAGCTTCAGTCGCTGCTTAGAAGATTTAGTTCAAAGTTGATTGATACTTAGCGTTTCAATCAGTTTTGATTAACAGACCTAGCATCTGTGTTTGTAGTTGATTAATGTAAGGAATTGGTAATTAGTCTCTATTGTTGTCAGGGGGCATTCGCCACATATAAGCAACCATAGTTGTGGATAGCGGCAGCTTTTCGCGACAGCCTCACCTTCCTAGACTCACCGAACGAAGACTCAGCGGACAAAGACAGAGGAGTCTACCTGCAGGAGTCCAGCTAGGGTATCATAGCTAAGTATCATAGTTTTGTATCTCCCTGTTCTACTTCCTCTGCATCTAACACTACATGCTTCCTCCCTATCCCAGTCCATGTCTCCTCTTCTACATTGCCTAGAAGGAGAGATTCTACCCACACCCATAATCTGTCCAACCTCATCCACCCTCCTAGATCTCCCGGTGTTGACGTGGTGGTAGCAGGCGGACTATGGAACTGCCAGTCCGCTGTCCGGAAGGCCGATTTCATCTCGGCCCAGGCCTCCTTACTCTCCCTGCAGTTCCTGGCGCTCACGGAGACGTGGATCACTCACTCACAGAACACGGCCACCCCTGCTGCTCTCTCCGCTGCCTACACCTTCTCCCACACTCCACGACCCTCAGGTAGAGGTGGAGGGACAGGTATACTGATCTCCCCCCTGTGGAGATTTGGTATTGTTCCTCTTCCTCACTTCTCACCTTCCTCCTTCGAATTTCATGCTGTCACTGTCACTGTTCCATGTAAACTGCACATCATTGTTCTTCAATCCGCCCTTCAGGTCCACTGGGGAGTTTCCTAGACGAGATGGATGCCCTACTCAGTGCCTTCCCTGAGGATGGCACTCCTATCTTACTCCTCGGGGACTTCAACCTGCCGCTGGAGACCTCTCAGGCCTCTGCATTCCTCCCCCTGCTTCAGTCCTTTGACTTCACCATGGCTGAATCCCCATCCACCCACAAGGTCGGTAACCAACTGGACCTGGTCTTCACCAGGAACTGCGCCTCACCCAACATTACGGTATCGCCTCTACATGTGTCTGACCATTGCTTTCTGTCTTTCTCCCTCCCCCTCCCCTCTGTGCCTAAACCATCCTCACCTGTTCCTACTGTCCCTGTCTGTCGCAACCTTCGCTCTCTCTCCCCCGCTGCCCTGATCCTCGCGCTTTGCACACACTCAATTGTATTGCAATTGTTTTGTAATTTGCACATTCATATCCAACTTGCACTATTCTGTACTGTATTTTTCCCAGTTAAATTTGTATTTTGCACAGTCTACTTATAATTGGTACTCACTTGCCCAGTTTAAATCTGTTTTGCATAGGTACATTTTTGCACTGTTTTTTAGCTTTAATTTTTTATTTATGTTTAATGTATACTTATAGTTTAAATTCTGTTTTTAGCAATTTTATTTATGTTCTACTTATAGTTTAAATATATATAGTCTCTTACTGCTGTTTGCTGTCGGGCGTTTTCTGACACAAGAATTTCATTCACCGTGTTATACTTGTATAATCTGTGATTGACAATAAAAAACTACTTGACTACTACTTGACTTGACTGTCAGCTACTGTCCTATCTTCCCTTCCCCCTACTGATGCCTTCTCTCAGCTACCTGCTGAGGTAGCATCATCCACCCTACTTTCCTCTCTCTCCTCCTCCTTTGACTTACTCTGTCCTCTATCCACTAAACCTGCCCGTCTCCGACCCCCCGCCCCCTGGCTAACCGATTCCATTCGGACTAACCGACTGAAGCTGCGAGCGGCAGAAAGGAAATGGAGAAAATCCAAATCCCCTGTAGCTCTGTCTGATTTCCACACACTCCTGGATTCCTTCTCTGCTAACCTCTGCTCTGCTAAGTCTGCATTTTTCCTTTCTAAGATTCAATCTTCTGTTTCCAACCCACGTAAACCCACGTTTTCCTCTCTCCTCACCCCTCCTCCTCCCCCACCCCTGTCCTCTCTAACCGCCGATGACTCCTCATCCTTCTTTCATGAGAAGGTTGATGTCATTCGCAGCTCCTTCCCCCCAACCTCTCCCTCTCCCATCTCGCTACCTAAACCTCCCACCCCTCTGTCCTCCTTCTCACCCCTCCCTGACTCAGACATCCTTCAACTTGTTCCCTCCCACCGTCCCACCACCTGCCCTCTTCATCCCATTCCTTCCCCCCTCTTCCAGTCCATTGCTATGGACATCGTCCCCTTTGTCTCCAATGTCATTAACTCCTCTCTTTCCTCTGGCTCTGTCCCCTCCTCCCTCAAATGTGCTCATGTTGTCCCCCTGCTCAAAAAACCCTCTCTGAATCCTGCTGTCATCTCTAACTACCGACCTGTCTCTCTCCTCCCATTCCTTTCCAAAACGTTAGAGTGGTCTGTCTATAATCAACTGTCTGCTCATCTCTTACAGAACGACCTGCTTGATCCCAACCAATCTGGGTTCAGAGCAGGCCACTCCACAGAGACTGCTCTCCTTGCGGTCACTGAGGCTCTTCACGGGGCTAAGTCCCGATCCCTTAGCTCCGTCCTCCTCCTCCTCGACTTGTCTGTGGCATTCGACACCGTGGACCACCGGATCCTGCTCTCATCTCTCGTCGAGATGGGAATCTCTGGATCTGCGTTGACATGGTTTGAGTCCTACCTGGCTGACCGGTCCTACCAAGTGGCCTGGAGAGGATCCCTCTCCTCTCCCCACACCCTCTCTACCGGAGTCCCGCAGGGCTCGGTGCTAGGCCCCGTCCTATTTTCTCTGTACACCAAGTCACTTGGCTCTGTTATTTCTGCTCATGGTTTTTCCTATCACTGTTATGCTGATGACACTCAACTGTTTCTCTCCTTCCCTCCATCTGATACCCAGGTCCCGGCACGGATCTCTGCATGCCTGGCTGACATCTCCGCATGGATGTCCACCCACCACCTGAAGCTGAACCTGGGAAGACAGAGCTGCTCTTCCTCCCAGCGAAGGGCTCCCCGATGATTGATGCGTCAATCACCGTGGAAGGCTCCATAGTGTCTCCGTCCCAGTCTGCCAGGAGTCTTGGGGTAACCCTGGACAACCAGCTGTGCTTCTCGAGCCATATTGCAGCAATCACTCGGACCTGCCGTTTCTCCCTCCACAACATCCGGAGGATCCGACCGTTCCTCACCCAAGAGGCCACTCAACTCCTGGTCCAGGCCCTGGTGATCTCACGTCTGGACTACTGCAATTCCTTGCTGGCAGACCTTCCGGCCTGTGCCATCAAGCCACTGCAACTAGTCCAGAACGCTGCTGCTCGCCTGGTGTTCAACCAGCCGAAGTTCACCCACGTCACCCCTCTACTCTCCTCTCTGCACTGGCTCCCCATCGCAGCACGCATCAGATTCAAGTCACTGGTGCTTGCTTTTCAAGCAGCCAGAGGTACTGCTCCCCCATACCTCCAGTCACTCATCACTCCCTACACCCTGCCCAGACCCCTCCGCTCCACCTCCGCTGGCAAACTGACTGCCCCATCCCTCCGGGCGCCTGGCAGCCGTCCCTCGTTGGTGGAACGACCTCCTGCAATCGGTCAGGACTGCGGAATCACTTCCAATCTTCCGCAAGAGACTCAAAACCCACCTCTTCAGACTCCACTACCCCTGAACTCTGTCCATCTAGCTAAATTGTCTTCACCACTGTTTACTTGTTCAACACTATACTCTCAAAAAAAAAAAAATTATAATAATAATTCACTAACCTTTTCCTTCCCGGTGTTACAGGTATGGTACGCAGATGCCTGCAATGATGTCTATTGCTGTATTCCTGCACTGATCTTGTGCGCTAACTATGATTGTTCCTACCATGTATTGATGCACATCTTGTAAGTCGCTCTGGATAAGAGCGTCTGCTAAATGCTTAAAATGTAAATGTAGTATTAGATCATGATCATTAGAGATGATTTTTCAGGACATTTCGGATTTGGTCTAGTGGGGCCATCAACAATCTGAAAAAGATTTAGCGAGTCACAATAAGCTTTAAGATCATCAGATACTGGTTGTAGCCAGTTCCAATTTAGATCACCAATAATAACAATTTCATTAAAATTCAGTCCCGTTATAAGCTGCATTATAGCAGGTAAAGCACCATTAACAGCTGAAGGTGGCCTATAGCAACCAACGACAGTAATGTGGAGAGTTTTAGAGACCTCAAGATCAAGAGCTAGAAATTTGAATTGCTTGCTCACTGATGTAGAGAGAAGCACATTCACAAGGAACTTACTTTTGACATAGATTGCCACACTCCCACACCTTTTAGGTCAGTCAGTCCTTTATATATTATAGCCATCAATGCTAACATCCTTATTCATATTTGATTTGCTTAGCCAAGTTTCAGATAAAACAATGACATCTGCATCAGTTGAATGTGCCCAAATATGGATCATATCCATTTTCGCAATCAAACTGTGCACATTCAAGTGGATAAAACCAAGACCAGACCTTGATTTAAAATCGGCAGGAGTGTTGAAACTAATAGCAGGAGCAGGGCCTGGGTTGGGCTGCACATTCCCCAAAACAATGAAACACCTCTGCTTATGTAGATTAATGGGGGATTCTTTCTTAGTATTAGTTTCTAATGCAAAGTCACAAAGACAGTCCACTGAAGTGATAAAATTGTCTTGTAGAACCATGACACACATCAGATTGGCCAAGTCCATAGAGTCAGGGGAGAAGAACAGAGTCAGGGGTAATGATTTTACATCGTGCGGACAGCCAGATGCGCACGTTCCACGGTGCAATGCAACCGGATTTGTGAGTAGGCCTGCGCCTACTACACGGGAGTTATCGGTCCCGTGGAGGCTTCCACCAATGCCACACAAAGTTAATAAGGACAGAACAGCCAGGAGCAGCGACATTGTAGCCTAAGTTTCAGTCCTCACGTAGGCTATCAGAAAGAATTCCGGGGGAATCCCTTGCGTGACGTCACACGTTTCAATCCTGCGTCTCAGGGAAATCCAGGGGAATCCATTTTGTGACTTCACACATAAACAGGAAATCAAGCCCAGCAGAGTGACGCTGTGGATAAATGAAATTTAAAATCAGGGCCAGCCGGGATCTAAAGCGTTAAGAAAACAGGAGGCTATTTGAGCCAGGAATTTGCACTTCCCTTAATAAAGTGAAGTTTAGGGCCCATCTAAATCAGCGGCGAATCAGCACCCCGGCTATGCTAGGAACAGGTAGCCCACCAAACAGACTTTGAACAGTGAAGCAATGCTGCGAATTAACGAATTAAAAATCAAGACCAGCGCAGGTCTTTAAAAGAACAGTAAGAAAACCCCAGTAACTTCCGAGAATGAATGAAAAGCACTTCCGTTTATCATGCAAAGTATGAGTTATCAGAGACAACGGGTATCACTCAATCACACTAGAACAATCACTCAGACGTATAGACAGGTAGAGATGTGCTGCCATCTTGGAAAAAAACGATGACGGTTTATTAATGTTGGACAAAAAATTAGCAATGTATTAGTTGTATTAATTTTCACACTTTTTTGACACAACAACAACACCCTGGACCCCCTACCTCCCCTAACCTGCAGCATCTCCCCAAAACCCCCTCAGCACCACTCTATCCAAGTAACAGCCCCCAACATCAACCCAACCCACCTCACAGCAGACCCCCCACTACTCAAACAAAAACAGACAAATTCAAATTAAATTCAAAGGATTAAATTAAGCAACACCAAGTGACAAGCCAAAAAGGCAAAGAGCGGAGAGTGGAGTGGGCGCAATAGGGCATTTCATTGTTTGCTAAACTCTTGGACCAGGTCAATCAGGATTTAACAAGATGGCTGAGCTTCCCTCCATCTCTGGTCGTGCGCATGAACTCATTTATCTTCCTAATTAGTTTGTTACTATTTTAAAAGGCAATCCTTTATACTGAACATACAGATGTTGCCAAAAACTGGTTGTTTTTTGCTTACCGTGTATTGGCTTGGCATAGAAAGGCATGAACAGTGATGGGTGGAAACAAGCTACATGCTTGTACTATTGCAGAGGCACATCAGTGCAGTACACCTCCATAAGCTCCATAAGGTCATTCATACAGAGAGTTTGAGCAGATTGTTTGTTGCTGTTTCTGTCATTGATATTATTGGGATTGTGTTTTGTATTGTTGATTGGGGTTCTGCGTTTGTCATCGGAAAGGGTAAAAGGATTTGTTCTTAAGGTAAACTGTTGTCGCCATTAGGGGACAGAGAGGCAATTTCCCATTTTTTCCCCATCTAGCTTCGGAAAGCTTGTTAAAAAGTTATCGATTTGGCATTACACCCAGCTGACGTGAGGTTTTTAGTGTTTTTTTGCCTTCTCAGGAGCAAATCCAAGAACAGGGGAATATTCTGTAGTTAACTAGCTTTTCTATGTTTAAATTTAATTGTTTAAACTTCAAGCATTGAGATATAGCCATTTCGGTTGGCTGCCACTAGTTCCTTGCTACAGGCAACAGGATCAAAAGTTTTCTTGTTAGCTTTAAGACGGGTGTTGCTGCCATTTAGTAATTTCTGCACCTACCTCGGTGCTTATAGTATTTTTATCGATTTGGTGTCTCTGTTTTGGCAGTAATTCGTCCAGTGCAGGGAGAGCAATAAACAAATACTTAGGGGTTAAAATGTGGCCATCGGCAGTGCAGTGCGAGTGTTGCAGGATGATTGCGTTTCTGGACGGACATTTCCAGGAGGGTTTCGTCTGCGACCATTGCCAGCTTGTGAAGCATCTCGAGAGCAAGATTCTTGATCTCGAAGCCCAACTTGCTGGTCTCGACTGCCCTGCAGAATTTGTAGAGTTCCAGGATCTAATAAGTACGCCCTTTAGAGAGGTAGCATGCATGCCAAAGCTGGGTAGGGGGAGACTGTACAGCAAGTAGGGAGAGAGAGTTGGGTGACGGTAGGGTGCCAGCATAGAAAATGGCACACACATGCAGGGGCGGCATCTCCAGAGCTTGTGGTGTCCAACCGACTCCAGCCCATGCAGGAAGAGAATCTGGCCCAGCCCTCTGTGAGTGGGAGGACTGATAAGCCCCAGGGCACCCTGGCAACCATGCCTCCCAGGAAAAGGGAGTTAATTGTAGTGGGGGATTCAATCATTAGAGGTATAGACAGTATAGTCTGTTCATGGGAAAAGGAGTCTCGCATGGCATGTTGCGTGCCTGGTGCTCAGGTCGGAGACCTCCTGGAACATGCGGACAAGCTCCTGGCCAAAGCAGGGGTGGATCCAGTGGTCATGGTCCATGTTGCAACCAATGACATGGGTAAGGGTAGGTTTGAGGTTCTTCAGGACAAATTTATAGAATTAGGATCAAAGTTAAGGAGCAGGTGGTCTTCTCTGGAATTCTGCCAGTACCAAGTGCTTGTAAAGGCAAGCAGAATTTTACATGGGGATTTAACACGTGGCTACAAACCAGGTGCAGGAAAGAGGGGTACAGGTTTATTCGGCACTGGAACTCCTTTTGGAACAGGGGTGATCTGTACAAGTGGGTGGGGTACATTTGGACCGGAGGGGTACAGCTGCATTGGGCCAATGTATGCTTAGGGTAGCGGAGGAATATTTAAACTAGGGACTGGGGGGGCAGGGAGGGAAATTAGTAGTAGTATTAAGGATAGGGAGGTACAGACTGCCCAGATGGAAGATACCAGGGCGGAGCATAATAAATCTGAGGATATAATTAATAAAGATTTTTTAGATCATAATGTGAATAGAGGTGGTTCGGCACAATTACACTACCGGTCAAAAGTTTTAGAACACCCCCATTTTAGATAGATAGATCCTTTATTTGTCATTGTAACACATACAACGAAATTGAAATTTTTTCCAGAAATGTAAGCAGTTCAAGTCCAGTGAATAACCTGAAATGGTACAAAGGTAAGCAGTAAACTGCCAGAGGTTTTTAAAAAAGTTTAGGTTACCAAAAACTGAATGTGTGGAGGGGAAGGACAATGTAAGTGTGAGTAAGGCTCTGAAGTTAATGTGTTTAAATGCTAGAAGCATACGAAATACATTTTTATAACTGGAGGCTGTCATATTGAATGGGGGTTATGACATTGTTGGGATTACTGAAACATGGCTTGGTGCAGTGGATGGGGATGAATATAATGTGGAGGGGTACAAGTTGTTTAGGAAGGATAGAACTAATAAAAGAGGAGGGGGAGTGGCCCTTTATGTGAAAGACGATCTTAAAGACATCTGGATTAGATTACTGGGAGATCATGAGAAGGGCCTTAATATAGGAGTATGATATAGACCTCCAGCTTCATACAGTAACATATATACTATGCTATTTGGTAACATAAAACAAACCTGTGCTGAAAGAGAGACGATAATAATGGGCGACTTCAATTACCCCTCTATTAATTGGGAGGTAGTGACAGGTCAGGGTCTTTTTTAGCAAGTTAAGACAGCCTCCTCTAACTCTAGAATTTTTAATTTCATACGAGCTGACTTTAGTAAAATGAGAGAGAATTTAAGTAATATAGATTGGGTAAAACTTCTAGATTGCAGAACTGTGAATGAAAAAAGGACTAAATTGAAAAGGGTTATTGTAGATAACAGTGTAATACATTGGAGTACAGTGTAAATCCATCCCAAAAGTAAGGAAAAATAGGATGAAAAAACTGTTTCCGCAGTGGATGCCTAAATCTTTATGGGAGATTTTGAGGCCAAAGAAGCGACTGTACAGAGTATATAAAAAGGAAAACAGAGTATATGGGCTAATATACTCTGTTATATACTGTATATACTGAGTAATACAGTATGTGGGCTAAGGCTAAAAAGGAAATAAGATCAGCTAAAAGGCAGTTTGAAATTAAAATTTCCCAAGATGCAAAAAGTCATCCTAAGAAGTTTTTTCAATATTGTAGTAGAAAAAGGAAAGTTAATGATGAGTGCATTAAGAATAAGGAAGGAACTTTGGTTTGTAATAATAAGGATATTGCTAACACACTAAACAGTTACTTTGTTGAGAGCTTTACTAGAGAAGAGGTTATAAATATGCCTAAATGTATAGCCAAGGTACAGAATATTTTGGAGGACTTTGAGATAAGGGATGTAGAAGAACTACAAAAACTACAAAAACTTAAGACAAATAAGGCAGCAGGTCCTGATGGCATATATCCCAGAATACTCAAAGAACTTGGGGAAATTATGAACCATTGACAGATATCTTTATGCAATCCATAATCACTAGAGAAATACCAGATGACTGGAAGCAGGGTAGTATAATTCCAATATATAAGAAGGGGGACCGTACTGATCCAGGGAACTATAGGCCTGTCAGTGCAACTTGCATCGCGTGTAAGATGCTGGAATGTATTATTAGGGATAAGTAGGAATCATTCTTGAAAAATAATAGTATTTTAAGGGAGAGCCAACATGGTTTTCTCAAAGGGGGGTCATGCCTAACAAACCTCCTGGACTTTTTTGAAGAGGCTACAAAGTGTGTTGACCTGAACCAGGCTTATGATATTATATATTTGGACTTTCAGAAAGCATTTGAGAAGGTACCACATGAGAGGCTCATTGCTAAAATGAATTGCAGGAGTTGTTTCAGAGTTGGTTCATAATTGGCTGCAAGGGCGAATACAAAGAGTTACAGTAGGTGGGGCCATATCTGACCCCATGCTGTGCGCAGTGGTGTGCAGGGATCGGTGCTGGGACCTCTGCTCTTCCTTATTTACATAAATGATCTTGATATGGATAGTTACATTTGCAGATGATACCAAACTTGGGGGTTTGGCAAACAGTTTGGAATCGACTAAAGTAATCCAAGATGATTTATACAAAATCCAAGAATGGGCAGATACGTGGCAGATGACATTCAATATTGCTAAATGTAAAGTTATGAATGTGGGATATAAAAACATTAGACAGGAGTATTTTATGGGAGGAGAAAAGTTAGTAGGTGTTCAATTTGAAAAAGACTTGCAGTTGATCAAAGTCTATCTGCATCAGAGCAATGTGCTACAGCAGTGAAAAAAGCCAACAGGATGCTGAGATACATACCAAAAAGTATTGAGTATAAATTAAAGGAGGTTATATTAATGTGATATAATGCCTTTGTCAGACCTCACTTAGAATACTGTGTGCAGTTCTGGGTACCACTACAAGAAAGATGCTCTTGAAAAAGTTCAAAGAAGGGCAACTAAACTTATACCTGGTATGAAAGGTAAAAGTTATGAGGATAGACTTAAGGCACTCAATCTATTTAAGTTTAGCAAACAGACTTAGGGGGGATTTGATTGAGGTTTTTAAATTCCTAAAAGGGATTAACAAAGTGAAATACTAAAGATTTTTAAGATAAGTGGGGTCAGCAGAACAAGAGGCCACCGGTGGAAATTAGTTAAAGGCAAATTCAACACAGATATTAGGAAGTTTTTCTTTACACAGAGAGTTGACAATGCCTGGAACAGCTTGCCAGGTCGGGTAGTAGAGGCAGAAACATTTGGGCTATTCAAGTCCAGGCTAGATGCAGTACTAGATTAATAATAATAATACATTTTATTTATGGGCGCCTTTCAAGGCTCTCAAGGACACCTTACAAAACATAGTAAAAACAACATGTCAAAACATTATAAAATTAACAAGGCAAAATCAGAGTAAGAGATAAACAACAATATATAACAGGTCAAACCAAATATGCCAAAGTGAAGAGGTGTGTTTTGAGACTGGATTTGAAAGTGGAGAGAGTGTCAATATTTCGAATGTTAGGTGGCAGAGAGTTCCAGAGGCAGGGTGCAGAACGGCTGAAGGCTCTAGATCCCATAGTGGTCAAGCGGGCAGAAGGTGTGACAAGTTGTCTGGCAGAGGAAGATCTGAGGCTACGGGAGGGAGTGTATGTAAGAAGGAGTTCAGAGAGATATGAAGGTGCTAGGTTATGGAGAGCTTTAAAGGTAAGAAGGAGAATTTTAAAATGAATACGGAATTGAATGGCGAGCCAATGAAGCTGTTGGAGAATTGGAGTGATATGGTCAGTGGAAGGAGTTCTGGTAATGATACGTGCAGCTGAGTTCTGGACCAGTTGGAGTTTATGGAGACATTTGTGTGGAAGGCCAAAGAGGATGGTGTTGCAGTAGTCTATACGGGATGTGACCAGGGCGTGGACAAGAATGGCGGTGCTGGTAGGTGTAAGTGATGGACGGAGACGATGTATGTTGCGTAGGTGAAAGTATGCAGACCGAGTGACATTGTTGATGTGTGATTCAAAAGATAATGTGCTGTCCAGGATGACACCCAGACTTTTAACCTGAGGGGAAGGGGAAATTGTGGAATTGTCTATGGTAAGGGAGAAGCTGTGAGGTTTAGCCAAGGTGGATTTAGTGCCAATGAGGAGAACCTCTGTTTTATCACTGTTAAGTTTTAGGAAGTTGATTGAGAACCAGGATTCGATTTCAAGCAAACAGTAGGAGAGGGAAGTGGGTGGGAGGGCAGAATTTGGCTTCGTGGATAGGTAGAGCTGGGTGTCATCCACACAGCAGTGAAATTGAAGTCCAAACTTCCTGAAAATATTGCCAAGGGGTAGGAGGTAGATTATGAATAGGAGGGGGCCCAAAACAGATCCCTGTGGAACACCGGTGGTGACTGGATTGGGCTGTGATCTTAGATTTTTGAGCTGGACAAACTCAGAGAGGCCAGAGAGGTATGATGTAAACCAGTCATGGGGGGTGCCAGTGATTCCAATGGAGGCTAATCTATCTAGGAGGATGTTATGTGAGATGGTATCAAAGGCTGCAGACAGATCGAGAAGCACAAGTATAGTTAAGAGCCCAGAATCAGCTGCCATTAATAGGTCATTTGTGATTTTCACCATAGCTGTCTCAGTACTGTGAAAAGAGCGAAAACCAGACTGGAATTGCTCAAACAGGTTGTTGTTGGTCAAGTGGGCGTGTACCTGGGCTGCAACTGCTTTTTCAAGTATCTTGGAGAGAAATGGTACATTTGAAATAGGACGAAAATTAGATTAGGACATGACGAGCCTAGATGGGTTGAATACATTTTATACAATTTAAATGTCTTGTCTTTTTCAATAATGGCCACAGAAATTAATACAATAAACTGGAGAGGCAACCTTTCATAGCTGGAAATAATCGCTTAGTGAGTATATTGCAGAGACACTTAAGACAGAGAACTTAAAACTACTTTGACGAAAACTGAAGCAAGTGATTAGACTGAGCATCAGTTTGCAAATCATTTGAGAGGAGCTAATTCCCAGAAGCAAAAACCTTTATATACAGTAGGTATTGCTGTGTAAAGTAACTGACAACATTCTCTTGTACCAAACATATATTTGGTCCTAGTATTATCTACTTTTTAATGCATGCATCTATAGCACATGTTTTGTTACGGATAACTCCAGAAGTATTCTGGCGTAAGCACTTTGGCGTAACTGGCGTAACTGCTCCCTACTACCTCCAGACACTCCTCACACCCTACACTCCAGCCAGACTCCACTAAGCCGGTGCGGGCAAACTGACAGTTCCATCCCTCCGGGCCCCAGGCAGCTGTTCCTCATGGCCTTGCCTCTTCTCTGTCCTGGTGGTGGAATGATCTCCTGCACTCCGTCAGAAGCGCGGAAACCCACCTCTTCAGACTCCACTACCACTGATTCTGTACATTAATTGTCATCACCACTGTTTACATGTTTAATGCTGTATGAAAAAAAAAAAAAAATAATAATAATAATAACCTTTTCTCTCCCTGTGCTACAGGTAGGGTATGCAGCTGCCAACAATGTCTATTGCTGTATTACTACACTGATCTCTTGTGCTAACCACGATTAATCTTACCATGTATAAATTCACTTTTTGGAAGTCGCTCTGGATAAGAGCATCTGGTAAATGCCTAAAATGTAAATGTAAGTAACATAAATGTTCATGTTTTACTAAATGATAGATGGGCAGTCAACAGTTAAATACAATGACTCTAGCTGTATCAGAGACTGCACTTCCCATAAACCAAATATGTCAAATATGTCTGTCTTTTTGCTAGATAGGCTGGTGCCTACCTTGAATATGACAGGAGATGGACAAACCAATATGATGATTTATTATGTAATATATTATGCCATAGGATAGGCGTAACGAGGAGGGGGGGATGGGGGAACATGTCCCCCCCAATATTTTTAAAAGTAATATCTTTCCCCCAAAAATATTTATTTATGTGGTTATGTCCTTGTGCCATAGCTACCTATGAGGCAACATTTTTTCATGTCCTCTGAATTTCTTTATGGTTTCTTCTTTTTTTTGCTTGATGTGTTAAAAGAGAATGGAGGCTTCCCGGATGGTGTAGCAGTAAGAACGTTCAACACTGCCCACTGCAACTGGGGTTCAATTCCATCTAGGTCATGCCAGTTTGGCTCTGGCCGGGAGTGCCACCACAGGGTGGCAACTGGCTGTCCGCCCCAGAGAGTGGGGACGGAAGCCGTTATGAGCTCGCTGCACCTGTGATTATGGTGACCATGGTGGGTGCTGGCTCGGAGGAGGCGGTAGAGGACTACGACAGCAACCTCTCATACAAGGGTGTGGATAATTGACATGAAAAAGAGAGGGTATAATTGGCAACTAAAAATAGAATTTAAATAGAAAAAATAAATAATTGTTTTTTAAAAGGCATTACAAAGATTTTATCCACCTTTTCCCCTCTTATTACTGACATTATATCATACACAATGCACATTAGGACCCAGCAGCACTTCGGGCTCTCTATAGGAGTTGTGATTGCAGAGGGAGTGGGTCCTGGCCTCAGCACAAACAGTCAAACCTAGCTTGCCTCTAAAAACTCAGAATACAGTAGTAACCCTTTTGAAAAAGGGGAAAAAGTGAGAACCCTTTTACAATTATCATTAATATAGAGTATTATCTGAATTATTATTAGCAGCTAATAGTCTAATATGAGCCCTACCCTTATGGGATTCCGCTCCAGATTACTAGCGAACAATACCTATCATTAGTTGTCATTGTTAGTTTTGCTGTTGAGCTAGTCAGCAAGCCAGCTAATGAATTACAATGATAGGTAATAGAAGGATTATACAAAACAGACTATTGATGTTTCTGAAATTGACAGTCAATGAATCGATGAGTTCACAGGTAGTCATTTTTAATTACAACATATGTGTTGATAAATTCCCAGTGTTTGCTAGGATAGTAGCTAGTGGTAGTTGGTAGTAGTAGTACCTGGTTGGATTGATTTTGCATGTAATAGCATTAGCTAGCTAGTTTTTCCCCCAACAAGTTGGCTTGAAAGTTGCTGTTAACTAGCTACAGGATATGACTGTTGACTAATGTATTTCCTGTCACTCAGTAACAGTTCACGTTGAGTAGGCTAGCTCACATTAGCTAGTGTTTATGTCCTACACAGTTCGGAGCCTAAACATGTCAGGTTATTTTATTCCCCAGTATTTACAGAAATGCAGGAAATGCATTCTCAATTCATTTTAACATTTTCTCAAGGTTTGAGGGTGAAAATTGACTAAATTGAAGGGTTGTTTTTAAGGTTTCAGACAATTAATGAAGGCTATGTTATTACCAATATAACATAGCAGTGGCAGTGGCAAGACTTCTGCAAGAAATAGGGAGTTATCACGAGACATGCCACTCCGTACTACCCAGAAGCAAACTACACTGAAAGAACAAATCAGAACTTGAAATTTGTCCTCACCTATGTGGAGGAAGATCATGCATGCTGGCGTCAGCATTTGCACTGTGGTCAGCAATAAAAGACACAAATGGTTACAACCCTGCGGCTCATAGCTTAGGTGGCAAACTGAAATGGCCTATTATCTGAGATGTAGGGATTTATGGTGAGGAAGGGTGTCCTCAGCAGAGGAAGAATGAGCTAAGAATTGAGCTGAAGACATGGAATGAAAATGCCAGGAATAACATACAACAACAATAGAGGTCACTGAAGAAAGAATATGATAAATGCAGAAGAGCAGCAACACTGTTAGCTGGAACCTTAGTCCTGGTACATGCCTATCCTTTGTCATCCAAGTAGAAGAACTTTTCAGCAAAACTGACCAAAACATGGTAGGGCCTGGAGCCAGGTTACACCAGTTAACTGCATCCTAGCAGGCCCTATCGCTTGGACCTGGAAAAAATCTAGAGCATGTGACCATCTGGACTGTCAAGCTGAATTTCAACAGTTACTCTCCAGGTTTCCAGCAGTCACTGTGAGTTCATCATTTAGCAATTAGCACAGGCATGTGACTAATTATACAATTAGGGACTAATTCTGAGGTGCTCAACAGTGCAAAACAATAAAATAATGTTGTTAAGGGCAAGTGTGGAGGAAGTGAAACATGGATGAACAAACATTGAGTTTTATTTCTATCAATGACAGAGTAAAACAATATCCTACTAGTACATTGCATTCATTCATTTATTTTTAAACAAATATTACCAGCATATAAGGCACAAAAACACAAAAATGACAGTCTGAGATGGACACAGGACAGGCGTAAACATCTGTCAAAAAGCATAAGGGGAGGGGCCCCCGGATGGCTCAACCAATAAAAGCACTTGCCCGGAGTACAGGTTGCCCAGTGCCCAGGTCGGGGGCGGCGATTGGCTGTCTGCCCCAGGGTGAGGGGAGAGGGAAGCTGGCACGAGTACAGAAAGCTTCCCTTTCCCTACACAGAAAGATTATCCTCCTTGGTCCACATAATCAGATTCGGCCTGTCTGTGAGGAATCTTACTGGGTTGCCGGATTGGTTCAGGAAGTGAGGCTGTGAAGCCAGGTATCCCAGTTGGCACTGGAGAGATGTCTGGTGGAGGTGTCCATCTCTGTGGGACAGAGAAAGAAAAAAAGAGAAAAGGGAGAGATGCTATTTTGCCGAATAACTCAGTTAAGGTGCTTCTTCCTGAGGCTGTGTTTGTCTCTCCCTTTATGCAGTGTCCCCTGATTACACAGTGGGAAACAGCTGCCCGATTGAGAGATTGGCTGCAGCTGTCTCCCTGGTTCAGCACTGGCCAGCTGCCGCGCTGTGGAATGTTGTCTCCTCCTTCGCCGCTTCTTCAGGGGAGCTGCCCGTGGTTCTAGGGAGCTGCAGATTTCAGAGAGCTGCAGGCTGCTGCCCAGATAATGGAAGAGAGCTCTGTAGGTCTGGCTACCTCACCCTCTGCAGAGGACATGGTGTTAACCATTTCCCCGGTTCCACTGATCCCTGAAGAGAGGGGTTTTCTGGCTGCCACTCCCCTCTCCACCGCGACAGCTGAGTTGGAGAAAAAGGGATCAGAGGAATTCGCTGGAACAGATACTGCATTCTCGGTCATATCTGACTACTCAATAAACTGTACCAAATCCACAGTTATACCACTATGTGGAGATAGCTGGAATGCCGCATCCCAAAAACCACCCCTCCCTTTAGCCACTGGTAACATTAGGTATCTGGGTATTAACATTTCCGCTAAGCTGTCGGAGCTGTTCCACCTCAATTTCAACCCACTCATAAAAACAATCGAAGATGACCTAAACCGCTGAATGAATCTACCTTTGACTCTGACACATGCTCGCACTGCACGCTGAACACTCCGGATAGCTACTTCCATGCCACCTGGCTCTGCCCACCCACTCAACATTTCTGGCAAGCAGTCCTTGACAGAACGTCATTGCTTTTGGGCTGCGGCATTCCACTCTCTCCATCTCTTTGTCTACTGGGAAACCTTTCAACACTCACCCCCCCTATCAAAAACACCAAACCAATACTCATTGTCCTAACTATCGCCAAGAAAACTATCCTCTTGAACTAGAAGAGCAGAAATACATTAAACGTCACACAATGGTTAAACCTTCTCACAAAATACATATCAATCGAAAAAATGACAGCCTCTCTCCAAAACCAAATCATACATTTTGAAGAAACTTGGAACCTATTCATAAGTTCCTTAAATTTGCTTATTAACTATAACCCCACACACAAACAAAATACACACACACATACACACCAAGTCCATATACCAACATTAGAATAGAAACATCCACCATACACTACCATATTTTACACTCCCTAACATTCTAACACCCCCCCCAAAATATAAATCTCCATTTCTTTATTATTATTGCTTCTTCTTTTTTCCTTTTTTTCTTTTTCTTTTAGTTTTCTTTATATTGTACATCTCACTCTGTGCATGTCTGTGTATCTATCTGTAGGTTTGTTAGTCTGGATTTATCTCAGTCTATTTGTTTATCTGTCCATCTGTTCGTCTGTCTAGTTACTTAGATAAGACAACAGTATTGGGGTGGGAGGGGGGTGGTGGTAGGATCAAGAGTGGTGGGGGGAAGGAGAGGGGAAGGGTAGTGTGGGAGGAGGGGAGGACTCCTGGGGGCAGACATCACATTTGTATCTAGAACTGCACATCTGTAACTACACTTAAAATGTATATGCATGTATATATGTATATTTGTGTGTATGTATTGCGGCATCCCGAGGAGCAGGACAAGAAAATGGCGGCCTGTTGTTGGTAATACTGCCTCCTCCGGGTTATTTAACCTGCCTACGCCCTCTGCAAGGACCGTGAGTGTAGGCAAAAGGGGAATATGTCAAGGCATTGTTGGATGCACAGACCGAGCTTGCCCAGAAGGAGGCGGAGCTAAGGAGAGCAGCGGAGGCCCATACATATGAGGCAAAGCAACTCTGGAGCCGAGCGGAGCAGGGGAGTGAGGGAAGGCGGGAGATGGAGACACAGCTGGAAGAGGTGAGGACCCAACTATGAGAACAAACAAGGCAGCTTGAAGAGCTCAAGGGAGTAAAAGAAGATTTTTTGAAGATGAAGAGTCTTAATGTAAAGCAAAAAGAAACGATTCTAGCTTTACAGGAACTTCACCAAACCACCTCTGCAGCACTCCTGATAGAACAAAGGGTAAATGAAGAGCTCCCAGAATGAACTGGAAGAGGTGAGCGAAGAACTTCAGTGTATAAAATGTGTTCCCGTCACAAAAGATTCTAGCACGCAGGTGGAGATCTTGCAGCCAGTGGAGCTGGCAGGAGATGACGACGAGAAGTGGGAGCGATGGTCCTCAGTCCCACTCAGCCGGCCGGACCTTGGAGGTGAACTGGAGCAACAGTAGGCAGAGGATGAACTGTGGTGGTACCACAGTGTTGAGGAGGGTCTCTTGACTATGGGTGAGGAGGCCTGGTTGAACGCCCAACCATCTCCTGATGTGGTGAGACCATCTCTTCCACTAAAATTAAAAATGCAGAGAAGAGAGAGGGAAATCAGAAGTTCTCACCAGCAGAGAAACAAGGAAAAGAACATTAACGGGAAATGGATTGACCATAAAAAATATTTATGGACAAGAAATTCAAATGTGAAAAAGAAATCAAAGGATAAAGCTAACTGCCATTTGAAGAGAATGTTTTCCCCATTGACTGAACCTGACCACCTGGAAGCAAAATGGAAATGGCAGAAAAGGAGAAGGAGAGGATCATGGATGACAAAGCTGCATCAAGTTCACTGGAGAAACCATGGGAAGCTGGTGAAGCCCAAAGCTCGAGGGGTGATTGTCCCATCCGTGGAGCCCAGAGCCAGTACCCACATATGGCCGGTTGGTGGCGGTCAAGGTGAACAACCTGAGTCATTCACTAACGTTTACCAGGTGTTTGTACAGGAGATGAATGGAGATGGAATCCGGACGTTTGATCCTGGCAGGAAACTTCCTGAGGGGACCTGGAGATGGTGGCTCTCCTGGTTGCTGCTGGACATGTGCTGCTCAGCCCTCCCTAAGTCAGAGCTGAGGAGGAGGGTGTGTGGCATCCCAAGGGGCAGGACGAGGAAATGGCAGCCTGCCTCTATAATTCTTGGGAGCCACTGGAGAGGAAAGAACTGCATTTCCCAGCAGCCTGTAGTCCCGCACCTGAACAAGGTCAATAGATTGAGACTACGGACAGGTGAAAGCTATTTGGAGGCCTATTTAAAGGACTCATTCATGTCACAATGGGAAGGATTAGGGTGGTGTGTTGGAGTAGTGGAGAGTGGTGTGGAGAGAGCGTTTTGAGAAGTATTTTGGATTGTTTATCGTGTTTGACCCGGATTGTTTGAGAACCCCCCTTTGTGTACTGGCTACATTACATTACAGGCATTTAGCAGACGCTCTTATCCAGAGCGATTTACACAGTTTACATTTCTTTACATACAATCAATTTATACAGCTGGATATTAACTGAAGCAATTCAGTTAAGTACCTTGAGGTTAAGTACAACCGCAGTGTCCCACCTGGGGATTGAACCTGCAACCTTAACGTTACAAACCCAGTTCCCTAACCATTATACCACACTGCCGACTACTGGACTGGATTGCGGAACGACAATGGATTTTGGACAACGACGACGAGTGAAGATTTGGACTTTGTGTTTTGGATTCCTCGAATACCCTGCCCTTTGTTTTGTGTTTTGTAAAGATTAAGTTAATAAATTATTGTTTTGTTTGTAATACTGCCTCCCCCGGGTTATTTAACCTGCTTACGCCCTCTACAAGGTCTGTGAGTGTCGCCCCACCCCGAGGGACACCACAGTATATATATGTATATGTGTGTATAAAAAATAATAAAGTTGTCCCCCAAAGAGGGGAGGGGTGGTGGTGGGCCAAGAAAGAAAAAAAAAGGAACAGATACTGCCGTCAGTTCCCTTGGACACTACCCCCAACAGCACAGATTCCTACACGAATTATTTGGAACAGTGGCACCTGGTTCAGACAGAAAGGGGGTATCTGAGAAGAGGTCAGAGTATCAGAGATCCTCTGTCAGAGGTTCAAAGCAGTCAAGAAAACCAACACACAACCATTTTACAGGAGCTGAAGAAGTTTCTGATAGGGAACAGCTAAGAGATCATGACAGCAACTTTACCACAACTGGACCATCTGGACTTTTGTAGCAGGGGGCAGAATCTCTGCACACTGTGCAGAATTTATCAGGGAGACTGTTGAGGACAGATGACTGTTCTGAGTTCAAGAACTGCAATGACTACTGGGGGAAGTCATTGCATGCTGTCCAAGGGAGTCCAAGAAATGCTGTGCCAGACAAGGCACTGGAGAAAGAAAAGATTGTCTTCTGGGTTCACAACAGCAGTGACACAGAAATGTTTCCAGGAAAGATGCATCACCTCAGCATCTGGGGACATAACATGGGCTACATGGTTTAATGATGTACTTTTAGTGGACATTTTTATTATAAGTTTGCTGGTATTTGTTTTGTAACCTTCCTCCCCATGTCTTCCTCATTGCTCTTAACATTTTTCCATACTGTGCTAATCTTGAACTTATTGGTCTTTCTTTCCTAATGGTGTGAAGGATGAATCAATGACTCTGGTGGTAATTAATCCCCCACCGAGAGGGAATATTGGGTAGCTCAATGCATTTTATGATCATGTGCAGGAAAACAGGATTTGGCTTGGCCTAACCTAAATCTCCATCTCCATCTTGACACACTGATTGACCTGGGCTTCCCTGGTGTCAACCCTGACAGGTTGTATTACTCCTTGAATGAAACCAGAGCACTAAGGTATGTGACTATGGCACCAGCACACCATGCACACCACATACTATGCATTTTTTTAAACTGCAGTCTGTCATGTTTAATAGGGGTTATAACATTGTTGGGATTACAAAACCATAGCTTGGTGCAGTGGACAGGGATGAATATAAGTGGAAATTGTTCAGGAAGATAGAATAAATAAAAGAGGAGGGTGAGTGGCCCTTTGTGTGAAAGGCAATCTTAATGTGCAGCGAATTCCAGGAATCAACTCACTCATTCCAGAGTTTTTAGATGTGGTTAATGAGGGCTTTTTGGTACAGTCTGTTACTCAGCCTACGGAGAGGGAAATCAATACTGTATCTGGTTTTGTGTAATAATCCTGACATCATTTGCAGCTCAGGGGTAGTAGGACCACTAGGGGCAAGTGATCATAATGCAGTTACTTTTGATATTTTTTGGAAAGTTAAGACAGCCTCCTCTAACTGTAAAATGTTTTACTTCAGACAAGCTGGAGTGAAATATCCAAATATAACAGTTCATAGCATAGTAAGTACTGTATTAGCCATAATGCCTACAATTGGTATCATTTGAAAGGAAACACGTTGTAGTTTATAGGAGTGTATAAATAGCATGGGGAAACAACACATCCCAAAAGACCAAAGAGTTTTCTTGTGTAGAATCTCATGTTTGAAAAGCAATAAATGAGTCACACTTCATGATATACCTGATTTTTGTGCATGCGTTTCAACAATTTAAGACAAATATGGCAGCTGGCCCCGATGGCATATATCCTAGAGTACCAAGGTTGCCAACCCTCCCGATTTCATGTGCCGTATCCTCTGTGCCGTTTTTTAACCCCCTGAGGTCCGTGCTTAGCTCAGAGAAGCTTTGTGATTTTGGTGTGGTCTGATATTTATCTCAATTTCATCAACTTAACACACACTTACTCCAAAGTGTTTGATATTTTTATTTGAAGGACAATCACAGTTACATGTATATGCCATCAATAGTCAGTATCATATGCAGCTTGTAAATAGATCTGCAAACACACAAGTTATAAAGAGTACATATTTTTGCCGTCACAAAAGTTGTGAAAGCACACACTAAACTATAGTGACGAATTGTTTTGCCAATATGCGTTTGTTCATCAAGGTCTTGGTTATGTAAGGATGTCAAAATAATTTAGCACATCTGAGATCTAAATAGCTAAAAACCTGTTTTTATCAGAACTGGTCAAATTTATTTCAGGCTGTGCGAGGGCTATATGCTAATTTCCAGAATATTCATGATCCACACCTGAGGGTTGTCCACACCTGTAAGATCTGTCAGATGGGCCATCTCTCTCTCAAAGGCCATCAGACAAAGACAAAAGCCATCAGAGTAAGCAATAGTCAGTGAGCCATGCAGAAGACAGAAAAAAAATAAGTTTGTGTGATTTATTGAAAACATCACACAAACTATATACAAAAAAATCTAAATTAAAACATGGTGAGACAATCTGTTCTTTCACAGTCTTTGGTGCCACTTCTCAAAACAGTTTCTGGCCAACTGTAGACACAAGGGCACATCACAAACCTTGCACTCCCATGGAGTGCACTGTTGTTTCCCCGACATCTTGCAGAGTACGCATTTCTTGCGACCAACAGAAGCCAGTTTGCCAACATCCAGAGTCTGTTTGGCAGTGAGCACAGGCACATGATCAAAAGTAGCCCGTTTTCTGGGTGAGAGAGAAACCCAGAACGCGGAAATGCATTTAAGATATTTATCTTTAAACGTCTGTAGGAAAACGAAAGCACAATCCGTGTCTGCGAAGTCCAAAACGTATCCAAAAACTTGGATTAAACTAAACACTGGGAATCTAAACAACAATAAGAACACGAACAAACAAGTTCTCGAGGCAAGAAACATTAATCACAATAGGTACTATCAAGCTAAGCCAGATAGTAATGTCCAAGCGCCGAAACAGAGAATGCCAGCTGGTTAAATATCCTCCCATTAAGTATTCACAGCAGTTCACAATGATTCTGATTGTTTCCATATAGCGTCACAAGACGCTATATAGGCTATTTTCACGAGTATTTGAAAACATGGGAAATAAAATAAATATCAGCATACGCAGTCTGTTGCTGGCAGATCGCAACCGTAAACAAAGACAAGATGCTATATAATGTCGGGACATTTTATGTGTTGTTTACAGGTGATTTCACACATGGCCCCACGCCCCTCCCTGAAACAAGCACCTAGTTTTTAAAATCTCATATTATTTGCCAGTGCTCAAATCGGAAAGTCGCAATTCTAAGGTTTCTGTCAATGTTTTTTCTGCGTGTGTATGAAAAGATCTCGCAACATTAGAAATAGTAATATATTTTTATTGCTGCTCGGATCGTCGGTGATCCAGTCGACCTCAGTGGGTTAAAGTGTGTTTTATTTTGTATTATTATTGTATACCTGCTAGCACTGGTGTACTTTAGAGTGTAGAGTGTGTGTAGAATTTAGAGTATAGTTTACTGCATGCAGCACTTGTACACATGTACCTGCTAGCGATGCAGATGACGAACAAGTGTTTCTCTCCTTCTCTCCTTCTGAGACCCAGGTCCCGGCGCGGATCTCTGCATGCCTGGTTGACATCTCTGCCATGATGTCCACCCACCACCTGAAGCTGAACCTGGGGAAGACTGAGCTGCTCTTCCTCCCAGCGAAGGGCTCCTTGATGATTGATGCTTCAATCAGCATGGAAGGCTCCATAGGGTCTCCGTCCCAGTCTCCCAGGAGTCTTGGAGTGACCCTGGACAACCAGCTGTGCTTCTTGGGCCACATCACAGCGATCACCCAGACCTCCCGATTCTCCCTCCATAACATCTGGAGGATCCGACCGTTCCTCACCCAAAAGGCCACACAACTCCTGGTCCAGGCCCTGGTGATTTCACGTCTGGACTACTGCAATTCCTTGCTGGCAGGCCTACTGGCCTGTGCCATCAAGCCACTGCAACTAGTCCAGAATGCTGCCGCTGTCTCATGTTCAATCACCTAAGTTCACCCGTGTCACCCCTCTATTCTCCTCACTGCACTGGCTCCCCATTGCAGCATGCATCAGATTCAAATCACTGGTGCTGGCTTATCAAGCAGCTACAGTAACTGCTCCCCCTTACCTCCAGACATTCATCACTCCCTACACCCCAGCCAGATCCCTCTGCTGACAGTCCCATCCCTTCGGGCGCCCAGCAGCCACTCCTCACAGTCTTGCCTCTTCTTTGTCCTGACCCCTCGGTGGTAGAATGATCTTCAGCAATCGGTCAGGACCGCGGAATCACTTGCGACCTTCCGCGAGACTCAAAACCCACCTTTTCAGACTACACTACCACTGAATTCTATATATCTAGCTAATTGTCATCACCACTGCCTACTTTTTCACCTTTTATACCTTTTGTATATGTATCCTTGCTTACTCCTCAAAAAAAATAACATTTCCTTCCCAGCGTTACAGGTATGTTATGCAGGTGCTAACAACGATGTTGCTGTATTACTCGACTGATCTCTTGTGCTAACTATCATTGTTCTTACCATGTATTAATGCACATCTTGTAAGTCGCTCTGGATAAGAGCATCTGCTAAATGCTTAAAATGTAAAATATAAATGTTGCCAAATTTGCCACAACGTACGAATGCCATTCAATGTGTAGTAGTCTATTATATTAAGTACACGTGCGACTTCATATGTCAACAGTCAAAATGGCAGAGGATAAATAGAGGAAGAAGTGGTTGCAGAAATTTTAATCAGAATACTGTGCTGAGTGGCCATGCATCAGGAAATCACAAAAAGGAATTTATCATGCATTTTGCATGATAGCATAGATATTTCTATTGGTGGTGGTGGTCCGGATGATATTCGGCGGCATATTGGCAGTAAAAAACACATGGAAATCGTGAAGGCTTGTTTGGGCCGCGTTTGGGATGTAACGAGAGCTGAACTGTACTTCACGGGCTTTATTGTGGAACATCATTTACAGATAGCAGTATCAGACCACATGGTTATTCCCCACTCAAATGCATCATGTGAAAGAACTTTCAGCATAGTACAGAAAAACAAAACAGAATTTCGGACTAACTTGAGTGTGAAAACTTTGCAGTCACTGTTGATTGAGAAACTGTCGCAATCAGCTCCTTGCTACCAAAGAGACTATAGTAAGGATTTAGTCAGAAGCGCAAAGCAAGCAACCTACAAAGTTGTAAGCAGTGCAAAACAGGAAGGACAAGCAAATGGAGAAAGGAGAAACACAGTCAACAAGGACTAGTAGCAGTCAGTAAGGTAGAGGTAAAGTATTTTGTAACTAGTTGTCACACGCCACGTGACAAACCCTGGATGGGAACAGAGCAGTCTGGAGACGGAGTGGAGTTTGTCGGTCTACGGATCAGATTTTTATAAATGTTTTCCTGTCTCTCCCCCCAGACATGGGGAAGAGACAGTGGGAGTAGCAGGTTAACATATAACAAATACAAACACAAACACAAACACAAAATCTTCACCCTACTTGCCGCAAAGCTTTCGGGTAAAAACAACGAACTAAAATAACAAACTAAAATAATCATAACTTACAGGACACCGCGCCTCTTCATCTGGAGTTCCCCTGGAACCTCCCAGGCACACACATATCCAGTGACCTTTCAAGTGCTTCCCACCCATGCATACTGAGACACTCAAACTTTGCAGTCTGAGTTCTCCAACCCATGCATACAGAGACCCTCGCCACTCCCCACAGTGAGAGTTTTCTGGCAACCAGCCCCGAGACACGCTCCACTCTTCCAGTGGGCTGTTGCCCAGAAACACTCTCCACTGCCCGAGTGCGAGTTCTCTTTCAATCACACAAATAAAACCGAGGGCAAGGGGTGGACCCTCTTTCAGGGCACCCTCTCGCTCTCTATCACGATCATACCGAGGGAGAGAGGCGGACAATCTTAGTGCGCCCCCTCTCCCTCTTTCCCACACACACAAGAAGCACTCTACTCACTTTCTACTCTGTCACTTTCGACAAACGCACACAAAACTCAACAAACATCAAACATCAAACCATCACACATCAAACATCAAACATTCCACATTCCACATTCCACATTCCACATTCCACATTCCACATTCCACATTCCACAATACAACACAACATGATACCATATGCGTGCACGCACACACTCACTCACAACAATGACAACAGAAGACTCACTCTCATGAAACACACAAAGACAAAAGACTAACTGATTCCCCACTCGCCCCACCTTAAATAGGCTCACTTTCTGCCTGGCTCAGGTGGGACTCATGAGGCAATCACCCATCCATCAATCACTCACTCACATTCTCACACAGACACGCAATCAGCCAATTGACTTCCATATCAATTGACTGATTGACACCAATTAAATAATAATTAAATCAACTATGGCCTTTGGAGCAACCTTCCGGGAGACAGTTCACTCTCACATCCTGTGAGAGTGTCAAACCTGCCCCCGGAAAGCCTACCTGCTCCAATGGCCTCCACAACATATACAACACAGGCAACCATGCCACTCCCACGTGGCCAAGACCGACGCCCTCCACACTAGTGTTATTTTGTTATTGCTAAAGAATAGTGCATGAAATTGAAATTGCCTTTAAATTCTCCAGTTTTGCTTTTAAACTTTTAAGAGAATATAGAACCATAGAAGCACTTTTTGATCTTATGTAAAATACTGGGATGTATTATTAGGGGCAAGTTGGAATCATTCTGTCAGAACTTCACGGTATACAAGCGGCTATGTCTACCATGAAAAAGCAGCTTATGAAGCTGGATCTTTTAGAGAAGTTGTCTAGCGACGTAGAGGAGTTGAAGCGATCAGTGGAGTTCAATAACTCTCTGATTGAAGTCCTAAAGAAGGACAATGCTTCTCTCCGGTCAGATGTTATCAGGCTAAAACGAGTGACAGATGAACTACAAGAAGACAACTACAGAATGGCCAACGATCTGCTGGATTTACAGAACAGAAGCATGAGAGACAATATCATTATTCATGGGCTACCCGAGGCAAATGAGGAAGCCAGGGGAGGGAAAGAAGCCTACCTGAAGTCGGAGCAGATTGTGCGGTCTTTCTTGTGGGAAAGTCTCAAGATGACGAAACCCGAGGTGGATGCGATACAATTCTGCAGAGTGCACCGACTAGGGTATTCCAAGCCTGGTGTTACAAAGTCTCGTCCTATAGTGGCGAAGGTAACGACATCTTCAATGAAGCATGCCATCATGGAGAGAGGTAAAGAGTTGAAAGGCTGCGATGCCTCGATCACAGACCAGTATCCACCAGAGATCATGAGGAGACGGTGTCTACTCCAGCCGATCATGAAGGAGGCCAGGAACAACGGCAGAAAGACCCGTCTGTACAGTGATAAACTGTTCATTGAGGGGCAGTTATATCGTAACGCTAAGATTACATACTGGTTGACCGGCGGCGATGATAAAATCCAAGCCGGGGGGTCTGGTTCTTCATGCTAGCTGGCTAACCCGCTTCTTACGTGGGGTCTTGTAAACAATGGCGCACAGCTGTGACGTCACTCAGGCGAAACACACTACGGTTACCACGGTAACCAAGAAAACGTTACCCAAAGGGCTGGTTCTTGCACACATAAACATATGTAGCCTAAGGAATAAGGTGCAAGAGCTTCATTTATTTTTGCAGGTTAATAGGGTGGATATTCTGGCTGTGTCTGAGACTCATCTTGATTGCACATTTGACGACTCAGAGGTGTCAATTGAAGGCTTTTCCATCTACAGAAAGGACAGAAATGGTTTTGGTGGAGGGGTTGCAATATTCACACGTGAACACTTCCCCGTGAAACAACGGCATGATCTCATGGTAGATGGTATTGAGGCAATTTGGCTCCAGGTGCAGCTTCCACATCTAAAACCCATACTGGTTGGCTGTTGCTATAGAGCCCCTAACTCTAACATACAGTACCTAAATGATTTGTGTACGATGATGGATACAACTACTGAAGAGAACAGAGAACTGTACCTGCTAGGTGATTTAAATATTGATTGGTTGTCTGATACTTGCAGTCTGAAAAACATGCTATTGACATCTAGCAGTACATGTGGTCTATCTCAATTAATGTGTCAACCCACAAGAATATCTGTCAATCAAACTGGGGTTAAATCTTCAAAATGTATTGACCATATTTACACTAATAATTCGGATTTATGTTCTACACCTGTGTCTGTACCATTGGGTTTCAGCGATCATAATTTTATCGCTGTCACAAGGAGAACGAAACCGCCCAAGGCTAGTGCAAAAATTGTCCAAACAAGATCTTATAAGAAATTTACCAAAGAGTCTTTTCTAAGGGAAATTGACAACATTCAGTGGTCTGATGTATGTAATGTCGATGATGCTGAGCTTGCTTTGAAAATATTTATGAATTACTTTATGAATGTTGTTAATAGACATGCCCCTCTAAAGAAATACACAGTTAAAGCCAAAAGTGCTCCATGGTTGGATGTCACCTTAAAAAATCGAATGGTGCTTAGAGATGAGGCCAAGAAGACTGCTGTGCTATCTGGTTCGCATGATGACATGGAAAACTATCGCAAACTAAGAAATGAGGTTACCAAAACAAACAGGGCAAATAAGAAATCACACTATAGGCAGAAAATGTCAGAGTGTGGCAATGACGGTAAAAAACTATGGAAAGTTTTTAATCAAATCATGGGTAGAAGAAGGACAGTTCACACTTCTTTCATTGAGGTGGATGGTGTCTATCTGACTAAACCTCATAGCATTTCAAATTACTTTAATACCTTTTTTGTAGATAAGGTTTCCATGCTCAGACGTAACATGGACACAGCAGTCACTTCCAAGTCGGTGGAGCTTATAAAGAGTAACATTATGAAGGATAAAAACTGTGATTTTGATTTTCATCAGGTCCATGTGGAGTCAGTTGAAATATTGTTGAGTGCCTTGCCAGTGGATAAGTCTGCTGGTACTGACCATCTTGATGGCAAATTGCTGAAAATAGCTGCAGCTTACATTTCCAAACCAGTTTGTCATATTTTTAATAGAAGCTTAATCAGTGGTGTCTGGCCCAAAAACTGGAAGGAAGGAAAGATATTACCATTACCCAAAGGCAAATCTAAGATATTTAAAGGTCCCAATTGTAGGCCCATCAGCATCCTGCCTGTGCTGAGTAAATTACTAGAAAACATTGTGTCTGAGCAAATTCAGGAATACTTTAACATCAACGGCTTAACAACCATGTTCCAGCACGCTTATAGGGCCAGTCACTCAACAAGCACTGCAATGCTGCAGATGACCGACAGCTGGCTTGCGGCAATTGATAGCTCAATGCTTGTGGGCACTGTAATGCTTGATTTCAGCGCTGCTTTTGATGTAATCGATCACGACCTTTTGATTGAGAAGCTAGCTTGTTATGGTTTGAAGCATTCGGCGATCACCTGGCTAAGGAGCTACCTGTCATCTAGGTCACAGAGAGTATATTTTAATGGTACACTCTCAGATAGCAAGCAACTAGACTGCGGGGTCCCACAGGGGAGTTGCCTTGGTCCGCTCCTCTATTCTATATTCACTAATGATCTGCCATATGCCATAGAGCAGGCGAGTCTGACTATGTACGCTGACGACTCCACCATTTACTATGCTGCACCTACATGCTCAGAACTAAATCAGGTCCTGTCCAGTGAGCTTAACATTATACACAACTGGATTATAGCCAACAAACTTGTGCTCAACACATCAAAGACAGTTTGTATGATATTCGGTTCCAACCACAAACTAGCACAAGATCCCAAACTGAATCTTCTGATAGAGAGTCAACCCATACTACAAGTAAAGAAAACAAAGCTTTTGGGACTCTGTCTAGACAGTGCACTGTCCTGGTCTGACCACACAACAAAAATAGTTTCAAGGATGGGTGGAGCTTTGGCTGCTACAAGAAAGTGTGCACCATTCCTTAAACTATCCATGCTAAACCAAATTGTACGTTCTCTGGTTCTATGTCATCTGGACTATTGCTCAGGTGTATGGTCATCTGCGTCAAAAGGACTCATCAGAAAGCTACAAGTAGCACAAAATAAGGCTGCTAGACTGGTGCTGGGATGCTCCTCTAGGTCGAATGTGACAAGAATGCATGAAAGTCTGCAGTGGCTAAGCGTTGAGAGTAGACTATTGGCTAATGTACTTATTTTCTTTCATAAAGTTATTCAAACACAAACACCAACATTTATTTTTCAGAATATTACTTACAGGTCAGATCTCCATCCACATTCCACCAGAGCGGCCAGTAGTAGGCAGATGATCTTGCCCAGACCAAGAACTAATAGCCTAAAGAAAACTATTCTGTATAGGGCCATTGGCTTCTGGAACTGTCTATCCAACTATCTTCGTTTAATCACATGTAAAGCAAGTTTCAAAAAGAAGATCAAATCCCATCTATGAAATAGAATCAATAACTAATCATTTTAATTTCATAAATTTGAGCTATTACTGTCATTTCTGTTTGTTTTGAGTTTTTGTTTGTATGTTTGTTTTGAACTGTTTATTATTCCTGTTTGTTTTGAGTTTTTGTTTGTATGTTTGTTTTCGAACTGTTTATTTTCTTTCTTTTCCCAGCATTTCAATCACTTAGTTGCCCTATTTCTGTAACATTTTCATTGGACTATTGATGTCATGATGTTGATGTTTGTGCCAATGTGGCTGTAATGTTTTGTTATTTGTCAAGGACCCCAGGAAGACTAGCTTGTCGCCTAGGCGTCAGCTAATGGGGATCCTTTTAATAAAATAAATAAAATAAAAATAAAAATAAAATAAATTCTTCAAAAATAATAGTATTTTAAGGGAGAGCCAACATGGCTTTCTTAAGGGGAGTTCATGCCTAATAAACCTCCTGAACTTCTTTGAGGGGACTACTAAGTGTTTTGACTTGATCCCGGGGGTGTGTCGAACTTAATTGCCGCTGCGTGCGGCAGAAAGGAAATGGAGAAAATCCAAATCCCCTGCAGCTCTGTCTGACTTCCACACACTCCTGGCTTCCTTCTCCGCTAACCTCTCCTCTGCTAAGTCTGCATTTTTCCTTTCTAAAATTCAATCTTCTGTTTCCAACCCACGTAAACTCTATGCTACGTTTTCCTCTCTCCTCACCCCTCCTCTCCCCCACCCCCTCCTCTATAACCGCCGATGACTTCTCATCCTTCTTTCACGAGAAGGTTGAGGTCATTGGCAACTCCTTCCCCCCAACCTCTCCCTCTCCCATCCCGCTACCTAAACCTCCCACTCCTCTGTCCTCCTTCTCACCCCTCCCTGACTCTGACATCCTTCAACTTGTTCTCTCCCACCGTCCCACCACCTGCCCTCTTGATCCCATTCCTTCCCCCCTCTTCCAGTCCATTGCTATGGACATCCTCCCCTTTGTCTCTAATGTCATTAACTCCTCTCTTTCCTCTGGCTCTGTCCCCTCCTCCCTCAAATGCGCTCAGGTTGTCCCCCTCCTCAAAAAACCCTCTCTGAATCCTGCTGTCATCTCTAACTACCGACCTGTCTCTCTCCTCCCATTCCTCTCCAAAACGTTAGAGCGGGCTGTCTATAATCAACTGTCTGCTCATCTCTCACAGAACGACCTGCTTGATCCTAACCAATCTGGGTTCAGAGCAGGCCACTCCACAGAGACTGCTCTCCTTGCGGTCACAGAGGCTCTTCACATCGCTAAGTCCTGATACCTTAGCTCCGTCCTCCTTCTCCTCGACCTGTCGGCGGCATTTGACACCGTGGACCACCGGATCCTGCTCTCATCTCTCATCGAGATGGGAATCTCTGGATCTGTGTTGACATGGTTTGAGTCCTACCTGGCTGACCGGTCCTACCAGGTGGCCTGGAGAGGATCCCTCTCCTCTCCCGCACCCTCTCTACCGGTGTCCCGCAGGGCTCGGGTGCTAGGCCCTGTCCTATTTTCTCTGTACACCAAGTCACTTGGTTCTGTTATTTCTGCTCATGGTTTTTCCTATCACTGTTATGCTGATGACACTCAACTGTTTCTCTCCTTCCCTCCATCTGACACCCAGGTCCCGGCACGGATCTCTGCATGCCTGGCTGACATTTCCGCATGGATGTCCACCCACCACCTGAAGCTGAACCTGGGGAAGACAGAGCTGCTCTTCCTCCCAGCGAAGGGCTCCCGATGATTGATGCATCAATCACCGTGGAAGGCTCCATAGTGTCTCCGTCCCAGTCTGCCAGGAGTCTTGGGGTAACCCTGGACAACCAGCTGTGCTTCTCGAGCCATATTGCAGCGATCACTCGGACCTGCCGTTTCTCCCTCCACAACATCCGGAGGATCCGACCGTTCCTCACCCAAGAGGCCACTCAACTCCTGGTCCAGGCCCTGGTGATCTCACGTCTGGACTACTGCAACTCCTTGCTGGCAGGCCTTCCGGCCTGTGCCATCAAGCCACTGCAACTAGTCCAGAACGCTGCTGCTCGCCTGGTGTTCAACCAGCCGAAGTTCACCCACGTCACCCCTCTACTCTCCTCTCTGCACTGGCTCCCCATCGCAGCACGCATCAGATTCAAGTCACTGGTGCTTGCTTTTCAAGCGGCCAGAGGTACTGCTCCCCCATACCTCCAGTCACTCATCACGCCCTACACCCCGTCCAGACCTCTCCGCTCTGCCTCCGCTGGCAGACTGACTGCCCCATCCCTCCGGGCGCCTGGCAGCCGCTCCTCGCGGTCTCGCCTCTTCTCTGTCCTGGTCCCTCGTTGGTGGAACGACCTCCCGCAATTGGTCAGGACTGCGGAATCACTTCCAATCTTCCGCAAGAGACTCAAAACCCACCTCTTCAGACTCCACTACCCCTGATCTCTGTCCATCTAGCTAAATTGTCTTCACCACTGTCTACTTGTTCAACACTATACTCTTTATTTAACCCCCTGAGGTCGGCTGGATCGGCGCCGATCCAAGCAGCAATACAAGTATATTACTATTTCTAACTTCGCGATATTTTATCATACACACGCGGCAAAAACATTGACAGAAACCTTAGAATCGCGACTTTCCGATTTGAGCACTGGCAAATCAAATGGGATTTTTAAAATTAGCTTAATTAGACCAAAAGTAAACCTTGCTTTTTACTCTGTTTTTTACCTTTAGTAACGTCCCCCTTCTATTGACATGTTAACGAGGTGCTAATTTTGGGGGAGGTGCGCCGGGCCATGTGTGAAAACGCCGGCATAAACAACACAAACTGAAGAGGACAGTCTATGCTGATATTTATTTTATTTCGCTTGTTTTCAAATGCTCGTGAAAATATATATAAATTCCGCCTTGTGACTACATATTCCGCATGTCGCAATGTAACAAATTGCAATAGGCACAGAAAATACTTTTCAAACAGCCTAAAATGTTATAAAATATATCGTATGTCTGTGTTTACGCTTGCAATCTGCCAGCAACAGTATATTCACGAGTATATTTTCAAATACTCGTGAAAAATATATGAATTCCGCCTTGTGACTACATATTCCGTATGTCGCAATGTAACAAATTGCAATAGGCACACAAAATACTTTTCAAACAGCGTAAAATGTTATAAAATATATCGTATGTCTGTGTTTACGCTTGCAATCTGCCAGCAACAGTCTATGCTATTGATTTTATTTCGCTTGTTTTTTTATTTTTTTACATCTTGTCTGTGTTTACGCTTGCAATCTGCCAGCAACAGTCTATGCTGATATTAATTTTATTTCGCTTGTTTTAAAATACTCGTGAAAATATAGCCTATGAATATCGCGTGTTGTGACGCCAAACATTCCGCGTGTTGCAACGTAACAAAGAGCCAAAATGAATATTCAGGTATTTAGCATTTAGCCCTCCCACAGCCTGAAATAAATGTGACCAGTTCTGATAAAAACAGGTTTTTAGCTATTTAGATCTCAGATGTGCTAAACTATTTTCACACCCTTACATAACCAAGACCTTGGTGAACAAACGCACATTGGCTTACAAGCTGCATATGATACTGACCAAACTATTGATGGCATACAAATGTAGCTGTGATTGTCCTTCAAATAAAAATATCAAACACTTTGGAGTAAGTGTGTTAAATTGATGAAATTGAGATAAATATCAGACCATGCCAAAATCTAAAAACATTAAAAGCTTAGCACGGACCTCAGGGGGTAAAAAAAAAAAAAAAAAATTGTACATTTTGTAAACATTGTAAAATACCTTTTCCTTCCCGGTGTTACAGGTATGGTACGCAGATGCCTGCAATGATGTCTATTGCTGTATTCCTGCACTGATCTCGTGCGCTAACTGTGATTGTTCCTACCATGTATTGATGCACATCTTGTAAGTCGCTCTGGATAAGAGCGTCTGCTAAATGCTTAAAATGTAAAATGTAAATGTAATTAAAAGGAGGGGATGGACTTATGACCTCAGAGGCTGACTTAGCTGGTGAAGGTGGGCTTTCGCTTGCTGTGGGCGGGTGACTGGTTGGTGACAGTGTCTCGACCTCTTGCTGGTCTCTCGAGGTCAATCCGACACCATTGATTGAAGGCCCTGGGCTGTGTATCTGAGTCAAGCTTGTCCTTGGCCTTGTTAACTCAGCACTGGGCCTGGTGTTGGAGCATTGGGTTAGGGGACCGAAGATGTCAGCACCAACTCTGTTATCATGCCACTTTCATCCTCACTAGGCTTTTCCTCCTCTTCCTGGCTAGTTCTGAAATGTGAGTAAGCCTCAAGATTTGGCTGGCTATACACCTCGATGTTTAGCTGAACCTGGGGGCCAGAGGTCCAGGGGATTGGCTTTAGTTCTGAGTGATGGATGTTTTTGTTTGGCCCTTCTGCACTCTGAGGCTTAATCTTGTAGATCCGGCTCGCACCATCGAGGCACTCTACAACTTCGAAGACTGTGGAGTCCCAGGCATCCTGAATTTTGTGGCGCCCTTGCAGGTGGTTTTTGCGATACACTAACGTACCAGAGGAGAACATTGGTGCTTTCTCAGGTTGATGCCATCCCCTCTAGCTGTCTCTTGGCACTGGTGTACACTGTGACCAGGTGTTCTTTGTGTCTGGCGACCCAGTCTTCTGGCGCCCCATCAATCGCTTCCCCGTCGGCAATGCCTAGCAGCTGGTCCACCAGCAACTGCGGCTTCTGCCCAAACATAAGCTCGTACGGGGAGTGCTGGGTCGACTGGTGCTTTGTGGTGTTGTATGTAAATAGAAGTTTCAGGAGGAGTTGTGGCCATTTCCTCTTCTTCTCCGGAGGCAGTGTTCTCAGCAGATCATGCAGGGTCTGGTTGAAGCGTTCACATTGTCCGTTGCCCTGCGGGTGATATGGGGTGGTTGGGCTTTTCTCTACGCCATACAGCTCACATAAGCACCTTAACGCCTTGCGTTAAGGGCACTCTGTCGATGTAAAACCATTTTTCGGTGAGGATCCGAACTACTGTACTGGCCTTCTGATCTGCTGTGGGGTACGCTTAGGCGAATTTGGAGAATACGTCTGTAACCACAAACAAGTTATCTTGGCCATTACTGGCTCGGTCGAGCAGTGTGAAGTCAATTGCAATCATTTCTAATGGCTTGGTGGCAAGGAGGCTGCCCATGAAGGCTGCCCCGTTCTCTTGAATCTGAGCCCACTGTTGAATTAGCTCTTGAATCAGACCTCGGACCTCCTCCGGTTCGGTCATCAACTCTGCTTTAGTGGGTGGTGTCCCCCGCTTCCAATAGAGCCCAAAGGCACAGAGCAATGGGTCAGTGGCTTGCGATACCACCATATCTACTCTGCGACATGTGGTGACTGCATCTACAGCCAAGGCATGGACCACTTGGGTGCCCGGCGTGAAGGGGTGGGTCAAAGCTTGTGAGGGGACCGTAATACCAGCAGCCCCAATAGCAGTTGATGAAGGGGGTGAGGAGGGCAGTCAAGATAATGCATCCGCATTTTGATTAGCGGTGCCCGGTTGATACTTGATCTCGTAATCGAACAGGGCCAATTCAGAGGTCCATTGCTATTCTACCACCACCAGCTTTGCCATTTGAAGGTAACTGAGGGGGTTGTAGTCGCTATAAACTGTGAATTTGGCACCAATCAGATATTCTCTAAATGTTTGGGTCACGGCCCACTTCAATGCCAAAAAATTAAAGTTTCATACTGCTGTAGTTAGTATGTTCTTCTCCGTTGGTTGCAAGCCCCAGCTAGCAAACGTGATGGATCCGACACTGCCCGTCCAGGTCTTGGGAGAGGACGGCTCCCAATCCCGAGTGGCTGGCATCAATTTCCAGTCTGAATGGTCGAGTGAATCAGCAAACTCCAGTATGGGGGCACTCACCAGTTTGGCCTTGAGCCCTTAGAGCGCCTGCTCACAGGTCTCATCCCAATGTTGTCCAAAGGGGCCCTGCACCTTCGGACCAGGTTCCTTTCGGCTCCCTTGCAGCTTCCCCACCAAGCTGTGCAATAGAGCCACAAGTCCAGCAAACCCCTCCACAAAACAGCGGTAATATGAGGCAAAACCCAAAGAAGGAACGGAGTTCTTAGATGCTTATTAGTCTCTTCCACCCAGCCACAGTGGAGATTTTCTGTGGGTTGGTAGCGACTCCATTAGCTTAAATAGTGTGGCCGAGGTAGTTGACCCCCGGCTGAAAGAAATAGCATTTCTTAAGCTTAAATTTCAATTTCGGTGCTGTTGAAGTCTGCTTAGCACCATCCCCAGCTGTTCAAGATGCTGACTGAAGGATGTGGAGAAAACATATATCATCTAAATATATGAGTAGGGAGTGGAAGCTTGGAGCTGATCTCCAAATATTCTCTCCATGAGTTGCTGGAAAGTACTAGGTGTGTTGCACAACCCAAAGGGCATCCCATTAAACTTTAAGAGCCCAAAGGGGGTGCAAAACGCCATCTTCTCCTTGTCCTTTTTGACCATTGGGACATGGCTATATCCACAAGCTAGCTCCAGCATGCTGAACCACTTAGCCCCAGTCAGTGCGCTGAGGGACTCCTCTATTCGAGGCAAAGGGTATGCATCTTTGCGCATTTTCGCATTGAGTTAGTGGTAGTCCACACATAGCCGAATAGCGCCATCCTTTTTTTGTACAACAACTATAGGGGCAGAGTAGGGCTACAGCTAGGCCTAATAACCTTTTCTTCGAGCAGGTCCTGAATATTCACCTTTACTACCTCATACTGTGAGGGGGTAGTTGTCGGTACAGCTGGTTAATTGGGATTTCGTCGACCACCGGGATGGTGTGCTGCACCAAAGGGGTACACTCCAAATCACCTTCTCTCTGGTTGAATGTCCCGCTGCATTTCTCCAGCAGGGCCCAGGCCTCGCACTGTTCCAGAGAGAATAAAGCTAGCCAGGTAAGTTGTGAGAAATAACAGCTGCTCACATTCTACATCGATGGACTGGATCAGGGCCACCTGCTCTTAGTCGTTGTCCTGGATGGTCATTTGTACTTAGCCTACTGGCGGTTGTGGATGGGCCATGTGGAGCTCTCCTAACATAGATTTGGGCCAAAGCCACCGGTCTTGATTTCCGACATTGACAACGGGTACATTGACCGTCCCCCGAACGACCAGGAGAAAAGCTGAAGGGATAAGCAGGTTTGCAGATAGTCGACTGTTCCTAAGAGGCACCGGCTCCAGCAGGGCTTATGAAAGTATAGCCCCCAACCCTTGATGGCAGACCACTGGTACCATCCACAAGGACCCATCAGGGACCAGTATCACCGGGCCTCGCCAAACTCTGACAGGCCCTACCTTGCCCGTCTCTAACATGCGGTCGAGGTGCTGACACTCTGAGAGGGCACGGGTCCAGCCCCTGGCAGCCTTGCGGACATCAGGGGAGCGAAATAAGGCTTCGCCATGCTGAACAAACAGTTCCTGGTAACAGCTGCTAATTATATTCATCCCTAGTAAACCTAGGACTCTTTCCTTCTGAGCTTGAGTGGTTGGGTTGTGAGGATTTTTCATGATTAAGATGCCCATCTTGAGGACCTTGCCCAGGACTCCAATTCCAGGTAGCCATGGTAAGGTATTTCCAGACCGTTGACCCCCTTTAGTGTTAGTCAGCCACATGGCTCTAATGATGTCTTGAGATGTGGTTGTAGGTGCTGTTCAAAGAACCCCTCCGTAATGGTGGCCACCATGGACCCAGTGTCTAACAGAAAAGCTACAGCCACACCATCAACCAGATTTTCCACAACTGGGCAGTTACCCAGAAGTTTCTGAAAAGTGTGCTGATTTGCACCCAAAGAGACCCCTTCTGATGCCCGGCTGCAACAGAGGGCTACCCCCACTGCCTCTCTTAGGCCCTGTGGTAACTCCGCGTTGCAAAACCTAGCGATGTGTCCTGGCTGATCACAGTGCCCATGCATATGGCACACTGGAAAAATGGCGCTGGAGCCCGGACGCTGGACTCCCCGCTCTCTCTCCCTTGTTCCAAACCCTCAAACCCTCAATTTATCTGAACAACTTCAGGTTACATTTAAAAAAAAAAAAATCCTTGGACTGGGTTGTGGATGCGTCGATTTTGAAATGTCGGGGAAGTGTGTGTTAGCCATGTTAGTGAGATACGTGTGTAGGTTAATTTGTGTTAGCTATGTGTGTTAGCTACATGTGTAAGTTAGTTGTGTTATGTGAGTGTGTGCTATGTGTGTTAGCTACATGTGTAAGTTAGTTGTGATATGTGAGTGTTAGCGCTGTGTGTGTTAGCTACATGTGTACATTAGTTGCTAAACGGAAGATGGCTGCCTAAGATGGTCGCCTAGTTTGTGGCTCACACTCTCACTTGCCAAACTAATTAGGTTTTTCAACATTTAAACTACTACTACGGTATTCTTTTTTCATCAATTTTGACATTTGATCTGGTGATGTTTGTTTTGTGAAACCTTTGGAGAGAAGAGGACCAGCATCAGAGCCTTTACAGATTTCCAACAAACTGTGAAAAAACACCGTCAGCCGACAACCACCAACTCCGAACAGAAAGTCAGGACAGAGAGAAAGCTGACAAACGTACTCAATGAGGAGACATCCGACGGCATCCACCCAGCGAAAGAGCAGAGGCTTATCCACAAAGCAGAGACTGAGGAGAAGCAGCACAGCGGCGGTGCACTGAAGGGTTTATTCTCACCAGGACAAGAAAATCAAACCACATCACCCCAATTCTGGCCGCTCTTCACTGGCTACCTGTTGAATTTCGGATCAATTTCAAAATTCTTCTCCACACCTTCAAAACCATCACTGGAAACAGCCCCATCTACCTTCAAAATCTTCTCACTCCCCAGATAACTACCCGAGCCCTCAGATCCAGCTCTTTCACCTCCACCCTCCTCACTGTCCCCAGAACCCACCTCCACACCATGGGGGACCAGGCTTTCTGTTCCCTGGCACCACGCCTTTGGAATCAGCTCCCATATCACATCAGGACTTCCAACTCTCTCACCACTTTCAAGACACAACTTAAGACTCACCTTTTCATCTCTGCTTTTCCAAACCACTAAACTTTAAATTGCACAAAACCACACAATGAACAGCCCCTCTTTTAGATAAAAAAATAAATAATTATATGTGTGTCATTTATTTTATTATTGCTCTTTTTGTTGTTTTTAAATGGTATCTGTTGTAAAGCACCTTGAGATTTCTCTGTATTTTAAAGTGTGCTATATAAATAAAATTCATTATTATTACTATTATTATATGGGCTTACCATCAGGCTGAAAGTGATAATGGGCAGGTGTGCAGGCATTGCTGTGACCATGTGCAGAAGAATGAAAGCAGTGATACTGGGGACCAGGTACGCAAGTATCGCCTCCTCTACGGGTAAAGGAAGCTGAAGAATCTAGGCATTTCATGATGGTGTCTAGTTGGGCCTGTTGCCGAACGAGGCACTCTTTTAACTCACTGAGCTTGGTTGTAGATTTAGTGGAGATAGCCTTGCGGTCAGCATCACGTTTAAAAGGAACTGTTAGGGTGGAGTCACACATGACGCCGCAAATCTCGCCGCAACATGTCTTTGACGTACTCAGAAAATGAGTTCCATAACACGAAATCAGAGTGGGCAAAACAAGCTGGGTCCCTGCTTTGAGACATCAAAGCATGTGAATACTCACGCAGAGACTCCGTCTCCAGTTGCTGTCGCTGGAAGAAGTGTTGCTGTAACATGATGTATGACTGCGAGCAACCATACATATCAGTGAGTATATTAACATTTTTACTTGGGTCATCCCTTTCTGTAACTGGGCGAAACTTAACCTCAGCCTTTGCCTCCCCATATAATAATGCGTGTCTAAAGAATGATGAGCCTACTCTATCCACTCTTCTACCACTAGGGGGTCCTGGGAGACCTTGCCTGAAAACTTAGGGCACTTTCTCTCTCTAGGAATATACACATAACGTCCCGTCGCCACTTGCGGGGATGAAGCAGTACCTTGTGATGAATTGTTTACAGTAGTAGAGGTGGATGCTAAGCCAGTACCTTGTTGATTGTCTATGAGAGGAGGACCAGACCTCTGTGCCACCTCCTGCCTAAGTTGCTGGTTGCTGTACAAGCTCCGTCAAGGCTCGCAATTGTACTGCCAAATCCTCACTTGACATTTTAGCACCCACTGCAATAGAAACACAATACAAAAAAAATAGCAGAGGCTAAATGACCCTAGAAGGAGTGGTGTAGGGCAGGAATGGGTGAGGGAACAGCCAATGAAGTCCCTGCTGTCTTCAGTCTAGGTCCCCTGGGGACTGCCCCTCCCAGTCTTCCACAATACACACTAAATGAACGAGAACAGCCTCTGCAGATCCTGCCGACTATGCCAAATGTAACCTGCATGGTCGCTATGCCCTGGCAGTTAACCAATGCAGATAGTGACTACGCCATTTGATAGGTGAGAGATCATGACTTGGTAAGTACTTCCCCGCACAAGGAGGTCCAATTAAATGAACTTAGACAGAGGCTGTAGTACAAAAATACAAAAGATATTTATTTGTCTCTTGTCTTGGTTGTCATTTTATTAGAGGCTCACTGGAGACAGAGCATTGGGATACAAAGACACCGTAGAATGGTAGGCACAAAACAAATCAACTGAAAATAACCCAACTGAAAAGGGAAGGTACCACCTCCCTTAATAGAAAAGGGAAGGAGGTGGGGAGGAAGGAGCAAGGCCCAGGAGAACACACACTCGCAGGAGCTTACAAGGTCTAAGCCACCAAGGCACTAAGGGGAACAGTACATGGGATGGCGCTACGGCGTCAGTCTCTAGCGATTGTAATTATCTTTATGCACAGCAACATAGAATACACCCTGCTATGGGCACTCTTTAGGGGTTGTGATTATCTTTGTACACAGCAAAGTAAAGTGCACCCCTCTAATGGGAAAACGAAACCAGGAGTGGAGGAAAGAGCCAGGGGCTGGGACCCCAGTGTCCTACAGCGGTGCAGAGAGTGGGGGCCAAGTCTCCTATCTGGGACAGGGGGTAGGCGAGGGGGGAGGTGGTTTAGGCAAAACAATAACTAACAAAATGGTCAATGAAAATAATCAATACATAAAAGTGCTCTGCCTTACATTGGTGTTAACAATATTTTAGCATTTGGAAAACAGTGGTCGAAAGTGGTAAACCGTACAGGCAAGTCCTTGTCTTAATGTACAGTAGCTATAGAGGGCATAGGCTACGTAGTGCACCAGCCGCTGCAGCTGCGTCTGATATTAATTTGTTACCGACCTGAACCCTTGGCAGTGACCAGCGAGGTCTATGAGGAATAGCACCGGTGTGCTAACAACCGTGTTAAGAATGGAGTTGCAGGCTGATCTCCCCTCCCCACAATGCGGCTGCGCTTTGTAAGGCGATACGTGTGCATGCTGAGCGCTGCATATGCCGACCACAGGAGACTAGTATGGGACAGACGGTTGCAAACTACAAAATAGTTTTAGTCAGGGCATGTATATCACTATACTAACCATAATTGCTGCCAAAGAATGAGTTAAGCCATACCGGAATTAGCTTTTCCAGCGAGGGGCAACCAGCACAACTCCAGCGAGGACAAAGAAACGCAGCGAGAGAATACCAAACAATGAATTCGCGGGCTCCTTGATTCACAAGGGATGTGCATATTTAAAGGGCCGGCCTAGCTCCAGGTAGGGGTATGAGCGAAGACCAGGTAGGGGTGTGGCCGAGCACCGTGCCCATGGGACCTTAAAAATCATATACACTGATAATCTGGCAGATGTGTATGTTCAATAAGCCGACATAACTAGGCAGATGCATATATCTGCAAAGTATATATTCCTTAATGTCATGGAGATTCTAAACTGAGTGCCTTTTGTTATTAGGCAAGACTTTGAGCTTCATAAAAAACAATGTATGTACAACACACACACACACACAAATACACGTTGGTGTTATTATATGGTACATGGAACAGTTTTGCAACTTACATTTGCATTTAAGGCTTTTAGCAAATGTTCTTCACAGTTTACATTTCTTTACTTACAATTCATTTATATAGCTGGGTATTGTTTTTACTGAATTCAGGTTATGTCATGGTTGTTCCCCAGACTCACCGCCTGCGCCTTCCTTGTGGGAGGTGCACAGGTGGGGTCAATTTGTAATCACCCTCCTATTTAAACCCGCACCTGGTGTCTGATCGGTGCGAAATCGTAAGCCATCTTTGCGATTTAGCCGGTAAGGTAGTTGTGTCTTTTTCAAGACGTAACACGAAAGACTTACTGTAGTAAAAACTATCTCTGTTCAAAACCTTCTCAAATATAGAACACCTTTATTGTACCCGATATAGGAACCTTGCTCTCTTATAGGAGCTTCTGTTTGGTTTCTTTTGTGCAGTCGGTTCGACTGTGTTTGGGTTACATTTTCGTTCTTTTGGCTCAACTAGCCTTTCTCGTTTTTCGGACACCCGGTGTCTCTGGTTTTGTTGTTTGTTTTCTGTTACCATTGGGTAATCCGGTGGAGGTATTTTACCACCGTGTGTTTTGTTACTGATTATAAATTATATAAGGTATTTTGTTTGTCGGGTGTTTTCGCTACCCTTACCTTATTAACTCTGCTGAGTTTTCTTCAGTTCCTGCAGAGTTTTCTTTACCCGTTGGGTGATATTTTCCGTTCCTCCTTATTGTTCGTTTCTTCCCTATTTCTCTGATTATCAGAGCTAGTGGTTAGACTGTAGGGCAGTACAGTTTAACTTATTGATCCCCCGGGGTTCTGCGAGTGGCATCTATCACCATCCACCCTCACAGGTTAAGTACTTGCTCAAGAGTACAATGAAACAGAACCTACAATTTCTGAGTTACAAGCCCAGTTCCCTAACTATTATACTATACTACCGCCCAGTGTAAATTATATATATTAAATTAAAACTTTAATTATACAGACAATTTGGATATGGCAGGACTATGTGTATCATGTTTTAAAACCAATTATGTTAAAACTGCATGCACTGTTTAATAGACAGCAAGACTGTCAGTCTCAATAGTTAGATAGATTGCCCTGAGATGACCCCACCTTTATTTACATACTTTAGAATGGTTGTATTATTGGTGTGTGTAAGGATGGCTTGTTGTTCTATTCAGTCCCTTAAATAAAGATCAAGAGGGAGATTAACCCCTTAACTGTCACCCCCTATTTTTGGCATTCACGCCTATTTGGACATACCCAAATATAACATTTCATAGCTCAATAACTGTGATGGCCACATGCCTACATTTGGTATAATTTGAAAGTAAGCACATTGTAGTTCATGGGAGAATGTGGACACAACATACATGTGGACAATACAATAAAGTAGGCGTTGCATAGTTTTCCTGTGTAGAAACTGATGTTTGAAAAGCAATAAAGGAATCGCATTTCATGATTTTAAAAACTTCACCAGTGGTATCCATGTGTCCCAAAACCGATCCAAGGTTCACTTCTGTGACACTGGAAAACATACTTTTTATGACTATAAAAACATGTTTTAAACATCCAAACCATTATGGTTCACTATTTTGCTCACAAAACAGATACTAATGTGATGGGTCAAAGTGTCTCTGAATGTCTCCAAGTGGTCCAATTTACTTGAGAATCACATTACAACATGTTGTTGTCTGTGAGACACACACACCAAAGTCAAACCAAAGAATTGGATAGCAACAATTTTTCCCCCCAACAGCTGACAAAATTAGCAAAATAAGTAAAATATTAAAATATTGCACCAATATAAATAATATATAATTATAATCATAATATGTAATATATAAATAATAGAACAAATGTGTTTATCCAATTGCACTTCTGGCAATTGTCTGACCTCATTGCACAAAACTATTTACAATGTCAGTTAGTGTTCTTTAGTCAGGAAATATAGGAAAAGCTATGTTATTTTGGTTGTGCCAGTCATTGAAGCAGTTTCCGTCACAGGACTTTAACTTCTGGTGGCAGACCTGGCACTAGGTAGGAGCAATTATGTCCCTGGATCATGCCACATGATCATATTACTGGTGGCGCTGGTTGCGATTGGGGGGGGGCTGTTTGGTCAATGCTTGAAAGTGTCAGTTGACTGAGTCTTTTTCACGAACTCAATGTTGATGTGCATTGCTCTTGTCTTGTTGCTGCTGATGACTAACTTGTTGACCAAGGGAATAGCGTCTCTGTGTTTTTCTGAATGTGTTTATGTGTGTGGGACAGAAGTGCAAGGTCATCAAAGAATTTAAGGTACCCAAGGGTAGAAACCAAGGTCCATCGTATTCCTCATGCTTCATCCTCTGTTGTTCGTTGCCTTCTCGCCAAGTGCTATTTAAATCCAATGTTCAATTCAATTGAATTCAAACCATAAATACACATTTTAAGCTACTTCAGTTGTGGTTAATGAGGATGTATATTACACCAACATTTCTACACAAATTTAATGTGAATATTCCAGAACAATACATTAAGTGTGACACAATGGGTACTTTATTTCACATCTTTGGGATTGCCCCATAGTCCAAGGTTTTTGGAAAGATGTGATAGATTGGCTATCCTGTGCAATGAAAAAAGAAGTACCCCTAAGCACCAGACTTTGTCTGTTTGGTTTGCTCCCTGAAGCGTATGAGTTATCTAATGCCAAAAAAGATGGTCACTTTCTGTTCACTCCAGGCTATACTCCAAATTTCTTTATTTTGGGAAAACACTGGCAGACCCAGTACCAACCAATGGGTTAGAGCTGTCCAATTGTCTATCTATGACATCCTTGACAGCTTTGACATTCCTCAGTGAGCGTCTCCACTTTCCGTCGATCATCAGGTGGTCAATCTGATTCTCATCCCGTCCATTGGGAGACCACCATGTATGTTCATTAATGTTTTTGTCTGGAAACCAGGTGCCACCAGTTACCAAGTCATTGCTATTGCCGAAATCCACAAGCCTTTCTCTGTTTTCTTTCATCACTCCACATCCGTGCTTCCCCAATGCTCTCTCGCAGCCAGCATTTTCGGACTCATGCTACGTTAGAGCAGACAAAATCTGGTTTATGTATGTGACATGTAGGACCGTAGGTAGTCTTAGTACCGCCCCATAGTTTCTGCTTTTGGTAAAGAGCTTCATGTGCAGAACGTAGTTTTGGCACCACCCCATACTCTCTGCTTTTAGTAATGAGATTCACATGTGGAATGTAGTTAGCACACACTTTTTACTACTTACGCACAAACAAAGCTACTACATATTCAATTTTATGAGAATAATAATGCTTTGTTCAGATGCTGCTCCAGAGCCATGCCAAACTTGATTTTTTTAAACAATTTTTTACCTTTTTCGTATGAATAATAATAATTAATAAATATATATATAATATATATTTACTTTTTATTATTCTTATTTATAGCAGCTGACTAAAATAATTATAGTTGACCTGAAATTAAAATCGTGAAATGTATAGCTTCTACAATGTATTATGCATAATGCTGATCAGAGAAAGTAAATTTTTCATGTTTAGGCTGTTTTTAAGATATTGCCATTAAAATAAATGTGTGCTGTTCAACGCAATTTTTAAGTATGGTAGCATGTTTTTTTCCGACAATCATTCTCTGCGTCAAAAATAATACTCCTTCATGGAGTATGGCAATAGCCTCCGAATCTGAATCAGATTCAAACATATATGGGTGAATGTGTCCGATCCTGAAGTTAGTTGCCATTTTTTTCGTGGACATGAAATGTTTTTGACATGTTTTTTTAAATGTACTCCACAATGGATATCATGTATATTTTGTTGTTTAAAAAAGGTAAGGAATTACTCCATTAGGAACACATCTATATTAGTTCAATGTTTAAGTGACCACTCTGTTCTGCTTACATGCATTCCCCAAGCTAAATGGGGCACCATATATGTGTATATGTGTTAATATCCTAAGCTCCAGGTATATAGCTTACATCTATTTGAAACAATTTAGAATAAGTGCTTGACTAAGAATACCATAGCAATGTTCCTCTCTGGATTTTAACATGAAAAGCCTGTGAGAAGTAGGTTCAGGCAGTGCAAACTGCACAACTTGCATTGAAGCTTGAAAACACAATGAATATGTTCTTCTGTACAAAATTGGTAATAGGTCAAAATAAATAAAGTGAGCTGTGCATGTTACCGTGGATATGGATGTCATTAAGCAAATTAATCATGTAGCATAGTGTAAACTGAACAAAATATGAAGATGTAATGTTAATAAGGAAATGTGAACATTATGTTTTTTTTAAACAACATTTTTTATGAATCCAAGGCCCCTGTTGATCATATTAGGCCATCTAGCCCGACGTGGAAGCAGCAGGGGGAAAGAAGACAAACAGCCAAGTGTGTCCAAATAGGCAGGCACAAATCACTGCACACACAGGGCACAGCTTGACTAAACGCGCTGCTGCTGGAGGAGCATGTGCAGAAACCACGGGACGCAGCAAATATCACTAATGATTCTGCACAAGGAAGAGCGAGTGTACTTGTAAGCTCTTCTGGTTTTGCCTTAATTAAAAATTAGCAAATTGTTTTTATTTCTTAGAGTTTTTGGGGTGGAGGTAGGGGGGGTGCAAATGAGACAATAGAACAACTGAGGCCAGTGCAGTTATTAAACATGTCAGGTAGTGCCAGCATCTGCAGCAGTCTGACCATGCCAGGGCCAGCTGGCTGTGAGTTATATAATCATTATACCTGCCTCTATGTGGAATAATCAACACAACATTGATAGGTCTTATATCATGTCTTAATAACAAAATCATGGTAGTAAACACAACTTAACAGGCGCACACATTTTTATCTAGTCACAACAGTGAGAGCATTAAACGAATGTCCCATTTTCCCTCGTTGTTAAAAATCCATCAGGGAGGCCACAAAACCTAAGCCAATGAAAATTCAGAAATAAGCACCAGCTAAATAATACCCATCAATACCTTACTAGTTTGAAAACCTTTGTTTTCAACAGCCCAAAATATAAAACCATGCCATCCATAGCAAACTTCTGTAAGCTTTCTACAATAAAAATGTCTATTTCTGAATCCAGTAGTCAACAGTCAAATGCCCTGTTTTCAGCACTCTGAACACTGAACACAAATGGCCTTATGTGCTAACATCCCTCACTTATCCTCCATATGAAATATGTTTTAAGTGTTTTAATTGAATAGGTATTACATAGGAAGCCAGTACACACATTGCACAATCAGGCAACCACAATCTGCTGGTATAAAGCTGGCCATAAAGTGTCACTACAACACTAATACAAAGACAAAATATTAAACGCCAAATCTACAGACATGGATTGACTACCTTTAATAAGGTTTTACTACCTGTAGTAGTCATTTCATTACTCATTTCATTATTCTTTTAAAGTAATAGTAATTTCATTACTACTACAAATACTACATCCTAGACCTAAGACTGTCATCATATGATCACGAAAGAGATTGAATTGAAAGAAAAATATACCAAACCAAGCTTGTCTTTCCCAGTATGCACCCAAAACACTCAACCAAAAAACAAAGCATAAACCAGCACCAGAGTGTGCCAGGACATGATCCCAACAATGCAATAACTCCACTCCAGATAATAGTTTAATTTGACATTTTTAATGATGAAAATATGGCAAAGACAAAAATGTCCTGGAAAATGTGTCCTTGCAATGTTGAAAATGTTGTCCAAAAAGAGATTTTGCTAGTCAGATATTTGATTCTATTGATCCAATAGTAAGCATGCATGAAGCTGCAGAATGCTCAATGAATTGGCTGAATACCCTGCATGTAGTTTGTGAACTGAATTTTCCATAGCTGTCATCCCTCACTTGTCCAATGCTCACCTTGCTTGTTATGATAAATTTAGTAATCACTGTCAACTGAAATTTTAGCTATGCTATTTGAAGCAAGAATTTGTACAGGCAAGTCCCTTGTTGGCTGTGGATTGGAAAAACCCAGGTTTGGCAGCATTTTAATTTGAATTAATCCTGACATCTATGGAACGGTAAGTGGGGAATGAACAACCGTTTGTGATGCAACCTTTTCCAACTGCAGCTAGCATGTGAGATGTGCACCGGAACTCTGATTGTAACTGGGTGTAATGGTCATTTGACATCAAAATTGAATTCTTTGACCATGCTCTTTGTCTTTTTGCATCAGAAGAAGGATGCTTATATTGAAAAGGATGTACACCTACAGTGAAATATGGTGGTGGAAATGTGATGTTATGTTTTTTTTTTGCAGCTGGTAAGGTCAATGGAATTATGAAATCCAACAAGTACCAAGGCATTGTGACCAAAAACCAATTTCCCCTTACCAGCTGAAATGTAGCCACAAATGGATCTTTCAATTATTCTAAGCACACCTCAAAATCAACCAAAAAGTGGTTAACTGTCCACAAAATTACTGTTTTGCAATGGCCATCTCCAGTCTCCAGACCAAAAATGGGTTTGAATTTAAGAGGACAGTCCACAAGCGCAGACTGAAGGATCTTGAAAGATTCTGTATGCAGATAGGTCAAAGACCTACCCCCCCCCCTATATGTTCATCAATCTCATAAAACATTATAGAAAACAACATGTTAATGCAGATAATTATTAGGGGTACCAATAATTGTGACACATATATTTTTTGAAAGAAAAAAAATATGTGTTAAAGAAAATCTTTTTCTCTGAACAATTATTAGTATTAATATAAAATAATATAATTTTACAATTATTTTGTGCATACAATATATGTTCATTTTCATCAAGGGTGGCAATAATCCTGCACCTGACTGTACTACATTTGTAGTAGACTGTGCAGTGCAACAAAGTTTTATTTATTAAAAGAGGTTGATAATTCACAAAAGAAACAAGCGAGGTAGTCATAATAAATTGTATGAATTTAGTAGTAGGTCATTTTAATTGTGTGTAATTTAAATTACATACATTTTTATATTAAATATGATTTTAATTAAAATAAAATCACAAGTATTTTTCTGGACTTTTTGGATGGTTATTTTAATTCTCAGAAGTCAGAAATACAGTAAATGTGCTCTCATAAACTTTTTTTTTCTGGCGGAAGACCAACTGATCTCTTGTATTAAAAATAATTTTCAAGTCTCAAGGTTGATATTTTTTATATTGTTGTTGTGTCATTTATCTATGGACTTCTACATAAGCCTGTCATTGCTCCCACTGCCTTAAATTCTTGGGCATCGCATTTCATCAAGGTCATTGAAATGTATTTGAAGTAGTATTTGCAAGTATTCAGAAAATATGAGTAGCATTTAAGCAAAGTATTTGAAAATGCATCAAAAATTTAATTTTCAAAAACAAATATTCAATTACTCACATATTTGACCCTGGTCCCACCTCATCCTTTGAGAGCCACTCCTGTTTTTGATCAGGCATCATGTAGTCTGCCTGGTGCCAGCTTTGCATGAAGTGTACTCCTCCAATGCAGTGACTGCACAGGTCAGCTGGTGGACAGCAGAGAGAAAAGAAGTGTCAGCTGGTAGCATGCATTTTAGAGGACATGCATGCTAGTCTATGCTCTCCTGAAAGAACAGAGGATGATATAGAGATGGGCAACTGGGCATTATAATCTGGGAGAAAAAATAGAAGATCTTTTTTTTTTTTTTTTTTAAGAATCAGTCCAAGGAAAACTGTATAGGAATTCTATGTTTATTTGTGGACACTGTCTTGATATATTTACAGTGGGCATAAAAAGTATTCACTCCCTTTGGCATTTTTCACATTTTATTTTCAAGGAATCAAAATGGATATAATTGTGATTTCTTGCCACTGATCAACATAAAATACTCGATAATGTCAAATAAAAAAAACAACAGCAGCTTTTCCTTGATTAATTGCAAGTAAAAAAACGACATCAATAAAAACAGAATCTATTAATCTATTCTAAAAGCCACTGGCAGCCAATGGACTGGGGTAACATTTAAATTTAGTAAGAAGCTGGCCAGCTGAATTTTGTGCCAATTGAAGGCAAGATAAAGCTGGCTGTTTGTACTTGAATAAGGCCACTGCAGTAATGTAATCATGAGGAAATAAAAGCGTTAATGACTCTATGTCATTAAAAGATCAAATTGGCCGCATTTTGGATACATTCCTTAGGTGCGAGTAGCATGTCTTTGTTATGTGTTTATCAAATTCCAAAGATAACACCAAAGTTTTTGATATCCTGTTTTACATTTGAGATTAGAGTCTTGAGATTATTACAGAATAGACTTCTGTTTTATACAAATTTAGTTGGAGGAAGTTCTCAGACATCGAAAATGTAATATCACTCAAACAATCACGTAAGATAGATACTAGTATCGTCAGGTTTAACTGATAAATACAGTTGTTAATCATCTGCATTTAAATTAAGGGAGACTTTGTGGTTAGGATTTATATGGCTAAGAAGCAACATGTAAATAAAAAGTAACAGAGGCCCTACAATAGACCCCTGAAGAACTGCTCAGGTAATTGTATCAACAGAGAGCACATGGTTACCAAATGAAACACAATTTTTTTTGTCTGAAAGTAAACTAGTTCAGAGCATTTCCTGCAAGACCCACCCAACTTCTAAGGCAATTTAGACTAGAGCGCACCTTTATAAAACATTACCGTCAATATGCTTTGCTTAGTTCAACCATAGGCTGTCAGGGAACTGCACAGTAAAGTTGTGGTCAGTGTTTTCAGTTTGTAATCAGGAAATTATGGGTTTGAGTCCACTGACAGGCAAATCTAGAATCAGCAGGCAAACAATGCTACTTTGTTTCTGAATTTTAAATCTCCATAGGAATTATATGTATATATATATTTTTTTAGATGCACATTGAATGACAAGTATAGGCATGGGCAAGATGGAAATATTAACAAGGTAGTTATCTAAATGAGCTAAATGCTAACTATGTGTACAGTAGGCATGCACATTCCACATAAAATGATGTCCAACCTCCTGACACACAGTTCTACAACGTCCCAGGGAATCCCGATGATGTCATTCAGCCCCGCCTCGTAGGACCGCATTTCCAGGTACAGTGAAGATACTGTACAAGCGGAAATGTGTACCTCAACACAAAGAAAACAAAGATCTGTTTTCACAGGGCAGCTGATCTGCCACCTCCATTTCTAATGATTAACAGCCAACTGATGAAGCTTTGTAAAGCATCTCCTGGGATCGGGGGATAATCTGACCCGTCCTCGACCTAGAATGCCAAGTTCATTATGAAGGAAAATCCACCCAGGATATACTACCTGGCTTTCTTACTGGCATCCACCTGTCCTTCATGCTTGTAATGGACATGCAGGGCAGGACTTCCCCAACCTCTGGCCAATTAAATATGCAGAGAAAGATTTCTCATTCGTATGACATCAGTCATTTAGAGAGGGAAACAAACCACAATCACTGAATATAAGTCCTTTTAAGGATCCAATTGGTACCCTGTATAAATTACTAATGCAAGGGGATGGTGAACCTCAGAAATAAACTTGTGATATTTCTAAATGTTCTTGGTGTTTTTGTATGCTTGCAAGTTTGAGGATTTATTTTGTAATAACTGCTCTTTTCACATTAGTCTTGCAGTATTGCTTGTGCATCCCTGGCATTACACTAGTTTGCTCATTTTGTGCAAGTATATTTTTCATTCCAGCAAATAAATATAAACAATCAAAGCCTCTCACATGATACAATTGTAAACTTATGCATAAATGATTATGTGATCATTAGGGTGCAGTGCCATGTATGATTGAGGAGATTAAGGAAAGACAAATGTATAGCTAACATTTATTTCACTTTGTACCCTGGACAAAACATTAAAAAAACAAAGTAGTAACTTGATATTCTTAATCTTTTCAGTTCTTTTAACAGAAACTGAATGCTATTGCAGCACATAATGTGCCCAATATGTTCGCAGAATGAGACCGCTAATAACCTAGTTTCTAATTTAAAAGATAAGAAAAATATATGTTTTGCTTATAGGCATTTGGAATCTAAACCAAATTATATTGCCTCAAATGTGATTGAAGGATTTGTTCCATAGAGACATGGAAGCAGATTCCTGATCCTTGAATACATAAATAGGAATTTAATTGTTTTGTCCATGTAGAGGTTCTTTATCTTGAAATGGAGGCTAAAAACAAAAGCTGACACACCCATAGTAAAGTGTAAATACATGTCTATAGCACTCGACTTTTATCAGACTTGTCAGGTTGATGAGCCTCAACTGGTTATTTCATTGTTACTGTCACCTGCCAGCATGCATCCAGGCTGGCTACAATTAATACATTTACATTCAACTTTCATAGCTCAACTCTGAGCTGTTGCTTTATTTAATCAAAGACAATTTACACATGAAAACAGTGCTAGTGTTAGCTCTTGTCTCTCTAGTGTTAGCTCTCCTGTCTCCCCCAGCTGATCTGGGCTGATTTTACACTTTGCTGTTTGCTTTTTTCCCCATCATGCCATAACAGGTTTTCTTCTGTTTCTTTAACCTTCAAGCCTGCTCAAGGTCTGCATGATTATAATTCTGAGCCACAGAGTGACAATACTGTCTCGTCCCTCTGAGGCCTGTGATCATCATCTGGCGCTCCACCACTCTGAGGAACTGAGGATTGAAACCATATATGAAAAAACTAGCGCCATCTCAAATTGGAAAATTGAGAAATACAATTTTTACGCTTGTGTGTGTTGACCTTTTGTGCTTTTCTTGTTTGTGTCCATTGTTGGTAATGGAATGAGAGTAATTATGTGAATCCTGACCACAACACTAAGTCCTAATTACCTCAAATGTCAGCTCCACAGTGTGGCAAGTGTGAGTCATTGCCTTGGAGGGATGTGCACTGATAGCAGTTTAATGTCTTGAAGACTGTTGGTGACAGAACTCATTACGTTTTCTCATTACACCAGCCCAAACAGTCGACCCAGGTCCCACGACTCATATTTTCATTTGTTCACTTCAGCACACTGGTGGCCATTAAAGCCAGTCTACCATATCGTAAAGACAAAATAAGGCACTGCATGTTACTTTCATATGTATAAATATTTATCTCGGTACATCAGCGGTAAGCCTGCAGTGGACATCTTGCGCGGTGGCGGTTGCTAATGAAACATAATGAGAGTGGGAACCTGCTGACTCTCTCTATCATATGAATTCAATTTGACTCACACATTGTCCTCACCGCTGACACATGGAACACCTTTAGGACAGAGGGAATGTTCCCTTCCCACATTCACTCTCAGACTAGTGCTGCCACTTGCCAATTTTATTTTTTAAATGTACAAGTTTAGTTTTTTCCATAATTGATGGATATTTTTATTTATTAGTATCAGTTGCATCAGTTTTTCTTTAGAAATTTGACTCAATGTTTAATGACTTGTGTGAGTCCAGAGTACATGCTAACACTCCGTCACCCAGGGCCAGATTTACTAAGGCGATACTCGCAACACAGTTGCTACAATGCGGTTGTTTTGCGGTTGGAGATACTGTCACGGTTGTTCCCCAGATTCACCGCCAGATGGCGGTGTTGCGCCTTCCCTGCGGGAGGCGCACAGCTGGAACGAGTTTTCAATTATCTCCCTATTTAAACTGCACCTGGGTTTCTGATCGGGGCGAAATCGTAAGCCATCTTTACGATTTTTAGCCGGTAAGGTAGTGTGTCTTTTTCGAGACGCACACAAAGACTTCCTTTAGAAATGACCATCTCCATTCAATCCCTTTTAAAACTAAAGAACTTATCTAGTTGTACCTTTTAACGAAACCATTCTCTCTAATGGGAGTTTTCGTTTGGTTTTGTTTGTCAGTCGGTTCGACTGCTTTCAGGTTACAAACGTGTTCTTTTGGCTCTCCTAGCCGTTTACGTTTTGGGGAAACTCTGGGTCTAACGAAATAACTTATTTAGTTTACCTTCATTAGAAACCTTGCTCGTTACGAGAGCTTTTAGTTGGGTTTCTGTTCTTCAGTCAGTTTGACTGTTTCAGGTTACTAACTGGTTCTTTTGGCTAACAGCCTTTCACGTTTTGGGCAGTCAGAGTTTTGGTTTAAGGTCTTCTCATAACTATTTAATTGTACCTACATTAGAAACTTTGCTCGTGGTTAGGAGCTTTTCGTTAAGTTTCTTTTGATTCAGTCGATTCCACTGTTTTCGGGTTACAATATGGTTCTGGCGGCTCTCCTAGCCCCTCCGCGTTTTAGGACGCTCAGAACTTTTCATAACTGTTTAATTGGACCTACATTAGAAACCTTGCTCGTGGTTAGGAGCTTTTCGTTAGGTTTCTTTTGTTCAGTCGCTTAGACTGTTTTCGGGTTACAATATGGTTCTGGCGGCTCTCCTAGCCCCTCCGCGTTTTAGGACGCTCAGAACCTTTCATAACTGTTTAATTGGACCTACATTAGAAACCTTGCTCGTGGTTAGGAGCTTTTCATTAGGTTTCTTTTGTTCAGTTGCTTCGACTGTTTTCGGGTTACAATATGGTTCTCGTGGTTAGGAGCTTTTTCGTTAGGTTTCTTTTCTTCAGTCGCTTTGACTGTTTTCGGGTTACAATATGGTTCTGGCGGCTCTCCTAGCCCCTCCGCGTTTTCGGACGCTCAGAACTTTTGGTAGGTTACCCTGTTGTTCTGTCGGTTCCCTTAATTGTTTCGAGTTTGTTGGACGTTCAGATGTGGGTCAAGTTGTGCCCTGTTGTTCTGTCGGTTCCCCTTAAACTGTTTCGAGTTTTGGGATGTCAGATGTGGGTCAAGTAGAACCCTGTTGTTCTGTCGGTCCCCCTTAACCGTTTCGAGTTTCGGACGTCAGATGTGGGTCAAGTTGTGCCCTGTTGTTCTGTCGGTCCCCCTTAACCGTTTTCGAGTTTTCGGACTTTCAGAACTTCTGGGTCAGGTCTTACCATGTTATCAACTTGTTCTGTTGGCTCTCCTAGCCTTTTCACGTTTTCGGACGCACAGAACTTTTGGTTATGTCTGGTCATAATAAATTATTTCCTTGTCATCTACAAATAAAAACCTTTGCTTGCTATTAAGCGCTTTTCATTTGGTTTCGTTTGTTCAGTCGTTTAGACTGTTTTCGGGTGACAACCTTGTTCTGTTGGCTCTCCTAGCCTTTCACGTTTTCGGACGCACAGAACTTTTGGTTATGTCTGGTCATAATAAATTATTTACTTGTCACTTACAAATAGAAACCTTGCTCGCTATTAAGCGCTTTTCATTTGGTTTCGTTTTGTTCAGCCAGTTCGACTGTTTTTGGTTTCCAGATTGTTCTGTTGGCTCTCCTAGCCTTTTCGCGTTTTCGGACGTTCAGAACTTTTGGGTCAGGTCTTAACATTCGGTTCGACTGTTTTCGGGTGACAACCTTGTTCTGTTGGCTCTCCTAGCCTTTCACGTTTTCGGACGCTCAGAACTTTTGGTTATGTCTGGTCAGAATAAATTATTTACTTGTCACCTACAAATAGAAACCTATGCAGCAAGGGAACCACGAGAAAGAGAAAACTTAAATTTACAGATCAGGAAAATAGAAGTAAACGTCATAACGCCATATTACAGCATTGGAATAGATACCAACGGAGAGGAGAAACATTTGGAGTGACATCAGAAAAAATAATCATTAGCTATAACTAAAGGAACTATGTGTGATCTAAAGAAAAGACAACATGAATTAATCTAATCTAATCTAATCATTTAAGAAGGTGTACAAAATAAAAACTTTCCTACAACATAATCTGAGCAGAGGCGGTGGTCCAACTGACAAAAGAATATTAACACTTCCGGCTGAGAGTACGCTGGCACGAATTGGCTGCCGCTTCTCTCCGGGGGGAAATTGTTTGTTGCGTGATTTTATCTTCTATGTTTTATAATTTTACCTTTGATCTCGTCAGGATTATACACTCATTTTATTGGTTAGGATAATTATTATCGACGGATTATCCTGATTTTAATGCCAAACTTTTCATGGATGGCTGCTGGCGGCGTTCACCTGAATCTACCTACCCCACCCCTGCTTGATTGAGCTCCCCACCCTCTGTCACTCTACTGCCGCTGGATTCTCAGTCTCTCCGCGGCCCGCAGTTGCCATCCTAGCGGGCCCAGACAGATCTACAACACATGTCGGAGACTCGGAACCAGTAGGACTCCTTCAACCACGGTCGGTCTGCTCATTCTAATCTATCATGGTTACCTTCTGGAGAGAGCCTTCCGCCTCCCGGCACATAAACTGCTACGTAGAGGGGAACTCCTACCATAAAAAGTATATGCACAGGGGCTCTGGCCGAGGCTACAACTATAACCCGAGTTGCAATAATAACATAAATTGTCAACTGTGCACAGACGCACGCAGCATTTGCCTCGGGCTGTAGACTACAGTCTATTTCAGCCTTTGCAAAAATGTAACGTTAAGGCTGCCTCCGCAAACCCTGCTCGCATTGTACTTTTTAACACCCAGTCTCTAACCAATAAGTCCACTCTGATGCATGAGTTTATTATCGATGATGGCTCTGACCTGATATTTTTAACCGAAACCTGGCATAAAGAGGGCGATTTTTTTCCACCTAAACGAGGCATCTCCGCCGGGATATAATTACTTTGAAAAAGCTCGTGCTCGTGGCCATGGTGGTGGCATTGCTGTCCTGTACAAGGACTCTATACTCCTCCAACCACTGACTGTTCCTGAAACCCAGTCCTTTGAGTGCCTCGCTTTTAAATGTTATCCACCTAAATCCCTAACGGTTATACTTGTTTACCGCCCTCCAAAATCCAACTCATCCTTCATCCCAGAGTTTTTTAACTTTCTTACCTCAGTATGTCCCACTCTCTCCAATATTGTGATATTGGGTGATTTTAACATACATGTGGATTCCCCCAACTGTTCCATGGCTGCTGACTTCCTGACCCACCTGGACTCATTAAACCTCACACAACATGTTAATGGCCCCACCCACAAACGTGGCCACACACTGGACCTCATCATCATTGGAGATGTACCTGCCTCTGACCTAAACATCTTTGAGTTTGGAGTCTCCGACCATAAGGCTGTTTCTCTATCACTGGCAATCCCATCCTCCAATCACCCTCCCCCCATCGAGAAGGTCATGAAGTACCGCAACCTGCGCAATCTGGACACTCGCCTTTTCCTTGAATCCATAATGCCCACCCTCCCAACTGATTTCAGTTCACTTTCCCCTGCTGAAATGATCAACCTCTATAATACCACCCTGACCACCTCCAGGTTATGGAGGAAAGATGCTCTCACTGTCCATCTACTGGCCTTCAGAGAACACCAAACTGCCTACGCTGCTGCCCTAAAAGCTGCCCGCTCATATTACTACTCTACAATAATTGACAATGGCAAAGGCAATCCCAGAACCCTATTCTCCACCATCAACCGGCTTCTCAACCCCACCAACTCAGGCCCCCCAGCTGCCTCTCCAGAACTGTGCAATCGATTCTCTGTTTTCTTTAAGACCAAGGTCGAAGATATCAGAGCCAACATTGTACCCTTCATAGCAGCTGCGACCCCGCCCATCTGCCCTCCCTTCTTCAATGGCTCCACCCTGTGCAGCTTCACAGAGGTTACACCATCTGCACTTCTGGACATCATAACCAAATCCAAGCCCACTAGCTGCTCCCTTGACCCCATACCCACTCCCCTGTTGAAAGCCTGCTCACCAACCCTGGTTCAATTCCTCACTACACTCATCAACAAATCACTTCAGAGTGGAGAGGTGCCCATTCTTTTCAAAACAGCGGCTGTCACCCCACTCTTAAAGAAACCAAATCTGGACCGAGAACTCCTGTCCAATTACAGACCAATCTCCAACCTCCCGTTCCTCGCCAAAGTTCTTTAGAAAGTCGTGGCCTCACAACTCCAGTCACATCTCTCAGAAAATAATCTCTATGAAGTCCTCCAATCCGGTTTCCGGCCCGCACACAGCACGGAAACGGCCTTGATAAAGGTCGTCAACGACGTGTTGATGGCAGCCGACTCCGGGTCACCCAGTATCCTGGCCCTACTCGATCTGAGCGCTGCATTTGACACCGTGGACCACAACATCCTCCTCCACCGCCTCGAGACCTACACCATGGTCATGGACACAGCCCTGAAGTGGTTCACCTCCTACCTCACCAACCGGAGTTATCACGTGTCACTGGGGGGCTCCAGGTCCGATGACACTGCAGTGACATGCGGTGTCCCACAGGGGTCAGTGCTGAGGCCCATTCTGTTTTTAATCTACTTACTCCCACTTGGACGTATCATCAGACAACACAACATCAACTTCCACTGCTATGCTGATGACACCCAGGTCTACATCAAAACACAACCCAATCCCACCAACACAATCTCCACCCTCAACACCTGCCTGGAGGACATCCGCTCTTGGATGTCTAACAACTTCCTCCAGCTCAACAGTAGCAAGACGGAGGCAATTCTGATCGGCACCGCCAAACAACTCGCCAACGCTGGCAGCATTGGTCCCTCCCTCGATGGCCAACTAATTCCCCTCTCCTCTGTTGTCACCAACCTTGGAGTTAAGCTTGACTGCACACTCTCATTCAAAGCCCATATCAACCACATCTGCAAGATTTCCTTCTTTCATCTTAATAATATCGCCAGACTGAAGCCATCCCTCGCACAAGACGATACCAAAAAACTGGTCAATGCACTAATCTTCTCCCGAACTGATTATGGCAATGCACTTCTCTCCGGTCTCCCAGTTAAATTTATCAACCGTCTACAACTCATCCAGAACAGCGCCACCAGAGTCCTCACCGGTACAAAAAGGTCAGCCCACATAACCCCCATACTCGCCCAACTCCACTGGCTCCCAGTCCACTACAGGATCCAGTTCAAAGTCCTCCTCCTGACCTACAAAGCCTTAAATGGACAAAGCCCCAGCTACCTCAGTGATCTCATCACCATCCACAAACCCTCACGCTCCCTCCGCTCTAGCCATTCCACTCTGCTCCTCGTCCCCCCTACACGTCTACGGACGATGGGAGACCGAGCCTTCTGCTCTTTTTCCCCACGCCTCTGGAACTCCCTCCCGGACTACCTCAGAACTGCCCCTTCCATCAAGGTTTTTAAAACGGGCCTTAAAACCCTTTTTTCTGGCAGGCCTTCCCTTGAGCCTTTTTTTTTTTTTTTTTAGCGGTCCACCCTTGTTTTAATCCCCTTTTTATTTCTTTTTTCTATGCTTTGTTAGTCTATTTCGTTATCCATTTTCTTTCATTTTAGTTTAGTAATCTTAAAACCTTTTTACTGGCTAGCCTTAGGCTTTTATTTGTGCCATAGTCTTTTATCTGTAAAGCGCTTTGAGATTTGTCTCGGCAGATGAGAAGCGCTATATAAATCCAATTTATTATTATTATTATTATTAACATCAATTTGAGTTCTCCAGACCCAAATTTATAAGAAGGTGCACCAATTTCTTGGCAATAAGTACTTGAGTCAACATGAGTAGCATGCTGCTTACCTAGCTAGATATGTGGTTTCATATAAAACAATGTATACAATTTGTGCTTCTACCATAAATCGTAACTTTCTACTTTAGTAGTTTATCTTAAATCTCTGCAACAGCTTCAGGTAAAACAAACCGCTGTCTAGTACCTCAGTGTTACTCACGGCCACTTTCACCCTCTGAATCTTTCTTAGACATTGCCTCAGACATGGATGTTTTAGTTTGTTCAGTTTCCTAAGGTAAATTAGCTAGCAGCTAGCTTTGTAATTATGCTTGCTGTCTGAAGTGCTGACATTATGGAAAAAAGACACACAAATACGGTAGATGGCACAATAAACAAATGAGAAGGGATTTCAGTAACAATAATTTACCACATCAACCATATATGGAAATGTTGCTTGATTATATGCAAGGTGTGAGTCATATCCGATACCAGTGGGATCCGGCACAGACTACCTCCAGATGTGGTTCATATAGGATTTGTAAACGTCCAATACATTTCAGATTTCTTGTGTTTAGACTAGAATCTTTTGAATGTGACACGCAATGGATATGGAAGTGTTATAGCTGCTGTTCGCCGCCAGGGGTCTTCCCTGTGTCATTGTCTAATTGTTTTATTGTTTCATTGTCTTGAGTGATTCGTGTCTTGTTTCGTTCCTTATTTTAACTGTCTTTCTGTTTTCTGTTAACTTTGCTCTGTCTTGAAATGGTGGTTCCTCGTGTTTGCTTGCCTCTGTGTTTGTCTTGCCATTTCAAGTATCAGCCTTAGCTTTGTTCATTGATCTTCTCCTGTGTATTCTTGAACTTTTAGTTTGTTTATTTCTTCAGTGTTTATTCCTACAGCCTGGAGAGTACTACAGGTCCTTGGACAGCAGCAGCCTCACTTACAGGCAGGCTCACCTGATGCTAATGAGCAATCAACTCAGGTGTTAGCCATCACCTTTGTTAGGGCATTATAAAAGCACAGCCTGCCATGCCTGAGGGAAAGTTTTTTGGGACATGGAGGAAGAGTGTTGTTTTTTCGTTCTTACCTTCGAATATTGTTTTTGCTTTAACTTTGTTTTTGTGTTTTGTTTTATTGGTTTTATAATAAGAAAAAAAAAAAAATTGGCTGCTGGCCAACTGAACCACTGCTTTTCCATCCACTTACCAGCTACAATATTAAATTAGACTTTTTACACCTTTATTTCCACATTTTGCTTTACAGCTTCCAAGTGACAAATACATTCTCCAAATGTCTGAACATTAATTAAAAATTAAAAACTAGAATAACTTGAATTGACAAAGGTGGAAAAAGTCTGATTTAATATGTTTTAATTTCAGGCCGTAAGGCAATAAAAGGTGACATTTTTGAGAGGGGGTGTAGACTTCAAAGGGGCACTCTACATATGCGTGTACAGATTTAACTATGTATCTGCAGGAAAGTCGCAGAATGACATAAGCCCCACAAATGACATCCTAATAGGGATTTGATTCATTGTGACTGTTTAGTAAATCAGATGTAGATATTGCAAGCTTGTAGCAACAACTTTTCCACTTGAAAAGCAGTCTGTGCCCCTGCCCTCATAGTCTGGTCTGTTAGCAAAAACAAAGGTGGCATGAACATTTTCACAAACATTCCTTAGCTGAAATGTAAGCAATGTAGAAGGGGTGCCCATTGACAATTCAAACAGAAAGACAGATATTCCGACAATTTGAATTGCTTTCATCACTGACATGTTGGAATTAGGACTGTAATTATGAACAAAAAGCATTTACATTTATAATAATAATAATAATAATAATAATATACGCCATTTAGCAGACGCTTTTATCCAAAGTGACTTACAGTAGTGAATGCATACATTTTCAGTATATGTAGCCCCAGTGGGGATTGAACCCACAACCTAAGCGTTGCCAATGCTGTGCTCTACCAACTGAGCCACAGAGAACCACATTTATCAAAAACATACCTCAGCTAATATGTAAGCAATGCAGAAGGGGGTTTTCTTTTGAAATTAAAAAAGAAAGCAAAATATTCAAAAATTCTAAATGACCACCAAATCCCTGACATGTTGGAATGGTGAGCTTAAGTTGTTATGAAAAGGAATAACTTAAGAATGTCATCAAGTGATCTTAAAATAACTTAAATTGAAGCAAGGATGCATTTATTGTGTTTATTTCTCTTTTTGCTCAAAGCCCTGATTCACATGTTCCAGCACAGTGGCATGGTGCAGCATATTAAAAAAACAGCATCCAAGCATTGACACTTCTGAGAACAATGGGGGTCACCTTTGCAACCACATCTTAGAAGTTCCCTAGAAGCTCTGGAAATGTCCGGAAGGTCTGTCAATGTAGGTGTCCAACTATTGACTGTTTTTGTTCATCCAAATCCCTCTGGTCATCATGCGTATTGGCATGCTTTTAGGTGATACTTGTTAACCAAATACTTGTCTGGTGCACTGCTCGATTTGAATGCTGTAACAGTGATGCCTGTGTCAGGGGCATATTTTCTATGGAGAAAGACTTCTTGGAAAAGCAGTTTTGGTCCCACTACATTAAGTGGCCCTAATACCTATGTAGTTACACTACTTGCAGTGTACCTACTGTGTACTTACACATTGTTACTAACAACCTTCAAACCTGTTTGCAGTTTAAGCAGTAACACGTGTAACAAGAAATATGTAACACAAAATTGTACACATGTGAAATAGAATTGTGTAACAAGAGTTGTAACTAACAAGTGAATCAATACAAGCAACCTCCCACTCTAGTTTACTGTCCAAAACATGGGTCAATGATCAATGGAGAACTGCTGATATTTATGTGTCATGGTTGTTTCCCTGACTTACCACCTGAGGGCGGTGTTGCGCTTTTCTCCTGGTGGGAGGGGCAGAGTAAATCAATCACCATTTCCTCCCTATTTAAACCCCAGCTGTTTTTCGGTTCTTTGCGAAATCGTACGCCTTCATTACGATTTAGCCGGTAAGGTTGTAGCATCTTTCTAAAGATACTACTAAAAGCACTTTCTTTAGAATATAGAAACTCATTTAGCAAATGTAGGATTCTTTTATGTTACCTCATTTAGGAAACTCACTCGCTCCTCCTGAGTTGGTTTGTGTTCCGGTTAACACAGTCTGTGGACTGTGTTTTCGGGTTTCATTTCTTCGCTGGTTATTTGGCTCTTCTAGCCGTTTATCTTTTCGTTCAGACACCCGGTGTCGGTGGTTTCTTTATACCTTTGTTTGTGTCTTTGTGGCACTTAGTCACCCGTTGGGTGATATTTTCGGTTTTCCCCCTTTTTGTTATTGTTTTTCCTATTCTCTGTTATTCAGAGTTTGTGGTTAAGCTGTAGGTTTACAGTTTAACTTATCGATACCTCCGGGGTTCTGCGATTGGCACCAATCTCTAAACCCACCATAACATTATGTGGATGTATTAAGTTTGTGTGCCCATTTGCAGTCCACCCACACACAATAGAAAGATTAATTTGGTACTGTTTATTCAAAATTGATGACTGTGAATGAGTAGAAAGATTGTTTCAAATGTAGAGATATTTCCCTCCAGGGGTTGATTCTTGTAAAAAATAATAATAATAGGGGGATGTGTCATGATCAGTCATTTAATTTTTCATACACAAAAAGCCTTTTGTTTTGAAAGTCCATGTTCACATGTTGAGCTGAATATGTATTGTGGCAACCTGGCAGGCAGAGCCATGTGCATGGGTTAATATGGTGACATCTACTGGTCACACCCCAACCTCGCAGGACTAAAACGACTGCCACCTGCAACTAATCAACCAATTTACACCCTATCAACCGTGAATAAAAGGGGCCAGGTTTCCCCTCATGAAGAAAGCGAGTGGAGGGAGAGAAACAGAGAGAGAAGAGGAGAAAAGTTGTTGGTAGTGTTTGCAACGTATAAAGTATTTTGACCAGCCATGATTTGGAGAGGCTTTGGGTAAAGGGTTAGCTCCCCAGAGCGGAAGAAACCTATAAATGTTTTTAGTGTGATGCTTTCTATGCTGTAGTATTTTGCTTCTTGCCCTCCCCCCTTCCCCTCTTTCTCTCTCTCTCTCTCTTTCTCACTTCTCCCCTCCCTGCTCCTGTCTCCTAAAAGTGAAGAGAAATCGTGAATTAACACTTTAGGGTAGGTTTTCAAAGCCTAAACTAATCAGCATCACCCTGATGTCTATATTGGTTGGCTAGAGAAATCAAGATGACAAAATCAGACACATTTTAAACCAATCACTTGGGTCTGTTTTGCTATAAAGTGGGATTTACAGTGATTTACTGCCTATCCTCCATAGGCGCGCTGGTTAGATTTTTAGTACACTAAAAATGTATTGCTGCCACAACTACCTGTCAAACAGTTCCATCCGCCATTTTTGTTTACCGTACTCAATGTCAATGCGACGGATTTGACTATTTCTTCAACAACAAAAAAAAATTATTATTGAAAAGAATTCCCCAAATTTTGCATCTGACCCCCTTTCCTTTCTTCTATCTGGTGGCCTCTTTGAGACCGCCACTTTTTATGTTTCCCACACTGTCAATTCTATCAGTGTTTTTTTAAGTGGTTCTCTAACCAAGGTAAAAAGACAACTCCTCCATATTCACCAAAAGTGAACACATGGGGTGTAGGTAATGGATGGACAATGACAGCTCCATCAAATATTTTTGCATAGAAAGAAGAGGGTACCACAGGCTGAGACTCGACTTCTAGCAGACTTCTTCAAGTGGGGATCGAACCCAAGTCACCTATTCCACAGGCAACCATGCTAGCCACTGCTCAAATTGGGATATCCCTCTTGGGGGAATGACTTACTCAACAATACTCAATATTCAATAACACAATATTCAAGATACCACTTAAACTTTGAAAAATCACAAATGTTGATGGATTATTGGATTATTACATCACAGGCATACCATATTGTACAGTACAGTGAGATTGTTGGGATGGCAGGTTTTCGGGTTGGCAGGGGCATACCCCATACCTATACAGTCCCAAGAGTGGTGATTTCTGGCAACTCTGTTATGGTGTGGGGTGCATTTTCCTGGCATGGTTTAGGTCCACTCAACACCTTTGAGGGAAAGGTAAACACCAATACATACAAAGCGATTCTGAATGATCATGTTCATCCTATGGTGAAGCATGTCTATACTGACAGGAATGGTCTCTTCCAGGATGACAATGCCCACATCCACAGGGCACAAGTGGTCACTGAATGGTTTGATGAGCATGAAAATGATTTAAACCATATGCCATGGCCAGTCACCAGATCTCAACCCAATTGAACACTTATGGGAGATTCTAGAGCGGTGCCTGAGACAGCATTTTCCACCACCATCAACAAAACACAAAATGATGGAATGTATCATGGAAGAATGGTGTTTCTTACCTCCAATAGAGTTCCAGACACTTGTAGAATCTAAGGCCAAGTTGCATTGAAGCTGTTATGGAGGCTCTTGGTGGCCTAAGGCCCTTATAAGACACTTTATGTTGAGGATTCCTTTATTTTGGCAGTTAACCATAGCTTGCTTGTTGTTTAATTCTATCTAAAAGATGAATAGCAATAATTTGTATTGTGCCACACCTGAGATGCGTTAGCCAAGTGATAATGCAGGAAATAAAAGACCCACCTTTTCCACAAGTTAATCGCAAAGTAACACATGGGAAATGCACTGGCGATTGGGAGAGAATGTGAGAATTGTGTTTGGATTAATTACTGGCTTGACTTGGATTGTTTTGGAAAATACTGTTTGTGTGCTGATCATTGCTTAGCTAGGTACCCAGCTGTATGAATGAAGCAGAGCAGACTTGGCTTTCTAGCTGGCTATATTAGCTGCTGTTGTGAGGTATATCTGTCTATGTGTATAACTTGTAACATATGCAATTTAGCAGTATAACACACAAATAATTTCCTAACTGATACAATAAAGTAATTATCATTAACATGATATTCATTTTATAATATGAGATAGTCTGGGGTGCTAGCTATTTGGGCCACCAAAATATGATCCAGGGTTTACAGAGAAATTATACATCTCTAAAAGCGATATTATACTGTGGCAGGATCAGGGGTGTTGGGTTACAATGCAGCCAAAGAACAATAAAAAAATCTCCATACAACAGAAAAATAGGAAATAAGAGGGATTTATTAGGGAGACTTACACAAAGCAGGGAATATGGGGAGGCAAACAAGCATAGTCCGTAATTCTTTTCTCGTGGTCGTGGTCAGTAATCCGTAGTCGTTATTCCAATCCAGGTTCACATAGCTTTTCAAATAATGGTTAGTTAGCTTACTAGCTTCCATCAGTTTACTTATTACTGAAGTGTCATTAGCTGACATGAGCTGGGTTGCTACCTAGTTAGGTGCCTCATTTACTACCTGACCAGCTAACTACACTTTAGGTGATTCATTAACAATAGTGCACAAACTAGCTTTCCAGTGACAACTATATTATTAGCTACCTATTTACTGCTTGTTGAATTCCCTAATCAGCCAATCATGTGGCAGCAACTCAATGCATAAAAGCATGCAGATATGGTCAAGAGGTTCAGTTGTTGTTCAGACCAAAAATCTGAATGGGGAAGAAATGTGATCACAGTGACTTTGACCGTGGAATGATTGTTGGTGCCAGACAGGGTGGTGTGAGTATCTCAGAAACGTCTGTGTGAGGTTCCGGATAAGGACCCAGACGCAGATCAGGATTGGGCAAAGAATCGTTTAATGGAGGCAGAGGTCAACACCAGAAGTCAGGGTAGCGAAAGTACAAAATCAAAAACCAAAGAGAAGTCACAAAAAATCCAAAAGTAAAAACCGGTAAAACAGAGAAGGCAAACAAATAAAATCGGCAGGCAAACTCAAAGTGAAAACAGAAGGGGTGTCTAAGGAAAATGCTACAGACTCTGGCTTACTCGAAATCGGCATAGGGAATGAAGATCAACGTTCTGACGGGGAATGAGCATAAACACGGAACTTAAATACAAGCAGGGCAGAGAAACACAATAGGAATCAGGTGTGACTGGGAGGAGAGAGGGGTAGGAACACAGGTGAAAACAATGGGATTCGTTAATACAATAACGAGGGGAAACGAAAGACACGGACTGGGAATAACACAAACACATAGAAAATAAACGACCTGGAAGAGCAGGCAGACATGTGCATAGTTAGAAGGGGAGGAACGCAAATAGAAATCTGCGTGCGAATGAAGTGAAACGTGAGAAGCGTACAGGGATAGGACAACGAGAGAGAGAATGATAGCGATAGTTAGAAGCGTGAGATAATTAGTGATTAGTAGTGTTAGTAACTTAATCTAAATCCCTAATGTTAGTAGTTAAATTGGTTAGTACTATATACATCTAACTAATATATACAAAGTGTAATAGAAAGTAAGAAGGAAGTAAAACGAGATAATAAGCTAAGATGGAAAAAAACGAAACATAGAACTTCCCGTAATGCATGACAATAGACAAGGAGTGGATCTCGAATAAACAGGAACGATGACAGACGGGGAACAGAACGTGACAGAATGATGAATAATGAAAGATAAATAAACAAAGAACAAAAACAACCGAACAGACATGCAGAAACATAACAGTCTGATCTCATGGGATTTTCACACACAGCAGTCTCTAGAGTTTACAGAGAATGGCGCAAAAAACATCCAGGGAGCGGCAGTTCTGTGGGTGAAAACACCTTGTTAATGAGAGAGGTCAGAGGAGAATGGCCAGACTGGTTCAAGCTGACAGGAAGGCGACAGTAACTGAAATAACCACACGTTACAACAGTGGTATTCAGAAGAGCATCTTTGAATGCACAGCACATCAAACCTTGAAGTGGATAGGCTACTGCAGCAGAAGACCACATCGGGTTCCACTCCTGTCAGCTAAGAACAGGAAAGTGAGCACAGGCACACCAAAACTGGACAATTGAAGATTGGAAAAATGTTGCTTGGTCTGACGAATCTCGATATCTGCTGCGATATGCAGATGGTAGGGTCAAAATGTGGCGTAAACAACATGAATTCATGCATCCATCCTGCCTCAATGGTTCAGGCTGGTGGTGGTGGTGTAATGTTGTGGGGAATGTTTTCTTGTTTCTGACCATGTGCATCCCTTTATGGCCACAATCTACCCATCTTCTAATGGCTACTTCCAGCAGGATAATGCACCATGTCAGAAAGCACAGAATCAAGAAGCAGAGAGTAGTCACAAAAGGCAGTCCAAAAAGTCAAAAACAGGTAGGCAGATAGGCAAACAGACAGAATCGCTAGGCAGGCTCGGAGTAGTAAACAGAAGGGAAGTCTCGGATAAATCAATAAACACTGGCTGAATAAGGGTAGGCACAGGGAATAAGGATCAACGTACTGACAACGAGTGAACATAAACACAGAACTAATATACAGGCAGGGAAGGAAAACACAATGGGAATCAGGTGTGACTGGGAGGAGAGAGAGGTAGGAACACAGGTGTAAACAATGGGAATCGTAATCTAATAACGAGGGGAAACGCAAGACACGGACTGGGAAACATACAAACATATAGACAATAAACGACCTGGGAGATCAGGCAGACACGTGCATAGTTAAAGGGGAGGAACACAAAGAGAGAAGCTGCGTGCGAATGAAAGGGAAAGTGAAAAGCTAATCAGGGATATGATAATGAGAGAGAATGAGCGAAAGTTAGAAGCGTGAGATAATTAGTGATTAGTAGTGTTAGTAACTTAATCTAAATCCCTAACGTCAGTAGATTAGTTGGTTAGTAATATATACATCTAACTAATATATACAAAGTGCAATCTAGCAAGTAAGAAGGAAGAAAACGAGATAATAAGCGAAGACAGAAAAACCCCAAAATGTATAAACTCCCGAAGTGCATGACAAGACAAGGAGTGGATCTCGAAATAAACGGAACAAGGACAGACAGGGAGCAGAACGTGACAGAACAATGAAACTAGAATACAGAATAAAGATGAATGAATTATGACCGATGAAAAATAAACAAAGTACAAAAACAAACCGAACAGACACTCAGAACGTAACAGTGATGCTATCATATCAACATGGACCAGAATCTCTGAGGAATGTTTCCAGCACCTTGTTGAATCCATACCACAAAGAATTCAGGCTGTTCTGGGGGCAAAGGGGGGTTCTACCCAGAACTTGAAAGGTGTACCTAATAAAGTGGCCACTGAGTGTTCATATGTTCAAATAAGGTTGAAATGTCAAATATCAATCAACATCATCAATTTACATATGCTTTATGGAGTGAGCTGTTTACAAACAGAATATGAAACTCATGCAAATTATTTCATATACACTTAGACATTTAGGGATGTGACATAACATTTGAATAAACCTAATGAGAGATAAGAGAGACAACAATATGAAAAAAACACAGGGCCAAATTATTTGAATGAATATTGGCAATATGGGAAGCATTGCTTTGGAACCACGCTTTAGTTTCTGTGAAATGTATTGATGAAAGTTTAGTTGGCATCATTTTGATATACATTTTGGTATGCAGACCAAATTTAGGAATTGTATTTTACAGATAGTACAGAGAGTATGTGCTATGTATATGTGAGTAACTTGGAAACATTTTTGTTGAGATTAAATTATACATCACACATCATGTGCATGCAGTTGCAGCAAATTACTCGAATGAATAAATTCGAATAAATAAACTTTAGCAATGGACAACACAATATTTTTTATTAACATAACCCATCATGTGCCACTCTCACAATGTTAACAAATAAAGGTACAGTGGGGAAAATAAGTATTTCACCCCCTGCTGATTTTGTGAGTTTGCCCCCTTACAAAGAAAGGAACGGTCTATCATTTTCATGGTAGGTTCATCTTAACAGTGAGAGACAGAATATTTAAAAAATCCCAGAAAATCACATTATATGAATTTTAAACATTTATTTGTGTTTTATTGAGGAAAATAAGTATTTCACCCTCTACCAACCAGCAAGAATTCTGGCTCCCACAGACCGGTTATGTGACCAGGAGGCACACAGATTAGTCCTCTTACTTAATTAGTACTCCTAATTAAGTACTCGTTACCTGTATAAAAGACACCTGTCCACAGAATCAATCAATGAATCAGATTCCAACCTCTCCACAATGGGCAAGACCAAAGAATTGTCTAAGGACATCAGGGACAAAATTGTAGACCTGCACAAGACTGGAATGGGCTACAAGACCATTGGCAAGCAGCTTGGTGAGAAGGAGTCAACTGTTGGTGCGATAATTAGAAAATGGAAGAAACACCAATTGACCATCAATCTCCCTCGGTCTGGGGCTCCACGCAAGATCTCACCTCATGGAGTGAACCTGATCATGAGAAAGGTGAGGGAACAACCCAGAACTACACGGCTAGAGCTTGTTGATGATCTCAAGGCAGCTGGGACCACAGTCACCAAGATGACCATTGGTAACACACTACGCCGTAATGGATTGAAATCCTGTAGTGCCCGCAAGGTCCCCCTGCTCAAGAAGGCACATGTACAGGCCCGTCTGAAGTTTGCCAATGAGCACCTGGATTCTTCAGAGGAGGCTTGGGAGAAAGTGCTGTGGTCAGATGAGACTAAAATCGAGCTCTTTGGCATCAACTCGACTCGCCGTGTTTGGAGGAAGAAAAAATCTGCCTTGGACCCCAAGAACACCATCCCCTCCGTCAAGCATGGCGGTGGAAACATTATGCTTTGGGGCTGTTTCTCTGCTAAGGGGACAGGACGACTTCACCGGATCGAGGGGAGGATGAATGGGGCCATGTACCGGGAAATCTTGGGTGAGAACCTCCTTCCCTCAGCCAGGACACTGAAAATGGGTCGTGGATGGGTGTTCCAGCATGACAATGACCCAAAGCATACGGCTAAGGCAACAAAGGAGTGGCTCAAGAAGAAGCACATTAAGGTCATGGAGTGGCCTAGTCAGTCTCCGGACCTTAATCCTATAGAGAATCTGTGGAGGGAGCTGAAGCTTCGAGTTGCCAAGCGACAACCTACAAACCCTAAGGATTTGGAGAGGATCTGCAAAGAGGAGTGGGCCAAAATCCCTCCTGGGATCTGCGCAAACTTGGTGACCAACTACAAGAAACGTCTGACCGCTGTGCTTGCCAACAAGGGTTTCTCCACCAAGTACTGAGTCATGTTTTGCTAGGGGGTGAAATACTTATTTTCCTCAATAAAACACAAATAAATGTTTAAAATTCATATAATGTGATTTTCTGGGATTTTTTAAATATTCTGTCTCTCACTGTTAAGATGAACCTACCATGAAAATTATAGACCGTTCCTTTCTTTGTAAGGGGGCAAACTCACAAAATCAGCAGGGGGTGAAATACTTATTTTCCCCACTGTATGTATTCTCAGACTCCATAGGCTTCATCACTTTTCCTTGTATGGACATTTATCTCCAAATGTTTGTGACAAATTCCATTTTTGAGTGTAGTCCAAATATATTATATACCACTCCTATTTTCTGGTAATATTAGGGATCATGCTTTAGCAGAGATTATTATTCGTTTTTATTTGTTTTGCTTTTTACCATTTTATCCCTCTTTTTTTAATCAGCAATTGTACGTTAGGCTTGTTTCACAACAACCTCTGCAGTTGTGCATGAGAGCTGAAGCGAGATTAATGCAATCCTTCGACACACTCACACATATTCAATGGCTAGTTTTTATACTACTGGTCCATACAAAGCAGTGCACCACAGTGAGGTGGGTGATCATTGGAGGACAGGCACTACCCGCACTGACGGCTAAACCATACATTCACTGGGAGCAGGCAGGACTTCCTGCTCTGAACTGCATAAGCAGTGCTTGTGTACCACATTAATAAATTAAGTGTATCACGCTGTATTTACTGGTTATATACACAATTATGGGTAACATCTGTATGTACAGTCATGAGAAAAAGTTAGGACACCCCCCAAAATATTAAGTTATTCTCTTAAAAATATGGACATATCAATATTGTATCTTCTTTCTAACAATATCTATAGATAAAGGGGATGTAATTGAACAAGAAACAATGAAAATGTAACTTTGTAATCATTTATTTAATGAAAAATTAACAATAATGCCAATTCCTACTGAGAAAAAGTTAGGACACCCTATGCCCTAATAGCTAGTATTGCCCCCCTTGGCTGAAATAACCTCAATTAGACGTTTCTTATAACTGTCTACAAGTCTCTGACATCGATTGGGAGAAAGTTTTTCCCACTCCTCCTTGCAGAATTCTTTCAGCTGTGTGATGTTCGAGGGTGTCTTGCATGCACAGCCAGTTTCAAATCAATCCACAGCATCTCAATAGGATTAAGATCCGGGCTTTGACTTGGCCATTCCAGAACTTTCAATTAATTTTTCTTGAGCCATTCCTTGGTAGATTTACTGGAATGTTTTGGGTCATTGTCATGTTGCATGGTCCACATCCGCTTCAGCTTCAACTTTCGAACAGATGGTCTCACATTTTCCTCAAGCACCCTCTGATACAATACAGAATTCATAGTGGATTCTATGATGGTGAGCTGACCAGGCCCTGCTGCAGAAAAGCAGCCCCAAACCATGACATTTCCACCCCCATGCTTCACAGTTGGTATGAGGTTCTTGTTCTCAAATGCTGTCTTGGTTTTGCGCCAAACATGTCTACTCTTACTGTGCCCAAATAGTTCAACTTTGGATTCATCTGTCCAAAGCACATTGTTCCAGAAGTTCTGGTCTTTCTCTAGGTTCTCTGGCAAACTTTAGTCTTGCCCTGATGGTTTTTTTTGACAGCAGGGGTTTCCTCCTTGCACACCTCCCATGTAATGCAAACTTGTTCAGTCTCTTTCTTATGGTGGATGCATGTACTTTGACATCAATTGTGGCAAGAGATACCTGTAGGTCCCGTGATGACATTCTGGGATTGTTGGAGACTTCTTTAAGCATCTTTCGGTCAGCTCTTGGGCTGAACTTGCTTGGGCGGCCTGACCTGGCCATGTTGGTGGTCGTTTTAAATGTTCTCCACTTGTAAATTATTTTCCGGACAGTGGAATGGCTAATTTCGAATTGTTTGGAGATCTTTTTATATCCCTTCCCAGACTCATATGCATCTACAATTTTTCTTCTGAAGGCCTCAGAGAGCTCTTTTGATCTCGCCATGGTGATGCAACTCACTTCAACAATTAAGAGCAAACCAAACTAAATGTCTGAGGTTTAAATAGGACAGGCTCCTCCAAAATCCTCTGTAACAATGTTCTAAACATTTGCACCTGATGTGGTGCTCTTGATTATAATTGTAGGCATTTTAAGTGGAACTAAATGTGGGGGTGTCCTAACTTTTTCCTCACAAGAAGATTGCATTTCTATTAATCACATTTTACCAATCATTTTTAAAATAATTTGTTTCAGTTGTATTTGTTTAGTTATATTACCTCAATTTTTCAATATTGTTCAAATGAATATCAAATGTCCATATGTTTGAATATGTTGAAGAAGACAAAGGTTTTCATAGGGTGTCCTAATTTTTTCTCATGACTGTAAGTATGATTAGATTATCTTCCAGTGAAAAAAGTCTGGAAATGAAACCCAACATTTGGGTAACATTTTATTCAATGCTCTTATAACACCTTCATTACCATGTCATAAGCAGTTCATAATGCTTCATGTGACATAACATGTCAGATTCAGTCAGAAAAGGTCCCAATACTGCCAGGGATGTGGTAAGTGTGGAATCAAGTGCAAACGAGAGAGATCCAGAATGCAGAGATGCGTTTAAGATATTTATTATCCTTAAACGCTGGCAGGAAACGAAAGCAAAACCATGTCTGCGAAGACACGTAATAGTCAGCAATCACTGAAAAGTGTATATGATGAAGACACATTACATTTGTATTGACTTGTAAGTCAAAGCTAAGGACAAATGTTTGATTGGTGACAGGCCAAAGTGATATTTTCTGAAAGATAACAAAAACATTCAAAAAGATTTGAGTGTCAGCATCACATGGTATGATTATGAAAGAGGTATCAGTAAAGAAAGAATGCACAGTCTAAGGCTGGAATTATGCTTCTGCGAAGATATACGTAAGTGTCTCTGCGTAGCTACGCAGAGAAGAGGTTTATGGGTAACCGTAGCCCGCAGAGGCTCACAGAGGAGCCAAAGTGCACACCTCCAAAATGTCAACAATGCATCATGCGTAGCTGTGCCAAACAACCGCTGATTGGTTGAGCACAGAAGTATATAGCCTGCTAGCTAACTGTAGCTCAGTTGTAACTTCTCTAACATAGCCAACTAGCTGAAATGCTAACATTACTACAGCAACATAGTTATGTATCAGATTGTATGTATAGTTGACTAAATGACTATCTAGCTAGCAGCAGCTATCTAGTTAACTTTACTGATGGAGACGTACGTTTGATTTGGTTGATTTATGGACCAATCAGGACATGTTCTTCAATGTTCTGGCAATGACAGTTGACTGAAGCCAACAACAGTGTCATGAACAAGAAGCTGACTTACCAAGGATAAATGCCACACACTCGTGGTTCTGTGTGGCTCAGTACGTAGAACATGGTGCCGACAATGCTTAGGTTGTGGGTTCGATTCCCACTGGGACCATATACTGAAAAATATATGCATTCATTACTGTAAGTCGCTTTGGATAAAAGCGTCTGTTAAATGGCATATATATTATAAATAAAACCCAGTACATGTTGTTGTAAATGTCATTGACTTTATTGTTAGCATTGGGTAACATTACATTACATTACATTACATTACATTACAGGCATTTGGCAGACGCTCTTATCCAGAGCGACGTACAACAAAGTGTTAACCGTAGTCAAGAACAGTTTAGCTGAAAGCCACCCTAGTGGGAAGTACAATTCATTAACAGAGTCATTAACAACAAAGACATCGGTTGGAACAATCTGATCCAACCTCAGAGTCTGCTGGATCGATGGCTTACCTGGGAACAGGAGATCCCTCACCTTCAGGACCTGGAGTTTCCAAGAACCTATGCGCCACCATCCACTGACACCTCTACAGCCATTAGGGAGCTCCAAGTCTTCTGTGACTTGTCTGATACTTGAGCGAGTATAAAACACAGTTGCGTACCTGCACACTATGGATGATCAGAACCAAGTTCATGTCTCCTTTGTGCTGGCCAGGTCATGGGTAGCACCCAAGAAGCAGCTGTCAATGCCTTGCCTTAAGTTGTGTGCTGCTCTCACCGGTGCCAAGTTAGCCAGCGTCCTTCAGACAGAACTTACAGTGCCTCTCCTGCGAGTCATCCTCTGGTCAGATTCCGCTACCGTACTGCATTGGATCAGGTCGTAATCTTGATGATACAAGGTATTTGTTGGGACTCTGAGATCCAGAGCCTGACTGATGTGGAGAGCTGGAGGTATGTGGATTCAATAAATAATACAGCAGATAATATTACCCACAGTCTGACCCTGCAAGATTTGACATACCCACATCGATGGCATTCTGGTCCAGACTTCCTCCACCAACTATCAGATCAGTGGCTACCCATACCCTCCACTGATGCTTAGCTTGATGACAGTGAGCTGAAGAAGTCAGCCGTTCTTGGAACTGTTTCAACTGCTCCTTTTCATTGGCTGCCTGATCTCAGTAAGTGTTCCACCTGGAAGCCACAGCCAGGTCCCTTCATGGGGCAGCCGATCCAGACCCCAGTTCACCTTGTGACGCAGCTGACTACATCATAGCTGAGAGGTTCCTCTTAGCACAAGCTCAGATGGACTCATTTCCTGAAGAGGTGAAGACCGTTAACTTTAATCATCCTCTCCCACCTGATAATCGACTGTGCTCCCTCTCTCCAGAGTAAGATGAGGCCACTGGACTACTCCGAGTTAGTGGCAGGCTGCATCAGGCTGAGAAACTAGAGATGGACGCTATCCATCCACAGCATCAACTTACTAAACTGCTTATCCAAGACTTTGACCAAACTCTCCTTTACCCTGGGCCAGAGAGAGTATCAGCAGAACAGTAACAGCCACCATTACTGGGTGCTGCAGGGAAGAGAAGCCACTCAGAAACATCAGCACTCATGTCGAGACTGTCAACTTTGCCAAGCTAAGCCTGAGATCCTCAAGATGGATGATCTTCCACTGTCTCATCTGCACCTATACAAGCCCCCATTCTACTTAACGGGAATGGACTATTTTGCTTTGAAAAGAGATGAGGGATCATTTACAAATGTATGATGACACGATGTGTGCACTTAAACCTCCTTGAGAGTTTGGATACTGATGCCTTTTTGATGTCCTTACGACGCTTCATAGCAAGACGTGGCAAACCCCATGAGCTCCTTTCAGACAATGGTACAAACTTTGTCGGAGGAGACACAAAGTTGCGAGAGTCCACAACCCTTCACCTGCTGGAACAGCTGGCTGAACAGAAGATATCTTTCTGGTTTAATCCACTAAGTGATCCTCATTTTAGTGAGACCTGGGACTAAGAAGTCAAATCAATCAAGACTGCTGTCAAAGTAATACTCAAGGTGCAGCCTGTGCCAGAAGCTGTACTACAGACCCTCCTCGTCAAAGTAGAGGGCATGATGAATGCTAAACCTCTGGGATACTTATCTTCGGACGTTACCAACCCAGATCTGATCCCCTCGAGTATCCTGCTCATGGGATACCATGACTCATCCCTTCCTCAGACCTTGTATGACTCCAACCATCCCCTTGGGAAGCGCTGTTGGAGACACAGTCTGGCGGGCCACTTTTGGTGCAGATTAATTCGCCACTACTTGTCCAGTCTACAGGAGAGACAGAAGTGGAGGATGGATAGCAAATAATTTAAGTTGGGCAAAGTGGTGCTTATTGTGGATCCACAACTCCCATGGGTCCTGTAGTCTGTGGGTAAAATGATTCAGACTTACCCCGGAGCAGATGGACGCATCCGGACTGCTACTGTCTAAGTGAAAGACAGACTTTTGTTTGTCCAGCTTCCTGGACTTAGTGATGACGACAATCAGGATCCTGCTTGACAGACTTTTTCTCTGGGTACAAATGTCCTGAGGCATTTGGGGAAAGCTGTGTGAGAAAGAGTGCTTCAGCTTTTAGATCGTCAAATAATTTGCTGATTAGTCATGTGAGACCATTATAGTAAATATCGGGGTTAAGTGGCGTACAAAGTTTCCGATCTCATTCTATTTGTATTAAGCAATGTGCTTCTCTTTCGCTGATTCTCTGACCGTCTAATCAAGTCCATATCTGTTGACTCAACCAGTGAATTTCCAGAGAACCCTGTCTCTACTGTTTAATACTAATTGATGTGATTACACATAATTACCCTGATGTAATTACATGATTGAATCGACAGATGGCTCTGGAGACCACTATGCATTTGTGTATGCATTTCTTCCCTTTTTGTGATTGATAAGTGGCTAGCTGGCCGACCTCACCAACTAAATTACTGGCTATATATCTACCATTCAATTCCACTTTAGAAAAGTAATTGCACATTCACCAGGAATGAGCCACAAACTGGAAGACATGCTGATGTTGACTGTTTTTCATTGTTTGTAGACCACTTGTGGACTGACAAATTAGGAAAGACAAATCAAAATCTTGTAAAACAAATTATGGCTAGTTTGTAATGGCTTAGATCCAGGCATGCAATACAATTTACCAGCTTCAGTTTATTTCTTCGCTGTGGTAAAATCCTGCCTAATTAAAAATTAAATCTTGAAAATTGACTGTCGCACACTGTGCAACAAAACCAGGATTGAAACAGAGTAGCAGGACACAGGAAATTGAGTTATTAGTCTGCAGACCGGATTTTATTATGAACACAGGGATAGCGAGAGAGAGTGCATGTAATTCTGCAACTATAAAGAAAAATAAACAGAAGAACTTTGACTCCCCCCCTCACAGGTTCGGGACAAATACAACAAACCAAAATAAATAGCTGTTTTGCCCAAACACTACTCTGAGACTTTTCAATCGTTTCTTCGTCGTCAAAGTTTCCCACTCTTACTAATAAAGTAAATAAAGTTTTTTATGTAATTAATAAAGTTGTCCTCCTGAAGAGGGGGGGTGGAGGTGGGTAAAAAAAAAAAAAAAAAAAAAAAAGTTTTCCACTCTCCTGCTTTTCACTCCTGTGTTCCAGCCCCCTACTGAGAGAGCAGAGTAGCTTTAAGCACACAGGTACATTTAGATGATACAGTACAGCCGTATGCCCCTGTCTGGACCGATGCCTTCCACATTGACCTTGAGCTGATTTGATGTGTTAGTTGTGTTAGTGACTCCACAAATGTGTTTGCATAATTGAGCGATTAAATGTTTTTTTCCTTTTCATAATTGTCAATTTCATCTCAGTTGAATTCAGTATGTACAAATTAGGGGGTATGTCTTAGATGTTTTATTCAATACAATATACAAAAAAGTCTTAAAAGAATGTACTTAGAAGATGGAGGGTACAACTAATCTTAGCAGACCATCTCACTCTTGCACTACAAATGAGGATATACATAACATTTAGATTTTGTAACTAGCAGAGTCTAAACCAGGGTGTAATACCTTCAAAAAAGACAACATTTCAGGAAATGAGAATAATAATTGTTGCATCTTTGTATCGTTTAAGACATGTTAAGGCATGTTAGGCACTTTGTGTGTGCACACTTTTGCAGACCACCGGAATAGACTGAGCCTGCCATTCATAATAGTGCTGTTCACGGTGGGGTGGGAGAACAGCTGGAGTATGGGTGACCATTCTGTGCTCCCGTTTCACATATGCCACATGCCTAGACAGAACCAGACAGAACTGGCCCAATGGTTTTCCCAGAGAGAGGATGTGAATAGTGGAACCCAGGGAAATGTAGGCCTATGCCCACATTTGGTGGTCACAGGGCCTTTGGCTCAATCTGCGCACCAAACATTAAAAGGGTTCCTTAGATCTCCAGGGGTCTGTCTGTCTGCCACAAGGAGAAGGATGAAGTCCTGTTGGGCTGCTGACCCAGGAGACACCAGCACTATTACCCAAATAGGATATGAATATGTATGTGTACAAATACAATTCAGTTGTATATAAAAAAAAAAAAATCAATACACTGTTTTGCACATTCATGGATTCAATTTCCAGGATTCAGGAAATAGATTCTGAGGAAATTATTTCTCTGTGAGCGGGTCTTTTTTTCAGCCATAGATTTATTTCTCCATCTCTATTTTTCATGAGAGCTCAGCTCCTAATTGTGAATCGGTACCGATGTCGTCACGCTCTAGTCTTCAACCACTCTGGAGATGGGTGCAACTCTTTCTTTTGTCCTTGCGAATGAAGCTGCAGCAGGGATCAAATCCATTGAAGCTCAGTGGCCGGTTACCCCGCCAATGCATGCATCACCCTGTATCACTGAGTGAATAAGAACAATGAGCCAATTGAACGATCGATCCCCGCAAAGATTCGCTCAAAATGAATGTTTTTTTCTTTTCATGAGCTGCGCACTACTGACTCAGGCTAGCACAGAGTATTCTTTCTACTGTGAGAGGACGTATATAGTATGTGCATTTTTGGTTTGTGCAGAGAATGCTGCCGTCTCCTCTGTGAACAACAGTATGAAATAGAAGAAGAATTCTCCAAACACAGCAAAGACTTTTGCACCAAAGCTGTGGGATTTCACACACCTGTTTGGCACAGAACATACCATACTTTGGGGCAGGGGTGATTCTAGGATTTGACCTTTAGGGGGGCTCAGCTCCCATAGAGAATGTGAGATGTACACATGCAGTCCTACATTTTTTTATTCATTTACTGTTACATTCCCCAAAACAAAAACACCACAATGGTGGTCGTTCTCAAAATGTAAATACCACTCTCTTATCTGTAATATTTTTTTAAATTGATAATAAGTACAAATGTTTTTCAGAAAAGAATGACTAAACATTTTCAGGGGGGCTGAGATGAAAGACAGCGGGGCTAAAGCCCCTTAAATAGGGTCTAAAATTGCCACTGGACAAGACAGATCCACTAAACAAACTCATAACTTGTTGTTATGGAAACAGTCATTTAATATGTTAACAGTTGTTTTGATGTGGACTGTGCAGTCCTCACTTCATAACATTCTTGATAGTTTTCCCCCAGAAAACTTGCCAGTGTAGCCTCAGCTGCTCTCACAATTTTGATCTGAACTGAGCCTCGAATGCGACATTTTGTCCCATTCATTTGGGATTGTAAAGTGCATTAATATGCTGGTCATGAGTGAGGTGGAGCTTCTGAAGAATGAACGTTTTTTCATTTAAAAAATGGCTGCGCGTGCTCCTCATCTTGTATGTATTCTACAGAGCACATCGCTGGGTAAAGGAAGCAAGTCTGTTGCTAGGCAATGGCACAGGCTGTGAATCAGACACATTGATTCCAGCTACTATGTGCTATGAATATAGAACAATCACTTGCAATGGCAACAAAGGGAAAGAGAGAAATGCATCAAGAAAATAAAAGAGCAATGACATTTATCTGGACTAATAATAAAGTTATTATTGCTTAATATATGCACCAACACATATAACAAAATATACTGCATAAAAATCACAGAAATAAACAATATTTTAGCTTTTTTTTCAAAGGAAATGCTGCAGCTTTTTTGACTGACAAAAGATGTTCAGTGTCTAATCCATCACCTGCAAGTCTGTCTCACCCAGCGCAACATTTATCTGTGAGGAACAAATTTAGGGAGATGACTAATTGTGCCAGACATGTATAATAAAGAGTGATATGGAATAGGGGACGGAAGGAGCCGAGCGAATACACACAAGGTAGGTTAATGTGTACCTCTCTCTTTCCTCGCGTACAGGACTGAGGGAACAATGCCCCGGGACTGATCAATTCAAGACCCTCAAGCCATTAGACATTGTTACTGCTTATGCCATTGTATGCTGTCCATTGTTTGTTTACTGTCCAACAAAATACAAAATACACAGGAGCTGTCAAGACTAAATCAGAACAATCATGATAATGCATGGAGCTCATGTAAGTTTAGTGAGGGAAGACACTCGGGAAATGAGGAAGGTCAGAGTCTGAATTACCTCTGTGCTGGCAAAAGCTCATCATGCACGTGGCAAGATGAAGGCAACAAAGGTCACAGAATTCTTCAGTAGCGGTTGAAACACTGATTGTACTGGAGTGGGTTAACCGAAAATGTTGAACATTAGAGATTAATGTGCGAATTTACGGTGAACGTAGGAAAAGTACGTGCCAGTTCTACGTGGGTTTCCCGAAAACCGTCATTAGCTTGTATTTTACGTGTGAGTTTAACGTGCTTCTTAGTTAACTCCGCCCAGAACCAGTCTGGCAAAAAGCAAAGCAAGTCGATAATCAAAACATAAAATCGATTGACAAATCTATGCAACATATAGTTTGTTTTTGGACTATTTGCATGATGCAAATTAATTAGAAATATTTAAAATGTAAAATTATAACAGTACATTTTGAAGAATACAACACTTCCCAAAAGATGAAGTTCTACTTCTTTTGGATGACGTAGCACAACATAAACAACTGTTATTTTCAAAGGCTCGGGGCAGTTTCTCAAACACTGTGATGATATCGCAAACAAATTAACTGCTCGCAGTGAGCGGTTTAGGACTGGGATGGATGTCAGAAAAAATGACAAGACCTTTCCAGCCAAACCAAAAAAAAGGGGGGCTGAATTACACCATGAACACAATTATCTGATGCATCACAAAAAATAAACATTTTTAATCATCACAGAATTCATTTTCTTCATATCTGTAGCCTACAGGAGGTGTCATTTTAAAAACTAACTAAACAAACAAACCTATGGCATATGGCTAAAAACATGTAACCACTTTTGATAGATACATAGATAGGCTATATAGGAAACAAGGGTAGAGGACGAGGAAACAAGCAGCACAGAGATGCGCTGGGAAGAACTGGTAAACCCTGCACACACCTGCATCAATTGATGCAGCGTTGATAAGCGATTACATCAGTCCAAGCTGCGTAGCTACTCGGATCGATACAGTGCCGCTTAACTAGAAAAATGCTGAATAACTGCCTCCTCAAACATTTCACAGCATTTTCATGAATGTGCTTCAATAATGTTGAACAGCATGCAATAAATTATACATTTATGAAGTTATATCTATTTTGATGCATTTCAGGATTCTCACAACTGTTTTAAACACTGAATTCTTATTTCTTCATCCACATTATTAGGTTTGCAATGCAATGCAACAAACAAAATAAAGAAAGAGAAAGAAAATTGTATGTGTTTATCTTTTCTCTATCCTTTGTGGAAGAGTCCTTTGCTGGAGTTTTTCGTAGTTGTGTTACGTCATGTTCGACAGTGCCTTTGATCGGACTTAGATTGATGTTATCGCTTATCAACATCACGTCAGGTGGTGCAGGACTCCTTTCATCTTCTTTAGGTGTTATTTTTTTTAACTAGGAGGTCTCTTTAACATAGTAAAAACTTTTAACATATCAAACATGTTTTTGTAGTGTTCCATTACCACGGATCATTCATTTATAACTAAAAGCCCCTTTCCCCATTTCCCTTAGTCTCTACCCCTTGCCTCCTCCCCTCGTCTACTTTTGACGTATTGTGAGGAAGATGAGGAGAATCAGACGAAGCTAGGGAACGAGTAGAAGTATTGGGACACAGTCCTATTGTCGGCCGTGACACCTGTCAACGTAATCGAAGCAAGTCCGTGGCTTGAACCATTGAAATATGTACCCATGTAAACACATGATTCTGTACTATATTACAAGCTTGTGGAAACAACACGTTATGTTTCCGCTTTAAATATCAGAGATATTTGGCTTTCAATGATAGCAGCATGATCGAGTGCCTGTTTCGCCTCAGAAGATTTGCTGGTGATTTGCTGTGATTCGGATCAATAATCTATTGACACTGAGGAGGAGAAAAAAAAGTTTCATATTTTTAACCTGGGGATTCAACATGGAATAAGTAGAACATTATACCAAATGCAATAGTGGAACTATTCCTTTTCTAAATATATGGGTGCTGTGGAGATTTGATGGGAAAGTATGAAAATTATTGCAGAAAATACGGAGGCCGTTAATATAAAAATACACAACACTGATTAAGCAACATGTCAGCCATATTTGAACAACATTTTGAGTGAATAAAAACCGAGGAGATATTTTCTTTTTCAGTAAAGGTCTGGAGTGGTTTCCTCTGTGTGCCAAAACCATTCCTAACCTCTCCCACACACATTACACACATTTCATTCCCTTTCCCAATACAGGTAAACACATTCAGTTACTAGATGGATAAGTATGAACCCAATATGCGGAACATTATTATTCAATTAGAAATCCATTGCACATTGAATCAATTTACAACCCAAATACAATGAACACAATTGCTTTGATCACTGAGCTGAAATAGCTCAACTATAGCCTACATGAAAGTGCACACATTTTGGAACATTTGCCTGAATGTTTGACAGGCAGTGACAGGTGTGACGAGAACGCTCATCCATTGGCTTTAAAATATGAAATATTATGCTTATTTGGCATACAGCAGTAGGTTCCCAATCTCCTACATAATCATCCCTGAGAGCATAAATAACAAAAAACATGATTTATAGCAATTGTCATTTCACAAGAGTTTCTAAACACAAAACGGAATGGTGCGTGTAATCTGAATGTTCGTAAACAAGCTTTCACGCTTGCAACGCAGGCATTTCGCGAGCATAAAGCATTTCGATTAAAAGCAAGAAAACAAACAGATAATGTGAACAGTGACCATCAAGTGAATGTAAAATATCAAATATATTATGGGCGCAATTGAATATATTCTACAATGCCGTAAACAGCAGCAGCAAAAGAATGTCTGTAACGAACCTGCTGGGAATATGTGCATATGGTTTCAAAGAAACAAGCGAAATAAAACAAACAATGTAGATATTTTTAGGTGGAGAAAGTCATAAATAATAACCAGTCTAAACCTTGGAGACATTATGAGACACTGAGACACTTTAAGAATGCACAAGCATCCACAGGTCTATCATGAAATATGACTTTATTGCTTTTCAAACATGCGTTTCTACACAAGAAAACTATCCAACGCCTAGTTTATTGTATGTTTTATCTTCGGTCTTTTGGGATGTGTTGTCCACATGCTATTCACATTCCCATAAACTACAACGTGTTTCCCTTCAAAATGATACCAAATGTAGGCACAAATGCCTTAACTGCCAACCAGGAAACTATAAAACCGGAGCGGAGTCAAAAAATATTCTGTTTGCTATGACCAAAACTAGTAATTACTATGTAGTCCCGTAGCTCAGTTGGTAGAGCATGACAATAGAAATGCCAAGGTTGTGGGTTCGGGGCTACATGTTCTTCGTTCAGATGGGATAGTAAAAACCGAGGTCCTGACTGTCCGTGATTATAAAAGATCGCATGGCGCTTTTCGAAAAATAGTAGGGTGTCCTGGCCAAATTCCCAATATACAGTAGGCTCTGTTTTATTCATACCCTTGATAAAGATGAACAAAAGAGGCTGTATAAAATAAACTCTATAAGTAATTAGGTATCTTTTATGCTCAAACAATTGAGAAAAATTAAAAACTACATTACTAATACAATTGTTCAGAAAAACATATTGTAGCGATCCTGCGAGGTCGCCTGTTATTAAAATGTGTGCGCGGTGCATTGTGGGGGAGGCGCTGTTGTAACTTTGAGCGTCTCCACCGGTTTAACTGTTAAAATGTTCCGTTTAATATTTGGGTGTGTTAATGAGAAGAACTGTGTTGTGTTAGCTAGCTGGTCGCGGTGTGTGTTGTTGGAACCACTGCAACCAGAACGCGCTGTGTGTATAGTGCCATCTCTCGAGTTCCAGAGAGAGAGGTTCATCGAGCTATGTGTGAAGTGGACTGTTACTTTCTGACTGATTGTGACTGAGAACTCACCCAGGCCGTCTGCTCCCAAAGAAGGGGGACCTTAACCTCAACCTCCTCTCAGTGGATTATAAGATCATGGCAAATCCTGGTCCAAGACCTGCTACCAGGAATCCCAGCTGCAGTTCTATCCAGGCCTTCTGGGATCTCCTGAAGGATCAAGAGAAGGCCTTTGGCAGATGTCTTCAGAGCTGGCTTTCAGGGAGGGGCTGCCCCATCTGACATCTGGGTGACTCGCTGCGACAGAGTTCAGTGGCCCTTGGACGGGGTGATGGGTAAGATCCTGCACAGTACTGAAGGTGGTGGAAATAGTCCTTCCCAGCTTTCTGAGTCATATTACGCACAGAAGGCATAAAGCTACTGGGGTTCCCCAGACAGAGCCACTAGCAAACTTGTTGCTAGAATGGCCTTTCGCTTTGTCTGGGGGAGCAAAATGGAGAGGCTGGGAAGGACAACCCTGATGAAAGAGGAGGAGAAAGGGGGCAGGGGGTCCCAGATATAACATCAGTAATATTAGCACAGGGTCTGGCCGCAGTGGTCCAGAACACCCTGGGGGGGGAGTCGGCCTCTGGTAAATTTGCTAAATACTATGCCACTCCCTTCCTCAGATCTATGGGCCTGTGTGGGCTGGACCACAATGTGCCATACAGCTGGGACCCCCCATATGTATACAGGGTCCTGAGGGATTTTGCCTTTAGGACGGGATTGGCCAGGGCTGGGTTGCCCTCATGGACATACAAAAATATCATGTCCTTTTTGAGATCGGGAGAGACCATGACACTCCCGAGGGGCAGCCCAGCCTTAAACCCTGAAATTGTATGGAAAAATGCAAATCATAAAACACTAAACAACAAACAAAAAGACATTACATGGATGTCTGCTCATGGCTGTCTCCCCACCAGGCCATTTCTGTTTAGACGGCACTTAACCCTGACCGAGAACTGCCCCCACGGATGCACTGACTCAGAACATGTACACCATCTGTTCTGGGAGTGCTCCGTGGCCAGACGGGTCTGGGGCCTTGTTGTGTCCTCTGTCTTCCAGAACAGGCTCCTGCCGAGATCCTCCCTGACGACTGAGAGGGTCCTGTACGGCCCCCGTGAGGGATGTAGGACCCCGGAGCTGCAGCGCCAGTGGAGGATCATTAACACCATTAAGCAGGTCCTGTGGGAGGCAAGGAACATCAGGGTCTTCCAAGAACAAACAGTGGACCTGTTCACTCTCCGGAGGAGGCTTCAAAACCTCCTCCAGGACGGCGTTTTGGTGGACTTTTTGAAGGACGAGAGAGGGGCAAGGAGGAAATGGGGGGTGAGCCACTGGAAATAACTAATTATATAGCTCACCCCCCCTCCCAGAGGAGGTGCGCTCTGGGCACTCAAGCCCAAGCACAAACCTTTGTTTTTTGTTGTCTTTTTTTGTTTTTGGTTGGTCTTGATTTAAGATTATATGTATTTCCAGTCCTGTCTGTTGTATAGTTTAGTCTGTTAAGTTGTTCCCCTGTCTTTGAAACCTTATTGTTTCCCAAATATTGTTTTTTTAGTTTTTAACCCCCCTCTAGTTGGTATGCCAACTTTGAAATGAAAAGTTTTAAACAATGTAAGAATTTAAAAAACCAATAAAAGAACATTTCTGACTGATTGCGACATCTGCGGAAGGCGTTTCGACAGTCTCATGTGTCCTTTTAAGGACTCGGTAGACCAGCAAGACCTCCAGGCAGGAGTTGTGCATCCGGAGTTGAGCGGTGTATGGAGCATGGGTAATTATCACTTTCTTTATTAAAGTGGCTACCCGCGTAGCCAGTTTTGCATGCTACCTGGACTCTGTCTCCTTCCTTTATACACCACCCAACGCATGCTCGCCACAATATTTTGTCTTATTAATATTTTTTTCCAGAAAACATCTGGATCACAATTATTCATACCCCAAACTATTCTTTTAAATGTAATCCAACAATAAATATACAACTTATTTGAAGTTTATTGGAAGGTTATGGTCTACAATGGTATCCTGTTTCCCTAGGGCAGGGGTCGGCAACCTTTAACACTCAAAGAGCCATTTGGACCCGGTTTCCACGGAAAAGAAAACACTGGGAGCCGCCAGTGGCGTAGCGAGCCACGTAAACGGCGCCCCATTTTCTGTCGCGGACCGGGGGGGGGTGCAACGCGAAAAAATTCTTGCGCCCTCGCATTTTCTGTCGACGGGGGGGGGTTCTACACGGAAAAAATTGTGCCCCTCGGATTTTCGATTCAGTTGGATAATTATAATTTATTTTCCCAAGCCACGCGAAGCCGCAGCATAAGGATGAAAGAGCCGCATGCGGCTCCGGAGCCGCAGGTTGCCAACCCCTGCCCTAGGGTATAAAAAGGAGGGAGCACTGTAATGATTCGACCGGCTATCAGAAATTTCCCCAAATCACCAATCAGGAAAAGCAAACGACATGCCAAGAATGCATCAAGTTAATCCAGGTCATTACAGACAGCTGTTAGCATTTACCGGGAGGATATTTAATCAACTGGCATTCTCCATTCATTGCTTGGACTTTGTTTAGTTTCGCCTAGACAAACTCGCTTTCGTTTTCATGATCTTGCGTCCTCGTAAAATTGATTCTTGTTTTTGTTTATTATTAGAGTTCCTCTGGTTAGTTAAATCCGTGTTTTGGATTACGTTTTGGATTTGCTGCTTAGCTAGCTTTGTTTGTTCCAGTTCGTTTATCATTTTGGTTTGTTTTTGTTAGGTATTTGCGTGTCGCCACCGACATTGTTTTGTCTATGTTTGTGGAAATAAATACCATAAACGTATTTCCGTATTTTGGGTCTCTTTCGCGCCTGCATTTGGTTCCACCCCTACTACACTCCTGACAAGCACACGTTTGAAATACTGTGGTCAGCCATCATTATGGTGAAAGGCTAAGAACTCCCTGAAAGCTTCAGACAAAAGGTTATTGACCTCTACAGATCAGGAGATGGCTACAAAAAAATAACTAAAAAGTTTAAAGCTACCGCTTTCCACTGTTGTGGACCTTCCAACAAGACAATGATCCCAAACATACGCCCAAAGAAACTAAGAAATGGTTAATAGAGCACAAGATCAATGTCCTGACGTGGCCATATCAGTCTCCAGACCTGAATCCAATTGAACATTTGTGGTCTGAACTAAAAAAAGCAATCCACAAACATCAGGAACTATTCTGCATGGAGGAATGGTTGAAGATCCCCCCAAGGAGTTCCATAACCTCGTACGACACTACAGAAGGTGAATATTTGCTGTTACAATAGCCAAGGGAGAAACAACAAAGTACTGATAACAGGGGTGTGAATATTTGGGATTCTTGATTTTTCTGGGAAAAAATAATAATTTGTGAAACGTTTGATTGTGGTTCGTACCAATGCATTATTAAAGAATATAATTTGGGGAATTTTTTTAGCATAAAATATACCTCATTACTTATATAGTTTATTTTATACAATCTCTTTTGTTCATCTTTATCATGGGTATGAATAAAAACAGCATACTCTATATATATATATATATATATACTGTACATACATGGAATTCATTCATTCCTCACATCTCTCCACTGTGTATGTAGTGAGTTTGTACTGGCACTCTATGGCTGCTGTGGTGGTTGAGGTGAGTTGCCTCTATCATTGTAAAGTGATTTGCTTTCCTTGGAAAATAAGTGCTTTATACATCCAATGTTCAATTCAATTACAGTACCATCCAGATATGTTCTACCATCCTCACCAAACTAGAGCTCAAAGTGTCTTAATAGGGCTGCAACACCATAGTATCATACCATACTAACCCTCTGTGAAGTTCTCAATGGAGACCGTTCTTGATTAAACTGCCTGCTCACACCATAGATTGATATTTGCAGTCAACTGATTTAGAGTTGTTTTTCATGTCGAACCACTGCATGAACATCACGGTAGAGGAGTATGCATTTTCGACTGCAGTTGCCCCTAGTTCATGATGTTTTTCCCCTCAGACTGCCATACCAACACCACTTTAGCCACTGTTCCTTGTGAAACATCAGCAAGTTAAGCAGTCTTCGTTGGTCTTAGCATGCCTCCGCCCCCTCCACCGCCAACCCACAGCAGGCTCGCTGGTTTTTAACCCTCTGAGGTCCGTGCTAAGCTTTTCGATGTTTTTTGATTTTGGCATGGTCTGATATTTATCTCAATTTCATCAATTTAACACACATTTACTCCAAAGTGTTTAATATTTTTATTTGAAGGACAATCACAGCTACATTTGTATGCCATCAATAGTTTGGTCAGTATCATATGCAGCTTGTAAATAGATCTACAAACACACAAGTTAAAAATAGTTAATTTTTCTGCTGTCACAAAAGTTGTGAAAGCACACACTAAACTATAGTGACGAATTGTTTTGCCAATGTGCGTTTGTTCATCAAGGTCTTGGTTATGTAAGGGTGTGAAAATGTTTTAGCACATATGAGATCTAAATAGCTAAAAACCTGTTTTTATCAGAACTGGTCACATTTATTTCAGGCTGTGGGAGGGCTATATGCTAATTTACTGAATATTCATGATCCACACCTGAAAGATCATGGTCAAAGGCCATCAGACAAAGACATCTTGCAGAGTAGCCTACGCATTTCTTGCGAACAACAGAAGCCAGTTTGACAACATCCAAAGTCTGGCATTGGGCACAGGCACATGATCAAAAGTTTAAGATATTCATCTTTAAACGTCTGTAGGAAAACGAAGCAAAATCCGTGTCTACGAAGACACGGAAAGACATAAACAAGACAAAACAAAATAACCAACGATCAGGAACAAACAAAACGTATCCAAAATCTCGGAATAAACTAAACGCTAGGAATCTAAACCACAATAAGCACACAAACAAGTTCTCGAGAGGCAAGAAACATTAATCACAATAGGTATTATCAAGCTAAGCTAGATAATGTCCAAGCGCCCAAACAGAATGCCAGCTGGTTAAATATCCTCCCGTTAATTATTCGCAGCAGTCCGCAATGATTCTGATTTTTTCGTATAGCGTCACAAGACGCGGAATTCATATATTTTCACGAGTATTTGAAAATATGGTAAATCAAATAAATATCAGCATACACCGTCTGTTGCTGGCAGCTCGCAACCGTAAACACAGACAAGATCCGATATAATGTCGGGACATTGTTTACGCTGCAATTTCACACACGGAATTCATATATTGAATACGAGTATTTGATAACATGGCAAATCAAATATAGTTACTTACTCTTCGTCAGTTATTGTCTTCGCCGCTTTCCATCGATGCTCTCAAACACTGCAGCGCAGAAAATCTTTCCATCTTGAATAAAATTGTATGTCTGTATAAAATCTTGCTTCAAATTGTCGGGACAGTTTGTGTTGTTTACGCCGGCGTTTCACACATGGCCCCACGCCCTCCCCACACCTCCCGAAACTCGCACCTAGTTACCATGTCAATAGAAGGGGACGTTACTAAAAGGTAAAAACAGAGTAAAAAACAAGGTTTACTTTTGGTCTAATTAACCTAATTTAAAAATCCCATTTGATTTGCCAGTGCTCAAATCGGAAAGTCGCGATTCTAAGGTTTCTGTCAATGTTTTTGTCGCGTGTGTATGATAAAATATCGCGAAATTAGAAATAGTAATATACTTTTATTGCTGCTGGGAGCGGCGCCGCTCCCGTCGACCTCAGGGGGTTAAGAAGCTGAGCTTGTGGAGGCCGTCGGTCTCGGCAACATGGGAGTGGCAGGGTTGCCTTTGTTTTTCCATGTTGTGGAGGTCTTTGGAGCAGTGAGAATTTCCAGGGGCAGGTTTGGCACTCTCACAGGGTGTGAGAGTGTATACTGTTGCCCGGAAGGTTGCTCCAAAGGCCATAATTGATGTAATTATTATTTAATTGATGTTGATTGGTAAGTGATCATTCACTTACCTGTTTGTGGGTGAGAATGTGAGTGGGTGTGGTTTGTCAATTGTTTGGTGTTTTGTAATTAGGTGTGTGAAAGTTAGACAGGTGATTGCCTCACGAGTCCCACCTGAGCCAGGCAGAAAGTAAGCCTATTTAAGAGCAGGTGGGGTAAGTGGGGAATCATTCATATGTGTGTGTATCAAGAGAGTTAGTCTTGTCATGTCATTCATGTGTGTGCGTATTGTAAAGCAGTTAGTCTTTGTCTTGTCATTTGTGTGTATCTTGGAGAGTTGTGAGATTGGTCATTCTTGTGTGTGAGTGCACGTGTATTGTGCATTATTGTGGAGTGTGGGTGTTTGATGTGACTCTGGCATGGTGGCACCTGTCTGTAATCCAAGCTTCTGGGAGGCGGAGTCTGTGTAGAATCTATGTTGAATTCTGTGTGCGTTTGTTGAAAGTGACTGAGTAGAGTGCTTCCTGTGTGTGTGGGAAAGAGAGAGTGAGGGCGCCCTGAAATAGGGTCCGCCTCTCGCCCTCGGTGTGATTGGAAGAGAACTCTTGCACTTGGGCAGTGGAGAGTGTTTCTGGACAACGGCCCGAGAACTCTCACTGAAAGAGTGGAGAGGGTCTCGGGGCTGGTTGCAAGATAACTCTCACTGTGAGGAGTGGCGAGGGTCTTTGTGTGTTTGGGTCAAAAGACAGCTCAGACTGAAAGGTTAGAGTGTCTCTGTGTGCATGGGTTTGGGAAGCACTTGAAAAGTCACTGAATATGTGTGTGCCTGGGGAGGTTCTAGGGGAACTCCGGTCTGAGGAGGCACAGTGTCTTGTTGAAATGTGTGTTGAGTGTGTGTCGGGACAGTGCATAGAGTTCTACCCTGTCCCGGTAAGTGTTGATGCGTGTTGAATGTGAATATATGGGCTGTGTGGCGGTGTGGAATATAAGGCGGTGTGGAAAGCCGCTGGCTGTCTGTTTGTTGTGTGTTCCCCGTAAGGGGATTCCTCCCCTCGGAGGAGGCAGGCTTTCAGTTATTGTTGTTTATTTTACAGATCCGGTCCGTTATTTTAAAGATCCGGTCCGTAGACCGGCAAACCCCACTCCTCTGCCAGTTCTTGCCATCAGCTGCTCTGCTCCAGTCCAGGGATTGTCACGTGGCATGTGACAGAGCGCTATCTCCCTTGCGCTCACACAATGCCTCAGTTTCCAGATTTCATGGACTTCGTCAAGGGCACCTGGGAGGTACCAATGAAAGCGGTTCTTCCAGCAACATGCTTCTCCCCTTTCACCAATGTGGAAAGCTGGTCAGAGGAGTACACAACAGCCATGCCCCGGGTTGGGGACGGAGTACAAGTGTGTGACGAAGTAGCTCGTCACTAGTGAGCGGCAAGGTCAAACACACAGAGACACACACACCGTTTTCTCAGATGGGCTCTCATGCACGCCATTTTCATTTATACAAGTATGTTTCAACACCTCATTCATTTAGCCATTTATTCAAACAGGAGCTAAGCTAGCTAGCTAAAATACTCCCGGAAAGATTATCACTAAACATTTAGCGCTCTAACTGTACATTCGCAAAGTGCAAATTGTATTGTCGCTGGATGCATCCTGAAATTCACAGCAAGGAGGAGATTGGCGAGACTGTGATCCTGGAACAGCTGCTGAAGGTTCTGCCACATGACATGCGCGTCTGGATCAAGGAGCATGAGCCTAAGAATGGAGTGACTGCAGCCCAGCTGGTGGGGCAGTACCACAACGCTCATCGAGGAACCCCTCCTGGTCCTCAACGTCAGCCATCCTACCACAGCAACCTCACCAGAGGCCGAGAAATCCGGGACAACAGGGACAAACCAGGTACCAGGGGTCCAGGTGGGGGTGGGGGAGGAGAGATCCTGGGTCATGCAGGTGCTGCAACCTATGGCATCATTTGTTTTCATTACCAGCAGTCGGGTCATAAAGTGTTCTGAAAAAGTTCAAACTGTCTAACTTCTGCTATGCTCCCAGAAAGGAGGAAATGACTGAACTGAACACTGTCACTGAGGTCTGGGCACAACCATACCTCCCTGTTGCCGTTAATGGACGATCAATCCATGCATTACTGAACACTGGTCGTTCTCTGTCATTAGTTAAGAAATGTTTTGTTGAGGATGGTAGTATTAACTATAGCGAACAGACACCAGTGCAGTGTGTCTATGGCGACCAGAAGTGTTACCCGATGGTAGATGTAAATGTTGCACTGAATGACCATGCTACGGGTGGGTGTAGTGGAGAATCTGCCAGTGGGGATGATCCTGGGGAGGGATGTTCCAGTTTTGCCTGAGCTGTTGAGGGAAAGGGAAAATAATAAACTGTCATGTCCTGTTTTAACCTATTCCAAAGCTGCTGCCAGTCTTGAGCCCTTACCTTCCATGTGTGATAGCCTGTGTGAGGGGGGGAGCAAGGGTCCTCGGAAATCCCAGTGACAGTGCCGCCGAGAGAAATGGTCGGGCACTCCTGAGCCTGTAGGGGAGGTCCCAGACCAGATTCCAGACCCACAGTGGGAGATTCCTGAGGACATATGGGTCTTACAAGTGTCTGACCCTTCTATTTCATCACTGTTTGAGACAGCCTTAGAAGGGGGTGAAAAAGTTGCACTCAGTGGGGGACGTTATATCATTGAAGATTACATTCTGTACAATGTTGGTGAATCAAGTCAGGACAAACGTATTGTTGTACCCACATGCTGCAGACCCATTGTCCTACACCTGTCACACACTATACCATGGGCAGGTCACCTAGCAACACAGAAAACATACCTTAGGTACCTTAGGTAACCATGCACAAAGATGTGCAAACATATTGCCAGAGCTGTCCCAAGTGCCAAAAGACAGCTAGTGTTCGCAAGGCTGATAGGGCACCTCTGCACCCTCTACCAGTCATTGGTACCCATTTCCAGAGGATTGCTATAGATATAGTCGGGCCCCTGGAGAAGAGCAGTTCAGGACACAAGTTCATTCTGGTGGTCTGCGACTACGCAATCCCCTTTCTAGAGGCCTTTCCTCTCCACAGCACAAAAGCTCATCAAAGTCCTCATTCCTTTCTTTGCTCGTGTTGGCATTCCAGAAGAGATCATTACCGATCAAGCGTCCAACTTCAACTCTAAACTTATGAAGCAGCTACATGCAGAACTTAGGATAAAAGGTATCCGCACCACATCATCCAGAAACCGATTGATTGGTTGAGAGATTCAACCAGACGCTGAAGTCCATGCTCTGTAAGTTTCTCGCCAACACAGGACGGGACTGGGACAAATGGCTACCATTTGTGCTTTTTGCCTACCGGGAAGTCCCACAGGCATCAATGGGGTTCTCGCCTTTTGAGCTGCTCTATGGTCGTCCGGTCCAAGATCCTCTTGAGCTCTTGCAGAAGAGCTGGGAAGCAAGACCACCTGCAAGTGAAAATGTTTTATCCTACGTTTTACAGATGCAGGACCACCTTGAAAAGTACCGCAGTGAGGCCCATGAGAACGAAAGCACAGAAGACCTAAAAAGCATAGTATAACCATCATGCAAGACACAGAGAGTTCCAAGCCAGACAGAAGGTGTTACTCTTGCTCCCAACATCTACCCACAAGTTGCTGGCTAAGTGGCAGGGCCCCTTCAAGGTGGTGAGGAAGGCAGGGCCAGTCACTTATGAGGTTGCACATCCAGACAAGGGGAAGGCCACACAAGTCTACCATGTCAATCTACTGAAGGAGTGGAAGGAGCGTTCAGTGGAATCCATTGCTTCAGAGGAGAAAACAATGAAAACTGCCTTGATAGTGCGCAGGATTGAGGAAGAAGATGAGGATGTAGACTTGTCAAACCTGATCCAGCCACAAGGGGCAGAACTGCTCTAGCAAAATCAGGAAGACCTTACAGAACCAGAGAATGGGCCTAATAAGGCAATGGCCTTATTGAGTACCTGAGCACCTGGTGAGGCAATTGAAGAAGGAAATTGAACTTATGAAGGAGTTAGGGGTTCAACATAGTGACTTGCCTCCTGAGTTTCCAAGAAAGATGTCTCCCTATTCTGCAAGTTGAAATGCCCATTTGACGCCTATCCAAGACTCTAATTACAGAACATGTCATCCAGGTGACTGAATGTCACAGGAATATACCCTAATGCTGAGGGAACCCCTGCACATTACAACAGGGGGCGCAACGGAGGGAGTTTGCGCCCGGGGACAAAGTCCTGGTGCTAGTCCCCATTTCCCGATGCAACGGGCCCTACGAGGTGATTGAAAAGGTTGGTGAAGTTAATTACAGAGTGAGACAGCCGGGACGAAGACCCCCGACAAAAGTATATCACATTAACCTGCTAAAGAAATGGATTGCGCGGGAGGCTCTCTTTTCACTCTCTCCAACACAGGTGGCAGAAAAAATCGAGCCGATGGGGGTACCAATGGGGGAGCAGCTGGACCCGACCCAGAGACAGGACATGCTCGAGCTGGTCGGCAGGAACCGGGACGTGTTTTTGGAAGAGCCAGGGCACACGGCACGGGACTCAATAGTAACGGAGCCCGGGAAAAAGGTGAAACAGCGGCCCTACCGCATTCCCGAGGCGAGGAGGGAGGCCGTCCGAATGGAGGTAAGGGCCATGCTGAAGGCGGGGATCATCAAAGAGTCGCGCAGCGAATGGTGTAGCCCCATTGTGCTAGTCCCCAAACCAGACGGAACCATCCGGTTCTGTAATGACTTCCGCCAGCTCAATGCCATTTCTAAATTCGATGCTTACCCCATGCCCAGAATTGATGAACTTATAGAGCGGCTAGGGAGGGCCAGATTCATCAGCACCCTGGACCTCACTAAGGGTTATTGGCAGGTACCCCTGGCACCCGAGGCCCGAGAGAAGACAGCCTTCGCCACCCCGGACGGCCTATTTCATTACCGAATGTTGCCATTCTGGTTGCACGGGGCCCCGCCTACTTTTCAGAGGCTGATGGACCGGGTCCTCCGACCCCACCGAGACTACGCCACCGCGTACCTGGATGACATCGTCATTCACGGGGAGGAGTGGGGAAAACACCTGGAACAAGTGAGTGCAGTGCTGCGAGGCCTGCGGGAGGCGGGGCTGACTGCTAACCCCAAGAAGTGTCGCCTAGGCCTGCAGGAAGCGGATTACCTGGGGTACACCATCGGGAGAGGATGCGTGAGACCCCAGGTAAGGAAGGTGGACGCGATACGGGAATGGCCCCGCCCCCGCACCAAGAAGCAGGTACGCACCTTCATAGGGCTCGCAAGCTATTACCGGCGCTTTATTCCCCACTTCTCCTCCCTAGCCAGCCCCCTGACAGACATGACCCGAAGCCGGCTGCCAGACAAGGTGGCGTGGACCGCAGAGATGGAGAAGGCCTTCCAGGCGCTAAAGGGAGCCATGTGCTCGGGACCCGTGTTGGTGACCCCGGACTTCACCAAACCACAAGTGGTACAGTCAGATGCATCTGAGACAGCGGTGGGTGCCGTCCTTTCACAACTACAAGGAGGTGAGGAACATCCCATTACTTATATCAGCCGTAAACTGCTGCCCAGAGAACAGAAATACTCCACGGTGGAAAAAGAGTGCTTGGCGATCAAGTTGGCTCTGGAAATGCTCAAGTATTATTTGTTGGGACGGCACTTCACCCTTGTCACTGACCATGCACCACTAGTGTGGATGTCCCGGAACAAGGACAACAACGCACGGGTCACCCGCTGGTTCCTATCCCTGCAACCATTTGCCTTCTCTGTCATCCACAGGTCGGGAGCGGCCCACGGGAATGCAGATGCACTGTCCCGGAGGGATGCGCTGGGAAGCTGGATCGCACCTCCCTCCCGGTCGGAGCTGAGCGGGGGGGTGTGTGGCAGCCGGGAGGGAGTAGTGAGGGGAATGGTTATAGAGGGCAGGTATGTGGCAGCACGCTGGCTCCACCCCATGCCCATATTAGGGCTTCCTGCTCAACGAGCTGCACTGGGGAAGAATCTCAGCGCACCTGAAAGGAATCACAGGGCTGAGTGACCATGCTACATAAAGAGGCGCGGCACTCAGCCAGCGAGAGTACCGCAAGGGAAATCAAACAGAGAGAGTGAGGAGAGAAATAAGAAAGGAATACAGTGCTGTGGAAATTAAGTGTTTGATAATTTGTTTGGATAGGAGAACCCGCTTTGTGCAACGAACTTGGAACGTCTGACAACCCGACTGGAAAACCCGCCCTGGACCATATGAGATTCTGCGCCTGTGTACCGACCCCAGCTATCAGCCCCGACGATTCTCACGGATTACGGATTTCCCAGAAAACCCCAAGTGACTCTCTCTCCCCTTTTCCCTTTCACTGGAAATATAATAAAATACCAGTGATTATTTCATTCCTTTGGTTGTGAATCTCGTTAATTATCTGGCTTGGTTTCGTGACAACTCCACACTCCCGGGGTTTGTCACAGCGTGTACGCACACACAAATGACAAGACCACTCTGAATGAGCACAAGAATGACACAACCAACGACTCTCAATACACATACATGAACAACAAGACCAAACTAACTCAATACACACACATGAATGACATGACAAGACTAACTGATCCCCCACTCACCCCACCTGCTCTTAAATAGGCTTACTTTCTGCCTAGCTCAGGTGGGACTCATGAGGCAATCACCCGTCTATCATTCACTCACCTAATCAGAATCACTCAACACCAAACAATTCACATTCTCACACACAAACCCAATCAGTCAATTCAATAATAATTAAATCAATTATGGCCTTTGGAGCAACCTTCCGGGCAACAGTTCACTCTCACATCCTGTGAGAGCGCCAAACCTGCCCCCGAAAGTCTCACTGCTCCAAAGGTCTCCACAACATGGTAAAACAAAGGCAACCGTGCCACTCCCATGTTGCAGAGACCGACGCCCTCCACAAGGTTTGTTTGGCTCAGCGATGGAGGAGGTAGCACAGCGAGAGGAAGCGACACAGCATCTCCAGCAGAACATGCCTCTCCATCAAATGGCAGTGTCATTAGCTGGAAGAGTGCTCACCTCAACAGCACGATGGAGAGCACGTCGCAGTGGCCACAACCCCTGCGACGGCTTCGACGGCACCCCCCCACCCTCTACATTGAGTGTGGCAACTGCCCCACCCCGGCACCTGGCCAGACCATCAACAAACTGGCCTACCCCAGCTGCTTCCAAACCATGATGTGCGGGGGGAGTGTTGTATTACAGGAAATAATGTGTCTGGTGTTTTTTGTAATAAAAATAAACCAGGACCTTACTTTTCTCTCAAAAAAGCTGTTCCATACAACATTTCCCCCCCTACAGTGTCACCAGTGGCTACTTGCACTGCAGCACCAGGCAGCCCTGATGTCTCTGTGATGCATACAGTACACATGCTGTATTACTGGCCCACTCAGGGCAGCGTCACTGGTGACAGCAAAGAGGAGGGACGCTGTTACAAGTGTAACATTCACACCCTCTGCCTCCAAGTCGACACTGATACCCCCAGTCACACAATGCATCATGTTGCTCTAAGCAACGATGCCTCAGTGTCATCGTATTAGAACACACTGGTGGTGGTCCTACGCTGTGCACACTGCCGCCTTACGGACCCGCTATTTCTTCATCTTTTCCACCACTACACCGTGAGGCTAAAATCCTCAGTATACTTAAAACAAAATTGAATTTGGCGTGTTAGCAAAGGCTGTCAAACTGCTGTTGTCACTGCAAAGTGAGTCAGTATGCTCACTGCGGCCTCAGGTCTGTTCGTTTAATGACACTCCACGCCAGATGGGGGAGCTTGCTAGTCGTTAGACTACAGAACCATAAATATAAATACCAACAAACCAAACATCGGCAATGGCCGAATGTGCAACGCAATCATGCTTGATGTACAAAATAACCCTGTGTTTAAACCATCATATCTTATGATAAGATCCTGTAACAGACATAAGAAAGTGTGCTCCAGAAACTGCTAAATGTAATTTCTCATTGTACATTGTATATAGCATCAAGTGATTGTGAATTTTATTTCTTGATGTAGTAGACCATGGGTTAGCCTGGGCTATATTACATTTAAACAACTGTGCATCAGTAATTGTCATTACTAAGCAGGGTTAATTTTATTTTGATGATAACTTTGAATAAATGATATCTGACTATCAGTATTAATATACTTTAGCTAATTAGCAAGCTGGTTAACTTGATTAGCAGCTAGCCTATGTTACACAATTGGTGGTGAACTGAGGCAGGTGAAATTAGGATTTTAGTAGCAAGCTAATGTTAGCTAGCTACAAAAATGGTACATTTCACCAACCGCATAGTTGCCAACTGGATTCGCAGAAAAAAAAATCGCTTGTCAAAACAATATATGGCTAGCTATAGCTAACAACGTAAGTAGAGGAGCAGCTGGACGCAATGATAACAAGATGTAAACGGGAACAACCAGCCCAGATTACATATGTAAAAAAACACAACCAATCCCGTGACACTGTTGACCAATTGCAGGCGGAGGTGTATTGGGAGGCGGTGAACAAGGCTGTGTGAAAGGTTTGACAAGTTTGCCTAGCCAGCCTGCACACACTGTGGCAATCAAAGCCAAATGTGGCACTTCGTTTTGGTCACAAACCCACCATCTTGCCTGTGCGAACACGCCAAATTCTATTTCGTTTGAAGTATACCGTAGCCTTAATATTACCGTTGTAACAACCACCTCATAATGTTTAGCATCAGGAGAAATGGTTTGCTATGTATGGGTTTGCCCTTTCGAGAGAGGTCCTCCTTGGGCTGTGTTGCAGTCTCAGTCACAGACGGTAATGTAACTAGTGGTAGTAAGGGCCTGGGCCTCATACACAGCATACCTCAAAGCAGCTCCGTGTCTAGACACACACTTGCTTTCAGATAATTATTGGGAGTGGCATCAGAGATGCGTATTGTCATTATGGCTGGACAGAACGCTGAGGCTCGATTACGCTCTCCAGTTCCCAATCTTTTGGGGGATAGTTGAGACGAAACTATCAACATTAGCAAAGATGTCAGTATTGATGTTAGAAGTGACAGAGCTACTCGCGAAACAAGCATTCACGCGTGCCAAACGCGTGCCAAACAATGTGACGGAGATGGGGTTGTATTCTCCTTGTTTCCTCATTCCTGAGAAGTCAGGGGAAGTACATCCCATTCTGGATTCACACACTGTAAACCACTATATTGCATGCCACCCCTTTCGCATGCTGATGGTCAGAACCCTCTTGGAACTGATCCAGCCCAGCGATTAGTTCATATCAGTCGATTTGAAAGATGCATATTTTCATGTGCCGATATTGATACGGCACAGGAAATACTTGCGTTTCTCATTTCAGGGCGCTGCCTATCAATACTCCAGGTTGCCTTTTGGTTATGCGCTAGCACCACACACTTTCTCCAAGTGTGTGGACACATCATTGGAACCATTACGCTAATGGAGAATCACAATTCTCTATTATTTAGATGATTGGCTGATTCTAGTACCATCGGCAGAACACGCAATTGCTCACACGACTTGACCCCTGACACTGCTGTAGACATGTCATGTTGCATCCCTCGCCTCTTAGCGAGAGCATGAGAGCAATAGCTGTCATTGACGCTGATAGCTCCGAATTGCCACAGAGCTCCGTGGTTTCCGGTACCGATCAGTTTGCTGACATCAGTTCCGTGGCCCATTCCTCACGTCAAATGGGCACTGTCACAGGCTTTGGGGGCAATCACTATGCCTCCAGTCCTGGGACAGCAACTGCTGGCTTGGCCCCTGAGCGAGGCCGTTTAGAGAGGCGTGGGCTGTCTGCAGCAGTGATCAGCACAATTCATATGCATATGGGTGGGATGTGTTTGCGCCCTGGTGTGAGACTTCAGGGGAGGACCCACTGTCCTGTTCCATTGAAGTTATTTTCACCTATTTACAGTCGCTTTTTGATGCAGGCCGTGCACCTGCTACTATCAGAGTACATGTCACTGCCATTTCTGCCTGTCATGAGGGTGTTGATGGCACACCGGTGTTCAGACATCCGCTATTGAGGTGCTTTCTCAAGGGTGCACTCCGTCTCTGGCCTACAGCTCGTGCGTCATCGCCACTATGGGAAACACTTCAAGTGCTTCAGTTCGGAAACAGAGCAATGGGTGAGCCGTCCCGCATCACAACACCCTGTCATGGTTTATTTTCATACAACTGCACAGCCCGTCATTGTTTATTCCTAACCTAACATACCAGTACAAGATTCTCCAAAATACCTGGTCAAAATTTACTTGGCAGCGTCACATCAAATCAGATGTGACTGACCAGCATAAGGAAATCAATAATCATGGTTATGCTTTGGTATTACTCCTTCAGGAGAATACTATTATTGTGCCTGTATATTAATGTAGTGCTTGTTCTGACAGTATCTAGCCTAGTACAAACTTTAAAATAGTAGGCATTCTCATGCCAGCCTGGCTTTTCACAGTTGTGTATAGCTGGATTTTGTTATGGGACAAATGCTAGCAATTAGATAGCCCGTGGCGTTACAACGTCAAGTGGTTAATGTTGTACAGCTGTGGTGTTCATGCATGGTTTTGGGGGAATGTGAAAATAATCAGTAATTCACACCAGAAAGAGCTATTGTGGCTGCCATTACCGATAACAAGGCATCGCGCTACTATGAAAAGTACCATCACATAATATACACCTTTTCAAATTTTGGTGACATAATGATGTACCCACTGAGGTGTGTGAAGGGTGAGGGAGTTAGAGAGGGGCAGTGTTGTCGTTGTGTGCCATTTCCCCAAGAGCAACAGTTTTGTTTACATATTTGTGGTTTGCTTTGGATTTGGGTACCACTGAAGGGTACGAGAAACACGCAATTTTCTCATATGTCAAGTATGAGTAATTTTCTCATATTTGGGGAATTTGGCAATTATGAATATTATGAATATCATTCCATATCCATTCCATACACCCCCTGCTGCTCTCTCTGCCGCCTACACCTTCTCCCACACTCCACGACCCTCAGGTAGAGGTGGAGGGACAGGTATACTCATTTCCCCCCTGTGGAGATTTGGTATTGTTCCTCTTCCTCACTTCTCACCCTCCTCCTTTGAATTTCATGCTGTCACTGTCACTGTTCCATGTAAACTGCACATCATTGTTCTTTATCGCCCTCCAGGTCCACTGGGGAGTTTCCTAGACGAGCTGGATGCCCTACTCAGTGCCTTCCCTGAGGACGGCACTCCCCGTCTTACTCCTCGGGACTTCAACCTGCAACTAGAGACCTCCCAGGCCTCTGCATTCCTCCCCTCCTTCAGTCCTTTGACTTCACCATGGCTGAATCCCCATCCACCCACAAGGCCGGCAACCAACTGGACCTGGTCTTCACCAGGAACTGCGCTCACCCAACATCACGGTATCGCTCTACATGTGTCTGACCATTCCTTTCTGTCTTTCTCCTCCCCCTCCCTCTGTCCCTAAACCATCCTCACCTGCTCCCACTGTCCTTGTCCGTCGCAACGTCCGCTCTCTTTCACCCGCTGCCCTGTCAGCTACTGTCCTATCTTCCCTTCCCCCTGCTGATGCCTTCTCTCAGCTACCTGCTGAAGTAGCATCATCCACCCTACTTTCCTCTCTCTCCTCCTCCTTTGACTTACTCTGTCCTCTATCCGCTAAACCCGCTGCCTCCGCCCCCGCCCCTGGCTAACCGATTCCATTCGGGCTAACCGTCTGAAGCTGCGCGCAGCAGAAAGGAAATGGAGAAAATCCAAATCCCCTGCAGCTCTGTCTGACTTCCACACACTCCTGGCTTCCTTCTCCGCTAACCTCTCCTCTGCTAAGTCTGCATTCTTCCTCTCTAAGATTCAATCCTCTGTTTCCAACCCACGTAAACTCTATGCTACATTTTCCTCTCTCCTCACCACCCCTCCTCCTCCCCCACCCCCTCCTCTATAACCGCAGATGACTTCTCATCCTTCTTTCACGAGAAGGTTGAGGTCATTCGCAACTCCTTCCCCCCCTACCCCTCCCTCTCCCATCCCGCTACCTAAACCTCCCACCTCTCTGTCCTCCTTCTCACCCCCTCCCTGACTCGGACATCCTTCAACTTGTTCTCTCCCACCGTCCCACCACCTGCCCTCTTGATCCCATTCCTTCCCCCTCTTCCAGTCCATTGCTATGGACATCCTCCCGTTTGTCTCTAATGTCATTAACTCCTCTCTTTCCTCTGGCTCTGTCCCCTCCTCCTCAAATGCGCTCAGGTTGTCCCCTCCTCAAAAACCCTCTCTGAATCCTGCTGTCATCTCTAACTACCGACCTGTCTCTCTCCTCCCATTCCTTTCCAAAACGTTAGAGCGGGCTGTCTATAATCAACTGTCTGCTCATCTCTTACAGAACGACCTACTCGATCCCAACCAATCTGGGTTCAGAGCAGGCCACTCCACAGAGACTGCTCTCCTTGCGGTCACTGAGGCTCTTCACGCCGCTAAGTCCCGATCCCTTAGCTCCGTCCTCCTCCTCCTTGACCTGTCGGCGGCGTTCGACACCGTGGACCACCGGATCCTGCTCTCATCTCTTGTCGAGATGGGAATCTCTGGATCTGCGCTGACATGGTTCGAGTCCTACCTGGCCGACCGGTCCTACCAGGTGGCCTGGAGAGGATCCTCTCCTCTCCCCCGCACCCTCTCTACCGGTGTCCCGCAGGGCTCGGTGCTAGGCCCTGTCCTATTTTCTCTGTACACCAAGTCACTTGGCTCTGTTATTTCTGCTCATGGTTTTTCCTATCACTGTTATGCTGATGACACTCAACTGTTTCTCTCCTTCCCTCCATCTGATACCCAGGTCCCGGCACGGATCTCTGCATGCCTGGCTGACATCTCCGCATGGATGTCCACCCACCACCTGAAGCTGAACCTGGGGAAGACAGAGCTGCTCTTCCTCCCAGCGAAGGGCTCCCGATGATTGATGCGTCAATTACCGTGGAAGGCTCCATAGTGTCTCCGTCCCAGTCTGCCAGGAGTCTTGGGGTAACCCTGGACAACCAGCTGTGCTTCTCGAGCCACATTGCAGCGATCTCTCGGACCTGCCGTTTCTCCCTCCACAACATCCGGAGGATCAGACCGTTCCTCACCCAAGAGGCCACTCAACTCCTGGTCCAGGCCCTGGTGATCTCACGCCTGACTACTGCAATTCCTTGCTGGCAGGCCTTCCGGCCTGTGCCATCAAGCCACTGCAACTAGTCCAGAACGCTGCTGCTCGCCTGGTGTTCAACCAGCCGAAGTTCACCCACGTCACCCTCTACTCTCCTCTCTGCATTGGCTCCCCATCGCAGCACGCATCAGATTCAAGTCACTGGTGCTGGCTTTTCAAGCGGCCAAAGGTACTGCTCCCCCGTACCTCCAGTCACTCATCACGCCCTACACCCCGTCCAGACCCCTCCGCTCCGCCTCCGCTGGCAGACTGACTGCCCCATCCCTCCGGGCGCCTGGCAGCCGCTCGCGGTCTCGCCTCTTCTCTGTCCTGGTCCCTCGTTGGTGGAACGACCTCCGCAATCGGTCAGGACTGCGGAATCACTTCCAATCTTCCGCAAGAGACTCAAAACCCACCTCTTCAGACTCCACTACCACTGAACACTGTCCATCTAGTCAATCTGTTTACTTGTTTAAAAAAAAAAATAAAAAAAAATAAAAACACCCACTAACCTTTTCTTTCCCAATGTTACAGGTATGATACGCAGTTGCCTGCAATGATGTCTTTTGCCATTTTACTGCACTGATCTTGTACGCTAACTTTGATTGTTCTCGCCTTGTATTAATGCACATCTTGTAAGTCGCTCTGGATAAGAGCGTCTGCTAAATGCTTAAAATGTAAAATGTAAAATGATATCGGGGGAGGGCAAAAACTATTACCGTTGTCTACCAATATCGTGCTGCAGGATAATATTGTCATATCGCCCAAGCCTAGTAGAGGTGTTCAATTCATAATCTTAACAGAACAAATATATTTCTAGTCATTTAAATTGGGATATATGATATTTTGTTATAAATCACTGAGAGACTAGTGAAGTGAATGGCAATATGGTAATCCTTTGTTAACCATCTTTAAAAAGCAAATGTTTTACCTTTTCTTCCCATTTAGAAAGCTCCTTCCATGGCTGCAACACCCTCCTCTGCAGTCCACCAGCTGAGCTGCACAGTCATTATGTTGGAGGAACACACTTCAGGCACAGCTGGCCCAGGCAGACTGCAGGCACATGACTGACCAGAGGACTCGCTCCTGCGGGATGATATGGGGAATGTCCTGCCAGTTTAAATCTTCCCTCTCTGAACAATGGGATGGCTAATTATGCTTTGCTAGGACTCCTGGCCCCAATCAGCACTGGCAAAGTCAAGAGGATTTGATTCCAGGCCATGGGTGTAGGTAATTTTCACCAAGGATTAGCATTTGTCCACCCAGGAAGCCATAATCTGGTCATCTGAATACTGACCTGTGTGTTTTGTTTCAATTTATAAAAACCTGACATTGTGTATGGCCTTAAAAAGTCGTATTTATTAAATCCCTGCTAATATTAGGTATTTATTAATGAAATGGACACAACTATTCAAAACTGAGGAAACAAAGAAATGCTCCCTCCCCCTGCAGTGGAAAAATGCCCACAAATCAGCACCTGACATATTTATCCCATCATTAACAGCCTCTACCTGCTCTCTGACATGGCATACCTCACCTTCTTTGTTCAATCTGATACCCAGCACATGACCAGCACCCAGCTCTGGCCAACCTTCCCATAACACCTCTGCTCTCTCAGCTTTTTATCAAACCTGAGGCATTTGTGGGGCTGCTGGATAGCACACACAGCTAAAGCTCTAGCCATTAGTGCAGTGATGCATGTTGCAGCGTGGAATCAAATCCTGACTGTACGCGTTCCAGCTGTGATTGGCTGCCCAACTGGAGCTTCTGTCCAATCCGTTTGAATGTGTTGGATGTCTCCGACCACACTCCAGCCAAGACTGATGCATGGCTCGGTCCTCTTCAGCCTTGGATTTCATCATTATCCTGGGGGAACATCACTCTGACTCCTCTGTGTTATAACATGCTACATGTTATAGCATAATGCCGACCCACACACCTACTGGTCCAGGCCTGGAGAATGGCAGCTCTGTTCTGGTTAGCCTCCCTGTCAGCACAGTTTGAAAGCGCCAGCCAATTTCAGAGCTGGTCTTCTCTGTCCCTACTGTAAGACCCCTCCCCTTCTCCCTCCACTGGTTACCCATCACAGCCTGCAGCTGTAGAGACTGCAGTGTAAAGAATTGATAAACTGCCATTTGAAAGGGTAGCGATTTAGATACTAGTTATTGTTAGGTCATTAACATTGCAGCACCTGTCCCAATAAATAAATGCAAAAATACAGAACACATATGCTAATACTTCTAGGTTAGAATGAGGAATGTTAAAAAGCAATTTTGATCCAAAAGGGCAGACATGCAAAAGGGTGACATTAAGTGAACCAGAACCAAATATAGTATATGTCACTTAGACTTGTGTATTAATTGTTGCCATTTACATTTGATCCAAGTCTGCCTTTATTGTACAAGCATAACCTTCAATGTCCAGATCCATCCTGGAAGTGGTCTGTGATGTTGCCACAATTAAGAACATTTAAAATGTAACTTTTAAATGCATATTTTATGGAATTATCTTAAAGTTACTTTAACATCAGACATTTTGTACATTAACATTTCTTTACCGGTGTTTACTTTCATCACATGTATTCCAGCAGATCATCAAAGGACCTTGTCATTTTCAATGTATCATCACCTCAAGGCAATCTGCTTATCCCAGTTCCCCATATACTTATTTGTTGTTCAGGGCACAGCTGTGGTTGATAGATAAGACCTGGAAGGGGACAAACTGGTCCACGGTGGTCACTCGTTATTCTGACAACTGAAGAGTGTTACCCTGAAGCACGTGTAAGAGCAATGACAGGGGACACATGCCATTACCCAAGATTACCTCCGGCCCTTAAGTCACTTCCTCCTATGGTCTTGAACCATGATCCTGCAGTTCATTGAAACCAAGATGTATGCATATGACTGTAGACTTGTGTGTTGTGCAGAAAACAAGTGAATTATACAAAAAAAGTGGGGGCAATAGATGTTTTTAATTTGTGCTTCAAAATTGTATAAATATAAAATGTTGAATGTAAACTTTGAAGCCCCCTCAGAAATATGAAAACACAGCCAATATACAACCACAATTAACCTTGTTCTTACCCTAGAGAACCTTCCCACAGCAGAGTAACTACAGCTTATTCAAAAAGGCACTCCGGTTTTCATTCCAAAAACCTTTTAAGTTCTTGCGCTCATCATTAGACCTTTGTTCCACTACTGTAATTGACCAGCTGAGAATACATGTTGATTGGCCTCATCTTGAGAAGTTGAGAATTTACAGAACAAAAAACAAAAAATGTGTAGTTTAATCAAAAGCTGAGGAATAGGGTCTTCCATAAATCATGCAGGAAATTAAATGAAACTATACACTTTCATAATTCTTTGGGTTTTGCATCAATGATAGAATGATAAAGCTACAAGACCCTCCATAATATGATAGATTGGTTCATCAACAAAATATTTTCCAAACAAAGATTAGTGCAACAAAACATATCTTGCCTCCAAACAGGTCTAATCCATTCTAAGCATGCGGGAGCACTATGTGAGAAAAAAAGCAAAGTAAATGGTTTTTATCATTTGCCAGCATTAATCCTGAATGTGATCCTTGAGTAAGCTAGGAGGCTGGATCTGCCATTTTCATGCCAGTGCCTCAGCTAAAATGTTATCTTTGTTCTGTTTTAGTTGGGGAGAACTTTAGTAGGCTAAATGAAGATAAATCTTTCATAATTAAAACATCTAAATAGAGACATGTATAGACTACTTAAAATAGGCTTTATAGAAGACTTGGCTAGATAGCCAGTTAACGATAATTAGTCATTCATTCGATAATTATTCATCAAGCCTTACAATCATCATTCATCATCATTCAATCATTCATTTGGTATACAGTACAAGGATAGATTTTATTTATTTATTTAAAATCTATGTTGACTACAGCAGCTAGATAAGGAAATTGTTTATTACAGTATTTGACAGCAGAGTTGACCAAATAGCCAAATATTTATTTTATGCAAATATAACAAAGGGGCATTGGAGGGTGAGTGTAGGGAAGAGTAAACCACATAACTGGACTGCAACTCCCATAATGGGAGGAAGTAGTTAATACCAGAAATGACCAATACCTCAGTTAACTCAAACTCAGTTATCGTTGTAAGGATGACAGAGGCGTTTAAAAATAAAAGGCTGCGATGTGCGAGTGAGCGATGAGCGGGTAAGACGGAGTAATCAGAGCTCCCTGCAAGTATTTAATTAATCCTATTCAACTGGCACTGTTATCGTCCATTTTGTTTTAATTTACAACGTTTTTGTACATACTTTCCATTCCTGTTGATTTTTAGATAATTTATTTTACTTTTGCTGAATAATCCTTCGGTTCAGGCGTCACTATGCTTAACCCTCATGGCAGAAGAGAAACGCTAGCTCCGTCTGAAGACAGCCAGGCCCAAACAATGGACATTAACGAACCCATCCAGTCTGCCTCCTCGTCTGATGCTATTTTATGTGCCTTGGCTTCAGTTCGGTCTGAAATAGCTTCTATTAAACCCAACCTTTGTGCATCGGTTGATGCTAAACCGCTCTAACCACATCCATAAAGGGTGAATTAGCAGCAGTGCTGAGCGACCTACGCTTGGAGATATCAGCAATTCAGTCCGGGGCTGAATCTTTGGCTAGTCGTGTGGGCGAATTAGAACAGGGAATGTCACATTGGTCAGATACTACAGTGTCCATTAAGACCAAACTCCAGAAACTCTCTGCAGAGGTAACGACCCTACGTGATAAATGTGAGGATCTTGAGGGAAGATCGCGCAGAAACAACTTTGAGGAGAGTCTGGAAGGGCCGCAGCCTAGGGAGTTCATAGCTACCCTGCTGAAAGATCTCCTTAAACTCGACGACATACCACTATTAGACAGGGCACATAGATCGCTGAACCCCCGTCCGAAACCGGGCAGAAATCCTTGCCCTTTTATTGTCAGGGTGCATTTTTTTCACAGATGATTTGCTTTTGTATGTTTCGGACCCTCTGTCATGCCTCCCCATTGTGTGGAATTTGCTCAAAGATTTGGGGAAACTTTCAGGCTACAAGCTCAATCTACACAAGAGTGAATTATTTCCAATTACTTCTGCTGCAGCTCCTGTTCCTTAAGCTCCTTGCCTTTTAAAGTATCCTCAAATAAGTTCACTTACTTGGGTATCTCAGTGACACGTAAATTCAAAGATCTCTTTAAAAGTAATTTCCTCCCTCTACTGGACAACACAAAGCAAGACCTTAACCGCTGGTCAATTCTGCCTCTTACTCTAGCAGGTTGTATCAACTCTGTGAAAATGAATATACTGCCCAGGTTTCTTTATCTCTTTCAATGTGTCCCAGTTTTTATAACTAAATCCTTCTTCACCTCTCTGGATAAATTGATAACATAATTTATTTGGAATAAAAAACCTAGAATACGTAAGACTGTCCTCCAAAAACCCTGGGATATAGGGGGAATGGTATTACCTAACTTCCAATATTATTACTGGTCAGCTAATAAAAGGAACATGTCCTTTTGGCAATCTCCAATTGACGACTCTGAAACAGTTGGCCTTAGAGACCTCCAGTTCTACAGTTTCCCTTAAAGCTCTTCTCTGTTCCTCGCTCCCTCTACCTGGATCCATTTCAAAATTTACAAACAATATTATCGTTTGTGAATCTGTTAAAATTTGGAAGCAGTTCAGACAGACCTTTGACCTCAAGACCCTTTCTACTTTGGCCCCTATAGATAGCCACTTATCTCCCCCCTCCCTGCCAGATAGCGCCTTTACTTTCTGGAGGGAAAGGGGTCTTGTCTCTCTGATGGACCTGTATACTGATGGCATTTTTGCTTCCTTCACTCAGCTGACTGAAAAATTCTACTTGCCACAATCTCACTTTTTTTTATATCTGCAGGTCCGCATATTTGTATGAGCCGAATGGCCCCAGTTCCCAGCATGCCCCCCTAAAGTCCATTGCATTCAATCCTAGAGGTAAACCCCTTTAACAGAGATGTCGTTGGCACAATTTTTAGCAAGCTGAGCACCCTCAACTCAGCCCCCCCATTGTCACTAAAGGACCATTGGGAGGAGGACTTGGGTATGACAATACCAGAGGGGGCTTGGGACTCACTCCTAAAGTGGATCCACTCCTCCTTGATATGCACTAGGCATGTTGTACTTCAATTCAAAATTGTCCATCGCCTTCATTGGTCCAAAGTTAAATGAGCTAAAATCAAGCCAGATCTGGACCCGACCTGTGACCGATGTAGACAAGCTCCAGCTACACTTGTACACATGTTTTGGACCTGCCCTAAATTAAACTTATTTTGTCATTCAATTTTTGAAACGTTATCCAGCATATTTGAGTGGCCTCTGGAGTTCTCTCCTCTGACAGAAATCTTTGGAGCCTTGACAGACAATGCAACCCTGTCCACTACCCAAGCTAACTCTCTAGCCTATGCCACCTTACTGGCAAGAAGGTTGATCCTAGTTTGGCAGAAAGGGACTACCCCACTATCATTCACTCACTGGATTAATGAGGTAATGCAATCTTTGAAATCGGAATTTTTTTTTTTCCCTTTTATATATATATATATATTTTTCCCTTTTACTTAGTCCTTACACCCACTAATCCCACCAAACCGCAAATATGGGGGAGGGTTAGGTGTAGTAGAGGAGGAGGGTGGGAGTTAGGGAGGGTTGGGTAGGATGGGAAGTGGAGAGTGGGGGGTGGGCTAGGTGGGGGGGATTGGGGAAACTGTTCTGAAAACCTTGTAATAATGTATGCAGGTGTCTGTAAATGTAATGGGAAAAAAAACTTGGTTAAAAAATAAATAAATAAAAGGTTACATTTTATTGAATTTAAATGTGGAATTACAGGAAGTGCCTGTGGACAGAATCTGGAGATATCTGTGGAGAAAGCCTTAAGATAAAGCTGGTTAAGTCATCAACAAGTTTATTACAAATCCAGTTATTACAAGGCCAAGAATGTCAGCTCCTTACTTGCTCCTTGGTAGCGTGTGCCTGCCGGGCTGCTGCCTTAGCTTCATGCTCTGTCGCTGCTTCACCTTGGGATGCAGCTTGGCATCGAACGCACCAAATCCTCCGAATCAAGGATCAGCTCCTCTGCGTTTGGAAACCACAGCGGGAATGTGGCATCCAGCCTGCGCTCCATATCATCTGCCTGTCAAGCTGTAGCCTCACTGGAGCGCCTGGCCTGCGGAATGCGCCGCAGCTTGTTGTTGTTGTTGATGAGCACCACCATCTTGTTGCACGCACGCCGATCATTCACCATTGGGATGTTTGCCTTGGTGTAAAATGGCCGCACATGCTCGAGGCGACCTTGGCTGCCTCGAACTGCGACAAGGCTCTGATCAAACCGGGTCGCTTGGCATGCAGTTGCGCGTTGTAGTTGTACAGCATGCACCGCAAGATCTGGCGACCACTTGGGAGCTCGGCACCAGTGATGATGCCATCCGTGTTGGTGATGCTGGTGCCCAGACCGAAGACCAGGCTGCGGTTGCTCGGTCGGCGTCTTATGAGAGCTGGATCCTGTGGCAGGCGATGGTGTTGAGGGAATAGAGTACTCGGCTCCAACTTGTGCAGATAACATAGTGCTAATTTCATTGTCTCCTATAAATCTGCAAATACAAATCAACATTGCTTATGACAACAGCAAAATGGAAAGATATGAACTCCAACCAACAAAAAGCATGATATTACTAATCAACACTAAGAGTCTAAGACCCCAGTTGACATACTAATTGAAAGTAAACCATGGAAAGTAGAAGAAAATGAAATAGAGGTTGTAAGTATGGCTACCCACCTCGGCATACTCGGATTACACGCCATACAACTGGATAATAGACCATTGTTGTGCAAACACACCAAAGCACAATCAAAGATACTAAGCACAAAACATTGATACCAAAGCACAAATTGATTGCACCAGAGAATGAGAAAAAATTAACAGATTTGTCATGGCTCCCTTCAAAGGGTGCTGGTAACCCCCTTCAGTCGTTACCAGCACCAAAGCTGATGTGCCGTTGCACCTCTAGATCACCACGGATTGCAACAATATTTTGTAATCGCTGCTTTGCAATCACAAACAAAAAAACACTTTTAGCACCCAAATAGATCAATATGCTGGAAATGTATATAAGGATGCACCCTAACGTACTTACCACCACGTGTGCAGCTCACTCTACAACACGGGAAAAGTGCAAAAGGGTGATTACATGCAATGAATTTATTGCGCATGCAGTGAAGATGACACCACTAACCTCCCAAAGAAGATGGCACTCCGCTCCACTAGTACCTTTAAAAACCTCAATACAATGGGCACTTCAGAATAGAAAACCAGTTGGTTCATCCCAGTTACAATGTTGAAATTATTCTGCATTAACATGCCTTAAGATATGGACTGGACAGACAATGGACAAGCTTGTGCAAGTGTACCCAGGGCTAGATTGCACGGTACAGATGCACACAGTTCAGATATGAAGGGAAGGCACAAAACCATCTGCAACACACTTAGATAAATAAAACGACCAAGGAAAAAAGCAGCTAGCACCATCATCAGACCTGAGACACACATTAGCCGATTAAGTGTCATATGAGAAAATGTAAATCGCACATTACCTTGGACCACATAAAGGCGAGGCGGCACGGCGGTGCAGTGGATAGCACTGTCGCCTCACAGCAAGAAGGTCTCGGGTTCGAATCCAGGCCGGGGTCCTTTCTGTGTGGAGTTTGCATGTTCTCCCCGTGTCCGCGTGGGTTTCCTCCGGGTACTCCGGTTTCCTCCCACAGTCCAAAGACATGCACGTTAGCCTAATTGGAGAGTCTAAATTGCCCGTAGGTATGAGTGTGTGAGTGAATGGTGTGTGTGCCCTGCGATGGATTGGCGACCTGTCCAGGGTTTATTCCTGCCTCTCGCCCCTATGCATGCTGGGATAGGCTCCAGCCCCCCCGCGACCCTGACCAGGAATAAGCGGCTTAGACAATGAGATGAGACATAAAGGCGATCCTACAACACCATGCTTATGCCTAGATCACCTGGACTACTCAGGAATACCCACTTTGCAAATTGCCAACGTTCAACCAGAACATAGGACACCAATCGTGGTAGGAGCGCAGAAAATAAATGCACCGGTTTACGAGCACTGACTGCCAAACCAAGGGAGAGAACAGGTTTAGTAGCTGCAATCACAACAGCTCCGATGATAAAACAGCATTGAAGACATGCCTATGGATACTCTGAGTTGAAACCAGATTATCTCAGCCTGGTGCGTGCCTATTTCCCGGTTTACAGATATCTTGAACCAAATCAGATTCGTAAAGGCTACACTTCATTAGCAAGAAAACAGAAATAAATGTGCCTTATACGTAGGCTCTCTCTCTCTCTCGATACAGTGATTAAGCACCACTACCTCAGCCAGGGCTGGCGATTCACAGTAGAAACTGTATGTGTGCGCTAACCTAAAATCTAGAAATACATGTAGACAGTTGGGGGTGGGGGGGGGGTACACGGCAAACATTAAACTAAACCACCAGACAAACGCGGTTCACACACCTTGGATTTGAAACAGGAAGAGGCAGAACGAAAAATGCAGAATTCACAAGAATTATATCCACCACTTTCCTGAGAGAGACTATGGGCGCCGCCATGACACTCGACACATTTCCAGGACTGTTACTAACTTCCGGTAGCCTCAAAGGCAAGTTGCTAGCTAAATGTAGCTTACGTTTAGAATTCTCACCGGATAGATAATGTCTTTGGGCTGCCCAAATCTCCTGAAAACATACAAAAATTATGAATGGAGCCTGTTTTCAACACACGCTCTGTAGGTAATTATAAGCCTCTGTGGTTTTATAATTTCGAAGTTTCTCGCCATCAACGCCCTCACTAAAAACGAAGTAGTTGACAATGTCAACACAGCTAACATCAGGCTATTGTTTCATATCGTCTACCCATTCCGGATGGGGCACTTTCACAATACAGGCACTCCTCACTTAACGAACGCGTTCCGTTCCTACGACTAGGTTGTTAAGTGAATTGGTCGATAAGCGAGGAGCCACCCCTTACTGATATTTGTAGTCTTGGAGATTGTGAATGCTAGTGTAGTGAATACTGACCGACTGCGGGAACGAGACTGAGAAAGGGTAATGCGAGATGAGATGCTTGACGCTGAGACGCCACGCTGCCGTTTCCACGACCAAAGTTCTCGTACAGCGTACAATACCAATTGGTCGGAGAGCTGGTTGTAAGTCCGCGCGGTCGTTAAACAGGTAGGTCATTAAGTGAGGAGTGCCTGTATTGTCCCCAGTACTTAAATAGTCCAATCTGTGTAACCATCTGCGAAATTTGGCCATTTTACAAGTTTTTCATCCTTTTAACCCTTAGAGGTCTTGGACTATTTTGTCTCGTTGTCGAGGACAAAAGACGGGTCGTCAATTTCGTCGGCAGCATCACTCTCGAAGTTCGTCATCCTCAACGTACAAAAGCAAGGTTTGTGGTACATTTAGCATTTGCCTCACATGAGGCTCAACTCGCCTCATTTCTCCTCCACAAAAACTCCAACTCCAACTCCAAAAACTAGCTAGGCATTTTTTTCCGTTTCATAATATGACAAGAAACGCTGAAGATATTCAAACAAAAATTATGCCTGTGCTTTTACGCACACGTAAATATATTTTTTATATCAAATTAAAATGATAATATCTCAGTTTTTACTTGGTCTCTCAACGTCATTCAAAAAACTAGCATGGGGTTTCAAGCCAGCACTTTCGAGTGAAGTTGACGGCAATGCTCAAAGTGACTTAGTTTTAAAGCTACGGCGTCCTGAACCAGTTACTGATTTGATCACGCCGGCGTGATCGGCGACTCCTAAGGGTTAAACACCCAGCTACACAGGTAAACACAGTGGAGCGGATACCACTAACAGGCTTGTGATGCCGCTATGAATCATGGGAAAGGTCAGAGTTCTGGAAAGTGGTCAATAGGAGAGCACATAATTGGTAGATGCTTACAAAGGGAGCGAGGGCCACTCCCCTCAAGGAACAACAACAAAAGGTCAAGCAAGGGCCTCTGGGACATGTTATAGTTTCTACAGTTTCCTAGGTTACTACCTACCTAGCATGCTACACACAAAGTACAATGGAGGGCAGCTAGCATTTCTGTGGCTAGGCTAGCTGCCCCCATTACACTACCCCCCGTTAAAAAAAAATAGCATCGTCCTCGCTGCATCTAACCTGATCCACTGGGACAAAGTCAACGAACCATGCTGGTGGTCTCCGACTTCTCCCCCCCCGATGTCAGGGCGGCGATGTCTGGCCGGTTGCAGGCATCGGCGATGATGGTGGATGGGACCCGGTGGCAGGGTGGCGAACCGCGGTCCATGCCGCTGATGGTGAGTCACTGGGGAGCGGAGTCGAGTCAGCGGGCTGTGAGCGGCGACGGGCGGCGAGTGTCTTTCTCTCGATCGCGGTGCAGCACCACTATCTGGTGCCTTTGATGAAGTCGCAGCTTGTAGACCCCATTGGAAAGTCATTCGAGGTCAAGGCAAGGGCCTTCCCAGTCACTGTCCAGCTTCAGTGATCGGCCCTTTCTCCTTCGAGGATGGAACACTCACACCCGTTGGCCTGCTTGAAACTCTCAACCCGTGCAGAGTTCCGCGCCGCATGGGTGATAAGACATCGGCATTCAGGTGTTTTGTTACTGCCCGATGCTCTGTTTCGAAGTCGAACTCTTGTAGAGCCTCTAGCCAGCAGGCTACTTGTCCCTCTGGGTCTTTAAAACACAGCAGCTATTGAAGGGAGGTGTGATCGGTCCAGAGGACGAATCGCTTTCTAGTGAGGTACGCCCCGAGGTGCTTTGTGGCTGCGACAACTGCCAGCAGCTCCCATCTTGTCACGCAGTAGTTGCACTCTGGCTTGTGCACTACATGGCTGTAATAGACCACAACTCTCCCACCGTCCTCACTTGCCTGTGAGAGGACAGCTCCTATGCCATCATTACTGGCATCAGTGTCCAGAATAAAGGGCTTTGTCTGGTCAGGAATGGTTAAGATGGAAGTGGTGATGAGAGCCTTGCGTAGGTGATCAAAGGCGCCATGGCTCGCTGGCGACCACGTGAACCACTGCCCTTCTCAGTGAGCTGGTGCAGGGGTTGGGCGATGTTGGCAAACCCTGCGATTAACCTGTGATAGCATGAGGCTAGGCCCAGGAAGCTGCACACCTCACCTGTTGACGTTGGTGATGGCCATTTTTCCACTGCCTCTACTTTTTCCGAGTCTGTTAACACTCCCCTTTCGCTTACGACGTGTCCCAGGAAGCTAGTCTGTCGGTGGAAGAGGATGCACTTCACCGGGTTCAGACGTAGGTTTGCCTTGGTGATTAGCTGGAACACAGTGCGCAGGTTGGTTAGCACAACTGCGTAAGTAGACGCGTGTACTAGGATGTCGTCTAGGTACACCACACACGCTGATGCAGGGACCGGCTGCAGTACTTTCTCCATCAGCCGCTCAAATGTGGCCAAACTGTTGCACAGACCTAACGGCATAACGTTGAATTCCCATAATCCCCTGTCGATGGTGAAGGTTGTCTTTGGTCGGGCTGACGGGGAGAGGGGGAGCTGCCAGTAGCCACTGCGAAGATCCAGCGCACTGAACCACGTGGAGCCGGCTACAGAATCAAGGGTGTCGTCGATATGCAGCAGCGGATACGAGTCATGCCTGGTGATGTCATTCAGGCGACGGTAGTCGACGCAGAACCCCAGGGACCCGTCTTTCTTTCTCATCAGCATGGCAGGGGAGACCCAGGGGCTGTCGGAGGGCTGTATGATGCCTGTATGATACAAGATCTCGTAAATCTTGGCCTCCGCCTCCTCCCATTTAGCCACGGGCAGTCGTCTCGTTGGATGGGGGCTGCTGCATCGGTCTTGATGTGGTGCTGAGTGATAGTGGTGCGAGTGCAGTCTTTGTCCGCAAACAGGTATCAGAACTCAGCTAGGAGAGGGCGGAGCTGAGTCCCTCACTGCTGCACTGGAATAGCTGTTCTACCACGTCATCAGCCTCGTCGTCTTGCTTCGGTGCTGCAGTTGGTTGCGGAAGCACTCTTCAGAATTTTCGCAGGCTGTGTTCTTTCTTTGGTTGGCGTAATGGTCGCCTGTTGACCAGAAAGCGATGAGTGGCCGTGTCGATGGCGGCTCCCACAGCCATGAGAGCATCAAGGCCCAGGATACAGGGGTCAGATATGTTAGCCCGGAAAAAGTTCTGCGAGACAGTTCTCTCGCCTAGCTGTAAAAACTGCTTTTTACAGCCCATCGTGTTAGCTGTTTGTCCTGTTACTGTCTCTAGCCTGGTGTTTGTGTGTGCCCAGTCCGTGACGCAGGGCAGCACGTCTTTCCAGATCAGGCTGATGGTGGAGCCGGTGTCGATCAGCATGTTGACTTGCTCCCCCTCGACGTAGCATAGCACAAACATGCTACGACTGCTGCTTCCCAGCCAGCCCACTCTCGATGCTGCAGGGCATGGTGGTGTACAGGCTGGGGTCGCCCCGGTTAGGTCAGCCTGTTCTCGTTTCCCGCCGTCTGCCGGTTTGCCTCACGCTGCATTCTTGTCCTGCAGTCCCGCATGAAGTGGCCTTGCTTGCTGCTGCTCTAGCTGGCGCGGTGTGCTATGGAGGGAAAATAAACTGAGAGGAGATGGTTAATATAGTCACTCAACAGATTCAGAAATGAGCAAGGGGAACTCTTACTGGTGATGCAAATGTGTGAGATGGACTAGAAAGATGCATTTCAATTCAGAAGGCCTCTTTGAATGATTGTATCCAGCCAAGGCACCTGACCCTGCAGTGACACGAAATATGTCTTGAGGTCATTCCTCATGGCAAGGGCAGCTCGGGTCGCCAAATATCTTGGAAATTGTTTAAGCCAGGGTCCTCAGGGTGACCGCCAACCTCTCAGACACATCGATGGGACTGCTGTGTGTCTTGGCGTGACTGATATAGGGGGTGATACGATGCCCCAGGTCATCAAAGCAGTTGGTAGAATATCTGAAATGACAATTGCAAAGCTTTTATAGGAGTAATTTCATTCATGATATGCAATTTATAAACGAAATAATCAAAGGCAAAGGCTTTTGATAAAAAGCAATTTATAAACTAATCAGGTTGTCTGACTAGTTAATGCTAATCAAAGTAATATACTTTAAGTGTTAGGCTATATTTTAAAGTATATTACTTTAGGTAATAGGCTATATTTTAGTATAAAAATATACTTGCATTTCAAAAATAAAAAAATACTATTTACTAGATCTGTATATTGATTGTCCTTTTTGTAATGAAGTGTAAAAATTGAGAGGATGGTTTGCAGAAAAGAAGGTCCTTAGACTCAAAAAGTTATTTGCAGTAATTTTGTGTTTTCTGCTAATCTGTTTAGGCACAGTTTTCTGCTCCTCTATGCCTAAACGGATTATCAGAAACGTTTCGGGAAAATTCTATTTTGGTTATACGCATCTAACCTGCCTAATAAAACGTCAGACCAGTTGAGCGCAATGGTATACACCCTTCTTTGATTATCCAAAGTGTAAAACAGAGATTCCCCTTGACACTATGTCTTTACACTATGGAGCTCCAAATCCACTATCTCACCACCATTTTAAGGTTTCATATATTGTAATCTTAATTAACACACAATTGTTGTCTAATGTTTTTTGTACTGCATTGTTGAAAGGTGCTATATAAATACAATTATTATTATTATTATTATTCTAATAATTATTATTAATAATAATACATAAAATGTAAACTTACTTGAAATGCATCTCCTCGTCCACCTCACGCATATGCCACACCAGCAAGTATTCCCCCTTCTGCTTCCTAAATTTGTTAAGTGGCCATGTCCTTCTCTGTCTACTCTTCTTCTTGGCTCTCAGCAGAGGTAGATTCAAAACCTCCACTTCCTCCACCAAATCCAACTCATCTTCCTCATACAGTACATTGTAATGTTGTTAACATTAACATCTTCATCTTCACATTTATCCTACTTCCGCACAATAAATCATCCAGTGCAGGGGGCTGCCATATTCAAAACACCTCAGTAGGCAAAAGCAATCAAGCGAAGTTCAACCACCAATCTGTTAGATCCCACCCACTGGCATTGACGGATTAGGTTGGCAGATATAATTATTTTCCATTTCACCCCACAGATGAAATGTGGCAATATTAATTAATTAATTAAATAAATAAATATAAAAATAAATAAAGAAATTATGAAATGTGGAAATACACATAGGGCCCTATTTTCGTGCCAGGGCTAAGCGGCGCTATGCCCTAGCGTAGGCGAATTGCCAGTTTTGTCTGTCGCAAACGGAATATTTCCCGTCTCTGCCGAGTTTGGCAATTTCGTGGTGCGCAGTGAAGGCGTTTGCGCGACTATGGGTTGGGCAGCGCAATAGGGGGTGTGACAACGAAAACAGTCGGGCGCAATGCAAGTTTGGTGTCAAATAATGAGTTCGCGTTAACGTCCAACTAGACCACCTCTTAGCGCAAACGCTGGCGCTCTGTGCAATTTGGTGACTTTATTGATGCGCACATTATCTGAAATCACATGAGAATGTTTTGTGAATATTGTTAATTTTCCCCCACGTTGAGGCAAATCATCCAATCCATGGGTAACTTGTAAGTGTAATTAATTAAGCTAAAAACTATTTCACCACAGCTTGTGGTTATTCAATGCATGGACATGAAAGACTGAAGCCAGCAGGCCATCCATCGCTACCATTCAGTAAGATACACTTGTTAAATAAATATATGTTTGTATGCATATTGTTTTTCTTATGTGAAAGGGTTTTATTCTTTCCATTTGCACTACAGAAAATGGAGTACATAATTGGACGCCAAAGGCGATACTGTGAGCGATACCCTGGGTTTAGTAGCTGGTGTTGGCCAGATGGCTATCAGTTCGGCTGTACATGCAGTTTCTTCTGCATGACGAACATAAATGAAACAGGCCTAGTTGCAGTTGTGAGTTTGTTATTTATTGCTTTCCATTTAACAATTACATTAAGTTAGAAGGAAAGAAACGTTGTTTTTTAAGTTGGAAAGCCTACAAATAAGGGGAAAAAGAGATGGTAAAATAAAACACTTTCTTTGAACAATATAGGTCTCAAAATATAAACTCAAATCATGAAAATAACAAATTAATGTGCGCCTTGTTTTCCCCCTCTGATTCGCGTGCCAACTTTTCTGCACCTCCCGCACCTTGTTTTGAGAAGCGCTCCTGGCGCAACGCGCAAAACTGTCATTCATGTGAGGAAATTGCCAATTTGCTATAGCGTTAGCGCACTGGTATTTAAAGGGATAGAAAATAGGTGTTCTGATTGGCCATTATGAAACCAAACCCCCACCACACCCACATGTATTTTTTAAAAGTTAATCCAACCTCTTTTACAACTGCGCCGGAGGTGCGCTATCGTCCTAAATCACGAAATTACCGAAATTGCGTTAGACACGCCCTAAAGCGCCACCGTCTTCGCTTTGCGTCTGCGTTACTGACACCGTCCTAATTCACCAAAATAGGGACCTTAACATTGAATTATTTATGTTGATATTTCACTTTTTATTTAATTTTTAAATGAATTAATGTTTGCACATTATTTCCTCCATAACTTTCTACCTAGGCAAAAAAAAGTGTGGGGAGTGTTCTAGTGCAAATGGCTGATATGCATCACCATTTGAGCAATAAAGGTTAGTGGTAGTTCAAGGCAGTATATATATTTAATTCATTATTAGGAGCATTATCTAATGCCATCTTTTCTCAACTCAAAAGTGGCAAATACTGCTGCCTAGACCAATATGGGAAACCTATACACAACCTACTAATAATATTTTTAAAACGTACATTTAACATTTACATTTTAAGCATTTAGCAGACGCTCTTATCCAGAGCGACTTACAAAAAGTGCATTTATACATGGTAAGATTAAACTAATCTGCAAGAGATCAGTGTAGTAACATTGCAATAGACATCATTGTTGGCAGCTGCATGCCATACCTGTAACACAGGGAAAGAAAAGTTAGTAGTTTTTATTTTTTTATTACATTTTTAAACATGTAAACAGTGGTGGTGGCAGTTAATTAATGCACAGAATCAATGGTAGTTGACCACCTGAAGAGGTGGGTTTTTAGTCTCTTGCGGAAGATGGCCAGTGATTCCACGGTCCTGACCGGCTGAGGAAGATCATTCCACCACCTGGGGGTCAGGACAGAGAAGAGGCGAGACCACGAGGAATGGCTGCCGGACGTCCGAAGGGATGAGACAGTCAGTTTGCCAGACGAGGCAGAGCGGAGGGATCTGGCTGGGGTGTAGGGTGTGATGACTGTCTGGAGGTGGGAGGGAGCAATTCCTCTAGTGGTCTGATATGCCAGTACCAGTGATTTAAATTTGATACGGGAGCCAGTGCAGTGTGGTGAGTAGTGGAGTGACGTGAACTTAGGCTGGTTGAAAACTAGGCATGCGGTGGCATTCTGCACTAGTTGCAGTGGCTTGATAGCACAGGCTGGTAAGCCTGCCAGCAAGGAATTACAGTAGTCCAGACGTGAGATTACCAAAGTCTCGACCAGTTGTGTGGCCTCTTGGGTGAGGAACGGGCAAATTCTCTGGATATTGTGGAGGGAGAATTAGCAGGTCCAGGTGATTGTTGCAATGTGCCCCGAGAAGCACAGTTAGTCATCCAGAGTCACTCCAAGGTTCCTGGCAGCCTGGGACGGAGACACTATAGAGCCTTCCATGGTGATTGAGGCATCAATCATCGGGGAGCTCTTTTCTGGGAGGAAGAGCAGCTCGGTCTTCCCCAGGTTCAGCTTCAGGTGGTGGGTAGACATCCAAGCAGAGATGTCTGCCAGGCATGCAGAGATATGCGCTGGGACCTGGGTTTCAGAAGGACAGAAAGAGTTGAGTGTCATCAACATAACAGTGATATGAAAAACTATGAGCAGAGATAACAGAACCAAGTCACTTAGTATACAGGGAGAATAGGAGGGTACCTAGCACCGAGCCCTGTGGGACACTGGTAGAAAGGGTATGGGGAGAGGAGAGGGATCCTCTCCAGGCCACCTGGTAGGACCGATCAGTCAGGTTGATTCAAACAATGCCAGTGCAGATCCTGAAATTCCCATCTTGGCGAGAGATGAGAGTAGGATCTGGTGGTCAACGTTATAAAATGTAGCTGATAGGTCGAGCAGGAGGACAGAGCTGAGTGATTAAGTCTTTGCTGAGTGGAGAGCCTCAGTGACGACTGGCAGAGCAGTTTTGGTAGAGTGACTCGCCTTGAAGCCTGATTAGTTGGAATCAAGCAGGTCATTCTGTAGCAGATAGACAGACAGTTGATTACAGTCTACAGTCTTGGACAGGAATGAGAGGAGAGAGATAGGTTGGTAGTTGGAAATATCAGCAGGATTCAGAGAGGGTTTCTTTAAGAGGGTGATGACAGAAGGGAGAGCGGAAGGGACAGAATCAGAGGAAAGAGAGGAGTTGTTTATATTGGAGACAAAGGGAAGAGCGAAGAACAATTTTAGAGCAGAACAATGCAGACTTAGCAAGGGAGAGTTTAGAGGAAAAGGAAGCTAGGAGAGTGTGGAAGGCTGCCAGGTCAACAGGGGATTTGGATTTTCTCCATTCCCTTTCTGCCACCCACAGTTTGAGTCGGTCAGCATGAATGCAGTCAGTTAACGAGGGACTGGGGTAGGAGGTGAGCAGGTTTGGTGGAGATAGGACAGAGTGAATCCAGGAAGGAGGAGAGGAAGGATAGCAGAGTGGATGAGGCTTCCTCAACAAGTAGTTGGAAGAAGGTATCAGAAGGGGGAAGAGATGATAGAACAGTAGCTGACAGGGCTGTGGGGGAGAGTGAGTGGAGGTTGCAACGGACAGAGACAGTGGGGACAAGGGAAGAGGGTTTGGGTACAGAGGGGAGGGGGAGGGGGAGGGAAAAAGACAGAAAGCAATGGTCAGATACATTAAGATGACATACTGTTGGGCAAGGTGCAGTTCCTGGTGAAGACAAGGTCAAGTTAGTTGCTGGCCTTGTGGGTGGGTGAGGACTCTGCCATTGTGGAGTCGAAGGACTGGAGAAGGGGGAGAAAGCCAGAGGACTGAGTGATGTCGAGCTGTGGGTTGAAGTCACCAAACAGTAGGATGGGAGTGCCATCTTCAGGGAAGTTGCTGAGTATGGTATCCATCTTGTCTAGGAAGCTCCCCAGTGGACCTGGTGGACAATACAGAACAATAATATGCGGTTTACATGGGACAGTGACAGTGACAGCATGATATTCAAAGGAGGAAGGTGAGAGATGAGGGGAGGAGATTAGTATACCTGTCCCTCCACCTCTACCTGTGGGTCATGGAGTGTGAGAGAAGGTGTAGGCAGTAGAGAGAGCAGCAGGGGTAGCTGTGTTCTGAGGAGGTGATCGACATCTCAGTGAGCACCAGGAACTGCAAGGAGAGTAAGGGGCTGAGATTAAGTCAGCCTTCTGGACAGCAAACTGGCAGTTAGATAGCCCAGCTGCTACCACAAAGTCAACACTGGTGGATCTAGGTTGGAGAGGTTGCGGCTATGAGTTGCAGCCCTCCCTTTTGGAAATCTAGGAAAGGAGACATGGACAGGGATAGGGAGATTGCACATGGTTTTATATGTATATATGCATAAACTAGTAGAAGAGTCAAATTATGGTACTTCCCATGCGGCATAGTCTCCCTAGCTGACCTCCCTCTGTGGACTTCTACAGGTAGAGTCCCACATCCTTGTACACTGAGACTCCTGCAGGTAGACTCCCACATCTTTGTACACTAAGACTCCTGCAGGTAGACTCCCACGTCTTTGTACACTGATACTACGGTAAGGCAAGGAAGGTGAGGCTGCTGCAGAAAGCTGCTGCATACCAGAACTGGAGATACTAATATACCGACACCAAGGTAATTATTATTCGTAATTATTACCAGCTGTTAACAATGCCCCAAAGCCAGTTAGTTAGGGGTACTGCCCACTATTCCGGAAGCACGCAACTAATGAGATTGCCTCGAAACTACAGCAGAGACAAATAAACCGATAAAACAGCATCAAATTAACACTGGTTGAAGCTAATCAGCTAAACTAGTCTAACTGATAGTAAGCAGGTTAACATTACACTAAAACGAGGCTACAACAGTTTGGTTTTAATTAACACAAAACGAGGCTACAACAGCTCAGTTTTAACTACAAACAACTACTACTAATGAAGTCATAGACCTGATTACTCAGATTCAGGATGCCAACCAGTGATTAAACCATAAACCAGGATACAATGCACACTTTGTACATGAATATGAATATGTAGATTGTTCAGACATCTAGCTAGCCAGTTAGGTAGTCTGGTTATATTATAGCCTCTTCCATTAGCACATTGCCTTTAAAGTACTAGATGATATCCCACAGTACAGCTAAACAACTAGTTGATGTAATAATATTGCAAGAACAGGATTTGAGGTAATTTACAACAATTGTGCTCTATTAGCTAAATTATGTCCCACAGTCCACTCAGTAGCTACACAGCAAGCTCAAGCAATCTAGAATGGTAGATAGAAAACAATACATATAATGTGCAAATCTGTATGAACCAGTATGAACTCCTTTCGATCTTTCAGGAAGTTGAAGAGCATCCAGATTTTCCAGATTAATTTTTGAACCAATTTTTCAAACATTATCGTATTGTCACAATATCCAAAAATGGCCAATTATGCACCACCTTGGAAACCAGACCTTGGAGCAAATCTATACACTGGAACCCAGTGTGTTAGCAGGATGAGCCATCCAGCAGCCCCTTAAACTCTCTTAGATGGAAGGGAAACAGTGGATGGTTTTGCTATTCCCAAAACATTGTGTCAGAGTGTCTGTAACATGAGATGGAGCTGCTAATCCCCCTGATGCATGGCCCTCATCCTGTCCTGCAGGATACCAAAAAGAATTACATTTACAATATATGAACTTACGTGAGCGAACTAGCACTTGCTACAAATGTATAATATAGCTTGATAACTTGTCTGGCTAGTAGTATACAAAACATCTGGTTAGCTAGCTAGATAGCTAACTAATCTAACTAGCCATTTCTAGCTACAAAGGTTTACTATAACATTAAGCTATACATGTTGGTGTGGGAGTCGGTGTTAATTTGCTGAAACAATTATAGAAGCTGGCTGGCTAACTAGCAAGATATATTTCTAGGTAAGTTAGAAAATAATTCCATCACGTTATTGCAATATTTTGATCTAAGCAAATTAGTTCTGTTGCTTTAGCACTACACAAGCTCTCTGATTTATTGCCAGGACTTTCATTAGCAAGTTGACAGATCTGCAGATGAGATGCCGCATTTTTTAAAATTCAGAATCCTGATCTTACAAATGAGAATAAGTTATTGTGCTGTACTAACGTTGATCCTTGCTTATGCAGCATATGTGTTTGGGCAAATTACGCCAGCTTCTATAACTTTTTTAGCCTTTTTCAGTGAACTTACGCTAACTCCCACATCAACTTGGGTTGGATAATATTATTAACTTGAAAATAATAAAACAGTTATAACAAACATTTTTAGCTAGCAATGATGAATGCGTACGAAAGTGAAGTTACCTGACATTAACTAGACATCTGCTAGCCTTTTATCAATCACTGCAATACAATCTTTTTTTTTGTTATCAGATAATTATTTTTATTTTCTTTCAAACCACAAATTAGACAGAAACACACACAAAAAAACGGACAAAAAAAATCACAACAAAAAAACCACACAACCCCAAATAGCAGACATTCAACTCAAAAGGTTTTTAAGATCAACAGAAATACAAATCCATAAATTAATGTTAACCTCACTAGGACCATGAATACGAGCTGTAGAGTTTAAAAAACTTAAAACCCAATGTCTAAATGTAAGAGAATGTGGAGGCTTCCACTGTGTGGCAATCATCTTCTTGGCTGCAGTAAGGCCAGCAAAGAAAATGCATTTCCTATTTTGAGGGAGGTGCATCAGGGAAAGATCATTAAGGATCAAGACAGAAGGAGAGAGGAGGTATAGTCACAGACAACAATATAGAGAGTTGGGAAGCAACCATTTTACAAAAATCTGTAACCTCTGGACACCACCAAACCATGTGAAAGAATGTACCCACAGCTCCCAATGTGCACGAGTACAACTAGGAGTCATATAAGTCCTATGAATACAATTATAATGTATCTGCTGGTGATGAGGATTTCTTGATGCCTGTAAGACATCTGACCAAACCGTGTCCCAATCAAATTCCCGGTCCAAATCCGGAATGTCCCCCCTCCAAACTGATCCCACTGCCAAAGGTAAGTATGACTTTTCCAAAACTATCCATAAAATGTGGAAACCAAACCACTCGTACCACCCACACCATCCAGGACAGTAATGGGACGCCCTCCAATTATAAGTCTGTCATTATAAAATATTGGTGAACAGGGATTCCATTTAAAAGTAAATTTGCACGTCTTTTCCATTACTCACCAGACACAAATGAATTGAGAAATTATTGGCCCAAAATTGGGTCATTTAAATTGAACAGGCAAAGCGTTACAAAACAACACCTCCTTCAATGTCAGGGAGGACATCAATCCTTCTTCTAGAGCATGCCAAGAGACCGCAGTTGTGGAATTGAACTAAGTTACTAAAAGATGCAGTGTAAAGGCCCAGTAATAAGGCTTAAAATTTGGCAGAGAAAGACCCCCATCCTGTCTCTCACGCTGCAAAATAGTCAGTTTCAGGCGAGGGCGTTTGCCCCTCCAGATAAATTTAGTGACTGCAGATTGCAGTTTGTTCCAGTAAAGGGCAGGGAGTGGGAGCGGGAGCATAGAACTTAAAAAATTGATTAGAGGAAGCACATTAATTTCAACTATGGAGATTCGGGCCCTGAGGGAATTCGGCAGTGCGGCCCAACCATCCAAGTCTCGAGTAATGTTAGTAAAGGAATTCTGGAAGTTGGTTTTAGCCATATTCGGGAGTGAGGAATAAACATAAATTCCCAAATATTTTAAATGAGTAACTATTGGAATCTGGGGGGAGTGGCCAAACTCCTCATGGCCTCATTTAAGGGCAAGAGAGCAGACTTGGTCCAATTTATTCTATAGCCTGAAATGGCGCTAAAATCATTACAAAAAAATAGAATATGAGGAATGGATTGTGGAGCCTCATCAACATATGTAAGCACATCATCATCAGTGGACTGACGAACTCTCTGAGCCAAAGGTTCAAGAGAAAGAGTGAATAATAACGGGCTGAGCGGGCAGCCCTGCCTAGTGCCCTTAGCACTAGGCACATAGCACACTAGCCCTTAACAAACAATTTCAGAACTATCACCGTGGGGTTGGCATACATCACCTTGATCATATTGATAAAAGTCACACCAAAACCCATTTTTCTTAGCACCGTCCATAAATAAGACCATTCTAAATGGTCAAATGCTTTAATTGCATCCAGCGACAGCACTGTGGCAGGTGATTCTAGTGAGGCAGCCGCATCTATTATATGTAACAGCCTCCCCAATTTCAGCATGTGAGTTTGTAACCGGCGCGCAAGGACCTTGGCATAAATCTTAAGGTCCGAATTTAAGAGTGAGAGCAGTCTATAATTTGAAAGATTAGAAATTAACATCTCTAGCAAAGGAACCTTTATCAATAGCGAACAAGATCATTTCAAGTAAAAGAGGGCCCAAAATGTCCCAAAAGGCAAAGATTGAACTCCTCAAGAAAGATTGGCTCATCCATAGAGGCAGACTCTTCCGTTGCGAGACTGGGAATATGCAGGTTACTCAAGAAATTGTCACAAGCGACGCTACCATGAACAATCTCAGAGCTATAAAACTACCAAAAAGTTGAGTTAATTTGCAGTGGGTTTGTACAAATACTACTGTCACTAGCCTTAACAGCAGCAATATCTGCACATTGCTCGTTAGCTCTAAACTTCAAGGCTAATAAATGACTAGGTCTTGCACTGTTAAAACAGCCCAGGGGCGTCGTAGCGGGGGGAAAAGGAGAACAACTACCTAGGGCCCCAAGTGGGGGAGGGCCCTTGAAAAGCCTGGAATGAAAGAAAAAAACATTTGTCTGCAATTTTAAAATTTCTAAGTAATTGGTGTCATTACTAAATTATATTGGCTGAATAAATAGGTTGAGAGACTGAATTTTGTATCCATAAAAATATTGGAGGCTCTCTGGGCCCCCTCCCCTCTCCCCTCTCAAAAGCGCAAATGGTTTAGTTCACCCCCCTGCACTAAGATTCGTCGCCAAACACGGCTAAAGAAAGAGAAAAAAGGCAAACTGAGGGAAAACAACTGCTCACTAATTTCTTTCAAAAGAAAGGTAAGCAACTTGCGAACACTGTTTAAGAGTGGTTGTCTAGCTAATATCGGTACATTGTTTCGATTGAACTAAGGCTGTCAACGTTAACACGTTAACGCATGCAATTAATTTCAAATGGATAACGCGTAAAAAATGTTTTTATTGCGATTAATCTCATTTCAGTTTCACTCTCGCTACTGGCTGAAAGCAATTTTGTTTTTGAAGACTCATTTGATCCAGTTCTATAACAAGACAAGTTAACGTAACTAGCTACATTATGATAGTTAGCTAGCTAGCTGGTAAATTAAGCAGAATCTAGCCTGTAGCCTGTTTCATTGTATATTATAAGCAGGTTAAGAGGCTAATATCAATCCTGTATGCTTCATGCTTGTAGAGGGGCCTGTCCTTATAGCAGAGAGTGAGCAGGAAGAAGATGTGATCGAGGCAGAGAGTGAGCAGGAAGAAGAGGCAGAGAGTAGCAGTAGGACTAGTGAAGAGGATGATGGAGGTGAAGAGAGCAAGGAAAAGGTTGCTTTTTAGTATTATTTGTTTAAATGTGGTATAAGCAGTTCATTAGCGATTACCCTAATAACCACTACAGATTCATGTGTATAGTTGTTGATTCAATTTTAAAAAATTCTAAAGATGCGTGAGAGTCATGGATCAAGAGGAGAAGGGGGCCCACAAGACTGCATATGTATAGGGCCCAGAATTGTGTGCTACGCCCCTGGTTCTGCCTAACCCAGTAAATAAGGAATTCGGAATGCTGTTTGAGTAACAAGTTTAATTCCTTCTTAACCAGGTTGCGCTGTAGTGCAGTGCCGTCGCTGTAACTGAGTTGAAGTGAGTTGTCCAGGTGAGCAAATTCAGACTCTAGTTGATGCAATTTCTCTGCTCTGGCCCTATTCAGGATGGAGGAAGACACCCCAAACAGCCTTTTATCAATCTCTGCAATAAAAATCATATAGATAGCCAAACAACTTGATTTTAATCTATCCACATTGGATGCATGTTATGCATATATTAACATAGCAAGCTCTATTTAAATGGAGTAATTAGTTCTCTTCACTGGAGACCAATTTTGGAGGAAAGTAAATGATGATGATGTTCTCGCTGACAACACACACTCCTCCAACTAAAAGACGTGAACTGTGTATAGTACCTTGGAGCCAAGCGACATATACGTAGGACAGTTAGCGATTTTGGAAATGTCCAAATAAATATCAATAACCATAACCTATGTATTACTAGCTGCTCTTCTCAAAGTATTTACAGTGTTGTAGTAAGTAATGTAGCTAGCTATATAGCCAGCCTACTATTAGCCAAGTTCTGGTTGATATTAGCTAGACAGTTCACACATTCAACTGTCAGCTTTCTGAGGTGAGGTACTATATGCTCTGGCAGAAGGAATCGAATTAATTTACTTATTAAAATAACATTTAGAATTTAAGAGAGTCCTTGTAATTGTTTTAATTATGTCGTAACCATTTTATAAAAGCAATAAGGCACTCAATGCCATACTTTATCGTGAATAAAGTCACGGCTAAGGGATTGACAGCCATTTGGTTTGTGTCAGGCCTAACATTCATGATATTGCACGGCCTATTGTGCCTTATTGCTTCACTAATACAGAGAAAAATATTTGTTTTAACAAGTAATATTTATTCCCAAAAAGATGCATCACAAGTACTCACACCCCTAATAATTATTTAAAATAAGATACAATAAAAATAAACATATTTTGGGGGTGGAATCTTTGATCCATAGATAATCTTTCTGCGCTTGTGGGCTGCCCTCTTCAATTCAAACCACATTTTATATCAGGCTCAGAGATGGCCATTTCTTGGTTGATTGTGAGATATACTTAGAATCATCGTCTTGCTGAAAGATCAATTTGTGGCCAAGTTTCAGCTTCTTGGCAGAGGGAACCAGGTTGTTGGCCAAAATGTCTAGGTACTTGCTGGAGTTCATGTTTCCATTGACCTTAACCGTGACTTTATTCACGGTAAAGCATGGCCTCGTGTGCCTTGTTGCTTAAATATGATCCATTAGAATGGAAGTTTATTTCCTTGGTCCTCACTACTTTTTGTGTTTGACATGCAGTAAAGGCAAGTTTATCGAGTTCTCTGTATCATTGCATTGTTAGCAGGCACATGGCAATTTAACTCTAAGGGAAAATTGTATTGTAACTCGAAATGTTACATTGTATTATGTCGTACCGACCGTAATGCGTAATGTAGTTAGTTAGCAAGCTAGAGAACATTAGTTCTCTTTAGTTAGCTTGCTGCACAAATCACAACAAGCCATCTATGTAACATTAGCTACACTATATTTGGGGTTTATTGTTATAGGTAGCTAGCTAGCTTCATTTATTTTTAATTGTGTCTAGCTATTTTACCACCTAGATGGCGAGCCATTCGCTTCATAAAAGGCAACGATTTGTACAGCCCCTGGTTTGAATCTTTAACTAAGCTAGTCACATTTGCTATCTAGCCAGCTTGTCTGCAATTGCAATGTTGGGGATAGTTAGTACAGAAAATACATTTTCACAATCTGCATTGTTGCTGAACAGCACAGGTTGCAGGCATTTTCAATGTAAGACATAGGACAAGAACTGTGACTTAGCTGTCTGTACAAAAAAATTCCAGTAAGAACTTTTTTTCCAGTAAGTACTTTTTGTTTTTAAGATAGTACGATACTGCTTGCTTGCCCTTCAGCCGATAATTCGAATCATGAAATATGCCATTGTGAATTTGTATCAAGCATGCAGTAACTTGTAGCTATGGTAGCCTATTGTGACATCACCAGCTGCAGGTTGTTAACAAATTCTGAACTTTCTAGCAATGCAAGTGGGATAATTTTTTTAAATAAATCATTAATATCTCAAAACTATTTGGAGTATCAAAAAACCATTGAATGGTAACTCCCCAACTAGTGAAGCTACCGTCTTGAGTTTGGTGAGCCTTGCTCAAAAGTTGTATGAGGAGCTGCGTTGGTAAAATCTTGGTGGAATAATAATGACTACTCAAGCCAATTTAATAATCACAATTATTTTCATAGTATAAAGTTATATGTACATGAAAATAATATAGTTTTACTTTTTATTATTATTTGCGTTGTGTTGTCAAGCATTCCACAAGGGTTTCTCATTTAACATTGCCTTTATCCACTCTTTGTAATTCCCCTTGCACATTGATGTAAGATCCACTGCCGCTTACTTTTGTATGCTGGTGGATTTTTTGCCCGTCTACTCATCACGGTGATCCTCATATGTCTCTATTTATGTTTCAAGTGACTGACTTATCAATTGCATTGACCCACCGACTCCATTGTGTTTCCAGTACTGGCACAGAGATTTTTCTTATTCACCCTTACATGAGCCAGCCCCAAATAGTTCAGTGTCTAGTTACATTTAGCAACACTTCCAGCTCCTCTGCAGCTTTTGCCAAGTTCATTTTTTACAGGGATATATTGCAATTGAGTGAGGGCAGGGTTTATTTTTTCATGGAATATTCCCACATTTTTAACATCATTGATTTTGAACTTACCCATGATGTTGTTGATTGGTCCAAACAGGTTTGTTGTGCAGATTCCTATTCTTTGGTGAGATATCAAAAGCTGCATATTCATTTGACGATTTTATATCCATCCATCCATCCATTATCTAAGCCGCTTATTCCTGGTCAGGGTCGCGGGGGGGGGCTGGAGCCTATCCCAGCATGCGTTCCGGGCGAGAGGCAGGAATACACCCTGGACAGGTCGCCAATCCATCGCAGGGCACACACACCATTCACTCACACACTCATACCTACGGGCAATTTAGACTTTCCAATTAGCCTAACGTGCATGTCTTTGGACTGTGGGAAGAAACCAGAGTACCCGGAGGAAACCCACGCGGACACGGGGAGAACATGCAAACTCCACACAGAAAGGCCCCCGGCCTGGATTCGAACCCGAGACCTTCTTGCTGTGAGGCGACAGTGCTATCCACTGCACCACCGTGCCGCCACGATTTTATATATTGCTGACTAATTAATTGAAGTCACCCATGCTTTGTAGCACTAAATAATTGTTTTTACAAAGGAAAAATGCAATGGAATGGGAACTCCAGGCAAATTACGGGAAAAGTTAATTTCAGACTTACCCATGTGCGTATCTCAGGTCAGAATATATTTCTTTCTAAGTCCTGCGTATTTGGCCTGCACATCATACCTCTGGGGCTCACTGCTGTTCTGTGATCCCCTGCCAATTTAGCCTGGAGTTTAGAAAACATCCAGTTACCATGCGTCACCATGGGGAGGCCCGGCAGGAGTCTTGGTGTTGGAGAGACTATGTAGTGGCAAGGGAAGATTTGTGCACATGGCTGCTAGCCAGTAGCAGAAAGCTGTAAACAAGCATGTACCTTGCCCCTAATCTACTGCACTAATCATATCACAAACATCCTATGAGCCATGCCCACCGACACACACACTCACACTACCTTATAGAACTACAAGAAAATCCCAATGGTAAGATTTTGCTTTCAATTGCGTTGTTGGCTAAATGCCTGCTGGTTATTATTTTATGATGGCTGCACTGTGATATAAATATTTTCAATATTTTTCTCTCTCAAACTATTCAAAGCTCATTTTGTCCTCTCATGCACATCCCGATTCCTACTGTGACATCAAGTACAGTTTTGCTGTGCATTCAGGCCTTTTCAAAAAGCTCTATACAGTTATCCTGTCTATAGCATCCCTGAGCTGAAGACAGGTCTGTGAAAAGGTCAAACATTGCACTTTCATCTTTAGTAACAGAAGCTGATATACTGCAGTAACTGGCTTGAGAGAAAAGATTAAGTAATGCTTTATTTTGGGTGGTCTACATAAAACTTCAATCATGGTATGATGCTGGGAGGGGTGGAGGGAGGAGTAGAGAGGGCTCTTCCTCCTCTCTGGCTGCTGTCAGGTGCTGTTCCTCTCCCAAAGCTGGGAGCCTACAGAACCTTGAACCTCACACACAGGCGGCCTCACACACAGGCATGCTCACCTGATGCTGATCAGTAATCAGCTCAGGTGTTGCCTACTGCCTTCATTAGGCCTTCTATAAAAGCACAGCCTGCCATGCCTGGAGGAAGACTTTTGTTCTGGGACATGAAGGTGCTGGTTTTTTGTTTTACCCTCTTTCATACAGTTTTAAGTTTGACTTTATTTCCCTGTTTTCCTGCCATATTTTGGTTTTGCCTGCCCTAACAAGGGAAAACAAAATGGCTGCTGGCCTGTTGGAACACTTCATTGTTTTGTATCCACTCATCACCTGGCATGGTGTTTGACACATAGCTTTAGAAACCCTATGTTACGTGCGGTAAATGCAGACCTGGACCCAAAAGCGGACTCGACACGGAGATGGTAATTGCGCTCCGCTCAGGAGGCGTTTAATCAAGGAACAAATAAAAGTGACGGAAACAAGCCGTCCAAAAACAAACAGGCAAAACAGGATTAGCCGTGCGGCTAAATAAACAAGAAACAGGGAATCCAAAAACAACCGGCAAAAAACAGGAAAGCCGTGCGGCTACTAAACAAGAAACAAAATAAACACAGGCAGATTCAGGAATATTCGCGAAGTCAGGAACAGGTAACCAAATGAAAGCAGTGCTAGAAAAACTAGTACGCAAAGGCAATGGGCTAAACGAGTGCCGGGTTTAAATAGGCAAAAGCATTAACTAATAAGGGCAGCGTGCAGAATGTGTAGGGGAAAACAATGGTGACAGGCTGAAACGAAAACGAGGGAACAAGAAACAGATTGGGGCAGCGTGCAGAATGTGCAGGGAACAACAATTGTGACAGGCTAAACGAAACGAGGGAACAAGAAACAGATTGGGGCAGCGTGCAGAATGTGCAGGGAAAAACAATAGACAGATTGCGGCGAAGCCGCGCCCCGCAACACAGACAACCCAGGGAGAACGCAAAAAACCAGACATGACACGCAAGGAACAAAGTGGCAGAAAAACACAAGGAAAGTGAACAGGGCGGACAGCGATGTAACAGAACCCCCCCCTCAACGGGAGCCTCCTGGCGACCCACCAGGCCTGTTCTTCTGAGGGTGGGTTCGGTGGAAGTCCCGAATGAGGGAAGGGTCGAGGATGAGCTGGCGGGAAACCCAGCTCCTCTCCTCGGGGCCATAACCCTCCCAGTCCACCAAATATTGGTGGCCCGACCCCCTGCGCCGAATGTCCAGGATGCGCCGGACGGTGTATGCTGGGGCGTTGTTGATGATCCGGGGGCGGAGGGGAACGGCCGGAGGGCACAGTGAGCTGGTAGTGACAGGTTTGATCTTCGAGACGTGAAAGACGGGGTGAATCTTGAGGGCTGGAGGGAGTTTGAGTTTGACAGCAGAGGGGTTGATGATAGACTGTACCTTGTATGGACCGATGTAACGTGGCTGGAGTTTCTTGGAGGTGGACTGGAGGGGAATGTCAGTGGTGGAGAGCCAGACTTGCTGTCCCGGAGAGTATTGGGGGGCTGCGGTGCGGTGGCGGTCCGCCAGGCGTTGAGTGCGCGCGGTGGAGCGACGGAGAGCAGAGCGGGTGTCCTCCCAAATCCGAATACAGCGCCGGATGTGGGTTTGCACAGATGGGACGGAGATCTCCTCCTCCTGGGCCGGGAACAGGGGGGGCTGATACCCTAGGGAGCACTCGAAGGGGAGAGACCGGTGGCAGAGCTGGTTAGGAATTGTGCGCATACTCAACCCAGGGTAGCAGATTGCTCCAGGAGGAGGGGTTCCGGTCTGTGATGCACCGCAGTGCAGTCCCCAGGTCTTGGTTGGCCCTCTCGGTCTGGCCATTCGTCTGGGGGTGGTAGCCGGAGGACAGGCTGACGGAGGCCCCCAGGGCCTGGCAAAACGACTTCCAGACGTGGGAGGAAAACTGGGGACCACGGTCCGACACAACGTCGACGGGGATCCCATGTAAGCGAACCACGTGCTGGACCAGGAGCTCTGCGGTCTCTGAGGCTGAGGGAAGCTTGGGAAGGGGAACGAAATTGACTGCTTTGGAGAATCGGTCGACAATGGTCAAAATAATGTCGTTACCTTCAGAGGGGGGGAGTCCACAGACGAAGTCCAGACCAATGTGACTCCAAGGACGACCTGGGATGGGTAGGGGACGGAGGAGACCGCTGGCGGGCTGGTGGGATGCCTTGCTCCTGGCGCAGGTGGTGCAGGCCAGTACGAACTCCCGGGCGTCCGCGGCCATGGACGGCCACCAAAAGCTGCGTTTGAGCAGCGACAGGGTGCGCTGGAACCCGGGGTGGCAGGCCAGACGGGAGGAGTGCGTCCACTGCAGGACCTGGGAACGGACGGAAACAGGGACAAACAGGTGAGGGCTGGGGTTAGGTCTGGGGTCAGGTTGAGTGGCCTGGGCCTCCCTGATCTGCCTCTCAATTCCCCAGGTCACTGCAGCAACCACACAGGAGGGGGACAGGATGGTGTCGGGACTCGTCTGTCCGGGTTTGGAGGAGAATTGGCGGGAGAGGGCGTCGGGTTTTAGGTTACGGGATCCGGGTCTGTATGTGATGGTGAAGTTGAAGCGGCCAAAGAACAGTGCCCACCGGGCCTGGCGAGAAATGAGTCTCTTGGCCGACTGGATATATGCCAGGTTTTTGTGGTCGGTCCAGACGATAAATGGGTGTTCCGCTCCCTCCAACAAATGTCGCCACTCCTCCAGGGCGAGTTTGACCGCCAGCAACTCCCGATTCCCAACGTCGTAGTTGCGCTCGGCGGGGGACAGCCTACGGGAGTAGAAGGCGCAAGGATGGAGCTTTTGGTCCTTACCCGAGCGTTGGGACAAGATGGCCCCCACCCCGGAGTCCGAGGCATCCACCTCCACCACGAACTGACGAGACACCTCAGGATGGACCAGGACAGGAGCGGAAGTGAAGCGGTTCTTTAAACCGATGAAGGTGGCTTCAGCTTCAGGGTTCCAGGAGAAGGGGATGGATGGGGAGGTGAGTCGGGTGAGGGGTTCAGCTACCCTGCTGTAGTCCCGAATGAATCGCCAGTAAAAGTTTGCAAACCCCAGGAATCGTTGCAATTCCTTTACCGATGACGGTTGAGGCCACTCCACCACCGCCTGGATCTTGGCCGGGTCTGGTCTCACCTGTCCACACTCCACGATGTACCCCAGGAAGCTCACCGATGAGGCGTGGAATTCGCACTTCTCCGCCTTGACAAACAGTTGGTTCTCCCACAACCTCTCCAAGACCTGCCGGACATGGGTAGTGTGTTCCTGTAGGTTGCGGGAGAAAATTAAAATGTCGTCAAGGTAGACGAAGACAGAGCGGTTGAGAAAGTCCCGGAGCACATCGTTGACCAATGCCTGGAACACAGCGGGGGCGTTGGTGAGCCCGAACGGCATCACCAGGTACTCGAAGTGGCCCAGGGGGGTGTTGAACGCCGTCTTCCACTCGTCCCCTTCCCGGATTCGAACAAGGTGGTAGGCGTTACGGAGGTCCAATTTAGAAAAATAGTGGCCTCCTGTAGAGGTTCGAATGCGGAGTTGATGAGAGGTAGAGGGTACTTGTTTTTAACGGTGATGGCGTTGAGGTTGCGGTAGTCGATGCAGGGACGGAGTGACTTGTCCTTCTTGGCCACGAAGAAGAACCCTGCACCGACTGGGGATGAGGAGGGTCGGATGATGCCTGCCGCCAGTGAGTCATGAATATATGACTCCATCGCTGCTCTCTCCGGCCGCGAGATGTTGAAGAGGCGACCGGAAGGCAGGGGAGCCCCGGGAAGCAGGTCGATGCCGCAGTCATAGGGCCTATGAGGGGGCAACGAAGAGGTCGGCTCTTGCTGAACACCTCCGCCAGGTCGTGATACATGGGGGAACCGAGGACATGTCTGGAGGAACCAACCTGGCGGGAGGTGAAGCACCCTCCGTGGGTGCTCGAGCCGACTGGAGGCAAGTGGCGTGACAGTAGGGACTCCAGCTCTGGATCTTGCTGGTGATCCAGTTCAGATGAGGGTTGTGGAGTTGGAGCCAGGGTTGGCCGAGAACCAGAGGGGACTGGGGTGAGGAGATGACCAGGAGCTGAATGGTCTCACGGTGGTTGCCGGACAGGATGAGCTGTAGGGGTTCGGTGGTGTGAGTGACCTGGGCTAGGAGGTTCCCATCCAGTCCGTGGACCCGGAGAGGGACAGCAAGAAGGCAGTGGTGATGCCAGCCTGTCGCACTAGCTGGGCATCAATGAAATCTCCATCCGCCCCGGAGTCCACTAGGGCACACAGCGACAGGGGTTGACGGTTCCAGTTGAGCGTGGCCTTCAACTGGAAGCGAGACTGGGCGGTTGTGGAGCCCTGGGTGTGGCTCACCAGTAGGCCCAGTTTTACTGGTGAGCCTGGGCTTTTGGTCGCGACGGGCAGGTGGCCAGGTAGTGGCCCGTGTTACCACAATAGAGGCAAACTCCCGCCTTGAGTCTCCGCTTGCGTTCCTCCGGGGAGAGGTGAGCTCTGCCCAGCTGCATGGGCTCTTCAGTTGCAAGCCCCGGGGCTGACCGTTGCTCGGTGGTTCGGGAGAGGAAGGAATCAGGAGGTGACGGAGAAGAAGAGCTCGCTGGGGTGAGGTGACCGGTCTTCTCCCTCTGACGCTCCCGCAAGCAGTTGTCGACCCTGATGGCAAGGGAAACCAGAGCGTCGAGGGAGTCCGGGTAGTCCCTCGTAGCCAGCTCGTCCTTCACCACTTCACCTAACCCGTTCTGGAAGGCCCCTTGGAGCGACGCGTCATTCCAAACGGATTCCGCCGCCAGGGTTCTGAACACCACCGCGTACTCCGCCACGCTGCGGTCCCCTTGACGGAGATGGAATAAGCGCTGGGAGGCATCCTTCCCACCCACCGGGTGATCAAAAACCTTCCTCATTTCTGTCACGAATGTGGAGTACTGGGAACTGGCTGGGAGCTGGCTGTCCCAGATGGCAGTGGCCCACTCCAGCGCCCTACCCCCAAGGCAGCCCATGATGAATGCGATCCTTGCCGGCTCAGAGCCGTATGAAGATGGTTGTAGGTGGAAGATGAGGTCGCATTGCATGAGGAACCCTTGCAGTTCCCCAAATCGCCATAATAGCGATCCGGGTGGGGAATGCGGGGTTCCCTGGGTTGTCCAACCGGCAGGCTGGCAGGCGGCGATGACGCAGGGGGGTTGGGAGAAGTCGTCTGCGTCAGAAGAGAGACGTTGGAGCTGAGTTGGGACACCTGTTCTCCCACCTGAGAAATATGGCCTCCCATACTCCTCAGTGCCTCCATAGTCTCCTTCATGTGTTGCTCCTGCTGGTCTATACGAGCCTCCTGGCAGGCGAGTAGGTGGTGGAGCGCAGTCGAGTCTGCTGGGTCCATAATGGCCTTTGCGTTCTGTTACGTGCGGTAAATGCAGACCTGGACCCAAAAGCGGACTCGACACGGAGATGGTAATTGCGCTCCGCTCAGGAGGCGTTTAATCAAGGAACAAATAAAAGTGACGGAAACAAGCCGTCCAAAAACAAACAGGCAAAACAGGATTAGCCGTGCGGCTAAATAAACAAGAAACAGGGAATCCAAAAACAACCGGCAAAAAACAGGAAAGCCGTGCGGCTACTAAACAAGAAACAAAATAAACACAGGCAGATTCAGGAATATTCGCGAAGTCAGGAACAGGTAACCAAATGAAAGCAGTGCTAGAAAAACTAGTACGCAAAGGCAATGGGCTAAACGAGTGCCGGGTTTAAATAGGCAAAAGCATTAACTAATAAGGGCAGCGTGCAGAATGTGTAGGGAAAACAATGGTGACAGGCTGAAACGAAAAACGAGGAACAAGAAACAGATTGGGGCAGCGTGCAGAATGTGCAGGGAACAACAATTGTGACAGGCTAAACGAAACGAGGGAACAAGAAACAGATTGGGCAGCGTGCAGAATGTGCAGGGAAAAACAATAGACAGATTGCGGCGAAGCGCCCATAACACAGACAACCCAGGGAGAACGCAAAAACCAGACATGACACGCAAGGAACAAAGTGGCAGAAAAACACAAGGAAAGTGAACAGGGCGGACAGCGATGTAACACCCTACAAAATTCAACATGATCATTATGGCAAATGCAATATAACATCTTTATAAGTGTGTTACAAAACATCGTAGGAAAACACATGTATGTATGTGTAACTATCCACATTTAGCATTTAAAGTTGTAAAGTACATTTCCATTAAATGTAACCAGGATACAGCGTAGGTTGTACTATACAGTATTTATAAACTCCCCCATCTAATTAATGGTGAATTTCGCACCATCGCTAGTTAGTTTCTAAGGGATTTTACACTGGAACTTTAAGGTTTTTGTTTCGTTTTTGTTTTAATACAATGTAGGATCATTATGCTAGTAGTAAATAACTGCACTAGAGGTTGCTTGTAGGCTACAGGTAGGGTTGGCAACTTTCAATCATCCAAATACGGGACAAAAGTCGGGGCATACGGGGCGAAGCGAGTATGGTGTTTTACGGATGTAAATCAACACACTGCTTTTCCATGATCATGCTACCAGCTTTACTACAACAAAGCTTATAAATGCAGGGCACAACCAAGAACACGAGAAACTCATGGGGGTCACTTCTTAGATGTACAAACACAGTCACGGTTACAACACTAATCCACTCAATGACACAAGGGGTGAACACATAACAATAACAATGGCAGCCCCCAAGCTGACTTAGCATACAATGTGGCTAAGCTAACATTCATTACTACAGAATTTACTTACACTGTTACAATATGATGGGATTCTATTTTGATGTCTGACTGGCATTTTGTTATATGAGACAAGGAATTTCGCCCCAGAACGAGCTAATACGGGACAGTTGGCAACCCTAGTTACATGGTGGTGGTCCTAGATTTAGTGAACATTAGTGTAAATGTAGATGTACTTTAGTGAAGTTCCATTTGAAATTCACTAGTGTTAAAACAATTGCTCCATTTCCAGAAACTGACCCATGTGATGGTGAGGTGGAGCAGAACAAATATTCTATCTGAACAATTATTTGAATCTTGAACAGGCTAACAGATGTAGAAAGTAGGTGGTGTTATTGCTGAATTGGCTTATCTGATGTAACATCTTAAAGTAGCCTATTTTAAAATAACTTTACAGTAACCTACTATAACTTGTTTGACATACCACTGTTTCCTTTGTTGCATTATATGATTAATGGGTCTTCTGTGTACAATATATTGGCAATTAAATTCATTGTCAATCAAATTGGTATGCCCTATCTAGCTCAAGAAGATATCCTGAAAATATTGTTGTTCAAATCATGTACACTGATTTCCTGTACAGTATACACATACATTTTCCATTGCAGTTCAAGTAGTAGTGTGGTGACATTAGTGTGGTAGACGTATTACAGCAAAGTTGTACTTTTCTTAAATGTATTTCATTCAGCATTTCACCAAAGGAGAAGGTCCATGACCATCAATCTTCCTCGGGGAGTGTTCGCTTTTAACTCGTTTCTAAACGAAAGCAATCAGTAGAGGCAGTGAGAAATGGTGTAGTGATGTCATCCCCAAATATAATTTAATGTACCCCATTCTTTGCTTGCGATTAGCTAGGATGAAAAGTTATGATTCCAACCCCTTTCCCTTCTATTGGTTAAACCGCACGCCTTTCAGAGGTATATCACGCCTTTCGCCATGCTTACTGAGCCAGTCCTTGTTTTCAGTGACAGCTTGCTTGCTGTGTCGAACCGTGTTTCTGGACTGGTTGAACTTTAACCTGTGGTGTGTGTGTGTGTGTGTGTCTGTGTGTGAGCCCCGGATTCGTGTGGAAATAATGAGCAAGGAGTCGCAGCGCAACAGCGATACGGAAAGGGCGCAGAGCATCTCCATGCTTCGGGACCCCTTTTCATACACATAACACACCGCGCTTAACATTCACATCTCTCCCACTTTCTCTGTCTCCCCCCTCCTCTTGTTTTCTCCCCCCTTCCCCCACACCCTAGTATCTGACACATTCTGCTTTCCCCGACACCATCCACCTAGCTACACACCGGATTTAGAGCTGCTCTCGAATTATTTTTTATTTTATTTCATTCAGTTATAAATATAGTAAATCTTGCAATAAATCTTGCAAACATGATGGCGGCAGCTCCCATCCAGCAGAACGGGACTCACACCGGGGTGCCCATAGACTTAGACCCGCCGGATTCTCGTAAGAGACCGCTGGAAGCGCCTCCTGAAGCGGTCAGCACCAAGAGGACGAACACTGGTGGTAGGTAGCTAGCTAGCCTGATAGCTAGCTAGCTATCATGGATTCAGTCATAGTCTAGCTAGCTACATCTTGATTGCCAGCGCTTTTCTTAATGTGAAAGTCATTGAACGTGTGTTTATGAACTAATAAGTAACAGTAATACAGTGCAAAGATGTATAAAGAAATATGGCGACCATTATTTTGCATGCACTTTGCTAGCTAGCTGATTTGTTTTCCAGTTGAATAAATTACAAACTTCAGCGTCCGTTGCTGAACTTGTAAGAACTGGACGTGCGAATTGTTTACTTTTGGGGAAATTGAGACAGAAGTTAATTATAACCAACGACTTTTGAGAAACGTATTTCTCCGTTATGATAATATAGTGAACACGTTAACTCACTAGGTAGCTGTCTAGTGAACTTACCCAGTAACTTCGCTAAAATCTTTGCAAAATACTTGCTCATCAACGTGTCCACTTTGCTGCCACGATCACGTAGCAAGCTAGCCTGCTAAATTAGCCAGCTGGAATATGATGTGCGAACGACAGCGCTTTGATTGGAACATGTCTTTCACAAATGATAGAGTTTTCCATGGAGTTTAGTTTGAGAAATGCACTGGTTCTGGTATTTAAATGTCGATACATGTTATCGGATAAGGGCACATCTTTTATGTTGTTACGTTTGGCGATTACATTCCTCTATGGCCATTCTCAGTCTTGCGAGTCTGGCATCTGTCTTGTTAAGCTAGACGGCGCCTTATCAGAGTAAAACTATCTGTGAAAGAATACGGCAGTATATTTTTGCAATGCCTTTTGCCTTCCTTGAATCGGGGACATTGAAACGCTGAACCGTTTTCCTCACCTGACAGCCCCACCTGCTTCCGATGTCAGCATGCTAAACGGTATCGCTCACCAGCTAGCGTTATACATTTTCATACATTTGCTACCTTAGCATACTGGTCTAAGGCATTGGTGTCGAGTAGATTGGGATAATGCAATAATAATAATAAACAGAGGAGTTTACATAGGGTAGAAATACATTTGTTGTTAATATTACAAGCGTATTTGGAAATGCACACCGTAAATTCAGTGTAGTGTACTAGTGGGGGACCTATTATTGTATTTAAATAAATAAAATAATCGGCGGCATATTTCTTAAGAGTAAAAATGGTTGTTTGTCGCGCATTTTGTCAGGTTCTTGTTCGCGATAGTATATAGTATTCTACGTTAACCTTCAGAGAGGACACTGACTGTTCATTTGATGCGTTTTCTTTCAGTTGGTCGGATTTAGGCGCTGGTGGTGTCCGTGGTATAGCTATTAATGAGAAATTCATGGTTGATCACGGGGACCTCATTTATCAGCTGCTTCCAGTTTAAAGTCCGAAGATAATGCTTCATACAAAGGATTCGGGAGCACAATATCTAAGTAAAGATTAGGCTTAATATTTGGAACTTGAATTTTCGTGGTTGTCAGTATTATGCTTGGAGCAACAGCCATACTCATACAATATAACCTAGCGCATTCTGGCCCGGCAGCGTTTACAAAACGCCTGTGCAATGCAAGTTTTAGCTCGATTTAATACATTTATATGAGTAAATGTATGCTGCCAGAGTCTTTGCTCTTGTGTAGAACGATTTTAACATGATGCGATTCTCACCTGCTCTTTTTTTCTATTGTTTCAGAGGACGGCCAATTTTTCTTAAAAGTCCTTATACCTAGTTATGCTGCTGGATCTATAATTGGGAAAGGAGGACAGACTATAGTTCAACTTCAAAAAGAGACTGGCGCCACCATCAAACTGTCAAAATCCAAAGATTTCTATCCAGGTAGGCAAGGCGTTTAATTCTTTACGTTGTTGTCTGATAGCAGTTATATTAATAAGGTTAAATAATGATGGCTTTTTGTTTGCAATTTAGGTGTTTACATTTTTAATAGCAAACAGAATATTACGAATATGCTTAGTTAATAAAGTCACATTGTAACTATGAGGTAGTATTGAAATTACATTACATATTTAAACGAAGACTCCTTGTTGAAGTACATGCAGCAGCGAATCTCGGAATTCTTTCTGGGATCTGGAATCGAACTGTACATATTGTTTGGTTTAGAGTTTCACAGGCACAAATGCAACAGGGGCGACATGGAAAGGATATCACTAGAACTGTTTCGCGGACGTTGTTGAAATGACACATGATGAGCCACTGACTTTGAAGAGGTTACTTCAGAACAAAGAAAAACATTAATTATAATAAACATAGGCACTTCGTCTGCTGTTTATTTTTTTGTAGGTTATATATGTCTTGGTAGGTCATTGAGTAAATAGGCTACTGCCTGTGGCGGGCGTAGTGAGTTTTTGCTGAAGTGTCAGCAAATTCGATTATCTGTAATGCAGGTGGTTTCGCTCATGAAGCTATACCGTATGGACTGGAGTAGTCTACATTATAAATGTAGGTATTGCTAGTCTATTCGAGTCTATTACAATATCAACAAATATATTGTGAGTGCCCATAAGGAAGCTGGAACAGATTTTTAGGTCGGTTGGTTAAAATATATGTTCGAAAATGTTGTTACAAAACTGTATATTTTAACAAAACAGATAAGACTTGCACGGGTTTGCCTGTATATATTCTGAAAATGTCCTAAATATTTGTTCGAGTTGAATGATTCTGGGTCGCTTCTGCATTGACGTGCTTGTGAAGGCAACAGGCCTTGAGAACTCCACGTACCAAGTAGCGTACGTAGAAATCAGTGGATTGTGCCATATGAGCTAGTCCACTGATTTGACCATAAATTAATGGAGGAATGAATTACTGTGGTGTCACATTAAATAAGTACATAAATAAATTAATGAACAAGTATACGTGAAGTCACAATAGACATTTAGAAATATGCTTTAGAAAATTGTACGGGGGTGTAATGGGAGGACTTGTGAAATTAGCATAGGTGTTAGTGGGCTTATCAGCATTAACATGTGCTTAGCTGAATTTGTAATAACAATGTAAACTGAGCACTTTATTTGATTGAATAAGTTCATGTGCATTTTTACTAGCTATATGATTCAATGCACTGGCTCTGAACAAATGTGCCTCATAAAAATACATAGGTTTGAGATCTACTATAATATGAATTGAAGACAGCATGTCTTATATAAGCTATAAGGGATCTGCTCAGTTTTTTGGAAGGCAGCCTGTTTTTTATGACATTGTGAAATGGTTGGTATGTTTTTGTTCACACCTACAGTACCTTCAGAAAGTATTCACCCCGTCCAGATTTTGATATGCCACAAACTCAAATTGAAATGCATTTATGTGTTTTTTTTGTCACTCATTTACACAAATGCGTCTATAATATGATAGTGGAATTAAAATTTTTTTTAAACATTTTTTAACTCTTAAAAAAACAAAAAACTGAAATGCCTTTATTTGATAAGCTATTACACTCTTTAGTGTGATAACTGAACTCTAAATTTCTTAATGAGATCGCTGTAGCACTTGAAAGGAGTCCGACTGTTGTCATTTCAGTTGGTTGACATGATTTCTGAGGAAATATACCTGTCTGTATAAGGTCCCACAGTTGACCGTGTATGTCAGAGAACAAACTTAGCTGTCGAACTTGAGAATTGTGATGAGGCATAGATCTGGTGTTCAAAATTCCCAGGTGCACAGTTAAGTCTATAATTAAAATTGAAAGAATATGGAACTACCCAGACACTACCTTGAGTAGGCCGCCCTCAAAAACTGAGCAATCAGGCAAGAAGGACCTTGGTCAGGGAAGTGACCAAGAACCCAATGACTCTGACAGAACTACAAATCTCCATGGCTGAGATGAGAGGACCTGTCCAGAAGAAAATCTCTGCAGCACTCCATAGAAGTGGCCTCTATGGGAGAGTGGCCAGATAGATGCCTCTCCTGCAAAAGAGCCACAAGGCAGCACACCTGGAATTTGCAAGAAGGCATCTGACAAACTCTGAGACCATATAGCAAAATATTCTGTGGTCTGATGAAAGAAAAATGTTACTGTTTGGCATGAATGCAAAGCGGTATGCCTGGCGCAAACCAAACACAACTCATCACCCCTGTTACACCATCCCTACCATAAAGCTGGTGGCAGCATAATGTTATGGGGATGCTTTTCAGCTGCAGGGACTGGGGCACTTGTCAGGATTGAGGGAACAATGAATGAAGCCAAATACAGGCATAGTCATTGAGGACAGCTTGCTTCAGTCAGCAAGATACCTTCGATTGGTGAGAAGATTCACATTCCAACAGGACAACAACCGAAAACACACAGCCAAAGCAACACTGGAATGGCCTCAGAACAAGAGGGCAAATGTCATTGAGTGGCCCAGCCAAAGATGCCAGTGAGAATCTGGAGAGACTTAAGATTGCAGTTCACAGGTGCTCCCCATCCAACCTGGCAGGTCCTGATCAAATCTGCAAGGAAGAAGGGGTAAAAATACCCAAATCCAGATGTGCAAAGATGACACAAGCATACCCAATGTGACTCAAAGCTGTAATTGCTTCCAAAGGTGCTTCTACAAAGTTTTGATTGAGGGGGGTGAATACATTGAATACTAAGAAGATATACGTTTTTCAATTTTCATAAATAGTTTCGTAAATATAAATAGTTTGGTATATTGTGCTACTCAAGAGAACAATAAAAATATTTCAATGCATTAAATTCTGGTTGTAACACAAAAAATTGCAATTATTCAAGGGGGTGAATACTTTCAGAAAGTACAGTGCAGAAAATAACGTTTTTTTGTCATGATACATTGCAACAAGGGGAAAAGGAGTAGAAAAGGAATTGAATGCCTTCTATATCCTTTATACCAGTGTCTTGTAACAAGTGTTTCCCTGGCAGCAAGAGGATGTAGCGTGATGTGTCTGCATCCTCATAGGGGGAGGAGCCAGTTTAAACCATTCGGTTCTCTAGGTGTGATACTCATCCAGGGTGCAGATGGAAAACCAAGAGAAGCTCTGTACAGCTAAATGCTTTTTGCGTGCATTCTCACATGGGCTTGAAATCGCCACTTTAAAACATTAACTTAAAACCTTTTTAGTTAAACACATTTCAATGAATGTAGTCCTTGTCTAATATGAGTTATTATTGTCCACATTCTTAATGAATATGGTAGTAGCCTAATTACAGTAGTATCAATCAAGTTTATCATCATATTTATATATCATCAAATTTATTCCATTTAGAATCCCCAAGGGGTGCGACTACTGAGGCTGGCTCAGATGTGTGACTTACGCCAATTACAATGACTGTTCATTGTGTAGGTGTTGATTGACCTGTCCATGATAAATAATACTGACTAACTTTGGACCTCCCTTTGAACAAATGTAGCTTCCATGGCTTTATTATGCAGTTATATGAGAAAAATTATAGGATCATATTATTTCATCCTTCAGTAGAATTTACAAAGTTGAAAATTGTAACTGTTGCACATGTAATGTATTTAATATTGACAAAACACACTGGCATATGTTTTAATTGCTGAGAACTTGGCTAAATGAACCAATTTTGTACAATTAGGCTAATCAGTAAAGCTGAAACACACATTAGATTCTCTGCAGAAATATGTACACTACCAGTGTATCAGTTGCCATACTTTGTTCATTTTAAAGCTAGCTTCCACATGGACGATTGTAAGTAATGTACATGCAAATAAACCCCCCCATGAGATTCTACTGAAAGCACTACTCGTTGTCTGCTGGCAGGGGAAGTTGTCTGTAGAGGGAAAATTAGGAGCAGCTGACCTCTGATGCTACTGGAATGGATCCAGTGTCAAGTACTGTATACCTGCAGGAAATCAAAGGCAAATGACCATTTTTAATGGGCCAGAGCTATGAATATGGCTATGAATTGAATCGGATACATGCTATAATACTACATTAGTTTGTAATTTGTTGAAGTTCCTCATATTTCGGGAATGCCACTGGAAACAAAGGGTAAAGGAAAGTAAATGGGCTAGTTTGCGATGTGGGCTGGCCCAGCAAATCTGGGGAAAAGGCCAGCCATAAAGATTCAGATGCAGCATCCTTTAATTTGTGTGGAGAGGGTTGTGCTGGTTGGTATTTAAATTTGATGGTTGTGGTTGAACATTTCTGAAGATTTAAGGCAGTTGTGTACCTGCCACAGTCTGTGCAGAGAATATCAGTCATTGGTTGTGGCTCAGACTGCGTATTTGTGGTTGCCCACAAGCCTGTCAAATTTTAAAAGGTCTTGCAATTGTCAAGTCCCTTCCAGAACCCCTTCCGAGCACAGCTCTTTCCTTTCACCACTTTAATTGCCAGTTACGAGTAAATGTGCCGTTGTGAGACACAAAGCAATTTTTGGACTCTAGAGAAAGCCATGGCTGTTTGTTGGCATTGCTTACAAGTAATGAAGAAAGGCACAAAAATTGGCAGTTAAAATAACATTGCTTTTAATTTGACCCAGTCATATTTTCTCAAATGTAAGTGACTTCCTTTTTTGTTAGCATTGGTCCAGTGAAATTTCCAGTCCTTGTCTTTTTTTTGGGCAACCTTTTATCCCCTATTTTCCGGTCCCACGATAAGCTGGTCCCACAGTTGCCATGTCCTCTGTCATCCTTCGTATCCTTCAGAATGAGCACCCGGTCACTGCTGTTTCCACTTTGCAGTCCATTACCTGAGGTGCGCAGCCGTTGCGCCAGAGGACTACACTTTGTGCTGCTGGCAGACCGCATGCGCTCAGTTGACCAGAGGAGTTGCTCTTGAGCAATGAAGTGGGGGATAACATGCACATTGAAATCTTCCGTCCCTGGACAATGCTATGGTCAGTTATGCGTGGCCCCGTGGAACCCTGGAAACCAGTGCATTAGCTGGCCGAGAGCCCCTAAAATCAGTGTCTTGAATAAATATGGACTTCTGCTGAGTTTAAACCATTAAGATATTGGCTGTTTTGCTTCCAGCCAGGCTTCCTTCCTCGCAATGTAATTTCATTGGTTTGAAATTGACTCAGGGCATCCACCAATAGAGCAGATGAGGCTCTTTTTGGTTGTGTAAATGTGAAATCAATATTATTGAAATTAATTTGTAACCTACAGTAAAATACCTTTGCTATAGTTAGTGTAATTGCACTCCTTTAAGATTCATGTATAAAATATAGCTTCAAGCAGCAATTACAGGGGCCAAGAACTCATAGCCACAATGATGCCAATAAACATACAGCCAGGCTACAGAGGTAGTGGTGCTTGGCCTGCTAAAAACAAGAATAAATACAATAGGGTGCCTATACACGTGCACTGCTTGGCCCCTAATTACAGAATGCTATTTTGTGTGTGTATGCTAAGTTCAGGTCACCATAACTGTGAAAAATACTTTTTTTTAGATCAATAGATGCACATCATAATGCAGGATGTTGAATGTTCTGATGACACTTCCTGTTAGTATTGCACTGCAATGTTAGAAGTCTTGTGCGTGCCTGTCAGAGACTGGGAGCTCTGCCCAGCATGCCATTTGTCAACACTGGTAAAATTACATCTGATTTGAACTGGTCTTGCCAGTAGTCTTAGGGACTTCCAGGGTGGGCTTCAAGTGAATGGGGCAAGCACCATGCTAGTTCTGGACTTACATATCGTTATATATAATAATTTAGTTATTTGGTAGATGCTTTTATCCAAAGCGACTTACAAGAGTTAATAAATATTGTTATAGCTACAAGAGTTATATTTTCATAGGTTCTGCACTTTTTGCATTACCAAGTGGTTGGAAATGCATGCATATTGGAAAAACTGCTTATAATTCAAATTCCTTGATAATTTTGTGTCAGTACAAATGTGTATACGCATAATGATAATTCAGATGTCATCTTTTCTATATGTCATTTAGCATACACTTTTATCCAAAGTGACTTACAGTAGTGAATGCATAAATTTTTTCAGCATATGTGGTCCCAATGGGAATCGAACCCACAACCTAAGCGGTGTCAGCACCGTGCTCTACCTACTGAGCCACATCGAACCATCTTTTCAAGTTTGGCCCAGGTGAAGGTAAAAGGGGATCACATAAGGATATCCACTGGGATCAAATCAGTGACATCACTACTTGTGTGGGGATCCAATGGATGATAAGCTACACATATGCAGGTAACTGCCAAAATAAAGGAAACACCAACATAAAGTGTCATAATAGGGTGTTGGGCCACCACAAGCCAACTTCAGTGGACCTTGACATCGGTTCTAGTCAGTGTCTGGAACTCAATACCATTCTTCCATGAGAAATTACATCATTTTGTGTTTTGTTACTGGTGGAAAACACTGTCTCAGGTGCAGCTCCAGAATCTCCCATAAGCATTCAATTGGGTTGAGATGTGGTGACTGAGATGGTAATGACCTATGGTTTACACCATTTTCATGATCATCAAACCGTTCAGTGACCACTCGTGCCCTGTGGATGGGGGCACATCCTGGAAGAGACCACTCCACAGACCACTTTATTTATTGCCGTTTACCTTGCCCTTTGAGGTTGAGCGGACCTAAACCATACCAGGAATGTAAATGCCAGACCCTTTCACTGTGGGAAACAAGCACTCGGGCCTGTAGGTTTCTTTTGCCATGTGCCACTGATGCACTCGTCCACTTGTTGAGAACTTATTGAGCATCCTTGATTACCTTGATGTATTTAAAATATTTTTTGATCTCTGAAAAAACGGTCACATAACCTAGTTATCAGATTTTTATATGAGGGGGAGGGGGGTGGTTGCACTCATCAGGTCAGGCTGGCTTATAGCTACAACCTCCAAAATGGTCAGATGGGAGATAGATAGCTAACCTTACTATGCTCCAAAACAGAGGCTGACACAAACACAGGTTTGCCTAGAGAGACATTGCCACATCACTCACAAACCTATTCACAACTAACATTAGCCAGATAATGTTCGTTAACGTTAGCTAGCTAGCCAGTTAATGTTATAGCTAACTACCTATCTAACGATAGGATGGGGCCATGTTTGGGGCCAAAGCTAGGAGCTAAGCTCCAGTCAAGTTTCCTCCCTAGTTTGATCTAGCTTGCTTCACACCTTTTCCCTCCCCCTTCCCCTCCTACTGTCCTTCCTTCTACCTTCCCACTCCCATTTGTTGTTGTTTGAACTACCACTATGCAGATATGACTATATTCTAATAGTTTGTGTGTAATATGCTTGCAGATACCTGTCCTTTTATCCTGTTTAATAAGAAGTAAAGCTTATACTTCTGGCCAACACTGACATGAACAAAGGTGTTTTGTAACTAAATGTCAGATCTGGTTGCTACAGCTAACCCACTATTTTTAGCTTCATTGCCAGTGATCTGCTGAGTAATTATAGAGGTAATTTCAGAAAACCTTGACAAATCCATAAGCAGTGTAGGCGCCATTGGTAGGAAAACTCTTCAAATGGCTATGTCAGCTCTTGATAGGGTATTGAATGGTTTCAACCTGGACAATTATTTGTTGTAGGCTGAAACCATTTAGTGACAAGATGAGAAAAAATCTGTTGAAACATTCAGTACATCTTAACAAGATTTGGTAAGGTTTAATGGCAATGTCATATGGAAGTCTGCTTTTATATAGAGCAGAAACATTTATGTGAAATTCACCAAAATTGCAGTTAGTGCTCGGCCGGGGCCAAAATTTGGGTAGTCAGTTTACAGTCTCAGAATTTATTGCCGTAAACTGTAATAATGATGGGGGGGCCGGGGGTGGTGTAATTAATAACAAATAAGTCAATTCCTGTTCCCGAATGTGCAAAAAGAAAGGAAGGGAAGGGGTGGTTGCATTCCTGTGCACTATATTTGGAAGTAACCAATGAAAATCAATTAAATAAACTGCACACAGTGCCATAAAGGCACAAATAAGACAAATTTTTTAAGCATTTGGGAAATAATTTAAGAATAACTAATAATATAATTTTGCCTGTAACGTAAGAGAAAGTCTTGCATGCGCCACATGTGATAGCTAAGCAGCTGGCTAACTTTCATTTATTTTTGGCTATTTAATGCATAATATAAATGGGTTGACTCGACCGCTTTTAATGCAGAGTATAACCACATTTTTCTAGTAGGAGTTACACTGCTGTGTAAAATTAAAAGTAACAGTGACATCATCATCGTGTCACCCCGGTAAATTACTTTCGACTGTGATAGCTGTTACCGCAGTAAACGGTAATTACTGGTCCAGCTCAAGTGTCCGTCTTGGTGGAGCGTATTCATCCTTCTCACAATCTCATTTCCTATAAAATGCATGAACCCTCTAACTTTAAGTCATTTTCTTAAATGCTCAGTGCCTGTTGTACTTATAGTACATTCATATTTCTTGAAATTGCAGACTGCGTATGGTACCTTTTTGAACCGTGTTGAACAGCACTGTCATTGCATGGTCAAGTAATAATGTTGTGGTGATCTGGCTTGAAATTTCCAGCTTTTTTCACCTTTCTTAAATCATACAGTCACAGAAACCATTTTTTGGCTGGAATGTAATATTGATTTTTATCCTCATCACAGGATTGTAACATAATTCAGCCTATTCGCCACTAATCAAAGCAATTGATATTGTGGCTAGAATTGGACTTGTCCTTTTATTGCAATGAATGTCATAACAGTGGCAGTCATTTTTTGTTATCATGTTAATGGGTTTGGGCAATGATCATCAGGGAACCCTCAATATTGGTGAAGGTAGGGGTGGTTGTTTGCATCAGAAGGCAGCTTTTGATCATTGCTTGAGAAGAAAACTTGATGGTGAAATGTGTCAGAATTACAAAGGAGAAGAATGATCACATACAAAGTGCTATTGTAGCAACAGCTACAATTTGAAACCTCATTGCTGTGCTCTTAAGTGTGACTGGATATTACCTATAATTTCAGGGTACAATTGCAGGCAAAAAGGGAAAAAGCTGTATTAGCCAGCATTATAAGCTTGTCATCCTTTCTGTTGTTTTCTGCTTTTAACTGGAAGTACATTAGGATAATTCAAAGTGGGTAGCAGGGATTTCGAGGTGGGGGGGGGGGCGTGCACACTAGAAGGGGTTTGAGTTGAGTGATGAATGGTGTGATTGAAGCTGTTTCCAAGGTAACGGGCCCTGAAGATATATTTGGTGCAGTGTACATGATTTCTGTGTTGAGTAGCAGCCAGAGAAAGCTGCTCTCTCAGCCTTCTCCCCTGTAATTGTGCCGTGCCCGCCTGCCCTCCGCAGTACTTGTTCCTGATTAGTCTACAGGAGATGCTGGGGAGAGCGCAGACGCCAGCTGCTCTGCCGACAGTTTTCAAGATGGCAGCTGTGAGGCACGTGACCGATGCAAATATGGCCCGCCGCTGAGGTGGTTCCAAAGGACACAGAAAGAAGGGCATGGGGTGGACATGGTAAATCTGATCTCACTGGACCCATGCAGCTCCCCCGCCCCCACCTCTGTCCTGTATTCTCGAAGCACTGACCAAAAACAGAGTCTGATCAGATTACAATGAAACATTTTAGGGATTGGTGTAATCTGTCTGCTATATTCATATTGAAAAGCCTGCTTGGAAGAGAACAGCATTGTCGAGACCAACATGCTGTAATGGCCATGATGAAACAATGGAAGCCAGTTTCTTTAACAAATATGTTTCACTGATTCATTCAGAGTAAAAATCTTTCAAGAGCACCAGTTTCAAACCCAAAAACCCTGTGAGTGTTATTCATGCCTTTACAGTTGGTATGAAATTCAAAATGTGAACCCAGATATAGCCTTGAGTAAAGAATTTGCTCATTGTTTGAGTTGACAAAGAAAGGGATTATTCTGGCTTGAATAGCTTTGTTGTGTGATCAGAGAGCATGCGGCTCAGGTAGGGGAAAATCCTCTCAGGCTTTGGGAATCCTGAAGAAACGCAGCCACTTTGTTGCAGAAGTGAGATTAAAATCGCCCCAAATCCCTTTTTGTTGGAGGATAAGTCCACTTTACGCCTAAAATCCATTTAACAACGACTGCTGCCTTTTCCAGAATGGTGTGACATTATGGAGACCAGGAGCAGGACCAGCCCGTTCTCTCTTTAAATTACAAGCTGTCAGGCGAGAGCTGCACACCGACACTCAATTACTACCTGTGGACTGTCGCCTAAGGAGTGGCTGATCTTTGTTGCATAGTCAGGTCCGTTGTCTGTGGAGGCAAAGAAAATTAATGATGTGTCAATCAAACAAAGATTACTAAACCCAAAATAACTTTTAATTGAGAGATAATAGTTGGTGAAAGACAAAATATACAGGAAATATTCTTTGCATTCCTCTGAAAGTATTCTAATTGGTTGTTGATTCAAAGAGAAAGTTTGAATGAATCCTCAGTAGCCTGCCCAATGGGAAGTACATTGTTTGAAGTAGACCAACGTAGTTACCGTACCGTAGCAGGTATCAAAGCACGGTGTGTTGGAAGCCTTGGCAGTGCATAGGTCGAGATAATGTTCAAGATGCTTGTATGAATTTCCCGTATTTTATACCATAATCTAATCACAGTTACATAAGAATGTTGTGTTGTGTGATGGTATATAATCTTTACATATTGTGTGGTAGAGTTCATGTATTCATGGAAACATGTTGTAAACCAAATGTTGTTGCTGTCCAGGTGTCGGTTAGGTATCAGTTGCTGCTAGGTATCGGATTTATTACCACATACATATGTGGTCCAAATCAGAATGAAAAATGTGTGACTCCATGTGTTTTTTTGCTGTTTACACTGTTCTAAAAATATCTGAACTGTGTCATATATAAGGAAAAAATATGAATTGGGTCACCAATGTTATGATTTTATGATGGTGAAATCACTCAACTAAAACAATGATTGCATCTCGTGGTTTTATGTTGTAACATTTGTCTAGCTCTGTAATTTGTCATGAGTTTAACACAAGTGTAAGTTACTATGGTTAGCTAGCTAACAAATTGTTATAATTCCTGGCTAGCCTTTTGACACGTGAGATCTAAACAACAGTACTGGCACTGGGAGTGAGTTTTTCAAACAACTTGAAATAGAACGTTCCATCTCAGTTTTGGATTTCTTCCTCTAAGATTCAGATGCAAATTAGTTTGTGGGCAGACAAAAGAGACAGCAGGCTGAACCGGTTTGCCCAAATCAGAAGACATTAGCCATTTGTCTCTCCAGAGAGACTGAGAATGGATTCTTGTGGGTTATAAAATAGTATAGTTTGGACACATGGCACTAGCAAGCAAAAACTGTGACCTGAGCCATGCAGGAGTACAACTAGCATAACATGGCTATAGTAAACGCAGCCACAATAACTTTTCATGTTACGTTATACATTATATAAGTATACCATGCAGGGGCGTAGCAGACACCGGGGACACGTCCCCCCTACTTTCATACAAATGTAATTCTGTCCCCCACACTTTTTCCAAGCTAATATTAGAAAAGTATTGTGGACATGCATAAATTTGACTACTTTCAGGTACGCAGACCTACCAACCTGTACGCATTTTGCGTACAAAGCACGCAATTCTTGGTCAAAATACGCATGTACGCAAATGTCCGCTGAAACTACGCAAAAAAAGAAAAAATTCCGAGGGGCGCAAAATTTAAGAAAACCTTTCTTGGTTTGTTTTTAATCGCGCACCCCCCGTGCAGCTATTTTTCGCGTAGCACCCCCGGTCCGCTAAATGAATGATCTGGTCCCAGCTTTTTTTCGCGTAGCACTCCCCCCCCGTCGACACAACATGGGGCGCCGTTACGTGCCTCGCACCGGATGCTGGCAACCCACGCTACGCCACTGGTCGCCCCCAATGTTCAAACGAAACTACGCCGCTGGTTGTACTCAAAAAAAAATTCCCAAGGTTGGCAGGTCTGGGTACGAAGTACTGCAATACTTCTCGGTCAGTCGGTGCGTGTTACGCCCTGTACCCTCACGGTCACATTACCGGCGGAGAACGCAAAGACGGAGCGTAATCTAATGTATAATAAAGAGCCTGTAGCGGCGACTCTCTAGAGAGAGTGAGAATGGATTCTTGTGGCTTATAAAATAGTATAGTTTGGACACATGGCACTAGCAAGCAAAAACTGACCTGAGCCATGCAGGAGTACCACTAGCATAACACGGCTATAGTAAACGCAGCCACAATAACTTTTCATGTTACGTTATATATTCCAAGTATACCATGTACTTATTCTATCCTACATTAGACTACTATAGGCAACGGTGAGCGTTTGCTATTATCAATGTCTTTGGAGACATTCTTTTATTTTTTGACAAAATATAGGCCATTTACAAGACAAGTCAAGTATCAAAGATGAGAAATGTAAACAGAGGAAGAAATGTTGGATTCACCCACCTTTCACTTGTATGAAAACACAGTTCTTACCAGCCCGTTTTCTTCAATTTTCGGACGCTGTTTTGAATTGAATCTCGCAAAGATTTTAACATTTATCTTCCGCTACTTTCGGTTGAACTGTAATCAACAGGAATGTCCTATAACTGTACTGATGGTCGAGGGTCGGTTATTTTTACCCTTGTTTTATTGTATCCAGTTGCAAAATGGATGTGTAGCGTTATGAAAAAAACATACATCTGATCTGTGGTATAGGCTATTGCATTTTGTGGAGAAACGCATTTTTAAACACACATATAGGCTATGTATGATTTCAGAATCTGATATATTTTGAGAACTGAATCGTTGGTCGGAAGACGAGCGAGACGTAATAACACACGAATAACACACATGGAGGGGAATAAAAGCATTTTCGCTTTTTTCCAAAAGTGATTTTGATATTTTTGTAACACTGTTATGTAAAGAATAAATATCTAGGAAAAGTCAAGGAAGGTGGATGCTGTAACTTGTTTGTAACTAACGTAACAATTTTCTAAATGTGACTCAACGCTGTTTCAACCGGTTTCTAGTGTTAAGTACCTTGCTCAAGGGTACAACAGCAGTGTCCCCACCTGGGAATCGAACCTGCAACCGTTGCGTTACAAGCCCAGTTCCTTAACCATTATGCTAACACTGCCGACCCCATGTACACCTTGTATACCTTTGTGTTCTGTCAAGGAGATCACCTATGGTTATTGGCCAGTGCTCCGTTTTCCACAATGAAGGGCATGTGTTGCTGGTGTACACTAATCACAAGGCAAAGATCTGTAGCCCTTAGAGGTCTTGGGCTATTTTGTCTAGTTGTCGATGACAAAAGACGGGTTGTCAATTTCGTCGTCGGCATCACTCTCGATGTCAGACTCCTTTCCAATAATTTCTTCAAGTTCGTCATCCTCGACGTACAAAAGCAAGGTTTGTGGTACATTTAGCATTCGCCTCACAGGAGGCTCAACTTGCCTCATCTCTCCTCCAACTCCAAAAACTAGCTAGGCATTTTTTTCTGTTTCATAATATGACAAAAAACGCAGTAGATATTCAAACAAATGCGACGCCTGCCTCACATACTGTATGCGCTTTTACGCAATAATTTTTAATCATAATTTTTATATCAAATTAAAATGATAATATCTCAGTTTTTACTTGGTCTTTCAACGTCATTCAAAAAACTAGCATGGGGTTTCAAGCCAGCACTTTAGAGTGAAGTTGACGGCAATGCTCAAAGTGACTTCGTTTTAAAGCTATGGCGTCTTGAACCAGTTACTGATTTGATCACGCCGGCGTGATCAGTGACTCCTAAGGGTTAAAAAGCAGACCTAGATTAAGCAGTAATACCTACCATAGTAACATGTTAATTCTCAGTCTCGAGAAGTCCGTTATTGCACATTTTGTTGGTAAAAACTTTTCTAAAGCGATTTAGAAAATCATGATTGTGTCTAACGTTAGCGAATGTGACACATGACACCACCCAACTAGCTATATTTACATGCTGCTAGCTAGGTAATAACGAAGAGACTTCTTGCCCAAACTTCAGCTGTGCCAGCTGAGATTTGCTAAAGTTACATTTACAGACTAACCAAGGTGTATTATTGTGTGCAAACGGACAAGGTAGCCAGCTAACCAAGTGGCTAGATAGCAAGCTAGAGCTTAGCTAACTAAGCAACTAGCAATGATTTGATATTTACTGTCTGATTGCTGTCATCACTACAAGTGAATTTGTCAAGCGATCGATGTTGTCCACAACAATTGCTCTATGAACAACCCAACGCACTGGTCCATTTAAAAATCTGACGTGTTCTAAATTGGTGAGAAGCTGTATAACGCTGTAAATAGTCTGGAGAATATGAAAATATTCTCAAATATGTCTTACAAAATACTAACGATTTTCACTTTCACAAACTGATATGTATGTATGAAAGTTTGATTATTAGTTTTTATCTTGGTCAATTTGATCTACATTGGTGCTGGAATGGCATTAAGACGAGATTAGTGATTTTCGTATTTCGAATGTAAACGGCGAGAAACCATTATCTAAATACTGTGTTTAATATTGAATTCAACAACTCTTAAATGGCAAATCTTTTTTTCCCTCTTCTCGGAAATATTTAATAATTCCAAAATTACAGGTGTTTTACAGATGCGTTCAGACAGCAGTGCTCAAAGGAAACACCCAGGCTTGTGGAAGAGCAGTGGGGGTGAAATTGTAAATTTATGATATGTTGACAAGAATTTTCCCTGGCAAGTGTTTGGGAATGTCATGCATGGTGGACAGTGACTTCAGATTCTCTGGGCTGTTAAATGGAAAGCCAACAGTGAGCGATAGCCAGACGCAGATGGGGGAGGATAGGATTCCAAGTTATGTGATTGAATTGTATATAAACACAGTTTATGGGGAGTGGTGGCAGTAAACCTAAATTGACAGCCATCTGAGCTTTTTGATTTTGGCAGGTTCATTTTCTGCTTCTTTTTTTTGTCTGCTTCTGCATGAAGAGCAAACTACTTCTTTTCAGTTTTCTTTTCAAAGGTTATTTCCTGTCTACTGTGCAACGGATTGTTGGTATTGACACCTCTTTGGATCCGATGTGACATTAAGTTAATTAGCGGGATATATTTTGGAGGAAATTGCTGAACAACTGTCTGGAATTCCCTTATCAGTAACATGTGATGTGAAATTGCGTTACTTTCTTTTTGCACCTGAGGGACGTAGTTGCTCTTTTCTTTACTTGTAAAGGTAAAAGAGCCCAGAACTGTCAGCCACTACACACTACAACGTTCATTAAATCCATATTTAAAATGTTGGGATTGGATTACAGGTAGGGTTGAATAAGGTATATGATTGCAAAGTGCTGTGTGTGTTTGTATTTAAATGGTAATTGTTGTTGACCTCAGTGTTTGTCTCCGGTCGCTTGGACTGGAACCCCATCCATCACAGAAAAGCAGAAATTTTGCGATGGCTGTTTTTGAAACCGAAGAAGGAGAGCAGGCCCGGGGGGGCCTACAGCTCGGCCCTCTTCACTTCCATGTTTGGATGCTGCCTGAGCTTGAAGTGAAGCAACATCTGCAGCAAGCCTGATTGACAAAACTCTCCTTGGGACCTGTGCCTGCCAAACAGAGCAGGTGCTGCCCCCCCTTCCCCCTCCCCACTCGAAAGGCCAGTTGGAAAGCCCGCTCAGGGACCGGGCGTGGTGCGTCAGTTGTTGGGTTGCTGGGGTCCCACAGGTAATTGGGCAGGGTTTGGGCAGCAGAATGGATCATGTTGCAGCGCAGCTGCTGCTGAAAGGAGAACACATGACCATAGGACGATGGCGATGTACGGGGGGGGGTGACAGTGCATGTTCGCGTCTGGTCTAGCCCCCTGAGCCCCCGCTTAGACAGGATTCACCTTCTCCATGCCCCTCTTGTCTCCTTCTGTCTTTCCCCCTCCTCTCTCTCCAACCATTTTGTGAAAGACTGGACAGCGTTCTCTGGTGATAAGTCTGTAATAGAAATAAAACGCGCTCACATCACCTCTCTAAATTTGTCAGTGATTTGTGTTCATGGTGGTATTTTTTTCATCAAAAAGTTGTCACATGACCGTAGATTATATATTATCGCTGCTGAAAACGATGGCGTGGGCAGAGGTTGGGTTTCACTTGGTGAACACGAACACAGCGTTGGGGCTGCGGTCAGTGAGAAACAAATGGGTCTGCATGGATCCAAGCTCCTGTGGGTGGGGGTTGGGGGGGGGGGGCTGTTAGATTAGTATCAGAACAATGGCTGTACCTGCACTGCACCTTTCATTACCTGGCAGTTTTTCAGGCTGCATTGACCCTGTTGGAAGTGCTGTTTATGAGAGACAAAGAGTAGGGAACTGAAATGTGGTGCTTTATGGTTTATGAAGAGCTTGGTAGACTCGGTAGTGTGTGGGGTCAATTTACTAGGTACATGAGCCCTATTGCTTTCATATATTACGCTGGATCTACAGGGACCTATTTATGCTGTTGTGCCTCAAGGGTTGCCAGTTATTTGCGCAGAACAGGTCAATGAAGTGTTCACTCGCTCATTCATTCATAACTGTAATCACATTTTTGTTATGGTTCTTTTATCACACTGGGTCTGTTCGCATTGATCCCCTTATTTGTTTGATAACCAAACTTTAAATTTGATCTTTTGGGAAGCACCTTTCACAGTGTTCCAAAGCATTTGGAAAGCAGAAAGCAGACTTGTGGAGTGCTAGGTGAGGAAAGCTTTCTCAATTGGCTTTATGATGCAGAATAAGTCTTTTTAGTAAACACGTCAGAACTGGTATATTTAAATGCATAGTAAGTTTATGCATTTTTGTGTATTTAAACAAAGATGGGAAAACCTACCCGAGAACCATGCTCCAAAAATGTTTTTGTTTTTACAATGACTTTTCAACAGGGACTATTATGTAGTTATATAGGCTACATACATTTGATACAGTATAGTGTGGTTGTCGTGGCAACAGCAAGTTTACAATCCAGCCATAGTTTCCAGTTCAGACACGGCTTAGCCTCAGATGGCTTCTGAAAAAAGATTTTGTATAAAGGACTGTGTGTATATGCGAATGTAGCACATCATGAAGTAATCATATCCCAACATTTCTGAATCAAGAAAGGTTACTGTGGATAATAATTTATTCCAAAAGGAATACACACCAGGAAACATAATTCCCTGATCTGAGGTTAAAATATGCAAAAATAAATTGCTTCTGTGTAGCATAGGAGGCACTACAACACAATATGGGTATCTTTCACTTGGCATGCAGAATGTATTTGCTGTACATGAATCATGCGCAGTGTTTCAGGACGGCTGCCTAATTTGTCTGCAGAATCCACCCTTCTCTCCAGTCCACCAAGGAGCTGTGCACAGTTTTGAATGTGTCCCAGGGGCAAGATCTCTCGGTCTTAAACACAGATCCTGAATGTCAGCGTGCGTAAGGGCTGTTCATTTCCCACGCGTGTCCAGAAGTGACCTTTTTCCCAGTTATTTATGAACACAGGACAGTGGATAACCTGCAGAGAAAATGTGACATTGTAAAAGTGCACCTGTTAAAGGACAAGTTCAATGTGTTGTCACTGATGATGTAACAAAGGTTGGTTGAGTAAATCTTCTTAAAAAAATGAGGCCGATTGTTACATTTTAAATGCCCTCAGCATATCTAAACCCTTTGTTCCTCTTAAGAAATTGGAAGTTGAAATGAAATTGAATTAAATGCAAATTCCCTTAACCGCATTAAAGGGAATATTAGAATAATTGGACATAGATATGTTATTTTACTATCAGTCTTCAGCTCAGTATTTGCAAAAAGACAACCAGACATCAAAGAATCCAAATTCAAATGAACCCTCCCTCCAAACGTTCCAGATCCATTCCATCAGTTGCTTCCCCATTGCAAATAATCTAATTGTAACCAATCGTGTCAGTCTGGGAAATCCACATGCAAAAATAGATGCGGACACTTCTGGTGGTTTAATGTGTGTAAGTGGATATGTGGGGGGTCCTTTGGGTCTTCAGCCATCTTAAGTTGAAGCTTTGTGGGGGAAGGGTGCATGGCTGTGTGAGGATTTTGGAATCGGTTTTAATATAAATTTGAATTGGATTGGGGGATTTCACCTGAGGGAGGTATCTCATTAGAACATAATTTATGGAATTGACCCCCTAATACATATTGCATTGTATTGTTCCAGATATCGCAGGTTCTGGGACGACCAGGGGAAGATTTAATAGATAGTTTTTACATTTTGCACTTATTTGACTGCTCATGTTATACAGAAAATATATTATTAATCCTTAAGCGGAAGTAGGCTAATAATTTGCTGCCAGCAGCAGACAAGCCTTTCCAAATGACAAAACCAGATATGAATATTAATAGCTCTATGGTATACCCTTGTATGTTGTGTTGTGCACTGAAATTGCTTGCAACGTCAACGACCCAAGTATTAAATAGTGTTATGACAATGTCATACTACTGGGTAACATGAAAGTTTTAATGATTAATCACTCGTTTTCACATGGTGTTGGAAGAACAATTCTATTATGTTTATCACAAAGAGAAAACACACTTGGGGGGGATACTTACCCACTGACAAGCCTGCTGTTAGTGCGTATTCCTTGTATGGGTGAAAAGAAACTGAAGTGTTGTTATATTAGGAAATACAATAATACAATAAACCTGACATGAAAGAGTCGTGTACATCGTGCACAGTAAAATGAAGCTTAAACAACCTTTTACAGTGGAACAAAGCTGTTCCATCTCAGAGACGTAACTGAACTTAGTTGAAGAGGAGCTCTGGGGAAGTTACGCAGTTGAAACCAGAAGAAAAGAGGCCGATTTATGCTACATTTAGAGTTGACACATTGACACGGCCACAAGCCCGCAATCCGCACGTCTGCAAGCTGTGAGATTTTATACTACTACAAGTCCACTGACTTTTTTAAATTTTAATTGCACAAAGATGGTTTATATGCTGGACGTGGAAGAGGAGTTGATAAGTATGAACACAAATAACATTTTATGAAAATAATTAATATAAAACTATTGACATAGCTTAGAACAACTAGAAAAAATAAAACCTTCTGGTATGACAATTAAAGTAAATCCAAGTCATCAATATTTTTGTTCCAATCTGACACGGAATCACTCCTTTACATATATTGTGGGACTCAAAACCACTGCCAGCATCCCTACTCCTACCCTTAACCATCTTTTTGGCTTTGATGAATCTGTCCCGCATATTCTTCCAACTTTTTCTGGTTGGTTTAGGGAAGAATGCAAGATTTCACAAGAGCAAATTTATAGTGTCTTCTTGTCTCACAAAATATATGAACACGGTGCTACTTGGAAAATATTAAGAGGAGGGATATAGGGAAAAGTGCAGATTTCTGCGACACAATACCAGAAACCTTAATTTAATACGTACTATTCTTACTATTCACTATTCGCCACTGTTGAGCGTTTTCCGCTATTTCCTTGCACAAATTCATTGCCATCTGGTTGTCTTTGTGAACGCGAAGTGAGGAGTCATATAAATGCCTGTACTTTCTGATCTCTTCGCACAGTCGCTTGTCACTGAAGCTCTCTAGTTTTTCTAAAAGGCAGTTAAAGGGTGAATTTGATAACGGAAAACTTGCCCCAGTTAACCAATCATCAATAGGTCTACGGATGCGTAGTTAGAAAATTTGAGAGGTGCGCGGACAGGGGCGCCGCTCATCCCCTGGCGTCCAGGCGAATCTGTCAGGTATAAATTGGCCTTTAGTCCTACTCTATCCCAGTGGGGCAACCCCCACTGTGTCTCACCAGTCACTGTACCTGTTATTACCAGTTATGAGCTGGTCTTGCATTTTTTACATTTTGTGAGTGTTTCTAGCGACAGGCTATTCCCTTCCGTTTCATTTTGCAGGATGTTTCTTCAAAGTGCAAAAGGTAGGCTGAAACTAAACTTGATCCAAACTTTTTTGACGCTAACCCAAGCTTCAAAGCAAACAGCGCAACCCAAGCCAACGCCAGGGCTCAAAGCGCATGCAACGCTCGCCTGAAGCACAGCTCCATGTGAATGCACTTTAAGTGGTTGGTGGGAGATCCGAAACACACCCACAGGCAACTGCCAAAATGAAGGAAACACCAACATAAAGTGTTTTAATAAGGTGTTGATTCACCACGAGCCATCAAAACAGCTTCATTGTACCTTGGCATTGATTCTACAAGTGTCAGGAACTCTGTTGGTGGGATGCAACACCATTCTATCACAAACAAAATTGCATCATTTGGAGGAGTGAAAGTGGGAAAGCCCAACAGCCCAAAGCCGAACTATAACCAAAAAGCCTCAGCAAGGTATGGAGTATCTTGTCTTAAATCAATGCATTCATGTAAAATACATCCTGATTTTATTTTATGTTTGTTCATTTGATAGCTAGCTAGCTAATTATTAATCTGTGGTGTAGCTAATGTTAGCAAACTAGCTTAGTTTGCTTGCTACACTTACTCACTGACTTACAACAGAGCTGACTAACAACCGTATGGCCAACCTCTCTTCCGCTCTGAATTGTCACAAGAATTTGTGTCACAAAACAATGTAGGTGTCCAATGAGCTTGCCCATACTGGGAAATGTTCTGTCTCGTACTCACTGTCAGTGAGCTGGTGTTGTTTTCCCACCCAGTCAAATGGACAAATTCTCACAAATGCCTCACTCTACATCACATCCTCAATGTTCTGTGAAAGTAGAAACATTTATAAATGGGCATATTAATACGTTGGCTTGTCACAAAATTTAAAAAACAGGAACCATATTACCTGTCGAGGATGCAGATTGATAGATTATAATTGACAACGTTTAAAATCATGTCAGGAGCCCTCTAATAATGTCTTCTGTCCAATCCAGCCCTTTAATATAGCTTGCAGCCAGAGATGCTGGTGTTAAATTATTTTGAAATTAAAAGTGATCCTCTGCAAAATAATTGTAATAATTGTTATTATAACCTTTTTAAAAGTAGTAGTATTTTAATTGCGATGCCATGGTTTCCAAGCCAGTGTCTCTTCAGGTGCTGGTTTATTGGTATCAGTTTAGAGTGTGCATTGTGCAGATCAACTGATCTTTCAGTAATCTTTATAGTATATGGATAGGTCAGTGTAGTCATTTGTTTCCACTATCAGCATGCACAACATCTGCACTTAACTGAAGCCCAAGTGCAGAAGTTAGAGTGAAAGTCTTTTATGCCTTTTCACTGATATCAGTTCAGCCAGGTGCTGCAGAAATGTACTTATATTCTACCTGTGCTGATAGGAGATTGGGGTTGCTACACTCACACAAAACAGTTTAAACGATAACGAGTTATATTCCATATGAAATGCGGGTACTTGGGTGGTGCTGTACACAATAATGGCCTCTCGCTATGTAGCTATAATGCAGCTCATTGCATTTCGTTAATTCAAGAAATTATGTAAGGTACGTTTTGTTAAAATAAAGGTATACCCCCTTGTGCAATGCTAATTCGTAACACTGTTCCTCTGGAGAGAATAATCAATAAAGTACATTCATATGAGTCAAAAGATGTCAGAAGCGCAGAGCTTCTTGAATGCCACATGAGTGTACAGCATTTTCTGCTGATCACCAGCCAACCTAATCAGAGTTTGGAAAACAATGTCACTGATCTGTTACAGCTTAAGGAACACTTCTTTAACTTGAGCCAAGAAGCTTAGCACAGTCTTCCGCTCTTGTAGTTCCACCATTTTACCTTACTGGTGGAACTAAAACACACTAACAGTATACCATCACATCGTCATGCAGTAAAAAAAATTCACACTTATAATAAGGATATTTACCAAAGTCCTTTTTGCCAAAGGGAATAGTAAGCTAGAATGTGCACTGGGAGATTCCGAGTTGGAGGTGCTGAATGAAAAAATGCACATGATTTTAAATATAAATATATACAACTTGAAAATACTGTATGTGGTCTATCCTTCCACACACTGAATAATATGCTTAATGTTAAAACCCAGCCTAAATAGCGGGCAAGCAAATGATCAAATGATTTCAAATAGCAAATTAATTTCAATGGCATATCAACACAGACGCTATTACACAATGCTTGGACAAACAGCAAATTTAATTACAAATGAGCTCTTTTTAAAACTCCATCAAAACTAATATTATACTGCATATTATTGAATTAGAACTGGTAAGAACAAAGAACACACTTAGAGCGCCATAATCTGAGTGTTGCAAGACTGGTCCCCCTTTTTTGTATAATGCAGGTGTAAATGCACATCTAAAAGCATCAAATACATAATTAATAGAGATTCTTAGCCAGTAGGCATGTGTTGTGCTGGGGAAAGATGCCCGTTCTTGCTGCAAGGGCAGAATTTCCCTGAATGAATGTGCTTTGGGCTTAGCTCAGGTAGTGGGCACACACTTATGATGACCAAGTCTGCCTCACACACCACTTGCATATTAATAGAAAGGTGCTGCTTCCAATTTCTATTAAGCATTTGGTTTAATCTCTCCAATAGATATGGCATATCTATATTGAAATTGCTGTCATTTCATTTACATCACTTCTGAACTGTTGAAATGTAAAATGATGAAAATATCATACTTCATTATGTACAGTACAGCTGGAAACCATCACTTTTTTTCCCCTCCCCAATTTGTAAAGCACAATCACAACTGCAGGCCCGCCCGTCCCTTTGCTGCAATGTCGTACGTCACTTTGAGAGTACACACATTATCAGCACGCTCTTCCTCAGAAATGCGCGATGTCAGCCTACAGCCTCTTTCCCACACTACAGTCCACTGGCTGAGCTGCAGCAGCTGCTAGTCAGCAAGGCTATGTAGCTGACGCAGCTGCAGGCAGATCGCAGACACCCAATCCAACAGAATAGGTGTTATTGAGTGATGTGGCAGAGGACACTGAGCCCACTGAAACCATCCCTTTCAGACCACCCTGTACCCTGCTAATTGGCTGAAGCTAAGCAGGTATGGGCTTAGTTAATACTTGGATGGGATACCTCCTGGAAAGCCAAGTTACTGCTAGTAGTAACAAGTGGTGTTGGTGGGCCAGGTGGGGTGCAGTCTTCCCTCTGCACAAAATTAATCCAAATGCCTTACCGCTAAACTCATTTTAGCAGGCCAGTTCCTTCCCCCTCCACCTCAGCTGGTGTGTGGTGAGTGTTTTGGTGCAGAATGGCTGCCGTGCATCACCCAGGTGGATTCTACACACTGGTGGTGGCAGAGTGTACTGTAAAGTGCTTTGAGATGAGGAGAAAAGTCCTATATAAATGCAATACATTATTGAGTTGGTTGCTGAAGGTTGTAAGGCTGGAATGTTGCAATATAATGTTCCTCCCCCTTTAAAAAAAAAAAAATATATATATATATTTTAAACAAAATATTTAACATATCCACCAGACTACAGACTTCAGTTTATGCTTGTGTATCCGGCTCATGGTTTTTATGCTTTTATGATAAATACTTTCTGAAATATTCAACGCTTTAACAACTGGCCTGTTACCTCCTTGTGAACTAGCTTAGCATTAGCATTAACATATCAATGATGACTATACTGCTGCTGGCTGATGTTATAATGCACAAACTCCACTCCTGACATCTTATTGTACCAATTTACCCAGCTAATGTTAGCTAGTTAGCTTACAAAGAAGCCAACCCTAACCAAACATGATAATTTGTTGTATTTTAAGTCTTAAAAAGTCTTAAAAAGCTCATGATGAGCAAACTTCAATCGCCCAAGCTAGCTACCAAACCTAAACTGCTCGGTAAAGATTTCTGGTAAAAGACATTCAGTATTTAAAGCTTCAAATACTGGTTATCTAGCTGTGTGAATATGTTGGCTGGCTAGCCAGCAAGCTTCAAATAGATTGCTAGCTCACCAAAATATCTTATCCTATACAAATCTGTGCTGAGCACAATTCACTAACCCAAGCTAGCTAGCAAACCTAACCTGTGTTAATATCTCCAGTACTGGCTAGCTAGCTCCCTGATTACGTTAGCTAATGTTAACGGCAATCACTAAACTAATCAATAAAAGTCATAATAAAAGTCCTGAATGTGGTTGGTTTCACCAGTTATGTGTAAACTCATTACTAAGCCTAGATATGTTACACACAGATATTATGAAGGGAAATCAATACATTAGCCTACTTTTATAATTTTCAAAGTGCCAATCTTAGTGTCTTTTTTTTTTTGCCACACGACAACAGTATTTCCAAGTTGGATAATGTATTCTAGATAGTGACAGCACACAATCTGAAATTCATATTAATGTTGTTTTCTTTCAATACAATTGTTGTGACAACTATACAAGCTTTGGCAATATGCATTTAAAAATATGGCAATAATATGCCAATGCCAATAAAGCAAAATGTTATTATAATTATGAATACAATATGTTACCAAGCCATATTCTGTAAATATTTATACACACGTATAACCAAAAAGCTACTTTAACCCTTCATCACTCTTATCTGATTATGTCAATCAACCCTTACATTAAACCCATGACTATCTTAATACTTCACCAAATGAAATACTATATATTTCTGTGCACAAGTATAACCATGAGGATACCCTACTACATCCTGTCTCAATCTGTCCATCCATCTATTCCTCCATCCAAGTTTAGGATGTTTAAACATAAAACTCTCTCCATACTGCCATTATAAGCTTAGAAAATATAGAAGCAAGCCAACTAAAGTTTGTTTTTCAAACATTGTAATCTAGGTATTGTTAGCACTCCGATTCCATTTGAGCTGTATTGCCTTTTTTCTACACTAAATGCCACGCGAATGCCTCATTGGGATCTTTTAATTAATTAATTAATTTGGACTTTTCACCCTTTTTCACCAAGGTTTTTTTGGGGGGGTGGGTGCACCCATGCACTCTCCTCCAAAACACTTGACATCAGCTGCATGCTTCTTTTAACACCGCAGTCTACAAGTTAAGCTTACAGACACGAGTCTGAGGAAGACACTTTGTGCGCAACTTTATACAAGACACAGACAATCCAGCCAATTGACAATCTTTCCTCCCTGTAGCGTCGCCCCACGGGGCTGCTGGCCACTGGCAGAGTCTGAATTTAATACCAGACCGTGGGGTTCATCCACAAACTAAAACAGTGCCTTAACACGATGAAACCATGAGCCCAATCAGTGGGAGCTTCATAGGAACGAGTAAGCATAAATGTTAAAGTTGTTAGAGTTCAAACTCATTTAGTTCAGGAAGTTTGAATATCCAAAAGATGATAATTTTGTACATTTTGCTCAAATACTAAATATATAAGGTACTTGTGGTTGCATTTTATTATAAATGCCAATGCATTTGATTTTACAGTATGTCTGAAATTCACATTGTAATTTCTGCAAAGTAACCACATGTCTTGACGAGACAAAAAAAAGTAATTTACCACTAGAGACGCCTCAAGGGGATTCCAGGATTATGGTGTTGCCTTAATGAAATAAACAGGACACACTTAGTAGAGATTCCTTAAGGATCAGTTGTTTCTTTGTTCCTTTCTTCCCTTGCTTTACTGCTTATGCATCTTAAATGTATGCAAATTGGTTCTTGCTCCAAAGCATATCAACACACTGTCTGAAAAGAAAGGTTAGCCGTCTGCAGTTGGAAAATTGTGGTTACCCATGTGGTCGTTCATCTTTTGTAACACACCCTAATCCACAGGCTGTGAATCGGTGGACTGCCAGAGCAGTCTCCTCTGGGCAACATTCGAGTGGGCAACGAAAACATTATAATAACGGTGCATCAATCCAATGAACAAAAGACATCTTACATCTACAAAGCAGACCAGACCAAAACCGTTTAAAAATTCTTTACAATTTTTGTACAATTTTTTAAGCACTTTCATGTAGATATTTGGCAACATTATATGTTATTGTGATTACAGTGCATCTGGCATCTGCATGCAGCATCTTTATTGCCTTAAATATTCACAGAGCCCACTGCTCCGCACGCCCATCTGTGATGCTTAGCCTGTCAGAAGCGGCACTTAGCGCAGACAGACGCGTTGCCTCCTCGCCCCGGCTCCTTCATCCCGTCGTAAGAAGAACAAGGAATTGTGTGTGTTTTCTGGGAAATGTTTTCCAAATGTGCGAACACAAACAGCGATAATGAGGGAAAACCCATCAGCCTCATGCTGACTGTGTGCACAAGTGCCTGTCAGATAATTCTGCTTCTGTTATGGCACTGACAGAAGGATACAAGCTTAAAGCCTACTTTTTTTTGGCCTACAAATAAAGCGTTTGTCTTGTTGATAATGTGCATAAATTTGGTGTGTCACGTAATGTCAGAAAGGATTGTCATCTCGTCCTAATACAGGGATTTGTGACTCGCCGATGATTGCAAGTGAAAGATGCACCTGTAACGCAATCGCTTAATTTGCTGTAAAATGCTTATTTCTGTTTTCTGTGAAATGATCCATTACATATTGGCCTTGTAATGTACCCATTCACTCTTTGTAATGGTTTCATTGAGATAAGATATGATAAAATTAGCAGACTCTTTCATTTGCTAGCAAAGCCACATCAAAATCACTTCCAGGTCTTCCTCCAAAATCATTTCATTATGGACAGAAAGTTACAGCATCATAGCACACCTTTCACAGTGATATAAGCAGGGCTTTATTTTATAACCAAGATTATGTTTTGGTGACATGACAAATACTGTTGGAGCATTTTACTATTCATACCACCCTAAATGAAACACTGGTACTGTTTTATGTAACTGTTAACAGTTAAAAATGCTATTCAAATGTACCTCTGCAGTGTTCACTTTGCAAAATAGAACTTTGAATGCTTATTTGAATAGAAGTGTCCTTCATATTATTCAGGACAAGCTGCAAATTGATAGACCCAGCTTCCATTTTTGCCAGAATAGAAATTGGTGTTGCCAACGGTCAGTGGAGCCAAGTACACAACACCGTGTGCAGTTTGCGGTGTGACTGTAGAACAAGGGGAAGATGATTATTATTATATTTTGTAGTCATGATAGTTATAACCAAAATAATTTTCAACACTTATAGTGGAGGATAACCATATTATGGGCTAGTTATGTGTTGAGCTAACAAAATAAAACTTTGGGCTAAAATGAATTATTTGAATGAATGTATGTTAAGCAGAAAAGAATAACTCCAAAAACAAGAAATATAGCGGAATGGCACAAAACATTTTACTTCTGTCATTGCTTGATACAAAAATGATTAACTTTCATTAAACAACCCAACAATATTCCACATGGCTTCTCGCCACGCATCTTAATTTACTGTCTATGTTGCATTTGATTGTCTCAAATCATGCACGTGTTACAGTTGATATATCCAAGATTTAAATCATAAAGAGCAATTGTATCAATTTCTAATATCTGAATTACATTCTGCCTCGGTCACGCTATCTCCATGCTTCCTTCCATGTTTTTAGTCCGTGGATGTTCACTTACGGTTTGTTTGAAAAGAACGGTGTCATGTCTTTTTGCTCAGTTTTTTGTTCCGGATGTCTTTTAGTCCTTATTTTCTTTATAGGCAATTGTACATGTGTGTCTGCTTGCAAATAGATATGCAGGTAATTTGACTTGTTGTTTTACTGGATGCCAAAGACACAAACCAATGGAAGATGCAGCGCTGACATCAGAATTCTTTGTAGAGTATGACAACAGATATGTACATTTGCATCGGTTCAAATCCACAGCACAAATAATTTGAATTGTGAGACAAATTTCACTGTGCTATAGGCAGTATCTGCCAGCCTCCTTCTTTCATTTATATGCAGTGTCAGCAGTAGTTATGCGGTAGTTTGTTTGTTGTGGCGACTTGCAGTGAAAATACATGGGAAGGTTTTATTTATCCACTCAAACCACAGCTTTTGTGTAATTGAAATAAAGGCATTTGTAAACATACAAGCCATAGGTTGTGTTAAATCATATGTTACTATATGCAGATGGCAATAACTTTCTTTGTCACTAGCTACCAGCCGTAAAAGTAACCATTATTATTGCTATTGTTGTAATACTTAATACACAATTTTTTGCACAGTTGTTTTCTCTCAACTGACTTCAACATGGTAAAATATCACTCTTCTACTAAGGAAACATGGTCTAAGGAAAATTGTTATTTTCTTTAGCTGCTGCTGCTTTTGCAAACATACTGAATTGTGTACAATACTCTATGTCCACTTTAAGCACATCTTTGTGATCACACTTGCTATTTATCAGTTTTTTTATAGATAGGATTTTTTTTCTTCCAGGTTTCTGTTGGTTTTATAAAGTTGACAGTTATTGACAGTTGTCTATCAAACCCTTGTCAATGTGAGCTATGCTGTGCTCTGTTAATATAATTTAATAGTATTGTTAGTTTTTCCCCCCTCTATACTACCAAAGGATTTACCTTTGTCTATTATTTTTTGAACTGATTATTGAAAACTGTCAGACTGACAGCATACTTCTTAATTAGAGGTGCTTGTAGGGGTGGGCGATATGAGCTAAAATTCATATCACGATATTTTCCACTGTCCAGACGATATCTATATGATATCACGATATATGAGAAAAAAATCTGAATCACATTTGAATAGGCCTTCTTAGTTAAATGACATTAGTTAAGGCAAAATATGTATTTTAACCTTATATAACCAGAAAGAGTTATAGCGAGTACCGGCAGCGAATGATGACTTGATTGATTGCTGAGTGGGAGTCTGGCTTGTCTTCGGGCGAGCTCCTGGACTAACTGTTTCACGCATTCGGGTACATTCCTCATATTCACGGACATGCATGGTTTTCAGGTGGGTAAACAGGTTGCTGGTGTTTCCACCTTTGGCTAAAACAACACGGCGACACAACTTGCATAGTATTGTTTGTTGGTCGAGGTCGGAGATTTTGAACCCAAACCAGTTCCAAACAACAGAGGAGCCCCCTTTCTTTTTAACCAATTCGTCGTCATCCTGCTCTTGAGCAACATCACTTTCTGCGTGTTCGCTCATTTTTCGATTCTTCACTTTTGCACTATAATAGGCTTTAAATATTAGTACGTAGTCTGCCTGCTAACTGCAGCTGCCTGCACGCTTGTTTGTTGCTACATGCGCGCAACAAATGCATAAAACGTCCGCTCAAAAAAATAGGTCAACATATTAACATGCTTCTTTTTTTCGTAGGAACCTGGAGGTTAGATTAAAATAAAAAATAGATGTAGCTACTAACTACTGTCACTCAATTGAAATTTTGAACAAAACAATATGAATGCCAAATTAGAATTTATGAATATATAACGGTATCCACGGTATAGCAAAATCCATATCGTGGCGCAGCATAATACCGGTAGTCACTTTCATACCGGTATAGCGCCCACTCCTAGGTGCTTGACTAGAGGGGGTGAAGCAGTAGAATCTGTGCTGATATGAGTCTATATGGTGGTAAAAATGACAAATAAGGTCTTAACCATGCTCTAGACAACATAATGGTTTTCTATCTGCTTAAATCAAGGTGATTAAAAAAATTATGAAAACTTATTTTAATACTTCTGTGTTTAATATTCTACTACTTTACTAAGTACTGCTTTACTCATAAAAATAAAAAAAGACACTAATACACTCTACTTAGTATGTCTATCATTTAGACTCATCGACACATCACGACAGAAGCCTATTTATAATATATGCAGTGAAAGTCTGCAGTTGTGCGTAGTGAAGGAAGCAAAGCCAGGCATTTTCTTTTGCAGAAACCATTACATTATGGCTCACAGATCGGGCTCTCCGAGTCTTTATATAAACTCCAGTGTAGGTGGAGCCTGATTTGACTGTTTATATGCGATGGAGAGGCCATAAATACAGAACATTCTGAATGAAACTGCAAAGTGTGATTTTGCTATTGTTGGTGCAGTTAATTTAGAGGGCAGGAATGACAAGGGTGCTAAATTTCCTTGTCCTATGTTAGGAAGGGACAATTGACACTGGTTTATTATTGAGGTTGCTTCTCTCTGGCTAAGTTACTATAGCCTGCCTCTAAAACACAGTTTCTGAGACTGCAAAACACAGCCTACCTGTTTCCGAGACTGTGAAACACAGCCTGTCCCTGTTTCTGAGGCTATGAAACACAGCCTACCCCTGTTTCTCAGACTGAAACACAGTCTACCCCTGTTTCTGAGACTATGAATCACAGCCTACCCCTGTTTCTGAGACTGAAACACAGTCTACCCCTGTTTCTGAGACTATGAAACACAGTCTACCTCTTTTCTGAGACTATGAAACACAACCTACCCCTGTTTCTGAGACTGAAACACAACCTAGTATATTGTTTTTTAATAGACTTTGGAAAAACTGAACTGACATAAAATATTTAGGGAAGGGAGCAATTTGTTTTAGCGGTCTCTTACAAAAAACTTTCAGTTACATATTCTGTTCAGTTACACACTTTATTCCAATTTCCCTTAGACATGTCCATTCGAAGGTTCAGGTCAGGGGAAAATCAAACTTAATGGCCTTTTCCCAGTTCTATTTGAATGTAAAGGAAAAATGGTTGATAACATTCGGAGGGATAGGAATTGAAAAGGCATCTGAAAATGTGTGACTTCCTCTGACGCAACTTTTCATTAAATCTTGGTTTGATATTTAAATGTACAAGCCTTGAAAACTGCTTTACGAGTTGTGGAGACCCATACTATTTGCAGCTCATAGCTTCAGGAATATGTGCCATGTTTTATGACACAAACATACCTACTATGACAGGTTTATTGCATTGTCACTTCAATATACACATGAATCACATGTCACTACATTGTATTTCATACTTAGGTGACTATATTTGTGTCAAGAGTATATCCCCCTGTCCAGATAATCCTTTTGTGTTGGTACAGTAAAGTACAATATTCAGTATGCAGACTTTATTGTTTGCAGGAATCCCTAGAACATATGCCCTATAAATGGTGAGGGTCTTCCACATAAAATAAAAACGAATATGTAACATAACATGTATCATGATAAAAAGTGGGTAAAAGTGACTGCGTGGAAAACACCCTGTTAAACTGTCATAATGCAGATCTCTGAGATCTGAGGTCAAACGGTAGAATGTCTAGGGAAATGGTTAACTATCGTCACTGTACTGAGCTTTTATTCTTTGTCCCTTTGATTTATCTTTAATAGTATTTCGAAAGTAATTCATGCTGTCATTAAGTAAACACAAGTGAAGACTGAAACGCACTTGAGAATACACAAGAGAATTCTGTGAAGACCCAAGTTGCAGCAGCGTGGTACAGTATTCCCACATTAACAGAGAAACAGGTGGAACTTCTAAAGGAAGAGTAGAAAATGTCTGCATACATTAATTTACTTGAATACATGTAGCTAACCGTTAAAGAGTCTATTTTAAAATGCTTCAATAAACTATGGATTCCCAGCAAACACTATAGGTCTGCCTTTATCAGTGCAGTAGTGGGACCACCCCACTAGTATTAGTATATATATCTTACTATTATTACTATTAATATATTAACATACATTAGCCTTCTTTGCTCATCTTCATCAAGGTGTAAATCATTTTGAAGGGCACTGTACTTATATTAATATTGAGCAAAGGAGCCTCTCAAAATAAGTGTTAAAATTTGAGAGCAAATAGGAAAGGCCATCTTTGCTCTGAGCTGCACTACATAAGTGTTGAGCAGGGTTGTTTATCATGCTACAGAAAGACCTGTCAAAGTCACATAGTGACCAGACACAGTCACATTACAATATGCTATTAAAAGACCAGCATAAACGCAGCTGTGCTACTCACACATCCATATTCTCAGAGTAGATGTAGTGCAGCCATCACTGCTGAAATGCCGTTGTGAGTTGTGCCACAGCTAATTTATCCCTAGGCCCGCACAGGAACCTGGACAATAAATAATTACTGTGGTATTTTATCCCATCGGCATGCCAGTTAGGCTAATGACTAGTTCTTAGTGTGGGGTATAGTGGTTGATTGGTTTCTTTCATTATACGTACTGTAATTGCTAAATAATTGGATACATTTACTTGAAGGAAAGCCTCTTTAAAAAAAATACTCTCCCTTGAATCGCAGCATAATCAGAGTACCATGGGTTTAAGGGTTTTATCTTTGAAACAAAACTGAAATCAAAAGATTCAGTCTAAATGCAAATTTAAAAAATAAAATAACCAGGCGGTCCAGGCGGCTCAAAAGAGTTTACGGAGAGCGGACCGTTTTTTAGCAGGGTTCCTGAAGCTGGTATCATCCATCACTTGAAATGGAAGGGCTCTGATTTTCCTTGGGTTGATATCCTGAATAATCTGTGGACACCAGCCCAGTGCATGCAGTATCTATTTGTGTCTGTGTCTGTGTGTGTGTGTGTGTGTGTGTGTGTGTGTGTGTGTGTGTGTGTGTGTGTGTGTGTGTGTGTGTGTGTGTGTGTGTGTGTGTGTGTGTGTGTGTGTGTGTGTGTGTGTGTGTGTGTGTGTTCGTGCATGTGCGCACGCATGTGTGTGTGAACAGCAATGCTGAGGTTGCTATCAAGAGCAAAGACAAGCCCCGTAAGTCCTTAACTGCCTCCATGGAATTGAACAATACAACATTTTATTTGTGTTGCACTTTTAATTTCACAGTGAATATCTTAAAGTGCTTTACATGGGCAATGCAGTCAGTTAAAACTAATACAGCTCTAGTGCTACACATACAATCAAGTGCTGTGTACATACAGAAAAATAAAGTTTTGCTGGTCTTTCCCATTAGTTTTCAGATGATGTATGTTAGTTACATAGAGAGAGCCCACATTTCTGCTCCTGTGTGACCTGTGTATTGAGTATAACTGACCTTTCATGGACAGTTTGTTCTTCGCTCACAACTTCATCAAACATTTTAGCATTGCAAAAGCAATTGGGACAAAAACTCAGCAATCTACCACCTGCTGGAGTGCCTTTGCCTGTCTTTGAGCCGTTTCCATCTGCAGGACGTGCATTTGCACATTCTCTGTGACGGAACATTTTCCACCATGCCGATATCTTGCCAGAAGACAAGAGAATGATGAATTGCTATCCTGTATATGAGTGATAACGTGACATTTCAGGCCAGAATGCATCAGATTTGAGTGTATCCAAGATGAAATCGCATTCTTGTTCTACCAACTTTGTTTCATGTGGAATTTCTAGAAGCGTGTGGTTAAACACAGAACCCAGCATTTTTGCTTTTTATCAGTCTGGGTAGAAAAAAATAATTGGGATACTGAATAACTCCTACCTCCAGCTGAAATCAGGATGCCCCAGTTTTAGCAAAATGAGGAACAAATTATCTTGGCTTACGTATCACTTTGGGGAATCAAAAAAAAAAAAACTGGGCCACAATGATAAGGATATCACAATTTTCATTGGCCTTAATGTGGCCAGTATTCACTTGTAGGTATAGTAATGTTTTTTGCGATTCTGACTGTCTTGGGTAGATAGGCCAGACAGATTTTTATTGAAAAAAGGCATGCTGACACATTGGCAAGCACTCATTCTGTTTCCAAAAAACAATAGTTATGTGAATGTTTTTCGGTAAGCACTTTAAGCTCAAATTCCCTTTCCACTAAAATATCAAATGTTTTGTCCGAAGCATGACCAACAGAATTGACAGTTTTTCCGTTTTTTAGATATGTTTATTGTCACTTGGAAGTTAATAATAATCTTAATTTCCCTCTGAGACTGACAAACTTGATGTCTAACCACCCACCACAAAGCTGAAGACTGAAGAGAGTACGTTAAAGGCTGGGGAATGACTGAAGGCTATATGTGTGGGAGTATGGTATCATATATAAATACATAGGGTATAGGTTTTGGATATTGATTAAATGTCTTTGCCTTCAGTTTGATGATCCGATCATTCATGACTGATCATGCTCACTGTTGCATGAGCACTACTTCACTGTTTTATGGAGATATTATCAGAGCATATTGGTTCATTTGTGTTTTTTTGTCTTCTCAGCAGGTGGGACACGCAACAGACTAAATCACATTATAACCTGTGCCTGGCCACTAGTGTCACTAATGAGTTGATTTAGTATCAATCACTGTAGAATTTATGACTGAACATACTTGGACAAATGATGCATGCATGTTTTTTGGGATGAACAATGACTGAGTTTTCTCAATGAGGCAATAAAGAGAACATGTTCTCTATAATTGAAAAGAGCACATTCCTTCCTAGATAGAAGATGCAAAGTATGAATGAATGATAGAGGAATATAATTATTTTATCAATAGCTGCTTTTACAGTTTTGACTTTACAACGAGGACTCAAAATCTGTCTATTACTTTGCAACCTTCTAGAGGGCACGTTCGGACTCATTCCCGAATTGAGGTAATGTTGAATGTCAAAGAAACTGCATGGCTGTGACCAATGAATGGGCTGCCTTGGTTTGTCTTGGCATTGACATATTTTCCCCTCTCCCACAAATAGCTCAGCCTAGATATAGCTTGAATATGACCTTGTTTCCTCTAACTAGGTTGGACTTTCTTTAAGGAGTGCACTGCAGACCTGTCCATGCAGGAGGGGTGGGGCGGTGGGTGTGTGTGTGTGTGTGTGTGTGTGTGTGTGTGTGTGTGTGTGTGTGTGTGTGTGTGTGTGTGTGTGTGTGTGTGTGTGTGTGTGTGTGTGTGTGTGTGTGTGTGTGTGTGTGTGTGTGTGTGTGTGTGTGTGTGTGTGTGTGTGTGGGGGGGCTTGGACTGTGGCCTTCAGTGGCCTGGTTGTGAGTCTAATGCACTTCTGTGGATTCAGATTCAGAAGTTTTTTCAGTTGAATTCCAATCAGTTGAATTCTGTTGATCTCCCTGTCTATGTTTTTCAATGCCATACTGCATTTTTAATTAAACGAAAATGTTATGACTTTGTATAATCTACCCCCAGTTCCACCTAAGTTTCAGTATGCATTATTAATTTGTAGAGAGGAAGAAAATCTTTGGCTGTGCACACCCAGAAGAAACTCAGCTCGATTCAGTTTGACTGGGAGTGCTGGGAGACTTCTCTGAACTGAATTTCAGTTGAATCTCTCTGAACAAAGGAAATGCATATACATTTATAAACTTTGGTAGTGGGTGTTGAAAGTAACACACTGGTTGGGTAGCTTACTTCACTTTAACCTTATTGGATATATGTGTTTCACGCCATCTGCTAAGACAAACTATTTATGTGCCCACATGACATGACATGTGTCATCTTACTTCACCAAGCTTCATTTTCTTATAGATATCTTGAGGTCAGAGAGTGGCCCGGACCATGGCGCCATCCATCTCCTAGCAACCTAGTCCTGGAATTATGAAAAAAGGAAAGAAACACACACATGCTCACACAGTAATAAATAAGTGAGAGGTTGCCACCGCTATAGCTGGTAACAGTGGCATCGCTTCAGCTCAGGAGAACAGCTCCCCCTCCCCCACACTGATCTAGCGTTCTCTCCTCGGGGTCTCCCGAGATGCACATTCAGCTCCTCTCATAACACCCCTCTCAAGATGAGAACATTCTCAATGCACAAAAGAAATGAAATAACCCCCACACGCATTTACATTATGAAATCTACTACAAATGAAATATTATACTTTCAAATTCATTAGCAATGCATTGTGCTACAGCAGACTTCTGTGCTACAATTCATCACTGCACAAAATGTATATTTATTTAATTAAAATTTATATTTATTTAATTAATAAGTTCAGTAGGCAAGCATTGTGGTGAACTTTTATATAAGCACAGACCCCCCCCCCCCCCCATCAGCTTATCCCTCAAACATTGCTTAACTGACCTGCAATGATACGCCCGGAATAGCATGTTTGCATTGCCAATCATCACACATACAACTGACCCAGGCCATGCAGAATATGTGGCCACCCATTCTCTCTCATATGACCACAGCTCTTCACTATGGACTGAATAATTTAATCACAGATTCTTTATGTCACCAGATACTCAAAGCGTACATTCCTTCCGTCCCCTGCGCTTCCCATATTGCGTCAAAATGCAGTGTTCAATGATAGGGAGACAAAACTTTCACCATTCGGAGTTGAGTATTTGGTGGTCTGTGGAATCTGTGGCTTAATGGCCCAGTACTCCTGCCTGCTTTTAGGCTGCTGTTCTGGAGTTGGGCACTCGGATGAGTGACAAAGATTGAGAGATGGCGCAAAGAGCCCCCACAAATGTCTGCATTCAACTCCCAGCCAAGATGAAATGCTGCCTTCAACAAGTTCACCCCCAAAGGCAGTCCCTGCCCACCGTCCGCGGGAAACGGCAGGCTGGGGTGAAGGTTGCATGGAGCAGCAGAGAAAGGGAAAGTCTGGTGATTTATGCTCCAGTCGGCGAGTTGGGTTTCAAACCTATGGCTTTGGACTGATTACTGACTGCTCTTGGTGCTAAGCAACAGCCGTTGTGTGTGTAGCAGTAACATGTCTGGAATTGTTTCTGAATGCTATTTATAACACTACACTGTCTTGCAACAAGGCACCGCAGCACAATTGATGAATTCTCCACAGTCCTTGGTGTCAGTAGTATGGACGACGACAGTGTGTTTTTCTCTGAGCCCATACATTTGTGACACTGTATCGTAGGACAGTAATCAATGAAATGTTCATGTCTTCCTTTTGGCAATAAACGTCAACAGCTGATGAGGAATAAAAGCAATACGACAGTCTGAAAAGTATGATGCTTGCAATCCAGCATGTATTGTGGTTATTAGCAACTATCCTGTTTAGTGTCCCTCTTTCCCTGTTGGTGAGCTTTGACTTGTGACTACTGTTTCTCTTTCCTGCTGTTTGTGCTTGTTTGGTGTGTGGCATCATGATTTTAGACACTGTTCCCTTTGACAGATTAAATAATTAATTTAAATAATTCTGTGACTGACACACCTACAATTTGGTGATTTACTTACTTTTTCATTTGGTGTTTCCATTATTTTGTTTACCTCCTGTATATGTTATAGATGCTATAGCTTACCTTGAGTGCAACAAAACCGTACATAGCCCTGTTTACATCCTGGCAAATGTGAGTTTTTGCAGATTTACAATTTTATGATAAGCCTAGGTTGGCATCTTATGTTCTTATTTAAGAATCAGGAACATGCTAAAAGTGTGAAGCAATTTTTGCTTCACAAAATTAATAAACCCTATAAAACCCCCCACAAAACTATAAGCATTGTGTACAGTGCATCAAAATAAATGTATCACACTTTTGTAGAAAAAATGTAAATATACAGATTGTGGATATCAATTTAGCCTAATGATTAGGCTAATTAATCATGCATGACAAACCACGATATACTGAAAGTGACTTTGACTTGCGTAATCACTACATCACTCTATTCATCAGAGAGGCGATGAGGCACAGGGATGATGTGATTAACCTCTTGAATGTCAAGCCTGTTAAAAATACAGGAAGGAAACCATTTGGCCATTTATGAGGAGAAAAACACTGTGCCATTGGTGTGTCGAACTGTGGCCGGACTGTGTGTGTGTGTGTGTGTGTGTGTGTGTGTGTGTGTGTGTGTGTGTGTGTGCGTGTGTGTGTGTGTGTGTGTGTGTGTGCGTGTGTGTGTGCGTGCGTGCGTGCGTGCGTGGGCGGTGTTCACAGCTGACAATTTCTACCTGGGAAAGACAATATTGACAAACATCGCTCAAGCTGATGGTGATCAAATGATGCATATTGTTGTGTGCTGGTCATCACCGTATTGTTTAATTATGGGTGCCCATTGGTCATTCTTAATCACCAGCTTGCGTTTCTAGCCCTTCATTTCATCCTCATTTAATAGCTCACTCTATTTTTATGTTGGTGACTGTCTCATAAACCTCTGTCAATAGATTGCATCTTTCAGAAATGTTAGACTAGCCAGGTGGTCAGTTCCCTCAGAGGTAATTTGCCCTTGCCTCGGAGTGGTTGTATTAAATGGTTCCCTACCATTTGAATGTGCTCTGAGCCATGTCAAGTTGTCACAGCTTTCATAGTGTGACTTTGACACAGAGGCCACAGATCCTGGTGTTTTCCTACTGGATTGTAACTCTTGAATCCCTGGGGTTACCTTTCCGCTGTGTCCTGGTGGTTCATAAATACATGCTTCTAGGCTAGCCCTGATGGATCGGTGAAAGAGTATTAATCCCGCTAGTGTTCCTGCCTTATTCTGCATTAGTCATTGACCAGCAGTGATGGTCAATGCTGGGCTCTGTCAGTCATGCCGTGCTCTGAATTATCTTAGTGAGTAATGAGTGGTTTTAAGGGAAATAGTTCTTGTATTTCCTTATATGTTCTTATAAGTGGCTTCATGGGCTGTGAATTTGCTCTCTGTCGAAGGGCTCTTCCCAATAAGGGTTACATGAGTTCATTCTTAAAGGAAATCTGATCTGAGGGTAGTTGAAGAGTGCCAACACTGAACTCCAGCTACTGTACACAATGCCCAATCATGGCATCACATATACATAGTTCTGTATGCCTTCCGTTACATCAGCTGTGCCTCAAACAGGCTGGCGCTGGAGTCAACTGTGCCTCAAACAGGTTCTAGTCTGAGAGGTTGGGGCCTGAGCTGCCTCCTGGACATTCTTAAGGTTTAGCCTTAGATCTTTTACTTAACTTACTCATGGAAGACCACCATAGTTTTTTGGATAAATACAATCTGCAGTTGGTGGCTCCCTGATGCTGTTGTGCTATAGTATTTTAAAAGACTGAACTTCCAATGGGTTGTCTTTGAAATGAGCACACACTGGAATGGTTTCCCAGGGATTTGTCAACTTCCATTCACAGTCTCTGAGGTTCCCTGTGTTATGTTTTGCAATGTTTGTTCGGTTTGTTTTTGTACTTTGTTTATTTATTATTCGTTTCATTCACGTTTTGTTCCCCGTCTGTCAGTGTTCCTTGTTGTTCGAGATCCACTCCTTGTCTTTGTCATTGCACTTCGGGATTTCAACCTTACGGTTTTTCTTTCTTAGTTTCTTATCTCGTTTACTTCCTTCTTTCTTTCTAAAACACTTTGTATATATTAGTTAGATGTTGTCACGCCGCGTGACAAACCCTGAATGGGAACAGAACAGCCAGGAGACACGGAGTGGAGTTTGTCGGTCTACGGACCGGATTTTATTTATTTGTTTTTCTGTCTCTCCCCCCAGACATGGGAGAGAGACAGTGGGAGTAGCAGGTTAACATATAACAAAGACCAACACCAACACAGACACAAAATCTTCACCCTACTCGCCGTGAAGCTTTCGGGTAAAAACAATAAACGAAAATAACAAGTTAAAATTACCAAACTTACGGGACACCGCGCCTCTTCCTCCAGAGTTCCCCTGGAAGCTCCTCAGGCACACACATATCCAGTGACCTTTCAAGTGCTTCCCACCCATTCATACTGAGACACTCGAACTTTTCCAGTTTGAGTTCTCTTACTCATTCATCCAGAGACACTCGCCACTCCTAGGATGTGAGAGTGCTGGCAACCGGCTCTCAAGATACTCCACTCTTCCGGTGAGTTCTTGGGCTTGCTCAGACACTCTCCACTGTCGAGTGCGAGCTCTTTTTCACTAAAACCGAGGGCGAGAGGCGGACCCTCTTCCAGGGCACCCTCCCGCTCCTCCATAATCACACCGAGGGAGAGAGGCGGACACCTAAAGCGCACCCCCTCTCCCTCTTCCTCACTCACACAGGAAGCACTCTACTCAGTCACTTTCGACAAACGCACACAAAACTCCACAAACATTAAACATCCAACATTCAACATCAACCATTCCACATCAAACGTGCACGCGCACTCACACACACATCAAGACAAGACTGACTGATCCCCCACTCGCCCCACCTGCTCTTAAATAGGCTTAGTTTCTGCCTGACTCAGGTGGGACTCGTGAGGCAATCACCCAATCATAATCACAACTCACATTCTCACCCAGACACCCAATCAGCCAATTGACTTCTATATCAATTGACTGATTGACACCAATTAAATAATCAAATAATAATTAAACCAATTGAGGCCTTTGGAGCTCCCTTCCGGGCGACAGTTCACTCTCACACCCTGGGAGAGTGCCAAACCTGCCCCCGGAAAGTCTCACTGCTCCAAAGGCCTCTACCACATGGAACAAGACAGGCAACCATGCCACTCCCATGTGGCCGAGACCGACGTCCTCCACAGATGTATATAGTACTAATCTACTAACATTAGGGATTTAGATTAAGTTACTAACATTATTAATGACTAATTATCTCACGCTTCTATCTATCGCTATCATTCTCTCTCTCGTTGTCCTATCCCTGTATGCTTCTCACGTTTCACTTTATCTGCATGCAGATTCTCTCTATGCGTTCCTCCCCTTCGAACTGTGCACATGTCTGCCTGCTCTTCCAGGTCGTATATTGTCAATGTGTCTATGTGATTCCCAGTCCGTGTCTTTCATTTCCCCTCATTATTGTATTAGTGAATCCTATCGTTCTCACCTGTGTTCCTGCCCTTCTCTCCTCCCAGTCACACCTGATTCCTATTGTTTCCCTTCCCTGCTTGTATATAAGTTCCGTGTTTACGTTCACTCTTTGTCAGAACGTTGATCATTATTCACTGTGCTGATTGTTTGTAAGTCAGAGTTTATTGTATTTTCCGAGACACCCCTTCTGTTTGACTTTGAGTTTTGCCTTCCGATTTTGTTTGTTTGCCTTTCTGATCATTTGGTTTTGACTTTTGTATTGCCTTTTTGACTACTCTTTTGGATTTCGATTTTGTACTTTTTCTGACTCTGACCATCGGCTTTTGAACCTCGCCTGATCATTAAATGTTCCTTTACTGCCTTATCCTGGTTTGCGTCTGGGTCCCTGTTCGGCACCTCACACCCTGTGGAGTGAAGCAATCCCATTTGAGTTTTGCAGTTATCACTGGACTCCAGGGTCCTGTGTGAAGTCTGATGGAGGGATGTACCTTTCACAGTTTGATTGCCACATGATTGTGCTATCTTTCCCAAGGGGGTTATTTGAGTAGCATGGGGCATTGCACCCATCTAATTTAGACTTATCCAACACTTCTTAAGTTACTTCGGTTAATATCCTGCATCGATAAAAATCAAGGTTTCAAATGTTTTGCTTTAAACCATAGTTATGTGTGTGAAATATATTGCTGAAGATAACCCTGTATGAGACCGTGACTGGACATACGCAATTTCTGCCTTATGTTTGTATCCACATACATTTGAGCTGAAGTCACATTCCACAGTTTGTAGCTAATACTTTTACACCCAGAAAAGATTGCAAAGCAAAGAAAATCTTTTAAGGTAGAAATGTTTTGAATTAAATTTAAGAATTGTATTTTATTTGCTCAAAAAGTTGGAAAGTAGTTTTTCTGTTTCTCCCCTTTTTATTCATATTTTAATCAATTAAATTTATCTCAGGTCTGTCTAACTTTGTGTTCATTAAAGACCTAGGCTTCTACCTGTATTTAACAATTTAAATAAAAAAACGGCTGTAAAATTGCAGTCAGCAGTCCCACTCCTGGGTATGATATGTGCAGTTGTTCGGTTTGCATTCCCCATAGCATTCCTCCATTTACTCACCCCCTCTGCTCTCAAGTTAAAACTGTTATCTTGGGAATCCTTCTACTGTAGTAAAACTGAGGAAAAACATGGAAAATCTCACCATTGGCTTTTGTAATGGTTTTGGTATTAAATAATTGACAGTTCATCTAATATTAATGTATTTTGCTACACTTTGTTGCTATGTGTTCGCTGCATAACATGTTCAACCTGATTTTTGATGAGTGCTTTAATTTACTATGCAATTTCTGTAAGTACCGATAAAACTGAAGTATATGTGCGCTGAGGAGTGTCAGAGAAATGTAGCAGAGTAAAAGCTAAGCGGATATAAAATGAATGCATGTAATACTTTATAGTAACAATTTATCACAATTGGAGATTTAAACAATGCTTGTTAAAAATGGTCTCGAGCAAAAAAATAAAAAAGCTGTTTCTTCAATAAATACAATCTTCACATACTGCTTTTAGGTTTTGCCTATCGTGCTGTAAAAAAATGCAGGCAACTTCCTGGAAGCTTATTAAACTTGTTTGCCTGTTTGCGGGGCTGTAACACAGGCTTTCAGCTCGCCCTGTGTAACCTGTGCCCACGTGCCAGTGGTGTTGTCGGGAAGATCATTTTACAGAAAGATTTGGTATTTTAAGTTATTCAACTGAACGGTTTTCATTTTTTATGATCAAATTATATGATCCCTGCTCACAACTTACAATAGCAGCCCAGCAGCTTATTTTTATGAATAGCTAAAGGCATGAATATACGTGAGACAAGGGCTATAATCACTCACCGATATGCCTTTTGGTGAGCGATAGGCATATTGGCCCAATTTCAATCAATCAATCAAAATACATGTTATGGAGCATTTATACATTTAAATTGTCACACAGTGCTGAGCAAAGTTTTTTTTTTTTTTTTTCTTTCAAGGAGAACTTGAAAAACCTGAACACAGATTTGTGCACAAGATAATTAGTCTTTTTGAACCAATGAACCATGTCAGACTGAATCGGCTGATTTCAATCTTATAAAGCATTGAATGACCTTTGTGGGGGGGAAACAAAATCCAATATGAACCACAATGTAGGCATAGTGTGTGAAATAGTGAATCATCTGCAAGGATTCAACATAGAAATGTGTTGAACAAGATGCATTTTCTGACCATCCTTCACCAGGCTGTTCCTTTTTAGAACAGCACTTCCATTTTCTCGTCCTGACAAACTTCTCAAGCATTCAATGTGGGGACAGGAGGTCCAGTGACCTCTGCCTCAAATGCTTGTCTTTCAACACATTTAATGGATGTATAAGAGGCCCTTCAATTAGGCGCATGCCCAGTGGCGTTGTGGGAAAAGCGTAGCACGTGGTCAATTGCCCTTGGAAACGTTTGTCAGAGAGCAGGGGTTCAGACCTGGCTCATTTGTGTCAATTGAGCAGAGTGTCAGCTGTGTCTGTCTTCCGGCACTTTTTTTGTTTTGTGTGCCTCTCAAAGCAGACAAGACCTTGGTTAAAGCCAACAGTGTTGTCAAGCAGGGCATGATGTCAGAGGTGGCAGGGAACTTATTTAACATTGATTTCCCCCACCCCCTACCATCGCTCTCCTGTTGGGCCTCCCACCGGTGTCTTCCATCATCTTAAAGACCACATACATTAAAAACCTGTGCACTTTATGGGATTATATTTCATATCCTCATTACGCCAGGGACCTAAACGAACAAAGTGAAAGCGCCCATTATGTAGATTTATTGCCTTTTTGTTCAGCTCAGTCAGTCTCCTGACCAACGTGAGTTGCTGTTGATTCAATCAATACATCTGCCTTTTCCGTAGCAGATTTTAAAGTCTTCTGAATGCTTTTCATCTATCGAGAGTGCGCTGTGTTCCAATGATTGACACATTAATGTAACGCTTAATTGACACCAAGTTAGAAAACAGAATTTGCCCGTTGAAGGTTCTGTTAGAGCTGCCTCATCAGTGCCATCCTTTCCATTCCCTTTTCATTATCCAGCTGTATAAATGGCACACAGAATGTGGGGGAAGTAAAGAGCACACGTCGCTTGGAAAATAAACAATGCGATGCAATGTTCTGATGAATCTGGGTGTATTGACTCATCCTGGGTTTGAAACTGAAGCTGCTTTGTTTTCGCATTTCTATTTATTGTGACCTCTCCACTGAGCATTTAAAAAAGAAAAGGCAAAGTAAAAAGCCATAGTGCAGAAAACATTTTAGCAGAACCAGTTGCAACACTAACAATGACACAGATTTTTATGAATAGAGTGCAGGTTCCTTTTGGGGGAAGTGAAATCTGGAGTTCCGGGATGTGAGAGACAGACTGAATGCAGATGGACTGCCTTTACAACAAAGAAACTGAGAGATTAGGTGGGTGCCATTTTAAATGCTCCATAGAAGAAAAAAAATCAAGGTGTTTTGTGCTTTATTTTCGAGTGGGTCTGGCTTTAGGCAGATTTATGGGGAGGTGTTGGTCATGCATGTGGTTTGCCTGCTATGGTACTCCAGTAAACGCACTGCAGATCTCTCCTGTAATCCTTGATCATGCTGATTGCCAAAGCCCCTCCTTTTGTCTGACACTTGTCCCAGCCTGTGAAGCAGGCCACCTTGTCATCAGGTCTGTAATGATTGTTGGCAGGGACATTCTGCACAGTCACATTTCTGGCAGGGGGATTCTGTGCCAGGTTGCAGTGTTTGCTGGGGCATTCGGCACAGTCACATTTCTGGTAAGGACATTCATCACAGTCAGTTCCAACGGAGGCATTCTGTGCAGTCACAGTGCTGGCGTGAATACTGCCCAGTCACAGTGTTGGCAGGGGAACGTGGTGCATTCTTAGTTATCGCTTGGGCACTGTGGAGTCGTGGCGAATTAAGCTAATAAAAACACAGGGCCGTTGATTCTGAGGGGTGGAAGGCTCACACTTCACTCTCTCATCAGAGAAAACATCTGAGGCCACAATTACACCCCCTGCATTCTACTGCCAGGCCCCAATCAATAGAGAGCCTCTGAAAAGTCCCTGTTGATTGTGCATCCCATCTTGCAGCTGAAATAATCAGTGAACCTGTGTTTCATGCTGTTCTGCATGTTTTGCATTTTATTTGGCTTATCTGACATTTTGCATTACATGTTTGCATTTACTGGTTTTAGCCCTCCTTCCTTATTTGCTTTAGTGGTTCTTCGCTGTGTAGCACAATGGTTGGCCCTGGCGCTTCTCTCCTCGTCCTCCTTCACAGCTCGGTGCTCCTGCTCATTAGAATGTTTTCTTGTTTCCTTTTACCCTAGTAAGGTGAAAAAAGGAACGAAACCCATTCCCCCGTAGCATTTGACCAGCTACATGAAAGTGCTGCAGGTCTTATTATGAAACCCTGTCTAACAATCCTGTTATGGCATAAATGTATGTTGCTGCGCAGGGCTGTAGTAATGGGGAAATGTCATGTTGAAAATGAATGCATTTCTTTATTTGAAGTGTAAAATAAGTGGGTTAGAGGAAGAGCAAAATAATCATGTTCAGCCTACCTCTTCATAAAGAGCTCCAGTGATTTCATAGAAAGAGAATGTATTTGGTTGTTGCCGTTGACGGTAATTAAATCAGTCCCTATGCAATTATTTGTTTTTTCCCCTTGCTATAGATTTGTGCTTCATAAAAAATCATCCAAAGGTCTAAGCACTACAGTGCACCTCTCTTAACGATCTGCGCAGTGTTCGTCAGCTAAACTCACAGCACACGGAAACCGTTATGCTTACCAACAAAATGTAGATAGCATCATTTTGTATTGAACATTAGCAAGTTGAAAAGATTCTTGACAGATCGTTTTATAAGACTTTCAAGCCTGTCATCTTGTTTACTCTCTGCTTCTTTCACCCTGTCTAGCATCTCATACAAATGACTGAAATTGCAATTCCATCCCTCGGCTTGTACCATCAATAAAAATTCTGTGTCTTAAATTTGGCAGTGGATTTATGATTCTGAAAACTTTCATTTTTATGTATAAATCATATTAGTTGTAAAACTAATGGGGGAAGTGATGTGCATTGTCTTAGTCTGCTTGCTAAGCAGTTGACAAACTTCCATTTTTATCTAAGGTCTTAGAGAAAGTTGTTTCAAAGCAACAACTTTCATATTAACAGCTTATTTGAGAAATCAAATTCAGGTTTTCACTGACACCACAGCACAGAGACCACTCTACTAAAATTATATTAATTAAATACTGAAACTATCATTCTTAGGCAATATTTCATTTAATTGTTATGCTGAGGATACTCAGTTAATTCAAATAATTTTAGCAAGTTAGTCATTCTTCATGACTGTCTTTCAGATTCACAAAACTTTCTCCAACTGAACACTGGTAAGTCAGAAGTCCTGATTATTGTCCTCAAGCATATTCAATGGAGATTCTGAACAGATTCAATGCAGTCTTGGCCCCCTTAACACTAAAGTGAAACCTACCTCTAGGGACATTGGGGTTATCAAACTCTTTATCGAGATCTAGCACAATATTCAAAGAAGTTAGTCCAATCTTTCTTTTTTAAATTAAGAAATGTATGAAGAAAGCTCATTTCTGTCATTCACTGATTTGGAGGAAGGCATTCCCGCCTTCACTTATTCACGACTCGGCTACTGCAATTCACTTTTTGCACGTCTTAGTTGTCGAGCATTGACATCCATCAAGAACCTGGAAGTATTATGAATCTGGATGGATTATGAATTATTATCTGTAGTTGTAACCTCCCAGCCAACAGAGGGCGTTAAGAGAGACTTTCCAAGGGCCAACAGAGAGTGTTATGAGAGCCTTTTTTTTTGGTTCCTTAAAAAGATATTGTTCATCATTATGTGTCATTGTTTTGGTCAGGTCTCCCTTGGAAAAGAGTTTCTGAATCTCAATGGGACTTTTACCTGGTTAAATATAGGTTAAAAAAAGTCCAATCAGGATTTTTCCTTTGGGGATCTCTGGGAAGACCAGTCTAGGTGACTCCTCCTGGCTAGGCCTTCAGTGGCTGGATTGAAGGTGTCTGCTATTCAAGTGAATTAACTAACTGTCTAACAGTTAGGACAGAAAGCTAGCTGACTGGGCTATCTTGCTGGCTAACTAACTAAAAGTGGTGTTATGATTTGGGTCTACCAGCTTATTATAGCCGAGTGAATGGGCTGGTTATTCTTTTGAATTGGTTGATGCTTTGTATGTTGGTGATAGTGTGATGGTGTTAGACTACCATAGGTCATGTGTTTTGATTGAACAGTGTGATTGTTCTCTTGCTGGGTTCTTTGTGTTATGCTGTCTGACACTGTTGTGACGGTGGTGTCTCGGTCAACACAGCCCGAATTGCGGCCCGGGCCTGATGTTTTTTCAAAAAGCATTGCCTCTCCTGCACTAGAGCTTGAATGGTGCGACGGGAAGATATTTCAGGTGCATTAAATGTGATGTTATGTTTCTGTCATTTTTCTGAGTCGTTTTGTGGGATTTTTGGCCCCTCTGAAGGCCAAGGTCCAATAGTCAAGGTTTCACCACTGATAACAACAGTACATGAATGCCGACATTGTATGTGTGTAATTTATATCCAGCAATGCTTTAGTAAGTTTGTTTGGTAAATTCAGTTCATAGTAGCCTAGGTTACCATAACCTAGGTTACCATAACATAGTGCTAGCTACAAGAAGCCAATTGAATGAATACATGTAAATATTGTTACTATCACAGTTTAGTCAGGAACGTTACTAGAGTAGAAACTAGATGGACGATTTTTTAACGTAAGCTTGGACTGTTGTAAATGTTAACTAGCTAACTGGCTTGAAAACAATCAAACTCATAAGTGTCAAGCAGGAGTTTCCTGCACAATTATAATTAATATATAATACTATCTGGGAAATTCCTGCACTTCTGGGATTCCCCTTGAGTACTAGCTAACAGTACCTAATGTTAGTTGTTTGTAGATGTACTGCTAAGCCAGCTCACCAGTTAGGTTTGCTAGTCAGTGAGCCAGCTAATGTAATGTTTTTAATGATGGGTAATTGAAGGATTATAACAGGACGGACAATAAATGGATGAGTTGACATGTAAGACAAAGGGGCGTTCATTTTGAATTAAAGCACGTGTTGATAAATTCCCAAAGTTTGCTAGGTTAGTAGCTAGTGCTAGCCTTATCTGGTTGGATTGATTTTGTAGCAGCATGTAATAGCATGAGCCAGCTATTTTTTTCCCCAAAAAGGTGGCTTGATAGTAGCTTTTAACTAGCCATAGGACAGGACTCTTGACTAATCTATTTAGTAACAGTGCATGTTGAGTAAGTTAGCTCACAGTAGCTAGCTAGCTACCTGTGTGTGAGGAGATACTGTGATGATCAGTGGTGATGGTCATGGGAAAATAGCTACAGCATTTCTTTTTGGAAGCTAGCTAGCTACGGGGGGGGCAGGCGAGGGGGGGACAGAGTTCTGACCGACTATGTTGGCTAACATTTGTTGTGATGCAACTGGCATTCACTAGTGAAGCTGAGTAGCTAGTAACTAGTAAGCTATGTAGTTATATGATCTGAGAATTGTACTGTAGAATTGTAGCAGTGTTTAAAATTTAGACTTGATATTTAAGAAATGAAGTGTGTTTTATGCTATTTCATGTTTTGTGGATATCAGACCAACCGTCACTGTTCCTTGACAAGCAGCTGTCATGTGATCAGTGGTGCATGATAAATTTGTGCGCGCACACATGTGTGTGTGTGTGTGTGTGTGTGTGTGTGTGTGTGTGTGTGTGTGTGTGTGTGTGTGTGTTGTGCGTGTCTCAGAGGGCCCTCTCTGGTGTGTATATGGAGAAAGAGTGTTTGTCATAGGCTCTCTTCTTATTCTGTGGTGTTATATTGTAGCAATGTGATTATTTGCTCCGTCTATGTGTAGGACGATTTATACGAGTTAACTGTGCTGAGGTAACGTCACATAGAGCAGTGTTTCCAAACCCGTTACTGCTGGGCACACTGCCCTGCATGTTTTCATTTCAACCACCACTTAATCATGGTCAAGTGATTGTAGACTAATGATGCAGGCGATAGGATGGGGACAGAAGTTGGAATTAAATTTTCCAGGGCAGTGTGCCCTGTAGGAATGGGTGGGGAAACACTGACTTAGAGCAAGTGTTTTGTTACAGTTCAGTACTACAACGCAATGTCTTGTAACCTAGCGCTTAATGTCATATGACCAGACATAGTAAAGTAAACAAGGAATTAATATAATTAAAGTGCAGGTTACAATTAATGCAGTTGTTTTTCTATGTAATGAATATTGTACAGGAATTATAAAATATAGTTAAGCCATCTGTAAGCCACCTTTACTGTATCCATGTATGTTGCCATAATGTCATGTCATGTTTAGGATTAATAGTTCATTTGATTTGTTGTTCTATTTATTTATAGAAGCACCTGACAAATATACTCACCCACCCAACATTATACAAAGTGAAAAAATACAATTAGTTTGAAACTAGTGTGCTTCCTGGACTTTGTTCCAATTTAATATCAATCTGAACAGAAACCACAGATTAACTCAATTGATATTGATATTTAATTGTATGTAGTATAAACATGGTTTCGATTTGTCAGTCATCCTAGTTTTGTTTTGTTTCATCATTGTGCATTTAATATTTTTTATTAATTATTATTATTATTATTAATTTATGTATTTATTTAATTTAAGAGATGTGTCCTTTTATTTCTATTATGAATCAAACTTTCCTGTTGGTTTATTTATTTTAGCTTTGTATGTGACGCACTTTTAACTGCAATGTATGTAAGGTATTATGATTATGATTATTATTATGATTATTTTATTTTTTTAATAGTAAATTATGACCTTTTCACCACTCTTAGATATTGCAAAACCTAACTGGCTATTGTAGCCCATTTAAGGATGCAGCTTGAATCAGTAACATGACTAGCTGATAAGTAGAGTCACAGTGTAGAGGTGAGTAGGGTTGGTTTTTAACCCCATAACTGTCACAGGCCTGCTAGTGGGCCACCTACATCATATAGCACGCTCTTCTGTAAATATCACAGTTAAATGTACCGAAAACATGAACATGTATTATATGCACAGATTGGGTCGAATCTCTCTTTTCAGCAGTGGAGGCCAATTCACGTCAACTGGGAATAAAATAAGTGCTTTGTCTTAGATATAGATGATATGCAAGCATCAAAACATTATCTTGTGTGATGGGGGATTTCTCGCTTGTCATATGTTATCTGTTATATGTGCACAGTGTTTTTGCAACCGTTCTCCCCCAAACAGAGCCAAATGAACTTTTGTGCTGTTGCAGGAAAAAAATGTTTGAACAATTCATTGTAAGCCTTTGTTGTCTATACAGTAATGAGTTCATACAGAGCATAGAGTTTGTTTTTAAGATTTCTGACATAAAAATATATACATTTTTTTACATTTTATATACATTCTTATTCATTCTATTGAATTAGAGTAGCTCATGTATCCTGTAAACGCCAATGAAGCGTAAACATGACATAAGTGTTTGGTTGCCGTGAACACTCGTTATGCGAAAAAAAAACAGGATGTGTGGGAGGAATCTGACCGACAGTAGGCCGAGGGAATACTGTTCTTGGAGCCTCTGGCTCCTTGTTTCGATGAGAGCTGCACAAGATTCTGCTTCTCAGTTAGAAAGGCTTCAAGGCGTCAAGCTTATCTACCACTGTGCAAGTAGGCATTCTCTGATAGCCGCAGAGGCCATGGCATCAAATCTCTATGACATCAAAACGTTATTGCTTTTGGAATTGCTTCTGAATGCATTCAGTACATTTTTAATGAAAAGTCAAACAGGATTAACAGGGAATACGAATGTTCCTTTCAATATTTTGAGTTATAATAGTGATGTCATTGTGTAGTGTATAGACTCCAAGTGCACTTGCACAATTTGTAATTGAGACTGTTGATCACTCAAACGAGTTTTAACCACATGGTGTAAACCTGCTGTAAGCATCTGAAGATTAGTAAAGCTCTCTCTCATTTGGAAAGACCAAAAAAAATGTAATTACCAACTAATCACAACTGAAACGCAATTTTGCAAGCTTTCCACGTACACACAGGGCAAATAAGGCTATGGAAGAGTGACATGCTTGCGTGTGCACGGTTTACAAACTGCTGGATGCAAAAAAAAACTCTGAGCTACGAACCATGTCTCTTAGATTTCCCTGCAGCGTTTAGTAGTGACACCCAGGACATTAGACTGTCCAGCATTGTGCCAGCTGTACGCCAGCCAACCTTCTGCAGCTCTGCAGTCACTGTTTGAGCAATACAGAGTGCCACAGGTTTCCATTGCTAAATCAAGTGGGGATAAATTACGTTTATACCCCAACATCTGGTTCCCGAATGTACAATAAAGAATGCATTTCAATATCAGATGATTCATGGGAGCAGTAATCTCACAACTTTGACTCATCCCCTTGTTCTAACTAACTGCATTGCAGTGTTACAGCTACAACAGAGTCAGTCACTCTGCTTTCTAATAGACTACAGAGCTCTGGTCTATTATTATGCAGGTGTTACCATGCACTATGACTTATGTAATTATGGATGCTGGCCAATATTTTTAAGCAGTTCAGCCTATCAACATTATTACTGTGTTGTGTAATATGCTTGATAGATGTTTTGCTCCTATACACAACGTCTACACACAAACAGTTAAATGAGGTTCAGAAAAAGGTTTTCATACCTTTGACTAGAACAGCCATGTTAGATTTTCCGTTGCATAGAAAAACAAAGCATTGTTGGCATATTAGTAAGACTTATGAAAGCACAATCAAACAATTACATTTCATATAGTATAGGAATATCGCAATTTAGTACACTATACTGGTCAAAATGTGTGATTTATGATCTGGTTTATATTCATTGACCTCCTGGAGAATCAATTCATCTGTGAAAAAAGTGTACATTTGATTTCCAGTCCTAATTTAGATTAAATTTTTTGGGTTTAATCATGCATCTGAAACTGTAATTATGTATTAGCTGATGCTGACAATGTATTTCTAAAGTATTTCTGCAGAATCCCATTTTTATCCATTGCATTGACAGGTTAGAAAATTTGCAAACCTGGCTGGTCCTTTTGCGGTGGAAGTGACATTTTCAGAAAGTTGAATGCAATGCCATTTCATCATTTTTTATAGTTAGACTTGATACATTTGCACATGCTGATGTCTTACTTATTGGACGTAAATGCAGTTGAAACATCTGTATAATATAATTTAATTTTGGCTCATAATTTATTTACAGGCAATCTATAATGTCTTTTTCTGTATTTTAGTTAAGTAGCTATGCAAAAGATGGTTGTAATAAACATATATTAAACTGAAATTGCATTTCATTTCATTTGCCTATAACTTTTAATTATGTAAATAAAGTAGTATGATGTGCGCATATGCAAAAATCCTCAGAGCAGTTCAGTCTTTTCAAAGATAGGGTTGGGCTAGGCTACATACGCCTTGTGAAAGACACATTATCATTACTGTATATTTAAAGTAAATGGGAGGCAACCATTTTTTCCCCCAAAATTTGGAATATACCACGTTGTATTTGTAAGCTGAGCTTACCGTTGTAACCCCCTATATCAGTTCGGGAGAGTATAGATGAGTTTGTGCACTCCTCCAAAACGCCTGATGTCAGCTGCTGCTTCTTTTCACGCCGAAGTCCACCAGCTCAGCTCGCACAAGCAATTTCAGCAGAGCTTGAAAGCGCTGGTGCATGAAGTGAAATGGTCATCCTGCTGACTGAGTCCCTCTCTCCCTGGACGAAGCTTAGGCCAATTATGCACCACCTTGTGGGGCTGCTGGCCATCCTAGACAACTGTTTTCCGATTGTATCAATATCTAATTTACTTATATCAATATCAGTCAAGATATTGTCAACATAATTTTCAAGGTCACTGATGTTTATGTTTAGTGGCAAATTTAAATATTTCCTTTATACTAGTAAGATCTGCTACGTTCTAATATATTACAATGTGTGCTTATAGAAAAACCTTTATTACTAGCATAATTTAGTATACGGTATATACAAATATATGCAAATAAGGGATATGCAAATTCAAATTTGACCACACTTAGGCCACCCAAAAAAATGTCCCCGTGAATTTCCCATCTTATATGACTTTTGTCGAACCATTCTCTCTCAGTTAAAACTTATTTTAAGTGAGAGAGAATGGTTTACAGATTTACAGATTTACTAAGGAAATAGTAATGCAAAAACTGTTGCTACAATGCGGCTCTTTCGCGGTCGCAGATACCGACACATTTATAACCAATTTACTGAGATGTTCTAATTACACAATCAAATAAATGAAATGCCCTCATTTGCAATTTTGTTGGAGGAGACAATATGGCACGCTTATATGTCCAGATCACGTCCAGTGTGCCAAGAGCAGCGAGGGAACCACAAGAAAAATAATATTTCCATTTCCTGATCTGTACATTTTTGTCATGGTCAATGAGGTACAGCGTCACAACGCCACATTACAGCATAGGAATACAACATCAACAGAGAGGAGAAACATCACAAGAAACCTAATTCAAGGCATAACAAAACTAACAGTATATGATGTAAAGAAAAGATGGCAAGATTAAAATATTAGCACAGATAGATAGATGTGAGACAATCCACATTGTAACAACCTTGTTTTGTTTGTTGAATGTCTTCTCTGTCACAGTTTTACCTCGTTCGGCCCCTGGAGGGCGCGTGGTCATGTGATGGTCTTTTCCTCTTTCTTCTGAAAGGCATCATTGTCATTTCTGCCGCCCTTATATGGTCGTGTGTCGGTGGGTTCTCTGATTGCACTCAGCTGAGAGCAATCAGTATTAATCCCATCTCCTACTTAACGTCTCTTCTTCCCTCACTCAAACGCTTCTGTGTAAACTAATTGTTACACTCTAGCCTGTATTCTGAACAAAGGTTTAGCTTGACCACTCGGTGGTTTCTCTTAGTTAAAAAGAGAAGGAACAAACTTATTTATCTTAAAATAAAGGTTTAGCTTCACCACTCTGTGGTAGCCTTTTAGGGAGATTAATCATCTCCAGGTGAAGGGTTTTAAGCTCACCACTTCGGTGGTTTTCCTTTGAGAAGTTATTCTTTGTTTGTTGGGGCTAATGTCCCCCAGAGCGAAAGTCTCTGTAGTAATCTGTTTTATTTTGCCTTAGCTCCTCGGTGAGGAGTGTTTGCCCTTTTCGGGTTGTTTCATGTGGTTCTTCCACCTTCGATCCCCACTACATTCTCGGTCTACTGGAAAGTATATGTAAAGGCGCACCCCGGAGAGCGCAATACAAAACCTCTAATTGTGCCTTTGAAGATTGTTTTTGTCTTTGGTGGACCATTGACTAATTGATCTAGGTCATATTTCTCTGTGATAAAAAGTTAATTAAAAAAATGAATGTTTAACTTTTTATGTTTTTATTTTCAGACCAGTTCAACTTAAAATCACCCATTAGAATAGCTCCTTATTGTGGTTGCATTCTTTGAAGTGTTTATAGAACATCAGAGCATCATTTCAGGCTAAATCAGCGCTCAGGAAAATACCCCCTGCTTTCAGGTGTTCTTAAAATTCTCACACAAAGAGGAGAGTCGCAATTAAGACAAGCTTTAGAATGATTTTGTTTGTATGCATGTATTTATATCACTATGTTCTTCAATAGGAGTGTTATTCCAAGTAATATGATACATATGATAAGCAGAAATTAACAACCCGATTTCCACTAAAGGCCCATTTATACACCTACGAATGTTTCACTCACAAAGTAGTGGCTTGAAATTCCTCAAAGTTTAGTGGTTGCAAATCAGGGGGAGTTTGGAGAGTAAGGGATTAAATATGATTAAGTTGGAACCAAGTTATATTAAGTCCAGGAAGAGGTGGGCATGAATCACAATGTACTTGTTGCATACTTTGCTACTTAGTTACATTAGAACCTGTTCGCTCACTTTATATTTAGGCATGTTATTGAAATTCAAGCCGAAAGGACTCATTGAAGTTGATTTATAATTTTATGATATGTATTCTATTTTTAGACTTTGCACTGCCCTTCCAGGAAATTAATCAAGTTTCAAACTAAGTCTCCACATGTTTATTGACTATTATTTTTCTATACACTTGTATCATGTGGCTCTGTGTCTTATCAATAATTGGTCTGTAAATTAATTACAATACCACAATTTAGCAATTATTGGAGTTTGTCCTTTACAGTTACATGAGATTAGAAGGGAACTTAATGGTTGGTTATTAAGCATTAAAATAGTGTCTTGATTATTTGAAAGTCAAGTCTGTTTATAGATTTTAGTTTATTTATTGTCTGCCTTTCATTAGAAAATTGGAAAAGAGTGGGAAGAGGGGACAGAGTGGGAAGAGGGGGACAGTTTTTCCCACTTCTCTGCCTCGGGGCTGGGGGGGATGTTGTGACTTCAGTATGTCCTTTACCATTCACAAATAAAATATGTTCAGACCAGCTGCACCTTATTTATAAAGACATCACTGCCACCTGATCACCTGATGGTGCACTTGCTTTTCCTAATTGCTCATGTTTGGCCAGCTTTCTGTGCCAGGCTAGCAGCCGTACCAGTTCAGGATCTATTACCATACCAAGTCTGTACCAGCATGCATTTGCAGAAGTATTAACTAGTACATATTGCACATAACATTCATTCGTTTTTATTTCCTTGTATTTATTTCCTTTCTATCCTCATTAGTTCCATAACTCTTTATACAGTACCAGTCAAAAGTTTGAGTACACCTGCTGAAAACTAGGTTTATCTCATAATTGACACTGTTTTACACCATATAAGTTTCTTTAAATACTTGAGAATGACAAAAAACACAATAAACAAAAGGAACATCAAAGCAATGTTCAATACAATTTAATTGAAAATTGAATCTTGGATTCCTAAAAATAGCCACCCTTTGCTGTGATAATAGCCTCACAAACACAGGCCATTCAGTTAATATGTCTTCCCAGCTCTCCTGCAGCAATTCCCAGAGGCACTTGTGGGTTGCTTTGCTTTGACTGTTCTGTCCAGTTCATCCCATACAAGTTCTATGGGATTGAAGTCTGGACACTGGGCAGGCCAGGTCCTTAGTTTGAGTTGTCCTTCACGTTCCCCCTTCACCAGATAATTCTTGCACAACTTCAAGGTGTGTTTCGGGTCGTTATTTTGCTCAAGAATGAAGGGGTGCCCGCTTAGCCGTAGTCCAGATGGAAGGTGTACTCAAACCTTTGACTGGTACTGTATATCCAAATTTTTCCTAACCTTTCTCTAAATTTAAAGATTTCCCCTGACGTCCTTGTAAAGTGTGAAAAGTACATATATCCGGTGGGCAGATAGATTGCAGGTTTATGCATTATGAATATGACATCTCAATTCAATGCTGTATACTTGATAGCTAACTAAATATGCCTTGTCATAATATCTGTTTACACACATCCTGGTTTTCACACTGATAAACGCAACAGAACTTTATACTGCACATACGTCTCTGTACAATATACTGTGTAACTCAGATCAGTATAACTGGTACAACATAAACTCACAGGTCAGGTCTCGTTTTATCTTCCCAGTTAGACTGCACGTCAAGTCAAGTTGCTTTTGGGACCAGCTGCTAAGATGCAGTGTGCTTCACGTGACTCCCAACAACGTAAAAAAGTGCATCACTCCTTGACGTCACTGTACAATTTCAGATGGATGCAAAGGACAGTAATAATATGATACTACGCATTTGCATGCATGACAAAAGGGCACAGACTGCAGCAGGCTGTTCTTGTGCTGGTGAACCCGTTGCCTCCCCTGTGGCCAGTCTGGCTGGGGGAAAAACCCCACATTCCTGACCCCATCACCTGCTGCCATGTCATCCAGCCAAGTCTCAGGAAAGTACAGAAAGTACTCTATTCTTTGGACATTTTGTTTTCCAAAAGCACCTGTCTCTCTATGACAGACACGGTTCAGCTTGACACAGTCCTTAGTGTATGCGCGGCCATAAGTGTAACAGGTGTTATAAAACTGTAATTGGTCCCTCATTTTTAATCAACATCAATTATCATATCAACAAATGTTCATACGGCACAAACATTTCACGATTCAAGAGTAAAATTACCTAAGGATATCGAGGATTTTGAAAGGTTCTGCATGGAGGAATGGTCAAAGATCCCTCCAAAATGTGTTCTCCAACCTTAATTAAACATTATAGAATTATTATCCTTGCCAGGGGAGGGTGCACCAAGTACTAAAAACAGGGGTGCCAATAATTGTGATTAAAAAAATAACACACAACCTTTTTCAAAGAGGAAGACCCATCAAAACATGTGGCAGTTTGGAACCCATTCAGAACTCCACGAATACATGGTCTTTCTTACATGGAAGTACAACAATACAATGCCGATAAAGTGGGCCTTCACTTCAGGAGGCATGGTCATGCTATATGCTATTCTCTGCAGGCAGTGAGGAGCATCTCATAACGGGAAGAAAGGTCTTATTCATCAATATTCAAACACTGCAGCTGTCACGCTTAACAGTGTGCTGGGAAGGCCAAGAGTAATAGTAATCTGCAAAAACTAGAGCAGCCACTTTCTTCTGAAATTAGCAATTCAGATGTTAATTCCTCATTCTGTTCTCTCAGTTCTTTCCCATTCACGCAATCACTGTGTGTAACCCACAGCTCCTTTCTTCCTTGGTAGTGATATTAGAGTTAATTCGTACCAATGCCGGAGGTAATTATTAAATTCTCATTTTCCTGTGTGCTACCCACACGCAATTCATTATGCGGGCCTTTTGTCAGCCTTCTAGGGAAAGTCTGTAAGTGACAAATAATCATCAGCAGCACTGCATTGAACTGCGCTTCTCCCGCCGCGCGCGCTAATGCTGCCGTTCCCCGCTCTGCACCAGACCAGGCAACGAGGACATCTATCGCAGTCTACCGCTTCACAAACACCCGGGGAACATTGCTCCTTCACCCACGCATGCTTGTTTTCCTTTGGTGGAATGCCGTTGCGCGGGGGGGGGCGGAGTTATTTGAAATCTTTTATAAACAGTGGTAAAAAAATAAAAAAAAAAATACGCTCAAACACTGGTGAGCACAGGCTGCCAGATGTCTCATTCGGGGGGATTCTGTGACAAGTCGGTCCACTTTGAAGGAGACGGGGGGAGAGTAGAGGGAAGGAGAGAGAAGGGAGTCATGTGACCTGGGGGCAGAGCAGGTTGTGTCCTGTCTTGGAATTTATTATTCTTAATTGTCTGTGAAGTCTGCTGATGATGCAACCTATTTCCGAATATAAAGGGGAAAAAAAGAGCTCTTGGTAAATGTCATACATGGGCCGTAAGCCATAGCATATCTTGATAGAAAGGTATTATTTCCCTAAACTGGTGGTTCTCATACTCGGTCCTGGGGACCCACTGTTTATGCTTTTGATTACATCTCTTGATCAATTAAAGCTGATGAAAACGTGTGTGTAAGTTCTACCATCATTTTTTTCCTTACTTACTCTTTTCCTAACTTATTTTACAAACCTGCACAATGCAGGTTTGGCTCATTGCAATTTGCTCTGTCATTGAACTCAGGTTTAATTTCAGCGACCAGGTTTCCACACTTTCAACAATAAGGGCCACTGATTTCACCTGCCAGTCTAAAATTGAATCAATTAAAAATGGTGACATATTGTGTCACAAAGATCTGACGTATAGCACATTACAGAACATTTTAGCATTAGTTGACCTTACCTGAATGATTAAAAGTCCTGGGATGTGAATATGGGAGATTTATTGTTTATGGCATGCATTCTGACATAATATGGCCTTAACAAATCATTCTTTAATAGAAAGTATGTCTAATTAAGAAAAATTAACAGCTAGTTACAATTCAGAGGTTGTATCTCTGAGGAATGTTTCCAGCACCTTGTTGAATCCGTGCCACGAAGAATTCAGGCTGTTCTGGGGGCAAAGGGGGGTCCTACCCAGTACTAGAAAGATGTACCTAATAAAGTGGCCACTGAGTGTATATATCCAAAACCTAATCTTCGGAAAGTATAAATCAACCACACACTCCTGCTTGATTGTAACAATTAAATGAATATAAAATGGGTATGAGAAATATGAGATGCATATTAATGTGGAAAAATAAAGGATCTAGACGGCATATTTGTGATGTAAGTTTAGGGTGCTATAAAGAGGGAAGCTGGAGACTGGGTGGGGAAACCGATAGATCAGTCAGGCTAATATGAGCCTGACCAGGCTGCTCATAACGTTACGGCATCATGAGCCTCACCACGTCGATGCCCTCCTGAGATCTGTCCGCCCAACTTCCGGGTATGTCCTCTGCTTAGTAAGCAGTTTACAGGAAACTAATCTCACAAACAGTAACTCCCCCTTCTGAAATTCGAGAGGGAAGAGCGTCTGGGGCCAAGATTGCCGGAAGAAACTGTGTGGGAGGGTGCAAGCCTTGATACCAGTGTAAAATCTCTGTCTGAGGGTGCACGGAGACCTGACATCTCACCACACACTCATCCAGGGCTGTTACCACACTCATTTCCCTCAGAACCAGAGCTCATAATTATTGTACCACTCAGCTCTTTAAAAGCGAACCCTCCTCCTCTACAATTCACCGATATAAGCTATTTAAAAAAACGGGCAATATAAATATTTCAATAAAATGTAATACTGAATTATATAACTATCTATATTATTATATAATCATTGATTTGGATAATCAAGTGTCGCAAGATCTATTTGAAAAAAAGGAACAGTAAAGCGAAATACACAAATTAAATAACCAAACTACAGAAACTTATAAATTAAGGTGTGTGTATTATTTCAGAAATTGAGGAAGTTTGTAAAGTGTAAAATTTGGTTCCAAATTCAAAAATGTATTTCTATATTGTAGTCAAAAATATTCACACCCTAGATAAAGATGAGCAAAAAAATGCTGTATAAAATAAACAATACAGGTAATGAGCAATATTGTATGCTCAAAAAGATTGGAAAATGATATTGTTTTATAGTAACACAATTGCTTGGAGTAATTTTACCAAAGTGATTTTTCCAAAAATAAATGTATCACTATTATTCACTCCCGTTTTCAGTACTTTATACACCCTTCCCTTGCAAGGATAGCTTCATCTTCTAGTGTTTTATGAGATTGGTGAACATATTGAAGGGGATTATTGACCATTCCTCCACACAGAATCTTATGATGAGATTCTTCAGATCCTATGGTTTGTGCTTGTGGGCAGCACTCATTAATTCAAACCACACATTTTTGATCTGGTCTAAGTCTGGAGACTGAGGTGGCCATTGTTAAAGAGTGATTTTGTGGTCAGTTAACAATTTCTTGTTCAATTTTTAGATATAACTGGTGTATGCTGTTAGGTATGCTTGCGATCAAGTTTAAGATTTCCTTGTTGGCCACAAAGGAACCAAGTTTTTGGCCAAACTGTTTTGATACTTGCAGGAGTTCATGATTCCATTAACCTTAGGAACTCCAGGTTCAATAGATGCAAAACAACCCCATAATATAAAAAATCCACCACCATATTTCACCATAGGTATAATGTTCTTTTCAACATAAATGTCCTTTCAACATCAAACCCACTTAATTTTGGTCTCATCTGGCCATAACACCCAGCTCCAATCAGTTCAAATCAAAGCAGGTGCTTCCACACAGGTGTGGTTTCTGTGTTAATTAAGCAATTAACATGCATGTGTGGCTCATGCCAAAAGAAACCTACAGGCCCGTGTGTTTTTGTTTCCCACAGTGAAGTGTTCTGGTGGATCTGTTGTGTGCGGTGGATTTTCCTGCCATGTTTTAAATCCACTCAACCCCTTAGAGGTAAATGGCAATAAATACAAAGCCATTCGGAGTAATCACATTCATCCTATGTTGAAGCGTTTCTATACGAATGAAAAGTGGTCTCTTCCAGGATGACAATACCCCCATCCACAGGGGCGATGTAAAAGATGTTAATCATATGGCCATGGTTGTCTCACTCCCCAGGTCTCAACCCAATTGGACATTTATGGGAGATTCTGGAGCAGCATCTGAAACAGCATTTTCCACCACCATCAACAAAACACTAATTGATGGAATTTTCTCATGGTGTTGAATCCCTACAATAGAGATCCAGAGTTGTAGAATCTATGGCAAGGCACATTGAATAATAGGCCCTATTATGTTAGCGTTTTCTTTAGTTTGTCAGTTACCAGTTACACGCCATGTGACAACTAGGATGGGAACAGAACAGCAGGGAGTGAAGTTATCAGTTATTAGTCGGCAGACCGGCTTGTTATTTATTACTCATCAAAATAAAGAGCGAGTTGGTTTGAATTATAACAATAGTAAATAGCAAACAAAAGGTCTTCGACCGTCCCCCTCACGGGTTCCGGACTAAAACAACAAACCAAAGCAACAAACTAAATCAAGGAATTCCCATTTCGGCAAAACACAACACACAGGTTACACGTTTTAGACTTTTCAGTCGGTTTTCTTTAGAGGCGTCTCTCTCCCAGCTTTTTGCTCCAAGTTCCAGCCACCTACTAAGAGAGCAGAGCAGTTTTAAGCACACAGGTACAATTTGATAATGCTGCACAGCTGTGTGACCTAGCTGCCTTGCCAGTAGGCATGGCCATGAATCATCTTGATCCCCCTGCCTAGACCGATGCCTTCCACACCTGTATATTAATACATCTAATGTGGCTAGATCAGAACAATTAAAAACATTTTTTAATGTTTCGCTATTGATCTTTAATATAGAAATGTTTGATACCGTTTCCTCGAGATCACAAATTAATTATTGCACAAGATTTATCACAAGATATCAAACTTGGTTTTCTCCATATCACGACTTCACTATCTCGAGAAAACAAATAATAGTTTAGAACAAGAACTTCTAATGTCAAAAGAACTACAATTTAGGATTTCTTAAATGGTGTCTAAAATGGTTCACAGAACAAAATATGTCAAGACAATTGTAGGAAATTGGAAATAAGGAGAGGTTAAAATAATTATATGCACATCCCTTCTTTGGTGCGTGGTCAGAAAAAATCACAATCAAAAATTACAATCAAGATATAGGACCCTTAACACTCTGTTCCAGTTCTACCACTTTATTAAACAGATGTTTCAGCCACAGTGGGCCTTTGTGAGAGTTTTTTGTGTGTGACCTGATTTGTGTGAGACCTGATGAAGGCCCACTGTGGCTGAAATGTCTGTTTAATAAAGTGGTGTAACTGGAGCATAGTGTTGCAGGTCCTATTTCCCTTTTTACATAAGGAGATGGTGCAACAGCCTGCTTTTATTATCAAATGTTGGAAGCCAGTTCGGATCTTGATCTTGAAATCTGGATCTTGAAGTGAGAATAGCCACTAATCTAACTAACTATCCCATAACAGGTTAATTAAGTCGTGATCTTGAGAAAACGGTATCAAAAACGTATATGCATACATATCAATTTATATTCTCGGTTCTCGGCTTCCATAGATATTTCATGTGGACTTTATTTTTAGACTTAAAATATACTTAAAATTCTCTATATTGTGAACAAACACACAACTGGAACACAGTTTCAGCCAATCAGCATCCAGGACCAGAACTACCCTTAGCAGCTGGTTTAAACAACCTATTTGTTTTATTCATTGTTATAGTTTAAAGTTACCATATATACTGTATATAGCCAGTAACCTAACAAAGCTTGCTCTTGCATATACTGTATATCTTGCATTGCACATGTTTTCAAGCCACTGTCTATCGTTTTCACGATCAATTAAAAAAAACAATTGTTTCCCAATTTAGTAGCCAATTACACCCTCTATTTGTTTAGATTTACCCTCCCCACACGGGTCCGCCGATCGTCTCTACGAGGCAAGCTAATTATCCGAGGGCAGCGAACGCCGCCTCCTTTGAGATGGAATTCACCCACCCACGTTCTGGAGATACTCTTACGTGCCTCATGGCGAACTCGAGCCAGCTCACCCTCCTCCTGGGGCGGACAGCCAAATGCCGCCCCCGATCGGGGCTAATGACTAGGGCCGGTCTGGTAGAGACGCGGGTTTCGAACCGCGTCCCTGACAGGCAGCGCACACCACACCAAAGTGTGGCGCGTTAGACCAGTACGCCATCCGCCGCCGTGAAAACCACTCTTATTTTGATTAGTGCTATGCCATTTTTATTTTCACAGAATATGACTTTTTAATGATTACAGCACAAACATAAGCATTTACATGTAGGAAGACTGGCTGCAGAACCACTGAATTATCAAAATAGTCTGTTCTGGTAAGAACAAAAGTTAATTCAAAAACTTTTCCTAGCCTCATCTAGCAATGCTTCGCTGCTTTCAGATAATTTGATTTGACGATGCGTCCATCGGCTGACGATTTGTTGATTTCGACACTGTGGGGGCACGCCTAGTTGTGTATTAAATTTAGACATAAGCCCTCACGATCCTTTTTAAAGTGGAAAGAGATTACAGAAGACAGGTGCATTCGACAGCATGTTTTGTTGGTCACAAAAATATAGAACATGAAACAGTGACTGTGAAAGCCTGATTCCAATGCAGGTGCTGTGCTCTGCCGAAGTTTGGAAACTGGAAGTTCCTCTGATGTGTAGCTGTGAGTGGGTCAGTCATCTCCGGTGTCTGATTTCCTCCCCGCGTTCTGTATGGTTCAGTCAGATTATTCCAAGGCTTTCCTCAACCACGCTCTATAATGCAAGGTTGGGTTCTGTGTGCTAGGCTTTCGAATGAGATCAGACGGAAGAGAGGGTGTGCAGAGCTTGAGGTTTGTGGGAAAGTGAGAAACAGCGCGGCCACGGCAGGCGACACGGCTTGCTGGCACACATGCGTCGGCTTGTGTAACAGAGTGAAATGTATGATCTCAGTTACTGTGTCAACAGAGAGATGTGAGCTGTCTTGGAGCATGCATTGTGTGGGTGTGGTGGCCCGCCAGCTGCTATTGCCTGTCAGTTTTGTAAATATATTACTCAATGAGATTTTAATCCGATATCGAGAGGCATTAAAACCACTAAAAATTTAGTTTTTTTCCCTCCACTTTCATCTAAACAAGGAAAAAATGCAATGATTTCTTAGGCAGAACTGGGCAGCACATACTGTTTGGGTACTTATATGACACATACATTTTACAAAACTATTATGAAATCAAAGGGGGTCAATATCTCATATGTCCTCCATTTGCAACAATGCTCTCCTCAGACAGCATTCACAAGGCAGTGTATACAGAGGCCTGGATTCAGCCAACATTTGTCCTTTTTGTCCAACTTTGACTTAGAAATAAATTGATTGTGTTAGTTACCTTCATAAACAGGTTGGCGATTTAGAAATCACCAAAGTCGACTCTGCTTATCATTTATATAATTTGTGTCAAAGATTGACTCCAGGCCAGAGTGTTTAGCTCTTAAATTGCAAAATAATATTTATATTTCCTCATGAGAAGTGTTGTGCCCAGCTCAGCAAGCATTTTTGGGAGTGAATCCCAGCAATGAACATGGGTCCAGAGCCTGTAAGCTGTTAGTCATGTAAGTCCATCACACACACACACATACACATCTATGTTACTATCTAAACAAAACAGACATATATCAAACATAATGTTTTTTATTATAAAATCACTTTTAGTCACTAGCTAGATATTGTGCAACAGTTGTACATGCATGAGATATTCTCATGTTAGATTTTCTGTTGCGAGTACTCAAGTGTAACAATAATAATTTCCTGAGAGTACTCAATAGTGAAATCATTTAACAAATTCCCATCCCTGCCAAATGTAAATAATAACATTATTTGTGTACTTATTAAATAGTAAAATAAATGTGTAAAAAGGTAAATGTGTAAATGTGCATGCGACCTGTGCCAATGAAGTGTAAATGTGAATCCACAAATTTGCGTGTAGTGGGTTGAGAACGCTGTCTCTGTTGCGTTGCATTGTTAAGAAGACGTCACTGACCACTGTACCCGTGAGCTCCGTCTACGCTGTGTTAGCGCCCGTTCCGTCCCTCCTCTGGTGTGGAACGGAACAATGTGTGCAGTGCAAAGTGGATGGTACCTCTCCATGCTTCTGCAGTACACTCTCTGTCTGCAGGGGAAAACAGAACTGAGTCATGCACTGGAGAAAGTCTGGTGATGACAATGCATCTCTTTGGCACTTTGGGATGTAGGAAGCTATGGATCTCGGTGACCACAACCAGATACAGATAATGAGTGGGGATTGCTCTGGCTATTGTTGGCCACAAGTTGAACTTGTATAAATGCATTGCATTTGCACTGATATTTACCGTGTCTGCACGACAAGCTTACAAAATGAGCTTTTGTAAGCTTGTTTAGCCTAATCGATTGTTTTGGGTATTTGGGTTAATTGATTCTTATGATAACCTGTGAGTATACTGTATACTTGGAAATACCGGAGCCAAATTTGTTTGCTGTATTTTTTATGTCCCAATGTACTGCACACTTTATTTACATGTTTTACATCTTTTAATGTGCATCCTGCCTGTACACTTGGCGTATCATAATGTTAGCTTAAATCTTGGTGGTGCATAGAAGCACAGGCATTTGAACACACACTGTAAAATGGAGATGGCTTCAAAAGAAAACCTGGTTGGCAGTTGCAGGCAACATCTGCATCCACTGATTGAAAGTGAGCAAGCTGCATATGTAGCTCTCATCAGGGTAACCTCCTGCCCCCCCAAAACACACACATGCACGCGCTCACACACACACACACACACACACACACACACACACACACACACACACACACACACACACACGCACACACACACCCTGTTTTTGTTATGGCTTAACAGGGTTAGTCAGACCTGTTCTCCCTTCCTCCCACTGCAGCCCCAGGGACAGCCAGGAGAGGGGAGGGCAGGAGAGGAGAGGACAGGAGAGGGGAGGGGAGTGGAGGGGTGAGGAGGGAAGGCTAACTCCTAGGAATATGAGGAAGAGGAGGGCTCGTGCTGCCACATGCATCCTATTTGTGACCTGCGGCTGTGAAAATTGGACTGTACTGTGAGGAGAAGGCCCGACATGTCTATAACGTCATACACCACACCATATTCTATGCTATCTGTGCCTTACATTACATTATTTTTCTTTCTCTGGTTTCCATAGCGCTCAATGGAATAACGTAGTCTTTCTGGCAAGGCCTGCTTGTTGACTGCTGGAAAATGTTACAGAGAAAGTCGACAGCGTGAAGAGATTGTTTGCAGCTTTAGGTCTGAGGTCCCATTGGAGCCTAATAAACATTAGGGCTGGTAATTTAAAACAGATTCCAATGTATTTTATCAGGGGTTACTTTCCTCTAAAAAAAATAATTGCATTAGCTACACTAAGGCCCACTAAGCCCCATGTATCACTTCAGTGGTTTGATAGGTTAAATATTCACAGTCATCTATAAAAAGTCACATGTGTTTGGAATGGAAGCGTTTTAGAGAGGTGTTGGGGTGGAATGAGGGTTGACTTAAGGTGAGACTGGAGACAAACAGATGAGGTCTTTACCTTGCTGGGGGAAGGGATGTTTACCTTGCGAAAGCAGGTAGCGGAAGTGGGAAGCGTTGAGGAGCAGTAGGGGGAAGGAACATACACACTAAATCTCATGGACCTCGTTAGGAAGCTACTGCACAGTGCGGGCCAGACACCAGGAGAAAGTACAGCTAATTTTCCTCTTCTTGGATGCTGCTGTGTTTTCCCTTGGTTAACGTTTGGCGCTGTTATGGGAAACAGTCTTGGGAAACCCTTCTGGTGACAAGGCCCTTAAATCCCTGTTTAAAATTGCCCCTCAGAATTTCGGGAAGCATGCTCCATGTCCAGTGTTAATCAACATGTGGTGTAGACCGAAATAGCATAAATCACATGTTTATTTTCATGTGAATTACACCGTTGTACTTGTGTGGTTTCCATTTTGAGTAATTCCTAAACTGTCAGCTGAATCCCTCAATGTGGTGGAGAAGGCAGAGTGAAGGGTAGGACTTTGATTTCTGTGTCAAGAGCTGTTAAATAACCTCACATAATGGACGTAGACAATGTATATTGACCATTGTCCATAATTTTATGCACAGCATCGTACTGCACTATACTTAAAAATGACTTAATTTCTACTTATAGAAGAATGTTTCAAAGATAAACTGAAACATGAGAGAAGTACTGTGGAGATTTTACACATATTTGCTCTCAAATATGCATTTGTTTTTAGTAAAAAAGTAAAAAAACAAAACATGCAGAATGGTATACACAAATACTTTTTTTTTTTTTTAAGCTCAGTTCAGTTCAATTCGTTTTTATTGTCTCACTTTGGCCAATTGCAGCTGTATAAAATGCATTACATGGACACAAGGTGAAAACACAATACAAAAGCACAGTATACAAAGAAATATAAAATATACATTAAAACCATAAAATCCAGTGGTCAATGATAAAAACCAACAAATATAAAAATTTGCATCTGATAAAATTCAGCAATGATAACATTTGAAGGCAGTTGGCTAGGCAATCTAAAATATGAGATTGTAAAAAAAAAAAAAATATTATGTTTGTGCTGCCAAGCCAGCAGATAATGTTAAAACTGTTTTAATAAAATATCTGTAAAATGTGGGTTTAAAACCTTCTTGTTCACATTAAAATAATTTTGTTTTCTCAGTAAGAACGGTCTTTGTTGTGCCTTTCCATGTATTGACTTGTGCTTTCTTCCCATCTCTGCTCATGGTCCAGGATTATTCCTAGATATTTGAAAGTGACCACAGTTTCCACCTCCTTGCCATACATTTCTATAGTAGGGGACATCCTCTGGGGTTACCTAAAGTCAATGATCACGTCCTTCATCTTCTCCACATTTACCTGAAGGTATGAGGATGGTCTTGTAGGAGGCTAACTATGACAGGGTCATCTGAATATTTCATTATGTGTCCGATTCCTATCAGACACACAATACGAAATACTCCGCTCCACTCCCTCTCTGTCACTGTTGCCCTCATGCTCAAAATTTATAGAAAACCCCATGAAGTCACCTTATGTGATCTTTATTGGAAAAAAAACACATTTTGTGTTTTTCACAGCAAATAAAGCACAATTTTAAAAGCTTAAAAATTGTTTTCCTTGGAGAGGAGGATCATAATGGATTGAGACATTGTTTCAGGTGGACTGTATGGAGGCCTGATTGATCTGGTCCTCATTTAATCCAGACAATTGCAAATGGCATTGTTACAGACTTATTTTATTCGGGTGACATAACTGGGGTCGAGCACAAATGTAACTCTTAGTTACAGCACTGCCTGTCATACAGATTTGTTGCTTTTGTAAAAATTCACGATGCATGAGCCAGGTTCCAGTGTTCCCTGTACTTTTTCTTACAGAGTGAATTTTTGACAGCCAATGTTTCTGATCACCTGGCAGAAAGATTCTTCTGGATCCGGGAGGAAATGCATTTCTATACAAATAAATATGATATATGATGCCAGCGACTGGTTTTGAACAATAATATTTCAAACTTTTTGAGAGGAAAACATGAATGAGATCATGTGCACATCTCTCAGGGTCTGTATGATTTCTCACGGGTAAAATTACATCTGTCCAAACATGAGTTTATGATATGCTTCAATATTTTTTGAAACGATGGAAACAGCAGTTACAGGCCTAAATTCGAATGAGTTGAACAAATGCTATTCCATCTCACATTATAATTGAATTCAGATTCAATCTAACCAACCTTAGGCCCATAAGGATCTGCCTTATTCTCATAAGGAGTAAACATCCAGGAAGCAGGAACATGTGTGGCCATATGATATGTAGAAAATAATTTTATGTAAAAATGAATAGGAGGATAATAAACACTGGTAGTTCAAAATATTATTTTCAGAGAAAAATACATTTCAACTGTTAACAGTAGATTGCATCATTAAACATGATATACACGAGTATTCCACGCAATTCATTAAATTAATATTTCAGGTGTTTGTAGAAATATATGATGATGAAATATGTGTTTAACGATGATTAAGGTGTTAATTTATTTTAGCAGATTACGTGTACTGTTTGTGCCTGGTTAAAACAGCTAGCGTTTACAGTAACTTTCTGAAGAAGACCATATTGATCGAAATGTATTTCTGTATACTTATACTTATTTCTGTATTCCGTATACTGAATGATTGTTTACCGGACACCTACCTCGTGATGCATAATAATAAACAGACGCATCTATGTTTCACATATTATGGGTTGATTGCCTCGTTTCGTAGCAATAAAGCAAAGCAGGCATAGAATGTAATGACCTTGGACCAACAATCACTATAATACCAATATATAATTAAAAATTGTGATTTAACAAATTTCATACTGGAACAATAGGACACCATTAAAAGGCAGTTTTTGCTGCCAAGTTAACTTGAACTCTGTGTAGGTTACTATACATAAAGATTTTAAAAAATAGTTTTTGAAAATCGATGGTAGCTAATGCATATTATATGCTATATTTATTTTTTTCCAAAATAATGTTTATTTTTTATTATTTTATATATGCATTTCATTCACTTATTTATATTTTTACATCACCAGTGAAATCACTTTGAAGTTGCAACAATAAATGTTCCCACAGTGCAATACCTTCATAATGCTATACCAAGGACATAGCGTGAACTTCAATCCAAAAACAGTGAAACCCAAACAGATTGCCTGAGGCAACTCAGAGACAAACGGTATTTATTGAGCGTTAAGCAGTATTTATTGAGACACAGCACCAGATTTATCTGGGAGGGTTTAGCTCGATCTGATTGAATTGCATTGGTCCTTATTTAGTCTAAATTGATTTAATCCTGGCCATAGTCTCTCCACGTCGTGGATATCTGTACTCAACATAAAGAACCATAATCCATTTTGCCTTATTCTTCTGTTATATCTTTTAACAGCAAAAGTTAACAGAGTATAAATTAATGGCAATATATAATAAAAATGTAAACGATTTTGTTGGTCACGGCAGTGGTTTCCCAACTGTGTGCCCGTGTGCCACGAGAGTAATAAAACCCTTGAGCACATTTAATCCGCTCCCCGTTTAATTGAGTGTATTTTTTGAAGCTTTACTCATTTCTTTCATGTTTTCCATCACTTATTTAACATTTTGAGATCATGCCATAGTTACAGTATGTTTTGATATTATATACACGGAGGAGACAAAATAATGGAACTAATAAGGAGTTGGGCCATCCTTTTCCTTCAGAACAGCTTCAATCCTTTTTGAAATGCTGTTATACAATTTGAACTTTTTCTAGTGGGATACTGACCATTCTTCAAGAAAGGAAGCATCCAGTTCCCTGACAGATGAAGGCGGTGGAAATAATCAAATTAATAGTAGACAAAATAGTATTACTCAATAAAAAGAAAAGGAAAATAGAATAATTTTATTAGAATAAAATAATATAATTTTCCCCATATGTTTGAGCCTAAAATATAGCTCATTATCTTATTTTGTTCATTTTAATCAAGGGTGCCAATAATTCTGGACCTGATTACATTTGCAGCAGGGGCACAAAAATAAAAATGGCACAGCAGTGGATGTCACACTGCAAACTGTCCAATGCTCAAAAATGTTAAGTTAAATGTAATCATTGTCGTTTGGTTTACTGTATCTTATTTCATTATGAGTGAAAACCCTCCTGATTAGATACACTTCTATTGGCATCAACAGAATTAGTAACAATGGACAAGTAAACAAATGACATTATGTCGGTGCTAATCTGCTCTTTCCCCTTATGTTTTTTCAAAGTTGTTTCCCCCGGCCCACCAGAGTCCGTCTCAAACTTTCATTTATGTGGTTTTCTGTTCTTGACTACGGTTATCACTTTGTTGTACGTCGCTCTGGATAAGAGCGTCTGCCAAATGCCTGTAATGTAATGTAATGTAATGTAATGTAATGTAAAGTAATAGTTCACCCAAATTTGAAGGGATTATAATATTCTTTACTTTCAATACGATGTTCTACGCATACAAAGAAGAGTTTCTAGCTAATTTGCTGTGCACCATGAATTCACCAACTGAAAGTTTGTTAGCACATCATATTGAATAGTTAGTTTTGTATTGAATTCATGCACTGTATTGAAAGGGAATGAAGTGAACTTAAAGTGATAGTTAAATTGATTTTGGGTGAACTATCACAGTAAGTGCTGGTCTGTTGTAATATTGGTTGTGTGGTCTGGGATAAGTTGCAAAATGTGGAAAATAAATGTATAAATAAAAAAATAAAACCTATGCCGTATATGCAATGTACCAGTAGGATATTGGTTTACTCTGTCACCGATGGAAATGCACCCTGACATTTTTAGTGCATCCATGTTTCACCTCCTCCCCACTTACCCTTAACAGAATAATTGAATTGTTTTGTACTGTTTTTGTCCCTGATTGTATAATTAGTCACACGTCTGTGCTGATTGGCAAACGATAGCTGAACTTGGAGTGCCTGCAGGGACACATTACATTTTCATTTTTACATTTTAAGCATTTAGCAGACGCTCTTATCCAGAGCGACTTACAAGATGTGCATCAATACATGGTAGGAACAATCACAGTTAGCGCACGAGATCAGTGCAGGAATACAGCAATAGACATCATTGCAGGCATCTGCGTACCATACCTGTAACACCGGGAAGGAAAAGGTATTTTACAATGTTTACAAAATGTACAATTTTTTTTTTTTTTTTTTTTTTTTTTTTTTGCCAACCAAATGCCAACCAAAGCTCAATTTCTGGGTGTAGACCCTGAGCCACTGCCACAGCCATCACCACAACATCAGTATCAACAGTTTGAATCATGATTTTCTGATGGCCATTTCTTGCTGCATGGGCCACATGTAATAACATGCGACTATCAGCTTCCTCGTGTGTACATGGAGCAACTGAAGACGGATCTGGAAGTTGTGGCTTGCTGAAGACTTCCACATCATGTGTGACAACAAGCTGTTTGTCTTCCTGCACAAACCATCTAAGCAGAGCATCTGAGAGTAAGGTGAACAACTCAGTCTTATTGCTGTCAACTCTGAGAAAGTCTTGCCAGTTCCTGGGAATGGCTGCAGTACCTACCACACGTCTCTGCACCCCTTTCCCACACTTTGCTCTTGTAGCAGCTTTCAAAGATTCAGACAAGTAGCGGTCCCACACTGACACTGAACCCCATGCTGAGTTTCACAGCAGTGGTGTCACCAGTGTGCCCTGGCTGTGCTTTGACATCCACTCTATTACTGTACTATTTTCTGTAAAACATAGCCACATGTACAGTAATTATTCTTCATTTTGCAGACTTGTGAGTTTATTGGACTTTCGTGTTATTTTATTGGAATTACAATTTCTATGTTGGCCACCACATAAAAAAAGATCTTCTTGAATTATATGATAAAATGCAGCTTCTCTGTAATTCTATAGTTGCAAATTTGAAGTCTGAATCATAAAATTGTAGGCCTATGTATAATTTGACCCCGAGATCATCCATATCAAAATAATCTATGCAACTTTATTGCAATTACAATTGTCATACCAGTCATGGCCGCCATCTTGAAAATTGTGTTATCCAAATGTCAATTCATAAGAACTATGTATACTAGATAAATTGAGCTTATGTCCTCAATATCATTACATTTCCATCCCTGATAAGAACATTTATCAGAAAAAATTATCAATAGTGACCAATGGCGGCCATTTTGGTTGCCATAGGCGACATATTGAAAATTCATGATGGCTCCACATCTAAATCTTTTTGGAATGCCTTTAACTATATGTGTACCAAATTTCATGCTTTTATCACAAAATGCACAATCCTTATGGAATTTCTAACTAAGCTGCACCACTATATGGTCTCTTCAAAACCTGCATGGTTATGTCTGATGTTATGTTAACTTATATTTTTGTCAAAAGTCTAAAGCTTGTTCAGTTATTTTCTAAAATATGTCTAGAATTTTTCCTTTTACAGGAAAACAGATATGGCCTACACATTTGAACAGTTATCGTTATTACATTTACATTTTAGGCATTTAGCAGAAGCTCTTATCCAGAGCGACTTACAAGATGTGCATAAATACATGGTAGGAACAATCATAGTTTGCCCATAAGATCAGTGCAGTAATACAGCGATAGACATCATTGCAGGCAACTGCGTACCATACCGGTAACATTGGGAAGGAAAAGGTTAGTACGTTTTGTTTTTTTAAGTTTAAAAAAAATTAAATGGAGTAAGCAGGGGTATATAGTGTTGAACAAATAGGCAGTGGTGGTGACAATTAGCTAGATGTTCAGAATTCAGTGGTAGTGGAGTCTGAAAAGGTGGGTTTTGAGTCTCTTGCGGAAGATCGCAAGTGATTCCGCGGTCCTAACCGATTGCGGAATCACTTGCGATCTTCCGCAAGAGACTCAAAACCAGTGCAGAGAGGAGAGTAGAGGGCTGACGTCGGTGAATTTCGGCTGGTTGAACACCAGATGAGCGGCAGTGTTCTGGACTAGTTGAAGTGGCTTCTCTCCAGGCCACCTGGTAGGACCGGTCAGCCAGGTAGAACTTGAACCATGTCAATGCAGATCCAGAGATTCCCATCTCGACGAGAGATGAGAGCAGGATCTGGTGGTCCACCGTGTCAAATGCAGCCGACAGGTCGAGGAGGAGGAGGACGGAGCTAAGGGATTGGGACTTAGCCACGTGAAGAGCCTCAGTGACCGCAAGGAGAGCAGTCTCTGTGGAGTGTCCTGCCTTGAACCCAGATTGGTTAGGATCAAGCAGGTCGTTCTGTAGGAGATGAGCAAACACTAAATGTGGCCTGAAGATGGCAGCACATTGTTATAACATCAATATGGGAGAAAACCTCAACATTTAAAAAGATTTTATTTATATATTTTTGGCAAAGGGATTCTATACTATTCAAAAATATAACAACATAGAAATTTAGCTTATGTTAAAAATGTTTTATATCCCATTAGCAGATTTTATTGTACAAGGAGAGAGGAAGGAGAGAGAAAGAATGGAAAGAAAAATAAACAAACAGAACTGTCCCCTCATATTTTAAATCAAAAAAATAAATTAAATGCTCGGCAAACGCAAAATGAAGAACGCAGTGCTTTTAGATCCTTTGATAAGCACACTGGAACATTAAGAAAATGCCACACAGGTGGACTAGTAGGCTCAATGCAATTGAACACATTCTAATTTAGACAAGTTGGACTTAAATGCTTATAATATAATCCCTTTCTTTTTCAAGAACTGTCTTATAGTGTGGTGCTCAGAACTTTCCTAATCTAAATGTGGCCTGAAGATGCAGAACATTTACACAAAATACATTTAGCTATATTAAATGTAATTTGCAAGGTGTCCACCTACTATTAGATTCTGTTTAAATCTTCTTTGATTACCTATATTAAATGTAATTTGCAAGGTTCCAAACTGTTTAAACTGATTACCTTGGTAGGTTAAACTGCCCTGAGATTTGTGTTATGTACAAATGTAACTGTTTTGCTACTGACGTCCTAATTGAAGTCATTTATGTAAATAAGGAAGAGCACAGGTCCCAACATTGATCCTTGTAAGATTCCACTTCCCAAAGCACCTTGCTCAGATATGATCCCTCAAACAGTTACTCTACCTTGCAACCACTTTTGAACCCACTCTGAAATAACTTAGTTTTAAAAATGAGTCTATTATTTGCTATTTGTTAAATGCTTTTTTGGAAATCCTAATGTATAGTATTATAGTCCTGGTTCCCCTAGTATAATTCAAGTCAAAACACTTCAATGAAGTCCATGAGGTTTGTTAGGCATGACCTTCCTCTACAAAAACCATGGTGCCTATACTTTAATATACTGTTTTCTTTCCCTCAGTAATAATTCTAACTTGTCCCTAATGATGGATTCCAAGATTTTACACGACATGCAGGTTAAACTAACAGGTCTGCAGTTTCCCGAGTCAGTACTGTCCCCTTATATACTGGTATTATACTTCCTTCAGTTTTTAGAGATTGCATAAAAATACCTGTCAGTGGTTTATAGATATTCTCGAGTAGTTCTTTGAGTACTCTTGGATATATGCCATTGGCGCCTGTTGCCTTACTTTTCTTAAGTTTTTGTAATTTTTTTATACTTGTATGGTTTAAATCCAATTCTTCAAAGTTATCAATTGTGGTGAATTGATTAAGGACTTTCCTCAATAAACATGCACCTGCACATTTAATCCACTTTGATCTGCAGGTATGAGCAATGCAAATATTCCACCATCAGCAAGTTGAATATTTCCATTATCAACCAGGGAAACATGTTCTGGTGTTTTTGTTCAAGAGTTATCGCCCAATTACCAAACTTGTCTATGGGTGTGTACACTCTTGATATGTAGAAACAGCAATGGATTGACTTCATTGCGAGTGACATTGAGTGGATTGTTTATAGAACAAGAATGCATGAATACCAATTTCTAAATTAGAACATTTTGAAAATGTATTCACTGGTCAAAAAGATGCAGATGTGCATTTGGTATAAAATTAAGCCATCTTCATAAGTATTTCACATGCCAAGATGCCGTCTATTGAGGCCACTGGTCACAAGTTCTTGTAATCTCTGGAAATGCTTTTTAGCACAGTCCAAACATATCTTTATCTGTTTTCTTTAATCCATAATTGATCAAGCCCTTTTGCTGCATATTTTCAAATCAATATTTCGCAATAATGTTTGGGAAATTGTTACGTTCAATTGAAATGAATTTTTTTATGACCATTTTGTGAGATATCACACTGGCCTTTCTTCTCAAAATACCAGAGCTTTGTATGGTAGAGTCAGCATTCAGTCTGTTAGTAAGAATATCCATCTCTACTGGCTGAAATATAAATGATTGCAGCTCCCTTCTCTTTAAAGGGTGGGTAGAAGTGAAATGTATTCATTAAGGCGTGAGATTATTTCCCGCCCCTCAGTCGATACTTTGCGCACCTCTACGCCAAACACATACCGACTAAGATCACACCGACCTCCCGTCTTTCAGGCTGAAGTCTGACTCCCCTGATCCCACCGTTCTGCTCTATCTGTCCGTCAATCCACAACCCCCCGCTCCAGCCAGCAGCCCTAATAAATGGCGTTAATCTGCACCAGGAGGCGGATATGTGGACAGAGGTCGTGTGGGACATTGGCGTGGGGGGAGCGCTGGGTGCATCCACTCACAGAATTAGCAGAAATCCAGGCTTGGTTAAATTGGCGGTTAGGACCTTTGGGCTGGTTGATGCTGCTTGCGCCATCTCCAGCACACTGTATCCACCCACGGTGAAGTGAGCATGGGCCTGAACCAGGGACAGTGCTGTTTCAGCACATGAGGTGGGGAAAAGCAATGGCACATCCTATTATTTGCAAGTTAATTAATGGTATGCATTCATCTAGGTTAGGGGATCCCAAACTGGGGTCCAGGATATGGAAGAAATATGATTTAGTATTTTATGTATAATTATATAGTTAATTCATTGTAATTAGACTTTCAGATCAAATAAATTGTCTCCAACCGTGTTGGATAAAGCTGTTTGGGTATCACAAACCCAAAAGTTGTGGTGGGAGTCCACAGTCAGTTGGTGGTCATTTTAGGGGGCACTGAGATTAAAATGTTCGGGGTATATTTGGGTATATGTTGACATGTTATAATTATATGGCACAGGCCCTTCCCCAGGGTCTGTTGCAGAGCGCTAGAATATAACTATATTAAAATATATATACAGTGGATAACTGAGTTGTCACTGGGGCAGTTAGAAACGCACTGTAACAAATCCACTACCCTTTGAATACAAATCCATTACTACGACCACTCCTGCACAAGTAATTTCCTGTGGTAGCACAGATTAGGCTGGTGTTAGCAGCACCATGCACGTGAAGTAATGTGGATGGAGCACATGTTCACCTCGGTGGAGGGTACCCTCAAAGAAAGCTCGGCTGTTGTTGTGTAGTATCTGCAACGTGGACAGTAAAAGTCTCATTGTCATGATTAAATGTTGTTAAAGAACTGTGCCAAGATTAGGCACAGTGGAAGATACACCAGGAATGGTGCGGAGAGCAGGTCACCTCTGAGTGTGCTTCTCTTGACTTCTTTTTCCAGCCAAATGCGGAATCTCCTGAAAGAGCTGGCTGGGATAAATTAGATCTCTCTTGAGTGCTGTTTGAATGGAGACAGTGATGGATAGCTCGGCTTGGCGGTGACTCTGAGGTAACCGTGAGGTTCTTCTTCTTTTTTTGACACCAGGGCAATACTGAAGAGGGCGACGCTCTCCTCCACTTAAGCCTCTGCTGTCTATAAAAAGGGCCATGCACACGTGCGGGTGTCCTTCTGGGATCCGGGAGCTGCAAATGTTGACCAGTTGACCAGGGATTTGGTGCCTTTCAGCACAGAGTGCCGGTGAAGCAGCAGGTCCTCGCAGGGGAAAATGGATCTGGTAATGAAAAGCACATGCCGTCGTTCGAATGGTTTACGAGTGATCTTTAGCTCCGTTTGTGGGAGAGGCCCTTAAATGTTTTTAGATCGAAAGCATACCCAGAACAGTTGTTTCTCATTCCATGAAATGTGGTTTGCTTTATTGTCCGTAGATTGGCTTGAGCACCAGGGTCACGTGTTTTTCAAACGGGTCACGTGTTCTAAATTCTGCAAATGTCTCTCTTCACTTCCAGTGACCCTGTCATTCAAAAGATGTATTGCAAGATGAACATTATCACACTTTTTTTTACTGTGAGTTCATTTAAAATGAGTTCAAAGGGGTATTCTATAAAGAGAAAAAATCCAGTGTGCTCTTGTTATTCCCAAAATGGCTTTAAATCATATGACATCATCTGGAAAATTGTTTTAAGCTGGAAAAGTTGAGTGTAGCATCGTGCAGAGGACTTGGAAATCAGGTCATTTTACACTTCATTTAAAATATGCACAATGTCCAAATCTGCAGCGGAAGACAAAAATAGATAAATTAAGAAAAACATTCTCTATGCCTTTTGCAGCTCCACCATAACCAAACCTCCAACCATGACTGTGCAGTGGGGATCTCCACTAAACCATGATACAGATATTTTATTCTAATCTAAATTATGCCCAGAATCTAGATTGGGCATATCATGTATAAACATATTATTGTACATCCCAAAAACATTTCACATTCACCTTGGTGTACATAGGATATTGAGGCTACAATATCTAGATAGATTTCTCTAGATTGAAATCTCTTCACCCTTTCTTTCCTGCTGTAATTGGAGATGGGTGGTTCGTTATATGGAAGCATCTTCTACTAGGCAGAGTTAATGACTTAAAGGCCATGGTGAATACTGTTCAGTAGGAATGATGTGAGTATGGCCACAGTGCTAAAATGGACTTTGTATGCATAGAAGGAGACAGTTATGCAATCACATGGTATTGCTGGGTTTCCTATTTTTTTGCCTTTAACTGAGCTTATTAAAACAATGCCGACCAAGGGCCTGATTTACTAAGATACTGTAGTTGCAGCACCACGACGGTCGCTATTTTGTAGTGGCTATTTTGCCATCAAAAATAGTGGCACATTTAAAGACTTAAAGATTAAAGACTGGTTCTATTTACGCAATCAAATAAATGTGACACCCTCATTCACAATTTGCGATAGGATACACCCATAAAAAGGATCCAAAAAAACATGGCACGTTCACACATCAAGATCATGCCAAGAATTGGATACGCAGCAACCAGGCACAAGTAGCAAGGGAATAATGAGAAAAAGAAAACTTTACAGATCAGGAAATAGTTATTGGTCAACGAGGTACAGTGTCACAACTGTATCAGAACTTTGTCAGAAAAAAAAACCTTGATCTTTTAAACATCCCAACAATCTGTTTATGTGTATGGGATATGCTGACCATATGTCTCTGGGCTTCGAAGATAAATCCCTTCTTTCCCTGTGGTTATGAATGCCATAAGGAGCATTATCTACCAGAGCCTTGCAGATACAGAGCATGGAGGAAAAAGGCATAAAAAGGGAAAAAACTAGATACTGTCATGTCATATATGAATTGAACACACACACACAGTATAATTATTCACACCCTTGATAAAGATGAGCTATATTGTATGCTCAAAAAAAAAAAAAAAAGGAAAATTATATTATTTTATACGAACACCATTGCTCAGAGAAAAATATTTTGTTTAACAAGTAACAGTTTTCCCCCAAAAAATGTGTCACAATTATTCACAACCCTGGTTTCAGCTTTGTGCACTACTGAATCATCTTGGGGGTATTTTTGACCATTCCTCCATACAGAATCTTTCTTTTCTGCCAACTCTTCCAATGGAGGCATTGCATCGAAGTGGCATCGGGTGGTAGATTTGGAGGCATTGTGTCCCCAAGATGCAACCAAGTTTTGTTGCCAACTGTGGCCCTTGAAGTTTCCATTGCCTCCCAAACAATATGCCTCACTGTGCGTGGGGGCAAGATGCATTTGCGTCCTCTACCAGGCCAACTACTGTTCCAGTGGTTTTAAACATATTAATTATTGACCTAATTGTGGAAAGTGGTATCTTTAGTTTTTATTTATTTGTTTGTAACCATTCCCTGACTTGTGAAGGTCAACATCCCTTTGTCTGAGAGTTCTCTGCCTTTCCCCATGGTGATTGATGTCAAATGGATTTTACATGTGTGTTATCACATTTTATACCCCAGTGAAACAGGAAGCCATGGGAGGCCACAAAACAGTTCCCTAAGATTGAGATGAAAAAGTAAATATTTATTTTTGTTGGATTTTATTTAAAATAATTACTAGGGGTATGAATAATTGTGACACATTTTTTGGGGGAAATAAAATTTGCATTAGTATTTTGGAGCAAACAATCTAGCTAATTACCTGTATTGTTTATTTTATAGAGTCTTCTTTGCTCAGCTTTATCAAGGGTGTGAATAGTTTTGGTGGTATAAAAAACTTTTGGTGGTACTACATGCTACAATTGGAATGCATGTACATTTGAAATAAAACAACATTTTAACAAACTCTTAATCAAGTACAAAACTGAAATCATGATGTACACATCCGCACCATAAGGATAATTCTGGTATCTAGATAGCTGTGTCTAGGCCTTGGATTCTACCTTGCTCTGGCTAGTTACCTTTGCTTTTAGATTGTTAGTGTAGAAATTGGAAACTGAAGATGGCAAGCTGTCCATTTTCACAATTTTCACCATTGAATACAGCACTGGTTAGTGATCTGCAAAAGCAGATTATTGACCAATATGCTGTCAGGGAAATGTCCCCTAGTGTAAGCCAGAGCATTGTTTGCCATGCATATATACAAATATGAAGAACGGCTGTCAGCTAATCAGAACTGAGTATTTATCTAAGCTGTGATCCAAATGTATTATTTTTTTTCCCCCAATTTGTATTTATTTTACAATTTAGAATATTAAAGATTTATAATGTTAACAAATGGGGTTCAATTGGGGTGATTATTATCCTGTGTTACTGACACGGCCATGAGGCAGTGGCATGAGTGCTTGCTGTTTTCCATTTAAATGTTATTTTGGAACATATTTTTTCTGAATATGTTATTTTACACTAAATAAAATCAGTAAGGGATTCTCAGGAGAAAAGGGTTAAGCTTACTATTTAAATGACCATGAGAGGTCATCTGTAAAATCCAATTAGAGTTTTTCATTTGCTGATTTTAGTTCAGTTGCTATTTTTTTCAGAATTCATTCATATAAGTTACCCGCTGGACTTAAACCAATCTGTTTGCTGGTGGTGCTCGGGGAAAAACAGTGGGCAGATTTCCATTACTCACAGATGAAGGTTTTGAGACTGGTGCACTGTGGGGGATTTGATCTTGAGCCGTATGGAGAGAGTTTCTGCCTGAATTTCGCACATACCTGAATAATACCATCATTGCTATGTGACACCACTCAGCTGTGCAGAAATCCGAAATACCCCCAAACACACAGACACCCACACACCCACATACTTACATAGCACAGCATCCCCCGGCTTCCCCCCTCCCCATATGCTTTTGTAATGCGCATACAATAGCGCTGCATTTGGCATGGCCTCCTCTAGCTTTGTGTTCCGGATATCTTATGTTCTGGTTTGTCTCATAATGCACATACATTTGTGTCTGATGACCACAGGTCCTATAGGATAACTACATGGTTAGCTCCTGCATTGCCTCCACCCTCTCTACTTCCTAACTATGTGAGGTTCCAGTTGGACACAGGAATTTCCAGTGCTGTATTACAATTTGTGAATATTCATTTAAGGTGTGCCCAAGGACAGAACATCCATTGCCACCATATTGTCCTTGTGATGACATACTGATGTACACGGGAACCAGGAAGTGCCCAAAGCACAGTGAAGCGGACTACTTGCTGACCCCAGGCTATTCACTATTTATCGGAAGAGGCGGTGGTCCGCCGCATGTCACTGTCGGTTTCAGGACTACGGCAACGAGCTCTCAATATGAGGGAGGGGGATAATTGATATGAAAAATGATGGTATAATTGGCTACTAAATTGGGAGTAAAATGGGGAAAAAAACTGCATAAAGAGAATAATAAATAAAAAAACAGCACTGTATAACTTTGTATTTCTTTCATTTCTTTTGCTTTTAAATTTCATGTTTGTGATGCTCCCTGGCATTGTTAGCAATGCCCCGCACAAAAAATGTAGCAACAATTTTGTTGACAGTGTCACATCCAATAATATAGTAATCATCACTAAAAGGAGCTCATATGGTTTTGTTTCCCAGAAAAGAGGATGAGAAATAAATGATCCAGGTGGATTCTTCCAAGGCACACTTTCTGCATTGCTACGGGCTCTATTGTGCTCCCTACATTTTATGTCCCTTACTTGCAGTGGCAGAAATGGCACAAAGCTGGCACACACCCTGAAGTGTTGAATAAAACAGTCACAGCATGAATGAGGAAGATTCCATGTTCACATCTCCGCAAATGCACGAAAAGGCTTCTATGCCTCCCTGATCCACGCCTCTCACCCCATTCAGTGAAAGGCACCATTTTCCAACCGTCAATTGAAGACATTTCTATTTGATTGTGCTTCTATGTGATGTCTATGAAATGGACCATTTTCTGTAGATGTAATGGCTATTGTGTGTGTATGTAATAGAGTGAAAAATGCCCTACTCCGCTTGTACTTCTACAATATGTTTTAATTGTCCAGCGCCCTGGGACACCTGGTGTGAAGAGCGCTGTATATAAATAAAATTGATTGATTGATCCTCTGTGTTACACTCTAATTCACTTTTCACTTTGTGAGAAGTGAGTACTCCTCTGAGGGACGGTCCATCACAAATGCTGTCTTGTTGCTTTACCAATCGTACTGTATGTTTCCTTTTATGGTTCTCTGGGGTCTAGCCCCAAAGCACCATTTTATGTTACTTCCCCAGCATGTCTTCTAGTCAATAAACATACAACGCAGTCTAAATATCAGTCTTAATCTATCTAATTGTCTAACCCTAATCTGAAAAATGTCCAAGTGATGCTCATTGAATTGTGGATATTGCATCCATTACAAAAGGTTACACATAGTCAATGATACTTGCATATGTCTATGCAAAGCAGAGCCGGCAATGTTTTCCATGAACTGAAATGCAATTTGCTCTGGCTGTTGTTGAAAATTGCCCAGCGCTAGAGGACAGGTTTGTTTAATTTCATTTCATCCGGATCGAGACGGTGTACTTTTCTCCTCTTTCTCGACACTGACAAATGACCAATGTTAGACGGTGTTTGAATAATTTAAAGGCCGGATATTAATCACTGGGGATCATGCTGCGGGCGCGAAAAAAGATTGCCGCGGCCGTAAAAAGTTCCTCCCTGGTGATGCTAGTTTTGTGTTTCAACATATCTGCTTGTCTGGTCATCCGGACGTGCCGGTCCGAGCCACACTGGTAGCCTGGTGGGCCCGGTGAAAGCCTGGTTGACTCTGCGGGGTATCATTTAAGGATGTCGTGTAAGGCAGGGAGGGTGAGGAGCTTTCGGCTTTGCGCCCGGACTGGCTTTCTGCCCCAGATAGAGGATTTGCCCCAGCTTCGTGTGAGCTTCAGCCCAGGCTAGGCAGCAGATTAGCAGCTCCACACAATAGATCCGTCTTCAGCGCCGCAGTTGTTAGCTGCGCCAAGTGGATGCTTGAATGAACATTTATAGCGAAAGGCTTGCTTTTGAGACTTAACTGAGTTTAGCAGAAGTGTCATTGAGCTATTTATACCCCCGTGCACCCCGGTGGTAGATGCCTCTCAGATCCCCCCACCCCACCCCGTTCTCTGTCTGAATCCCCAGTGAAACGCCATTAATGGAAAAGGCAGGAGCCCGCCGCGCCTCCCGCTCAGTGTAGGAAGGGGAAGTAGGCTTGCAAAGGAATCCTTTCCCTGCTTGTACTGAATGTGTTCTGTGGCTCGTTGAGATGAGCATGGCGGGGGGTTCTCGAGCTCCTCCTGGTAACATGGCACCTATCCACCTTTCAACAGGCTGACAGCCCGCCCCATTTACACACAAGGTCGAACCAGGTCAGCATCACCTAGTTAACCTGAATGTAAAACAGACTGCAGTATGCACAAACCCTCTCACTCACACAAATACGTTTGGACAGTGTATTCGTTCATGCACACACACACACACATACACCCCGGTATATTTGTTGTTAACTCGTGCACACACACACACACACACACGCAAACAAACACACAGAGCTATGCACAGTGTATTTGTTATTGGACCAGCTTTGTCTTGGCCTACCTGGCATTAGTAAATATTTGATTGTAGTCTGAGGTGCTGAGGTTCCCAGTCTTATGAGCAGCTGAACGGTATTTTATTACAGTGCTCTTTTCATATTGTAATACATGTGTGTTTGTCTGTCTTCCAGTTTAATATATAATTAAACCCAAAAAACTGTTTTAAGTGTGAGATGGTGGGCATAAGCCAAAAAAGACAGAAAATGAAACCAAGTAGTGAGTATGTTGTTTGAAGTAGACCAACATAGTTACAGTACTGTAGTAGGCATAAAAGTATTTTGCAGGTAACTGCCAAAATAAAGGCAACACTTGAGTAAATGTGTGATCCTTTAAACACATGCAGTGCCGTGAGTGTCCGCCAGGGGGTGATATCGGCAGATAGGTTCAGCCTTCCCTTATCCAACAAGCTGGGACAAAGTCTTGCCTTTAGCTACTTGTATGCTAGAAGACTTGTCAGTGCATATGTCAAAATAATGGTCGAGGTGCTCGTGTGACTCTTTCTTTTACTTTTACCAATCATTATCTCTCACATAAAACATTCGTTTTTTGGGTTTCATTTCCAGACCATTTTCATCGGTAAACGAATCATACTTCTATAATGATATTACCCATAATTGTGTATGTAACCAGTAAATAAGTAGTGTTAAACTCCATTTATATATGGAAACAGAACAGAACTTAGTGCAGTGGATATATATAGAAATGGCGTACACCTGGTGTAGTACCATTGGTTGCAACAAAAACATACACTCGGCCCTCGATGGAATGAGTTTGACACCTGTGGTATACACTCAAGGCCTTATAATTCTGTCTGAGAAGGGATAGCTTTTCAAAAAATGATGTAACGTTGAAAATGACATGTATGAAATCGTCTAAACAATATTCCAAACAACAAATTATAATCAATATCACTCGTTTCCGTAGTGAAAGGGTTAACTGTCAATGAGTTTGAGATATAGGGCTCTAATTTGGGGAGGACAAAAGTGATAATGCAGCTAGACGGGAGTGTAATTGCTATGTTCGGCCGTCGTATACTGAATATTTCTTACCTCCTCCCAGTTTGGTAGTTTTGTGATTGGCAATAAAAGCGTTTGCATCTATATGGGTTGGGCAGTGCAATGGGGATGTATAAATAAAAACATTAGGCAATGTTTTGTGCGTGATAATTTGTTTGCATTTTTTTCTACCCAGACCACCTCTTAGCTCAAAGTCAAGGCATTATGTGCTAGTTTGGTGACATTATTAACCCCCTGAGGTCCGTGCTTAGCTCAGAGAAGGTTTGTGATTTTGGCGTGGTCTGATATTTATCTCAATTTCATCAACTTAACACACACTTACTCCAAAGTGTTTGATATTTGTATTTGAAGGACAATCACAGCTACATTTATATGCCATCAATAGTTTGGTCAGTATCATATGCAGCTTGTTAATAGCAAACAGCATTTTTCTGCCGTCACGAAAGTTGTGAAAGCACACACTAAACTATAGTGGCGAATTGTTTTGCCAATATGCGTTTGTTCATCAAGGTCTTGGTTATGTAAGGATGTCAAAATAGTTTAGCACATCTGAGATCTAAATAGCTAAAAACCTGTTTTTATCAGAACTGGTCACATTTATTTCAGGCTGTGGGAGGGCTATATGCTAATTTCCTGAATATTCATGATCCACACCTGTAAGATCTGTCAGATGGGCCATCTCTCTCTCAACGGCCATCAGACAAAGACAAAAGCCATCAGAGTGAGCAATAGTGAGTGAGCCATGCAGAAGACAGAAAAAAAATTAGTTTTTTTTCATTTTGGAAGATTTATTGAAAACCACACAAACTAGCCTATATAGCCTACAAAAAATGCAAAATTAAAACATGGTGAGACAATCTGTTCTTTCACAGTCTTTGGTGCCACTTCTCAAAACAGTTTCTGGTGAACTGTAGACACAAGGGAACATCACAAACCTTGCACTCCCATGGAGTGCACTGTTGTTTCCCCGACATCTTGCAGAGTACGCATTTCTTGCGACCAACAGAAGCCAGTTTGCCAACATCCAGAGTCTGTTTGGCAGTGGGCACAGGCACATGATCAAAAGCAGCCCGTTTTCTGGGTTTAAGATATTTATTTATCTTTAAACGTCTGTAGGAAAACCAAAACAAACCAAAATAACCAACGATCAGGAACAAAGTAAAACGGTAAATCCAAAACGTATCCAAAACGTATCCACAAACTCCGAATAAACTAAACACTGGGAATCTAAACAACAATAAGCACACGCGAACAAACAAGTTCTCGAGAGGCAAGAAACATTAATCACAATAGGTACTATCAAGCTAAGCTAGATAATGTCCAAGTGCCGAAACAGAGAATGCCAGCTGGTTAAATATCCTTCCGTTAATTATTCGCAATGATTCTGATTATTTCCGTATAGCGTCACAAGACGCGGAATTCATATATTTTCACGAGTATTTGAAAGCATGGGAAATAAAATAAATATCAGCATACACAGTTGCTGGCAGATCGCAACCGTAAACACAGACAAGATGCGATATAATGTCGGGACATTGTTTACACTGCGATTTCACACATGGCCCCACGCCCCTCCTCGAGACTAGCACCTAGTTACCATGTCAATAGAAGGGAAGAAGGTACTTCCAGGTAAAAAAGAGAGGGAAAAGGCAAGATTTACTTTTGGTTTAATTAACCTAATTTTAAAAATCTCATATTATTTGCCAGTGCTCAAATCGTAAAGTCACGATTCTAAGGTTTCTGTCAATATTTTTGCCGCGTGTGTATGATAAAATCTTGCAACGTTAGAAATAGTAATATACTTTTATTGCTGCTGGGATCGTCGGCGATCCCGTCGACCTCAGAGGGTTAATGGGTACGTATGATAAATGATAAAAACCCCATCATACAAGCTTGTTTTGTGGATATTCTGTATTTCACCTCACTCAAATAAAAAATGTGAAATGCAGTCCGTATTAAGCTAAGCTGTTCAAAGGATTTGAGCTTTGCACTTGTAAGGAGTGGTCCAATGCACTTGAATGAAAGAGAGACCATCTCTACACCCATATAATTGTGTGAGATACATATTTTCTTTAAATAAATATATGTATGTATGAGCACTGGTTTATGTTATGTTAAATATTAAATATTCCCTACAATAAAATTAGGTTCACATAATTAGCCAGTGTATAATGGGGCAATGCCCTAAGCAATTGCAGAGGTTGAATATGATTGCACGGGAGAGGAGGAACCTTATAACGAGGAATGATAACGAATGAAAAATAATGAAGTGATTGCTGATGTCTGTATTTTATATCCGTAAAAGTTTAAAATGTGGTAATAGACAATAACAGGGCCTCGGGTGGTGTAACGGTAAAAGCATTTGCACAGAATGCAAGTTGCCCACTGCTGCCGGGGTTCGATCCCCGCCTGTGCCAGCCTGACTCTGGCCGGGAGCCCTGTTCAGGGCGGCGATTGGCTGTCCACCCCTGGGGGAGGGGGAAGGGAGAGCTGGCACGAGCTCGCCGAGGAGCGTGTAGGGCTTCTCTGTGAGCAAAATAGAGAGGCGAGTGGAAGCTGTTCATTGCCAGGCTTGGGATAGTGCCTTGTTCCGTAGATGCAGGTGATGGGCTCGTGGGGGAGGGAGAATTTAAGAAGTAGATGATACAATTGGCCACCAAATTGAGAGGAAAGACTGGGGAAAAAATCTGAAACAAAATGTAAAATGAAAAAAATATATAATAGTCGACATAACAGCAAGAGAATTCTGAAACAATGTTAATTGACATGGGGCGATTATATTGTTGAGTGGGGGTAACGGATATTACTTAATAAAATAATGGATATAACATAATAAACTCACAGCATGGATATATATTTTTTAAGCCGGACAACCTCCGTCGTTGTGGGACACATGACAACGAGTAAAATGCGGAACATCTGGCCACCATATGCAGATCATCACAAGTGCATCAATGAAACATTGTTAATATTGTTAATAAACATGTTTCAATATATGGGGGACCACACGCCTTTTCTTCTTCATTCTCACGGACATCTAGTATATCAGTTTCCTACTAAGAAAAGCGCTTTTCTCAGTAGGAAACAGATACACATGCATGTTATTTTAGTTTAGTATTGTCACATACCGTCCAATTATTTACTCCATTGTAATATGTGTTTCCCTTTAATTGCTTACATCAATTAACTAGTTCACAAGCGAATGGTTATCATTCTAGCTAGCTGCATGGCTAGCTGTGTAATGCTAGTGTTCCATGGTAGACAACCAGGCTAATGCAATGATTGAATTGTCAATTGTCAATTGCTCATCAGCTAATGAAACCAGCAACATACAATATCAACATTGCTGTTGTGGCAACTTTTAGTTCCAGAGAGAATTTAGAGTATTTATTTTGTTAGCTAGTTTACAAATGGTGGTTTGTCTGAGCTTGGTGTGTGATGATTCCGTGACACCTGCATTTGACCAATCAAATGGTGTACAGTATTGCTAGCTCCACCCATCTCCTGCTTCTGCTTCCTGATGATACCACTTCATGAGCAGGGGCCAAGAAGTGGTTCAGGAACTATCACTTTGAGATTGAAAAGAGAATGAAGTTGAAGTGTCAGCTTTAATTTGAGGGTATTTTCATCCATATCGGATGAACCGTTTAGAAATTATAGAACCTTTTGTACATATAGCCCCCCATTTTCAGGCACCATAATTCATTGGACAGTTTAACATAATGTAGAATAAAGTAATAATTTTTAATATTTGGTCGCATATCCTTTGCATGCAATGTCTGCTTGAAGTCTGCGATGCATAGACATCACCAGATGCTGGGTATCTTCCCTGGTGATGCTCTGCCAGGCCTGTACTGCAGCCATCTTCAGTTCCTGCTTGTTTTGGGGACTTTTTGCCTTCAGTCTCCTCTTCAGCACGTAAAATGCATGTTCAATTGGATTCAGATCTGGTGATTGAGTCGGCCAGTCAAGGATTTTCCACTTTTTGGCTGTCAAAACTCCCTTCGTTACTCAGTTCGTTCTGGGTTATTCTCTTGGAGTTTGGAGGTATTTGGTTTTATGTGAGCAGATCAAATATTTCTGTAGACTTCCGAATTCATTGTTATACTTCTGTCTGCAGTCACATCATCGATGAAGACAAGTGAGCCCATTCCACAGGCCCAAGCCATAACACGCCCTCCACCATGTTTCACGGATGAGGTGGTATGCTTTGGATCATGGGCATTTCCTTTTTTTTTCCCACACTTTCCTCTTTCCATCACTCTGGTACATGTTAATCTTTGTCTCATCTGTCCACAAGACTTTGTTCCAGGACTCTTGGGGCTCTTTTAGGTGCTTTTTAGCAAACTGTAATCTCGCCTTTCTGTTCTTCAGGCTTATCAGTGGTTTGCATCTTGTAGTGTACCCTCTGTAGTCCTGCTGGTGTAGTTTTCTACGTATGGTAGTCTTTGACACATCTACACCTGCATCCAGTAGAGTGTTTTTGATCTGTTGGGCCGTTGTCAGGGGGGTTTTCTTCATCATAGAGAGTATTCTCCGGTCATCCACTACAGTGGTCTTTCTCGGTCTACCGGGTCTTTTGACATAATTGAGTTCACCAGTTGTTTTTTTCTTGTTAATGATGAACAAAACTTTTTGCAATGTTCCTGATTGATTGATTTTCATTTCTGAGCCTTATGACGGCCAGCCTAATTTGCATAGACACTGCGATCTTCCTCATGTTGTCACACCCCAACAGCAATCTCCAAAGGCAATTGCAAAGTTTAGAATCAAGACTAGACATCAACAGCTCTCTTCTGCATTCACTAACAACACAAATGAATACACCTGCCTAACGAAACACATCTGTGAAGCCAATTCAACAAATACTTGTAGTACCTTAAAATGGGGGGACCATGTACAAAAGGTGTTGTCATTTCTAAATGACAAAATAACAAAAAATGTGTCACTGTCCAATTAATTATGGTGCTCACTGTATATATACAATATTTATAATTGGTTAGTTGAGCAAAACAAAACTCGGAGACAGGAACCTCCATTTGTCAATTTGGCAGTTGTCACAGCCCGTCATATCTGTGTGAGAGATTAGCTCTAGCAGAAAAAAGTTATAATAGTGATTTCATTTTAAATTTCTAAGTACATTTATGTGTACAGGCAGTCCCCGGGTTACGAACGAGATCCGTTCTTACGTCTGTCTTTAAGTCAAATTTGTATGTAAGTCGGAACAGGTACATTCAAACATTAATCATCACTTAGTCAAATGTTTGTCTTAGTATGGTATTTATTTTACCTTTCTGTGCATATAAAACACTTAAGAAAAACTTCCAAATACAATAAAACATCTTAAACATAACATTCAGTACATAATAATACTACTACTAATAATACTGTAATATTAATAATAATAATAATAATAATAATAATAATAATAATAATAATAATACAGTAATAATAAAAGTAACTATGTACATACACTACTGTACTGTAAAAAAAACATTAAAGAAAGGCTTGCACTAAAGAAAGGCTAATAGGCATATTACACTGATTTTGGTATTCTGTACAAATTATCAATAGCCTTTCCATCTCAATAATTAAACCACTGCGTTGCTTGGTAATAATCGTGGCATTTATCGGGGCATGGCCTTTAACATGCTCCATTATTCCCCCCTTGTCTTTTAAAATTGTTCCGATCGTTGATCGGCTGTAGCTTAATGCTTTCCCAATGGCTGATGGTGTTTCACCTCTCTCCAATTTCTTTATTATTTCAACTTTACTTTCCATGGTAACTGTTTTCCTTTTCTTTGATGCATCGCCAGCACTTGCATTGGATTTACGCTTTGGAGGCATCGTTGTAAGGGTAAGAGAAAGAGAAAAACGGGACCGTGATCTGACTTAAAATAACGGACGGTGATCCGACGAACCGGTGAAACTGCGCAATGTTTTCATGAGCATCACAAAGTAGTGTGTTTGTTCGTTATTACGAACCATTGTATTTAACTCAATTCTTTTAACATAATAGGCCTTACGGAAGTCCGTTCGTAAGTACGAATTGTCCGTAAGCCGGACGTTCGTAACCCGGGGACTGCCTGTATTTATTTATTTTGTTTTTGTTGTTTTTTGCACAGTGTTGTACTACACGAGACCATTGCTTTGCTGGTGGTTACTGTACGTTACTTTATTAGCTAGCTAACAGCCTGCCATTCATTCCTGTACAATGTAGCCTGTTACTGTTTGTAGTCTGGGTCATTATCATGTACTGATTTTTGGTTCTGCTAGTTTGGAGGATGCAGCCTGTCCCAGTTCAAGTATGCCTTCTCCCACTACCACAGTCCACCAAGAGAGGGCAGAGAGTGGTGCTGCTGCTGATGTCAATCTAATTCAAACCGGCAGTGTTTGGACACCTGGCTTTGTTCAAAATCATGTAGGCTGAGTTTGACTAATGGTTTTGGTACATTCACTATCTCGCTGAGCCAGCGGCCTTAGGAATTGAGTTTGGTGGCTTTTTATCAAGTGGACTGATACTGCCAACATTATGGATATAAGAAAATCCATGTAACCCGCCACCTCCGCAGATACAACACCAGCACAAATTGAGACAGCAGAACAAGTTGATGCAGCCCGCATTGAGGACACCACCAGCATGGCCGATCGTCTTCCTCCCACACCGAGCCCTAGCTGCAGCTATGGCCCCTCAAGTTTACAAGAGCACCTGATAATCTAGGAGAAGGCAACCCTCTCAGGATCATTCTGGTCAGGAGATTTGCATCCAGAGGACTGTTCATTTCATTATTTGAATACGTTATGGCTGTGGAAACTGTTAACAACCATGGCATTGCAGCAGTTGCTAATGTTAGCCATGCTAGCTTGCACACAAACCTCCCAGCAGCTTCAACAAAGTGACAACACCAGATGGTCTGTGCTTTGTGTTGACAAGCCTAATCAAGTGATGTTAGATGTATATCTAAATTGGTGCTCCTGACTTGTTTTTTTACGTTCAAGAAGTTAAATGAGCTTGATAGCGCTAGCCAGGGGCATAGCACACAATTCTGGGCCCTATACATATGCAGTCTTGTGGGCGCCCTTCCCCTCTTGATCCATGACTCTCACGCATCTTTAGAATTTTTTTAAATTGAATCAACAACTATACACATGGATCTGTAGTGGTTATTAGGGTAATTGCTAATCAACTGCTTATACCACATTTAAACAAATAATTAGTAAGATTAGTAAGATTCTCTGGCCATAGTCCTGTGTCCTCTGGCAAATACCCTTCTGCATTCCCCTCACTTTGTTCCACTTCCTCCTCTGTCTTCTCCTCATCCTTCTCACTACCCTCAGAGCAACCTTCATTTTCCTTGCTCTCTTCACCTCCATCATCTTCTTCACTAGTCCTGCTGCTACTCTCTGCCTCTTCTTTCTGCTCACTCTCTGCCTTGATCACATCTTCTGCCTGCTCACTCTCTGCTACAAGGACAGGCCCCTCTACAAGCATGAAGCATACAGGATTGATATTAGCCTCTTAACCTGCTTATAATATACAATGAAACAGGCTACAGGCTAGATTCTGCTTAATTTACCAGCTAGCTAGCTAACTATCATAATGTAGCTAGCTACGTTAGCTTGTCTTGTTATAGAACTGGATCAAATGAGTCTTCAAAAACAACGTTTCAATGCATTTCACCATCACCAGTAGTATGTTTGCCCGCATTTGCGATTGCTTTCAGCCAGTAGCGAGAGTGAAACTGAAATGAGATTAATCGCGATAAAAACAAATTAACGCATTATCCATTTGAAATTAATCGCATGCGTTAACGTGTTAACGTTGACAGCCCTAGTTCAATCGAAACAACGTACCGATATTAGCTTAAACCACCTTTAAACAGTGTTAGCAAGTTGCTTACCTTTCTTTTGAAAGAAATTAGTGAGCAGTTGTTTTCCCTCAGTTTGCTTTTTTCTCTTTCTTTTCTTTTTTGATACCCCGACTTCACTTTCTTCTGGAAAGACATAATTGACTGAAATTGCAGGCTCCAGCATCAGCACCAGTCAGCGTGATTAGCCGTGTTTGGCGACGAATCTTAGTGTAGGTATGTTACAAAAATTTGAGATGTTAAAAGATCCCACCAGATAGAGCATGAAAATACCTTTAATGTGTCACTTTCATATCTTAAGTTTTAAGGAAGGTAATTTTTACACTCTGAAATTTGCATACCCCTATTGTTTTTCAATGATCTTGAAACAAAAGCTGTGATTCAATAACATAAATGCCCATAACTTTCTTAAAAATAAAGATAATTGCATGACATTTTCAGTAATTACAGATTGAAGCATTCTAAAAAAAGATATGATATGTCTTAATTTGAATTATCTGAAATGACATTACATAATCAATTAATCACATAATTACATGTTGCGCACACGGCGCGACACGGCAAAAACCACGGCAGGCAGTGAGCATTTGGGCAAAGATATCTCACATTCCGGGTCAAAAATATCGCATTTCGCATCGACAGATTTCAATGAAATTTCACCAGAAACAAGATAAAATGTTAAATTAACATCCTGGATACCTTTTATTTAGTCCTGAACTTGCGATATATCATTTTGAAAGCACTAAACACGAGTCTGACTCTGAAGTGTAGCGTATGACCAAACCGAGCAATGTTTAATCAAATTTCGGAAACAAGACGAAGGATCGAGTTTTTAACTATGTTATATCGCAGACGTATGGTGGAGAAAAAAAACGACAGCCAATGAAAAGCCTGCATTTTTGGGGTACGGCCATAGTCTCTCGTAATCTGTGGTTCTCTGTGGCTCAGTTGGTAGAGCACAGTGTTGGCAACACTTAGGTTGTGGGTTCAATCCCCACTGGGGCTACACATACTGAAAATGTATGCATTCACTACTGTAAGTCGCTTTGGATAAAAGCGTCTGCTAAATGGCATATATTTAATTGCTCGCACAGGGACACAGGCACATCTAGACCGCCGCTGCGCACGGGAATTGTAACATACCTACTTAGTGCAGGAGGGCGGACTAAACCATTTGCGCTTTTGAGAGGGGAGAGGGGAGGGGGCCCAGAGAGCCTCCAATATTTTTATGGATACAAAGTTCAGTCTCTCAATCTATTTATTCAGCCAATATAATTTAGTAATGACACTAAATACTTAGAAATTAAAAATTGCAGACAAATGGTTTTTTTTCTTGATTCCAGGCTTTTCAAGGGCCCTGCCCCACTTGGGGCCCTAGGTAGTCAGTTCCCCTTTTCCCCCCTCTACGACGCCCCTGGCGCTAGCTAGTTAGGTAGCCAGCCAATCAGATAATATAATTAAGCCACAAGCTGCTTGATTAGATAGATGGATTGCTACCTAGCCTACTTAGCTAATACACCTGTAGCTAACATGAGCTAGCATGCTAGTTAAAATGTATTTGATTTAAACTCATTAAGATAGCTAGCCAGCTAATGTTATAAACCTGGGGAGCACCAGCGGCAGTCTGACAGGGTCTCATACACTTTGATTGTTAGGTTTGCCACAATATTATAGATTCGTTATGTAAATCTGAGTTGCGTTCTGTGTCAACCTAATACTGAATTTCAGTTACTGCCTTTCCCCTCTAATTGAAATTGCGACAACAGTAATGATTTGTTAGTTATATGAGGTGCCATAGGTTTTTTCTTGTAGACACTCAACCACAGTGCAAAGTATCCATCGGCATTGTGGGGGATGTATTTAACTTCTCAGACATCACAGTTGTTGTGTCGCAAGGCCCAAGCAAGGTGCACTCTTGTGGCATGACTCCACCTTGCCTGTGCCGAAAAGAAAAACTAACACTTGCATTTATTTGCGAGTCACGGTTAAGGACAAATGTTGAATGAATCCTTGCCTGTGAGTGTGTCGACTCCATCTCTCTCATGCACTTTGTACTTGGGCAGCTTTATGGGCCCAGATGGCTTTAGCCCTGACAGGAGCGGGCCCATCAGTGCAAGCCAGGAGCCAGATTGAACGAATGGATCTGGACCTTACCATGAATGTGCCACAAAGCCCTTGTATTTGAGCTCAGCTCCAAGGGCCTGACGTTCTGTGGCTTTGGAGGAACAGATGGGAGAGATATGAGCCTGCATCCCCGAAATGGGCCAGACAAAAGTGCTCATGGATAATGATGAGGTGTCTGTCAAAGCTAAAGAGATCGAGGACCATGGGGGAAAAAACATCCCTTCCTATGATTCCATCTCTCAAACTGAAGTTTTAATAGTAGGTCCACATAGACACAGACCTATCTGGCTACAAACCCACTGAAGACCAGTGCTATCATTTTATAGAGGAAACTAGTAAAATATTGAACGATAATGAGGTGGACTAAATTCAATCTTGAATACCATCTTGACATTTCTTTAAAATCATGAAACCCCACTGAGTTAGTACTTGGTAGAAGCACCCTTTTCTTGAATTACAGCCATGAGTCTGTTTGGATCTGTCTCTATCAGCTTTGCACACCTAGATTGGGCAGCATTTGCCCATTCTTCCTTACAGAACTGTTCAAGCTCAGTCAGATTGCATGGGGACCTTCAATGGATTGCGGTCTTCAAGACATTCCACAGGTTTTCAATAGGATTTAGGTCAGGGCTCTGACTAGGCCACTCAAGGACATTCGCCTATTTGTTTTTTAGCCACTGCACTGTTGCTTTAGCTGTGTGCTTTGGGTTGTTGTCATGCTGAAAGGTGAGCCTCCTTCCCAATTTCAACTTTCTTGCAGAGGGCAGCAGATTTTCTTATGGAATTTGTCTGTATTTTGCTCCATCAATTTTCCCTTCTATCCTGACACATGCCCCAGTCCCTGCTGATAAGAAACACCCAATAACAGAATGCTGCCACCACCATGCTTTACAGTAGGGATGGTGTTGTTTGAGTGATGTACTGTATTGGGTTTTTGCCAAATATAATGTTTTGCATTTAGGCCACACATTTCTATCTTGGTTTCATGTGACCACAACACTTTTTGCCAGGTGGCTTCAGAATCTTATGAGTGTTTTTTTTGCATACCTCAAACAAGGCTGAATGTGGACTTTTTTGAGTAGTGGCTTCCTTCTTGCCACCCTACCATACAGACCAGAATTGTGGAGAGCTTTCTGTATTGTCGACAAATGCACACATTGACCACTCTTTGCCATAAAGTCCTGTAGCTCCCTCATAGTTGATATTAGCCTCTTGGTGGCCTTTCTGATCAGTCTCCTTCTTGCTCAGTCATCCAGCTTGGACAGATGGCCTGATCTAGGCAAGATCTTGATGGTGAACAGAATAACTACAATTGAACACAGGTGGAGGCCATTGAACACCCCCAGGTGTTCCACTGAGAGGTTTAAGAGGTCATTTCTGCCTTCAGCCATATGCTGTTTTAATCAGACTAGATGTGGGGACAAGATAGAATAGTCCTGTGATTTTAGCTTTTTTATATAATACCCAGATGACTTTTATTACACTATTAAATTGACTAGACTTTGATTTTTTATTTGTTTTATATGTTTTTATATGTTTTATATGTTTGTGTAAGTCTGTGTTTTTAATGTGTTTTTAGTGTCTGTATGCTGCTATAGACAAACCAATTTCCCTGTGGGGATTAATAAAGTATAATCTATCTATCTATCCAATAATTTAGAAAATCATGATTGGGTTTAGTCTAGTGAACATGACCACGCATGACACCACCTAGCTAACTAACTGGCTATAGTAGATACTAGCTAACCAATGTTAGCTAACTAACAAAGAGACTAACTAACTTCAGCACCCAACTTCAGCTGTCAAAACAGCTGAGACTAGCTAGCTACCTAGTATTACCTAGCCAAACTAACATGCTAATATATAGTATTGTGTCCACGCAAACAGACCAGGTAGCCAGCTAACTAAGTGACTACCTAGCAACCTAGATCTTAGCTAGCTGTCTTTAGCTAAACGATTGGTATCACTTTCTGATCTCTGTCACCAATACAAGTAAATTTGTTTCTCTAGCGAGAGATGTCACTCACAATTTCTAACATATATGAACAACCCAAAACACAGAAAATTATTATAACTAAATAAAGAGTACAAAGTTATATCCTTTACAAGAATTAACCTAAGCTGGTAGACTGACTAACCTAACTTTGATAGCAGCAAACAATATTTTGAAACTGCTAGTGTCCTGCATGGGAAAAAGTAACGTGGTTGCCCTAACAGCGCTTTAGTTAGTGGGCTGCTGGTTGCTGCCATTTTGGCTCTAAATAATGGCTCTTAACCATGGATGTGTGTGTTGCAATGGCTTCCAGTTTCCAGCATTATTGTACAGAAGCTAACTTTTCACCATTCATTTGAAAAATCTCAATTTTAATAAAAACCATGACACATAAAATTATTTTTTGCCTTTAAAAGTCTGACGTGTTCTAATTGTATTAGAAACTGTATAATACTGTAAAAACATGGTAGAAGAGTGCAAAAATAATTATTATGAAATGATAACAATTTTCACTCATCTTTTTAGTAAAAACTAGTAAACAGATTTGCATGAAATTGCGAGGATTCTAATTTGTCCTTATCCAAAAAAAATTCTAAATCATCTACATTAGTGCTAGAATGGCATAAGGAAGAGGCTGGTGCTTTTGGATTTTGAATGTAAACGCTGTGCGGTTCAGCGTCCAAGCAATGTTTAATACTAAACACTAACTGGTATGCTTCTTTCTTTTTCCCCTGCACCAGTTGTAGGCAGATTTGTTTCCCCCCACCATTTATTTATTTCCCTCTTGGAGTAAGGACGGCGGTTGCCATGGAAACATGGCTCTTGTGGTTCCCGCCTCACAAGAGCAGGAGGACGTGATCGCGTGTGTCATTAATGGTTTTAATCGTGTTGAAATGAATCATGTGGAAATGATAGATTGGGGTGCTGATGATAGATTGGGGTGCTGTTCCAGAGGGTCTGGAACAGCACCCCAATCTAACTCACCGAGCAGGGTTTTTGGGTGATGGCGACGTGGTGAGTTTTCCTGGGAGGTTTCTTTCCGAGCATGGAATTCTTCATGATACCCAGTAAGATGTGTGCTGGTACCGTGAATTCATTTCCTTGTTTCACCATTGTGCTTTGGGCCACGGTGACTGCATAGCGCAATAATTAATGAACTGAAGCATGAGCTTATGATGTCTTTCAAGTTACTAATAGTAACAATAAAAAGGCTAACACAATAAGCATAGCAGTAATAATATATATTGTTTATATTATTATTGCTTTGCTATAGTTGCTATCACTATATTTTTCTTTATTCCAGAATCCATTTAGACAATGACTCTGGAAGCCTTGCTCTTGGAGACGTTATTGCAACGGGTCCTGCCAGACAGAAATAGCTTTTGTTTTCTCCCCCCACATGGTGTGGGTAGATAAAAGGGGCAGTGTGTAAACTGGCTGTGAGCGCTGACCAGCAGCCACACGCTCAGGGCAGAGGGGGATAGTGACAGGTAAATAAATTAGTTTCTCAGAGAGAGGCAAGTCACTTCAACGGCGGCGACAAATGGCAGTTCCCAGCGGAGTCGCTGCTGACCTAATTAAGCAGATACAGATATCAGGGCTACAGCCACTGCCAGCTTCCTTATCCATGCAACCAAGCCCAGGCTCAGAAATACACCTGCTGGAATATGGGATCTGAAAGATGACATCACATTTCATTGAAAAAGAAAAATAATGATTGATTTATTGGTTTTTAAGTATTATTTTGCTTCAGATTCTTTCCCTGTTTTTCTCCCAATTTAGTGGCCAACTGTACCCTATATTGATCCAGTAACCCCCCCCACAAGCCCACCAGAAATGTGGAGATAATATAATTACAAATTGCTTTCAAGTTTGCATTTAGGTCATCCGCATTATAGTCGGAACAACACTCTGCCTGCTGTAGATCAAGCCCAAAGAGGGTGTACTGGGAGAGGGGGGAGTACCCATACTTGGTACAGCTGGATAGGAGCAGATAAGATTGCAGGCGTGTACCAAAGCAATGACTCATTTTTTGTGGCCCAAGTCTACACCTCGACATGCCCCTAGGACCACAGAGGCAGCCTGACAGTCTACATCCACCAGCATGCTTCGCGTGCGTTGGACACATGAAACATTGGACTTCCTTGGTGTTGTTCTTTTAAAAAAAAAGGATCTGGTCTCTGTAGCAACACACAGGCTGGACAGTGCTTTCAGGGTGCAGTGTAATCTTTTAAGCAGCTGCTGGAAACAATAGCAGCAGCGGGCTCCGCTTTTCACTTGCTATAAATTACGCTCCTCTGCATTGCAGACTGTTTAAAAATGCATCTCTGCTCTATGAGAATATATTGTGAATCGAAATCTGTTCGCTGCGTTGTCTTTTGGTTAGAGGGGCGTTAGCGGTGTTTGGCAAGCCTTCCTATAAAGTGTAAATCCTTCTTTACCGCAAAGCAGGCAGGGGGCAGGGTTCTGGGTACAAAATGTATTGGGAGTAATGTGGTTTGTGATGAGCTCTTGATTTAAAAAATGTTTAGGTTTTAAATAGTCTCTGTTAGTTCCAACTTGCTTTGGATGATGCTATAGCAATATTGCTGTTTTTATTTATTGTTTTACTGATGTTTGTTGTACTTAATCACAGCACACACACACACACACACACACACACACACACACACATGCACACACAGACACACAAAACACACACACACACACACACACACACACAAACGCTATGTTTCTAAAGTCCTTCAGCCCTCTGTGGTAAAAGTGTAAATTGTATGACTCATGGAAATATTGGGCCTGATGGCTTAGCAACATGCTTCGTAAAGGCAGCAGTCTATTTTCAGATACCTGCCCAACTTTAAGGATGCTGTGAAACTGTATGAGGTGTAGTAACAGTCATTGGCTGAATAAATCATCAATACTGTATTACTTTTTAACGCATCATGAATAAATGAAGACCGTTTGGCCAATTAAAGATGACTTTTAACTGTTTATGTATTCTATTACTTTCTTGTAAACTTATTACATATGTTATGAATTCTAGTAATTTGCTATGCAAGTAACATTGAACTTAAGCATTTTTACCAAAACATGGATCAATAGTGCAACATAGAATGCATAATTCTATTATCGTCCTTAATAAACAAAGGCTTCATAATCACAAGTACTGCTCCATCCATAAATGACTATTCTGGGTTTTCTAGCCATGAATGTACGATTGAGTTGAATGTTAATATAGAACCTATTTAATATTCCTGTACTAATAATATTAGTATAATATAATATTGTAATATTAATACATAATATAATATATAATATTATATTATATTATTATATAATATTCCTGTAATAATCCCCCTTAATGTTGTTTTTTGATGCTTTTTTCTTAATCACTGGCATTTGCCTGATACTCAATATTTCTGTGCTAAATTAAGGTATTGGTCATTATTAGTTTATCTCATACTCATTTAATCACTGAATATATAGCTTTAGCTGAATATATATATATATATATATATATATATATATATATATATATATTATATTATTGATTATTGAGTGACCTTTAATTACATTTTATAAGAGAATTGTATATAAAAATGAAATTGTGCAGACATCTAGAGACATCAGTAGGATTTCCCATATTTGGTGTGTCTGGGCATGGCCAGACAACTGTTCTTAAAACCCATTTACAGTTCATGCTTTATTAGTATGCCAAATATCAGATAAATAAATGAACGCTTTCAAAAGTTGACATTTGAAAGGTGCTTTTAAAAAGTATTTTTAACAAAATTGAGCAATACTTTTAGGGGTTGTACGTGGAAGGAAAATGCAAAAAAATGAAGGAACAGTATTATTACAGCATTTTTTCCACCATTCATATTTGTATAATTTGTATACTTTGTATCCTGGGTGGTTGGTTCAGATTGGATAATGCTAATAAATCTTGGCAAATGTGTCTTGTAACGCTCTCCTTGTCATTTTGCAGTTTTGACTTTCTATAAGTCTTAATCCTTCTTTTAAAACTAAAGAAACACCTTTCTCATGTGTACTTGAACAACAAAATGGAACAACAACATGAACAAAATGAACAATTGGCTGATTCAGTCTTCTAGAAAGAGCCAGGTCAGAAAGCTGTTCTCTGACTGTTTTGCCAAAGATTTGTACTGTATGGTCCAATGGTACCATACGGCTGGGACACATTTACTCTTTCATTTCTGCTTATGGTATGTACTTAAAAATGAACAAATTAATAATTCAGTTTGGAGAATACTAAATTAGATGTCCTTAGTGCCATATTTTAGCCTCTCTGGTTGATCCATTTTGTATAAACATTTTTTGTGGAACATTAAATATAATTTGGATTGTCTGTGTCTCTGAGGCAGAAGTTGGTTAGATGTCAGGACTCAGGACTCAGCATTTGCAGTGGCCAGAAGTGGGTCAGTCTCTCGACTCTGTGAGATTATTCGCAGAGATTTTTCCCCCTCTTTCCTCTCCCTTTAAACTTTACAGACAGAATTCAGAATGATTTTAACATGCCTCTTCTCAATTTCATTGAGAAGAAAAAAACTCCCGGAAACGTACAAATAATAATTATCATGTGTCCGATAGGGACATGGATGAGAGGACAAAATTAGCTTTGAATAGTTTATGGTTTTTACTAATTTTACTAATATTCAATATATTACTTGAGAAAAATAAATAAACCGCCTATAGTTTCATGTGCTGTTATACAAAAAGATTCTTAATATTAAATTTTTTTTTTTCATATGTTCTTATTCAAAAAGATTCTGTATATTTTTGAATAAGAACATTTGAAAATAAAAAATAGAATCACATCCCCAGAATCGAATCTTCCAACTGATCTTATGTTGGTGGGGATCCAGTTGGAGGTGGTGATACAGGCTTACTTAACCATCGGCCTATAACATAACATAATTTGCTTTAACCAACAGATTCCAGGAAACCAATCTTACAAACTGTTACTTCTCCTTCCAGGTTATATGCAAATGCACAGTATGAATTAAAAGATTGTTTGTGCAAGAAAAAACACAGACTTTTATAAAGAATGAAAAAGCTTAGAGTTTAGCTAGATGCACATTTTCTATAAAATCAACAAAAGTGGTAAAACAATGGTCAACAAAAGGTTGTGCAGGGCAAGTCATGTTGAAAAGCTGGTTGGATGCTGTTGACTTCACCAACCTTATTCAAAATTGTTTTTTTTAAAGGTTCGTTTTGGGCAGGTCAGCTGGGATTAGACTCCATATTCGGCCCCTATCTTACATGTTAACAGTTGGTGGGAGATACGGTTCCTTTCAAGCAAACACCAATTCCGTGACTCTTCCGAGGATTATTTATACGTGGTGGGACCAATCAAACATGTCTCATGGGATTTATTTTCCCATGAGAGGGCCTGGTCACTGGAAGATCATTCCATCACCGAGGGGTTAGGACAGAGAACAGTCGAGACCACGAGGAGCGGCTGCCAGGTGCCCGGAGGGATGGGACAGTCAGTTTGCCAGAGGAGGCAGAGCGGAGGAGTCTGGCTGGGGTGTAGGGTGTGATGAGTTGTCTGGAGGTAAGGGGGAGCAGTTCCTCTAGCCGCTTGATAAGCCAGCACCAGTGATTTGAATCTGATGCGTGCTGCAATGGGGAGCCAGTGCAGAGAGGAGAGTAGAGGGGTGACATGGGTGAACTTAGGTTGACTGAACACCAGACGTGTGGCAGCATTCTGGACTAGTTGCAGTGGCTTCTCAACAGACTATGTGGCACATTTCCCAGGCTTTAGTCTGTCACTGTTCTCAGTGCAGTGAGAGAAGCCCTGCTAGTGTGTCACTGTGATCAGTATAGAGAGAGTAGCCGTACTAATGTGTCACTGTGCTCAGGAGAGTAGCCATGTTAGGGTGTTGCTGTGCTCGGTACAGTGGGAGTAGCCCTAGAGTTCCCAGCTGGGGTTCCTTCACCCCTCGCACCCTGCAGCACTGACACACCTCAGAAAGACCCAGCAGACCCTGCAGCACTGACAACCACCTCAGAAAGACCCCTCACATCCTGCAGCACTGACAAACACCAACAAAAACCGTGTAGATTGTGAGCCTTCTGAACAGCGTGCTGTGACCTTATGTCACACTTGGTAAAGGTACTGCTCACAGTACTGCTCTGAAGTGCATGATTTAATGCTCTGAAACATCTGCATCCAGGAACATTTCTATTCATATTCATAACTTAGCATGACACCTGCAATGTTTGTAATCATTGTAGCTACTTGCCTTTAATGTTCAACTGTTTAATCAGTACTGTGATTATTCAGTAAATATGTAATTTTAGTTCAACACTAAGAATCATTCTTGCCACCTTTAGGTAAATAGTTTCCTAAGAATATAAAGTATATATTTTTAAAAGCTATTTACTCTGATATTTTGAGGAAAATGTAGTTAATATCCAGTAAAAAAACCCCAAAAATAAAAATACAAACACATCTTTCTCACGACAGTTTCCATGTAAAAAAAAAAAAAACCTTGCAAGGTGTCCCTATTATATCAGCCAACCTATGATGTTTGGTACAGAAAGTCTACATTAATCTTTCTGAAGAAATGGAAAAAAATGTTTGATTCAAAGATATAAGTTGCTGCAGTGGAGCAGAGCATCCTCAATGCAGTGGTGACATCTACACTTATTAATCCTGCAGATGCTCTTATCCTGAACAATTTATAGATTGGCTGTGATCTTTGTGTCTGTCCCGTAAGTTCATCTTCAACACATTTTTTTTATCAGGGAATGTTGTGACTCCTTTTCAGTCACTCCGTTAATCAGAAAATGTGGACCTACCTACAAAGCTCTAAATGGACAAGGACCTAACTACATAGCTAAATCTCTTACAAATTACACACCAGCTAGAACACTGAGATCATCAGATGCAGGTCTATTAGAGATCACCAGAAACTGTCATAAGAAGGTTGGTGATGCGGCCTTTGTCAACTACGCCCCCAAATTATGGAACACATTATCATAAATATCAGGGAAGCCAACACACTAGACAACTTAAAACCTATCTTTTTACCAAAGCTTTTGATTAACTCTGACTTGCACTACTAAATTGATCTTGCACTATATATATTTTAATCTTCTCTGATTACGCATTCTGTGTAAAGCACTTTGAACTGCAATTCTTGTATGAAAGGTGCTATATAAATAAAGTCTTACATACTTACTTACTTACTGGTGTCTCTTCCAAAAAATCTTATGGGGGTGGGGGGGTATGAGGTGTGGGATTACTCAGTGATTTCATTGTGGATATTCAAAGACAACACAGCATGTTCATTACAGGAAACTGCATTTTATAGATGTACCTAATGAAGTCACTGAATTATGTGAGGCACGTATGCCTTCTACCCACCCACCCCAAAGAATAAAATATGGTGTAAAGCAGTGCTATTTCACCACACTTTGAAATATATTATCACTTGGATGCTGGCCAATCCAAGGAAATGTCTCAGAAAATCTGTGTCACTTTTTAAAATGAAAGCAGGTCTCCTTGTTGTGTTGTGTAATGAAGCTGGGGTCCCCTGCGAAATGTGGCAAACATGCTCTGTGTTTGACTACGCTCTCAGAAGCTTAATCGGGCGCAGTCTTTAAAAGCACCCACTTTTAGTCTCTTCTCGAAATACTGCAGTTGACAGGATTTTACACGGCGGCTTATGGTGCCTTTTCATTCTGCCCCTTTTGTTTTCTTAAATCTGTGTGTTTGTGTAGTCGGACTGGATTATCTTGCTGGTGTTATCTAAGATCCATTCAGATCCCGACCCCCCCCTTTTCAGTGTAGAATAACTTACTCACACCTGTATGGATATTTGTGTGGAATGGGCTCCACTTGCTTGATTAGAAAAGCATAAAAGGGAAGAAGGACATCTGTGTTCAGATGTACAGGTCGTGGAGTGTGGTGCAGGAGACTGTGTGTTTGCATATGTGTGTGCGTTCACATGTCTGTCCACATCTATCTGTGTATGTATGTTTTATATTGTGTGTTTGTGTGTGCGCGTGTGAGGATATATATGTATGTGTGTGTGTGTCCACGTGCATGTGAGTGTGTGCATGTTTGTGTGTGGCTTTGCATGTGTCTGCCTCACCCCAGTCCTCCAGTGTAGAATGAAAAGCAGAGGGCTGACAGTAATTTCATTACATCATCACATCAGAACCTGCTCTCAGTTTTCCCTGCACCGCCAACGCTAGAATCCCATTTCAGAAATCAGCTGCACTCCTGTCCCAGTGCCTCAAAGCCACGCTTTGCCTGTCTGTATTATATTCACACTGTGACAGGTTTCAGGAAGAAAACACTTTTTAGTTACAGAAGAGGTTTGTCTTTTCCTGTCTGTGCAAATTTCTGTGTGAGAAAATGGAGTAAGGGAATACATTAGGTCGACGGCTGTGTTTTAGATATAGTCTGCGGTGCCAAATCAGAAATCAGAATTCCTTATGCAGTACTGGTGCATTGTGGGAAAAGCACTTAGTTCAGTTCTTGCTCTGACGTTATCATGCTGTAGCCTCATGTCACAGGCAATGATACCAGTAACTCAGACCTGACCAGACAGCCCTCACTATGGCAACTGATCATGGTTAGGACAGGTGTCGGGCTGCAGAATTCCTACTGGAAAGATAAATTTGCCTTAATCCTGCGTAATTCTGTTTATATCAGCAGTAACAATGGTGATGGATTGTTGTTACACCACGGTCTCGGGAAGTGATCAGATAACCACGAAAATTCCTGGGCTCTTACGCACTGTACACTCACGGTGCAGTCTGAATTCCTAAACTGGCGGCAGACACTCATTAAAGTCCCTTCATTTCCTGGGCTCTAATCTGGGTGCTGGAGTGCTGTCAGTGGCATAATTAGCCTTTCTTCTTCGATATCATGTCCTTGAATGCACTGCTGTCAAAATGACCATTTACAAATAGCAGAACTTCCCAGCAGAACTACTGAAACAAAAATATCGCTCAGGCTGATGCATATTATTCACACCGCAGGTATTTTGGTATTTTGCATACTGCGCAGGTATTGTGGACACAGTGCAGGTATTCTACACAATGCGCATGTATTCTACACACTGCTCAGGTATTGTGGACACTGCAGGTATTCTACACACTGTGCAGGTATAGTGGACACTGTGCAGGTATTCTACACAATGCGCATGTATTCTACACACTGCGCAGGTATTCTGCACACTGTGCAGGTATTGTGGACACTGCGCAGGTATTGTGGACACTGCACAGGTATTCTGCACACTGCGCAGGCATTATTCACACTGCACAGATATTATTCACACTGCACAGATATTATTAACACTACACAGATATTATTCACGCTGTTCATAGATTATTATGCACAATCAAAAGTTATGCAGTATTCTGCGCCCTTTGAGGGTATTACTATGCCCATGGCATTGGTATTATAAAGCACTGTACAAAGATATGCACTTTTTGAAGGTAGTATTATGCACAAAAGATTTCATTCTGCAGTTATCATGTGAGGTGTCTACTGAAACAACTTTATTTATTTTGTTTAATTATTTCATCTGTTTTGCCCTTGTGATCAAAGGAAATAAAAGGTTTACACTTTAAAGACAGAAAGAGCTTTACTGTACTTGAGAAAGAATACGTGCCTTCAGATTTTTTCTACATGGATACACTTTGTAAAGGAATGGCCTGGTCGAGTCAAGCATTCTGCAGAAACAGGACAATGCAATCCCCTGAGAGTCACGCTGATATCTTCCAGAGATCCTCCCGGTTCCACAGACTGTGGAGACTAATTTAAATTGATGCTACTTTACAGCCCGTCCAGGACTATGGCCTCATTCCAGACGAGTTACAAACATACCGTCCACCCTCCCCATCCCCCCCACCACGAAAACCTTCCAACCTATGAAGGGAAAAAATGGCCACATGGCTTAAAACAGCAAGGGCTGACAAGTGGCCATGACTCAGCACTCGCCATTAAAGAAGAAAGACAAAGTATGCTTAAATCTCCTCCAGTTCTTTTGTACCGTGGTCTGTTTTGCTGATTGAATCCGAGCTGATAGGAGAAGAAAAAAGCATTACCCGTGTATAGGAGATAAAAGTTTGCGAGGCGGTGAATAAGAGAAATTACGGAAGGTGGCAGGAGAAACATTTGAATGCTGTCGGAGCCTGCCCTTAATCTCGATCCTGTCAAAGTCTCTTAAAGCCGGGAAGACGGGCATAATATCCACTCGGGTAATGTGAGCATGCCGAAAAGGCCTTCCATTTATCCTCATCGAGCTTGACGTGTTTGGCCATCTCCTAATAACTGGCATTTATAACAATTTGGGCAGCGACAGGACAACAAGCTGCACTTCGTGCCGTCACTCAGGTAAACGGGCCGATTGGAGACCTCTTCCGATTGATATCCGAATGTCTCTGCTCTTTCTTCGCATTCTGAATTCTCCTCGGGGCCTGTTCACTCTACGCGTGCCCTAACACAAAGGGTGTGATTCCAAAGATGAATCTTCCCAAAAGTTGAATTGAAATTGCTGAATTGAAACTGATTATTCAGTGTCTTTTAATGTGCTCCACGGTTCAGCAATGCTTTTTGAATTGTCTTTGTGAGTGCTCTTACAGTATTGACGTACTAGAAATCAAAGTATAATAATTACGTTCTTGTGTTTAGCATATTTGCATATTGCATATTTGCTGTGCTACAGCCCTGCTGCTCTGATTGTATGGGGGCAGTGTTCACACAGGGGAATGAGACATGAATAACATCTTTAAGATCATTGAACAGTTAATTAAAAAATTTGTTTTGGTTCCATAATAGGCAGGCTTAATGTCCTAGTTTTTGTTACTCAAAACAACATAGTCAATAATACCAATCATAAGAACCCTCGTGATACAAGTAAAACCATTACTAATTGTAATTGTTGTAATATTAAGAATAATATGTATAATTAGCCATTAAGATAGCAATGCATACGACAGCATTACATTTGATTAAAAAAGATTCAGTTTGACCATGAAAATGTTCATTTTAAATGTGTCGATGAAAGGTAGAGTGTTCAGTGACACTAATTCGCTGTTTAATGATTAAGCAGAAAACCAACATGGCCTGCAAGCTCAAGACTGCTGCGTGGTCACAGTTTTCTTTCATGATTAATCTCTCCGTTCCGTACGAGCAAGTGTTATGAGCTGTGTAGTGCTGCCGTCTCTGCGTTGGACCTCACTGTCCGGGCTGTGTGTGGACTCCACAGGTACCACCGAGCGAGTCTGCCTGATTCAGGGTACTGTAGAGGCCCTGAATGCCGTGCATGGCTTCATCGCCGACAAGATCCGTGAAATGCCCCAGAACGTGGCCAAGACCGAGCCCGTCAGCATCCTGCAGCCTCAGACAACTGTCAACCCAGACCGCATCAAACAGGTGAGTGTCCCCGCCCACCAAAAGTGAGCTGCCAATAGACTCTTGAGCCACTGCAGTAATATTAGACTGAGTCAAAGTGTGAGGGCTCCACTGCAGTAATATTAGAATGAGTCAGTGTGAGGGCTCCACTGCCGTGATCTTAGACTGAGTCACAGTATAAGGGCCAGAGCCACTGCAGTAATATTAGACTGAGTCACATTGTGAGAGCGCCACTGCAGTAATATTAGACTGAGTCACGTTGTGAGAGCTCCACTGCAGTAATATTAGAACGAGTCACAGTGTGAGGGCCAGAGTCACTGCAGTAATATTAGACTGAGTCACAGTGTGAGGGCTCCACTGCAGTAATATTAGACTGAGTCACATTGTGAGGGCTCCACTGCAGTAATATTAGACTAAGTCACATTGTGAGGGCTCCACTGCAGTAATATTAGACTGAGTCACATTGTGAGGGCTCCACTGCAGTAATATTAGACTGAGTCACATTGTGAGGGCTCCACTGCCATGATCTTAGACTGAGTCTTAGTGTGAGGGCCAGAGACACTGTAGTAATATTAGACTGAGTCACAGTGTGAGGGCTCCACCACAGTAATATTAGACTGAGTCACAGTGTGAGGGCTCCACCACAGTAATATTAGATTAAGTCACAGTGCAAGGGCTCCACTGCAGTAATATTAGACTGAGTCACATTGTGAGAGCTCCACTGCAGTAATATTAGAACGAGTCACAGTGTGAGGGCCAGAGTCACTGCAGTAATATTAGACTGAGTCACAGTGTGAGGGCTCCACTGCAGTAATATTAGACTGAGTCACATTGTGAGGGCTCCACTGCAGTAATATTAGACTAAGTCACATTGTGAGGGCTCCACTGCAATAATATTAGACTGAGTCACATTGTGAGGGCTCCACTGCCGTGATCTTAGACTGAGTCACAGTGTGAGGGCTCCATTACAGTGATATTAGACTGAGTCTTAGTGTGAGGGCCAGAGACACTGTAGTAATATTAGACTGAGTCACAGTGTGAGGGCTCCACCACAGTAATATTAGACTGAGTCACAGTGTGAGGGCTCCACCACAGTAATATTAGATTAAGTCACAGTGCAAGGGCTCCACTGCAGTAATATTAGACTGAGTCACATTGTGAGAGCTCCACTGCAGTAATATTAGAACGAGTCACAGTGTGAGGGCCAGAGTCACTGCAGTAATATTAGACTGAGTCACAGTGTGAGGGCTCCACTGCAGTAATATTAGATTGAGTCACATTGTGAGGGCTCCACTGCAGTAATATTAGACTAAGTCACATTGTGAGGGCTCCACTGCAGTAATATTAGACTGAGTCACATTGTGAGGGCTCCACTGCCGTGATCTTAGACTGAGTCACAGTGTGAGGGCTCCATTACAGTGATATTAGACTGAGTCTTAGTGTGAGGGCCAGAGACACTGTAGTAATATTAGACTGAGTCACAGTGTGAGGGCTCCACCACAGTAATATTAGACTGAGTCACAGTGTGAGGGCTCCACCACAGTAATATTAGATTAAGTCACAGTGCAAGGGCTCCACTGCAGTAATATTAGACTGAGACAGTGTGAGGGCCACTTATCTAATCACGGGCTGCACAAAGAAACATGTACTTAATTGCTGCTCCAATGCAGAGTATTGTATTTCAAAGGACTAGGTTCTCACCTAAACCCATATGAATCCCAGAATGAATATGAACTGAAATTGGTAACTCGATGGGCATATGCTGTGGTTTAATCTCAGCTCCTTGTTAGGCTACTGTCAAGCTTGCTTATGTTTGTACAATCGCCGAGATGGTAACTTAATTTGGTCTCGCCTTTTAGTTTTTAGCAATACTCCTTTGAAGACATTTACTTTCATACACATGTTGGCCAAAGGCTTCTTTTTTTCAGGATTTGTCATTTTTTAATGCATTGTCATGAATGTTTTTGTTTGTTTTAATCAGCAGCAACAGTTTGTTATTGCAAAATGGGCAGATGATTTCCCAAGGGAAGGTAAGAGGAAGGTGTCTGTACCTGCTACAGCTGTGACGTCAGAGATAGCTTCTGATACACTGCTCACACTCCAGAGATCCCCACCACCCCCTCCGTGTTAGTACACCAACCCCTCCCCCCAACCCCCCAACCAAATCCACACTAAAGCTCGGCTCCCATCTTTCACGGTCTGCTGTTAGGAGTGATGAATGCTACCTTGATGTTTCGTTGTCAGATCTTTCCCAGAACGCCCCTGTTCCAGCCCCGCCCCCATCCTCCCCAAATATGTTAGTCATCACCATGCAGTTCACCTGCCACCGAATGAGATGGCAGCTTCAATGGAAAGTGTTTGCTGCTCCTTACGCAGTTCATTCCAGCCCGCCACCACATGTATCACCTGACCCAGGGGGAAGAGGTGCATTTGATCTCGTTCTTTGATCACATGATCCCATGTGAACCCTTTGCTTCCAGGCTTTTCCCTCCACATTGGACATTAGTGATACATTGAAGGACATGGACGCCAGGACAGTCAGAGCCAATGGGTACAACTGATTTGAGAATCTAATATTGGTGACTGTCATGTCAGAGGTTTGTTCAAGAGCATAGCTTTATCTATTTATGTATTTGTTCATTCATAATTAGAGAACCCTTTATATAATATACCCACAAGTGCTGTAAGATCTAATTTAAATCTTGTTCTTCTTTGTTCAAGAACAAAGGTATTACTGCCCCCCAGTAAAGCCAGTTCCCTATTAAACAGAATTAAATTTATTCAGCTTTTTAAACTTCTCTTTTTTTTTTACTCTACTTTAACCCAGTTTATTACTCTCATTCTTATCAAACTGTAGTTTATTCCAGTGCAGAATCCTCATTTACAAAACAAAACATATAAAGCATAAACTAAAATGATATACAAAGTAGGAGAAGGCAGATTTAATTAGATATTTGAAATAAGGCAACTAAAATATACCCAATCAAATATAATTCATTGCCTTCTTTAAGGATTTCAGTATTTCCATTCGTATAATGGTTTCTTTTCTTTTTCTGGTTTGCAGCTCCAATTGACTTGTAATAATATTTTCCACTGACCTGCATTGTCCATTTCCTTCTATGGCCCGTGACTACAAATCTGTTAAAATGGTTGGAGTTAATAGGTCGGTATGCTGATACCAAAAATTTTATATCAAAGTCTATTTATGTCTCTGGGCAACTAACTCATTTGTCTCTGTTTGGAATGAAACAATTTTTAGTCACTGTATAAAGCATATCTCAACAGACAAATACAACTTTCACACTTCAAGAGGTTTCTAACCCTATAGCTGCTTAGCCAATATTCAAAAACTTGTATTATGGATGTTTGCATTTATGAACAATAATGTTCTTGTCTGGTCTCTCATGAGCAACACTAGTTTTGAAAGATTTGGTCTCAGAAGATGCTTGTGCTCTTGGATTTGTTCATAGGCAATGTTTCACGTGTGTGCATTCAACATTATGTTCAGCAGTGTTGTTTGTCTCTGCCTTCGAATCGCTCTTGGTCGTGGTCACAAATGGTTTCTTTACCTCAGCTCACGGTCACAAACTTTGTGTTGAGCTCAGATTGAGATGTCGTGGACATGGGTCTCTGCACTGTGGCACATTGTGCAATGGGACTCCTATCACAGAATGTCTCTCTCTTTCTTGTTTCCTCTTATTAAATGATGAGGGAAAACATTTCATTATCCCATTCCTTCAGGTTCTTGCGGGTAAACATCTTCCCTCATTCCCACTCCCACTAAGATGAACTTCATTGATTGATATTTTTCTTTTCCACCCACGTTTAAAAAGTATTACAGTAATTACTTGCAGAAATCCTTCTGTTTTGTTTGGAGACAAATAAGGCTGGAAAAAAACAGTTCTATGTTATATTTGACCATAAAACCGCACTATCAGAAAAAATGCAAGAATGCTTAAAATGACATGCGTGTCTAAATTCTGTCTCTCTCATTTTGCCCATCTGATCAGGCCACTGGTTTGACTGGTGGAAGGAATCTTTACCGCTTATTTGCACTTGATGAGCAGTTAGCATTTTGCTACCACATAGCTGCTGGGCATCACCCAGGTGCGAGGTAAACATTGCCTGTGAATGAGGTGAATTACCTGCTCACTGTAAAGTGATTTGAGAGTTATGGATGAATTAATTGAATTATTATTATGATGAATAATAAAAATGTTTTTAGTTTTTTTATTGTTAAATATATAGACATTTGTCATGGTGATAACAGACATGATTGCTTTTATAGCCTCTTCTTTATTCTCAGAGATGGGTCATGTGAGAAGCAAAGGGTTTGGCGCTTGTCACCATCCAAAGCCCTCAATCCCGCACTTCCAGCATGTGTTGCACCCTCATTCCACACATACCTGGGAAGTAGGCTGTCTCTGAGGAAGTGGCACGTTGTGCTCCTCTGCCCTTCAGTTGTCCAAAGACCCCGCAGTCATTATCTGGCACAAACATGCTTATTTTGAAATAATATGAAATAATACTTATGAAATAATCTCTGTTCATCATAACCGTGCGTTTATTTTTCTGTTTGCATCAAACGTGCTCACAGATTATAGCACCGTAACTTAATCTTAAATCAGACCTCTCAATTTGAGTCATTGTCCTTGTTAAAGTATTTGACAGTGTGGTTTGCCATTTGAAGAATCCAGCACTTCTTTCTAAGAATTGCTTGCTTGACTTTGTCCTGCTGTAAAAGTGTGATACTCATTGGTGAAGGTTAGTGATTTGTGCTCAAATGCTTTGTTCCCAGACATTGCCATCCTCCCCAACTACCACCAAGCCCTCTCCATCTGATCACATGACCACTTCCAGAGCCAATCAGGTACAGTATCATCCTTTCATCCCAGCCATTTCCTCCAATCCACTTCGCACTCTCAGCAGAGGGATGGCCTAGATGTGTCTGGAGGAGCTCAGAGTATCACACCATACATACATCATGAGAATCATGGTCACATACGCATATTAAAAATGGATACTGAAAATGCCACGGTAAGCCACCACATCATGTGACCAATTTTTCAATTAAAAGAATCTGAATATAAGGTTACTGGCATATATTTGGTTCCCTTGATGGGGATTTAAAGCGGCCATAGTATACAGAATCTTGCAAATCATGTTTTTTTTTTATTGAAAAACCGTTGGTGTAGACTTCCATCTGTTACTTAGTCACATACATTTTCCCCATTCTCTGCTATCTGTGGGTCATAATTAAGCCACAATTTAGAGGGGGGAGCTACTTAATTTGCATAGCCCAACCCATTAACAACCAACCGCAGCGATGCTCTAAACCGTGAAGGAAATTGCTCTGAATCACATTGATGATTAAACGTCTTGCAGCTTTACTTAAAGGGACTTACTACTGAGAGTTTTGTGACTTTGGTAAATTATGCAATATGCTCAATATGCATTGAGCAAGTAGATCTCTATTTGTGATTGCCAGGTCAGATCTTGCTATATTGTAACAATTAAGGGGAATAATCTGCTTTACAGGTAACAGATTTTCACTTCATTGAAATGTGCTGAAAATAAAAGCCACAATAAAAAAAAACTACATTTTTATTTGGTGGCATGAGCAAGGTTCAGCACATTCAACATTCGCTGCGGTGCTATGATTGCAATACAGTCATATCAAACTCAATACTATGCAAACTCTGCATCACTGTTTGGTGAATACCTTGAAAAGGTATATTATTTTTCCTGTATTATATTATATTGTGTACATCATTATACTATGTCTTATAATAAATATATTTACATTACAGTTGATGTCATTTCTAGACTAGGATGTATTTGTTTTAGGAGTACATAAACAAAATTTGTGCATTTTAAATAATGGGGAAATCATCTTTGTTTTACACATTTCAAAATTATCAATGTTTTTTGGCAATCCAACTCTTGTAAACAGAGGACTGCCTGAAATGTGCACTAATGTATTGGTGCTGTATAATTCCAAACCTGCAGTGGAGTTGCAGATGCAACAGTGGTAAAGCACCATTACTGCCATCTGTGACTGGACCGGTTGAAGCTGTGCACCAGTGTTGAATGTATGCGTTCGTTCTGTTGTCAGGGCGTAGTGTGCCCTCATGAAGTCTATGTAAAGGGATTTCATGGTGTAATGTCATTGTATTGGGTCAATGCATTCTCTCTCTCTCTCTCTCTCTCTCTCTCTCTCTCTCTCTCTCTCTCTCTCTCTCTCTCTCTCTCTCTCTCTCTCTCTCTCTCTCTCTCTCTCTCTCTCTCTCTCTCTCTCTCTCTCTCTCTCTCTCTCTCTCTCTCACACGCACAACTTTTTCTGACCTATTTGCAGTGGGAACACTACTCTCCTCCATTTCTATCGTCATGAGCTTTTTGCATACGGTATTTTTTTTATATTCCAGGGCCTTCTTTTGCTTTATGATCAATATGAAGAATAGATGTTACAGTACAGTATCCCATTGTCCCATACATGTGTCTGTCATTCTACCTTATAGCACAGTTTCACAGACTGGATGATGCTTCAGCTCCTCCCTCTGGAATAAATTATTATTACACTGTACAGTTGCAGTGTTCCATTTTAGCATTTAGCTCATAACTAAATGCTAATATGGAATATCAACCTCTATGTTTGTAGCTGGAAGACCTTGTCTATCAGTGCAGGCTCAATAGCACAAACCTTGCACAACAAGACAAACAGAGCCAGGCTGAACTTGTGAGGTGGCATATGTGAAGAATGTGAATTTGAATGCTGTCTCTTTAATAGATACAGTGGGTTCGGAAAGTATTCAGACCCCCTTAAATTTTTCACTCTTTGTCATATTGCAGCCATTTGCTAAAATCAATTAATTTCATTTTTTCCTCGTTCATGCACACACAGCACCCAATATTGTCAGAAAAACACAGACTTGTAGAAATTTTTGCAGATTTATTACAAAATAAACACTGAAATATCACATGGCCATAAGTATTCAGACCCTTTGCTGTGACACTTGTATATTTAACTCAGGTGCTGTCCAATTCTTCTGATCATCCTTGAGATGGGCCTACACCTTCATTGGAGTCCAGCTGTGCTTAATTATATTGATTGGACTTGATTTGGAAAGGCACACACCTGTCTATGTAAGGTCCCACAGTTGACAGTGCATGTCAGAGTAAAAACCAAGCCATGAAGTCCTAGGAACTCTCCATAGACCTCCGAGATAGAATTGTGTTGAAGCATAGATCTGGGGAAGGGTATAAAAACATTGCTAAAGCATTGAAAGCACCCAGGAGAACAGTGGGCTCCATCATTGTGAAATGGAATAAGTTTGAAACCACCACAACTCTTCTTAGAGCTGGCCGTCTGGCCAAACTAAGTAACCGGGCAGAGAGGGACATGGTCAGGAGGTGACCAAGAACTCAATGGCCACTCTAAGAGAGCTTCAGAGTTCCTCTGCAGCGATGGGAGAACCTGGTAGAAGGACAAACATCTCTGCAGCACTCCCATCAATCAGACCTTTATGGTAGCACTTGGCATTCAGGCCAAAAATTTCAATTTGTGTCTCATCAGACCGGATAATCTTTTTCCTGATGCTCTTAGAGTCCTTTAAGTACCATTTGGCAAACTCCAGGTGGGCTGTCATATGCCTTTCACTCAGAAGTAGCTTCCGTCTAGCCACTACCATAAAGGTCTGATTGATGGGAGTGCTGCAGAGATGTTTGTCCTTCTACCAGGTTCTCCCAAGCTCTCTTAGAGTGGCCATTGGGTACTTGGTCACCTCCCTGACCATGTCCCTTCTTGCTCGGTTACTTAGTTTGGCCAGACGGCCAGCTCTAAGAAGAGTTGTGGTGGTTTCAAACTTATTCCATTTCACAATGATGGAGCCCACTGTTCTCCTGGGTGCTTTCAATGCTTTAGCAATGTTTTTATACCCTTCCCCAGATCTATGCCTCAACACAATTCTATCTCGGAGGTCTATGGAGAGTTCCTAGGACTTCATGGCTTGGTTTTTACTCTGACATGCACTGTCAACTGTGGGGCCTTACATAGACAGGTGTGTGCCTTTCCAAATCAAGTCCAATCAATATAATTAAGCACAGCTGACTCCAATGAAGGTGTAGGCCCATCTCAAGGATGATCAGAAGAATTGGACAGCACCTGAGTTAAATATACAAGTGTCACAGCAAAGGGTCTGAATACTTATGGCCATGTGATATTTCAGTGTTTATTTTGTAATAAATCTGCAAAAATGTCTACAAGTCTGTGTTTTTCTGACAATATTGGGTGCTGTGTGTGCATGAACGAGGAAAAAAATGAAATTAATTGATTTTAGCAAATGGCTGCAATATGACAAAGAGTGAAAAATTTAAGGGGGTCTGAATACTTTCTGAACCCACTGTATATAGTGGCACAGATGATTTCTGTGCTGTGTTTGTTCTAAAAAAGTTTAAAATCTTTGTCCTGATCATTAGCTGGTATTGGTCCACTGGGAGTGTGTCACTGCTGTAGTGATGTTAGCTTGGGTCACATCAAATTTAGTGGGGGCGGCAACCAGTAGAACCCAATTTGCACAAAATACAGGATAACAAACTTATCAATAATCAGAACGTTTATTAATACAGTCGTGCTGTTTTTGGCAAGGTAACCCTCCGTGCAGTGACAAAATCCATATATTTTGGAATACATTTTAAAGCCAAAACTTGCAAAGTTGCCATTACCCCACATGGGTCTCGCTCCATCACTGGACGGCTCTCCGGAATGCAGACCACCGCTGATTGGTCCTGCCAATGAGGGATGTGTCCCATGGTTGATGCCCCCCCCTTCCCGATGCGGCCGACAGCGGTGGCTTGCAGAGGTGGTGCCATCGTGACCGACCCTGGCGCATTCAGCATTGTTTCTCCAGATGAGCTATATGCTGTTTGTGGCACCTTCCCTGGCTCATCTCCTGGCAAGCCAGTAGGGGGGCCATCATGGTGGCTGGCCTCCTACTGGTCATAAAATTGTCTCCAGGCGTTAGGTCTCCTCTTTGCCTCTGAAACCCGAAATCCCAGTATGTGTGTTACACTGCATACCAAATTAATTTAGATTTGCGGGCAACTTTTGCAATGATAGTTGCGATGTTTTGACAGGTGACACCACTGATTTCCCCTGCAATAGTAGCCATTTAATTGGCTATACCTCTGTGTGCGATGGACCGGGCACCACACTGTCCATGAAAGCCAGAGCTAACAACACTTTCAATAAACTGGTTCTGCAAATTTGCCTGGTCCATGTTAAACTGTTGCAGTTTGTGTAGAAAACCAACCCTATGCTGCCCTTGGATGCTGTCAACCCAAGTGTTGGCATTCCAGGTTAGGTGTGAATTGATGAGCGCTCCAAAGCTGTGGTGCTCATTCTTTTTCAGCCATCTCCCTGTCAATATGGAACGGCTATATTCAACCATCTCACTGTCAGGATGGAATGGTTCCATTCACCCATCTCCCTGTCAGTATGGAACGGTTCTATTCAACAATCTCAAATGTTTCATGGGCGCAGCCCACATACTCAGCTGTGCTGCTCATCCCACAAATGCATGTTCCTTACATATGGGGCACCATTTAAAAGGGAAATAAACAGGCATTCCAACGGTATACAATTTATTGCCAAGAAGCATTGTTACAACAGAGAAATAATCTACCAAACACAAATTTCAGAACTTTTTATTCGATGTTTATATACAGTGGTCATAAAAAGTATTCACCCCTTTTGGCATTTTTAACATTTTATTTTCTTACTTCATGGAATTAAAATGCATTTAGTTGAGGTCTCATAATTCTTTAATTGCAGTCCACCTGTGTACAATTAAGGTGTTTCAAATGATTTCAAATTAAATACACCTGTCTGTGAGAGGTCCCACAGTTGGTTAGTGCATTTCCAAACAAGAAAAGTTTATTCAACCACACCAATCGGGGGAAGGATATAAGAAGATTTAAAAGACTTTGAATATCCCCCGGAGCACCGTTCCATCATATCCATCATAAAGAAATGGAGAGGATATGGCACTACTGTGAATTTGCCTAGAACAGGCTGTCCTCCTAAACTGAGCATCCATGCAAGAAGGGCACTCGTTAGGGAGGCTACCAAGAGGTCTATGGCAACTCTGACGGTGTTACAGTCTTCCATGGCAGAGATTGGAGAAACTATCCATGGGACCACCTAAGCGCTTGACAAATCTGCACTTTATGGGAGGGTAGAAAAAATAACCGTTGTTGAAGAAAACTCACATAAATCTCACCTAGAGTTTACCAGAAGGCAAGTGGGAGACTCTCACATCAAGTGGAGGAAGATTCTATAGTCTGATGAGACCAAATTTGAAAGTTTTGACCTCAACGTTAGGCGCAAGCCTAACACTGCGCATCATCCAAAGAACACTATCCTTTATCCCTACCGTGAAACATGGTGGTGCAAGCTTAATACTATGGGGATGCCTCTGCTGCAGGGACTGGAAAACTTGTCAAAATAGAGGGCTAAATGGATGGAGACAAGATATAGACAAATCTTGAAGGAAAACCTGCTGCAGTCTGCAAGAGATCTGGGACTTGGTAGAAGATTTCTATTCCAGCAGGTCAATGACCAAAAGCATACAGCAAAAGCCATGTTGGAGTGGTTAAAACTAAAAATCTATGTCCTGGAGTTGCCCAATCAAAGCCCAGACCTCAATCCTATCGAATCTATAGAAAGATTTGAAAATTGGTGTTCAGCAAGGGTCCCCAGTCAACCTGATGGAGCCCAAGCAATTTTGTAAAGAAATTAGCAGTGTCCAGATGTGCAAAGCTGGTAGAGACTTACCCAAATAGACTCATGTATTAAGTCAAGAGGGTGAATACTTTTTATACCCACTGTGTATATTCACTCAGTGTCCACTTTATTAGGTACACCTTTCTAGTACTGGGTAGGACCCCACTTTGCCCCCAGAACAGCCTGAATTTTTTGTGGCATGGATTCAAAAAGGTGCTGGAAACATTCCTCAGAGATTCTGGTCCATGTTGACATGATAGCATCACGTAGTTGCTGCAGATTTGTCGGCTGCGCATTCATGTTGTAAATCTCCCGTTACACCACATCCCAAAGGTGCTCTATTGGACTGAGATCTGGTGACTGGAGGCCATTGGAGTACACTGAACTCATTGTCATGTTTGTGGAACCACCTTGAGATGACGTGTGCTTTGTGACATGGCGCATTATCCTGTTGGAAGTAGTCATTAGAAGATGGGTAGACTGTGGCCATAAAGGGATGCACATGGTCAGCAACCAGGTTCAGGTAGGCTGTGGCATTTAAACTATGCTCAGTTGGTATTAAGGGGCCTAATGTGTGCCAAGAAAACATTCCCCACACCATTACACCACCACCACCAGCCTGAACCATTGACATAAGGCAGGATGGATGCAGGGATTCATGTTGTTTACGCCGAATTCTGACCTTACCATCTGCATGTCGCAGCAGAAATTGAGATTCCTCAGACCAGGCAAAACATTTTCCATCTTCAACTGTCCAGTTTGTGTGAGCCTGTGCCCACTGTAGCCTCACTTTCCTGTTCTTAGCTGACAGGAGTGGAACCCAGTGTGGTCTTCTGCTGCAGTAGCCCATCCACTTCAAGGTTTGACATGTTGTGCATTCAGAGATGCTTTTCTGCATACCACTGTTGTAACACTTGCTTATTTTAGTTACTGTCGCCTTCCTGTCAGCTTGAACCAGTCTGGCCATTCTCCTCTGACCTCTCTCATTAACAAGTCGTTTTCACCCCCAGAACTGCCGCTCACTGGATGTTTTTTGTTTTTTGTGCGTGAAAATCCCATGAGATCAGCAGTTCATGAGATACTCACACCACCCCGTCTGGCACCAACAATCATTCCACGGTCAAAGTCACTTAGATCACATTTATTCCCCATTCAGATTTTTGGTCTGAACATGGTCTGCATGCTTTTATGCATTGAGTTGCTGCCACATGATTGGCTGATTAGATAATTGCATTAACGAGCAGGTGTACAGGTGTACCTAATAAAGTGGCCACTGAGTCTATATATATATATGGGAATTGTCAGACTAACAATGCATACTTTTAACATTTCTTCAGTGTAATTGTAAATTGGAGGAACCTACAGTATTTTAGCCTGATTGTGTCTGTGGAAACCACAAAAGAAAAGGGAAAACTATCATTTAGATTGGCCTGATACAGTTTCCCTGCACTGATAATGTGCTGTGTTTTAAGACCGATAATTTTCACCTTCTGACAGGAAAAGATTCCTTTGAAATAAGATTAATTTATAGAGAATTGTCTGCCATGAACTCATTCATAGAGTCAACCTAAGACATTCAAAAACATATGCAGTCTCTGGCTATGAGATTTTTTCATTGAACAACAGCCCAAGGGGGAAAAAAAACACTGGGACCGATGTTTGAATACGTTGAATAAGAATTTGCAATCAACATTAAAGCGTTCGCCGAAGATGCAACGGCAGCCGCGTGCCTGTGCCGGTGTGCTGGTAGATGCTCACAAAGCCGTATGATGTATTTACTCTGCAGACAGTGCTGCTAATGCAGTCTGTCACAGTCTGTGCAGCTGGCACGGAGGTGAGAGGAAACGAGAAAGCGAATAGAGCCGACCCGCTCGCTGTGTTTCCGTCCCCTCAGCTTCCCACTGCAGTGTCTGCGTGACTCGGAAAGGCAGACAGACACTTTAATGGCCAACGTTGGAAGCTACTTCCCATTAACTAACACATTCATTGGGCGTCTATCCCACGCGCCATTGCGTCTGCTGCAGTGTGTCATTATTTGCTCATTCCCGGCGCATTACTCCGGTGACACATTGAGAATCGCTGCTGACTTCGGAAAAACCATGAAAGATTGCATTTTGGTCTTACCGTTTCCCATGTTTCACAAAGAATGCTGCAATTTTCTTTGTGCAGAAGTCTGCTTTCTCCCATCAAATGGTCTTTGTCCAACCGCATTGTCCTACAAATATCATTTAACTACCCCAGTTACTTTAGATGTTAACCCTACAGTAGTTTCACCAGTTTAACGCTAACTTGATTCCAGTTTCCTGTGTACTGACTTTTACAAATATTACCTCAATTTTGTAGTAACTCATGTCGTAACTTGCTATACTTGAGGTAATCATCAGTTGCAACCACAATGTATACAGTCAATTTAGATACTGATATTTATAGAATTATAATCATGTATTGTCATTGCAATCTGCTCAGACCTGTCAGGTGTACCAAAGTGATATAACACCTACTAAAACTCTTACCATTGGGAAAGTAACATAAGTTTAATATTTTTTTTCAGATATTAGATAACACTTTATATAAATACAAGTCCTTTTTTCTCCATTTCTAATTTCCAAATTGTAAAACAGTCAAAGAAAACGCACATTTCTTTAGTTTTGAGGAAGCAGTTTTCCACTCCAACATTTGTCCTACCCTCCTTAATTGGTTTAAAAAAAGGGTTTCCATAATAAATGAACCATTTTAATATCCAATAAAAAAGCCCTTCCTTTTAACACCTTTGGGGTTGTCAAATGCAGCTGGACAGCTGGTATGTACCATTTACAATTCACGATTGTAAACAGAATTTTTTTTGCCATAAAAAAATGTACCATGCAGAAAGCTGTGACAACTGTCTAAAGATGTCCCAAAGGATCAATAACCAATGTCCCACCCCACCAAGCCAGCAACAGCTTGACATCAATGCAATTTTACCATGCTGTTCCCCCTACCATTCCCATTCTGCAGTTTGGCAGCTCTGCTGCTAAAATCCACAGTCAACTCCAAAAGGATCTGAAGGATCTTGAAAGATTCTGTACGGAGGAATGGTAACAGCTCGTTGCCTGTATTTTATATAGCCATCATTATCAAGGATGTGAATAATTTTGGTGTTGACTGCATGAAGCCAGTTTCACTATGTACAGCAGTTGTGAATGCAAGATAACCGGCTCCTTATAAATGGAGTCAGTATTGGAGATCAGGAGTTATTGGGCGCGGTCGGGGTTAGGTCATTTAGTGCCTTGTTAAGTTGAGTAACGGAAATCAGTCCGGTATTTTAAAAAGATCTGTTGAAGTGGCACAAATATAAGATATAGGTCTAATGTTAGATTTTTTTGGTCCGTATCCTATAGATAAAGCATTTTGTACCACGTATAAGGCAGTTATCCACATATCATGCAGTTACAACTCTGCTTTCCTGCACCTTTTAACCCTCTGAGGTCCGTGCTAAGCTTTTAGATGTTTTTTGATTTTGGCATGGTCTGATATTTATCTCAATTTCATCAATTTAACACACACTTACTCCAAAGTGTTTGATATTTTTATTTGAAGGACAATCACAGCTACATTTGTATGCCATCAATAGTTTGGTCAGTATCATATGCAGCTTGTAAATAGATCTACAAACACACAAGTTAAAAATAGTAAATTTTTCTGCTGTCACAAAAGTTGTGAAAGCACACACTAAACTATAGTGACGAATTGTTTTGCCAATGTACGTTTGTTCATCAAGGTCTTGGTTATGTAAGGGTGTGAAAACAGTTTAGCACATCTGAGATCTAAATAGCTAAAAACCTGTTTTTATCAGAACTGGTCACATTTATTTCAGGCTGTGGGAGGGCTAAATGCTAAATACCTGAATATTCATTATTCATTGTCCACACCTCTAAGATCTGTCAGATGGGCCATCTCACTGGGCCATCAGTGTTATATTCTGAGTTCCTGTTCTGTTGTTTTTTGGTCTTTGTTTATTTTTCATTCAGTCCTTATTCATTATTCTTTATCCAGTATTGCATTTTCCCTGTTCTGTCACGTTCTGCTCCCTGTCTGTCCTTGTTCCGTTTATTTCGAGATCCACTCCTTGTCGTGTCATGCACTTCGGGAGTTTATACTTTTCGGGGTTTTTTCCGCCTTCGCTTATTATCTCGTTTTCTTCCTTCTTACTTTCTAGATTGCACTTTGTATATATTAGGTAGATGTGTAGAGTACTAACCAACTAATCTACTAACGTTAGGGGTTTAGATTAAGTTACTAACACGCGGAATATGTTTGGCGTCACAAGACGCGGAATTCATATATCTTCACGAGTATTTGAAAACAAGCGAAATAAATAACATTTTAGGCTGTTCTTCTTTAGAAAAGTATTCTTCCATAGATCTTGTGTGCATATTGCAATTTGTTACGTTGCAACACGCGGAATATGTAGTCACAAGACGCGGAATTCATATATTGAATATATATACGAGTATTTGATAACATGGCAAATCAAATATAGTTACTTACTGTTCGTCAGTTATTGTCTTCGTCGCTTTTCATCAATACTCTCAAACACTGCAGCGCAGAAAATCTTTCCATCTTGAATAAAATTGTATGTCTGTATAAAATCTTGCTTCAAATTGTCGGGACAGTTTATGTGTTTACGCCGGCGTTTTCACACATGGCCCCACGCCCCTCCCCACACCTCCCGAAACCTAGTTACCATGTCAATAGAAGGGGACGTTACTACCAGGTAAAAAAGAGTAAAAGGCAAGGTTTACTTTTGGTCTAATTAACCTAATTTAAAAAATCCCATTTGATTTGCCAGTGCTCAAATCGGAAAGTCGCGATTCTAAGGTTTCTGTCAATGTTTTTGTCGCGTGTGTATGATAAAATATCGCGAAGTTAGAAATAGTAATATACTTGTATTGCTGCTTGGATCGGCGCCGATCCAGCCGACCTCAGGGGGTTAATGCGTGCCAAGAATCTCTCTCCAGGTAACCTCTGGACTTGAGGTAACACCTGTAGTCCCTTTATTTAGGAAGTGAGCAGCTGCATCGGTGTGAGTGGGCCAAGCCAGACTTCACAGTCTTCACAACCTGTACGGTATGGTCTTAAAACGGTATGGTCTGCCTCCTGTTCAGTCATTGCTGCCAGATTGGAGGCAGAGAGCTACACGAGGTGTCAGGACTAGCCTTTCCCCTCTTCATCTCGGCTTGGCCTTCATGCTGGCTGCATTGGAAAACCACATCTTCCCTTCGTTTGCACTAAAGAGTTCAATTCAATTGTGTAATTATTGAGTTTGTGAATGCAAACTGTTGCTGATTGCTCTGCTATGTTCAGGGTTGAGTACTGGTGTGCTGTGTTCAGGGTTGAGTCTGTGAAGGGCACATGCCTCAATGATTGCATTGTCAATGCCCCTCAGCTAATTGTACTTCCTCTCAGGTGCGAGGGTGGCCCAGGAACTATCACTATATAACACATTTCTCAATGCACATGATGCAGGCCTTTATTACATAACAGATTAACAGATTGGGTTGTAGTTATGATTAATGATCCTAGATCATTAATCCTTTTACCGTGGCCACATTTGTTCTGTTTCGGCAAAGAGTAATTACAGAGCGACATTGGCGGCTCCACTACGGGCATACTTGTGAACTGCAGCCACATCACGAGGCTGACGCCGTCGATCCTCATTTGCCGCAAGACGAAACCGCGATGAATGATTTTATGATTGCCAGTAAATGTGTGGGGGGTCAAGAATCCCAAGACTCTGCAGTGTCCTGCACACAACGCTACCTCCCCCAAATACATTGTCCTTCACAAAGAGCCCCCCTGAATACATCAGCCCTCGCTCCCCCCCATTTATAGCCCATTGCCCTGCCGCACACTTCATATCCATCACGCCTCTCTGTCCACATCTAACGATCAAAGGCAGCAGCTGGGCAAGTGGCTTGCGGGTACGAGTGGGGAACTGGAGCAGTCAGGCGTGGCGGGAAGTTGAGCAAAGACTCACGGGTGCCTTTAAGGGCAGACAGCCGGGCAGAAGCGTGGAAATGCCGCCTGTTCTACCGCACCCTCATTTGAGTGCGCAGCGTCATGTTCGCTGCAAATAATGTGCCTCCCACAGTTTGGAGTTGTGTGGTCTCAAGGGTTATTTTTATTTTATTTTTTTATTTTTTTATTTTTTCAGCACAATACAAAATAGAATTGAACTCTTTATTGATTGCGTTTTATCGCCCTGACAGTGCGCCCACTGTAGAGATTTAACTCCCACATCAAAATGTAATGAGGGCAGTTCAGCTCTGGCAGGTTTTAATGCGGTTTCTCCAGAACAAGGTCACCCAGCTGAATTTATCACTACGGGAAATTACTGCAGCAGAGGGCCGAGAGATTCAGGAGAACCCCTTGCGTGGAAGTGAGCGCGTGTACCTGCTTGTGCTCCAACGCTGCACGTCACTCCAAGGGGTGTGAGGAGACTTGATTTTATTGGCCGGTCACCTTGTCCAAATTTGTAAGATAGTCTCATCATATTGTATTAAGCAGAGCACATTTGTGAGCAGATGAATGAGCTTTTATTACTAGTTCCCGAAAGGGCAGATGGTTAAAAATTGGAGAGCTGGAAACCCGACTGCGTCAGTCCGACTCTGGCTGGGAGCCCCAATCGGGGGTGGCTTTTGGCTATCCACTCCAGGGGGTGGGGGAGGGATAGTCGGCACGAGCTCGCCGAGGAGCAGTAGGGCGTTCCTAAAGAGTAGGTGGGTGAAGTTCTGTCTCGGAGGAGGCCGATCATAGCTGGCTTTGGGATATTAGCTTGACCCGGAGGACAGGCGGCGGGCTTGTGAGGGGAGGGCGAATCAAAATAAATAGAGGGTTGAATTGGTTACTAAATTGGGGAAAGAAATTGGAAAATAATTAAAAAATAAACACATATTGGGGAGCTGCTTGTGGCCATTTAGTGTTAAGAAATCTATTTCAGAAACTTACACTGAGGAAAATGGCTCTTGGGACTGAACACTGTGTGTCATTTCTCAAATAAAAAGGTTAAACGAATGCTGGTGGACTTCTTAAGAATCCATTTATCCAAACCCCGATTTGTCTTTAGACATGTCAGTCACCCAGCTAGGAGGATTTCGAAAGGAAGAAAGATGAAAAGGTCCGGAGACCACTTCTCTCCCTACAACAGATCTTTCAAGATCATCTACTTAAAATCAAAACCTCTTTATTACTATATATTTGTTGAGGAAGCCCCTTTATCCATGGTGATGTACAGGTAACTGCCAACATTAAGGAAACATCAACATAAAGTATCTTAATAGGGCATTGGGCCATCACGAGCCACCAGAACAGCTTCAGTGTGCCTTGGCATAGATTCTACAAGTGTCTGGAACTCTTTTGGAGAGTAAGAGCAACACCATTCTTCCACAAGAAATGCCATCATTTGGTCTCTTGTTGTTGGTGGCGAAAAACACTGTCTCCACTCCAGAGTATTCCATAAGTGCTCAATTGGGTTGAGATCTGGTGACTGAGATGGCCATGGTATATGGTTAACATCATTTTCATGCTTATCAAACCATTCAGTGACCACTTGTTCCCTGTGGGGGACATTGTCATCCTGGAAGAGACCAGATGAAAGTGATCACTCAGAATAGCTTTATATTTATTGGTTTTTACCTTGCCCTCTAAGGGACTGAATGGACCTGAATGGACCATGCCTGGAAAATCCACTCCACACCATACCAGAGTCACCATAACCCTTAATTTACTTAAGTGTTTCCCTTATTTTGGCAGTTACTTGTATGTAGCTTAACTTGCTCAGGAGTAGGACAGTAATGTCCTACCTGGGGATGGGGCCCACAACATTCTGGTTTCAACCCCAATTCATTGACCCTTCCACCACACCCATGTAGTTCACATCAACAGAATGCAATGTAATAGTTATGAGGAAAGACTTAAGACAATTTAATCTATTCAGGCATAGCAAAAAGAGACAAAGGGAGGTTTTTAAATGAATAAAATGAATGATCAAAGTGACCTACCAAACATTTTTTTGTTTCAGCTCAGTTAGCAGAACAAGAGGGCACAGGTGTAAATTAGTTCAAGGTCAATTCCAAACTGAGATCAGGAAGTATTTCATTTTCTCGTGCATGCAACGGCTTGCCAGGTCATATAGTAGAGACACATAATCGAGTAATCGAATCGGGTAATTTAGTCCAGACTTGATGCAGTACTGGATATTCTCTAAACCATGGGTGTCCAATCCTACAAAATGGGCTGGTGTGGGTGCAGGCTTTTGTTCTAGTACTAAAACACCTGATTAAACTGATCAACTAATCAGTCTTCGATCAAAGACCTTGATTGGTTGAATCAGGTGTTTTAGTGCTGGGCTAGAACAAAAGTCTGCACCCACACTGGCCCTTTTTGGATAAGACTGGACATCCCTGCTCTAGACTGTAGGAAAATGACGAGCCTAGATGGGCCAAATGGCCTGTTCTCGTCATTGTGTATTTTTATGTTCTTAACACCCTACCCCTACTTAACCTCTACACCACACTCAAAAACACATGGTGTTAACAGGGCTGGTTATGGATCTCCCATACAGTAGTCTCCCTACTCGACTTGAAAAACTTGACCCTATTCACATGTTATGGTCATCAGGGGAGCCACTCACATCTGTTTGTAAACAACTGTGGTCATGTTCAGGGATTTATATATTCACCTTTATAGATGTTTTTGTCTTTTTGTCATTTTTTGCTGGTCTTAAATCTTTTATTTTGAATGCTTCTCCAGTCGGAATACCCCTAGATGTTGGAACAACGGTTGTTGGAGTCTTGGATCTTGAGTCTGGATTCTGAAGCTTTGCAAAAAGCTTATGTTACTCAGTGTTACATGACAAAGTATAGTGCTCACACACTATTTATGTTCCCAAAACTTTTAATTTGCTTTACAAGCATAGAGAGCAAGTCCTATACTTTCTGAGTTTCTCTGGTTGGTTAAGACAAGCGTCACTTGTTAAGCTAAGAGCCTGATCGGGTTGGCACACTAATGTGAGATAAATCTGCCCAACTCCAGGAACTATTGTCCTATAACATAATGCTGGCTAAAACCTGCTAGAACCAATCAAATTGCTGGAAAATAATCTCACAAACAGTAAGTTCCACTTCCAGATGATGAGTTTCTGGGGTCGAGACTAGTTAAGGCTTACTTTACATTTGTCTCAATGACCCAGCATCAATCCTGTTTGCCCTCCGCTTCCTGCATGTGTCCTTTGTTATTGCTTTAGCTTTAAAAAAGGAAAGGTCAGAAAGCCTTCCAATATTTGTTTGCTTGTTTTCACGGCGGACTTCAAAAACCATGGCAGTGACGTTCCCTTTCACAGTAAAGGGTTGATGCTGCATTTTATGGCGGGGCTCATTGTGGTGATGCAATCGTGGCTGAAATTGCTTTTTCACTCCTGGAGAATATTAAATGGGATTCTTCTAGCACCCTCAGCCTTTAATTCTTACGGACCACGTCTCATATGGGCTCTTTCCCACTGCCTCTGCCAAGAGTACTGTGGAAACACTGGCCAGAATCCTGCTACCTCTCATATTAGTAAAACAGAACTGAAATGGAAACATCATGGATTTATTTTCCTACTTTATGCCATTATTCATTGCTTACACTTTTTTGTAGTGCACTGCCATTGGAGGGTTTTTCTTAGCAAAACAAATCTTACATCTTGCTTCCTTTCCATGAACAGCAAGATGTAAGGGAACTTCATAAGGGTTCTGTGTCAGTATTACAGAATCATTAACTTTACTTTCACAAGCCCTTTGAGTATGAAGCTTTGTGTGATGTCATTGAGCTATACAGTTGTTATACCCCCATGAGGGTGGGAGGAAAAGATTCAGCAGGTAGTCAGGGATTTGCATTGAGATGGATGGTCTGCCACCTTGTGTCAGGGAATAATGAGACAATGTGAGCGGTCCTAGGCCGATTTCAAGAGACTGGTGTTGATTATTAAGATGACTTTTCATACCTGGGATTAGAATCTCAAACCAGTCAGCACTGCTTATTACTACCCTCTCATCCCCCATTTGACTCTGGAGATAAAGCAGGTTTTGTACCAACTGTGGAGGGCTGTCTGCGTTTGTGGAGAGCCCGTCTTTTAGCTGAGTTTTAGGCTTCATTCAAAGCTATTCAGGACAAAGTCAGGCAGAGGAGAGCATGTATCTTCCGTGTTCCATGTCAACTGTTAGAAACTGGCGAAGTTTGTCCTTGGTGGAAAAACCGGCTTACTTGTGGTTTTATAAGAACAAATAAATAAATGACCTAGTAGGCCGACTAAAGCAGGACGGTTCTCTGTACAGTAACGTGCCCAATAGACAGCTGGTGCTGGTGGCACCACAGGGCACTGCATAATTGGATGTAGCATCATCGAGGGAGGGAGGGATGAACGGTTTCAGTCAGCGGAGAATTTCCCACCTCGTTCCCACTAAGAGCGACTAATTTTGATCAAGTTTGAAATGAGGGGAAATGCAGTGTCTGCGCAGCTGTGCCAGCTTTGTGGTCCTTGGTGCAGTATCTGCACAGCTGCAGCAGCTTTGAGGTCCTATGGTGCAATGTCTGCGCAGCTTTCAGAGTGGAAAAAGAAGCCATCAGTTAGCTGCACATGTTTTGCGGGGACAAAGTGAGCAAGGACATTAGTGTGATTTAATTGACCTGTAAAAGTGGGTTAGAAAGATAAAGTAGGGTTAAGACAGAATGACGTATCTGCTTATTGGTATCAAGTAATAAGATACCAGAAGTAAAGAGGCCCTGTATGTAAACAGAGGTACTTAGTTCTGTTATGTCACAGTTAGTCGCGACCATTTGTTGTGCAGAATGCAGGTTTTGCCCTGATACTGAGCATTGCAGTATTTGACTCTGACCTGAAAGAAGGGATAGAAGTCGGTTCCTTTGTATGCTAGATCCTGAGAGCCTCCACTGCCCTAGTCTCGACTCCAGGTGCTCAATCTCTGAGAGAATGTCTGGATGACTGTGTTAACTTTTCTGGCCTAGGCCCTTCTTGCAATCCGATTAGGCTGGATTTGGTTGCCTGGGGTCGTTTATCATTTCATACAACCACCCCTGAGACTGTGCCCACACCTCCCCCTGATTGGTACTTCCTCTTGTCCATCTGTATTGATCTTCCCACATGGCACAACTAGCGCACATGCAGTTTAATGCTAGCAACAGTGGATGATAATAACCTTGTGCTTCACTGATGTGGATTATTTTTTTGAGTCTACTATGGTGCAGGTTTGCAATGTTCATTGCTTTGAAGCCACTTTGTTTTTGTTTTTGCCTTTGTTTGAAAGCTGTCAAATCGAGACGTTCTGGCCTTCCTGCTGATGGAATATCAGAAAAGTTTGATCCATCAAGCCTGGCTTATGATATGGATGATATGAATGGTCAGAGAAAATAATTTAGCTTGAATGTATTATGTTTTACTTTCTATTACAGAAGAACAAATTGTGATGTTTTAGTGTGTACAATACTTATCAAAGCACCACCAGAGAATGTTTCAGTTTTGAATTCAATTGCATATGATTTTTGGTGGCCTATATTTGAAGACCACACCTTTGATGCCCTTATCTTCAGATACCAGCCGATGTCAGAATGTCATGCCACATGTACCGTAATCACAAAGATTGATTGGTGTGGTTTACATTGCAAAAGGACAGCTTTAAAATGTACAATCATTAAAAAAAACACATTATGACACATTAAAATTATAACATCAAGGAATGCTGTTGTTGCAATAACACCACAATAGCCTGAATGTAGTATCATGTAAAACCTACACCCATCTTCTGTGTAATTAGTTTACATTGTTTTGTGCCAGGTTTATCACCAATCTAAGGCACAGAAAAAACTTTACTGCCAATTCTTGACAAAGCCCAAAGGGAATTTCACCTTTTAAATATTATTCTGTCAGCAAAGCAAAACAAGCTAAAAAAGAAATGTTCCAATGTTATTATAGCCTCCTTGAAATTCTACCTTTTTCTTCAGCTGTCAGACTCCTCGCTCATCAAAACAGCCATGTCAAATTCAGTTAATCTTTTTCTGGATAAAGGAAACCTTCAGGTTTGAACATTTCGAATAGAATCGCTACCATCAACTGGTTGTATTTTTAGGGAGGAAATGCGTGAGCATGAAGCAAGCTTGAAAGCGTAATAATTTTTTCCATTTTTTAAAATCTTGAAGTTGAGCGTCCTTGCCATCTCCGAGACGTACAAGAGCATCTAATGAATTGGAATGCGCCATTTCCTTGATAACCATGAAGTTAATCTTGTTCCAAGATACACCTCTGCGTTGGCATCAAACGCATATTATGTTTCACTTCTTTACATTTTCAACATGAAAGTGGATTCCATTTCCCTTCGGCGAATCGCCCGGTCACGGTCGGGTAAATCGGGGATGGATTCTCCTTGTGGGAGAAAGTAGATGAAAGGCTGCACATTCGCATGCCTGTAAAACTTTTCTGCAAACACAATATAACATCTTTTGACTTGGAAAGAGAAAATTAACTTTGCGCTAGGAGAAGGGGTACATTTTCTTGGTCCTCTGTTGAAAGGATTTCGGCTCCAGAGGCTTGCATCTGTATAGACTCTAGAGGTCCCTCTGGGGTGTTGCGGGACAAGAGAGAGCCTGTTAGAGAAGATGTTCCATTTATTCCTGAAGACAAATAAAACAGTGCACTTGCGTAGTTTGGGATCTTTGCAGTCTTGGCAGGTAATTTTTCTCAGACAGAGTTAATATATTTGTCTTTTTCTCCCCCACCTTCCCCCCCCTTCCCTTTTCACAGGTAAAGATAATTGTTCCTAACAGCACAGCAGGTCTAATAATTGGGAAAGGTGGTGCCACAGTGAAAGCTATAATGGAGCAGTCGGGGGCGTGGGTCCAGCTGTCTCAGAAGCCCGATGGGATAAACCTGCAGGAGCGCGTGGTGACGGTGAGCGGGGAGCCTGAGCAGAGCCGGAAAGCTGTGGAGCTCATCATTCAAAAGATCCAGGAGGACCCCCAGAGCGGGAGCTGCCTCAACATCAGCTACGCTAACGTCACGGGGCCAGTGGCCAACTCTAACCCCACGGGGTCCCCGTACGCCAACACTGCCGAGGTGCTGCCCACTGCAGCGGCAGCCGCCGGCCTCCTCGGACACGCTAACCTGGCGGGCGTAGCGGCCTTCCCGGCAGTGCTCTCTGGCTTCACCGGCAACGACTTGGTGGCTATCACCTCTGCACTCAACACTTTAGCCAGCTATGGATACAACCTCAACACGCTAGGCCTGGGCCTTAGCCAGGCGGCAGCCACAGGCGCTCTGGCAGCCGCGGCCGCGAGTGCCAACCCAGCGGCAGCAGCGGCAGCAAACCTGCTAGCCACCTATGCGAGTGAGGCCTCTGTCAGCGGCTCTGCGGGTGGCACGGCAGGCACATTCGCGTTAGGTAGCTTGGCAGCTGCCACTGCTGCCACCAACGGATACTTTGGGGCTGCGTCTCCACTCGCGGCCAGCGCCCTCCTGGGCGGCGAGAAGACCACGGACGGATCCAAGGATGTGGTGGAGATCGCCGTGCCCGAAAACCTTGTGGGCGCCATTCTGGGGAAGGGCGGGAAAACACTGGTAGAATACCAGGAGTTGACTGGCGCAAGGATACAGATCTCCAAAAAGGGAGAGTTTGTCCCGGGCACGCGGAACCGCAAGGTGACGATAACGGGAACGCCAGCCGCTACGCAGGCCGCTCAGTATTTGATAACTCAGCGAATCACATACGAGCAAGGGGTTCGAGCCGCCAACCCTCAGAAAGTGGGTTAACGGCCGCATTTACTCTGTCCAATCCCTCCTTTATCATTTTCAAGAAGGATGTACTGTATTTTGAAGTAATGTTTTTTGTTTTGTTTGTTTGTTTGTTTGTTTGTTTGTTTGTTTGTTTGTCTTTTCTTTAAATATATAATATGCAAATGAATGATATTACGTTGATGTGTAAATGTAAATAACGTGTTTTATCAGAGAGGAATTTTCTCAATACGTTTTAGTTCTCTACTTTGCTTGTGTATATTTGTATATTGTTTCTAGTGTGAGAAGATCTTAGCCTGCCATTTTACCAGCATTATTGTAGTTTTAAAAGAAAAACAACAATTGAATGTAGACAGGGATATGCGTATAGTTTTCAGTATTAGTTACAACTAGAAGTTAAGGCTAATTTAACTACTGTTAAGGTGCGATTGGGGTCAAGTCCCTGAAAGGAGCGAGGCCAAAGCACTGTCGAGACAGTCTTACTTCTTGCATAAGGACATAGAGAAGTAGGAAAAAAAATACAAAATACTTTATGAATAAGAAACAAAAAAGCAATATAGTTGCAAAAGCACTGTAAAATATTTTAAGGTTAAAACTGTGGATTATTGTATTTGGTAAGTTTACAAATCAACTAAAGCACCGGATCCCCTCTGAACTAGACGATGGATAGATGCTGTACCCCTCTGGCCAGAGCCCTTATCCCTCAATGTCCTTCCGAAGAGACGTTCCTCTAAAAGTCTGCGCCCCTCCCGTTCCCTATCCCCCTGACCCAGTGTCACCTCTCGATGGCACCCCCCCGCCCTTCCCCAACTCCCCTCTCCCTCCAAAGCACTAAGTCACTACTGATCCCATTGTCTGGCCAGCAGCCGAGCCATTACTCCATCAACATCCTCACTGTCTAGACACATTGCTGTTGACACAGTGGATCGGGAATTTTATAAAAATAAAAATAAAAAAATAATAAAAAAGTGTGAAAGTGCCAACAAAACAGTGACAGCTGATTGACTTTTTTTTTTTCTTCCCCTTTTTTAAATTAAGTGCACGCTCGGTGATGCGTGTTGCATTTTAAGAGCTTCTGTTTGGATAAGTATAATTTATCGACACTAGAAACATTAGTATATTTGTGAATGTAGATTTTACTGTGAAGCTACCTGTGATGTTAGCTGTGTGGCCCGCAACGTTGGGGCCCTTGCAGCATGGTGTTAGCAGCCAGTGCAGTTTATACTCAGTAATTTGCATGTATGTGGAGCATTTTTATGTCACAGAAGCCAGACAGTATTTTCCTGCATGCTTTCGAAGAGAAAAAAAAAAAAAAAAGGCCAGATTATCTCGAGAAGAGGTAGTGCGCGTGTCCTCTTGATCCTTGATAGGTTGTTGTGTTCCAAGTATGCCTTCTGTTCCCATGGGTCCCAGTAACTTTATTAACTTCTCCTGTGCCCTTTAGTTCCTGAGCATCGACCTTGTCCAGCCCATTTACTCCACATCAGTTTTTTTACTTCTGAGTTCGCCCGCCGTCAGAGCGCCCATGGGGCAACACCCATAACTGCTCCTTTTCATGCTGTGCATGCAGTCTTAAATTCAATGGACAAAAAAAATTACACAAATAAATAATTAACAATAATAATATTATATCATGCTGGCTATCTCTGGATCACCTGGCTGCGCAATTGAATTTGAAAAGCAAAGAATTCCTTCCATCTCAACTCCAGCCCATTGATTACCTCCATCCTGCCCAGCCCAGCTGCTCCTTTTCTCTGTGCAGCCAATCAAAGAACAGAAAAAGCCTACGTTGCTCCGCCCTCCCGTCCAGTCTGTTTCTGAACTGTGATCTCTGTCTCTATGAACTCTCCCTTTTTTTGTTCATACAACTATATGGACTCTTCATTTCATATTGATTTTTACTGTGCAATTTCCTTTTGGACGCATAGACAACTTGAAACATGTTCTTTTCCCCCCCTGCTTCCCCCTTTACCTCCTTCCACTATAACCATCTCTGTCAAACTGTAAGAGTAGTCTAATTTTCCTTTTTTTTTTTTTTTTTTTTTAAACAGTTGAATTGTTGTTTCATTTAGATTTTCTTTGTTTTCCTTAGCCTCTAAATACTTACCTTTAGAGTTATTTTAAAAGGGAATGATTTGCTTGTTAAATGAAAGAGAAAAAATGCTGTAGTAAAACTGTGTTACTTGGTAATGACTATTTATCGTCAACTATTCTGTAGCTGTGCAAGTTTTGACAAACTAGTGTATCTCGTGAAAATCAGTGGTTAGCATTGCGCCTATTATATTTACTCATTTTATCATTATAAATGTGCTTAGTTCATCATGTAGCATCACTTGTCTCCCGTCTCATTTTTTCCTTGCATGCCACAAGTCTCAGTTCATTTATAATACATTAACAAATAAATAATATCTCTGTAAGTCTCTCACCGCGCTGCCTTAGGTCAGCACCGAACCAGGCGAATTCATTGGGGCCACACTGTAGGCTAAGATGGTGCGCATCGAGTAGTTTGGTTTTAGAGGATAACCGCAGAGTATTTTTTTTATATAAATGGTCTCTTTCCAGCCTTTTATTAAAGTGACTTTTTATCTTTAAAGCGAAATAAGTTTGTTTGTGTCGCTTCTATTTGGGGGACGTCGATTTGGCTCGTCATAATTCTTTTCAAAGAGCTTGCGGTTTAATTCCGCCGTGTGTAAGCAAGGACCTGAACGGGTATATTATTGCAGTAGATAAATGGACAGGGCCAGGGAGGGAGCATGTTTTTTTTCCCCACGTCCCACTTTTTTTAGAAGGTAATTGCTTCATCTGCATCTCTAAAAATTCCAAAATACATATTTTGAATAAAGGTAAGCTTCTCAATTGCGCTTGAAGTCAGATTGCCGTTAAAAAAGACCGCAGTAGGCGCTGCGAACCAATAGCAAACCAATTGGTTGCAGATAAAGAAAGAAAGAGAGAGAACACCTTTCATACAAAGGGTGACCATTTGAATTGCAACTGTTCGTAGGCTGAGGTTTCTGTACAGAGGCTGGGGGAGTGTATTGGAAAAGAATTACCTTAGTCCTGCAGCATTGTGTGTCTCTTAATGCATTCTATTTCAGGGTCACTTTCAATCAATATTTCATTTACTTGCTGAGATTGAATGGGTGCTCTGAGACAGAGTGCTGTTTATCATACAGATTGGACGCCTCATTTTAGATTCAAGATCTTTTCTTCGGCATTGGGAGCTGTCCTTTCAGCACCAAGAAATTACAATTAAGGCGCATTTCCTTTGCCTCGTCACGGGGGACTGTCCAAATGCACAGCAGAGCATCGTATCAGCCTCCATGCACTGTTAACATTCTTTTGACACCGCACTTAATGGTGATGATTTAGAGCCTGTCTCCCCTCACCCAACCCCCCGCCCCACACACACACCTTCCAACCCCATATATTTAACGTGGGATCCAGCTCTCTCATTAAACCAAAGACAGAAAACAAAGAGAATTTTCTAACCTTTAACAGCTCATTTAGATTCATTGCTCACAACAGGTCTAAGCTCTTTTTTCTGCTTATTCGATTCAAACGTCTCATTGCATCTGTAACACGGCTGAGCAAGTACACAGACCACGCCCCCCCCCCCTCCCCTCCTCCCCTTCTTCCCCATGTGTAGGGGCGGACCTGCATTGTGATTGGTCCAATGCGGTCAGGTGGTGCACAGAGGTCCAGGCCTCAGGTCCCTGACTGTAGTGTTTTCACTTTCTATGAAAGTCCTTTCTGATTGTTTACGTTACGGTTGTGTAAACAGTGCTGCAGAGAAACTGCTCAACTTCCCAAGAGATTTGTTTTCTTTTTCTTTTTTTTGTGTACAATTTCAAATGTATAAAGATATATATTTTTATTGATAATAAAAAGTATGAAAGCATAAAGATGGTAGCTTTTAGTAATTCAACAGTGCATTGGTTACTTATGTGCAACAATTTAAGAATGACTGTCAGAGGAATTCTTTATTTTTTTTTTTTATTTTTTTCAGTTAGTTTCTTGTTTTATATAGTTTTAATGATGGACTATTTGAACTATTCTGGGGATTCATATCCGTGGCCATGTCATGGCTGCCCCATAGTATAGATTTCTGGATATCACAAACTTCGTAATTGTCTTGTATGAAACTACACCTGGAACATAAACAGTTTTTAAACATTCAAGATAATGAAATGAATATGATATACAGTGAACCTTGTTAAACACAGATTAAAGGAGTTTAAAGTTTGGTATTTTTTATCCAGATTGGATGTACAAACATGAATTTATTATTGAAGGACCATGTTTAACTATAGGTAGCATCATTAGATCAATATTACTATTATCATAAATTGTCAATTTAAACAGGGTTAAATAAAATTCACTGCGTTTTTGTCTACTGGAATGTTTGAAAATGTCCGCAGAATTCACCAATTCAGGTGAAAATGGAAAACATACCCTCAGACACAAAGACTCCTGATATCTGCAAAAGCCCCCCACCCCCTCACCCCCCACACACAAACAATTTCTCCCTTAAATGTATTTTAGAATCTTTACTGTTCAGCAAACCTGTATTCTGCTTTATGTGTCAGCCTCAGCTCCTGGTGATTATCATCACCATTATTTTAATTATGTATTTATCTGCCTGTTTTTAGTTTTTTAGTTTTTGGGTACATTATGGGCAGTGTAGAGTGCAGTGCACCCAGTCTGGCCCTGCAGTGATCCATGACCCTCTGCCGCCCCTTACACCACCCCCCGCTGGGTCCTGAATAATCAGTGTTGCAGAGAGCACAGGGGTACTTCCTGCACCCACTATACCCACCAGAGACCCACTATCAACCAGCAAATATGTTAAATAAGTGCTAATGATGTCTTGCGTGTACCAGCTTAGGTGCAAACTAACCACAGGGAACACCTTTGTTGTTTTCTATTCCATGAAACCAGTAAAATAGCTCAATTAAGCCAGAACCAGGGATATTACTGCCAGTGACTAGACTGCAGTAAACTGAACATTGCATTTTAACATATCTAGATGTCTCTGTGTACTTTGGTCAGAAATTATGCTTCCATTGCCCCCTGTCCATTCCACAGTGTGTGACCATTTTGTTCTGTGTTTGACCAGTACAGAACACACACTGATAGCTAACACAAAATAAGTCAATTATGTGCATCTTTGACCAATTCAGAGTCAATTTATGTGCAAACATAACCAATGATTATGTTTGCACATAATTGTTTTGTTTTTTTAACTCAAATTTTGACCAATATGATCCATTTTGTTATCATATTAGACATTTCAGCATATTGCAAATGACTCATGATAGTATTTTTAAGATCATGCTTATAATTCTTCATTAATCTGAAGTGTTACATCTGGTCTTCTGCTAATGTGTTATGTTAGTCTAACAAACTAATATTGCCAGTTTTCATAATATGTATAAACGTATCATTTCTGCCATCAAACTGACATATCTCACATTTATTATGTCAAATTGTTCCACAGCCAACCCCAGCCTCCTGTTTGACTGAAAGACAACTAAACATACATTTGGAGAAATGAATGTTTTTTTGCTACTTCAGGTTACTAAGTAGCTGAGGATAATCTTTGATTTTGATTTGGTATCCTACCGACAAAGACTGTACTTGTCCTCTGCTCTGTATTGTCAGCTATGTTCTTGTCAAAAGTCATGTTTTCCCATGTGCCTGACCCCACTCCCCATCCCCCACCCCACACACATTCTGGTGAGAAAGAGCTGCTGTCCTGGTGAACTCTGTTTCTCATAGTGACTCTGCCAGGTGTTTGTCTGTCTGTCTGTCTGTCTGTGTGTGGGTGTGTGTGTTGTAACATTTCTGTGCTATCCGATTTGTTTGTTTTTGTGCCAAATCCACAAAGTCATGTATCGCCTGATATCAGGAAACATATTTTTTTAACTTGCTTTTAAATGAGTTCATTCAATTTCTACTTGAGAACATAAATGATAAACTCAAGTGTACTGCAGTTAAAATAATAAAAAACATTTGATGGCTTCACATGTATACATTTTTTTTTTTTTTTGGTATGTGACATTCACCCTCCTCTCATTGTGGTGCTGAAATCCATGTTAAGGGTGTTGGAGGTCGTTTGTGACATCTGGTTTATTTAACCCTCTGAGGTCCGTGCTAAGCTTTGAGATGGTTTGTAATTTTGTCATGGTCTGATATTTATCTCAATTTCATCAATTTAACACACACTTACTCCAAAGTGTTTGATATTTTTATTTGAAGGACAATCACAGCTACATTTGTATGCCATCAATAGTTTGGTCAGTATCATATGCAGCTTGTAAATAGATCTACAAACACACAAGTTAAAAATAGTAAATTTTTCTGCTGTCACAAAAGATGTGAAAGCACACACTAAACTATAGTGACGAATTGTTTTGCCAATGTGCGTTTGTTCATCAAGGTCTTGGTTATGTAAGGGTGTGAAAACAGTTTAGCACATCTGAGATCTAAATAGCTAAAAACCTGTTTTTATCAGAACTGGTCACATTTATTTCAGGCTGTGGGAGGGCTAAATGCTAAATACCTGAATATTCATTATTCATTGTCCACACCTCTAAGAGTTGTCAGATGGGCCATGCAGAAGAATATATGCTTTTTTCATTTTGGAAGATTTATTGAAAACAGCACACAAACTACTATACAGTATATACAGGGGAATGCCACATATTACAAGTCATACAGCCTAACAATAATGCACATAATATCCTCCTGAGACCCAAGGAAAAAAAGGGTCTTCCAATTAAACTTTTTGTGATTTTTTTCACTTTAGAGTTAAAACAACACACTCACAATTTAGATTTTAATTTAGATTTTAAATGGCTAAGCAATATTTGAGTTACCATTTCTCCTTTCACGACAAGCGCTTCTTGTGGCAGCAGCCATTTTGGCTCTTATTTTATTATCCACAAACGTAAGCAAAACAATGTCGGAGGCGACACGCAAATAACTCACAAAACAAACCAAAATGATAAACGAACTGGAACAAACAAAGCTAGCTGAACAAACAAAGCTAGCTAAACAGCAAATCCAAAACGTAATCCCAAACATGGATTTAACTAAACAGAAGCACTCTAATAATAAACAAAAACAAGAAAAGAAAAGTTTGAAAAGTATTCTTCCATAGATCTTGTGTGCCTATTGAAATTTGTTACGTTGCAACACGCGGAATATGTAGTCACAAGACGTGGAATTCATATATTGAATATATATATACGAGTATTTGATAACATGGCAAATCAAATATAGTTACTTACTCTTCGTCAGTTGTTGTCCTCGTCGCTTTCCATCTCTCAAACACTGCAGCGCAGAAAATCTTTCCATCTTGAATAAAATTGTATGTCTGTATAAAATCTTGCTTCAAATTGTCGACAGTTTGTGTTGTTTACGCCGGCGTTTTTCACACATGGCCCCACACCTCCCGAAACGTAGCACCTAGTTACCATGTCAATAGAAGGGGGCGTTACTAACAGGTAAAAAAGAGAGTAAAAGGCAAGGTTTACTTTTTGTCTAATTAACCTAATTTAAAAATCCCATTTGATTTGCCAGTGCTCAAATCGGAAAGTCGCGATTCTAAGGTTTCTGTCAATGTTTTTGTCGCGTGTGTATGATAAAATATCGCGAAGTTAGAAATAGTAATATACTTTTATTGCTGCTGGGAGCGGCGCCGCTCCCGTCGACCTCAGGGGGTTAAAGGCAGTACTTATTCATGGGAAATGTTAAAAAAGGGAGCATTTTTTTAAAGATTATACAAATGTTTGCTCTCTGTCACCTGTATACACAACATTTCACTTTACTGCAGTACCACGACTATACCTAGGGGGGTGCCAGAGCCGGTTACGGCAGATATGCTTGGCCAAGGACCAGCTCTATTTACTTGCAAACGTGTATGTTTAGGGGTAATAAGGGTTTTATGCACTGCAACGCGACCATAGTATCCCTCTCTGTGAAGATCCTGAAGGACAGTTCTTGCGAAACTGCCTGCCTACGTCCTAGATATACATTTGCAGTCAACTGATTCAGATTTGCTTGTCTGTCGGTCAAAGTGTATGCACTTTCGACCACAGTTGCCACTAGTTGATGACGTTTTTCCCTCAGACTTTCATGACAATATCCCCTTAGCTACTGTTCATCCTGAAACATCAGCAAGTTGAGCAGCCTACATCACTGATGCTCCTACCAAACTTGCCGCAACAATCACCCCTCCTTCAAAGTCACTGAAATCTCTTATTTTAGCCATGGTCGCCAAAATAATGGGCAACTGGGCCTGCCCAGCATTTTTATACATGACCCTAAGCATGATGGGATGTTCATTGTTTAATTAAGTCAGGAACCACACCTGTATGCAAGCACCTGCTTTCAATATACTTTGTATATTGATCTCTCATTTACTCAAGTGTTTCCTTTATTTTGGCAGTTACCTGTTGACCCTACGCAGTAGCTACCGTAGATGTTTTATCTTTATGGATATTAATCTGCACATGGGTTCCTGCTCGAGTTCAAGTTAACACAGCAGCAAGAACTATATCTTCTGACACTGTTCTATCATTGCAGTATTTTAATGAAAATAAAGTTAAATGATATAATGGTATTATAGTGATTGTCGGTCCGTGCTTTGCATTAATACTATTCGAGCAACCTGTATTAAGTTAAACAAAAATGCATCTGTTAATTATTATGCAGTGCCAGGCAGTTGTCAGATGAACAAACAATCATTCAGCACGATGCAGTGTATAGAAACGTGTTTGAAATGATGTGGTCTTCGGAGATTTATTGCAAATGCCAACCGTTTTAACCATGTGCAAGTTACATTGCACATATGCATGACCTACTAAAATGTTGAATGATGAGTGCTAAAATTTATCATTGGGGTAATTTAATTACAATTTCTAAGCATGGAAATTGTACCAAGAGTATCACAAATATTTATGTTAATGCTGACTGAGTAGGGAAGGGAGAAGGACAGTAATTTCTAAGTGAAGAAATAAACAGAAGGGCTATCAAAGTGTTATCAAAAGATGACTCTGACTATTTGATATTGACTTATACATCCACGTTAAAACTTCCTTTACATTTATACTCGCTTTACATTTATACATTTATATTCTGGGAACGAGAGAAGAAACTCTTGTTTTCATTGCTCTGAATCATGTGCACGGGATATTGAGCGTCTACTGTAGAATAATACATAGTCTACGATTAACTTTTCTGTATTCACAATATGTGTTTATGTAGGCTAAATTGTATGCCATTCATGTTTTACATTTGTATTTAAATTAACATTTTTCCCCAAGAATTGGCTCTCTTACTGATCCTGTGACCGCAATTGACTGCAAACCAATAAACTAGTATCCATACAAGGTATCCAACAAATTATTACTACTTTAAAATGTCAACACTTGAAAGGCCTTGATTTGCATCTTCTTGTATGAAACCCGGCACTCTCAGAAAATGGTATAATGGACACTGCCTCACAAGATACTGGTTTTAATTAACCCTTCCTTGAACAAGAGCTGGGGTGAAGGAGGATTTATGTTGGCTTAACTTAAAAGTAGGTAATGGGTTATAGACTCCCTAAGTAGGGTATGTCATGGTTGATGTACGAATTGGGGAACTAGCACTGGGGAAATAAGTCCTTGTTGTTGTTAGTGGTGGGCAACATACATCATCCAGAGGTCCTCCCATATTGGGGATGAATATACTTGATTCTTGAAGAAAGGTCTGGTAGGCTGCCAGGGTGCCCTCCAGCTTACAGAAAGGCCAGAATGTTTTAGTGGAGCTCCTTGATGTCCCTGGCACTGTTTCCAGTGCAAGAGCTATTGCAGTAGTGGTGAAAAGAGGACACAGAGTTCATGTCGAGGAAAGGATTATGGCATCAATTCTATCAACTCTTTGCCAGCATAATCTGTGTGAAGGTCGAGAGGATCTGACCCTGACAGCAGAGAGCCGTGCAGTGGTCAAAGTCTGACAGCGAAAGATGGGGACCTGTCTGTAGGATTCAGTATTATCTGTGCCATGATTATTTTGCTCTCCACCTCCAACACATTTTTATGCGTCTTTGATATCATAGTAATGTCACTTGAAATCTCAACAATTTCACTGTCATCACCAGTACTGCGAGATGACCGAAGAATGAAACTTTGTTATTCCCTTTCGCTACACAACTGCTGTAAAGATGCAAGGGGAAAGAAGGTGTGCTCAATGCAAGATCCTTAGCAACAACATTTTGGATGCAGGAGCCACCACATCAAGCTTAATCTGAAAACCTACCCAAAGAGGTTAGTTTAGCAAAGTTATTCATACTGGTCAGTATGTCAAAAGACGCATTTAGGTGCTATTGAATGCACAGTGGAGCAGTGCTTGCCCAAGTACAGTTAGGCAAGGAGTGTGTGGTAGCCTATGCTAGTCATAGTTTGCTCCTAGCCAAATGTAATGATTCAAACTATAGTTATTTTAAGATGTAAGTGGTTCTTTAAAGTAGTTATTTTATGTGGGCAGTGACTAAGACTAAGGACTACCTCTGGGGTGCTCAACCCGGATAACATTCCACTCGACCATCAGCAGACAGCAAAAATGGAAGTCATAAGATTCAGTCTACTCTTTACAGGAGCTTTTATTGGCCACATCTGGAGAGGAACTGACACAATGTTCATTGCAGTGTGTGAGGTGTGTCCACCATAAAGCCTGACTATAAGGTAGGATACCATTGGTTCCTATTGTCATCCATGGACCACTATACATTGTTGTTGTTGATTTCCTCACCTTGACTAGGGAAAATGCTCATACCAGTATATCCTAGTTGTGACCGACTTGTTCAGCAGGTAAGCTTGGGCAGTTCCTACCTATGATCCAACAGCCTGCCCTATTGCAAGGCTTGTTGCATCATAAAATTCAACCTATAGGGTGCCCTGAGCAGCTACACTAGCATCAAGCTTTGAGTCTGTGTTGTTGAAGGACCTGTACTAGTATTGTGGGTGTGAAAAGGGCCGTATCACCTCTTACTAAACCCATGGTAATGGTACTTTTGTTTAACCAAACCTTGTTAACTCTTTGACCCATATGCTCACAAATATGTGATCATGGTTGAGTAGTCCCTCAAGAACATTCTCATCCTGACGCAACAATCGCATCTGATCAATTTTGATTTCTGTTATATGCACATTTTGCACTGATGAACAATAAAGGTTTTTGCTCATTTGGCAAAATCCTACATTTCATAGCAGAGCAGAGGGTCTAATACGTATTCACCCCCTTTGGCATTTTTCACATTTTATTTTCTTACATGAAATCAAAATGGATTTAATTGGGATTCCTTGCCACTGATCAACACAAAATACTCTATAATGTCAAATAAAAGAAAAAGCTTTTTGTTAATTACAAATAAAACAGACAATAATTGATTACATAAGTATTCCCCCCCTTGACGTAATACTTTGTAGAAGCACCTATAGCTGCAATTACAGCTGTGGGTCTGTTCAAGTAAGTCTCTACCAGCTTTGTAAATCTGGACATTTACAAAATTGTTATTTTTGAATTTTTAAATCTTTCCACAGATTCTCAATGGGACCTACCTACCAGGTAAAGCCAGAAGGTAAGGAGCATCTCATTCACACCATTCATTGGAATTGATTTCATGTCTGTAACTTTGATATCGTAGATGACTTGGAGCCTCAAGAGCCTGACCAGCCATTGGATGAAGAATGAGCTACAGCAATGGGTTAAGGTTGCAGAACAATGGAAGACGTGCTACATCATGTTTGCTCAGAGAGCCCAGTCAAGGAGCAGAATGTGGAGGATCTGATGACAGTGCAACCAGGACCCTGATACCAAGAGTCCAGGAAACCCCTGGTAACTCATAAATGCTGCTTTGTCACAAATCCCAGGTGACACTGATGCAAAGCCTATTCAATTACTCTCACCTGTACTTCTGCTGTGTTTTGATTATATTTTTCTGCAGTGAATTGTGAACAGTGCTGTTCATTTGTTGAATTTGTGGCATTGCTCTGCTGCCTTGCTACTCCTCCTGAACGAGATGATTAGAGGCAGCTGCGCCTAATTTATCGATCTTCCCCTTGCCCAGATTGCAACTACCAGCTATCACCCAAATTGGTTATAAAAAGGTGAAAGAGACTTACCTGAGGGGATGCCTTCCTCCTTGCTCCCTACTGTTGCCGACCATAGGACAAGAAGAAACAAAATGTGATTTCAATGCCCATTATTACTCTTCTGCAGGAGAATAGCTGCTCCAAAACTGAGCGAGTAACATGTTAACTGTGCACAGAACAACAAACGTTCATTCCAGCTGGGGGTTATTTACCTTCTCTAAAACAGTGCTCTCTGCTGGGTAAGTAGTGGAAGTAGCTAGAAGGTAAGTATAATTGCAGTACACAACATTGACCTTCTCTGAAATAGCAGGCATCGACGAGAGACTGAGCGATACATTTGATAGATGCTGAGATGTATTTGTTCGATGTGGTTTTCGATAGCAGAGGCAAGACGGATGAAGACTCAGCCCCTTATATTGTTGCTGATTACTTCTTGCATGCGTTCTCCTTACTGTAAACCTGTGGTTAGAGGCTAGCTATATTATTCCTGATGTTGATTAACCATTTATGTTACTTATGTGGCCTAATTTGTTAAAAATGTTGCATGGTAAAATAGCTTCTATCACCTATCTTCTGGTACTTGGGAAAATAAGTTATCCAGCCCTCCTATGCTTGCCTTGTATACGCCATAGTACCACGGCTGCCGGTTGTCTATGATTTTCTCTTTGGTAATATATGCTTTCAACCTTTAACTTGCTGTAGGATCCTCGTACCTGCAAAAAAGGGCAAAAGCTGTCAGAGCCCTATTATCTCAAGGCCCTTCTTGCTTGACAATGATTTATTTTCTTGTAGCAAGGCGTGGGTCTGAAGATATGGAAATGTATTGCTGCAATCGAGTATAGTAAATGGGCCATTCTGGAAGTTGTAGTGTTACTGGCATTACATGTAGAAATATAACTAATTCAGATGGATTGGGGATATATATTACTATATATATATATATATTTGGGGATATATATTACTATATTTATGTATCTATTTTATTATTTTTTGTTTGGTTATTTGTCAGGGGCAAAAGTATTGTTACAATGTTAAAAAACAAACATCAGATGTGTTGCATTAAGTACTTTCTAACACCTGTTCCCAATAAACTACAGAAAGAATAAAAACAATTAAACAAATTTCATGGACAAACACATGAGAAAAATGACATCCAGTTTATACAGCAAAATGGCAATTAATAAAACAAAACAAAACACAATCAACTCTAACTGACATAGTAAGAGCAACCATAGAGATTTATAAAACAAAAAAATGTCTTAATGGTCTGTTGCATGTATTAATAAATCCTGTCCTTCTGCATTTCAAACCTGGGATGTCATTAATCAAATATTATCTGAATAATTGCATATTTATGTTTAACCATTATTACCCACTGATGTTATTATTGTTGTTATCAGCAGCCAGGCTTTCATCCAGAATTAGGAGAAGTGATCACATCACCCCAATCTTACCCTACTTACACTGATTACCGGTTAGTTTTAGAATTGATGTTAAGATTTTACGGACCACTTTTAAGGCACGACTGGGCCTGGCCCCCGACTATATCGACTTTTAGCCCCCTAAGAACAGGAGCGCAGCCTAAGATCCTCAGGCAGGGCCCTTTTGGCTGTTCCAAGGTCTATACTAAAGACTAAAGGTGATTGAGCTTTCGCCGGTAGGGTCCCTAGACTTTGGAATGACCTGCCTGAAGATGTTAGGCTAGCAAGATTGGTGTCTTCTTTTTAAATCACTCCTTAAAACACACTTCTATAGACTTGCTTTTGCCCAAAGACACATTTGATCTTATTGCTTTTCATGTTTGGTGTTTTATGATGTTAGTTTTCTCATGTTTTTATTATGTTCTCTGTTATGCTGTTTTACTGTTGTGTTTGCTTTACCCTGCTCGTTCTATTTTGTTTAATGTAAAGCACTTTGTAATGTTGTTTTGATAGGTGCTATATAAATGAAGTTATAAATAAAAAAAACATGATTATTATTATTGTATACTTATTATTACGATTATTAATACAATTAAAAATAAATAAATATTCAAATATACTATCATAAATAACTTCTACTGATGTGATAGGATTTGCTATAATATTTTTTTAGTTTTATACCCATAGTACTTATATACAGTATATTTCTGTCTGCTGTAACTTAATACACAAAACAATGTCAGTTTTCCCCTGGTATGATGGTATACAAATTTGTTCTGTTGTACTGGGCTGTTGTGTTCTCTTGTTCAACTGCCTGACTACTTCTCTGTTAACCCCCGCCCCCACTCTTATTTACAACATAAAAAAGTTGATCCAAAAAAAAAAAAAAAAAAAACGCTGTATTAAAATACAGTTAAGAAGCTATTGGGATCGTTAGTATTACTGATAGTATCAGTGAGAATTATGATGATGATCTGATTTTCCTTAAGCTCTGTATTGACTTTTGAGGTGAAATTACAAAAACTACTGGATCTCTTAATATCAGTTAGTAATAAATTCCAGTGTTTAGAGGCTTTTATAGAAAATGCTGATTGACCAAATTTTGTAGTGTGTTTGGGTATAGCACAATCTCCTCTTGAGGTGGCTCTTGAAGATCTGTTGGAACAGCCAGCTCGTAACTTTATGAATTCATGTAGAGGTAGGGGAGCCAAGTTGTGAACAATTATAAACTGAAGACATACATCATAATAAAATCTAGTTATCATAAAAAAAGTATAATCATAAAAAAAGTTATCCAAACTCAATAGCGGTCTTGAGTGTGTACATTTATATAAAGATTGCCGTGGCTTTATTGTAGGTTCCAACTTAACACCAACTTGTTATGCAGTATGCCAAGTGAGGAAAAAAATCATGGTGTTCATATAAACCATGGCTGCCTTGGATGAAAGGCAGTGTCTTATAAATCTGAAGTTTGACAACTTGGTTTTATTTTTCATTTTCTTTATATGTTTTTTAAAAGTTAGGTTTCAAAGTATTACATTTGATAAATTGGATATTCAAAGTCTTTGAAATCTTCTTATATCCTTCCCCTGGTGCGTTTGAAGAACCTTTTCTTGGATTTACTTTGATTGTTCTTTTGTCTTCATGATGTTTGGAAACAATGTTTGGAAATTCACGAACCAACCATGGGACCTCTCACAGACAGGTATATTTAATATTTAATATATTTAAATAATTTGAAACACCTTAATAGTACACAGGTGGACTCATAATCAAATAATTATGTGACCTCTGGAGACAATTTATTGCACCAGAGTTTATTTAAGTGTGTCTTAGGAAAAGGGGTGAATACTTATGGAACCAATTCATGTCTGTTTTCTATTTATAAATAATTTTAGAGAAAGCTTTAAAGTTGTTTTTATTTGACATTATGTGAGTGTATTTTGTGTGGCTTAAATCCATTTTGGGCTTCAGAGTTCCTCTGCAGTGATGGGAGAACCTGGCAGAAGGACAACCATCTCTGCAGCACTCCATCAATCAGACCTTTATGGTAGTGGCTATATGGAAGCCACTCCTGAGTAAAAGGCATATGACAGCCCACCTGGAGTCGGCCAAACGGCACTTAAAGGACTCTGAGAGCATGAGGAAAAAGATTATCTGGTCTGATGAGAAATTGAACTCTTTGGCCTGAATGCCAAGCGCTACCATAAAGGCCTGATTGATGGAGTGCTGCAGAGATGGTTGTCCTTCTGCCTTCGCTGCAGAGGAACTCTGAAGCTCTTTTAGAGTGGCCATTGGGTTCTTGGTCACCTCCCTGACCAAGGCCCTTCTTGCCCGGTTACTGAGTTTGGCCGGACAGCCAGCTCTAAGAAGAGTCATGGTGGTTCCAAACTTCTTCCATTTCACAATGATGGTGCCCACTGTGCTCCTGGGAACTTTCAATGCTTTAGCATTTTTATACCCTTCCCCAGATCTATGCCTTGACTATGCCTTGGACTTCATGGCTTGGTTTTTGCTCTGACATGCACTGTGAACTGTGGGACCTTATATAGACAGGTGTGTGCCTTTCTAAATCATGTCCAAACAACTTAATTTGAACAATCAAGTTGTACATCTACATCTCAAGGATGATCAAAGGAAACAGGATGCATCTGAGCTCAATTTGGAGTGTCATAGCAAAGGGCCTGAATACTTATGTAAATTACAGGTTTTCGCTTTGTCATTATGATGGTAAAAAAATAAGTATGTAATCAATTTTAAATGAAGTCTATAGCACAACAAGTGTGGAAAAATGGGCCTGAATACTTTCCGAAGCCACTGTATTATATATATATATATATATGATTTTGTGAGTTTGCCCCCTTACGGTCTATATATATATATGACTATATATATACATACACTACCGGTCAAAAGTTTTAGAACACCCCCATCTTCCAGTTTTTACAGAAATGTAAACAGTTCAAGTCCAGTGAATAACCAGAAATGGTACAAAGGTAAGCTTAGGTTTAGGTTACCAAAAACTGAAAAATAATGTAAATGTATAGTTTTAAAAGTTATAAAAAAAAGGCCCTTTTCAGGGAACAAGTAATGGGTTAACGTGGGTTAACAGTCACTCTGTGCAAGTTGCCAACTCTGGATCCAGCAAAAGAGCCCCAGACCATCACGCTTCCTCCTGCATGTTTGAGAGTTGGTGTCACACACTGAGTAACCATCCTTTTGCCTACTCGACGGCCTACAAAAACCTTTAAAAATTTCAAGATTACATTTTTTGATTAATTGGTCCATAAGACCTTCTTCCAGTCTCCAGGCAAGCCTCTTTTTCTTATTTTGCCATCTTAGCAATGGCTTTCTTACTGCCACTCGACCTGTCAAACCTGCAGCTCAAAGTCTTCTCTTTACAGTTGAAACTGAGACTTCCTTACTTGGACCAGTGTTAAGCTGTGCTTGAAGCTGTTGTCCTGTGAGCCACCTATCACGCAAGCTGTTGACTCTCAAAAACTTGTCTTCTGATTTTGTTGTGGGTTTGGGTCTGTCAGACCTCTTCCTGTCAGAGTTTCCTCCAGTTTACAAGTGCCTTTTGATGGTGTAGGAAACTACTCACTGCCAAAAAATTCATACCGTAAAATTGAAAGTGCATTGGGGCAACTTAAGTTAAAAAAATAGGTAGTACTGATGTTTTTTGGAGAGTGAGAACAATTTGGGTGAAAAGGGATAGGTCCAATTAAATGTGAAACCAGCGCAATATATTGATTTTGTTTTGTGGAAAAAATTGAATGTGGTAAAAATCTGGAGTGGCTAGTGAATTTCTTCATCCCTTAGCCGGGATGACATCCTTTAGCTAACTCAGATGATAGATGAACAGCTGATTGGTTATTATTGGTAATAATACTAACTTTATTTATTAAATGCTTTGCATTCATTGCGCTCAAAGCACTTTACAGGTAAACAAAGGAGTAAAACAAAAGGATTAAAGAGGCAGATAAAACAAAGGCAAATATAGTTGTAGTAGCTATGTGTAACCCAGACAAATAGAGCCTATTAAGCAATTCCAGTACAATAAAATTAGTTAAATAGAATGATCCTTAAAATAAATGAATAAGTACTAAATGTTAGACACTGAAGAGAAAAAACAAAACAATAATTTAAATAGTTAATTTAAATTAATAAAGAGAAACCAGGACATGAATGTAAATGTGACATGTATAACACAAAATGGTATTGCATGTGAGAAACTTGGAAGAGGTGATTTGTGGATTTTATCAGACAGTAATAAGCCAATGAGAAATACAATCTCGTTGAGAATTGGCCAATTAGAAAGTAGGACCACCCTTCGTCGCCTCGAGTTAAGTGAGAGAGAAGACGTATCGTCCATTTTGTGTGAAGCCAAGTTCAGGTATAGACGTGAGTTTTCTATGGAGAAAGATATCTAATTAGTTTTCTCTGGAATTTGACATAAATATATAGAGTGAGAATTTTCATATTACTATTCGAGTGTAAAACGAGTAGTGACAGCTATACACAGAATCGAACTGAAGAATATTTGTTAAAAGAGCTACGACGGATTGGCAACTTTCCTCCATTTGCTCCTGGGGGAAAAACTGCAAGTTTTCTCAGCGACCGAATCACCTTTCCAACGTTTCCCTTCGAACTGCTGTACATTCGAAAACTTCCCTTTCATTTTAATAATAAGTCCTTGAATGGTGTATTTAACATACTGTCGTTGGTAATTGAGATGAGACACGTCTTCCTAAAACTGATTAGCCCAATTTAGAGCTAGCTTCATGGCTCGCGGTTGTCAGCGTTGCTCTTTGATCCGTTCTGTGTCGGGTGTCGGAGATGTGCGGGCGTTTTCGTCATCGAGACTGCAGGCGGCAGTGGTGGATCTCACGTGTGCCTCTCTGCTACCTGATATCGCAGAAGATTGGTGTGATGACGATAGCTGTGGGTTGCGGTTACCTTGCCATACTGTCTCAACGATGATTACGTTAGCCAGTAGCTAGCATTACGATAGCAATGTGAAGCTAAATTGACTATCCCTTGTTAATATGCAGCTAAGTTAGCTGACTCAAGCTAATTATACCTTCGGTTTAGCTAAGATAAGCATTTGACTCAAGTTGATTTAAACAGTGTATACAAACCATAAAAGTATAGAAAGAGACATGATTATTGACATGGATTTCAACATCTTTTATTGAACAAATCAAGAAGGTTACAACAAGCGTGGTGCATTGTATATTTTAAACCCTGGTGTTATATTCGTTTTTCTGTAACAGCCAAGACATTCCTGGGTCAATGTGACCCAGGAATATCATTAGCATGTTTAATTATCCAAAATCCTGATAAACATTGTTTGTACCTCTTATTACTATCAATTCAATCAATATTTAGTGGAATTGTGTTATTCACCTCTCACAGATCATGGTTCCATTTGGATAAATCACTCGTTTTTCACAAAAAATATACATTCAAACACATTTTTCTGTACCTAGATATAAAATACATTAGTTTTGCATAACATACAATTTTTTAAATTATGTTTTGCATTTTCCACTTTTTTTTCCATCAGGTGATGTTGATAAATAGAGATGACACCTCTTCTGTTCAAGTAAAAAATTATATAATAACTACCATCTAGTTTTCTTTTGGAACAAGGCTTCATGATATCCTCCACAACAGTTATATAAACACTGCAAAACTGATTTTGACAATTTTAGACAATTCTGAAGGTCTCTCAAAAAAAAAGTGTATGCTTTGATATTCGGGTCCGCCGTGACCCGTGTCAAGTTAAAATTATATAATAACTACCATCTAGTTAGTTTTTTTGGAACAAGGCTTCATGACATCCTCCACAACAGCTATATAAACACTGCAAAACTGATTTTGACAATTTTAGACAATTCTGAAGGTCTCTCTAAAAAAAAAGTGTATGCTTTGATATTCGGGTCCGCCGTGACCCGTGTCAAGTTAAAATTATATAATAACTACCATCTAGTTAGTTTTTTTGGAACAAGTCTTCATGATATCCTCCACAACAGCTATATAAACACTGCAAAACTGATTTTGACAATTTTAGACAATTCTGAAGGTCTCTCTAAAAAAAAGTGTATGCTTTGATATTCGGGTCCGCTGTGACCCGTGTCAAGTTAAAATTATATAATAACTACCATCTAGTTAGTTTCAAGTTAAAATGTATGGGAGGGAGTAGGAAAGACCAATATGTATCACATTTGCACTTCTGACCCCTTTTAGCTTCCACTTTCACTGCTGGGTCCGATTGACCCGGATACATATCTCTGTGATATAAACATGCAGGGGGGTTGCAAATACATTACATGAACCATTTTCATTTTACATGTTTATTGCACTAATTAAGGTTTTTCAACTTTGAAATGGGTCAATTTGACCCCGAATGTAACAGGAGGGTTTAAATGCATAGTGCAACTTAAATGACCACCACAATTAAGAATGTCATACATGTATGTAAATAATTCAATTATTTGAAATGGGATGTTAATTAGTCTTTTGGCTTTGTTTATGCAAGACCGGCTTATTTTGTAGTTTTGTTGAGTTCGCTGGATCCTGGATATCGTCTGCGTCCTGCTCGTCTCCGCTGAAGGGGCCATCCAAGTGAACCACCCTTGAACTGAGGGCCAGTTGGTGCTTTCTACAAGTGTAGGACATCCATCCATCCATCCATTGTGAACCTTATTCCTGGTCCCGGGGGGCTGGAGCCTATCCCAGCATGCGTTCCGGGCGAGAGGCAGGAATACACCCTGGCAGTTGCCAATCCATCGCAGGGCACACACCATTCACTCACAACTTACCTACGGGATTTAGACTCTCTAGCCTATGCATGTCTTTTCCATCCCACGCGGACGGGAGAACATGCAGAAAGGCCCCGGCCTCAACCGAGACCTTCTTACCACGTGCTATCCACTGCACCAGCTCTTGGTAGGACAGTTCTTATATTTTTCCATGGAAGCAGGACCCGGACTGAGCTCACTTGGATGAGGATCCGATCTCACTTTATTAAAGGACTGAGTGCGCAGGTTCATGCATTTTGAATTGTAAAGTATTGATAATGATACAACAGTTGCTTTTGATATTCATATTTGAATTGGTATTTTATTTGTTTTCATATCCAGAGTTGAGTAATACAACTGTTGAACTGGTTTAAAAGTTATTGAACTCATTTGAAATAAGAGTCCTGGTTTTAAAGGAGGATTGTTGGTTTCAAAATAAGATTCCTGGTTGAATAATCTAATACGTGCATCCTTGACTAGAGGCTACCAATTAATAACAGCAAGCAAAAATATATAAAAAGGGTTCAAGTATTTTACCATCTTTAAACATTGAATTAATACCAGTGAGTCCTCCCTAATATTAACCTTGAATAAAATCGAACTGAATAATAATAATTATTATTATTATAGTAACCAATATTACATCCCTGTCGATTCCTGATTCTAAAAGTAAACAACTATGGGTAAATAAATAGTAAGGTCATACTTGCCTAGTAATTCAAGTGAAGTCTTGGATTGTCTTGTAAACAAAGAAGGGTATCGATTATTGTCATTTGGAAATCAGTAAGCTTCTCATTGAATCATTCTACATTCTTACATGTCTGTGGTTGTGTGCACCGTTTTTCTATTTTTCTCAAATAGAAATAAATTAAAGGGTAAAAAAAAAATACACAAACCATTCTCTTACCTCTAAACTAAAGCTTATGTCTCTGAGTTCATTCTTGTTGTGATTGACCATTTCTCTCTGGACAAATCTGTTATCTTCTGCTTGTCTGGTCCATTCACTAATTGAGTACTAGCATTCTAGTAGAGGTGTTCATCGAGACACTTGTTACATATGGTAGTTTATGCTTGTTTGTGGTCTCTGGGTTAGTCTGTGGCTGTTTTGGGGGTATGATGGGGTTGCTAGTGGTAATTAGTAGGGTTGTTTTTGGTGGTTTGTGGTAATTAGTAGGGTTATTTGTGGTTGTTTTTTGGTTGTTTGCAGTAGGTCTATGGGTTAGTTTGTGGTTGTTTGGGGCAATTATTGTTTGAAATATGCTTAATATAATATTATTGTATAGGTACAGGTTACAGGAATACAGAGAATTAGATACTCAGTTTTTGCAAAAATGAAACAAAAACGTAAACGCAATATACCTCCCACCCCCTCCCTTCCCCTCCTCCCTATCCCCCCCAAGTTCCCATTTTTACATTTTACATTTTAAGCATTTAGCAGACGCTCTTATCCAGAGCGACTTACAAGATGTGCATTAATACAAGGTAAGAACAATCAGTTAGCGCACAAGATCAGTGCAGTAAAGCGGCAGTAGACATCATTGCAGGTGTCTGCATATCATACCTGTAACATTGGGAAAGAAAAGGTTAGTGGGTCAAGTAAACAGTGGTGACGACAGATTGACTAGATGGACAGTGTTCAGTGGTAGTGGAGTCTGAAGAGGTGGGTTTTGAGTCTCTTGCGGAAGATTGGAAGTGGTTCCGCAGTCCTGACCGATTGCGGGAGGTCATTCCACCAACGAGGGACCAGGACAGAGAAGAGGCGAGACCGCGAGGAGCGGCTGCCAGGCGCCCGGAGGGATGGGGCAGTCAGTCTGCCAGTGGAGGCGGAGTGGAGGGGTCTGGACGGGGTGTAGGGCGTGATGAGTGACTGGAGGTATGGGGGAGCAGTACCTCTGGCCGCTTGAAAAGCAAGCACCAGTGACTTGAATCTGATGCGTGCTGCGATGGGGAGCCAGTGCAGAGAGGAGAGTAGAGGGGGTGTGGGTGAACTTCGGCTGGTTGAACACCAGGCGAGCAGCAGCGTTCTGGACTAGTTGCAGTGGCTTGATGGCACAGGCCGGAAGGCCTGCCAGCAAGGAATTGCAGTAGTCCAGACGTGAGATCACCAGGGCCTGGACCAGGAGCTGAGTGGCCTCTTGGGTGAGGAACGGTCGGATCCTCCGGATGTTATGGAGGGAGAAACGGCAGGTCCAAGTGATCGCTGCAATATGGCTCGAGAAGCACAGCTGGTTGTCCAGGGTTACCCCAAGACTCTTGGCAGACTGGGACGGAGACACTATAGAGCCTTCCACGGTGATTGATGCATCAATCATCGGGGAGCCCTTCGCTGGGAGGAAGAGCAGCTCTGTCTTCCCCAGGTTCAGCTTCAGGTGGTGGGTGGACATCCATGCGGAGATGTCAGCCAGGCATGCAGAGATCCGTGCCGGGACCTGGGTATCAGATGGAGGGTAGGAGAGAAAGAGTTGAGTGTCATCAGCATAACAGTGATAGGAAAAACCATGAGCAGAAATAACAGAGCCAAGTGACTTGGTGTTCATTCACCCTTCAAACCCCTTTCTTCCCCTTCCCCTTGTAAAGTATTAGTGAGGATACTGTACCACATTTTAGTAGTAGGGGCTTCTTCCTTTTTCCATAACATAAGAAGCAACTTCTTTGCGGTAAATAAACTATAAGAGACAAGACATCATTGTTGTCTGATGTGCAGTGAGGCTTGTCAGCACACCAGACACTCCCAGAATAATTATAAGGATCTGGTTATAACTGGGTATAGAGTATTTCTGATATTATCTTAAGATTTCAGTCCAAAAAGGTCTGCATCCTTGGACAAAGCTATGAAGCAGTGTTCCCTCCGCTGACAGGCATTTTTCACAAGAAGGTGACACCTCAGAATTGATCTTGTGTAGTTTAACTTTAGAGTAATGGAGTCTATGTAAGATTTTAAATTGGATCAGGCAGTGCCTTGCAGGGCTTTATGTATGTGTTTCAAGCTCCCTTCCCAAATTTCCTCAGAGATCTGCACACACGACTTCCTCCAATTTTGTTTTTACATCCTCAGAAGGGGATGAGTTGATGCACTGCAGAGTATCATATATACAGGGGGTAGACAAAATCATGGAAACACAAAAATTGCAATTAAATAGGAGTCTATGCATGTTTCATATTAATGTCAATACTAATTACCAATATGTTTCTGCTATAAAATATATTTTAAAATCAATACTTGTTATCAACATTCAAGTTTCTAAAGCTCTAACAGATTTTGAAAGAGGTCAAATAGTTGGTGCACAAATTGCAGGTGTGTCAGTCACAGAAACCACACAATTATTGAATGTGTCAAGGGGAACAGTTTTGAAAATCATGATGTCAAATCTGGAAAAGCTGCATCAGGAAAAAGGATCAATGGAAGTCAAAACTCACCAGCAGGGGTAGATGGACACTTAACAGGATAGTTGCAAAAAAACACAAAACAATAGCCTCAACCTGGACTTCTGAGCAGTAAAAGAAAGTAATATAGTCTGATGAGTTGTCTTTTACTGTTTTTCCTACATATGAATGGGTTTATGTTGGTGCCTTCAGCCCACATTGCCTGTTGCTAACTGTTAAACATGGTGGTGGATCTATTATGATATGGGCAGCCATCTCATGTGTGTCATTGGGTCAGATTAATACTCTGCCTGGTAGAATTACAGCCAAGGAATACAAAGCCATTTTGTATATAGACTATAGTTTAGCCACCAGGGGCGGGGGGGCAGGCAGTTAGCATTGAATAAGGAGGAGTAGCACTGTATGACCTCAATATCAAGGTAAGTGAATTTCTTCGATGCTATCCTAAATGGGAGCCTTTGTAGCCAGGGTGTATCTTGTAGGTGAATGGGCATTGGTTCATTTTTGGTCCAGTTCATTCTACAACCTGAAATGCTTCCAAATAGATTGATACTTTCTAAACTCAATGGTATGGTAGCTTGAGGTTGTGTTACATAAGAGAATATCATCCGCATATAATGGTAACTTGTTTGATGTCCTCCCTGTGTCATAACCAATGTGTTAATTAGTTCAAGTGAATACCTTCAGTGAGAGGCTCTATGGCTAAGGCTAAGATCATGTTTGGTGAGGTTATGTTGGTAATCCTCAAACTCATTTTATTTGTGAAGATTTCAGGTTAATAGAATCCAGGCAAATGCTTCAGGAAGACAGGCTGGCTTCTGCTACTGTGAGTCCTCTGACACAGCTGGAGCAGCCTTTACTGACAGGCAATGCATGGATCTCTCTCACACACTTCACAGACATGATGGCTCAGAGGTAGGCTGATGTTCTGCCTGCCTGTTTATCCCAGAATACTTTTGCTTTGAGATTAGAGATAGAGCCACGTATACTTTCAGAATGAAAGGCCACACGCCTGAATCCAGTTGTGATGTCAGGAACAATAGGATTTGAGACAGGAGACGGGTGACTGGGCCCTTCATATTGTGAAAAATACACATAGCTGATGGGTGAAAGGTGAGGATTACGTGGTTCTGCTCTCCAGTGGCTGTGCACACAGTTGGAAGCACATAGGGTTAGGGTGCCATTCAGGCTATTTTTGTACCAGGTCATCCAGGCCTTGTGGGTCTTCCTGGCCCAGATTTAGCCGACTACATCGAGTGAAGTCTCTATTCCCACCGCAGGTGTGGGTTTTTATAATTGTCCATTCCATGGACCACTTTCAGCAATGCTATATGAAGGAGGGCCAGCTTCCAGAGTTTTTGGGTCACAGCTAGCATCTGTGCAGTGTATGTACTCTCATGATGGTTGAAGTAGGCCACAGTTGATTTGTCTGTATGCACCAGGACATCTGTGCCCGGCAAGTGCAGCAGAAACCCTTACATTGACTTACATTGGTACTTCAAGTTAGGAGCACCAGCAAAAAATGTAAGAGCACCAACCAAAATTTAAAGAGCACCAGCATTTATTTATTGCACAAAGAAATTACATTTTATACAAATGCAATGTGTATATCACATGTATGGAGCAGATTGTGCTAGTCCAGTTTACATTTTACGACACTGCAAGGAATGTTGTAGACAAGAAGTGTATTTGAAAAGCAACACTTGAGATTTCTGTTTACACTTTGTTGTGAGAAACAATTTTAGCAACGATTCTCTTGATGCATGTGGGCATACACATGTACGCATCACACACACAAAATTCATATGTCACCACCTGTGGTATCTTTTGTGGTTTACTGTGATATTAACTGCAAATTCTGAAATGTGTCTATGGTTCTAGCCAATGGGTTATCCTTTAAAACAATATAAGTTTTCCTTTTGTTTGCATTTACTATCATGAATGTGCTATGTGCACATTCTGATGCTAATGAAGACACACCCAATTGAAGAGAGTGCACAGACTTCAGAGATTTTGACTTTTTATACTTTTCTTTTCATTTATTTTGATTTATTATTGAGTTGTGACAATACCAAAAGCCCCGAAGAAGACCCCAAGATCGCATATATGACCAGGTAGTAGCTACTGGTGCACTAGTAGATGGAAGTGCTCGCTCTGCCACCAGAAGACACCTATCAAGCTCATGCCCATGTAATGGAGATTTCTTCAATGTCTGGCACAACCAAAATAACCTATAGCTTTTACTGCATTGTCTGAATATAGAATACTAATTGACACTGTAAATGGTTTTGTGCAAAGAGGGCAGACAATTGTCAGAAGTGCAATTTTGTCTTGTTTAAAAAAAAATATATTATAATAATTATATATTGTTTATATTAGTGCAATATTTGTATATCTTTTATTTATATTGCTTATATTTGACAGCTGTTGCTGTTTTTTTTATTTTTAAGTTAATGGTACATTTTTACATTTACGATTATATTTTAGGCATTTATCCAGAGCGACTTACAAGATGTGCATTAATACATGGTAAGATCAATCACTATTCGTGCAAGAGATTTTTGTTGACAGACTTAAGCACAGATGTATATTACAAAATGCAGTATTTAAACATGCAAGCAATGATGATGACAATTAGTTAAATGTACAGAGTCAGTGGTAGTGGGGTCTGAGGAGGTGGGTTTTGAGTCTCTTGCGGAAGATGGCCAGTGGTTCCGTGATCCTGACCGAGTGTGGAAGATCATTCCACGACCGACGGGTCAGGATAGAGAAGAGGCAAAACCGCGAGGAGCAGGTCCCTGGGGCCCACAGGGATGGGACCGTCAGCTTGCCAGAGGCAGAACGGAGGGGTCTGGCTGGGATGTAGGGTGTGATGACTGTCTGGAGGTAGGCAGGAGCAGTTACTCTAGTGGCTTGATAAGCCAGCACCAGTGATTTAAATTTGATACGTGCTGCAATAGGGAGCCAGTGCAGAGCGGTGAGTCGAGAGGTGACAACTTGGGTTGGCTGAACACTAGATGCATGGCAGCTTTCTGCACCAGTTCCAGTGGCTTGATGACGCAGACCGGTAGGCCTGCTAGCAAGGAATTGCAGTAATCCAGATGTGAGATCACCAGGGCCTGAACCAGGAGTTGTGTGGCCTCTTGGGTGAGGAACAGTTTGATTCTCTGGATGTTGTGGAGATAGAATTAGCAGGTCTGCGTGATTGCTGCGATGTGGCCCGAGAAGCACAACTGGTCATCCAGGGTCACTCCAAAGCTCCTAGCAGACAGGGATAGAGACATTATGGAGCCTTTCACGGTGATTGAAGCATCAATCATCAGGGAGCTCTTCGCTGGGAGGAAGAGCAGCTCTGTCTTCCCCAGGTTGAGCTTCATGTGGTGGGTGGGCAGAGCTAAAATCTGACCAATTTGGTGCCCTAGGCAAGATTTTAGCTGGTGCCCCTTGCATCGCAGCCAATTCCACAACCAATCATTGTGTTCATACACTCGCACAGAAACTACTGCATAGCTTTATATCTTTGAGACTTTATTTTTATTTTAGAAACAAAAAAATCACAGAATTACAACAATATTAAAGAAACCAGTGCTAAATGCACTAAATATCACAAGAATTATAAATATAATATAAATAAGGGTATTGCACAAAATATAAACCAAATTGAAAATATTTATGGTTTGTGCAGCACACTTAAAAGAAAATTTATTTCTTAAAATAATGATGTAGGTTATTCCCCAAATGTTAACTCTAGCTATCTACTAAATTAGCCAACATTACTGCCGTCCAAAGTGAGCTAGCTAACAATAGAGAGGACAGCTCGGCTCTGCTCCAACGGTAACTACTATGCAATAAATTGTTTATTTCATCACACTACCTCTGTCTTTTTCCCATCTTTTTTTGTGGTTCTCAATCCGTGCTCCCACATTTTGTCCCTTTTTCCACTGCCAAACGACCCGTACTGAACCAAAGTACCCGTGCTGAATTTAGCTACTGTTCTGTTTAGGTGCTGCCGAGCCGCAACAGGGATCTCAAAGGGGGACATTTAAAAAAAAAGAGCTAGCAATATTTTGCAGACCATTGATTGGTCAAGCACAATCATCACAGAATCGTCACACTAAATCTCAGTCCGGCTCAGACTCAACCATCATGTGTTTTTTTAGCTTCACTTTGATTACCGGTAGGCTATTATTCGAAGAGTATTAGAGTTTGGCATTATTGTCAGGTTTGTGTGCTTTTAAGAGTTAGGCTTGTGTTACGAAAACTGAAATAAGCAGGTTTTCTTTGAAAGGACAGAGTATAGTATTGTCATTTTCATTCACGCAATTAGAATATACATTTTCATAGTACAACATTTTAATTCATCACATAAATAGATTTTTAGAAAGATATAGGAATCGCTTCAATGCATTCCGATGGTCGAACTAAACCCAGGCCTTTGAAACAAAAGGATCTGAATTGGACAGTGTCAAATGACAGTGTTTGAACAATCTTGCAAATTCATAAATCGACACTCATTAAATGTTTTTGCTTGTAGCTAGGGCTGCACGATATGGGCAAAATCTCATATTGCGATAATCTTGCTACATCTTGCGATTGCGATATGGTACTACGCGATGAAACAAAATGTTTACAATGTTAATATTACTGTCACCACAGCGGTCGCATTCTTTTTTGTCACTTCAGATAACTCCTACTGGAGCAGGGAGGAGGGGGTGATGCTGCGCCGCGGCCGTGGGCAATCAAGAAAACAAAAATGTAAATATTGTGGTGTCCCTAGGGGTTGGGCGACATGCACGGACCTTGCAGAGGATGTAGGCAGGTTAACCCCCTGAGGTCCGTGCTAAGCTTTTAGATGTTTTTAGATTTTGGCATGGTCTGATATTTATCTCAATTTCATCAATTTAACACACACTTACTCCAAAGTGTTTGATATTTTTATTTGAAGGACAATCACAGCTACATTTGTATGCCATCAATAGTTTGGTCAGTATCATATGCAGCTTGTAAATAGATCTACAAACATACAAGTTAAAAATAGTAAATTTTTCTGCTGTCACAAAAGATGTGAAAGCACACACTAAACTATAGTGACGAATTGTTTTGCCAATGTGCGTTTGTTCACCAAGGTCTTGGTTATGTAAGGGTGTGAAAATAGTTTAGCACATCTGAGATCTAAATAGCTAAAAACCTGTTTTTATCAGAACTGGTCACATTTATTTCAGGCTGTGGGAGGGCTAAATGCTAAATACCTGAATATTCATTATTCATTGTCCACACCTCTAAGATCTGTCAGATGGGCCATCTCTCTCTCTCAAAGGCCATCCTGAGACCCAAAGGAAAAAAGTGTCTTCCAATTAAACTTTTTGTGATTTCATGCCTCTTTAGAGTTAAAACAACCATTTAGATTTTAAATGGCTAAGCAATATTTGAGTTACCATTTCTCCTTTCACGACAAGCGCTTCTTGTCAGCAGCCGCCATTTTGGCTCTTTGTTACGTTGCAACACGCGGAATGTTTGGCGTCACAACACGCGATATTCATAGGCTATATTTTCACGAGTATTTGAAAACAAGCGAAATAAAATTAATATCAGCATAGACTGTTGCTGGCAGATTGCAAGCGTAAACACAGACAAGATGTAAAAAAATAAAAAACAAGCGAAATAAAATCAATAGCATAGACTGTTGCTGGCAGATTGCAAGCGTAAACACAGACATACGATATATTTTATAACATTTTACGCTGTTTGAAAAGTATTTTGTGTGCCTATTGCAATTTGTTACATTGCGACATGCGGAATATGTAGTCACAAGACGCGGAATTCATATATTTTCACGAGTATTTGAAAATATACTCGTGAATATACTGTTGCTGGCAGATTGCAAGCGTAAACACAGACATACGATATATTTTATAACATTTTAGGCTGTTTGAAAAGTATTTTCTGTGCCTATTGCAATTTGTTACATTGCGACATGCGGAATATGTAGTCACAAGACGCAGAATTTATATATATTTTCACGAGTATTTGAAAACAAGCGAAATAAAATAAATATCAGCATAGACTGTCCTCTTCAGTTTGTGTTGTTTATGCCGGCGTTTTCACACATGGCCCGACGCCCCTCCCGAAATTAGCACCTCGTTAACATGTCAATAGAAGGGGACGTTACTAAAAGGTAAAAAACAGAGTAAAAAGCAAGGTTTACTTTTGGTCTAATTAAGCTAATTTTAAAAATCCCATTTGATTTGCCAGTGCTCAAATCGGAAAGTCGCGATTCTAAGGTTTCTGTCAATGTTTTTGCCGCGTGTGTATGATAAAATATCGCGAAGTTAGAAATAGTAATATACTTGTATTGCTGCTTGGATCGGCGCCGATCCAGCCGACCTCAGGGGGTTAAATAACCCGGAAATCTTAACACACAAAACAAAGGACAGGTTATTCGGGGAATCCAACACACATAAAGTCCAAAATCCTACTCATCGTTGTTATCCGTCCAGTTCAGTTCCGCAATCCAGTCCAGTAGTCGATACACAAAGGGGGGTCCTCACACAATCCAAGTCAAACACAATAAACTATCCAAAACTCTCGAACTCTCCCTCCATATCCCGGCTGGTCAACAGACTTCACAGGTTCTCTCTCCACGTTCCAAACACTTTCCTACTCCTTCGCCGTGTGACAGGAGTTCTTTAAATAGGCCTCAAAATGGCCTTCAGCTGTTTGTTAGTCCCAATCACTTGACTCTGTCCAGGTGTTGAACTGCAGCCTGTTGGGAAATGTAGTTTCTGGCTCCCATGTGTTGAAGGCCAGGTAGCCATTTCCTTGGGCAACCTCATGGGCTGCCACAATGTTGTTATGGACTTTTTAAAAATATTTGGAAATAGTATTTTAATGAAGAAAATGTTGTTTAAAGAAGAACGACACCATGTTTTTTTCTTCTCTTTTTCCTTTTTATATTTTTCCCTCTCCCTCATTTGGCGCGCCGCCTATGGATGGATGGCGGCCCTAGCATTCACCTATATCGCCTGTGCCACAGGCCGGCTCTGTGGGTGGACATCCAAGCAGAAATGTCTGCCAGGCATGCAGAGATACACGCCGGGACCTGGGTTTCAGAAGAAGAGAAGGAGAGAAAGATATGAGTGTCATCAGCATAGCAGTGATATGAAAAGTGATATGAAAATCCAGGAGCAGAGATATCAGAACCAAGTGACTTGGTATAGAGGGAGAATAGGAAGGGGCCTAACACGAAGCCCTGTGGGATGTGATACAATAGCATTGTTTGTCTGCATGCAGAATATCCTCCCGGAATTCCAAGTACTGTAACGCTAGTAGCTGCTACTGGACTATCTGAATAATATATATTTTTTTCTCTTAGGGATCCATTACTTCTGGCGAAGGAGTGAGACCGGGGTTCGATTCCCCGTCCTGCCAGAGTCTGCTCTGGCCGGGAGTGCCACCGGGGGGGGGCAATTGGCTGTCCACCCCAGGGAGGGGGGAGGGAAGCTGACATGATGTTCGCTGCGCATAAGAGTGGCCCTGTAGTACTGGGTTACGGTCGACGGCCTGGTGAGTGCCGTCTTGGAGGAGACGTTACTTCGCCTTCGTCACTACCAGTCGCAGGACTATGGCAGCGAACTCACATTACTAGGGGGGGATTGACATAAAATAGCGGGTCTAATTGGCTACTAAATTGGGAGAAAATGGGAGAAAATCTGAAAAAGAATTACTCAATGCTGTTTCACATATAAGTGTCAATATTAACGTTTAAAGCATATATCTTGCTGTAGGCTACTAGCTATGTGTTTTGCAGGTTTACTGTTTCAGAAAAATGCAGCAAGTACCTTATACCTTATACCTATTGTGGCAGCCAAAGGGGCTGCACAAGGAAATGGCTGCCTGGCCTACAACACATGGGAGCCAGGAAACACTACATTTCCCAGCAGGCCACAGTCACACCTGAGCTAAGTGAAGTCAATGGAGCTAACGACCAGCTGAAGGCCATTTCAAGGCCTATTTAAAGGACTCGCTCCCAGCACCTGTTGAGAGGAGTAGGAACGTGTTTGGGAAGGAGTTGCTGAGTGTGTTTGGAGAGTGAGTACTGTGAAGTCTATTGACCAGCCAGTATTTGGAGAGAGAGTGATTGTTGGAGTGTTTTGTGTATGAACTTGTTTTGAGGACCCCCTTTGGATTGACTACGGACTGGATTACGGAACTGAACTGGATTTTGGAATTGGATTACGGACCTTGACAACGAGATAAGGATTGCGGACTTGTGTGTTTGTATTCCCCTGAATGTCAGTAATAGTTTAATAAATCATTGTTTTGTGTTTGAATACCTCCTCTGGGTTCTTGAACTTGCCTACGCCCTCTGCAAGGTCCGTGAGTGTCGCCCAACCCCTGGGGACACCACATATGGTGGAGAATGCGGGCAGAGGGCATCATATATAGGCAAGAGGAGGTAGTGCAGCAGGAGTTTTTGGTTTTTGCAACAAACTCCAAAATGGAAGAGGATGAGATGCAGAGACTGAAGAGACGGGCAGCCATGGTGGAGGACTGATGGCGTGTCACCCTCCGTGAGGTCCAACAGCTGAAGCAGAGTGCCCAGATTGAGCTGTGCAAGATGAAGGCTGAGTTGGGGACCTTGGAGGAGCACCACCTGATGGCCGTGGTGAAGTTGCAGGAGGAGCACTGCGACTCCCTGAGAGTGCTGGGAATCATGGCTGGGGAGCTGGAAAAGGAGAAGGCATCCCTTGTCGATGAAGTGAGGCGGGTAGAGGCCCACAACCTGGCGCTGGAAGAAAAGGTGAGAACCCTATCCAAGAGGTTGGAGGGAAGGAACCGGCAGTGTCTGGACATCCAGGAGTCCCAGGACCAGGCCAAAGAAGAATATGCCAGGGCCTTGGGTGATGTACAGACCAGGTTCAAGCAGAAGGAGGCAGAACTGAGGAAAGCAGCGGAGAACCATGCGTCCGAGGCAGAGCAACTCCAGAGTGGAGCAAGAGCGTGAGGGAAGGCAGGAGCTGGAGATGCAGTTGGAGCAGGTGAAGACCCTTGCTGTAAAGCAAGAAGAGGAGATGTTTGCTTTACAGGAACTTCACCGAACCACCTCTACAGCCCTCCTGACCGAACGAAAGAAAAATGAAGAGCTCTCTATACTGCAAGAGGAAATGCAGGTCTTGAGTGAGAGACTGGACCAGACAGAAGCCCAGCAGCAGGTCATAGAGAAATCCTTTCACAGGGTTTTAAAAATCCAAATGGAAACTTTACTTGACCTACAGGATCAACTGGAAGAGGTGAGTGAAGAGCTGGAATGTGCATAGTGTGTTCCTGTCACCAAAGAACACGCAGGTGGAGGCCTCGCAGCCAGTGGAGCTGAGAGGAGATGATGACCAGACGTTGGAATCAGATCGGGATAGATGGTCCTCAGTCCCACTCAGCCTGCAGGACCTTGGAGGGGAACTGGAGGAGCAGTTAACAGAGGAGAAGCTATGGTGGGACCATGGTGTGGAAGAAAGCCTCTTGGCAATGGCTGAGGCCTGGTGGACCACCCAACCCTCTCCTGAAGTGGTGAGTACATCTCCTTCCCTAAAGTTAAGAAGACAGAGAAGAGGAATGGAGAGTCAGCTCTCACCTGAAGGGAAACCAGGAAAAGAATGGGCGTAAATTTAAAGGGAAGAAATTTAGGAAACGTTTATGGGAAAGAAATGCAAATGTGAAAAAGAATAAATCTAACAGTCTTTCCAAAAGAATGTTTTCCTTGGTTGCTGAGCCTGACCACCTGGAAGAGGGGTGGAAGTGGCCTAGCAGAGAACCACAAAGTGAGAAGCTGCATCAAGTTCGCTGGAGGAGCCATGGAGGATTGGTGAAGACCAGAGCAGGAGCAGTGACCGTTCTGTCCTTGGAGCTCAGAGCAAGTACACACATATGGCCACTTGGAGGTGGTCAAGGTGAGCAACTTGCGTCACTCTCTAATGTCTGCCAGACATTTTTTCAGGTGAATGGAGATGGAATCTGGACATTTTATCCTGGTGGAGCACTGCCTGACAGTGGTCCTGGAGATGGGGACATTTTATCCCCTGAGTGGTCCTGGCCGCCCTCCTGGTGGACATAGGCCGCTCAGCCCTCCCGAGGTCAGAGCTGAGGAGGAGGGTGTGTGGCAGCCAAAGGGGCTGCACAAGGAAATGGCTGCCTGGCCTACAACACATGGGAGCCAGGAAACACTTCATTTCCCAGCAGGCCACAGTCACACCTGAGCCAGTGAAGGCAATGGATTTCCCAGCAGGCCACAGTCACACCTGAGCCAAGTTTGAAGGAGGCAATGGAGCTGTAAGTCTATTGACCAGCTGAAGGCCATTTGAACAAGGACCCCTTTGGATTGATCTGGATTAAGAACCGATTTTGAGTGTGGCCCAACCCCTGGGGATTCCCCTGAAGACCCCACCCTTTGTTTTGTGTTTGTCTGTAATAGTTTAATAAATCATTGTTTTGTGTTTGAATATTCTCTTTTGCAACATTGCTATGAGGCATAAGCTAAAGGAAAAAGAATGGTAGCCGACATCACATTTCTTAGTGACTGAAATTCTATACATTTCACAGCACACCTGGACAACTTTAATGGCACAATAGATGGGCTAGCGTTGGCTCGCTAACTATTTCTTAAAAAATTAGCTGACTAACCTTATTATCGCCCTAGCAAGCTACACATGAGCCTTTGGGATTGTTATTTTTGTTTGTTATTTTGTTGTAATTTGTGTTTGGGCTAAGTTACCTTTATTTATGGCTATAACCAAAGCACAGGGGGCACGAGCAACCAATACATGTCAAATATTTTAGTTTCACAACAATCAACATTCGTCGCTATGTAATCTGGCAACACATTTGTCACAGTGTAAACATGTTAACTATAAAGTGTCTTCTATGCTCTGAGTGGAGCTGAGCTGCTCAGGTACGCACACACACAGAAATGATAGTTAATTTGCACTGCATGGATACTGGTTCAGTCTCCTCAAGTCTAGCCTATATTTACTTACTAGTTCCTAAGTCCTCCTTAGGTACTAGTAAATAAATAGAGTAGAACTCATTGTGGTGTTGGAGGGCTCTACTCTTGCAATGATACCCTTTTCCAGCAGAGATTAAACCTCCAACAGGAGTGTTTGAGTGAGCCTAGGGTGCACTATTATGGTGCATATCCTGCCGTGTACTGGTGGATGGCATTAAATTGTAACTCTTGAGATCCTGTGGCCACCACCCATGATTGAGTCTGCTATGCACTCCTCACAGTAGTTGAGGAGCAGTTGAAAGCTCCTTATAGGGGACCCCATGGGATGCTGGGATAGTTGGGGGAGCCCATGAGATGTTGAGATTGTTGATGAGCACAGTATTCTTGGGCTGATTTGCAAAGACAACTGCATTAGTCAGACTGCAGTTAAGAGCAACACATGAGACCATTGCTCTACCGAGCTCTCTCGGGTGAATATGGCAAGACCATGCAGGGTTGTCTTATGTAGCTTTGATGTGATGTGAGCGCCTACATGAGTAAGTCCGATTGGCACAAGAACAACATAGCATTCACTATATTGCCTGTGTGCAACAGAATGCATTGACTGCATTGTAGCAGAACACCTATGTTGTGGTAATTGTTTGGGTGCAGTAGCTCCTGTCCTAAAAGGTTCTGACACAGGAAGAATGGCATAGGTAATCGGCTGTTCCAGTGCCAGTGAGAACAGAGGGAGCCTTTCCCCATTTGCTCTGGCCAGAAAGGTGTGAAGTAACTAGGTTGACCTCAGCTACAAGAATAATTCTCCAGCACTGTAAGGACCGCTAGACAAATAACCTGCAGAAACTTAATTCATAAGTTGTTGCCAGATCCACTCTGCACACAGTCAGGCTAAGTGGAACCACTTAGCCAGGTGTCAGCGGAATCCAGCTGACACAAACTCCCCCTTGTGCAGTTGCATGCAGCCGAGCTTCTGAAATGCACATCTGGTATTTAGGTTGATGTAATTAAATTAATGTTCCTTTAATAACTGTCATTAGTTGTCATGGATTAATGGGAAGTGTCCTGAGATGGGGGGGCATTGGGTTACGGCACAAAGTTTAATTAATCTTATACCTTGTACTGTTTGTGGATGCATTTAACAAAGTAAAGAACAAAGTTTACGGGTAACTGGTGTCCTTTTGAACACAATACCACACTTAATAAAGTATCAGGCAATATTTATTTATTTATTACTTTATTTGTAAGGGACAAGCACAGAGAACATTGACAGCTGCAGAAGCAGTTCCCGAGGCACTGTACATTTGTATATAGCTGAAGCTAATTTCTAACACCAGTCCCTTGATGAGCATTGATAGTTCAATCAATTGATACAATTGCATTGTTACACTTTAAAATCAGTGCATATGTACATTACATTACAGGCATTTAGCAGACGCTCTTATCACAACACTGCTTATGTACTATTAAGCTATAGCACAAGGGATGTCACTACATTCAAAAGGAAATGGGCCTAGATTCGACTGCTGGAGCTAGGTGGATAAAAATAACACTGGACAACTGCTTTGAAAAGGTGTGCTAGCTTTGTATTGAAGAGTTTGTATAAAAATAGTATGATTAATCATAAAACATGTCAAATAAAATATAATAATCATATTTAACCCCCCCCCCCCTTTCTGTGATATCAATTAAACAGTGATATCACAGAAAGAGCATTATCAATGACAACCAATTATCATTATCATTTGGTTACAATTCTCAGAATAAATCTATATTACCAGGGTAATATATCTTGGAATCCTGGATAATATATCTTGGTGCACCCTCTAACCTATACTGGAGATTGTAGTTGCATTCATAGAATAATGTTCAACCCAATACACCAGTATTAGCCAAAATCAAGTGTCAAAACAAATATTCAGTCCTTTCACCGTTAAGACTTGTAAGCCAACGATATGAGTATTCCCAGGAAAGTGAATGTCCTTTACACTGCTGCAGACTGAGCAGTGAGAGTGATTGGAGAGAAATGCCACACTGGTGTGTAGTCATTCATTCAGTGAGTCCATCCAAGGAAAAAACTAAGCAATATTTATGAAATTGCATCAAATTATCAAAGTAGATGCGCCACGTGGGTCAGCTCGCCACCCTGGTATGGACTGAATCCCTCACAAAAACCTGACCAAAGAATCTGTGCCATGTGCCCTCCACATGTGCTGAACCCACAAGGCGACTACGAGATGGCTATAACCAATAAACATTGCTTATTGAAATGGCTGTTGTTTCAGGTTACATGTGCATTGAATGCATTGAATGCCATTGACAAAACAGGCATGCATACAAGCTACGTTTGTGCAAAATAGCTTTACATTTGCACATGAAATGTGTGTCTGTGGCTTGCCTTGGTGAGCATCATCGGTCAAGGGGAGCATAAAGGTACAGACACATCCTAAAATTTCACAAAATTTCAGCTTCCATAGTTCCATAAACTAATTGTCTCAACTTTTGCCAGCATATTACATGCTTACTATAGAAAAAATCAAACATAACTTTCACTGTTATGCAGATGATGTGTAATTGCATTTTTCAGCAAAATGGACATAGAAGTGTAGTGTGGGTCAAGGATGGAAGAGCCACTCGCAGATGTCACGAATAAAACCATGACAAGAAGGGTGTGTCTCCATGCTTTAGCAGGTATGTATTGGGGATGAAAATGAGCTTCCGCTCATTCCGTTTGCTCATGATATGTCCATATAAAATAACCTAGAACATAACTGTAAAATGTAGCTGGGCTACATTTCCACAGAACCTGATGTCCTGGAATATGAAAGCAATGAGTTTTTAAATTATTTCCTGTTTTTTATAAGCAGATATAGGCTATTTTGTGCTGATAAGAAAATGGAAGGTTGTTTAGCCTTTAAAAAACAGCAATACACTGAACTACCCATTACAATGTAAGCCAGTTGGGTTTTTTTCCCTTTCTTTTTGGGGTGATAGTGATACAAATGACTTTACTTTTCAAATGGAGTGCATGTGTGCCCACTCCCGTATTAGCCTGTAGTATCTGCGTTGATATGGGTTGGTGGTGGCGGTGGCAGTTGGAATGATTGTCGTCACCACACCCATCCAGTACAATGCTGTATTTCCCATGTTTATCAATGGACTTAATTGGAAAAAAAAGTCATTTTATTGATATAGAAACATTATTTGCAAGAGAAAGCAGCTTAATTTAAAACCATGGGAGTGCTCCTTTAAAGATATTTGTTTGACTTATATTGGCTTCAAAGCCATGTCCAAAAGAAAAAGGGTGGACATATGGGCTTATTTCTAGCAACACAGTGTAAGTGTTATATATGTAATATAGCTGAACCTAATATAGGTCTTACAAAAATATGCAGCAGAATATTCTAGCTGGCTAATAAAGAACACACATGGGATACTCCACCAAAGGCATCATACATGTTACTTGTAACTTGTACTATGACTATAACAATAATTAATGTTTAACAATAGGAACACCTCAGGGGGCAGCGGGTGTTTTGCCGTCACAATTTGTATTTGCCCCCCCCAGATTTGGAATCAAGTCTATGCCCCTGCCCCCTCCCCCTCCACCAAGCTGGCTAAGGGGACTGAACTTAGATATACTGCTAAATTAACAAATTGTATATCAAAAATTGATATTTTTTAAACTCAAAGACTTTCCAAAGATAGATTTAAAAAATGATCTACTGTCCACTAATGCAAATGATATGTTGTCCACTCTCAAATTAGCATGAATATGTTACAACATGGATTAACTAAAAGGAAAACTGCTTGGTTGACAGTGTGGCATAGCGGTTAAGAGACTGGCAATATTGAAACAAAAGACATGGCATGACCTTAAATGCCATGCTATGCTGCCCATATTTACATATGCTTCCCACCACACTTACCTGCACTCTGTCTCATCAGCTTTTTTTTATGACAGTCCTTTCCAAAGAAAACTGTTTATTCATGTTCTATTTCTCTGAAATTGCAAAATGCAAAGATAATACAAATAAAAAAGTTGAGTTGAGCACTACATATATCAGCCCCTGTCGAAGTGAGACTTTTTCACTTGAGGAACAATAAACAAATTCACAAGGTTTACGAGGTCAGTTCTATCTCATCCATGTCTTGGCGTAATCTCACAGATAACCTGATGCTGTTGTTTTCACTGCAGTAGACAATTTGTTATATCTTGCTGAATAGTGTCCCCTGGGACATCCAAGCTACACAGAAACACATGTACAATCAATTGTGTTTGCTATCACTATGTGTTCTTTACCCTTATTGTAACAAGGACATGTATTTTCTGTAGAATCCCCTAACTCTTCCATGGATCATCTCGTACATTGGCCTTTCTTCGGATAACCTCCCACTCTCCTCAAAATAAATGTGCTCAAATGTGTCCGCCCATTTGCCTCAACTTCTCCTTTCTTACTTCTACTGATAGAATCCTTTCTTCTCCATGTAATTTCTGTCACTTTCAGCATTAGACTTTTTCATTTTATGCTTCTGTTATGTTAGGGTCCGCCGTGACCCTTTTCAAGTTAAAATTATATAATAACTACCATCTAGTTGGGTTTTTTTGGTTCAAGGCTTCATGATATCCTCCACAACAGCTATATAAACACTACAAAACTGATTTTGACCATTTTAGACAATTCTCTAGGTCTGAGAGAATTCTCTAAAAAAGGTCTGAAGGTCTCTCTAAAAAAAAGTGTATGCTTCTATTTCGGGTCCTGGAAGACCCAGCAGTGCATTGAAATAATGTGTCTTGGGGCCTTGGGGCCATAAAATACAATTACAACAGGATTGTATGGTTATGAATGCATAATAAGTTAGTTATGATGTAGTAAAAACAATATTGGATCATAGTCATTGTTTTTGAGTGTTTTGGACTGAGTTAAATCATGGGTCAAAATTGACCCGCGACCACACGGGACAGAAACACCTTTCTAACATATCACTATAACATTTGTGAATAAGTAATTCCTCCTAAGACACGACGAGAGGGTTAGACTATACTGTCTTTAAAGGTGAAGCACTGTATCCACCCTCTGATTCAGTAATGGGGTGCCAGTGTAGTATAATGATTAGGGAACTAGGCTTGTAACCGAAAGTTGTAGGTTCGATCCACAGGTGGGGCACTGCTGTTGTAGCCTACCTTTGAGCAAGGTACTTAACCTGAAGTGCTTCAGTAGATATCCAGCTGTATAAATGGATTGTATGTAAAGAAACTATAAGTTGCTCTGGATAAGGGGATCTGCTAAATGCCTGTAATGTAATGCAGTAAGGACTTTTGACTTCATTGTTTTTATGCCCTTTCTTTAGAAAAAATTATATTTAAAATGGAATAAATCAGATCACTCCACAGAAATGTAATTATTTCCTGAATCTTTAATAAATGTATTTTTGTATAAGGTAAAGACAATGGTTTGGGCAGCTTTCAGTCATATCTGTGAATGTGATTTATGTTTACACAGCATTACAAGTTGTCAAGAAGACAGGATGAGATCATTTGTCAAACGCCACCATTGCCTTTACTGACAGCTTACTTTGGATTGTGCTGACTCGGATCTACAGAATAGGTTTAATGGTTTTTCGGCAGTGTATTTTATATTGATATGCTATATTGTAGGCCAAACTAGCCAATAGTCTTTATACATTTTTGCATTATTTTTTTTGTTTTCTTTTCCTGTGTGAAAGCTAATTACTGGATGAATGGATTTCTCCCAGGAACATCCGGCCTACATGGAGGGGGAAAGCCTCATAACTTGCGATCTGCCTGTCAGGTAAAGCTCCTGCACTGACGCCACAATTAAATCATATTTAATGACCCTTTCTCGCCTGAGAGGATGAGAATTCATTTTAAGAACTGCAATTTGCTTAATCTCATGTCACTGATGAAAATTCCTCTATTGTAGTGAAGCGGCAAGGCCTGCCGTTGGAATATGATTCTTTATGGAAATACAAGGCAAAATTTGTTTCACCTCCATAATAGGCTTATTTGCCTGAAACCAGATTCAGAGGAATGGCTTTGCCTGTAGTTAACACAGTTTGTGATCTGCAGAAGAGCCCTCTCTGTCTCTTCCCATTGACTTCTATTTGATGTCATTAGATGGACAGTAATCTTGTTTCCTTTGCAGAAAATTCGTAAGCTTCAAAAGCCTGATCGCATATGACTAAATCTTCATGAATTGTGAAATGTGTTACATTTGGTCTGGTGGCTGCCAGTTTAGCATTAATAGGCTAGATGGCCTAAGCCTCCTCCCACCCCCCACCCCCCCGAGGAAGAAAATGGCTCAGAATTTGTATTCACATATTAGAGCCATGTGTGTTTACCATCTGTCTACCAGTCATTTTTAATTAATTTTCTCCTGCGTTTAAATTACGTGAACATGCACCCTGATGTGATGAGATTTGTGGTATACAGGCTGGATGTAGTCTGCCGTAAAGATTTCTCCCACTTTAAATGTGTTTCTGTGCAGCTCACAGGCATATTTCATTCAGCTTGCAGACAACTTGATGGGCTAATGATCTGTAGCTCAAGGGCACCTGAACGAGTGCAGACTTTTTGAGAGCAGGGCTGCTGGTGCATGATTTACAAGCCCTGAACTGTAGATAACTTCTAGATAGTTAGGTAAGAGGAACAATGTAACCACTTGCTCTTAGATTTGTATAGATTTCTTCCACAATACACCAAAGATGACAACATTTTTAAATGTGAATTTGCCTCGCTCACTGGCTTAACAGGCTACAAAATTCCAGATTAAGTGATTTAATTGTTTGCTCTGCAGAAAGATAAACTGACCCAGATGTTCCAGTGTAAGTCTGTAGAGATGCATGTAAAACAAATACCAGTGTTCAGGTAAGAGCTGGTTGACTATAAAGGTATGTGACAAACCCCGGGGAGTGTGGAGTTGCCACGAAACCAAGCCAGATAATCAACGAGATTCACAACCAAAGGAATGAAATATTCACTGGAACTTTATTTAATTTCCAGGGGAAAGGGGAAGGGGGAGAGAGAGTGGTTTGCAGGAAATCCATAATCCTTGAGAATTGTTGGGGCTGATAGCTGGGGTTGGTACACAGAAGCAGATTCTCTCACGGTCCAGGGTGGGTTTTCCAGTGGGGTAGTCAGACGGCCTAAAGGATTTGGTTTATTGCAAGAAACCCACCGATATTGAACATAGTAAACTTAAAATTAACTGGGTTATTAACTGTATATATGTCACACGCCACGTGACAATCCCTGGATGGGAACAGAGCAGTCTGGAGATGGAGTAAAGTTTGATGGTCTATGGACCAGATTTTTTATTTTTATCTCTCCCCCCAGACATGGGAGAGCAGGTTAACATAAAACACAAACACAAAATCTTCACTCTACTTGCCGCAAAGCTTTTGGGTAAAAACAACTAACTAAAATAACAAGCTAAAATAATCAAAACTTATGGGACAGGGTAGAACTCTACATCTTCACATTACACCGCGCCTCTTCGTCTGGAGTTCCCCTGGAACCTCCCCAGGCACACACATATCCAGTGACCTTTCAAGTGCTTCCCAAACCCATCCATACAGAGACACTCAAAATTTCCAGTCCGAGTTCTCTTTTACCCCAAACATACAGAGACCCTCGCCACTCCTCACAGTGAGAGTTCTCTGTCAACCAGCCCCAAGACACTCTCCTCTCTTTCAGTGAGAGTTCCCGGGCCGTTGTCCAGAGACACTCTACACTGCCCGAGTGCGAGTTCTCCCCAAACACACCAAGGGCTTTCAGGGCGCCCACTCGCTCGCTTTCCCACTCACACAGGAAGCACTCTACTCAGTCACTTTTGACAAACGCACACAAAACTCAACAAACCTCAAACATCAAACACTCCGCCATGCCATGCCATGCCATGCCATGCCATACCATACCATACCATACCACACCACGCGCACTCACAACAATGACAAGACTCGTGAAGGCAATCACCCAATCACAATCACAATCTTCCAACGTACTGAGTCAGACCCAGGGGGTTGTTATGTGCTACTTCTTGCTTCCTATATGGGGAAATAATTGCCATTATAAATATATATATGCAGCACCTGATCTTTCACTTGTCTTGTATTGTTTCAGAGCATACCTGTAATATCACTATAGTGGGCGGTTTCTGGAATGGTATCTTATATGGTAGAGCTGACAAAATGGCACCATCTAATCATAAAACTGGTCGATCACAAACACTGAATGATATGGTATCTGAACTGGGATTGATTGATGTTTGGAGATCCAACTCTTACCCTAGAATTGACTATTTTCTTTTACCTAAGCCCCTAGTGTGGAAATATTGGGTCCCACAACATCTCAAGTTGGTTAACAAGCCTGTTGGTTACTTTTTTACCATTGGAATTTTGTTTGTTTGTTGTTGCTATCCAATTCTTTAGTTTGACTTTGGTCTTGGACGTTTGTGTTTCATAGGCAACAACATGTGTCATTCTGCATGTCGTAGAAGTGAACTTGGAGACATTAGGAGACACTTTGAGCCACATTAGTATCTTTTGCTAGTATTGTGAGCAAAACAATGATCCATAATGGTTTGGGCAATAGAAACAGGTTTTATAGTGATCAAAATGTTTTAGTATGTTTTCCAGTGTCACAGAAGTGAATAAAATTAATTGGGTGAATTTGGACACCTTAGTTTTGGGACATTTGGAGACCATCGGTAACACCACTCACTAAAAGACCTCTAGTTCATGAGTTTCAAGTTTTTTTTCAGTTTTTTAAAATATTTTGCACAGACTTAGTTGACATGTTGTAGAAGACATGGCAAGGCCTACTTTATTGTGTGTTTGATCTTTGGTCCTTTGGGATGTGTTGTGTCCATATGCTATTTAACATCTGGAGGATCCGACCGTTCCTTACCCAAGAGGTCACACAACTCCTGGTCCAGGCCATGGTGATCTCACATCTGGACTACTGCAATTCCTTGCTGGCAGGCCTACCGGCCTGTGCCATCAAGCCACTGCAACTAGTCCAGAACGCTGCCGCTCATCTGGTGTTCAACCAGCCGAAGTTCACCCACGTCACCCCTCTACTCTCCTCTCTGCACATGTCTGCTAAATGCTTAAAATGTAAAAAATGAACTACAATCCTTCCTTTCAAATGATACCAAATGTAGGCATGTGGCCATCACAGTTCTTGAGCTATGAACTATTATATTTGGGTATGTCCAAATAGGTGTGAATGCAAAAAAATAGGAGGTGACAGTTAAGGGGTTAAACTGCCAAAAGTATCTGAACAGGACAGGCTGATTCTAAACAATCCAATATCCTACTCAGAAGTAACTGGGGCTATTGAGAAAAATCCCTCTGGTGGGCAGCAGACCCTGATGAGCTTCCCCCACGACTTCATAAAACTTTTAAATCCATCCTAGCTCCAGTATTAATCAATACGCACAAATACTCTTTCATGACTAAAAAAACTGTAAGCCTACAATTATCCCAGACATCTCTCATCCTGAAGAACAACAAAGATCCTGAAGATCCAACCTCTAACATCCTTATTTCTTTACTAAATCAAGATGTTAAAATCCTTGCAAAAGCACTTGCGTGAAGACTTGACCCAGTTGTACCTACAATAATTTCCCCAGACCATTATAATGAATAGGAAATCATACTGGAATGTTCTGAGATTTCGTGGCCATATTCACAAATTCAAGAAGGTTTCCTTGGAGACCTTTGGTCGCCATGAGTGGGGCAATCTTTTTCAAGTTCTCCAACGCTTTTCTTTTGCACTTTACTGATTCCTTTTGCACTTTAAGACCCCTTCATTGACTGGATGAGGCTTCTTTACTCTTCCCCAAGTGCCTCAGTTTTGGTAAATGGGAGATCTTCTACCCCCTTTTCTTTAGGCTGTGGTCCCTGGCAATGGTGTCCTCTGTCACCACTTATTTTTGCCTTGGCAATGGAGCCGCTACCTGAGGTAATTAAGTCTTAAGTCTAATAATCACATTTTTGGTGTCAAAACTAAAATAAAGGAACATAAAATTGCTCTATATGCAGATGCTGTCTTGTTATTTCTGTCTAATCCAGAATGCTCAACTCCGGCACTCATGGAAACTATAAGGGAATTCAGTATTTTTCTGGATATGAAATACATTTCTCAAAATTGGTTGCTTTACCAATTTGATTTAATAAAGGGATGAAAAACATAACCTCTTCACCTTTTAAACTTGTCTTCAAACTTGTCTTCAAATATTTAGCATTTGTTTATAGATTAGAATTTGTTATAGATTTGTTTACAAATTAGAATTTGTTAGAATTCCTCCTCTAGAATACGTTATCTCCCTAGTCAACTCACTTTTGAGTTGAATTTCAGTTATAAAACTGAACATTCTTCCAAGGTTATTATATATTATGCAGATGGTCCCTACTTACATTCCAGTTAGATTATTTAACTCTTTGAATGGCACACTTTTAAAATGTATTTGGATTTGTTAACTTTTTCTGCCTGTTAGCCTGTTACCATTGGTCTAACAGCTCAGGCATATCTGTGATGGATAGATTTAGAGAAAGTTGGGTGTAATCCTGCTACTCTGTCTTCTCCTCCATTCACTGGATCCTCTAAACTACCTCCTGCCTTTAAGAAAAACTGGTTGGTATCCAATACTTTGAAATCATTGGACAGAGTTAAGAGTAATTTGGGGGTTAAAGGCTTTTCTAGCACCAGTGGTTAATAACCCTAACTTTCCACCCTCTTGTTTAGATGCTGGATTCAAGTTATGGGACAACAATAGTATTCATGCAATTAATCATATTTTTGATAACTTAAATAAATCATGTGAACAACTTAAGTCTAAGTTTAGCCTGACACAAACCCATTTTTTTCCACTTTCTTCAAATTTGGAGTTATATTAATTCTTCTCTTAGCTACAGTCAGTGTTTGGGTATAAATTAAATTGAAAGATTAATTACTCCCGCTTGTGTCCGTGAGAAAAAGGTGCTAAGTTTTATTTATATTTTGCTATTTTCTGGTAGTAAAAAAGTGAATACGGACACTAGTAGGTGACTTTGGCAAACAGATTTAGGAGTTGATATCAGTAATAAACAATGGATTTAATTTCTTGTTAATGCAAAGAAAATAAGCCACTCCCAAATCTCATGAGATACAGAAAGACTACACTTCACTCCAGTAGTCAGAAGCAAATATGACCGTACATGTACTCCAATCTGCAAATTACAAACAGGTACCTATGTTCACCTTTTTTGGTCCTGTGCTGTTGTTCAAAAATTCTGGCAAGAGGTAGAATCTGAAATGATAAAGATGTTGGGCCCACTGCTGAAACGAGATCCTCTTCATTGCATTTTAGGTGTCAGCCCAAATATTCTATATATTAAAACAAATTCTCATTATTGTGCTATTCAGCACATCTTACAATCCTTCAGATGTGGATTGAAGACTCTCCTCCCTGTCAATCTAAATGTATTTTTCCCCCTGGGAAAGACTCACCTATGTTGTTAACAACAGGTTTTATGAATTTATGGAAATCTGGTCACCTGTTTTTACTTATGTCATTAATCACTGAACCTCAACTCTTGTGCAAGGAATGGCAATCCCAAGATTGACTATTACTGTTGAAAAATAATTTATATTTTACATTCTACGTAGATTTTTTTTTCATTGTTTAAATTAATTTACTACTCTGTTACATTATTCATAAAAAATGGTGTTCATTTAAATTCCTGTATGTGTGTGTACATATGTGTGTGTGTGTGTGTGTGTGTATATATATATATATATATATATATATGTATATATACAGTAGACTTATTTCCATTTTTTTTCACGCCCTTGATAGTTTATTTTATATCTCTTTTGTTCATCTTTATCAAGGAAATGGCTGCCTGGCCTTCAACACATTGAAACCACTGGAGCCAAGGAAACACTACATTTTCCAGCAGGCCGCAGTCCAACACCTGAACGGAGTCAAGGGATTGGGACTAATGAACAGCTGAAGGCCGTTTGGAGGCCTATTTAAAGGACTCGTTCATGCCACAGGAGTAGGGTGGTGTGTTTTAGTAGTGGAGAGTGTTGTGGAGAGAAAGTGCGAGAGTTTTGGAAAAGTGTTTTTGGATTGGAGGACCCCCCCTTTGTGTACCGACTACTGACCTGGATTGCGGAACGGAACTGGACTTGATTACTTGATACTGGATTACGGACAACGACTGGATTTTGGACTTTGTGTTTGAATTCCCCTGAAGACCCCACCCTTGTGTTTGTCATAATTTAGTTAATAAATCATTGTTTTGTTTATAATACTGCCTCCTCTGGGTTATTTAACCTGCCTACACCCTCTGCAAGGTCCGTGCGTGTCGCTCAACCCCTAGGGACACCACAATATATATATATATAATAATATATAACACATACGTATACACCCACATAGGCATACCTTTTACCCTTAAAGGCAATTAACAAAGGAAGACACAGACCATTATAACCCTTAAAAGTGTAGGTCTTTCCTTTAGAGAAATTGCAAAGAAGGCCAAGGTGTCAGTGAGTAGTTTCCTACACCATCAGAAGGCACTTGAAACCCTGTTGGTTTCAATTTTTTTAATTACATTTTGTTAAACAAAACAATTCTATGATTTCTTTTTTATCTCCAATTGTTTATTTGTTCTATGCTTTAAGTTCAGAGTACATTGAAACATTAAACTGCGTAAATTTCAATAAAAACTCTAAAAACCTTCTAAAACCTTTGACCGGTAGTGTGTGTGTGTGTGTGTATATATATATATATATGTTGTAAGGGTATGTATGCCTATGTGGGTCTATACATACAGTATGTGTATTCATACATACAATACAATAGAGGAATTATATTGATTAAATATATAATAGATATGATCTAGATGTAATTCCTATATTCTATAATCTGTATTTAATGTATTCATACATGGACTGAAAATCCAAGAAACAGGAAAAGTGTGGCCTGAAAATGGCAAGAGTGAATCCAAATATATTCATTCTTTTTTAATAAAATGAATGAAACATAACATTCAGCAAGAAAAAAGGTTAAAATATTATTTGATTTATTCAGAATTTTAGATGTAATTAGCTAATGTAGTTATTCTAGCAGGAATAATCTGTGATTTAATCAAACCAACCATATCCTCCCAAGGCTGCTCAGTTGTTGCCCATTGCCTTCATTCAGCCTTTTATAAAAGCACAGCCTGCCACGCCTGGAAAGAGAATTTGGGGATATATGATTTTTCTTCTTTCCCATGGCTTTGTAATATTTAGTTTGAATTTGTTTTCCTGTTCGGTTTTTTGTTGTCTTTGAGTGCCCCAAGAATTGGGAAACAAAATGGCCTGTTTTGGGACTCTGTTTCTATCCACTGATCACCTAACAATAGAATTTCCCACTTTTGCCATTAAATTTTGTTTTAATGTCAAAATTAATATGAAGGCAATAAACACTGGGATAAAATCAGAGTATCCAATAGAACATGCCATTAAAATTAAGTTATTCATGAAATTAATTATTCATATTTCAGGTATATGGTGGAAATATATATTCTGACGTGTTTAATGATATTTAAGGAGTTCAACATTTTAAATGCCATATATACAGGCATAAGCAGGCATATAACGTAATAATTTTGGACTGACAATCATTTTAATTCAGATACATAATTTACCGTGAGATTCATAATAATACTACAACAATAGGACAGAGTCAAAAGTTACAGTTTTTGCTGTCAAGTTAACTTGGACTCAAGCAGGAACCACTGTGTGTAGATATATATATATATGAAGATTAAAAAATAGTTCTGATATTACATAGTTCTGAATATAGTACGGCGTACCATATTTTCCGATACGGTGTGCGCTGCCTGTCAGGGATGTGATTCGAAACCCATCTTTACCAGACCGGCCCTGGTCGTTAGCATTTGGCTGTCCGCCCCAGGGGGAGGGGGAAGGGTGAGCCAGCTCAAGTTTGCCGTGAAGCACGTAAGGGTGTCTCCAGAACGTGGGTGGGCGTATTCCGTCTCAAAGGTGACGGTGTTCGCTGCCTTCTGAGAATTAGCATGCCTCGTAGAGACAAGCAGCGGACTCGTGTGGGGAGGGTAAATCGAAACAAATAGAGGGTGTAATTGGCTACTAAATTGCGAGAAAAACGGGAAAAAATAAGAAACAAATTAATTAGTCCATACAGTGTTTTAGTATCCCATACCTGTTAACAATATCCTGCATCTCTAAATCTACCAACATAACGTTCAGGAATCCACAGGTCATTAACAAAATATCTTGCTTGCGGAAGAAAATGTAATTGATTAAAGAAACTGCAGAACTTGTAGCAATTAAAGTACAAAGGCTGCGAACAAATGTTAAATTACCAACTGGTTTCAATGACATGAAATGACCGTTATGCTCATTTCTTTTTGAAATCATGTATAGAAATAAAGCCTTATGCAACTCATTGGAAACAGATTTACAAAGTGTTGTTTTCTTGCAATAAGAAAAAAATTACCTTACAACCAAATTATTACATATAATTAAAATGTATAGTATTGTGGTGAGCCAGCATCCACCAGCATGCAGAAGTAGTGATAAGGATGCAAACAAATTGCCTATTTAACCTGTCTAGGAAAAGGACTAAGGTGACAAAATGTAGCAGGTCATGTTGCTTACCTGTGAAATGTATGGTGTAGCCCCTTCTTGTACAGCAGTCCTTTACTGAGGTTGGAATTACCCTCGATGATATCTCTGTGTCATATGCTCTGGCATGTGTATTTTTTGGCAGACATTTTCATTCATTAATTGATTCATTATCTATCTATCTTATTCCTGGTCAGGGTTGCGGGGGGCTGGAGCCTATCCCAGCATGCATTGGGGCGAGAGGCAGGAATACACCCTGGACAGGTCACCAATCCATCGCAGGGCACATACGCCATTCACTCACACACTCATACCTACGGGCAATTTAGACTCTCCAATTAGCCTATCGTGCATGTCTTTGGACTGTGGGAGGAAACCGGAGTACCCGGAGGAAACCCATGTGAACACGGGGAGAACATGCAAACTCCACACAGAAACCTGGTCCCTCAAACCACTTCTTGCTGTGTGGCAACAGTTCTATCCACTGCACCACCCGGCGCATCATTCATTCATTCATTAAATCATGGATTATGGATTAACATTACCAGGATGGATGAAAATCATACTAACATTACCAGGATGGTTGAAAATCATAATCAGTAGCAAGTAGCAACAACAAAAAGCTATTTTCCCACAGTGTAATATTTTCCTAGTGCTGTACTACAGAGATCTGAATTTTAAGATGGATATACCTAGAATGCAGGAAAAGTGCAACCCAAACAAAAACATTTAGGATGAAAAGGCAGGTACTTCTACGACTGCCTGACCAATCAGACGCAAGCCATGGTGTCAAGTCACTCAGTGAGTAAACGTTTTCATTGGCTTTTACTTCCGCTGAAGGATATGGCAGGTTAAACAGACTTTAATCCAGCACCAGATTAATCCGGCAACTTTAATACAATTTGAATTAATTGCATTTGTCCGTATTTAAGCTGAATCCGTTTTTAAAAATCTAGGCCTTGATTTTAATACGATGCCAGATTAATCCAGGAAGGTTTAGTTTTGCTTGTTCAGGTTGCATTGTCCCCTTAAACAAGTTAAATCCATTGGTTTGAATTCCGGCTATGGTCTTGGCCAAAACATAAGGCTTATTTTCTAAAGTTCTCTCACCACTCCCAAAATGCTCCTTCCCATGTGAAATGGAATTGGTACATTTATATGAATACTAATGTCTTTGCAACGTCTTAATGAAATGTAATCCTGCATTCACAGTGCGTTTGTGAATGCAGGATCGGTGATATTAAGAGGTATACCTATGTAACTAGAGAAATAGGTATGAGCTTTGATTTAGTCAGATAACAAAGGATTTTCTTCAGTTCACCAGTGTGTGAAGGGAATACATTCTGAAAGGTAAGCATTTATTTTCCTTCAAAAAGCTCTGCAGTGACAGAATTTCCTTGGTACTGAGTGCTTGGTATTCAGAATCAATGAGGGCCCCCAGTAGACAGTGATTGAGTTCTCTACTTATTAACTTACTGAAGTGACGCCACAAACTCCAAAATGTAATTCTGTGCTTCATTTGCCTTACTGGCTTCCCTGGGAGCTATGGTAGGTGTCATTGAGTCAGTAATAGTTATCTTATGCTGTTCTATAATATTTTAGAAAGTGCTGCAGGGGAGGCTATTCGTCAATGATGCCAAGCTCAATCGAGAAAGAAACCGCTTGTAAGTTAGTCAAATACGTAAGTCCAACAATGTTATACATATTGGCCATAAGCATTTAAGGTATATATATTAAAAGGTTTTATTTTTTGAGCTTTCATGACTCTCTAAATGTCATGCAAGGCATTTACAGAAAGGCTCTTTCTATAGAAAGATTCAAGACTCTTCCATAATCATAGAAATGTCATGCCGCCCCCTCACCCTCCACAATAACATTTATACCAATTTTTAACAAAATGTATTTATTTGAAATAAATATATTTATTAATTCATTCATTAATAATATTTTGTTGACAGGACTTCTGCAAAATAATTAAAGGCAATGTGCTATGGGTAAGCTTTTTTGTAAATTAGGCTTTTACAATAATAATTGAATTCCATAGTTACCGCATCTTTGTGGTTTATCTATAAGACGGAAAGATAAATGTTGATAAGATGAAGATACTGTAGCAGGTAAAGCTTGACCCTTCAGCAATTGCAATGTGCTGTGAAGCACTTCCTGTTGTTTTGTTTGAATAAAAGGAGCAAAATCTACACTGTATCAGTTTATTTCCAAAAATACTAAAGCAGAGATGGCCAAGGGGATGTTACTTTTTTTAAATGTCCTAGACATTGTGACTTCCCCCCAGCATAGCAGGGATTGCACCATGGCACTACTGAGGAATACTCAAAACAGGAATCTGGGTTGCGAGTTAAATGTTTACAACCCTTTACTGGACTCGTTTAAGACTCTTAGCCAGCCCCTGAGCCACGAAACTTCTTTGTACAGCCCCTGTGTAACAGAAGGTCATTGTTTTTGACCTTGTTGATTTAGCGTGGTATGACAAATGGAGGTTTTAATATTGGAGGAAACTTTCCAGTAAATCAACCCTCACCTGTACTCACACAAAAGAGGACCTTCAGTTCAATCGAACACAGACTGCTGCATTCATCTCCCTTGGAATGAAAGAGAGATATTCAACCCCCAAATCAGTTATGCATCACGATGAAAACTGTTGTGCTGACAATACTGAAAAAATGATCATGGACAAATGCCTTGGACAATGTTTAGGAAAATTGGAGGGTCTTTTTATTTTTTCTGGATTCAATTTATTGTCAAATAAAAACTTTCAGAATTGTTTTCAAAATTAGTTTGACTGGAAATGAGAGCCTGTTTCTCTCCCCCCCTTTCAGAGTGCAGTACAGGGATAGAATTGTCTATTGCCCTCCTCATCAAGTCTGCCTCAAATCAGGTCACATAAGGCTCGTCTGTCTCATTTTCCCCTCCATTTTCAAATACTCTTATTATCCCTCCCTTCATTTACAGAAGCAAAAAGATAAAATCTTCCATGCTTAATCGGCGAGCCTCAAAAAAAAAATATTTTTGAAAAACAGTAAATTAAAATTAAAAAAGTGCTATCTGGGCAATTCCATTGGAGAGCCTGGGAGAAATGTGTTCAATCTGTCTTTGTAAGGTCATCTTGATACACACATTCCTTGTGTACTGCCTGTTATCTCCCACACACAGTCCTCCAAACAAGGTGCAGGCACTCAATTTTACACCAGCTATTTATGGGCTTCATGCACCTGAGAATCTCAAAGAAGCTGGACTGTGATGCAGGGGGTGTGTGTGTGTGGGGGGGCGCAAGGACGAAGGTACAGCGCTAAATAACCTCTGTAGAGCGCAGAGCGCTGCCTCACCAGCCTGCATCTCGGCTGCTGCGCTCTCAGAATACTAAACAGGGAGCTGGAGACGCCTGATGCATTCCACTGACTGCTCAGATCTCCGCCGCTAAAATTCTATTGCTTTTTAACTGATGGTGATAATTTCATTTTTAATTATAGAGAAGACCCATTACGCTGCAGTTTAGAAGCCAGTAGAAAATTGCCATAATTAATCATTTTTGGATTCTTTCCCCCCCATTTATTTTCGGTCCCGTTTCCCCCGTTGTGTAGGGATTATTTATCTGCAGTTGAACGCATTGGACAGGATACCTATATAGCTGAATTTTAATTTCAAAATTGGAGATGGATTGATACATAATGATTAGCATGTGTTTCAATGCTACTGGGGATATGGTCATCAGTCAGCACCGTAAAGAATTCTGTAATCTTTACAGGAACTGAGCAACAGGATTTGGTTTATTTACTTTTAAATCCTCTGACTATGAAATTACGTCAAAACGCACACTGTCCTTTGCAGCATAATCCATTTTCGGGATTTACAATGCCAGTGGCCGAGACTGCAGCTGTCTGACATCATCACTTCTTCGAAAGGGAGAAGCATCGTTGTCAATTCTCAGAGTTCTTTGTGATTGGGAAGGGAACATATTTTATAACCGCGTTAAAACCCCAAATATTCAACAAAGGGGGAAACAGATGTAGGGTAAACAGCTGTGAATTTGAATGCAAATGCCGCAGTGTGCGAGAGATGGTTGTGTCACGAATCAGACAAAGATTTTGAGCTAATAACTGAAATGAGATGACAATATGAATGCGAACTCCTGAGATGTGAACACTGAAGTGGTACTGTCATGTTGCCATGTCAACAGCCCACTAGATCCCTACAACACAAAACCCAGTGCATTTCTACCTGAATGAGGCATACAAATAAGGAATATCAAAACATAGAGCTGTTTTTTAGGGTTTTATGTATATGTACTGTATGAAAATAGGTTAGTCGCACAGTTTTTAGATAATGGTTACACAGCATTTACGTTCAAAATCCGAAAATCACCAGCCTCCTCCTTACGCCGTTCCAGCACCAATGTTAGATTTTTTTCGGCAATATTCAAACAAATCCTTGTAATTTCATACAAATCTGTTAGCAAATTTTTGTTTAAAAGATTACTGAAAATCACTAGCATTTCGTAAGACATATTTTTGTATTCTTCTACCATCCTTTTTACAGCATTCTACAGTTTCTTACCAAATTAGGATATGTCAGACTTTTAAAAGGGCCAGTGCACAGCTTTTATTAAAATTGAGATTTTTTGAAACAATACTCCATTCAAAATGAATGGTGAAAAGTTAGCTTATTTGTTAGTAATAAGTAACAATAATACTTTTGTTAAGAGCCATTATTTGTATCTAAAATGGCAGCAGCCAGCAGCACACAAAAGCGCTGTTATGGCAACCACTTTACTTCCTCCCATTCCAACAACATTCACATTCCTACACATAGCACTAGTAGTTCAAACCATTGTTAGCTGCTACCTAGGTTAGGTTAGTTAGTCGACCAGCTTAGATTAGTTATTGTAAAGTAGGCTACTATTTTTATTGGACTTTGTACTGTACCTTGAACTTTTAACATGCAAAATTGCTTTGTATGTGCAATAATAAACTTTTCTAGACTGAGAATTAATAGCATGGCTTATAGCTAGCTATGACCATGTTGTCCAAATCAATACCCAAAAGCGATCTCCTTTACAAAAAACAAAGGTATACAATGTGTAATTTGTGCTATAAAAATTACATAGGCACAGCTACGGGAAGAAATCCTCAAATGAATAAAACTAGAAGTAGAAATAGAATTCCAAGTAGTCCAAAAAAACACACTTCCAGTGCCAGTATTGTTGTTTAGAACTTATGCATCAAAAGCTAGCCGGGAAATGTAATGGATATGCTCATATCTCATATTCATATTTCATACACTCGGGACAGGATTTGCAACATCACGGCAGCGAGCGGTGAAGGAGGAGCATTTTTTTTAAATGGAGGGAAAGACATTTGCTGGTGCCATTCAAACTGTCAATAGGAAAGCATGGCAGAACTGGTATGTTAGCCATGTGCTCGTTGATATCAAGCATGCCACAATCACCTCTGATTCAACATAAAATCATGACGTGCAATCACTGTTTTAGTTGAGCGATTTCTGAAAGATTTGGAACATTGTCTATAAATTCATCTCTAAAGTAACTGTAAGGTAGCTATACACTAAGGAAATTAGCTTGCTAAAAGTGTGACATATGAAAAAAGTATTTTGCTTTGTTCGGTTTCACTCTTTATTTAGGTGGTCTAGGGGTTACAATGTTCGACGCTGGCCACTGCGAACAGGGTTAGATTCCACCGCACCAGAGTCGGCTCTGGCCAGGACCGCCACTAGGGGGCGGCAATTGACTGTCCACCCCTGGGGGGGGGAGGGAAACCGACATGAGTTGGCTGCGTATAGGAGTGGCTCTGGAGTACAGAGTTTCGGTCGATGGCTTGGCAAGTGCAAGTGCTGTCTCGGAGGAGGCGATACTTCACCTTTGTCACTACCGGTCACAGGGCTATGGCAGCGAACTCACAATACAAGGGGGGATTGACATTAAATAATTGGGGTAATTGGCTACTAAATTGGGAGAAAATAGGAGAATATCAGAAACAAATTATTTAAAAAAAATTAATATAAAAGTACAGTGCAGATGTTTGACTGACAATAAATTGTGCTTAATTGGGGAGTGCCATTAACATTGTAACTTGCAGGATATTGCAACTATTGAGTTTTACTAGAAACCAAAATATTTGTTTCTGATAGTTTCAGTAATATCTATGAGGGAGGAAATTGTATTTAAAAAATGTGTTTATGCTTTTTTCCCTTTTTCCCCAATTTGGATTGCCCAATTGTATTCTAAGCCAAACTCACTGCAACTGCCACTGTCAATTTGGGAGAGCACAGACAACCACCAATTATGTATTGCCCTGCAGGTCTGCTGGCCATAGTTCAAATAATGGGCAGCAATGAATAAGAAGCTTTTACTTATGACTTTATTTTAATCATTTTCCATTGGCTAGACTTGAATTAAATTTGAATATCAGAGCAAGATCTTTCCCTCAAGATATATTCTATCATACGTTCCTGAATGCGGTTGTGAGTGAGTGGTATTGACTGTCTTCGAAGATCAGATTTCAACAATTTACTACATACATACACACACTGCTAGCTCATCCAGGATTGAAAATATCACAGGTGACCTGAACAACACTGCACCATATGAACCGGTTGAAATAATATCCCAAGCGAGTAACTGGTCAATTCAATTCAATGCAACTTCGTACAAGTCCCAACCTTGGCTGGTCTATTCAGCAAAACGGAATGATTATATTATTGGTGTCAATAATGACAAGAAACAGGTGAAAGTATTACATATTTACTTGGGCAAAGTCAGGTGGAAAAAAATTGGTACTATGTGAAAACCATTGGTGAGGTTGTGTAGTCTTAATCTGTGAATTAGCTTGCTGCCCGTGGCCATCACAATGGCAGTCAGCAGACCATAGACGATGCATCCACCAGAATTTTCCTTCAGCTGTTTGAGTACACTCTAGCTGAGGACACTAAATTAGCAAATATTATCAAAAACATTTCACAAAAGGCAAAGTACACATCCAAAGACATACAAAATGAAATTATTGAAACACTTGCACATTTGGTACTGAAATACCAAGTATGAGCATGCAGATTCAGCTGGATTCTACATTAAATGTGATGGAACAAGAGATAGGTGCAACGTGGAAAACCACATTCAATCTGTAATCAATGATTGCATTCGTCTGAAATTCTATACCTGAAGAGCACGTGATTGGTCTGCTTGATTTACAACAGTTGGATGCTGAATACCTAACAACACAAATGCTTAAAGATCTGTGTGATTGTGGGTACAGTGCTATGATGGTGCTGCTGTTATGAGTGCTATAAAAGGTGGGGTGCAGGCTCTATTGCAAAATAAGCTTGGCAGTGAGATTTCATATAGACATTGCTACAAACACCAGTTACACTTATCAGTAGTTCATGCTATCCAGGGAGAGCTATGTGCTAGAATTGTTTTGAGCTATCTAATTCACTGCATGCCTTCTTCCATAGGTACTACATTGCACAACAGCACAATACTCCTACACTGAAAAAGTTGTTGGAGACTCAATGGTCTAGTCACTTTGATGTTACTAGAGGCATTGTTGACAGTGAAGATGCGAATCTGAATATTCTTTCAGAGGTAGGAGAAGATGGAAATGCACCAATGGATATCTGCACAGAGGCCTCTGGGCTTTTAATCCAAATAAATAAGCACAATTTATTTGAGCTAGGGAAATTCCTGGCACTTGTACTTGGTTCCTTGATGCCAGCCAATTCCATTCTACAGTCTCATTCTGTGGATTTGTGCAAGGCTGGTGAGGTGATTGGTGCCTCACTGAAGGCATTAAAATAAATGCAGAAAGATGCTTTCTGGGCAGAGCATTTGCAGTCTCCTGAGAATTGAAATCCTACTAAAAGAAAAAGGACAATGAGCAGTCAATTGGCTAGCAGTGTTGTTCTCTCCACTGTGGGATATACAGACTGTCAATCCCACAATTACCTCCAGTCAGTCACTGAACAGATCCCTGTTGAACATTCTCAATAGAGCCATTGCTGAAATGGAAAATAGATTTTCCAAAACAAACGTAGATCTGATGAAAACATCATCTTGCCTCCTGCCCAAATCTGATGCATTTCTTGATGACACCCTTTCGAGTCCCCTACAGTTGCTTGCTGGTAATGCAGTAGATAGCATGAGCCTGATAAATTAAATTCTTGTTGCAAAACCTATGTTGCTGAAGATGTTCCCTGGTGATGTAGACCTCTCTACTGTAAGGAAACATCTGCAGGAATATAAGGCGATATTTCTTGAGTTGCATAAATGTTATGTGACTGCAGTGGTAATTGGTGTGTCTTCAGCATCATGTGAGAGTTCCTTCTCCACACTCTCAAGAGCTCTAACCCATTGCTGTCGTTTGATGCTACACAACAGAAAAATCTTGGGTCATTTTAGCACAAAAAGCAATAACCATGTCCTTAGACATGGATTAAATGTTTAGCATAGGGAACTGGTGTTATAATTTGACTTCTCCACAATGTTCCTAAAATTATTCCTTGCATTCCTTGCATTATACAATAATAGGCTTTCATGGGAGGTCAAGTAGATTTTAAGCTGTCAGGTCAAAAGTTGTAGAATGAATGGAAATACCATGAAAGTAATGCAAAATAATTCCATTTGTTTGTTAGATTCAGTTAGAACTGTGCACATGCAGTATTTTGAGTTACATTTAACAACACCTTTGAGTGTTCTTCCGTCTTTTTACAAGAGCAAAATGTTAGCATTTGCAAAGACATATCAGCCTACATTTTACAAAGGAAATTATTTAATGAGGTCAGAATCTTATCTAAGAATCTAAAACTTTAAGATACTTTTTCATTTTATCAGAAAAGACTGATTTTGTTAATTGACTTAAGTTGTTTTTTAAAAGGGCAAATCATTCTGGTAGTTCGGATGGTTTCTATTTATTATACCATGCCAGCATTGGACTGAAGTTGAAAAATAAGTGGATACTGGCTATTCTCTGCTGTCCCGCATTGACATTGCAGTGGTGGAATGGGCCGAAAAATATGATCTGGCACTTCAGACATAACTTGAATGACAAGATATGTTTTGACAAAAAACAAAAATTTCATAAGATAATTGGGGGATTACTTTTATAATTAGATCTATGATTTACACTTCATTGGGGACTTTTTACTAAATTGGCAATATTCCAAAAATGTGCACGTAATACAACAAATTCCACATATATAAAAACTGAATTAATTTCTTACTAAATCAATTAAAAGTGCTATAAGTTGCAATGTGAAAACTCTCTGAATATGTCAATTAACATGACATGGTGTCCCTGCTTGTTTTTATACAGCTATCCAATTTATGAAGAAAAGCATAATTAGCTGAATATCTACTGGACTGTTCAGATGTTTGGTTTTGTTCTAATTGGCACAAGTATCACTGTGTGTTGCAACCAATTATTGTAGGCTAATCATTAATGAGGACTGAAATAAAAAAGAAATAAGAAAAACTGTACAGTGTGTAATATCCCTATAGATTACGAGGTTAAAGCTAGTTTCAAAAATCTTGGAGGTGCTTTGAATGAATTTGCTTTGAATTTGGGCAGGGCACTGACATGACAGCTTGTTTGCTAAGGATGACATATGAAAATAGCAATACCATATACAATACATCTGTATAATGTTTGCCCTACCTTAAAAAGGATGTAGCACATTTGAGCCTAAACAGGCCAAACCTCTTGACACTGATGCTTGTTGAGCTTTCAAACTAAAAGATATTCTTTGTCCTAAATACATCTTTACAAATGACAGTTTCCATCCTGTGTTAAACATGCTTTTCAGAAAAGGGGGCATCAATGACTGATACAGTATAAAATGGTCTTTACTTACAATTCATGTTTGAAGCTCAGTTAACTACAGCCCGTTAGCATTAGCCTTTTGCTGGTACCAGGATTTTACCCTAGCAACTCAATGCATGCTGTTCGTGATAGACCTTATTCTGGGTGGTCATTGATGACAGAACATTTCTGGGACTGTTTTATGTACAATTATGAATATAAACTGTAATGATCTATTCAAATCTTCAAATGCCCTCAATGAGTATGATGCAGTGTGAATAGTACAATTAAAGTGTACTATTCATACTTCATATTCGTTTTAGTAAGAATAAAAAAGCACAACATACATTCTTGTCAATTTTATCTGAAGATATCTTTGACTAAAAATATAAAACAGAAAGTATGTGTAATTGAAAGCTTCTATTTGTAAATAAAAATAGTAAAACTTAAAGTAAACACACAGGAAGCGTTGTGGTATGACACTGATCAGCAAGAGAGCCAATTATTGGGGAAAATACCAATTTAGTCAATACAAATGTAATGCCATTATAAAATATAGCCTACATAAACACAAATTGTGAATGCAGAAAAGTTAATCATAAGCTACGTATTAGTCTATAATAGGTTATAAATATCCCATGCGAATATTCATGTTTCAGCGCATTACTTACCTGACACCCGTGCACTGAACTTTCACTTTGTTTTGTGATGTTGCCTCTTTGTGATAAAGATTTATATTTGATCTTATTAATGTTCAAATGTTTAGATTTTTTGTCATATTTTATTGCTCTTGTACAACAAGAGATCAACTTTTAAAACATTAAAAGTTAACATAACTGATAATGTAATTATTGTGCATTTGGGCATTTTTAATGAATAGTTTCATTTAATAAACATAAAGACAAAGAAAATCCCAGCCTGAAAATTCATATTCCATTACTGGTAAACATTAATGTGCTACTGTAATACAGTATTATCCCGAATACTGCTGAATGAAATGGAAAACATGTACAATGAACAACTCTTTGTGAATCAACATGCAGTTGCACTTAATTGAAAATAATTCCATCCATCCATCCATCCATTATCTAAGCCGCTTATTCCTGGTCAGGGTCGCGGGGGGCTGGAGCCTATCCCAGCATGCGTTCCGGGCGAGAGGCAGGAATACACCCTGGACAGGTCGCCAATGCATCGCAGGGCACTACATACACCATTCACTCACACACTCATACCTATGGGCAATTTAGACTCTCCAATTAGCCTAACGTGCATGTCTTTGGACTGTGGGAAGAAACCGGAGTACCCGGAGGAAACCCACGCGGACACGGGGAGAACATGCAAACTCCGCACAGAAAGGCCCCCGGCCTGGATTCAAACCCGAGACCTTCTTGCTGTGAGGCGACAGCGCTATCCACTGCACCACCGTGCCGCCTTGAAAATAATTACATGACTCATTTCAATGATTCATGTAACGAAGTGATGATTTTTAATGATTGCTAAACAGAGACGTTGTGTGGTGGCTATAGCAGCATCTTGCCATGAGAGGACCAAAGGACAGGCTGTGAAGCTCATCCGTAGAATAATCTGCCTTATTAATTATAATGGAGCGCTGCAACATGACTTTAAAATGCTGGACAGTGAAAGGGCCTGGGTCCCTGCTCCCAACACAATTTAGCCCAGTACTTAAAACGATAAGTGTGTAACCCTGCTGCACTGTGAAATGATATTTTTGGTGAGACAGTAGTGGGGAATTAAGTCCCCACCGGCCTCTTGATGAAACGCATGAAGTGCACGATGGATATACAATGAGACACATTCAGCTTCATTCAAGACCTTGCAGGAATTGTATTGTGTTGTGTGTAGTGTGTAGTATAGTATACAGTTTCTTTATAATTCTCCAGCTATATGATTATTTTACAAATTCACATATATTTTACAGCATGTGGGCATGTGTACATGCGCGAGGAGTATGTGTATGATAGGGGATTTGCCGATGGTGAGTGTGTGCACAAGTGTATCTGAGTGAAGCTGTGTTTATGAGAAGTGTGTGTGTATGTCTTTATAAATCCCTGCATTAATTCTATGGTCTAACAATTCTCCCTTGGAGATCCATGGAGGCTTAAGGCATAATTCTAAATTACTCCAGAATGTTCCATTGGTAAGTGCAGGATTCTAAAACAATTGCTAGTGGAGGGACAGTTTGTTATTTTATTAATTCAAGCATGCAAGACTGTAATGTAATTGCATTAATCATGCTACAGCAAAGCAATTTGTAAAGATGATAGATAAATCAAACAACCATTGACTTTGCTGATTTCACTATATGTATAATGGCAGCTGTTGTCCTCTCTCTAGCTATTGAGAATGTCTCCTAGTTCATTTGATTTTTACTCTTCAACACTTAACACTAGGAGTGCTGGGTTTCCAGGCATAAAGACGATGCCAACACGCCAAATCTTGAATTATGTGGGGAGCCAGACCAGCGCTTGATACTGACTGGTACGGGAGCTGGAAAACCCGTTACCTGGTGTCACTGTCTGGAGCCCTAAAATCTCAGGGGTCCATGAACTTCTCGTCACACTGACTGAGGAGGAGAGGAAGGCTACACACTCCCACAAACCACCGCTCCTCAAGCACAGCCAGTCCAGTCCAGGCTCTCCAGGCCTCCACCACTCTCCAGACTGCTGGCGCCTGCTAGGACTCCAAGTCATCCTCCCCTGCTGCCCTTCCTGAAAAATGTAATGGCATTTGTAATACTGTTAAATGCTTTTTGTCCTTATTCACACACATTTAAATGCTTTAACAGCAACAATGTTTGCTTGTACAACTATATAAATGCTACTACATTTGTACAGAAGCAGAACATTTAAAAATTGTGGTAATGATATTGAATGCCGTTAATGCGGTGTGTGCATCAATGTGATCGGCCTGGAATATTAGGAGCAGAGGCCTGCGTCTACTACATTTGACCATAGGCTAAAAGTTTTTGGGTATATGTTGGGCAGACCAAATCATTACAATAACTCACACACAGTACAAATAAATAAAAAATGTTATATAAAAATTAATAATAAAAAGTATCTTTTGCCATCAAACCTGTCAAGCACTGACGAAAGCCAACAGTTCTAGCATCCTATAAATTAAACATTATCTACATGCATGTTTTACAGCAGTTCTTAAGGTCTGCTGCTCACTGCTGTCCCGTGTGCACCAAAGAAAAAGCAGATGTTGTGTGTAACCTTTTACTAATACTGTATGTTATGGATACAATGTATCGCCATAGAGTGTGTATAGAATTATCCATAATATCACAGGAGTCCTTTTAAACAATTTTTCATTATAAAAATAGGAGTCTGTTTGCAAGCCAGAATTTATTTTTAGCATACCAAAAATGCTACGCGGCCTGCATGTTGCCGATCCCTGAGCCATAGTTTGGGCTTTGGGTGACCGGTGACAATGACCTGTTGCACACGCTCAAATCTGTCCCTGTACTCTTTCTGTTGATGTCTTTAAGTAAAAACAGATTCGGGACCAAGCACATGCATGCCAGAGGCGTCTAATGCCTAAGGAGTCTAAGGAGCTCCCTCCTGGGACTTCAGCCATTTATCTGTTTTTGCCATCACAACATCTCCCTTTATCTAAACAGATTCACCTTTCTCACAACCTAGATATAGATTTGTATCACTACAATGTGCCGTAAATAGATCTAGTAGCATCCCCTGAATGTCTTTGTCAGCTCTTTAATTCCTACCACCATTAGCTGCATACCAGGTGCCAGAGACCCAGACATAAAATACAACCTTAAAGTCCTTGCAAAATATCATCATAAATATTCTAAGATCATCATCCATGTTGGCACCAACAATGTCCGCCTCTGCCAGTCTGAAGTCACCAAAACCAACATCGCCTCAGTCCTCTGACCCAGGAATGATGAAGCTAAACCACTGGCTGGCCAGCTGGTGTCAGGAATAAAACATCAGCTTTATAAATAACTGGCTAACGATCTGCCCTAGTTCATCTCACACTCATAGGGTCCAAAAAACATAGTCCCCATGGTTTAAACGCTTCAATCCTAATCCCTATTTCATTAAAAATCCAGTCCAATGTTAATAAGACTTTTCCCCAAGTACTGAAGTTTGCACTACTCAATGTTAGGTCCTTGACTAACAAGACCTTTATGGTCAAACCTCAAACAATCTATCATAAACTTGATACCATTTTACTTACTGAGACCTGGCTAGACAAAAATGGTACTATTGCACTAAATGAGGCTTCACCCCCAAATGTTAATTTTCACCATGCAGCAAGTCAAGATAGGAAAGGTGGTGGTGTTGTGACTATATATTCAGATATAATTTTGTGCAAACACATTTTTATTGGTGATTTTTCAACTTTTGAATACTTTGATTTTAAAATGTAATATTTCTGCTCTGCTTCTCACTGTATATCATCCACCAAGGTGTACTTCAGGTTTTTTAGATTCATTTGCAGAACTACTGTCCATAATTTCCACAGATTATGGCCATGTTATTATATCTGGTGATTGATATTGATATATCTTGAGTTATATAACTGTAGAGTACGATAAAATGTTGATATTATTGCCCCAATGAAAACAAAGCCTATTTCTGGTAAACAAAAAGCTCCATGGAGAAATGGACAAAAAGTAAGGCAATTTAAAAGAGACTGCTGTAAGGCAGAGCACAATTGGAGAAAGACGAAAGACAAAACTCCAGATACACTTAAATATTTATAAAGACAGTCTAAATAGCTATAGCAAGGAAATTTCAATCAATCAATCAATCAATCTTTATTTTTGTATAGCGCCATTTACAAACAGGTTGTCACACAGCGCTTCACGATTGGCATTTTCCAGAGGGAATCAAAAAACCAGAAAACCATTGGAGCCAATGTAGGAAACTGGAAAATTATTCCCTGACCCCTTAAAAGGCGGTCGAGATGAACTCCTGGAAAATTGTGGGATACAGAGAAAAACAACACAAATAGTCCTTGAGGCTCATGTGGCTTAACAGACCACTGGAAGGGCATTCTAAGTGTAGGAGTGGGGTGGACCTCATCCCTCCAGATACCAGGGCAGGGCGGGGGATGGAACCAGCAGCTAGGGTCTGGGCCAGCGGCATCCGGCTAACACATGGCAGGGGTGGGGGGTTGACTCTGGGGCAGGTGAGCTCCGGGCAGGTGCCACGAGCCGGGAGAAAAGAGGAAAGGTGCAATTATGACTATGATAAATATCACACCGGATCAGGGGAAGAGTAGTGATAACACTTTTGCACCAGCAGAAGTAATCTAGGGCAGCATAACTAATTAGGTGAGTGGCACAGGGAGCACGCAGCCATGAGGGCACTCAGAGACCATCCCACCACATCATCAGCAGTCCTGATAGGGGCGGATCATCACTTATGATTGGTGACAGTAAGGATAGCTCATTGCACCAGAAGGCTCTATTGCTACGCCCCCTCCACATCTGCACCTAATGACTATAAGAGAGACTAAAGAGATGCGTTTTTAACCTAGACTTGAAAATTGAGACCGTGTCTGACTCCTTCACAGAGATGGGTAGACTGTTCCACAGTAAAGGAGCTCTATAGGAGAAAGCTCTGCCACCTGCTGTATTTTTGATATTCTAGGGACTACCAAGTTGCCTGCATCTTGTGAGCGAAGTGAACGTGGGGGATTGTACGGATGAAGTAGATCCGTCAAGTAAGAGGGTGCAAGTCCATGCAACACCTTATAAGTTAAGAGGAGTACCTTATAGTCTACACGATAGTTTATAGGAAGCCAGTGAAGTGACGCTAACACAGGACTAATGTGCTCATATTTCTTTGTTCTAGTCAGGATCCTTGCAGCAGCATTCTGTACGAGTTGTAGGCTCCTGAGTGAGGCATTGGAACAGCCAGACAGTAATGCATTGCAATAATCTAATCTAGATGTAACAAAGGCATGTACCAATTTTTCTGCATCTATTAATGACAGGAAGCCCCTAATTTTGGCAATATTCCTCAGGTGAAAAAAGGCTACTCTGGAAATGTTTTTGATGTGACTATCAAATGAGAGACCAGGATCTATAGTAACACCAAGGTCTTTTACCGCCAAACTTGCAGCAACAGAGCAACCATCCAGATTAAGAGATAAATCAGATAACCCTCTTCTGAGGTTTTGGGCCCCAAGACCAACATCTCTGTTTTATCAGTATTCAGCAATAGAAAATTATCTGACATCCAGTCTTTTATGTCTTTAAAACAGGCCTCCAACTGTTCGAATTGTCCTTCGCCAGGTTTCATTGATAGGTATAATTGTGTGTCATCTGCGTAGCAGTGAAAATGTACGCCATGTTTACGAATGACATCACCAAGTGGCAACATGTAAAGGGAGAACAATAATGGCCCCAAAACAGAACCTTGAGGGATACCATATTCCACCTTGATGAGAGCAGAGGGCTCGTCATTTAACTGCACAAATTGATATCTATCTGATAGGTAGGATTTAAACCAGGAGAGTGCCTGTCCACGCAGTCCAACTAGGTTTTCAAGTCTGCTCAGAAGAGTTTGGTGGTCTATTGTGTCAAACGCAGCACTTAAGTCCAAAAGCACAAGAATAGAGACACATCCACAGTCAGCTGATATCAGTAAGTCATTGACAACTTTAATAAGAGCAGTCTCAGTGCTATGGTGTTGCCTAAATCCTGACTGAAAAGTTTCATAGATGTCATTTGATGTCAGGAACGAAGTCAGTCTCTGAGCTACAGCTTTCTCTAGAATTTTTGAGAGAAAAGAAAGATTAGAAATTGGCCTGTAGTTACTGAGATTTTCTGGGTCAAGGTTTGGTTTCTTTAAAAGTGGCTTAATTACTGCCACTTTTTGAGAATTTGGCATATAGCCTGATGAAAGAGACAGATTAATAATGTCTAGCATGGATTGCCCCATAACAGGAAGAAGTTCTTTAACAAGTTTTGTTGGGATTGGGTCTAATTGACAAGTAGATGGTTTGGAGGACATAACCAATTTAGAAAATTCAGTCCACTCCAGAGCACTAAAAACTCAAGAGTAGCCATAGGACCCCTGTCCTGGTAAGCCTGTGCTTTCTGATCAGTGTCCGCTACAGCAGAAGGTGCCATTTTAGAAATTTCATCTCTAATTTTCTCAATCTTCTCAGAGAAAAAGTTCATGAAATCATTACTATTATGGGCTGCCGGAGGCTTAGCATTGGTTTCAGTCTGGTTCTTTGTCAGTTTGGCCACTGTATCAAAAAGAAATTTTGGATTATTCTTATTACGCTCAATCAGATCAGACAAATAGGTTGACCTTGCGGAGGAGAGAGCATATTTGTACTGTACCAGACTGTCTTTCCAGGCAGAATAAAATACTTCTAATTTAGTGGATCGCCACTTACGTTCCAACTTGCGAGAAGCTTGTTTAAGAGCACGTGTGTGGTCAGTATACCATGGTGCAAGCTTCTTTTGGCTAGTTTTTCTTTTTGAGAGGCGCAACAGCATCAAGTGTGTTGCGCAGGGTGTAATTTAGATTGTCAGTCAGCTGATCAATAGATTGTAGACTAGTGGGATCCTGATTAACAGTAAATGATTCTTGGAACAGGCTGACAAAGTTAGGTATGGTAGAGGAATTTAGGGAGCGACTAAAGTAGAACACTGGTTTTGATCTAATAGCAGTGGTAGCATGAATTTCAAACGTAATAAGGAAATGGTCAGAGAGCACAGGATTATGAGGAGAGACAACTAGATTGCTAATGCTAATACCATAGGATAAAGCTAAGTCCAGTGTATGTTGATGACAATGAGTCGGCCCAGACACATTTTGGACAAAACCAACGGAGTCAAGAATAGAAGCAAAAGCCTTCACTAGAGAATCATTTCCATTATCAACATGAATATTAAAGTCGCCTATAATCACAACTTTATCTGCCATAACTGCTAGGTTTGATAAAAAGTCAGAAAACTCTGAGAGGAAAACAGCATAGGGTCCAGGGGTCTGTAGATAGTAGCTAGTATAAAAGATGAAGTAAATGCAGATCTATTATCTACATTAGTCTGTATGGAGCCAGGGAAAGCACTTCAAATGAAGGGAATGTGTTTAAAGATTTCTTAGTAAGGCGTAGTCTAGTGTCAAAAATAACAGCCACACCGCCACCTCTGCCTGACTGTCGAGGGTTGTGACAACTAGAGTATCCAACTGGGGTAGATGCATTTAATGCTATGTACTCATCAGGTCTAAGCCAAGTCTCCGTCAAACTTAAAATGTCAAGTTTATAATCAGTGATCAGTTCGTTCACAAGGGCAGCTTTAGGAGCTAGTGATCTTATATTTAGCAACCCAATTTTAAGGAGAGTTCTATCGAAATTAGGTTTAGCATTTGCATTACGATGGTTCGTGTTGATCCTTATCAGATTATTAGAAAAAATCCCACGGGGAGGTTTGAGTTTCAATAGACTACGGTTTTCTCTACGTGGAACAGACACAGTCTCAATTATGTGGGAACTGGGGTGGAAACTAGTCACGAGTTCAGGGAAACTTGCAGACAGTTGTTTAAGACCGTCTGTCTGCTGCCTGGCTGTAGCTCTTGAATGTCAATTTCGCCGATTCAGACTATGGCCTATGTTATTAGATAACAGAAGAGCACCCCTCCAGCTCGGGTGGAGTCCGTCTCTCTTCAGTAAACCAGGCTCTCCCCAAAACGTAGGCCAATTATTAATAAACCCTATGCTATTTGATGTACACCACTCAGTCAGCCAGCGATTTAGCGACGTTAATCTACTGTAGATTTCGTCACTTCTACGAGCTGGGAGGGGACCAGAGACTATTACTTCCCGACACATCTCGTTTGCCAATTTACACAACGAGACAAAATTTGTTTTAGTGATCTCCGATTGCCTCAACCGGACATCATTAGCGCCGACGTGGATAACAATTTTGGAAAATCTACGTTTACTTTTAGCCAGCGCTTTTAAATTGGATTCAATGTCGGTAGCTCTAGCCCCCCGGAATACAATTGACTATGGTCGCCGGAGACGCTATTCTCACGTTTCGAAGAATGGAGTCGCCAATGATAAGAGCTTTCTCTTTTTCCTCAACAGGTGTGAGTGGGGAGAATCTATTTGAAACGTGAGTTGGGTGGTGTACGGCCGGCTTAGGCCGACAACTATGTCCCCGCCGAACCGTGACAAACTGGCCGTGCTGCGTCGGCTCTTCTGCTGGTGCGATGGGAGAGGCGCTCACAGGTGCATCCGGCGTAGCTACACAGGACTGAATAAAACTCTCATGATCTTTAATCTCTCTGAGGTCCGGATGCAGGCCTCTAACTCAACTATTCTCTCCGCCAACACTAAATTAAGCTCACACTTATGGCATGTAAAATTATCATTAACAGTAACATCGGCAGGAGAGCTAAGATGATACATGCTACAACCAGAGCAAGAGGGGAGAGGAAGCAGCCATCGTTTGTGCTTACCTTATAAGTTGATGAGATAGGAGTAACCGAAAAAGATTTAAAAATAGAAAGGAGTTTTGTATTTAAACCAGTATTTAAACCAGTATAAAGATGCAGAAAATGCGGGCAGTAAAACTTGGAGCAGCGGTGACTAGAGCGCGCGTCGCGTTCAAACAGCAAACAGGAAACAGGAATCGTGCCCACCACAGTACAGAGGTGGAAAATTACCTAAGAGTCAACACTGACTCAAATAAGATCTCTGTTCTTGTGGTACTTGACCTAAGTTCATCATTTGACACTGTTGACCATGAAATTCATGACTCTAGAAGTGGATTGGTCTTTCTGGTCCAGTTCTTAACTGGTTTAGAACATATCTGACATATATCTGAAATATTTATGTTGCACTTATGGTGACTTTACCTCTAAAAAAGTTGATATATCTTGTGGTGTTCCCCAGGGGTCTATTCTTGGACCTTTACCTTTTAATCTGTATATGCTACCACTAGGACATATTATTAGGAAGCAAAACAGCATACATAAGTATGCTGATGATACCCAGCTTTATATTTCATTAAAACCTGGAGACTTGGGTCCTGTGAGGATATAAATCTGTGGATGTCCCTAAATTTCCTACAACTTAACAAAGAAAAAACAGAGATCCTAGTCTTAGGAACAAAGGCCAAAAGAGAAGAAATCTCCATCTACCTTGAGAAGCAAGAATAAAAATAAAAATAAAACCTAGGTGTAATTTTAGACTTAACTTAACGATCTTTCAAGCTCATGCTACTAAATCAGCGTGCTGTCATTTAATAAAACATTTCTAAAGTGCAGGGTTTCATTTCACAAACTGACTCAGAGAAATGTGTGCACGCTTTCATTACAAGTAGATTAGATTACTGTAATGGTCTTTCTCTGGTCTTGCAATAAAAACTATTGTTCGTCTGCAGCTCATACAGAACGTAGCAGCACGAGTTCTAACCAGGACAAGAAAGGCTGAGCATATTAGGTCCCTTAGATCATCAGGAACTGGCCTCTTAGCTGTTCCTAGAGTAAGATCAAAGGCGGGGGAAATGGTGTTTAGTTTTTATGCTCCTTGCTGCTGGAATAACCTGCCTTTGGATCTGAGAATTACAGAAACATTGAATGGTTTTAAGAACAAACTAAAAAACATACATTTGCAGTGCTGCATATGAATAATGTTTCTCACTAATATATCTAAAACTACTCTCTTTTGCACCTTATGTTTTCTTATCTACTTGTAGGCCTATATTTTATTATGTTTTACTATGTTTTATTTATTTTATTATGTATATTTATTATGTATATTTATGTTTGTGTGCATCTTGCATCTTTTGTGTGTAAAGCACATTGAGTTGCCTCCTTCTATGAAATGTGTTCTATAAATACAATTTGATTGATTGATTTGATTGATACTTTTCTGAGGTTACAGATCAGGTTCCTCACCATATGTACAAAACCTTTCGTGTGATTATTTTTATTTTTTTGTCTGTTTTTTAAAATTTCGTTTCAGATTTTCTCCCATTTTCTCCCAATTTAGTAGCTAATTACACCATCTATTTTTCATATATCCCCCCTCATATAGCAGGTTCACTGCCATAGCCCTGTGACCGGTAGTGACAAAGGCGAAGTATTGTCTCCTCCGAGATGGCTCTCGCCAGGCTGTCGCCCATAACAACGGTACTACAGAGCCACTCATGTACACAGCGAACTTCCTGTCGGCTTCCCTTCCCCTCCCTGGGGCGGACAGCAAATTGCCGCCCCCAGTGGCACTCCCAGCCAGAGCCGACTCTGGCGTGGCCGGTGGAGTCAAACCCCGGTCGCAGTGGCCAGTGTTGAACGTTGTAACCACTAGCCCACTCGGGAGGCCCCTTGGTGTGATTTGTGACTCTTGGCGTGAGTTTTGACCTGTTGATGTCTGTATCAATGTGCCTATGGTCTCATTCTACCATCCAAGCATAGCATTGCTTACTTGACACCTTCCCTGTCTTTTACTGATGCTAAAACAGCCTTCTCTATGATGTAACTGGCAAGATCTGAAACTGGTTACAGTAAGTCCAAAATGTAGCAACCTGGATTCAGGCAGTAAAACAGCGCCAAAGAGATCAATGATCCACCACTATATTTGATAATAGGTATGAGGTGCTTTTCTTTGTATGTATCCCTCTTTTGATGCCAAACATGCCGATGATGTACAGTATATGGCAAAAAAGTTCCATTTTGATCTCATCTGACCATAGCAATCTGTTCCAGTCCTAGTTACAATGACATTTGGCAAACTCCAGACACTTGAATTTTTTGGTTGCTCTCAGTCTATGTGCAACCCTACCAAACAGCATGTGGCATCTTATGGTTAAATTTGAGCCTGCCTTTATGACCCCAAGAAGCAACTAACGTCTGCAGCTCTTGAACTGTGGTCCTTGGGTGTTTCTTTGCCTCCTTCACCATCTTCCTCACTGTGCATTGGGACAACAAGCACTTGCGTCCTCTTCCTGGCAAGATTGCAACTGTTCCAGATGTAGGAAACTTTTTGATTATTGCCCTAACAGTCATTAATGGTATGTTTAACCATTAATATATATTTTTTTACCTATCACCTGTAGGTCAATAACCACTGTCTTTTTTGATTTGACAGTTCTTTATCTTTCCCCATGGTGATGAATGACCAAGGGATTTTACATGCGTGCTACCTCATTTTTATACCCTAGTGGAACAGTAAGTGATTTCACACAATGCAATTCCTTAAGACTGAGATTAACTTAAATAAGTAGAATGTTATCACAGATTTCACCAATAATTTTCACAACTACATTTCAAAATACTATTTAGTATTTTGATACGTACAAAAAAAAAATACTATTACTAAAAAAATCTCAATAAGAAGAAGAAAAAAAAGAGAATAATTGTATTACAATAAAAGTATATACAGTAGTTTCCCCATATGTTTAAGGATAAAATATAGTTCATTATCTGTTTAATTTATTTTATACAGCTCATATTTTGCTAATTTTCACCAAGGCTGCCAATAAATCTGGACATGATTGTATATTTTTTCCCACATAGATTATTAGAATATTTAAGGCTAGTATTGGAAGCACCCTAATGACTTTCCACTTGAAGTACCGATGATGCATGTGCTTTGTGTTGGTTTGATATATTGACAGAAGTCCCTAAGTCTCCACTTGATGCAGGAGAGGAGGCACACACATTGCTACTGCTTACTTTTAAAAAGTAATTTGGTTGTAAGCTGTAAAATGTTCATAAATCATTTCATTGTTATTGGAACAGAGCCAGATCAGAGGTAGAGCATGTTTGACATGTTTAACTATTTGAAAAGCAGACAGAGACGCCTGATAAATATAAATGATAAATGAGTGTCCTTGCATCCACACAGTATCCCATGCACAATATGGTGTCTGATTGTTGTACACAGCATATGTGAGCAAGAAGAAGTGCGGTTCTTAGTGGAATGGGCTAATCTCTTAAAAAGGAAACAGCTTGTTTATGTCAGCCCTGGCAGATATGATGCCCTGGCAGTGTATACGACATTGGTAAATTTGCTTTTCATCTAAACATTGACAGCGTTGTGGTTTTATTTGCCTTGTTGTCTGTGCACGCTTATCTTTCTGTCGTAATAAAAATCTGTGGAGAATGAAGGCTGTGTCCATTACCGTTTTCATTTTATAGTCGGATTACAACCGTTTCAGAGTATACAAATTCTCAGTGGCTCTATCACAGCTCATTACTCTGCAAACCTTTGGCTTCATAGATTGGAAAGCGTAGCTCATCCCCATTAACGGATTCCACTATGGTTTTATGTGTCTCACCTTTGCTGTATACCTTCATAATAGAAAAAAAAAACTGCTTTCATCTTGGTTACATTTTCCTTTGACCATGTGTTGCCATTTGTGCTTGCATAGACTGAAGAATTACACACGTATTCCCTCAACATTTATAGCTGCTTTTGTTTTATGTGTCTGGTTTGATTCCCTGGCCCTGTAACCTGGGGCCCTATGGACGCTTGGAAAGATATAACCAAATGCTTCAAATGCACTAGAAACGTGCATTCCAATACAATCCACAAAGTAATTCGAGTAACAGTTCACCCCAAAATGAAACTTTCACATTCCTCTTCTTACCTCAAGAGTGTTCACTTGACCGTGCCAGCTCTCCAAGGCTTCTGGTAGTGGATTCCAAGTTCTCAGGTACTAGACCATATAAATATAAACCGAATGAAAATCAATGAAATGAAAATCAACCCACCTCAACTTTTACTGAAATGAATCCAAGAAATATCCAAAAGAATAAATATGAATGAAGTTGTTCGCGACAATTAATCATTCTGGAACCATATGCATATTGATATAACCTCATAAAATGTTTCTAATTATATAGAAATGCCTAAAATGTGACAAGAGCATAAAAATACATGCAAATGTGTGCAATTTGTAATGGGGGGGGGATAATATAAAACATTTTTAAAAGTATGTAGTGAACTTCTTTGGCTGTCTTTACACTATGGTTAATATGTGTTTTTGTATCTGCCTTTTGCCATTTCCTCTGTGTATTTGATTGTATGTGGTTTAAGAAAATTGTACCATGTGCTTAATCTAGTGTAGTTAAGCTTAGTGTAGTGCAAGAGTAATGTTGTTCCACTAGGTTATGTACAACAGGGCCTTTATTTTGGTACAGCTGAGCTGTATAATTGTGAAACAGCAGAGTGTACTGGGAATGGAATGGGCCAGTAGGGTAAAATTAGGAGTTAAATTATGTTTAATTAAATTACTGTCTACTTAAGAATGTATTATACCATGGCATTGCCATTATATTGTGCTTTAAATTAATAGAACATTGTTTATACAATCAGAGTATGTTATAGATGGATGAGGATAACTGCTTTGATAATTGTTCGGTCCATTTATGGGTTAAACAGAAGTGCACATCCATTTTGTGTTCTCATGAAGAGCAAAGAGGTACTCTGCTCTTCATGGAGAAGGTATGCATCCCAGTGCTCTGCTGATTTTGGGTAAAAAGTGTAGAAATGTTGTTGTACCCTCACAAAAGAGCTTCAGCATGGTTATAATGTACTTTGTGTTCACGCATTTAATTGCAACACCATCCATTTTAATATAACATTGGACACACAAGCTTATGTGCGTTAGCTAATTGGCTCATGGTATCAGTTTGTTTTTAGCAAGCGCAAATCACCATCTATTTTTACGGTTTATTATTTCCTTTTGGGAAAACAAATGTGCAGTGCTACATGGAGATAATTCCCATTGGATCGCTGGGAGAGCTATGAGCCCTTTTGTCATTCAACAGGGATGGATGCTGTTCAGATAAAGTGAGCACCTGTTGATGGTGATCTGATTCTATAACTCTCCATGCAGGTATGTTTTTAAAATGGACATGAATGTACTGTTTATGGTTAAAAAAATGCAGCTGGTGGCCAGGTGTAGGACTGCAGGCTGATGGGAGCTGTAGTTTCTATGGCCCTTGTGGATCACAGGATTTAAAAGGACAGGCAGCCATTTTCCTGGGCTGCCTTTTGTAATGCCACAGCAACATTGGTACTGAGATTATTGAATCAATCAGATCAAGTGTACAGAGCAATTGAGGCACCAAGGCTTGCGCATGCCATGACTTCTGAACAGGCACAGCATACTCCTCATGATCTGTGTGATTCTACTGTCATTGATGCTTCAAAGCTGAACCTTGTGTCGAGACTGATGTGGGTGTCCCCCCTTACTTTTGGGGTTGGTGGTTCAGATAAGTGCTCTGTCGTTGTTTGGTAGGAACTATGACTGTGTATCTTGGTAAAAGGGGATAACACAGGTCGTGGGGTTTAGAGGACGTGGTCAACAGAGTCTGTATGCGCAACAGCCAAAGTGTGACAGATGTAGGTGCTGTTTTTAACATTCTGAGACAGCATTTTGATGATGCAGACTATTTGGTCAAGCCATATGCTAATGAGGGTCCTCTGGACAACTGGACTAACAAAGCAACTGAGGCAGTGGAACAGTGTCTGAAATATTAGCTCAATTCAACGGTAAATCTCAATCTAGAGCTAACAATCATGTTTATTTATAATTTCCCACACCAAAGAGCTGGTGCTAGTATTCAAAAGTAAATCTCTTTGTAAGTGGACAACATCCGAGGAACAGGATCGTTTGGATTCATTTCTGCGGAATTGAAGAGCATGTGGGAGTCACGTTTTGTGTCACAATTGTCACAACATGGAAAAGCCATTACAGGAGAGAGAGGTCCCTGACAGCAAGTGGGCCTGACTTTCTGTGCCTTAGAGCAGTGGTGCCCAAACCTCTCATCGGAGACCCCCAGCCAGTCCATGTATTCCTTCAATTCCATCACCAGCACACCTGATTCAACTAATCAATACTTGTTGAATCAGGTGCGCTGGTGGGGGAATTGAACAAATACACGGAGCAGCTGGGGGTCCCCGAGGAGAGATTTTGGAACCACAGCCTTAGAGTAACACACTGGATAGAGTACTGAACATTCTGGAGAAAGCGCTAGTGTGCAGCAACACTCTACAACGCAGTCTGTGTGCAATGGGCCCCGTAATTAAGTCACTAAGCTTTCTTGTACTTGACGGTTTGTGAGAGCTCTGAATATGGAACTAAGATAAACTGTAGAATGTACAATTTTGCTTCAAATGTTACTCTCCAGTATACATGGGCTTCAACTATGAACAAAACAGCTTGTTCCAAGAAATGATCTGACACGGCAGTCCCAGCTCCATGAAAACTAGAGAACTTCGGAGAAGGGCAATACAGGAAAGTCTAGTCTTTCCTGCACTGATGAAGACATGCAGCTCCTTTACTCTTATTTCTGTGAAACAATGCCTAAAAATAGCTGTTATTTTTCAGAGCATAATGAGAGGAGCACAGCATGACAGTTTGTTTTTTACGCTACAGTAAAAAGTACAGGATAAGATTGAGTTACGGGGGATACTAGATAGTGGGTCTGTGGCTACTACTTTGAGTTCAGATATTTTCACTCGGCTAGGTACTGTGGACATAGTTCTGGTGGGGTGTGGTAGGAAGCAAACTAGCCCATGGGTACCTGTGACTTAAAACAGCCAGTTCCTCTGCTTACTGTCAAACCTTGAGAGGAGAGGAGACAGCATCTCTAATAAAGTAGGCATGGTTAAACTGAAGAGAGTAATAATTGAATGAATTAAACCTTTATTGCCCCTTAGGGAATTTGTTTCTTACATGATGAACATACATTAAAACATTAAAACATAAAAGACTCAACAATAATCAATCTACAAATAAATCATCATCATCATCATCATGCCATACAATGAATGGACTATGAAGAAAAAATATATATATATAAATATATGAAAGTAAATAATATAAGTAATGTGTGTAAAGTGCATAATGCGGTCAGTCCAGATCAGTCTCTGTGTCTATTCAGGAGCTGTACGCTCCTGGGAAAGAACGAGATTATGTCTCTCTTTGTCTTGTCCTTGGGCATCAGAAAGGGAAGGGAAGAAGAGTGTACTCTGGAAATAGTGGGTGAGAGGGGTCGCCCAGTATTTTCATTTCAATTCTCCAGGCCATGAGTGAGCAACTTGTTTTGGGTCATCTCCCACCTAAGTCCAAACTGTCCCTAGGCAGCACTGTTGTGGAGGAGCCAACCACATCTTGATGTCTAAACAGACACATTACATTACATTACATAACAGGCATTCACTCTCTCTGAAATAAGCTAACGCAGAAATGCTGAGGTAGCCATCATGTACCCATGCATTGTGTTAGAGAACTTTGATGATCTCCTGGAAAAAAATGGGCTTCTTAGCAGAATGTAGGCAAGGTTCTCGTGGTAGCTCTGTTGGTATCGTTGCAGAAATTGGGAATGACAAGCTGAACGGGTTCCGGAAGATTTGGCTGTAGACGGCTGTCAAGTTTCGCCTTTTTGGAAATCTAAACTTGGTGATTTGATTGAGATATATGAGTGTCTTCTCTAGGCATCACTTGGATTGTGGTGAGACATGGGAATTTTGTCATTGTATAATGCTGACTGATGGTCATCCCTGTCGGATTAGTAAGGTTTGAGTAAAAATGTTTATTTCCTGAATCCAGTAGCCTTAACAGTCAGATGTCCTCGTTTAATATTCAGCACTCTGAATACTGAACACAAGTGGTATTATGTGGTAAAACCTCTCTCTTATCCTACATGTAAAATATATTTATTTGATTTAATAATTACTACACCGGATACCAATTATCAATTAAATTGTTGATAGACAGCAATCTGATGGATCAAACTTCATACAAATATATTACTCACAATTCAATTAACATTAAGAGCTGTTTTATTAATTTACAACACTTAGACAAAGACACAATATCCAATGTCCAATCTACAGAGGAAGGGGGAAGGTCGAGCACAACCCTGGTTCAGACCCTTTTAATATTTTTTTGGATCGTGTTCTACCACAAGACATCTTTTCAAGGTAATTGTTGAAATTATCCTCTTATGATGAGCATCAGTTTTATATCAAACATCAAGAGGGCCTGGCTTGGTTCAGCTGGGTTTAGATAGAGATTTTGGTTGAGCTGATATTTGGAGAGTCATAATATGCTCAGGCAAGGAATATTGCTACCATGTGGCAAGGCCAATCATAACACTTTGGACCTCTGCTTTTAATCTGGTGGTCCTAATTATTTTTAGCTCATAGGTAGAACCCCAAAATTGTGGTGTGTGACATAGCCATGTAAGTCTGGTGTGCTGCTCTAGGCTAGGCTGGTGTGAAACATACATGCATAAGTGCCCTGGTTTCACTCAAGGATTAATAAACCTGTCAGTAAATTTACCAGGGAAGCCCGTGTTTATTTATGAGCATTTAGGTTAGGCCGGGTCATATTCTGTTTCCCTGCGCAGGACCACATTCCTTTAGGCTGCCTTAATGGGGACTTTACCCTGCTCACTATCATAAACTGAGAGAGACTCTGAAAGGGATGGAGAAGAAAGGGATAATCGTGAGTCGCGAGTTCCCTTCTCCTCTAGTTTTGGTCTGGAAAATAATGGTGACTTGAGAATGTGCACTGATTTCCGGTGGCCTAATTACAACATAGTCAAGGATATGCAACGTCTGCTGCATGAAGCTGATACACTTGCTGCGCTGGGGGTGGGGGGATGTCTTCTTCAGTTCAATGGATTTTACATCACAACAAACCATGTGGATTATAGAAAGTACACCGCCTTTTCTTCTCCCCTGGGCTTACATGAATATAACTGATTACCTCAGGGTCTAGATAATAGCCCAGCAAATTTTATGAGAATTTCAAAATGTGGTGTTGCTAGTGATCCTGATAAAGCTGAAGCTATTGTTAAAGTTAGTCAGGCGGACTTAATGGAATCTAGTGACGTCACTCCTTCTGACAGTAAAACACACTCCTGTCTTGGGATGGTAACATCCTATCAACACTTCATTGCAAAAAATTCTGTGCTTGTTAGGCCATTGTTTGCATCAACTGCAGGTCAGAGAAAGTCACATAAAATGCAAGGGTGTCAAGAAGTCTGTCCTTAACTGAAAGCTTGGTCCTGATGACTGGAACCCAGAATGTTAACTGGCATTTGAAAGCAGTGCTCGTTGATATGATCCTCATGGCTCAGCCTGATTTCAGCAAGCTGTTTCTCCTCTCTGTTGATGCATCCATGAGTGGCCTTGGTGCTGTCTTGTCTCAAGTCCAGCAGATTGATGACAAGGCTAGACCAATTTGCTAGCAAGTTGCTTAATTATGTACAGTCAAAGTATCCTGCTCCCCATCTTGAATTTATTTGGCCATGAAATGGGTGATCTGTGATAAATTCAGCCACTGGCTATCGGGGCATAGGTTTATGGTGTGCACTGGCAATAATCCACTGAAGTATATTTTAACTAAGCAGAAAGCTAAGCTGGCTGATGTTCACAATTGGGAGCTTTTTGTCAACTCCAGGACCCTGCACTGTCTGAGGAGAACCCCCTATGCAGCCCTGCTGTGGAAGGCTGAGAACCAGCATGTGGATGCTGTACAGGACATATTCCACTTATCCACTGAGCTGTCTGAGGCAAAGGAGAAGAGAGCAGCCCCTATGCCTAGAGATGCCCTAGGTGAGACAGAAAAGAGCGGCCCCTATGCCTAGAGAGGCCCTAGGCGAGGGAGAAGAGAGTGGCCCCTATGCCTAGAGAGGGCCCAACTACCTGCCTGACTGATGCTAATGAGAGAGGGAAGGTCTCCGTGAGGAGGTGTTTTCTGTGCTGTGTACACATCGCCCCCTGGGGAGAGGGTGCTACTGTGAGGGCTTTCGCGCATTTAGCAGTTGAAGAATATGAAGTTGATGGGACAGAACCCACTTCCTGTCCTTAGCCATGAGGAGTTGTATGGCAAGCAATGTCAGCATCCCGTCGTAAGTGGGGTTAAGTTATTTGTGGACAAAGGTTACTGTCCGTCCAGAAGAGAGAGGGCTCACGAGTCCTGTAAAATCTTATGAATTCTGAGGTAGTGGGATTTGGGGTGATGTATTGTGTGGCTAAGCTGATGCTCTGAGGACCATGGTGCTGAAGGGTGTACATGATGAACTGGGCATCAGGGGCATCAGTACTGGACATTAGGGGCATCAGCATATGCACTGGCTGGCCAGACAGCGGTTCTAGTGGGACACCCCTGAGAGAGATGTCATTGTATGCTTGCCACTGCAAGAGATGTGTAATGAATAAAGCAACTGAGCCTGAAGCTAGGGCCCCTCTCATCTCCATTGCTACCACAGCTCCCTTAGACATTGTCTTTATTGACTTCTAGTCAGCAGAGGATGCAAAGAATAAATCTGTTCATGTGCTGGTAGTGACTGATGACTTGACTGAAACATCCGTGCCCTAATCAGTCAGTGAAAACAGTTGCACATGTTTTCTGGAACAATTTATTTTTTATTTATGGGTTTCCAGGGTGCATTCTGATCAGGGCGTCAATTTTCTGAGCTTTTAGATTGCAGAATTGCTGCACTTAGCAGAGATTAACAAATCTCACACCACTCCCTATCGGTAATGGTCAAGCAGAGTGGTTCAATTGCACTCTGCATAATATGATGTGTGCTCTGCCCCCAGGTCCAAGGTCAAATGGCCTCAAATGTTTAACATACTTACATTTGCTTACAATTGCACTGCTCACAAAACAAATGGCCTCCACCCCTTTTTCTTAATTTTTGGCCTTACTCCTTGCTTACCTGTTGACGAATATTCTCATGAATGGGGAGACTGTTGATTTGGATAAATATGTTCAGTCTCTGGGAATAGATTTGCAGGAGGCAATGAAACTGGCACAGCAACATGTAAGTCGCACTGGATAAGAGCGTCTGCTAAATGCCTGTAATGTAATGTAATGTAATGCAGAAAAACAACAAAGCAGACAGGCTGAACATTATAATAAGTTCAAGGTCAATTCTGTTGAGGTGGGTGACAGGGTCTTGCTCGTCAACAAAGTGTAACAAGGCAAAAATAAATTGGCAGATCGCTAGGAGGGCACTGTGTATATTGTAGTGGGCAAAAACATTTCATTTTATACCTACTGGATCAGAAATCCTGCAGGTGCTGTCAACATGGTTCCTTATTAAACTGTTCAATCAATCAATCAATCAATCTTTATTTTTGTATAGCGCCATTTACAAACAGGTTGTCACACAGCGCTTCACAATTGGCATTTTCCAGAGGGAATCAAAAAACCAGAAAACCATTGGAGCAATGTGGGAGACTGGAAAATTATTCCCTGACCCCTTAAAAGGTGGTCGAGATGAACTCCTGGAAAATTGTGGGATACAGAGAAAAACAACACAAATAGTCCTTGAGGCTCATGTGGCTTAACAGACCACCGGAAGGGCATTCTAAGTGTAGGAGTGGGGTGGACCTCATCCCTCCAGATACCAGGGCAGGGGGGGGGATGGAACCAGCAGCTAGGGTCTGGGCCAGCGGCATCCGGCTAACACATGGCAGGGGTGGGGGGTTGACTCTGGGGCAGGTGAGCTCCGGGCAGGTGCCACGAAGCCGGGGAGAAAAGACGAAAGGTGCAATTATGACTATGATAAATATCACACCGGATCAGGGGGAAGAGTAGTGATAACACTTTTGCACCAGCAGAAGTAATCTAGGGCAGCATAACTAATTAGGTGAGTGGCACAGGGAGCACGCAGCCATGAGGGCACTCAGAGACCATCCCACCACATCATCAGCGGTCCTGATAGGGGCGGATCATCACTTATGATTGGTGACAGTAAGGATAGCTCATTGCACCAGAAGGCTCTATTGCTACGCCCCCTCCACATCTGCACCTAATGACTATAAGAGAGACTAAAGAGATGTGTTTTTAACCTAGACTTGAAAATTGAGACCGTGTCTGACTCATTCACAGAGATGGGTAGACTGTTCCACAGTAAAGGAGCTCTATAGGAGAAAGCTCTGCCACCTGCTGTATTTTTTGATATTCTAGGGACTACCAAGTTGCCTGCATCTTGTGAGCGAAGTGAACGTGGGGGATTGTACGGATGAAGTAGATCCGTCAAGTAAGAGGGTGCAAATCCATGCAACACCTTATAAGTTAAGAGGAGTACCTTATAGTCTACACCAGGGGTCTTCAACTCCAGGCCTCGAGGTCCGCTGTGTCTGCAGGTATTTGCTCCAACCACGCACTACACCACCTGATTTCACTAATTAGCTCGCCTCCTGGACCAAGGAGGTAAACTAATTATTTTAAATCAGGTGGTGTAGTGCGTGGTTGGAGCAAATACCTGCAGACACAGCGGACCTCGAGGCCTGGAGTTGAAGACCCCTGGTCTACACGATAGTTTATAGGAAGCCAGTGAAGTGACGCTAACACAGGACTAATGTGCTCATATTTCTTTGTTCTAGTCAGGATCCTTGCAGCAGCATTCTGTATGAGTTGTAGGCTCCTGAGTGAGGCATTGGAACAGCCAGACAGTAATGCATTGCAATAATCTAATCTAGATGTAACAAAGGCATGTACCAATTTTTCTGCATCTATTAATGACAGGAAGCCCCTAATTTTGGCAATATTCCTCAGGTGAAAAAAGGCTACTCTGGAAATGTTTTTGATGTGACAATTGTTAGATCCTGTTTTCCACCTGGGTGTTAAGTACCCTTTTACAAGTGCGAGATCTCCCCCGACTCAGGTGCCGAGAGCCATTTGGAAAAGCAGCCCTGGGTGAATAGAAATGATAATGTCTGAAGAGTCATTGATCTGGCCGGGAAACAGGAACCAGGGAAGGAGGAAATTAAGCCTTCCTCCTGGCCAGACACCTTTTGTTTGAGACTGTATTTAACCTGTGACTTTTTTACATGATGGTGTGTTAGACTTGAGATCTTGATACCACCAGAAGCTACACTGCACGAATAAACTCTTGTCTTTCACCAACGGAACTGTTTTAAGACTCTTCTATTGCCTGAATGAAATTGCAAGTACCAGCAACGAACTAAGTTTTAATTGAGGAGAAACGAGCAATTCTTCACTATCAAATGAGAGACCAGGATCTATAGTAACACCAAGGTCTTTTACCACCAAACTTGCAGCAACAGAGCAACCATCCAGATTAAGAGATAAATCAGATAACCCTCTTCTGAGGTTTTTGGGCCCCAAGACCAACATCTCTGTTTTATCAGTATTCAACAATAGAAAATTATCTGACATCCAGTCTTTTATGTCTTTAAAACAGGCCTCCAACTGTTAGAATTGTCCTTCACCAGGTTTCATTGATAGGTATAATTGTGTGTCATCTGCGTAGCAGTGAAAATGTACGCCATGTTTACGAATGACATCACCAAGTGGCAACATGTAAAGGGAGAACAATAATGGCCCCAAAACAGAACCTTGAGGGATACCATATTCCACCTTGATGATTTAGGGGATGTGACTGCTGACAGCACTGTCCAGTGGGTCACTAGCCTTCCAAAATCCTCAGTGGTACCTTTGATGTGCAAAGAGGGTGACATGATCCCTTCTGATGTGATTGGAACAGATCTACCAGCTGGTAGGTAGGTATCAAATTAAGATTTTGTCGTGGGGTCTCACCAAGGTGATGAGACTGAATACAATGGAGGAGGAGGCAAGACCTTTGCATCTCTGGATGAAGATGTCATGGAGTTTAAAGATTTGGAACTGGATGTGGAGAATCAAGAATCCTCTGTGGAGTGTGCCAAGCCTGCCCCTGTGGAGACTGTTATGGCTCAGTACATTCCTTCATGCAGCAAGCAGTCACAGGTTGCTGTACCTCCTTCATGTACAGGGGATATATTGTATAGTGTGTCTGATGCTGTCCAAAAGGGTGGTGTCTATACTAGGTTAGGTAGCTTTCTTAAACCTGTGATTAGGGTTATTCAAACAATGTCTGTTTGTTATGTTTGTTTTTTCTCTTCCTATATGGTGACATTGGGTGTAGTCCACATGTTTAAATGTGTTATTCTAGTTTTTATTTTTAATTAATGTTTACATTTTTTTTCACTTGGAAGCTGTCAGGTGAAGTGTGTAAATAAAGGTGTGTGGCAGCTGGCAGAGGTGCATGAGAGGGGAGGTGATAGAAAACCGATATGTGCGCTTCTCTGTGTTTACCAGAATGCCCATACATGGAGTTCCTGTGTCACCACCATCTAAATTGACAATCAAGCCAATGCCCATATATGGAGTTCCTCAGCAATCGTTGAGATTAACAACACCTGTTCCTGATTCACGGAGCCCAGCTGCAGTGAATCAGCGCACGGATTGGAGGTGCAGAAAAAGGGAAACCACACATGTGCGCATGCGCACGCACACACACAGGAGAGTACCTTAACTGGGAAATCAACGGTGGACGTGAGAAAGGAGAGAAAGAGAGAAAGAGAGAAAGAGAGAAAGAGAGGAAGAGAGAAAGAGAGAAAGAGAGAAAGAGAGGAAGAGAGAAAGAGAGAAAGAGAGAAAGAGAGAAAGAGAGAAAGAGAGAAAGAGAATAATTAAAGCACTGTGTATGATTTTGTTTGGAAGGAGGAAGCTGCTGTGTGCCATTGCCCTGGACTGTCTGAGAACCCGCCCCGTGTTTGATCCTCGCCTGCCTGACTTCCCTCTGCCTATTTCATGCTGTAAGACAACAAAAGGTGATATGTTTGAGACAGGGTGTAGACTTTAAAGGGGCACTCTGTGTAATGACTTCTATGCTTGGATGTGGGATGAACTACCCTATTTTTACCCTACTATAATACCCTATTATATACCCTATATAAATATATACTGTATATTGTGTCATCCCAAGGGGCAGGATGAGAAAATGGCTGCCTGGCCCTTTAATTCTTGGGAGCCACTGGAAAGGAAAATACTTCATTTCCCAGCAGCCCACAGTCCTACACCTGAACGAAAGTCTCAAGCGATTGGGACTACAGACAGATTGGGACTTATTTGTGTTACACTGGGAAGGAGTATGTTGGTGGTTGTGGAGAGAATTGGAGAGAGAATTGTTTGGAAAATAATTGTTTGGATTGTTTTGAATTGGATTGTTTCAGGACCCTGTTCAGTGTACCGACTTGGACTGTGTGAGGAACTGACCTGGATTTCGACTACGGACAACGTCAAAAATTAGGATTGTGGACTTTGTGTTTGAATTCCCCTTGTTTGTCAAGATTAGTTTAATAAATTATTGTTTTGTTTATATTATTGCCTCCTCTGGTGGAGCCTCGGTTATCGGGCATAATCCGTTCCAGAAAGTCGGCCGAAAACCGAGGTAATATTTCCCATAAGAAATAATGTAAATCCAATTAATCTGTTCCACACACCCAAAAATACATTTTATGCAGAAAATAATAAGAAATAAATATAAAAGACAAATAAATAGAATAAATGAACAAATAATTGCCTCAGAATCACTATCTCCCACGAACAGTTTTTCATTTATCTACACCAACAACAACTTTTCAACATCTTCCATTGTTTGCGATCTCTGTTTTGACAGCACGTTTACACCTTTCGCAACATCAGCTTCTATAATTTATTTCTTTTTTGCCAGTATGGAGCTGATTGTTGATGTCGACTTGCCATACATCCTAGCAAGATCAGCCACGCGAACACCACTTTTAAAATTCTATCGTGGTTCTCACATTCTTTTTCTTTGGGCTGGCACTCGGAACTTTCATTGGACCCATGGTGGCTTATTTAACAGTAAAACTAAATAAATAAAAAAACACAATTTAAAACACAAATGTTTCGGACTAATGCTAGGGGAGATGCTCACTTAGCAAGAGACAAAGGCAGACAGTCACGCACTCATGTGATGCTTTGTGCTTGGGGAAATCACACGGCAGCAAGCGAACAGAAACGTACAGGTTCGTAACGGACGGATTTCCTTGCTCGATAACCGAGGAGATGTACGATTTGCGAGACATATTTTCGCCAAAAAAAGTGATCGATAACCAAATCGTACGATAACGGAGGTGCTCGATAACGGAGGTTCCACTGTATACTGTATATATATATATATATATACACAATCAAGCCAGAAAGTCTGCACACCCCTTTCACCCTCTCCACATTTCATTACGTTACAGACTTATTCTACAATAGATTGAGTTCATTTCATTTCATTTAATCTAAAAATTCTACACACAATAGCCAATAATGACAAAGTGAAAACAGGTTTTCAGAAAATATGCAATTTTATTTTACTGACAGAAATAGGTTATTTAGGGGTTACATATCTGTACACAGGGCGGTACGGTGGTGCAGTGGATAGCACTGTCGCCTCACAGAAATAAGGTCTCGGGTTCGAATCCAGGCCGGGGCCTTTCTGTGTGGAGTTTGCATGTTCTCCCCGTGTCCGCGTGGGTTTCCTCCGGGTACTCCGGTTTCTTCCCACAGTCCAAAGACATGCACGTTAGGCTAATTGGAGAGTCTAAATTGCCCGTAGGTATGAGTGTGTGAGTGAATGGTGTATGTAGTGCCCTGCGATGGATTGGCGACCTGTCCAGGGTGTATTCCTGCCTCTCACCCCAATGCATGCTGGGATAGGCTCCAGCCCCCCCCGCGACCCTAACTAGGAATAAGCGGCTGAAGATGAGATGAGATGAGATGAGAGATATCTGTACACACCCTTAGCCTAATACTTGGTTGATGCACCTTTGGCAGCGATTACAGCTTCAAGGCATCTTGGGAAAGAAGCTACGAGCTTGGCACACTTGTTTCTGGAGATTTTTGCCCATTCCTCTTGGCATATCCTTGCAAGCTCCGTCAGGTTGGATGGGGAGCGTCAGTACACAGCCATTTTCAGCTCTTTCCACAGATGTTCAATTGGATTCAGGTCTGGGCTCTGGCTGGGCCACTCAAGGACATTCACAGACTTTATCCGAAACCACTCCTTTGTTCTCTTGGCTGTGTGTTTCGGGTCATTATTATGTTGGAAGGTAAACCTTCACCCCTGGTGATGAGCGGTGCCTGGTTTCCTCCAGATGTGACGCTTGGTATTCAGGCCAAAAAGTTCAATTTTGGTTTCATCAGACCAGAGAATCTTGATTCTCATGGTTTGAGAGTCCTCTAGGTGCCTTTTGGCAAACTCCAAGCGGGCTGTCATGTGCCCTTTACTAAGGAGTGGCTTCCGTCTGGCCACTCTACCATAAAGGCCTGATTGGTGGAGTGCTGAATGGATGGTTGATCTTCTGAAAGGTTCTCCCATCTCCACAAGGATACGCTGGAGCTCTGTCAGTGTGACCCTCGGGTTCCTGCTCACCTCCCTGGCCAAGGCCCGTCTTCCCCGATTGCTCAGTTTGGCCGGGCGGCCAGGTCTAGGAAGATTCTTGGTGGTTCCAAACTTCTTCCATTTACGAATGATGGTGGCCACTGTGCTCTTTGGGACCTGTAAAGCTGCAGAACATTTTCTGTACCCTTCTCCAGATCTATGCCTTGCCACAATCCTGTTTCAGAGGTCTGCAGATAATTCCTTTGACCCCATGGCTTGGAGTTTGCTCTGACATGCACTGTCAACTGTGGGACCTTATATAGGCAGGTGTTGGCAATCCCCAATCATGTCCAATCAATTTAATTTACCACAGGTGGACTCCAATTAAGTTGTAGAAACATCTCAAGCAGTGTCAGTGGAAACAAAATGCACCTCAGCTCACTTTTGCGTGTCATATCAAAGGGTGTGCACACTTGTGTACATATGATATTTGACATTTTCATTTTTAATAAATTAGCACAAATGTCTAAAAACCTATTTTCACTTTGTCATTATGGGCTATTTTGTGTAGAATTTTGAGACAAAAAATGAACTTAATCTATTGTAGAATAAGTCTGTAACCCAATGAAATGTGGAGAGGGTGAAAGGGGTGTGCAGACTTTCTGGCTTGACTGTATATGCACAGTGTATTTGTTATTTAATTGTATACATATTTCCCCATTGGTCAAAAGTTTTAGAACATCCCCTTTTTCCAGTTTTTACTTAAATTTAAGCAGCTCAAGTCCAGTGAATTACCTGAAATGGTACAAAGGTAAGCAGTAAACTGCCAGAGGTAAAATAAAATAAAAAAGTTTAGGTTACCAAAACTGAAAAATAGTGTTCATTTTTTGTCAGTGAGTAGTTTTCTACACCATCAAAAGGCACTTGGAAACTGGAGGAAACTCTGACAGGAAGAGGTCTGGCAGACCCAAAGCCACAACAAAATCAGAAGGTACATTTCTGAGAGTCAAGAGCTTGCGTGATAGGCAGCTCACAGGACAACAGCTTCAAGCATAGTTTAATACTGGTCGAAGTAAGGAATTCTCAGTTTCAACTGTGAAGGGAAGACTTTGAGCTGCAGGTTTGACAGGTCGAGTTGCAGTAAGAAAGCTATTGCTAAGATGGCAAAATAAGAAAAAGAGGCTTGCCTGGGCCATGAAGCACCATCAGGGGACTACTGAAGACTGGAAGAAGGTCTTATGGACCGATTAATCAAAATTTGAAATCTTCGGTTCATCACGCAGGATTTTTGTATGCCGTCGAGTAGGCGAAAGGATGGTTCCTCAGTGAGTGACACCAACTGTCAAACATGGAGGAGGAAGCGTGATGGTCTGGAGCTCTTTTGCTGGATCCAGAGTCGGCGATTTGCACAGAGTGACTTGTTCCCTGAAAAGGGCCTTTTTTAAAAACTCTGAAATGTACATAATGTTTTTGGTAACCTTTTTTTTTTTACTTCGCAATTTTCCTGCTTACCTTTGTACCATTTCAGGCTATTCACTGGACTTGAACTGCTTAAATTTCAGTAAAAACTAGAAAAATGGGGGTGTTCTAAAACTTTGGACCAGTAGTGTACGTATATATATATAAATCGCCATGCCCGTGGCCAGGGGAAGGATAAGCTTTCCCCACCCTTACACACCCTCCACCAACCCGCTACACACATGCAGCGAAATCATGATCTATGAGGAGCATGTATCAATGACAGTAACTGTTTTCATTATTTCGATTGAAAAGTGTGAGAGTGTGCTAATTACCTGAATAATCACAAGCAATTCCAAAGACCAATATACCGTTTTTTTCTCTCTTCGCCAAGTTCCAGAATATAGTAAGCTAAAAGACAAACTGGAGTTCAATTCAGTAAAATCTATTGAATCATATCAATGTATGGATTACACTTAGGAGGTAAAACCCTTGGTTATCTGCAAGTACTGTTGAACTCAAAGCTGGCAAACACATTTTGGATCTCATCAATAAACCTTAAATTTGAGCACTGAGAACAAAGAGTAGCCTACATTTATACACAAATTCAAATCCACCTATTTACTGTATAAGAAAATGCTGCACAATTTTGTGATGTAAAGAAAAATAATGCTATCACATTCCAGATGTGAATATTGGCCTAATAGTTGTCAGAAACACCTAAGTTACTGATGTAATTATTTCACGTGCCTAGAAGTCAGATTCCAAGAGAGATTTTTCTTTACAATATGATTGGACACAACTTACTGAGGTGTGAAAATATCACAGATCTCTCATACACTACCTCCGAATGTGGCGTGGAATGCGCATTCGGCAAGAATCGTTTCTCTTTAGACCATGGGTCTCAAACTCGCGGCCCGCGGGCCAATTGCGGCCCGCGAGACGATATTTTGTGGCCCCCACCTTGATATGAAAGTTTAATGTTAGTGCGGCCCGCGGGTTTTATATGAATGGCACTTTACCGCGCTGTGTGTGGAAGGTCCCTTTATTGCGCAAGCTGCAGCTGAACGAACCTACCAATCACAGTGAGGTATATGGCTCCCGGGGGCGGGCCATCGGCCTGGCTTGATGCAAGCAGAGAAACATTTCACAACAACTATGGCGGCGCCCGTGTAACATCGCATAGCCGTCATAGAATTACTACTTCTTACTGTGTTTGAAATGAGCATGTTTGACTTCTAGTTGGACGAAGTCAATGTTACCGGCATTGGATTCGGCGTCATGCGGATTGTATTTTGTTCTTCCATCAGTTGAAATGGGCTGATTTGTTTGAAAGTTGACGGAGATATGATCGCCACTATCCATGCGGATGATTTGTTATCATGACGAATCTGCAAATTAATGATCAGATTAACGACCAACACCGATGTTCCGTTGACGATGTCACCGAGGGGAGTGGACCTCCGATGGGGCCACTCAGCCAGCTCCCGCCCGCCGCCCCACGTCGGGGCCGATGGTCGGGGCCGATGGTCGGGGCCAGGCTGGAGCCTCATCACGGGTCTACCCGCCTCGGTTATATAGTCAACGGAACATCGGTGTTGGCTAGGACGTACAACGCCGCTAGCTTAGCAGCGCCCGCTGCATCCATGAAGTTATTATAGAAAATAAAAGCCAGTAAATAATGCCTCCATGGCTGCATCCCATGGTTTGTATATAATAAATAAATAATGGTGTCCCACTGTCCTGGCTTCATGCACTCCATGCTTGCAATGATGTGACATTCACGGACAAATTATTCGAAAAAATATTTTGGGTGAATGGAATGTACTGAATCATTTGCGGAAAAAGATTTATTCATCAAAACATTTTACTCCATAATAAATGCCTCACACAATAAACATTACAAAGATATTTCTATATGATGTCATTTGTTTCACTTGTTTCTATGACTACGTTTACAACAACAACAGCACGGCAGGTAATGAACCCGGTAGCTTAGAAAAAAAATAAAAAAGTGTAATAAAAATACAATACAATACAATATAATATAATACAATACAATACAGTACAGTGCTAATATACAAATACAAATATACAAGTACAGTACAGATGATGGTTAAAATACAAATATACAAATACAGTACAATATACAAATACAGAAGAAGCGGAAATGATGTTCTCCGTGCGTCGCTGGTTGGCTAACCACTTGATTGAAACTTTATTGCGAGAGCGACACTAAGTGGAATGAATATATATCTTGTCACACAGCCCCAATCATGTCTTTTTCAAAGCCTGCAGTGAAGAGAAAGGTTGGTGACGAGCACAGACAATTTCAGGAAAAGTGGGAGATGCAATATTAATATATTAATATATTCTTAATTTCTGGTGATTTTAATGTCCATGTGTGTTGTGAATCAAAACCTCTGGCCAAGGAATTTTTAAATCTCATTGACTCTTTTAATCTCATTCAGTCAGTGACTGGACCGACACATGAAAAGGGCCACGCCTTGGATCTTGTGCTATCGTATGGCTTATCTGTTTTTGTTAATGAAATTTGTGCAACAGGTATTTCAGACCATCTGCCTGTTTTATTTACGGCTTCTATACCTTGTTCGATGGTTAAGACGTGTGCTCCTGCACGCCGCCTGCGTACGTTTAACTCTTCAACTGTATCGCAGTTCTCAGTTATTTTTAATGAACGTATGATTTGCACACTGGATGGGAATTGCGCTCTCAGTGCTGAGGAACTTATTACAATTTTTGACTCTACATGTAATAATATCTTGGACTCTGTTGCTCCTTTTAGACTTAAGTTCTTTTAAATATTTTTTATTCTCTTGTAAATCCCAGTGATATTTCTCCCATTGTACCATCGCTTACTCTTTGTGATAATTTTCTTAAATTCTTTATTGAGAAAATTTCTGCCCTTAGGTCAGCTGCTCACACCTTCACTGCCCCAGACCTTATTGTTCCTCCTTTGCGCTCTGCTGGCTTTGACCAGTTTGAGCCTGTATCGCTCTCATCACTTTCAGATGTAGTCAATCGTCTGTGGCCTACAAACTGCCCCTCAGATAGTATTCCTTCTCGTTTTCTTAAAGAAGTTTTTGATACTGTTGGGTCAAGTGTTCTTGTTTTGATAAACACTTGTCTCAGCTCCGGTTGTGTCCCAGCTGCCTTTAAACATGCTGTAGTACAGCCTCTTATCAAAAAGAAAAATCTAGACCCTTCTGTCCTTTCTAATTTCAGACCTATCTCCAAACTACCGTTTCTGTCTAAGGTTCTGGAGAAAGTGGTTCATGTTCAGTTGCAGTCATTTTTAACTAATCATGACATCTATGAAAAGTTTCAGTCTGGCTTTAAACCACGCCATAGTACTGAAACGGCTCTTTTGAGAGTTTTTAATGATCTTATTTTAACTGTTGATTCAGGTAACTCTGCTGTCCTTGTGCTCCTAGACCTAACAGCTGCCTTTGACACTGTGGATCACAGAATCCTTCTGTCACGCTTAGAACAATGTGTAGGCATCACAGGTACTGCCCTCAAATGGTTTCAATCTTACCTGTCTGATCGGAGTTTCTCAGTTCACTTAGGGGAATTCTCTTCAATCGCGGCCCCTCTTACCTGTGGGGTCCCTCAAGGCTCCATCTTGGGCCCAATCCTGTTTTTGTTGTACTTGCTGCCCTTGGGATCAATCTTCGCAAAACACAATATTTCTTTTCACTGTTTTGCGGATGATGTACAGATCTATCTCCCTCTAAAGTCAAAAAGTAAGGATACAATGCAGCCCTTGCTGGACTGCTTAAAAGATATCAAAACCTGGATGGACATACATTTTCTCAATTTAAACGATAATAAAACTGAGATCATTATGTTTGGGCATGCTCTTAGAGATTATCCTGCTGGCATTCTGGGTCCACTAACTGCTAATATCCGTTCTTCTGTCAAGAACCTTGGAGTGATTTTTGATAGTGCATTCAAATTTGACAAACAGGTTAGTTCAGTTGTTAAAACCAGCTTTTTCCAATTATGACTCCTAGCAAAGATAAAGGCCTATCTTTCCCCCAAAGACCTAGAGAGGGTAATTCATGCTTTTATTACCACGAGGCTGGATTATTGTAATTCTTTGTATGTTGGTATTGACCAGTCGTCGCTTCGACGTCTGCAGCTGGTACAAAATGCAGCTGCTCGTCTTCTTACTCATAAAAGAAAGCGCGACCACATTACACCAGTTTTGGCCTCACTCCATTGGCTTCCCGTCCTCTTCAGGATTGATTTTAAACTTTTGTTGTTTGTTTTTAAAGCTTTGAATGGGCTGGCACCTCTGTACTTAGCTGAACTTTTACATTGTCACACCCCAGCTAGAGCACTGAGGTCGGCAGATCGGCTGCTGCTGGATGTCCCCAGGACTAGGCTAAAAACCAGAGGTGACCGAGCCTTTGTGGCGGCTGCCCCTAGGCTCTGGAACAGCCTGCCCTTGCATATTAGATCTGCCCGAACCTTAGAGGTCTTTAAGTCCGTATTGAAGACTTACCTTTTCTCCCTGGCTTTCAACTCCGGTTGAGCTAGACACTTTTATGGTACTTTTATGTGAATTATTTTTTCCTTCTTCTTTTTCTTTTTGTATTGTATTACATGTACTGTTTTTATTACTGTTTATTTATTACTGTTTATTTATTACTGTACAGCACTTTGGTCGACTGTTGGTTGTTTAAAGGTGCTTTATAAATAAAGTTTGAGTTGAGTTGAGTTGAGTGGTGAGAAGTATGTTGATGCCATTTTGAAGCTACAGGAGGAATTTGATCACAGATTTGCAGACTTCAAGACGCACAGAGCCACTTTTCAAATTTTGGCGGACCCCTTCTCCTTTGATGTGCAAGATGCCCCTCCTGTGCTTCAAATGGAGCTCATTGACCTGCAGTGAAACTCTGAGCTCAAAGCCAAGTTCAGGGAGGTGAGTGGAAAAGCAGACAAGCTTGGACAATTTTTGAGAGAATTGACCCCCAGCTTCCCTGAGCTTTCCCGAATGTTCAAGCGGACCATGTGCCTTTTTGGGAGCACATATTTGTGCGAAAAGCTCTTCTCCACCTTGAACTTCAATAAGTCCAAGTACAGGTCCAGACTTACTGATGATCATCTTCAAGCCATACTGAGGGTCTCAACTGCTTCCTCCCTCAAGCCAAATGTGGCTCAGCTATGTGAGAGGAAGCGCTGCCAGGTCTCTGGCAGCAAGGAGTAGGCAAGAGAAGCCATGTTCAGAAGAACCCATTGAAGTTAAAGAACTGTTAATAATGACGTTTGAGAAGATTGGATTTTTTTAACAAAGCTTTTTTTGTGGAATACCTGATGCGGCCCAGCCTCACCCAGACTCTGCCTCCAGCGGCCCCCAGGTAAATTGAGTTTGAGACCCCTGCTTTAGACTATAACAAAATATATCATGGAATGTGCCTTTCACTGAATTTAGATTTGACAATAGATTTTTTTGTTTGTCTAAAGATGCCATTTGTCTTGTTGATACACAATACATAGCAAGGTCTCTTAATTGAACTCATAAATATGCCAGATTCCCATATGTATTTTATGTTTGAAATTCAGGAGCAAGGAAGCAGGAAGTAATATACGCTTATGCAGCAGGGCTTGGTTTTATCTCCAGCTCCAATCAGCCACTTTACAGAACCAATGGAAATGCAGACAGCCCTTATGACCGATGGAAATATGGTTCAGTAGATTACTGTAGCCACATTTTGACGTGACACAAAGTAATGACTTATTGATTGAATAGAAAAAAAGTACTCTTAATATTCCTTATCTACTTTCATTGTAAAAATACTGCTTAACCTAAACTGTCATCACATTTCACATTTAAGAAGTGTTTGGCAGCACTGAGTTCATCCACATCAATACACACAGACACTATGTTCTGAGCAATTGATTTTTCCTTTTTGCAAACTTTGTGCTCTTCTTTTAAAATATCATTTTAGATCTATATTTTAAGATTCATATGAGCAGCTCAAACGACAAGTCTCAGAGAGGAAACTGCCAAATTGTTTGAGTCATTTTAATAAGTACCATGTTCTCACTAAGATCTTTTCATAATAAATCAGCAACGTTGGGCGAATATTATCACCAGATTGAAAAATTGACTTTAAATTTATATATTTAGTTTCTGGCCAAAATAAAATGAAAAAGACCTACAATACACAAACATAATATACATATATATACACTCAGTGGCCACTTTATTAGGTACACCTTTCTAGTACTGGGTAGGACCCCCCTTTTCCCCAGAACAGCCTGAATTATTCGTGACATGGATTCAACAAGGTGCTGGAAACATTCCTCTGAGATTCTGGTCCATGTTGACATGAAACATTCCCCACACCATTACACCGCCACCACCAGCCTGAATCATTGACACAAGGCAGGATGGATGCATGGATTCACGCCAAATTCTGACCCTACCATCTGCATGTTGCAGCAGAAATCGAGATTTGACAGACTAGGTGACGTTTTTCCAATCTTCAACTGTCCAGTTTTGGTGAGTCTGTGCCCACTGTAGCCTCACTTCCCTGTTTTTAGCTGACGGGTGAAACCCGGTGTCTGTCTTCTGCTGCTGTGGCCCATCCACTTCAAGGTTTGACGTGTTGTGCGTTCTCTTCTGCTTCATGTTGTAATGCATGGTTATTTGAGTTACTGTCGCCTTCCTGTCAGCTTAAACCAGTCTGGCCATTCTCCTCTGACCTCTCTCATGAACAAGGCGTTTTCAACCACAGAACTGACGCTCACTGGATGTTTTCAGTTTTTTGCACCATTCTCTGTAAACTCTAGAGACTGTTGTGTGTGAAAATCCCATGAGATCAGCAGTTTCTGAGATACTCATATGACCCCATCTGGCACCAACAATCATTCCAGGGTCAAAGTCACTTAGATCACATTTCTTCCCCATTCTAATTTTTGGTCTGAACAACAACTGAACCTCTTGACCATGTCTGCATGCCTTTATGCATTGAGTTGCTGCCACATGATTGGCTGATTAGATAATTGTATTAACAAGCAGGTGTACAGGTGTACCTAATAAAGTGGCCACTGAGTGTATATATATACATTATATATATAGTGGTGCAACCAGGTACAGCAGCCACATAGGTGTGGTATAGACAAGAGTCCAGAGTCAGGGTGTAGCAAGGTGGCAGGGGTGGCCACCATGACATGTGGTGAGTGGATGAAAGACTAACAAAAAAACGATGGTTTAATAGACTAACGGCTAATTTATTACTATTTTCTTTTTTTTTTTAATTTTTGTTTCTGATTTTATCCCATTTTCTCCCAATTTGGTAGCCAATTAGACCCGCTATTTTTACATCAATCCCCCCCTAGTAATGTGAGTTCGCTGCCGTAGTCCTGCGACCGGTAGTGATGAAGCGAAGTGACGCCTCTTACGAGACGGCACCCGCAGCCCGTCGACCGCAACCCGGTACTACAGGGCCACTCTTATACGCAGCGAATGTCACGTCGGCTCCCCTTCCCCCTCCCTGGGGCGGACAGCCAATCGCCGCCCCCTGGTGGCACTCCCGGCCAGAGCCGACACTTGGCGAGACGGGGAATTGAACCCCGGTCTCCGTGGCCAGCGTCGGACGTTGTAACCACTGGACCACGCGGGAGGCCCTTACTATTTTCAAACAATTAAAACAAAACACAAAGATAACGCATTTAACTCCAAGCCGATTCAAGAGGGAAACTGCAACCAAAAAAAACCCCAGCACTTCTGCATCCATGCCCCAAAACCTCTCCCTCAGGCATGGCAGGCTGTGCTTTTATAATGGCCTAACAAAGGCAATGGCTCACAGCTGAGTTGATTGCTCATTAGCCTCAGGTGAGCCTGCCTGTAAGTGAGGCCGCTGCTGTCCAAGGCCCTGTAGTCCTCTCCAGGCTTTCCACTGGCACCACCAATGTCCCTGCCTGTCCACAGCCAGCATGGGAGCTGGGACATAGCTGCTGGTGTGGTGAGTGATCTGCCGGTGTCCCTGCTTCTTAGCCGCAACTTTGACCCACTGTACCAGTCTGCTCAGGCTGGGACCCGGCCCAAGCTCCTATTTCGCCACCATCCCACCCACTGGAGGCCACACCCCAGAGACCCTGATGTGTCACATTACATTTTACATTTTAAGCATTTAGCAGACGCTCTTATCCAGAGCGACTTACAAGATGTGCATTAATACAAGGTAAGAACAATCAAGGTTAGCGTATGAGATCAGTGCAGTAAAACGGCAAAAGACATCATTGCAGGCGTCTGTGTATCATATCTGTAACATTGGGAAAGAAAAGGTTAGTGGGTGTTTTTTTTTTTTTTTACAAGTAAACAGTGGTGACAGCAGATTGGCTAGAAGGACAGTGGAAGTGGAAGTGGAGTCTGAAGAGGTGGGTTTTGAGTGTCCAAACAACTCAGGTAGCATAGTCTAATGCACTCCGCCGGGAGTGCAAGCTGCCTACCGTAGTCGTGGTTTGAAACCTGACTCTGACTGGGAGCCCTGATCGGGGCTTGTCCCTGAAGGACCTACAGGACTTTTTGGCTGTCCGACCCAGGGGGTGGTGTATGGTAGGGTGGCAAGAAGGAAGCCACTACTCAAGTCCACATTCAGTCCCATTTGAGGTATGCAAAAAACCCCAGAAGATTCTGAAGCCTTATACAAAAAGTGTTGTAGTCAGATAAATACCAAGATAGACATTAAATAGACATCTATATCCTTAGCTACTACTTTGGTGAACTGTGACCTATGAACTATGACAGCTCCACCTCCATTCACTAACCAACCAATCAATGATGCGAAACATCTACGTGAATGGTTGCTTGAGTTAGATTTTTGTGCTTGGTACACGACACCACGTAGGTCGCAAAGATTGCGTTGATGTTGCAGAGCCCAGGTTGTGTTGCTGTCGTGTTGTTATCCTTTGAGCATGCAGCAGCCCTAACACAGCGTAGTGTAGACTTATCAATCCAAGTTATTCTACTTTTTAATTTTTAATTAATGTTCAGAAATTTCGAGACACTTTTTTTCACTTGGAACTTGTAGGGTAAAATGTGTAAATAAAGGTAGAAAAATCAGTTTTTGTGGTGTATTGAAGGAGATGCCTGTTGATTGGTTGTCAGACCGTGATGTGATGTGTCCAGATAAAAAATGACAAGACACTTTTCCCACCCCTTCATCCCTTTCCTGTGAATAGAGCTGATGATATTAATGAAGACGTTTCACGATGTCCAGAAGACTGCGAGAACTGAACCGATTATAGACAGTTTTAAAAAAGTGAGCATTATCTTAGCAAGAGAAATGGCTTTGATGCTCTTTAGCAGTGAGTCGGGTCTGTGTTTTAATGAAGCTTGCAACATATGCAGAATGATTTGCACAATTGGTTCAAGCCAACGGAATCGTGAGAAAGAGACAGAGAGCAGTGTTTATAATCGTGGTAGATGCAAAAACATTTGCCTTATTAATGGACTTAGTAGCTCCAAAAAAATTGTCTGGAAAGTCATTAGTTGACCTGTTGATAGCACTCAGAGATTTTTATGTGCCCAAGAAAAACGTGCTTAGCGAAAGATACAGTTTTCGCACACGCAAACAAATGAATGGAGAGTCGCTAGCAGAATATGTAGCGACAATGAAGGGTTTAGCAGCCATGTGTGATTTTGGCACATTGCTAGAAGAACAGTTGAGAGACCAACTGGTTTATGGCATTAGCAGTAAAGAGCTACGGGCTAAGTTGCTAAGTGCTGCATTTGGAGAACAGTTGGGCTGGGCAAAAGTCATGGACATGGTAAATAATTTAGAGTGCACAACAGCCAGCATGAAAGCCTTCCAGCAAGCACCATAGCGAACAGACAAAGTCAGTACAAGCACAGGATGGCGTCAACAAAATGACTCCCGTGAAGCGCACAAGGGAACAAAAAATACCTTTGACCAGAAAGGAGAGAAGAGCTCTTGTTACAGATGAGGGACACCATCCATCTAACTGCCAATACAAAGAATTCCGGTGCAGAGCCTGCAACAAGAAGGGACATCTGGGACAAGCGTGTAAAAGCATGGTCATGAAGCTCTAGCAGATGGTGCTGGACACCCCAGTAGACCAAATATGTCGGCACAGAGGACAGACTGACAGCAGATCAGGTCAACCAGTAGCGGCATGGTGTTACAGAGCCTGTGCTCAACACCAAAACTGCAGGATGGCCTCCAGAATCCAGACCAACATTCAACACATTTTCAATAACCCACAATATTGTTGTAAAACAGAGTAACACACCAGTTTTCATATGTTTTAATTTCAGGCTGTAAGGAAACAAACCATTTTTGAGATGGTGGGTAGACTTTAAAGGGGCACTGTATATATACTGTATATGTTCATATCACACATTTATATTCATACTCAATATCTTCCTCTTAGAATGTAATGATATTATCTATAGTACAATTATGTCTCCCCCCTTACAACACCTGCATTTGGAAAGTAATTGTAGAATAAATGAGTCTGGAGTAAGGAGCAAAGGACCATTCAGTTCAGTTGCTTAAATGTAATCTTGAATTCCCTGCACAATTGGTTAGCATGTGGTGAATTAGGGTATAAACCTTTCCCATCATTCCAAGAGCAGCAATGTGTCCTTTTGTTAGTTTTTGCGCATCTAATATTGTTGCTACACTTCTAACAATTCACAAGTCAGCACCACATGCCATGTGCTCTTGTTTTACCTCTAGAAGCCTCAAGGCTATTTCTTCACTTTATATTCAATAATTAAAATGATGTAGTCGTGCAAGTTTTTGGAAGTGCTGCAACATTTGCTAAATCCTATCTTATCCATTTCTCCTACAAAAAAAGAGAGAAAAGTCGAAAGAAAGAAAATTAAGTTCATGGGATACACTAGTCAAACAAAACTGAAAACAAAACAATTTGTGAATGAACACGGCTTTAGGCCGTGCCCATGTTAAAATGTGCTAACATGATGCTTTTCTAAAACAAGGAAATGTTTGTACATGCCAGGTCTGAAGCTGTTGTAGATATTTGATCTTAGATACATTCATGTTCACATTGATAAATCACATAAAATCAGTGAAAGTGTGCGTGAAAAAAAAGGATTAAGCACAAACACTAATGGCACATGAAAGATAAGCAATGTTGTGGTGAATCTGAATGAAATGGTCATGGCTAATCCTTCATGGGAAGATGTACCCCTAAAATTGATTATCCTCAACAGTTTGATTGTTGGGGGGCCTCATTTATAAAACATGCTTACGCACAGATTTGATCTTAGAACGTGCGTACGCTCAAATTCACGTTCAGATTGATAAAAATGGTCTTTGATGTGGAAAAGTACTTAGCTCCACGTCAGGTTCCAACTTGGCATGCGCACGTTTCCTTGTGGCAATGTTGGAGTACTGCAGGTATTCTCGGTCTCGTCTCTTCTCTGTCCTGACCCCTTGCTGGTGGAACGACCTTCCGCAATCGGTCAGGACCACGGAATCACTTGTGATCTTCCGCAAGAGACTCAAAACCCACATTTTCAGACACCACTACCACTGGATTCTGTACATCTAGCTAATTGTCTGCCTACTTGCTCAACACTATATACCCCTGCTTACTCCATTAAAAAAAAAAAAAATGTACTAACCTTTTCCTTCCCAGTGTTACAGGTATGGTATGCAGCTGCCTGCAATGATGTCTATCGCTGTATTACTGCACTGATCTCTTGTGCGAACTATGATTGTTCCTACCATGTATTTATGCACATCTTGTCGGATAAGAGCGTCTGCTAAATGCTTAAAATGTAAATGTAATGTAAAATGTATTTGGAAATCTAAGAGCGCCAACGTGTCATCTGCTGCCTAATTGTTTCCTCGTTATTATTATTATTATTGTTAGTAGTAGTAGTAGTAGCAGTAGTAGTGGTAGTAGTAGTAGATGCTGTTGTAGTTGTATTACCAGATTGATCACATTGCTTAGGCTATATGTAATGGTTTGCACAATAAAGTTATTAATAAATTAAAACATAAGCTAGGCTACTTGTGGAAAACAAAACAAAATCACACATTGGTTTTCCAAAACTACCCATATTAGCATAATTGACACATCCTTGAAGGACATTTATTTAATATACATATTATGGTTCCACACATGTAAAACATTTAGGTCAATCTATAGGCTATAAAATGTCTGCAAGAGGAAGAATGGTAGCATTATCACTTCTCGAAGATATCGCCAACCACGCAATAAGAATGGAATGAGTTATTAGAGATTTTGACCTCAGTTTTAAATCAGACCACTTTTTCTTTACATCCTTCAGGGACCTTTGCTGTCCCCTGTTCACAGCCTGGGCTACAGACTGTCAGGCTACGTACTTGGTTTTACTGGTAAAGCCACTGGAAAGGCTCCAAAACAGCATCCCTGCAGGCATCTGCACCTCCGCCAACAGGACCTCAATTTCGGCCTCGCTAAAATAATTTTTCTTGCAGCTCGCCATTAACAAGCATAGGATTTGTGCTCCTTTATATGCTAATGATATTAATTAGGGGGCGTTTACAAGGTGGAGAACTAAAACCATTCAGCTACTCACAATTTCAAGATCATTTGTGATTTAAAGATTTCTGGGGGAGTGGCGTGGCGTACACATGTTTTTTGTGCGTATGTATTTTCTCTGAATCACACGTACGCACATTTCAGAAATGATCTTAGATCAAATGTAGGATGGTTTCTATGCAACTTTTTTTATAAATGAGGCCCGAGATGTGATCAACTGCATGAGTGAGGCCTTGTTTTTAATACCAGACTACACTACCTTGGGACTGTTACCCAAATAAATAACCGTAGCTTTACCACCTTAAGAGACAAGAGGGTTTTCCCCAACACATAGGTAAGTATGCAATTTAAAGACAGAGATGTGAAATTCAGCTCAATGGATAATTTTATTTAAAACTTTTGAGTAAAGTACCTAAGCTAAGATGGAGGGAAGGTTAACAGCAATTTTACCAACAGACACCAACAGTAGGTATGATCCAGGTTAAGAGTAATAGCTCTGTTTAAGTACTGCTGACTGCCTCCAGAGACAATAACCATAAAACCATGGAGGGCGGCAGACCAAATAGAGGTGGGGCTGTACCTTTACCAAGGGACTGATTGTTTCACTGCCACACGTGGTCGTGCTCCAGGTGTCTCACACACACATACACATGCCACACGCACTGCAAAAGAGTGAAAAAGGTATCAGTGGACTTCATTAATACTACAACCAATGACAACATGCAGTGTGAGGGACAGGGACCACTATTCTGGAGAATGCCCCACCCATGAGTACGGCCATAACCACTCCAAACAAATCTACAAAGCAGAAAAGGAACCAACGGATTGAATCAGGTTAAAACACTGGGGCAATCAGCAACGTACATAAATTGTCCATCCAAAGCCTGTACTTGTAGCAACTTGGTGTAGGTTATAATACTTAGCCTAAAGCCAGAGTAGCCTGACGTTCACAACAGCTGAGGCTACTCTCATCCTGACAGCAAACACTACTAATCAGCGACTAAGGCAAAACGGATCTCATTCAATTAAAATCAGGGCAAGGCAAGGCTAATGTTATGCAAATAACAGTTTAAGAGAAGGCAAAACAATATTATTTGATTACAACTTTAGAAAAAGACAAAGCTAGTGGTATTCAAATACATTTTTCAACAAGGCAAAGCAGATGTTGTTCTATTAAAACTTTATAAAAAGTCAGAGCTAATGGTATGGTTGGAAAAAGGCAAATCTATGTTATTCAAATATAATCTTAAAAAAGGCAAAACAGCAGTGGTAATGTCCTTAAAAGACAGACAAACACCAATTATTAAACACGTTATAAAAAGGCATCAATTCATTTATTAAGTCATTCACAGTACATATTTTTATAAAAAGGTTTACACTGGTTAAAAAGATCCGTTCTTTAGGCCCCCGCGTGGTCCAGTGGTTACAACGTTCCACGCTGGCCACAGCGACCAGGATTCGATTCCCCGCTGCGTCAGAGTGGATGTTGCGCAATCGGGAAACGAATACCCGAGCAGTGGTGTATAAAGTACCCAAAAGCCATACTCGAGTAAAAGTAAAGATACCTTACTGGAAAATGACTCAGGTAAAAGTGAAAGTCACCTATTAGAATATTTACTTGAGTAAAAGTCTTAAAGTATCTGGGGTTTACTGTACTTAAGTATACAAAGTTAAAGTATGTAATATAAATGTACTTAAGTATCGAAAGTAAAAGTACAAGTAAAAAGTACACGTAAAAATGCTGTTAATAAAAAAGCGGTCAGAAGTTTGAGTTTTTATCATTGTTTAGTCTTTATTCGTGTAGCCTCTGGTCTACATAACATAACAAGAACTCCTTCCCTCCCACTCCTTCATTCGTCCATCCCTCCCTCTTTCCCTGGTGTGTGTACAACCTGCTTTCTCTTGACCAATCCGGTCCAATGGTCTTATGTAGCCTGTAAAGTCAGGGCAGAACCCATTATGCATGTTGTACATCCATAGCCCTGGGACAGAATATCCCAGTCATAAAACAAAATTAAAATAAAGTGCTCAGTCCTTGAGTGCTGCTACCACATCATAACATAATCATCCACAAAATGACACAAAATCAAAACTGAAGCAGCACTGAAAGTAATAACCCAGTCATTACTTGAAACTATACAATTTGCTGTTCATCTTCAACAGAAGTTGGTTCTTAAAATTGCGTGAATGCAGTCTCGCTCTTCTTGGGCTGAAGACAAGTCCTGCGATGCTAAATAGCGTTTCACAGGCTGCTGAGGCAGGTAGAGGCGTGTTCAGCTTCACAGACAGGTTGCACACAGCTGGAAAGGACTTCAGCGAGTCCATATGATCTGCTGAAATGGCCAGGTATCCGTCCAGTTCTTTGGAGCTGTCTTGTGCTTGAGGCCCCTGCAGGGCAGAGAAGAAGTCTTCTTCGTCAGATGAACTGGTGGCATCACCTAGCTGCAGGGAGGGTGCTTCCATGTGTTGCTTGATGTAGTCCACCCCTGAAATATAGTGAGGATGGGGTTATACAAATATAAATGATAGGATTATTAATACAACTTTCTAACATGTCATGACCCCAGCCTAAGGTTTTGTACTAAATAGTTTGTTTTAATTTGAGGTTTCATGCATTCACAATCGATTTGTGAATTTGCCAATATTATAAAGTGTCAAAATGTACACCCATACACTTATTTTTCATTATCCCCATGTTGTCTTACCCATTCTGATTGTGGCATCATCCTTTGTCCAAGATGTTCGGAACTTTGGAAGAAGAATCGCAGCTGCGATCAACTCAGGGTCTTCTGTCTTGTGGCCAAACCGATTCTTTATTCCCACCTGTATCAGAAATCACAAACGATTTTATTGCCATGTAGGCTTCCACCTACTAGGAATTTGTTTTTGTACATTGGTGCATGACAGTAAACAATAAACAAACATTGTGCAAGGAATGAGATACAATACAATATACCTGTAGGGCATCCACCAGAGGCCTGCAGTATTTCAGTCGCAACTTGACTCTGTCAAGTTTGGCGGTCAGCAGGTTGATTGTTGGAAGTAGCCACCCCATCTGGTCATTTGCTTCTGCTTGCAAGATGTTGGTTGCCTGGGCGACTGGGCTCATGGCGTCCTCATACTCTGTGAGGAATGCAAGTTCAGCTGGATTGAACCTGTGATGAAAATAAAAACAACAACATTGTTTTATAACACTATATAACCATTTTATCGAATTCAACAAAAAAAATGCTGGATGAGTAATTAAAGCTGCATAAGATAACTTTTCTATAGTTAAATATTCACATTTTTTTGCTATTATGCTTTTGCTATTATGAATTAGGAAAAAATCTTTTTCGTGACATGAAACCCTGTGAATTTATTGTTTTAGACTGGCTAGTACACCATCACTTCAGTGCAGTGCAGTTTTTTTATCACAACCAGAGGTGGCGCCAAAGTTCAGAATTTGCCAAAGTTATCTCATTCAGCTTTAACTAAATAGACCAATGATAAGTGGAAGTTGGGATACAACTGTGAAACAGTTATTAGTGCCCAAGAAAGGGTGGGGAAGCACAGACAGTTCATCAATTATGAAATAATAAAACCATAATTCCTACTTACATTGGAACCTTTAAGTCTGTGCAGATGACTCTGATGGCCCCCTCTTCCTTGTCTTTGATGATCATCAGCAGTCTTTCTACTGCCAGGAACAAGGAGTTCCACCTGGTAGCATTCGGGCGCAGCAGCTGGAGGGAGCACACATCTTCAACAGTTTCGGCTGCAAGTGTGGATCTTCCACATTTGTTCCAAAGTGTATTACACTTGCCACATGTTGAACGGTACACTTCCTTGTATGCCTCACTGGATGTTGCTTTCGTGGCATCAACCGTAGCTATTAGGTTGAGTAGGTGACAAGCACAGCGCTGGTGCTTTGGGAGCTCAAACTCCAAACCATCATCTTCATTCAGAAGAGCTGACACATCAACAAACTCCACTTCTTCAGCCTCAGTTTGATCCTCTCCATCGTCTCTTGGTTGAGATGCATCACCATCACTTCCGACTGCATTGTTGTTCTCATCTTCACCAAGAACCTGGAAAGCTTTTATGAAGTTGGAGCCGTTGTCTGTTGTTGTTCTTACAATCTTCCCCCGAATTTCAAACTCGGAATGGATGTCATTCAGGGCGCTTGCCAACACATCAAATGTGTGTGAACCTCTCAGCTGTTTACAGGCTAGGGCTGCTGAGCATCTTTGGAGACTGTCAGAGTCAATCCAATGCGCAGTAACACCAATGAAGCTCCACCTTCTGACAGACCAGCAGTCAGTGGTGGTGGCGATATGGTCAACTCCCCTCATGGCCTCAGTCACCGCCTTCTTCATTTCCTTGGAGGCATCATCGATCATGGAGCGCAGGGTCACCCGTGTCATCATTTTTGCATTAGGCAGCAGATCCTTCACAAAAACTTTAAATGGTTCTTGTTCAACCAGAGAGAATGGCTGGAGCCCTTGGGCCACATACTTGATGATAGCTTTGTCAATGGACCTAAGATGAGATAAGAGGAGAGGAGGGGGGTTGGTTTTGCTACAGCAGCAGTAATGGAGAAAGGTACTGAAGATACATAATATATACGAAGATATACCTCTGAGACACAGTGCGGGTGCTGTTATACCTCTGAGACACGGTGCTGTTCACTATGGTGGTCTGCCTGCTGGTGGAGGAGGGAGTCGAGGGAGTCTCAGCCCTCTTTCTCTTTGTTGATGTCAGCTCTCCATATTCTTTTAGTTAGCCTACTAACTGACAGCCTCCTTAGCCCCACTTGCTACACACACGTGCACAAATATCCAACTCCAGCCACTGCCTGGCCAAAGCAGGACCAAGAATTCCAATGTACTACTTGTTGCATATGGCCAATTAAACTTTAATGTTAATTCATTAATTCCATGTCGTGGTTGAATGCGCTCTCGCGCTTCCTGTCATTCCTCCTCAACTCTACTAGTGCTGCAATGCAACGATAGCTAAATTATAGCTAATGTTAGCTACAGTAGCTAAGATGACTCAAATCAACTAAATCTCTCTCGCAACTGTCAACACTTCATCAGCTGCCTAACTCGCTAGCAATCTGTCTACACTAATGGTATCATTCGATTCATGATAGCTAGCAAACGTCAGCCAGCCATACGCCATGTTACCTTGTTATCCCCCCTCTCTCCCCCACCACAGATAGCTAACATTAGCTACACAATCCTGTGGGAACTGCTCTGAATAGACTATGCTAATGATAATAAGTAACTAAACATTAATGTTTCGGCTCATGGGATTCATCTTAATTTACCTCAATGTGTTTCTTGAGGTTGGACGGGGAGTTCTTGAATGCCAATATCTCCGTCATTTTCGGTAGGCATAATTCTTCATTCTGTAAGACGAATCTTTTACTCCAAGATAAGAAAACATTTCTTGCAAATATGGCCAAGGGTGTTCATCTTCTACACAGTCATTTGTTACCGCCGGAGTAACAGGTGCCATTTCCAATTCAATCTCCATCATGAAGTCTTCTTCCCCAATGATTCACATACTAGTCCGTCGATATGTCTGGACTTGAATGAAATTAGAATTTTAACCGCGGCTTTGAGGGCACCTGTTTGTACTTGCGCATTAACGTGATTAACCAATGATCCAACTTCTTGCAGTCATTGGCTACCAAATGTCTTCCGATTTTATTTTGTTGTAGTAATGAGTAACGAAGATGCTTATGGGAAATGTAATGTAATTTTACGAACAGCTGAAGGGAGAAGGAGTAGGTTGGTGATTGCTGAGAGTGTTGTGGAGAGAGTGCTGGATAGTGAGTTTTGGAGAGTGTTTTTGAGGATTGAGACCTGTGATTGAATTGGACTGTTTGAGGACCCTGCCTGTGTATCGACCTTTGGAACGTTTGAGGAACTGGACTGGACCTAGATTTTGGATTATGGATTACAACGACGAACAAAGATTGTGGACTTTACCTTTTTCCCCTTCCCTTTCCCTTTTCCCCCCTGTGAGAATAAACAAAACTGGTTGGCATTTTACTGTGTTTATCGCTTTTATTATTGATCATTGGCGGAGTTGCAACTCAACACCCCGGGTTCTACTACAGTCTTTATAAGTTGGTGTTGGTGTTTGGTCATAACCTTTTGGGTTTATGGCTTAACCGATGAAGAACTGTTTAGCCCAGGGGTCACCTTAATACTGGAGAACTACAGGGTCAGCTGCTTGTTTTCACCTTAAAAGCAACAGCTTTAGGCCCAAGGAACCAGGTGAGGTGGGTTAACTGTGATTGAACAATCAACTACTTTAATTGTTCAATTAAGTGCTGAGAAATAAGGAAAACCAGCAGACTCTGTGGCTGTCCATTACCAGGATTAGGGATTTACACCTGAGTTTACTTGTCAAGGAACACGCACTGGTTCTGTGGGGCTCAGTAGGTAGAGCAGGGCACTGACAACACTTTGGATAAAAGCGTCTCCTAAATGGCATATGTACTGTATGTATGTATGTATGCATGTATGTAGAACTATCATTGGATTTTGGTTTAAAAAATCCAGCGAACTGACCAACTGCATGGAGGACGACGTAGTAGTGGTGGTTCATTTGTGTTAAACACTAAAATGATTAGCCCAAGTAGCCATTGGGACAGTTGGCCCCATGACCTACTTGACTTAAGCCCTTGGCTCCTTCAAGGAGCATAGGCCACTGACGAATGTCCTCCATCTCACTCGATTGTGGGCAAGTTTTTCGAGGTCTCCCAAGTTGTGCCCACTCCCAGACATCTCTGTCTGGACATCTCTCCTCCAGCTGTTCCTGGGGCGACCTCTTTTTCTCTTCCCCTGTGGGTTCCACTTTATAGCTTGTCGGGTGATGTTAGTGGCTGGTTTCCTGAGGGTGTGTCCTATCCAGCTCCACTTTCTTCTTAGGATCTGTAGGTCAATGGGATCCTGTCTAGTTCTCTCCCACAGGTCCACATTCCTGACTTTGTCCCTCCACCAGATATTCAGGATCCTCCTGAGGCAGTTGTTGATGAATGTTTGTAGTCTGGTTGTTGTTTGTTTTGTTGTTCTCCATGTTTCCGATCCGTACAGCATCACCTGCTTCACATTGGAGTTTAAGATGCATAGTTTGGTTTTAGTTGAGATGGTTTTGGAGCTCCAGATCTCCCTTAGGATGTTAAACACCGCCCTAGCTTTGTTGATCCTGCTCTTTATGTCTGCATCTGTCCCTCCAGTGATGTCCATCACACTACCTAGGTATGTGAATGCCTCCACTTCCTCTAGGGGAGTGCCGTGCATGAGGATAGGGTTGCTGCTCTTAGGTTGGATCTTCATCACCTGTGTCTTTGTTGTGTTTGATGTAAGTCCGAATTTTGCTGCTGCTTGTGTGATTCTATCTGTCTTCTCCTGCATTTGAGTGTGTGGGTGTGAGAGAAGAGCAATGTCATCCGTAAAGTCTAGGTCGTCTAGTTGCTCCCACATTGTCCACTGGATCCTATTTCTCTTCCCTTTAGTTGCTTCCTTCATGATCCAGTCAACTGCAAGGAGGGAAAGGAATGGTGAAAGTAGACAACCCTGCTTGACCCCCGTCTTGACATTGAAGCTCTTGGATAACTGGCCTGCATGCATGACTTTGCATGAGGTTCCGTCGTATGAGTTTTTAACCCCCTGAGGTCGAAGGGAGCGGCGCCGCTCCCAGCAGCAATAAAAGTATATTACTATTTCTAACTTCGCAATATTTTATCATACACACGCGACAAAAACATTGACAGAAACCTTAGAATCGCGACTTTCCGATTTGAGCACTGGAAAATCAAATGGGATTTTTTAAATTAGGTTAATTAGACCAAAAGTAAACCTTGCCGTTTACTCTCTTTTTTACCTGTTAGTAACGTCTCCCTTCTATTGACATGGTAACTAGGTGCTAGTTTCGGGGAGGTGTGTGGGGAGGGGCGTGGGGCCATGTGTGAAAACGCCGGCGTAAACAACACAAACTGTCCACAATTTGAAGCAAGATTTTATACAGACATACAATTTTATTCAAGATGGAAAGATTTTCTGCGCTGCAGTGAATGAGAGCATTGATGGAATGCGACGAGGACAACAACTGACGAAGAGTAAGTAACTATATTTGATTTGCCATGTTATCAAATACTCGTATATATATATTCAATATATGAATTCCGCGTCTTGTGACTACACATTCCGCGTGTTGCAACGTAACAAATTTCAATAGGCACACAAGATCTATGGAAGAATACTTTTCAAACAGCCTAAAATGTTATAAAGAATCGTATGTAGCATGATCGGTTTCATGATCTCACGTCCTTGTAAAATCGATTCTTGTTTTTGTTTATTATTAGAGTGCTTCTGTTTAGTTAAATCCGTGTTTGGGATTACGTTTTGGATTTGCTGTTTAGCTAGCTTTGTTTGTTCCAGTTCGTTTATCATTTTGGTTTGTTTTGTGAGTTATTTGCGTGTCGCCTCCGACATTGTTTTGCCTACGTTTGTGGATAATAAAATAAGAGCCAAAATGGCTGCTGCCACAAGAAGCGCTTGTCGTGAAAGGAGAAATGGTAACTCAAATATTGCTTAGCCATTTAAAATCTAAATTGTGAGTTGTTGTTTTAACTCTAAAGAGGCATGAAATCACAAAAAAAGTTTAATTGGAAGACCCTTTTTTTCCCTTGGGTCTCAGGAGGATATTATGTGCATTATTGTTAGGCTGTATGCGAGAGAGATAGCCCATCTGACAACTCTTAGAGGTGTGGACAATGAATAATGAATATTCAGGTATTTAGCATTTAGCCCTCCCACAGCCTGAAATAAATGTGACCAGTTCTGATAAAAACAGGTTTTTAGCTATTTAGATCTCAGATGTGCTAAACTGTTTTCACACCCTTACATAACCAAGACCTTGATGAACAAACGCACATTGGCAAAACAATTCGTCACTATAGTTTAGTGTGTGCTTTCACAACTTTTGTGACAGCAGAAAAATTTACTATTTTTTACTTGTGTGTTTGTAGATCTATTTACAAGCTGCATATGATACTGACCAAACTATTGATGGCATACAAATGTAGCTGTGATTGTCCTTCAAATAAAAATATCAAACACTTTGGAGTAAGTGTGTGTTAAATTGATAAAATTGAGATAAATATCAGACCATGCCAAAATAACAAACCATCTCAAAGCTTAGCACGGACCTCAGAGGGTTAATGATGTTTATGAGTTTGATGGGGATTCTGTAGTGTTCCATTAGGCTCCATAGGGTTATTCTGTCTAAACTGTCAAATGCTTTTTCGAAGTCGATGAAGTTGATGTACAGGGATGTGTTCCATTCTATAGACTGTTCAATTATGATGCGTAGTGTTGCTATGTGATCCGTACATGAGCGGTCTCTCCTGAAACCAGCCTGCTGGTCCCGGAGCCTCTTGTCTACAGCTTCCTGGAGACGGTTGAGGATGACCCGGTTAAGAATTTTTCTGGGTACAGAAAGTAGGGTGATCCCTCTGTAGTTCTTGCAATCTCTTAGGTCACCTTTTTTTGGGAGTTTCACAATGTGTCCCTCCGCCCATTCTGTAGGTGTCGTTTCCTCTTCCCAAATCCTGCCAAAGAAGTCATAGAGCATGTCTGTTGATGTATTTGCATCTGCTTCAAGGGCTTATGGTGGGATATTATCAGGGCCAGCAGCCTTGCCACTCTTCTGTTGCTTGATTGCAGTCTTTATTTCTGCTTTTTTTGGTCTCTTGCACCTAATGTGTAGTGGGGTCCCAGCTTTGGGTATATTTGGTGGTTCTGCCGGTGGTGGCCTATTTAGAACATCTTCAAAGTGTTCTACCCATCTTTCAAGCTGTTCTTCCAGGGTTGAGATTGGTTTATTGCTTTGTGTGTATTTCCCTGCCAGTTTCTTTGTGATGGCGTACAACTCCTTCATGTTCCTCTGTGCAGCTGCCTCTTCTGCCTCCTGGGCTAGCCTCTCTACCTGTTCTCTCTTGTCCTTCCTTATGCTCTTTCATACTTCTTTATGCCAACTGTTATATTCCTTCTGTGCCAAGGCCTTCTCAGCTCTTGTTCTTGAGTTGTTTATTTTTTCCTTGAGCCCTCTCCTCTGTTGGATTTTGTCGAGGGTTTCTGGTGTTATCCACTCCTTGTGCTTGCGGGTCCTTCTACCTAGGACCTCCTCACAAGTTGAGCTCCAAGCGGCTTTTAGGTGCTTCCATTCCTCGTCAATTGTACTTCCTTCTACCCTCTTTAGTTGTAGCTCTCTATTTTTTCTTGATAAGGTGTCCTTGAACTTATTCCCTGTTAGTGCACTACTAAGGTATTCAATGCTGTATTTAACTCTATGACTTTTGGACTGGTGGTTTCTCTTCAGCTTTAGTTTAAATCTCCCCACCAGAAGATGGTGGTCAGATGCCGCATCTGCTCCTCTCCTTGTTCTTACATCTTCCATGGACCTTCTGAACTTCTTACTGGTACAGATGTGGTCAATTTGGTTTTCCGTGGCGTGGTCTGGTGACACCCAAATTGTTTTATGTATTGTTTTGTGAGGAAATACACTTCCTCCAATGACCAGGTTATTGTTGACACAGGTCTCAACAAACATCTCTCCATTCTCATTCATTTTCCCTACTCCATGTTTCCCCATTACTTCTCCGTACCCCTCATTCTTTCCTCTAATCTTGGCGTTGAAGTCGCCCATCAGGATAATGAGGTCTCTGGCTCCAATCCTACCTAGTAGGTGGTTCAAGCTGTCATAGAACCTGGCCTTGACCTCATCATCTGCATCGTTGGTAGGTGCATAGCACTGGATTATGTGAGCTTTCACTCTCCTGTTGTTGGTTCTGAAGGACGCAGTGATGAGGCGAGAGTTGATGGGTTCCCATGCAAACAGAGCCTTTCTGGTCTCTAGTCATCATGATGGCTACTCCCTCAGTGTGATTTGCTCCATTTTCTTCATGCCCGGAGTAGATAACAGGCTGCTCACTGGCCAGCTTTACCTCCCCCGACTGTGTCCATCTTGTTTCTCCCAGGCCCAGGACAGAGAGATTGTAGCGCACCATTTCTTTGGCAATGGTAGCCTCCTTACCAGACTGGAACATGGTCCGAACGTTCCAAGTCCCAACAAGGGTGGATTTCTTTGGCGTCAGAAGGTGTATCGGCTTCCCAGCGCCCTTGCGGGTTTGGCTGGGAAGCGTCATGGTCCCCATTTCTGGGGCACCTTCCTCAGCCAGATCTTTGATTTGGTTTTCATTTGTCAGTGATTCTGTAACTGGTACTTTTTTCCGGGATGGGGTAGTTGACCCCACGCCCAACCCCCAACCTGGAGGACCAGGGACTGCTTCGTCTGCCTCCTACCCCTTGACCTGTCCGGTTTGGTTGAACCTGCCAGGGGTATAGACCCCCTCCGGCTTAGCTCTCAGGGTCATCAGAGTATGCAAGCCTCTCCACCACAACAAGGTATGCAGTCCAGGAGAGGAGTTGGCCCCATACTAGGTGTATATTCACTTTGGGAAGTCCTCCATTGGACACCTGTGGCATCACCAAACCTGCCCATCATTATAAATGGTGCATAATCTACGGCCTGAGATACCAATGATCAGAGACAGAGGAGTGCAAAGGCTGGCTTCATCATTTGTATTGTGGGTCTTGAATCTTTTTTCAGGATTAGCAGTGTCATGCACATTTGCATTCAGTGGAGAGCTTGTCAAATATTATTGTAAGAGACTTGCAATTAAAATCTGTTAATAGAGTTTGGATAGATGTTTTTCCAGCAGAGACGTGTTTAATCGACTTGCTCCTTTGCCACTGTGAAATCGCCTGCCTTTTCCCATTAAATATTGAAAACAATGACTGCTCCTTTTGTTCTTAATCAGTGCCCTCCTGCAGAATGTTCTCACATCAAACCTTCTCTGTGCACTGATCCAGGGGAGCGTTTGCATTTTGCGGTCAAGTTCAGATTTATTTATTTATTTTCTCACACAAAGTTAATCCGCTTACACGCCATAACTAAAGGGGAAATGTACATTAGAAATGTAAACATTTATGGAATACAATATTTGATACCCAGCTGAAGGATGTGGAAAAACTACTGGGCAATTAGGGAAACTATATAACAGTAGGGAGAAATGGAGCCGAAAACTTAATTTGAACTCTTTTCGTTACAGATTCTGAAGTTCAATATCAATAGCGTTTGATGGCTTTTTCCCAGACATGCTGTTAATTTTATCTGTGGTATATTTTAATGGAATTCAGCACAAGATATGAAATGTAATTATTGTTTAATAATTGTACCCATTTAAAAATCATGAAGAACATTTATTTAATTCTATATCTTTTTAAGTTTATTCACCAGGTGCGCATCTTGAACTACATACAAAATACTAGCCATAATAATAATAATATAATAATAATACCCACCTCTTCAGACTCTATTACCACTAATTGTCATCACCACTGCTTTCATATTCAATACTGCATTTTGAAATATGTATCTGTCCCCAAAAAACAAACAAAAAACAAAACACCTAACTTTTCCCTCCTTGTGTTACAGGTACGGTTTGCATCTGCCAACGATTATGTCTATTATTGTATCACGACACTGATCTCTGGGACAGACTATGATTAATCTTACCATGTATTAATGTACATTTTGTCAGTCGCTCTGGATAAGCATCTGCTAAATGCCTAAAATGTAAATGTATAATGTACTATTGTGCAAGTGATAAAATGGTTGCTCATAGGAGTGCTCAAATTAGTAAATTCAATTAATAAAATAATAAGGAATAAAATATCAAAGCATTAAATATTTATCTAGGTGCTATTTGGATGAAGGGCTGTTGATCGATGCAACAAAAAACAATTATGATGTTAAAGAAGCTAGGGAGAAAACAGATACATTGTGTGTCAACGTCAACATGAAACCGCTCGCTCACAATTTTCAGTTGTTAATGAAAGCTTCTTTCCATAACGTGTAGGCTCAACTTTGTGTTCTTACTTTTACTTCTTTTTTTTATTTAGAAATGCCATTGTATGGTTAACATCTGACAACAATTGATTACCGATGCAGGCTTTTTAGGCTACCGGGCTGCCAGAGGGCCTGTCAGGGGCTGACTCACCACCCATGCCTTGTCCCATGGGGCCATCAGAGGGGCCCTTGCTGTCCACCACTGTGGGCCTTCCTGAGTCTCCCAAGCCTCCTCTGTCCCATAGGTCTGCCTGTTCTGCAGCCAGGTATTGCTCCAGAGCAGCACTTGGAAACCCTGTCACAGGCACACTACCTGGAAACCTGAACAAAGTGAGGTTCTGAAACCACCTTCCATCAGTGCTGCTCAAAGACTGAAAGTCACATGGGAACTTTAGCTGTGAATTGTGATGAGTATGTTAAAGGGGTACACAGTAGTGATATTAAAATTATGATGGACACAGGGGCTGCAATGTCCTTGTTTCAGAGAAATTGCATTGTGACAAGTTAAGTTTAAGCTTCAGCCATGTGATGTAAATCACAGTTTACAACAGACCCAGCACTCATGGATATAAACTGGATTCAGAACTAAGCCTAGACTGATCTAGAGTTAACTATGACCTGGATTCAATCGACATTTGTTCTTCCCAATTTGACACAATATAACTTATGATTTATGAAGAAAAATAATGAACACATTTAAGTAGTACACAGTGATTGGGTAGCTCCAGTTGTTTGCATACCAAAAATTGATTCAGGGAATATGTGTTGAATATCGTGTAACTGTCCCTGTCTATATCCCTGTCTATAGGTGGATTAGTACCCAAAACATGTATTAACATATCAACATTAATACTGAACACTCAGCCAGCCATTTCACTATCAATGAATGACTCTATTTTATATCGACACTTATATTGACTTATACCTGGATATATATTTTTTAATTGCTTTACATTTATTCTAGCTTTACATTCATAGAAGAGAGGAGAATGTTTTGATTTCATCACAATGAAACATGGATATACGCACAGGATATTTATATCTTACTATAGACTAATACATAGTGTATGATTTACTTTTCTGCATTCGCAATGTTTTTTTATGTAGGCACCATTTTATAATGTCATTCATGTTTTACATTTGTATTTAAATTGGCTTTTTCCCAAGAATTGTCTCTCTTGCTCACCATTGTCATATCCCTTAATTATTTTTCATTATAAAATGTTCAATGTTCATGTTCAATTACATGTACTTTCTGTTTTATATGTTTAGTCAAAGATATCATCAAATAAAATTGATGAAAAAGTAGTGTTTCTTATTCTTACAAAAATGAAGTGAATAGTACTGCAGATGCTGTTACGTTCTGAGTGTCTGTTCGGTTTGTTTTGTACTTTGTTTATTTATCTTTCTTCTAGTACTGTTATGTTCTGAGTGTCTGTTCGGTTTGTTTTTGTACTTTGTTTATTTATCTTTCTTCGTGTCATGTTTCTTTCACGTTCTGTTCCCCGTCTGTTATTGTTCCTGTTCCAGATCCACTCCTTGTCTTTGTCTTTTGCACTTCGGGAAATGTTTGGGTTTTTTCCTTCTTCGCTTATTATCTCGTTTTCTTCCTTCTTACTTTCTAGATTGCACTTTGTATATATTAGTTAGATGTATATAGTACTAACCAACTAATCTACTAACATTAGGGATTTAGATTAAGTTACTAACACTACTAATCACTAATTATCTCACGCTTCTGACTATCGCTGTCTTTCTCGCTTATTATCGTATCCCTGTTAGCTTTTCACTTTCCCTTTCATTCGCACGCAGATTCTCTCTATGCATTCCTCCCCTTCTAACTATGCACTTGTCTGCCTGTTCTTCCAGGTCGTTTATTGTCTATGTGTCTGTCATTCCCAGTCCGTGTCTTTCGTTTCCCCTCGTTATTCTATTAGCGAATTCCCTCGTTATTAGATTAACGATTCCCATTGTTTTCACCTGTGTTCCTCCCCTCTCTCCTCCCAGTCACACCTGAGTCCTATTGTGTTTTCCTTCCCTGCCTGTATATTAGTTCAGTGTTTATGTTCGTTCCTTGTATATCTGTTCTGTGTTCTTGTTCTTTCCCGGGTCAGTACTGATTCTTATTCCCTGAGCCTACTTTTCCGAAGCCAGTGTTTATAGATTTTTCCGAGACTACCCTTCTGTTGACTACCCCGAGCCTGCCTAGCGATTCTGTTTTGTTTGCCTATCTGCCTACCTGTTATTGACTTTTTGGACTGCCTGTTTTTGACTTCTCTCTGCCTCGCGTTTTTTGTACCTTCGATATTCTGATTCCTGGTTTTGACCCCTGCTTCCCATTAAACTACTCTTTTGCCTTATCCTGATCTGCGTCTGGGTCCTTGTCCGGTTCCTAACAGATGCACTGCCAGTGAAAAGGTCACTACATGGTCGAAGTTTCACAAAGGTGACGTTCGTACAAAGATGAGGCATTTCATGCTCACAGGGTGGCTGAATGAAAACGATTCTGAATAAAAGCCATTTTGGGTATGAAGAATGTGTTAGTTTTGTTAACTGTGGAAGGTGACTCTTTGATTTGGGGCTTGATAGTCTATGTCCCTGCTGTGTTACAAGAAAAATGACTGCAGGAGTTGCATACAAACTGTTGAGGAATGGTAAAACTGAATGCACTAACATGCAGTCACTTCAGGTAGCCAAAATTAGATCTGTAAATGGCAAAAAAGTTGAGAAATAGCCAACTTTCTCTGAACAACCAAAACATGCTCAGTTCTGCGCTGCAGCTCTTCAATGCTGGCAATGAGCAGAAAGGCAGTGACAGCAAATCCTTGTCAACTCCAATAAAAGGGTTACCACTCTTAAAACATTGTCTTAAACCCTGTGTTAGGTGGCACAATAACCACCTTTGTGAAATCTGTATCATATGAGTTATTTGACAATGTCCAAACGCTTTTTTGGGCATTTGGGTGAAAGTGTCCTAGCCAAGAATGGGACCATTAAAATGTAGATGTCTTGTACTTAGCTTGTTTAGGTAGGGCCTGCCTCATAACTGTCCTCCTGCTGCTTCCAATCATCAATAGTTACATTCCCATCAGAATGTCAGAGGGTGTTTACCAGAGCACAAACCATATCCTCTAGTTGTGTGTGAACCACCCACCAAGACAAATATTACTAAATTGCTTTTTGGGAAAAAACTTTTAATCACACATTTAGAGCAGTTTTTAAGATTGATGACTGGAAATGAAACATTCACAATAGAGAGATATAAATTCAGCCAAGGTCTAGGGTAATTTGTTTTTTTCTATTAACCTTAACCCCCTGAGGTCGGCTGGATCGGCGCCGATCCAAGCAGCAATACAAGTATATTACTATTTCTAACTTCGCGATATTTTATCATACACACGCGACAAAAACATTGACAGAAACCTTAGAATCGCGACTTTCCGATTTGAGCACTGGCAAATCAAATGGGATTTTTTAAATTAGGTTAATTAGACCAAAAGTAAACCTTGCCTTTTACTCTCTTTTTTACCTGGTAGTAACGTCCCCCTTCTATTGACATGGTAACTAGGTGCGAGTTTCGGGGAGGTGTGGGGAGGGGCGTGGGGCCATGTGTGAAAACGCCGGCGTAAACACATAAACTGTCCCGACAATTTGAAGCAAGATTTTATACAGACATACAATTTTATTCAAGATGGAAAGATTTTCTGCGCTGCAGTGTTTGAGAGTATTGATGAAAAGCGACGAAGACAATAACTGACGAACAGTAAGTAACTATATTTGATTTGCCATGTTATCAAATACTCGTATATATATTCAATATATGAATTCGCGTCTTGTGACTACATATTTCGCGTGTTGCAACGTAACAAATTGCAATATGCACACAAGATCTATGGAAGAATACTTTTCTAAAGAAGAACAGCCTAAAATGTTATTTATTTCGCTTGTTTTCAAATACTCGTGAAAATATATGAATTCCGCGTCTTGTGACGCCAAACATATTCCGCGTGTTAGTAACTTAATCTAAACCCCTAACGTTAGTAGATTAGTTGGTTAGTACTATACACATCTACCTAATATATACAAAGTGCAATCTAGAAAGTAAGAAGGAAGAAAACGAGATAATAAGCGAAGGCGGAAAAACCCCCGAAAAGTATAAACTCCCGAAGTGCATGACACGACAAGGAGTGGATCTCGAAATAAACGGAACAAGGACAGACAGGGAGCAGAATGTGACAGAACAGGGAAAATGCAATACTGGATAAAGAATAATGAATAAGGACTGAATGAAAAATAAACAAAGACCAAAAAACAACAGAACAGGAACTCAGAATATAACACTGATGGCCCAGTGAGATGGCCCATCTGACAGATCTTAGAGGTGTGGACAATGAATAATGAATATTCAGGTATTTAGCATTTAGCCCTCCCACAGCCTGAAATAAATGTGACCAGTTCTGATAAAAACAGGTTTTTAGCTATTTAGATCTCAGATGTGCTAAACTGTTTTCACACCCTTACATAACCAAGACCTTGATGAACAAACGTACATTGGCAAAACAATTCGTCACTATAGTTTAGTGTGTGCTTTCACAACTTTTGTGACAGCAGAAAAATTTACTATTTTTAACTTGTGTGTTTGTAGATCTATTTACAAGCTGCATATGATACTGACCAAACTATTGATGGCATACAAATGTAGCTGTGATTGTCCTTCAAATAAAAATATCAAACACTTTGGAGTAAGTGTGTGTTAAATTGATGAAATTGAGATAAATATCAGACCATGCCAAAATCAAAAAACATCTAAAAGCTTAGCACGGACCTCAGAGGGTTAATGCACATTGTGACCATTTATTTAGCATTGTCCTGAGATGTAAACTCAGTAAAAATGCTAAAGTCTAATTTCTATCAAAACTTTTTGATGTGCATTATGCCCATTTTCACTGGGCTTGACCTTCTAAAGCTGTATAAATTCACCAAAATGGAAGCACAGCTATTTAGTCATCGTCCACAGTAGCACTGCCGTTGTTGCGCTGCTCTGTTTTGCTCTGTGTAATTTACTCTCCTGTGGTCCTTGGAAACGCTCTCTCCTAATTAGGTGCAGAGCAGGTGTGGGTGTGCTGCTGAGATCCAGTGATAAAAGGGGCCGGACGACATGACCCAGATGTCACTCTGTCCCACTCTCGGCGTGCGGAGCAGTGGCTGCAGTCCTCCAAAGCTCACTGTGTTAAACATGGTGTCCCAGAGTGGCATATGAGACCAGAGTGCCTAATCTACTGTGACAGCTGAGGTTGTCCTCTAGTTACTCTTAATATTGAGAATCTTGAACTAAAACATATTTAGGGCCCCAAATATTATGTTATGACCCATATTTGTATACAATACTGGGCGTAGGTCTCGGCAACAGGGGAGTTGCAGGGTTGCCTTTGTTTTGCCACAGTATTGCGAGTGGGTGTGGTGTATGTGAAGTGTGTTGTGTGAATTGATTGTCAGTAGGTGTGTGAATGGCAGACAAGTGATTGCCTCATGAATCCCACCTGAGCTCGGCAGAAAGTAAACCTATTTAAGAGCAGCTGGGGCGAGTGGGGAATCAGTGTTAGTCTTGGTCTTGTCATACATGTGGGTGTGGGTGTGGGTGTGGGTGTGGCGTACTGTTGAGTGTTTGTGTGTTCCCTGGAAGGGGGTTTCCAGGTCGGAGGACGCGGAGTCTGTATTAAGTTCTGTGTGCGTTTGTTAAATGTGACTGAGTAGAGTGCATCTTGTGTGCGGGAAAGCACACTGAAATAGTGCATGTGCCTCTCTCTCTGTGACTGTGAAGAGAACTAAAGAACTAAAAACTCACACTAAAGCAGTGCAGAGTGTCTCGGGGGCTGATTGCTGGAACTCTCACTAGAAGAGTGGCGAGGGTCTCTTTGTGTTGAAAGAGAACTTGGACTGAAAAGTTTGTGTGTCTCTGTGTGCATGGGTTTGGGAAGCACTTGAAAAGTCACCGAATATGTGTGTGCCTGTCTGGGTTAGAGGTAATCCGGACGAGGAAGGCGAGGTGTCCTGTTGGATGTATGGAAGCGCCGCTCTGCAGCACTCCCATCAATCAGACCTTTATGGTAGTGGCTAGACGGAAGCTACTTCTGAGTGAAAGGCATATGACAGCCCACCTGGAGTTTGCCAAATGATACTTAAAGGACTCTAAGAGCATCAGGAAAAAGATTATCCGGTCTGATGAGACACAAATTGAAATTTTTGGCCTGAATGCCAAGTGCTACCATAAAGGTCTGATTGATGGGAGTGCTGCAGAGATGTTTGTCCTTCTACCAGGTTCTCCTATCGCTGCAGAGGAACTCTGAAGCTCTCTTAGAGTGGCCATTGGGTTCTCCCTGACCATGTCCCTTCTTGCCCGGTTACTTAGTTTGGCCAGACGGCCACCTCTAAGAAGAGTTGTGGTGGTTTCAAACTTATTCCATTTCACAATGATGGAGCCCACTGTTCTCCTGGGTGCTTTCAATGCTTTAGCAATGTTTTTATACCCTTCCCCAGATCTATGCCTCAACACAATTCTATCTCGGAGGTCTATGGAGAGTTCCTAGGACTTCATGGCTTAGTTTTTACTCTGACATGCACTGTCAACTGTGGGACCTTACATAGACAGGTGTGTGCCTTTCCAAATCAAGTCCAATCAATATAATTAAGCACAGCTGGACTCCAATGAAGGTGTAGGCCCATCTCAAGGATGATCAGAAGAATTGGACAGCACCTGAGTTAAATATACAAGTGTCACAGCAAAGGGTCTGAATACTTATGGCCATGTGATATTTCAGTGTTTATTTTGTAATAAATCTGCAAAAATTTCTACAAGTCTGTGTTTTTCTGACAATATTGGGTGCTGTGTGTGCATGAACGAGAAAAAAATGAAATTAATTGATTTTAGCAAATGGCTGCAATATGACAAAGAGTGAAAAATGTAAGGGGTCTGAATACTTTCCGAACCCATATATATATATATATATATATATATATATATATATATATACTGGATATATATAGTGAAGCAATTCAGGTTAAGTACCTTGCTCAAGGGTACAACAGCAATGTCCCACCTGGGAATTGAACCTGCAACCATTACACTACACTGCCAGCCACTGCCAGTTCAGGTAATACATCATTTTTTAGTAGAACAAAAGTGGGAAGCTATCAAGACAGTGACAGGTTTTATTTGTTACAAATTTATTTATGGAAATGCAGATGTCATTTCTCCCTATCAAGGGAGTTTTTCCTTGCCACTGTTGCCTTTAGGCTTGCTTTTGGGGGGGGTCTAGGCCTGGATTCCCCCTCTGTTAAGCGTTTTGTGACAATTCAATTGTGAAAAGCGATATACAATTACATTTGATTTGATTTCCAAAAAAACAAAAAATGGATATAGATTTTTTTTTCCCTCCGGGGACAAATTCCAGGGCAATAGACCAGTCAACCGAACACAGTATGATCCAAGAAGTGGCATTTGCATTTATGCCTTATCAACATCTATATTGCTGTCAAGCTCTTTATCATCATTGGTCCAAGAATGCGAGTGTTAAATTGAAACAGATCCCAATTTTGTGTTTATTTTTTTCCATGTTTCTAACACTTTATTTGAAACCAATGTCTGGGAGGGGGGCAACGTGACTTGCGGGAAAGATGGTAGCTTAGCGATTTTAGCTAGCTGACTTCCAAAAACTTTCTAGCTCTTTTCCATGCACCACTGATTATCAATATCTCCTCCCACAAACAGTTAGCTAGCTAGCAAATGCTATTGCATGCAAAATCTATCCAATCAGATAAGGTTAACACTATTGTCACACGCCACGTGACAATCCCTGGACTGGAGCAGAGCAGCCGATGGTAAGAACTGGCAGAGGAGTGGGGTTTGCTGGTCTACGGTCCGGATCTTTATTTTTTTCCGCCTCTCTCCCAGACCCGGGAGAGAGAAACAGTGGGAGAGCAGGTTAAAATAAAACAAACACAAAGTCTTCACCCTACTTGCCGCGAAGCTTTCGGGCAAAAACAATTAACTAAAATAACAAACCAAAATAAACCAACAATAAATAAAAGCCCTCCTCCTCCGAGGGGGGAATCCCCTTTCGGGGAACACACAACAAACAGTCAGCAGCTTCCCACACCGCCTTCATACATCCACATTTAACATGCATAAACACCTACCGGGACAGGGTAGAACTCTACGCCTGTCCCAACACACATCTCCACAAGACACTGCGCCTCCTCAGACCGGAGTTTCCCTAGAACCTCCCCAGGCACACACATATCCAGTGACTTTTCAAATGCTTCTCCAAACCCATGCACACAGAGACACTCAAACTTTTCAGTCCGAGCTCTCTTTTGACCCAAACACACAGAGACCCTCACCACTCCACGTAGTGAGCGTTCTCTGGAAACCAGCCCCAAGACACTCTCCACTCTTTCAGTGAGTTCTCGGGCCGTTGTTCAGAAAGACTCTCCACTACCCGAGTGCGAGTTATTTTCCAATTACACCGAGGGCGAGAGGCGGACCCTATTTCAAGGCGCCTTCTCGCTCTCTTTCACTATCACACCGAGGGAGAGAGGCGGACACTCTTAGTGCGCCAAAGACAAATTGATTCCCCACACGCTTCACCTTCTCTTATATATAGTGTGGCAGCCCAAGGGGCTGCACAAGTAAATGGCTGCCTGGCCTCCAACACATGGCAGCCCAAAACACTACATTTCCCAGCAGGCCACCGTCACACCTGAGCCAAGTGAAGGCAATGGAGCTAACGGCCAGCTGAAGGCCATTTCAAGGCCTATTTAAAGGGCTGAATCCCATCACACTGGAAGAGGAGTAGGAAAGTGTTTGTGAGGAGCTGCTGTGAGTTTGAAGAGAAAGAAAAGCCTGTGAAGTCGTAGACCAGCCAGGATTTGGAGGTTGGAGTGTTTTGTGTTTGACCGGATTGTGTGAGGACCCCCCTTTGAATATCGACTACGGACTGGATTGTGGACTTGGACCTGGATTTTGGATTGGATTTTGGACATTGACGACGAGATAAGGATTTGTGGACTTTATGTGTTTGTATTCCCCTGAAGACCCCACCCTTTGTTTTGTGTTGTCAAGTAATTGTTTATTAAATCATTGTTTTGTTTTTGAATACTGCCTCCTCCTTGTTCTTAAACTTGCCTACGCCCTCTGCAAGGTCCGTGAGTGTCGCCCAACCCTGGGGACACCACAATAGGCTTACTTTCTGCCTGGCTCAGGTGGGACTCGTGAGGTAATCACCCGTCTATCATTCACACACCTAATCACAAAACACCAAACAATTGACAAACCACACCCACTCACATTCTCACACACAAACAAGTAAGTGAATAATCACTTACCAATTAACATCAATTAAATAATAATTAAATCAATTATGGCCTTTGGGGCAACCTTCTGGGCAACAGTTCACACTCTCACACCCTGTGAGAGTGCCAAACCTGCCCCCGGAAAGTCTCACTGCTCCAAAGGTCTCCACAACATGGAAAAACAAAGGCAACCCTGCCACTCCCATGTTGCCGAGACCGACGCCCTCCACAACTATACTAACTTAGCAAACTTTGGGAATTTATAAACACATGCGCTTTGATTTAAAATGAAAACCTCTTTGTCTTACCTGTGAACTTGTCTGTTTATTGTCCATCAATTTCAGAAACAAATCTGTTATGATCCTTTGATACCCACCAATGTAAAACTTTAGCTAGATAGCTGACCTAACTGGCAAGCTGCTTTGTAAAACTAAACACAACTACTAGGTCCATTAGCTAGTACTCTCATGTGGAATCCCAGAAGTGCAGGGCTCGTGTTTTACTGTTAGCTGCTAATAACAATTCTGTTCTGCAGCCTATGATTGGTATATCTGTACCAATTTATCCCACATCAAACATGCACAATTCAATTTGGACAGTCCTAGATAGAACACATGCTTCTTCCTAACCATACAATCCATCCTCCATTCATAGGGTACTGCTCATCATGTACTCTCAACACCAAGACAGATAGTGCTGGTTGGATGCTCTTTTGAGGGTGCCAGCACAACTTTGGTCTGCAACCAGGGGTTGGGATCTCCGGAAGAGAAAATCATGCACAACCTAGACTGCGTCCGAGGACCTGATTTTTTGCCTAGGGTAGGTTGGCACAACTTTGGTCCACGGCCAATGGTTGGCCTTCTCTGAGGCAATATCCAAGCCAAACCTACATCAATTCCCTTCCATCTCTACCATACAGCCATCAGATAGGCAAGCAGCCAAACTAGTGAAAGACATCAGGGTGATTCTGAATAGTTTAGGCCTTGAAATCCCAGCCTAAATGTTCATTCACGATTTAACACAACATTATTTTTTAAACAAAAGATCCACCAGCTTCATTTGACTTGATATACCCACACATCTTGTAGTTCCGAAAAACGTTAATTCATACTGTAAAATTTAAAACCCTCTGGTGAAAGTTCAGTTAAAAATAGGTAGTAACTGCCATTTTTTTGGTGCCATGGCGGTTGAATGAATATGTTTATTCCAATTTAGCATTCACCTCTCGCCCAAACTCCCCCCTGTAATGTTTTAATTTCCTTCGCTAGATAAGCCAGGAGCAAACTTTGTGCCTGGATACAATTGCATTCATTTTTTTGTCATATCTATTGTAGTACCAGCAGTTATCTGAAGAATTATCTCACACTTACATAGGGACATTCATACAAGGGATCTCAGTCATTTCCCTTCAATAGGGACTTCAATTGAGCTGCCCAATTAATAGCAAAATATGTAATTACTGCATTTTATATCCTACATTAGAAACCTCATGGCTGTTGTAATTCATTGTAATCTAAATGCATTAAATATGCATTCACCATCCAAGCTAAGCATATCCATTAAGTATATCATGTATATATAATTCATGCCCTACTGAATACATTCCATTGAACTGAGTAGCTTCATAACATATACAGCAATTCAGTGTTATAGTTGTATTGTTTACTTAGGTGCTCACCTATTGTTTACTTAGGTAATTATTAACAGTGCAGTTGAAATGTTAACTATAAAAAAAGCATATATTGGCATTCAAAAAGAAAGAACAGCAAGTTTCTAAGGGAGTGGCAAAATGAAACAATAATAAAGAACTTGAGCTAGGTATTTAGAAACCACCTGCTTGACAGGCAACCACTGTCCAGTGTTCACCTTTCAATGTTCTCTCACTGAACCATCCCCATCCCTCAATAGCTTTAAGTTTTTCTGAAATGGACACACATATTTCAACTAACAGTTTGTAATGTTTCTGTTTTCGAGAGCACAAGACAGATCATATTTTTTTGCTAACAGCTGTCAATTACAGGTGCAGGTAAATATTGTGTCAGTTATCTCATGCCCACTTGTCAATATTGGAGCAACACAGTAGACTGGGAACACGACTCCCAGTCAGATAACATATAATAGCTTAGAATGTCCAAACCTGGAATTAAAATGATTTAGCATATGACAAAACAACTCTATATGCACTAGCAGTGAATGTAACATGCGGTGTGAACTTCACTGCTGTGAATGTCAGTGAAAGGTGTACAATAGATCATTATCTTTGTTAATATTTTAAGTTGTCTTTGTCCTGTGTATCTCAAGACCACCTCAGCCCCTCCCATGACACACTGCTTGTAAAGCTGAGCACAGAGCCCAGAGTGCTTGTATGATTTTTGAAACTTACTCAGAGTGCTATTGTGAACACACACCTAGGTGCAAGTTCTAGGTAAGCATGTGATGCCTACATGTATCAGGTGTGAGTGTGAGGATATGCTCAGTTAAGCAAAGGGCAAAATAGCTATCATAGCCTGTCAGGTAGAGTGACGTCACTAGGAATGAGCTCGATAGTAGACCATTCCAGCCTTGCTAAGCGGATTAGACTTTCAGCATTGTGGTAATGCTGCTGCATATTTGGGATACCAGGGTTTCCTTCCCGGCTCTGGCAAATAAGCTTCTCATCTCCTCAAAACCCACATGCATTACTGTAAGATAGTTTATTTGTTGCGCAATGGTGTTCCACAAGAGTGAACAGGGGGTGTCCATTCTAAAAATGTGAAAACAGTTTTTGCATCACCATGCAATATGCTCAAATATATACAGTATATATATATATATACGTATACTGTATAAAAATGGAGTAAGCTCCAGTGATTTAAATGTAATCATGAATACAGTATGTACTACATACAGTGCATCAATATCACAATTCCTATGAGCTATTCTAGGAGCGACTGACTGTTTTGATAATGTATTAATATCTATTATTCGTTATATTTAATCTTAGAAATATGAGACATAGGCGCCTGCCTTTTCGACATATTGATGCTTTGGTGGGGGAAATGTTTGGTCCATGGACAAATGATGGCATCACTGCAATAGCATGTATCTGCAATGATGTTTATTTACAGTGCTCCAACACCACAAAACCCCAAAAGAAAATATATACAAATGACGACAACGAAAATAACAAAAGAATAACAATATACAAAGGGTGTTCTTTTTTTCTTTTTCCTTTTTAAAATTTGTTTCTGATTTTATCCCATTTTCTCCCAATTTGGTAGCCAATTAGACCCGCTATTTTTACGTCAATCCCCCCCTAGTAATGTGAGTTCGCTGCCGTAGTCCTGCGACCGGTAGTGACGAGAGCGAAGTGACGCCTCTTCCGAGACGTCACTCGCCCAGCCGTCGACCGAACTCCGGTACTTACAGGGCCACTCTTATACGCAGCGAACGTCACGTCGGCTTCCCTCCCCCCTCCCTGGGGCGGACAGCCAATCGCCGCCCCCTGGTGGCACTCCCGGCCAAAGCCGACACTTGGCGAGACGGGGAATTGAACCCCGGTCTCCGTGGCCAGCGTCGGACGTTGTAAACAAAGGGTGTTCTTTTAATGCTCATCGAGATCACCTTCTTCTGTAAGGGTCTGAGATGCACTCCTCGGATAATTACAACAAGCTACTTTTTTCCACATAGACCCGCCCCCCTGGACATATTAAACACTTACAATAAATCAATAAATAACTAACAAGCATATTTTTCAATATTAGTGTGTCATATATACAGTACATAACTTAAAACAGTATATACTTTTTTACATTATAACCATTTTTAACATTAACATTAACATTCCAATTTAGCTGCAACCATACATATGCAAAGCGGGACAGGCATTCCAAAGCCAGCCAATGTGCTGAGGCTCCGGTTGGATCCCCAAACCTTGGATGTACCTGGAATCCAGAAGTTGCGACGTAACAAATAAACATGGAGACAAACAGCAAACAAGCAAAAAACTGCGCTGTACAAAACACAAAATAACCAATAAGTGCAATAAGTACAATGCAGTAAATAGATAAATATGTTTTTGTGTCTGTGCTTTCGTTACTGTGACCGAGTTGTGTGTGTGAATGTATGAACCAGGAAATGATAGCTGTGCCCTGAGTGTGCATCCAGCGGACACAAGCTAGCTAATTAGCGAATGGGAAAATGCAGGTGAAAGTGAGAGACATTGCTATTAGCTCAGATTTATGTGCTGCCCGTGGCCAGTGACAGAGCCCTCAGTCACAGATGCCTTTAAATGTGATTTATCTAGAATCAAACTCAATAATCTGATTGGCTACACAGTCCCTTGCATTACCTGCACATTTTGCCCTAACTACACACTGCACTTGCCAACACCCCGTGCGTAGCCTTGGCTCAGTGATTGTTGTTCCTTCCCATAGTCATCAATACTCAATATCTCCTCTAGTAGACGCCCGAATCAGTCCCGTTCGGAACTCTCCCGCTGCCCCCCTACCGCCCCGGAACTGTCCAGCTGCCCCCCTACCGCCCGTGGTCCAACCCCTCCTCATTGACGTTTCTCTCTCCTGCCTGCGTAATACACGTCGCATCCCCTGACAATCAACCCAGCCTTCCTGCGACTGCATTTCTAGCTGCTCCTGTACGTCCTGGTGTCTCCAAGTTAATTTCTCCTTCCACAACTGACTGGGCTGTGGCTCAGCCCCAGAAAACCCTTTCAGAACGTGGTGTTTCCCTCCCTAAGATGCTGCACTGGCCCTTGGGACTGCCTAATGCTGCGCCTGTTCCCAGTTGTCCAACTTCAAATTTGGCACCCGCTGTCCCACCCATGGCTGACATGGTACCCATGAACCCATGTATCCTACCTCACAGCTGTCCTTTCTAATCCTTTTTCCCCTGGTTTAACTACACTCCTTGTCCAATCCGTAATGTGCAATAATCTTCACTCCACTATCAATCAACCCGGACCTGTTGAAAAAAAATACTGGCAAAGGTTTAATCTGGGGTCATGATGGGACCCTTCAATATCCCTAGCATCAGAAGCAGCAAAGATTCCCACCCTGGTTCCATCCTATTCAGAACTAAAGTTCACATAACTCACGATCTTCACTTACTACTCAAGACTTCACAAAACACTACAACTACAACCTAACCTAACCCTAACAACTACTACGCACAATACAATCATACTACACAGCATGAGATTGTTTTTTGTCTTTCCACCTACTTCACAATACTTAATTCCTATCTTTTGATCTACTCACAATCTCTTCAGTCATTACCTGCATACATACCCATCTTCATATAAAAGTTTCTATCGTCAAAGTATGCTTCATTGCCATCTATTTTTTTCAATAAATTATTTCTGGATCGCAATGTCTATCTGTCTCACCCCCTAAATCCCATTTCTAAATAAAGGTCACTTAAAGCAAGAACCCTGGTACAAATGTTCTCACTACCTGTATCATCTGCCTGCCCATGAGATATCTCAACAACCACAGTGATAAAACTTTTAAGGCACTCTTCACCTCAGCCTTCTTCAGATTCTTTCAAAGCTCCGAATTCACTGCTTCCTTAACACTATTCAATGCATCTCTACACCCCTGTTTATTATCGAACCTCTCCATTACTAATCAACAAACAGGTATTTTCTCAAATATAATGTAAAGATGGGGGATTGGAGGGAGAGTGTAGGGATGAGTAAACCACATAACTAGACTACACCACCTTGGGAGTTGCGCCCAAGGAAATAGTTAAGACCAGAAATGACCAATACCTCAGTTACACAAAACGATCCCCACAGGTTCGTTGTAAGCATGACAGAGATGTGGTTCAAAATCATTTGGAATTACTGGAACTGCCTGTGGAGAGAATCTGGATATATCTTTGGAGAATGCCTTAAGACAAAGCTGGTTCAGTCAATCAAGAAGTTTATTACAAATGCAATTATCACAAAGCCAATAATGTCAGCTCCTTACAGCTTCTTCCAGTATAGTCAGTTTACACAAATAAATGAAACTAGCTACCGACTAATAGATAGGACATTAAATTAAGGATATATTAAATAATGGGCCAAAGCTGCTGAAGGGGGAGGTATACTCACGCTTACAGAGTATCCACTGGACGCACTTACCACTACGTGTGCAGCTCACTCTACAACACTGGAAAAGTGCAAAAGGGTGATTACGTGGAATTTATTTATTGCGCATGCAGTGAAGACTACACACAACTAACCTCCACAACAAGATGACACTCCACCAGCACCTTAAAATAGTTTAATACAATGGGTAATTCAGATTAGAAAACCAGTTGGTTCATCTGAGTTACAATGTTGAAATCACCCTGCGTTAACATACATGTTAAGAGATGACAACGGACTGCACAAGTTCACCAAGCACCACGCTACAGGCCCACAGGCTACCTCTCGATACAGCGATTAAGCACCACTACCTCAGCCAGGACTGGAGATTCACAGTAGGAACCATATGTGTCCACTAACCTAAACTAGAAATAAATGTAGACAATATAGAAAACACACACGGCAAACATTAAAACAAACCAGCAGACCAATCCGGTTCTCTTACCTTGGACATGAAACAGGAGATACGGAAGCTCAGAAAGTAGGCAGGGCTGGGCCCCCCCGGCTGCCGTAATGGTAAAGGCACTCGTTTGGAATCTGGCACAGCCGGGGATCGAACCAAGAAGGAAGGAAGGAAGCTGGCATATAACCATGTATAAGAGTGGCTTTATGTGAAGCAGAGTTACATTTAATAGCTTGGCGGGTTCCGTCTTGGAGGAGGAAGTTCATCGCCTTTGTCACTGCCGGTCCCAGAGCTGCAGTGGCAAGCTCGTAGTATGAGGGAGGATAGTTGACGTAGAAAGAGGGAACAATTGGCTACTAAATTGGGAGAAAAATGGGGAAAAATCTGAAACAAAAATGTATTAAAAAAAAGAATGTCGGCAGGGCAAGCAGAACATAAAATTCTGAATTCACAAGGCTTATAGGGAAACACATAATTGGTAAATGCTGACAGAGGGGGGGAGGGCCACTAACTCACGGAATATTGACTCAGTATGAACCTAACCCCAACTGAGGTACCCAATCCACTACAATAGCAAAGCAGATCAACTCGGCAAAGGTTTCCCCGACCACTATTTAAAAATCAAATCGCCAGTCAGTCCATGTGAATCCCTTCAGTCATATCTCAAATACGGATCACAAGTTTCACAGTTTCCCTGTCACCCACTCTTCATCCACGAGTCAGGGAAGGTAGTAACTAGACATTGGTTTAAAAAAACACCTAAAAGCTGTACTACCTGTGTCCGGTTTCCCTGCCGACCATTGCTCAACACATTATTTCGAATTGTTGCCTTCATTACCATTGCCAAAAATGGTCTCCTCGACTATTTAATTAAGAGGCTGGGTTTCTGGTCCTCAAATGCTTACCAAGCGTACATTTTATTGGACCCACAATAAATCAGACATGCCCATAGATCATTAAAACATTAACAAAATCAATACGTCACCACCTTGTCTTAATGGCCAGGCCGGTAAACGTAACCTCCTTGTCCTAACGACCCAAGCCCTATATTAAGTACAGGCAGTCCCCAGGTTACGAACGAGATCCGTTCTTAAGTCTGTCTTTAAGTCATATTTGTATGTAAGTCAGAACAGGTACATACAGTTCTTAGTAATCATCACTTAGTCAAATGTTTGTCTTAGTATAGTATTTATTTTACCTTTCTGTGCATATGAAACACTTAACCCTCTAAGACCGACCGGGGGTGGGCGCCCTGAAAAGCACTCCTCTTCTTCAAACGCTTATAAAATAAAAAAATTTTAACCTATCTTTAATCCCAAAAATGTGTTTAAAAGCTAAGATTCTCGCCGTGTGATTTTCGCATTCAAAGCGGGGTGGGACTTACCAAAAATCTGCCAATAAAAGGTGAAAACGAAAAGGCACTCCTTCCATTCTTTCGTCCATAACTTCGTACCGTATGTTTTTTCTATTTCTAGAGAAATGTGGGGCTGTGAAATATATTATACATACCAGAAGATGCTTCCTTCCATTGTTTCACGGCCATTATCGTAGAACCAATCTTAAAGTTTGCATTGTGTAGCTAAGACGATCGTTCCCCTTTCAAAACAGTACCTGTTTTTCCTGTTTCTAGGCAGACTTTGTCATTCATTGTCGTAAAACCAATTGGAAATTTCAAAACAGTACCTGTTTATATAGTTTTTATATGTTGTTTTTATATTTATAAATATTTATATTGTTTTGCAGCCTGGCATAGCTAGGCTAGACTGCTATGACATATAGCACATGTATATAGTTTTTGACTGCATGTATATAGTATGTAATTTTTTAATGAATTTTTTTGTATTGCTTTTTTTTGGCCCAATTTGCATATTTTATTACGTATATATATATTTTTTTATTTATATGGTGAAGTTTTTTTTTTTTTTATCATTTTCTCATACCAAGACCTTGGTGTGACAGAAACAGAAATCAAAAGTCTTGGTACACATTGTGTGTTGGCTGTGTGCAATAAAATACAAGAATATAATTTACGTTTTTGTTTTTTGGGGGGATTTCATTGGAGATAATACAATGGAGTGATTTTATATGATTTCTATCATATAGCTGAGACTCTTCTGAAAAAAATGAGGTATAGGACTTGATGGTAAGAGGTAATGGTTGAAAACAATTTACCAAAAAGTAAAAGGATGGAAAATCGGCCAAAATAAGCTTAGGTCTCTGATTAAGAAAAACTTCCAAATACAATAAAACATCTAAAACATAACATTCAGTACATAATAATAATAATACTGTAATATTAATAATAATACAATAATAATAAAAGTAACTATGTACATACAATATTGTACTGTAAAAAAAACATTAGAGAAAGGCTTCAAGCCTTTTCTTGCACTAAAGAAAGGCAAATAGGCATATTACGCTGATTTTGGTCTTCTATCCAAATGATCAATAGCCTTTCCATCTCAATAATTAAACCACTGCGTTGCTTGGTAATAATCATGGCATTCATCGGGGCATGGCCTTTCATATGCTCCATTATTCTCCCTTTGTCTTTTAAAATTGTTCCGATCGTTGACCGGCTGTAGCCTAATGCTTTCCCAATGGCTGATGGTGTTTCACCTCTCTCCATTCTCTTTATTATTTCAACTTTACTTTCCATGGTGATTGTTTTCCTTTTCTTTGATGCATCACCAGCACTTGCATTGGATTTATGCTTTTGAGGATATCGTTGTAAGTGATCTCTGTTCCTTGAGCCGACGAACCGCTGAAACCGTGCAATGTTTTCATGAGCATCACAAAGTAGTGCGTGCATTCGTTATTACGAACAATTGTATTTAACTAAAACATTTTAAAATAATAGGCTTTATGGCAGTCCGTTCGTAAGTATGAGTTGTCCATAAGATGGACGTTCGTAACCCGGGGACTGCCTGTACGTCAAACATTCCTAATGCAATGTCCCACATGTCTTAATAAATGCATTTCTGTTGTATGGGAATTTATTTTACTATCTTTTATATTTTGTTTATTTTATACAGCCTTTTCTGCTCTGTGAATAATTTGACTATACATCTACCCCATTGTGGAGTGAGTCATTTCAGGATAGGCCCACTTTAAAAAAAAGCTCTTCAGCATGCAGTTTGTAGCCCTGGCCTTGTGTTAATGATGTGTTTCAAGAAATTTACGAGCACACTCCTTGCTAAAAATAATGCTGAGCAACAAAAGATGGCCGCTCCTGCCAAAGAGCACTTATGTGTTCCAGTGTGGCAATCAGCCAAGCGTCTCCATTTATTTCACTTTTTAAAGGACACTCTGAGATTTCAGCTGAGAAAGCAGCAGCTCGGAGCAAAGGGGGACAATCGCAGGCCCCATTTGTCTAGGTGACGTTCTGTAAAAACACTTCCCTCTGACGTGACCACAGGACAGGTACTCTGAGGTCAAGACCTGATCCGTCAGGCACTGATGTGTAAATGCTCCATCATCGTTTAGGCCTCTCTCACCTGAGCTTCAGAAGATTCCATTCCGTGCGTTTGTACATCTCACTTCACTTATATACACTTTACATTACTGTCATTCATTATGTTAAAACAATTAATGGTATGGTTCCTTTGGTCTATTAAAGTATGGGGAATATTTTCAAAATGTCAAAAGAATGTAGATGTAACCAATCTGTCTCATCTGCAGTGTACTATTATCTTCATAGAAGATTCTGATCAGCAACTGCGAATGGTGGCTGTGTTTCTTTTCTCTTGGTAACAGTTTTCTCTTTTAGTGTCACGCACCCTGTTACCAACGTGCTATTTTTGGGTGTTCTATTGGCTTAGTTAGGATTAGACATCTGTCATTTGGGGATGCATTTTATATTTTTGACAGCGCTCTGGGAAATGTTTCAAATAAGTCATTGCTATTCCTACTCTATATGTCGTTTTAGTGATGATAGATGTGGTCCGAGTCTCTCTGTGGCTCTCTCTCGTGCCATGTGGCATGGTGTATTCAAGGATACCAGTCCATCATATGTCATGTGTGATATTAAGGCAGTGTCTTTAAATGTCAAGGGGATCAACCATGTCAGTAAAAGACAGAAAATTATTTTATTTTTAAGGAAAGAACAAGCCTAAATCACTCTGCTCCAGGAAACACAGTTGACTGACTTAGAACACATTAAACTAAGCAGAGGTTGGGTAGGCCAAACTTTTTATTCATGCTTCAACTCACACAATAGCTATTCTTTTACACACAAAAAAGAAGATGTCATTAAAGATGATGAAGATCGATTTGTTCTTATCTCTGTACTCTTATATGGGTAGTGTTCTTATCGGTTGTGTCTATGTGTAACGAGTAGGAAGTGTAAGGGTTAACAATCCCATCCATTACATCACGGCGACTTATTTGCTCCATTGTATTATTACAATTTGTTATTACTCCTTAGTATTGCGTTGACATGTAGCAATAGTCCCTTAATGTTTTACCAGGGATTCGTTATTTATATGTAATTTACCTTTTTCTGTAATGTATTTTGGACATGCTGCTAATTGACCTCTTTCTTCCTGTTTCCGAGTTGACCATATTTGGAGGTTCAGTGGAGTTGTGTTGAAGGTGTGCACCTATGATGGCACGGTCCGAAAGAGACGCATCTTTAAAAAGCGAAAGTTCTGCGAGCGCGAAAGCTCTTTGTTCAGGAGTACGGGAGGTCGGAGCAGAACGCTACACCACACTTTGGGCGGTATTGTACTGATTGTGGAGAGAGACGACTGATATATTTTCTCCATGCTATAGTGATGAGTGTTTACAGAAATAAGGATTACTGTTCAAACGAAAAACGGTTACTGTTTAAGCTTTCATTTTAGCGCGTACTCTCTCTGACGCCCCGCACCCCTTATAGGAAATACCCGTGCACGTAATTATATTGTTTGACCAGGCCTGGTAAATTATTGTGTCCGTTTTTAAACACGCAAGTAATGGTATTAAATTGTATCTGTATTTTGTATTGAAACTTCCAGCACACTCTATCTGGCCATAGAGTAACCTATTATATCTATTATGGTATTGAGCTACTCTCTTAGCCTATATGAGATAGTATTCCCCTTTGTAACAATTGTTTTACTTTATACTATATATTGTATTTATTGCACCAAATGAGTATTTCATGTTTTGTGTGAAGAGTAAATCCTTGCTGCTGTGCTAATATGGCCCATATACTTATGAGGGGGCTTATTCTCTTATTCTGTTAGTAGGCTATGTGTGGAGATGCACCTAATGTGTAGTTCATGTTTTGTGTGGATAGTAAATCCTTGCTGCTGGGCTAATACTGTCCATATACTTTTGAGGGGGCTCCTTCTCCTATTTTGTTAGTAGGCTATTGGTGGATAATATTTTATACAGAAATGCTGATTGTATTCAGTGCAAACTAGTAATACATTTTGATACTTTTGTATTCCATGTTGTCCTGTTCTGAGTATGCCTAGCCACTGATGGTCCACTTCCCACGTATAAGGTATTAACAATTCCCTCACCTCACTTTTGAGGGTGGTGTAGACAATACAGCTAAGTATTGATATGTTACATATGCCCCTAATACATTTTTATTTACATTTTTAAAACATTTAAATTTTTCTCTAAATTACTCTGCACAACTTTCTCAATCTGAACCACTCTTACAATTATTGGAGGAGATTTTAATTGTGTGCAGGACGCAAGGATTGAGCATTCTCCACCTAAATCTGCTTAGCTGCTTCATCTGTTTATCTGTATATCGTTTTTGGTGGAGCAGCAGCTGTGAATCCAAGATGGCCACCCACTGCATTACCTTTGCGTTCATTTGTTTATTTATCTATTTACCGGTGCTCAGATCGCAATGATTCGCAACACATTTTGTGTGTTTGAACGGATAACAGGAGATCTCCCTTACCTGGTACCCCCGACTGAATTCACCTCTTATCCAAGCCAGACTCATCCAGAATGGATGAAATTCTGCCTGTGGTAGGCTACTGTGAACCCATGAGCCCTCTGCAATATTGCTCTGCACTCTCAGGAATTATTTCATGGATCTCCATTATTCCTGCATGGCTGATAATTGCTGTGGAGTCTGCATGGGTTGCTATTGTTCACGGACTAGCATTCTGAACTGGACTCGCCTGACAAAATGTTCAATTGGGGTGAGGTTTTTTTCTCCCTACCCCTATTATGGTCAACTCCCCGTTGCTATGCTTTGTTCTTGTTTGTTGGATCCTGGATTATTCTCCGGCTGCTCAAAAACTTTACTCGGAACTCACATTCCGAACACAGCAACAAATGGTGTTTGTTTACAGATGGGCAATTCTCAATCTCTGGTCATACGGTCTCTTGGACTTCCATCAGAGGTGCGTTCAATACCTCTGGCATTGTGTTCTTGCTACCTACTAGTTAGGCAATTATCTGACATGATTTTTCTGCCCTCAAAAAGTTCATAAAATATCTAATAAAAAAGACGACTGCAATATTCTCTCTGTTCTCTGCTGTGCTATTACTGTTGATCTCTGGAAATGTTGCATCTATATCCTGGGCCTCAGCCTAGCTCTACTGTCATCCCTAACATCTCCCCTGCCATTAATGAGTTGTGCTTCTCTGATTTCTGCTCACGCAAGAGCTTGTTTCTTTTTGCATATTAACACCAAAGGTCTGCTACCTAAGCTTGGTCAGCTTAAAGTATGGGTGCATTGCTCCAACCCTGATGTTTAGGTCATTACGGAATCCTGGTTAAGGAAGAGTGTCTTTGGTTCTGAAGTGAATCTGTCTGGTGACAATCTATTTCACCAAGATAGATCATCTAGAGGTGGTGGTGTGGCCATATGTGCAAAGGAACATCACCAATGCTCTATAGCCCTCTCCTGTCCCAAAACAGTTACAATTACTAAATCCTAAATATCAAACTCTGGCCGCTCCTCATTAATCCTCACTGGATGCTATAGGCCTCCGTCTGCCCCTGCTTCCACTCCTACACTCCTCCTAGCCCCCTACACCAAGTCTGAATTTGTCCTCTTGAGTGACCTCAACTGGGACATGGTAAAACCACCTAAAATAGTTTTACAGCAGTGGGACTCGCTAAATCTCAGGTTATATCTAACCCAACTAGGTATGACCTTCAATCCCCAGAGAAGGCCACTTTACTGGATGTCATTCTTACTAACAGCCCTCATAAATCCTCATTTGGAAAACAGTCACCTGGAGAATCAACCTTCCTTCTCACAACTGCCCATGGCCATTAACTTTGGTAATATCATAGTTAGCGACAAAACTCGCATCTATTTAATACACACTTCATTAAATCTGATCCATTGTTTCTCTACCAAACCCACCTGCTCATTGAACACTAATAATTCTGACCCTTCTCATAGCTACTCCTCTCCACTTCCCCCTTTACACAGCTTCTCACTTAAATCACTTTCAGAAGGAAAGGTACAGAAGGAACCCCTCTCATTGGACCCTAAAAAGCCTACTGGACCAGAAAACCTTGACACATTCTTCCTGAAAGTTGCAGCCCCTTTAATCGCAGTCCCCATGTTATATCTCTTCAGTCTCTCAATTCAAACAGCAGAAATTCCCAGGGCATGGGAGGCATCCACTGTTTGCCTGCTATTCAAAGGAGGAGATCAAGCAGACCCTAACTTTTACAGGCCCATTTCCGTTCTGCCTTGTATAGTGAAAGTCCTTGAAAAACCTGTCAACAAACTGACTTCTTTGATACATACCACATCCTCTCAGGAATGCAATCAGGGTTCCTTCTGGTCAGGGCTGTATCACAGCAACACTTAAAGTTCTTAATGATGTCATTAACGCCCTAGACAAGAAAAAATACTTAGCTGCCATATTCATAGACCTAGCCAAGGCTTTTGATACCGTTAATCACCACATTCTCTTGGCGTCAATGCATCAGTCACTTGCTTGGTTCAATAGCTGTCTTTCAGACAGTATCCAATGTGTGAGGGCAGAAAACATAACATCCCAGCCCATTCCGGTCACGAAGGTAGTCCCGCAAGGTCCTATTTTAGCCCCCTCACTGTTCTCCATTTACATCAATAATATAGCAATCAGCTGGCAAATCTCTCATCCATCTTTACACAGATGATACAGTGTTATACCTGGACTCTGCTCTAGATAAGCTCCAGCAAAGCTTCAACCATATACAGCATGCTTTCTCTGCCCTTAACCTCATCTTAAACAGCATTTCAGCATTCCACAGCCTCAGACTGGAATGAGCTGCAAAAAACCCTGAGATTGGACAATCTTGTATCAGTTCCTGTTTTTAACTCTCTGATCATGGACTCATGCTCCTGCTACAATTGATGCATGTACTGTGTCTTGTTTATCTCTAATACCCGTGTGTGTTTTGAAATTCCTGTTTGTCCAATTTTATGTGTTTGGCCTCTTAGCCAGGCCGATATTTTAAATGCGAATTTATTCACAATTGACTTGTCTGGTTAAAGATTGGTTAAAGATTGGTTAAATAAATAAATAAATAAATCTGTCAAGAAAGACAGTTAGACTCAATGAGCTTTGTGAGGACTTAGGTCTTCTAGATATTTGGAGAATAACTAACCCAAGGGCCCCCATCAGACCTTACAATAATTGATTATTTCCTAGTTTCTAGCCAGATTTTAGACAGAGTCGAAGATTGCGAAATTGGCACAAGCACGCTGTCTGACCATAGCTGCAGTTTGTTGTTATCCTCCCACCTTACTTTGACCAGCCATTGGTGGCTGAATGCCTCCCTTTTGAGCAGCCCCCCTTTCATGGACTTCTTTAAGAAGCAATGAGAGTTTTTCATGTCTACAAACAAAGCACCAGACATAAATCCTTGTCTACAATAGAAAACAGCCAAGGCATTCACAAGGGGATCATTTATATACAGCAGCTCGAAAAAATAACTCTCAAAAAACACAATGGACTTGAATTGGAGAATGAATTGAAAAAGTCCTTATTAAAGAAACTCAAGGCAGCTCGAACTGCACTGGATCAACCCTTAACCAGAAAAGCAGAAATTGCAATCCTTTTTGCAAAACAGAGGCTTTCTGAGCATGGTAACAAACCTGGTCGCCTTCTCACCTGCTTAGCAAAAGGCAAAACGGAGGTAAATGTAATGTCATTGCTCAAATTCAACACCTGGGACAAAGTTTATGAAACCAAAACAAACATACAAAATTATGAGACAATTTGATTTCAATTTATACTCTGCTGTATGTGAGTTATCAGATGATATGAGAAAACCCTTCCTAGACCAAGTCACCCTATCATCTCTTACGGAAGAACAGCAAAAATAGACTAATTACAAAAGTGGAGGTCCATGAAGCTATTAATTCCCTTCAGAGTGGGATGGCACCAGAACCGGACGGATATAGCCCAGAGTTTTACAAAAAGATGAGCGAGGCTGTAGTACATCCCTCTTACTGACATGTATCTAGTTTCATTTGAGAAGGGACGCCTCCCAACCATTTTAAACTCAGCAAATATCTCCCTGATCCTGAAGAAAAAAACAAGCCTCCAGATGAATGTGGGCCATACAGACCGGTGATGCCACCGTAGATGGCAAGTTTCTTCTCCAAAGTACTTGCTAGGTGGTACTTGCTGGGTTCAAAGTACTCTGAACCCAGATCAGACAGGCTTTATCCAGAACGGATATAGTACACCCATTCAAAAAACCCAGTGCTAGCTGTATTGCTGGATGCAGAAAATAAGTTTGACAGGGTGGAGTGGGGGTATATGTTTGATGTCCTAGCCAGATTTGAGCAGGGGAGAGGCTTTATAAATTGGATATGAACCTTCTATCGTTCACCTAGGGCTTGTGTCTTGACCAATGGTTTACATTCTTCTTCTTTTCTGCTTGGAACTAGATACTAGACAAGGATGACCCCTCTACCCCCTCCTTCTTGCAATAAACAACAAGATGTTGTTTATCTATCCCCACATACAATGTCAATGTATAAAATAAAGGAAAAACATTAAATCCATCTACATTAGGTCTAATGTTGATGTTGCGATATGAAAGAATGCTACAACTATATAGCAAAGGCAGCAATATGGACATTTTTTAATTCATTTTTAAAACACAATGCATGCATGAGAGAATGTGAGATTGAGACGAGTGTGGCAGAAGTGCTTCACTCAAGACCAGAAATATTAGGCTATGTAATATTAGCCGGTACACCACTCCATTATGGTTGTGTACCATATACAGTCAGGAGAAATTACACTGACAAACTGCTTTTCAAAAGGTCCCCAGCTCATTCCCAGCACTTGTATCCAGTATAAACCTGGCTCCATATCAGTATATTTTGAAAAGCAGGAGCAGGAGCTGTTGATAAGTGGCTGTCGTATTCAGCCTTACTGATGTCCTAGGATGAAACAAATTTACATAAGAATAGTATACAAATAAAATAGACAAATCAACAAGAATAAAATGGGTAAAAAAAAAATTAGATACTTCATAATTCGTATTAAAAAATACTATCCACTAGATGTCTATCCGCTAGATTGATACTGTTTTGGTAAGCAGTGTTTGTGAGGCACATTTTTAACATAAGAACATACGAATACATAATGACGAGAATGGGCCGTTTGGCCAATCTAGGCTCTTCATGTCCTAATCTAAAGAATATCTAGTACTACATCTAGCCTGGACTTCAATAGCCCAAGTGTTTCTGCCTCTACTACCCGACCTGGCAAGCTGTTCCAGGCATTGACAACTCTCTGTGTAAAGAAAAACGTAATATCTGTGTAGAATTTGCCTTTAACTAATGTACACCTGTGGCCTCTTGTTCTACTTTTTTATTTTTTATTTTAATATTTTTGGGCAAGTTAAGACAGCCTCCTCTAACTCTAGACTTTTTTATTTTAGATGAGCTGACTTTAATAAAATGAGAGAGAATTTAAGTAATATAGATTGGGTAAAACTTCTAGATTGCAGAACTGTGAATAAAAAATGGACTATATTTAAAAGGGTTATTGTAGATGTACAGTGTAAATTCATCCCAAAAGTAAGGAAAAATAGGATGAAAAAACAGTCTACGCAGTGGATGACTAAATCTTTATGGGAGCTTTTGAGGCAAAAGAAGCGACTGTACAGAGTATATAAAAAGGATAACTCAGAGAGAAACAAGTTACATTATTGTAATATGCGGGCTAAGGCTAAAAAGGAAATCAGCTAAAGTTCAGCTAAAAGCCGGTTTGAAATTAAAATTTCCCAAGATGCAAAAAGTAAAGTTTTTTCAATATTGTAGTAGAAAAAGGAAAGTTAAAGATGAGGTTAAGTGCATTAACAATAAGGAAGGAACTTTGGTTTATAATAATAAGGATATTGCTAACACACTAAACAGTTACTTTGTTGAGAGCTTTACTAGAGAAGAGGTTATAAATATGCCTAAATGTATAGACAAAGGTACAGAATGTTTTGGAGGACGTTGGAGGACGTTGAGATAAGGGATGTAGAAGTACTAATCTTTGGTATTTAACTTTGTTAATCCCTTTTAGGAATTTAAAAACCTCAATAAAATCCCCCCTAAGTCTCTGTTTGCTAAGCTTAAATAGATTGAGTGCCTTAAGTCTATCATCATAACTTTTACCTTTCATACCAGGTATCAGTTTAGTTGCCCTTCTTTGGACTTTTTCAAGAGCTTCTATATCTTTCTTGTAGTGCGGTGCCCAGAACTGCACACAGAATTCTAAGTGAGGTCTGACAAAGGCATTATATAACATTAATATAACCTCCTTTGATTTATGCTCAATACTTTTTGCTATGTATCCCAGCATCCTGTTGGCTTCACTGCTGTAGCACACTGCTTTGGTGCAGATAGGCTTTGATCAACTACATGCATAACATTTAGCAATATTGAATGCCATCTGCCATGTATCTGCCCATTTTGGGATTTTGTTTAAATCATCTTGGATTACTTTAGTCGATTCCAAACTGTTTGCCAAACCCCCAAGTTTAGTATCATCTGCAAATTTAACTATTTTGCTACTAACGTCCATATCAGGATCATTTATGTAAATAAGGAAGAGCAGAGGTCCCAGCACCGATTCCTGCGGGACACCACTGCCCACAGCACCAAGGTCAGATACGGCCCCACCTACTGTTACTCTTTGTATTCGCCCTTGCAGCCAATTATGAACCCACTCTGAAACTTCTCCTGCAATTCCTACTGAATTCATTTCAGCAATGAGCCTCTCATGTGGTACCCTGTCAAATGCTTTCTGAAAGTCCAAATATATAATATCATAAGCCTGGTTCAGGTCAACACACTTTGTAGCCTCCAAAAAAAGTTCAGGAGGTTTGTTTGGCATGACCTCCCTTTGAGAAAACCATGTTGGCTCTCCCTTAAAATACTATTATTTTTCAAGAATGATTCCAACTTATCCCTAATAATACATTCCAGCATTTTACATGCAATGCAAGTTAAACTGACAGGCCTATAGTTCCCTGGGTCAGTACAGTCCCCCTTCTTATATATTGGAATTATACTACCCTGCTTCCAGTCATCTGGTATTTCTCCAGTGAGTATGGATTGAATGAAAATATCTGTCAATGGTTTATATATAATTTCCCCAAGTTCTTTGAGTACTCTGGGATGTATGCCATCCGGGTCTGCTGCCTTATTTGTCTTAAGTTTTAGTAGTTTTTGTAGTACTTCTACATCCCTTATCTCAACGTCCTCCAAAACATTCTGTACCTTTGTCTATACATTTAGGCATATTTATAACCTCTTCTCTAGTAAAGCTCTCAACAAAGTAACTGTTTAGTGTGTTAGCAATATCCTTATTATTATAAACCAAAGTTCCTTCCTTATTGTTAATGCACTTAACCTCATCTTTAACTTTCCTTTTTCTACTACAATATTGAAAAAACTTTACTTTTTGCATCTTGGGAAATTTTAATTTCAAACCGGCTTTTAGCTGAACTTTAGCTGATTTCCTTTTTAGCCTTAGCCCGCATATTACAATAATGTAACTTGTTTCTCTCTGAGTTATCCTTTTTATATACTCTGTACAGTCGCTTCTTTTGCCTCAAAAGCTCCCATAAAGATTTAGTCATCCACTGCGTAGACTGTTTTTTCATCCTATTTTTCCTTACTTTTGGGATGAATTTACACTGTACATCTACAATAACCCTTTTAAATATAGTCCATTTTTTATTCACAGTTCTGCAATCTAGAAGTTTTACCCAATCTATATTACTTAAATTCTCTCTCATTTTATTAAAGTCAGCTCATCTAAAATAAAAAAGTCTAGAGTTAGAGGAGGCTGTCTTAACTTGCCCAAAAATATTAAAATTAACTGCACTGTGGTCACTTGCCCCTAGTGGTTCTCCTACCTCTGTGCTGCAAATTCTATCAGGATTGTTACACAAAACCAGATCCAGTATTGATTTCCCTCTCATAGGCTGAGTAACAGACTGTACCAAAAAGCAGTCATTGACCATATCTAAAAACGTATCTTCACATTTGCCCTGACCTGTCACTATCTCCCAATTAATACATATGAACTTCAGAGCCTTACTCACACTTACGTTGCCCTTCCCCTCCACACATAACTGTGCCGAACCACCTCTATTCACATTATGATCCATAAAATCTTTTAAAATGATATCCTAAGATTTATTATACTCAGCCCTGGTATCTTCCATCTGGGCAGTCTGTACCTTCCTATCCATAATACTACTACTACTAATTTTCCTCCCTGCCGCCCCAGTCCCTAGTTTAAATATTCCTCCGCTACCCTGAGCATACGCTGGCCCAATGCATCTGTACCCCTCCGGTTCAAGTGTAGCCCGTCCCACTTGTACAAGTCATCCCTGTTCCAAAAGGAGTCCCAGTGCCCCATAAACCTGTACCCCTCTTTCCTGCACCAGGTTTGTAGCCACGTGTTAAATCTCCATATAAAATTCTGCTTGCCTTTGCTAGCACATGATACTGGCAGAGTTCCAGAGAAGACCACCGTGGAGGTTCTGCCCCTTAACTTTGATCCTAATTCTATCAATTTGTCCTGCAGAACCTCAAACCTACCCTTACCTATGTCGATGGTTCCAACATGGACCATGACCACTGGATCCACGCCTGCTCTGGCCAGGAGCTTGTCCGTGTGTTCCAGGAGGTCTCCAACCTGAGCACCAGGCAGGCAACATGCCATGCGAGATTCCTTTTCCCGCAAACAGACTATACTGTCTATACCTCTAATTATAGAATCCCCCACGATAATTAACTCCCTTTTCCTGGGTGGACTCCCTTTTCCTTTTTTTCTATAGAAACCCCTTCTGCTGCAAAGTTGTCCTGCTGTATGAAAAACATGCTATTGTTACACACTAAATGGTTTTCCTTTCCAGGTATTGGCCATATTTGGAGAATATGGCAGAGAAGCTTCCTGATCTTCAACCACTTACAGACATGAAGCCTTTTCTGGGCCCTATTTTCATGCCGGCGCTAAGCGGCATTATGCCCTAGCACTGGCGAATTGCCAGTTTTGTCTGTCGCAAACTGAATATTTTCCATCTCCGCCGAGTTTGGCAATTTTGTGGTGCGCAATGAAGGCGTTTGCGCAATGATGGGTTGGGCAGCGCAATAGGGGGTGTGACAGTGAAATCTGTCGGCGTTATGCAAGTTTGGTGTCAAATAATGAATTTGCATTAACGTCCAACTAGACCACCTCTTAGCACAAACGCTGGCTCTCTGTGCAATTTGGTGATTTTATTGATGTGCACATATGAACATAAGGTTATCTGAAATCACATGAGAATGTTTTGTGAATATTGTTTATTTCCCCCCACGTTGAGGCAAATCGTCCAATCCATGGGTAACTTGCAAGTGTAATCAATTAAGCTAAAAACTATTTCACCACAGCTTGTGGTTATTCAATGCATGGACATGAAAGACTGAAACCAGCAGGCCATCCATCGCTACCATTCAGTAAGATACACTTGTTAAATAAATATATGTTTGTATGCACATTGTTTTTCTTATGTGAAAGGGTTTTATTCTTTCCATATAACAATTGAAGGGGTTAGTGCTAAAAGTAGTTTAGTCACAAAATGTCCATTTCGAGAAAATTAAGTTTGAAAATATCACTGATTCCTTAAATCAGCCATTCAATGTTTTGCCATTTTTATGCATTGCTTAGTAATCCATGATGTTTGAAGTGTATGCTGGCAGGTTTCAGCATTTTGAATCTTCATTGATAGTGAGATATTGACATTTTTGTTTTTGGACTTAGCTACTTTTATCACCCGGCTAGGACTTAGATACTTCTAGCTCCAAAAACTAGAAAAGGACTTAGTCACTTTTAGTCAGAAAAACTGTTTATTTAGACTATTGAGTAAATAAAATCCATCTCAGCAGTAATCAAGGTATTTGACAATACATACAATACATTTGAGATCACTGAAAATCCACATCCTGCCTGCTTACATACAACTCAGGAAAAGACAAACAAAAATGGCTCAGCCAGACAGTCATTATGGTGCAAGACAGTGGGAAATCCGCCAGCTAAAAAGCAAACGGGGTGAACAAAGGTGAGATCATCTTGCTTGAGGACAGAAAAAACAACAGATTTGCAGATGAGACTGCATTCCAGAATGCTAGCATGTTGAATGAAACAGTACAACATGAACAAACAGATCCAAACACCACATGTCTTCAAAGCAACTAAATCACCCAGATCACTAACTTGTCATCTTTAGAAATAATTTTTTTTTTTTTTTTACTTTTTAAAATAATATTTTAATAAATTAAATGATTAAATCCTGGCAAAAGCCTGTTGAACATAAATGTCTATTCTTCGGCATCTTCTGCTTCACCTGCCTCCTGCTCCGCAGCGTTACCTTGGTCATGCAGGTTGTTGTAAAACGTAACCTCCGGGAGGAGGTTTACGTGTGTCAGTAGTGCAAGAATGTCATTATATTTTGCTTCTTTGATTGGCCGGAAATTTGTATAAGCTGCTGGAGGCTTCACTAACTTTAGTGTCGACATCTTCTTGCCACGTTTCAGTGTGCTGAAAGAGTTAGAGCAGTCAGTAGCCATGGCGATGCGGGAACGAGGTGCTTGTCCCCTCTCGAACTTGGCGCCTCTGAACCCACTGATACCAGTCACAGGGCGCAAGAGTGGTTCGAATGCCAACTTGTAGTCCTTGACTTGGACCATTTTTTGTTCCATCTGGCATCATATCGTCGGTTAGAGGATGTTCCACATAAACAATCTTGAATGGCTTCTTTTTGTCAGTGTTTTTAATAAGTGTTACCCATTCTGATGGCTTGACAACCTTGTCTTTTTTTCTCCTTTTCTTTTCAATCCTTCCAAAGTCACGATCGCATGGCATACGACTGTGACCTGGTAGTGGAAACTTGAGGTGAATTTTCTGCAGTGCAGTGCTGCTGTTCACTGTGCGGTCCAGATATGCAAAGAGATATTTGTTCTTGTTTTGGGAAAAACAGTTATCTGCAAAGATAATAAGCTTTCTCATTGTGGAGGGAAGTGTAGATATATAGTGATCAAGACATGAAATCACTTCATTGGGTCCTTTGCCAGCATAATGTTCAGCGTAGAGGTACATGGTAGCAGAATCATTCACATTGTCATGAATACACAAGTTGTGGATCCATAACTGGCGCTTATAGTATTCCTGCCCCACTCCAGTCAATGGCAATGGCAAGTTTTTCTAAAAATCCATTGCGATGACCGCTGTGTCACCACTATGTTTTGCAGCTTCAGTGTCCTCTGTGATTTGGACATTGAAAACATCAGCCTTTCTAATGTGAAGTTCATGTTCTAGCTTCAGTTTGTTTGCTAAATCCCCAAGACCAGCCTGTTCCGCGGCTTTCATTTCTGCTTGCTGCATCTCACATTTATCACAAATGTCACTTAGAGGAAATCCAAATGAGATATTGAATTCAAAGTTAAATATATCCTGGTAGACCCACTTTTTGCACGATTTTGCAAGATCAGGATTTTCCCGAATGAACATACGGTAAATTTCCGCAACTGTAAGAGAGGCATCTAGGTATTTCTTGTGTGCATTTTGTGCCCGGCTGTAATGGCTTTCACGAGCTGAAAATTTTCGAATGTGGTCACGCACGCAATTGCGGATATTTTCATCAATCTTTGGGTGGTTTCCATGCTTCCCACGTTGATCAGCGATATAGGCCTTGAAGTTCAGCACCTTTTTTTGCAGGCGTGCTTTCTTAATGCAGTCCAAGAAATGCAGCTTGGCATACAGGTATTGTTCTCTCATGCAGCGTCACAGAGTAATGGTAACTGCAACGTTCTTTAGGATTTTCATTCCTTGGCCTTCGACGGATTTTGTGTGTAGGTGTTACAGAGATGCAGCCACGGAGGTAGATGTTTTGTGCCTTGTGGTCTTTCAGAGACACAAACGATGTAAAAATGCCATCACATTCAGCCTTAGTCAGTTTTGTGTAGCATCTACAGGTAACAATGCGCTGGGCTCTGGCTGGAATGTCCTTTTTATCGTAATTTTGGTGAGCTTCCCCTGTTGGGAAAGGAAAAATACTTTTGGTTATGTTATGTTAATGAGTGTTGCATTAGACAATAAAACTATAAAGGGTCTACATGACTGTGGGGAAAAATCGAATAAAAAATAATCTTGTTAACCTCTTAATCATCACCCGCATTTTGCAAGTTTTTGCCAGAAACTAAAAGGAGCACCGTTCCACATACTTAGGATCACAGCCATTGTGAAAAAATATTACACTGACATATTATACTTCATGTACTTCAAGCATACTTGAGTGTGTTATTTTGACCCATCTTAATTTGTATTTAAGTTGTAAGAAATGCATTAAATTTTGTGCTCACAAATTATTTTAAGTGCACTGAAGTATTAAAGTGTGCTTATTGGAACAACTTATAGCATACTGAAAATACACTCTTAGATGAAAAAAAGGTACACTATTACATTAATTCAAGTAACCTTATTATATTACCAGGTGCTAACGGCAAGTATACTATTTATTTGGACTCTTGGCAACTTAGCAAGACCAAACTTAATGAATTATGATGACGGGGTTGATAACGGCAAGCCTAGTAAGACCTGCAGTATTTTGTTGGATTTTTTTTAGGCTGAGCATACAAAAGGTATTGGACTATTACAACTGCTGTGAACAACCTTATTTTTCGCCATTAGTCTAATTGGAATCCTAACATTCAAAACTTTTAAACGGTGTATCGTATAACCATATCACTCGACAATTTGATGAATACATAGAAATTATTCGGAGGACGCCACTACCTCAGCGAATTAGCTAAGAGGCTTACTAGCTTTTAGCGTAGCACTAGCGATAGATATTTTGACAGATCTAGTGCAGGAAAGGCATATTTAATGGAATGAAGATTACTATTATGGTCTTACCTTGAACTTTAGCAACTTTAATCTTGTTCCTTTCCCAGTTGTAAGGTGTTAATCACCTCTTTCTGGCTCTCACAGTTGGCTCTTCCTGACTAGGGTCGGCCATTGTTGCTTGCAAGTCACATGACCCAAGGTCCTGTGGTGATTGGTCTTTTGGGACCTTTAGCACGGAAGCACTCGCCTTAGGTACTTCTTGCGTACCAGGATATACAAAACTGCCGTTTTCACTGTGGGGAAAAGGGTCTTAGGCACCTTTTCTGTTAACGATATTCACAGGGTGGACTTAGCTATACAGATTTCTCTATGCTCAACTCAATTTTTCTAGAAATGTGACTTGACTACTTTCAGCAGCAGGCCCTTCAATTACATTAAGTTAGAAGAAAACAAACGTTGTTTTTTAAGTTGGAAAGCCTACAAATATGGAAAAAAGAGATGGTAAAATAAAACACTTTCTTTTAACAATGTAGGTCTCAAAATATAAACTAAAATCATGAAAATAACAAATTAATGTGCGCCTTGTTTTCCCCCTCTGATTCGCGCGCCACCTTTTCCGCACCTCCTCGCTCTCCTCTTTTAAGAATCGCTCCTGGCGCAGCCGCGCAAAACTGTCATCCATGTCAGGAAATTGCCAATTTGCTATAGCGTTAGCGCACTGGTATTTAAAGGGATAGAAAATAGGTTTTCTAATTGGCCATTATGAAACCAAACCCGCACCACACCCACATGTATTTTTTTATTTATTAATCCAACCACTTTTACAACTGCGCCGGAGGTACGCTATCATCCTAGGTCACGAAATTACCGAAATTGCATTAGACACGCCCTAAAGCTCCACCGTCTTTGCTTTGCGTCTGCGTTACCGACATCTTCCTAATTCACCAAAATAGGGCCCTCTGTGTGTTATGCACGCCAAGGCTCACACTGGGAAATGTGAGGTACAGTTTTTAAGTTAAAGGGAAGGCTCAGGATTTTTAGAAGCCTCTCCTAATGATCACCTACCAAGCCCCCTCTTAGGAGCTTCAAAGGAAACTCCATAAAGCACTCGCAAAGAGATACATCAAAGTAGCAACAAATGCATTAACTTTTTCTATTGATATTTCTGTGCTGTTTCTTGTTAGGAGGATAAGGGCATACACCTGGACCTAGTCTATGAGAGTATACCTTTAGGCTTTTCTTCTCTTCAAAAAGACTGCAGAGAGGGCAAAGTTGGAAGCTGCCAGTCTTGAAGCTCTCAAGGACAAACCCAACCTTAATCTGGAGACCCTACAGCAGAGGGTGTGTGATGTCAGGCAGTGAGTGGGCAGTCACTGGCATGCTACGTGTTTTCTATTATGTTATTTTTATCTTGTGGTATGGCTAACTTTGTACTCTGCCAGGGAAAGAAAACAAACATTTCTCTTTTTCAGAGAGGGTTTGAGGCTCCCATAGCAGCCAAGAGGAACTGCAGATGGAAATTGAGGAGATGACTTCGACCCTTCGGCGAAAGAAACATCGTCTCTATCGTCAAAATGGTATGAAGGGCTACAATATCAAACAGCACGTGGGACTTCTCTGTCTTTACGTCAGAAGTGATAAGTTGCTGTTTTTTGTGTCTCGCAATAAAAACGATATCTTATATTTTACAGACAGCAGCCAAACAAGACATTGCGAGTGGAGGAGAATGAATGAACTGAAGAATTGAGCTGAGAAACACAATCAATCGCTACAACGCCACGGCAGATGATGAAGACAAGACTGATGTGTCATTATACCCTGGGAAGCACATGGAGATGGTAAGCAATCGAAAGCAGCGTTCATCACTTCCTTAGTAATGTTTTCCTCTTTCCCTGTCAAAACAGTCGTGGCCTTGAGATTGAAGAGGCGAGTCTTTGACCAAGTCATGACTGTCAGACGAGTGGAGGAAGAGAAGTGAATCCTAGTCAAATAGATAATCCAGCATTTCTGAAACCTACATAACGCACTGGGCTCAGTGGAGGGACTCATCACTCAGACTGTAGAGGACATTTGTGACAGTAGTACTTTTTAAAGATATTATTGGTGCCTACAGTCAGACACTACTAATGTTTGTGTTTCCCGTTACTTCCATAGCATAAATTATTTTATCCAACAGATTGGTTAAATACTCTAATGTGATTGGTTGAAAGATGGGCTTTTATTCCTTGAAACGCCCATTTTAAACCTGACTGTGCTCCATGTATTATTCAGACCCTCATATGTTAACAGGGAAACTGAGACGATGCTAGCAATAACTTAATTGCAAAGGTAATAAGTCAAAATTATACAGATTTTTGTTCAAATTCGGTGGTTTGTTAGTAAGCCATTGTGGGGAAATATACAAGGAGCTGGTCATTTAAATGCCCAGCGTGGTTGTAAATTGCCCGTGCCTTTTTGCTGAACATTTCAACCGCATAACATCCTGGCCCCTCATTCATTTTCCCTTACCTGCCGTAATTTCCTGTTCATGAATTTTAACAGTCTGTCCCAGAGAGCTGACCGAAGAAGGGTACCGGAGATTGCACTGTGTCCTATTGTGCAGACGTCCCCAGCTGTAACAACAGCAGAGAGAGGTCAACAACACCTATAGCTGTGTGGTAGCTGTGGACCCTTCTGTTACATTTGAGGACAGAGTGTGAAGAGGATAGGCATGGATACAGTAGCTCAGAGCTGTCAGAAGATTAAATTTAGGGTGTGCTTTGGTTGTTGTGCATGATGTCGTACTGTCTCTGTGCACTGTATGTGAGCTGTGCTATTGTCAATTTTACCATGTGTGTGTCATATTTTGAATGTAAGGGGGCCTTACCCTAAACCATTTTACCAAATGCCAAATGGTAAAATGCCTTCATAATGGACATGACATGGGAGAGAACAATGGAGAATTATGGAGGTGACATCCAGCGTTACAGACATGACGGTTTCTGAAATATGCATCAGTTGACAACAATTTTTCCAATCAGATGTTGTTATAATACATTTGTTGACCAAGTTTAGATGTTCAGATAACATCTTGATATAGTTTAATCGTCTGAAAATGGCTGTCAGATTACAACAATTCCTTTTTTCTTTTTTACCCAGAAGACAATTTATTTCATTTCAGGAAATGTGACAACAGTGTTGAGTTAATTGACATTTTGACATGACTGTTTGCTGTGTGCCATTCACTGAAATTATTTGAATTTATGAATGTACTTATTAACGTATGCATGTACGGTATTTTTTATTGTATTCATTGTAACATAAAGGGGAATTGAGAAAATGTAGACTACTAGTATTAAAAAAACAACTACGAGAATTTGACAACTATCAATATTGAAAATTTAAATACTGAAAAATGCATAGACAAACATACAATCATAAGCATCCATGGCCAAAAATTATGGCCAATTATGTCCAAGTTCTGTCTGTCTCTCTAGCTACTGGCCTATCTTTATAGAGATATAAATATAAAACAGAAGATTCATACTGCTTGAGATCTCATGAAACTGAAATCTAAATGTTTTCTTTACTTTCAGTCAGTGGCATTGTGTAAATGGCATTGTTTGCCATCTTCACCTCTCTGTCTGTCCACAAGCCAGTATGAAGGCCTTGGTGAAGGGGCTGATGAGGTGGAAGGAGGGTACTATGTTTTCAGAGCTCTGCTGGACTCTGACAGCTTTACTCCTACAGTGTGAATGTGGCTAATGGGAAATATTAATTTATGTGCTAATTCTATTTTATTGGTCAAAATGATGCAAAGTATTATTGTTATTATCATTTTTATTTTTTTTATTAATTCAGAATAAAATCTAGAGAAATCCACTGCTGGGTAGTTTCAGAGAAAGGTATCCACCATGAGCAACAAGGAGCTTTCAAAAGAACTACAGGATAAAGTTGTGGAAAGGCACATATCAGTAAATGGGCATAGAAAGATTTATAAGACCATAATTAAGAAGTGGAAGGTGCATGGCACCACCAGGACCTTGCTTAGATTAGGACATCCGTCCAAGCTGGATGACTGATCAGAGAGGCTACCAAGAGGCCAATGGCAACTATGAAGGAGCTATAGGATTTTATAGCAAACAGTGGTCAATGTGTGCATGTGTCAACAATACAGAAAGCTCTCCACAATTCTGGTCTGTATGGTAAGGTGGCAAGAAGAAACCTACTACTCAAACAAGTCCACTTTCAGTCCTGTTTGAGGTATGCAAAAAAACATGAACGATTCTGAAGCCATGTGGCAAAAAGTGTTGTGGTCAGATTAAATCTACTGTATAAATCTTTGGTCTAAATGCAAAATATTACATTTGGCAAAAATCCAGTACAGCACATCACCTAAAGAACACCATCCCTACTGTGAAGCATGGTCGTGGCAGCATTCTGTTATGGGGGTGTTTCTCGTCAGCACTGGGGCACTTATCAGGATATAAGGAAAAATGCCTGGAGCAAAATACAGGGAAATTATTGAGGAAAACCTTGGAAGTTGTAGGGTAAAATGTGAAAATAAAGCTGGAAAAATTGTATATGCTTTAATTTCAGGCTGTAAAAAAAATGTAAGGGGTACTGTACTTTTTTAAACGTTTGAACTTAATTTTTCGGTTTACAGTTTAAATAACCATTTGCATATCTTGCATTTTTGATCTCAATACATATCACTCCACTTTTGCTTACAGTTATTATTTTTACGTTTATGGTATGTTTTTTTTGTCAATACTTTTGGCTCTAATACTTATTACATGTCTTAAATGTATGCAGCATCGTAGAATTATAAAAAAGATAATTTAGGACATACATACCTATAAGAATAATTGGACCATAATCCCTGCTCATTATTTAACCGGTAGAAATAAATCTCCCATTTATACGCCTTAAATTATGCAGCTACCGTAGTAACGGGACAATTGCTTCGTTTACGGTAGAGTATATAAAAGCCTTTGTAGCTAAGCTTATTTCCAGGTTTCTCGTTTCTTGTATGGAGCTGTTCATTACTGAGAGGTATGTTCGCTGGTGGATTCTTTATCGTTTGTGTACTTGCTTAAATATGTATGCTCTGGTTGTATTTTAATACATTGACGGTCGGAATAGGTGTGTTCCAGGCCTTCAATGGCGTTTCCCCCTTGCCTCCGGGCTAAAACTCTTCTTTGTTTCCACTACGGAAGGGTTGCGCTAGGGTATCCAGTGCTGAACGAATTGTTGCTACTGACGATGTAGTACTGCGACAAACGTAAGGGCAAACTAATCCTCTGTGGAGGCCCCAGATCCTTAAAATGATTTATTTCCGACATCATGGTGAAATGCAATTTTGAATGATTGCATATTGAATGCACATTAGTTAAATAACTTATTGTCTTTTTAACCAGTGTAAACTTTGTTATAAAAAGATGTACTGTGAATTACTTAATGAATGAATTGTTTAAAGAACGTGTTTAATAATTTGTGTTTGTGTGTCTTTTAAGGACATTGCCACTGCTGTTTTTCCTTTTTTTAAGATTATATTTGAATAACATTAGTTTTGCCTTTTTCCAACGTTGTATTGGATACCATTAGCTGTGCCTTTTTATAAAGTTCTAATAGAACATCTGCTTTGCCTTGTTGAAAAATGTATTTGAATACCACTAGCTTTGTCTTTTTCTAAAGTTGTAATTGAATAACATTGTTTTGCCTTCTCAAACTGTTATTTGAATAACATTAGCCTTCCCTTTGTCTAAGATTTTAATTGAATGAGATCCGTTTTGCCTTAGTCACTGATTTTTAGTATTTGCTGTCAGGACAAGAGTAGCCTCAGCTATTGTGAACGTCAGGCTACTCTGGCTTTAAGCTAAGTAGTGTAACCTATATACACCTGGTACAAATTGCTACAAGTACAGGCTTTGGATGGGCATTTTGTGTACATTGCTGATTGCCCCAGTGTTTTCTATTTAACCTGATTCAATCCTTGTAGAGTGGTTGCGGCCGTACTCGTGGGTGGGGCATTCATCAGAATAGTGGTCCCTGTCCCTCACGCTGCATGCTGTCATTGGTTACAGTGCTAATGAAGTACACTGACTCCTTTTTCACTCTTTTGCAGTGCGGGTGGCGTGTGTATGTATGTGTGAGACATCTGGAGCACGAGCACGTGTGGCGGTGAAACGGTCAGTCCCTTGGTAAAGGTACAGCCCCACCTGCATTCGGTCCGCCGCCCTCCATGGTTTTATGGTTATTGTCTCTGGAGGCAGTCAGCAGTACTTAAACAGAGCTATTACTCTTAACCTGGATCATACCTACTGTCGGTGTCTATTGATAAAATTGCTGTTAATGTTCCCTCCATCTTAGCTTAAGTGCTTTTCTCAAAGTTTTAAATAAAATTACCCATTGAGCTGAATTTCACGTCTCTGTCTTTAAATTGCATACTTACCTATGTGTTGGTGAAAACCCTCTTGTCTCTTAAGGTGGGAAAGCTAAGGTTACTTCTTTGGGTAACAGTCCCAAGGTGACATAGTCTGGTATTAAAAGCAAGACCTCACTCTTGCAGTTGGACACACTTACAATAGGTGATGTATTTAAGCAGCCTCCAACTTGGCACAATGGTCTCCAATTGTTTAATAATATTTATATTGAGATTTTTTATATCATCATACAAACAGCAGACATGCAGGAAAACAAAAATAAATAAACAGGGTATTTTTAAGAAATAATGACAACACTGCTGCATCAGTAACACAACACATGAAAAGGAGGTGGACGGTAAACTATGGATGTTGTTGTTGCTGGTCAGGTTCAGCTTCACACAGAGCAAGGTGATACAGAAATGGCTGCCTCGTACATGAAAATCAATTAAGATTGTCCATCATACCATATCAAACTTTCTCCATATGTAATATACCAGTGAGTTTGGCCAGTTTGGTTAATCAGGTCTTACACTGATGCACAGTATCTGTCTTCCACAACCTTAAAATCACTTTTTTGCTGTTACCATACCAGTTGTTTTGGAATAGGGTGGGCCTAATAAAAGCTTCAAAATCCATTTTCCTTCAGTGAGAGTCTCAAAGCTAGCCACACACTGACAGACATAGTTCCTAATCTATAAGTATCTGAAAAAATGTGTTGTTGGAAAGGAAATGTTTTTATTAAATGAGGCTTGAATCCCGACCGGGGGCCTTTCTATGTGGAGTTTGCATGTTCTCCACGTGTCTGCGTGGGTTTCCTCCGGTTACTCCAGTTTCCTCCCACAGTCCAAAGACATGCTAATTGGAGAGCCTAAATTACCCATAGGTATGAGTGTGTGAGTGAATGGTGTATGTGCCCTGCGATGGATTGGCGACCTGTCCAGGGTGTATTTCTGCCTCTCGCCCAATGCATGCTGGGATAGTTTTAAAGACCCAGAAAAAAAGGCCTGATTATTGAGTCCAATGTCTTGTCAGAAAAATGGGGAGATTTTGAAAGAGCCCATTTTGATCACATTTATGTGGCCTACCATAGAAAGAGGAAGAGTCCTTCAATGTTGCCCTTCAGTTCTTCTACTTTCTCAATAAAGTTTATCTTTAAAAATGAGTTTGGGTTGTTTTGGTCAATTCCCCCTAGATATTTCAGCTTATCTGTCATTTTGAAGGGAAGGTTGTGCAGAAACTCAGCGTTAAGATCAGCACCCAATGGCATGAATTAATTATTCTGCCAATTGATGGTTTATCCCAAAATATCTCTAAATGATCCAGCAAAGCGGGGACAGATGGCTTGGGTTGTGATAGGAAGAGAACAACCTCATCTGCGTATCGGGAAATGTAATGATCCACGTTCCCTAATTGGATGGGTTCAATAGAAGGGTGATTCCTAATACTAATGACAAGGGGCTCAACAGCAATTGCAAAGAGCAACGGGCTGAAGGGGCAGCCCTGACGTGACCCGTGATGTAATGAGAACAGCACTGATCTTTCTTGGTTCATGAGGATGGAGTAAGCATATATTGTTCTAATCCATGAGCAAAATTGGCTACCAACCCCAAATTCCTGTCATACCTTTAATATACTGTATAGCCCCACTCCCCCCCTACTTGATCAAATGCCTTCTCCACGTATAGGCAGAGGGCAGCTACCTTGGAACCCTTGCTATGTATGTCCTACATTATGTTAATTAGTCTTCTGACGTTAAAAACGAGAATCTATTAGGGATAAAACCCAGTCTGATCTGCATGGATGATGGATTAAATATGTTTCTTTAGCCTATTAGCTAATAACTTTGTAACAATTGTCATACCTGAGTTTAATAATGCAATAGAGCAAAAAGATGACAGCCTCATCCCTACATCCCTGTTTTAGCAATAATTAAATATTAGCTTCATACAATACTAGGGGAATGCAGGAGAATTTCTGAATTTTCAAATGAATGAGTGAACGCCTCAAGACAAGAGGAGCCACCTTCACTGAATACTTTTTATTAAATTCAATGCCAAAACCATCTGGACCAGTGGTCTTGCCATTGGAAAATGATTTCATAGCATCTTGAGTAGTGAATCCAAATTAGATCTGGCAGTATCACTCAATTTAGGGAGATTCAAATGTCCCAGCCAATCAGAGAGGTCCCCCTTTTCTTTGGATGTATATAACTGTTCATAATATTCCCTAAAGCAATCATTGAATACCTTTAGGATCTATCACCACTTCCCCAGATTTTGATCTAATTTTATGTATCGCTTTACTAGCTTGTAAACCTCACTGTTGGGCCAGTAATTTATGAGGCTTGTCCCCCAGCTCAAAATGTTTTTTTTCCATCTTAGACAGCTGGTCGCATACCTGACCAGATAGGACGGTATTATACTATTTTAATTTGAGAATATTTCGCAAGGTTGAAGGGTTGGAGGCAGTGCTATAGGTCAGTCCCGATTGTGATAGCTCAGCTTCAATTTCTGAGTGGCGTGTTAGCCTTTGTTATTCCAGGTTAGTTTCCAGGAATTATGAAATCTTAGCAGACATAATGATGCATTAGAGAGCAACGATGTGTGAAGGTGCCAGTTATAACTTCTGCTTTTTATGATTAAGGTCAAGAGCCAATGAAGTGGAGGAATGGTCAGAAATTTTAATATTGTGGTATTTTGAAACAGTCACATTAATATTAATTTAGAATCAAGTAAGAAATAGCCTATTTTTGAGAAGGACTTATGTATTTGTGGATTTAAAAAAACTGTCAGTAGGATGCCACAATCACCAAATATCAACCAGATTCATGGACTTAATTAAGTTATTAAAAACTGTGGAGGCTTGTTTGGGCAGACCTGTCCAAGTGATTATAAAGAACACAGTTAAAATCAAGCAAAAAAAAAAAAAAGCAAGCATCAAAGATTTTTTTAATACACATTATTACATGGTGTGCCCAGCACAAATTATATGGGTGAGTGCAATATCAAGGAAATGTCATTGGTGTAAATTGCATGGTCCGTAAATCCGAGCAGTAATAATTGTCTGAACAACGCATGAGTGTGAATATCACCATGTCGGCGCAGCTCTTGGTATCTGTCGTTGACCACCTCATCCAGAAGTTTTGTGCGCTTTGTTGATTTGTAGAAGAATGAAGAAAGCCCTTCTACTGTTTTGAAAAAGATCTGGCATTCTGAAATAGATCTCGCCGATTGTGATAGTATGAGATTTAATTTATGGGCATAACAATGTGTGAAAATAGCCTCTGGGATTTTTTATCTGATCTTGGCCTGAACTCCATTCAAATATGATGCCATAACGGCAGCTCTGTCCTATGTTTGTGAAACTAATTTTTCAACGCAGTTAGATTTATCTAAAGTGTACAAAACATAGGTAGCGAGAGTGTCAGCAGTCCTTTCACTGCTCACCTCATTAAAACCTAAAAATGCTTCTTTCACCCCAGTCTTACGTAGCACTGTAAGACTGATGCCTGGGCTTTATTTGTTACATCTGTTGATTCATCAACCTGCTCTACAGCAACAAAGAGCGCTTCAGAAATCTCATTTTTAATGTTGTTAATGATACCGTCTCCGATTTCCTCAATCAGATTGTTTTGGATCTCGTTAGATAGGCCAGAGAAAACATTGGATGAGCTTAAATGCATGGCTAAATTCATATCATACTTTGAAATGAGATGAATCAGTTCCACATAGTTTCCATGTTTAAAATAATCCTTGCCTTCCTCATCGCCCCAGAATGTTAATTCTTGCTTAGCTAGATAGATAGCAGGTAGCATCAATCAGTTTGTTCAGTGTATCTCTATTTTCCCTAAACTTCTATTGAAATGATAATCTCATTTGTTCATCGAGAGCTAAGTTGATACAGCTAGTGCCAAATGTTTTCAATACTGCCTGACTTCTGATGTGGACTGCGGTATTTTCATGTTTACTGAGTGTGTTTGTCAGGGTATTATGGTCCCCATAGCCTAGAGTCCACACACTATAATTAGCCATTGAAAATAGTCTACAGGAGTAACAAAAGAGATGGCTACTCGCTGCACAGCCACATTCTTTCTTCTTGTACCAGGCCTCTTGGAATCCCCTGACAATATTTCCTTTTTCAAAAAATGTGAATCTGTAGTCATAGTTGGAGCTAGCATTTTCCAGCTCCTGTATTCAGTTCCTGAGACTCGCCAGAGAAGCTTTGGTGGATGCCAGAAATGCCTCTAAATTGTTACATTTCTGTCGTCCTCATCTTGCTCATGCATTATATTGCAGAGAGAGTGCTGGTGGAGTCTGTCCGAGGCTGCCGTGGCTGGGCCACCCAGATCTGATCGTGGTTGACCATCTGGTTCATTTGGGGCTTTATCCTGCTTTTTCACCTTTTCAGTTTTCGATTTGGTCATACTGAGGCCTTTACAGTTAGGAAACTACTTAGTAAAACTGGTAAAATGACCAAAATATTACTTAAATGACAAAATTATTTACAGTATGGACAGTATTATTTATGTCTACTTGATGCGGTGCTCACTAGCGCCCCCATGGTTTTCAATTGTTAATGGATAATGGATAATTATGGTATGGAACGGTTAAACAATAATGTACCCTGCATTAGGATAAGGTAAGTCTCATCTGCAAATTTATATACTTATACTGTTAATGGACATTTAATAGTTGTTGACTTCATTCACTCTTACAATAATCACGACTTCCATTCACTTGGAAGTTGTAGGATAAAATGTGTCAAAACAGGCGGAAAAGTCTGATTTAATGTTTTAATTTCAGGCTGTAAGGCAACAAAAGGTGGAATTTTTGAGACAGAGTGTAGACATTAAAACGGCACTGTAGAAAGAAAGCTTGTTAGCCAGCTCTGCTGTTAAATATTTACAAAAACAACAAAGTTACAGTAATTATCAATCAGGCATTAGAATAATGTATCATTAATTTGGCATACAGTCAATGGCTATAAAAAACATTGGTGTTGACTATAGCAGCAATGTAGACAACATTGTTTTTATAATATTTAACAGCATAGATAGCTAACTAGCTAAATGTGTGTTTTATACAAGCTTGGTAGCTGCAGTATTAAATATATTGCAGCTACTAAGCTTGCGGAAACATTGATGTGTGACTTCATCGCGCCAGTAGCCTCTCTTATATGGGGTGTAGGTCGTCTCCTCCGCTAGCTTTGCCAATCGCTTCTCTCAGTCACCTGCACAGGCATATCAGTAACTTTGAGGTGTATCATCCATCATTTAATAAGTCGCCTCCTTCATGTTATCATTGGCTGTATCATTGACCTCCGTCGACACATTAGTGGCTGCCTTCGACCAATCATTCGCCCCATTTTTGGCACAATCCACCCCCGCATACTGAGTGTGGCATTTAATTCAGGAGGCTGTCAATCAAAGCTCCATACCAGGGTTGTCAGGTCCTTTTGATGAAACCAGCCCAATGTATCAAAATGCAAAAATGTCCACTGCCAAAGCCAAAAACACTGCTATTAACTCCAATAGAATTACAACCATTGTCAAATATATTGTAAAACTATAAATTAGCTGAATACTATCATAAAACAACATTCACTCCGAATGCGTTTCTCAATTTTGCAGTGGTTATGAAGATCACTATGATGAGCATCCTAGCTAGTTTGTTAGCATTACTGCTGGCAGGGAAAAAGTATGTTTAGCTTGTTTCAGCAAAATGGTTAAGATTAGGATTTAGGTAGAATTATCTGATTTTATATTCTATTCTTAGGGGCAACTGCTGCCTTGAATTGTCATTGTCATATGACTCAGCCAAGGAACGCTGACTGACGTACAATGACAAGTGAAATTCACTTTTTAATGATTCATTTATTAACCCTCCCGATGTCCTCATATTCTTTATACACCCCGTGTCCTCCGGGTCAAAATGACCCACCTTCACTAAACCCCCAATATAAAGCATCTTAATTGAATTTTAAACACCAAATCTATTTTGCCTGAAGAAACAACTTGTCATTCACTACAAATTGTGTGAATACCTGAATTTTCCCTCTTCACATGGCAGAAAGACTGCATTTATTCAGGAGACACCACTCGTTTCTATGACACTGTCAATTGTATTATTTTTTACTGTATAGGTAGTAAGCAATATTTGTATAGTATTTCTATAGCTTAAGAAAGTAGCAGCAATGTGCAAAAAGTAGTTTTGAATCCAGTCAGTTTTTTTTGTTAGTTTTTTTTGCCAGTGAACAATGTAATAAAATATACAAAACAAAAATGTGAACATGTGAACCAAACAACATAACTCAGTCAACTAATTAGCACATGTAGGGCAGTATGCAAGTACACAGCCTTTGCAGATATATTTCTTACACCTGCAGCACACAGTATGTGTTTTACAGTCCTTCTTTGGCGGGCAGAACTGACACCTCTTTCCAGAGCAGCGTTAAGCCTCCCCGGGGCCCAGGGCTAACACACCTCCCGGGGCCCCATGTTCACGATTTTCAACTGGAAAAGTAAAAGCACATTGACGCGACCAGGCCTGGCAATGATAAAGACATGCCGCAAATTCAACAAATAGGCCTATGACAAAGGATATCAGAAGTAGATAGTGAATATGTTACAGAATGAGACCTCCAATTGAAAACTTTGAACGTTGTAATGTATTAAAAGCCGTCAAAGAGTACCGACTGTCTGTAACAGATGAAAGTCCTCCGACACACCGCGTTGGACCGACGCCGATTTCCACTTGTAGAATCGAGCTCCCGAGACAAAGCCGTCCTTACGCAAAATGGAACAGACTATACAAACACACTCTCACTGACGCTGACTGTTGCGACAGGACAATGTGGACTACTACAGGTGGGAAAGTGGACCAAAATGTACAGTAACAGTCAAAACACCATAAACCCGCATTAAAAAATTCAATGTAGGCCTACAGTAATCGGCTATTCCCGGGGCCCCATAGTGGCCGGGGCCCTGGGCTGCAGCCCATGTTGCCCAATAGGTTAATGCGGGCCAGCCTCTTCCTCTTACTTGCCCCAGCTGGGCATTGCCTTGCCTCATCTATAGTGCCATTTTTGTGGTGTGTAACTGAATCTGTGACTGTGATTTCAACTCAATTTGACTGTCAGGTCATTTTGACCGAAGACAATAGTAGTAAAAAATGTTGTACAGCTTACATGGAAATATGAATAAAGGCAACATTTCATTTTTCTAATGTTGGGGTCAATCTAGGAAAAGTCATGAAATTTCAAGTTGAAAAAATATCATTTAGGGGATTTTTCTCTGCTGTTAAACACAGTGGCGGGTCATTTTGACCAGAAGACAACGGGAGGGTTAAAAAGTCAACCCGTGGAGAAAAAAACAAACCCGTGCCAAGATTGCCATTACAATCACTTACATAAAATCCTCTACTTGATCTATCACAGAGTCAGGGGTCGCAACATTTTCTCCGATTAGGTCCGATAGTACCAACTACGGCATGGAAAATCTCATAGACATCCTGTGTGGGAGGCGCATATTTAAAACACCTCAGTAGGCAAAAGCAATCAACCACCAATCAAATATTAGATCCCACCCACTGGCTTTGATGGATTGTGTTGACAGATTTCCCATTTCACACCACAGACGAAATGTCCATCCATCCATCCATTATCTAAGCCGCTTATTCCTAGTCAGGGTCGCGGGGGGGGGCTGGAGCCTATCCCAGCATGCGTTCCGGGCGAGAGGCAGGAATACACCCTGGACAGGTCGTCAATCCATCGCAGGGCACACACACCATTCAGTCACACACTCATACCTACGGGCAATTTAGACTCTCCAATTAGCCTAACGTGCATGTCTTTGGACTGTGGGAGGAAACCGGAGTACCCGGAGGAAACCCACGCGGACACGGGGAGAACATGCAAACTCCACACAGAAAGGCCCCCCGGCCTGGATTCGAACCCGAGACCTTCTTACTGTGAGGCGACAGCGCTATCCACTGCACCACCGTGCCGCCCAGAAGAAATGTGACAATAGTAATTAATTAATTAATTAAATATATAAATAAGTATATCAATAATGAAATGTGAAAATAAGTCAATAAATGTGTAAATGATTAATGACGTGGAAATAAATAAATATTTTACATGTAATTATTTATGTTGACATTTCAGTTTTTATTTAATTAATATCAGCACATTATTTCCTCCATAAGTGAGAGAAATTACTGCAATTTATTAAGGTTTAGCATACTCTCACAGCTTCCATTTCCAAAACACAAGACTCGTTGCTGACGTAGCTCAATAGGCGTGTTGAATAAGGCTCATGAATATTAGCTCCCCCAAACTCAGCCGGCCCTACCACCTTGCTCCTAGTCAGAGATGAAAGATAAGGATATATCTTCTGAGAATTTGAATTGAGAAAAAGTATTAAGGATGTTTTTTGGCACACTCTAAGGCAGGGTTACTCAAATCACGGTCCTAGGTAATTTACATGTGAAATATAAAGACTGTGTGGACTGTGGCCTTCCACCACTTCTTGTTTCACTAGTGTATAAAAATGAGGTAATGGGGAAGGAGAACATGGTCATGTGTGTTACCCCAGTTGAATACTCTGATATTAATGTATTACTAAAATAAAGGTTCTTGTATTTTTCTTACTAGTTCCTGGTACTGCTTTGAGTGGCTGGTGGAATACCTGCAATCAAATATCCATACTGGTTATAGGGGGAGTTTCCCACTTCTGATATTACCTGTGTATGTGTGTATATTTTAAGCATGTACTTTTATCCCATTTTATTTGTTCTTCTATAGCAGGGGTGTCCAATCTTATCCGAGAAGGGCCGGTGTGGGTGCAGGCTTTTGTTTTAGCCCTGCACTAAAACACCTGATTCAACTAATTCACCAATCATGGTCTACAATCAAGACCTTGAGTAGTTTAATCAGTTGTTTAGTGCTGGGCTAGAACAAAAGCCTGCACCCACACTGGCCCTTCTCGGATAAGATTGGACACCCCTGTTCTATAGTAAACATAAACCTTCATGTGTTTAATATAAAAGGGCAAAGCAGATCATTCCATTCGCTTTGCGCCTTAAACCTGAAAACTTTTTTTCAGGCTACTTGATTACCTGCGGTTTTATTAATTTTTGCAATTCTAAGAGATCAATCACTGTCATTCTCAATTAACAGGTCTGTTAAGTAAATAAGAACATTTATGGAGAAGCAAAATAGCTGGATCCAGTGTCTTAGATGGTGAACCAATTGTTCAACAGTATATCATAAATACATGCAATCTGTGTGCAGTAACTGCGACTTGTTTGTATGCTGGAATAACCAAAAATGCAAATTAGAATTGGTTTTGGAATTGATGTGGAAAATCTGTGGGGAAAGCTCAATGGAAATGTTTGAGAGCATTGACATTCTAAATGCTACTCACCAAGACTAGTTAGAGTTCACATGCTGAATGCATTCATATACTGTATGTATAGGTGTGTTCCCAACACGTCTTCTAAAAATGAAAACACCTTTTGAAGCCAGAGTAACGTGGAGTCTTGAACGCAGACGACAGGACAAGAGACTTGTAGTTTTACAATTTAATGAAAACAAAACAAAGCTCTTCTTACAAATCAGGTCGAATGTTGAATGTAAAATGTAATGCCGAATGGTCAAAAAACTGTGTCGCTATCAGGAGCTGGCTTCATCTAACTAACCGGAAGCTTGATCTGCATCCCACAATGCTGCACATAGGTCACGTGATTAATTCTAGGTTCACAGTTCTAAATAAAGAAATGTTCTATCTCACTTGTCTCTGTGTCTATTTTTAAACTAATGAATTCTAAATGTACTTATACCATGAAATTATCATGTCAGTCTTTTTAACTAAATTATCAAACATGAAAATATTAATATATCAATATATAAAATATGAACTACCGATACGGTATATAAATTAGCCGATTCCTAAACGGCCCCTACATTATCCGGCCCCTAATTGGTTAGGCAGGAGGGCTAAGCAATTACTAGCTTATAAACTAAACAATTATGATGTCTATGAACTGACAAACATAAAGTCTCTTGGGGACTATTCTAACTGAAGTCCTCTCTTCTCAGGCTGCTGCTTCTTCTAGCAGGCACAACTTGTTTACTGGTCTCTCCAACACGTTGGTCTTGGTCTTTATCTTGACTCTTCGTACCACCCCGCTTGAATCCGGTAGTGTTCGACTACTCTTCCCAGGAGCCAGGAGTTGCGTGGGGAAGTGCTGTCCACTAGGAGCACGACATCTCCAGTTGCGAAGTTTCGTCTTGGTGTTGACCATTTCTAGCGCTCTTGGAGGAGTGGGAGATACTCACGAGTCCATCTAGTCCAGAACAAATCCGACAAGTACTGGACTTGCTTCCATCTTTTCTTTGTGTACATGTCGTCTTTGTTGAAGATGCCTGGGGGCATGTTAGGTTGGGACTTCAACAGCAATAAGTGGTTGGGTGTCAGAGGCTCGAGGTCGTTCATGTCATCCGAGATGGTGGTGAGCGGTCTTCCATTGATGATGCTCTTGACCTCGCACATCGTCGTCTGGATACAGTCGTCGTTTATGGCTTGCTCCTTCATGATAGAGCTGAGGATTCTTCTGACTGTTCGAATCTGTCTCTCCCAAACACCGCCTTGGTGGGAGGCTGCTGGGCTGTTGAATATCCATTTGATTTATTTTGGTTGTAAGGCTCTTTCGATCTTGTCATTATCCAGTTGTTGGATTGCTTCTCTCAATTCTCTTTCGGCGGCCACGAAATTCGTGCCGTTATCCGAACGCATGATGGTGACTTGACCTCTGCGGCATACAAAGCGTCGAATTGCGTTTATGCAAGAGTCTGTGTCGAGGCTGTCTGCGACCTCTATGTGTATGGCTCTCAGGGTAAGGCAGGTGAACAACACGCCGTATCTCTTGACTGTACCCCGGCCCGCTTTACATCAAAGGCCCGAAGAAGTCAACGCCGGTGTTGGTAAATGGGGGTTTATCGGGCAGGAGGCGATCTTCAGGTAAGTTCGCCATCTTCTGCTCCCCGACCTTTCCAGTGACCCTGCGGTACACAACACACTTGTTGAGTAGCTTTCTGATTGCAGAGTTGGCTTGTGGGATCCAATATTTGCGTCTTAGCTGCGCCAGGACATAGCTGCGTCCGGCGTGTCCTGTCCTTTGGTGGATGTCTGACAGGATCAGTGTGGCAACTCTGCTTAGATATGATGGCTGGGCGTTTGGCGGTCTCTGGCATGGCTGACTTGTTGAGTCTTCCGCCGACCCTCAGGATGCTGTCTTGAAGTATAGGGTCTAGTCTGAACAACTGACTGTTGCGACTAACTTGCTTTCCCTTCTGTAGTGCTTGGAGTTCTTCGTTGAACTGTTGTCTCTGGCTGAACTTGATTATTTCTGACTCGGCTGCGACCAGATCATCCAAGGTAAGTGGTTTCTTTTCACTTGTTGATTTGTATTTCTTCATGTGATGTTCTAACTTTGACCTTTGCTTTTCAGGGTCTTTTTCTGCTTGGATGATGGTTCTTGACAACTCCTTTCTTTCATCTTTCAGTTGTTGCAGAGTTCTCTTTAGTTTTAGAATCCAGGCCACAGCTCGTTTTAGTTTATGCCACTCTGAGTAGTAGTCGATCAGCTTGTTCATTGGTTCTTTGTCCTCTTCGACTTTGATTGTGTTGACTGTCGCCGTGTTCTTGACCTCAGGGTCGTTTTGAAGGCTTTCCTTCCTTTGCATGGGTTGCTCCGGTCAGTTAGACTCGTTGTTCAGCAGGAAACTTGGTCCGTCGATCCACGTTCTTGACTGTGCCAAGCTCTTGGCCTTCAGGCCCCTGCTGGGTAGATCCGCTGGGTTTTCTGTTGTTCTTACATACTTCCACTGGGAAGGCTTGGTGGCTTCTCGGATCACGTTGATTCTGTTTGCCACGAAGGTTTTAAAGCGAGCAGTGTCGTTGTCTATGTATCTGAGCACCGTAGTGCTATCGGTCCAGAAGGTAGACGGCTGTAGTGGAACTTGGAGTTCTTGGTGCAGCATCTTGTCTATCTTCACGGCGACGACTGCCGCTGTCAGTTCTAGTCTTGGGATCGTGACCTGTTTGAGTGAGGCCACTCTCGACTTGCCCATCACGAGGGAACAATGCTTCTTGCCTTGCTTGTTCTCCAGTAACAGGTAAGATGCGGTGCCATAGGCGTACTCTGAGGCATCCGAGAAGTGGTGCAACTGCGCTGAAGCAGTGCGTCCGAAGTCGGCAGGTTTCAACCTGTTCACTTGGAAGTTGGAGAGGTAGGTAACATCTTCTGTCCATCCTTTCCAATCCTCTGCATGTTTTTCACTGATGTCTTCGTCCCATCCACTTTGCTCCTTACAGAGATCTTTCAGCAGGAGTTTAGCGGGCAGGATGACCGGTGCCAGTAGGCCAAGGGGGTCGTAGATGGAGTTGACGACGGCCAGGATTCCCCTTCTTGTCATTGGCTTGTCCGGCAACTTGATGCTGTAGGTGAAAGCATCTGTTTCTGTATCCCACTGTATACCGCGCTCTCTCGACAGGTAGAGCTTCAGAGCTGAGATCCAGGTTCTTTGTTTCTTTAGCTCTCTGTTCTTCGGGGATGGACATGAGCACCTTTCTGTTATGGCTCGTCCACTTTGTCAAAGTGAATCCTACGCTGGCACACAGGGTGCGAAGGTCTTTAGCCAAGGTCATTGCGTCATCTTCGGTAGGCATGCTCTTCAAGCAGTCGTCTACGTAGAAGTTGTTTAGGACTGTCTGGATGGCTTCTGGGGACGCAGTGTCTTTGTGATCCTCAGCGGTCCTCTTCAATGCATATGATGCGATGCTGGGTGATGAGGTGGCGCCAAAGAGGTGCACCATCATTCTGAACTCTTCCATGGGCTCGTTCAACTTGCCGTCGGGCCACCAAAGGAAGCGTTGGAGGTCTGCGTCATGTTCAGGTACCTTCACCTGATAAAACATCGACTCAATGTCGGCCATCATCGCAACTGGCTCCTCACGGAATCTTAAGAGGACACCAACCAGCGTGTTGGTCATGTTGGGTCCCTGTAGTAGTCTACTGTTCAGAGACTGGTCTTGAAAGGAGGCGGCGCAGTCGAAGACTACTCGTATCTTTCTCTTCTTAGGGTGATACACCCCGTGGTGTGGTATGTAGGACACCCTGGCGTCAGCACGGTTCAGCTGGTCATCCGGAACTCGGACGGCGTAGCCACACCGATGACATTGTCCATGAAGCACTTGTAATCTTCATAGAAGCCAGGGTCCTTCCTGAACTTTCTCCGCAAGCTAGCCAGGCGCTGCTCCGCCATACAACGGTTCTTGGGCATTGGCAGCTTGTGGTTCCTGAGCGGCAACCCGATGCTGTAGTGGCCGTTCTCGAAGGTTGTCGTTTTCTTCACCGACTGCATGAACTGCTTGTCTTCTTGAGACATCTCTTCTTTGTCATCGTAGTTACGCTCTGGGAAATCAGTGTTGTACTGTTGTACGAGTAACTTCTCGATTTCTGTCACTGTGATTCTGTTTACTGAGCAGTGAGGTGGTTTCTCCTTTTCACTCAGCTCCTTCCTTATGGGTCCGTTCACGACCCAGCCAATGGCAGTCTTCACCGCATAGGGTCCTCCATTTCGACTGTTTATGGCGTGCCATGGCTCCATTGCGCTTGAACAGTTCGCTCCGATAAGTAGGCCGGCGTCCGCTTCTATCTCTGGCAGGCGCACTTCGCTGAGGTAGGGCCACTTCCGGATCTCTGATTGCTTGGGTATGTTCTCGGTGTGCACAGGTATGCTACCGTGGGTGTATGCCTTGGGGAGCTCGATGAAATTGCTGTCTTCCAGCCCACATACCTCCAAGTCTGATATCACGTAGCTGTTCATGGGTTTCTGTCCTCCAGGCCGATCTTGATTCATGGTGCTCAGAAGTATTTGTGTTGGTTTCCCTTTAACATTCAGTTTCTTTCGCAGGTCTTCTGTGATGAATGTCGCTGTGCTCCCGGGTCCATAAAGCATACGTTTCTACATGCTTGTCGCTCTTTCTTGACTTGATTTTCACGGTACTATTGACAGCACACATTCGTTTTCTCCGGCCCCAGTGAGGCAGGTGGCCTCTTGCGTGACGGGAACTTGTGGGCTTGCTTCTTCTTCTTCTTGAGCGCCGTTGTTCTTTCCCTGAGAGGCAGAGTCTTCTTTATCTTTGTGTAGGATGTCTGGGTGCTTTAATTCACATTCCTTACACTCTGTTCTTTTCCTGCAGAACTTGCTGAGATGGCCCGAAGCCAAGCACCCGAAGCATAAGCCCCTTGACTTCAAAAACTCCACCCGTTCCTTGTGCGGCTGATTCTTGATTTTGTTGCAGGTGGCTAGGGTGTGAGCTTGCTGACAGTACATACATGGCTTTTCGAAGGCGCTTCCTTTTTTATTTGGGTTTGCTGACTTCTCTCTTGCCCCTTTAGTCTTTTGGTTTTCAGTGGAGACGTTCCTCCTGAAGCTCCCTCGTTTCTCTTTCTTAGCTGGGGGTCTTTCCTTGTCGTTCTTTCCAGCGGAGGTAGGACGGCTGTCTGGGATGTCGCCGAAGAGGGGATCCGTTGCTATTTTGGCTTGATGCTCTATGTAGCTCACCAGGTCGGTAAATTTTGCTCTTCGGTCTCGCCTCTCTTTGATATTGTAGGCTTCAGCGCGCCAACGCTCTTTCATTTTGTAGGGTAACTTGGATACCACTGTCCGTAGGTTGGTAGGGTTATCCATCTCCTCCAGTGACTCTATGTCCTCCATAGTGTTGCGGCATCCGACTAGGAACATTGCGTAGGCATTTAGCGCCTTTCCGTCTTCGGACTTGATCTGCGGCCACTGGAGTGCCTTGTCGATGTATGCGCTGGCGATCCGTAGTTCGTCCCCGTAATGCTTGTGTAACAGTCGCTTTGCTTCTTTGTAGCCTCTGCTAGGTTGCATGTGGACGCAGCTCGAACTAGCTCTTGGGGTTCGCCATTTGTAAATTGTTCCAAGAAGTACAGTTTATCCTGATCGTTGTCTGTCTTCTGTTCTATGGAATGTTCGAATGCTCGGATGAAGGACTTGTATTGCAGTGCGTCACCCCTGAACACTGGAATATCCTTGGTTGGTAGCTGGGATTGCTTCTGCTGCTTTACGAGCAGCTCTGTGATCACGTTCTGCTTTTGCATGACCTTCAGTATATCACCATCTCTGCTAACGTTGGAATGAGAGCTGATGTCTTGTAGAGCCATCGGTGGTGTTTGTAGCATCTGCGGCGGTGTTTGAGGAGTCGTAACATCTGGTTGAGGAGGCGAGGCGCGGGTTACGTCGTGTCTCAGGCTCCCTCTGTTTCTTGACCTTCGCCCGTGACTACTCGCACCATCTTCTGATCTTTCGTATTCGTTGAGCACTTTTAGTTTCGCGCTACTTTCGGCCAATGCAGTTTCCATCTCAAGTTCTTCCTTTTTAGCCTTTATTCTAGCTATTTCTATGCTCCGCCATTGCTTTGCTTGAACTTTTCTATTTCCGCTGTTTCTCTTCCGTTCGCGCTGTTTCTTTAAGGCGACTTCTTCCAGTTCGGTTGTTTCTTTAAGGCGGTTTCTTCCAACTCGAGTCGCTGCAGCTCCGCTTCTTCTTGTTCTAGTTGCTGCCTTCTCTTTAGCGCTTGGCGCGTTCCAGTAGCGCTGCATGTTCTGCCTCTTGTCTAACACGGGTCACTGACACTCGATTCTACTGTTGAGCGGCTTACGCGAGACCCGTGTGAGCATACTGACCCAGGGTTGTGGACGCCGGTCTGCGAGGCGCTATCGTCTGGCTGGACGCCATCTTGCAGGACATCTTCCGCTTCAGGCTGCTTTTTTAGCGGAGCGTTCTCTTTCTGCCGATCAGATATGTGTGCAGCTGCGATCCATTCTTTCGTTCTTTTCATAAAGCCTATGATGGACGCCATTTTTGGTTCAAACCAGTTCTCTTGGTCTATTGCCTGTTCATCTTCAGACATAAGGCCCAGTACTTCTCTGTTAAGACATTTAAATTCTTCTAATGTACTAACAAAGTCATTTTCCATTCCATCTTGGACAAGTTCTGCATTTTGTTCATCCTTCATCAATGCTTCTGTTACATTAATTCTGGTAGACAAATCTCTTAATCTTTGTCTTCTTAGTGCAATGCATCTTTGTAATTTACTTTCCATTCCTTTTTCTGTTAGCCTACGTGACCTCTCCTTATCCTGCTCCGTAGGATTTTTCCACATTTTCTTTGCTCCTTTTCCCCATCCATCTTATCAATTGCAGACTGGCTCATTCTAGTTGCATGCAATGTGTTCAAAAGCACCTTTTTAATTCAAAGTCACTTTTCTCAATAAAAACAAATGCAATACAGCTTCTATTACAATGCCAGACTCTGCGTGGCTGAGTCAAAGTTGCACGCGCAGGATAGCTGTCAATCACTTTAACCTTTACAGTCGCGTAGCCTCCGTGTAGCTAGCTATCAATCGCTTTAGCCTTTTCAGTCGCGGAGCCTCCGTGTAGCTAGCTATCAATCGCTTTAGCCTTTTCAGTCGCGGAGCCTCCGTGTAGCTAGCTATCGATCACTTTAGCCTTTTCAGTCGCGGAGCCTCCGTGTAGCTAGCTATCGATAGCTTTCACATTTCATGTAGCATCTTTTACGTTAGCTTTCTTGGCTGTAGCTTTCTATCTTCGCCACATCTCTTGCTGGCATATAGACAATATGAAGATTTCTCTTTACCTTGTCTCGTAGAGTCAAAGGATTACCCGTTCTCCTACTTCAGATTGCCTCCCGTGTTTATGCTTCCAGCCACCTTTCAGTCCGGTTCCATCCAGTTCCAAGCCACTTTCTCCTCCAAGTCCGTGTGGCTCGCTAGCTAGCTTAGCTAGTTTTTTGACAAATATAGGTGTGTTCCCAACACGTCTTCTAAAAATGAAAACACCTTTTGAAGCCAGAGTAACGTGGAGTCTTGAACGCAGATGACAGGACAAGAGACTTGTAGTTTTACAGTTTAATGAAAACAAAACAAAGCTCTTCTTACAAATCAGGTCGAATGTATAAATGTATAAATGTAATGCCGAATGGTCAAAAAACTGTGTCGCTATCAGGAGCTGGCTTCATCTAACTAACCGGAAGCTTGATCTGCATCCCACAATGCTGCACATAGGTCATGTGATTAATTCTAGGTTCACAGTTCTAAATAAATAAATGTTCTATCTCACTCGTCTCTGTGTCTATTTTTAAACTAATAAATTCTAAATGTACTTATACCATGAAATTATCATGTCAGTCTTTTTAACTAAATTATCAAACATGAAAATATTAATATATCAATATATAAAATATGAACTACCGATACGGTATATAAATTAGCCGATTCCTAAACGGCCCCTACAGCTGCTTCTTCTAGCAGGCACAACTTGTTTACCCATCTCCAACACGTTGGTCTTGGTCTTTATCTTGACTCTTCGCACCACCCCGCTTGAATCCTGTAGTGTTTCGACTACTCTTCCCAGGAGCCAGGAGTTGCGTGGGGAAGTGCTGTCCACTAGGGAGCACGACATCTCCAGTTGCGGTTTCGTCTTGGTGTTGACCATTTCTAGCGCTCTTGGAGGAGTGGAGATACTCACGAGTCCATCTAGTCCAGAACAAATCCGACAAGTACTGGACTTGCTTCCATCTTTCTTGTGTACATGTCGTCTTTGTTGAAGATGCCTGGGGGCATGTTTGGTTGGGACTTCAACAGCAATAAGTGGTTGGGTGTCAGAGGCTCGAGGTCGTTCATGTCATCCGAGATGGTGGTGAGCGGTCTTCCATTGATGATGCTCTTATTTTCGCACATCGCCGCTTGGATACAGTCGCTTTTATGGCTTGCTCCTTCATGATAGAGCTGAGGATTCTTCTGACTGTTCGAATCTGTCTTCTCCCAAACACCGCCTTGGTGGGAGGGCTGCTGGGCTGTTGAATATCCATTTGATTTATTTTGGTTGTAAGGCTCTTCGATCTTGTCATTATCCAGTTGTTGGATTGCTTCTTCCCAATTCTCTTTCGCGGCCACGAAATTGTGCCGTTATCCGAACGCATGATGGTGACTTGACCTCTCTTTGGCATACAAAGCGCCGGTGCGTTTTATGCAAGAGTCTGTGTCGAGGCTGTCTGCGGCCTATGTGTGTATGGCTCTCCAGGGTAAGGCAGGTGAACAACACGCCGTATCTTGACTGTACCCCGGCCCCGCTTTACATCAGGGCCCAAGAAGTCGACGCGGTGTTGGTAAATGGGGGTTTATCGGCAGGAGCGGATCTTCAGGTAAGTTCGCCATCTTCTGCCCCCGACCTTTCCAGTGACTCCTGCGGTACACAACACACTTGTTGAGTAGCTCTGATTGCAGAGTTGGCTTGTGGGATCCAATATTTGCGTCTTAGCTGCGCCTAAACACAGCTAGTCCCGCGTGTCCTGTCCTTTGGTGGATGTCTGACAGGACAGTGTGGCAAGCTCTGCTTAGATATGATGGCTGGGCGTTTGGCGGTCTCTGGCATGGCTGACTTGTTGAGTCTTCCTTCGACCCTCAGGGATGCTGTCTTGAAGTATAGGGTCTAGTCTGAACAACTGACTGTTGCGACTAATTTGCTTTCCTTCTGTAGTGCTTGAGTTCTTCGTTGAACTGTTGTCTCTGGCTGAACTTGATTATTTCTGACTCGGCTGCGACCAGATCATCAAGGTGCAAGTGGTTTCTTTTCACTTGTTGATTTGTATTTCTTCATGTGATGTTCTAACTTTGACCTTTGCTTTTCAGGGTCTTTTTTCTGCTTGGATGATGGTTCTGACAACTCCTTTCTTTCATCTTTCAGTTGTTGCAGAGTTCTCTTTAGTTTTAGAATCCAGGCCACAGCTTCGCTTTAGTTTATGCCACTCTGAGTAGTAGGTGATCAGCTTGTTCATTGGTTCTTTGTCCTCTTCGACTTTGATTGTGTTGACTGTCGCCGTGTTCTTGACCTCAGGGTCGTTTTGAAGGCTTTCCTTCCTTTGCATGGGTTGCTCCGGTCAGTTAGACTCGTTGTTCAGCAGGAAACTTGGTCCGTCGATCCACGTTCTTGACTGTGCCAAGCTCTTGGCCTTCAGGCCCTGCTGGGTAGATCCGCTGGGTTTTCTGTTGTTCTTACATACTTCCACTGGAAGGCTTGGTGGCTTCTCGGATCACGTTGATTCTGTTTGCCACGAAGGTTTTAAAGCGAGCAGTGTCGTTGTCTATGTATCTGAGCACCGTAGTGCTATCGGTCCAGAAGGTAGACGGCTGTAGTGGAATTTGGAGTTCTTGGTGCAGCATCTTGTCTATCTTCACGGCGACGACTGCCGCTGTCAGTTCTAGTCTTGGGATCGTGACCTGTTTGAGTGAGGCCACTCTCGACTTGCCCATCACGAGGGAACAATGCTTCTTGCCTTGCTTGTTCTCCAGTAACAGGTAAGATGCGGTGCCATAGGCGTACTCTGAGGCATCCGAGAAGTGGTGCAACTGCGCTGAAGCAGTGCGTCCGAAGTCGGCAGGTTTCAAGCACTTGGAAGTTGGAGAGGTAGGTAACATCTTCTGTCCATCCTTTCCAATCCTCTGCATGTTTTTCCACTGATGTCTTCGTCCCATCCACTTTGCTCCTTACAGAGATCTTTCAGCAGGAGTTTAGCGGGCAGGATGACCGGTGCCAGTAGGCCAAGGGGGTCGTAGATGGAGTTGACGACGGCCAGGATTCCCCTTCTTGTCATTGGCTTGTCCGGCAACTTGATGCTGTAGGTGAAAGCATCTGTTTCTGTATCCCACTGTATACCGAGCGCTCTTCGACAGGTAGAGCTTCAGAGCTGAGATCCAGGTTCTTTGTTTCTTTAGCTCTCTGTTCTTCGGGGATGGACATGAGCACCTTTCTGTTATGGCTCGTCCACTTTGTCAAAGTGAATCCTATGCTGGCACACAGGGTGCGCGAAGGTCTTTAGCCAAGGTCATTGCGTCATCTTCGGTAGGCATGCTCTTCAAGCAGTCGTCTCTACGTAGAAGTTGTTTAGACTGTCTGGATGGCTTCTGGGGACCTTAGTGTCTTTGTGATCCTCAGCGGTCCCTCTTCAATGCATATGATGCGATGCTGGGTGATGAGGTGGCGCCAAAGAGGTGCACCATCATTCTGAACTCTTCCATGGGCTCGCGTTCAACTTGCCGTCGGGCCACCAAAGGAAGCGTTGAGGTGCGTCATGTTCAGGTACCTTCACCTGATAAAACATCGACTCAATGTCGGCCATCATCGCAACTGGCTCCTCAGGAATCTTAAGAGGACACCAACCAGCGTGTTGGTCATGTTGGGTCCCTGTAGTAGTCTACTGTTCAGAGACTGGTCTTGAAAGGAGGCGCGCAGTCGAAGACTACTCGTATCTTTCTCTTCTTAGGGTGATACACCCCGTGGTGTGGTATGTAGGACACCCTGGCGTCAGCACGGTTCAGCTGGTCATCCGGAACTCGGACGGCGTAGCCTTTTCGATGACATTGTCCATGAAGCACTTGTAATCTTCATAGAAGCCAGGGTCCTTCCTGAACTTTCTCCGCAAGCTAGCCAGGCGCTGCTCCGCCATACAACGGTTCTTGGGCATTGGCAGCTTGTGGTTCCTGAGCGGCAACCCGATGCTGTAGTGGCCGTTCGAAGGTTGTCGTTTTTCTTCACCGACTGCATGAACTGCTTGTCTTTGAGACATCTCTTCTTTGTCATCGTAGTTACGCTCTGGGAAATCAGTGTTGTACTGTTGTACGAGTAACTTCTCGATTTCTGTCACTGTGATTCTGTTTACTGAGCAGTGAGGTGGTTTCTCCTTTTCACTCAGCTCCTTCCTTATGGGTCCGTTCACGACCCAGCCAATGGCAGTCTTCACCGCATAGGGTCCTCCATTTCGACTGTTTATGGCGTGCCCATGGCTCCATTGCGCTTTTGAACAGTTCGCTCCGATAAGTAGGCCGACGTCCGCTTCTATCTCTGGCAGGCGCACTTCGCTGAGGTAGGGCCACTCGGATCTCTGATTGCTTGGGTATGTTCTCGGTGTGCACAGGTATGCTACCGTGGGTGTATGCCTTGGGGAGCTCGATGAAATTGCTGTCTTCCAGCCCACATACCTCCAAGTCTGATATCACGTAACTGTTCATGGGTTTCTGTCCTCCAGGCCGATCTTGATTCATGGTGCTCAGAAGTATTTGTGTTGGTTTCCCTTTAACATTCAGTTTCTTTCGCAGGTCTTCTGTGATGAATGTCGCTGTGCTCCCCGGGTCCATAAAAGCATACGTTTCTACATGCTTGTCGCTCTTTCTTGACTTGATTTTCACCGGTATTATTGACAGCACACATTCGTTTTCTTCGGCCCCAGTGAGGCAGGTGGCCTCTTGCGTGACGGGAACTTGTGGGCTTGCTTCTTCTTCTTCTTGAGCGCCGTTGTTCTTTCCCTGAGAGGCAGAGTCTTCTTTATCTTTGTGTAGGATGTCTGGGTGCTTTAACCCCCTGAGGTCCGTGCTAAGCTTTTAATGTTTTTAGATTTTGGCATGGTCTGATATTTATCTCAATTTCATCAATTTAACACACACTTACTCCAAAGTGTTTGATATTTTTATTTGAAGGACAATCACAGCTACATTTGTATGCCATCAATAGTTTGGTCAGTATCATATGCAGCTTGTAAATAGATCTACAAACACACAAGTTAAAAATAAAAAATTTTTCTGCTGTCACAAAAGATGTGAAAGCACACACTAAACTATAGTGACGAATTGTTTTGCCAATGTGCGTTTGTTCACCAAGGTCTTGGTTATGTAAGGTGTGAAAAATAGTTTAGCACATCTGAGATCTAAATAGCTAAAAACCTGTTTTTATCAGAACTGGTCACATTTATTTCAGGCTGTGGGAGGGCTAAATGCTAAATATCTGAATATTCATTTTGGCTCTTTGTTACGTTGCAACACGCGGAATGTTTGGCGTCACAACACGCGATATTCATAGGCTATATTTTCACGAGTATTTGAAAACAAGCGAAATAAAATTAATATCAGCATAGACTGTTGCTGGCAGATTGCAAGCGTAAACACAGACAAGATGTAAAAAAATAAAAAAACAAGCGAAATAAAATCAATAGCATAGACTGTTGCTGGCAGATTGCAAGCGTAAACACAGACATACGATATATTTTATAACATTTTACGCTGTTTGAAAAGTATTTTTGTGTGCCTATTGCAATTTGTTACATTGCGACATGCGGAATATGTAGTCACAAGGCGCGGAATTCATATATTTTCACGAGTATTTGAAAATATACTCGTGAATATACTGTTGCTGGCAGATTGCAAGCGTAAACACAGACGATATATTTTATAACATTTTAGGCTGTTTGAAAAGTATTTTCTGTGCCTATTGCAATTTGTTACATTGCGACATGCGGAATATGTAGTCACAAGACGCGGAATTTATATATATTTTCACGAGTATTTGAAAACAAGCGAAATAAAATAAATATCAGCATAGACTGTCCTCTTCAGTTTGTGTTGTTTATGCCGGCGTTTTCACACATGGCCCGACGTACTCCCGAAATTAGCACCTCGTTAACATGTCAATAGAAGGGGGACGTTACTAAAAGGTAAAAACAGAGTAAAAAGCAAGGTTTACTTTTGGTCTAATTAAGCTAATTTTAAAATCCCATTTGATTTGCCAGTGCTCAAATCGGAAAGTCGCGATTCTAAGGTTTCTGTCAATGTTTTTGCCGCGTGTGTATGATAAAATATCGCGAAGTTAGAAATAGTAATATACTTGTATTGCTGCTTGATCGGCGCCGATCCAGCCGACCTCAGGGGGTTAATTCACATTCCTTACACTCTGTTCTTTTCCTGCAGAACTTGCTGAGATGGCCCGAAGCCAAGCACCCGAAGCATAAGCCCCTTGACTTCAAAAACTCCACCCGTTCCTTGTGCGGCTGATTCTTGATTTTGTTGCAGGTGGCTAGGGTGTGAGCTTGCTGACAGTACATACATGGCTTTTCGAAGGCGCTTCCTTTTTATTTGGGTTTGCTGACTTCTCTCTTGCCCCTTTAGTCTTTTGGTTTTCAGCGGAGACGTTCCTCCTGAAGCTCCCTCGTTTCTCTTTCTTAGCTGGGGGTCTTTCCTTGTCGTTCTTTCCAGTGGAGGTAGGACGGCTGTCTGGGATGTCGCCGAAGAGGGGATCCGTTGCTATTTTGGCTTGACGCTCTATATAGCTCACCAGGTCGGTAAATTTTGCTCTTCGGTCTCGCCTCTCTTTGATATTGTAGGCTTCAGCGCGCCAACGCTCTTTCATTTTGTAGGGTAACTTGGATACCACTGTCCGTAGGTTGGTAGGGTTATCCATCTCCTCCAGGGACTCTATGTCCTCCATAGTGTTGCGGCATCCGACTAGGAACATTGCGTAGGCATTTAGCGCCTTTCCGTCTTCGGACTTGATCTACGGCCATTGGAGTGCCTTGTCGATGTATGCGCTGGCGATCCGTAGTTCGTCCCCGTAATGCTTGTGTAACAGTCGCTTTGCTTCTTTGTAGCCTCTGCTAGGTTGCATGTGGACGCAGCTCGAACTAGCTCTTGGGGTTCGCCATTTGTAAATTGTTCCAAGAAGTACAGTTTATCCTGATCGTTGTCTGTCTTCTGTTCTATGGAATGTTCGAATGCTCGGATGAAGGACTTGTATTGCAGTGCGTCACCCCTGAACACTGGAATATCCTTGGTTGGTAGCTGGGATTGCTTCTGCTGCTTTTACGAGCAGCTCTGTGATCACGTTCTGCTTTTGCATGACCTTCAGTATATCACCATCTCTGCTAACGTTGGAATGAGAGCTGATGTCTTGTAGAGCCATCGGTGGTGTTTGTAGCATCTGCGGCGGTGTTTGAGGAGTCGTAACATCTGGTTGAGGAGGCGAGGTGCGGGTTACGTCGTGTCTCAGGCTCCCTCTGTTTCTTGACCTTCGCCCGTGACTACTCGCACCATCTTCTGATCTTTCGTATTCGTTGAGCACTTTTAGTTTCGCGCTACTTTCGGCCAATGCAGTTTCCATCTCGAGTTCTTCCTTTTTAGCTTTTATTCTAGCTATTTCTATGCCCCGCCATATTTTGCGCTGTTTCTTTAAGGCGGTTTCTTCCAACTCGAGTCGCTGCAGCTCCGCTTCTTCTTGTTCTAGTTGCTGCCTTCTCTTTAGCGCGCCGCGGCGCACGTCCAGTAGCGCTGCATGTTCTGCCTCTTGTCTAACACAGGTCACTGACACTCTCGATCCTACTGTTGAGCGGCTTAGGCGAGACCCATGTGAGCATACTGACCCAGGGTTGTGGACGCCGGTCTGCGAGGCGCTATCGTCTGGCTGGACGCCATCTTGCAGGACATCTTCCGCTTCAGGCTGCTTTTGTAGCAGAGTGTTCTCTTTCTGCTGATCAGATATGTGTGCAGCTGCGATCCATTCTTTCGTTCTTTTCATAAAGCCTATGATGGACGCCATTTTTGGTTCAAACCAGTTCTCTTGGTCTATTGCCTGTTCATCTTCAGACATAAGGCCCAGTACTTCTCTGTTAAGACATTTAAATTCTTCTAATGTACTAACAAAGTCATTTTCCATTCCATCTTGGACAAGTTCTGCATTTTGTTCATCCTTCATCAATGCTTCTGTTACATTAATTCTGGTAGACAGATCTCTTAATCTTTGTCTTATTAGTGCAATGCATCTTTGTAATTTACTTTCCATTCCTTTTTCTGTTAGCCTACGTGACCTCTCCTTATCCTGCTCCGTAGGATTTTCCACATTTTCCCCATCCATCTTATCAATTGCAGACTGGCTCATTCTAGTTGCATGCAATGTGTTCAAAAGCACCTTTTAATTCAAAGTCACCTTTCTCAATAAAAACAAATGCAATACAGCTTCTATTACAATGCCAGACTCTGCATGGCTGAGTCAAAGTTGCACGCGCAGGATAGCTGTCAATCACTTTAACCTTCACAGTCGCGTAGCCTCCGTGTAGCTAGCTATCAATCGCTTTAACTTTTTCAGTCGCGGAGCCTCCGTGTAGCTAGCTATCAATCGCTTTAGCCCTTTCAGTCGCGGAGCCTCCGTGTAGCTAGCTATCGATAGCTTTCACATTTCATGTAGCGTCTTTTAAGTTAGCTTTCTTGGCTGTAGCTTTCTATCTTCGCCACATCTCTTGCTGGCATATAGACAATATGAAGATTTCTCTTTACCTTGTCTCGTAGAGTCAAAGGATTACCCGTTCTCCTACTTCAGATTGCCTCCCGTGTTTATGCTTCCAGCCACCTTTCAGTCCGGTTCCATCCAGTTCCAAGCCACTTTCTCCTCCAAGTCCGTGTGGCTCGCTAGCTAGCTTAGCTAGTTTTTTGACAAATATAGGTGTGTTCCCAACACGTCTTCTAAAAATGAAAACACCTTTTGAAGCCAGAGTAACGTGGAGACTTGAACGCAGACGACAGGACAAGAGACTTGTAGTTTTACAATTTAATGAAAACAAAACAAAGCTCTTCTTACAAATCAGGTCGAATGTTGAATGTAAAATGTAATGCCGAATGGTCAAAAAACTGTGTCGCTATCAGGAGCTGGCTTCATCTAACTAACCGGAAGCTTGATCTGCATCCCACAATGCTGCACATAGGTCACGTGATTAATTCTAGGTTCACAGTTCTAAATAAAGAAATGTTCTATCTCACTTGTCTCTGTGTCTATTTTTAAACTAATGAATTCTAAATGTACTTATACCATGAAATTATCATGTCAGTCTTTTTAACTAAATTATCAAACATGAAAATATTAATATATCAATATATAAAATATGAACTACCGATACGGTATATAAATTAGCCGATTCCTAAACGGCCCCTACAGTATGTATAAGTGTATGTACAGTATGTGTGGAATTGTAAATCAAAAATGTGTGCAACCTGATGATCTGAACATACCCAGAAACATTCTGAACATGTCAATAAACTGTGCTCATTCTAAACATGTCCATAAACAGTGTTCATACTGAATACACCCAGAAACTGTGCTCATTCTGAACACACCCAGAAACAGTGGTAATTCTGAACACACCCATAAACATTGCTCATTCTGAAAACACCTAGAAACAGTGCTCATTCTGAAAACGTCCAGAAACAGTGCTCATTCTGAACACACCCAAAGGCAGGTCCCTTTGAATGCTTGAGAGCTCACTATGGTAGATTCAAAAACATTTGTTATATACAGTGGGGAGAACAAGTATTTGATACACTGCCGATTTTGCAGGTTTTCCCACTTACAAAGCATGTAGAGGTCTGTAATTTTTATCATAGGTACACTTCAACTGTGAGAGACGGAATCTAAAACAAAAATCCAGAAAATCACATTGTATGATTTTTAAATAATTAATTTGCATTTTATTGCATGAAATAAGTATTTGATCACCTACCAACCAGTAAGAATTCCGGCTCTCACAGACCTGTTAGTTTTTCTTTAAGAAGCCCTCCTATTCTCCATTCATTACCTGTATTAACTGCACCTGTTTGAACTCGTTACCTGTATAAAAGACACCTCTCCACACACTCAATCAATCAGACTCCAACCTCTCCACAATGGGCAAGACCAAAGAGCTGTCTAAGGACATCAGGGACAAAATTGTAGACCTGCACAAGGCTGGGATGGGCTACAGGACAATAGGCAAGCAGCTTGGTGAGAAGGCAACAACTGTTGGCGCAATTATTAGAAAATGGAAGAAGTTTAAGATGACGGTCAATCTCCCTCAGTCTGGGGCTCCATGCAAGATCTCACCTCGTGGGGCATCAATGATCATGAGAAAGGTGAGAGATCAGCCCAGAACTACACGGCAGGACCTGGTCAATGACCTGAAGAGAGCTGGGACCACAGTCTCAAAGAAAACCATTAGTAACACACTACGCCGTCATGGATTAAAATCCTGCAGCGCACGCAAGGTCCCCCTGCTCAAGCCAGCGCATGTCCAGGCCCGTCTGAGGTTTGCCAATGACCATCTGGATGATCCAGAGGAGGAATGAGAGAAGGTCATGTGGTCTGATGAGACCAAAATAGAGCTTTTTGGTATAAACTCCACTCGCCGTGTTTGGAGGAAGAAGAAGGATGAGTACAACCCCAAGAACACCATCCCAACCGTGAAGCATGGAGGTGGAAACATCATTCTTTGGGGATGCTTTTCTGCAAAGGGGACAGGACGAATGCACCGTATTGAGGGGAGGATGGATGGGGCCATGTATCGCGAGATCTTGGCCAACAACCTCCTTCCCTCAATAAGAGCATTGAAGATGGGTCGTGGCTGGGTCTTCCAGCATGACAACGACCCGAAACACACAGCCAGGGCAACTAAGGAGTGGCTCCATAAGAAGCATCTCAAGGTCCTGGAGTGGTCTAGCCAGTCTCCAGACCTGAACCCAATAGAAAATCTTTGGAGGGAGCTGAAAGTCCGTGTTGCCCAGCGACAGCCCCGAAACCAGAAGGATCTGGAGAAGATCTGTATGGAGGAGTGGGCCAAAATCCCTGCTGCAGTGTGTGCAAACCTGGTCAAGAACTACAGGAAACGTCTGATCTCTGTAATTGCAAACAAAGGTTTCTGTACCAAATATTAAGTTCTGTTTTTCTGATGTATCAAATACTTATTTCATGCAATAAAATGCAAATTAATTACTTAAAAATCATACAATGTGATTTTCTGGATTTTTGTTTTAGATTCTGTCTCTCACAGTTGAAGTGTACCTATGATAAAAATTACAGACCTCTACATTCTTTGTAAGTGGGAAAACCTGCAAAATCGGCAGTGTATCAAATACTTGTTCTCCCCACTGTATCTCTGAGGAGCACAGCAACATTCAGAATATTCGATATAATAACACATACACATAAATTACATACAGCAAATAAAAAATGTTTTACCCTAATTTTGGTCAAATTCCCTACAGTTTCATTGTAGCCCAGGAGCTGTAAGGGCAGAGAAACAAGGCTGTAAAGAAGAGTTAATGACACTGTTAGATTCTCCGGTGCCTGCTGGACCAGCAGGAGCATGAAGCACATCAACCAGAGGACACGGGCGGAGTGGCACACAGAGGAGTCTTTGATGATGCTGCCAGTATGGATCACCCACCTGCTTGATTAGCTGGTTTCCATGCGCCACAGTGAGTCACTGCAGAGGCTGCTGGGAGACAGGGAGAAGAGCGTGCATTACAATAGCTCATGGGTGTGTGGAGGTGGGGGGGGTTGAGCAGATGGATTAAACGGATCAAAGTTGGCTTCATACCTGGTTCCTCCAAATGTGGTCTCTTGTCCGGGGATTAGTGGGACTAATTGTAGCGGGGGGGGGATGATGAACTCATTTTCAACGTAGTTTTTTTAAACCACAATTGTGTAAATATAAAACAGATGTACTTTATTCACATTTTATCGAAACATATGCTTACCATGTTTAACTCATTTTACTGTAGATGGCTTCTTTTACGCATCTCCCTGAAATGCATATTTTTGTCTCTCATCAATAAGTTTAAATGCACACGATGCAAATCCCATTTACTTAATTAATTGAATGCAGTAAAAACATCAATTTCTGTCATACTGTGTGTTCTACATGACCACTCTGCCCACATGAATGCGTTTGGCTGATAAAGTGCCTCCTGGGTAATGGATGGATTTATATCCGGGCATGGCTTACCTCCCTGCTGAAACGACATGCGGCTTCATCAAATGTCGAAATTTGGATGGAGATGTGTAATTCTATAATCCAATGTTCTAGTCCAGCCCCATCAAATTGGGCAAGATGTCCTCAGTAGAGCCGGGCCTACTGTAAAGTTGCTGATGTGTTTTTTCTTCTTATCGTCTTCATATTTTGCTCTACTGTGCTTTCAGTTCCCAGCTCTCCTTCCTCCGTTGTTTCTCATCTCTGAGCTTTGTGCTGGATTCCTGTGGGCCTCTTTATCTGCTTCTGCTTTTTGTTTGCACATTTCTGCCACTGTCATGATTTCTGCCTCATATCCAGGAGCCAGACAAAAATCCTGTCGGCGGTGAGGAGGTGGGGGTGTTGTTCCTCCCTACTCAGCTAGCATGCTGAATTTCATTGTATTTAACTAGTTTCTGCTTTTTCTGTCTATGTATATATACATATATACAGTCCATAAAACATATGTACATCCTTTCTACAAGCTTAGAAGTCCTAAAACTTTGAAGGTTCTCAGTTCGCAGGGATCTCAGACTGCTTTGCATGAGATCCCTGCTTCGCATGAAGGGAATATGCTTTGCTGACGGGATTTCTCTTGCCTGACAAGGTCATTCATACAGAGAATTTGAGCAGTTTGTTTGCTACTATTTTTGGTCGTCCAGATTATTGGGATTGTAGATTTCCGTTTATCATCAAAAAGGGTAAGGGGTTTTGCTATGAAGGTTAACTTTTGTTGCCGTTAGGGGACAGAGAGGGAATTTTAAATGTTTTCCCCGTCTAGCCTTGGCAAGCTTGTTAAAAAGCAAACTGATTACCAAATTCAGCATTACACTTAGCTGACGTGAGTTTTTTTGTGCTTTTTCACCCTCTCAGGAGTAAATCCAAGAGCAGGGAATATTTGATGACTAACTAGCTTTTTTTTTTTTTTTTTTTTTTACATTTGTTTCCGATTTTTTCCCATTTTTATCCCAGTTTGGTAGCCAACTGCACACTCTATTTATTTCGATTTACCCTCCCCACACAGGTCCGCTGCTCATCTCTACGAGGCAAGCTAATTCTCCGTGGACAGCAAACTCCGCTTCCTTTGAGACAGAATTTGCCCACCCACGTTCTGGAGACTCCTTACGTGCTTCATGGCAGACCTGAGCTGGCCAAATGCCGCCCCACGATCGGGGCTGACAACCAGGGCCGGCCTGGTAGAGACGGGTTTCGAACCAAGTCCCTGACAGGCAGCACACAACATATCAGACCAGCCAAAATACGGTGCATTAGACCGCTATGCTATCCGCCACCGCCAATAATTAGCTTGTGTTTACCTTTAAGTGTTTAACTTAACTAATCGTTAAGAAGGGGTTTCGTTGTCATTTTTACCAGCTGGTTGTAATTTTATTTACTTAGTATCTCTTCCTGGCAGTAATTTGTTCAGTTGCAGAATCAGATGAATATTGATTTGATTGAATGCCATCGGCAGCACAGTGTGAGTGTTGTAGAATGATTGCATTTCTGGAGGGAGGCTTTCCTCTGCGACCGTTGCCAGCTTGTGAAGCATCTCGAGAGAAAGATTCTTGATGTCCAGAGTTCCAGGAACTTATTAGTACGTCCTTTAGAAAGTTATCATGCATGTTGAAGCTGGGTAGGGGGGTGACAGTAGGGCGTAAGCGTAGAAAGGGGCACGCACATGCAGAGGTGACATCTCCAGGGTTTGTGGTGTCCAACCGATTCCAGCCCTTGCAGGAAGAGGATCTGGCGCAGCCCTCTCTGAGTGGGAGGACTGATGAGACCCAGGGCACCCCAGCGGCCACACCACCCAGGAAATGGGAGTTAGTCATAGTGGGGGACTCAATTATTACAGGTGTAGACAGTATAGTCTGTCTGTGGGAAAAGGAGTTTCGAATGGCATGTTGCCTGCCTGGTGTGCTCAGGTCGGAGACCTCCTGGAACACGCAGACAAGCTCCTAGCCAGAGCAGGGGTGGATTCAGTGGTTATAGTTCATGTTGGTGCTAATGACATAGGTAAGGGCAGGTTTGAGGTTCTGCAGGACAAATTTATAGAATTAGGATCAAAGGTTAACCCCCTGAGGTTGACTGGATCGCCGACGATCCGAGCACCAATAAAAGTATATTACTATTTCTAACATCGCGATATTTTATTATACACAAGCGGCAAAAACATTGACAGATTCCGATTTGAGCACTGGCAAATAATATGATATTTTATTGATTAGGTTAATTAGACCAAAAGTAAACCTTGCCTTTCACTCTCTGTTTTACCTGGAAGTACCGCCCCCCTTCTATTGACATGGTAACTAGGTGCTAGTCTCGGGGAGGGGCGTGGGGCCATGTGTGAAATCGCAGGTGTAAACAACACATACTGTACAATGTCCTGACAATTCTAAGCACATTTTATTCAAGATGGCAAGATTTTCTGTGCTGAAGTGTTTGAGAGCATTGATGGAAAGTGATGAGGACAACAACTCCACTCTGCCAATAATTGATAACTTAATCAATATACAACTATAAAAATGGAGACAGTTCAAAATCAAAGCAGATTTATTAATTACAGCTGAGGTTTCCGCGGAAGGAAATGCCGCTCCCGTGGCAGGGAAACACGGCTTGCAACAAATGTCACTGGAAATACAACAATGTCCACAAACTTTTGCTCTCGTTGTTGTGTTCTCCGTGATCCAATTCCGTTGTCTTTGTCCGTTCCGGGGTAATTCCTTTGTCGTCGTCGTCCACCAATCCGTTGTCGTTTATCCAAAAAAGAATCCGTCCGATTGCCACAAAATAATAATCACAAACAAAACTCTTTCTTTCTTTCTCTCTCTCTCTCTTTATCTCTCTATCTCTCTATCTCTCTCTTCAAACTCTCACCCACCTAATCTCGTACCTACTCCCAACAGCGCACCTGTGTGAGAGCGCTCTTTTTATTATTTCGTAATTGCGTTTACGCACGTCAGCTGTGGAATTAGACCCGGGGTTCCCAACACGGCGCGGGGGTGGAGCCAGCGTGCCGACAGGTATTTCTCCTCTATAATGACGCCATAGAAAGCGCCTACTCGGGCGCTACACTATGTAAAAATACTTTTCAAACAGCCTAAAATGTTATCTAAAAAAAGCTATTCACTGTAATGCTCTGATGTATTGTGTGTCCTTACAACCTTTTGCTTTTTATGTTTACAGTGACGACGATGTGGAAGGCAAAGCACCTACTCCTCATTGCACAGCTGTGTGGTGTCTCGCAGAAGGTACCCAGACAACAGGCTACTTTTGATCATGTGCCTGTGCCCACTGCCAAACAGACTGTGGATGTTGGCAAACTGGCTTCTGTTGGTCGCAAGAAATGCGTAATCTGCAAGATGTCTGGGAAACAACAGTGCACTCCATGGGAGTGCAAGGTTTGTGATTTTCCCTTGTGTCCAGGGCTGGACTGGGACAAAAAATAGGCCCTGCCATCTGGCTCAGACCGGCCCATCCAGTGGCGTAGCGTGGGTTGCCAGCACCCGGTGCGAGCCACGTAAATGGCGGCCCATTTTCTGTCGATGGGGGGGTGCTAAGCGAAAAAATAATTGCGCCCCTCGGAACACCCGGTCCGTGGTATAATATATATTTATATGTTGTTTTTTTAATTAAAAATATATATATATAAAATAATTATACCGGCCCTACCGGCCCAAAACTAGACCGGCCCACCGGGAATCTGCCCGGTAGACTATATAGCCAGTCCAGCCCTGCTTGTGTCTACAATTGACCAGAAACTGTTTTGAGAAGTGGCACCAAAGACTGTGAAAGAACAGATGTTTTAATGTTTCACCATGTTTTAAATTTGAATTTTTTGTATAGTCTGTGTGATGTTTTCAATAAATCTTCCAAAATGAAAAAAGCTTATTTTTTTTCTGTCTTCTGCATGGCTCACTGACTATTGCTTACTCTGATGGCTTTTGTCTTTGTCTGATGGCCGTATTGATGGCATATAAATGTAGCTGTGATTGTCCTTCAAATAAAAATATCAAACACTTTGGAGTAAGTGTGTGTTAAGTTGATGAAATTGAGATAAATATCAGACCACACCAAAATCACAAAGCTTCTCTGAGCTAAGCACAGACCTCAGGGGGTTAAGGAGCAGAACCTCTACGGTGGCCTTCTCGGGAATTCTGCCAGTACCACGTGCTAGTAAACGGAAGCAGATTTTCTATGGAGATTTAACATGTGGCTACACGCCTGGTGTAAGAAAGTATAATAATAACTGTGAGGATATAATTAATAACGATCTTTTAGACCATAATGTGAATAGAGGTGGTTCAGCACAGTTATGTGTGGAGGGAAAGGACGATATATAAGTGTGGGTAAGGCTCTTAAGTTCCTGTGTTTGAACATTAGAAGCATACAAAATAATTTGTTGGAACTGGAGGCTGTCATGTTGAAAGGGGGTTATTACATCGTTGAGATTACAGAAACATGGCTTTGTCATTTTACATTTACATTTTAGGCATTTAGCAGACACTCTTATCCAGAGCGACTTACACAATTGACATTTCTTTACATACAATCCATTTATACAGTTGGATATTTTTACTGAAGCAATTCAGGTTAAGTACCTTGCTTAAGGGTACAACGGCAGGGCCCCCACCTGGGAATAGAACCGGCAACCTCTGCGTTACAAGCCCAGTTCCCTACCCATTACACTACACAGCCGCCCAAAATATTTGGTCGGCTTGGTGCAGCGGATGGGGATGGATATAATGTGGAGGGGATCAAATTGTTTAGGAAGGATAGAAGTAATAAAAGAGGGGAAGTGGCCCTTTATGTGAAGGCGATCTTAATGTGCAGGAATTCTAGAGAGATCATGAAAAGGGTCTTAATATAGGAGTATGCTATAGACCACCAGCTTCAGACAGCAACATGAATACTATGCTCTATGGTAACATAAAACCAGCCTGTGCAGAAGGAGAGATGTTAATAATGGGCGACTTAAATTACCCCTATATTAATTGAGAGTAGTGTCAGGTCAGGGTAAATGTGAAGAGGAGTTGTTATACTGTATGTGATTAATGACTGCTTTTTGGTACAGTCTGTTACTCAGCCTAAGAGAGGGAAATCAATACTGGATCTGGTTTTGTGTAATAATCCTGACAGAATTTGCAGCACAGAGGTAGTAGAACCACTAGGGACAAGTGATCATAGTGCAGTTACGTTTAATATTTTTTGGCAAGTTAAGAAGTTAAAATATATATAAATGTTTTACTTTCTTTTGTTCAGACAATGAGATAAAAAGTTGTAGATTTACCTGACAGTTTCGACTGACATCTGCAGTCTTCCTCAGAAGCGTCACCTGACAGCTTGGATGCGTCGTCAGCTGATGTTTAGCAGGCGTGGCCAGCCTGACAGATCTTGATAGATCCGTCAGACCGGCCACGCCCCCCGCCGTCCGTTGTCCTCTGGAGGAGAGAGTCCCAGGTGTGTGAGAGCATGTATGCTCCCTCGTCCCTGTTGATGGTGCCGTTGGCCCGCTTCCTGATTTCAACCGCCTCCTTGATCCAGCGTTTGTGTTTATTGTTTTCTGACCCAATGATTTTTGCATGGTCCCAGTCCATGATGTGATTGTTTCTTTTGCAGTGGTCTGATATTGCTGATTTTAGGTTTTCTTGTTCTGCTTTTTCTTTTTGTGTTCTTGTGAGTCGTCCTGTTGTTTCCTTCTCACATTCCTTTTGATCAGCTGACGACGCATCTAAGCTGTCAGGTGACGCTTCTGAGGAAGACTGCAGATGTCAGTCGAAACTGTCAGGTAAATCTACAACTTTTTATCTCATTGTCTGAACAAAAGAAAGTAAAACATTTATTTGAAATTAGAAGACAAAATGAACTTGATTGAGCTAAAATATATATAGTTTTTATTTGTTTCAGATTTTTTCCAGTTTCTCTCCAAATTTAGTGGCCAATTATACCCTCTATTTATTTAGATTTGCCCTCCCCACATGAATTCGCCGCTCATCTGTACGAGGCAAGCTAATTTTCAAAGCGAACTCTGCTTCCTTTGAGATCAAATTCGCCCACCCACGTTCTGGAGACACCCTTACGTGCTTCACGGTGAACTCAAGCCAGCTCACCCTCCCCCCTTCCCCTGGGGCAGACAGTCAAATGCCACCCCCAATCAGGGCTCCCCACCAGGGCCGGTCTGGTACAGTCGCAGGTTTTTAACTGCGAATGTGACAAGCAGCTCACACTTGTATCGGACCAGCCAAAACACAGGTGCGTTAGACCGCTACGCTTTCGGGGAGGCCCCTCTAGAATTGTTTATTTCAGACGAGTGGAGAGATTTTGAGGCAAATTAAGTGACTGTACAGAGAATATAAAAAGGAACACTTTTGTAATATGTGGGCTAAGGCTAAAAAGGAAATAAGAGCAGCTAAAAGGCAGTTTGAAATTAAAATTTCCCAAGATGCAAAAAGTAATCCGAAACAATATAAATGTTGCTATTGAAAGGTTTTTTCAATATTGTACTAGAAAAAGGAAAGCTAATTCAGAAGTGCATTAAGTAACTTTGGTTTATAATAAGGATATTGCTAACACACGAAACAGTTACTTTTTTGAGAGCTTTACCAGAGAAGAGGTTATAAATATGCCAAAATGTATAGCCAATGTACAGAATGTTTTGGAGGACTTTGAGATAAGGGATGTAGAAGTACTAGAAAACGTACAACAACAAGACAAATGAGGCAGCAGGCCCAGATGGCATATATTCCAAAATACTCAAAGAACTTGGGGAAATTATATATAAACCATTGACAGATATTTTTATACAATCCATAAACACTGGAGAAATACCAGATGACTGGAATCAGGGTAGTAAAGTTCCAATATATAAAAAGGGGGACCGTACTGACCCACGGAACTATAGGCCTGTTAGTTTAACTTGCATATCATGTTAAATACTGGAATGTATTATTAAGGACACGTTGGAATCATTCTTGAAGAATAATAGTATTTTGAAGGAGAGCCAACTTGGTTTTCTCAAGGGGAGGTCATGCCTAACAAAGTGTAGAGGCTCATTGTTAAAATTAATTCAGTATGAATTACAGGAGTTGTTTGAGAGTGGGATCATAATTGGCTGCAAGGGCAAATACAAATAGTAACAGTAGGTGGGGAACTGTGTGCAGTTCTGGGCACCACACTACAAGGAAGATACAGAAGCTCCTGAAAAAGTTAAAAGCAGGGCAACTAAATTGGTACCTGGTATGGAAGGTAAAAGTTATGAGACTAAGGCACTCAATCTATTTAAGCTTAGCAAACGGATACTTGGGGGATTTGATTGAAGTCTTTAAATTCCGAAAAGGGATTAACAAAGATTTAAGATAAATTTTGTTTCGAGAACAAGAGGCCACAGGTGGAAATTAGTGAAAGGCAAATTCCACACAGATATTAGGAAGTTTCTTTATACAGAGTAAATGCCTGTAACGGCCTGGCAGGTCAGGTAGTAGAGACAGAAACACTTGGGCTATTCAAGTCCAGGCTAGATGCAGTACAAGATACTCTTTAGTTTAGGACATGAGCCTAGATGGGCTGAACGGCCCATTAGACATTATGTATTCTTATGTTCTTAAAACATGACACACAATGCAGAGTTAGTATGATATTGAGCCTGCACCTTAACGGTTATAGTCTGTCAAAAGCACAGCAGTTTCAACAGAGTGGCAGGCGCTCCCACCCTGGCCCCAAAAGGCCAAGATCCAAGACCACACTAAAACCTACCGTTTGTATGAATTTGTTTTGAACAGTGACAAGGCCTCATCTTTAACCCCCTGAGGTCGACTGGATCGCCGACGATCCGAGCAGCAATAAAAGTATATTACTATTTCTAACGTCGCGAGATTTTATCATACACACGCGGCAAAACATTGACAGAAACCTTAGAATCGCGACTTTCCAATTTGAGGACTGGCAAATAATATGAGATTTTTTTAATTAGGTTAATTAGACCAAAAGTAAACCTTGCCTTTCACTCTCTGTTTTACCTGTAAGTACCGTCCCCCTTCTATTAACATGGTAACTAGGTGCTAGTTTCAGGGAGGGGCGTGGGGCCATGTGTGAAATCGCCGTGTAAACAAATACAATGTCCCGACATTATATAGCCTAGCATCTTGTCTGTGTTTACGGTTGCGATCTGCCAGCAACAGACTGTATGCTGATATTTATTTTATTTGCCAGGTTTTCAAATACTCGTGAAAATATATGAATTCCGCGTCTTGTGATGCTATACGGAAACAATCAGAATCATTGCGGACTGCTGCGAATAATTAACGGGAGGATATTTAACCAGCTGGCATTCTGTTTCGCCGCTTGGACATTATGTAGCTTAGCTTGATAATACCTATTGTGATTCATGTTTCTTGCCTCTTGAGAACTTGTTTGTTTGTGTGCTTATTGTTGTTTAGATTCCCAGTGTTTAGTTTATTCCGAGTTTTTGGATACGTTTTGTTTGTTCCTGATCGTTGGTTATTTTGTTTTGTTTTGTTTATGTCTTTCCGTGTCTTCGCAGACACGGATTTTGCTTTCGTTTTCCTACAGACGTTTAAAGATAAATATCTTAAACCCAGAAAACTGGCTACTTTTGATCATGTGCCTGTGCCCACTGCCAAACAGACTCTGGATGTTGGCAAACTGGCTTCTGTTGGTCGCAAGAAATGCTTATTCTGATGGCTTTTGTCTTTGTCTGGTGGCCTTTGAGAGAGAGATGGCCCATCTGACAGATCTTACAGGTGTGGACAACCCTCAGGTGTGGATCATGAATATTCAGGAAATTAGCATATAGCCCTCCCACAGCCTGAAATAAATTTGACCAGTTCTGATAAAAACAGGTTTTTAGCTATTTAGATCTCAGATGTGCTCAACTATTTTGACATCCTTACATAACCAAGACCTTGATGAACAAACTCATATTGGCAAAACAATTTGTCACTATAGTTTAGTGTGTGCTTTCACAACTTTTGTTGAGTTATACTCTTTATAACTTGTGTGTTTGTAGATCTATTTACAAGCTGCATATGATACTGACCAAACTGTTGATGGCATATAAATGTAGCTGTGATTGTCCTTCAAATAAAAATATCAAATACTTTGGAGTAAGTGTGTGTTAAGTTGATGAAATTTAGATAAATATAAGACCACACCAAAATCACAAAGCTTCTCTGAGCTAAGCACAGCCCTCAGGGGGTTAAAAGACAAATCTGGTCGTGAAGTTGCAAAAGCCTTTACGCACATATTAAAGCAGGGGAGAACACCAGTGAAACTACAAACGGACAGGGGTAAATAATTTTTCAACAAGGGTTTCCAAAATCTTATGAAAAAGTACAACATTACACATTTTGCTACAGGAAACGATGTCAAAGCATCGATAGTGGAGAGGTTTAACGGAACGCTGAAAACTAAAATGTGGTGTTATTTTACGGCAGTCAACACCAGAAAATACACTGATGTAGTGCAAGTTATCACAGCAGTATTAAAATGTAAACCTGTTGAGGTAAATAGTAAAAACGGCTTTAAAGTTTTAAAAACTTTATACGGACTGTTTCCACTCCGGGAGAAAAAAAAAAAAAAAAAACGGTTTAGGTTTAAGGTTGGCGACACCGTCCGAGTGTCCCAGGCGAAAGGGTTTTTTGTGAAAGGCTAAGCACGGACCTCAGGGGGTTAATGCCCAATGCAAGCACAGAGCCCTCCCTGTAATCCTGTGTACCTCTCTAAGCAGCCTTACAGTGCCAGATTGTTAACTGATCCTGGCCCAGATTTGACAATGATAGGGAGGGCAAAGTGCTATGTGAGATTTATATCACTGGAATATACTTCTCATAGAGTTCCATTCAACCGGCGTGGCACCGAAAACTGTAGTACTATTGTCACGCTAGCGGAACCCATCCATCCACAATTATAAAATGGCAATCCATTAAAAACAAACAAACCCCAACAAAACAATTATATGGCCAACAAAACCCCTTAAGAAAACCACCCTCCCCAGTAAAACACTGAGCGAAGTTTCTGTAAGAGAGCAGAGGACACAGTTCAAAGGGCGAGTAAATCACCAGAAAACGACTTGCCCCGCCAGATGTCTGGACAGCCTTCCTCTGCTCTCACTCAAACCTTCTACCTTGTAGGGATCCTCCACGGCTCTTCCAGCACTATGGTGAGTCAGGGAACACACAAGTCCACAGATTTCAGTACTTCAAAGTGCATATGCTAGCAATAGTTGGTCACAACCACAACCACAACCTCAACCTCAACCTCAACCTCAACCTCACCCCAGGTCAGGAACTCACTCAGCTGCCATGAGCACTGGGGTTTTATCCCTGACCCCGCATTCTAACAGGGGGCGATTCGGCGACGAGCTGCCGGAAATGCATTGATTCTCTATGAGAGTGAGCGACTTCCGGTGCCTGACCGATTGTCTGATTTATGGGCGTGGCGGTGGCCCAGAAAAGTTGAAAATTCTGAACTTTCGGGCAATGTTGCCCGGTAAGAGCCAATCAAATTCATATCTTGCTCTTTTTACCTCCCACGCGGAAACCAACACAAAACCGAAATTTTGTTCCTAGTTCCGACACTTCAACATGGATGAGGAGAAACTTAACAGCGGTCTGCAGTCATACTTTATTTAATCCTAAAAGCATAAATATTTATAGCTAGCTAAACTTATATGGCCTACATGCATCTTATTTAATGTTTGTGTTGGTTAACCCTCTGAGGTCCGTGCTAAGCTTAGAGGAGGTTTTTGATTTTGGCATGGTCTGATATTTATCTCAATTTCATCAACTTAACACACACTTACTCCAAAGTGTTTGATATTTTTATTTGAAGGACAATCACAGCTACATTTATATGCCATCAATAGTTTGGTCAGTATCATATGCAGCTTGTAAATAGATCTACAAACACACAAGTTATAAAGAGTAAATTTTTCTGCCGTCACAAAAGTTGTGAAAGCACACACTAAACTATAGTGACGAATTGTTTTGCCAATATGCGTTTGTTCATCAAGGTCTTGTTTATGTAAGGGTGTGAAAATAGTTTAGCACATCTGAGATCTAAATAGCTAAAAACCTGTTTTTATCAGAACTGGTCACATTTATTTCAGGCTGTGGGAGGGCTATATGCTAATTTCAAGAATATTCATGATCCACACCTGAGGCTTGTCCACACCTGTAAAATCTGTCAGATGGGCCATCTCTCTCTCAAAGGCCGTCAGACAAAGAGAAAAGCCATCAGAGTAAGCAATAGTCAGTGAGCCATGCAGAAAGTTTTTTTTTCATTTGGGAAGATTCATTGAAAACAAACTATATACAAAACATTCCAAATTAAAACATGGTGAGACAATCTGTTCTTTCACAGTCTTTGGTGCCACTTCTCAAAACAGTTTCTGGTCAACTGTAGACACAAGGGAACGTCACAAACCGCATTTTCCCCGACATCTTGCAGAGTACACATTTATTGCAACCAACAGAAGCCAATTTGCCAACATCCAGAGTGTTTGGCAGTGGACACAGTCACATGATCAAAAGTAGCCCGTTTTCTGGGTTTAAGATATTTATCGTTAAACGTCTGTCGGAAAACTAAAGCAAAATCCGTGTCTGCGAAGACACGGAAAGACAAACAAAACCAACGAACAGGAACAAACAAATCAAAGTAAACAGGTAAATCCACGTATCCAAAAACGTGGTATAAACTAAACGCTGGGAATCTAAACAACAACAAGCACACGAACAAACAAGTTCTCGAGAGGCAAGAAACATTAATCACAATAGGTACTATCAAGCTAAGCTAGATAATGTCCAAGCGCCGAAACAGAATGCCAGCTGGTTAAATATCCTCCTGTTAATTATTCGCAGTAGTTCGCAATGATTCCATATAGCGTCACAAGACGCGGAATTCATATATTTGGAAATAAAATAAATATCAGCATACACCGTCTGTTGCTGGCAGATCGCAACCGTAAACACAGACAAAGATGCGATATAATGTCGGGACATTGTTTACGCTGCGATTTCACACATGGCCCCACGCCCCTCCCCGAGACTAGCACCTAGTTACCATGTCAATAGAAGGGGGACAGTACTAACAGGTAAAAAACAGAGTAAAAGGCAAGGTTTACTTTTGGTCTAATTAACCGAATTTAAAAAATCTCATATTATTTGCCAGTGCTCAAATCTGAAAGTCACGATTCTAAGGTTTCTGGCAATGTTTTTGCAGCGTGTGTATGATAAAATCTTGCGACGTTAGAAATAGTAATATACTTTTATTGCTGCTGGGAGCGGCGCCGCTCCCATCGACCTCAGGGGGTTAAAAGGCTATTTTTTATCGCATGGGTACGTTTGGAAAAACGTTTGGAAAACGCACCGGAGAGAAATTGCGAGCTGTTTCCAGCGCAAGTAAATAGCCGTAATTGCAAAAAGCCTTCTGAGTTTGAGTTTGCGGTTCATAATTGAAGGAAACAATACTGCTAGCCAACTAATATTTATAATAAAGATTCTCAATCTATGATGAACTATTCGTTTACCATGCAAAAAATTTGTAAGCACGTCGGAAGCATTTTTGAGGAAGCCAGTCAAGCGTGGTGAACGCCCACTGGGCGATTTATTCGCCTAGTATCGGCCCCTGTTAGAATGCGGGGTTAGTCTTGAACTCTTTGGCCAATCAGCACTTCTGCTTACCTAATCAGTGTTCAAATGGCCAAATTGAAAATAGGTGTATGAAATCAGTACGAAACACAAGGGAAGAAAAAATCGAAATATAAGTCCACAAATCACACCATAAAAAAGAGGATGCACAGAAAGCAACCCCAAAGAACAAAATAAAACAAATGACAACACAAGACAACTGATTTCTTAACAAGTTTTACTCGCTTCCGCGGCACTTTCTTTTTTTCTCACTTTTTCTCCCAATTTGGAATGCTGAACTGTATTCTTAAGCCATGCTTATTGCAACCTCTGCTGTTGATTTGGGAGAACGCAGACAAGCAAATGCTGTCCTCCAAAACCCAGGATGTTAGCCGAAGCTATTTTAATGCCAAATTTAGGGGTCAGAGGAAGACGCTTGATGTGCATCTTTGTAAAGGCAGACTGCTGGCAGTGTAGTGTAATGGTTAGGGAGCTGGGATTGTAACTTGCAGGTTGCAGGTTCAAGTCCCAGGTGGGGCACTGCTGTTGTACCCTTGAGCAAGGTACTTAACCTGAATTGCTTCAGTAAAATATCCAGCTGTATAAATGGATTGTATGTTAAGAAATGTAAACTGTGTAAGTCACTCTGGATAAGAGCGTCTGCTAAATGCCTAAAAATGTAAAATGTAAAAATGACTGTGGGTGTCTGGTTGACCAGTGGTGGGCGCTGGTGTGCATTGAGACATGGTCATCCTTGCCAACTGAATTCCCTCCCTCTCTGGGTGACGCCACTGCCAATTATGCATCGCATCAAGGTGGAGCTGCTGGCCAGCTGGCACGGTCTGAATTCGGTCTGAAACCAGATTATGGGGGTGCATCCACACTCTAGAATAGCGCCTTAACAGGATGAGCCACCCAGCAGCCCTTGTAATACCTTTTTCATAACTTAATTAGCCCCAGCTGGTTTTAAATTTGACATTGTGAATTATCGTTTTAACAAGACATGTAGGCACATCATGAAATTGATGGACCTTTTACTTAAAAGTGAACAGAAATTGTGACCGAGGACATGGCCCAACTCATCAGCTTCACAAGACTGAATTTGAAATGTGTCCTTAATTTTGTTATCATTGCTTTTGCATAGCCCTCAACAATCAGATTTTCAGGGTTGATGTCAGGGAGATGTAAGCCATATGCAGGGTTGCTGTGTAAACATCTTGTGAAAAGCAGATGTACAGCATACATGATTCATAAACATCGCAGTTAGAGCAGCTAGGTGTGAATCTACCATCTAATTCTGATGTCTGGGAGAAAAAAATATGTAAATGAATTGGCAGAGATCATATTGACGTCTCAGAGAGGCATGTGTGCTTACTGGGATCAACCAGCCATCCAGGTTTTAAACAAAATGTTTTTTAAATAAATGGTTCCCGGGCCAAATTAATTCTTATTACTCTGCTATAAATAGCATATAATTTAACAAACACTCCTGCAGCCATTATCCTGGAAGAATTTTTTTTTTTTAACTACTTCACTGCACATTTGGCCTGCATAAAAGGGAATACATAAATCATTTCAGATAAAATGGGAAATGAAGCAAGCCATCCACTTTTTAATCTAAAATGGGGCCAAGCCCAAATGAATTGTACTGTAGCATATCATTCAACAATATAAATGTTGCTGCTGCTGCTTGTCTCTTGCTATAAAATACAAATCCAAACTTTGTATAGGCTACAAGTTGCAGATACAACCATAGCCTAATTAAGAATTTATCTGATACTGGTTTCACCAAATCATCAATTCTGGGCCTGGGTAATGATTAATTCAAATTCGTCAAAAAAACAAAAACATTATGGCGTATTCAAATTCAATTACCTGAGTGGATAGATTATGGAAATGACCTGCAATTTTCAATAATAGCATCAATGGCATGTTAGATCAATGTAGATAAGGAAAGTCGGCAAGTCAGATCCGTAACTTCGGAATAAGGATCGGCACATTGGCATCATTGCACAATGAAATAAACCACAAATATTCTCTACCAAATTTGGTTTGGTCGTAAGACATGTTTCGATCAATAAATGGTGTATCACACTGTATTTACTGGTTATATAAAAAATTATGGGAAGTGTCTTTATGGAATTATGATTAGATTACCTTCTGGTGATAAAAGGCTGGAAATTAAACCCCAAATACTATGTTTTAAGTGAGAATGAATGGTTGGCAAAAGCAGAGAAAGACAGGAAATTCACGTGAGCACCTCGACCATTCTCTTAACCTATGCACTGACAAGGCATTCCAACAGAATGCTTTTATACCTGCTATGGTACGGTAACCATGTTGGTTTACTTCAAACAATGTACTAACCACTGGACATGCTGCTGAGGATTCAATCAAACTTTCTCTTTGAATCAACAACCAAAACAGAGTATCAAAGTATTATGCGTTAGAAGCCTTGTCAGTGCATAGTTCAAGATAATGGCCATGGTGCTTGTGTGAATTTCTCATCTTTTTGCCAACCATCTCTCACTTACAATTAGTTGTTGGGGGGGTATACTATTAAATGTATTAGCACACATTGCACTTGTAATTAATTATTACAATGTTTTCAGGCTTTTTTATTCCCTGGGAGATTTTCTGTAAATTGACATATGAGTATTCAGACTGTCTGGTTCACTGAACTGTATATTTTTTTATTGTTGTAGTGTAGTAGGTTGTACTGATTATGTATTGGAATGTCAGAGAATACAAAGGTGAATGCTGAAATATAGTCGTGGATAATGCAGCAAAGCCACTGTACCTAAAAATGGAACATTTTTCATTAGAGAGGTCAGTGTACTGCTGTATCTTATCTATGTTTATGCAAAGTTAGGACCCTTAAAGTTTGCTACATATTATTAATAGAGCTGCAGAGAACACAGGCTGTGTAGTGCATGAGAGTATATTAGAATCTTTTTGTCTATTGTCACCTCAGTTTGTGTGAATGTGCTCTGGAAGCAAAGTTGTAACCCATTGTGGTGACAGTAAGATTTTCTCCCCGTAGGGACCCATTATAATTTTGTGAAATGTGAAGTAAAAATAAATTAACTTTTTTTACATTTTAAGCATTTAGCAGACGCTCTTATCCAGAGCGACTTACAAGATGTGCATAAATACATGGTAGGGACAATCATAGTTCGTGCAAGAGATCAGTGCAGTAATACAGTGATAGACATCATTGCAGGCAGCTGCGTACCATACCTGTAACACTGGGAAGGAAAAGGTTAGTAGTATATATATATATATATATATACTGTATATATACTGTATATATACAAGTATTGAAGGTCATTCATTTTGCAGGATTTTTTTATTTTTTATTCAAAACATAAGAAGGAAACCCTGGTGGTCTTTCAATTATTATTTATTTATTTTTCCCCATTTTCCTCCCAATTTAGTAGCCAATTTTTTGGTCAACTATCCCCCCTCATACTGTGAGCTCACTGCCATAGCCCTGAGACCGGCAGACAAAGGTGATGAACCACCTCCTCCGAGATGGAACTCGCCAAGCTGTCAACTGTAACTCTGGTACACACAGAGCCACCCTTATTCATAGTGAGCTCATGCCCGCTTCCCTCCCCCCTCCCACAGGGCTGGAACTCCACAGTGGGAAACAAGTGCCTTTACCATTGCTCCACCAGTGCTGAAATATATTTTTTCCAAATTGTAGCGCTACATAAATAAGGATGTATCTTATCTAGCTAGATAATATCACTGGGAGAGGAGCAAAACACATTTCTTGGCATTTAATGTGAGCTCATTGTAATTAGCTAACGTTAGCAACATGGTACTGTCACTGTTACACACTCAGTAATTACAATATGTTTCGACATAAAAATGTAACCTAGACCTTGCATAGCCAATTCATTTGAGAAAATTGGAATTTCAGGTTATAGAGACCCAGCCAAACGAATCATTGGTAACTGCACACTTAATAACATGAGCATATAATTCCTAATTTATATCTGGGGTTTTTTTTTACCTTGGGTTTATGGAGGAAATAATTTGCCAACATTAATTAATGAAATAAAAAGTTAACTGATTCCGCCCACTGGCTTTGATGGATGATGTTTACAGATGTATTTATTTCCCATTTCACAGCACATACAACATGTGACAATATTAATTAAATACATTTATAAACAATTAAATGTGCAAATAAATACATAAATGTGGAAATAAATAATTAAATATTCTACCTTTAAATATTTATGTTGACATTTAATTAATATCGGTACATTATTGGCAGCATTTGTCTTGTATTAGTTCAAACATAACTTGTCTGATCACAACATATTAATATACGCTTATTACGAAATAATAAACTTTAACATGTGAAAACAAAAACGTGTCATTTTAAATTCCTTGCTAACATTACTGATGGAAATGCACCTGTCTTGACTAGATAGCACAAATGTAGCTAGCACAATGCACAAAAAAGCTAGTTAAATATAAGTCTGTTAAATATAAGCTGTTAAATATAAGTCCACCTATTTGACAATTTGCCACTATTCAGGACATCCATGGTCAAATGTCAATCTCCAGTTATCCTTTAGGGCTATAGTTGTCCATTGAGTAGGCTATTTTTCTTATTAGTATTAATATTTATAATTCATTCATTATCTAACCCATTTATTCCTGGTCAGGGTTACGGTGGGGGGGCTGGAACCTATCCCAGCATAGCTACATTGGGCAAGAGGCAGGAATACATCCTGGACAGGTCGCCAATCCATCGCAGGGCACATACACCATTCACTCACACACTCATACCTACGGGCAATTTAGAATCTTCAATTAGCCTAATGTGCATGTCTTTGGACTGTGGGAGGAAACCGGCGTGCCCGGAGGAAACCCACGCGGACACGGGGAGAACATGCAAACTGCAATATTTATAATTTTCATATTAATGTATTAATAAGTCATTGTTTTCATCATACAGAAGAGTTTCTGATTGAGTAATGAGTCATAATCCATCTGAAATGGTGGGTTGAATATTTGTTCTTAAAAACCATAAACTACCGCACATAAAGCTATCATCCTTGCACATCCCTACCCTATGAAATTGTGCCTGAAAGTGTTCTTATTCTGAGTATTTTTATCTTGTGAGATTCCCAGAGTTTAGTTTACTGAAAATCATATATAAAAATATATATATTTTAGAGAAAAAAAACTCTTTAATAGTGTAACCTTTTGTCTTTTGTCACCTTTATCATGACAGACATTTATTGCAGTTTAAGAAGTTACACTTGCAGTTCTTATGGTGAATGCTGTTTTGGTACTGAAAAGACAAGACGTCATCAGAGTTGAGTCACAAGAATTCACAGGCTGCTAAGGCTGTTGAAGTTACTCCCTTGGTACGCTTTGCATTTTGGAAAGGGAAGATTTCACAGGCTGAGTTTCTTGCCCAGCATATATCACATCGTAACACATTGCAAATTATCATAGGACTGCATAGCAGATGTTCCCATGCAGTAGCGCATGCCACGTCCAGAATTAATTATTTATTAATTAATTCGACAGCAAGTGATTAATCCATAAGACGTATCCTCAAAGGAGCTACTCATCTCACTCAGCAGACTGCTGATTGCAGAGGTTTGCCCAAATGTGTCTGACAGCAAAGTGTTCTTTCGAATATGAGAAGTCATACAAGGGACTGCCATGTCCACACAAATAAGGTTGAGAGTAGCTTTACTTCAGCAACCAAGCCGGATATGTTTTGACATCTCACAAAAGCAGTATCATTTATATTTAATTTAATAAGAATGAGGCTATTGATTTAATGCGTTTGATAATGGTTAGGAGAACTATTGATTTCATGTGTGAGGAGAAACCTTTGAATGTGGCTACAAATGTAGCACTGTATTGTTTGGCAGGGCCGCCAACTCTCAACACGCAATTCACCCATTTCATACTCTCGCACCACACCTGTCGTTTCTTAAGCATTTTAATGTAAATGCAGTTTACATTTGATCAAGGTTACCAAATGTCCAGGAGTTTGTCAATGTGTCCATGGTAAAGTAAGTATTATATGGAAAACATGCTTCTGACAAGAAAATATGCACTTGGGGCCCCCCATGGTTAACAATATAATTCACCGCCCTCAGACTTTTCAAGTCTCAAAAATATGCTAGCTCTTTGTCACTTCTCAAAGTTGGCAGCACTGGTTTAGTAACTGATACAGGCAAAGCACAAGCAACCATTAATTACTCACTTAATCATTAATAAACCATGTATAACTCAAACCATTAATAAACACTTAATTCAACTAGAATATAAAGTTCCAAAAAGGAACTTTTGCATTGTCAAAGGTCACTGTTTCAAAAATGTATTGGTAGTAGCAATAGTTAAAATAGGTTAAGAGATAACTTTTGAAATAATCCCAATATAGATGTTTGTATGCTACAGATTTGATGCTGAAGTTAGATAAGCCAGCACTACTTAGTTTGCCAGTTTGATAGAACACTACTTAATACCCTACTATTAGCTGTTGAGTTGAAAATCTTATATTAATGGCGACCGAGGTACTGGAATCACCAAAAGCTTGTTTGATAGCTGCCAGTAATACAGTATATGCCATTTAGCAGATGCTTTTATCCAAAATGAATTATAGTGATGAATGCATACATTTTTCAGTACATGTGATCCCAATGGGAAACAAACCCACAACCTAAGCATTGTGAGCGCCATGCTCTACCTACTGAGTCACACAGAACCACAGTAGAACCAGTAGAAGTATGATGACCTGGCTAGCTAAATTAATTATGTGTCAATATTAGCTTATTAGTAATAGCAAACTAGCTACTCTGTCATGCTACTTACATTAAATAAAGCATTAGCTTCGGTCTGTAAGGTAGACAGATGAACAGAGAATCATTAGCTAGTTAGCTAAGTTAATAAATGGTGTAGCTAACTATATAACATAGCTTGATACAATTAGCTAACTGTAACATTAGATAGCAAGTGACTTGACAGTTAAATATCAGCATTTAAGTATACATCAATATAAGTATTTGGTAACATTAGCTTAACAGCAGAAAATCTTGTATAATTGTGGTAACTCCAACCGCAGTGCTGGAATCGCCAAGGCTTGATTGCTCGAAGTTGTCTAACTTGGTAAGCTACTTATGTATCAATGTTAGGTAACGTTAGCTAATGGCAAGCAAGCTATGTCATACTACTTAGCTATGTTAGATATAGCGGTACTCTTCTGCCTATAAATTAAACTAAATAAAAAATAAACAATTGAACTAGCTAGCTAAATTGATCAATGGTGTAGCTAGAATATAACCAAATCAGTATTGTAACATTACCTAGCTAGCTAGATCCCAGGCAATTGTTTGTGTCTGAAGGACATCAGTGAGATCAGGCCTGCGGTGAGTCAGAGATAATGGCATTATAATGCATGACATTTCTTATAAAAGTTTAATAATTCCAAAATTATTAACCCTTTCCCGCCCGGGCGGAATATTCCATTTCTTATCGTAAGTTGACCAGTCTATACATTAATGATCATAGTTTACTGGTGTCAAACCAAATATTTAAATATGATACACCTTCAGAAAGCAGATAGATAGCTCTTTCAAATGATATGACATGCAATAGCACAATATTAATAAACCTTTAATAGGGCAAGGAGAAACACCCCCCAATTTTGTTTTTCCCCAAACAACTGTCATTTTCCGGTGAAAATATTAGTCTTTCCTATTTTATAAGCATTTAAAATCTGAAATCAGAATAGGAATACCTTAATAGGAATAACATTTAGTCTTACATATGATAATAAAATATATACACAAGCAATAGAAGATTTTAAAATTATTGTAAAAAATACAAGGTTAGGAGGTTACATTGTCTCATTCAAACCTGAAAATAAAGTGCAGATTACATCTTTATGACCTTTTACTAAGATCATAAAAAACACTCATTCAAGAAATATTGTAAAAAAATAAAACCGCATTGTTTGAATTAGAATTGCAATATAGGGTAACAATATGACCTACAATATCAATTTATGTATAAATTAAGTTATAAAGTTCATGCCCCCATGATCGTCATCATTCTGAAGGCCCTCCTCAGCAATAAGCTGAAGCTCATCTAGCATCAAAGTCCTCCTCCTCTTGCTCAAGGACTGCACCAGATGCTGTGACTGGGTCTCCATGATACATTTCTAAAACAAAAACATGACAAAAATTTGAATTAAAACTTGCTCCAGCAAATCATGTATCCGGGAATAATCAATAAGAAGGAATAGCCTGGTTTATATAACTACCATTCAATGTGCTTGCAAGCTGAATATACATGTTATTACTCAAATATATGTTATAACTTGCATTTGAGAAAGCATGTACATCATTTCATACCTGATAATACATACCTAACGGTAGAGATGCAAGTTATTTTAACACTGTGCTTAAAGGTCAAAATCATTTTAATAATTGTTGTTGTTCATCAGCAATATTGCAATATGAAACAAATGTGTCTTATAAATTAATAAATAAGACTACGAACCAGTGCCAGATGTTGTCTTCTTGAAAGCGGAGATTTTCCTGATGCGCTTTGGATAAACCATTGTACCATTTTTTTCACTTTCCTCTGGGCAAAGCTTGCATTTGTTGTCTGAGATCTTCCTCCATGCCTCTTTTTTATGACGACTTGTGTCGTTGTGTTGTGTGGGGCTAAATTATCCCTTAATTATTTCCTTTTTTGAGTCTACCTCCTCTATAGTCCAATTCGGTTTTCTTTTGAATCAATTTTGCTTATCCTAATATTAGTCAACAAGGCATCTTTTGTAATGAGGCTCTGTTTAGCTTTATTGGAAACTTGTGTTGACCATCAAATAATACAGATTTTCCAAAAGCAGATTGATTCTTCCTAGGGTTGCCAACCTTCCGCAAATTTATAGACATAAAAAAAAAAACGTAATTTCACCTTGTCCGTAAATCAGTAAAAAGTTTGCAAAAATGTCCCGTTCACTACAGAATGATCGAAAAGTCTCTCCACAGTATAACTGCTGCATAGAGACTTTTCGATGACCCTATACTTCCTTTGTTGCTACATTTCTGCCCGCAAACTTTCCTCCTAGTTACAAACATTTTGTTCAACTAAAGTTTGATGAAGAGCGTAGATAGGTCAATGTACCTGAATGGAATATTGACTGTTAAAACTGTGAAAGACAGCAAAAGCTTACAACCCACTAAATAAATGATAAATGCTGCAAATATTACGATATACGACCACAAAAGCCAACACGGCAGATCTGCACCATAGCGTGAGTATAATTTTCTTTATTTTCACACTTTTTAAGACCGAAATACGAGTGTCAGTAAAAAATATGGCATGTCAGTAAAAATAGTCCAACTTAGTCAGTCATGTCCGTAAAACCACAAAGTTATGGTTGGCAACCCAACTTCTTCCTCTTTGCAATTTCGTTGATTGATTACCTCATCTTAATCTTTTAATTTGCAGCACCCGTGATTGTCGCAAAAACATACTCACAAGCTACTCTTGAGAATATTTGAGCTACTTGATAACTACCTTTTACCAACCACTTTAATCAAAGAGTGATTTCACTCCAAAGTAAGCTCTTAGGAGGTGTCATAAGTGTAACTCTTAAGATATTTGATACATACCAGCCCTGGTCACCATACCATTCTGAAACAGCAAGTTGAATAAAATCTGTAAACAAATCGGTCTGTCGTAATGTAATATTTTGAATTAAAAAATGTTTTATGTCTGAACTGTATAACAGGCACGAATGTACCTTCAGAATGATTACAATTATATGCTCTTTGAAAATAGGAGTAACTTTAAACACAGGCTAAGTGTCTTAAACTTTCAGTGGTAGCAGATTTTAAAAAGTTCCAAAGTCTATTTGTTGTCTGTATCACTAAGGGCTTGTTAATGAGCATGATTGTCACTCAGGTCACTGAAAGCTTTTACCCGGCCAAATTAACAGGCCCTTTTATGCAAAACATCTTCATCTTCTGTTGCTACTTAGCTTTTGCCTGTAACCTAAATGGGCATTCAATTCTGTACACATTATCATTCCCCCCCTTTCATGAGATCTTCCCATATGATATTATTGAGTATTGAGCAGGAACTCCTTTTTCACAGTACTGGGAGTCACTTAGCAGCAGCTTTTCAAATGTCTTAATACATGCTATGTGCTGCAGAGTATTATTACAAGTAATAGTAAGCTTGAATCAATGTGGTGCAGCAATATCCTTCACAGAGGGTGTTGGCCTAGCTTTTTACAGCCCACTAGAAATTAAACAATTATTATTAACTATTTTTCCTGCTCACGTTGTATACTTATACTTACCTACTATACATGTGAGTTTATAGATTTCACAGTCATCTCTTTATTTCATGGAATACGTGACTTCAATGACATAATCATGACCTTCCTTATGAAGTCTCCCCCCTCCATTGATAATGTGTGCCAGTCTTTTTTCTTCCACAGTTTGAAGATGATAGTGCAGTATACGAATATCAAACTCAAAAAGGTAAAAAGTGCAAACCGTATCATACATCTACCCTAAAAGGCAATAGAGCCATTCTATTCTATAATTGCATTGTTTCTTCTTCAGGGACAGGGACCATTTAGGGAGAGAACAGCCAGGTAAAATGAAAAGGTTAAAATACATACAAAGTTTCTTCAATATGAAGAAAAAGAAAAGTACAGAGCCAGCAGGAATCAGTGAAAGGGGCTGTCAAACCAGCCAGCAACAGCCTGAGACTAGTCAGTCAGACAGGGAGGGCAGCGATGAGCACCAATCAGTGTCCTCTGCATTGTCTGTACATCAAAGTATATCTGGATTACAGGGAGTCTTGGAGTAGCTAAAACATCAGACCATGGATACAATAGTCTTTAAGCCCTGAATGTCAACTGTACACCACCAGTTTAACCTAAAAAGTAGTAGGGAGTAAAACAGCATAGATTTCAACCACCGTTAAAAAAAAAAAATTCAACTGTGGTTGAAGTACTTCTTTTTATAGCAACTCAAAACAGTGAGAAAAGATCTGTAGATGCACAGGGCTTACTCGCACAAAGTCACTCTCCGACATTCTTCAGTCACCTGCTCTGTTACGTGTAATACATGACAATACAATACAGACAGATGCTGAGAATGGTGGGGAAGGATCTGTAAATGCATGGGGCGTACTCGCATAAAGTCGCTCTCTGACATGCTTCAGTCACCTGCTCTCGATCTAGCTAAGGCTGTAGATCTCGTTGAGGAACTAAAGGACACATGGCAAGGGTGTAGAAGTGATTCATCTTCTTGATGAGCCATGGACAGGTGCTGTAGACACTGCGATGCGGTGTAGTGTTGCAGTAGAAACTGTAGAAGGAAGGCCACAAAAAGTCAGCTCCAGACTGGGTGGGTCAATTGTGGCATCTACTATTGGTCAGCTTAGTTACAAGGAAGGGGATGAGAATACAAACCCAACTGTGTAATTATGAAGGGTATACATGCGATGCACCCTAAGTGCAAAGTTTTTTTGCAAGAGGAAGCCATTTTTAGCTTGGCCAACATCTATGAATGTGATATTGAAGACTTCATGCATGAGCTGCTTCCGGGTTTTGGAGAGGAAAGTCCAACGTGGAATTGAGCTTCCTAGTGTCCTGGAGTTTACAGTGTTCCTTGAACCATACACAGAATTGTTCCTTCAGCTTTTCTGCTTGTCCCGCATAGCTATAGCTCTGCCAGTTAGCAGCACAGGCTCTCAGCACTCAAGCTCATAAAAACTCATCTGCCCTGTCCATTATTCTCATTCTGTTCTATTCTTCTGTTTTAGAGGCGCTTTTAATATTATCGGTTGTCCCCACCTAATTGCATTACATTACAGGCATTTGGCAGATGCTCTTATCCAGAGCGACGTACAACAAAGTGTTAACCGTAGTCAAGAACAGTTTAGCTGAAAGCCACCCTAGTGGGAAGTACCGTTCCTAGGTGCTAGGAGCAACCACATAGTTAAACTAGGACCCTGTAGGTAAAACTGTAGCCACAATTCAAAGGTAGCAATAAAGCAATCAATGCAGAAAATAATGCCTAAGCCTAATATAATACATAAACAAGTAGACATGTGTAAAACTAAGCAACTATGTCCCTAAGTTAACAAAAACCAGACTATGGGGAGAGGTGAGTCTTCAGTCGTCGCTTTAAGATGGCCAGGGTCTCAGCTGTTCTGACTTCCACAGGAAGGTCATTCCACCATCGTGGAGCCAGAACCGACCTAATGGCCATTTACGTGTCTGTTGTGTAGCTACAGACAGCTACATATTCAACAAGACAGGTTGGAAATGTATAATGCAACAGGAATTAAATGTATATGATTACCTAGATCGGGACGGGTAAACAAAAAAAATGTATGCGTTGGGTCTGTGCCCCAGCCCACCCACCCCCAATGTTCTTGTGTTCTTGGCACACCCCTGATTATACCATACCTTGCCATGACAGTTGTTTCAAATATTTGCATTTACTCTTTCCTGGTGGCCATTTTGATCTGCATTTTTTGTTTTTGTTTTAATTTTTAGCCTCAGTATTAATATATACAAGTTGGAACAACAGAAATAGATTTAACAACTAAAATGAAGCCAGCCAGGAACTAATTAATGATACAAAGGTGAAAAGGTGCTAAGATATATTGATTATTAATGTTTATAGGACAACAGGAACTGTACTGTAGTTGATTTATTTATTTCAAAATATTTTATAAAATGTCCAAAACAGTCACATTATTATGCAAGCGAAGTAGGATTAGCAGACTACTAAAAATACATAGGACTTGTACGAAATGTGAAATATATGTGCTAGCGTGTCAACATATGACATGAAAAAATCCTCCTCATCTGGAATAATTTGATATGACATGATATGATATGATATTAACATGACATGATATGGCAGCCAATTTGTATTCAATATAGAAGATGCTGGGGCCTCCCAGGTTTTCTAGCGGTTACAGCGTTCGACACTGGCCACTGCGACCAGAGTTTGATTCCATCAGCCACGCCAGAGTCGGCTCTGGCCGGGAGTGCCACTAGGGGGTGGCAATTGGCTGTCTGCCCCAGGCAGGGGGGAGGGAAGCTGGCATGAGTCCGCTGCATATAGGAGTGGCTCTGGAGTACTAGAGTTACGGTTGACAGACTTAGCGAGTGCTGTCTCGGAGGAGACGGTACTTCACTTATGTCACTGCCAGTCACAGGGCTACGGCAGCAAACTTGCAATACGAGGGGGGGATTTACATGAAAAATAGAGGGTGTAATTGGCTACTAAACTGGGAGAAAATCTGAAACAAATTCTTAAAGATTTTTTTAAAAGATGCTGGTTCTGGTAAATATATTTTTTTAAATGTATAAGCAAATGTATTGCTTATATATATATACAGTATATACAATGGGGGAAATAAGTATTGAACACATCAACATTTTTCCCAGTAAATGTATTTCCAATGAGGCCATTCAAGTGAAATTGGCACCAGACTTTGGTATTAACTCAAGAAATCCAGACAAAATATCTAAACATTAAAGTCCATATGTAAATAAAGTTATGTGTAATAAAGTGGAATGACATAGGAAAAAAGTATTGAACACACTAACTGAAATTAATTTAATAGTTAGTGGAGAAGCCTTTGTTTGTAATGACAGCTTCAAGGCGCTTTCTGTATGAAGTAACTAATCGCCCGCAGTATTCAGGTGTGATTTGGCCCATTCCTCTACACAGATTGTCTTTAAATCTTGAAGATTGCGGGGGGCCCTCTTGTGAATCTGGATCTTCAGATGCTTCCACAAATGTTCAATTGGGTTTAAGTCAGGTGATTGACTGGGCCATTCCAACAAGTTGATTTTCTTTCTCTGAAACCAATTGCGAGTTTCCTTTGCTGTATGCTTTGGATCGTTGTCCTGCTGGAAGGTCCACCCACGTCTCATCCTCAGCATCCTGGTGGATGGCAGCAGGTTCATCTCAAGAATATCTCTGCACATGGCTCCATTCAATATTCCTTCAATGATATGAAGTCTGCCAGTACCACGAGAGGAGAAACAGCCCCACATCATGATACTTCCACCTCCAAACTTCACTGTTGGTATAGTGTTATTCAGGTGATGTGCAGTGCCATTTCTCCTCCAAACATGGTGTGTTGAGTGACAGCCAAATAGTTCAATTTTGGTCTCATCTGACCAGAGTACATTCTCCCAGTAGTTCACTGGCTTGTCCAAATGTTGTTTGGCAAACTTTAAACAAGCTTCAGCATGTCTTTTTTTCAGTAGTGGAGTCTTGCAGGCTGAGCGTGCACAGAGGCCATGGCGGTGGAGTGCATTGCCTACTGTCCTTTCTGTCACAGTTGTACCTGCTGCCTCCAAGTCTTTCTGGAGCTCTTTCCTAGTGGTCCTTGGCTCTTTGGCTACTCATCTAAGTATCCTTCTGACTCCCTGATCAGAAATCTGGCGAGGAGCTCCTGTGCGTGGCCGGTTGATGGTGGAGTGATGTTGCTTCCACTTACGGATAATGCCCCCAATGGTGCTTACTGGAAGATTCAGAAGTTGTGAAATACGTCTGTAGCCAATTCCATTTTCATGTTTTGCAACAATCTGGTTGCGAAGGTCTTGAGAGAGCTCTTTGCTTTTACCCATCATTAGATGTTTCTTGTGTGGCACCTTGGTAACAAAAAAAACCTTTTATAGCCCTTCAATATATTTTAACCCAGCTGACATTAATTAGCACAGATTGGAGGTAGAGTTGCCTCCTAATTAATTATGGTTTTCAGCTGGTTCCTTGCCTTTCCTTGCTGTGGTGTACTGCTTTTTCTTAGTGTGTTCAATACTTTTTTCCTGGTTCATTCCACTTTATTACACATAACTTTATTTACATATGGACTTTAATGTTTAGATTTTTTGTCTGGATCTTTTGAGTTAATACCAACGTCTGGTGCAAATTTCACTTGAATAGGCTCATTGGAAATACATTTACTGGACAAAATGTTGATGTGTTCAATACTTATTTCCGCCATTGTATATATATATATACAGTATATATATATATACAGTATATATATATATATATATTAGGGCTGTCAAAGTTAACGCGTTAACGCCCACGATTAATCTGGAAACCTTAACGCGTTAAAAAATAATTAACGCAGATTAATCATCTTACCAAGTTAGAACCCAACTGGTAGAAAAAATGTCCGCACACTTAGATCCATGCAGTGTTTCACTTTAATTGCCAAGCTTTCGGTCTGTTAGACCTAATCAGAGCAAAGATAGACCCAAACTTCCTCCCGTAATTCCAGCGCGGACGTTTACCTGGCCGAATTACTGAAAAGTGTGGCAATTGCAAATGGTAACATGACTGAGGAGACAGCCCCCGGAGTGCTTAATGGCCAATTTCGTTATAAAAAGCTTCCAAATGGAAGCTTCGATAAAACTAAAGTTGTGTCCACATATTGCAGCACTGAGCTCTCTTACCACCGAAGTACAACGAGTCTCAGGTACCATCTTCGGGCAAAGCACATCTTTGCTGATGTTAGCAAGGATGCTAGCACTGAGATAGCTGGGTCAAGCCGTGTTCGTCAAGCTACACTAGCAGAGTGCAGCCAGGGCAAGTCTGTCAACAAAGCTACAACGACTAAGCTAACCAATGCAATCGCTAAATGGATCGCTATTGACTGCAGGCCCATCAACATTGTTGAAGATCAGGGGCTTCAAGGCATTATCCAGATGGCCTCAGGCGACCCATCATACAAGCTACCTTCGAGGGGAACTATAGTCACAAGAATCCATGAGCTGTATGGCAGTGAAAAAACAACGAAAATGGAGCAGTTGGCACAAGCTACGTTTATCGCACTGACTGGAGACCACTGGACATCAGTGAGCAACCAAAACTACCTCGGTGTAACAGCACACCTTATCGATGGCAAATGGCAACTTCACTCGTTCACGTTAGGTGTGGTGAAAACAGAGGAAAGGCACTTTGCTGAAGCATGCGCAAGGCAGTTTCTTGAAGTTGCAGAGGAGTGGGAGATAACCGACAAGGTCACGACTATAGGAACAGATAGTGCTCGCAATATGATCGCGGCAGCAAGGAGCCTACCATTCGAGTATATGCCCTGTGTAGCGCACATTATACAGAGGGTAATCACAGTGTCTCTCCGTGACAGAGGGTTTGACGGCGCTTTAACCAAGTGCCGTAAAATAGTGGGACATTTCAAACACAGTCCTGCAAACAGAGCAGAGCTGAAAGTCCAGCAAGCCTCTCATGGGCAAGAAGAGGAGTCACTCGTCCAGGATGTACCCACACGCTGGAATTCGACTTTCGAAATGATAAAGCGCGTCCAACACAACAAAGACCCACTGAAGGCAACGCTGGCACAGCAGAAGCACAACTTAGCCATGCTAACCGCAGCTGAATATGACAGGCTGGCAAACTTGGAAACACTGCTGGAACCATGCAGGTAAGGTTCCCTATCCTCTCCAATTTCATTTTCTGATGAATACAAGTAATAGTCACTTTAGTATTGTATTTTAGAAATAATTTTAGGCCTGTCCCCTTAATGGGTGTAATCTGAATGAAAAGTGTAGTCACTAGTCATTAATTCTGTTGGTCTTGTGTGTGTGTGTGTGTGTGTGTGTGTGTGTGTGTGTGTGTGTGTGTGTGTGTGTGTGTGTGTGTGTGTGTGTGTGTGTGTGTGTTTGTTTGTAGGTATGTCACTGAGCTCCTGGGTGGTGACAAATATGTGTCCTGCTCTGTGGTGCTGCCTGCACTCTGCCACCTCCTGCATACGATGAAGGTCTCAGATGATGATCCTGCCTATATAGTGCGCTTCAAGGCTGCATTCACAGAGGACCTCAACAAACGAAAGGAGAACACAAACATGTCATGGCTAAAGGTATGTTAGACTGTTAGATTACTATATTGTCAGACTGTTGTTAAGATTTAACTTAGTAGATTTTTAGATTGTCTGATTATTAGATTGTTTAGTCAAGAACTTAGGAACTGATAGGGAACTTATAAGAGACAAGCAGGACCAATAATTCCAATGTACCTGTACTTGTACTTGTTGCATATGGCAACTTAAACTTTCATTCATTCATTCATTCATTCACTCATTCAAGGTAGCAACAGCTCTAGATCCCAGATTCAAGGACCTCAAGTGCCTGCCCAGAGCAGAGAGGGAAGAGGTATGGCGAACGCTGAGTGAGATGCTGAAGGACGGAGAACCTGCATCACAGCCCTCCAGAGAGGAAATGGAACCAGAGCCACCAAAGAAGAAGAAGATGGCCCTCCTACTGATGGGGTCAGAGTCAGAGTCTGAGGATGAGGCACCGTCAGACAATACTCTAGACAGGTATAGGGTAGAGCCCAGTGTCAGCATAGAGGCATGTCCACTACAGTGGTGGTCGGCACACACAGTTGTCTATGGTAAGCTGGCCCATATTGCACAAAGGTACTTGGCTACACCTGCCTCAACAGTGCCATGCGAGAGACTGTTTTCTTTGGCAGGCCATATTGTGCAGAAGAAGAGGTCATCTCTGTCATCTGAAAATGTCAACAAGCTAGTCGGCCTGAGCAACTGGTTAAGAGAAAAGTAGACTTGATGAACTGGTTGACTGAAGTCATGTCACACAAGTACACAGTTTAAGTAATGATGTTATTCAACTAAGAGTGGCAAAAGGGACTGTTCACTTTGTATCTTCAATGCCAAGCACTCCCTGAGACTTTTTTTTTTTACTTTTCAAATTCTGAAATCAAAAGTTCAAAACAAAGCTGAAGCTTAATGGTGAGATGTTGAATAATAAAGTAAAACAAACTGATTCCTTTAACCAGTTTGTCATGCATTTCTTTATTCTAACACCACACGTATTTGTTTTATCTCCCTGCCAAAATACAAGTAAATATTAGTATTTTAATCGCGATTAATCACAGCCTATCATTGTGATTAACTCAGTTAATTTTTTTAATCGATTGACAGCCCTAATATATATATATATATCACGCGAGAGAAAGCTGAGACCAGTTTATTTATTTCGCGGACCGGGGGGGAGGTAGCAGCCCTTGCATCGCAGATAGATAACTTGTGTAGCCAGAATAAATGCCTTTACTGAAGAAACAAACCCTGGGTGCTACAGCTGCGACACACATAAAAAAACATCAATAATAACCTCAATATTATTTAGGAAAATAGCAACATTTTACTCACCAAAAATCCTTATTATTTGTACACAAAATCCATCCTCCTTTCTTTCCTTAAAAAGAGTTCAATTACTCCGTCGTACAGATTATCCGTGTGTTTCAGTTCCATCAAGAAGTCCTTTTCTATCGCCATCGAAGCTAATGCTGAAAGTCGAGCCTGCCCTGTCCTATTTCTGCCATAAGTTTTAATTCGCTTTAGGGGTGAAAATGTCCGCTCAAATGTCTGAATCACAGACTGATGTTAATTACATTTTGTCCATGAATACTTATTAAATAATTCCAAATGGTCTGTTCGCTTCCTTTCATAGCTGTTCCCCTGGTTGCGCTGCATCCAGACGTGTATTTTCATATTAAAGCATTTAACCAATCACATTACATCATAGTCAGACACTCTCTGACTATCCAATCAAAGGGTGTGAATACGCTGACGTTACCTAGGCCTTCTAGAAGGCCTTCGTGTCCCCAACTCAAAATCTGATTGGTTGAAGCAACAGTTTGATCAACACTTATTTTATGCTACAGGGCCTGCAGAACGGATTGTGAAGGCCTCCAGGCAGATTTCTTTGACCCTGGCAACAAATGATGGCTGAAATGTGATTGGTTAAATGCTTTAATATGAAAATACACGTCTGGATGCAGCGCAACCAGGGGAACAGCTATGAAAGGAAGCCAACAGACCATTTGGAATAATTTAATAAGTATTCATGGACAAAATATAATTAACATCAGTCTGTGATTCAGATATTTTTTAGGCCAGCAGAGAAGGCCTTGCAGGCCCTGACGGCCCACCACTGATATATATATATATATACAGGCAGTCCCCGGGTTACGAGCGCCTGGCTTACGGACAACTCGTACTTACGAACAGACTGCCATAAGGCCTATTATGTTTTGAAAAATTGAGTTAAATACAAGGGTTCATAATAACGAACGCACGCACTACTTGTGATGCTCATGAAAACATTGTGCGGTTTCAGTGGTTCGTCGGCCCAAGGAACAGAGATCACCGTCCATGATTTTAAGTCAGATTACGGTCCCGGTTTTCTCTTTCTCTTACAACGATGCCTCCAAAGCGTAAATCCAATGCAAGTGCTAGTGATGCATCAAAGAAAAGGAAAACAATCACCATGGAAAGTAAAGTTGAAATAATAAAGAGATCGGTGAGAGAGGTGAAACGCCATCAGCCATTGGGAAAGCATTCCCAACGATTGGAACTATTTTAAAAGACAAAGGGAGAATAATGGAGCATGTGAAAGGCTATGCCCCGATGAATGCCAAGATTATTACCAAGCAACACAATGGTTTAATTACTGAGATGGAAAGGCTATTGATAATTTGGATAGAAGACCAAAATCTGCGTAATATGCCTATTAGTCTTTCTTTAGTGCAAGAAATTCTCGAAGCCTTTTCAATGACTTAAAAGCTGCTTGTGCAGCAAGTGAAGGCGATTGCAACAAATAATTATTTTGCGAGTAAGGGTTGGGTCAATCGCTTTAAATTGAGAGCAGATTTACATAATATTAAAGTTCAAGGTGAAGCAGCAAGTGCAGATGCAAGTGCTGCGAAAGTTCATCTCCAAGTCCATCATCTTCTGCATCATTCAGTTATTAATGTTATCATAATGTTACCTCACAAATGAGTGTTAACCTTTAATCATGATCCTTTTTCTTTTTTTCTATCTAAACTGTTTTAAGAACTGTTTCTTTAACCCCCCGGCGCCGCTCCCAGCAGCAATAAAAGTATATTACTATTTCTAACTTTGCGATATTTTATCATACACACGCGACAAAAACATTGAAACCTTAGAATCGCGACTTTCCGATTTGAGCACTGGCAAATCAAATGGGATTTTTTAAATTAGGTTAATTAGACCAAAAGTAAACCTTGCCTTTTACTCTCTTTTTTACCTGGTAGTAACGTCCCCTTCTATTGACATGGTAACTAGGTGCTAGTTTCGGGGAGGTGTGTGGGGAGGGGCGTGGGGCCATGTGTGAAAACGCCGGCGTAAACAACACAAACTGTCGACAATTTGAAGCAAGATTTTATACAGACATACAATTTTATTCAAGATGGAAAGATTTTCTGCGCTGCAGTGTTTGCGAGCATTGATGGAAAGCGACGAGGACAATAACTGACGAAGAGTAAGTAACTATATTTGATTTGCCATGTTATCAAATACTCTTGTGACTACATATTCCGCGTGTTGCAACGTAACAAATTGCAATATGCACACAAGATCTATGGAAGAATACTTTTCAAACAGCCTAAAATGTTATTAAAAAATCGTATGTAGCATCTTGTCTGTGTTTACGCTTGCAATCTGCCAGCAACAGTCTATGCTGATATTTATTTTATTTCGCTTGTTTTCAAATACTCGTGAAAATATATGAATTCCGCATCTTGTGACGCCAAACATATTCCGCGTGTTGCAACGTAACAAATTGCAATAGGCACACAATGAGGGAAACCCCCTCTTCCTGAAGAGCCAAAATGGCTGCTGCCACAAGAAGCGCTTGTCGTGAAAGGAGAAATGGTAACTCAAATATTGCTTAGCCATTTAAAATCTAAATTGTGAGTTGTTGTTTTAACTGTAAAGACGCATGAAATCACAAAAAAGTTTAATTGGAAGACCCTTTTTTTCCTTGGGTCTCAGGAGGATATTATGTGCATTATTGTTAGGCTGTATGACTTGTAATATGTGGCATTCCCCTGTATATACTGTAGTTTGGCTGCTGTTTTCAATCAATCTTCCAAAATGAAAAAAGCTTATTTTTTTCTGTCTTCTGCATGGCTCACTGACTTGCTTACTCTGATGGCCTTTGAGAGAGAGATGGCCCATCTGACAGATCTTAGAGGTGTGGACAATGAATAATGAATATTCAGGTATTTAGCATTTAGCCCTCCCACAGCCTGAAATAAATGTGACCAGTTCTGATAAAAACAGGTTTTTAGCTATTTAGATCTCAGATGCGCTAAACTGTTTTCACACCCTTACATAACCAAGACCTTGATGAACAAACGCACATTGGCAAAACAATTCGTCACTATAGTTTAGTGTGTGCTTTCACAACTTTTGTGACAGCAGAAAAATTTACTATTTTTAACTTGTGTGTTTGTAGATCTATTTACAAGCTACATATGATACTGACCAAACTATTGATGGCATACAAATGTAGCTGTGATTGTCCTTCAAATAAAAATATCAAACACTTTGGAGTAAGTGTGTGTTAAATTGATGAAATTGAGATAAATATCAGACCATGCCAAAATCACAAACCATCTAAAAGCTTAGCACGGACCTCAGAGGGTTAATGGGGTTTTTAACAGTACAGTACTGTATGTACATAGTTACTTTTATTATTACTGTATTATTATTAATAATATTACAGTATTGTTATTATTATTATTACAGTATTACTATGTACTGTTATGTTTAAGATGTTTTATTGTATTTGAACGTTTTAACCCTTGTGATATGTTAGAAAGGTGTTTCTGTCCCGCGTGTTCGCGGGTCAATTTTGACCCATGATTTAACTCAGTCCAAAACACTCAAAAACAATCATCCAATATTGTTTTTACTACATCATAACTAACTTATGATGCATTCATAACCATACAATCCTGTTTTATTTTATGGCCCCAAGGCCCCAAGACACATTATTTCAATGCACTGCTGGGTCTTCCTGGACCCGAACACCAAAGCATACACTTTGACCTTCAGAATTATCTAAAATGGTCAAAATCAGTTTTGTAGTGTTTATATAGCTGTTGTGGAGGATATCATGAAGCCTTGTTCCAAAAAAAAACTAGATGGTAGTTATTATATCATTTTTAACTTGAAACGGGTTACGGCGGACCCTAACATGACACAAGGGTGTTTTATATGCACAGAAAGGTTAAATAAATACTATACTAAAACATTTGACAAAGTGACGATTAATAAGAACTGCATGTACCTGTTCCGACTTACATACAAATTCGACTTAAGGACAGACTTAAGAATGGATCTCGTTCGTAGCCCGGGGACTGCCTGTATATATATATATACAGTCAAGCCAGAAAAGTCTGCACACCCCTTTCACCCTCTCCACATTTCATTGCGTTACAGACTTATTCTACAATAGATTAAGTTCATTATTTGTCTCAAAATTCTACACAAAATAGCCCATAATGACAAAGTGAAAACAGGTTTTTGTAGTGTGGGTCGAGGATGGAAGAGCCACTCGCAGATGTCACGAATATCTAAAAGCTAACTACAAGTAGTCAGCCACTAAGTCTGTGAACAGATAAGGGAGCAGGGGGAAAATGGATGGACAAAGAAAAAGAAACTCCGGGCATAAAGTCCACGGAAAATAATAACAACCCAAAGGTTGTGGACTCTTCAACGAAGAGGTAAGAAACTAAAATGATTTTAGAGACTTTAGCTCTGGGAGTTTTTTAACCCAAAAACAAAAGAATGAATCGAAAAAGGAAATGCCACCGGAGTGACGAGCAATAACCAAAGCTCGAAAGGAAATAATCCTCCTAGAACGGCAACCACAGAGTGGCAACGCTAAACCTTTTAAAAGAGATCCTAAATAGTACCTTCTCTCTTTAACTGAGAGACCACCAAGTGGAAAACTAATACCTTGGTTCTAGTACTGGCTAGAGCGTAACAATGGTTTACACAGAAGCGTTTGTGATATGAAAACGCAGCCTTTAAATAGTAGGCGGAATAAACACTGATAATCCACAGCTGGCCATGACCGGGAAAATCCCCGACAAAAGACCATATAAGGGAAATGACAATGACAATGATTCCTCATACAAAACAAAGGGAACCGACCATCACATGGTCAAGCGCCTCCAGCGGCTGAACAAGGTAAAACCATGACAGGACCCCCCCCTTAAGGAGCGGCCCCAGCCGATCCCCCAGAACCATGCCGATGGAAATTGCGAATAAGATCGGGGTCCAGAATATTCCTGGACGGAACCCAGCAGCACTCCTCAGGGCCATAGCCCTCCCAGTCTACTAAGTATTGAACGCCCCTGCCCACACGCCTACTAGAAATAATGCGACGCACCGTGTAAACCGGCTGGCCATCAATAAGTCGAGGTGGAGGCGGTGGTACATCAACCGGAGCCAAAGGGCTAGTAACAACCGGCTTAATGCGGGAGACGTGAAATGTGGGGTGAACCCTCATGGATCGGGGAAGTTGAATGCGAACGGTGACAGGATTAATTTTACGGATAATCTTGAAAGGCCCCACAAAACGAGGAGCAAGCTTACGCGATTCAACCCGCAATGGTAACTCGCGAGTGGAGAGCCACACCCGTTGCCCTACACGGTATAACGGCGCCGGACGACGACGCCTGTCAGCGATAACCTTCTGGCGGGCAGAAGCCCGCAGGAGCGACTCGCGCACCTTTCTCCATGTAACCCGACACCGTCGGACAAATGACGCAGCAGACGGCACTCCCACGTCTTTCTCTAGTTCAGGGAACAGAGGTGGTTGGAAACCGAACTGTGCCTCAAAAGGAGAGAGACCAGTGGACGCATTACGCAAGGTGTTATGCGCGTATTCAGCCCAGGCGAGATGTCGACTCCAAGAGGTAGGATTGAATGAAGCCAAACAGCGAAGCGTTCCTTCCATAGATTGGTTAGTCCGCTCTGTCTGCCCATTGGACTCAGGATGAAATCCCGAAGACAGACGCCCCTAAAAGGGAACAGAAAGCTCGCCAAAATCGGGCCGCAAACTGGGGTCCGCGATCAGACACCACGTCCAGGGGAAGACCATGGATACGGAACACATGATCAACCACCAACCGAGCGGTTTTGAGAGCGGACGGCAACTTGGGCAGAGGGATAAAATGAGCCGCCTTGGAGAACCTATCCACTACCACCAGGATAACCGTGTGACCTTCAGATGCCGGCAGACCGGTCACAAAATCCATGGCGATGTGACTCCAAGGACGACTAGGGATAGGCAGTGGCCGAAGAAGACCAGATGGTGGAAGCCGAGACCCTTTATTCCGAGCACATATGGAACAGGCCGAAACGCATTCACGCACATCACTCTCCATTTTAGGCCACCAGAACCTTCTGGCTAAGAACTCATGAGTCCTGTGAATACCCGGATGACCCGTCAACCGGGAAAAATGACCCCATTGCAACACCTGAGCACGCAAATAAAAAAAAAACAAAATGCGATCCGGAGGACCACCACCCGGATCCGGTTCCAGACTTTGTGCCTTACGCACCACGGATTCAATACTCCAAGAAACTGGAGCCAGAATCTGAGCGGCGGGAACAATGGGCTCAGGAGAGTGATTCACCTCTGAACCGTCAAATAACCGAGAGAGTGCATCTGGTTTGATGTTTTTAGAACCAGGGCGGTATGTCAGAATAAAATTAAAGCGCGTAAAGAAAAAGCGACCAGCGGGCCTGCCGTGAATTACGACGCTTGGTGTCCTGAATGTACTCAAGGTTTTTATGATCGGTCCAGACCGTGAACGGATGTTCAGCCCCCTCTAACCAATGACGCCACTCCTCGAGCGCCAGTTTTACTGCTAACAACTTTCTGTCCCCGACGTCATAATCTCTCTCTGCAGGGGAAAGTCCCTGGGAGAAATAAGCACAGGGGTGGATCTTCTGATCCAGAGGAGAGCATTGAGACAGTATCGCCCCTACTCCAAGCTCCGAGGCGTCAACCTCTACCACAAAGGGGAGAGATGGATTAGGGGTGATGAGAATGGGTTCGGAGGTGAACCTCCTTTTTAACTCTAAAAATGCTGCCTCAGCTTTGGATGTCCATAAAAACCGAGAGGAGCAGATTTTTTAGTAAGAGCCGAAATAGGAGCAACCACGGAGCTAAAATTGCGAATGAAACGCCGGTAAAAATTAGTGAACCCCATGAATCGTTGGACCTGCTTCACCGATTCAGGGGTGGACCAATCCCTGACCGCTGACACCTTCCTGGGATCCATTTGGATACTCCCCTCCGCCACAATAAAACCCAGAAATGAAACGGAACTGGAGTGGAAAACGCATTTCTCGGCTTTGACGAACAGCCGCGCCTCTAAGAGACACTCTAACACTCGTCTAATGTGTTCTTTGTGTTCAGAGAGATTTTTAGAAAAAATTAGAATGTCGTCTAAATAGACTAAAACAAATCTCTCCAACATTTCTCTGAGCACGTCGTTCACAAAAGCCTGAAACACTGAGGGGGCGCTAGTGAGTCCAAAAGGCATGACCAGGTACTCATAGTGGCCGCTGTGAGTGTTAAAAGCGGTCTTCCACTCATCCCCCTCACGAATCCACACCAAGTTGTAATCATTGCGCAAGTCAAGCTTGGAAAACACAGATGCTCCTTGGAGACGTTCAAAAGCGGAATTCATGAGGGGAAGCGGTACCGGTTCTTGACCGTGATATTATTAAGACCTCGATAATCAATACATGGCCTTAATCCCCCATCTTTCTTCCCTACAAAGAAAAAACCTGCACCTGCAGGTGACGTAGATAGTCTAATAAAGCCATTTTTTAACCCCCTGAGGTCGGCTGGATCGGCGCCGATCCAAGCAGCAATACAAGTATATTACTATTTCTAACTTCGCGATATTTTATCATACACACGCAAAAACATTGACAGAAACCTTAGAATCGCGACTTTCCGATTTGAGCACTGGCAAATCAAATGGGATTTTTAAAATTAGCTTAATTAGACCAAAAGTAAACCTTGCTTTTTACTCTGTTTTTTACCTTTTAGTAACGTCCCCCTTCTATTGACATGTTAACGAGGTGCTAATTCGGGAGGTACGCCGGGCCATGTGTGAAAACGCCGCATAAACAACACAAACTGAAGAGGACAGTCTATGCTGATATTTATTTTATTTCGCTTGTTTTCAAATACTCGTGAAAATATATATAAATTCCGTCTTGTGACTACATATTCCGCATGTCGCAATGTAACAAATTGCAATAGGCACAGAAAATACTTTTCAAACAGCCTAAAATGTTATAAAATATATCGTATGTCTGTGTTTACGCTTGCAATCTGCCAGCAACAGTATATTCACGAGTATATTTTCAAATACTCGTGAAAATATATGAATTCCGCGCTTTGACTACATATTCCGCATGTCGCAATGTAACAAATTGCAATAGGCACACAAAATACTTTTCAAACAGCGTAAAATGTTATAAAATATATCGTATGTCTGTGTTTACGCTGCAATCTGCCAGCAACAGTCTATGCTATTGATTTTATTTCGCTTGTTTTTTTATTTTTTTACATCTTGTCTGTGTTTACGCTTGCAATCTGCCAGCAACAGTCTATGCTGATATTAATTTTATTTCGCTTGTTTTCAAATACTCGTGAAAATATAGCCTATGAATATCGCGTGTTGTGACGCCAAACATTCGCGTGTTGCAACGTAACAAAGAGCCAAAATGAATATTCAGGTATTTAGCATTTAGCCCTCCCACAGCCTGAAATAAATGTGACCAGTTCTGATAAAAACAGGTTTTTAGCTATTTAGATCTCAGATGTGCTAAACTATTTTCACACCCTTACATAACCAAGACCTTGGTGAACAAACGCACATTGGCAAAACAATTCGTCACTATAGTTTAGTGTGTGCTTTCACATCTTTTGTGACAGCAGAAAAATTTACTATTTTTAACTTGTGTGTTTGTAGATCTATTTACAAGCTGCATATGATACTGACCAAACTATTGATGGCATACAAATGTAGCTGTGATTGTCCTTCAAATAAAAATATCAAACACTTTGGAGTAAGTGTGTGTTAAATTGATGAAATTGAGATAAATATCAGACCATGCCAAAATCTAAAACATTAAAAGCTTAGCACGGACCTCAGGGGGTTAATGGGGTTTTTAACAGTACAGTACTGTATGTACATAGTTACTTTTATTATTACTGTATTATTATTAATAATATTACAGTATTGTTATTATTATTATTACAGTATTACTATGTACTGTTATGTTTAAGATGTTTTATTGTATTTGAACGTTTTAACCCTTGTGATATGTTAGAAAGGTGTTTCTGTCCCGCGTGTTGTGGGGTCAATTTTAACTCCATGATTTAACTCAGTCCAAAACACTCAAAAACAATCATCCAATATTGTTTTACTACATCATAACTAACTTATGATGCATTCATAACCATACAATCCTGTTTTATTTTATGGCCCCAAGGCCCCAAGACACATTATTTCAATGCACTGCTGGGTCTTCCTGGACCCGAACACCAAAGCATACACTTTGACCTTCAGAATTATCTAAAATGGTCAAAATCAGTTTTGTAGTGTTTATATAGCTGTTGTGGAGGATATCATGAAGCCTTGTTCCAAAAAAACTAGATGGTAGTTATTATATCATTTTTAACTTGAAACGGGTTACGGCGGACCCTAACATGACACAAGGGTGTTTTATATGCACAGAAAGGTTAAATAAATACTATACTAAAACATTTGACAAAGTGACGATTAATAAGAACTGCATGTACCTGTTCCGACTTACATACAAATTGACTTAAGGACAGACTTAAGAATGGATCTCGTTCGTGAGCCGGGACTGCCTGTATATATATATATACAGTCAAGCCAGAAAAGTCTGCACACCCCTTTCACCCTCTCCACATTTCATTGCGTTACAGACTTATTCTACAATAGATTAAGTTCATTATTTGTCTCAAAATTCTACACAAAGTAGTGTGGGTCGAGGATGGAAGAGCCACTCGCAGATGTCACGAATATCTAAAAGCTAACTACAAGTAGTCAGCCACTAAGTCTGCGAACAGATAAGGGAGCAGGGGGAAAAATGGATGGACAAAGAAAAAGAAACTCCGGGCATAAAGTCCACGGAAAATAATAACAACCCAAAGGTTGTGGACTCTTCAACGAAGAGGTAAGAAACTAAAATGATTTTAGAGACTTTAGCTCTGGGAGTTTTTTAACCCAAAAACAAAAGAATGAATCTCGAAAAGGAAATGCCACCGGAGTGACGAGCAATAACCAAAGCTAGAAAGGAAATAATCCTCCTAGAACGGCAACCACAGAGTGGCAACGCTAAACCTTTTAAAAGAGATCCTAAATAGTACCTTCTCTCTTTAACTGAGAGACCACCAAGTGGAAAACTAATACCTTAGTTCTAGTACTGGCTAGAGCGTAACAATGTTTTACACAGAAGCGTTTGTGATATGAAAACGCAGCCTTTAAATAGTAGGCGGAATAAACACTGATAATCCACAGCTGGCCATGACCGGGAAAATCCCCGACAAAAGACCATATAAGGGAAATGACAATGACAATGATTCCTCATACAAAACAAAGGGAACCGACCATCACATGGTCAAGCGCCCTCCAGCGGCTGAACAAGGTAAAACCATGACAGGACCCCCCCCTTAAGGAGCGGCCCCAGCCGATCCCCCAGAACCATGCCGATGGAAATCGCGAATAAGATCGGGGTCCAGAATATTCCTGGACGGAACCCAGCAGCGCTCCTCAGGGCCATAGCCCTCCCAGTCTACTAAGTATTGAACGCCCCTGCCCACACGCCTACTAGAAATAATGCGACGCACCGTGTAAACCGGCTGGCCATCAATAAGTCGAGGTGGAGGCGGTGGTACATCAACCGGAGCCAAAGGGCTAGTAACAACCGGCTTAATGCGGGAGACGTGAAATGTGGGGTGAACCCTCATGGATCGGGGAAGTTGAATGCGAACGGTGACAGGATTGATTTTACGGATAATCTTGAAAGGCCCCACAAAAACGAGGAGCAAGCTTACGCGATTCAACCCGCAATGGTAAATCGCGAGTGGAGAGCCACACCCGTTGCCCTACACGGTATGACGGCGCCGGACGACGACGCCTGTCAGCGATAACCTTCTGGCGGGCAGAAGCCCGCAGGAGCGACTCGCGCACCTTTCTCCATGTAACCCGACACCGTCGGACAAATGACGAGCAGACGGCACTCCCACGTCTTTCTCTAGTTCAGGGAACAGAGGTGGTTGGAAACCGAACTGTGCCTCAAAAGGAGAGAGACCAGTGGACGCATTACGCAAGGTGTTATGCGCGTATTCAGCCCAGGCGAGATGTCGACTCCAAGAGGTAGGATTGAATGAAGCCAAACAGCGAAGCGTTCCTTCCATAGATTGGTTAGTCCGCTCTGTCTGCCCATTGGACTCAGGATGAAATCCCGAAGACAGACGCCCCTAAAAGGGAACAGAAAGCTCGCCAAAATCGGGCCGCAAACTGGGGTCCGCGATCAGACACCACGTCCAGGGGAAGACCATGGATACGGAACACATGATCAACCACCAACCGAGCGGTTTTGAGAGCGGACGGCAACTTGGGCAGAGGGATAAAATGAGCCGCCTTGGAGAACCTATCCACTACCACCAGGATAACCGTGTGACCTTCAGATGCCGGCAGACCGGTCACAAAATCCATGGCGATGTGACTCCAAGGACGACTAGGGATAGGCAGTGGCCGAAGAAGACCAGATGGTGGAAGCCGAGACCCTTTATTCCGAGCACATATGGAACAGGCCGAAACGCATTCACGCACATCACTCTCCATTTTAGGCCACCAGAACCTTCTGGCTAAGAACTCATGAGTCCTGTGAATACCCGGATGACCCGTCAACCGGGAAAAATGACCCCATTGCAACACCTGAGCACGCACTTTGGATGGTACAAAAATGCGATCCGGAGGACCACCACCCGGATCCGGTTCCAGACTTTGTGCCTTACGCACCACGGATTCAATACTCCAAGAAACTGGAGCCAGAATCTGAGCGGCGGGAACAATGGGCTCAGGAGAGTGATTCACCTCTGAACCGTCAAATAACCGAGAGAGTGCATCTGGTTTGATGTTTTTAGAACCAGGGCGGTATGTCAGAATAAAATTAAAGCGCGTAAAGAAAAGCGACCAGCGGGCCTGCCGTGAATTACGACGCTTGGTGTCCTGAATGTACTCAAGGTTTTTATGATCGGTCCAGACCGTGAACGGATGTTCAGCCCCCTCTAACCAATGACGCCACTCCTCGAGCGCCAGTTTTACTGCTAACAACTTTCTGTCCCCGACGTCATAATCTCTCTCTGCAGGGGAAAGTCCCTGGGAGAAATAAGCACAGGGGTGGATCTTCTGATCCAGAGGAGAGCATTGAGACAGTATCGCCCCTACTCCAAGCTCCGAGGCGTCAACCTCTACCACAAAGGGGAGAGATGGATTAGGGGTGATGAGAATGGGTTCGGAGGTGAACCTCCTTTTTAACTCTAAAAATGCTGCCTCAGCTTTGGATGTCCATAAAAACCGAGAGGGAGCAGATTTTTTAGTAAGAGCCGAAATAGGAGCAACCACGGAGCTAAAATTGCGAATGAAACGCCGGTAAAAATTAGTGAACCCCATGAATCGTTGGACCTGCTTCACCGATTCAGGGGTGGACCAATCCCTGACCGCTGACACCTTCCTGGGATCCATTTGGATACTCCCCTCCGCCACAATAAAACCCAGAAATGAAACGGAACTGGAGTGGAAAACGCATTTCTCGGCTTTGACGAACAGCCGCGCCTCTAAGAGACACTCTAACACTCGTCTAATGTGTTCTTTGTGTTCAGAGAGATTTTTAGAAAAAATTAGAATGTCGTCTAAATAGACTAAAACAAATCTCTCCAACATTTCTCTGAGCACGCGTTCACAAAAGCCTGAAACACTGAGGGGCGCTAGTGAGTCCAAAAGGCATGACCAGGTACTCATAGTGGCCGCTGTGAGTGTTAAAAGCGGTCTTCCACTCATCCCCCTCACGAATCCACACCAAGTTGTAATCATTGCGCAAGTCAAGCTTGGAAAACACAGATGCTCCTTGGAGACGTTCAAAAGCGGAATTCATGAGGGGAAGCGGGTACCGGTTCTTGACCGTGATATTATTAAGACCTCGATAATCAATACATGGCCTTAATCCCCCATCTTTCTTCCCTACAAAGAAAAAACCTGCACCTGCAGGTGACGTAGATAGTCTAATAAAGCCATTTTTTAACCCCCTGAGGTCGGCTGGATCGGCGCCGATCCAAGCAGCAATACAAGTATATTACTATTTCTAACTTCGCGATATTTTATCATACACACGCGGCAAAAACATTGACAGAAACCTTAGAATCGCGACTTTCCGATTTGAGCACTGGCAAATCAAATGGGATTTTTAAAATTAGCTTAATTAGACCAAAAGTAAACCTTGCTTTTTACTCTGTTTTTTACCTTTTAGTAACGTCCCCCTTCTATTGACATGTTAACGAGGTGCTAATTTCGGGAGGTACGTCGGGCCATGTGTGAAAACGCCGGCATAAACAACACAAACTGAAGAGGACAGTCTATGCTGATATTTATTTTATTTCGCTTGTTTTCAAATACTCGTGAAAATATATATAAATTCCGCGTCTTGTGACTACATATTCCGCATGTCGCAATGTAACAAATTGCAATAGGCACAGAAAATACTTTTCAAACAGCCTAAAATGTTATAAAATATATCGTATGTCTGTGTTTACGCTTGCAATCTGCCAGCAACAGTATATTCACGAGTATATTTTCAAATACTCGTGAAAATATATGAATTCCGCGCCTTTTGACTACATATTCCGCATGTCGCAATGTAACAAATTGCAATAGGCACACAAAATACTTTTCAAACAGCGTAAAATGTTATAAAATATATCGTATGTCTGTGTTTACGCTTGCAATCTGCCAGCAACAGTCTATGCTATTGATTTTATTTCGCTTTTTTTTATTTTTTTACATCTTGTCTGTGTTTACGCTTGCAATCTGCCAGCAACAGTCTATGCTGATATTAATTTTATTTCGCTTGTTTTCAAATACTCGTGAAAATATAGCCTATGAATATCGCGTGTTGTGACGCCAAACATTCCGCGTGTTGCAACGTAACAAAGAGCCAAAATGAATATTCAGGTATTTAGCATTTAGCCCTCCCACAGCCTGAAATAAATGTGACCAGTTCTGATAAAAACAGGTTTTTAGCTATTTAGATCTCAGATGTGCTAAACTATTTTCACACCCTTACATAACCAAGACCTTGGTGAACAAACGCACATTGGCAAAACAATTCGTCACTATAGTTTAGTGTGTGCTTTCACATCTTTTGTGACAGCAGAAAAATTTACTATTTTTAACTTGTGTGTTTGTAGATCTATTTACAAGCTGCATATGATACTGACCAAACTATTGATGGCATACAAATGTAGCTGTGATTGTCCTTCAAATAAAAATATCAAACACTTTGGAGTAAGTGTGTTAAATTGATGAAATTGAGATAAATATCAGACCATGCCAAAATCTAAAAACATTAAAAGCTTAGCACGGACCTCAGGGGGTTAAAGATTCCTTGATGTACTCTCTCATGCCAGTGCTCTCAGGAACCGAGAGAGAATACAGAGAACCGCGGGGGGGAATAGTACCCAGCTGTAGTTCGATAGCGCAATCATATGTTCTATGCGGAGGTAAAGTGGTGGCCCTTTGTTTACTAAAAACCTCACTGAGATTAGCATAAACATTAGGCACGCCACTAGGTAAAGGAAATACCTCCGCACTAAGGAGTTCCAAACTCTCTGATTGCGAACTAAAACTGGAGCAGTCATCGACCGGTTCTCTCCAGTCGGTCAGCGAATGCCAGTCTAAACTCCCCTCTCTCTCCTCTGACATAACGGAGGGCGTGTCTCCGTCCACCGAATCCCTCTCTGTCTCATCCTCAGCTATTTGGAAGGGCGTGTCTCCGTCCACCGAATCCCTCTCTGTCTCATCCTCAGCTATTTGGGAGGGTGTGTCCTGATCCACGGAGCATGTGTCAGATTCGTCGAACTAACCTCGCTCTCAATAGTCTGATAACAAGGGGAAAATACCTGTTGACAATGATGAGCACACTGGGAACCCCACTGAATTATGACCTCATTCTGATCACCCCAGTTAATGTGTGGCTTATGTTTGCTAAGCCAAGAATGACCTAATACCAGGGGATAGGTCGGCGAGTCAACTAAAAAGAATTTAATGTGTTCTGTGTGATTTTTAAAGAGCACACGCATACACACATTTTCAGTCCTGTCGTGAATACTACCCGAACCCAGCGGCCGACCATCGAGTGCCGTAATAAAGCGGGGCTGAGAAAGAGCGCGCACAGGTATCTGTGCGTCCAGAGCCCACTTGGCATCCATAAAACAGTCTACCACCCCTGAATCTAAAAAGGCGTCAATCTTAACAGATTGTTTGTGCCAACTTAATTCAATGGGTAAAAAGGTTCGAAAGGATGTAGTCAAATGTCTCGCCAGTGCCTTTCGATCCACTAGTGAGACTGACCTTTTCCCTTAAGTTTAGGACAGTTAATCTTATTGTGACCCTTCTGCCTGCAGTAGCGACAGTATTCTGGACGAGAGTCAACCCTTTTTGTATTCTTAATGGATGAACTACCCAGTTGCATGGGTTCCTCCCCTCCTTCCCTAGAACCTGACACTTCAGGGATTCCCGTAGACCGGGGAAACCAAACGCGCCCAGGCGTAGTTTTATTCCGGTTGTCCCGTCTCTCTCTCTCACGCTCTCTGATACGATTGTCAATGCGTATGGCGGTAGAAACCAAGGTTTCAAATGAATCAGGAGAATCAAGAGCCGACAACGCGTCTTTAACTGACTCAGATAGGGCGTTCGTGAATAGCGTACTGAGCGGACCCTCCGACCAGCCGGTTTCACCAGCCAGCGGTCTAAATTGGATAGAAAACTCCGCTACGCTAAGCGACCCCTGACGAATCCGAACCAGTCTTATAGCTGCCTCTTTACCAGAGATTTCATGATCAAACACCAGCTCCATCTCCTTCATAAATTTATCGGAGTCGTCTAAAATTGGTGCCTGCGATCGTATAAGCGGAACCGCCCATTCGAGAGCAGCCCCAGTCAGGAGAGATAAAATAAGTGACACTCGTGCATTATTACACTGATAACAAGAGGGTTGAGCCCTATAAATAATCAGGCATTGTGAAATAAACCCTCGACATTTGCCCGACTCTCCGTCATAACGTGGAGGAAGTTGAATTTTAGGTTCACGAGGAGGAGGAAGTGCTTGTGCAACAGTCTGAAGTAACTGAGCCCCGGAAACCTGTACCGGGGTTTGTGTGCTACTTAGTTGTGAAAAATTATTTACTAAGTCCCACATGGAACTTTCCATCGCGAGCAATCTCGCATACATCTCCCTTTGTTGCTCACTGGCCTCTGTTAATTGGAAGTGCAGTTGCCGGATGGCCTCCGCTTGACTAGCTAGCAATGTTTGTTGCGTAGCCACAGTTAGCTCGATATTCGTAGTTTTTGCTGGCTCTGTCATAGTTGGCTTCTGTGTACTGTAGTGTGGGTCGAGGATGGAAGAGCCACTCGCAGATGTCACGAATATCTAAAAGCTAACTACAAGTAGTCAGCCACTAAGTCTGCGAACAGATAAGGGAGCAGGGGGAAAAATGGATGGACAAAGAAAAAGAAACTCCGGACATAAAGTCCACGGAAAATAATAACAACCCAAAGGTTGTGGACTCTTCAACGAAGAGGTAAGAAACTAAAATGATTTTAGAGACTTTAGCTCTGGGAGTTTTTTAACCCAAAAACAAAAGAATGAATCTCGAAAAGGAAATGCCACCGGAGTGACGAGCAATAACCAAAGCTCGAAAGGAAATAATCCTCCTAGAACGGCAACCACAGAGTGGCAACGCTAAACCTTTTAAAAGAGATCCTAAATAGTACCTTCTCTCTTTAACTGAGAGACCACCAAGTGGAAAACTAATACCTTGGTTCTAGTACCGGCTAGAGCGTAACAATGGTTTACACAGAAGCGTTTGTGATATGAAAACGCAGCCTTTAAATAGTAGGCGGAATAAACACTGATAATCCACAGCTGGCCATGACCGGGAAAATCCCCGACAAAAGACCATATAAGGGAAATGACAATGACAATGATTCCTCATACAAAACAAAGGGAACCGACCATCACATGGTCAAGCGCCCTCCAGCGGCTGAACAAGGTAAAACCATGACAGTTTTTAGACATTTGTGCTAATTTATAAAAAATCTAAATGTAAAATATCATATGTACAACACCCTTTGATATGACACCCAAAAGAGAGCTGAGGTGCATTTTGTTTCTACTGATACAGTACTGCTTGAGATGTTTCTACAACTTGATTCTAGTCCACCTGTGATAAATTCAATTATGATTTGGAAAGGCACACACCTGTCTATAAGGTCCCACAGTTGACAGTGCATGTCAGGGTAAAAACCAAGCCATGAAGTCCTAGGAACTCTCCATAGACCTCCGAGATAGAATTGTGTTGAGGCATAGATCTGGGGAAGGGTATAAAAACATTGCTAAAGCATTGAAAGCACCCAGGAGAACAGTGGGCTCCATCATTGTGAAATGGAAGAAGTTTGGAACCACCACAACTCTTCTTAGAGCTGGCCGTCTGGCCAACCTCAGTAACCGGGCAAGAAGGGCTATGGTCAGGGAGGTAACCAAGAACCCAATGGCCACTCTAAGCGAGCTTCAGAGTTCCTCTGCAGCAATGGGAGAACCTGGTAGAAGGACAAACATCTCTGCAGCACTCCATCAATCAGACCTTTATGGTAGCACTTGGCATTCAGGCAAAAAATTCAATTTGTGTCTCATCAGACCGGATAATCTTTTTCCTGATGCTCTTAGAGTCCTTTAAGTGCCATTGGGTGAACTCCAGGTGGGCTGTCATATGCCTTTCACTCCGGAGTAGCTTCCGTCTAGCCACTACCAAAAAGGCCTGAATGATGGAGTGGTGTAGAGATGGTTGTCCTTCTGCCAGGTTCTCCCATCGCTGCAGAGGAACTCTGAAGCTCTCAGAGTTTGAGACAAAAAATGAACTTAATCTATTGTAGAATAAGTCTGTAACGCAATGAAACGTGGAGAGGGTGAAAGGGGTGTGCAGACTTTCCGGCTTGACTGTATATATATATATACATATATTAGGGCTGTCAAGCGATTAAAATATATAATTGCGATTAATCACATGATTGTCCGTAGTTAATCCTGATTAATCACAAATGAATCACATACTTTTTATCTGTTTAAAATGTACCTTAAAGGGATATTTTTCAAGTGTTTAATACTCTTATCAACATGGACAAATATGCTTGCTTTATGCAAATGTGTGTTTATTGGAAATCAATTAACAACCCTAAACAATTACAAATATTGTCCAGAAACCCTCAAAGGTACTGCATTTAACATAAACAAATATGCTCAAATCATAACATGGCAAACTCAAGCCCAACAGGCAATAACAGTTGGGCATATTGATCTGCTAAATTTAATTTAACATTGCTTAGTAATATGAGTACTCACACAATGTAGTGAGTCCAACTTTACGCTTATAAAGGTTCACTAAAACATTTGTTTCAGCATTAACACAAAATGATGGACCTCAATGCATCGCAACAACAGACACATTGTACAACAGGTACATTGGTCAGCTCCATTACTCAAAGATCATTCCCTGGATCCCTCGCACTTCTAAAGCAAATCACACAATGTAATTGTGTCCAACCTCACATGGGGAAAATAAAGGCTCACAAAAACATCCCCTTCTACTATGTGGGATCAAAACAGGATGATACAAAATAAAACAAACAATGAGTTTGCCGGACCACTGCAATCATGTTGCGCGCACTATCGGTGGTGATTGTGCTGACTTTATGTTCAATGTTCCACTGTTTGGCTACTTGCATAAAGTGCTCGGCCAACGCTTCAGCAAAATGCCTCTCTGTCTTCATAACAGTCAAAGCATGTGACCGAAGTTGCCACTGCTGGTAAAAATAATGCGCTGTTACCCTGAGGTAACTGTGATTGCTGAGTGAAGTCCAATAGTCTCTGTAGTCTGTCCCAACTCCTCCGCTACTTTTGCTTTCTGGTCTTCATACAAGTTGTGTATCTTCGATACAGTGGTGGCTCACAAAGGCAATTCATACGTGCAGGCGTTGGATGCGATCTGAATGATTTCACACAGACCCTCGTCCTCCACAATGTTAATTGGCCTGCAAGCTGTAGCCACCCATTTAGCTATTGCTGTTGAAAGCTTGCTGCTTGTAGAGTTGTCCAGGGGTTTCCCTCGCACACTATCAAGCGTGGTCTGCCGCAAGCGAGATGTTTCGGGGCTAACGGGGCTGTTTGCATTAGCTGTGTGCTTGGCTAGCAAATGGTATTTGAGACTAGATGTACTCTGGTGGTAACTCAATTCACATCGACAGTAACTGCAAATAACTTTGGTCTTGTCGACAGACCCATCTGGTAGGGCTTTGTAGCTGAACTTGGCATTCAAAATACCTTTTTCTTTATCCATTGCTGCTTGCTATCGCCATCCGACTTAACGTTAATGCTTTTGATTCCAAAACTACGGGTCGGGCAAACGGTCAACATAACAGAACGTGTGTTAATGCGTCCCAAAAATGTGATGTTAAAATGAATTCGCGTTAACGAGTTATTATCGCTTTAACTTTGACAGCCCTAATATATATATATATATATATATATATATATATATATATATATATATATATATACAGTATATGCATAAAGACTGAGAGGGAGAGAGAGAGAGAGAGAACATATATATTAGGAATATGTGAGAAAGGACATATTAAATCTTAACTGAACTTTTATAATAACTATCACTTGAAAACAGTTAGTAGATCATGGAAAAACTATTAGCTAATAATTTAGTAAATCTCAGATTTTCTAAATGTAAAACTGAAATGATTGGTAACTGATTAGCAACTGTTTTATTAATCATTTATTGTGACCTTTTAAAATCATTAATAAGTTATGTACTAACAATAAAAACATTATGAATGATTACTAAATCATTATTGACTATATTAGTTAACAATCCATTCATGATTTATAGCTGATTTTAACCAATTATTTATATGTTTTTAGTTATTACCTCTTTATAACTAGTTAATAAAGCATTCATGAATTGGTAAGGGATTATTATTGACTGATTAGTACAGGGTTAGTAATACATTTGTGTGGAAGGCGTTGGTCTGGAGAGGGGAATTGGGGTGATTAACAGTTATGCCTAACTGCCAGGGCACACAGCTGTGTGTCTTAATGTACCTATGTGCTTACAACTGCTCTGCTTTCTCAGTAGGTTGCTGGAAATGGGGGCAAAAACCAGGGAGGAGAGGAAGCCTAACTATGAGAGAAAAACAATAGCCGAAAAGTTTAAAACAAAAGCGTAACGTCCCTTGCTGAAAATGCAATTTTCATTTAGTTTATTATATTGGTTTATTGTTTTTGTCCAGAATCTGTGAGGGGACAGACAAAGATACTGTTTATTTATTACTTGCACTGGAGCTACATAATCTCTTTCTCTCTCCCTCCCTCCCTGTGGACCTGAAATAAATCCTGGTCGGCAGACCAATAAATCCTATCCCTGCGTCCTGCTGTTCTTTTCCCTCCCTGGTTGTGTTGCATGGCGTGTGACAATTTGTAAAGAGCATATTAATAATCTAGAGACATTTTCTGGACGCCATTCAAAAGTTGTAACTATTCATCATCTACAAACATTTATAAGAGTTTTCTTATCCATTAAATATATCCATAAATAATATATTAGTAATTGATAATGCAGGGGACATTATGTTTTTGCAATTACCCTATTTGCAGGGGGCTGTGTTGTCAGATGATTCAGTTTATTTTTCACATAAAAAATAATTCTGGTTTGAAAGTCCATGTTCACAAGTTGAGCTGAATGTGTATGAAGTGGTTGTTTTACTTTGTAACACAGGAGTTATTTCCTACAGCACGACATGTGAGGAGGTATCTCAAGTCACCTTAATGTGTACAACTGTACACTGTGCCCACTTTAGTTTAAAACCATGGTCATCTTTGTGTAACAACAGTGTATGTACATGGTAAGTGTACAGAAACTGCCCACTTAAAGTAAAGTGTAAAACCTTAACAAAAAGTGTATGTACAAAAAGTGTATGTACAAGGTAAGTACACAAGAAAAGCTCACTTGTTGTGAAATGCAAAACCATAATGACCTTTGTCTAACAATACTGTAGGTACACTTTAAGTACACAGAAAATGCCCACTTCATGAAAATAGTGACACCCTACTCACTTTTGTGTAACAATACTGTCGGTAGCTACATTGTAAGTACAATAGAACTGTCCACTTAATTTCAAGTTTAAAATCGCTATCATCTTTGTGAAAAAATATTGTTGCTACATGATAAGTATGCATTAAAAAATACAAACCTTGTTCGGGGAAAAAACTAGTACTTGACATTTATTCTCCTTTAATGCATTAGTTACAATCTCAAATAAAAACAGAACAAGTAAAACATTAATCATGAACTAGAAGCAGAAAATATTAGGAGGCCAAGCATTTGCCTGAAGTCTGTTATTCACTTACTGACAACCTGATCTCATTGCTAAAAAGGAAAATACATTTTCTGAAGCGTTATAATAGCTTATGTTTGAGCCCCTTGCACATTCATTTTACTAAGTGAGCAAACTAGTCCATGTCTGTTTGTTTTTCTTGTGAGAAGCTGGAGGAGCTACTCAGCTGTATTTTGACTTGGCAGGAAAAAATGCTTATACAAAAAAACAAAACACGAATATTAAATGTGAAAGTGTCATAAACCACCATTTTACTAAGTGAGCAAACTAGCTACCCTGCCATATGTCTGTTTGTTTTTCTTGTGAGAAGTGTTTGTTCTTGCCATGCCAAAATGAAGCTGATTAGTTCCTGTCAAAAGGATGCAGATTACACAAGGGGCTCTGACATAAACTATTAACACTTCAGCAGTGTAGTTGTAACTTTTTTTTCCTTTTCAGCTATGAGATCAGTTTGTCTGTCAGTAGGTGAATAATAGACCACATCTGGGTAGTGTATCCTGTTAATCAAGTTATTTTATTCTCTCTCCACTTCATGCAAAAGCTTAGCATCTATTCATGTTTATAGCTTCTTATTTCTGTTATTAATGATTCATTTTTTATGTGATTGTAACTTATTCATCAAGTCACATACTACCATTTTACACTAAACATTGAGTGGACAGGTCTTGTGTATTTACTGTATTAGTCTGGGCTATTTTTGTGCATATTTTGTCCGCCCGCACTCCAATAGCCGGATGGTGAACCCAGATGGGACGCGACAAACAAATATTCCTTTGAGTCAACAAGTTAGATGAAAAGATACAGGATGTATTTATGACATACGACAGATAGTAGACATACTCACATGACAACAAAGGGATATCATTAAAAATCAATAAAACAGTCTGACTAAGCCCTAGCGCCAGAGAGGATAGGTTCTACACTCACTCGCGTGCAAGTCAAAAAAGTATTTTCTGATGTTCTCTTCTGCAGACTGCTTCCCTTCACTCTACGCTTCCCTAGCTATCAAAAGGTACATAAGAAAAAATATGCACAGGGAAAAACGACAAGCAAGTAAAGTAAAAATCTTTGCAAAAGTTTTCCAAAAAGGCACAGCTGAATGGTACAAAGTTAAAGAAAGGAAAAGGCCTTGTCGTCCAAAAAAAATGTCGCTCCACCTCTACTCAACCTCCAGACAGGGGCGTGGACAGACGAGGTTGAGGAGAGTTCAGCTGGGAACAATCCAATCAGCGCCTGAGCAACTACGCATTGGGAGCATGGCTTCAATCAGCAACCAAGCACCTGTCATAACAATGCTCACGGCCAGTGATGGCGGTAACGCGTTACTCTAATCTGATTACTTTTTTCAGTAACGAGTAATCTAACGCGTTAATATTTCCAAACCAGTAATCAGATTAAAATTACTTATCCAAGTGACTGTGCGTTACTATTGCGTTACTACCTCATAACATAGGCAGAATGCAGTATTTTTTGTCATTTTCGATAGTAAAAATATATCTTTTTGCTTTTTTCTTGCGAGGAGTGACGTCAGTGTGCGACAGGCAGCTCACGTTTTCAGCACGAGTTTACAGAAAACAAGCTCACGTGGATCAGCATGCGGCTCCACAAACGTAAACAAACGTACACAGAGACGTAAGAAACAATGGAGGGGGGAGCGTTTTCGAGCTGGAAATACAGCCACTATTTTGAATTCATGTCAGCTAAGGACGAGAAGAATATCAATGTTCGTTGTACACTCTGTGCTGGCAAGAAAATATTATCCAGCGGCAAAAACACTACGTCCAATTTGAAAAAGCATTTGGAATCGCAGCACAGCACAGTCAGTCAAGGGGGGCTAGGCAGCTGCCGAAAGTAACTAATAAAGTAACTAGTAATCTAACTTAGTTACTTTTAAAAGCAAGTAATCAGTAAAGTAACTAGATTACTTTTTAAAGGAGTAATCAGTAATCAGTAATCTGATTACCTTTTCAAAGTAACTAAGACATCACTGCTCACGGCCCACAAGAAAATTGACATAAATGCAAAAGTATCAACAACGCCATGTGGATGGATCTACAAGACATATAGTAAGTACTACATCATGAAATTGTGGATTTTTCTCGGAGTGCTCCTGAAGATAGGTGAAGATACCTCCTCACATGTCATGCTGTATGAAATAACTATTGTGTAACTTACAAACACTTCATACATATTCAGTTCAACTTGTGAAAAATGGACTTTCATGCCAGATTCCTTTTGTGTATGAAAAATAAAATGACTCCTCTTCTGACAACACAGCCCTCTGAAATGACTAATATATTCATACATATATTTAATGGATAAAAAGCATTTATACATTTCTGTAGATGATGAATAGTTGTAATTTTAGAATGGGGTCCAGATGTCTAGAAATGATTAATATGGTCTTTACAAATGTATTGCTAACCCTAAACAAATCAGTCAATAATCATCAGTTACCAATTAATTAATGCTTGATTAACTAGTTATAAAGAGTTAACTAATAAATTAGTTAACTAATAAATTAGTTAACTAATAATTAGTTAGGGTATAAATCATGAATGGATTGTTAACTAATATAGGCAATAATTAATTAGTTATAATTCATAGATCATTTACTTATAATATATAGATATTGTATGGCTTTTATAATAATCATCTTGACAGGTTGGAATGTGACCTTTTTGACCTCATTAGACATGGTGTCCAATGATCCTGTTTTTGGAACAAATTAATTGACCTTTTTGACATCGTTAGACACGGTGTCCAAAATGGTGTCTAACTTCATAGACATCTGTTTTTTTGTTTTGAACAATACGCATAGGGCTTAGACTCGTATCTTTAAAAAATTCAAACTCACATTGGCAAGCCGATGTCTAGTTGTTTTTTCTGCTGTAAGTGATTCGACTCTAACGTTCAAAACAGTTATAAAAATCACCAAAGGGTCGATACTATCCGTAGGCCACCACGTATCTTAAATTTTTTTAACTAAAGTAGCTAAAATAGGTGTTTTTTGTTCGTTAACATAGGCTACTGCCATCTTTAAAATAAAATACCAACACACTATACGTATCTTTTAAAAAATTCTACGCAAATGGCAAGCCGATGTCTAGCTGTTTTCTTCTGTAGCTGCAGATTGCTCCATCTGCGCGGCGATGTGTGTGTGTGTGTGTGTGTGTGCTCCAACGTACGCAAACGGCGATGTGGGTGTGTGCTCCAACGTACGCAATTGCTTTGTCACAGCACTGGTTTCTCGTTCCACGACACACGTTTTTTTCATTAAAATGACATCGCGATTCCCACGGGGGGAGTTGGGGGTCCAACGATGGGCATCCCATCTGAACACCAATAGTTTTCGGTAATTTGCTTTGAACAAGATAATTGACCGTCTTCAAAGGATAAATGCATTCTCCATTTCAGGGGAAAATGGGGACATCTGTGTTTTTAGTACATATTTTAAATGTTTTACATTTTAAGCATTTAGCAGACGCTCTTATCCAGAGCGACTTACAAGATGTGCATTAATACAAGGTAAGAACAATCATAGTTGGCGCACAAGATCAGTGCAGTAAACAGCAATAGACATCATTGCAGGCGTCTGCATATCATATCTGTAACACTGGGAAAGAAAAGGTTAGTGGGGTTTTTTTTAGTGTTTTTTTTAAGTACAGTGTAGAACAAGTAAACAGATTGACTAGATGGACAGTGTTCAGTGGTAGTGGAGTCTGAAGAGGTGGATTTTGAGTCTCTTGCGGAAGATTGGAAGTGATTCCGCAGTCCTGACCGATTGCGGGAGGTCGTTCCACCAACGAGGGACCAGGACAGAGAAGAGGCGAGACCGCGAGGAGCGGCTGCCAGGCGCCCGGAGGGATGGGGCAGTCAGTCTGCCAGCGGAGGCGGAGCGGAGGGGTCTGGGCGGGGTGTAGGGAGTGATGAGTGACTGGAGGTATGGGGGAGCAGTACCTCTGGCCGCTTGAAAAGCAAGCACCAGTTATTTGAATCTGATGCGTGCTGCGATGGGGAGCCAGTGCAGAGAGGAGAGTAAAGGGGTGACATGGGTGAACATAGGTTGATTGAACACTAGAATATATATATATTTTTTTTTTTTTGGTATGGACTGCTGGGTGGGCCACATTGCTTAAGCCCTTGTTGCAGTATGTGGAAATACCCCACTGTCTGGTATTGACTCCTAACCATGCCGGTGCATCATTAGGAATCAATGCTTGATGAAAACTGTGGCCAGGGAGTGCATAATTGGCCTGAGCCTCACTCAGAGAAGGAGGATTTCATCATGCACCAGCGATTGGTTGATTGGCTGAGCTCTCCAAAATTAATTGAATACATTGCAGTGATAATAAACATGGACATTCCTTGGGAGACCAGAAAAAAACATCAAGGGTTAAAAATTGGTTTGAGAAAAAAATGAACAAAGTTCAAACATTAGTCCCACATGAACTGTGAAGGCAACTATTGTAAAAGGTTTTTATCAATGGTCTCTCTTTCTACATCACGAATAAAAAGCTCCCATGAAACATAGCATGGCGATGTGGCAAAGAAACACAACTTAATTTTGTGAATTGGCATGTAGTTACTATAAAGAGTGGTATATGTGTGTTATAGAATTACATTCAGTGGACCTCAAAGCTGTGTAAGCACACAATAACTACAGAGGAGGTAAAGTAACTATACTGTACATATAAATTGTAAAAACTATTTCCGAATTTGCATGTTAATCTTTGAAAGTCTGGTGGTTATGAGAAAAAACAATAGTGAATTAGCTAGCTAGTGTTTACAATTGTGACTGTGGAGACAATGTTGTGACTGCAGTCGAAAACTATAATTAAAACTAGTTTATGACACTTTTGCATCTCATCATCATGTGTTTTTCTTTTGAGAAGTGTCTTTTTATCGAGAAGTGTCAAAATAAAGCTTGTTATAAGGGGCTCTTATATAACCTATTAACACTTCAGCAGACGTGGAACGTTGTACTTTTTTCCTGTTTCAGCCTTGAGATTAGGTTTCCTTAACTGTCATTAAGTGAATAACAGAACACCCATGGGTAGTGTAATTTATTAATATTAAGTTGTTTTATTGTCTTTCCACTTCACGCAAATGCTTAGCCTCTATTCTTAGCAAATGAATAGTACATTCTCCTTTATATATCACAATTAAATGTACCGGAAATATGGACATGTGTTATATGCACAGATCGGGTGGAATCTCGTCTTTTCAACAATGCATGCCAATTCATAGGTCTACATAATATGTGAGTATGTTTCACATAGGAAAGTTTTGTATCCTCCTGATGGTAAATCTTTGCTATAAAATAGGCCCACTCCCGTCATTCTCTAAAAAGTGTTAGCCAAACAGCGCCAGTGAATTTCCGACCAGCACCAACAGTAATATGATGATGTGGCATGATCTATGGCATAATCGATTATACTTTCCCTCCATATATGCCAAATGGATACCCTTTACAATGATATGAAGTTTCCTTTGTTTCGCGTTTACTATCATGAATGGGTTCCTGCGCATCGTGCTGCTATTGAAGAGATTGCACGTAATTCCTAAAAAAAATTATACTTTTCTCTTGGTTTTACAATGCCAAAAGCCCCAAAGACATGGTTCACTGAACGTGAGGCTTTGCATCAGACACTAACTGACACTGTAAATCAGTGGTGGGCCGTCAGGGCCTGCAAGGCCTTCTCTGCTGGCCTAAAAAATATCTGAATCACAGACTGATGTTAATTATATTTTGCCCATGAATACTTATTAAATAATTCCAAATGGTCTGTCCGCTTCCTTTCATAGCTTTTCCCCTGGTTGCGCTGCGTCCAGACGTGTATTTTCATATTAAAGCATTTAACCAATCACATTTCAGCCATCATTTGTTGCCACGGTCAAAGAAATCTGCCTGGAGGCCTTCACAATCAATTCTGAAGGCCCTGTAGCATAAAATAAGTGTTGATCAAACTGTTGCTTCAACCAATCAAATTTTGAGTTGGAGACACCAAGGCCTTCTAGAAGGCCTAGGTAACGTCAGCGTATTCACACCCTTTGATTGGATAGTCAGAGAGTGTCTGACTATGATGTAATGTGATTGGTTAAATGCTTTAATATGAAAATACACGTCTGGAAGCAGCCAGGGGAAAAGCTATGAAAGGAAGCGGACAGACCATTTGCAATTATTTAATAAGTATTCATGGACAAAATATAATTAACATCAGTCTGTGATTCAGACATTTGAGCAGACATTTTCAGCCCTAAAGCGAATTAAAACTTATGCCAGAAATACGACAGGGCAGGCTCGACTTTCAGCATTAGCTTCGATGGCGATAGAAAAGTAGTTCTTGATGGAACTGAAACACACGGATAATCTGTACGACAGAGTAATTGAACTCTTTTTGAGGAAAGAAAGGAGGATGGATTTTGTGTACAAATAATAAGGTGAGTAAAATGTTGCTATTTTCCTAAATAATATTGCAATTTTATGAGGTTATTATTGATGTTTCATGTTACGATCTTGTTTAGCTAGCTATCTAACCAGCTAAGTTTATGTAATAAACATGAGCTGTGACTCGAATAAAAATAGCGATCATAAAACAGGTCAGCTAGCGCTTTTTCTTATTATGATCAGTGTGTTTGTATGATTTAATGAAGTGGCTAACTTATTATAGCTAACCACCTTAGTCTTTAACATTAACTTTGTATCATTCAATTTTTAATAGCAAGCTAGCCAGCATGCAAGGCAGATAATAACATGGCACGGCAGGCTGCATTACAAAATGTTATAGATAGCATAACTATCCCACACTGAACACAGGCTGGTTCTGGTTCTGCCGATCCGGTCTCGCGGTGAGAAGAGAACCGTGTCTCTCTGGTGGCAGCAGTGAGTTGTCTTTTTGTAAGCACAGATTCTCACCCGCTGTGATGAGGCAGGCCTGGGTCTGTGAGAGGGGACAGTGACCCCCCCGTCTTCCTCTGTTATGTCCTGTCCCTACACCGTCCCCATAGCCCCATGTTTATACTGCATTTCTGCATAATAAGAATAAGATGGTTCTTATAGCCATAAAATAGTTATTGAGGGGTGGATCGATTCAGACGGAGCCATAGGCGTAGCGTGGGGGGTGCTACCCCACCCCGGTCCGCGAAATAAATAAACTGGTCTCAGCTTTCTCTCGCGTGTAACCCCCCCACGGTCCGTGGAAAATGAAACCGGTGAACGGTGAAAGGTTGGGCAGCGTTACGTTACTGCGCTACGCCACTGGGCAGAGCACTACTGAAGGCCTAGGTGTGAAATGCACGGCCCGCCACTGAAATCCAATGAGGGCAGACAATTGCAATTTTGTTTTGTCTAAAACATATTTGTTATATTATTTATATATTATTATTATAATTATACATTATTCATATTGGTGCGATATTTCTATATATTTTATTTATTTTGCTCATTTTGACAGCTGTTATTGTTTTTGTTTTGAAAAAATGACTTTTTTTACTATTGGAAAACCTCTGTTGTTCCTATTCAATTCTTTGCCTTCACTTTGGTGTGTGTCTCATAGGCAACAGCATGTAGTATGATTCTGTCTCACAGAAGTGAATTGAGCCACTTGGAGACATTAGGAGACACTTTGAACCATCACATTAGTATCTGTTTTGTGAGCAAAATAACTATCCATAATGGTTTGGGTGATAGAAACAATTTTGCCACCTTGGATAGGTTTAGGGACACTTAGAGACAACCAGTCTCACTAAAGGACCTCTAGATCATGAGCCCTTGGGTCTAGAAGTATTTTTTGGCACAGACTTAGTTGACATGTCATACAAGGCACGCACGAAAATCCACAGGGCCATCATGAAATGCGACTCCTTTATAGCTTTTTCAAATTCAATCTTTGTTTTTTGTAGGTTTGTTTTGTTTACTTTGGGGAAGTTTTTAATTTTGTTTTTTTACTAGTGGTTATGTGTGAATGTCTGTGTGGTTTGTGTGATGGCGTGGTACCTACCTGAAGACGATGGGTTCGTGGCAGGGTCCGGGGACCTGGGCATAAAAAGGAAAGCAAAGGCAACGTTACTTTCATTTCTGCGGCGGAGCGGCGGTGGAGATTGTGTAAGTGGACGCAGATGGGGAGTGAGGAACCGAGGGTGGTGTTGGAGCTAATTTATGTTAGCTGACCAGGGTGAGCGCGATGGGAGCTGTGGTGGAGCAGTGAAGAGACTGCAAGCCGGGGACAACTCGAGTGAAGGTGGCGACGTACCTCTTCGCAGACCAGCCTTGAGTGGCAGCAACCCTTTCCTGTGTGTGCTGTGTGTTTTTTGTGGTTTTTTTGTGGCAGTCCCCCACCGGCATTGTGGCATGGCTGGGGGTACCACTGTATTTCACTTTTTTGTTGTTTCATGTTGTGTATCTGTAATGTTGGATGGGTGTTGCGCAGGGTGTGAATGTGCCCAATGAGGGTTTAGCTCTTCCCCTTTGAGTGACGAGGTGTGCTGGGCAGTAGGCCACCCCGGGAGGCTATTAATTGGGTGTGCGGTGTGGAAATGTGTGCAGAGTGCCTCCTTGCATGTGAATTCAAGTTTCAATTCAAAGGTGTGTGATTGTCACAGTGTGTAGAGTGTGGTGTGTGGTGTGTAAGGACACGCTATTTTTGGCAAAACACCATCCAAGCAGCCCAGTGTAAATGTAGCTCAGCACACAGCAGCAAATGTAGAAAATAATCAAAACCATGATCAGGAATGTCTCCATCAGAGGAGATCTTTCACAGACTTTGTGCGGATGTGCAAATAAGTAGACTTTAATTTAAGTAAGCTAGCTATCTATGTAGCTATTGTAGTTGTAAAGCTGTATAACAGTAACACACTGTTTTGGTTGTACCCCAGACGCCGAGATGAAAGCATGTTCATCGGCTGCTATCGCCTTATGAATGCCTTATTGAGGTTTTATTTTTGGTTATTAGTTTTTTGGTTCTGTGTCATTGAATTCTGAGTGCTAAATGGGAATTTCTGTGTGCAAATCAAAAAGCGTGTGTATTTGTGTATTTATGTATCTGTTGTTACCTCTTTGGCTGATTGCTACAGAGTTTCTGTTTTTTAGTCATAATAAGATTTTCCTTTTCTTTTTCGTTGTTTTCCTTTAATATTACTGCAGTTGCCCTTTGTTGTGCCGATATTCGATATTCAGTCCCTATTCAAACACTGTTCCTATGGACATGTCATTTGCAGCCACTGTAAGCCCATGCTTGCTCCTCTGTTGGCAAACTCTCTGGGTTATATAATACATTTTGACAATATTAATGCAACCTATTCAGATACAACGTCATTCAAAGTGGTATGCAACCATTTAAAATATCTGGGACTAAAAGCACCTAGAAATCCAAAGCTCATATGCAAGAATAACTATAGTTTTAAAAGCTATCCATCTAATTTTATTTTGAACTTTAAAAATAGACCTTGTAGATAGCAAGCTAATTGAAAAACAGCTGGCTACCATAGCTGTTAACTAGCTAACTAACATAAGCTATGATCCTAGCTAGCTATCAATAGCTTGCATTTGCTAGCCACCAAGACACATTGACTGAGTTTAAATGTACTCCATAAAGCAATACATAAATCTTCTCTATTGTGCACATTATTTCTTTTTTCTGCGACCTTTTAGCTGACATAGCCTCATCTTTGCTACAAATTTGCCTCCACTGGCCTAGCTTTCATCAAATTTAATTATCATATTCATCTTCAACCCTGTACCACATCATAAACTTATTTTTTCCCTCATTTACACAGTAACTGCATTCTATAAAATTTCACGTCCACAAATCGAATAGCCTTTTAGCTTTCAGGACAGCGCATTCAAATGGTTCAGAGCGTCCGATAAAGTATTGTTTAATAATGTTCTTCAATGTACTCACATTTCGACCACTTCCGGCAAGTCCACAATACTAAGCTCAACCAGCCGAAGTTCACCCACATCACCCCTCTACTCTCCTCTCTGCACTGGCTCCCCATCGCAGCACACATCAGATTCAAATCACTGGTGCTTGCTTTTCAAGCGGTTAGAGGTACTGCTCCCCCATACCTCCAGTCACTCATCACTCCCTACACCCCAGCCAGACCCCTCCGCTCCGCCTCCTCTGGCAAACTGACTGCCCCAACCCTCCGGGCGCCTGGCAGCTGCTCCTTGCGGTCTCACCTCTTCTCTGTCCTGACCCCTCGCTGGTGGAACGACCTTCCGCAATCAGTCAGGACTGCAGAATCACTTGCAATCTTCCGCAAGAGACTCAAAACCCACCTTTTCAGACTCCACTACCACTGAACTCTGTACATCTAGCTATTTGTCATCACCACTGCCTACTTGCTCTACACTGTATACCCCTGCTTACTCCACTTAATAAAAAAAAAAAAAAACTAAAAAAACTAACCTTTTCCTTCCCAGTGTTACAGGTATGGTACACAGCTACCTGCAATGATGTCTATCGCTGTATTACTGCACTGATCTCTTGCATGCACTATGATTGTTCCTACCATGTATTTATGCACATCTTGTAAGTCGCTCTGGATAAGAGCGTCTGCTAAATGCTTAAAATGTAAATGTACTAAGCTCCATATGGACAGTGCTTACAAACATGACAGTGATTTATCCACATGAAACCACTGTAAAATAAAGCATTGCATGTCAATTAAAGTTGTTAAGTGAATCTCATTCGCCTATGTTTGGTCCGCCTTAGTTCAGCAAGCACAGTCACAATTTCCAGCAGTGCGCTGACATGCGTGGTTACATTACGAAAACCTGTCTGGCGAGATTAAATTCTTTACTGCCAGGGAGCCTCAGGTGGTGTGTGCCTCATATTGAATGAGGGAACATTTGAGGCAGCACAGCTGAACTGAGAGGATGATATACAAGCCGTAATGGCACTCTTTAAGAAACAGGCAAGAATTCATGGAAAACACACAGGAAGTGTTATAGCCCTTATAGAATTAAAATGCTTGAATATATCTGCACCAAATTTGCTGCACATGTGGTTGGGGATGAACTGTATATAATAATTTAGCCCTGGCTGATGTTCTTGATGGTACATTTGTGCCCTTGTGCGCTTGTAGATCAACACTTGGGATGCCAAGTGTCTGCCATGGTACTTTTTTTTTTTTTCAAAGGCAACAATGAGGGGGCCCCCTAGTGGCCGCTAGGCCCTAAGAAGCAGCTTATTTCGAGCATCCTTTCCACTTGTTTTTCCCGCCTCAGTTATGTTATTGTCAATCTGTCAGTAAACCCATGTCTGATACTCCTTTCTGAATGGCGTTAGACATGGCACAATAAAATGTAGTCGAATACACAATCCTTTGGAGAGAAGTACCATTGCTATACAGAATGCAGTTTGTTAGTCGCTATGATAATCAATGCAAACAAAAGGGTGAACACGGGTTAGATATGGTATTATATTCACAGTCTGAAATTAAAATCAAGCTGTATGTCATAACCAGTGTATTCTCATGGTGAAAAGAGTATAGTCAAATGGAAAATTCTGAATTTTGAAACACTGCCAGGGCTATGTGTTTCATCACCTCCTGCTCGGCACCAAGTCTCTCAGTTTGTATCTTTCTTACTCAACTATACTGAGGTCTCCACTGGCCATCTCAAAGAAGCCTGGGGCAAGGAGTTAAATATTAAATTCTCAGTTGACATTTGGGGAGAGGGTCTGTCCAGACTGAATTCCTGTTCTATCTATACTAGATATCAGTTAATTCAATAAAAAAGTAATGTATAGATTCCATTACTCTAAAATCAAACTACAGAGAATCTGCCCATCAGTTGCCCCACTGTGTGACATGTGCACAGCCTCAGAGGGTTCATGAACACATATATGTCTTGGCCTTGTCACATGCTGCACAATTTCTGGTTGGAAATATTTCACTGGTTCTCAAAGGTATATGAGATAGAGAGAGATCAATCCTAAACAATAAATATCTCTCTGGATGTTCGGAGGCCGCTCTAAGATCACTATATGAAGAGAAACCGGTGTGGTGGTTTGGGATGGTAGCTGGCCAAAAATTCTCAAAGACCAGAAGTCACCCACTGCTTTCAGAGATCCATATCTTCCCACTGGGACCACATATACTGAAAAATGTATGCATTCACTACTGTAAGTCGCTTTGGATAAAAGCGTCTGCTAAATGACATATTTAATATCTGAAATTATTTACCGCTATACAAGTGGAAAGTATACACTTTTTGAGGACCAACCTATTCTGTGGTGGTTTTCCGCGAAAACGTTGAAGGTTAGAGATTAACGCGCGACTTTGCGATGAACGTAGGAGAAATACGTGCTACTTCTATGTGGCTTTATTTATTTATTTATTTTTGGTGTAGGGTGCCATGTGATATGTTGGCCTCGACTTTGATCTTTGATATGAGCCTTTGCATTTTCACTGCCTCTCCACTTCATTTAATGACTTTCTCTAATGACCACCTCATTTATTATTTATTTGGTTTTCAACTCCAGGTCCAGGCATAGTAATAAAACATGGCAAATAAACTTATACTGCGGCATAAATATTTATGCGGATATATCATTACTGTATCTCTGAGAATGCAGCATTGGAGCGATAAAAGCTTTTGAGGAATCAGCAGTCTGATGTTTTACATTTTTATAGATTTTTTTTAGATTCTCTACTCATGTTGAATTTTTGTTTATTTTTTACTTTTATTTTTTGTCTTTATAAAGAAAGAGGTCAAACTCGGTGAACACACAGATTTGTTATTTGCTGCACAGAATGAATGACCTGATTTCGGTTGATTTGTTTTTTATTTTTCTCGGTTTATCACATCACAAGGGCTTTGAAGTAAATTCATCTCTGAAGAATGTTGGAGTCTAAAAGCCACTCTAATCTGGAGGATTTAAAAAAAACATATATAGCAATATCTAATCTACTCAAAAAAATATGTTAGTATCACTGAGTAATTTTCAGCCCTGTCTTTTTATTTAAACTATTTAAAATGTATAGTCTCTGATGTTCACATCAATGAAGCCTTGATGCAAAAAAGAAAGAATATACAAAGATAAAGATATGACCAAGGGAATTAAACTATATTTGGAACATAATGTCCAACGCTATTTGGGTGGTGTTAGACCAGGTGAATGAGCTGTGATTATGATTAGGACTCTTAAATAAAGTGTGCTGCATCTTGTTACTGTTTACCATATTTGATTCAGTGTGAGCGCTAATATCTTGTCACTGTTTATTGTCCTCTGTCCAACATCCTGCCGTCCTTTGTCTCTGCCTGCCATTCTTGATGGGTTCAGTTAGCAGCCTTTGTCTGTGATGGAAGGTTCATTCCCTGCTGGTTCTGCTGGTATCAGCACAACATGCTGCGCATCAGGGGAAAAGATAATTTGCGATCAGAAGTGATGGAACAGAAGGACAGGGGTACTCTAGGTGGGAAAGCTTAAAATCCAATTATCAGGGCCACTCTCTCCTCTTAGCTTCCTACTGAGAAAATAGGAACGCAGAGTTCAGAGACAGAATGGGAAAGAACAAACAGAATTGTGCTTATCTAGAAATCATCGATTCTGTGATACCCGAGTCTCTTCAATGGAACAACACTGTGGAGGGCGTCGGTCTCGGCAACATGGGAGTGGCAGGGTTGCCTTGGTTGTTTCATGTTGTGGAGGCCTTTGTAGCAGTGAGACTTTCCAGGGGCAGGTTTGGCACTCTCAGGGTGTGAGAGTGTGAACTGGTGCCTGGAAGGTTGCTCCAAAGGCCATAATTGATTTAATTATTATTTAATTGGTGGTAATTGGTAAGTGATTATTCACTTACCTGGTTGTGTGAGAATGTGAATTGTTTGGTGTTGAGTGATTGTGATTGGGTGAGTGAATGATAGACGGGTGATTGCCTCACGAGTCCCACCTGAGCCAGGCAGAAAGAGCAGGTGGGGCGAGTGGGGAATCAGTTAGTCTTTGTCTTGTCATTCATGTGTCCGTCTTGAGAGGTTGTTAGTTGTGTCATTTATGTGTGTATTGAGTGGTTGGTTGTGTCATTCATGTGTGTATTGAGTGGTTGGTCGTGGCATTCATGTGTGTATAGTATTGGTGTGCTGTCAGGTGTGATGTACGGTCGTGTGTGTTCCCCCGCAAGGGGGTTTCCGTGTCTGAAGAAGTGGAATCTATGTTGAGTTCTGTGTGCGTTTGTTGAAAGTGACTGAGTAGAGTGCTTCTGTGTCCGCCTCTCTCCCTTGGTGTGATCGTGAAAGACAGAGAGAGGGCGCCCTGAAAGAGGGTCCGCCTCTCGCCCTCGGGGTGATTGGAGAACTCGGACTATAAAGTTTGAGTGTCTCTGTGTGCATGGGTTTGGGAAGCACTTGAAAAGTCACTGGATATGTGTGTGCCTGGGGAGGTTCTAGGGGAACTTCAGTCTGAGGAGGCGCGGTGTCTTACATAAGAACATAAGAACATAAGAATACATAATGATGAGAACGGGCCGTTCGGCCCATCTTGGCTCATCATGTCCTAATCTAAAGAACATCTAGTACTACATCTAGCCTGACCTTGAATAGCCCGAGCGTTTCTGCCTCTACTACCTGACCTGGCAAGCTGTTCCAGGCATTGACAACTCTCTGTGTAAAGAAAAACTTCCTAATATCTGTGCGGAATTTGCCTTTAACTAATTTCCACCTGTGGCCTCTTGTTCTGCTGACCCCACTTATCTTAAAAAATCTTTGGTAATTTACTTTGTTAATCCCTTTTAGGAATTTAAAAACCTCAATCAAATCCCCCCTAAGTCTACGTTTGCTAAGTTTAAATAAATTGAGTGCCTTAAGTCTATCATCATAACTTTTACCTTTCATACCAGGTATCAGTTTAGTTGCCCTTCTTTGGACTTTTTCAAGAGCTTCAATATCTCTCTTGTAGTGCGGTGCCCAGAACTGCACACAGTATTCTAAGTGCGGTCTGACAAAGGCGTTATATAACATTAATATAACCTCCTTTGATTTGTACTCTATACTTTTTGCTATGTATCCCAGCATCCTATTGGCTTTTTTTCACTGCTGTAGCACACTGCTTTGATGCAGATAGGCTTTGATCCACTACAACTCCTAAATCCTTTTCAAATTGAACACCTACTAACTTTTCTCCTCCCATAAAATACTCCTGTCTAATGTTTTTATTTCCCACATGCATTACTTTACATTTAGCAATATTGAACGTCATCTGCCATGTATCTGCCCATTTTTGGATTTTGTTTAAATCATTTTGGATTACTTTTGTCGATTCCAAACTGTTTGCCAAACCCCCAAGTTTAGTATCATCTGCAAATTTAACTATTTTGCTACTAATGTCCATATCCAGATCATTTATGTAAATAAGGAAGAGCAGAGGTCCCAGCACCGATCCCTGCGGGACACCACTGCCCACAGCACCGAGGTCAGATTCGGCCCCACCTACTGTTACTCTTTGTATTCGCCCTTGCAGCCAATTTTTAACCCACTGTGAAACTACTCCTACAATTCCTACTGATTTCATTTTAGCAATGAGCCTCTCATGTGGTACCTTGTCAAATGCTTTCTGAAAGTCCAAATATATAACATCATAAGCCTGGTTCAGGTCAACACACTTTGTAGCCTCTTGAAAAAGTCCAGGAGGTTTGTTAGGCATGACCTCCCCTTGAGAAATCCATGCTGGCTCTCCCTTAAAATACTATTATTTTTCAAGAATGATTCCAACTTATCCCTAATAATACATTCCAGCATTTTACATGCGATGCAAGTTAAACTGACAGGCCTATAGTTCCCTGGGTCAGTACGGTCTCCCTTCTTATATATTGGAATTATACTACCCTGCTTCCAGTCATCTGGTATTTCTCCAGTGATTATGGATTGACTGAAAATATCTGTCAATGGTTTATATATAATTTCCCCAAGTTCTTTGAGTACTCTGGGATATATGCCATCCGGGCCTGCTGCCTTATTTGTCTTAAGTTTTTGTAGTTTTTGTAGTACTTCTACATCCCTTATCTCAAAGTCCTCCAGAACATTCCGTACCTTGTCTATACATTTAGGCATATTTATAACCTCTTCTCTAGTAAAGCTCTCCACAAAGTAACTGTTTAGTGTGTTTGCAATGTCCTTATTATTATAAACCAAAGTTCCTTCCTTATTCTTAATGCACTTAACCTCATCTTTAACTTTCCTTTTTCTGCTACAATATTGAAAAAACTTCTTAGGGTTACTTTTTGCATCTTGGGAAATTTTAATTTCAAACCGCCTTTTAGCTGATCTTATTTCCTTTTTAGCCTTAGCCCGCATATTACAATAATCTAACTTGTTTCTCTCTGAGTTATCCTTTTATATACTCTATACAGTCGTTTCTTTTGCCTCAAAATCACCCGTAAAGATTTAGTCATCCATTGTGGAGACTGTTTTTCATCCTATTTTTCCTTACTTTGGGGATGAATTTACACTGTACATCTACAATAACTCTTTTAAATATAGTCCATTTTTCATTCACAGTTCTGCAATCTAGAAGTTTAACCCAATCTATATTACTTAAATTCTCTCTCATTTTATTAAAGTCAGCTCGTCTAAAATTAAAAATTCGAGAGTTAGAGGAGGCTGTCTTAACTTGCCAAAAATATCAAAAAGAACTGCACTGTGGTCACTTGCTCCTATTGGCTCTCCTACCTCTGTGCTGCAAATTCTATCAGGATTGTTACACAAAACCAGATCCAGTATTGATTTCCCTCTTGTAGGCTGAGTAACAGACTGTACCAAAAAGCAGTCATTGACCATATCTATAAACTCCTCTTCACATTTGCCCTGACCTGTCACTATCTCCCAATTGATAGAGGGGTAATTGAAGTCGCCCATTATTATTGTCTCTCCTTCAGCACAGATTTGTTTTATGTTATCAAAGAGCGTACTATTTATGTTACTATCTGAAGCTGGAGGTCTATAACATACTCCTATATTCAGGCCCTTCTCACGATCTCCCAATAATCTAATCCAGATGTCCTCACAAGAAACTAATGGGTTTATACCTGGAATTTCCTGCACATTAAGATTGTCTTTCACATAAAGGGCCACTCCCCCTCCTCTTTTATTAGTTCTATCCTTCCTAAACAATTTGTACCCCTCTACATTATATTCTTCCCCATCCGCTGCGCCAAGCCATGTCTCTGTAATCCCAACAATGTCATAACCCCCATTTAACATGACAGTCTCCAGTTCCAAAATTTATTTTTTACACTTCTCGCATTTAAACACATGAGCTTCAAAGCCTTGCTCACCCGTACGTTGCTACTGTTTCTACTATTCCTCTCCCGCTCCCTCACTCCCTTCCATCCTAAGCCACACTTGCTAAAATGTTGTTTACTCAAGACTTTATTCATGCTTTCCCTGTTATATGTAGTCTTGACAGACTCCATCTGGGCAGTCTGCACCACCCTACTCATTTCGCTCTCTATCCTCCCTGCCCCCGAATCCCTAGTTTAAATAATCCTGCGCTACCCTAAGCATACGCTGCCCCAGAGCATAGGTACCCATCCGGTTCAGGTGTAACCCATCGGGCTTGTATAGGTCACCCCTGTTCCAGAAGAAGTCCCAGTGCTCAATAAATCTATACCCCTCTTTCCTACAGAAGGATTGTAGCCACGTGTTAAACCTATAGATAAACTTCAGCTTCCCTCTGCTTGCACGTGGTACTGGTAGAATTCCCGAGAAGACTACCGTGGAGGTTTTGCTCCTAATCTTTGCTGCTAGATCCTCAAATTTATCTTGCAGGACCTCCAACCTGCCCTTTCCCATGTCATTGGTCCCTACGTGGACCATGACCACTGGATCCCCTTCTGCTTTGGCCAGGAGCTTGTCCACACGCTCAAGGAGATCTCCAACCTGGGCACCAGGCAGGCAACACACCGTGCGAGTCTCCTTGGCCTGGGAACAGACTATGCTGTCCACTCCCCTAATTATGGAATCCCCCACTACTAACAACTCCCTTTCCCTGGGAGATGTGGCCATCAGGGTGTCCTGTGGCACATGCATCCCCCCTCTCTCAGGGTCATGGGCCAGAGATTCCTGCAAGGGCTGGAATCTGTTGGACACCTCAACCTCTGGAGATGCCGCCCCTTTGTGGTGTGCAAGCCCTTTCCTACTTTTGTTTCTGACTGTAACCCACCTTTCACTTCCTGCCTGCTCTAAGGTCTTCCCTCCTCCCAGCCTAGGCGTGCACACCTTCTCCCTAACGGACGTTCTAATTGGTTCTAAGAACCCTGACAATTGTGGACTCTGTACGGCCGATACGGCCGATACAGCCAATTGGCCCTCGAGAACAAGAATCTTGTCTTCAAGATGCTCAATGAGCTTGCAGCGGAGGCAGGTGAACAGCCCAAGAAAATCGCTTTCCAACAGGGCGATCATCCTGCACACCTCACAAAGTTTAGGCCACATTTTAGACCCCTAGCTGACTCCCTATCTCTCCCTAAGTATAGATCTTGTTGAGATGTATGTCGAGTGTGTGTCGGGACAGTGCGTAGAGTTCTACCCTGTCCCGTAAGTGTTGATGTGTGTTAAATGTGGATGTATGAAGGCGGTGTCGAAAGCCGCTGATTGTCTGTGTTTGTTATGTGTTCCCCGGAAGGGGATTCCCCCCTCGGAGGAGGTGGGGCTTTCATTGATGGTTTGATTATTTTAGTTCGTTATTTTAGTTCATTGTTTTTGCCCGAAAGCTTTGCAGCAAGTAGGGTGAAGATTTTGTGTTTGTGTTTGTTTTATTTTAACCTGCTGTCCCACTGTCTCTCTCCCGTGTCTGGGGGGAGAGACAGAAAAGATTAAAGATCCGGTCCGTAGACTGGCAGAACCCCACTCCTCTGCCAGTTATTACCATCAGCTGCTCTGCTCAAGTCCAAGGATTGTCACGTGGCATGTGACAAACACATTTAGAATAATAAAGTTTGTGCATGTTAACATTGTTCATATTTCTGTACTAGTACTACAACTGCAACTGCTACATAACGATGGATAATTTCTGGTAGCATGAATTAAGTCAAATATTTGATACATTGACTGTACAATGGCAGAGAATGAATGAATGTATTTTTACATAATGAATAAGTATAATGTCTTCACCAAAGGATGTCAGTCATCATTTGGGCCATAGAAATTCCTGACCATGTGACTTGAGAGGCACACGACTGGGATTTCAGTCAAAATCCTCAAGGCGTAGCTGTATCGCTGCGTCGCAATCTATCTCACTCTTGGTCTCAAATTTAATTCGACAATTAGAAAAGTCTTGTCAGCACAACTCAAAATTGTTATGCAGTTGAAGAAAAGCAATGTCTACCTCGTTCCCTGCACAGAGATGGATATGATTTGTTTTGCATGGCATACAATTCATTGTTTCAAAAATACCAAACAGACAACAATAGACTGGCATTTAACATCTCAAAAAAATCTAAAGTGAAAAAGGTTTGTCTCTTACAATAAAAAACAAAACAAAAGGGAACAACAGCTAAGGGAGCTGGCACAACATTATTTGCTTACAATTTGACAGAGGCATTTGATGCATCAGTGCAAATATTTCCGAGGCGCAATGAATAACAAAACTTATTTTTAAACCTACCCATTGTCCTTTTAATTAATTGCACGTTAACTTTATTGCTGATTGTATATATAAAACACAATCAATGAATACCTATAATCCTTTCTGGGTTATAGCGGTAGTATTTATTTCAGGACTAGAAAACTATTTACAATTTTGTCATTTGGCAGATGCTTTTATCCAAAGCGCTTACAAACAGTCCATTAACATGGATAGAGTATCCTTATAAATGTGATGTCAGTGTTGCTTTTTTCCACACCGCAGTCCTTTTTTTCACAAGGCAGGATTTTCATGGCGAGTAGCCGTTGGTACCCTACAGTTTGTCTGTTGTGCCCCGCCCCCCTCCAACCCCGCAACCCTATGTACCGCTGTGCCCTTGAAGTCAATAAAGTGCCCTCCCCCCATCACCTGAAAAAACAGCCTATATTCCTAATGCTTATTGTGCCTGGGTATCAGGTTGGTTGATGAAAGCAATGACAAATGAGGAACACGCCCGCTATCCAATCTCTGCTCAGCGTTGTAGCCTGTCAATTGACCCACAGAATAGACCACTCCCCCTGCACATTTCTACAGTCAGTATCATCAGTCACACATCCAGAATTGCAAGGTAAGTGAACAGAACGACCATGTGAAGTTGGCTAGTTAGCTAGGTAGACAAGAGCCACTGTAAAACATTTAATAGAAATCCTATTCATATGTCCATACTCTCACACTCATAAGTGACTTCCCATCATTCAAATAGTTACCAGTTTTGTTCAGACGGGGTTAATCTAGTCACCCAAGCACTTTGAGTTTTTTGGTTAGCTATCGATAGCTACATAACTTTAGCTAGTTAGTAAGATAGACTGGAGCTAAGGTAACATTACCATAAATCACTAGTTACTTTATACTGTGTAGAAATTCAGTTACTATATTCTGTATTGGCATACTGTGGGATTCATAAGCAACTTTCATCATCCAAATAATTCCCAGTCAACGGTTGGATGTGTTCTTTAGTGGGTGAGTTGAGGCTAGAATTAGGCTATTCTCTAGTAGTTGAATACCATGGAGCAATATTTTTGACAAATATCTTAGTAAGGCCTTACAGTTGTGAGTTAAAATGGTTATATACTTTTATTATTAGTATTAGTATTTTAAGTCTCAGCGGCAAGGCAAGGATAAGTCACTTCCTCAGCCAGGTCAGCCAGTCCAGCAGTATGTAGACCAATAAAAGCAGTCGGTCCAGCATTATGTGGATCAATCAGAGCAGCCAGTCCAGCAGTATGTGGATCAATCAGAGCGGCCAGTCCAGCAGTATGTGGATCAATCAGAGCAGCCAGACCAGCAGTATCTGGCCCAATCAGAGAAGCCAGTACAGCAGTATGTGGCCCAATCAGTCAGTCCAGCAGTATGTTCCCCTGTTGATGTACTGTCTATGCTATGAATATATGCTCTGATCTGTGAGTCTTTCAAAATCTTCAAAATATGTCCAATGCAGCATTTATTTTTTGAGTCATAAAACCTCTTGAGAAGCGCTACCCCTAAAAAAAATCTGATCATTCTTTTTTTGTGATTTTTAAAATGCATTATTTGCATGATGGTGTACTAGCTTCAAAATACTTTGAGCATTTTTTTCCCTCTTTTTTTGTGATTTTTAAAATGCATTATTTGCATGATGGTGTACTAGCTTCAAAATACTTCTAGCATTTTTTTTTCTCTTTTGTCTTGGTGCCCTAATAAATGATTATTCTGAAATCCTAGGCCTGCTGCGGTCTGAGTTACGTTTACGAAGGAGCGGGCCTCGGGTAAGTTTCAAGTTTTCAAGTTTCAAGTTTTATTGTCAATCACAGATTATACAAGTATAACACGGTGAATGAAATTCTTGTGTCAGAAAACGCCCGACAGCAAACAGCAGTAAGAGACTATGTTTTTAAACTATAAGTAGAACATAAATAAAATTGCTAAAAACAGAATTAAACTATAAGTATACATTAAACATAAATAAAAAATTAAAGCTAAAAAACAGTGCAAAAATGTACCTATGCAAAATAGATTTAAACTGGGCAAGTGACTACCAATTATAATTATAAGTAGACTGTGCAAAATACAAATTTAACTGGGAAAATACAGTACAGAATAGTGCAAAGACGAGCGGTATCGAAGACGAGTCGGAGGAAGACCATTCATGCACAGCTATTGTAGCGGGAATTGAGGTGTGGGATTTCCACGCAACCAAAAGCTTAATTTGTGGTAATTATAGGATTAATTGAGATGATTATTGCCCTCCAATGGGATGATTGTTTAACAAGAAGCTTGAGAAGAGGCTACGAGTGACCTCGTACTGTTGGGAGGAGGGAACTACGCATTACAAAAGAAGTCTTTTTCCAAAAGAAGGAATTTGTATGGGTCCTAGTCATCCATCAATGTGAATCTGTACACCAGGGTCCCTCAAATCTGGCCCACAAATCCAAATTTGGTCCTGGTTTTCCTTTCTCTCAGGCAGTTCATTGAAAAATTCAAGCAACTGATTGGCCAGAGTGTCTTCGCACCTGACTCCCAGGTAAAGGAAGGGTGGAAAGACAGCAGTGCTCGGCCCACAAGGATCCTGATTTGAGGAATGTTGCTGTACGCTTTTATGTTGAACTGAGTGAATGCCTCAGCACAGAGGCAATACTGATATACTGTAGATGTGTGCTTTCTAAAGCCCCCTAAGATGCACCATTTGATTTTGGAAGGGATCAACTGAGATGCAGATTTTTTCATTTTTAATTAACCTTTTTTTTTTTTTTTACCCTAGGTCATTTTCAATAGTTATGCCTCGTATGGTCCAAATACAAGAAATGAGCACAACTGTGGGTTGGTAGAGAAAAAAATAAAAATCAAAGTTTTATATTCTCTAAGAATCTATAAGATATTTATGGAGGTTTACTTGTTCTTTTACAAATAATATTTATAAGCAAATAATCTACTTCTTGCAGACACACAAGGAACCAAAGCAACGTAATATGTGGGGCTCATATTTGTGCACATAGGTCTCATATGGATCTGCCTGCTTTGTGTGTCCCAGCAGTGCCTGTCAAGTCCCAGGGTGGATTTGTGCTCTTCTGGTCTGTTGTTGAGGCCCTTTGGAAACAATTAAATGTTTAGAAAGCACAGATATGTATGGGTTTAATTGACTCCCTGAACATTGGTTATTTTCAGAATAAGGTTCAAATAGCCTCATTGTATTCATACACAGCCAATACCACAGCAAGGAGAGAGAAAAAAGCTATCCAAATGTTTTATTCCCAAACATTCCCTGCATTTATTTCCCTGTTGTTGTTTTCACAAGCTCATCTCTGGAGATTGCACCTCTCCTTCCCTAGCAGTGGCCAGTACTCAAGACAAAATATTTCAAAAACGGATCTTAACAAACACATATGTTAAGAGAATTCTGACTTCAGTGCTCGATGCAAATGTTCTGATAACCAGGGACTGATTAGCAGTCCAGTATTTAATGGAGCTTGTCTTCATAGCGCAGTATTCAATTCAAAATGTAATTCGGGGGCCAAGCACCACAGGTGTGGAGACACCATATTGTATTTGCTGGTTTTATCATTACTTATTATATAACTTAACTTAACATTGATATAAGCTTATGGGAATTACCTAATGAGTGATTTTGGCGTCAACTGGCAACTTGGTGGCGCTATAACAGAAAATATAATTTTGAAATGAACTCCTACCCCATTTTACCTATAGACTTGAAACCAATGCTAGTAGATGGCCTCTCCTCACAGAGAGAAAATTTGCCTCTTGAATTGCCATATTCGATTTTTATTCATTTGCAGACATTTAAAACTTGCCGCAGTGACTAATCCTCATTAGGGACATTTATATGTAGCCTATGGTCAACACCTTCATTAGCTTATTTGTGGCTGTTACGGTTGGCTAAAATTTTACCCCAGAAACTCTTAAACAACAGGTGCTTGGTTGCTGATTGAGGCCATGCTGCCGATTCGTGGTCACTCTGGCGGTGATTGGACTGTTCCCAGCTGCACTCTCCTCGACCTCGTCTGGCCATGCCCCTGTCTGGAATTTATAAGGGGTGGAGCGACATTTCTTTGGAGAAGAGGCTTTTCCTTTCTTTGACCTCATGCCATTCAGCTATGCCTTTTTGGAAAATACTTTTGCAAAGATTTTTACCTTACTTGCTTGTCCGTTTTTCCCTGTGCATATTTTTCTTACGTACCTTTTGATAGCTAGGGAATTGTAGAGTAGGGGAAGCAGTCTATGGAACAGGACGTCCATTTTGATTTGCACGGGAGTGAGTTTAGAACCTATTCTCTCTGGTGCTAGGGACTGTTTTGTTGATTTTTATTATATCCTTTCGTTGTCATGTGAGTATGTCTACTATCTGTCGTTTGTCATAAATACATCCTGTATCTTTTTATCTAACTCGTTGACTTGAAGTAATATTTGTTTGTCACGTCCTGTCTTGGTCACCACCCGGCTATTGGAGTGTGGGTGGTTTTTATGAGCTCGTAAAGTGGGGGCTCATTCCGAGATTGAATTTTGGAGTCGTGTTGCGGTTGTCTGGATCAGTTGTGTGTGCGGTTGTGCTTCATTTGTCTTTTTGTGAATTGTTATCCATATATAAAAATGGCGTTTAACCTGGACACGTTTGTTAAAGATCCAACTAGGGAACAGTTGAACAGTTGTAAGAAAGCAGACTTGTTGCTTATTTTGGAATATTATAACATTACGGTAAGGCGCTCGGTTACTAAGGAAGTAATAAGAAAAGTGATCATTGATGTATTAGTGGAGCAGCAAGTTATTGCAGGTGATATCAAAGCAGCTAATGATAAGGAAACATTGGCTATGGAGGCTAAGGAGATCGCTCGTAACCAGTTTCAACTTGAGATGAAACGACTAGAGTTTGCTCGGGAGAAGGAGTTGAAGGAATTAGAGATGGAGTTAGAGATGCAATGACATTTGAAGGAACTAGATGTACAGAAGCAGTTGCAAGATAAATAATTAGATATGCAAAGACATTTGCAGGAGTTAAAAGAGAAGGAATTGGAGATGCATAAGGCTTGCGCTTAAAAGAACTGGAGATTGAGCTGCTGGAAAGAAATAGCTTTTGACTTTGATGTGACGAGAATTATCCGAATGGTTCTGCGCTTCATGAGGCAGAGGTGGACATATACTTTTCTCATTTTGCGAGCGTACGAGTTGGTACCAGAGGCTTATCACCAAAAGTTCAGACAGTATCGAAAGTCGGACAGAGAAACTCTTGTGCAGAGAGAGAGAAAGAGAGACTGTCTGACCGGTGGTGTGTTTTGCAAGGAGTGCAGAAACTTGATCAAATCAGAGAACTGATCATTTTGGAAGAATAAAAAAATGGTCTGCCTGAGCGTGTAGTAACTTAAATGAACGGGAGTTCAGCTTGATTTTGCAGGCCACTGTGCTTGCTGATGAGTATGTCCTTACTCCTAAGAATGTGTTTGCGGACAAGTTGTCAATGCATCGCAGTGACATTTGGGAGAAAGAATCTCCAAAAAGCACTGGTGGTGCGGTGAAGGACAGTAATCCTGCTGCCGCTAGTGGTGGTAAGCGGGAGGATTGAAGTGAAAAAGAAAATCAGGTATGCTTTTATTGTAAGAAACGTGGTCATCTTTTGGTGGATTGTTATCTTTTGAAGAGAAAGAATCAGTCTTTGAAAGGGGTTGCTTTCATGAAAGCAGTGTCCAGATTGGGAAAATCTACAACTGAGTGCTCCTCCAAGGATGGGGTGGTTTAAGATTATGTGCTGTATGTTACGGATGGATTTGTATCGCTAATTGAAGAACCAGGTGTGGAAAAACCTGTTAAGATTTTGCAAGATACTGGGGCAGCTCAGTCCTTCATACTAGAAGATGTGCTGCCATTATCAGAACAACAGTCTTTAGATTCAAGTGTGTTGGTGCAGGGATTTGGAATGGGTTATAGCAATGTATCTTTGCACACCGTAATGCTAAAATCTGACCTAGTGACTGGATGTGTCATTGTGGGCGTGCGTCCTTGTCTTCCTGTGGAAGGTGTAACCTTAATTTGGGGGATTTAGCTGGTGGCAAAGTTTTAGTTCATACTGAGGTGACTTACTGTATGTCCCACTTATCACTAATTGCCCTGATCAGCTTGCGCGTGAATACCCTGACGTTTTTCCCGTTTGTGATGTTACTCGTGCTTCGGAGACTCCATGAATGCTCTGACGTCAGGAGTGATTTTAATTTATCGACCGCTTACTGCTTCAGCTCAGGGGGAGTGGAGTGTTAATCAAATAGTGGTTCCATTAGCTTATCGCCATGAAATATTGTGCTTAGCTCATGATCATTGCCTTGCTGGGCATTTGGGGGTTAACAAAATGTATGACCAGGTGTTGAGACATTTTTTTTGGCTTGGTTTGTGGCAAAGCATGCATGTCAGATCGCTGGCAAACCGAATCAAATGATTCCACCAGCTCCTCTGTATTCGATTCCCTGCTATGAGTGAACCATTTGAAAGAATAATAATAGACTGTGTTGGCCCATTGCCTCGTACCAAAGCAGGAAATCAGTATTTGCTTACAATCATGTGTGCCTCGACGTGATTTCTTGAAGCTATTCCGTTACGGAAGATAACTGCTCCTTAATCAAGTTATTTTCATTATTCGGTCTTCCCAAGACTATTCAATCAGACCAAGGGTCACACTTCATGTCCAAAACCTTTGCTCAGGTTTTAAAGCAGGTCGCTATTCAACATTGCTATTTGAGTGCTTAACACCCAGAGTCACAGGGTGCTCTGGAGAGATTTCATCAGACTTTGAAATCTATGCTGTGTGTATACTGTTTGGAATTCGAGAGAGATTAGGGCGAGGGGGTTCCTTTGATGTTGTTTGCCATGCAAGAGATGACTCAGGAATCTGTAGGGTTCAGTCCTGCAGAATTGGTGTTTAGTCATAGAGTACGCGGTCTGTTAAAACTGCTAAAGGGAAAATGGCTAGCAGATGATTCTACCATGAATCTCCTAGATTATGTTTGTGATTTTCATTATAGGGCTTGCGAAATAGCTAAGGACAACCTTATGGTGGCCCAAACTAAGATGAAGAAATTGTTTGACCGGCAGGTTAAGTCGAGAGAGTTCTTGCCTGGCGAGAAAGTTCTGGCTTTGCTACCCATTCCTGGTTCTGCATTGCAGGCTAGATATAGTGGACTTTACGTGGTGGAAAGTAAGGTGAGTCAACGTGAATATGTTATTCAGACTCCTGATCGCAGAAAGATAAGTCAACTGTGTCACATTAATATGCTGAAACGGTGCTGTGATCGAGAGGGTGACGTAGCTGGAGTACAAAATGTAAAGCTTGTTGTGCCCTGTGATGTTTCCGGCTCTGCCTGTAGAATATAATGAGGGGGAGGTGTTTATGCCTAAATCTGTGAAGGAGGGTTGTTTGCATAATTTGTGACTCTTGATAGTTTCTACCAATATACAGTCATGGCTTTTGGAATGCGGAACGCTCCTGCTACTTTTCAGAGGCCGGTTAACCCCCTGAGGTCGACGGGAGCGGCGCCGCTCCCAGCAGCAATAAAAGTATATTACTATTTCTAACTTCGCGATATTTTATCATACACACGCGACAAAAACATTGACAGAAACCTTAGAATCGCGACTTTACGATTTGAGCACTGGCAAATCAAATGGGATTTTTTAAATTAGGTTAATTAGACCAAAAGTAAACCTTGCTTTTTACTCTGTTTTTTACCTTTTAGTAACGTCCCCTTCTATTGACATGGTAACTAGGTGCGAGTTTCGGGAGGTGTGGGGAGGGGCGTGGGGCCATGTGTGAAAACGCCGCGTAAACACATAAACTGTCCCGACAATTTGAAGCAAGATTTTATACAGACGTACAATTTTATTCAAGATGGAAAGATTTTCTGCGCTGCAGTGTTTGAGAGTATTGATGAAAAGCGACGAAGACAATAACTGACGAAGAGTAAGTAACTATATTTGATTTGCCATGTTATCAAATACTCGTATATATATTCAATATATGAATATGAATTCCGCGTCTTGTGACTACATATTCCGCGTGTTGCAACGTAACAAATTGCAATATGCACACAAGATCTATGGAAGAATACTTTTCAAACAGCCTAAAATGTTATTTATTTCGCTTGTTTTCAAATACTCGTGAAAATATATGAATTCGCGTCTTGTGACGCCAAACATATTCCGCGTGTTAGTAACTTAATCTAAATCCCTAACGTTAGTAGATTAGTTGGTTAGTACTATACACATCTACCTTATATATACAAAGTGCAATCTAGAAAGTAAGAAGGAAGAAAACGAGATAATAAGCGAAGGCGGGAAAAACCCGAAAAGTATAAACTCCCGAAGTGCATGACAAGACAAGGAGTACTCCACGTGGATCTCGAAATAAACGGAACAAGGACAGACAGGAGCAGAACGTTCATTCCGTTCATTTGAGCAGAATGCAATACTGGATAAAGAATAATGAATAAGGACTGAATGAAAAATAAACAAAGACCAAAAAAACAACAGAACAGGAACTCAGAATATAACACTGATGGCCTTTGAGAGAGAGATGGCCCATCTGACAGATCTTAGAGGTGTGGACAATGAATAATGAATATTCAGGTATTTAGCATTTAGCCCTCCCACAGCCTGAAATAAATGTGACCAGTTCTGATAAAAACAGGTTTTTAGCTATTTAGATCTCAGATGTGCTAAACTGTTTTCACACCCTTACATAACCAAGATCTTGATGAACAAACGCACATTGGCAAAACAATTCGTCACTATAGTTTAGTGTGTGCTTTCACAACTTTTGTGACAGCAGAAAAATTTACTATTTTTAACTTGTGTGTTTGTAGATCTATTTACAAGCTGCATATGATACTGACCAAACTATTGATGGCATACAAATGTAGCTGTGATTGTCCTTCAAATAAAAATATCAAACACTTTGGAGTAAGTGTGTGTTAAATTGATGAAATTGAGATAAATATCAGACCATGCCAAAATAAAAAAACATCTAAAAGCTTAGCACGGACCTCAGAGGGTTAATACTGTGATATTTGGATTATCAGGCTGTGAGGCTTATTTGGACGATGTAGTAGTTTACAGTGCTTCTTGGCGGAGCACATTCACCAGATCAGAGCACTGTTTGAATGGCTTTCACAAGCTAATCTCACATTGAATCTGGCGAAATGCACATTTTGGGCGAGGCCTGGTTTGTCTGGTGGACGCAAAAGTTGAGGCTATCTCTCAGTTCCCAGTTCCTACGTCTTGACGACAATTGCGATGCTTCCTCGGTATGGTCAGATATTATCACAGTTTCTCTAATAACTTTGCTGCGATTACTACCCCCTTGACAGGCCTGTTCAGTGTAAAGGTACTGTGACACTGGGAGAGGTATAGGGAGGAGTAGTGAGGGCTACGCCTCTCATTTAGCTGCTGTCAAGTGCTCCTGTTCCCTCCCACAGCCTGGAGAGTACTACAGGACCTTGAAAAACAGCAGTCTCACTTACAGGCAGGCTCACCTGAGGTTAATGAGCAATCAACTCAGCTGTGAGCAATTGCCTTCGTTAGGCCATTATAAAAGCATAGCCTGCCATGCCTGAAGGGAGTTTTTCTGGGCATGGAGGCAGAAGTGTGGGTTTTTGGTTGCTGTTTCCCTCCATTGCATAGTTTTGATTTAACGACCGTATTTTCGTGTTTTGTTTTATTTTCTTTGTATAAAGATAATAAAGTGGCTGTTAGCCTATTGGAACTCCGCTTTGTTGGTTTGGTCTTTTATCCACTCACCACCTGGCATGGTGATCACCCCTGCCACCCTGCTACAGTACCTTTTGTTTGGTCTGACCCGTGTCAGCTAGATTTTAACAATGTTAAAGCTCTTCTGTCTAGTGATCCTGTTCTCTCTGCCCCAGATTTAGAAAAACCTTCAGTGGATGCGTGTGGCTCAGGCACTGGAGCTGTGCTTCTGCAGGACGATTTGCAGGGAGGGGAACATCCCGTTTTTTATTTCTCTAAGAAGTTTAACTGCCATCAGCAAGTTTATTCAACCATTTATTCAACCACCCTGATCCTTGCACTACAGCATTTCGACTTGTATGTGGGGTCTGCCCCTTATGCAGTGGTGGTGCTTACCCATCACAACCCTCTAGTTTTTCTCTGTCGAATGCGAAATCCAAACCAACGTCTTATGGGGTGGAGGTTGTTCTTGCAAGAACATAATCTCGACATTCAACTTATTCGTGGCAAGGATAATATCCTTGCTGATGCATTGTCTGGAGTGAATGAGAGAAGATTTTAACCTACTTGAGAATCACAAAGTGTAAATGAGTTTCTTCAATAAAAATAAAAAAAGTAGTAATTTGTTTGGCACTGTCAGTTTTTGTGTCTTGTGTGAATGTTTTAACTTCAGTTTTTTTAATCTTAAGTGTGGGTGTGTTACAGTTGGCCAAAATTTGACCCCAGAGATTCTTAAACTGCAGGTGCTTCATTGCTGATTGAGGACATGCTCTAAAGGGGTGGAACAACATTTTTTTGGATAAGAGGCTTTTTCCTTTCTTGACTTTGTGCCGTTCAGCTGTACCTTTTTGGAAAACACTTTTGCAAAGATTTTTTTACCTTACTTGCTTGTCCGTTTTTCCCTGTGCATATTTTTTTAAGTACCTTTTGATAGCTAGGGAACCATAGAGTAGGGGAAGCAGTCTGCGGAAGACATTGTCCATTATGATTTGCACGGGAGTGAGTTTAGAACCTTTTATTGATTTTTATTATATCCCTTCATTGTCATGTGAGTATGTCTACTATCTGTTGTGTCATAAATCCTGTATCTTTTTATCTAACTCTTTATCTTGAAGCAATATTTATTTGTCCCGTCTTTTTCACCACCCGACTATTGGGAGTGTGGGTGGTTTTTATGGGTTCGTAACAGTGGCTCTAAGGGTTTGGCCCCATAATTGCTGCTTGCAGCTACGTATGTTTTATGTTCATTACATTTTAACAGACACATTTGGCTAGGGCAACACAAATGCTGTAGGTTTCATAATACCCACTATGACAACGAGCCATTCCACCTGGCTGAAAATCGGGCTGGGCTTGGTTTAGTATGAATGACACTTCCAGGGAAAGCCATATTTCAGCTGAAAGTGGTGTTGGTGGGCGTGTCACAACATTTGGTTGATGGCTAAATGTTGATGATGATCTGTCAGCAGTCAAATGTACCAGGCCAGTTGCTTTGCTAGACCACGTGTTTAGCAACTGCAAGTGTGTTCCTGTCACCAAAGACGCTAGCACGCAGGTGGAGGTCTCGCAGCCAGCGGAGCTGGGAGGAGATGATGACCAGACGTTGGAGTCAGAGCGGGATAGATGGTCCTCAGTCCCACTCGACCTGCAGGACCTTGGAAGGGGACTGGAGGAGCAGTATGCTGACGAGGAGCTATGGTTGGACCATGGTGTGGAGGAAAACCTCTTGGCCAGGGCTGAGGCCGGGTGGAACACCCAACCATCTCCTGACCTGGTGAGTCTATCCCCTTCCATAAAGTTAAAAAGACAGTAAAGAGTAATGGAGTTAAGAAATTCTCATCTGAAGAAAAATAGGACACAAAATAGACTGACCTGTAAACGAAAGGACCGTGGGAAGCGTCTGTGGAAAGGAGATGCCAATATGAAAAAGAAAGTTAAGGATAACGCTAACTCTGTTTTGAAGAGTATGTTTTCCCCGGTTACCAAACCTGACTACCGGGAAGCAGCCTGGAAGGGGCAGAAAAGGCCAAAGAGCGTACCACGGAGTGAGAGATGGCACAAAGTGCACTGGCGGAGCTATGCAACGTTGGTGAAGCCCAGAGCCCGAGGGGTGATTGTCCGGTCCCTGAAGCACATACCCAGTACCCACATGTGGCCAGTTGGGGGCAGACACGGTGAGCAACTTGCGCCACTTACTAATGTCTGTCAGAGGCTGTTTCAGGCGATGAATGGAATCTGGACATTTGATCCCGGCGGAGCACTGCCTGAGTGGACCTGAAGAGGGGGGCCCTCCTGGTGGCGGTTGGACATAGGCCGCTCAGCCCTCCCGAAGTCAGAGCTGAGGAGGAGGGTGTGTGGCAGCCCGAGGGGCTGCACAAGGAAATGGCTGCCGGGTCCTTCAACAAATGGGAGCCGAAAACACTACATTTCCCAGCAGGCCACAGTAACACCTGAACGGAGTAAAGGCAATGGGACTAACGAACAGCTGAAGACCATTTCAAGGCCTATTTAAAGGGCTGAATCCCATCACACTGGGAGAGGAGTAGGAACGTGAGTGGGAAGGAGTTGCTGTGTGAGTTTGGAGAGTAAGTACCTGTGAAGGCTTTTGACCAGCCAGGATTTGGAAAGAGTGTTGGAGTGTGTTTGTTTGTTTGGAAAATTGGATTGCTTTGGATTTTGACTACGGACTGGATTGCGGAACTGACTTGGATTTGGAATTGGAACGGACATTGACAACGAGATAAAGATTGCGGACTTTGTGTTTGTATTCCCCGAATACCCCGCCCTTTGTTTTGTGTAGTGTTTGTCAACCAGATTATTAGTTTAATAAATTATCATTTTGTTTTGAATACTGCCTCCTCTGTGTTCTTGAACTTGCCTACGCCCTCTGCAAGGTCCGTGAGTGTCGCCCAACCCCCGGGGACACCACAGTATCTAGCTACAATGTCACTAACGTTTGAGACATGTCAGACCTAGATTCAGCATTACCGATAACTGAGCCCATCAGTTTTTCAGCAGTAATATTAGCTATTTCAGAAACCTTAGCTAAAAGACGAGGGCACGAAATACTGTAATAAAACAATGTGCTGTATGACACATTAACAAATGCATTTATTCATTGCCAGTGTTAGAAGCAGTTTTTGTACATCTACTCGTCAACTGGCCGCTGCACTTGTTTCTTTTTTTTATTTCACCAAGCGTCTGGCTGGAAATAGTTGCAGAACATATCAAAATAAAAGTTTGAATCAGATAGTTTTCTCCCTATTTTCTGTTTGTAGCTACATTCTAAGTACACAGAAACCTAATGTAAAATGTAAATCATTGGTCACCTTTGTGTAGCAACAATTTAACTACTTACATGGCAAGTACACATTAAGAAATACAAACCCTGTTTAGTGAAAAAGGGTAGTATTTGACTTGAATTCACTTCTGATTAATTAGTTACAATCGCTCAAAAAAACGGAAAAAGTAAAACATTAATAACAGAAACTAAAAGCAGCAAACATTAATAGAGGCTAAGCATTTGCATGAATTGGAAAGAGAATAAAACAACTTGATAACAACAAGTTACACTACCCAGGCTTGGTCTATTATTGGCTTACTGACATGGCTAATGCGGAAAAAACACACAACATTCCACGTGCCGAAATGTGCATTGTTTATAAGAACATAAGAATACATAATAACGAGAACGGGCCGTTCGGCCCATCTAGGCTCGTCATGTCCTAATCTAAAGAGTATCTAATACTACATCTAGCCTGGACTTCAATAGCCCAAGGGTTTCTGCCTCTACTACCCGACCTGGCAAGCTGTTCCAGGCATTTGCGACAACTCTCTGTGTAAAGAAAACGTCCTAATATCTGTGCGGAATTTGCCGTTAACTAATTTCCACCTGTGGCCTCTTGTTCTGCTGGCCCCACTTATCTTAAAAAATCTTTTGTATTTCACTTTGTTAATCCCTTTTAGGAATTTAAAAACCTCAATCAAATCCCCCCTAAGTCTCCGTTTGCTAAGCTTAAATAGATTGAGTGCCTTAAGTCTATCATCATAACTTTGACCTTTCATACCAGGTATCAGTTTAGTTGCCCTTCTTTGGACTTTTTCAAGAGCTTCTATATCTTTCATGTAGTGCGGTGCCCAGAACTGCACACAGAATTCTAAGTGAGGTCTGACAAAGGCATTATATAACATTAATATAACCTCCTTTGATTTATACTCAATACTTTTTGCTATGTATCCCAGCATCCTGTTGGATTCTTTCACTGCTGTAGCACACTACTTTGATGCAGATAGGCTTTGATCAACTACAATTCCTAAGTCTTTTTCAAATTTCTCCTCCCATAAAATACTCCTGTCTAATGTTTTTATTTCCCACATGCATAACTTTACATTTAGCAATATTGAATGTCATCTTCCATGTATCTGCCCATTTTTGGATTTTGTTTAAATCATCTTGGATTACTTTAGTTGATTCCAAACTGTTTGCCAAACCCCCAAGTTTAGTATCATCTGCAAATGCAACTATTTTGCTACTAACATCCATATCAAGATAATTTATGTAAATAAGGAAGAGCAGAGGTCCCAGCACCGATTCCTGCGGGACACCACTTCCCACTGCACCGAGGTCAGATACAGCCCCACCTACTGTTACTCTTTGTATTCGCCCTTGCAGCCAATTATGAACCCACTCTGAAACTACTCCTGCATTTCCTACTGAATTAATTTTAGCAATGAGCCTCTCATGTGGTACCTTGTCAAATGCTTTCTGAAAGTCCAAATATATAATATCATAAGCCTGGTTCAGGTCAACACACTTTGTAGCCTCTTCAAAAAAGTCCAGGAGGTTTGTTAGGCATGACCTCCCTTTGAGAAAACCATGTTGGCTCTCCCTTAAAATACTATTATTTTTCAAGAATGATTCCAACTTATCCCTAATAATACATTCCAGCATTTTACATGCGATGCAAGTTAAACTATAGTTCCCTGGGTCAGTACGGTCCCCCTTCTTATATATTGGAATTATACTACCCTGCTTCCAGTCATCTGGTATTTCTCCAGTGATTATGGATTGAATGAAAATATCTGTCAATGGTTTACATATAATTTCCCCAAGTTCTTTGGGTACTCTGGGATATATGCCATCGAGGCCTGCTGCCTTATTTGTCTTAAGTTTTTGTAGTTTTTGTAGTACTTCTACATCCCTTATCTCAAAGTCCTCCAAAACATTCTGTACCTTGTCTATACATTTATGCATATTTATAACCTCTTCTCTAGTAAAGCTCTCAACAAAGTAACTGTTTAGTGTGTTAGCAATATCCTCATTATTATAAACCAAAGTTCCTTCCTTATTCTTAATGCACTTAACCTCATCCTTAACTTTCCTTTTTCTACTACAATATTGAAAAAACTTCTTAGGATTACTTTTTGCATCTTGGGAAATTTTAATTTCAAACCGTCTTTTAGCTGATCTTATTTCCTTTTTAGCCTTAGCCCGCATATTATCCTTTTTATATACTCTGTACAGTCACTTCTTTTGTCTCAAAATGTCCCATAAAGATTTAGTCATCCACTGCGGAGACAGTTTTTTCATCCTATTTTTCCTTACTTTTGGGATGAATTTACACTGTACATCTACAATAACCCTTTTAAATATATTCAATTCAAAGTCTATAGCATACTTCTAATTTATATTAAGGCCCTTCTCATGATCTCCCAGTAATCTAATCCAGATGTGCACATTTGATAGCAACACATTAAGATTGTCTTTCACATAAAGGGCCACTCCTCCTCCTCTTTTATTAGTTCTATCCTTCCTAAACAATTTGTACCCCTCTACATTATATTCATCCCCATCCGCTGCGCCAAGCCATGTCTCAGTAATCCCAACAATGTCATAACCCCCATTCAACATGACAGCCTCCAGTTCCAAAAATTTATTTTTTATGCTTCTCGCATTTAAACACATGAACTTCAGAGCCTTACTCACACTTACGTTGTCCTTCCCCTCCACATATAACTGTGCTGAACCACCTCTATTCACATTATGATCCAAAAAATCTTTATTAATTATATCCTCATATTTATTATACTCTGCCCTGGTATCTTCCATCTGGGCAGTCTGTACCCCCCTATCCATAATACTACTACTACTACTACTAATTTCCCTCCCTGTCCCCCCAGTCCCTAGTTTAAATATTCCTTCCCTACCCTGAGCATACGCTGGCCCAATGCATCTGTACCCCTCCGGTTCAAATGTAGCCCGTCCCACTTGTACAGGTCACCCCTGTTCCAAAAGGAGTCCCAGTGCCCCATAAACCTGTACCCCTCTTTCCTACACCAGGGCCCGTATTCACAAAGCATTTTAAGGGTAAAAGTTGGTCCTAACTCCGCAATTTAGGAGCAAGTCCGAAAAATAATGGGCGTGTCACTCATACATTTAGGACTCCTACATTTTTGGGATAAGAGTATTTCACAAAGGGTTTGAGACCTAAAAACAGCTCCCAAGTCCAGGAGAAGTTAGAAGCAGGCAAGAGGACTTCTAAGTCGCTAAAGACCTACTCACGGCGATCCAAAAATCTGCTGTTGTCGCAATCGCGTCAACATTGGAGATATTGAATGATACAGAGCTCATAAAAAGGTACCGCCTCAATCGCGAGGCTATTATATATATAATATTATATATATATTATATATAGATACCCGCTGATTGTTTACGAGATGCAGACATGTAACAAATTGACTAGTCAGTATTCTTGGTTTCATGTTAAATCAGTGACACGTAGCCTACATTTGTATTTTAGAATCTTTATTAGAATATAATAGGGGCGCATCGGATCATTTGTCGGATCAGCAAAAATAATAATAACGGGACCAAAGGCGCGTTTCCACCAAAAATTGCCAGGAACTATTCTCAAGGAATTGAATGAATGATAATTTCAGTTTTTCAATTTAAGTTATTTCACGAAATCTTTATTCGAAAATTTCACAAAATACATTTTTAGATTCAGTACGCCTTAGGCGATTTAACTAGGGTGGTCTTATGCCTGAATGAATTTAATAAAAAATTAAAAGATCGCTAATGTTTCAATTATATTTCATTCGGTCGCGTTTCTAAAAACATGCCTCCCAGAAAGGCATTTAGTATGAAAAACAAAGCAAACCAAAACATATATGGTTTATATAACAGCGGCTGTATTTGTATTTCTCTATGATGGTTCAATTTAGCTATTAATCCGCGGATCATATGCGTGCCGAACCGTGGGGGTTGATCCGTACGCGGGGAGAGACCCATCCCCTATATCAGCCAATAGCTGTGGGCATTCTGAGTAAGCTCGTTCATGAGAAACAACGTCATCCTTAGCAACGACGTCAACCCCGCCCTCATTCTTAGCTTGACAATTCTAGGAATTCCTTAGTATGAGTTTGTCTTTGATGCTTTGTGAATAGGTTTTAAGGTGGGACTCCTAACTAAAAGGTTTTAGTGCGATTTAGAAATACTCCTAGTGGTAAGATAAAATGCTTTGTGAATACGGGCCCAGGTTTGTAGCCACGTGTTAAACCTCCAAGCCACGTGTTAAATCTCCATGTCTTATGTCAAAAGCTTCTTGTACAATCTGCATCGTTTCAGCAACCGAAGGAGCTATTCAGATTTATTTTGGCATGGCAAGAAAAAAACACTTCTCAAATGAAAAACAAAACATGACCATAACATGCAAAAGTGTCATAAACCACAGTTTAAGCTAGCAACCAAACTAAAACTGAAGTTTATAAACATCTTTAGCTAGCAAGCTAGGTAGCCAGGTAGGTAAACTGTAGGTAAACTGCTGCTGCACTAGGGCAGAGGTTCCCAGACCTTTCCTTGAGTCCCCAAAATGACCATGGTTTCAAACTAAAGTGCACAGCTTCACGCATTAAGTGGGCACAGTGCACAGCTGCACACACAACCCAGCGGGGTTGCTGTCCACAGTTGGCATTGGCACAGTCTAGATTTGATACCAGAATATGGGGTTTATCCACATACTAGAACAGTGCCTTAGCAGGATGAGCCACCCAGTAAGCCTATAGGGCCCCATCTTAACTTAAAAAAAAAAAAAAAATTACCCACCGTTTGAAGTCAGTTTGAAGAGTGCTGAGATCTTGACAAGTTGTTTATTGTCAGCAAAGTAGACATGGGCATGTGGAGAATCCTGTCAATTAGTTGAGGGCACAAAAGCAAGCTGATGACCATTTTCAAATTCAAAACCCCCACCACCCCTGACCTCAGCCAGAATCATATCGCCGTCTGGGGATTTGTGCAATCCAACTGGGCGGTACAAGTTTATTGTATTTCTTTACAAGCTGCTGTGCTTCATGGGAGAAGAGGTCCTTCTATTCATTCTGGATCAGTGCTCACACTCTGCACTGCAGACACAGTCCTGCTGCAGCAGCAAAAAATGGGCAGGAAGGAGGAAAAAAGCCCAGAGAGGAGCCAGACTTTGTGAGAGTAATTTCCATTACTTGGGGCTGTGCTCTGGTGCTGTGCCTTGGTTTTAATGATGAGTCCTCCATGGGCAAGGAATAGTGCTCCTTAGGTAATGGGATGCAGCAACAAGGGCTCTTTTTTGCTAATTAATCTTAGTCATTAAAAGTTGCAACGACTGGCCATGGCAGGAAATCCGAATTGCTTCTTGAACTTAGGTGGGGAGCTGGCAGCAGCAAGAGCCAAAAAATGTTAGGGGTGTGCGATGCCTTGTGGTGCCGTTCCATGTGATTTATGCAGAGCGCGTGTGGGGATTTGTGGGAACGGTTGCCCATCCCCTCGTGCCGTTTGGTTTTATTCCCTCACTCCCAAGCAGGTGTTTCCTGCTTGCAGGTCGCTTTCCAATCGTCACTGCTTGATTAGAGGGGCGGCTATCTCCAGAGATGCCTGGGAGTGCGGCTGCAGACCGTCCCGCTGAAGTGAGTGGCGTGCCTGGCTTCCTGCGGGGCTCACCTGACTTCCACTTGCATGAGGCCTTGCTACTGCAGGCCCCGTTTCCAAGATTATGGGGTATGGTAGAATGTAATAAGCTGCTTAATAATAATATAATAGCTTGTATATGGCACCATACTCAAACAAATGGGGGGGGGGGAAGGGTCTCATCCAAGCTTCAACCCTCAGAGTACATTCTGGTTCTGTGCTGTTAGGGGTAGAGGGCAATAGTGCATGTAGCTCTGGCGAGGGTGTTAGAAGTAGGGGGCAGTAGATTATGCAGGCCAATGATAAAGGTATTAGAGGGAGGGAGCAATAGTGTATGTAGCTCAATGGTGGGGGAGCTGGACCTGCCGCTGCAAAGCTGCTGGCTCATGTCCCAGAAGGAGCTGTTGCTCTTCTATGGTACCCAATTTTAACTGCCTCCGTAAATCCAGTTGTGTCAATGAACGCATGGTAATAATGCAACGCAATGTAAGTGGCTCTGAAGAGGAGAGTGTCTGCTGAGAAAATAAACGACCTAATGTAACATAATAAGGGATGTAACAACCCACCTCCTCCGTCCATGTTTAGTTTTTCTTTTGGAATTAGCAGAACAAAAGTATCATAACACCAAATGAAAACCCAAATCTCCAGCACTGCACAGAGCTGCATGACTACGAGAGGGACAAAAGGGACAGTTGTTAGTTGACAAAAAGTGGAGAAGGCAGGAAGATGAAATATAACCGAAAACTTCAAATTAGAAAAGATGTCTTCTGTTCTGAGAAGCTTATAGCTTTTAATAACGGTGACACACAGGAATACTTTGCAATTCCAAACAGTAGTGATTTAATGGCCTCCAGCACTTAAGTGGGAGCTTATAACCATGGCAACACATTATGGCCCTTGGGTCAATACACAATAGCACGCATGGTCAGTACACCAACACACACAGCTAATACCCTGCAGAATGTATATTCAATACACCAGAGCACACATGGTCAATACAGCACACATGGTGAAACCACCAAAGCACGCACAGGCAGTAGAACAAAGCACACATGGTCAATAAACCACAGTATTCGTGGTCAAAAATGTACTTCTGGGCCCGTATTCACAAAGCATTTTAAGGGTAAAAGTTGGTCCTAACTGCGCAATTTAGGAGCAAGTCTGAAAAATAATGGGCATGTCACTCATAAATTTAGGACTCCTACATTTTTGGGATAAGAGTATTTCACAAAGGGTTTGAGAGCTAAAAACAGCTCCTAAGTCCAGGAGAAGTTAAAAGCAGCCAAGAGGACTTCTAAGTCGCTAAAGACCTACTCACGGCGATCCGAAAATCTGCTGCGGCCGGCAATCGTTGTCGCAATCGCGTCAACACTGGAGATATTGAATGATACAGAGCTCATAAAAAGGTACCGCCTCAATCGCGAGGGTATTATATATATAATATTATATATATATTATATATAGATACCCGCTGATTGTTTACGAGATGCAGACATGTAACCAATTGACTAGTCAGTATTCTTGGTTTCATGTTAAATCAGTGACATGTAGCCTACATTTGTATTTTAGAATCTTTATTAGAATATAATAGGGGTGCATCGGATCATTTGTCGGATCAGCAAAATAATAATAACGGGACCAAAGGCACGTTTCCACCAAAAATTGCCAGGAACTATTCTCAAGGAATTGAATGAATGATAATTTCAGTTTTTCAATTTAAGTTATTTCACTAAATCTTTATTCGAAAGATTCAGTACGCCTTAGGCGATTTAACTAGGGTGGTCTTATGCCTGAATTAATTTAATAAAAAATTAAAAGATCGCTAATGTTTAAATTCTATTTAATTCGGTCGCGTTTCTAAAAACATGCCTCTCAGAAAGGCATTTATTATGAAAAACAAAGCAAACCAAAACATACATGGTTGTCTATCTCTTCACTGTAACTGCATTGAGATTTAGGGAATTGTTACTGTAAAAACAGTGGCAGAAAAACTATTTCTCTATGATGACCCATCCCCTATATCAGCCAATCACTGTGGGCATTCTGAGTAAGCTCGTTCATGAGAAACAACGTCATCCCTAGCAACGACGTCAACCCCGCCCCTCACTCTTAGCTTGACAATTGTAGGAATTCCTTAGTATGAGTTTGTCTTTGCAGCTTTGTGAATAGGTTTTAAGGTGGGACTCCTAACTAAAAGGTTTTAGTGCGATTTAGAAGTACTCCTAGTGGTAGGATCAAATGCTTTGTGAATATGGGCCCTGGTCTCTGACAAGCATTTAAACATCTCTCCTCTGATGCTCTGTCAGGGCTTTTATCTCATTAGTGCATGATTACCACAATTGTGAATGTCAAAATGATACAGTATAATGTGTGTCACAGTAATGTATGTGCTATGACTAGAAGCTTCATTGGGATATATTTTTTACAAGGGCTTTCAGAGAGCATTGATTTATTTTTGAAAGAGTGAATTTTCAATCAACTCCTTTTTACTATCTGACCCCCACATCCCCTTGATTTGAGGAAGATACACCAGTATGTGTGCTTATAAACTGTATATCGGGTATTCAAATCCAGGCCTCAAGGTCTGCAGGTATTTGCTCCAACCACTCATTACACCACCTGATTTCGAATAATTAGTTTACCTCCTTGGTCCAGGAAGTGAGCTAATTAGTGAGGTGGTGGTATAGTGCGTGGTTGGAGCAAATACCTGCAGACTCTGCGGACCTCGAGGTCTGGATTTGAATACCCCTGCTGTATATAAACTGTATATAAAGCACCTACTGACTTCTGAGGCGTTTGTGATTTCTGGAGGGCAGGTGTGTGTTCATTAGAGCATTCAGCTGAAGCTGCAGTCAAACTGGCCCTCTGGCTAAAGCAGAGTGACTGGAGCAAAGCAGCGATTCTTGAAATGGCCACTGTCTGCATTCATTATTTCTGAGTTAATTTCCATCATCCTTTTAAGTCGCTACATTAAAATAAATTCAAGAGAATCACCTCTCTCCTGCGTGGTCACTCGGAAGCAGGGGGGACACACCCTTCCCCTACATGACCAATCAGCGGTGGTCGCTACGGGATAATGGGGAGCCGACCAGTGACAGACTCACGTAGGATACCAGCAACTTTGAAAGTTGGGCTTAAAAAGGTAACAAAAAATGAAAAACTTTGTCTCTGAATGGGGGTTACCTAACCAACGACGATCCAATGTCTGAACTGCCGGCTGCTCTAAAATGTCTCAGCTGATCTACGAGTCTTGACTCCAGCTCCAGTAGTCCTTCGGACTGACCGTCTCCACATGTTCCGGCGAGGTCTCCCACTGCTGCCCATGTCGCTCACAAGACCTCTGGACCACCACAGCGCCTAAGGTTTATTCGCAAATTCCAAGTGGACTTTTCTTGTGCGCACCTGGCCCAATGTATTTGGACAACTTGCACACCGTCTCTACCGCTGGATTACTCCAGGAGGAACTCCATCAGTCAGCTGACCCGGGATACGTGGACTGTTTTCCCAATGCTTGTGCCCACGCAAGCATTTGATTTATCCTTGCGTGGCGTCCACTATAGCGTACATTCAAAACATAGTGTTTGGATGATGTTTTGTTATTTCACAATCGACCATCAACATATTTTTTGCGAAGCAGCTTACTGATATATTTAAGAGTCGCTGTCTATTCTTGTACCTTTCATTTGATTTATTTTCCTTTTCTTTTCCTTTTTTGCCTTCTTGAAGTTCTTTGAGTTCATTGTCCTGCATGAATTGGGTTCATCCTTACTAAATACATATTGAATACGTGTACCAATACTAACGTCACTACACTATACACTTCTATTTTAATTGAGATACCACTGGTTCTTCCTGTAGTCATGATGATTCAATATTTTCAGAAATGGCTGTGTTTTTTTAATTCAGAGGCACCTGACTTTGTGTTGCGTAAGGAGGATTATGTGTTATGGAAACAAAATATGAATATAAATTCTTGTAAGTTCCTGATCATAGCCTTTGATACAGGATGACTATCAAACAGTGCAGAATTGCATATTAAATGAAATACTGAGGCTGCCATGGTAAGCCCTTGACAGAGTAGCTACAGTGCACTCTGGCCATTGTTGCAATGTAATTTAAAAGTAAATTAAACTAATTGCATGAATGCATGATTCAGTAGATAGCAGTTTCAACATGCAGGCTCTCTCACTGTCTCTGTCTGTGGTTGCTCCCCTGCTGTGAATAGAATAAGTGGGGCTTATGGGGTGCTTGCACAGCATGCTAGTCTTGCAGCCACAGAGTACAGAGGGCATAGTGTTACTACTGTCCTCAAATGCTGGCTGAGTAAGGAGTTTGGCTGCCCTTTGCCTTCAGAGTAGCTTAAATGCTTATTGGAATGCTATTATACAAGTTTGTAAGTGTTCCCAGTGGGATACTGGACAATTCTTCAAAAAGGAAAGCTTCCAGTTTGTTGAGAGATGAGGGTGATGGAAATCTATTCCAATCTCTACATGCCAAAACTTACAATAATGTTTCAATGATGTTTAGATCTGGTGATTGGGGAGGTCATGCAAGGTATTTGACTTCATCCCGGTGTTCATGAAACCACTATTGAATCCATTTAGTAATGTGTATTCACCTTCTTAAAATAATGGCCTAAGTCATATTTTCAAGTTTTTCAAAAAACAGAATAAACTGAACCAAATATAGAATATATGACATTTATTAATCATTTCACACAAAAAGGTTATGACAATATATGACTATTGACATACAAATAACGCTGTCTGTCAATTATGTAACATAAGAGGATTAGATTACTTAGGCCAATTTACGAACATGCCGTTGTGATTTAGGCAATTTTAAACCTGACTTAGGCCAAATTACTTAGTAATTTAGTAACTAAGTAAGTGACTTAGGCAAAACAGTGCACTTATTTTATTCCCACTACTGTGACAGACCATGGGGAAGGGTCAGCCACAAACAGTTTAAAATGCTAGCTGAGCACACAGGGACTCAGGAGACAGTTTTTCTTGCTTCTTGAAGCAGCTGCCATCTTGAAAGCTTGTAAAATTGCCTAAGTCACATTGTCTTGTGACTTAGGCAAAAAATAAAACGGCCTAAGTCACACTCTTGACGTAGGCCATTATACTACCGGGGTAGGAACAGCATGATCTTTTCAATTAAGGATGTAAGCAATTTTACCAGAGGTGGCCAGCATCATGAAGAGGTGACTTAGGCAAAAAATCATTTTCCTCAAAAAATGTCTTGGGCCATTATTTTAAGAAGGTGACGATATATTAGTGAACGTTGTCTTTAAATCATGTTATCAAAATACATTTTTGGTCAGTAAGATAACTTACAAAGTAATGGACCTAGTATAAACCATTCACTCGCTACTTTTGATATTTTTTAGCCAATAAAAAATTGCACTGTGGCACGGGATCAGGCAGCCCTCCAGAACCAAGGACATTTCCCCGGAAGAAACAGCACAGCAGAGGGAAGCCACAGACCAAAAAGGGGCAGCTGTCCGGTGCTGAACCAGGGAGACAGCAGTTCAATCCCTCAATCAGCCAGCTGTCTCCCATTGAGTAATCATAAGGCACTGCATAAAAGCCAGGGCACGCAGTGTCTAAGGGAGAAGCGCCTATGCACGACCAAGGTTAATGGTAAAAGATTCTCCCAATCTCCTTCCTTCCTTTCTCTCTCTCTCTCCCCCTCCCCTCCAGACACAGATTCCAGCACCCCGAACCTATACAGCTTACGCCGGTGAATCTTATGGGACTGGGAACTCTAATTTTTCACCCACTTGTGTTTCCATTCTATATTTTATTTCCTGTGTAAATTAAAGTCCTTATTTTCCTTATTTTTCTGTTTCTTCGTTTCCCTCAGGTGATGTATCTCACTATCGGTCCATTGTCCATGCCCACATCTTGGCGTTGTGACAATGAGATTGTGGGTTCTTATATAACTGCTAAAACTAGACAGCCAAACGTTACAGTTGCTACAGTATCATTTGAATGCTGGCTAGGTAGCTTGCTAGCTAAAGATGTTTATAAATTTTGTTTGTTATCTAGTTTGGTTGCTACCTTAAACAGTAGTTTATTGGACAGAACTCTTATTTTCTGTGTAAATTAAAGTCCTTATTTTCCCTGTATCTTTGTTTCACTTGGGTGAGGTTGAGATTCCACCCAATCTGAACATATAATACTTGTTGATATTTTCAGTACATTTAACCGTGATATTTAAAGAAGAGCATGTTATATGATATAGCTGGCCCGGTGAAAATTAAGAGGTTAAAGGGCTATAGTTTGGGGAGGGCAGTAGCAAAAATACACTTAGACTAGTATAACTAGTTTTGCCCATCACAAATGTGTTTACAGATTGTGTTGTTTCCTTATTCTAGTGAGTAGGCCATACAGATTAAAACAAACTCTATTAAAGTGGTCTTGTGGCAGGGTGGCAGGTATCACCATCTTGCCAAGTGGTGAGTGGGTAGAAAGAAAACACAAAGAAAAAGGGTTCTGATGAGCCAACGGCCAGTTTATTCCCCTTCATTTGGGCATTAAAAAACAAATAAAACAAACAAGGAGCAAATTCAAAACTGAATACTGCAATGGCTGAGAGTAAAACAATCAGACCACACCATTTCCTCCATTTCCCAAAACATCTCTCCCCAGGTGTGGCAGGCTGAGCTGATTGCTGATCCTGGTGAGCCTGCCTGTTGATGAGGCTGCTGCTGTCCTGTAGTACTCCTGCTGTCGGAGGGAACAAGAACCGCTGACAGCAGCCCTCTCCATTCCTCCCTCCACCCCTCCTGGCATCACAAGTCTCCTCAAACATTATTATTGATTGTTGATGTCAATTCTTGAAGTGTTGCCCTGACCTGTGATTGGAGGAAACCACCCAACACCATTACAATATATTGAGTAATTACATTGTAATATTTAGTGATTCAATAATAAAATAGGTTAATACAGAAATACATAATATTTTTGCATTCTATTAATTAACAGCAATAGATTTTCAGTCAACACTCATGTTGACTCATGCAGGTCTAATCTATTATTATGTGATATGATTGTGCAATTCTGCACATTGTTTGTTCCGCGGTATTGACGTCAGGAAACATTTCCAACACAAAGCGGCCAATCTTTCTGCTCTGGAAATAACATTAATTGACAATTAAGTTTCAAGAATGCCTCCTACCTGAAAATAATTTCCTGTTGTCAATACCTCTTTTCAAACCAGAATAGATTAAGCTAGCTAGCTAACTTTCCATCAACTTAATGGATATTTCATGAGATTTATTTGATTCGGTTCTATAGGAGGCATGTAGTATGCCTTCCATTTCTGGGACAAAGGCCTTATAACACCTTTGTATGAGGTCATTGATCCAAAACCAAGATGTAATGTCATGCCTACCGACAGGATAGAGGGCCTCATGCAGTGGTATTAATCATGCCTATTAATCTCAATAATGGAACACCAGGTGCAGTGATATTAGTCAAATGTCCATTAATCTAGATAATGAGGACCAAGTGCAGTGGTATAAGTCATATGTCCATTAATCTCAATAATGGAAGACCAGGTGCAATTTCTGAATGCAAGTGTCCATGCTGCATAAGAAAACAATTTATGATCAGATCGCTAATGGGGAGTTCATGTTTCCAGATCACCTGGAATGTTTGTTTGCCAAGAGAAATGGACATACCTTCTAGAAACTAAATTGTCTCTCCAGTGGTTCATTTCACACAGCATGCAATGATTTCATACTTTGGTAGATATAGCTAACTAGCTAGTTGGCAAATATAGTTTACAATGGTGCAGAGATTATGTATTATGAGGGCAGAACAAGATAAGGAAATTGATTGAACCAAGCTAGCTATCATAGTTATTAATTTATCTAATCATTCTTGTTTATGAGGCTCTAGATTTTCTAAAATTAGTTAATTCTGATGATTCTCACTTAGCTAGCTGGCAATTTGTTCAGGTTGAAAACAAGTTTGCAAAGTTTGTATTATCTTAGCAATAATAATAGAACTAGTGCTTGGCACTAAAACAATTGTAACCTGATTGTTTTTTACAAACAAACATCAAATGTATGTCCAAGAACACTTTCTGCTTTGAATCGTTACCCTGCTTGGAGCTCCACCTCCACAAAATGTATAATTTTTTAAATAAATGAATGGACACTGTGATGTCCCCAGGGGTTGGGCGACACTCACGGACCTTGCAGAGGGGATAGGCAAGTTGAATAACTCGGAGGAGGCAGTAATATAAGCAAAACAATAATTTATTAAACTATTTTGACAACACAAAACAAAGGGTGGGGTCTTCGGGGAAATACAAACACATAAAGTCCACAATCCTTAGCTCGTTGTCAATGTCCAAAATCCAATTCCAAAATCCAGTTCCGTTCCGCAATCCAGTCCGTAGTCGATATCCAAAGGGGGGTCCTCAAACAATCCGGTCAAAACTCAGTACACAATCCAAAAAACACCCAAACTCAAATCCTGGCTGGTCAAACGACATCACAGTTCTTTCTCGCCACATTCCAACTCTTTCCTACTCCTTTTCTAGTGTGATTGGAATGAGCCCTTTAAATAGGCCTCTAAATGGCCTTCAGCTGGTCCTTAGTCCCAAGTCCTTAGTCCCAAGGGCTTGACTCCGTTCAGGTGCTTGACTCTGGCCTGCTGGGAAATGTAGTGTTTCTGGCTCCCATGTGTCGAAGGGCCAGGCAGCCATTTCCTTGTGTAGCCCCTTGGGCTGCCACAACACATTTTCTTTTTCAACGGGTTTCCTGTCATAAAAGTGGGTGGGCTTAGAAAAGTTTAGATTTTAGGAGCTTCCAGAAGCTGGTTTTCAGAGCAAAGCAGGAAAAAACCTAGTAGTCGAGATTAATGTGTTTCAGCCTCACACGTTTTTAAAATAAACATTTATTAGAAAAAAACATTTCCAATGTTTACATGAAGTTCAGAACACTCAGGAGTCATTGTATAGTGCTAGGGAATAAAGTACTTCCAACATGCACAGAAAAATTCATTAGATTTATGTTGTTTTTGCATCTAACCGTAATTTTAACACTGTTCATTGCTGTCATGGTTACTATTTATTCATTGTTGTTGATACATTGTAAATTCAAGATGATTAACCATAAAAAAAGAATGCATTTTTATTTGATTTTACTATAACTGCTATAATTTTCATTATTTAAAATATATGGTTGTTGCAAATCGTCTTTCGCATCCTGCCTGATGCAGGCGTGTGTGCATGTGATGCCAGGTCACACGTACACACACCAGCAGCAGTAAACATATTTTCTCAGGACATTACCTTCCTCGTTCAGCCTGACAGTCTCCCTGCACACGACGGCATCAACATCAGCCTCTAATTTCTCCCTCCACAAAGCAGTGGACTAATGAGCAAATTATGCACTGTATCAACGCACTGCCTCTGAAATGATTTCCATTGGCACTGGAAGAAGGGATAGGATTCTTCCTGTTGAGATCCCATTTTTTAGGTGCTGCATGAGTGATGTGGTAATTATCTCACACACCTGGGATTCAAATCCAATCACAGAGGGCCCTTGCTCTGTTTGTGAGCTGTCAGGCTGATGCATAGGGCCTGCTCTTATCTGGTGCGGGCCGAGTGATAGGCAATGCAGAAACAAGGCGGTCATCATGTAATCTGGGCTGCAGAGCGGCGGGCGCAATGAGAACGGTGGCAAGCCCAAGCTGTCTCGAAATCAATTAGCTGTGCCAGGGAAATCGGGGGAGAAAAGACGCTGAAACATCAGAGCCACTAATGAAATGGAAATTGGAATTATGGAAAGGAGCAGCTGGGATTGATGTTCCGCTAACAGTCTGGCTCCCGTTTTAGAAACGGTGGGCGTGTCCTCCGGATCACATCACACTCGGAACGCGACAGGTCCGAAGGTAAAGTCACCTTGAGAATCAACTGTTTTCACTCTCTCACTTATTTCCTACTCCCTGTACAGCCCAATACACCAGGCCAAAGAGTGTCTCTGCTTGTGAGTGCAAGATTTCAGAGAACAGAATATCCTGTAATACCCTACTGAGGAAACAGCATGATTAAAGCTGTGGATGTACTTTGCCTGTTATATAGGAAACTGTTGAATTAGTGGACAGCAGAAACATTAACTATTTTTTAGATTTTATTTTTCATAAAATGCAACACAGTTAAAATGTTATTACCAGGGGTGCACATAAGTGGTACGCCAGTACACATTATCTTCCTCAAACGTTAATTGCGTACCAAGCAAGACGACAAACTTTTGAAACATATGCGATTTTAAGTTTGATCAGTCCATCACTGGTGAGTTAATTAACTAACTGACTAACGAACTAAATAAGTTAATTTGTGTCCTCAAGATGCAACCAAGTTTTGTAGATCTCCAATTGTCCTTTGGTTTTTCTTTGCCTCCCAAACCATCTGCTTCACTACGTGGGGGCAAAATGCGCTTGCATCCTCTACCAGGCAGATTTACCACTGTTCCAGTGGTTTTAAATTTCTTAATTATTGACCTAATAGTTGAAAGTGGTGTCTTTAGTATGTTATTTATTTGTTTGTAACAAATCTCCCGACTTGTGAAGGTCAACAACCCTTTGTCTTGTTTCTTCTTTGACTTTGCCTTTCCCTATAGTGATGGATAACAAAGGGCATGTGTGTTATCTAATTTTTATACCCCAGTGAAACAGAAAACCATGGGAGGCCACAATACAGTTCCCTAAGTCTGAGATGAAAAAGTAGCATTTTAATGCAGATACATTTTTTGTTGGATTTCATTTAAAATAATTATTATGGGTGTGAATAATTGTAACATATATACTGTACACATATATAAAAAATATGGCATACAAAATATTTTTCTCTGAGCAATTGTATTAGTATAAAATAAATGTATTCAATTCAATCAATTTATTTGACCATACAATATAGCTCATTACCTGTATTGTTTATTTAATACAGCCTTCTTTGCTCATCTTTATCAAGAGTGCAAATCATTTTGGAGGGTACTGTAGCACGAATGAACAAGTGATGACTGGTAGACGGAAATAAATCCTGCTTCAAATTGATAGAAAGCATCCTAAAGTAAATGTAGACAGCCGAATAACCCGCACAAACAAACGGCATTAAAAGTTAAGACCTGCATTCCCCCAGGTGGTAAAAAAAACACACACACATTTGTCTTTTCCTAATTGCAGCCAGCCCTGATAAATGGTGTGAGACAGCTCATATTAATCTATCTGCATACTTTCCTTACAACTTCAAAACATATACAATATATGCATTAAGGCTAACCCGCAAAACTCAGCAGCCCCCACTTGACAAAACAGTTTTACATTTACATTTACATTAAATGCAGGAGCATCAGTTTGGTAAATATGGACCAGCAAATTATTTTGCAGCGTATATAAACCCCACAAAACTCTAGCCCTAAAGACTTCAGTTACTGAGATGGTAAAAATAAAAGTTAAAAATGTGTAAAAACTAGCTCAGATTTATAAAGAACTGGGCCAAAGTTCTACCACATCCTTCGGTATTATAAAATGATAGGTCTTCATTTAAAGTGTTGTAAGCATACTGCAAACTCCAAACACAAATATTATAATTCGACACACAAAACACAACACGGAAATGTTGATCCACCGGGCCTCCTGGTGCCTTGTGAACATCCCGTTCCCCATCTTCAATTATTGGTAGGACACTGTGTCTACACTTCAGCCTCAGGTGCCAGCCAGCCAGCCAGCCAGCCACCTCTCAAAACATTTTGGCTGCCCTGTGGCCCTTTTTATGTTTTCTTATTCCTGCTTGGATTTCCTTCTTCTCTCCCAGTGTCTCCTCAATGAAACGGGCAGGGTGCTTTAAGACTGGAGAGGTCATTGTTTTCTGCAATTGCTGGTGACGTGGGCCACTGACCAGTTACAACTAGACATGTGCTATTGTCAAGCGCAGCTTACTCTGGCATCCTTGCAATTAAAATCCAATAGAAATGAACACAATGATAGCCTCTTAACAAAACAAAAAAAATCTGAATTTAATCATTTAATCAAGGCTACACTGATATAGTTACATTTAACTACATGTAAATTACCATGTCAGGTCAGGTTGTCAAGTGTTGAAATGTCTGTCTGACTGAAGTTTGTGTAAAAAATATTTTTTTAAATCTGCCATGAGGTGCCAATTTCACTCTATATTGCTATTTAATATGGGGGTGGAGCAGGCATGGACAACATAATGGTGGCCAGCGGTTCTTGTGCTGCTTATGCCCCCGGTGGTGGACTGGGACGCCACCCAGAGGGACATCATGACCCCACATCATTCCCAAAGTCAACTTGCGCTGCTTGGGCCTGTGGCAGCCAGAGGTCAGCGGGAGGTCACTGCTTCATTTCCAACATGATGCGCTTCGCTGAGCTGGGGGTTTGTACTGGCCTTCCTTAAATCATTTCCCCACGCTGCAGAAGCAGGGAGAACTTGCTGGACAGTAGGGCAGAGAGAGTGCGCAGGACAGGAGGAGGAAATAGACAGACACAGAGAGTGCTGGACAGGAGAAGAAAGGCAGAGAGAATGTGCTGGACAGCAGGAGAAAGACAGAGAGAATGTGTTGGACAGTAGGGCAGAGAGACCGAGAGTGCAGGACAAGAGGAGAAAGAGAGAGAGAATGCATGGGAGGAGAAAGGATGAATGCAGAACAGCAGGACAGAGAGATTGAGTGAGTCTGCAGAGCAGGAGAGGAGTCTATCAGCAGGAAGGTGCGGACCTGGAAAAATCTCTAGTGAACAAAGAAAAGCTTGAACCTGGCTTTGTGTCATCATCTGATGTTTGTTGAGACGTATATATGTCTATATGTCATATAAATACATATATGGATTTTTAAATAGCGTGTGTGCAAACACACACACACACACACAAACACATGGAAACACACTCTTTGTGTAAAGCTGCTTGTCTGTGTGAGAACACACAATAGGTTTAAAGTGGATTCAGCTCTGTGTGTGAGAGAGAGTGAGGAAACGGACCAGGTCCATCACCATGAGCTCATCGCCTGCACTCACTGCACTGCAGTGGAAACGCTGTGGCACATGTGGCACAGTATGTCTGTCTGTTTGTTTCTCTGCATATATGCATTCCTGTTTGTGTGTGTGTACATGTGGCTGTGCTTGTGTATGCATGTGTCTATGTGTGTGTGTTTGTGTGTGTGTGCAAGTGTCTGTGTCTGTGTGTACATAGGTACATGTGTAACAAACCCGTTACCTGTTATATTCATTGTTGAACAACATTCTCATCTCACTTTTCTCTTTCCAATGAAAAGACTCACCTTACCTTCTTACCCTCAGCCAAAGGAGGTTGGGGGGATGAGTTTTATTACCCTTCTGGAATGCAAGACCAGGCACCATCTTCAGTGAGAACAAACCCCACAGAGAACTAGTCTTTGTGACATCAAAACTGACCTACAGCTCTGGTTGTGGAATTAACTTCCTGTTCCCAGTGAGCCATTGAGTACTGACTGACAGACTGATATAGGGTCCCAGCACACACAGTTCAGTAGTATTGTATTCGGTATGTAGTCATTTGAGTAGTTGTGGAGTTTGTTGTGTAGCAGCTTTGAGCTCTGAGCTCTGCAATTAATCTTCTGTTCCTGACAAGAACAGAGTCTTAGGTCCTGGACAAAGTCAGGCCTTGCCTTTGTGATGAAGCTTTCATCATAAGAGACTCTGTCTGACTCTGCAACAAGGCAAACTCACTACCATTACTTGTGACGGAAGACTGAGAGTAGCCTGAGGACAAAACGTTGGTTTCGGTGAGAAAACCAAACTAGCAGGCCTTTGCCAGAGGGGAGTCCTGGAAGAAGGACCAAGCATCAGTGCACAGCCGAAAGAATGATCCAGCCCCCCTCAGTTTTAATGTAAAATTGTCCATTTACTATGACAAAATTTGGAATTGCTTTGTTTGTTGTCAAGAGGTAAGGAGGGGTGAGGCCAGCAAGTCTAAATGGGGGTGGATCAAAACAGCACAAATGGCAAATACTGCTTTATGCCCCTCTTCTCCTGAAGCAGTTTGGATGGAATGTAAGTTGCAAACTCATTAATTATCTCATTAGATTAAACTACATGGAAATATTGATTTTGAATGGTCATTGTAAGTAGTTAGTTAGCTAGTATTATAAATGTGATATATGCAATTAGTGCGTTAAGTTGTCTGTTTCTGTACAGTCATTCAACACAGAAAGAATAGGCTAATTTGTAGCTGGCCAACTAGCCAAATATTCAGGAACATAGTGTGGAGGAAGAAATTTGTATCAAGTTGGGATGCTAGACCACATCCACAGGGGTGGACAGTAGACACTAATTAATTCAGTGTGACGCTGCAGTTCGGAGTGGTCCAAACTGCAACGCCACAGAAGTCAGAAACAAAAGGCTTTTCGTGCCACAACTTCAAAGGAACAGTTGTTCGTTCCCATGGCAGGAAACCTCCTTCCCATTGGTTTAAGACCCTTGGAGGGCTGTTCTAACAACCTGTTATATCTTCATGTTAGACCATAGCTCCATTTACCTGTAAGCAGGGTTGGGTTGTAACGGAATACATGTAACGGCGTTACGTAATCAGAATACAAAAATCAAGTAACTGTAACGAGTAATCTGAATACAGTTACTTTAATAAACCTGAAGTGAATACATTTTGGATTACTTCTTGGAATTCTTGGTGGAAAGTTTTCCTTACAAACATTAATGAGCTGATATTCATTACTAAAGTTACAGCATGAAATTATCACGCCTTCATGATTATCATCACACAGCTCCCAAAAATTACAGCCGCTGCACAGAACCAAAAAACTGCGTTAAAAAAAATGCGTTTAAAAAAAAGAGCGCGCCCACGCTCAGACCAGGGCTCGAGGCTAACACCGTCCCGTCGTCCCGGGGACGATAAAATATGTATTTGGGACGAACAGAAATCCTCCCCGGGACTCAGTGGATTTTTTTTTCCACTTGTAAAATGTCAACTGAGCCGACTGTCAGTGCGCATATCACTGTCACTGGCAAACGGTGCGCGTCTTCTGAGTGCTCGCCTACTTGACAGTGGCACCAGACCACTGCACGAGACCCGCGAAAATATCAGAATGTTTAATAAAAGTTCCCGCGGTACTGGCCATTCTCTCAGTCAAGGGAGCACTCGCAAACATGTTGCGCTATTTGAAGAGGATAAACACAGCAAAAGAAGATGGAGAACAGACACAGACTGACCAACAGGGAACTGCATCCAACCCAAGTACAACCCCCGAGTCTAAGGTAAGGACACATTTAAATCACAGAGGTGTAATGTTAGTCTATTGAACTGTATACAGTAGTCAGCTGCTGCTAGCTAGATAGCGGGCTGCTTGCTAGCTAACGTTAGCCCTGTGTGTGTGTGGCGTGTGTGAAAAAACGGTGTTAGCGCTAACTCTGTGCTGAGTGCGAGCACCCACAACAATTAGCAAGGCAACCAGCGAAGTGTAAGCTACATTTAGGCTATTTCAGTATATTATTTTTGTTAATTACACTAATTGGTTGATTCCGTGATGTTTTGGTTCATATTAGTTAAATTTTAGATTCACGCCATGGCCGGAAAATGCTTCACCACTGCTGTAGGCTGCACGGCAGTCACCAGAGCATTCAAAACTGCATGCACAGTATCAGTTCGCCAGTTGTCTCAATTCAAGCACAAGACAGATACATTGTGTATACCATTTTGCAACAAAGTAGCTACTACCATTGCAGGACGAGTTGATTGGCCTAACGTTACATTTATCGAAACAAAAGCGGAGAAATCCGCCAGGTTACTGACGCTACACTTCACTGCGCTACACGTTTGCTAGGGCCGCATTGACTGGCGGCAATCTGCCAGCCAGTTCATTTGTTCAGTCCACCACAGAGGTATTTTACAAGCGTCTTTGAACACACACAATAAACAATGATAATGCGAAGCCGCGTTTCGGAGAAATTAAAGGTTTTTGTCTGACACAACGTTAGTATGAGTTACAACGTGGCATAACGTTACACAGCAGTAATAGCTAACAGTTGAGCAGTTGATTTGATTGTGAGTGTTGAACATTTTCAGTTTGTAATAAATATGGCTGAATGAACACACTCGTATTCCTTACAGTATCCATGAAATTCGACACTGACTCCCTTAGATATGTCAGATGATTTCTGTACTTTTCACTACATGTTTTATTAATTCATAAACTATCCTATCAGTCCTTAAAATAATAGAATTGCAAATATCCATAATAATCTACAAGACATCATTAACACTAACTATATATATATATATATATATAAATAATCATAATGATTCTTGTGAAATCTGTGACGGGTGCGTGAGGGTTGGACCCGGAATGCACGACTCAGAGACAATGACGTAAAATAAAGACCCGCAAGGGCTTTATTCGAGGAATGTTCAGGAGACGTAGTCAAAACAAAAGCAAAGTCCGATAACCAAAAATCAAGCCAATAATCAAAGTACAGTACCGAGGGAGAAGGCAGTCTCGAACTCGGTAAACCATGCAAAGAATCAAAATAAACCAGAGTAGCTGTCAGCGGGGCAGAGGTACAGGAGGACGGTAGGCAGGCTCGTAGTCAGGGACGGTGCAAGAGTCAAGACCGAAGTCTGCTCCCGGGGCAAAGGCACAAAAGACAGCAGGCAAAAACTCGTGGTCTAAACAGGCAGTGGTAACAAAACGGCAGGCAGTAACAATGGTCAGAAAACAGGCTTGGATCGTAACAAGAAATCAGACTTGGGTAATGCTCAAAGGTGCTATATAAATATAGGCAACAATTTCGCAAGGACGTGACAAAAACACTGAGCTTATATGGAGGTGTAGACAGGTGCAGACACTTAGCTTGAGAACAGAGCGAAACAGAAAACAGCTGAGGAGAGCATGACAAGGTAACAAGATAATTAGTCGTAGTTAGTAATTATCCTATCCTGACCTAGCGTTAGTAGATTAGTAAATTGACATGAACACACATGGTTAGTGAGTTAGTAAATCTCCAGCACATTGGCAATTAGAGTTACCAAATTGCCAATCATGCTAGCAGAAACAATAAACCTATCTAATCGTTAGTAAATTAGTAATCAGACAAGGAGGGGAAACAATAAGGAAACGTGAGCGACAGCAGAGAGAGAGAGAAAGCATGAACGCAAGATCTGCAGAAAGAACATGGAAAAGTGTATGACTAAACTATGAACAGAAACGTAACATGAAAACAGAATCAAGACATGACATGAAATTAAACGTGACATGAATGAAACATAAAACATGGCATGAATACGTGAAATCGTGACAGTACCCCCTTAACGACCGACTCCTGGCGGTCTAGCGAGCTTATCTGGGTGGTCACGGTGAAAGTCCTTGATCAAATCAGGGTCCAAAATGAGACTGGGGGCGACCCAGGAACGCTCCTCTGGGCCATAACCCTCCCAATCAACTAGGTATTGGACACCACGACCCCTCTTGCGAATGTCCAAAAGTTTCTTGACTGTGTATGCAGGGTGGTTATCAATGATACGGGGAGGAGGGGTGGGGGATCGGGGGACAAAGGGGGTGAGTGGAAACAGGCTTAATACATGAAACATGGAACGTGGGATGAATCTTAGGGAAGCAGGTAGTGACAATTTAACAGAAGACTGGTTGATGATGCTGTGAATCTTGAAGGGTCCAATGAATCGGGGTTGTAGTTTGTGGGAAGTGGATTGTAAGGGGATGTCCTTAGTGGAAAGCCAGACGGAGTCGCCAGGCTTATAAACTGGGGCTGGTGTGCGGTGGCGATCTGCGACGCGACGATTTCGGTCTGCCGTGCGTAACAGCGCAGCCCTGGCGTCCTTCCAGATCTTGAGACATCGCCTCATGTGGGTGGCGAGGGAGGAACAGCAATCTCGGCCTCTTGGTCGGGAAACAGAGGTGGTTGGTAGCCGAGGGAGATCTCAAATGGGGATTTACCGGTGGCGGCACAGGGCAGGGCGTTGTGTGCGTATTCCACCCAAGTGAGCATCTTGCTCCATGAAGCGGGGTTCTTGGCGGAAACACAACGTAGCGCCGCTCCTAGGTCCTGGTTGGCCCGCTCAGTCTGACCGTTAGACTGAGGGTGGTATCCAGAAGAGAGGCTAGCAGTGGCTCCAAGGGCCAAGCAAAAAGCTTTCCAGACCTGAGAGATGAACTGGGGACCACGGTCAGAGACGATGTCTGAGGGGATGCCGTGGATGCGGAAGACCTCCTGACCAGGACGTCCGCGGTCTCTTGGGCAGTGGGTAATCCGGGCAGGGGAATGAAATGTGCCGCCTTGCTGAACCGGTCCACGACGGTGAGGATGGTGGTGTTACCTTCAGAAGGGGGGAGTCCGGTGACGAAATCCACCCCAATGTGGCTCCAAGGTCGGCTGGGCACAGGCAGAGGTTGGAGCAGTCCAGCTGGAGCCTGGTGTGAGGCCTTGCTCCTGGCGCAGGTGGTACACGCCTTGATGAAGCGTCTGGTGTCCGAAATCATGGAGTTCCACCAGAACTTTTCTTAAGGACCGCCAGGGTGCGGGTGAAGCCAGGATGGCAAGACATGAGGGATGAATGAGCCCATTGGAGGACCTGCGTCCGAGCAGCTGAGGGAACGTAAAGACGCCTGCCCGGAATGGACCTGGGATCGGGCTCCCCGCAGAGCCCTCTGGATCACAGACTCGATTCTCCATGTTACCGACGCTACATTGCAGGACAGAGGAAGGATGTTCTCAGGCGCCTCGCGCTCGGAGATGGTGTCAAACTGCCGGGACAGGGCATCCGGCTTGACATTCTTCGAACCAGGGCGGTAGGTGAGTGAAAAGTTAAACCTGCCAAAGAACAACGCCCACCTAGCTTGGCGAGAATTCAGTCTCTTAGCAGTCTGGAGGTAAGCTAAGTTCTTGTGATCGGTCCACACAACAAACGGTTTCTCTGACCCCTCCAGCCAATGCCTCCACTCCTCCAGTGCTAATTTAACTGCGAGGAGTTCTCGGTTACCCACGTCATAATTTCTCTCAGCCGGTGAAAGCTTCCGAGAGAAAAAGGCGCATGGGTGAAGACGATTGTCGGAAGAGGAAACCTGAGAGAGCACGGCTCCCACCCCAGAGTCGGAAGCATCAGTCTCCACAACAAACTGGCGGGTGGGGTCGGGGTGCACCAGGATAGGTGCGGAGGAGAACATCTTCTTAATCTTAGAAAACGCCCCTTCTGCTTCGGGACTCCATCGGAACAGCATGGCAGTGGACGTGAGCTTGGTGAGAGGAGAGACAACTTGACTGTAGTTCCTGATGAACCTCCGATAAAAGTTGGCGAATCCCAAGAAGCGTTGAAGATGTTTTCGAGTGGTAGGTGTGGGCCAGTCAGTGACCGCCTGAATCTTCTTAGGATCCGCCCTGATCTGTCCCCTCTCCAAGATGAAGCCGAGAAACTCGACAGTGTCAGTGTGGAAAACACATTTCTCAGCTTTGACAAACAGTTTGTTCTCCAAAAGTCTTTGGAGAACCTGCTGTACATGGGACTCGTGTTCCTTGACATTGTTGGAGAAAATCAAAATGTCATCAAGGTAGACGAACACGTGTCGGCCCAGTAAGTCCCTTAGGACGTCATTGACTAGCGCCTGAAAAACAGCAGGTGCGTTAGTTAGCCGAAAGGCATGACGAGATATTCAAAGTGACCAAGGGGAGTGTTGAATGCTGTCTTCCATTCGTCCCCTTCTCGAATGCGGACCAGATGGTAAGCATTGCGTAAATCCAATTTTGTAAAGATGGTGGCATTGTGCAGAGGGTGAAAAGCGGAGTCAATCAATGGCAGTGGGTACTTGTTCTTGACCGTGATGTTGTTGAGTTCCCTGTAATCGATGCAGGGACGCAAAGAGCCGTCTTTCTTCTGGACAAAGAAAAATCCAGCGCCCACGGGTGAAGAGGAGGGACGAATAAGACCATTGGCTAGGCAGTCCCGAATGTATTTCTCCATGGCCTCCTCTCTGGTCTGGAAACATTGTAGAGGCGGCTTGAGGGAAGTGTGGAACCGGGTAGCAGGTTGATCGCGCAGTCATAGGGTCTGTGAGGGGGAAGCATCTGTGCCTGCGTCTTGGAAAAGACTGTGCCCAGATCGTGGTAAGGGGTGGGCACATTCTCGAGGGAAGGCTTGGGGACTTGGGGTGGAGTGGGTGCGCCCTCAGCTGGTGCAGGTGCGGATTGAAGACAGGATTGGTGACACTCACGGCTCCAGGCTTGAATCTGACTTGAACTCCAATCAATGACGGGGTTGTGTTTCTGTAGCCAGGGTAAGCCCAGAATGAGCGGATCATTGGGAGAACGGATGATGCGAAACTGAATCTTTTCATGATGGTTACCTGAAATTATCAAATGGATAGGTTCTGTGATGTGGGTCATGTGGCAGAACGTCTTACCATCCAAAGACCGAGCACTCGGGTGAGGCAGTGGAAGGATGGGAATGTCCAGTTCTTTGACCATCACTTCGTCCATGAGGTTGGCGTCAGCTCCGGAGTCCACCAACGCGTTCACCTGGATCTGTCTCCCTGGAAGTAAGATCAAGGCAGGAAGGGTGGGACGAGGGTCATTCCTGGCAGTCCTCACCTGTTTGGCTAAGGACCTCACATCCACCAATGAGTCAGGTTTCTTGGACCGGTAGGTACACTGCTTTAGAGAATGTCCCAACCTCCCGCAGTAGAAACATGAACCGGTCTCTCTCCGACGTTTCCGTTCCTCAGGTGAGACCTTCATGCCAGCACGAGATAAATCCATGGGCTCGACTCCCTCAGCTTGTCTCTCCTCAGGTCGCGAACTTGACCATTGCCTAGGGTACGGCTGACCGGGCAGAACCGGTCCCTCGGTCCGGCGTTGTCTGGAACGGTTGTCCAAACGAATGGCGGCACGGACGAGTGGGTCTAGCTGAGTGATCGGTTCCTGATGCGCCAACTCGTCCTGGAGTGCCTCGTTTAGACTGGCCAGGAACAGGTCCGCTAGAGCCGCATCATTCCAGTGGGTAGCAGCAGCGATGGTGCGGAAGTCGATCGAATGGTCCGCGGCACTTTTCTTGCCTTGGCGAAGGGCGATCAGACGTTTGGAAGGTTCTTGGTCGCTAGATGCGTGCTGGAAGACTTTACGGATCTCCTCAGCAAAGGCTGAGTAACGAGAAGGGAGTGAACCCCCGGACCACACAGCAGTAGCCCAGTCCAAGGCTCTCCCTTGAGAATCCCCATCACGTAGCCGATCCGGCGCTCGTCATCGTGATAGGTCTGCGGTTGCTGCCGGAACACAAAGTCACACTGTAACAGGAACGCCTTGCATCTCTCCGGTTCTCCGCCGAATCTCTCCGGGGGGGGTTGTTGTGGCTCCCGGAATTGCCAGACTCCCATGGGGTTGGAAGGCGGAGGTGCAGGCGGCTTAGCAGGTTGTTCCATGAGGCGTGGCTGAACCGCGATGGCGAGTCTCCTCATCTCAGCGCACAGCTCCTTCATCTCCTGACGAAGGTCGGAGATCCCCTGGGCGTGCTGCTGAACGATGGCGCCTTGATGCTGGAGAGCGTGGAACATGGCGGTTGAGTCAGCAGGGTCCATGTTGGCGAAATTGTTCTGTGACGGGTGCGTGAGGGTTGGACCCGGAATGCACGACTCAGAGACAATGACGTAAAATAAAGACCCGCAAGGGCTTTATTCGAGGAATGTTCAGGAGACGTAGTCAAAACAAAAGCAAAGTCCGATAACCAAAAATCAAGCCAATAATCAAAGTACAGTACCGAGGGAGAAGGCAGTCTCGAACTCGGTAAACCATGCAAAGAATCAAAATAAACCAGAGTAGCTGTCAGCGGGGCAGAGGTACAGGAGGACGGTAGGCAGGCTCGTAGTCAGGGACGGTGCAAGAGTCAAGACTGTCTGCTCCAAGGGGCAAAGGCACAAAAGACAGCAGGCAAAAACTCGTGGTCTAAACAGGCAGTGGTAACAAAACGGCAGGCAGTAACAATGGTCAGAAAACAGGCTTGGATCGTAACAAGAAATCAGACTTGGGTAATGCTCAAAGGTGCTATATAAATATAGGCAACAATTTCGCAAGGACGTGACAAAAACACTGAGCTTATATGGAGGTGTAGACAGGTGCAGACACTTAGCTTGAGAACAGAGCGAAACAGAAAACAGCTGAGGAGAGCATGACAAGGTAACAAGATAATTAGTCGTAGTTAGTAATTATCCTATCCTGACCTAGCGTTAGTAGATTAGTAAATTGACATGAACACACATGGTTAGTGAGTTAGTAAATCTCCAGCACATTGGCAATTAGAGTTACCAAATTGCCAATCATGCTAGCAGAAACAATAAACCTATCTAATCGTTAGTAAATTAGTAATCAGACAAGGAGGGGAAACAATAAGGAAACGTGAGCGACAGCGAGAGAGAGAGAGAGAAAGCATGAACGCAAGATCTGCAGAAAGAACATGGAAAAGTGTATGACTAAACTATGAACAGAAACGTAACATGAAAACAGAATCAAGACATGACATGAAATTAAACGTGACATGAATGAAACATAAAACATGGCATGAATACGTGAAATCGTGACAATCGACACAATTTCCAGTTTAAAGAAGAACATGGGAAAAATCTGTCGGTCCAGTGTGCCTTGTGTCTTCCAGGAATAAAGATACTGTCGGCATCAAAGGACTCGACTTCGAATCTTAAAAAGCACTTGGAGTAAGTCGACGTTAGCTAACCTTCAGTTTAATGAACACAGTTCTGCAGTAATTTGCTGTTACCTGACCTCAGCCTACGGTTTGAGGCATCGCATTAACTGCTCTGCTAATTTTATACTGCTTTCTTTATTGTTGAAACGATGACATTTTATTTTATTCTTTTTATTTTTCCCAGTTTTCTCCCAATTTGGTAGACAATTGTACTCTACTATACGTCAATTACGTTATGCACTGCCGAGCATTCGCCGCTACACAGCCCGCCAACACTGGCACTTTTCTAAGCCATATCCCTTACAAGTCGCTGTTATTCCAGTGCCAAAAAAGTTTCAAAAGTTATTACATTGTTTTAGATGCTGTGTTTGAGTTATGCTCATGATGAGCCATCAAAACAGTAAAAGAACTTGCCTTTCAATATCCCTTTGGTTTTTATTATGATTAATTTTGAATCTGTCCATTCTAATTCCATAACATGTTAATGACGACGATTACAACAAAAAATGCAGATACAATGTTGCATATATTTAGCTAAATTGACATCTCAAATTGATTAGTATTTATTATTAAATGAACAGAAGCTGACCTGACCTCAACACAGTGGAAAGTTGAACATGACATACTTTTTCAAAGTGTAATGCATAATAACTATTTAAATGTATTACTAATCAAATAAAAAAGTGAACATGGCGTGTGCAAAAGTTTGAGCACCCTTTTAGTACTAAGTAGCACCACCTTTGGCTATATAACAGCTTCCCAATGTCTCCTGTACCCCAAAACATACCCATCTGTGATGGAAAAAGTAAGTAATCCAAAAGTATTCTAAAAGTAATCTGATTACGTTACTTTTTTTTTTTTGAGACGTAACTGTATTCGTATCTGATTACTTTCAGAGCCGTGTAATCAGTAATCAGGCACTAATTACATTTACAAAGTAACCCTCCCAACCCTGCCTGTAAGTTAACGCCCTGTTACTTCCCCCTTGTGATTGTTCCCTCCCCTTCCGTTGTGTTGGATATAAATATCCATTTGAATTTGAAGGCAGGAGATTCGCTGTCCTGCGTGACACGGGTCTCCGTGCAGCTGCTCGTAATTCAAGCTTTAATACTGTTTAAAGGAATTCTCTCTGATCCTACTGAGTTTTAATTTCCACGACAATAGCAAAAGCATTGTTACAATGTTAAAAAAACAAGCATCAGCTGAGTTTATAGCCAAAAGCTAATCTCCAATAAATTACAGATAAACTACAAACAAAACTGTAAATGACATAATGAGAACAATCATATCTATTTATGAAAAAATATTAAAAAGTGTATGAAAGGTACAGGAGTTCGTAACCATTCCAAAAATATTCAAGCTCTGTTGAATGCATTAATAAATCACATATTGTATCATATCAGCTTATAAAATATAATTGCATTAATTGCATATTAATGTTTAAACATGATAATTATAGCACTGATGTTCTTCTTCTTCTTCTTCTTCTTCTTCTTCTTCTTCTTATTGTTATTGTTATTACCATTAATAATATTATAAAATAATTATTACAAATGAGTGTCATAAATGACTCTAGATGTCATTACAGGATTATTAAGCTGCTATCAATGAGAGTAGTATTTGTAATATTCTTATTTATATTCATTTTTATACCAAATGTATATACTCAGTGGCCACTTTATTAGGTACACCTATACACCTGCTCTTTAATACAATTATCTAATCAGCCAATCTTGTGGCAGCAACTCAATGCATAAAAGCATGCAGACATGGTCAAGAGGTTCAGTTGTTGTTCAGACCAAAAATCTGAATGGGGAAGAAATGTGACTTTGGCCGTCAAATGATTGTTGGTGCCAGATGGGGTGAGGTGAAAAAATGGAATCCCAGAAACTGCTGATCTCATGGGATTTTCAAGCACAACAGTATCTAGAGTTTACAGAGAATGGTGCGAAAAACTAAAAACATCCAGTGAGCGGCGGTTCTGTGGGCGAAAATGCCTTTTTAATGAGAGAGGTCAGAGGAGAATGGCCAGACTGGTTCAAGCTGACAGGAAGGTGACAGTAACTCGAATAACCACGTGTTACAACAGCGGTATGCAGAAGAGCATCTCTGAATGCACAACACGTCAAACCTTGAATTAGATGGGCTACAGTAGCAGAAGACCACACCGGGTTCCACTCCTGACAGCTAAGAACAAGAAAGTGAGGCTACAGTGGGCACAGGCTCACCAATTGAGATTTTTGCTGCGACATGCAGATGGTAGGGTCAGAATTTGGCATAAAAAACATGAATTCATGCATCCATCCTGCCTTGTGTCAATGGTTCAGGCTGGTGATGGTGGTTTAATGGTGTGGGGAATGTTTTCTTGGCACACATTAGGCTCCTTAATACCATTGTTTAAATGCCACAGCCTTGTTGCTGACCATATGCATCCTCTCTCACATTGAGATAGTTCAATTTGATTGACCAAATTTTGTAATGCATTTGAATACAGTGCAAGCTCCTCTAGAGGTGGCCCTTGAAGATCTGTTGGAACAGTCTGCGCACAACTTTATGAATTAATTTAGAGGTACGGGAGCCAAGTGGTGAACAATTTTAAACAAGAGACTTACATCAGAATAAAACCTAAAGTTATCTAAACTCAATAAGTACAATTTAGTTAGAACTTGCAATGCTGGTATTGAGTAGGTTTTTGATCTAAACATTTTAAGGTACTTTTATAAAGTGATTGCAGTGGCTTTATTACAGTTTCTTCAGCTTGAGACCAACTTCTGCCAGGTGAGAAAAAAGTCATAGCAAGGGATTTCTTTCTCCTTTAATATAGATTTCAGGGTAATTTTTTTTGTGATCTAGTGGTTTCAACGTCCGACGCTGGCCACGGCGACCGGGGTTCGATTCCCCATCGCGCCAGAGTTGGCTCTGGCTGGGAGTGCCACAGGGGTGGCAATTGGCTGTCCGCCCCAGGGAGCGGGGATCGAAGCCGACACAGTCCGTTGCACACAGGAGTGGTTCTGGGGTGTTGGAACTACAGTCAACAGCACGACGAGTGCTGTCTCGGAGGAGGCAGCGCTTCGCCATTGTCACTTCCGGTCACAGGGCTACAGCAGCGAACTACGAGGCAGGGGATTGAACTAAGCACAGCGGGAGTAATTGGCTACCAAATTGTGAGAAAAACTGGGTAAAATTGGAAAAAATAAAATAAAATAAAAAACTGGATTAACTTGAATTGATAAGTCTACACCCTGCTTATCATACCAATTGTAAACTAGCTCAGGGGTAACCAATCACCTTCCAGATCTCACACCAAGCTAATTGGCCTCCACCTATGTTCAATTGTAGCGATTCTGATTACTTCAGAATAAAATCAGTTGTTCTTAGAGCATTCCACTAATGGGTAGTACATTTCATAGTAAAGAATTCACCATTAGCAACAAGGTACATGCCTGATGCATGCCTCTTGGAGGCAAGTTTGATATTGGCCTCTGCTATTTAACTTTTTGTCAATAGTGGTCAATATTTCTGCCATGGTTTATAACAAAAAAATATGATGCAAACTGATGATCCCCTTTGCTCTGACCTTTATATTTGTAATTATTTAATTCATCTGTATTATTACCCTTAATGTCCATAATAATCTCTTTAAAGAATGATCTTTTAAATGTTATCAATGCCTCATTTGCCTACTTTGAGGGAGCCTCCACTGATATTATGCTGCATACACTAGTAGTATATTCCATTCCATTCCATTCCATTACATGACAGGTATTTAGCAGACGCTCTTATCCAGAGCAACTTACAGTTTCACATTTCTTTACATACATTCCATTTATACAGCTGGATATTTACTGAAGCAATTGCCCCACCTGGGATCGAACCTGCAACCTTTGCGTTCCAAGCCCAGTTCCTTAACCATTATGCTAACACTGCCGTCCCTATTCCAGGGACATATTGCTTGATATAACTACTGTACATTTACATTACATTTGACATTTTAGGCATTTAGCAGACGCTCTTATCCAGAGCGACTTACAATAAGTAAGTAAGTGCATAAATACATGGTAGGAACAATCATAGTTTGTGCAAGAGATCAGTGCAGTAATACAGTGATAGACATCAATGCAGGCAGCTGCGTACCATACCTGTAACACTGGGAAGGAAAAGGTTAGTAATTTTTTAAATTTTTTAAATTTTTTTCTTGAATAGAGTAAGCAGGGGTATATAGTGTTGAGCAAGTAGGCACTGGTGATGACAATTAGCTAGATGTGCAAAATTCAGTGGTAGTCGAGTCTGAAAAGGTGGGTTTTGAGTCTCTTGCGGAAGATGATTCCGCGGTCCTGATCGATTGCGGAAGGTCGTTCCACCAGCGAGGGGTCAGGACAGAGAAGAGACGAGACCTTGAGGGATGGGGCAGTCAGTTTGCCAGAGGAGGCGGAGTGGAGGGGTCTGGCTGGGGTATAGGGAGTGATGAGTGACTGGAGGTATGGGGGAGCAGTACCTCTAGCCGCTTGAAAAGCACCAGTGATTTGAATCTGATGCATGCTGTGATGGGGAGCCATTGCAGAGAGGAGAGTAGAGGGGTGACGTGGGTGAACTTCCGCAAGAGATTCAAAACCCACCTTTTCAGACACCACTACCACTGAATTATGTACATCTAGCTAATTGTCATCACCACTGCCTACTTGCTCAACACTATATACCCCTGCTTACTCCATTTAAAAAATAATAATAATTTACTAACCGATGCATCCCTGTTTGGCCCCCATCTCCTATCAAGCATACTATCAAGATACTATCAGTATCTTGATAGTATGCACCAGAAACCTTGGTGGTCTACTGTGTCAAATGCTTTTGTTAGATATATGAAGGCCATGTACAAAAGCTGCTTTCATTCACGGCATTTTTCCTGACATTGGCGTGCTGTGAAGATCATATCTGCAGTACCTCTACCTCTACCTTGAAAATGGTCACTATCAGAGCATCTCTGAGCTCTAAAGGCAGTTGTTCTTCTTCCCAGACCTTCCTGTGGTGCAGGAGTGCTGGTCCACCTTCCTTGAGGATCTCTGATGGGATCCCATCTGGACTAGCGGCTTTGTTGTTTTTCCAGCTCCTGATGGCGCCTTGTACTTCTGTCATACTGGGAGGTTCCCCCATGTCTTCTCTCATGGGTCTCTGGGGGATTTGGTTAATAACCTCCAGTTCGGCTAGGCTGTCATGGTTGAAAAGTTATTTAAAGTGCTCCCTCCCTCAGCCATTGATTGCCTCATTGTCTTTCATCAAATTCTGTACATCGTTTGAGCGCAGGGGGTTTAGGCTGCAGTAGTTTGGACCGTACATTTCCAGGGCTTTCTCAGTCCACTAAGAGTTCTTCAGCTCCCTCACCCTGTGCTGGACATCTGCCTTAGCTCTCGAGTGAGCCTCTCTTTTGGTTTTATTACCAATGTCAGACTGCCAGGCACAGAAGGCTATCCTTTTCTTTGAGATAGGTTGATCTGTATCCCTGTCATTCTCACCAAACCAGTCTTGATGTTTTGACTTGTACCCAAGGGTACTTTTGCAGGTATCGCAGATGGTAGATTTGAGCAGACTCTTCAATATTCTCAAGATATTCCTGTTGGAGGCTTTCCCCAAGCAAGGCCTGAAGGTGCTGCTGGGTGTCAGTTTTGCCCAGGCAATCGAGGTTCAGTCTCGGTCGGATCTGCTTCTTTTAAACCCTTCTCTTCCTCATGAGTCTCATGCACATTTTAGAGTGGATTAAGTGATGATCTGTCCAGCAGTCATTTGCATTGATCATGGCCTTTGTGATGTTCACGTCATGGTGGTCCCTAGCTTGAACAATGACATAGTCAATGAGATGCCACTGTTTCAAGTGGGGGTGCCTCCAGGATGCCTTCAGTTAGTTTTTCTGGTGGAAGAGAGTGTTGGAAGGTTGTACAATAGTGATGCTGATGTTGATGTTGCCAATGCCTTCCTTTCCTATGATACCCCTCCAAAGGTTGTGGTCCCAGCTAACCCTTGCATTGAGGTCCCCTAAGAGAATGATCTTATCCTCCTTGGTGATGCTTGACAGTGTCGCATCTAAGCAGGCATAGAAGGTCTCTTTCACCTACTCCTGTGAGTCGAGGGTTGGAGCATAGGCACTCACAACTCTCGCCATCTGGTTGTTAGCAAGCGCCAGATGGATAGATTGTTGAAGCCATGTGTACACGCGGTTTAATGTTATTATTATGCTTTGCTCTACATGATACCTTTCATGCCCCTCTGGTGGGGAGTTGGTGAATTACAATTGAGAATTGAATAGAATTTATAAGCAAAGCAGCAGAGCTCACGTTAGTAATATAAACAGGAATACAAGAGCAAGATAGGTTTTCTATGACAGCATACGGTTTCAGACCAAGCATTGGCATATTGGATAGAATATCGAGCTAAAACTAACAAGTATTTTTGTGGCAGACAATGGAACGCTTTCAAACAAACCAAGATGAGACTTGTATGACGATGCCTGAGTAAGCCAATAAATGCTGTGTTTTTATTGTTAAAAAAAGATCTACTCCTCAATCATGTTAAAGTACCCTAGCCAGCAGTAGTGGTTAAAAGTTACAGTCGAGTCACACGCACGTTTGAGCAATCATCTAACGTTATGATCTAAGCAAGCAATCGTTCGCCAATGCTAGCAAGGTTAACTGAAAAAAAGCAACTCATTTTCCCAACTTCATATTTCAATAAAAGCATATCATGTTCGAAGCAACAAAATATGTGATATGCCAACAATTACATGCCTCTAAGACCAATTTCTACGTTTATATTCGGATGGAATCTGCTAAGTGTAGTCAGCTATGTCACAGTATTTTGTTGTAGTTCATCTAGGTAGTGCTTAATTTAATGTTAACTAATGTTTTTAATATATTTGCAAGCATGTTGCTAGAATGTAACGGTTCCTGCTCACCAGAGGGCGGCATTGGACTCTTAGTGTTCCCTAACTGTTTTATTATATAATTAGTTAATCGTTTTATTGTTTTGATTGTTTTCACCTGTGCCTTGTTTCATTGTCTTGAGTGTTTCCACCTGTGTCTTGTTTCACCTGATTGTCTGAGTGTATTAATGTCTTAGTGATTTCACCTGTGCCTTGTTTTGTGCCCTTATTTAAGTGGTCTGTTTGGTTTGTTCTGTTCTTAGTCTTCAATGCTTTTCCTCTGTGTTTGCTAGTCAAGTGTTCCAGTGTTACCATTCTGATCTTTTGTTGTACTACTCAACAAGTTGTGTTAAGTGTTTTGATTATTTATACTCGTGTTTATTTTCTCCCAGTTTGTGAGTTGTTCTTGTGTTTTCTTTAGTCCGTCATTTATAACAAATCTCCAGTTTATTCTACATCTGCCTCCTGCTTCGTCTCTGCACTTGGCTCCCATCTCTCTGCCTCGTCTCATAGCACTGGCTATATGGGTTTAAATGTTAAGGCCTGTGCTATTTCTAATATCTGGAATTGAATTTTCCATGGGAAACAATGGGGAGTTTCAGATATTTGAAATGTGTGAAATTGCAATTCCAGATATCAGAAACTTGACAATTCAATGTTAACTGCTTTCCATAAGCATAACATTACTTATCTTATGACTATAAATTCTGGCAGTACAGTTTGTATGTCAAATTTAGACAAAGTAGTTTGTCAGCTATATATTTGGAGAGATATTAGCTTAGTAACGTTGATTAACCTGTTAGTGAGTATAAGGTTTAGGATGCTGTCAGAGCCCTGTTACCGTAGTAATTATTTTCCTAGTTTGTTTAACTGCCACTTTGGAATTCTGAAGCATGCACAAGTCATTCCACCAATGTTAAGTCAGTGGAGTCTTAACATTTTTAAAAGCTTTATAGTTCAAATGTTTATGCGTGACAAAATACAAGCAGGTCTTTGGCAGGAATGTCTTGGTACTTGGTGGAGTTCATGATGCCATTGACCTTAAAAAAGAGCCCCAGGACCAATAGATGCAAAACAACAGCAAACAACTTGCCATTGTTCAACATATCCTGTAAAAGAATCATGGAAAAAAATAACTGGGGGCTAAGAGTTTTTAAAAAATTATCAGGTTTGCTCCAGCCTCCCCCTCCCCCCCAAAATATTGTTTGTTACAAAATTGTATTGTAGAACAAAATGTATGAATTGGTTGATTAAATGAGAACATTTGAAGAGCATCTTACAGAGGTATGGGACTAGGGAAGAGTGATTTCGGCCCCTCTGCTTATAGAGTGGTTACAGTTGGTATAAAAAGTATTCATTGGCATTTTTTACATTTTATTTTCTTACTTCATGGAATCAAAATGGTGATTTAATTGTGATTTATTGCCATTAATCAACACAAACTACCATACCAGAAATGCACATCGTGTAAGTGACTCTGGATAAGAGCGTCTGCTAAATGCTTTAAAAAAATGTTAAAAAATAGACAATTAAGTATCCAGCCCTTTTGCTAAGACACACGGAAATAAACAAGAGTCAACCAGTCTCTGAGAGGCTCCACAGTTGGTTAGTGCATTTCCAAACAAGAGCTTCATCGTGAAGACCAAAAAACATTTAAAGCAAATCCCAGAAAAGTTTCTTCAAAATCAGGGGAAGGATATAAAAAAATACCCCGGAGTACTGTTAAGTCCATCATAAAGAAATGTAGAGAATATGGCACAACTGTTAATTTGCCTAGAGCAGGCCGTCCTCCAATACTGAGCATCCATTCGAGAAGGGAACTATTTAGGGAGACTACTAAGAGGTCTATGGCAACTCTGATGGAGTTATAGTCTTGGGTGGCAAAAACAAAACCACTGCTGAAGAAAACACAAATCTTGTCTAGTTTGCCAGAAGGCATATGAGAGAATCTCAAACCAAGTGGAGGAAGATTCTATGGTCTAATGAGACCAAGATTTTACTTTTTGGCCTCAATGTTAGGTGCTATGTTTGGTGCAAGCCTAATACTGCGCATAATCACAAGAATGCTATCCCTACTGTGAAATATGGGGGCAGGTGCCTAATGCTATGGGGATGCTCTGTTTCAGGGACTGGAAAACTTGTCAAAATATAGGGAAAGTGGATGGAGCAAGGTATAGACAAGTCTTGGAGGAAAACCTGCTGCAGTCTGCAAGAGACCTGGAACTTGGAAGAAGATTTATATTCCAGCAGGAAAATGGCCCAAAGCATACAGCAAAAGCCACATTGGAGTGATTTAAAAACAAAAAACATCTATGTTCTGGAGTGGCTCAGTCAAAGCACAGACCTCAATCCCATTGAGAATCTGTGAAAGATTAGAAAATTGATGTTCACCAATGGTCCCCATCCTACCTGATAGAGCTCAATACATACAAAGAAGAAAGGGCAAACATTGCAGTGTCCATATGTGCAAAGCTGGTAGAGACTTACCCAAGTAGACTCACAGCTGTAATTGCAGCTAACGATGCTTCTACCAAGTATTAATTCAAGGGGGTGAATACTTATGGAATCAATTATTTTTTGTTTTTATTTAAAATTAATTATATTTTACTTGAGTTCTATTTATTTGTTTGACCAATTTTTTTACATTTGACATTGTAGAGTATTTTGCGTTGATCAGTGACAAGAAATCACAATTAAATCCATTTTTATTCCATGAAGTGAGAAAATAAAATGTGAAAATAAAAGCCAAAAGGGGTGAATATTTTTTATACCCACTGTTATGAGGCAGAATCGCAAACTAGAGTAGTCAAATTTGATCAAAGTTGTCAAGCCAAATTTCATTCTAATATTCAAGTCTCAAACAAACTTTGGATTTGCCAGCGATGAGCAATTAATATTTTGAACGATGCTGTACGTTTGGAGCGTGTGGTCTTTTAAAATTGGGATGGAGGTCTAAGTATTTATCAGTGTGCTGCGGCTCGCTTTTTTGGGGAAAAATGTTTTCTTCGTAGCCCACTCTGGGTGTGAGCAGGCCTACTTGTGCTCTGTTGCTATGGGAACGGCTATGTCGAGTGTGGAGGGGGGGGTGCAGTAAATGGTCAGTCTGGATTCTGAGTGTGGTGGGTGGCGGGGTGCACTGTGCATAAGCAACTGTGCAAAAGCAGAGGTTTGGGGACAGCCATGTTTAAAACCGTACAATGTTCAGCAATTCAGCAGCACATGCAACATAATCAGAACTGTTCCTTAAACTGCACAATGGTTACAAATGGATTTAAAAATCTATTTACTGTATTTTGACACCAGATGTAAACTGTGTGTAAACTGTGGCCATATTAAATATTAAATAATATTAAATATTAAAAAACAGATAGTAGCTTTCCGAGGGTAGTAAAGGCGACTCCAGTGCAGACTGCAGCAATATATCTGGTGCGTAATTGATCATCCTCTGCTGACTCCAAATAAAGTAAATATGTTGTGTGAGATTTCTTAACGTCATACACTCATTTAGGGGCTCATTCCATCAGTGTGGTGTTAAAGTCTCTAAGTGATACCTATTGCATGACTGTTTTTAATGTTAATTGTCTTTAAGTAACATTCTTCTTCACTATCCTCTGGTCCAAGTGTTAATGGGATCTCTACCAAGGTGACATCTGCTTACAGAATGGAGAATATCTGATTTGATTGGTTGGGACAATGTGAATTTATCTAACAGCCACCTAGAAAAAAATGTGCCAGCTGTAGAACAGGTATAGAATGAGTTGCCATGGCAATCAGACTGACTAGATTTAAGCCTTGTTTTGTGAAACCAAAAGGTCAGAGTTTTCCCAAAATGCTTACATAAATTGTCTGGTTAACTCATTCCACTTCATGAAATATCCCCATACTCCCTAAATTGTACAATTTGTGTGCGTGCCTGTTCTCTGCAGTGTGTCAACCTGTTCCCTGAAGCATGTGCATACAAACTCAACCACAGGGGGCAGTAGAAGGCAGGTAAAGCTTCTCATCTGGACTGCAGTACCCTGCCAAATGTGGTATTGCACTGCAGTGTTACACAGAAACCGCAGAGACCTCAATATTTTTTTAACTGAAATACTATTGTCTTAGCAAATAAAGCATATTTACCCAAGTGACGGTTGGTGCCTACAGTATGCATTAGAAAATTTCCAATTCATTTCCATCTATTTTTTTTTTTTTTTTTCAAAGTCCATGAATAAATTATTTTTGGGGCTGTTTGTTTGTTAAGAAAATTCATTAATTAAGCTATTGAAAAAATCTCTTCAACATTCTGACAGTAGTTTATAAACAAATCAAATTAATGTTTTAATTATGTTAGGATTTACAATTTGTAATCCAAAATGCTACTTTGGTACAGGAGGTTGGTGCAGCCTCGGCTTGGGGTAAAGATGCATCATTGAGTGTTGTTTTATATTTAATCTTTCAGATTATATTTCTTTGTAAAGTTTCAGCCAAACTGATATTATCTGCTCCAGATAATTAATGCAGCCAATGAAACAGCTTCCTTTCTGATTGTCACCAGTAATTCAATTCAGCATGTAGGATCATGTAAAAATGTATAGGATGTTTTGTCATCTGTGCTTGGGTGTGCCATTCCTCTGAACAGAAAACACAGAACCGTTAATGTCAGGATTATGCCATTACTTTAATCAAGTGCTGCACACCTGCCATAGAAACCACTGTTCATATATTAGTCATAGGAAACAAAAGAACCATACCAATATAGTCTTGGTTACTGTTGGCTTTTCTAAGCAATATTCAAAATGTACCGGGCCAAGCAGCTGTATTGTACAGATATAGTCCTCTAAATTTATGGTAGACGCTGATCTTATTTGCTGAATATGATTACATCAGGTTGGACACCGTATCAGGCAGGTATTGGAAATGAATGTGGAGTGTGGTGTCTTTTGTAAGTAAAGCCGTCTATGGAGTCAACCAGCACAGAGGGATCAGCGGGCTCCTGCTGATGTGCTGATTGCGAGATAAGGATCGTATCAAATATTTAGTACGCCCCCGTGCTTCCAAACTGCAGTTTTAAAATGACTCCAAACCTTTGCGCAGTGCCTTTGGTGATGCCCGAGAGTAATTTGTCTTAGTATTTTGCAAAATTGGCTCGTCCAGCTGTCCTACCAAGGTATTAGCCTTTCAAGCTATTTGCCTTTCATTACATTTCATTTTCATCTCCCTGACAATCGATCAGCTTTAACAACTCCCATTGTGCGTCCATGCACATGGGAGACCAGGCATATTGCATTATTTTAATTATTATTCATAGTTTTTCCCCCCGCGATTCTTTTGTTTCCCGGGCATCCTTTGTGCCGGAATCTGGCACTGAGAATATAGATGTTGTCTGTGTGCAGGTGCTGTGCTTGGAATTGAGCAGATTGAGCGGCAAGTGTTGCCAGCCAAACAAACAAATGGAGAGACTAAGGCGTGCGTGCAAGGCATGTAGCTACGCTCAGCCTGGACTACCGGTCTCCTTCTTTCTCTGCAGCTCCACCATACAACTGTGATTTTAAATATAGTCCATCCATGTCCTTGCAAGGTTTTTATTTTTCAATTTTAGCAAAATAAATCCCACGTCACCTTTCATTAGGGGACTTTTCACTTGGGTGGATTGTGGAATGTTGGGAAATGGGTGTGAGGGAGAACATCCAGTGCTATAGGAAATCTGAAATATGTTTACTTTATTTGGATTGTCAAAAAGAGGGTACAGAGGGTACATAGTCACTTTCAACAAACAGTGAAGTTATATGTCAATTACAAGTCTGTTGAACAAATATTTCTATTAAATGGTTCAACACAATATTCAACAGACCATCTATAGCTAGTTTACAGACAATGATTTAAACGTCTGTCTCTTCCTCAATAAACAGTTGCGTTATATGTCAACTACAAATCTGTCGATGTTCAACAAATATATCTATTAACTAATCAATATATTCAGCACAATTTCCAATATTCAATACACAATATTCAACAACCACTAAATAGAAACTACTGAAAGTCCAATGAATGAATATAAAACATAATCTCTAGTGAATTTATGTAGCTCGTAATTTGATCATTCAAGTAAGCATCTATAGGTATGAAATTGGACTACCCAAATACATTTTGGTTTAGTTAATAGTGAACATTTTTATATCATACAGTTTAAAGTATTCAAAAACAATTCCTGCAACCACATAATGAAAGCACCATTAACTAAGCATTCAATAACATGTCTATCGATCCAAATATAGTGAGCATCAATCTTGTGAAGTTGAATATCTACAGGCATTTTTCTGCATGTATAGATGTGACATGGGGCTTTAAGAACAGTGTGAAATAAATAGTGTATGACCTTTTTAGTATAAACATGTCTTTAAATTGCCACAAGAACTCAGAAATTTGTCACAAGCAAGCCACATTATCTGTTTAGGTTTAAGCATGCCCTCCATTCAGTACCCCGTAGATTAAGTTCTCGTAGCAACCTCAGCGCGTTTTTACGTGCAAATTATGCTTTTGTCAAAGTACTTGCCCCATAGTTTGATAGCCAAACAACTGTCCTGGTCCACGTAACTTTGTCAGTGTGGCATTTCTTACATCGGTCATTGTCCCCGGTGGAGTCTAAACCCTTTGACCAAAACAATGGAATATAGGGCATTTGTGTGCATGGACATGAATATCTCCCAAATACTTTTTATGATACCTAATTTGATGTTGATTCCTACATTTTTTTAAACGTTTGAAATATGTTTTGCAATGACTGTGATAACTAACAATCTAAATAATCATACCTGTTTTATGATGATAGCTACTTCATATTAAAACAAGCCTGTTTTGACTGACATCCAATTAGTGCAGTCAGTCTCCATCCTCCTTACAATCATTGATGCAATCTTTGTGATGGTGAACGTAGAGCTATTAGTAAAGGGCTTGCAGGTCTATTTATATATTTAGTTAGAAAATAAATCAGCCCAGCTAAAGACCAATTACGGTCCTTCTGAAAACGCTGCACATCCACTGCATTAATCAAGCACGTAGCCTAGATTTCTGATTGGAAAGTTTTTCCATGAACGAATCGCTGCTTACGTACTTTAAACTTTAAAAGTGGATGAGGGGGAGGGTAGAGGACAAGGGAAATGGGGGGAAGGGCTTTTAGATATAAATGAATGCTCCATGTTCATAGAACATCATACAAAAACACATGTTTGATATGTTAAATGTTAAAGAGGCCTCTTGGTTAAATGAAGGTGAAATAAATAAATGAATAGAATGAGGAAAGGACAGAGATGAGGTGAGAGGATTGAGAGGACACACACACCTACACACTCCTGCATCACCTGACACAATGTTGATAAGTGATAGGCAAAGATGGGTGTATCCTTTGTGGAACAGTTTTTCAGTGCTGTGTGGGAGATGCCTTTCCAATCCCTCTCCAGCAGAAATCTATGTATGGTAAGAAGGGTGGAGTAAAGGGGACAGGGAAACCTTCTTGCGTAAATTATATTGATCAGCGTCATAAGAGTGACAATTAGTAAATCAAGGACTTGATGCATAAAAAATTTCCCTTATACATGTATATTACTTGCCAAGTAATTAACACATGAAAGAAACATCACCAAATGTAAAAAGACCAAACTTATTTTGGAATAAACACAAAACATTAAACAGTTTTTACAAATGTATTTATTTATCTTGCATTGCATTGCAAACCTTATAACGTGGATAAAGAAATACGAATTCCGTGTTTAAAACAGAACGGTCCTTACGTGAATTTTGAAATGCGGCAGGTAGTGTCATTCCAGATATGCACACACATTATTCTACCAGCGAAATAAGTAAATTCAGCTTAACTAGGTGGTGGTGAGATAACCATAACCACAAGTCACCTGTTGATGTGGCAATAACTCACTAATTAGAAAAAATATAAGTGTTGCAAATGCCTGTACTTCCGATAAAACTCCACCATAGCACCCGCGACCACAGACGCATCGTAAAGTTTGCAGATGACTATGTGATTGTCAGCCTCCTGCAGGATGGTGAAGACAGCCAGGGACCTGTTGTGGAGGTCAAGTGGTGTGAGGACATCAAAGAGCCAGGTAGACAGCTACAAGTAGTTGGGAACTATTATTGATGATAGGCTGACCTTTGACCTTAACAGAGAAGATCTGTAAAAAAAAGGGCAGCAGTGGCTGTTTTTCTTACATAAGCTGAAGAGCTTTGAGGCTGATGAGAGCATTGTGTCTCTTTTTTTATAAGTCTTTTATATAAGACTCTATCTCTGAGCTGTTCCATAGACAGGTCTACAATAAAACCAGATCCATTCTTTCTGTAATGACCACCCTCTTTTCAGGTGCTTCCATCTGGCTCTTACTATAGACTCCTCTGGATAAAAAATCGACAGATTCAAGTATTCACATCAAGTGCGTAACCGCATATTAAATATTGGAGGGGACATAATGAAAGTCAATGTTTTATATCTACAAATTATTGGGAGTTACAGACATGACTGTTTGAATAATGGGAGGGACATGTCCTCCCTTTCCCTCCCACTCGTTATGCCCATGATTCACACCTACTGCAGTTACTCCCTCGAAGTCATGATGGTGTTGGAATATGTTACCTGGTTGGGTATTTTTAATCTTTTTATTTTATTTTTTATATCTCTTAGGAGTCAGCACTTTACCATTTTTGTATTTTGCGTGGCTATTGTTGATGTTGTTGTTTGTCATGTGTATTGCTTGTTTGTTTGTTTGTTTGTTTGTTTTTGTCTTCTAGCTGCACAACACATTTCTCCTTATGTGACAATAAAGAGAACCTTGACCTTGACCATATTCAAAGTATCTGTGCAGTTACCAGTAGCTCATGGAGTAAAGGTTTGCACAGGGAAAACTGTCCAATCGCAGTTTAGTCTCTATGAATAGACACGCCTCCATGTAAAAACATCTCTAAACCCACATACACGTAAAACGATGCAAAAGTCAAAAAAGAAAAAATGGAGTTGGAGATAAACCTGTAAACAAAGAGAGAAATTGATTGCGGCATCAAAGGAGCATGACCAAAGGCACATGCCCATTGCTTGCAAACAGCAAATGAATGATTTCAAGTATACTTTGCTTCTTATTTTATTTAATTTGCATTCCTTATATTTTTATCTCAATAGATATCACTCAACCTTTGTTTGCAATTCGTATTTTTGTTATTTTTGTTTGTTCATTCCATGAAATATAACTAATAAACAAGTGAATTCCCTAAACACACCCACTGAAACACACACTAGCAGCACATATAATCTGTAAATTGCAAACACGAAATCTATTGTGCATTGATGTAGCCTCGTTTTTTCTTGCTATTATTTTATACATTTCCCCCACGTCATCCTGAAGTGTAGCTCTTTACAGAACCACAACATGGCCATTGCAACTTTTAAAAACTTAAATTTTCTACCTTAATGTAATCTCATTCTCACGCCAACATTAGGTAGTTATTAGGTTAGGTTTGTGTCACCAAAAATGCCTGCAGGGTAACGTTACAAATAAAGCTTATGCATGACACCAATAGGGCGCGATCGGTTGATTAGAAATATGGGGTGGGGCGGGGCCCCCATAGCATAGCATAACGGTCGTTTACCACCCATTTAACCACCTGGGAGGCCCTGGGTTGTTCGTAAGAGGAGCGCTATATAACAGCGTATTGTATTGTATTGTATTGTAGATTACTGTCTTGTTCATCGTGCATCAGTGACGACATGCTGCGTGTCCGACATGTTCCTGGATATGTTACTGTAAATCATGAGTAAAAACCCTTAACTTTCTTTGAATCTCCAACTGTCCTTGCTCTCCTTGAGATGTCATACATTAAGCATTATTGATGATTATTGATTACAGTTGCTACTACCCACCATAACTTGACTAGCCTGTTCTGAGGGAGACCTGTTGACCATTTTGATTAATCTGCTGATTAGACCAGTGGCTGGAAGAAATCACTGATGTAGATGAAAAATATAAGAAGCCCAGCTTCACTACCATTTCATAGGAGAGAGAACTCCAACAGCTATATACAATTGTTGAATAGTATACAGAGAAAAGAAGATATTACTTTGTAGTTTAATTAGGAATTAGGAGCTTGAAGAAGCTATATAAATGAGCCTGCTAAAACCCTCTATCATAAAAGTAATAGCATTTAGTTAAATAAATATAGAACGTATGTAATTTTGCAACTTGAGATAATGGTTATTACAATGATAATAATAACAATAATATGCTTGGTTATGCAGGCACTCCTGCTCATTAAAATTGTAGCAAATCAGGGCCCGTATTCACAAATAATGTTATCTTACCACTAGGAGTACTTCTAAATCGCACTAAAACCTTTTAGTTAGGAGTCCCACCTTAAAACCTATTCACAAAGCTGCAAAGACAAACTCATACTAAGGAATTCCTAGACTTTTCAAGCTAAGAGTGAGGGAGGGATTGACGTCGTTGCTATGGATGACGTTGTTTCTCATGAACGAGCTTACTCAGAATGCCCACAGCGATTGGCTGATATAGGGGATGGGTCTCTGCCCGCGATATCAACCTAGCAAATAAATGATATGCTACTGTAAAGGGGTATGTAGGACTACCTGTTCCTGTTATATTCTAGTGGTGTAACGGATCGCAGTTGATCTGTGATCCGTATGGATCAACCCCCACGGTTCGGCACGCATATGATCCGCGGATTAATAGCAAAATTGAACCATCATAGAGAAATACAGTTTTTCTGCCGCTGTTACGTTTTAAAGTAACAATTCCCTAAATCTCGATGCAGAGTTACAGTGAAGAGATAGACAACCATGTATGTTTTGGTTTGCTTTGTTTTTCATACTAAATGCCTTTCCGGGAGGCAGGTTTTTAGAAACGCGACCGAATTAAATAAAATTGAAACATTAGCGATCTTTTAATTTTTTATTAAATTAATTCAGGCATAAAACCACCCTAGTTAAATCGCCTAAGGCGTACTGAATCTAAAAATGTATTTTGTGAAATTTTCGAATAAAGATTTAGTGAAATAACTTACATTGAAAAACTGAAATTATCATTCATTCAATTCCTTGAGAATAGTTCCTGGTAATTTTTGGTGGAAACGCGCCTTTGGCCCCCGTTATTTTTTTTTGCTGTTCCAAAAAATTATCCGATGCACCCCTATTATATTCTAATAAAGATTCTAAAATACAAATGTAAGCTTCGTGTCACTGATTTAACATGAAACCAAGAATACTGACTAGTCAATTGGTTATATGTCTGCATCTCGTAAACAATCGGCGGGTATCTATATATAATATATATAATATAATATATATAATACCCTCGCGATTGAGGCGGTACCTTTTTATGAGCTCTGTATCATTCAATATCTCCAAAGTGTTTACGCGATTGCGAGGACGATTGCCGGCAGCAGCCATTTTCGGATCGCTGTCAGTAGGTCTTTAGCGATTTAGAAGTCCTCTTGACTGCTTCTAACTTCTCCTGGACTTAGGAGCTGTTTTTAGCTCTCAAACCCTTTGTGAAATACTCTTATCCCAAAAATGTAGGAGTCCTAAATTTATGAGTGACACGCCCATTCTTTTTCGGAGTTGCTCCTAAATTGCGGAGTTACGACCAACTTTTACCCTTAAAATGCTTTGTGAATACGGGCCAAGGATTGCACCTTTGGGCCACCGTACAAAAATACTTTTAAACCAGTAAGTGCAGAGCACCCCCTCCTCCTCAGTTAATGAGCAGCTTTTTACTACCCCAACAACTCCCCTCTAGTGGCTGTGGTGTTACTCACACTGTTGGAAGTCAGGAACAGTCAGGAAGAGGTGTTGCCACCACCATTCACAAACAGTTCCTCTGTAATTATATATCTTTAAATGTCCCCAGTGTTTACCTTACAGGAGTCCTTTTAATTATACCTGTATTTAGTTAACTAACCTGATGTGTGTGTGCTTCTCTTTAATGTGAGGAGCAAGGCTGCGTCCTCTGCGGGGCCGGATGATATGTAAAAAAACTAAACAAAAACAGGCATGAGCTGCTTTCTTTCCCCTCTGCTCTTTAACAGAAGTGGAATGAAAAGATAAGAGAAAAGACAAAGAGAGAATGAAATTGATGAGGTCAAGAACTTCCCTGTGCCAATTGTTTTACTAAGGAAATATTTGTAGTTAAAAAAGAGGCTGTGATGTGGCTCTTTTGTTGTTGCAGATACCAACACATTAACGACCAATTCACTAAGAGAGGTTCTAATTACGCAATTAAAGGAATGAAACACCCTTATTCACAATTTTGCAGTAGGAGACATATAAAAATAGTCAGAAACAATATGACACGTCTAGATCACAAAGCAGCAAGAAATGGTTACGGAGCAGCGAGGGAACCATGAGAAAAATAAAACTTCAATTTACAGATCAGGAAATAGAAGTAATGGTCAACGAGGTACAGTGCCACAACACCATATTTCACAGCATATAAAAACAGCATCAACAGAGAGGAGAACCATTTGGAGTGACATCATACAAAAAAAATCATTAGGCATAACAAAATGAACAGTATATGATGTAAAGAAAAGACGGCATGATGTTAGAATAGAATATTAACACTGTTGGAACAACAGGTGAAACAGTTCACATTGTAAAAACCTGGTTTTGTCTGGTGAATGTATTCTCTGTCTCCTGGAAAATATATGTAAATGTGTGCTCCCTGGGACCTTGGAGAACGCAATACAAAACACAAATTGTGAAATTCCTGCAACCGCAAATATAAACTATTGACAAATATCATTGTGCCTTTTTATCCTTGTCAGACCATTGACTAATCCATCTAAATCATATTTGTCTGTGATAAACTTTTATTTTGTCATTTCCATTTAATAAAAATTTATATTTTATATTTTCGGATAACAAATAAAAATTTGTTATAAGAATTTGCTCCTTATTGTGGTAATATTTTTGAAGAGTTTATAGAACGTGAGCTAGGCTATATCAGTGACACAATACTGCCTGCTTTCAGGGATTCTTAAAATTCTCATGCAAAGAGGAGAGTCGCAAATAAGGCATGCTTTAGTAAATCATACGGAATACCTAATAGGCCAAATGGACAAAATCTCTACCCTGTTTTAGCGGGTTCACCCCAGGTATACATATCCATGAACATATTTAACTATGTATCTAAAGAAAGATTGACAACACCCCCATAAATGACATCCAAATTTGACCCATTGCAACGTTTAGTAAATCGTTTTGTGACCTTGTAGTGACTGCTTTTGAGTTCCAAAAGCATTCCTTTAGTAAATCTGACCCTCTATGTCATTCCCTTCCTTCTCATTCATTCCTCTGCACACAGCCTCTGCTCTCCTCCTGAGTATCATTTGTTCCTAGCCCTCTTAAAGACTGGGTAGATTCCCTGATTGACAGATTGACAGACGGTCACTGAAAGGAAGTAAACCACAGGCTTTTTGGACGAGATCCTTGCCAGTCAGTGCTAATTTTCAACATCAAACAAGTATACAATGTTTGATTCTTTAAAAGCATGAACTGTGATAGCTCATTTGCCATTGTGTGCTTTGTGACAAAGTGCAAAGGAATGAAAATGCCCAAGCTTTTGGGTGATAAAAAAAAAAATTGCCTTTCAAATTCATGAAGGAAGCACAGACGTCCAACATATGCTGGTTGGCACCACTCTTTTGAAGTGTCTCTTTCATGGCTAGCTCAGACAGCTTGTTGGGTTGTTGGGTTATCCTTTCATTTCACTGCTTAGGTAAACAGTCATGTTTTCCCACCAAATGTTGACTGAGCACACTGCTACAGACTTCCTCCAGCAATTAAGAGGTCATTTGTTTGGCAACGATGGAATTAACCACAACAGAGATGCAGGAGGTGGAGTCCGAGGGATTTAATCCAGGCAGTTTGTTGAGATCATGGCATGTTGGGGAGAGGGGGAATGTGGACTTGTCCAGCTGGCTTCAACGTGTGAACGGAAATAAAATTGCATCTATAAATGAACAGCTGTGCTACCTTGAACCAATCCAAATGGGGAAAGATTTAAATGTTATTCGTATGAGTCAATAAAGCGTGCATGCCCTTCGAGTTTCATTGCTTCAGACAGACACCAAATCTGACGTGGGATTCCACAGAAATAGGCTCGTAGTTCAAAATGAAATTTTAATGAAGGTTGTGATCTGTTGCTTCTTAGATATATGTAAATTCCAATGAATTATGCAGCACTAACCTTTTCAAGGCAAAACCCTGGTGTAGGCTTGATATTAATATATGTGTGAGGTCACAAGAATACTCGATTCCGTTTCGGGAATGTGGGCTTTGATCAAGCTGCCGACCTGCGATGCATTTTTTAGTAACTAAACCTAATGACAGGACAGAGAGATGATTAAATGTATATATGTATAGATTTAAGATATATAGAGAGTTTAAATGCAGATATGCATCAACAGAATTGCTCTAAATGGCCTTTCACTGGCAGTACACTTCAGCAATAGTATGCCATTCACAGGCTTCCAAATGATTCAATTCTGATGTGTGTGGAGGCAGAAACCGTTTTTTGTGTCATAATTCAGTTTTAGACCCAATAATTTGCATTTTACAGAAACATTTTGGCTGAAAGCTGGAGAATAAAAGCACTGGCCTGAGGCACTATTGCATGAAGCGCACATGGCAATCTGGGGCTGTATTTCTGTCATTTCGATCTGGTTATATCAAAGGTGAAGCCGGAGAGGACAAACAAATAAATCTGAAGACTTGATCTGAAGATTCCATGTAATCTACGACACTTGGAAAAATGATACAAGCCCCTACATTAAATCTATGTGCCCAGATAAGATTGTATTTTGCAGGTACAAAACAAAATAAGGGTACATTGATGAAAATAAATTCTATATACATTTTTTTAATGTAGAAAACAAGGTGTCAGAATGAATCATTTTGTGAAGTTTTAGCTCACTGACTCCATCTAGTGATTGCCAGTATGGTACAAATGCAGCTGTTCCTTGCTTCACAGGCAGTTGGCATGAGCCGTGTTCTACAGATGACAATAATGATGAGAGAGAGAAAAAGCCCAAACATACTTGATCATTGTTCTATCTAATCCTAGCCTTCTCTTTTGCAATATATAAACGTTATAAACGTGTTTGAGTAGATTGCTTTGAACTATGCTTCCCCCCCTCACAATAACCAAATACCCTAAATGTATTGCCTGTTCCACCTGATCTCATATATGATTGAATTATTAATTTGTGATTCTCATCTGTGTCCCTGCTGAACCCTATCTGAAGCTGATTTTTTTCCATCCCTCTGGTATGTTTCACATGAACGTGCTTAAATTACATACATCTGACTGTAAACAAAATGCAGTTTTTGTGTAAATGGAAATAGAAATGGACGCTGCAATCTTCTCCTCATAATAAGGCCTCTCTGCGTCTCATTTTCCCCACAGATTCCCACAACCCCTCCCTCCCACCCAAATCATTCCACTTGCCCTTGGCAGAAATAAAGAGAATGGAAAATGGCTTTCATTCCGACGTTAAAAGAATGAAAGATGTGTTCGTCGAATGTTTCAAAGATTCATGAATAAATCAGCACGCGAGTTGACGTACGCACTTAGGTAATATTTAATGAAAGGATAAATCTGACACAAACCAGAGATGGATGCTGACTGGTGGAAGTTTCTATGAATGTATTTCTGTTAGTGTCTTCTATTTACACACAGTATAGGTGCCTTTTCCTAACATTTTGTTTTGTTTTTTTGTTTTTTTTTACAATAGAACTGACCTACAGAACAGACGAAGTGGTGTGCAGCATGCAAATTAATCATGGTGCCTTCATTTAAAACAAGAGATAAAGATGCAAATGAAGAAACAAGCCATCTTAACAATGCCATTTGGGTGTGCTGAGTTTCTCTAACCTTGTCTAACTGCATATAATGGCTCTGCTACAGTGCCGCAGCAGAGATCGGGCAGAATGTCCCAGGTGCAAAATGTCTGTATATCATCCCCTGTTTGAGCTCACTGCACCCAGGCTCAGCTGGCTGTAGAACCATACCCATCGTGGGGATTAAGACCATCCAAATGAATTATCCGATACCTCCAAATTAAGATTCCTTTTGTGTCACCTTGGGAAAACTCTTAATTGCTCCATTAAATGCCTGTTTCCTGGGAACATTCAGGGGATGCCAGACTGATCCATCATTGTTTCGGGCAGCTTGACTGTTTGAATGGGTTGTGATTACACAGACAGGTTTCTGTGTATGAGGCAGTTACCCATATCCTCCATGTCATTCCCTTCTCTTTCCTCAGATCATTGATCTTAGTTGTTTTTCTTTTTTGCTGAGCGCTTTTATAATTGAATATTACTTTTGCCCTCCAAAAGTGCCCTATATGCGGTAAAGCAGAAATGATTGTGGATATGAACAGTGGCGGTTATGCTGTCTTGCAAACAGCTGTCAATGCGTCACCCTCGCTATTCAGACGGCTAGCACCTTCGCCGCATCCTGACACCATAAAGCAGCCATGTTTCAGTTCACAGGCTCCATCAACAGTGAAATATATATCGATCAGACCATTTTTCTCATCCCGGATCTTTCCGGCGCTTTCCTGTCATGAGTGTGTAAAGCCGGCCGTCCTTGTCCAGGACCCAGATTGCTGCAGCACTGCAGTCAGCGATGATGTCATCGCCCCCGGAAAGCGCAGTGGTGTGGTGCGGAATAGCAACGAGGCTGTGCTGCTGTCTGGGGTCATCCGCTGGATGAGTGCTGAATGACAATTTTTGGAGGCTGGGCAACATCGACGAGGATCTGAGTCTGTGCAGGGACTGCGTGTGCTTCTGTTCAAAAGGTGAAATCACTGCAGAAATCAATTGACAAGACCCTGACATCAGACTTTGATGGTGCAGTGTTGCAGGAAAACGAGGTCCGTAAGGTCACGTGCAGAGGCAGGGCGCTGAACTGACCAAGGGCAGATGGAGTCATTGTCAGTCTTTACACAGCGTCAGTCCTCACACAACATCAGTCCTCATTATTCCGTCAGCAACATTATTCCTCATGCAACGTCGGTCTTCACATAGTGTCAGTCAGCGCCAGTCCTCACGAAGCATCAGTCCTCAGTCTGTATCAGTCTTCATGCAGCATCAGTCTCCATGCAGCATCAGTATTCATGCAGTGTCAATCCTCACGCAGCAAGATTTTAAAGGGGAATGCTTCCAGATTTCTAGAATTTATGTCTTTCCTTATCTAAAATAAAACAAGATTTTTGCAGTGGTGCATTCCTGAATGCAGTTGCCTCCCAACTCCAGCAACATATGTCCAACCATGAGCTCTTCGAATCTGTACAATGTCGATTCAGAGCACAGCATAGAGACAGCCTTAATCAAAGTCACCAAAACCTCCTCATTGCCACCAATTCTGGTCATGTGAACATTCTCATTCTACTCAATCTCTCTGCTGCCTTTGACACTGTCTGCCACAACATCCTCCTTGGCCGCATGACAGAGTACCTGGGTCTCACTGGAATACCCCTTTTCTGGTTTTGGTCCTATTTAGCTGACAGGATGCAGTTTGTAACCATTGGGGATTCCAAATCCATCCCTGTCCCTGTCAACTAAGGCATGCTCCAAGGTTCTGTGCTTGGACCCATGCTATTTATTATCTATATGCTCCCCATCTGCTGACACGGCCTTAGCTTTCATTACTATGCTGATGACACCCGACTCTCTGCACCTCCACTGGCTACCAGTCAAGTCCTGTGTCTCACTTAAAATTCTCCTCCTCGCCTATAAGTCTCTCCATGCCCCAAAACACACTCCCCACACCAAGCTGCACACTATGTGGGACAGAGCTGCTCCTAGTGGTGCAGCTGTTCCTGGCCTCTGGAATGCCCTCTCTGCCTCAGTCCACAATGCAGTCTATCACTATTTTTAAATCCATTCTTTTTTCCCAGTTTAGTTCTCCTCTTTGCTAGGACTTTTGTGCTGTTCTTAAATGGTGGTCCATTGTTCATGAAAGTACTTCAGAAAGATGTTTCAGAAATCTTATTAGTTTCAGACTAATGAGTAGTAACTACTAGTAAATGTAACTAGTAATAATGAGAGAATGTTGGGGTGTGTATGTGCAATGGGGGAGAAAGTGTTGGGTGTGTATGTGCGATGGAGGAGAGAGTGTTGGGTGTGTATGTGCGATGGAGGATAAAGTGTTGGGTGTGTTTGTGTGATGGAGGTGAGAGTGTTGGGTATGTATATGCAATGGAGGAGAGAGTGTTGGGTGTGTATGTGCGATGGAAGAGAGAGTGTTGGGTGTGTGTGCAATGGAGGAGAGAGTGTTGGGGTGTGTATGTGTGATGGAGGAGAGAGTGTTGGGTGTGTGTGCGAAGGAGGAGAGAGTGTTGGGGTGTGTATGTGCGATGGAGGAGAAAGCCTGCTGCGGGCATGCCTCACCTCACTTTCACAGTCACCAAGACACAGCAAAGGTTATTAAATTGCAGAAGCACATCAAACTGATTTATGCTTTGTGATCAAGGCTGCTGGGAAAATTACTTTGCGTCATCAGCTCAAGGTGACTGAAACTATTGCCTTGGGTGTGTGTGTGTGTGTGTGTGTGTGTGTTCGTGCGTGCGTGTCTGTGTGTCTGTGTTTGCGTGTGTGCGTATGTGTGTGGGGGTGGCAAACGAGAAGCCGAGAGGAATGGGGGATTGTGAAGCTATTTTGAGACTATATATTAATACATCTTTTCAATAATGACTTGACCATTTAAGGACACCAAAACTGCTAAATTATTTTAAGGTCTGCTGGACTTTAAGGACTTCTGAATTATTTTTAACTTAAGGGAAAATGGAGACAACAAAGATTTGAAGGGGAGAGAAACATTCATTTATAAAGTAGAGGCAATCTATGCAGGACTTTAGATCAAATGATGGAATTAAGCATGTGGGGATGTTTGTGAGGGGATCACAGAATGAACACTCAATATAGAATGTATTTACAATATTAAGCTACAGTGGGATGGATGGATTTTAAGTTGGTGTAGTCCTCTTCCTCCAATGAAATTTTCCTTTTTTAAACCATACATATTAGTAAACTAGCCTGCCTAGTGTACACTGCAAAATCTACCCTAGTGTCCATTGTGCAACACACTTTTAACTGTAAATCAGCAGGAGTTAATTACACATCTGTCTGTACCTCATGGTCAGTGAACGTGTGTCTGAATGGCTAAATTCGGCAGATTCATTGACCTTCATGGTTTGTGGATAGGCTGTTTTGGTGTGCACAGTGAATGTGATAAGTCAGTTGGATGATGTAAAGATCAGTGAAAGTGCACCTAAACTCAAATATTTATTGTGGAATATTTGTGCTCAGTAGGAGTGTTTATAACAGTCTTCAGACAACTCAAATGCACTGTTCAGGGCTGCTGGATAGCTCATCTTGCCAAACCACTGGACTGCTATTGAATTCTGACTATGTGAGCGTTTCTGGCAACCTTAATATTAGGGACCACATATTGTCAAACTAGACAAATACACTTTTTGGTGATTTATGGATAATTTTCTCAAAATGACAGTCTCAACAACAATCATTAACTTAGATATGACTTAACTTAACTTATAATAACTGGATTAGGCCTGCACTGATAACGTGCAAGGTTTTGCGATAATTGTAACTAACTTTTAAAAACAAGGTCACTGAATAATGACTCATCCCCATAGTTCAGATTGGAGTTCTTCATGTCCTGTAGAATAAAAATATGGATCCTCTGAACATGGTAAGGGATCTCTTGTTAACTAATGCTGGCTTGCTTGGCAACAATGCGTTTTACAGCGGAGAGGACATCTGCCCATGAGAGGTCCTTCCCTGGAAAGCAGAGAGGGTAACAGAAGGCCTTAACCTCTGCCTCAGTACTGATTCGCATACACAGGCTGTCAGCCACACTGTTTTTATTAAAGGACATTCTGCCCATAGAGAAACCAGTGGCTGGTTCAGGGGTCAGACCCCTCACTGTGACACATCCATGGGGTCACATTCTTCCTAAGTGCAATATCTATAGCTGTTTTTTCCCCAACAATAGACCAAATTATTTCCTGGAAGGGGGGGTAGGGTTGAGCTAAGGTGATACTTGAACTACTGTGTGGATTTCAGCTGGCGCCTTTAGCCTTGCTAAAACATCATGCCTATTAAAGTTGGTCAAAAATGATAGGTTACCAGAGGAGAAGAGAGAGATGGAGAGACAGGGGGCGGGACAGTGTGTGTGTGAACTGGGAGCAGCTGTGCAAATGAATGAAGGTGGAATTACACAGACAACTCAATACAAGAGTATTACTAAGACAAATTTTACAATATTGCAAGGACATAACCACATATTGAATATTGGGGGAGACAGAATCTATATGTTTTATATCTACAAATTATTGGGGGGGGGACATGACTGTTTTGAATATTGGGGGGGAAATTCCCCCCACACTTGTTACACCTATACAATGCCCAACGATAGGCTAATAACTTGAGGAGACGAGGGAGAGAGAGCGGGGATTTAATAAGTGTGTGGAGGGAATGCCGAGATTGTGCATGTTCCCGAGCCTGGCCCGGCCTGGCCCATATCAATTATTGGAAATGATACGTTTGGCCTGACCCGAAACCCATCGGGTCCCGACGGGCTTGCGCCAAGAATCAAAGCTCTAGTGCAGGGGTCGGCAACCCGTAACACTCAAAGAGCCATTTGGACCCGGTTTCCACAGAAAAGAAAACACTGGGAGCCGCATTTTCTGTCGACGGGGGGGGTGCTACGCCAAAAAAGTTTGCGCCCAATTTTGCGCCCGATTCAATTGGATACTTTTTATTTATTTTCACAAACCACGCGGAGCCGCAACATAAGGCTGAAAGAGCCTTATTCATCTACCTTCACATGCACACACACATACACACATAGGGTAAGGCTCATTCCTTTGTTTTTCAGGCTTTTCATTGTCACTCATGTATTATCTAGGGGTGGGTTCGTAACATATGGGGACTTGCTATTGCTAATATATATTTTATATAAGCATGTTACGCCTTGATGTTTATAGGTTTGTAGCATTATAGCAAATTTGTAAGTGCATTGTAGTAGTTGCATTGTTTTTAATAGTAGCTATAGATTGCTTGTGTAACTAGACTTCGCTGCAGTATATGATCACAAGCGACTTTAAACCTGCTGAATTTCTGTGCCGAAAGCTGGGATTGGTATCAGCAGGGCCATTGTAAGAGATGGGGACTCATTCTTACGGTGGAGTAGGAGTGTTGGATATTACAAAAGAAAGAAATGTAGCAGTCTCAGAATTAACCAATGGCTCTACTTTCTTTCATTGTCACACCATACGTATCTTCGCCTTCTTATTTGACTTCACAGCAAACTAGCGCCTTGGTCCCTAAATCCAGAAATCTCCTGGAACTTCTGTGAGTCTCCCGCCCTTCCAGGCAGGAGTGAAAACCTCCCGAGTCCGTACAATCTTTGTATGCCCTCCACACCATCCTTTTAGTTTGCGACAGGTTTGCCAGCACATCTGTCTTTCTAACTACCTTAAGGAGGCAGAACATGGAAAAATCCGCTAACGAACGAAAATATTCCACATGAATTTCCCCACATTATTCAGAAAAGTACCCACGTTTAAAAAGGGTCAAATGAAAACCACTCCTTGGCCCACTGCACGGTGTGAAATTCCGTATTTTCAGTTGCACCAGGCGGGCTGAAAGATTGTAAAAGGCAGGTGGAGGTAAGTATCAGCTAACCTAACATAATTCTTAATGGAAAATTACCCCCTCCGCCAAATGCTGATCAATTTTAGTTGTGTCTTGTAAGAGGCAACATTTCAGTGTCTCTTAGGTCGTCTTAATCTTGTTGCTTAGGCTGTGTAAGAAGAGTGATCATGCCAAACTGTGGGTCTTGCAGTTGGTCATGCAGTTCCTGTACTTAGTTCTGTTCCATTGCTGGGCTCTGAGTGGGCGGAATGACATGGGAAGAGACAGGAGAGGGAGACTCAGTTACCTCTTGTTCTTCCTCATCTCTGATTTCACTGAGCAACTGCAAAAATGTGGGAGGTGTCATTTTATGCTCAAGCAGCCTTAAGTTGATCAACATAAGTTCTGAGTACTGGAGCCCCCAAATAAAATAAAATCACTTGTTCGATTCACACTTGGTCAGCCTGGCCTGGCCTGGCTGTCTCAGTATCTTCGTAAGAACTCTGATAATTTCTCTCCACACTTTTGCTGTGTAGACCTGAACTTGGAATACGGGGTCTTCCTTACATTCATGGCTGCCAAATGTTTGTTCTAGAGCCTATATGTGCTCTTCTGCATTAGCTTCTGAATTCATGCACAGCACAGCCTGGGTGATATCTAGAGCTGGCCCCTTCAAACTTTCACTTATTCTATTTACCTTTTATTTTTATTTATTTCATTTATATAGCACCTTTCATACCACAGTAACTCAAAGTGCTTTACATACATAGTCACAGATACATACAAAAGCAAATATATAATGAGTATAAAATACACTACGGATTTAAAAACAAATCCAACACATTACAAAACAAAAAGAATATTACAAGTATAAATTAGTCGCTAGGATAGGCGAGACAAAATAAATGTGTTTTAAGATCTCGTTTAAAAGTGACCACATTCTCAGCCATTCTCAAGCTCTCTGGGAGTGTATTCCAGAGCCTGGGGGCATAAAAACTAAAAGCTGCCTCTCCCTGTCTCTTTGTCCTGACTCTTGGAACCACCAGGAGTTCTCTGTCAGAGGACCTCAGAGATCTACTTGGAAAATATCTCACCAGCATATCCGAGATATATCTAGGCGCACAACCATGCAGTGATTTATAGACTATTAAGAGGATTTTATAATCTATTCTGGAGTTGACCGGTAGCCAGTGCAGTGATTTCAAAACTGGTTTGATGTGTGTTCTTCGTCTCGTCTTTGTAAGGACTCGTCCTGCAGCATTCTGTATCAGCTGCAGCTTATAAATTGGTTTCTGATTTGATAGACCAGCCAAGATGGCGTTGGAATAGTCTAACCTGCTAGAAATTAATGCATGTATCACTCTTTCAGTATCCACCTGCGAGAGGAAGGGTTGCACCTTGGCGATGTTTTTCAGGTGATAAAACGATACTTTTGTTATATTTTTTATATGAGTCTCGAAATCCAAGTCAGAGTCTATTATTACACCTAAATTTCTGGCCTGGCACTTGGGTTTAAGATCCAGTGTATTTAGGTGTGCAGAGAGCTTCTCTCGCTTAGCTTTATCACCTATGATCAAAATTTCAGTTTTGTCCTGGTTTAATTGTAGAAAGTTTTGTGACATCCATACATTTATATCAGCAATGCATTGTATAAGGCAGTCAGCAGGACTATAATCGTTGGGTGTCATGGAAACATAAAGTTGTGTGTCGTCAGCATAGCTATGGTAATTAACATTGTGTTGCTTTATGACATTGCCAAGGGGCAGCATATATAAACTGAAAAGTAACGGTCCTAAAATCAACCCCTGAGGGACCCCACAGCTCATCCGATGTTTTTTGGAGCTATGGTCACCTAGGCTGACAAAATATTCCCGTTCAGTCAGATAGGTCCTGAACCAGTTAAGGACTGGACCTGAGAGGCCAACCCAGTTTTCAAGTCTGTCAATGAGAATATCATGATCCACGGTATCAAACGCAGCACTTAGATCTAGCAGAGCAAGAATCGAAAGCTTTCCAGAGTCATTGTTCATTCTCAGATCATTCACAACTTTGACTAATGCTGTCTCTGTACTATGATGAGAGCGGAATCCAGATTGAAATATATCAAATGTGCAATTTGCCTCTAGAAAAACATTTAGCTGTTTGAGTACGGTCTTTTCCAGAATTTTGCTTATGAATGGGAGATTCGAAATTGGTCTCTCTCTTAGTGCAATCGATCTCGTAAATCAGCTGAATAGCTTGGCCAAGCCAGCATTCAAAATCCTCTTCCCCTACTGGTAATAATAGTAATAACACATTTTATTGGTAATGCACTTTTCATTGAAAGTAAATCTCAAAGTGCTACAGATGCAAAAAACTAAAACAAACACAAAGATGCATAAAAACAAACACCAAGAAAAGGCCTTAAAAAGGAAGGTTTTTAGGCCTGATTTAAAAGTGCCCCGAGTTTGTGGTGCCCTCAGGTGGTCATGGAGAGAATTCCACAGGCGAGGTGCGGCCGAGCAGAAGGCCCGATCCCCCATGGTGCGGAGCTTGGTGCTGGAGGCATGGAGGAGCAGGCTGTTGCTTGATCGTAGGTTGCGGATGGAGGTTTGGGGGGTGAGCAGTTCCGTGAGGTAGGGGGGAGCATTCCCATGGATGGACTAATAGGTCAGGAGAAGGGTTTTGAATTTGATCCTGAAGGAGACAGGGAACCAGTGCAGTGAGTGCAGGATGGGTGTGATATGTATTTGCACTCTCATCAGGATTCTGGCAGCACTATTTTGGATGTATTGGAGCTTCTGGAGCCTCCAGCCAGGGATCACGATGAAGAGTGTGTTGCAGTAGTCCAGCTTTGAGGAGATAAATGCATGTTTCTCTGAGTCTGACAGGTTTAGAGTGGTACGGAGTTCGGAGATATTCTTGAGGTGGTAGAAGGTCAAGTGAGGTTTGAACACCAGAGAACACTCACAATGGTTTGTAAAAACTGCTCTCTTTTGCTAGCTGCACCACTTTATGAAACACATCCCCCATAGCCCGGATTATATTATCTGCATTAAATGCATAGTGCTGGAATCTCCCATTTGCCACAGATCTTCCATTATCTTAGCTTATGAAAAATGGCTTAACTTGAATTTAAACTCACCATCTGGGATTGCAGCGGCATCTTGAAGAGGGAGACTGGCTGTCACCACCTTTCGGGGCTCAGATTTATTATCGGGGTACACCAGCGGAGGTGTGTTCTGGGGGCCAACAGGCTGCCTACACTCACACAATGCATTCACTGTGCCACTATCCAACACCTGTTCTCCGGACTCTAGCCTTGCCTAAATATTTTACCGTATCCATGCCAGTCTCCATCTTCTCCACACTGTAGCATATTAGAATAAAGGATAGCAGGAGCAGGGTAATGATGACTCATCCCAGTGGCGCGTCCAATGTAACAGCCCCTTTAACTAGACCAAAATGGTCTCAAGATAACAGTGAAGGGAGTGTAACATAACTCACACTCTCCTTACCTCTCCCGCTCCCTCACACTATTGGCCAAACAAATCCCATAACCTTGATAGGTGGGTGGACACATTACCACAGAAGTAATACATAAGAATATACTGTGTAACCCTTGAACTGCCACACTGTATTCTACACCTGCAGAGTAATTTGTTCCTCCTAAAAAACATAATTCCTCAATTTACATTTTTTGCTTACAAGTGAATAGTTATTTTGATAGAATATACAATAGAGACTTCCGGTTTATGCAGGTCAGCAAATGGTAGCATAAAGAAAATCTCTCCCGACAGTAATGTAGAAAAAGCCCCAAAACTGTGAATACAAAGTTTTAAAGGTGAAATAATACGGGACGATGAAGAAGGGGGCATCGACAGGAATACGGGGGAAACAAAAGAAAGACCCTCAACAGCCTGAACGTAAGGAAATTGACGATGAAAATTCTCTTAGTGCTAGTTCACCCGGAACTAACGTTGGGAACTAACGAAAATGGCGGGGCTGTTTCAGAACAAGCCAACGTTAGCCTTGAGACAATCTTTGATGAACTTCAGACAAGCCAACCAAAAACAACTGAGCGAGATAAAGGACAAAATAAATAAATCCAACAAGAGACTTGAAGAAGCCGAAACATGCATCGAAGGGGCAGATATGCGAATTCAGAATGTGGAGGAGGGGGTCACAGAAATGCTAAAGGTACAAGAGGTACTCAGCAGTTGGCTAACTGACCTGGAGGGTCGGTTTAGGCACGAGAATATAAGAATATACAGGGTCCCCGAAGGTTCGGAGGATGGCACCGCCATGGAGGGACTGCTGAGGTCGCAGCTGGATCTCAACCCCTCTAGGGAGCTCCACATTGAGAGAGCACAACGAGCATTAGTCCCCAGACCCATAGACCAGGTGAAACCCTGATCCATTGTGGTCCAAGTTTTTGAGCTACAAAGTGAAAGGTTAACATGGACAAGAAAGGGTTTCACTTAGCAAGGTAATAAAATAAACATCGACCACGACTATGCTCCTGAAATTTTAAGGGAATGCAAGAAGTATGCCGAGGCAAAGAGAATTTTAAAAGACAAAAACATTATCTTTAAATCACTATTTCCCGCAAGGCTGCGAGTGAATTATGAAGAGGGAACGACGGTGTACAACTCTGCCGAGGAAGCGACAAAAGACATGGCAGAAAGAAAATATCCAGTCACCGTGATTAAACCACCCGGATCACTGATGGAGCCGATACAGAGGCTGACCTGGCGTGCGGTGAGCAGAGAGGCTGGACATGGGAAACAGCGCCTGAAACCAAGCTACAAGGACAGGCTCCAGTCCTTCAGGCGCTCACCCCCTCCGGAAGAGATTTGATTGGGATGGATGGTGTGTTTAAGGTTTGTTTACAACGACAGGTCTGTTGAGCATATGTTATGATTTCTTTAAATTCATTTTATTTTATATAACTTCCCTGAACTGTGAACTGTTTACCCAATTATAAACTGTCGGGGTTAAGACGGGATGACTACCGTTTGTATACGGCTGACACTTTTGAAGGCCCTCCCCGCTGCGTGCACGAGAGAGGCTCTCCCTTCAGAGCAATATTTCCATCTAAGCTCTAACAAGGCCCATTGTGGTAGGACCACTGTGGGAGTCACAATTACATTTTTGTTTGGTTGAGTTTTTTTCTTTATATGTACATATTTTTTCAGTTCACCTGAATGTTATGCGTCGCAGTTCATAAAAGCGACAAGGGAGATGATAAGTAATACTTTGTTTTTTAGTTGTAATCAAACTACAGGTACTATAGATTATGCTGCAAGGGAATAGACTCAACCAGATTAGAATTACTTCTTTTAATGTTAATGGAGTCCTAAATCCTATTAAACAAGCAAAAATTCTAACCAAATTAAGAAGAGAGAAAACACATACTGCATTTCTACAGGAAACTCACCTCTCTGAAGTAGAACATAACAAGTTGAATAGAATGGGCTTCAAGTTTGTTTTTTCCTCATCACATAACTCAGGGCGCAGAAGAGGTGTGGCTATATTCATTTCTAATGGTGTAAATTATGAACACGCCTCAGAGATTAAAGACAAAGAAGGGAGGTATATTCTGATAAGAGGGAAAATAGAGGGGACTCCAGTGACATTTCTCAATGTACAATGGGGGAAATAAGTATTGAACACATCAACATTTTGTCCAGTAAATGTATTTACAATGAGCCTATTCAAGTGAAAATTGCACCAGAATTTGGTATTAGCTCAAAAAATCTAAACATTAAAATCCATATGTAAATAAAGTTATGTGTAATAAAGTGGAATGAAACAGGAAAAAAGTATTGAACACACTAAGAAAAAGCAGTACACCACAGCAAGGAAAGGCAAGGAACCAGCTGAAAACCATAACTAATTAGGAGGCAACTCTACCTCCAATCTGTGCTAATTCAAGTCAGCTGGGTTAGAATATATTGATGGGCTATAAAAGTTTTTTTTGTTACCAAGGTGCCACACAAGAAACATCTAATGATGGGTAAAAGCAAAGAGCTCTCGCAAGACCTTTGCAACCAGATTGTTGCAAAACATGAAAATGGAATTGGCTACAGACGTATTTCACAACTTCTGAATCTTCCAGTAAGCACCATTGGGGGCATTATCCATAAGTGGAAGCAACATCACTCCACCATCAACCGGCCACGCACAGGAGCTCCTCACAAGATTTCTGATCAGGGAGTCAGAAGGATACTTAGAAGAGTAGCCAAAGAGCCAAGGACCACTAGGAAAGAGCTCCAGAAAGTCTTGGAGGCAGCAGGTACAACTGTGACAGAAAGGACAGTAGGCAATGCACTCCACCGCCATGGCCTCTGTGCACGCTCAGTCCGCAAGACTCCACTACTGGAAAAATACATTTTGAAGCTCGTTTAAAGTTTGCCAAACAACATTTGGACAAGCCAGTGAACTACTGGGAGCATGTACTCTGGTCAGATGATACCAAAATTGAACTATTTGGCTGTCACACAACACACCATGTTTGGAGGAGAAATGGCACTGCACATCACCCGAATAACACTATACCAACAGTGAAGTTTGGAGGTGGAATTATCATGATGTGGGGCTGTTTCTCCTCTCGTGGTACTGGCAGACTTCATATCATTGAAGGAACAATGAATGGAGCCATGTACAGAGAGATTCTTGAGATGAACCTGCTGCCATCCACCAGGATGCTGAGGATGAGACGTGGGTGGACCTTCCAGCAGGACAACGATCCAAAGCATACAGCAAAGGAAACTCGCAATTGGTTTCAGAGAAAGAAAATCAACTTGTTGGAATGGCCCAGTCAATCACCTGACTTAAACCCAATTGAACATTTGTGGAAGCATCTGAAGATCCAGATTCACAAGAGGGCCCCCCGCAATCTTCAAGATTTAAAGACAATCTGTGTAGAGGAATGGGCCAAAATCACACCTGAATACTGCGGGCGATTAGTTACTTCACACAGAAAGCGCCTTGAAGCTGTCATTACAAACAAAGGCTTCTCCACTAAGTATTGAATTAATTTCAGTTAGTGTGTTCAATACTTTTTTCCTATGTCATTCCACTTTATTACACATAACTTTATTTACATATGGACTTTAATGTTTAGATTTTTTGTCTGGATTTCTTGAGTTAATACCAAAGTCTGGTGCAAATTTCACTTGAATGGCCTCATTGGAAATACATTTACTGGGAAAAATGTTGATGTGGGGTGGCACGGTGGTGCAGTGGATAGCACTGTCGCCTCACAGCAACAAGGTCCCGGGTTCGAATCCCGGCCGGGGGCCTTTCTGGGTGGAGTTTGCATGTTCTCCCCGTGTCCGCGTGGGTTTCCTCTAGGTACTCCGGTTTCCTCCCACAGTCCAAAGACATGCACGTTAGGCTAATTGGAGAGTCTAAATTGCCCTGTAGGTATTAGTGTGTGAGTGAATGGTGTATGTAGTGCCCTGCGATGGATTGGCGACCTGTCCAGGGTGTATTCCTGCCTCTCGTCCCAATGCATGCTGGGATAGGCTCCAGACTCCCCACGACCCTGACCAGGAATAAGCGGCTGAAGATGAGATGAGATGAGATGAAAATGTTGATGTGTTCAATACTTATTTCCCCCATTGTATATGCCCCGCCTGTAAGCGGGTGTAATTTTTTTTTAAAGATTTTCAATATTATGGCCTCTGAAACCCAAGGTGTACCCATGGTGATCTGAATGTTCGTCTGAACCCTAAATTAGATTCTTCCAGACTATGCAAGAACCAGGCACCATCTATGAGTAGAAGGATAAACTATCTGATGTAAGAAATAGGGATCTCCGTCTGTGCTGTGGGATGCTTGTAAAGCTGTGCTGAGAGGGAGGATTATTGCGCACTCTTCACTCCTGAAGAAGGTGAGACAGCAGAAGTTTGTCAAATTGCAGACTCAATTAAAACAATTAGAAGAGGAACATAAACAGAAAATTAATCAGAGCCTTCTGCAATAAATCCAAAAAAATTGAAATGAGATTAATAATCTATGCACCCAAGAAGTAGAAGAGAAGATTATGTTCTTAAAACAGAGATATTACGATGTTGGAAGCAAATCTATGAAACTCTTAGCGAGGAGATTACGAAAACAAGAGGCCGATTCTACTATTTACAAAATACGAGACCCTATAACTAAAACAATCCATTATAAGGTACAGGAAATTCAAAGTAGGTTTGAATCTTATTACAAACAGCTCTATACTAAACCACAAGACCAAGGTGATAGCAACATAGAACCCTTTTTACACTCCCTGAATCTTCCCTCTGTCACCACAGAACAAAATGACATGCTTAAGTCTAGAATAACTGTAGAGGAGTTGCATATGGCCATCACCAGACTCAAGTCCCCTGGTGCAGACGGATTTACTTCAGAATGGTATAAAACATTCAGGGAACAACTCACATCAGGCCTGCATTCAGCATGTAACTGGGAATTAGAAAGGGGAGAGGTCCCACCCCCTTGGCGAGAAGCCATTATATCAGTAATCCCAAAAGAGGGGAAAGACAGGCTTGAATGTGCCTCATATAGGCTAATATCAGTCCTCAATGTTGATTATAAATGGTATACATCCATTATAGCAAGGAGAATAGAACGTTTACTGCCTGAACTCATCTCCCATGATCAAACTGGTTTTATTAGGGAAAGGCAGACCCAAGACAATGTACGGAGGACCTTGCACATCATGAGGCACATTCAGAAATTTAAAATTGATGCAGTAATCTTGGGTCTGGATGCTGAGAAGGCTTTTGACTCTGTTAGCTGGACCTATTTGTTCAAGGTACTAAGAAAATGTTGATTCCGTGACGATGTCATCAATACATTTAAATGTTTATATGATAAGCCATCAGCAAGTAAATAAATGGGGATTTATCAAATACCTTCACCCTTGAGAGAGGAACAAGGCAGGGGTGTCCTTGCTCACCACTCCTCTTCGCTTTGCATATTGAACCATTCAGCCAATGGGTTAAACTGAATAACGACATTAAGGGAATATGTATAGCAGGGATTGAACATAAAATTGCCCTTTTTGCTGATGACGTGCTGGTTTATTTAAATGATCCCTCAACCTCCCTTCCCACATTAATGATGTCACTTCAAGCCTTTGGATCCTTTTCAGGCTATAAAATAAATGTTCAGAAAACTCAGGTACTAGTCTACAATTATGATCCTCCACATAACATAAAGCAAAAATATAATCTTGATTGGAAGGCGGAGTCTCTGAAATATCTTGGGGTGTATTTACCTAAAGACTTGGACAAACTCAGGCCCATCAACTACGATACCCTGAATTCTGAAATTAAAGTAGATATTGCCAGATGGAACATGGTTCCATTCTTAGGCCTAGGCGCTAGAGTGGAGTCGGTAAAAATGAACATATTACCTAGACTTTTGTACTTGTTTCAAACCCTGTCTGTGGAGGTTTCTGACAAGCAATTTGTAGAGTGGCACAAGCTTATCTCCAGATACTTGTGGCAAGGCAAAAAACTCAGGACTAGGTATAGAACACTCCAACTGCCAAAAAATCAAGGGTGGAATGGCATTGCCATGTTTGAGAGATTATTACAATGCTGCCCAATTGAGGGCATTTATATGCTGGTGTAATCCGAATTATTCTGCAAGATGGAAAGATGTTGAGGTCTCATTAACAGATGGCATCCCAATCCAGGCTATGATAGCAGATGAAGGGTTAAGAGTACATATAGCAGACAGTGATAATCTTTGGATCAATTTGCCTTTGAAAATATGGAAAAATGTGGTGAAAATGTATAATTTAAAGACCGAAGAACTGTCTCTGAGGTGGTGTTCCTAAGACACCGATTTTATCCCTAATAAAATGGACAATAGATTTGAATTCTGGGCCACTAGGGGGCTCTCATGACTAATGGTGAATTACAAGATTTCCAAACCTTAAAAGATCATCTTAAAATGGATTTTTATAGATACTTGCAGATGAGACACCATTTCCATCAGACAATCAAAGGGGTGAAAACACGAGAAGCATATAAGAACAGTATAGTGGAGGTATTCTAATCAGCATATGGGTCACATGGCTCTACAAACATTATTTCTGCATTTTGTAAGGGATTCTTGAATCAGAAAGGGGATTCTACAAATTACATAAAAGAAAAATGGGACGAGAAGGTAACTTGACATTATCTGAAGAAGTATGGGAAAATGTGTGTGCAGTCCAATGGCAAACAACTGCCTCTCGTAATTGGAGAGAATTCCGTTGGAAGAACGTGACATGTTTTTTTTATTACACCAGCTCAGAAGAAGCACTTCTCGGGGGGCTCAATGTGCTGGAGAAATTATGAAGATTCAAATCCCAATCATTATCACGTTTTTTGGGGCTGCACTGTAATCCAATCGTTTGGGCAGGAAATACACAATGCGATGGAGAAGGTACTAGATCTTGAGATTCCTTTTAGATTCTATGTAATGTATTTGGGTCACATGCCTGAAAACATGGCGATAACAAGGTATTTGTTTGTTTAAAATAATTCTGGCTGCCAATAAGAAAACTATAACAAGAAAATGGTTACAGCCTGAGTCGCCCAAATTACAAGATTTTATTAATGTGATGAAGGATATCTTTATAATGGAGAAATTGACATTCTCTTTAAGATTGCAAGCAAGCCAGTTTAAGACACACTGGAGAACATGGATGGAATATGTTACTCCTATAGAACCTGATTGTTTTATTTTGTACATTTTTAATATAACCAACAACCTGTGTATCTTTCATCTCCCTACCACTGTATATAGTTTGTGTGTATATGGCAAAAAATGTACGAAAGCAAAATGAATCTGTACTGTATATGTATGTAAGATGACTTTGTAAGCCAGTTGTACTTGTCATTTCAAATGTTGAATGTCAAAAGGTCAAATGTAATTAAGCTTTCTTAATAAAAACTTTAATTACAAAAAATAATAATATACTGTGGCGATCTTACCCCTGTTAGTGTAGCTTGTTGCTAAATACTTGTAACTATCTGTGTATAGTTGTACTTGGAAATATTCGTGTGTAGCTAGCTAGCTAGCTTGTTAGTTTTAATCTGTGTGTAGCTAGCTAGTTTTTATCTGTGTGTAGCTAGGTAGTTTTTATCTGTGTGTAGCTAGCTAGCTAGCTAGTTCTATGCAAATACATGTTCCTTTTTGTGGCGTGTGTAATTGGTTGTTTGTTGGTAAACTCAACGGCCAATTAGGGCGAAGCAAGGTCTAATAAAAAGGCCGTTCGCCCGGTCAAACGGGTCTGAGTGCACTACTGTTCTTGCTGTGATGACCTGAATAAAGAGAAGCTCCGATTCCTGAGCCACGAACCCCGACTTCGCCTCTGCTTCCTCGGCAGATCGCCACAATACAATAGAAGGTCTACTTCATATCAGAGTTGATCAAAGTCCGAACAGGATACTCTGAGAGAACTGCAAAGTGACAGGAATCTTCACCTGGGAGAGCTGTTGTCTGCTGGAATAAATTATATTGCTGCACCACTCAATTTTTGTCGATTACTACAGTAAACCCTTTGTTTTTAAGTTGCCAACCTTTGTTAAAGATAGTAATGATGGGTTACAGACTATACGAAGCATTGATGAGGTGTCTGGGTCTACCATACTGTGTACATTAGACAGTCTCTATATGGATATACCCAACCAGTGAGAATTAGAAGCCTTATATTTCTTTCTAAATGGTGAAACAGAGACTCGTTCACAGTTTAACTCCTTTCTACTCGAGGCAGTTTAAATCATGTTAACAAATAACTATTTTAGTATTGGTAAATATTTTTTTACAGTTTAAGGGACCTGCCATGGGAAACACAATGGTGCCTAACTACACAAATCTTTGTTGGATTATTTGAAAACAATCACATGTTGGACAACACGCAAAAATCCTTACTTACTGTACATCAAAGCATATTAACAGTATATTTACAATCTTTTGTTTTTGTGGGAAAAATGTAATTTGTTTGCACCCAGGGGAATGTGTTTGTATGTTTCCAGGAAACTTAATCAAAAAGTACTTGAATGCTGTCTGTAAAATATGACTTCAAGACACAAAGAATAAAAAGCACAATTATAAAACTATTTAAACTATAGTTACTTAGATTTGACATTATTAATATTGATATGATTAATTATGATTAATCCATATTCCCATATGTGTTCCTTTCATTATGATACCCACATTATGTATATAATTCATACTATTTGCAAAGTTATTAGCTGCTAAAGTTTGAGCGTGTGCAACAAGGCGAAATGCTCAACAATTCCATAGAAGGGAAGGAGGAGGTGGGGTTAAAATAATTTCATATGTTTGCAAGGGGACCTACTTTTGGGGTGTGGTTCATCAAGAATTTGATAAATATATGAATGTAACGTTCACAAGTTGCAAATTTCCAGTGATTTCCATGTATAACGCAAAAAGATACTATGCTTAAGAAGACAGGTACCACCGGAAAAAAGATCCAGCAATTCATTTTTTTAGGAGCTCAAATGGCTCTTGTTCACCTGCATATGTGTTAAAAGGACCCTACTTCTCTGCAATGTAGCACTTCAGAGGCAGACACCACAAGCAACCGAGCTGACTTCAGAATAACCAAGCTTTACTTCACACAATAAATATTTTCATTCTAATCATGCATTTGCTGTAATTCACATTCACATGCCAATCCCAGCAGAGCTCAGCCAGTTGTTATGGAAACAGTAGTCAAGGTCATGAGTGAAAACAACTTGAAAAGGAACAACGGTGGCAATTGAGAAACCGGGAGAGCAAGCGAAATGAGCAGAGCCATCCTACTTGATTTGTCGTTTACTATGACATTTGCTGCTGTCTTATCACAGTACCATATTATGAAAAATAATTAAAGAAAAATACAATTTGCCAGCAGGATCTACCATGTTTAAAAGCCAAAAATCTATGAATTATCACCCCCATACAGTATAAACATGACCATTACCATTGTTGGTTTCAATGTCTACATGGAGTTTATTGTCCCAGGAAAAGTACTTAAGGCCATGCATGGGGATATGTTTTTTATATATAGTTGGCAGGGTAGTTGGTCAGTGGTCCTGCTGCTAACGGACTGCTGTAGTGCCCATTTGCAAATGCTGGCATGCAGATGGCGGTCTTGTTGGGAACTTACCCTGGCAACGCAGAAACTTTAGAAACTGTACAGTTCATGGTAACTTAACATATGGATTAATGTGGATGAAAGAAATGGTAGCTGATGTTAGCTATTTATCCTGCTACCTGTTAGCCTTTTAGCTATTTCTACAATAAAGTTTGTATAGATAGCCAAACAATATATTAAAATATAATTGTTTTAATCTAGCCACATTAGATGTATGGATGCATTAACATAGTTATTTCTACTTAAATTGAGCTCACTACTGAGCTACTGGTGCCCAAATCTGAGGAAAGGAAATGATGATCGCCAACATCACGCTAACATGCTCCTCCTGATAAAATAACGGTGTGTAATACCTCGGAGCCAAGCAACATAGGACAGTTCTTTCATTCTTGCCCAATTAATGGATGGAAATGTCCAAATAAATATAAATCAAACATAACCTAGGTTTTTAGCTAGATACTACTCCAGAAGTGGTGTTAGTGTTGCATAGCAACCATTTATTGCTTGCCCTGATGAAGTACTATATACTCTGGTGGAAGGATGAAACCTATGGTGGAGTGTCCTTGTCAAAACAAGAGCTGCAATAATAGCTGACTTCATGGCAAGGGATCAAAATCAGAAATTCGATCAGCTATTAATGATCTTGAGGTGTCAGAAGAGGACAAAAAGAAAGACCTGCTTTAGTTCACTTCTGGACAAAGTACAACAAGGTCCCTACGTCAACCCAGGTCTGCAAAGCTGTCCATCGATGAGCAGATTATTGCTTTCACGCTCCAATTTGAGAATGTGTGCCAGAAAAACCCAATCCAAACTGACTGAAGGTGTTTGTCCTTACCACCTCAAATGTCATGGTGTTGGACTTTGAAGTCTACCAAGGAAAGAACACCTTCATTGGTACAGAGGGAGGAGGTCTGTGCATAGCAGCGCAAGACATCCTGCGCTTGGTTGAGTCAGTTCCCAGGGGCACCCGCCTGTATTGTGGTGGGTGTATATACCCAACCACTACAGAGCACATACAATACAAAATACAAAATAAATACAGAAAAGTTTTGACAATTTTTTTCTTTCTAACATGTTTTTTTCATACCAAGTACTAGATAACGTTTAGCCTGGGTTTCCTGAGGATAAACATATTTGTTTTGTAAAACCACAGTACATATTAGTATATATATGGTGTAAAGTAGAAGGTTTTACTAAAAAACTATACAGACAGGCCCAGAATTATTGCCACCCTTGATGAAAATGACCAAAAAAACTATAAACAAATAATATAATTTCTAAGATATATTGTGTCCAACATGTGGAAAATATTTGACTTTATTAACGATTCAACTATTAATCCATGTCAAACTATTAATGATATCAATTAATCATGGTGCACAAAACGTTAATCAAATTTGAATTTAAATTTAGTTTAACTTTAATCTTGTTCTAACCTTAGTTTACTGAGGTGGATGGAGCTACATGGAAGAATGCCTCGCAGGAAAATTAGAGGCTAAATTGAGTTTTATGACAACAAGGAATTTCCAAGGTGGTATCGCTTCACAAAGTAGTCAGTGAACCTTCTCCTTAGAAAGGTTGGGCTCACTATAAAACATGTCAGTGAGGAGCTGTACCACCATTACCACAAGTCCTGGTGGCTCTACGATGCCACAGGATGTTACCAAATGGCAAATGGAGACATTGTTGGCCTTCATAAGTGAACAGTGTGCTGAATTATTGGACGAGTATCAACAGAAATAGCAAGTTTATCTAACCAATACATCCAAATTCGGAAGAAACAGCATCTGGATTTTACAGGAGAGAGTTTTCCTGGTGTTTTAGTAGTGATTAATTGTATCTACATTCCCGTTACTAATCCTCTTGGGGAGAATGGAGAACATTTTCGCAACCCTCATTTACCTCATCACACACAGTATTTAGTCCAGTCTCACTCAGTCATCTTTGCCAAGTTTTGGGTCTCCGTGTCTTCAGTTTACTCCTTCTCTATGCTCTCTCTCTAACTTTAGTATCTAGTAGTAATTCTTGTTTGCTGTTTTGTTCCTTTGTTTTTTGATCTCTCAGTGTTTTTCCCTCCCAGTTTAGTTGGATTAGTACGTTTGTTTTCGCCCCTGTTTTTCTCTAGCCTCCTTTTCACACACATAGTTTTTTTGTCTCCTTTTCTCCCTCTCCCCATCATCCCCGCGCCTGGGTCCAATTCCCCCTGGTCCCCCTAACACATTCGTGCAAGGGGAGACATAGAAAGATCATTTGTGTGGAAAAAAAAGGGAATATTTTTTTCCACACAAATGATCTTTCTATGTCTCCCCTTGAATTGGATAGCAAGAACAGATTTTTTTTTTCCAATGGTAAAAAAGTAACCAACAGGCATTTGCCACTATCAACTTAAAGAAAATGTAAAAATTAAAAAAACAGCAAAAACTGTCAAAATTACCTAAAAAAATAATATATATGAAAATATTGGACCAATATAAATAATAATATACAATTATTAATAATATCTAATATAAAAATAGTAGAACAAATATTTTTTAGCAAAGATAAAATTGCACTTCTGGCAATTGTCTGCCCTCGTTGCACAAAACTATTTATAGTGTCTGTTAGTGTGCTTTAGTCAGGCAATATAGGAAAATCTATAGGTTACAAAGTGTTTTGACTTGAGGCTAGCTTATGATATCATATATTTGGACTTTTAAAAAGCATTTGACAAGGTACCACATGAGAGGCTCATTGTTAAAATGAATTCAGTAGGAATTTCAGGAGTTGTTTCAGAGTGGGTTCATAATTGGCTGCAAGGGTGAATACAAAGAGTAACAGTAGGTGGGGTCGTATCTGACCTAGGTGCTGTGGGAAATGGAGTCCTGCAGGGATCGGTGCTGGGACCTCTGCTCTGCCTTATTTACATAAATGACCTGGATAGGGATGTTAGTAGCAAAATAGTTACATTTGCAGATGATACTAAACTTTGGGGTTTAGCAAACAGTTTGGAATGTACTAAGGTAGTCCAAGATGATTTAAACAAAATCCAAGAATGGGCAGAAACATGGCAGATGACATTCAATATTGCTAAACGTAAAGTTATGTGAAAAATATAAGACAGGAGTATTTTATGGGAGGAAAAAAAATAGTAGGTGTTCAATTTTAAAAAGACTTAGGAACTGTAGTTGATCAAAGTCTATCTACATCTAAGCAGTGTACTACAGCAGTGGAAAAAGGCCAACAGGATGCTGGGATGCATAGCAAAAAGTATTGAGTATATAAAAAACGAGGTTATATTAATGTTATATAATGCCTTTGTCAGACCTCACTTAGAGTACTGTGTGCAGTTCTGGGCACCACACTACAATAAATATATAAGCTCTTGAAAAAGTTAAAAGAAGGGCAACTAAATTGATACCTGGTATGAAAGGTAAAGGTTAAGAGGATAGACTTCTAGGCACTTAATCTATTCAAGCTTAGCAAATGGACTTAGAGGGGTATGACACTGGGAGAAGTGGAGGAAGGGGTGGAGAGGGCTGCGCCTCCCTTTTGGTTGCTGTCAGGTGGTTCTTTTCCCTCCCACAGCTTGGAGCGAACTACGAACAGCTTGTCATGTCAGGTAGTAATATCACTTGTGCTATTCAAGTCCAGGCTATATGCGGTACTGGATACAAACAAAACTTATCTTTAAAAATCTTTGGTGGTTCACTTTGTTAATCCCCAACCCTGAGCAGTCTAGGCCCCATGAGGCACACTGCCCTCTAGTAGAGGTACAGCAAGATCTTCTACCCATGGCCACATACAGGTGTTATCCATATCTCAGTAAAATTCTATGACCTTGATGTGGCCAAACTTCAATCCACAGGAATTCATGCTGCAATAATTACACTGGATGCCTGCAAGATGGTCAAAACAGTTATTTTCTGTACTGTTGAACATATTTTAATTACCATAAGACTATCCATCAAGCTGCATAATGCCGCCAGAGATCTCAACAGGATTTGCGTGTGCTGTGTTATTAAATTAAATCTGTACTAAAACTCACAAGCTGTCTGATAAATTCCAACCGCTAGTAAGAGTCTTAATGCCAAGATATTCAGGGTCTTCTCCCTGGCTGGGGCTGGTGGTTTGGCAGTAGAATGGAGTGCAGAGTGTTGTATATTTTTGTTACATTTTGCAGTGTTTTTTGTTTACTCAACACAGAAGCTTCAGTGATGTCTCAGCGTATATTCCACCTGTTCTCCTGTAGAGTTCTAACCTAAAGCTTGTGTTTATGAAATGCTGGACAAAAAGCCATGATGAAATCCTGCCGCTTGGTTACTATTTATGAATGAACACATTTTTTCATTGTACCTGTAGCCTCATCCACTGCTCCGTCTCACCAGTGGTACAAATATGCAAATTAATATGGTTATACAATCATAGTACATGTCCACGTCTGTAGCTTAAGGCTCTCTGCCATTAAATCGAGTCCAAAATTTCAGTTTCCAAGAGATAATCCATCATTACAATACCCTGCCCCATCATTACACGTAGAGCCAATGGTTTTGAGAGACATTCAGCTTCCAATCACTCCCATTAAGTTACATAAGTAACTGGTTCCTCTGGTAGAATAAATAAAATGGTGTTCAATGATATCCGGGTTCATGGTCTTTGGTCTCGCAGTGCGTACATTTTGTTTTCCCCAATATTGCGCACAACCAGCACAAGCTGTCATTGCGTAATACCTGTATGATATAAAGCAAAGCTTTTCGTCACGTCCCTGGCACTTTGGAGAAGACAACAGAGCTCCTCGTAGGAAGAAACTGACGTTCTCCATCCCAGAGAATATTTCACAGGAGAGCATTATGGAATAAAACCCAGTCTGACTTCAAGTTTATACCAGTACATTATTATTTATGGCTTTCTTCATATAAAACCGTTGTTTGTTATATTATCATTTTGCTCATTCCTTGAAACCATATGCACTGCCGATTCTTTGCAGACATTTGCCTCCTTTGCTAGCTTTATGGCATCGTAGAATAGATTAAATCGTGTCCATAATATATGGATCAGCTATACTCCCATTATCTGTTAGTTTTCTTGCATTCAATTGAAATGCTTTATGCTCATGAAATGCTTGCGTTGCACGCATGGAGGCTTGTTCACAAACATTTGTCTTGTGGGTTCTAGTTGCTTGCGCCCTCTCCATAACAGTTCCGATTTGTATTTAGAAACACTCTTGTGAAATGACTGTTGGCATAAATCATGACTTTATTTGTTATTTATGCTCACAGGGATGATTATGAAGAAGATTGGAACCTCCTGCCATACACCCAGGAAGCATAATATTTCATATTTGAGAGGCAATGGATCAGTGTTCTCGTCACGCCTCCTGTCCCTAGCCATGTTCCATGACACGCGCAATGGAAACGGCAAAATTCTGTAAATATTTGCAATATGAAAACGATGTGCATAAATGCATTGAAAATGGTGATAAATCACATTGTACAGGAATGTTGAACAAACTTTCAGTCATATTATGTGGTTTTGATCAGATGACTACCAGAATCTTTACACGCACGTGAAAAATATGCTGTCTCAGAGCAACAGATTGCACTGGAGTGTTGACAAAACCAAAGAGTTCCTCAATTTGATTTTGCAGCGTGACTAGATGGTAAGCATCAAATACATGCTGTCGTTTTCCAGAAACTGAAGAGAGGGGAAGTAAAGGGGGTGTCATTTTAACATCACACCAAAGTAAACACATGCTCTTCATTTTAATAAAAAGATTCATAAAATGTTTGACTGTACAAACCTAAGTAATGCCTACACATGATGACCTCCCAAAGCTTTCGTTGGTAGGAGCATGGTGGCATAGGTTGGCCTGTGTCATCATAAATTCCATTCACCGAAGGGCTAGCTTTGTGCACTTTCATATGCAGAGCATGATGGTAATGCTACTACCAAGCTGACACATCAAAATGATTATAATTTTCCCATGATTCATCAGGTCTTGAAAGACCCTCTCCATTTTTACAGTAGGTCTAATCTAGATAAGCTAGCTACAGACAAACAGGACAGGCAGACAGATATATGTTTATGCACTATATCAATGGTCATGTAAAAATAGCAGTGGAATCACATCAATTTTTTGTATTGTTAAATTAAATTAAATGAATGCAACAAGGTTTATTCAGCTTGTTAAATCATTACGTTTAGCAGTTTTGTTCGCTAGGAGTGAGTTTCATGGAAACACACTTTTTGAAGAATGATGTACATATATTATAGTTTGAACTCTCCCATGCTTGCTAGAAAATACGGTCAGCAAGTCCAAGGAAACATGGTTACTGGATGTCAAACAAGGCAGCTAATGATCCAAGACATTCAAAATGTGTGCACTTAGCTTATAGCTGAGTTATTTCAGCTCAGTGATCAAAGCAATTGTGTTCATTGTATTAGGGTTATAATTGGGTTCAATTTGCAATTGATTTGTAATTGAAGTTAGATAATAATGTTTGCATATTGGTTTCATACATATCCATATAGTAACTGAATGTGCTTTATAGTAATGTAAAAGGAGTGAAATATGTGTAATGTGCATGGAACACTGAATCACTGAGAGGAACCCCCCACCACCACCACCACTCAGCTTTACTGAAAACCAAAATATCTCCTCTTTTATTCAATCCACTCAACATTTTGTACAGATGTTGCTGGCATGCTGCTCAATCAGTGTTGTGCATTCTTATCTTTCTTTTGTATTTTGCCTTTTTGGAATTGGCAATTGTATGTTATGCCCATCTCACCATGACAACCACTGCTCTCATGTTAGAGCGCTGAAATGAGATGACTGCGACACTCCAGCAAACTCCCGCGCAGCCAAGAGCTATTTTTCATGCTACAAGTCCAACAATGCACCACAGTGAGGTGGGCTAGGATTGGAGGATGGGTGCTACCCCACTGACTTCATCCGACGAACTTACAGATGCCTGACCAACCGCAAGATGCCCGGGAGTGGGAGACGAGGAAAGACCTGAGGAGCAAAGGCCTACCCGCCCACCCCCATCACCAGCGGAACAAAGACAATTTGTTCCACCGTCGCACTCCTGGTCATTGTCGGCAACTGACAGTACTTTGATCTTTCTTCATGCTAATATATGAGAGGTGTCATGTTAAATGAAGACTGAAAAATAAAAGGAAAAATGTTCTGTTTGTACTTTCTTTAAGAATATTTGGTCTGTGTAAATTCTTTCAATGGTCTGATACAGATCATTCCCTCACCGTACATTTCCTTTCACATGACTCCAAGAACATGTGTTCGTTCCTCATACTTCATACCCTCAATGCCGGTTGAATTTGAGCATTGGCAACTAGGTGGAAATTGACAAAAATGGCCCTTGGGAGGAAGGGGTTCATTTCTACATGTAAAACATGTAGTAATATGCTACAGGCAGCTTATAAGATTGAAGTGCTGGGATTTTTTTTTTTCAGGTTTGTCTTGTCCTATATGTTTGTTTGAACATTTTGAATGTAAATATTTATTTTTTCCAAGAAGCTTCAAGATAGCACATTCAAATATATTTTTTTCTTGAGTTTCTACTGCCCTCTGGTGGTTAGGTGATATATATTTTGTAGGTCATCAGCATGCCTATATTCTGAAAGGTTTTGCTAACTTGGCTTTTTGATCAGACTGGCACTTTCTGCTCACCTGCATACATTCCAATTTGGAATGTGTACATCAATGAAAGTGATACCTGTAACCTTGGGTGGGGTTTTATTCAAATGGGTTTCCCCATTGTTCTAAAAAGTTAGCTGCATTCTAGGTTATCCTCTGTGTTATCTCTGTCATGTATTTTCTGATAACTTATAGAACTGTACAAACTAGCAAAATACCCTGTTTGTGCCCCTGAAGGAGACCATTGCACAGGCTATGTTCAAAGAGTATCATTAAATGTTCTTGATGTATCTCAGAGAACGTGTCAAGATTTACTGACATTTGAAATTTCTCGATACCCCAGGCAAATGGAAATGGAGAAATTCACTTTCCCTCTGCAAAAACCCCAAGCCATAACAACCTCAATGTTACCAAGAAGTGAATCATGTCGTACTTTATTTATATATATATATATATATATACAGTATATATGTATAATATTACATATTTAAGCTTTTCCCAGTGGCACGTTGGTCTTTTGTTTGCGATGTCTGTGACTAATAATTGCAACATTATAATTCTATTATATATGATTGATAAATAAAAGCTTTCATTTCAAAAAATACTTTGCAGAATATTTTGTCATGGTGTCAATTGATGTGGCAAAATTGTTCTTGTATGTGAAAATGTGGTTGAACTAATGCGCTTTTATTCAGCTCCAAGGTAGGTTCACCCTGTTTTGGCTCCCAAGTGGGTCCCCTGTTTAGCTCCCAGGGGTGGTGGCAGCAGACATCTGTTCCTTTCAAATCCCATCCACAGCATGATACAATGTACATCATTATTCACATTTTGGGGCTCCTCGTTAGGTGGCATGGGGGGTAGAAAACTGTGGAGTGTATTACTGTGCAACGCTCGCTCCCTATCACAAACTGATTCAGGCTGTACATCAGATTCTTAGGCCTAGTTTGGCTGATCACTACAAGAGGACCTTAGCCAATAGCCTTGTAGCTTACCCCAGTTCCTTGCTCCCCTCCAATAAAGACAGACCCTCTCACCAGGCAGCAATGGGATGTCCAAATCTTTTGCTTTACTGTACGATTAAGTCAACTAGGCAGCATTCCATTGGCCACTGGAAGGTAGGTGGTGAATTGCTATAGCTAAAAGGCATCCTTTCAAACTGAAATAACCCTATAAGTGTGGTGAGAGCAGTCTTTTCTCAACCCTGTGTGTTGATGGCCACTTGCCAGTATTCACTTGCGATGTCCAGTATGGAGAACCACCTAGCTTTAGTAAGGGATGTGAGTGGATCCTGTGGCATACTCTCTTTTTTTGGAGGGCTGCCTTATTCAGAATAGTGTACTGGAATATATTGCATACTGGGTTGTCCAAACAAAACATAAACCTTGATAGGTATCTAATCCTTCCTAAACATTTTACTGCCCTTCCCTTTGTCAGACCTCAAGCCCACCAATGAACAAATACAGAAACATAACAACTCATAATGGACCATGATCTACACATACAAAAACAAACAAACAAATTACATTATTACATTACATTACAGGCATTTGGCAGACGCTCTTATCCAGAGCGACGTACAACAAAGTGTTAACCGTAGTCAAGAACAGTTTAGCTGAAAGCCACCCTAGTGGGAAGTACAATTCCTGGGTGCTAGGGGCAACCACATAGTTAAACTAGGACCCTGTAGGTAAATCTGTAGCCACAATTCAGAGGTAGCAGTAAAGCACTCAAATGCAGGAAATAATGCCTAAGCCTAATACAATACAAACAAGTAGATGTGTAAACTAAGCAACTATGTCCCTAAGTTAACAAAAACCGAACTACGGGGAGAGGTGCACCCTGAAGAGGTGAGTCTTCAGTCGTCACTTGAAGGTGGCCAGGGTCTCAGCTGTTCTGACTTCCACAGGAAGGTCATTCCACCATTGTGGAGCCAGAACCGACAGGAGACGTGACCGGGAAGCGCAGGTGCAGAGGGGGGGAGGTGCTAGGCGTCCTGAGGTAGCAGAACGGAGAGGTCTGGCAGGTGTGTAGGGTTTGAAGATCTTGAGGAGGTATGTTGGGGCTGATCCCTTGACTGCCTGGTATGCTAGGACCAATGTCTTGAATTTGATGCGAGCTATAACAGGCAGCCAGTGGAGGGTAGTGAGCAAATAATGGGGAAATTAATGAATGAAGCAAAAAGGGCATGTGGGCAACATGTGGTATTGTTAGGGTGTGTCATTTTACAGAGATAAAGGTAAATTAAATGAATGAAACAAAAAATGCTATGCACATAATACCTGGTGATTTTACAGAGATCTGTGTGAAGTTGAGAGCTTTGCAGATTTTTAACAAGCCACAACAATAAACAACAAGATCAAAGCTGCAGTAGCCACCTTTCAATAATAAATTGCATGATAAGCAGATTGTATTCTAAAAAGCAAGTCAATTGCATCATCAAGGTAAATTGCATGGTACATTTTACATTTTACATTTTAAATGGTCCAAGCTAGTCATTTTATGATCACTAATCAAATACATAAATCACTAATCAAATACATAAATCTATCTGCTAACATGGAAAACAAAAAACAAACATAGTTAAAACTTGTTTGTTTTAAAACTTCTTGATTATAGCTTATTTGTATGATGTATCAGTAAATAAAAGTTATTAACTAACTAACTAACTAACTATTACTTACTAAGTAGTTCCCGCTTAGGAGAATGTTGGATTGTATTGTTTCTTTTGGATATAATTCCCTCTAAAATATGATATTTTATGATTTGTCTACAGTAATTTAAAGTAAACATATTTTTGATTGTGTTTTAATAATGAGAATCATACCCAAAATAATTCATATTAATAGTTAATTGTTTTTTATTACGGGGTATCTGCTGTATAGGGTGGCTCATCCTGGTAAGACACTGTTCTATTGTGTAGATGAGCCCCACATTCTGGTATCGAATCCAGACTCTGCCAGTGCAGAGTGACTTCAGGTTCCTCGGTGTCCACATCACTGAGGACCTGTCCTGGTCCGCCCACACTGGCCACGTAGTCAAGAAGGCACAACAACGCCTCTTCTACCTCAGGCGGCTGAAGAAGTTCGGGATGGGGCCCAAGATCCTGCGGGCTTTCTACAGAGGCACTACTGAGAGTATCCTGACCGGCAACATCACCGCGTGGTACGGAAACTGCTCAGGCCTCAACCGCAAGGCACTGCAGAGGGTGGTGTGGTCCGCTCAACACATCAGCGGAGGCATGCCCCTCCCCTCCATCCAGGAACTGTACAACAGCCGGTGTGCCAGCAGAGCCCACAGGATCATCAAAGACCCCAGCCACCCCAACCACAGCATGTTCCAGCTGCTACCGTCAGGCAAACGGTACCGCAGTCTCCAGGCCAGGACCAGTAGGCTCAGAGACAGCTTCTTCCACCAAGCTATCAGGCTACTGAACTCTGGCCACTAGCCTAGCTAGCCCAACTGCCAATTTTGCACTACCAGGTGGACTGAGCACAGACACACCTGCACAGACCCAGCACACGCAGGCGACACTCGCACAGGCACGCGCGCGCGCACACACACACCACTCACTCCTGTACTGTTGCCTCGTGCCCCTAGTACCACTTGCTGCTACTTGATCTGCTGCACTACCACTGAGTCTGCTATCCTGCTATTTTGTACTGTTACCATATTACATTGTTACATATATTACATTGTTACCTATATTTTATATATTTATTCATGTATGCTCATTTGCACTGTCATTACTATTACGGGTATTACTATTTTGTTTACAATGTGTGGTTTTTCTGTGTGTATTTCTGATGCTGCGAAGTTGAGGGGCCAGGCCCAAGATTTTTACTCTGGTGTACCTAGTATCGCAGATGTAACAAATAAAGGAATCTGAATCTGAATCTGAATCGGCAGTCCACAGTCTGCCAGTATAAAGCTGTGCATGAAGTGTCTTTCTCTGGCTTCCCCCTCTGTGGGAAAGGATCTGCCTCAAGTCCCTCCACTTCCAAGACACCTCACCCGAAAGACAGTTCCACTATCAGTCCAGGAAATAACGTAATGCCACTGGAAGTTTCTCCATTAAAAATAACTCACTTTTACCCTAGTAAAAAAATTGTACACTTTTTGTTTGTATAGTAGCTAGCTGCGCTCTATTTGTTTCAAACAAAGTATTTTAAACCAACTAAGTTACCAGATGAACAGATATCTCTAAAACAAAACATGGTAAATCATGTAAGTTTAATTTGCAACTTCCAAAGAAGTTTAACTTTGAGTCTAGTTATAAGCAACTACGGTTAGCAGACTAATTTTACCAGGTTTACTAAGGTAGTAGAAAGACAGTCACTATTTTGTTGCAGCTAGTTTGCGGTCGTAAATAGCTACCTGGCAGCGATTGCTTTTGTATTCAAAATGCAGTCCCAAAAAAAGTTTACTTTTAAAGCAGTCCCAATCCTTTAGTAAATCTGGCCCTAGGATTAGTGCCTGTAAAGTTAGCTAGCCATATAGCTACCGTAGTAATGTTAGAGTAATTAATTTGCTTTGAGCAATGTTCATAATTTTAAATATAAGTATCACCATTTATACTTGACAATTTCATCTTAAATCTGGGTCTGTTTTTCGGGGCACACAAGGGCTAACCAGATTCCCATTACCCCCTCAGCCCCCAGGTCCCACCACCTGGTCCCATACTGTACTTCTGCTGCAATATAATGTTCTGGCCCACACAATGAAGCTTCCCACACATTTATCCCCAAACACATTGTGTCTGCATAGTCCAAAGTCCAAAGTCCACAATGGAAAAGTATGCATGCAGTATGTGCTGCACTTTACCACAGAGTGACAGACATAATAATAGGGAGACACAATAACTTAATTTCTGACATCATCACAGGGAGACCCACTGGGTTGCTTACATCAACACAGGGAAACTGTGTGGAGGACTCTCTCATCTGCCCAACACAATTCACTCATCTACACTTTTCCAGAACTGAGCTCCAGAAAAATCAACACGGACAACTTCCTAGAGATGGAGGAACGCAAGTGTTTTACCTGTATGTGACTCCATTTCTGCGGAGGAACTTGAGTCCGCATATTATCTCTGCAGCATAAAATCTAAGAGAGGGTGAGAAAGGGGGAAAAGTCAAGCCAAATAAAATAACAAAGAGAGGAGCGTATCTGAGCATCTTTTGTCTAGAGGTGGTTAATCAAGTCGGTGGTTAATCAAGTCGGTGGTTAATCAAGTTAACCAAGAACTACCATCTGAGAGCCAAATCAGTTGTCTGGAGGGGCACTCACAGGTCCAATGGCTAATGAGAAAATAGGAGGTTGCCATGACAGACAACTGAGAATAAAACACTCCGTGAACAAATATTTTCTATCTAACTCAAGATGGCAGTTTGCAACAAAATTGACCACAGCTTGTGATCTCTGGTTTATGATGGAATTGGAGTGATGGTGGCTGAGCCCACGTCTTTGCCAGCATGCAGAGACCCCCTGGAATAAGGGTGAAGCGAGATCATTGTACTCGCCATGTGGCGGCCAGGTCAGAGCACCCCCTTCTCTGTGAATACACTCCATCACGAAGAATAAGTTATGCTAAAACACAAATAGCATTGTCACTTATCACATGGAAAGAGCTGTCTGTACTTGGGGTGTTACCTTAGCCCGGAAGGTAAAAGAAACTGTGTGTGAAAGGGAGGGGTGTCTCCTTGGTCTAGCAGATGGAGTACAGGTATGTGATGAGGGGTGTTATCTTGGATTGAGAGGTGGAATGCAGATGTCTGGGTAAGGGGTATTACCTTTGTTTGGGATGTAGAGTGCAGTTGGGCAAGGAAGGTGTTTTCCACTGCTAACTTTAGCACTCAACAATCATGGTGTAATGTGTATAGCCATTAGTCAGGACATTGCCCTTACCTAGAGCTTTGATTGCAAAGTACTCCCCACTGTCTTTCAATTCTGTCAGCATGACCTGAGAGAGGGGAGAACAGATAAAAAGAAAGTGTGTAGGAGAGGATTTAAGTGAGCGCCAACAATCATTCGTAGCAGCACTGAGATTTTACAAAGCAAGATCGATGAACCTCTGCCTTTCCAAATGAGCTCTTAGCCAGCACTTCCAGGGAGTTGCAACAGGTCATGGTGAGGTGTTGCAGGCTTCACTTCCAGGTTTACAGATAGTGTTACTTTGGATAGTTTTCTTTCAGATTAGGCTGGATCTGTTCAGCTTTTTCTGCCAGCATAAGCTGGATGTGTTCAGTTTCTTCCCAGTTAAACAGAATCTGGGCAACCAATTTATTTAGGTCCCTTTGGATCTGGTTGGAAATTTCTTCCAGGTCACATTGAACCTTGTCTACCGGGACTGTCAAGTCACGCTGAATATGGGACTCAATTTTTTCCAGGTCAAGTTGGATCCAGGCTGCTGTTTCTTCAAGGTCATGCTGGATCCAGTCTGCTGTTTAGTAAAGGTCATGTCGGACCCAGGCTGGTGTCTTGTCAAATTCACGCTGTGTCCGGGCAAATAGCTCCTCCAACTAAGCACTGTGATCAAAGTGAGGCGGTATGCCCCTATTCTCTTGAACAAGGTGAAGCCGGGCTCCCTTCTTCCCCAGTCCAACCTGGTGGCAGCATTCGTCAGAGGTTCCAGAATGGTCCCTTTATATTTTGGGATATTTCCACTTTGGCAGAGGGAATAGAAACTGAAGGAAGGAGAGTGAGACTAATATTAAGCACAAACCCCAACTAATGTCATGGTCGTAAATTGATTTATATATTTGTCAGATGCTTCGTTTTCCAGAGTGACTTACTTGTGATTGTACAAAAAATCTATTTATTTATCTATTTTATGTTGATAGGAATCAGAATGGCAATGAGTAAATGAGACCAAAGCAGTGAGAGTCTTAGCTATTCAAAGTATTCTGCTTTGTCCTGAGCATTTAACTTTAACGCTAGGGAAATATCCTGCAATGTTAAAATTCCAAGCTCCTATGATGTCCCAATATTGCTTTCTAAGATGCCACAACACTCATCTCCGCTATCAGTGATGCCAATACTTATCTGTGGGGGCCTTGCTTTATAGTTCCACTAAACAAATCTTTCTTTTTTTTAACATCACATTTTTATTTTTTTCCAGTAATCCAAAAACAATAATAACATTTCACATTCTGAATCACTTCCCCCAACCCCCCTACCCCTGGCAATCCAAATGCTCTATGTTACTGAACATAGTATCGACTCCATCATTATTCAATATGTTTACATCTGCATGTGTACATTCATACATACATACATATCCATAAATAATGAAGGACACTGTGCATATACAGTATATATAAATAAATAGTAATAACAATAAGACAAAAAATAATGATAATATACTAAATGTAGACACGGTGTATATATAAGGTAGATTATATGTGTCTGTTGCGCACTGGTTGTATATCAGTAGCAGCATGAGACCAAGTTGCAAGTGTTGATTGTTTGGCTTTATTTATCCTGGCTGTAGAGAATTCCAAATAAACAAGCTCTTTAAAGCTCAATAGGCAGTGTTTTATAGATAGCAAGTGAGGTGCTGCTGTAACTCCAGCAAGCCACATTTTGCGCTGACATTCGGATTAATTCAGTTTAGAATCATCATTGAGTAATATGATCACAGGATGTTGATGGATTGTACTAAACAAATCTCATGTTTGTGTGGTCAGGTATAAACAAGTCTTTGGATTTACAAATCTTGCTAAATTATATAAATTTGATTATAGTAGTACAATCCTCAAACAAGAGGGGGATTTTGTACAGTACTCGTACAGATCCTCTAATACAGACATTTGAGGAAACAGCACCTGCTTGTGGTGAACAGGAGCAGCAGAATCTCAGACAAATGTTGGCTGTCCTTCGTGGTTAACAGAATTTTGTCTTCAAGGTATTCTAAGTGATTTGACATCATCGCTCAATAGCAGGGCGACTTTCTAAACAAACGCGATGGAACGCATACAATCTGCAATCCAACCATTAGCCACACCAGCCTCTGGTGCTAGCTGTTCCTGTTCACCACCTAGTTTATGTTAGAAGAAGAAAAGGAAAAGTATAACACTAGCTAGCTATAGAACCTTAAAGCAAAATTAAACATTGATCCCAATTTAAAAAAATGTAATTAAACATTGAACACAAAAGGTAATTACACAGATCAATATAAAAATGACAGTAATAAGTGAATAAATCCAAAGTAGCTATAGGAGCTGAACAGGTCATTTTGGACATTTCAATTAAGCAGCCCATTTCTAAGCTAAGGTGTAAAAACACATTATTTCACCCATTTATTTATTTATCTACTCTATAAACAAAATAAGGACTGAAAGCATAATTTAAGGCTTCTGATTATGTTTAAGGGCATGCGTTTTTCACCACCTCTCTCAAGAAGCTGCAGTTCCTTTCTGATCCTCAAGGCATCGCTGTAGGCACTCTGTTTTCAGTAATTAGTGGTAATTACTCAAATGAGCATGACCAATTATACAATTGGGCCAATTACAATTACAAAGTGCCAATCTGAGTATTGGTGCAAAGGCGCAAATCTACAAATTGACATTGTCTCAGAGAGAGGAGTTTACTCTTATGGATGAGTTTTTACACATCTACAACAAGTCATGAAAGAGGAAACAAATTATCTGACAATGATTCATTTACATTTACATTTACATTTTAAGCATTTAGCAGACGCTCTTATCCAGAGCGACTTACAAGATGTGCATCAATACATGGTAGGAACAATCACAGTTAGCGCACGAGATCAGTGCAGGAATACAGCAATAGACATCATTGCAGGCATCTGCGTACCATACCTGTAACACCGGGAAGGAAAAGGTATTTTACAATGTTTACAAAATGTACAATTTTTTTTTTATAAATAAAGAGTATAGTGTTGAACAAGTAGACAGTGGTGAAGACAATTTAGCTAGATGGACAGAGATCAGGGGTAGTGGAGTCTGAAGAGGTGGGTTTTGAGTCTCTTGCGGAAGATTGGAAGTGATTCCGCAGTCCTGACCAATTGCGGGAGGTCGTTCCACCAACGAGGGACCAGGACAGAGAAGAGGCGAGACCGCGAGGGAGCGCTGCCAGGCGCCCGGAGGGATGGGGCAGTCAGTCTGCCAGCGGAGGCGGAGCGGAGAGGTCTGGACGGGGTGTAGGGCGTGATGAGTGACTGGAGGTAAGGGGGAGCAGTACCTCTGGCCGCTTGAAAAGCAAGCACCAGTGACTTGAATCTGATGCGTGCTGCGATGGGGAGCCAGTGCAGAGAGGAGAGTAGAGGGGTGACGTGGGTGAACTTCGGCTGGTTGAACACCAGGCGAGCAGCAGCGTTCTGGACTAGTTGCAGTGGCTTGATGGCACAGGCCGGAAGGCCTGCCAGCAAGGAGTTGCAGTAACTCCTGGACTAGGGTGCTCATCCAGAGAGATTGAGTTAGGCAATTTTCACTCACATAAACAGGAGAGCATAAACACATATTCCAAGTATTTTTCCCCATGTTCAAATTAAATTAGAACATTAATATTTTCATTTTGTGTAGGCTACACGCACACACCCTCTCTTATCTATATCACAATGACAGGCTTTAGTACGCTATTGTAACTAAGGTGTAGACAAAATGCCATTAAATTGTATCGCATTTATTGCAATTTATTGCACAATTTTTCTTGCACACATATCTTAGATTTAGTCCAGGAGAGGACGCCAAATTAACATATCAATCACATTTCAATTCGTACACTTCTCAACATTGTTTAAAATTCTAGTGAAAATCAAACAGATTTTCAGACCAAATTTATCTCTCTCTTTTACCAGGGTTTTTTTAAGCAATAGCTGAGAACGATTAACCTCTTTCATGCTATATGAAATATGCTATCAAATATTCTTTGGTTCTTTAACCGCATTTCTGTTGTGAGAGATGTACATTTTAGAGACATTTGACAAAAGAGAGTAACATTTAGGATCATATGTCGAATGCTCAATAACATTTAATGTGTTCCAGTGTGTGGGCCGGCGGAGTTAACAACGACACTCGGTCGTTAAATTCACCCCTACTAACTCGTTTGGGGGAGGCGTGTTAAATCGCAGCCTACGTTCGTTATCTCCATCGTTAACTTAAAAGATTGGAGGACTCACCCCAGGCATGAATTGCATGAATAACTGACATATCTCTGACACAATGTGGCCTTGAGAGGGTAAATGGTCCCTCAAAAAACATTACAAGTTTCTAATTAAGAGCGATTAACACCTCGCTACAATTACTAGGTTGCAAGTAGCCTATGGTTGGAACGAAAACCAACACACACAGAGGGAAAGACCTAGGACTGAGTTTGAGAATCGCTTGTCTAAACAGCACCTTTAAGAAACAAGTTAACACGTGGTGGCGCCAAAGTACTATAGTTCCAGTCCAATAAATCAAGATAACTTAAAATTTTGTTTTGTTCATCAACATTTTGGGGAATTTTTATTTGGATGGATAATACTTTTATATTATTTTGTAAGACCAACGATCATTTCTAAAACAGGTGATGATTCATATTTCATAGTATTTTATTATACTAAATAGGTAATACCTTAAATAGGTGGGGAATTCGTGTTTTGCTACTTTTAAAGAAGTTGATGAGCGTTGTTTTATCATTATAACGGGATGGGCAATATTGAATTGATTTAGCTCTGCACTTTCCTTGTCGGATAATATTGTTTATTCCTTGGTGCTTTTTCATCTCTACATTGTGGGAAATTATCTATATTTCGAGTCAAATTGGGCCTACACTAATACACAAAAAAATGAAAATTGGACCAAATTCATAGCCTACAGACGTTGTTTACGTGAATGTAATTCTGTGAAGCGCAGTACAAGACTGAAACGATCTAAACCATCTTATAGCTACGGGTTACTATCGATATCTTTGTCGATAACGATGTCTGGAGTTGATTAGGCTACATTCTAGTAAGAAAGTACACATTTCAATGTATCAAATTGTGTATACCACGAGGTAACCAACGTATTACAAGTATGTATGACCACCCGCTGTAATGACAGGTAGAGGGATAGATGCGCAAAGTATAAGTATTTTAGTTTTTTAATTATACATACGTAAATATTAGCAACTTTCAGTCCGGGAATAGTTTGGATTTCCACGATATTGCTCCTAGTTGCAATTCTCCCAAACGGAGTAGCCTGCCCTAACCATCTGTATTATTATTTCCATTAACCATTTTACTTAACAATTGTCTTCCGTTTTGTCAACGTTTCTGGTCCAAAATTATTATAAACACAATTTCAATTAGGCTATCGTGTGAAGTATAACAACAGTAAAGTTAAGATAAAGGATTCTATTGATTCCAACAATCGGATACAGGTCGTCTAGTAGCCTAAGTATCATCCGCCTTAAATATGAATTATAACCATACTAACTTCAATTTTATGATCATGCGTTAACTAATATGCACGCAATTTATAGGCTAGCCTACTATTGCTAATACCATAATAACATTAGTAATAATAATAGTAGCCTATATTCATAGTAGTAATATGTATTATTGTTATTATTATAAATTGTATATTGTTCTACATCAATGTTGTTACTGCAATTTGTTTATTAGATTACAGCTGTCACTCAAAGCACTGATTTTTGGCCTAAACCTCCAATAGGCCTGCGTTTTTCGTCAACGTAACTTCAACAAAAATGTATCTATTAATAAACCAATCTTATGTATTTCATTGATGTGTTTCATTTTCCAGATTAGACGCCTTTACGTGTCTTGTTGCGTTTAAAAGCCTGGGATGTAGTCCTAAACCTCACCTAAACAAAATATATTAAAATATATATTTGGGGGGATTTTATTCTAACTGACCTTGGTTCGGTGTTCAATTTCTACACTTATTTGTAGCAGAACTGCGGTTACATATCGCTTTTAGAATGTAGTGCTTTTGTATATTTTTAGGTTTTTTTAAAAATGTCAGATCTTGTTTTTTTTATGTAAAAAAAATGTTGTGATTTGCCATGAAACATTTTGTATGTCGTATCCACAGTTCTGAAAACAAAGAGAACAGGATCGCAGTCACTAAATGTAAATGTTATTGTACATTGGTTAGATAGACTGTACCATAATACATTTTGCAGTCAACTGTGGCATTGCCTCAATTAGCAAGGTGTGAGCACGGGGTGGCGCTGAAGTACTGCGAGAGCGGAAAATCCATTCACCCACCTGATTTATATTCAGTCATGTGGAGACAAAATGCGCTTCGCTTGTAGTTGTAGTCAAACAGCTCAGTGGAACTGTTGCAGTTTTTAGTCATGTTTTCAATTAAGCAAATATATGCAATATATTATTATTATTAATAATAATAATAATAATAATAATATAAGAAACATAATAACATAAGACTTAATCGACACCTGAGTTGCAACATACGATACAAAAACATTGCCTCATATGTTGCATCGTCACGGTGTCTACAGATGGTTCCATACATTCTAAATACACATGTTGATTAATTTTTCAGATTTTTATCTAGTCGAAAGAAAATCCGATAATCTAAATTCACGACGATTTTACACACATACGGTATATAGGCCTACCATCAGTTTCAACACATCATAAGACTCTTAAATCATATTTTGTTTTTGTTAAGAAACCTCGGTGAATTTTAGTAGTAGGCTACTTGAACAGTCTACTCTCGGGCCTGTATGGATAAAACAGTTCATACAACAGTCAACAACAAACGAGGAACATGCACTGTTTAATCCTTGTTTGACTGATACTCGAAGGAAACTGTTGATTTGTTAAACGTCAGATTCTCATGATTTCCATGTTCTGTTCATACACATTCTGTTCATAGTACGAGATTTTTGTTATTATTATTGAAATATGAACGATCGTATTGTTCCCTTAGGGATAGTGAAAGGTTTTCTTGTCTTCGACTCATACTGAACTAAATAAATATATGTGAAAGTGTTATTTCATCAATGACTGTGGTGGCGTGGTGTTCAAAATGCGTGATACCTATGCGCTTATTGTTGAAATGCATGGGCTATAGTTGTAATCGAGAGAGCCGAATTCATTACTTTAATAGTGTTTTATTAAAAGTTCCCAATTTTATACTTTGAAAACTTTGAACTAGACATTGTCATTGCAAACATTTGAGGCCTATATCTGTTCAGCCTCCGAATGAGAGGCATCCGAAATTCAAAAAGGTGATTCATTTCTTTAAGCTACTATTTTCCAAACCTTCGTTAGCCTACCTTGCACGTGGCTCTTCTGCTATATATAGCAAATTATTTTTTGTGTCATGATTTAAAATCAATTGTTTAGAAAATGACAATGGAATGTTTGGTTTCAACTTTTTGTAGTCACTATCTTAATCTATTTATTTTAAATATATACGATGTTTTAAAAATGTAACTGGAATTTCCAAGTAAGAAATTATATTTTGCATTTTTTTTTCATGTAAACTTTATTTATTATTTAGATATCGAAAGTGTGTCCACTGTCTCGCCTCCGCTTACGCTCAGATGCTGCCATTGGGTGAAGCACGTTCTCTCTTAACCCAGTCGAAAATTAACTCAGATTTTTTTATGGTCCATCTTTCAATGGGTATGTGTATGTTAGAAGAAGAAAGATAAAACAACAGCATTAGCTAGCTATGGAACCTAAAAGCAAAAAAAAACAAGCTACTTGGATAGCATAAACAAAACCAGTACAAAACGTGTAAACTTTGTAAAAATGTCGTCCTTTGCTCCTTCACAGATGAATAAGGCTGGCTAGCGTTTGGTGGGATGGCGTTTGGTGGATCACCTGTAACAAGCCTACCTCGACCCGTTTCTACAGTTGCAATGGCTATGACCAAGCAGTAGCCTAGCTGATGGGCACACTTGGCAAGGCTGATCAGGGCTAGTTATAGTAGATTGTCCGCGAATTAATGAATGCAACGCCAGGCTGTGGTCCAAAGCACTACAGGCACTTCCGTTGCCATGTGTTTAATAACACTACCTCTCAGCAGTGACTTCGTGTCGCCTTGTATACCTTTAAATTCTTCCCTACTAACTCGTTTGGTTGGTGGGTGGGTGGGGGGCGCGTGTTAAATCGCATCGCGTGTTCGTTAGCTCGGTAGTTCGGATTCACCTCTGTTTTATTGGGTTAATCGTGATTCTAGGGTTGATTCACAGATTTTCACTCGAATTGCATTACAATGTTTGAGGAGTGTGTGAATTAAAGTGTGATTAATATGTTAATTTGGCGTCTTCTCCTGGACGAAATTTAAGAAATATCAGGCTGATGTGTTGAATAGAAATTTGAAGGCATTTTGTCTACAGTGGCCAAAGTTATAATACTGAAGCCTGCTACTGCGACATAGTCAGAGTGGGTGTGTGCGTGTAGCCTTTACAAAATAAAAATATGAATGTTCTAATTTGATAACATTTGAACAGGAAAAAAACACATACTCGGAATATATGTTTATTCTCGGCAGTTTATGTGAATACTTCCTAACTCAGTCTCGCTGGATAAATACTAGGCTATATATAGGCTACATATGCATAGAACTGCGACGTAGTCTAGGCTATAATACATTCCTTGGTTCTATGGAAGCTCCACGGTTAGCGGCCACTGTCTGCAGTGTCAGGTAATGCCACATATTCGCTTAGGATGTACTTTACTGGTCTACGAGATTCACTTAGCGCCAAAATCAAATAAATTGCCTTTCGGAGATCCACCCCTGATTGGTATAACTACACTTTTTTTTTTACTATGAACAGTGTGTAGGTTTATTTTTTTCAACCTATGTGCCTAAAAACCTTGTTGGAAGAGCCAATTTTATACTTATACGTATTTAAACGTATACGTTCTGCAAAGATTATAAGTAGGCTAGCATACTGTACAACAAAATAAAATACAGATTTTTGTAATAGTATTTTTTAGCAGGGTTTGAATTATGTGCACGTTTACGTACGTGTACGTGCGTGTCAATTTACGTACGCCTAACGTTACAAGGTGGGAATAATATTTTAAAAGTACAAGCCAAGGACTCGTGATAAAGACCTGCTGAATCATGTATTTATCTTTAGCCTACTTCGATTTTACCATCGTTTGTTACTGATGTTATCTTCCGCATACCTACTTATTCGTGGGTGATCAGCAGCAGTTTTGGATTTTAAAAAGTAATAGTAGCCTAGGTCACGATCCACACCCCCTGAGATGACCGCCTGTGAAAAGAGTGCCTTCGAGCTACTGAACATTACATCACAGCGCCTATGCTACTACTATTAATGCGACACGCCGCGAGAGGGCGCTATAAGCGGAAAACTTTAGAAGAGAGACCTCTTCGACCTTTCCAAGTCTGTCCACGTCTTTCCCAATCTCTCGATTCCACACGCATAGTTGTTAGGCCTATGCACGCGGTGGAATAACTAGCATGTTTATATACATTATGTAGTAGTGTTTAGTTTTCTTGTAATAGGTTACAATGAATACAATTGCAAAGATAGAATCGATTAATACAATTATATTTTATTTAAATGATACTTCCTGAATTTTTAACAAATTGTATATATTTTTTGATTTTGAACGGTTTTGTAATGATTTTAAAGTAGGCCTATAACATTTATTTTTAAAACTGCAACTGATATTAGACTAATGTTTTCATGAAGAATAAAGATGAAGATGTCTGTACACACTAGCTGCTCTCTCTCTCTCTCTCTCCCCCCTCTCTCACACACACACACACACACACACATACGCACACACACTCAGTCTGGAACATGTCTACATAAACGATAACATGTCTGTAAAATTATTAGTGCCCTCTAACCAGCAGCCGCAAAGGGAACTCTGTCCATGGTTACAGTGTTTCATGCATAGTGTTTTTGCATCGTTCAAAGCCGAGGCAAGCCAGGACAAGCTGAGCGATTGAAATATTAGGGACAACCACTGTAGACAAGCTCAGCAAGCGCTAATTAATCCTCTAAACAATTAATGTAATTATGTCATAATTCCCCTGTTTAAAATATAAGTACAAGAACATGGGCTACAAAACGGTTATATATATATGAGCCCATACTATAGAATTCTGATATAATAATAATAATAATAATAATAATAATAATAATAATAATAATAATAATAGTATTTGCACAAGTTATTCTTATATTTACGTTGTTATTATTGTTTATTTTATATAGGCTATATATAGGCTATTCATTATTAGAAACAATAAGAGGTAGGCTATATAAATATACAGACACAAGCGTGCATAGAAGATTATGAAGTAACATTCAAATTCACAGCAGACTATTCCTTTTTGTACCGAATCTTATGCTAATGTGGAGTGCTACGTGTTGCCCTTAAAGCGGCGATTTGACGCCTTTGCGTCAATAGTAGCTAGTTTAAAACTGCTGCACTAGTATACATATAGCCCACAACAAGGAAAAATCCATAGAATTAACCCTAGCTATAAAAATATATTTAATTTAGGCCAAATCATGATGATTTTGTGTTTGCGCAAATAACAAAAAGTATTAATAAAATCATTTAAATTGAGATTTCTATGTGATGTGTTACGGTGGCATTGACATTTTCAACACATAACTGATAATCAAGCACTGTGCTAATGTGTAAATAGTGCCGATCAGTGCTAAGTAAGGTCTTATATGCTATTGTCTCCTTTCCCTCGTAAATTAGCATGTATACTCGCGCGCACAAACACTCTCCTCTCACCCCCCTTTCTCTCTCTCTCTCTTCTTTTCTCAGCTATGCAGGAAAGTGTTAGAATACAAGGAGCACTCGTCATTTTGTGGTTCAAGACAGTTTACTGTAATGTCTCTTTTACTTTGGATATGTTTTAGTTCATCCCGTTCCCAATATGTTAATCACAGTGCACTGTTTCGATTGTGTGAGATGATCTCTCCGTACATACTGCTGTTCATCTAGCCGTATAGTGTATTATTAGCGTCGGCCAAACGAAAGTAGCCTATGTAAATATGTATTGTAACATAAACATATACATGTCAATATTTACTAATGTACTTGGTAGGTTAAATAACTTCAAAGGGATTGCTGAGAGGATACAATGAACTTTGGGACAGTGGGTCTTCATTGGCTTTCAATGTTTCTTGCACTAGTTTGGAATAAGCAAAATCTGCGTGACATAATGTTATGATTGAAAGATGCTGAAGTGACAATCCCAGTAGAGGCGTATTTTAGTGCTCTTAATTTATTTTTTGTGCTGAGTTCCTGAGTCCTAAGACAGTGATGACAACCTACCCGCTCCAAATGAATGACACGAAGAGGCTGCTGCTTAAAGTGGCATAGTCTACTCGTGAGAAGACCACGCGCTGTTCAGTTTAATCGTTTCTGGGAAACGCAATCCTGCGTCGTGCAAACTCGACTCACCGGTGACAAAACTTTTATTACAATGTCTTTGACATCCCCCATTCATTCAGGTGCATCCCTGGACGATAATTGAGCCATAATATTGTGTTTGTTATATTTATTATGTAAACTAAAGATAAAACATAGACTGCGTAGAGTATTTATGTCGAATATGATTGAATGCTACACTTGTAGAAAAGTATTTATCTTAAAGAACATTTTCATTTTATTATTCTAAATTGAAGTGTTCATATTGCCTCTGTATATCTGAACATTATGGAGAAGAACACCTCCGATTTTTCTTACCTAGATTCCATTTTAGTAGCCTATGCGCGGCCACAAATTTCCCTCATTCAAAATGTGTTGTTTGTCCCTCAAATAAAAATCTTTGTTGGATGTGAATTTTAGTCAAATATGCAAAAGGCCAACAACGTAATTATAAAACAGGTTACATGTCTTGTTGTATCTTTGAATGCTCTGATATTGATACATGTTCGGACACTATCCGTATTAAAAAAATAAACCTTCTACATTGTCTGGCGAATAATAAGTAGATCATACTATTACCACCATAGTAGAACATGAAGACATTTATAGACATAAAACCAGCAGTTTGTCCGTTGGTTTAAAAAAAACAATAATCTAATTGAAAAACCGACACAATCTTATGCCCATGGGATTATCGTAGACACACCATCAAAATAAAAAAAGTAAAGACAGAATGACTAAACCAGAAAGAGTGTCTAACCAAAGTAAGTTACGAAAATGTTTATTAGGCATGGCATATGGCCTACTCCGGGATAACGCTGTAAATATTTAAACTGCATACATGTAGGTTAGATTTATAGATAAATATACACTGCAATATGTTACGTTTATGTTTTGTTGCTTTGTTTCCTGGAGTATTATGTTACAGTAAGGTATGCTAGTAGCTCCATGTACAATAGATTAATAGAATGTTTCTTCATATCAAGTCGTCAGTCTTTCTTCATATCAAGTCGTCAGTCCTCATTTTTATTTGAGGAAAAATGTTTTTATCTGATCTTAAAGTGAAAACGATGTATATGTGTGTGTGTGTGTGTGTGTGTGTGTGTGTGTGTGTGTGTGTGTGTGTGTGTGTGAGAGAGAGAGAAAGAGGGGGGGAGAGAGAGAGAGAGAGGCCTCCGTGTGCACGTGCCTGTCTGTATGTTTGTTTGTTTTTTGTTTTTTGTTTGCTTGTTTGGTGGAATGCTACGATAGTGACTATTTACCATTGCTACGTACAGTAACCTATCGCCTTTACCTGTCATGTGGTCAACGTAATCCTATGCTATTATGAATTATATGCTGAATAGTTTCGTTTTATTGAAATTAATGGCTCGCTTATTGGCTTATTATTTATCCGTTGATTTTGGAAGGACTATATTTTTGCAATAAAATGTGGTGTATCGCAATTAGATTGGGCAGTGAATATTGTAGAAGCCCTTTAATTTTCATTCAGTCCGTCTTCGAAAGGCTTCCATTGAATAAAATCCCACTTGAATAAAACTGCTCCTAAATTGAGACTGTATTTGATTTTTGACAGTATGGGAAAGGGGGTGTGGTTAACCAAGAATTACATAAAAAAATAAATCATAATAAACTTTTTATCAGCTCGGGATGAAGAAATTGGACCCCCTGTTTCCTTGGGCCTTCTGTGTCTGAACAGAACAGGATTTGGCGCGATATTTGTAAACAAAAATATAAAAGTATACACAGAGTGATAGTAGCCCGAGCCAAACATGGGAATATGGGAACTCCATTATTGTAACACCTGCTTTGTTTTCTGAGAGTTCTGCTCGAAATCGGCTTTGATGTTGGATACGCAACACCCTGTTCGTTCTCCACACCCCAGTCCTCGCAGACACCACACAATCTCCCACACCCAACAGTGCCTGTTTTACAATTGCAGTTTGCACATACTGTTCCTGAATTTGTAACCTTGTTTCCTATAATAATCAACACTTTCTGTCTCGCCAATCGAAGTAGGCCTGCTAAGCGTAAACCCCACATCAGTAAATGTTTAGATAATCCATTCATCTGGAATCGAAATCGCTATATGTCCGACTGAACCATAGGCTTTTCCCTGGCATAAATAATAATAAAAAATCATATATATATATATATAATTTATATATATGACATATACCATAACCATATAATCATATATATTAGGACATTAAATCAAAACATATATGAGACATCGATGCGAATCATTACACAAACAAAATCATTATTGATAGACGTGTTAATAATTACAACAACAATAATAATAACTGGGGAAGAAGAAGAAGGAAGAAGAAAACATTTAAACATTTTCATTTAAATTTAAATTCGCATTTAAATTGGGTGCTTTCCTTCTTCCCTTTCATGGGGGGGTGTTAACCTGGAACTTCAATTCTAATCAACATGCACATAATTTCTTAAATATAGAAGACAATATTATTTTTGTATATGTTCTCTATTTAGGCGGTGTATAATCTCACCATATTCAATTGAAATAAAGTGTAATATATTTAAGAACCTTAGTTTAATTTAAACATGGACGTGTTGCGTATCATGAAAAATGAATTATTCGAGGTATTTCGAGGTGTCACCTTTAGACCCATGGCAAGTGCGGATTCCCTCAGTAATGTAGAAATTAAACAAAACAAGCCAGCGATATTAAACGCGAGGCCTAAGGACCCCTAAAGCAAAGTGGTTGCAAAAAACCCACAAATTAAATGCAAATTTGTCACGCATAATCCTAACACTATCGAAACAATTGTTTTGCCTACAATGCAGGTCAGTAATATCTTTCATGCACTGTTATTTTTATTTAAAAAATACCACCGCGTAAAAATGCAAACATCAAGACTCCTCTCCATGTAGGCTACAAATGTATATTCTCAAATATCTTCAATTATAAACAACGTTCTCTCGAGACACAAAGTAGTACCTCTCCTCTTCCATCACCTCTGCATCCCTCTTGTGTTTTCCCGGGAATGTAAACAAACTTTAAAGAAGGAGCGAGATATTGAATCAGCAGACTAAAATTATCCAAAACAGTGGAATGGTTGGAGGTGATGTGATCTATTTTCTTGGTAGGACTTGGAGCCGAGAATGAAAGCCTTTGTTGATGGGATGGGCACATTTTGCATTGCATTGGGGAACCTTGTGTATCCTTACGCGCTTGAAAGGCTGCTAATATCTGCTCAATGATTGGTTGGGACGAGAGAAGACGCGTTAATACTTTTGGTGCTGTGGTTGGCTGTAGTCTAAAAGGGTTCAACCAATTTTTTTACAGCTTAGTGTCTGTGGCTCCGTAATTAATTGTAGCTAGCCGTCTCTTATCGACGTGTTTTTAAAGAACATGAAGTAGTTGTTGTTTTTTATTAGAGGAGTTGCCAGCGTTTGAGATTGAGATCCAACTGTGCTGCTGCTGTTGCCATTTTACCTTACGTGTGATGTTGGATATGGGAGAACGGAAAGAAGTGAAAATGATTCCTAAATCATCGTTCAGTATAAACAGCCTGGTGCCCGAAGCCGTTCAAAGTGATAACCACCGCAGATCAGCGCCTGAGGAAGAGGATAAGATTCCTTTGCCAAACCCGGTACTGGACGGAAAGTCGGAGAACATTTGCAGCAAAAGTGACAATTCTCCAGAATCGACGTGCGCGGACGAAAAAGAAAAACAGGAAGAGAAAAAGGATTGCAAAGAGGGGGACGGTGGGAAAGACGGGGAAAAGAAAAATGGCAAGTATGAAAAACCACCTTTCAGTTATAATGCCTTAATCATGATGGCTATCCGGCAGAGTCCGGAGAAGCGGCTGACCCTGAATGGTATTTACGAGTTCATCATGAAAAATTTCCCCTATTATCGAGAGAACAAGCAGGGCTGGCAGAATTCCATCAGGCACAACCTCAGTCTAAACAAATGTTTTGTTAAAGTCCCACGGCATTACGATGACCCTGGTAAGGGCAACTACTGGATGCTTGACCCTTCGAGCGACGACGTGTTCATCGGTGGGACAACAGGAAAACTCCGCAGGAGATCGACCACCTCCAGGGCCAAGCTGGCGTTTAAACGGGGCGCGCGCCTCACTTCCACGGGACTGACATTCATGGATAGGGCTGGCTCTTTATACTGGCCAATGTCACCGTTTCTGTCGCTCCATCATCCGAGGGCGAGCAGCGCGCTGAGCTACAATGGGACATCATCGGCTTACCCCAGCCACCCAATGTCCTATAGTACAATGTTGACTCCGAACAGTTTGGGGAGCAGCCACTCTTTTCCTGCTTCTAATGGCCTAAGTGTAGACAGACTTGTGAATGGAGAAATTCCGTACGCCACTCACCACCTCACTGCCGCAGCCCTGGCCGCCTCCGTGCCATGCGGTCTATCTGTGCCCTGCTCTGGCACGTACTCTTTAAACCCTTGTTCAGTTAACCTCCTCGCGGGACAGACCAGTTACTTCTTTCCTCACGTCCCCCATCCATCAATGACTTCCCAGAGCAGCACTTCAATGACTGCGAGGGTTGCCTCTTCGTCCTCTCCGCAGGCGCCGTCGTCTCTCCCCTGTGAATCTATAAGATCCTCCATGCCAACTTTCTCTTCAGGACTTTCCGGAGGACTTTCTGATTACTTCACACATCAGAATCAAGGGTCTACTTCAAACCCACTTATACACTAACTAACATCACAGGAGCAGACTGTAAGTGAACATTTTACACACATTTACATTGTAAAATATATAAAGCGAAGCTAAACAAAGATAAAAAAAAGCGATCGCAGCCGAAGTACAGGTATTTTTTATTCCAATTCCCCATTTATTTCTGTACACATGTCAAGTGTCGGGGGTTGGGGGTAGGGTGTGTTTATTATTCCACTGTCAGCAACGTGCAATGTGTGAAGAAAACAAACGAAGAAAAGATAAAACGTAGGTTTTGGGAAGGCAGTATAATTACCGTAGAATGTGTATTTAAATAGTGACTGCAGATTTACCTAATTTTAATATAAAAAAATATCTACTACCATCACTTCAGCCACCAGGTCTCCATGTTTGCAGTATTATCACGTATCATGAGTGCGCTGGTGGATTATGATTTTACAAAAATTAAACACTAATTTGTATTGTTATTTTCAAATAAATATGTGTTTTAAAAGTACCTTAAGAATATCCGTTCCCAACCCATGGCTCTTTGTTATTTTGTCCTTTTCCTATAAATAAATACATGAACGAAGCATTCCTTCATATCTTTTTTCTCATTATTGTTACTTTATAGACCAAAGAATGGTTTAGAGATACTCGAGTATTTTAAGTATAGAGATATTCGAGTGTTTTCAGTATTCAACATCTGACAGAACAGTTCTGAAGGGGACAAATCAATGAATGCCTTTAGTTTGTGTTGTGCATATTTTAATGTATGTGGCCACCACCAGGCCATATTCTTTTTGTAATTAGTGAAATGTTAATACCTATTGTAATTATAGGTTAACTTTGCGAACGTGTAACCCGTGTTGAGTAAATGACTCATAAATATTGAGTGATTGTTAATGTCGTCTTTAAATTTCATGACTGTGATATTGTGGTCTTATGCCCGTGTTTGTCGCTTAAACTGTTTACCGAACAAAATAAAACAATAGGTTACGTCCATTTATCATGAATATTTTGTCTTTTTTGCAGCTCGAATAGAAAAAGGTGGAAGTCAGCTTGTATGTAAATGTTGTCGGTATCTGAAAAGTGAACCACTTTAAAGCCAAATTGAGGCGCAGGGCTGAGGCCCAGGCCTTTCAATGGAAATGCTCCTTTAAGTTTGTGTTTAGAATTGATCTTTTAAAACCCACCGTTCCATATACCCTGAGAGCTCCCGTGTGAAATGTTAGTTATATTCAGCAATTTATGTGTTTCTGGTATAAACATGTGGGATTAAAAGAGACCATTGATCCTTATATAATCAATATTGAAAATGCAGAGCATGCTGTCATCTACGTATATGTATGGATATATATATATATATATATATATATATATATATATATATATATATATATATATATATGTATGTATGTATAATTGGTTAAAGCTGATGTATTGAATTATGTTGTAGAAACAATGTGCTACAGCTATTTTCGTTACTTTTGATGTTGTTTTTGTTGTTATTATTTATTACAACAACAACAACAATACGAAGAAGAAGAGGAAGAATAATAATAATAATAATAATAATAATAGGAAGAAGAAGAATAGAAGTAATAATCATATCATATACATTCTTATAATATTAGTATTATCATAATCATCGTCATCATCATGTCTTAGGTTACTGTAATGACTACTTGCTTTCCTCATATGCTACAATTGTCTGTATGGGCACATATTTACTTGATTTAAATTTTTTTGGGCAACGGAGATTCAATTGTCATGCATGCGGAAATCCCTCGTTCAAATTATAAGTAGCATTGCATGTTTTTTTCTAACCGTGGACATCTCAGTGTTCTCACTATTGGTCTGTAGGCTATTGGAAAACCATTATTGTTATTAAATATAAAATAACAATAGACCCTTCAAAAACAAAACAGATCAAGGGCGTCATTTTTCAACTCCGTTCGGCAAGTAATTTGCTCATTTCTTACAGAGGCATTGTAATAAATGTGTCCAAACGTAATGCAATAACCTTACTGCTGCTTACAATGGGCTCGTGGAACACTATCTCTCCTTTCAAGATGCTATCGTTCAAATGTTAAATGGGGTGACCACTGAAAAGACAAACACCGAATAGACTAGGGTTAAACCCTTAAAGAAAATACCTTTGAAAGGATATAAATACACGCTCCTGTTAATAACATTTTATGCTTGATAAATAGCTGCTCTTAGCACAATATAGGCCGATTTCCAGTTCTCTAGTTCACTGATTGTTTATTTAATATATTAATCTAATTTCGAATGGTGTTTGAATAATTTATTTGCGCATCTCCGCTTCCACTAAATAAACACCGAACGTTGTGTTACATTTAAGCACGAAAACAGAAGAATGGCAATGTGCTAAAAAAATGACTAATATTGAAGCCAATGAATTACGAAATTGCATTGCCAAATCGTTTTTGGTTGAAGTAGCCTAAAATTGCACAGGAAGGCTATATTTTTGTGTAACAATTTTCCCTGTAATGTCGACCAACACCTAAAATGTATGTCTTTATAAAATAATTGTTGTTTAATTTAATGTAGTTTATATTTAACATATATAATTAACATCTGTATAACAGGTCAGTATATATTTTTATTTATTAATTTACAGAGCAAGATTATAGCTTGCATATAGGCGATTCCTACCTGCAGTCAACGCGATCCTTGGCTACAGGAATGGCCTTGTTTCAGACAATAAATTATTTGGAGATTTTGTTTAAGCAAGTATTCACACTATATATCGGCGTGGGGTAATGACCTATGAGATCGGGAGGCTTTGCATGTGTGTGCGCATCCGATTTCGTAAAGCCCGAGTGAAAAGTTGAGGTTGAGTTGAGGTGGATTTCTGGGCTTACAGAGTGGTGTTTCGAGTTCCTCGACACGGCGAGAGGGACGGAGCGGTAGGGCGTGGTTCGTACTCATATCTCAAGCAGAATGTGACAGTCGCGTTACGCTCTGACGGCAACCTGCTTCTTCGGTTCTCCCTACGGCGGCAATTCAATCTATTGCAAAGCTTTGAGCCATATAGCAATAGCCAACACAGACTAATGATGAGTGTAAATTAGCATTACTTTTGCCGTTACTTACACTTATTGTTTGTTGTTTCCAGATTTACATCTCAGCCATTGGAATTATGGACTGAATCTCCCATATATTATTCCTGCAGACCTTTATCTAAAATATTTCAAATGAGTAAGATTAATGTTAAACAGCATGAAATGGAATATATTCGCATCTCCGTGCAGTGTTCTGTGTTTGTCAATTCCAATATCAAGTTATGGCTGAACTGCAATGTTACAAACTGGATTGCTATACAGACGCAATGGAACTATAATTTATTATGCACTATTTACCGGGGCCCCACATTGAACTTTCTCAGCTCATAAAACACGACTGACTACTGGCCGCCAGTGACACAACGCATAATCTGTGTTCTAAAACAAAAACCTACCATCACGTAGGTCTGTACAGGTTGAGAGACAGGATGCATTCATTATTTAGCATTGCATTATTTATATTATTTAAAAACTGTTTGTCAGATTAACAACTCGTGATCATATTTTTAAATTATTTGACAGTGGTGCAGACACGAGCAAAGGCCTGCATGCGATTTGCATAGGGTGCATCGTTCACAGTATCTTATTTTAACAAGCGTTGTAACCTATAAAATACAGTTAGGCCTACGATATTCGAAATTACCCAACCCGAAAAAGGTCAGTTGCCTATGTCCATTGCTATGTCCAGTAATGTCAATTCGGGCGCTTTTTTATTGTGGATACAATCTAGGATGAGGGTTGAATGGGTGCATGGGTTTAATGCACTGTATAATTTCTGTATTATAATTGAGGTATCGCGTGCGGAAATCTGTAAATTCTACACACAACGGGCAGGGGCAAAACAGGGCACGCGCAGGGCTTGGTGTTCTAAAAAATCGGTACACAGGCTACATCAAGTCACTGTAGCCCCGATTTCAAACTTTTATACAAAATATAGTAGGCTATGTGTACCCTAATATATATATAGCCTATATATTTGGGAATTATATTTCAAGTACGAAACCCTTATTTTAGCACGTGCATAACAATGATAACAACAAATTACTGTAACTGAATTTTAATGTGTACCTATTTGAAGAAACGGTTGGCGATTGCGACGCCTAAGAAAAAAAGGGGGAGAAATAAATGTTCGATGGATGTTTACTGTTTGAGTGTAATCCGAGATTCGCAGATTGAGGGCGCTCGAATCACATAGAAGAGCCGCACTTTTCCCTGTTATGATTGTGTTTGCCTTGGGTGAACTTTGCCGAGCATCACCTGGAAACGCATATAACTAGTAATAATATGAATACACTACTAAAACTACGATATCTGCAACTACTACTGCCCCTGCTGCTACTGCTACTGCTACTACTACTACTACTATGTATCAATTTCTACTAGCAGATTATAAATACTGCTGTTTGAACGATATGCTACTATTTCCAATAGTATAGGCTACTACTACTATACTATTTTGGATTCCGCTACTTATAGAACTACTACAGGTATTACTACTACTAGGACAATAATACGATTCCAATGCAATTATTGTTGCTCAATTTCAATTTCTATTCTAAATATAACAACACGAACTGAACATTGTAAGTAAATGAATTGCGATTTAAAAGCGGTTGAATGTAAAGATGTAATTGAATAGATCACCAAGATCAGCCGCTTTACGGATGAATCTGCATCAGGTAGACAAGCTACGTAAGTGTACCGCATTAAGAGAGAATACAAATCGAGTGGGACGATAACGAAGCAACTTTAAACAGACCTCATAAAATGTCGTTGCAGGGAATTCGAATATATATCTTCGTCCTCACCTTTTTGTTTGCACTGAAACAAGACCAGCAGTATCCTAAACCACAATTACGGGCCTTGCGTCTCAAATTAGATTTGAGAACAGATTCGATAGAGACTTAAGGAACATTAGTTAATAGAAGGGAAGTCTCAGAGAGTGGAAACCGATAGTAATGAATTGCCAATAGCCTAGTGTTGCTTATCGCGGCAACATTCCGTAGTATAAATAACGGGTGGAATTATTATTATGATTATGATCATGATTATAGCGACGACTATGATTATTATGATTTATTCGTAGTAGTAGTAGTCGTCGTAGTAGTCATTATTTTATTTGTACATTGTACATAGTTGTGAAAACACATACACGTTATATGTGTGTGTATGTTTAGGGCTTGCACATTCAATGTAAGTGAGTATGAGTGGATGAATTACATTGTAGACCTGTGAAACAGATCCGCGTTTCGGTTATTTATGTGGTAGACTCCATACTTACAATACGAGCAATTGCACATGTTTTACACATGTGCAGTGTTTACATGTGAAGGGATATTGATAAATGTTATATTGAATACATTGCTTGTTTATTAGTTAACTTCTTTCAAGTTTGTTTGGTGCAACAGGCTGCCATGAAGCGTCTGCAAGTGGTAGAAAATCCTCCTTCCAGATTTGTAGAAGTACCGGACAGGGTTCGAGTATGGGATTTCGTGTGAATGAACTAGAAAACATTCGACAGATCGTGAATAATCGTTTTAATGAGTGTGTAAAGCGTGCGACTGGGTGTACCGAGCTGTCGGGTTAAACAAACAACTTGTACCCTGACGAAATTGGATTGTTTAAGTGCAAAGTGGTGTCATTCCAATTTACCTTCCCTTTCCGCAAAACCACAGATCGTACACGTGGGAGTCCAATTGTACCAATTATATAGAAATAACAATATTTTCTTAAAGTAAGTGTGATCTTTATTTTCAGTTCTTGTTTTAGGCTAGGCATCGCACTGGATTTAGAGGTGATTTTCAGCGGCACGATAATAACACAAGTTAGTACATTATTTATACAATCAGATGATAAACAGCCACTGATATTCAATGTCTTAAAATATTTACAGCGTTAATACAATCAAATAATTAATTCATACTGACTTTTATTTTTTATTTTACAATTACACTGCAAATATCACCAAGAATTGTTATATGTAATAGTTCTCAGTTTGCATTGTTTTCTTATAACGGTTTGACGCGTGCGAAAATAAAACATAACAAAAAAATGCAGGTGTGTGTGTGTGCGCGCGCGCGCGCGCAGTATCCATGGTTCTTTTAAATGTGGTATTAAATGATTTCACTGTGAATTGTTCTGCTAAACTGGAATCTATAGATTACTATAGGTGACTTCAGCATATGGAACGAAACAATTCACACACTATAAATACATTTTATTCTGCTGGATACGTTTTATATAAAAAATATTTGTTCCATAGATGGAATTGGCATTCTAATTGAACTCTGAATGTCAATGTACTAAATATCATAATAATAAATAAATGGTATTTTAGTTAATGCCTGCTAGATTGAGTTACACAAAACTGTTCAAATGACAATAAGGCGGGAGTAAGAATTCTGCTGTTAACAATATTCAGTGCACCGCCAGCTCATATTTCACCTGTATATTCCAAAAATGGACAGTGGAACGAGCGGGATATTTTATCACCCTTCTGTTCAGTGATGTTTCAAAATATATGTACAAAGGCTGCTTAAAATGTATGGTCAGATTGGACCGTTAATTCGTCCAGCATTAATGGCGATAATGAGAAATAATAACGACAAATGTATAGACTGATCGACTAGATCAATGTACATATCTGGATAGTTACTATTACGATTATAATATTGAACATACGTTTCAATTGTATGTAAGGCTGAAAGTGCGCAAGAGTCATAACTGTGGGCTAATATTTGTGGCTACAAAAAAGGATAAACAAAATAACAAAATAATATTTTCTAATAAAAATAAATGTGTGTTTTCTTTTTTGGGGGGCAACGATAGGCCAACCTTATTTTTTATTCCGCATTTTAATTTGTATAGACCTATTTTCCTTTTTAAGGTGCTCTCTTTCTTTCTGTCTCTCTTACTCTCTCTCTCTCTCTCTCTCTCTCTCCTACTCTCCCCTCTCTTTCTCTCTTTTTTATCTTTCTCTCTCTGTGCGCGTGTGTGTTTTACGTCTATTTCTGTAGCCTGTGTAGTGGTTTGTGTGCTGTGATTTTTGGCAGCTCAGCTGACACGATATTTTACTGCTACTGGGGGTCAATGTCCCGTGACCGATATATCTCAGCGCGTGCATCAACACGAGGAAGTTCAGCAGCTCAAGCACAAGCGCGATAGTACAGGTTTTGTCAACATGGGTATAATGTCACACAAACACTGACTATCCAATCATTTTAAAGTATTTTATTAAAAATAGGTGTTTATTTTTGTCTTTAATTTGAAGTTGAGGACATTTTGTTTATATTGACTATTAGGTAAATGTTTTACATTGAATGATGCAAGAACAATAACAGTCATAAAAATCATAACACATGTATTCCTCATTGTTAGATGGACGACCAAGTTCGTTAATCTATCGGTGTGACTCAAAATCGGCACAGGTTGTGTTGAAAGCTATGAGTTTCATTAATGTCTGATGATGTGAGAGACCAGTTTAGTGTGGGTAGTGACTCCGGTAAAGAAAGGGTTTACATGCTATCTGGCGCTTTGGTACAGCACTGAGAAAAGAAAACAACGGACCCTCCTCAATACACCAAGATAGGGAATACGATTTCGGGCGACTTCAATCAAAGCGTTTAGCCATAGTTACTAAAATAAGGCGCGACCATGCTGAATTTTAATATGAAAGGGAAAATCACTGTTTAGTCAAGTATCGCGAGTTTAAATTTATAATTGGTTTGTTGGGGCCTCGGGTGTCACCTTGTTGAAACCGATAGGAAAAAAGGACCCTTCTTTTGTTGTAGTTGGCCTACGCATGTATAATACTCAGGTTTTACCCAGTCTGTTTGCTGGATGGAATTATGTTCAAACGGTACCGAACCCTGGCAAGAACAAATACAAAAGTCAGGCTACCATCCTGTTAACAGCTGTTTTCATGGCTGTTGCTGTCAAAAAGATTATTTTTAGAGCTAAATAGTCTGTAATTCCACAGGATAGGCTACACAGCACGATTATGTCACCTGCTTACGTGCCGAACAACTCCAAGAACAGTCTTGAAGGATGTCGACCTTTCAGGAAATACGGACATAAGACAATATTTCCTGTCTTATATTTAATGCAGGTGAAACATGAAGCCATATTTTCATGTTTCTAAAAGATGTTGTCGCTGGCTGTGCATTCAACCAGCAAGCACTGCCATTGCAAAACAAACGTAGATGTATTCGAATGGGTCCATTTGCCTCTCAACGTAGCGCGTGAGGTATCCTGTCCTCTGACGCACACAAACGCTCTTATAAGGAAGGCCGGGTGGAACATTTTGGGTGGATTTGCGTCGTATCCACGTAGATGGCATGTGGTTTTACCAATATGTTTGTTGGGTGTTAATAGTCACCAGAAGGGGATGCCACATGGGCTGTAATGCCCCAGATCAGGGAAATAAAGAATAACGGTTCTCTGGTATAACTCGCATAGGCTACTGTCTTTTTCGACTTCGTAAAACTACGATAATGTTGTGTATGGGAAGTATTTAATTTGTCAAAAACTCATATAAAGATTCAAAGAGAGATCATTTGAAATCAATCCATTATGATTTTATATTGAACATTTATTATGGTTGTATAATAATTACAACAATAATAATGCAAATCATAATAATAATAATAATAATAATAACAACAAACAACAACAATAATAATAATAAATAATAATAATGTGAATGTATTAACTGTTTTATTTCGTTAGGTAATGTTATAATTCCTTTATTTGTAGGTCACGTTTATGGAGTAATTCATTGTAAATGTGATGGCAACTTTTTATAGAGTAATGGCAAGCAGTAAAATGTTGCAGTAAGAGGTGTAGCCTACACTGTTAATATTAATATCTTGATGATCTCATCGGAATTTCATGAAAAGCAACTTTGAAGAAATTTGTTAGGAATTCGTACTTATACATTCGAAATGTAACAGCTCCCATGTGACTTTGCTTTTTTGCCTGTAATTAAGAAATTGGACTGTAGACTCACCGGCTCATATTTATTGGTACACTTTATGGAAACTCAAATGCTTTTGTTTCCCCAAATCGTTATATTATATACAATAACTAACCCACGGACTATATAAATGAGACAACACTAGTTGTATTAATAGTAGAACTATAGTAGTAGTAACAGTCTTATTATTAATTGATGTATTGGGTGCTCTGTGAAATATTTCATTTTAAGTGAATGCGGAGTGTTAATGTTTACAGGATTGTATATCTCACACGACGAGGAATATTAATATTGTTTACCCAATCAAATATCTTATACAATTGTGATGTATGTGCCCCAACATATTTCAACTATATGCTCTTGTTAAAATTATTCATGTTAAATTATTTTATTCTGTGAATATCGTGAATGAATGTGAAAAGCCCAACGGGACGGTAAGGTTCTTATCCAGCCATGTTTACACACTTATTCTAGACCGTTGGAGGGTTTAGCCTTATCTACTGCTATGTTTTCACAACTCCTCGTTTGTACTATAAACACGAAGAAGCTCATGGGAATACAATACATTTAGCAAATCCCGACAACACTCTTCTTACAAAAAGGGCCTGCATTTTGTACAATTTTTCTTTATCATTTTTGCAAAGGACGCGTTTTTTTTCAGTTGAAAAATATATCCTCTGGTTTGTTTGTCTATAGCTCTACCCGCAGGCCTAATGCAATGCACTAAAAGTAAATGTATATTTGTACCCTTTTGACGTTTTCGTATCCACACAGTGTCGCCACTTGAGGGGTGCTGTAGCCTACATGGGTGGAAATACGCTGCCATTGCAAAAATACGTATTATAAACTGGGATCTGACAGACAGGTAAATTACATCCCCACCCATATATAGACTTGATCTAAAATTGAGAGGGGGTGGGGGTGGGGGTGGGGGTGGGGGGGGTGTATGACATGCTCACAATTAATGAAAGGCATAATTGTATTATAAGGAAAATCCCGAACTCTGTTAACATTTAACCTAATTTAATTCCACAATTCTTTCAATGGTAAACATAAACATATACCTTTCCTTGTTGGGCTGCTGCAAGAAAGAAAATATTTTGTGTTTAATATGGTTCTCTGAGTTTAATAAATAAATTAGTTGTATTAATAATAATAATAATAATAATAACAATAATAATCATATTAAAGATAATTCATTTAATTTGTGACTCTATGTCCATATATGCCGATTTTTCCCACGTAATTTGCAGAAGTTGTTTAGTTGTGCGTGTTGTGTTTATTCCAGAATTAACCATTTCTTGAGTATTTGTCCATGCACATTTCGAGCAGGGGAAAAACTACAATGAATATTGTAGGGCCATGTAATGCACATAATGCAATGTAAGTTACACACCGATGATATGTATTATTATTTTAATAAATTAGCGATTTGTAAATATTGAATTGTAAATATTAGTAAGTAATCATTTCACGGAGAGGTGCTAGTATAGGCTAAGCCACTTTGGGCCTTTCACCTCTACAGCACACGTACCACCTTATGTATGCCTGTCCAATTATATTATTATATAACTCTTTTGTGCAAATAAACAAATACCAAATACTAAAGAAAGCCGCAAACTGATACGTTCGATTGAATTACCCCCTAAGTCATGTGTTCACAGACTTTGTGTAATTTGTTAAACACCTACGTGATTTGTTGGACATTTAACAACGTATCTCATGAATCTGCAGGAATTCAAAGAGCTCTCACACGTTTTTTTCGAATATCTTGAGGTAATTAGTGACTGCAGGCAATTATTCTTATACACCTTTCCTCCCGGTTCTCCGCTATCGCTTCATCCTTCTCTTGTGGAAATCGTAATGGATTATTCTCAAATGACAAAACAGTGCTTAATGTCAAAGTTAAACTCGGAAACAAACAGTGTTTCGTTGTCATATTTCGTTCCCAGAAAAACAAAAATGCTTTTAAAATGTAAGAATATTTTCACCTTTTTTCTGTCTTTCTAAAAAGAATGAAGATGGGTATTTTTTCCACTCTGTTTTTTCCTTGTGGGGTGAGGCAGGTTGTCTGTCAGTGGAGTGTAGGCGACAGTCTGTCTACAAGCAGTAAGCTGATCTGCAGAGTGCTGGAGGAAAACGGGCAAGATTCCGGGCTTGCTAGCCGAGATATCGATCTACCTCAACCACCTAAACAAAGACTCACCTGTTTCCCGTGTCCATACTTTATTTTATGCAGTCTAATGCTTGTTTTGTTTGACTTTTCTTTTATTTCTGTGGATCTGAGCTTTGATACACTTTGGGGAGTACATAAACACCGAGTTGTACCTGGACATGGTCGTCCCTCGTAGAGCTCCGGTGATTTAAGACCACCCCTCTCCCCCCTGCACACACAGGCCGAGACAGAAAATTACTCGCCGCTGACTTCAGAATTAGGCCGGGAATAAAAGTTGTCTTTCAGCGGACTAGTGTCCAATAACATCCGACGTGAGATACAACTAATTACTCCATTATACCCCCTCAGTTAATGTTTCATAAATTGGATCCACGAAAAGGTCCTTTATTATTTATCAGTCAGTCTCTTTGAGCTGCTTGTTAAACATATCAAGATTAGTTTCTGGGCTTGTAGAACTTTTATTCGCCCTTAATGCTGGCGCACAGATTCTTTCCGATAGGCAACTGCGATTAAAATGCAAACCTTTTTTTCCCTCAATCTTTACATCAATACATTACCACCAGCTCTTTTGGTATCAGATTGTTGTATCCTGCTGACAACTCTAAAACGTTGCCAGTAGGGAAAATGTCAGACCGCATTGTACTCTGGTTAATCTGAAATTCCTTTGTGAATAAAGCAGGACTTCAGAAACGTTGACGTACACAGACGTTAGGTTTGTGTGTTTATCATTCCCAGTTCTAATATATTCCATAGATTAGGCTACAAGGGACATCGTCGGTATGGACGTTTTTCAATGCGAAGACAGTTTACGGTGCTTTTGAAAACACCGTTATACTCCCAATCCAAAAGATTGGCTGCTTTTAAATTGATGAAAGCACGGAACTGCCAACTTCAGAAAATGAGAACATATCCATTCTGTTTTTAGCACACACTGAAGAATTCAGAATCAACGGTAAATTAAAAAATAAATGGTAACATTCCACGGTGCCATGGTTCATTGGCAAGTTTAGCCTTAGCATATTAAGAAATACATTAACTGCTTCTTTTTCACCGTAAAAAATATATATGGTTGATAAAACTCAGAATGTTTTATTCGTTTGTAAAGTATAATTCACTGCTTTGACATGCAATGCTGCAGTACTATTTGTGGGTGTAAGTTAAAGGCTATTTGTGGCTGGAATAAGGAAAGATTGGATACATAAGAAGACATGGGAGGCTTACCCTACTCTGGACAGTAAACAGGCCACAGTCAACACATCCCTTTTAAAGCACACTGTGGTAGTGCAAAACAATGATCCTTTTACCCCCCTCTCTCTTTCTCTCTCTCCGTGTGTGTGCATGTGAGTGCGTGTATGTGTGTGTGTGTGTGTGTTGCAGGTAATCAGTGTTTGGACATCAAAACGTGTATTAACATGTCTTCCTCAACCTGGTCTGGATTGAAGATTTACTGGCATTTTATATATGAAACACCAACCAAGCAACACTGGAGGATTCTGGGAGAAAGGGAGGAAATCCTTGATAGTGAGGTTCATAATTTTCTATCCTTCAGTGAAATCTGAGGTGGAGGGTGTGTGGCCTCAAGCAACCACTTAGGCAACAGTGTCTATATCTTGGAAACAATGTTGGTTTTCAAAGCAAAGTTCACACTGTTGTCCGAAAGACTAGAAAACCAGGGGGCGGAAACTGATTAGAGAAAGTTTAAGAGCCAGTCTACTATTTCTACTCTTCTATCACCACCACACACCAAGGCAGATGCAATCCATATACATGCACAATACGATATAAATCTCCTACAGCACAACTGACTGAAAATGATTTTTTTTAAATGCAGCAAATATTTACATAAATTTGTCCACATCAATGTCATCTGAGATATTTTACGCCCAAAACCATAATCTTCATAGAAACATACCTCCTGTTATCTATATATCCGGGTGAAAATATTTAATTTCATAGCAAAAAAATAGGCCTGGTTGACTCTGGCAAGAGCGGAATCTAGCCTCCTTCCACTCATTGCAGATTTGGCTGTTGTTTGCAAATATAAAGTTACTTTTTTGCTACCAGGAATTAGAATTCCAACCATAATAGAAATCGTTAACCAGTTTGGAGTTCGGAGTTTGGAGACGAGGGCCTAAATTCCGAGAAGGAGGCCCTCCAGGAGTGCTGTGCTAATGAATGGACTACACTTTTGCTCTAAACCTCATGCTTAATGGTGCTTCATGATTTTTCTTTGGTTCTTTCAGTGCCACCCTCAGCGCGAGTTTAAAAAAAAAATATATATTTTAAATGTCCTGTCCAGGTGAGGAAAAGCGCTAGTGCATGAGTTAAGTTTGTCTGTCTGTCTGTTATGCACGTTAGGACTAAAATTTGAATGCCACTGAGATGTATATTTTCTTGCTCGAGGACCTCACGAAATAACACAGAGAGGGCAAGGGCCAATGATAACCATTAATATTAAAATTAAAGAAATAACCGAATTAATTAATGTAATTATTAGATAAAATCTCTCACAGGTTACTCTTCTGAGAGACATGCCTTTGCCAAAATGTTTCAGATTTTTCAGACTATCCATTAAAACAATGTTGTGCAATGATATGCCGGATGTGCCAGCTTTCTCAGCACACCCAGTAAAAGTGCACATCTACATATCTCTCAAAGTGCAGAGCAGAGCAGGTTGGAGAAACACAGGACAGCTAACAGCAGCCTGGATTTAACACACTGCAGGAGTAGGCCAATGACTTCCAACAATAAATGAGTTGCAGCAGAAATGGGGAAAAAATTGGATTTATTCAACCTATTATGCATTCGTTTTCAGATATCCAAGACCAAAGAGTGGGCTTTTCTTCAATCAGCCCCTCATCAAACTCAAGGCACAGCTGCCTGTCTGTGCCAGGACCATGTGACCTCTGCTGAAACGTTTCAGCAAATGTTTCTTCTCCAAAGCGCGTCACACAAAACACAAGCCGAGTTCAGGCAAGACTGTGGACTCTGTACTAGGACTCAGGTCACTGCTGTTGGCAACTTTATCTATGAACGTGAAACAATGCCTGACCAATACTAGCATGCAGTCTGTATAATATTATGTGCATTATGACAATGAACGAAAGAAGAGATGTACAGGAGGGTTTGTGTTGGGGTTGAGGTGTGTGTGCGTGTGGGAGGGGGGGTCCTTAGGGTCTAAAATTGATTCTATGGTGGCTTCCTCTTTACCAGGTGAAATGAGTTGAGCTCGGCCCAGTCATCCCTCTGCTCCCTGTTTCCGAACAAGAACATTCTCTACGTGCTTCCCTCTTTTTCGGTGATTGCCTCTCTGACTATCCCCTCTTCATTCTTCCTCAGCCTCATGGTGTTTAACAGTGTGTTCTCTGTGTGTGCCAAGCGGGGCACACATGTCTTCTATGGGAGAAAAAAAAATCTCTCAAAATCTTTCTGAGAAAATTGGGATATGGGTTTTTTCCTTGAGTGTTTGTGTGATATGATGACGTCCGGTTTGGATTTCGATTTTTAACAGGAATATGCAGATGCATAATTGCCTGTACGAGTGTACATGCAGGACAGACATGACACAAGATGGAAAAAAAACTATAGAGCCACCATTCAACTCCTGAAACATTAAAAAGTGGTGGAAAATCCACCTAAAATGTATAAATGGGGATGTTCTGTGTTTGAGGCCGATGGATAGAAAGATGTTAATCTTGGACAGAGAACAGAGGAGAGGGGATTTATACGATGGACTACAAGTGTGTGGGGGGCAGATTGAATATAATCTTGATAAATACAACATTTCTTACAGTAAATCCATTATACAGCGAAAAGCCTGTCGCTATGCAAGCAGCCAAGATATGACACACACGTGACACACCCCAAAAGAGGAGAGAGAGAGAAATGTTTGCGATATGCAGTGTGAATGGTTACTTACTGGTGCAATCAATCCGAGGCGCACCGCTTATTCTGTTCATCATAATTCTGTCATTTATAGCCATCTTTCAGTTCACCCGTCTCATAGTGTGGCCTAACCAAATTAGCCGTAGATCAGCTCAAAATTATGCAAGAAGCGGAGCGCCCCAATCAAACACTGTTAAGCCTGGTTTCCTCATTTGAAAGTCTTTAGATATATCTCAAAAAGTCGTGGCGTTGATTTTCACCAGCAATGTCCAGTAAGAGTAAGGAAATGAAAAAAGGATAAATAATTTACACAAAACCAAAATAATGGTTTCGGAATAAAGATACGTTGATGTTTTGTATTATATGTTGCATTATGTCTGTGTTGTATTGTTGCTATACTGAGCTCTTGCGCTAGCTGTGGTTGTTCTTGCCATTTTAATTGCACCCATTGCAAATCGCTCTGGATACAAGCGTCTGCTAAATGCCAAAAATGTACACATTTAATGTTATAGACTTTTGTTTTGTAGACTAGCTAGCGCATAATAACCACAAGCACTTGATGCCATAGCGAGGTTCAATTCCAGCCGAGTAATCGGCAAGGGGTGTTAGCCTATGTTATGTTATGCTGGTGTGCGGGCAGCCATGGATAGGTGGATAAATAACTTAACAGGAGAGTTCAACTGTATCCACCACCGTTTCAGTCAGACAGAAGGATTTTAATTAATTTATTAAGATGTAAGCAAATTTCTTTACATCAGAAAAATAAAGGATTTTCAGCAACAGAAGAGAGAACGGAATGACAAGATCAAGAACCCGGAGCAAGGTTTGGGAAACAATTCAATTGAGTGGCTGATAGAACAGAGATTACTGAAAACTGTCCGTTCTGAAGTGGGGTTTTTTCAGTAACCAGTAGGTTCAGTAACCATTTGCTGCTGGTATTCATTGCGTTGTGTTGGTTGTTCACCGTTGTCAAATAAAACAAAATTGCAATGGATGTGTAACATATAGTATATTCTGGTCACCGGGATGCTCTCAAAGTCAAATTCTATCAACTAAACAGGCAACACTTACCACGACAACTATCCGATTCCATTCACCCCACTGCAACCTCACTTATTCTAGAATAAACACTTCAATTCAGAAAGTTGTCCTAATTTTCCTATTACTTTTTACTACTATTAATAATTATTCTATATAAAATGCTTATTATACTCGAACTACTATTGCATGACAAAAAATCTATCATGACAGAAATCCGGTATTTAATTACATATTAATACACATTAATGTAGGCCTACACATATGAATGTACACAATTGACACGTTGTTATATGTAGAATATTAGACTTAGCCTACATATTAATAATTTTGTGAAATGTGTAGGCTACATTTTTCTAATGTATGTTGATGACATGAGTGCCCCATTATGAGTAAATTGTGTTCAGTTTATATATATATATATATATATATATATATATATATATATATATGCGTGTGTGCGTGCGTGTGTGTGTGTGTGTGTGTGAGAGAGAGAGTAAAATCCAGATTATTGTTCAAATACAAACTGCACGTACCACATGGGAAATCTAAAAAATATATTTAATGTGCACGGCTAATGCCTTTAATCTGTAATGTAAGAAATAACACCTTATATTCTTATAATTCCGTGTTAATATAATATATAGGCCTAAATCAATGCGTTCATTTTTTTAACCTAACAGGTCATTAAAGATGAATCAAGATATGCAAGGTTATTTAAATTTACATTATGCTCCCCTTGCATTTAAAGCTGAAATGAATGTAAAAGTGAAAGTAGCCTAATAAAATAGTTCACACAGTGTTATAATTTTAAAAAGCTCATTGTCAAAGCTTACTTCGGTAATGGCTATTTTAACAGCAGACGCACATATGCAAGGCCATCTAGTCCACTGCCATGCTCTCCTCTCTCGGATTTTCTTAACCTTTCTTAAAATGTATAAAAGCCCTAAAAAAGTAAACAGCACGCTCGAGTATCTAAAAATACGGTCACCCGATGGTATCGTCTGTGACATTTTGTGAACCGAGAGCTCAGATACAGATGCCCCTCAGCTCCTCTCGGACTGTGCTCATATACGCTCTTAAAGTCACAGGTCAGAGGTGTGTGTCTGTGTGTCCTGCAATTATCTATGAGTTACATTCTCTCAAGCCAATTGACACCGTGCTGTACTCTACTGTGCTATATGACTATTTTACAACACGATACACTGGGAGGGGGGTTAATGAAAGGTGTTGATTTAATCTACCTATGGAGTCTGTGCCATGTCTATCAACCGGAAGAATGCCTTTTTTATTACGTCTGTGGTCCTGTTTAATAAAGGTTTGTTGTGTGAAAGTGTACTGCTTTAAATCTGTTCTTGCAGTTTAATCTGGCTAAACGCTTTGCCGTAAATTGAATTGGCCCTTGATGTGTTCCTCTCCCATGCTGGGAGTGTTTGCCGTTGTAATCAAGGTCCATGTAACTTGTTTGTGAAATGTTTTTCCTTTATGGATTATAGGTGCTTGCACAATTGTAAATATAGGGCCACAAAGCCTGCCTTTCATTCAACCGCTGCATGTTCTGTAAAGAAAACAAAGCGATGCATGTGCCTAAATCAACTGCATGGTTTGTTTGCCTTTTTTTGATAAGAAAACGCATTTACCACTGCTCTTTAAATCATGTGATCAAGCCGATTTCTGCATATGGTGTTCATTTGCATTTTGTGTTCAAGCCGATTTCTGCATATGGTGTTTTGGAATTAAACTGCAAAATTGCTAATACATTTTAAATGCATACAAGTACTACACAAGGGATGTGTGTGTGCATGGGGTCGTATTCGGAAAGGTTACACATTTTATTCAAAACAGAAACCGTTTTCAAGTTGATGCCGTTTCGCGGAACAGAAAGGTTTTTTTTAAGACGATGCGTCGTAATCAAACAGAGCCCGTTAAGCCTGTCTTCCTCTTTTTTCGATTCCTCAGCAGCGAAGGAGGACTGTGATAGCCACGGCACGACGCGGCAGTTATTATTTTAGGAAATGACGGAGGTCTTTTAAAAAAACCATCCCCCTTCTTCGGAGGAGACGAGGCCCTAACGTCGCCCCCACAGAGATGCAGAGAGCTGGGGTTTACTTTCACTGTTTTCCCAACATTTCCTGGAGTTTGCTGACAGAAGTCAGACTGTCACTTAAATAGTTTCCTCAGTGCGTTCCTCCGGTTCTACCCAGTGGGACCCCCCAATGCTCTGAACTGAGCCACCTCCCTTCCCTGAACGCAAGACGTCTCAACACACACAAAAAAACAATAGGTGGGATTTGTCCTTGTACCCTTTTCATGAGCAAGACCATTTCGCCATGATCTTCTCGCCATTCCATCAATAACAACAGCCAGACGTCTAGCAATGGATCCTATCCCCTTGCCTGATATTTTAAAGATGAGGTCGACGGCCATGGCAACGGACTCTGCAACTTCGCTGCACGCAAGGCCCCCTCGCCTCTGCGTCTCAAGACCTGGGAGACAGGAATGGCAAGATCACTCCTGCCTGTCCTGGATGTGCGGAACGGGATTGTGTGGTGGCCACGCTTGTTGAATTACCAATGTCTGTAACTGTGTCGGTGACTGATAATATCGAACTCTGCAGGACGTTTTTGAATCTCATCGGAGCTCTCGAGTCTCGAGTCTTTCCCAACGTCTTTCGGGCGTCGGGTATAACTTATCAGTTCCCTTCCTCTGTGGGCTTCCTCTGCTTCACATCTGTCTAGTCAACGAATACACAAGGTGGAACGGGGGAGGGATTCCATCAGAAAAAATGAAATGGTAGCTTTAAGAACAGATCGAGAAAAAAACTTTGAAGAGCATGATCTGTACTTTTCCTTATGATTATAATTTGACTTGTGTATCTTGGCAGAACCTGAACGCTTTCTGGAGGAATTCGATGTAGCCTGTGTCAAAGCGACAAGAAAGGAGAACCCGCGTTATATGTTACATGAGTAGGCTATCGGCAGGGCTCGGGGGTGTTGTTAGGCCCGACGCAAAGCGGAGTTACTCATGACATAACGCAGCTTCCAGTTCCATTCAGAGATATCTGTTTAGACTTAAGGCAAGACTGTTTTGAATAGAAAACTTTAACGGACTATAACGGTTTATTCTTCCACCAGCAAAGCTATTTGGTCACTAAACAAGCGGTGTTCAATTTCTTAACTAGGATTCACACAGAATTTGATTAATTTCATAATTCGTTGTTGTTTCGAAGTTAACACCCATTTTCTTCTCCGCGCGCCCGTAAGTCAAACGCCGTGACAGCCAACCTTGAGGATCAGTAGCTACATTAATTGGATAAAGGCGACTGAATAATTTGAAAAGTCTCAATTTTTATTGCGATTGACAGCTTACAATAGCCTATTTCATATCTAGATGTTTATGTTAGCGAAAGGCACAATGATATAAAAATTATATACAAACATTTTATTTAGCCATGCTTCATCATGACCGTCAACACTGCCAGGAAGTCCGGTTGACCAATCAGAATCCAGGACCGGAACTGTCTGTTTCATAATTGCAGATGATCGCCAGGGAAAACTTTATTCACCAACCGTTTGCAAGTCCAACCCAAAAGGCTTTCCGTGGGTTTTATTGTCTCATCGTTCCACGCTATGTTCGGCACATTTGAAACAGAGGCCCAATCAAAATAGAAGACCCTTGTAAAAAACTATTTGTTTTATTTTTTGTTTGTAGGCTACAGAAGTTCAAAGTTCATGAAACGCTACAGCATTAGATGAATTACCACAAGATGTCAGAGTGGGAGCAATGGTAGGCTAATAAAACAAATAAATAAGTAAATGAGCACAAACATCTCCCTATTGTAATGGAGTTTGTGTCTGTGTGTTTTCGGAAGAGACAATTCTCTTGTCTTAAGATTTTGGGATATTTGCATGCTATAAATACACCCATTCATCTGCTTTGTCACCCTGCCAGCGGTGTCTGCATGTGAACAGTGCAAATCGCATGCAGAGAAAAAGTTCGTCAACAAGAAAACGATATAGATTTTGATAGATGTTCTATAATTTACATAAGGAGATAAAAAAATAAATCTCCTAAATAATTATCTCTCCATGTAATGGAACAATTATTTAGGAAGATGCCCTGCTATTGTCAAAGCCATTCCCTACAGCTGCAGCACCTGACACTCGAAGATGAATTGAGACTTGCGAAGGCGCTGAGACAGATGATCAAATTCGCAGAGAAAGGCACTTTCCGTTTAGCCCAATACCCACGGCAGCATATTAAACACTGTCACTGTTGTCAGGTCTGCCAGGACACCCATAAGCCTCTACTGTAACTTTTACCATCCATAATGAGCTTCCATTGGGCCACGGCGCCCACATCGGAAAACGCAACAACAGAAACACCTATTGTTTTTTTAATGGTCTCGCCGCGATGGTCGCTGAAATTTGTGACAATAAAGGGCTGCTGAAACCTGCCCCCCCCGCCCCAACCTCTCCACCCTCGCCAGATGCGAGGAGCATGGAACCCGGTTTGCCCCTGCTACCAATTTCGCAGACCAATTATCTACTTGGAATCATGGGAGTTGAATAAACAAACAGCCGCCCCCGCTGTGCCGCGGCAGGTCTCGGACTGGTGGTAGACTGGAGCGTCTCTGAGGCTTTTAGAGAGATCAATTCTCCATCACAAAGCACCCGCGACGTTTACCCCGTTTGGGCTCCGCGCTCCTTTGTTCCACGGTCACTCCCATCTCCTTTCACAAACCTATTTATTTATTTGCAGATTTATTTATTTTTAATTGCTTCCCCTAGACCCTTTTTATTTTTATTGACTCTGGGAATAGCAGCTGTTTATCACCGGTTAATTCATATTTATGCCCTTTTTGCCTGGAAATCAACAGCACCGGCAAAACTTGGCTTGTAGGCTGCGCGCAGTCCATTGTGACTGCGATGCTATTGGGGCAGAGATGGCATGAAAGCCGCTGAAAAATCAATGCCACCCTGATTAAGATGATTGCAGTAAATTCATGGTTTCTGACAGGAGTGTCCAGACAGTGACGAGGTGTTCGCCAAATAAGCCGCAGTTGTCCGCACACAAAGAAAATCCTCCCGTCTTTGTTTGCCGGCACTAAAGACCCACAACGATTGCCGGGAAGTCGGAACAGTTAAGTTGTTTTTTCTTCTCCACCATCTCGTCAATAAACTCCCTTTTTGTTGTTGTTGCAGTTTTAAGTCCATTATGAATCGAGTCTCTATAGTCACACAATGTGATAATTATTAACAATATCTCCTGCCTCCCTTCAAAACACGTTCAACTACAATATAAAGAAACACATCTTACGATACTGCTGTAGAAGGATCTCCGAATAAGAGACAAGTTTACACATTAAGCAAAATATTGTTATTCACATTCTGGTGCCATAAATAAGGGACGTGTCTGGGTGACTGCTGCGAATCACTCCATTTAATTGATGAGTAAGTGTTGCTGTATACTGATACCTATTTATACCCCAATTAAAAACGGGACTCTTTTTCCTCTGCACATCTAGAGTCTGCTACACGGACTGTGCTCCTTCTTGTCACTACAAATGGATGTCATTGGCCTCTAATCCAAGAAATGACAATGGATCATTTATCATTCGTGGATCAAAAGCTGCTTGCTGATGCGCTCTCTCTCGGTTTGAGATCGTTGACTCTCAGTTTCATCCTCTGTAAGAAATCTACTCTCCTCTCGTATTTTAGTGGTTGTCTGAAACCTAGTAATTACTTGACTGGTACAAGGCTTTGTTCAAGTTGAAAAGGTGATGTATTGAGCTACATTTTTCTCCATCCGATTATTCTGCAGTCTTTAAAATATGTCAACAATTATTAAGTGCATATTCTTTGCAAAATTTTGATTAATGCTTTGGCACGGGCTCTTTCTTCTGCGGAAATGCCTCAAGACAAAGCACGGTTGTCAATTTCATCTTAGGGTTTACCATGTTCCACAGTACAGCCACATGCCATTATCAAGATGTAGACCTATGTGTGGCAGGGGTCATCTGGGTGGATCTGGGCCAGTCTGAGTGTATCTGAATGTGTCTGAATGGATCTGGGTGCATCTGGATCAGTCAGGGTGGATCTGAATGTGTCTGAATGGATCTGGGCGGATCTGGGTCAGTCTGGGTTGATCTGAATGGATCTGGGTAGATCTTAATGTATCTGAATGTATCTGGGTAGATCCGAATGTGTATGACGGGATCTAGGTAGATCTGGCTGTGTCTGGATGGAACAGAGTTGATAAATGGTCCTCTATCTTCTCTATCATGCCACCACAATTGTTTTGACCAGGCACCGTTCTGTTGCTTTGTTTAATTTGAGCTCCATATCATCCAGGTATCGACAGTGGCTCCTCCAGCCCTCCGCAAACCTCCCCCCACACACACACCACACAAACACACACGCAGACAAATTGGTGTTGATGCCGCCAGCATTTTGAAACATTTTTCCTTTTATTTTGGCGAGTTGCAGCGTTTCTTGATTAATTGCGGTGGTTTCATTTGTTGTGAGAACTTTGGACAGAGAGAAAGGATAGGGTCCCAGGATGTGGCTTTCTCGAGGCGGCTCAGGATCAATCCACAAGCAGTAAATGGATATTATTAAACAGCATGGGGCGCCTCGCACAGCGGACAGGGCCTTGTGGAGAGCAGGCGGGCGAGGCTGCTCCTCGCGCACGCTGCAACAGGGCAATTGTCGACACGCTTTTTCCTGCCAATCTGCAGCTCTCCTCCGACTGTGGCTGCCATGGCAACCTGCTCTTACCCACCGCAGCAGCTGGTGGCCCCCGCTTATGGAGTTGTGCACCTCAGTGATCGCCGGCTCTTAAAAAGAGGGGAAAATGGCCTCCACAACGCTCACGTTCACTCAACACTCCGGCAACTCGACCTCGGCCAGCTGAAATAAAAATAGTGTGACAAACACCATGGAGGTTTGATTTCACAACCCGTACAGTAACCAGGAAGAAATAGAGAGAGAGAGAGAGAGAGAGAGAGAGAGAGAGAGAGACAGAGAGAGAGAGAGAGAGAGAGCAGGGACAGATCCTGACCAAGTACGGGCTCAGTGACCACAGCCTGGCCATTGAAAAAGGCAGATATAAAAAGTCACAGCTGCCAAAGGAGGAAAGGCTGTGTGGTCAGTATGAGATTGGTGAGGTGGAAACAGAGATACACTTTCTCCTACATCGTGAAAAAGATATAAAATGTTTTAAATGTAAAAAAGCACGACGGATAATGAAAACTGTCATTCTTACTGGGAGAAGGACCCACTACACCACTAGCTGTGCCACAGTGCCATAGCCTGAGGGACAGTGAGCAGGCAACCAAGGCATCACACTGTCACAAGGGCAGATCTGTTTATGTTGTTACTTTATATGATTATTATTGTTTTATTTGAATTGTTCATTAATACTCCCCACCCCAGTATTATTGTTATAATTTTCTATTATTAATTGTATGCTTTGGCAATACAATGTCGTGTGCTTGTCATGCCAATAAAACTGAGTTGAATTGAATTGAGAGAAAGAAAGACAGAGAGAGATATGGTGACGGGCTGAAAGAGATCCAAAAACTGTAAGCATAAAAATCTCCTGAGTGTGTGTGTGTCTGTGTGCATGTGTCTGTGTTTGTGTCTGAGTGTCCGTGTGTGCGTGCATGTGTATGTTTGTGTGTGTGTGTGTATATGTGTGTTTGCGTGTATGTGTGTGTGTGCGCACGTGTGTGTGTGTGTGTGCATGTTCATCCATGCCTGTGTGTGTGTGTGTGTGTGTGCTTCTGCATGTTTATGCATATCTGTGTGTGTGTATGTGTGTGCAAGCATGTGTATGTGTGTATGTGTGTGCCCGGTCACAAACAGTCACAAAAACATGCACATAGACACATACGCACACACGCAAACATAGACACAGACACACACACACATGCAAACATAGACACAGACAGACACAGACACATGCAACCATAGACACAAACACACACACATGCAACCATAGCCCTATACACACACACACACACACACACACACACTCAAGCAAATACACAAAAGTAAACATACAAACGCATACACGCACACACACACATGCGGAAACACACACACACACACACACACACACACACACGGACATGTATGTATGCACAAACACACACACACACACACACACATACATACATGCAAACATAGACACAGACACACAAACACACATGCAAACATATACACATATATATGCAAACATAGATGCAAACACACACACACGCACACATGCAAACATAGACACACATATATGCAACCATAGACACAGACAAACACACACACACACACACACATGCAAACATGGACAAACACTTATATGGAAACATAGACACAAACACATCCACATAGACACACAAACATACGCACACATGCAAACATAGACACATGCACATAGACCTACACACACATACATACACACACAGACACGCAAACACACAAAAGCAAACATAGACACAGGCACATGCACGCTCACACACACACACATGGAAACACACACATACACGCATACACACACACACACACACACACACACACAAATACACACACACAGACACACACACACATGTGGAAACACACACATACACAAATACACACACACACAGACACATATGTATGCACAAACACACACACACACACACAAATCGCTTTACAATGATATGGGCAACTCACCTCAACCACCACCAATGTGCAGCACCCACCTGGGTGAACGCAATGGCAGCCATAAGGCAGCCAAAACTCACTACACATCAGATACACAGTGGAGAGGTGAGGAGGGAGTGAATTAATTATTTCCATGTATGTATACTGTAATATATATATATATATATATATAAATTGTCTTGGTTGGGAATTTGGCCAGGACACTGGGTTAACACCCTACTCTTTTTCGAAAAGCGTCATGGGATCTTTTATGACCACAGAGAGTTAGGACCTTGGTTTTTACCGTCCCATCCGAATGACGGACAGGCATATATATGCTAAATGCTTAAAATGTAAATGTAAAATGTAATATATGCAACCATAGACAGAAAACACACACACACACAAACAAACATGGACACACGCACATGCACATAGACACACACACACAGACGTGTAAACATGGACACAGACATATACACACACACAAACACATGCATACATGACACACACACACACACACACACACACACACACACACACACACACACACACACAAACACATGCATACATGAACACACACACACACACACACACACACACACACACACACACACACATATACATACACACACAGACATGGATGCACACACACACACACACACACACACACACACACACACACACACACACACACACACACACACACACACACACACACACACAAAGACAGAAACAAGCAGAAACAAGCACATGCATACATGCAAACATATACACACATACATGCAACCATAGACACAGACACAAACACACACACACACACACATGCAAACATGGACACATACATATATGCAAAAATAGACACAAACACACGCACATAGACACACAAACACACTCACATGCAAACATATGCAAGACACACGCACACACACATATGCAAACGCAGACACGGATGCATGGACACACACACACACACACATACATGTAAACATAGACACAGGCACATGCACACACACACACACACACACACACACACACACACACACACACACACACACACACACACACACACACACACACACACACACACATACACTCATGCAAACATATACGCACAAATATAAAACCATAGACACACACACACAGAGATACACACACAAACATAAACACAGACTCCTGCAAATAGACACGCATACAGAAACATAGACACAGACTACCGCGCCTAGATACACTCAGACACATATGCAGACACACGCGCAAACATAGACAAATTCACATCACACACACACAGACACACACATATTACATTTACATTACATTTTAGGCATTTAGCTGACACTCTTAACCAGAGCAACTTACAAGATGTGCATTTAAAGATGTTATGATCAATCAGCAAGAAATCAGTGCAGGAATAGAGCAATAGACATAATTGTTGGCAGCTTCATACCGTACCTGTAACACACACAGGGAAAGAAAAGGTAAGTAATTTTGCAACAGTATTAAACATAGATACATATTACAAAATGCAGTATTAAACATGTAAGCAGTGGTCATGACAATTAGATAAATGTACAGATTCAGTGGTAGTGGAGTCTGAAAAGGTGGGTTTTGAGTCTCTTGCGGAAGATGGCCAGTGATTCCACAAGGAAGAACAAGAGGCGAGACCATGAGGAGCAGGTGCCTGGGGCCCGGAGGGATGAGACAGACAGCTTGCCAGAGGAGGCAGAGTGGAGGGGTCTGGCTGGGGTGTAGGGTATGATGAGTGTCTGGAGGTAGGAGGGAGCAGTTTCTCCAGCGGCCTGGTAAGCCGGCACCAGTGATTTAAATTTGATGCGTGGTGCGATAGGGAGCCAGTGCAGAGAGGTGAGTAGTGGGGTGACATGCATGAACATGGGTTTGCTTCGTGAACACGCATGAACACATACACAAACATAGACACAGACTCACGCACATAGATACACTCACACATACACAAACATAGCCAGACACATGCACATAGACACACATACAGAAGCATAGACACAGACAGATACACAGACACACACGCAGACACATAAGCAAACACATTTACAGACACATCTACATACTGCATGCGCTCACACACACGCACGCACACATGCATGCACAAACACGTGCAAGCAAGCACACACACACATTCACAGAGTTAATATTTTGGTATCTTAATCTGTCTCTTTCACCCCCAGTATGCATGGAGTGTTCTCATATATCAGCCTGTTGGCTTCACTGGACTATCAGCACAACACTCAGGCCTCTACCTGATACCTCTGGGTGCTGTGCAGAGATTAGGCCCGTATTTGACAATGTCCTCTTCACGCCGTACGCAGCTCAGAACAGGAATGCTCTTTGTCCCACAAACATGTGACCACTTCCGAAAGTCAAAACATACTTACGTATACGTTCATACATGCACACATCTGTGTCTATAGATTTCCCGATTAGACACATTTACCGTGATGCACATGCATGCACAAACAGAGACGGTGTCTTTTTGATACATCTAGACAATGCTCCAGTATTTTAAACACTAAAAGACTTATTCTTGCCAATAAATGTCACCTTCTGTTTGGGAAATAATGAAGCGCATCACTGTGGGAGTGGGTGTTACTGCACCAGTCCCATCTCCAAATCTACTGCAGTCTAGTGCCCTGTTTGGAGGCGCCAATCTTCCGCTAGTAGTTTTCTAGTCTGTGGAGATTTCAGCTTCCCTTCCCACGAATGCTTTTGGACATTATTCTTAATTCTGATTTACACCGAATATCTTTTTTAAAGATAAATATGTTGTGCTATTTCAGAACACCATTAAAGACATTTTGCATTGTTATGCTCTGCATTTAGTGTTTGTCGGAGAGCGGCAGAGAGCGATGCAGAAGACACATTAGCATCGTTTTAGGCTTTAAGCTGTCACAAAGTGCCGCCGAGAATTGCCCAGGTGCTATTGTTGAAATTCTGTCATTTTGTAATGTTTTAGAAGTTTTACCTATCCTGCGGAATTGTTAACTGATGCTTAAATTGTCTGGTAAGTATTAGGACAATAGCAATTCGAGAACAACTGGGACTTTGTCAGTGCAAGTTAAGTACATTTCTCCCCCCTGCTTTCGCAAAGTGCTTTGAGATTGTTTATAGCTGATGGAAGGGTGCATTTTACCCTCACAGAAACCAATGTTTTTGTACAGGGAAATGGCTTGAAAGCTGACACGCACAAATGCAAATACCAACCTCTCGCACCGAACAGTTCCACTTTTATTTAAAAACCATAAATGGCAGGGTTGAACAAAGTGTTCCTTATAGTGCACATAAGAAACACCAGATATGTAAAACACTTGGAAAAAAAACAAAAAACATTTAGGAATGCAAGACACAGAAGAAGGAAAACGGTGTCTGTGCTATGGATGAGGGCCGATCCTCCTATTTCAGTTCTCGAATGAATATTCCATTTTTATAATCAGATACAGTTCATTGTCAGTTTCCCCCCCCTCTATATATGTCTATGCTTTCTGAGAAAAAAAAAGACTCCAGAAGAGTGGGAATAGTTGCTGAGAAGGAAGAATTTTTGGTCAAGTCCAAACAAATAAGGATAACTTTGAACAACCTCTGAGGTGTATGATTGGGTAAAGGGAAAGGAACATTTTACATTTTAGACATTTAGCAGACGCTCTTATCCAGAGTGACTTACACAGTTTACATTTCTTTACATACAATCCATTTATACAGCTGGATATTCTACTGAAGCAATTCAGGTTAAGTACCTTGCTCAAGGGTGCAACGGCAGTGCCCCACCTGCAACCTCTGAGTTACAAGCCCAGTTCCCTGACCATTACACTACACTGTCGCCTCGGAAGGAAGGAGTGGTGGGATCATACAGAGCCCAGCTGGAGGACGAGACCCCCCTGGCTCTGTCCTGGATGCTCCTGCAGCACGTGTTCCCCTCCAGGCAGAAGAAGTGCGTTTACCGTTTATGTTCCACAGACACAGCGCATGAGACGTTTGAAAAAGCTGGTATTAGCTCTCCTGCGGGAGTCAGTGTTTCTGCAAGGTGTTTAAACCATGCGTGGGCTCTGGAGCTTGGGGTTACGTCCTGCACATGCCTGCCGGGGTCTGGGGCGGGGACCTGGAGGTAGTTCTCTCCACGCCAACTCTTGGGGGCAGAAAGGTGTCTCCCTGCCTTGGAAAACTGAACGTGTGATGGGGGGTTGCTAAATGTCAGTAAGCAAGTAATGTGAGACAGAGTTCACATGCACACACATACACACACATACACAAACATGCACACACACAGCACACATGCAGTCTTTTGAAGGGCACACCTGGGCATTGGGGGAGGTTTCCTGAGGGGAGAGATGGGTGCAGTGGACGGTGAGAAATGTGCCTCTGATTGTTTGTACAAGAGTAAAGAAGGGCTGTTGAGAGAGGAGAAGGGTCTGTTGGAAAGATGCCTTTGTGGCGGGAAACTGTGGCTGGCTGCATTTGCCCTGGGCAGAGTGAAGGTGACCAGTAGAGCACACAGGAGCACAAAGTGAAGGTGACCAGTAGAGTACACAGGAGCACAGAGTGAAGGTGACCAGTAGAGTACACAGCACCACAGAGTGAAGGTGACCAGTAGAGCACACAGCACCACAGAGTGAAGGTGACCAGTAGAGGACACAGCACCACAGAGTGAAGGTGACAAGTAGAGCACACAGCACCACAGAGTGAAGGTGACCAGTAGAGCACACAGGGGCAGGCCATCGGGATTGATCAATCATACAGCTGGAAATCATAGTCACATCTACTCCTTAGTCAGACATGGATCTACTGTAGGGGAAAAAAACACCAGTGTTTAGTGAGTGTGCCATTGATTTATTTTTGGCCAGAAATGTGCATTATAAGCCCTCTGATGAGTCCATGGACAGTGCATCACCTGTTGTAAGAAATAAAATCAGTCAATGAATCAATCAATGCACTCATATTTTCAGCATTTTCATATTCATGTTTGAGTGGTTTAATATTTTTGTAAACAGTATCATGGTCTTGACTGATGATGTCATGGGATTTTATTATAAGCTCATATCCTCATATATTGTGACCTGTGACCGAGGTGTCATCATGGTTTCAATGAGTCTTCACTCTACGTCTGAAGAAATACAAAGAAACCTCTCAGAGACACAATGGGAAAGACAATTCTCCCCCCTCCTCCCCTCCCCCCACATCCTCCACAGACATTTGACAGAGTGACATATTTCAGGGCTTGTATGACGGAAATCAGGTGTTACACAATCATTTGAAACTTATCTTTGGAACATCGGTGCTAGATGACAAGAATGACGCCTTCAATTCTAATGAAAATTGGCATCGCTTGACAAACTTCAAGTTTGCCAAGCTTCTTGGAAGTGGTGTGACACACGGGCCTGAAGGACACAGTACAAATCAATTTGTCTGAATGGAAAAACAAATGTTCATATTGGCATGAAATGTGTCCAATTATAGAAAATAAATTCATGATTCAATTTAGATCCCAGTTTCTGTTAGCTGCTGCATAATAACAATATAAAAAGTTAATCTCTGCATTTTCATTTTATGGCTGCTCAATATTATTACACCCATAAATGGTATTTTTAAACAGTGCTCTCATTTTCCACAACACCATCACGATTTTATGAGAGACTAGAGAGAAATTTGAAAGGTAGACATTAAGTATATTGAAGAAAAATACAGTTCTGCTGCGGTACATAGAAATCATTTTGAGAAAGCTATTAGTGCTTAAAGCACTATAGCTTCTGCAGAGCAATTATCCACATTCATTTGACAATGATTTCCAGGTAAGTAAGTGCCACTTATTCTGTATATTAATTGAAAAAAGATAATTGAAATGCCTTGTTAAATTGTGGAGCATTATTTGTAAGCACGAGCTTGTATTTTAAAAACAAAAGAGTGTAACTGAATTTCTCGAGTCTCGTGCTTGCGTGTCAGGTGACATGTTTTTGTAGTGAAGATGACAGTAATTTGAGTTTCCTCATAGCTTCCCCATTTCTTTTCTCACACAAGGTTTCTGTACTCCAAACTTCTCCTTAATGAAGCAAGGCTGTCGAGTTAGCAGCTGAATAAATTCACACTGGTGCAACGGAGCCTGCTCTCACCTTGGCCTTGTGGGGCTTGTGGATATGGGCGTTTGCTATCTTACATTTAGTTTTTTTACACAAATTTTACTCCGGAAAAGAAAGATTCCCTGAGCACACTGACAGAGTGACAGGAATAAAAAAGCCTATCACTCTAGCAAATTGAGCTACAGTGCCCAAACACTTTTTTGAATGGTTCAAAAAGACACACCAGACCAGGGGTGCCCAAGTTCGGTCCTGGAGAGCTACTGGGTGTGCAGGCTTTTGTTCCAGCCCTTCACTAACACACCTGATTTGAACATTCATTGCCTTGACGAGCAGTTGATTAGTGGAATCAGGTGTGTTAGTGAAGGGCTGGAACAAAAGCCTGCACACCCAGTAGCTCTCCAGGACCGAACTTGGGCACCCCTGCACCAGACGGTTCAAAAAGATTTCGGGTGAAGGGTGAAATGTGAAATTTGGTATTGAGTGTGGGCTTTGTCAAATGCATTTGTTTAGTGTGTAACTGTTACATAATGAAGGCCTTTATCAAAATGTACAAACTCACCGTGAATAACTGATTGTTTTCTTTATTAGTTTTTTGCCAATATATTTTATAAAATTTTCCCCCTTTTTATTTTTCTTCCCAATTTGGACCGGCTAACTGTGCCACTCTCACCCATGCGAGCAGCATTGCAGCTGAACAGCATGCACTCCTGTGAGCCAGTAACTATTTTATACCCAACAAGCCACACCATACTCCAGGAGACAACCAGATTCAATTGGAGGAGATCTCACTGATCATAACTGGTAGCCTATGGGCTCCTGGAACATTGTTAGGTGGAACTAATGGAGCAGTAACCATGGCGAACTTACATCTACTCTTCCCCTAGCAGAACAAGATACCAAGTTTATTCTATATCAGTAATTTGAATTAATTCTTGAATGAGCAAGTTTCATGTAGATCTGTTGTTGGAATAACAATCTGACATTTAAAAGAAAATGTCACTGCGGTCACACAAATGTTTTTACACAAATGTAAGGTGTGAGCTCATCTTCTCTCACATTTGGGGGCAGTTTTATTCTGCCAGTCCAGCAGACAGGTTCACCTTGTGCTCTCTTTCTGATTTGGGGGCTCAGCCCCTGTTTCCCAAATACAAGTGCAATGAACTCTACCGATACTTTTCATGTTTCGTTGGTCTTAAAAAAAGAGGCTTGGAGGATCAAAAAAGTTGTCATTTAGTTTATCCCCAGCCCCTAATGGTCCTAATTGGTAAAATAATTATGACTCATCACAAATCCAAAAATGTCAACCCCTTCAGCTTTAGGGACAGCACGTTGAAATGCCTCAGAGATTCCAATAAAGTATTTTATTATAATCGTTCTTCAATGTTACACATTTTTGAACCACTTCTGGTTTGTCAAAAACATCAAGCTTCATATGGTTATTTAGAAATATGATTATTATCCACATGTAAAAAACAAACATCGAAGCCCACAAGGCTTTTTACTTCTGCATTTCGGAACAAAAAGTTATTACAGACACGTCAAAGTACCAATCCTTTTGCTATACACAGTTCAGGGGGAAGGGTATATGTCTTGTGCCCTGTGAAACGATTGGTTCAATTGCATGTCAATTCAGTTTGTGGGACAAATCCGACACTCTCTAACATTCAAAAAGACACCTCGCATGCATATATCAAATTGTCCCTTCCCGTTCGCGTGAGGTGGAAGAGTGTGGATGTTTCGCATGCACCCTGTTTCAGAAGCTGTTTGACGAACAGCAGCAGGATCAAATCACATTGCAAGGATTGGGTAAAGATTTCAGTTGGCTCCATTTGATGTCAATAACATTTCAGCACACAGAGGCCACTTTTATCTCTTAAAGTGACAGAGGAAAATACAGGCAAAACAGAGGGCTAAGTAGAAAACCCCTACAGAATTGAAATGCTTCGAGATTGTACCACCAAATGTGTTGCACAGGTGGTACACATGTTGGGGATTAAGTCTGTACATTAATTGTCTCCCTGGCTGATAAGTAAAATATGAAGCAATGCATGAATATGTTTGACATTTTTATGTAAATTTTGTGCATACCATGAATATTTGCTCAAATATTTCATAGGTTTGAAACATGTACTGCAAAGTTATAAGGCTTTATTAAAGAGTAGTGCGAAATGGGGGAATAGCCTGTTTAATTGCTTGTTAAAAAGGCACTAAAAAGGCTTTATGTCACTGGTGGTTATGTTTACTATACAAAGAAAGTCAAACATGGAGACACAAAACATTTATTTTGTGAATTTGTGTAAGGAATAAACCACGACAAGCTGTGCAGTTGTATGAAAATAAACCATGGCAGGGTGATGTGATGCGGTCTCGAGGCAAAGCCATGGGGTCGATAACCACCCTGAAGTGGTTTGTTTTTGTACTGCACAGCAGTTTTTTTCCACTTATGCCACGGTTACTTGCAACAAAAATAAATAAACACTCAAATACAATAAAAAAAATGTTGTACAGCTATGTTGTTGTTGTTGACTTGTTACTCTTCTTTTGTTGTTATATTCAGTTGTGAATCGAATGTTCAATTGAAATTGAATGTTGAACAGCTTGTGTATTGATTTGGAACATGATGCAGCCACTTTTGCTGGAACTACTTCATAGCTGTACATTATTATGTTTCTCTGTGCTATTTACTGGAAAATAAACAACACCCCCTCAACCAATCAGAATCGATTATTTAAGCAAGTTTTTTATAATACATGATATTCCACATATGGGTTCAAATGTAAGTCCATTTTGGTGAAGATGAGGCCTACATCATCATAGGAAGTCTCCCCTGCTCTGTTTCTTATACTGTAGACGGACACCCGTCCTCTGTTTCTGCTATGTGGGCACCCCTGCTCTATTTCAGACATGTGACAACCGCTGCTCTATTTTAGATATGTGGGCACCTCTGCTCTGCTTCCAATATGTGGATCCAGATGAACAGGTGGCAGAAGAATATTTGTTCTGATTTCAAAATGCATTAAAAATGTTTCATAATTAAATAAAAACAATTATTAAGTCTTCTATTCAACTAATGTCATGTTTATGACCTGTAGTGAAATAAGGGCATACAATAAATTATGGCATTGGTGTCAATAATGATGGCACTGTGCAAACACATTTCAATTGACACTGGAGCTGATTAGCATGGCTGGTATGTTTTGGGTTTTAAATGGTACACTGGTCTCATATTTCCATATGTAGTAAAAATAAAACAATCCAAAATATTGCCATCAGCCGTGGGTTGTAGATGGGGTACACCTTCCTGTACTATGAAGGAGTGTTCTGTTTTATAGAAAAATCACTTCAAGAGAGGAAATAAAAGTAACTATGGTGCTTTGAGGAGACTGACATTTCCTGAAGAATGTGAACGGGCGCCAGCATTTCTGTGGCATTTACTTGTCTCTTATTTTGTTTTCAACTTATTTCTATCACATCATTTTTACTTCTCCTGACATAATCTCCTATCATTCACAGATTCTCACCTACAGCTTCAGCAATTAGCATTACACTGCTGAGCAAATTAATAGAAACTTGAATAATGTTGGCCTCTGGAGAATTGCAGTGATAATGCAGTGGCATTTAATTTTATCAGTAAACTCCTTCCTTGCAGCCACAGACTGGGGCAGCTCTGCAGTGGATTCTGTGGTTGACAAATATTATGCGGCGTCAAAGCCAGAGGCCACATCCATATTGGGTTTCTTGCGATAAGTTATACACCGTACTGTAGTCATTGGTATTTCCCACCAGGTAAAAGTAAAGGAGTGAACATTATTTATATAAGTGACACCCTTTATGTGTCAATTATGCAAATCAGAAGCTGAAATATATGGTGGAATCATGACACATTTTTTTGATTAGGCACAGTGCTATTTTTGTTTTTGCAACCTTTTTAAATGTTACCATTAATGCAAAAGCCATTGACTACTCATATACATTACATTAAATTACAATCGTTTAGCAGACACTTTTATCCAAAGCGACTTACAGAAAGTGCATTCAGCTTGAGTAGATAAACAACCACTTGGCGCTGCAATCTTCAAGCACATCATTGCTAAAATAAGCAGCCATAAACAACACAAGTTCTAAAGGAAATTGGCAACAATAAGTGCAACAAGTAGTTTTCCTTTTTTCCTTTAAACATTTTTTTAGGTATGGGTGGGCTAAGGTCCAAGGTGCAGTCCAAAGAGATGAGATATATACTGTATATACTGTATATATCATTTTTTGTTTTTATGTATACAAATATTATATGAATGAATTAATATTATATTATTATATTGTACATATTTATATATATATATATATATATATATATATATATATATATATTGTGGCATCCCAAGGGGCAGGACGAGGAAATGGTGGCCTGCCTCTTTAATTCTTCGGAGCCACTGGAGAGAAACTACATTTCCCAGCAGCCCGCAGTCCCACACCTGAACGAAGTCAGCTGAAGGCCATTCGGAGGCCTATTTAAGGGACTCACACCTGTTACACTGGGAAGGAGTAGGTTGATGGTTTTGGAGAGTGTGGACTTTGTATTTGCATTCCCCCGAAGACCCTTTTTGTGTTTGTCAAAATTAGTTTAATAAATTATTGTTTTGTTTATATTACTGCCTCCTCTGGGTTATTTAATTGCCTACGCCCTCTGCAAAGGTCTGAGTGTCGCCCCACCCCAAGGGACACCACAATATATATACTGTAAATATATATATATAAATATATGCTGTATTATGGGGAGTCAAACAAGAAATATATAATGAAACCTGATATATATGACTATAGTTTATTGAAATGTATACATTGAAACCTGATATGTTGTTTCTTCATACAGTATATATAGTTCTAACCTGACATATATACGTTGTTTCTTGATATATACACATATATATATATACAGTATGTCGATTGGCACAGGCATATATCTGGGCATCCCTTTAGGTCCTTATTGAGACATACTCAACGCAATCCAAATGACATTTTAATTGGATTTGAACTGCAAATGATAATATATTTTATATAGAACTTTGACATGAATATAACCAGTGACATAGTCAAATGTAGCTATCTGTCTGATTTTAATACAGGCACGTTCTGGATCTTCATGGAATTTGTTATGTGTGCAGTGCCATTTTCCAGCAAACAATCGCTGCACATTGCCACCCTTTTGAAACTATGTATGGGGTGTGGTTAGCGCCAAAACTACTGCATATGCATTTGACAATGCGACTGGCTTTGTTACAAAGAGTAATTGACCTATGTGACATATCTGGCCTATGTGTTGTGGGCAGTGGATTCACGCAGAGATCGGTGCTGGGACCTTTGCTTTTCCTTATTTACATAAATGATCTTGATAGGGATGTTAGTAGTACATTTGTTATATTTGCAGATGATACTAAACTTTAGCATAATCTGGAGTCTACTAAGGTAATCCAAAACTATTTAAACAAAATCTAAGAAAATGGGCAGAAACCTGGCAGATGACATCCAATATAACTAAATATAAAGCTATTAATATAGGAAATAAAACAAATAAAATAATTATTTCATTCTATTCCATATTATGAGAGGAACACAATTATAATGTGTTCAATCTGAAAAGATATGGGAGTAGTAGTTATAATATAATAATAATAACCCCTCATTTATATAGCACTTTTCATCGCAAAGCGGTCTCAAAGTGCTTAACAGAAAAGCAAAAGAAAAGATCTAAAGTTGATCAAAATCTATCAGGATCTAAGCATTGCACTGTAGCAGTGAAAAAGGCCAAAAGGATGCTGGGATATATAGCAAAAAGTATTGATTATAAATCAAATGAGGTTATATTAATGTTATATAATGCCTTTGTCAGACCTCACTTAGAGTACTTTGTGCAGTTATGAGCACAACACTACAAGAAAGATCTTGAAAAAGTACAAAGAAGGGAAACTAAATAAGATTTTTCAGGTTGAGTTCAGTTAGCAGAATAAGAGGGCACAGGTGGAAATTTGTTAAATTCTGCACTGACATCAGGAAGTACTTTTTTACACAGAAACTTGTTAATGCTTGGAACAGCTTACCAGATCGTGTAGTAGAAGTAGAGACACTTGGGATATCCCAGGCTGGATGCAATCCTGGCTGGATGCAATACTGGATATTCTTGAGACTAGATAAAGGATGAGCCGAGAAGGGCCAAACAGCCTATTCTCGTTATGTATTCTTATGTTCTTAAATCACTGACAACAAAGACACCCAGACTCCAGGGTGCACTCCACAATTCAGCCTGAAGGTCATGAAGAGATATTATACAGCAGAACATCACATTGCAATTGTGTAGACTTCAAAACTGTGACAGAAAATGGTGAAGTTTCACCTTGATGAGTATAATTATTAAGCTTGACGTGAGTGTCAAGGGTGTGTCCATAATCTCCATAAATAAATCTTTAAATTTTTTAGAAATGAAAAAATTCTAATGAAAGTTCATAACTTTCCACTGTACAATTTACAAAAAAGATGAAGGTTCTCAACAATGTAAATATTAATTTGAAGTACAACCTATTTTGTATATACTTAGAACTGTACTAACTCATATACTTTGAATTGTATTTTAAAATGCTCACTAGATATACCATTATCAATCTTTAGGTCTACTAGGTCTTGTTTACAGTATATACAAGTTACTGCATAGTTACCCTTTTAAGGACTCAAATATAGAAAAATGGGTTAGGGGTCAAATGTCAGCACATTGGGTCAACCCGGTTGGATAGCTGTGGGTCAAAGCTTTACAGTGATATATGATTAGAGAGTATTCTTTTTCTAATTCTCTGTCTGGGACTGTAAATAAAGGACTAATGGTAAAATGAATGAAACAGGTGAATGAGAATAAAGGATAAACTAAAGGGTAATAGCACAGAGAAAGCTATCAGTGCTGCAAGGCTATCACCCATTTTCCATCTGTAGGAGCCAAGGCCTTGCCAAAAATCACAATGAGCCTTTGTCCCCCTGATGATACCAATGACCAAAATTTGGGGTCTATATGGACGATATGCTACACTTCAACAAACACAACATGCCAGTCACGTGGTTGGAATTTTTAACGGACAGAAAGGTAGAACAAAATCCAGCGCAAATGTTATCTCATCACTTGAGCAATAGTGTTTTACATTGTTTTTCTACTAATTAATGTTAGCATGCTAATTGCAATAGCTAAATAAAACGCAAAGCACTAACTAGTATTTACAAAGAAAAAATATAATAGCCCTCTGTGCACACAGCAAGTGATTCTTCAGGGGAGGAAACAGTGGAAGTGTCTGTGGTAAAATAATATTATGAATTGCATGAAATATAAAATAACATATATAATAAGTAATTAAAGCAAATTCATCAAAACAAAGCATGCAAAACAAATATCAATGTTTTAAGTTTGGGTGGTAGGATCCCTCATCTTATAAGATGAAAACACGAATGACAGAATATATTTTGCTGTAGTACCAGCCACTATGTCCCCACTACTAAAAAAGCATGAATCAATCCAACAATAAATACACTTTTATCTTCTGTTAAAATGCATTAATAGATCCAGTAATTAATACACCTTAATTTTCCATTGTGCCAATCACATGATTGCAATGGGCTTACGTTAAAATGCTTAACAAAAGTGATAGTGAGAAATGTAAAACTGCTGTAAATAAAGTATTGATTTAAGAGGGCAAATGCCATAGCAAATATGAAAACAAATGACAGAATTATATTGAATAAACTGATACTAACAGCATGAATGACAACAGAATAAACTGATACTAACAGCATGTGAGCACAATATAACAAGATGACAGTTGTCAATAAAAAATGGAAATGATGGCAAAACAAACAATATGACAATTGCATTGCATTTAGAAAAATGTCAACTAAACACTGACATTTATGTTGTCATTGGTACAAATATCTCTCAGCACTTTGCATAAATGTCAGGAGGGTAGGACTATGTTTGGAAGGCATCCTAAGCACACCCTGTGCCCTGAACACCACCTTGGCTTAACACCTTAACTTGCATAGTGTGTCAGGTCCCATGAGTGCCAGTTCAAAAACAACAATTACTTCAGCAGCGTTTTCCAAGTGGCTCATGGATATCAGACAATTTTGAAATCCTTGATATGGAGTTTTGAAATGATTGCCTCTGGTTTCACCAGCAGTGAGAGACTTCCAACCAGACCTACGTCAAATACCCATTTATGGCTCTAGTTCCGTTGTCAAGGCACAACAGTATTAATTCAAGATAGCGTCCAACTCAATTCCGATACTTTTTCTATGATAGCGCACATATGGCGCAAAAGACATTGCTGTAAGAAGTATAAATAACCTGTGGGTGTGGTGAGGGTGAAGCGTTGAAGTGTTTAATTGAATACAGGTTGCATTTCAAAGTAGTTGGTCGAATGACTTGCTTCAGAGCGAGGTGAAATACAGAACATCCTTGAAACAGTTTTGTTTGATGGGGGATTTCTCGCTTGTCTGGCAGTATTTGATCATATGCATGCGTTAATGACGGCACAAAATTAACACATAATGACAGTATTTGAGTTAAGAGGTGGTCTGGATGGACAAAAACATAAACGGATATCAGACAAGGAAACTTGCACAGTGCCAAATGCTTTTATTCACACTCGTGTTGACGCAGACCACAAAACTAACAAACTGGTTGGAGGCAAGAAATATTCAATTTGTGATGAAAAAAATGGTCAATGCCACTACCAATCAGGTGCATTTTCCCTACCAGTGTCACCAAAACCAGCCTTGGTTTGGTATAATTTCAAATGAAACCACAACACAAAAGATAGCTACTAAAGTACCAAAGATAAAACATATAACACATTTTTTTCTTTGTAGAAAGTCATGTTTGAAAAGCAATAAAAGGGTCAAATTTCAGGATCGACCTATGACAGTTTGTGCAGGCCTTGTACAACAAGTCCACTAAGTCTGTATAAAACATTAAACTTCTAGACCCAAGGGCTCGTGAACCAGAGGGCTTTTAGTGAGTGGTGTCCCAAAACCTTTTCAAGGTGGACAAATTGGCCCAATGATTTCTATTTACTTACACTACCGTTCAAAAGTTTGGGGTCACCTGCTGGAAACTATTTTTATCTCATAATTGACAATGCTTTACACCGTATACATTTCTGTAAATACTTTAAAATGACAAAAAACACATGTAACAATGAACAAAATGAACATCAAAGAAATGTTCAAGAAAATTATATTGAAAATTGAATCTTGGATTCCTCAAAATAGTCACCCTTTGGCGTGAGAATAGCCTCACAAACAGTGGCCATTCGGTTAATACGTTTTAGCAGGAAATCACCCGACATGTTTTCCCAGCTATCCTGCAGCAATTCCCAGAGAAACTTGTGGGTTGCTTTGCTTTGACTCTTCCTTTCAGTTTTCCCTTTCAGGTTTGTCCCATTCCTCCTTCACCAGATAGTTCAAGGTGTGTTTCGGGTTGTTATCTTGCAGTTAGCCATAGTCCAGATGGAAGGTGACCCCAAACTTTTGAACGGTAGTGTATATTGTCAATATTAGTACAGATTGTTTATCATTTATGTATGGACATGCCTTTCATCAGTCTACAGGCCTACATTATTTGATCAAGGTATTTTAAATGTATTTAAAAAAAATACAGTATTTGCATATTTAAGTAAGGAGTTAATTATCAAAACGTTTGTTTGTTTTAAGAAGTTGGTTTCTCAAGAAAGTATTTAAACAGTTACAGTAAAATACAAAGTATTTGTTCGTGCCTTGAAATACATGAAAACTATAATTGTCAAGTACAGTTATTTAAATACTCATCAGAGATGCAACTGTGTGGTATGTAACACATGCAATGCACCAGGGTCCAAAGGCCACAATAGGCATACATGCATACTGTGGTGTCCCCAGGGGTTGGGCGACACTCACGGACCTTGCAGAGGGCGTAGGCAAGTGCAAGAATACGGAGGAGGCAGTAATAAGCAAAAATGATAATTTATTAAACTAACAAACACAAAACAAAGGGTGGGGTCTTCAGGGGAATACAAACAAAGTCCACAATCCTTATCTCGTTTGTCAAAGTCCGTTCCAAGTCCAAAATCCAGTTCGTAGTCCACAATCCAGTCCGTAGTCCAAAACAATCCAATTTCCAAAGACACACAAAGACACACAAAAACACACTCCAACACTCTCTTTACAAATCCTGGCTGGTCAACGACTTCCACAGGTTTCTCTCTCTACAAAACACACAGCACTCCTTCCCACTGACATTCCTACTCCTCTCCCAGAACAAGGGGATTCAGCCCTTTAAATAGGCCTTGCAATGGCCTTCAGCTGGTCGTTAGCTCCCATTGCCTGACTTCGTTCAGGTGTTTCTGTGGTCTGCTGGGAAATGTAGTGAAAATGGCTGCCATGTGTTGGAGGCCAGGCAGCCATTTTCTGGGGCAACCCTTTGGGCTGCCACACACCCTCCTCCTCAGCTCTGACCTCGGGCAGGGCTGAGCGGCCTATGTCCCGCGGCCACCAGGAGGGTCCCCCTCTCCAGGTCCACTCAGGCAGTTTTCCACCCGGGTCAAACGTCCAGATTCCCTCTCCATTCACAGTCTGAAAAAGCATCTGCAAGCCGTTAGGAAAGGATGAAAGTCTCTCACCTCGTTTGCCACCAACTGGCCATAGGTGGGTACTGGCTCTGGGGTCCATGGACAGAACGGTTACCACTCTTGCTCTGGTCCTCACCAGCCTTCCATGGCTGCTCCAGCGAACCCTGTGCAGCATTTCACTCCGTAGTCCATTCTTTGGCCTTTTCTTCCGCGTCCCTTTATCTTTCAGGGGGTCAGGTGGGGTAACTGGGGAAAACATACTCTTCGACAGGTGGTTAGCTGTATCCTTGAAGCTCTTCTCCACATTTACATTTCCTCTCCATAAATGTTTCCCATGTTCATTTCCTTTATATGGCAGCCTGTTTTGTTTCCCTTTTCTCTTCATATGAGAATTTCCTAGATCTGCTTTTCTTCTCTCGCTCCTCAACTTCAGGGAAGGAGATGTACTCACCACTTCAGGAGGGGGTTGGGTGGTCCACCAGGCCTCTGCTATTGCGAAGAGGCTTTCCTCCACGCTATGGTCCCACCATAGCTCCTCTTCCGCAAACTGCTCCTCCAGGTCCCCTCCAGGGTCCGGCAGGCTGAGGGGGACTGAGGACCATCGCTCCCACTTCGATTCCCCCATCTGGTCATCTCCTGTCAGCTCCACTGGCTGCGAGATCTCCACCTGGGTACTAGAATCTTTCATGACCGGAACACATTTTACATATTGAAGTTCCTCACTCACCTCTTCCAGTCGCCTTTGCAGATCCAGCAGAGTTGTGGTTTGAATTTTTAAAACCTCGCAACAAGATTTCTCTGTGGCCAGCTGCTGGGCTTCTTTTTGGTCCAGCTTCCTGGTTAAGGCACGCAGTTGCTCTTTCAGAACCGGGAGCTCTTCATTTTTCCTCTGTTCCATCAGGAGTGCTGCAGAGGTAGTTTGGTGAATTTCCTGCAATGCAAAATTATTTTCTTCTCTTTGTAAAGCCAGGGTCTTCACCTGCTCCAACTGTACCTCTAGCTCCCGCTTTCCCTCACGCTCTTGCTCCACTTGGCCCCGGAGTTGCTCTGCCTCGGACGCATGGGTTTCTGCTGCTCGCCTTAGCTCTGCCTCCTTCTGCTCGAGCCTGGTCTGCACATCCAACAACGCCCTGGCATATTCATCTGTGGCCTGGTCCTGGGACTCCTGGATGTCCAGACACTGTCGCTGCTCATTCTGTAACATCTGGGTTAGGTTTCTCCCCTGTTCTTCAAGCGCCAGGTTGTGGGCCTTTACCTGCCTCATTTCATCGCCCAGGGATGCTTTGTCCTTTTGCAGCTCCCCAGCCCTGATTCCCAGCACTCTCAGGGAGTTGCTGTGCTCCTGCAGCAGTTGCCCCACTGCCAGCAGGTGGCGCTCCTCTGAGGTCCCCAACTCCACCTTTGCCATGTCGTCCACCATGGCCGCCCGTCTCTGGTTCTTCACCAGGTCCTCCTTTTGGTCATCCCAATGCTGCTTTAGGGTTGCCATCTCTTCCTCCTGGATCTTCCTTAAAGCTTGCGCCTCTCCTAAAGCCGACTCCAAAACCGTACATCTCTCTGCCATCTCGGCCTCACTTTTATGTTGCTTTTGTGACCTACCTGGGACATTTTCTCTAGGGGGCGCCACCGAGCAGGCGTAGTCCTGGGCTTCCTTCTTTGGGTCTTCCCAGCCAACTTCTCCCTTCCAGAAGCACTCACTGGGTTGATGCCCATATCCCAGGCAGCATAGGCATTGGTGGGTTTCACTTTGTGCCAGCTGGGCCTGCTCCTTGTCCCAAGTCTCCTGGTGCATCACCCTCACGACTTTGGACATGGCATCCAGGCTCGTCATCAAGAAAGGCGGGCATCGTTCCAGTGTCCGTCTTTTTGTTTGCTCAGGCAACCTCAGGAAGGCGGATATCACCTCGCTCTGCCCCCAAGACAAGTGCTTCTTTCCCTCTTTCTCTAGCCAAGAGAAGATTCTCGGATCTGACATCCATCCCAGTTTCAAACACTCCATATTTAATTTTTCCTTCCGTTGTACTACCTCCTCTTGCCTATATGTGATGCCCTCTGCCCGCATTCTCCACCATATGTGGTGTCCCCAGGGGTTGGGCGACACTCACGGACCTTGCAGAGGGCGTAGGCAAGTGCAAGAATACGGAGGAGGCAGTAATAAGCAAAAATGATAATTTATTAAACTAACAAACACAAAACAAAGGGTGGGGTCTTCAGGGGAATACAAACAAAGTCCACAATCCTTATCTCGTTTGTCAAAGTCCGTTCCAAGTCCAAAATCCAGTTCGTAGTCCGCAATCCAGTCCGTAGTCCAAAACAATCCAATTTCCAAAGACACACAAAGACACACAAAAACACACTCCAACACTCTCTTTACAAATCCTGGCTGGTCAACGACTTCCACATTTTCTGGGGCAACCCTTTGGGCTGCCACAATACATTAAACAAACAGGTACATGAATACATACATACATACATACGTATATGCACATACATTCATAAATACAGGGGGTTGACAAAATAATGGGAACACAATATATGAATATTTATTAACTAATAAGGAGTTGGGCTGCTCTTTACCTTCAGAACAGCTTCAATCCTTCGTGGAATGCTGTTATACAAGATTTGAACTGTTTCTTGTGGAATATTGGACCAGGAAAAGCCTCCAATTCTTTGAGAGATGGTGTAAATCTACTCTACATTCTATGTTCCAGAACTTCCCATAAAGGTTCAATGATGTTTAGATCTTTTGTTTGGGGAGGCCCTGGAAGGTGTTTGACTTCATGATGGTGTTCATGAAACCACTCTTGAATCCATTTAGCAGTATGTATGGGGGCATTATTTTCTTGAAATATTGGAACATCTTGAGGAAACAATTTTTGCACCATAGGGTGCCCCTGGCCACCTAAAATGGTGTTGTATTCCTTGGCCATAATTCTACTATGCAGAGTAACAATCAGACCCAATGACTCCCACAAGATGACTGCCCATACCATTGGATTTCTCCACACACAAACCCATCCAGATGTAGGAAAAAGAGTCAAATACAACTCACAAGACCATATTACTTTCTTCCACTGCTTAGAAGTCCAGGTTTGTGCTCATTACACCAGGCTATGCATTGTTGCGTGTCGGCTTGGTTACAAGCAGTTTCCAAATGGCAGCTCTACCATAAATATCAGCTTTGTGAAGCTCAAGACATACAGTTCCCCTTCACACCTTAAATCATTTTGCTGTTTCAGTGACTGACTGCACCTGCAGTTCAGGCACCGACTCTTTGAACTCTTTCAAAATCTGTTAGATCTCTCTTGTTCCTTTAGAAACTCAGATATTAAAGTGTTGATTTTATAGAATGGTGCTTAGTATTGACATTGATATGAAACACACATTCAATACATACCTCTTTTTAATTGCAATTTCGTTACTTCAAAATAAAAGTTATTTTTCATTTGGTGTTTCCATTATTTAGTCTACCATCATACGTACACTTGCATGTGCATATAGGGAGTTTTGATCAGAACACGTGTTCAATATGCACTGTGGGTGTGACGTGTAAGCCCAGCCCCAGACCACACACTCTGTGCCACATGAGTAATAATAATCTCTGACTGATTCACTTCTCCAAAATAACAGCAGGCTCATTTTTCCTTCAGAGAAAAAAAAGGCGCAGTACAAATTCATCAACTGAGCTCAGAGCATGAACCCCCCACCCCCTCGAAATCCAATGAACTGGATGAACTGTCCCCTCATTTGTCTGCCTTGTATTATTGTAGTGCTTTAAAACAGAGCAGAGTTTATCAGGCAAAAAAAAATGGCAGACAGACTTTGCTGTGTGACCTTTCTCAGGGTGGAGGAGGGCTGGCGTTCTATTGCCCCATAGTCATTTCATCCAGAACATTAGTCTTGCCTGTGAAGGCGTGACTCCACATTGACCCCCAGTGAGTGAGTCATGGTTGGGACACAATGCTGGTCTGAGCTGCGCTTCTCCAACACCAGCCCCCCCAAGGCCTACTAACACCCCTCTCTCCTGTCCAAGTCTTGGCCCTGTGTGGTCCTGAGGGCCACTGCCAAAGGTCACTGTATTGTCAAACAGAAGGGTCTTCCAAGACAGAAAACAAACAACGACTATCTCAAAGGAAGTCGCCTCTTACTTTGGTTCAACGTGCCATAGGTACGGATGGCAGCCATCTGAAGGCGGTCCTGGAAGAACCTGATTATTGGAATGATTGTCTCGGCTCCCATCTGCAGTCAGTATTGTGGTCAGAGCTTTCAGGAAAGCCACAAAGGAACAGTGGCCACATCTGATATCTTTATGCTGCGATAACGATATTCAGAGTGTAGGTGATTTAGCGGCTGCTCACTGTTACTGTCCGACTAACTGCAATGGAGAAATGTTTCAGATGCTATAGCTTCATGAGCTAAGACAGTTACCAAAGGCAGTCAACGCTGGATGGTATTGTATGGAATCAATCTAATGATTCTCATTCACCAGAGAAAGGACATCTAGAAGCTTTCCTATGTCATGCAAGGAGCCCTCAGCATGTATGCATAATTGTGCGGCCAAATGAAGTGAAGTGAAGCAGCAAGAGCCCCTCAGCCGACACGGAACTATGGTTATATCCACAAACTCCAATATCTGAACATCAGCTGGCTTCTTTAGGAATCTTCTGTCCCCATGACTCTTTTCTTTCAGACCAGACGCTGACACCCTGTGGGCAGATGTAAAAACCCTCGGAACCCGGCAGTGAACCCTGCTCACTGCTGAAGGGCTGTGCAAGAGGCGAGCATGGGCAGCTAAGAGGTTTGGCAACATAACTCGTAACCAGAAGCTCGCAGGATTCATTCAGTCGGGGGTGGGGTGCTGCGGTTGTACCCTTGAGCAAGATTTTTAACCTGAATCGTCTGGTTACATATCCAGCTGTACAAATGGATACATTTTACATTTTACATTTTAAGCATTTACCCTTATCCAGAGACTTACAAGATGTGCATTTAACCTACAAGATCAGTGCAGTCAAAAAGACATCATTGCAGGCAACTGCGTATCATACCTGTAACATTGGGAAAGAAAAGGTTAGTGGGTGTTTTTTTTTTTTTTTTTTTTTATATTTTTTTCCAGATTGACTAGATGGACAAATGGATAACACACAAAACGTGAATGCATACAAATAAGTAAATACAGGGACTGGCGTGCTGGCACAACAGAATGTGGAGGAAGGCAGAGGGATAAGAACACAAACCCCAACACGAATTTCGCCCAGCGAGGGAACTCCAGCTAATGCCCATGTGGTCTCAATGGTTATTGTAAACATGATCCTCACAACCCAGGGTGATCATACACTCTCACAATCATGTCTGCTGTCTGACAGCTGCTTCAGCACTTCTCTGTGCAAAACTCCCCAAATAAAACATGAAACTAGTGGAAGTTATTGCTCCATATCGGCAGGTACTTTCCACTGAAGGCCATTTGGGTGTCTGCCACCAAATACATTGAATCCACTGCTAAAACCTGCAGACTACCTTAACAGACAATCACTGGACAACAGCGTCAATTCAATTCAGCAAACTGAATTTCTGTCTCCATGAATTAATACACAAGTTAGTTGTGCCTAGTTGTTCAGCAACTTGCATATAATTTCAATCACATTTCACAATATTGGAAAATCCAAACGTGCCGGAATCTTCTGACCTCAATCTACTTAGTTTTCACATATACACTATATGCATTCAAATGCTATATATAAATAAGATAAATCCTTATTTTGAAGAATAAAGCTCAGTTTGCTCGCATGTTCCCAATCTGGACCCAAAATCAATATCCCTATCCCTAGTCATAGCAAGAGGACATCTAGAATAATCATAACAGTTTACTGTTGTCATGTTTACGGTTGTCATGTGCAATATCAAAACATCATCAAAACATCATCAAAATATCATTTCCAAACCATTTTAATCCACTGTCAAGCATCAAGCATCCACAACTGAGGAGCTTGAAAATACACGTCAAGCTCCCCATTGCTAATCTTCTCTCTTTTTTTTTTTTGCATAGCATATTTTAAAAAGTGTATTTTTTCATTGTTTGGTAGTTTTCTTCCGTCAAAATAAAGTGGTTTGTTGTTCCATTGTCTTTTTTTTGTTTCCAAAATAAGAAAGAAAGATTATTTTTCCATCTCCACTGTTAGTTTTGAAAATGCCAGCACTAATAAAGTGACACAGATTTGTTCAGATCATTGTGAAAGTATTCAGAAGTTAGCAAAAATAAGACCACAACCTTTCTGTCTTTTGGGCTTGCAAGATGCAAAAAAATCCAAATAATTGAACCTAAAAAAAGAATATTTCTATTGATTCTATTGTATTGCATAAAAACATTTTTGAACACTGAGAGAGCTCTCTGCTCTCTCTCTCTCTCTCTCTCTCTCTCTCTCTCTCTCTCTCTCTCTCTCTCTCTCTCTCTCTCTCTCTCTCTCTCTCTCTCTCTCTCTCTCTCTCTCTCTCTCTCTCTCTCTCTCTCTCTCTCTCTCTCTCTCTCTCTCTCTCTCTCTCTCTCTCTCTCTCTTGGTGTCTGTAGGCAGCAGTGAAAGGTGTTCTATTGCATATCTGTAAGAGAAAATCAGGAGAAAGAGGATGGAATCTAATTCACACTCCCCTCCAGCTTCAATCCTCCTTTCTCTGGTGGCGCGTCTAACCGGCGAATGCTTGGGATTGTGTGAGCTAAACTGCTGGCCACTCAGGTCCTGTCAAGTCCATCTTCCTTTGCTATTACTCGGTTTGTTAGTAAATCTGTTCATTATTAGTTAATTGCTGTTAACTATAGAGGGATGAATGGCTAAAGAGGGCTTGACCCGGAGTGGTAAAGGTTTGGGGCCTGAATGTGTGGCCTTTCTCCCGTTGCATTGTCCCGGGGTGTTTGGGGTGGGAAGTGCGGATGGGATCTTTGTTGCCTTTGTGCCGGGGTGTGGGGCTCTGCTGGGCGAGAGACACACGGCGTCCTGGGCCTGTTTTTCTCCACCCTCGAAGAAAAAGAAAGGACAGACTGACCCAGAGGACAGACCCATTCAGGGGTATATCCTCCTCCCCACTAACTCAAAGATGGCTGGAGGGCAGTTCCCCTTTATTTAACCCCCCCCCACACACACACACTCACACACTTATTAGCACAAACACACCGGTAAGCACCCCGTCCCAACCCCTTTCACTGATAGTACATGTCATGTTCTCGTGACAGGTACATCAGCACACACAGACGCGCACTCACAAACATGTGCAAACATACACACACAATCAATCATACAACCATACAAGCACACACTGATACACAAGTACATGTGCACACATACACGTATCTACACACATACATAAACATACAATGATGAATATTAGTTCACATTCAAGAGCATCTAGCATTGTATTAAGATTAAATGTTATATTTGAAATGTCTTTTAGGAGCACACTGTTTTTTTAATGCTTTATTTGGCTTATGATTACACTTAGCACTTCCTGTCAAGTGCAGGGCTGGAGGACCACAGATTGTGTATAAATACTCAGTTATAAATTCTCCACCATTCATTTGCTTGCAGCTGATGCATTTAACCAGGGAATGCAAGAGTGACATTTAGTTGTTCCTTGGAAAAATCATAAAAAAGAATGAGAGCCTCAATTGAAATTGAAAGTACCTTACTACAGTTCCCTTTGTGACACAGTCTAATATATGGCATGGTATATAATTGGCGGTGTATTGATAACATGGGGCAAAACTGCAAGTTATACATTATAGTTGTCTCATTCTGTAATTACTTTGGTAAATATGAACATTTAATAAACAGACATGCACCCTACTGTCTTTCTCTGGAAAGGACAAAGTACTATGGGCAATAATCAGTATGTAACACGTACTGTCAAAAAAGGAAAACAAATTCAAATTATTTACTCAATAAAAGACTTAAATAATAATATTGAGCAATAATATATTTTTTTTACTGCTGGAGCTATTTCAGTCCTAAAGAGCACCTAGGGTATTCTTTGTGGTAAAATTAGCACAACTATCGTTTTACATTTAATAAGCAGTTAGAGCGTGAAATGAATTTCAACCTTCCACACTGAATTCGAAAATTAATCAACTTGGATTAATCAAGGGAAACTGTTGGGCAGGTTGGGCAAGTCATGGACAGAAGAAGGGACCGGTGCAAAATGGCTCACTAATAAAAATGTACCGCCAAAGTTTATAAAACTGTGCCGCCAAAGTTGGTGGTTTCCTGGTCTGCAATGAATATGTTTGCACTGATTTGGGAGAGGTGCAATTAACAGGGGTGTGCTTATGTAGTGCTACAGTGGTAACACAGTGTTTTCTCCACCATTTTGACAATGCAATATCAAGATCCCCCGTCCAACGCAATCACAGCTTCTTGTCATACAAGTGTATTTTATCATTTAATTTAGCATTTATAGGTTGTCTGACATGTAACCATTACTTGGTTAGCCAAATAATCAGTTAGTGATGCTATTTTAAGGTACTTGAGAGAGTCCAATGGTGAAATTGCAATGCCCAACATAAAAAAAAAATCTTATCTTAATCTTAATCTTTTTTAATGTTTATCCTGCCTGTTTGAATTGTGTTTGGGAAGGAGGTAGGAGGGGTATAAATATGAAACTTTGCCACAAGCAGACAACAAGTTTCATGGTCTTCTATAAGCACTAGATGTGAAAACCACATCTCGCACAAACCATGCTCTCATCGAAAGAAGTGGAAGTTGTTACTGTGGCCTCTAGTCTCTGTTATCTATAACTGCGGTGATACTTAGGTCATAGATATATAACTGGCCCCCAAATATCATCTCTAACATCTTTGGTTCAGTTATGGTCAGTGCATATATTGCAGAACTGCGAAATGTATGTGTGCAGGGGCCGCTGGGTGGCTAACTCTCCCGAGGTATTGGCACAGAGGATGGGCCCCACGGTGTGGTATTGAAACCTGACTGCGGCTGGCAGCCCCACAGAGCAGTGCATAATTGGCTGTAGCGTAGCCCAGGGAGGGAGAGGTGGCACTGCATATTACGCTGATAAGGTTACTTGATATAGTTGATGGTATCATCAAATTTTTTGTAGGATGCAGCGCATTATATTCTTTTTTATATTATATTCTACTGTGTGCATACTCAATCTATTGTGCATGGTCTGAAGTTTGCATAGCGGTACGCACTTCTCCACGTTGAGTTAAAATTGGATACATCACGAAATTGACGTGGAATTGAGTGTTTACGCACAAATCTCTGCATAAGCATGGTTGATAAATAGGGGAGGTGGATTTGCTCATGAATTATGTAACAAACATATTCTGGGGCAAGAATGATTGTAGTCCACACTCCTCATGGTTGGTGGTAAGATACATTTGAGAACCTTGATAATATCCTTACAGTATGCTCTCAAATGAATAGTCTGCATACACACATTCCTAGTCAAAACAATTGTCTCAGATTTTCCCTGTTTTCTCCCAATTTAGTAGCCAGATTTTCATGTCAACTAGACCCCCTCATACTGTGAACTCGCTGTCGTAGCTCTGGGACCAGCAGTGACCCTTCTCCTCTGAGACAGCACTCGCCAAGACGCCTGGTACACACAGAGCAACTCTTGTATGCCGCAAACTCATGCTGGCTTCCCTCCCCCCTCCAGGGCGAACAGCCAATTGCCGCCCCGAATGGGACTCCTGGCCAAATCCAAGACTGGCACAGCCGGGGATCGAACCCCGACTGCAGTAGGCAACCTGCAGTCTGGGGAAGTGCCTTTACCATTGTTCCACCCAAGGGCCCCAGAAAGTCTTGTGTCTTAAAATGTGTAATTAATTAAATATGTCCTCATATAATATGGATTATTTTTCTTGCTTTTCAAGGATTAATTAAAAAAGGATACTTGAAAGTGCACACTATTTATCTAGCTAACAGCTTCCAACATCTAACACTGGTTATATAAAAAAATGCAGACTCAAAGAGTAATGTGTCTGTGTTTTGGAGGTTTTGGCAGTGTGACTGGTCTTCAGTGAGCTTGACCAGTTGTAGCAATTATGTGTGCAGACTATTTTCATGTTTGGAACTGTAGCTTAATATGGAATCTATGTGTCTCACACCTTTTTAGGTTCCAAAGTGATTCATCCAAAGAAAATAGGCTAGAGAATGAATGCCAAATGAGAACGGCATCTTAAAGGGAACTTCTACTGGGGAAAAAAAACTAATTTGGTTGTTGATTTGCTTTAATGTGTTAGCATTAAGAAAATATCAGCACTTTCTCTGTCATGCAGGATCAATCCATAGCACTTCAGTGTTGAGACTAGGGTTGTAAAGGGGTAGAAAGTTTCTGGTAAATTTCCAATAAATTTCCATGGGAGCTTTGGCTTGGAAAGTTTAGGCCCATCTTGAAATTTGCCCATCATTTGCCCAAACATTGCCATTTTTATTGTTTATTATTATTATTATTATTATGATTATTATTATCATATTTAACTAACAGTCATCAATTGCAAGCAGAGCTTTCTAGTCTTAAATAATTAAACAATTTTGTATTCTAGTACACTACTGGTCAAAAGTTTTAGAACACCTCCATTTTTCCAGTTTTTATTGAAATTTACGCAGTTTAATGTTTCAATGTACTCTGAAATTAAAGCATAGAACAAATAAACAATTGGAGATCATGGAATTTGTTCAACAAAATGTAATCTACATTTTTGACTCATCAAAGTAGCCACCTTTTGCAGATATAACAGCTGGACACACTCGTGGCATTCTTTCTACAATGGAAATCAAATATTGTTCGGAAAGTTCTTCCCAAGACTTTTCCATACAAATGTAAAAGGAAAATATAACCCATACTTCCAACAATTTGCATATATTAATGTAGTACAGACCTAATTTCAATTTCTCTTTTGACCTTTGTGCCATTTGTAGGCAAATTGAAATGTTGATAGTAATTTCCCCGGTTTTTCCCTACATAGTCTGATATTACTTTTTATACATTCTTCTTTCGGGGGGCGGGGGGATTCAGTTAATTTAGATTTTTTGTTTTAAAAAATGTTAATTGGATGTTACAACTTGCAAGTTCGAAATAATGAAAAGTCTGTTTTCATTTGTATGGAACAGTATGTGTTTTATGATTATACATTCCCATTCAATTCCCATAAATTCCCTGAATGCTCACAAATTCCAATGGAAAGTTTCTAATATTTACCAGAATGTTCACAAAGCACTCAGTACACTCACAGGCTATCAAATGATATTATCAACAAATTTCCAGTACCACTTAAACATGGTTTTAAAACATGTAGAAAATGGACTATGACTTTTTTTTTTTCAGTCCTGTCCGTCATGTTGGCGGATTGAAATGAATGAACTGTTGATGTTATGAAAGCATCTTGTACTTGTTGATAGATACAGTTTTAAAAGGCAAATATTTAGTTCATAAATAAGCACTTGTGAAAACATGGTAACAATGTTGTTTGAATTCATGTTTGATTAAATGTATTTTAGGGAAAACAATATTACAGTAATTAGGAGTATTAGGAATGGATCTTAATTATCACATACTGTAAGTCTTAATATGATTAGCGTGCAGTTTAAAATGTTCATCATTCTTTAAAAGAATAGACACACCTTTTGAATATGATTAATGGATATCATGTCAGACCGGTAGTAAAAAAACATACGACTTGACATGGGACTTGACATAACCTGTGGCTTGACCAAAGATTTTTGACTTGGGACTTGCTTGAGACTTAGATCATATGACTTGAGACTTACTTGAGACTCAAATAAGGGTGGCTTGGTCCCATTTCTGGTAATTACAGTACTTTACTGTATTTAAAAAATATATTATTTATCCAATATATTACATATACAGTAATAGTGTAACAAGAAAAAACAGGGTCACAAAAAAACTGGATGAAAAATGTTGTGAAAAAAAAGAAAAATCTGGAATCTGTCTAATCATGTCTCTGTCTGGTGAAAAGATTTTCATCAACATCACAGACTATGTTTTCCCTGGCCGAGCACCGGGGGAAGTATCCCCTTGCATGCCGGATCCAACCCTGGAATGCCTCGTCAGGCATGTCTTCACATACCTCTTCCATGCCCTGTAGCAGAGCCATTTGTTGCCGGGGCTGGCGGTCATACGCCTTCCACCGACACGCCGAGAAGGACTCTTCTATGGGATTCAGGAAGGAAGGATAGGGTGGGAGGAGGGCTGACAACCGTTGGCTTGACATGGAAGCAGTCACGGACCACAGCGGCCTGGCGGAAACTCACATCGTCCTGAACGGTGTTGCGCATGGGCTGCTCTGGTCCATCTGGCCCCCTCTGCCCCAGTGGGATCAAGAGGGTACGGAGGGAGTCCGAGAAGGTGAGGAGACGTCGCTTTGGGTTTGCCAGGTTGTGCGGTGTTGTAGTGTTGTATTCATCCTCTCCGTGTCCAGGTTCATTCCTCGCCTGCCCGTTTCCCTACCTGCCTGCCTGCCCACTTCCCTGCCTGCCTGCCTGCCCGCCTACCCACCTACCCGCCTGCCTGCTTGCCTGCCTTCCTGCCGGCCCGCTTGCCTGCGTGCCTGCCTGCCCGCTTGCCTGCCTGCCCGCTTCCCTGCCTGCCTGCCCATCTACCTGACTGCCCGCTTGCCTGCCTGCCTCACGTTCCTGCACCGGAGCGCTATGCGGGAGATCTCGGAACATGCAGAGCATTTCTAATCCAGTGTTCTTTGGTCTTCGAGCAGCAGCCTCTGACTTACACCACAGATAAATCCAGGATTGCCTACATTATGGGCCTTTTGAAAGGGAAGGCACTAGAATGGGCCTCCGCTATTTGGAATAGCCAGTCTCCAGTGTGCTCGTCCTATCCTGATTTTTATCTCTGAAATGAGGAAAGTCTTCGACCACTCCGTTAAAGGTTAAAGGCCAAACGTTGCTGAATACGCTGTGGAATTCCGGATGACATTGGCCAATTCAGGTTGGAATGACCAGGCACTCCAGGGGGTGTTTTTGAACAGCCTTAGCGACACTGTAAATGACGAGCTAGCTCCGAGGGACTACTCAAACAGCCTGGATGAGCTGTCGGTGAAACTGGACAACCGACTCCGTGAATGGCATAGAGAGAAGGCATTTACATTTAAATTTTTTTACATTTTAAGCATTTAGCAGAGCGACTTACAAGATGTGCATTAATACATGGTAGGAACAATCATAGTTAGCGCACGAGATCAGTACAGGAATACAGCAATAGACATCATTGCAGGCATCTGCATACCATACCTGTAACACCGGGAAGGAAAAGGTTAGTGAATAAAAAAATAAAAAAATAAAAATGTAATTTAATTAAAAAAATTAAAAAAATAAAGTTTGGAGTATGGAGTATAGAGTTGAACAAGTAAACAGTGGTGAAGACAATTTAGCTAGATGGACAGAGTTCAGTGGTAGTGGAGTCTGAAGAGGTGGGTTTTGAGTCTCTTGCGGAAGATCGCAAGTGATTCCGCGGTCCTGACCGATTGTGGAAGGTCGTTCCACCAGCGAGGGATCAGGACAGAGAAGAGGCGAGACCGCGAGGAGCGGCTGCCAGGCGCCCGGAGGGAAGGGACAGTCAGTTTACCAGAGGAGGCGGAGCGGAGGGGTCTGGGAGGTGTGTAGGGAGTGATGAGTGACTGGAGGTATGGGGGAGCAGTACCTCTGGCCGCTTGAAAAGCAAGCATCAGTGACTTGAATCTGATGCGTGCTGCGATGGGGAGCCAGTGCAGAGAGGAGAGTAGAGGGGTGACGTGGGTGAACTTCGGCTGGTTGAACACCAGACAAGCGGCAGCGTTCTGGACTAGTTGCAGTGGCTTGATAGCGCAGGCCGGAAGGCCTGCCAGCAAGGAATTGCAGTAGTCCAGACGTGAGATCATCGGGGCCTGGACCAGGAGTTGAGTGGCCTCTTGGGTGAGGAACGGTCGGATCCTCCGGATGTTGTGGAGGGAGAAACGGCAGGTCCGAGTGATCGCTGCAATATGCCTCGAGAAGCACAGCTGGTTGTCCAGGGTTACCCCAAGACTCCTGGCCGACTGGGACGGAGACACTATGGAGCCTTCCACGGTGATTGACGCATCAATCATCGGGGAGCCCTTCGCTGGGAGGAAGAGCAGCTCTGTCTTCCCCAGGTTCAGCTTCAGGTGGTGGGTGGACATCCATGCGGAGATGTCAGCAAGGCATGCAGAGATCCATGCCGGGACCTGGGTATCAGATGGAGAGAAGGAGAGAAACAGTTGAGTGTCATCAGCATAACAGTGATAGGAAAAACCATGAGCAGAAATAACAGAGCCAAGTGACTTGGTCTACAGAGAAAATAGGGCGGGGCCTAGCAACAAGCCCTGCGGGACTCTGGTAGAGACGATGTGGGGAGAGGAGAGCGATCCTCTCCAGGCCACCTGGTAGGACCGGTCAGCCAGGTAGGACTCGAACCATGTCAACGCAGATCCAGAGATTCCCATCTCGACGAGAGGTGAGAGCAGGATCCGGTGGTCCACAGTGTCGAATGCCGCCGACAGGTCGAGGAGGAGGAGGGCGGAGCTAAGCGATTGGGACTTAGCCCCATGAAGAGCCTCAGTGACAGCAAGGAGAGCAGTCTCTGTGGAGTGGCCTGCTCTGAACCCAGATTGGTTGGGATCAAGCAGGTCGTTCTGTAAGAGATGAGCAGACAGTTAGTTATAGACAGCCCGCTCTAACGTTTTGGAAAGGAATGGGATGAGAGAGACACGTCAGTAGTTTGAAATAACAGCAGGATTCAGAGAGGGTTTTTTGAGGAGGGGGACAACATGAGCACATTTGAGGGAAGAGGGGACAGAGCCAGAGGAAAGAGATGAACTAAATGACATTGGAGACAAAGGGGAGGATGTCCATAGCAATGGACTGGAAGAGGGGGGAAGGAATGGGATCAAGAGGGCAGGTGGTGGGACGGTGGGAGAGGACAAGTTGAAGGATGTCTGAGTCAGGGAGGGGCGAGAAGGAGGACAGAGGGGTGAGAGGTTTAGGTAGCGAGATGGGTGAGGGAGAGGTTGGGGGGAAGGAGTTGCGAATGACATCAACCTTCTTGTGAAAGAAGGATGTGAAGGCTAGCCGCCTTCCCCCCACAAACCTTCCTCAAGCCTCCCAGCCATACTTTCTGAGAACAAGACCCGAATCCCCTCCTGCCTCTAACCGGGTAACTTCTGCTTCTCCTGGAGAAGAGCCCATGCACTTGGGTCGGGCTCGTCTTTCTCCAGCCGAACGTCTCCGGAGAATGCAGGCTGGGGAGTGCATTTACTGTGGTAAGCCCGGTCACTTCCTGGCATCCTGCCCCCTTTGGCCAAAAGGAGGGGGCTCGCCAGTGATTTTGGTGGTCCTAGCGAGCCAAACCCGATTGGGCCTCCAGCAGAGTGGTGAGTTGGAGTACCTATTGTCATTCATCACGTCTGAATTCTGCTCTCCCTCCAGTGGTGGCTGCTGCTCCCTCACTAGCTTCTGAACCTCCCGACCTCACCCCCATTTCGTGGACTCCTGAAGCTGATGCCACACACACTGAGTCAAAGGGACTCTTCAAGCCCGATGTCCCCTCTCGTCAGTATGCCCCGGAAGAAGCCTCTGTGGACCCTGACAACACCCTTCCTTCATCCGGCGTAGTGGCCACTGGGATCAGCCGCACTCTGTCCCTCCTCAAGCGACACTTCTGGTGGCCAACTATGAGCGTCGATACCCACGCCTTCGTGCTGGCCTGCACAGTGTGTGTCCGAGCGAAAAATCACCCCACTTTCCACGCCTCGCTGCAAAAACCTGTTACCTGCCTGCCTGCCCGCTTCCCTACCTGCCTGCCCACTTATCAGCCTGTCCTGCCTACCTGCCTGCCTGCCCGCTTACCCGCCTGTCCTGCCTGCTTCCTTCGTCTGCCCTCATCATCGCTTCATTACCCCAGTCCCTGTTTATAATAAATACCTACTTTACCTACTCCTCAGTGTCTGTGTCTGTATTTGGGTCCAATCGGTGTAATCCCTAACAACAAGGATCTGTACTTTCACTGTGTTTGAAGATACTGGAAGAGGGAATGGATTTTCACAGAGAAGAAGGTTGGAGAGCTGTGGATATAGACCAAACACAAAGATTTCCTATGTTTGTTCAGAGCTGAGCAGGTCACACTTCTCTTCCCAAGATCGACTCTTTGGGTGAGAAATCTGGGCAGCCGACACAAAGCTTTATCAACATGTGCCTCGGTCATGTAAACCAAGCATCTGATGAAAGGTCTGGTAGTAACTCTCATCCCAGGGGCTCTCATCAGCCTTAATTGTTTCAGTGAAGGTAAAATAAAATAAGCACTGGAGAGTGGGGGGGAAGAGAGGAATCTTATTAAAGGAACCTATTAATTCCTTTATGATAGCAAGCTGCTCACTACAAGGTCCTGGAGCTAGAGGGAAAGTAACTTAAGAAGCTAATGGTCTTTGACTTTAGAGATGAGGGAAGGCAGTGGGGGGGGTGAAATGTGATATACCCAGTTTCACCCTCGCAAAGGTGCTGAAGCCTTTTGTTCCACAAACAGACAAGCAGAGGAAAGATGCAAGATGGCTCTCTTTGCGGATGATTCCCACTCCCTACTCTAACGCTAAACACTTTTCAGTCGGGCTTGTGTTTTTTTTGCATGGATGGATGAAAAGCCTTTTTGATGAAAAGCTTAGTCAATTTGTGTGTGTCATGTGTTTGTGTGTATTGTGTATGGGTGTGCGTGTATGTGTCTGTCACGTGTTTGTGTGTATTTTGTGTGTGTATGTGTGTGTGTAGGTGGGGTTACCTTTTATTATAGCAAGTAATAATAGTTCTATTAATATTTCAAACAAATGCCATTGCTTTATCAAAAAGCAGGTCTATACTTATCTTTCCATCTTACATAGCACAGACCAACTGGGGTCGTTGGGGGGGAACAACCCAGGAGGCCTGGAGGTCAGTCATACACTGCACATAGGGGGCTGATAGTTCATTGGTATTAAACATGGGTGTATCCACAGGCAATTACAGTGACAAAAAGATAACTCTCTTCAGAGCTGTTCCTGCTTCATAAAAATCCCCCCCTCCCACTTTGGTGTGTGTATGTAACAAGCTTCGGGAGTCATGTTCTGCTAAGGAGCGAGTGTCTAAGCAGTGGTTCCGTATGTTCTCCGGCAGGCTAATATGACTGCCCACAGGCGGTGCTACATGGCTGAGTGAGTGTTTGAATGAACGCTCGGCAAACTCCGGGCCTGCTTATGTGCACCATATTGTGACTTCTGAAGACTGCTTCCCTTTGATCTTTATGAAGAAAGGTGAGACTAGCATTAGGTAGCTAGCCCGAGGCCTGACACTAAATCTTTACGTGAAGCTCATGACTCTGTGGAGAACAATGCCTCTTTACATCTATTATTACCAGCCATCAGTCACTTGTTTACATTGTCTCCGCGCGGCTGAAGCGGGGTTTTGTCAGGGTTCTTTGTCATAGTTGGGGAAACAAAGACCGCAACAAAGTTCAGGATCGGGTTTTCGTGATACGCTCTCTTGGCAAACCCGTCCCCCTCCCCCCCCTCCCCCAATCGGTGTGAGGAACGCTCTGAAGGGAAACACACTGACTCGAACCCCGGGTCTACTGACTCACTCCTGTGTCTCCTTTCACTTTGCCTTCGGAGGTTTTGGCCAACACGACTGTGACAAAAAAAAAAAAAAAGACTTCAAAAAACACATCAAGTCATGGGATTACGTGATACCTGATGGGCTATAATTACACCCGAGGTGGTAATAGCGTTTAGCCAGCCAGAGAGAAGGAATGCCATTGTTGGTGAAATAATGGATGGTGTTGTCTCCTGTTGTGTGGCTTTGTCGCTGCAGTTGAAGTTAATAAAAGTGCCTGAGAATAACAGGTGCGCAGTCTGTGATTGCGCCGCTTCGGCCCCCGATCAGCTAACGCTGGGACTTTTTCCTCCCCGCCTGTGTTTGTTGGAGGACAAAGTTGGCCCTCTTTTATCTAGGCCTGTTTGTTATCCCTTTATGTTTTGCCGTGTTGACTCAACTCGATCAGTTTGTTTTTGTCTGGGGGCAGGTTGCCCGTTTAAAAGAGCTGCTAACAGGTACACACTCATCTTTCATTGGGCACAGTGGATGCATCCAGATAATCTATTTGGGTGTAAAATGGAGGGCCATTACCAGTCTAGGCTAGAATTACTATTCAATCAGGCATTGAAATGTTCCAAATAGCCTGAAAGCTCCTTAAATTCCAGAATCTTTATGCAAGCTAGTTATCATAAGTGGAATGGACATACAATGCCTGTTTCAACAGTCCAGTACAAAATGACACAATAAGGATTTTCAACATATGACTATAACTCCACAAGTCGGTGATCAAGCTTTTTTAATGAAATAAGATGTAATGAATGAAGAAATTATATAAGCTTTAAGCCACATCATCCCCAGAAATGCAATTACTATATAAATAAAGCTTTGCTTTCAGACCAGAACCTTCAATCTCCAGCAGGGTTTTTTTCTTCCACCTGACAGACACGCTGCTGCCTGCGCCCTACACCTCCAATGGGAACCCTGCTCTATACAGACAGATGTTTATTGTTGTTGTTATCATCGTCTGCATTTTTGGCAGTTCACCACACTGTTATGGAGGAAACTGGCGTGCTGTTTGTGTTCCTTCAGTTAGACCAATTAAAATGCAAGGTGCCTGCATCTTCTGATTTTTACCGGGCCTTTAGGGTGGAGCACCACAGACAGGGGATGACTGGCAGCAGACTGCTAAACCCCCTCAGGTTTCAGGACGCAGACGTCTAGAAAAAATGTCTCAGGGATGACAATAAAGCCCTTGTTTGCATCTCCAGGATAAGAGTTTGGTATTTTTAAATGCCAACCTGTTTGTTCTGACTCTGGGATCTTTACCAGCTGCTGTTGAACTCGTATAGCTTTTGAAACTTTAATAATTCTGTACATCTAATGATTAAATGGCGCAGAGTTGTCTGGCTCTCATCTTATCAAGCATAATCAGTAAAGAATAAACAGACATGACTCAGGAAGTATTGTTCCCCCAGTTCATCAATTTTTCAATCTTAATGCTATCCTGTCACAGGTAACCCTGGCTTGACTTTGTGATTTTGGCTGGTTCCTGATATATGTGTCATATGTTTAGACTTCTCATTGGCAGCACTCCTGTTTTTTTTCACCCTTACCACATTTGTCTTTATTAAATTACAATAGTTGAATTAACTAAACCAGACAAGACGCGGAGAGAAAGATAACTTTCATGTATCAAAGAAACAAAGCAATGAAGCACTGTCTAATTATGAGGCAAAATATGATGAAATATTTGCTGCCAGTAAACCCCACCAGTTTTATTATTGGACAAACTTAATTTAATGGTTGTAGTCAGAGACTTCTGTCTCTGCTCATCTAATTGAAGATAGACGAGCAAGATGGAAACACAAATTGATGACAGATATAGTGTACAGAATTTTGTTTTTTTCTGGTACCCAAAACCCCTGGAGCAATAGGGGCTAGCTCCATACAGCTAGAATTTTGGAATTCATTGAAAGGCAGAACTTGGAACAGAATTTCTATGAAATTTACCAAGTTGGCAATGTATGAGCTACTCTTTTTCCACTTGCAAATTCAAGTTCAGTTGCCTTTGACCTTTCAACAATTTCATGTTGATGTGGAGCAACAGTTAGATGTAGTTGACTTGTAACCAGGGGTGTGGCTAGGGCCTGGCTTTTGAGCTATAGCCCCAGACCATTTTTCATTAGCCCCCGACCATTTTTGGCAAATTCATTAATTTTTTGAATATATTATTGACTGTGTTTGACGTTGAGCATTACTGACACAACCATGAACACTTCAAAAATGTCTCTTTCAAACACAGTCTCACGGGCAAGCGAAACTGCCAGTAGATTTGAGGGAAATGAAATGGATGAGAAGCGAGAATAGAGAGGAGTGAATTGAGTGAGAGAGTAAGAGTGAGTTCAGTATTGAAAATATGTGAAACCATTCACAATGTCAGTGTAGGCTTGTAGCAATCAATGGGAATAAAAAACTTTTTTGTTTGTACATGCCCCATGAGGAGCTGAGCTGAGGAGTAAGGAGTTGCTTTTTCAAACCTGGAGGAATACTAAAGAAGAAACAGAACACTGAGAAAGCGTTTGGTGAGATGAAAAATGGGAAACTGTATCAGCACTCCCCAACAGATTCTGAAAATCCATGCACTCACACTGTGTGCTCACGTCACATACTCACATTACTGACAAACACCACGTACTTACATCATTCATTGACATCATGCTCGCATCATACACATCATGACATCCCAGACTTACATTGAATGTTCACATCTCACACTGACACTCACCTTGCACACTGATATCATGGACTCGCATCACACACACAACATCGACTCAAACGCTCATGTCGAGTATTCCTATCGCACAAACATGATCAAGCATTGACATCATCATGAACTTTGTCACATACTCACATCGCAAGTTTAACCATATCCAATATGAGTAAAAGGCTAAACTGATCCTAGACCAGGGGCCTTATTTATAAAACGTACTTACGCACAGATTTGATCTTAGAACATGCGTACGCTCAAATCCACGCCAAAGTTCAGATTTATAAAAATGGTCTTTGACGTGGAAAAGTACTCAGCTCCACGTCAGGTTTCAACTTGGCGTACGCACGTTTCCTTGTGGCAATGTTGGAGTACTGCAGGTATTCGCGGTCTCGTCTCTTCTCTGTCCTGACCCCTCGCTGGTGGAACTACCTTCCGCAATCGGTCAGGACTGCGGAATCACTTGCGATCTTCCGCAAGAGACCCAAAACCCACCTTTTCAGATCCCACTACCACTGAATTCTGTACATCTAGCTAATTGTCATCACCACTGCCTACTTGCTCAACACTATATACCCCTGCTTACTCCATAAAAAAAAAAAATTACGAACCTTTTCCTTCCCAGTGTTACAGGTATGGTACGCAGCTGCCTGAAATGGTCTATTTCTGTATTACTGCACTGATCTCTTGCGCGTACTATGATTGTTCCTACCATGTATTAATGTACATATTGTAAGTCGCTCTGGATAAGAGCGTCTGCTAAATGCTTAAAATGTGAATGTAATGTAAAATGTATTCGGAAATCTAACAGCGCCAACATGTTGTCTGCTGCCTAATTGTTTCCTCATTATTATTATTATTATTATTATTAGTAGTAGTAGTAGTAGTAGTAGTAGTATTAACAGATTGAACACATTGCTTAGGCTATACGTAATGGTTTGCACAATAAATGTATTAATAAATTAAAACAACATAAGCTAGGCTATTTGTGGAAAACAAAACAAAAACACACATTGGTTTTCCAAAACTACTCCTATTAGCATAATTGACACATCCTTGAAATGTATTTAATACATATTATGGTTCCACGCGTGTAAAACATTTCGGTCAATCTATAGGCTATAAAATGTCCAATAATGCAATGGTTTGCAAGAGGAAGAATGGCAGCATTGTCACTTCTCGAAGATATTGCCAACCACGCAATAAGAAGGGAATGAGTTATTAGAGATTTTGGCCTCAGTTTTAAATCAGACCACTTTTTCTTTACGTTCTTCAGGGACCTTTGCTGCCCCCGCATCTCGTTCACAGCCTGGGCTACAGACTGCCAGGCCACGTACTTGGTTTTACTGGTAAAGCCACTGGAAAGGCTCCCAAACAGCATCCCTGCATGCATCTGCACCTCTGCCAACAGGACCTCGATTTCGGGTCAATTTTTCTTGCAGCTCGCCATTATCAAGTAGAGGATTTGTGTTTTGATTCGAGCTCCTTTATATGCTAATGATATTAATTAGGGGGCTTTTACAAGGCGGAGATCTAAAACCATTCAGCTACGCACAATTTTAAGATCATTTGTGATTTATAGATTTCACATCTGGGGGAGTGGCGTACGCACGTTTTTTTGTGCGTACGTTCAGTTTCTCTGAATCACACTTACGCACATTTCAAAAATGATCTTAGATGAAATGTAGGATGGTTTCTACACAACTTTTTATAAATGAGGCCCCAGCACTCCTACTCTTAGAATCTTTGTACATATGGCCCCAGATCATCGCCTTGCTCCATTGATCATTATTTTATTGGACTTTTACAATACATAATTTTCATGTGCACATTGCATACATTTCACATTAAGAACATAAGAACATAAGAATACATAATGACGAGAATGGGCTGTTCGGCCCATCTAGGCTCGTCATGTCCTGATCTAGAGTATCTAGTACTACATCTATCCTGGACTTGAATAGCCCAAGTGTTTCTGCCTCTACTACCCGACCTGGCAAGCTGTTCCAGGCATTGACAACTCTCTGTGTAAAGAAAAACTTCCTAATATCTGTGCGGAATTTGCCTTGAACTAATTTCCACCTGTGCCCTCTGCTGACCCCACTGCTGACCCAGAACTGCACACAGAATTCTAAGTGAGGTCTGACAAAGGCATTATATAACATTAATATAACCTCCTTTGATTTATACTCAATACTTTTTGCTATGTATCCCAGCATCCTGTTGGCTTTTTTCACTGCTGTAGCACACTGCTTTGATGCAGATAGGCTTTGATCAACTACAATTCCTAAGTCTTTTTCAAATTGAACACCTACTAACTTTTCTCCTCCCATAAAATACTCCTGTCTAATGTTTTTATTTCCCACATGCATAACTTTACATTTAGCAATATTGAATGTCATCTGCCATGTATTTGCCCATTTTTGGATTTTGTTTAAATTGCATTGCATGTGGATAATAGATTTTTGTCATAAAGGACCACATTTATTAAGCTTCTACGGGTTATAAAATACACACAAAATCCATCATCAGCATAATAACATGTCCATATTTGCTAAACTGCCACACCTGAATTTATCCTACATGAAATGTGCATGAAAAGCAACGGCCACTGCCTCTTTTTTTTGTAGGCTTTCATGGGTTAGCCTTAATGCGTATGCATTTTGGGGGGATTTCTGACTTGAGACATAAATAAATGGGAGGAGAGCATGCAGATAAATGCATATCACTGCCTTGTGAGATTTATCAAGGCTGGCCACAGACCCAAGGAAGATAATTGTGTGCATTTTAAAAGCATGTTTAAACAGACATGAGAGCGTTCACGTGGCTGCTGTAATTGTTGCTGGCAGGAGATGTCATTGTCAGTGATTGTACATTTGAATGGAAGGAATACTAAAACATAATGGGCACCTAACGATTGCTATGCTATAGATATCGGCTAAGGTTACATTCAATATAGCTAAATGTAAAGTTCTGCAGGTGAGAAATAGGACTATTTTATGTGTGGGCACAATTAAAATGTTTTCAATATAAAGAGGAGTTGGTAATAGTCTCCTGAAGTCTTATCAGGATATAGGCATTGTGCTGTAGCAAAAGGCCAACAGGATGCTGGGATATCAAAAAGTATTGAGGTGGTTATATTGATGTTGTACAATGCCTTTTGAGTATTGTGTGCCATTCTGGACACCACTCTGAGAAAGATCATGAAAAATACAAAGAAGGGCAACTAAATTGGTCCCAGGTATGAAATGTAAAGGTTACAATTAAAGACAGTAGCTACATTTAATATTTTCAGGCTCAGCAAAATGAGGCTAAGGAGGTGTTTGATTAAGGCTTTTAAATTCATAAAAGGGATTAACAATGTAAGCTACAACAATTTTTTATGGTTGACTTCTGTCAGCAGAACTAGGGAGCATAGGTAGAAATTAGTTATAGGTAAATTCTTCACTGATATCAGGAAGCATCTTTTTTATTTGTAAATGACTGGAATAGCTTGCTAGGTCATTTAGTAGAGACAGATACCCTTGGGGTGTTCAAATGCAGGCTTGGTGTAGTGCTGGATACTCTCTAGACGTATTCCCCGTTTACACTTGCCTTTAAATGCAACATGTATCTAATATAATCTAAATGCAATAAATCGGATATGGATTGGGCGTTTCCATATCCAATACAAACAACATCTGAAGGTAGCCTGTGTTGCAGATACTGTGTTGCATCGGTATTGGTTATGAGTGTAAACGCTCCCAATGTGTCTTCCCCTGTTGTCAACATTCTACTGACAAATAACATTCCATAATAAGCGCCGGCATATATAGTCCTTTGTTAGCACTGTCAAACGTACCTATGTGTATTGTTTATGTCTGAGCTTGAACTTGACTCACACCTTCCATATAAACAAACAGTATTTCTGTATACAGTTTATGTGGTAAAATAGTGTTACTGCAATCACTTCTCATTTGTTTATTGTGTCATCTACCGGCTTTGTTCGTCTTTTTCCCATCATTTCAATACTTCTCACAGAATTGATCTCAGAGAACCGAACAAATGATAACGTCAATGTCTGAGGCAATCTAAAAAAGATTCAGAGGGTGAAAATGTCAAACCACATACCTATGTTTTTCAATTGCTTATTGCTAAGAAATTTCCGCAACTTCTTAACGCAACTTAGCGCAACTTCTTATGTCTTAAAGTAGCCTAGCCTAGCTAGGTAGCTCTGTAAACTATATCTATATCTCATTAAGATAAGCTTTACAGATATAGCAGATATAGTCACCTCTTGGCTAGCTATGCCTCTTGGCATTCATGTTTTGATATTGTATGTGTGTGTGTCTCATGTGTGTGTGTGTGTGTGTGAAATTACATTTTAGACAAACAATGCCGTAATTGATTTAATAGCGATTAATGGTCTAAGCATGTGTATCACTAACTAATTTTTAAAGGCTCAGCTGGTGATTTTGAACCACCAGTTAATGGCTTAACAACCTTTCCCATCCGCAGCCGTTGGCTGTTGGATACAAATGGAACGTGAGGCGTCATGCGACCTAGATCAAGAACGCATGGAATCTGAATGACATATATTACAAATCACATGTGAACAGACGACCACATGTATTGGATATGGATTATATCGGATATATGTCGCATTTAAAGATTTAAAGTGTGAGCGGGGCCTGAGGTAGCCTACATGAGGAGTCTAGATGGGCTGAATGAAATAAATGACCTGCAGTGACAAACTGGCCATTTCTACAGCACAGAAGTACTGTATCTCTTCAAATCCTTTCTTCTGGTGTCTGTTTGCAGTGTAGCTGAACTCTTGAGCTCAAAATTTTCCCACATGCTGTCTATTGATCCGAAATAAATAGACTATTGCTTTTTTATTAGTCAGAAGGGTTTGTCATCACACACGCAAGACACACTTTCAGTAGTGGTAGCATTATTTAAACATATGTTTTGAGGCAGTGTTTTTGTAAATAACTTCAAAATCGACGACGTGCCTCTATGCTAGCCTGAATGCCTATTGTAACACACCTTTATTAATGATACTTTGGAAAACTTTTACCTGACCTGGGGTGAACATCTGCACATAGTCAATCTGTGTACGACTGATAACAATGAGCAGCACAAAGGTGTTAACTGTATTTGAAACGTTTATGCCCAAACTGTCTCAGAAGCCTAAAGCTTTGGCAAAGGAACATTTAGTTATTTAGAAGTTACTACACTAGGCAATTGTAGGAAAATATATATTATCAACAACAATAATAATATTAACAATAGTTGTTATGAATATCAATATCATTATGTTATGTAACCAAACCATTGTTTCATTTTAATTAGTTGAATTTCACACTACCTGTGCACTTTATAGGATAACATAAGCAAGCAAAATAGTTTTTATACCAAACCAAACCAAATATTATGAATATTTAATTATCAATATTGTATTCCCTGCCTACATTCATTAATTATGTGTTTTAATACTTTTTTTAAAGACAATAATAACATTAATAATATTGGACACCCTTATCCAGGGACACCTTCAGATTGTATATTCAACATATTATCCATTTATACAACTGGATTTACTGAAGCAACATGTCTTAATACTCAAGAGCAATGCTCCAGCTGGGACTCCAACATTCCAGTTGTTCTCCGATCACCATGGCACACTACTGTCCCAAACAGTAAGCTAAGCATGAAGATTATTCACTTTATTTTAGAAACATGTGGGGACTTTTTTGTTGGAGGTGAAAACATTTTGACAATGACTTTCAGTGGCTGCTTTCAGCAGTACTCTGCTTTCTCCAGGCTCCAGCTCTCAGTAATGAAGTGGCTAATTTGTCATCCGACTAGTAGATGCATCCCCCTCCCATGGTAGTAGAGTGAAGGAATTTAGAAACAAATCCTTCCTCTCTCTCTCCTTTATTCCCTGCCTGGGTACATCCTCTCCTTTTGGCGAGTGCTACATGATAACCCAAACTCTGGCAAAGTTTGCACACATTCCAGAGTGCCTTTTAAAATACTGACATCTCCATTGTACACAATCAGCAAAATAGCTGGTCAAATGTCAAGCTCTTCTTAGGGTATGTTTTGTAAATAATGTGCGATAATGACTTTAAATACTTGTGAGACAGACAACAGTCTCACAACAAGGTCATTTTTTCATGAGATACGAGAGCCCTGCTGGAGTTGCCTTGGGGCTGGACGTGTCACGTTGGAGTAATGGCTCCCCTGGCCCAGCCCTTGCACTTGACAATGCTGCTGCTGCATTAGGTTACAAACAGCCCATGGACAATCCTCTCCCTTTTTTTCAGAGGGATATACAATCTGCCCATAAATCGTGTTGGAACTTGAGGCGTCTGTGAGCAGGCTGTGTTTGGAAGCAAGTATCTGTCTGTTTGGTCGGGCGGAGTATGAGCTTGTGAAAGCAGAGTGATCTGTCACTCTCGTGCCCGTGTTACGCTCTCAGGACCAGAGAGCAAAGGACCGTGCCCGCGTTCTGTTCTCAGGAGAACGAAGGGCCGTGCCTTTGTCACTCTCTCGGGAACGAAGGACGAGAACAAAAGTGTATTACGGCAGCCGTGGGTAAAATTGTAAGGGAATTTGTGCAGCTAATCATAACAATAGCAACGGCAGCAAAAAAAAACAACGAGGCGTAAAATGCTTGATTAATAAGACAACTTGGATACAAAGGCATTGAAAGGGAATGATTATGGTCTCAACTCGAGATTAAGCAAAATCAAATAAAACTGCAAGCGGAAATTCAGAGGGCCAACAGCTTGCTTCAGGTAATGGACTCAACATCATGTGACCTATGCCCACCATATACTACATCACACAAACAGCACAAAAGGTCTGAATAAAAAGTGATTATCATGGCTGTAGCTTAAAGAAATGTTAGATTTAAAGGAATTTCAAAAGGTTGATTTTCATGTACAGTATGGTGGTCATTTTGTTCAATGCAGAAACAATCAGTGAATATATTCCAAAGAGGAACATCCAGCCTTTTAAGAGGAGTTTCCAAAAATCTGATGAAATTTCAATCAATTTCTAAGGACATTTGTATAATAAAAATATGTCAGATAAAAATAAAATTAATCCAAGATTCAGTCCTCCGATGAGCGCGAGCTTCTCTGCAGTACCACATGGCCTGTGTGTATAAAATGATAATTTGCTCGTGTATGAAGAGTTCCTGCAATTTAGAAACAGTGCTGCTTGCACAGTGATGATTCGAAAGACACAGCTGGCAATTCCAAATTGGATAGGAAAAAGTTTACAAAGTAAAGCAAATCAATTTTTTCTCAAATTAATTACATTTAAAGGCACCTGTTTTAATGCCTTACCTGGGGTTCATTTCAAATTCTCATTGGTTTTGGCTTCAAGATTAACTTCATATTTATTTAAAGTGCGAAGTATGTACCCATGCTAAATGACAATAGCAAACTTCAGATTTTTCTTTCAGAAAATAGCCAAAGGTGTACTTTAAATAAACAGTAATCAACTGAACAGTCTGGATCTGCAGCTGGTTTATGTTTTTTGGGTTTGTCGCTCAGTGCACATTAACACCCAGGTTCAGTGAACCGGAGTCCGTTGAGCACACGGTTCCAGTGACTGGGTAGGGAAATAAGAGGAGGCCACAAATGTGGTTGAAGGAGAACCCAAAATTACAGAGGGGCTGAAAGTAAACCGCAAAGCACCCTGTTCCTCTCCAGGAACAGATGGGGTGGCGGTAGGAAGGGGAAGAAACCACTGCAGGGAAAAGGCCTGTGGTTATGTGGGAAGAGACGGGAGGAGGAGAGAGCGTGGGAGACTCTTTCCTCTGCACTCAATATCACTGCTCCGCTGAGGAATAACTAATTCACATGGGAATATGGGAACAAGGTGTGTCCTAAAACAAAGACAACAGAGGATAGGATGATAATAATCATGACGGTTATGGTGATGGTGATGATGCCGACAATTATGAAAGTGATGAGGATGATGAAGATAGGGCTGAAGATGATTATCTCTTACTATCTATTTATATTTATTTGGCAAATGACTGAGTTTAAAATTCTGCGTACTGTACAAAATACAATGTAAATACAGATTAAAAATAAATACTATTGGGATTCAAAATTTGTAAAGACATTTTGTCAAGAATTGAATGTAATTTAAACAATATTATGTTGTGGGGTGCATTTCCCTAGCACTCATACCCTTAGAAGGCATGGTCAATGTCAATCGTTATGTAATGATACTGAAAGATCATCTTGTTAAATCAACAATCCCATGTTAAAGGCCACAATGTCCCTGCCCACAGAGCACTATTAGTTGCTCATGGTTTGAGGACCAATGCACTGAAGTTATTCATATGCCATGGTCTTCTCAATCACTGAATCGAGCATCTATGGCATATTCTACATTTACATTTTTACATTTTAAGCATTTAGCAGACGCTCTTATCCAGAGCGACTTACAAGATGTGCATAAATACATGGTAGGAACAATTATAGTTCGCGCAAGAGATCAGTGCAGTAATACAGCGATAGACATCATTGCAAGCAGCTGCGTACCATACCTGTAATACTGGGAAGGAAAGGTTAGTAATTTTTTTACATTTATTTTTTATTTTTTATGGAGTAAGCAGGGGTATATGGTGTAGTGTTGAGCAAGTAGGCAGTGGTGATGACAATTAGCTAGATGTACAGAGTTCAGTGGTAGTGGAGTCTGAAAAGGTCGGTTTTGAATCTCTTGCAATCGCAAGTGATTCCGCGTTCCTGACTGATTGTGGAAGGTCGTTCCACCAGCGAGGGGGTCAGGCCAGAGAAGAAACGAGACTGTGAGGACTGGCTGCCAAGCGCCCAGAGGGATGGGGCAGTCAGTTTGCCAGAGGAGGCGGAGCGGAGGGGTCTGGCTGGGGTGTAGGAAGTGATGAGTGGCTGGAGGTATGGGGGAGCAGTACCTCTAGCCGCTTGAAAAGCAAGCACCAGTGATTTGAGAGTAGAGGGGTGACGTGGGTGAACTTCGGCTGGTTGAACGCCAGACGAGCGGCAGCATTCTGGACTAGTTGCAGTGGCTAGATGGCACAGCAAGGAATTGCAGTAGTCCAGACGTGAGATCACCAGGGCCTGGACCAGGAGTTGTGTGACCTCTTGGGTGAGGAATGGTCGGATCCTCCGGATGTTGTGGAGGGAGAATCGGCAGGTCCGAGTGATCGCTGCAATGTAGCCCAAGAAGCACAGATGGTTGTCCAGGGTCACTCCAAGACTCCTGGCAGACTGGGACGGGGACACTATGGAGTCTTCCATGGTGATTGATGCATCAATCATCGGGGAGCCCTTCGCTGGGAGGAAGAGCAGCTCTGTCTTCCCCAGGTTCAGCTCCAGGTGGTGGGTGGACATCCATGCGGATATGGCAGCCAGGCATGCAGAGATCCGTGCTGGGACCTGGGTCTCAGATGGAGAGAAGGAGAGAAAGAGTTGAGTGTCATCGGCATAACAGTGATAGGAAAAACCGTGAGCAGAGATAACAGAACCAAGTGACTTGGTGTACAGGGAGAATAGGACGGGGCCTAGCACCGAGCCCTGCGGGACTCCGATAGAGAGGGTGTGGCGAGAGGAGAGGGATCCTCTCCAGGCCACCTGGTAGGACCGGTCAGCCAGGTAGGACTTGAACCCTCTCAATGCAGATCCAGAGATTCCCATCTCGACGAGAGATGAGAGCAGGATCTGGTGGTCCACAGTGTCGAATGCAGCTGACAGGTCGAGGAGGAGGAGGATGGAGCTAAGGGATTGGGACTTAGCGACATGAAGAGCCTCAGTGACCACAAGGAGAGCAGTCTCTGTGGAGTGGCCTGCCTTGAACCCAGATTGGTTAGGATCAAGCAGGTCATTCTGTAGGAGATGAGCAGACAGTTGGTTATAGACAGCCCACTCTAGTGTTTTGGAGAGGAATGGGAGGAGAGAGACAGGTCGGTAGTTTGAAATGACAGCAAGATTCAGACAGGGTTTTTTGAGGAGGGGGACAACATGAGCGCATTTGAGGGAAGAGGGGACAGAGCCAGAGGAAAGAGAGGAGTTAATAACATTGGAGACAAAGGGGAGGATGTCCATAGCAATGGACTGGAAGAGGGGGGAAGGAATGGGATCGAGAGGGCAGGTGGTGGGACGGTGGGAGTGAACAAGTTGAAGGATGTCTGAGTCAGGGAGGGGCTAGAAGGAGGACAGGGGGGTGAGAGGTTTAGGTAGCGAGATGGGTGAGGGAGAATTAGGTGAGGGAGAGGATGGGGGGAAGGAGTTGCGAATGTCATCGACCTTCTCGTGAAAGAAGGATGCGAAGTCATCCGCGATTAGAGAGGAGGGGGTGGGGGAGAAGGAGGGGTGAGGAGAGAGGAAAACGTGGAGTAGAGTTTTCGAGGGTTAGAAACAGAAGATTGAATCTTGGAAAGGAAAAATGCTGACTTAGCAGAGGAGAGGTTAGAGGAAGATATTCTGGACCGAGATCCATCAACTAAGCGAGAGAAAAAGAAAGGCCATCATGAACTTGACACTTGACCATGACCGTGAACAACTAACACGGGCATGCAGTCGGTGCCCAAGACCCTCTGCAAATTTCATACTTTTATTTGATTGGATACACCAGCATACACACATGTATGCTACAGTATTGAAGGCACCTGTTGCTGGTTGGCAAGCCTGGTAGCTCACTTGCTATGGCACTGCAACATATAATGAAGTGTAGCTTAATTATGCTGCTAACAAAACAAAAAAAGGTATCATAGCTAGCTAGTGTATTCCAGACACTTATTCCATACACTTTCTATTTCATTCTCTTTATATACATTTGTATTATTAGCATTATTAGCTAGTTAGATTGCTAGCTTAGCATATGTGACTGGAGAACCACCTAAAATAATTTTCTAGCAAGTAGCTGTTGATAAGCCACAAGTCTGGTTTATGTTCATCCTCTGAACCCCAAGGATGTAACAGTACAGTGGTCGCCACAAAATAGCAACAGTTTTTATTTTTATCAATTGCAACTGTGCTTCAGTGATGCAAAATGAGCTACCTTTTGCTTTGCTATGGAGATTTACAGTATGTACTGCTTTCTAACCACATAGCTAGCAAGGTAAATTAAAAAGGCACTTTTCAAAATCAACTCCCTGTTTGGTTTGCTTAGCCATGTACACATTTCATAATTTCACTAATATGTTTTTTAAAATGTAAGGAGTCGAAACATTTTCTCAGCAAACCTATACAAAGCAGCATGAGCTACATAGTATAACTTGACCAAGTTGGGCACCTGTTGCTCCAAAACTGAAGGATGAGGTAAGTTCAACTTTTTGTATGGAAACCATAATGACAGCACTAAGTAATCTTGACAGGTAATAATAGTCTCTGCATGCTGCATGTGCATCATATAACAATAGTCAGCATGTTTCACAATTATAGGAATATAATTATTAATTTCTTAAACTTTTTTTTTAAACATTTACAACTACTTGTATTCCAATGCTAAAGAATACAATCCTCACTAATTACTTCTCACTTTATAAAAGTGGTTATTAAACATCATTGACCTATCGCAGATTATAAAGGTAAAACAAAACTACTGACAAATGCTCAAAAACAAACAGATTCATAATTAATAATTAGCATACGCTTAATTCTCATTAATGGTGTTGGAAACTGGCCTTGGCTCAAGACCATGTAATAAGTAAATCTGAACATTTTATTGTGTTGCGCTTCAGTGTTAATTGTATTAAGCTAACTCTAACCCAATCAAGTATACAAGTAAAATTAAAATAAAATGATTTCCTGGTATGCCCAATGGAAAAAAAATCCACTCATCAATACACCAAGCTGTTGGCTATATTAGTGCTGATGATTCATACGCATTTTATATGAAGATACAATACAATACAATTATTAAGACTGATATGTATTGGTTCTGCGTTTATGTGATATTTGATAGTTGATATAGGGGGCTAAATTGCATTAATAGCTTCATGGCTCTGCTGTGGGTGTTAGCTGTCTAGCTGTCTACAGCTCTACTTCCTCCCATGATCCCAGATCAGCTTCAATGCAAACAATGAACTGACACAAGACACAAGCCAATGAAGAGTAGCACTATTGCAGGACAGGACCAATACTCTCCGTGTGATTGGTTAAGATGCAAACACTGTCTCAAGTCTTCAAATCATCAAGCAGAACACCAACGCTGTCTGTCATTGCTTCTTAAAATTAACCGCTCTTCTAAAAGTAATAATACCTAGCTGTTTGACAAGCATGTCATATACACTAAAGTGTTCATCTGATGGATAAAAAAATTGCCACAATGACATTTGGTTCTAATTAGCATGTTCTACTATATATATATATATATATATATGGAAAAAGTTACTATTGTTAGTATTGACACAATATGCACATTTGTGCATATTAATACAAGTATTTGTTTTTCACATTTCGCATTAAATAACTTTGAAACAAAGCAATAAGATTACAGAATTTGCTTACAGAAACAGTACTATATGTGGTCCAACAATTAGGGGCATAATGAAGCTTTCTGATTTAATGAGGCTTTGTCGGCTTCTCTAATTGGTGGTACTAATATTGCATTTACCAAACCACCTTGTGGCCTACTCCTGCCATATGGCTGAAGCTAAGTAGGGCTGGGCTTGGTTAGTACTTTGATGGGAAACTGTCTGGGGGAAAACAGGTTGCTGTCTGGATGTATTGCAGGTGTGTGCTACTGATTGTTTGGGGTCTGAGATGAGTTCCTGCCCCTCTCACTGTAAATCCCTTTAAGATCCTTTGTAAATGAAGGTAGTGCCTTCCACACAGAACAGGCTTGACTCCAATAGACTCATCTCTTGAGATTCAGGTTCTTTTAGACTGTTAGACCCAGTGTAGACCCAGTGTGGTTCTGTGTGGCTCAGTAGATAGAGAATGGCACTGACAAAGCTTAGGCTGTGGGTTTGATTCCCATTGGGACGACACATATACTGGAAAAAGTATGCATTCGCCACTGTAAGTAGCTTTGGATAAAAGCATCTCCTAAATGGCATATGTTATGTTTTGTTATGTTAGACATTCTCTGGGCCCACTTCTCTTATAAGAGCTATAGTGATAAACAGTACTTTACAGAACGGCTCTTGACTCTACATTTTATTCAAATTTCAGAGAAGATCCAAGTGTTATGGCGGCGGTGAGCCTTCACCACGTGCAGTAGTCCTCACTTTCTCCCTGACTAGGCGAGAGCAGGATGTGTTAATGAAAAGTCCCCCCTACCATGACGGTATGGATGTTCGTTAAGGTGGGTAAAGGTCACCTGGTGGGCTGTATGCCTCGGCAGTGTTATGACAGTAAACCCCAGGCACGGTCGCACAGTTAGTCTGGGGAAGTGTTGGATGAGACAATATATACCTGTAGTGATACACCACAATTCCAAAAATAATTACAGTGTCAGCTGCCTACACTACCGGTGGCCTGCATGTTCAACCTTCCAAGCTGCTCTCTGCTGCGAGCGGGCTGCACTCGTGTGCTTCGTCAGTGTTTGCAATGAGTGATTATCCATGCACTGCACAGTCTTACATATACAGTAAATGCAAGGACGATAGAAATAGAAATGGAGAGGCAGCACTACAAGAATAACTGTGCTCTTGGTTCTACTAAGGACCATAGACGATGTTGTGTAAGTTGGGATCAGAATCTTTTGGTCATACTCAAATGCAATGCTTAAAGGGGCACTCCGATCAAGATCCATAATTTCATGATGTGCTACTTACTATATGTCTTGTTGATCCATCCACATGGCGTTGTTGATACTTTTGGGTTTATGGCCATTTCCCTGTGAGCCGTGAGGGTCAAAATTGGGATGTCATAATGGGAGTCAATTGTCAAATAATTCACAAAGACAAGCATAAAAGAAGACTTTCGACAGTATACCTAAAATATACTGGAAAACACAAAGAAACAAAAACAAGATTAAAAATACTGCTGGACCGGATGGTCAGCATTTGAACGAGTAATGTTATTATCTGCCGTGCAAGCTAGCTAGCTAGCTAACTATGAAAAACTGAATGATACAAAGTTAATGTTAACGACTTAGCTGGTTAGCTACAATAGTGAAGTTAGCCACTTTATCTATTCATAAAAACACACTAATCATATGAACACTCATCGTAAATTTGGATATGCTGCAGCTTATGCCAAACAGCGCTAGCTAACTCATTCTGTGATTGTGTTTTTATTTGATTCACATAAACCTAGCTAGTTAGATAGTTAGCTAATGGTGATAGCAGTTAGTAGGTTTGGTGCTGAGCTGTAGGTAAAAAATATGCCATTTAGCTCATTTTCTCTCACTGTCAAAAAGTAGTTTTTTTTCTCCTTGCTTGTTGCCAACATCACTTGCGGCTTCACTTCAGAATTTTGTTTTGTAAAAACTATGAGATGATTATTATTATTATTTTTGTCAATGCGTGGCCAGAAAAGACAAGTTAGTTTGGGTGATTTGGGCATGTAGTTGATTTTTGTGAATCATTTGACAATTGACTATTGACTATTATATTTGCCATTTGGATGCTCACGGGTCACAGGGCCAAATGCAAAAGTATCAACAAAGCCATGTGGATGGACTGACAAGACATATAGTCAGTAGTAGGAATTGTGAAATTATGGACTTTGGTTGGAGTGCTCTTTTTATTTGTGATACCAGTACACTTTTACCTCACAAGAACCCCCCAGTTCAGCAGCACAACTTTACAAAATAAAGTCAATTAGCCTCCCAGGCGACATGTAGTTATAAGCTCCATGGCCAAGAATTGAGTCCTGACCATGGCAGCACCAACTGTGGCTGAGAGTCCTTTGTAGCAATGCTAGATAGGGAGGGTTTCAGTCCACATCATTTGATAACTGTTTTCATTTTATTTTACATTTCTGTTTTAATATTTCTCTGTGGCAGGTGGCTGTGGTATATGCTGAAAAATAACCTATTCTTATGTATGCAAGTCTAGGGGTGGGGACAGTCTGATGTCGAATCACCAACCCCAATCGTACATATGTATTGAGAGAATGCATGGGTTGTTGTGGGTTATTTCATACATGTGCTGCCCCTTCCTTGGAACAAAGGAATCATTCTGTCACTTGTGTCTATTTAAAAATAAATCTGTATCTCATTGTAATCATATCTGTTGGAGAAGAAAAAAAATGTTCTAGATTTTATGAGATATCAGATGTTATCTTGAGCTGGAAAATAAGAGATTGCATCTTTGTCAAAATAATCCTGCCAAGTTCTCATGCTACAGGCAACTGATCTGACATCATCAGATGTGAGGGAGGGCCTAATGACCCGCCCCATTCCACATGAGCACACCCTCCCTCCCCCAGAATTCCCAAAACACCAACCGCCTCCCCCCCTCGATGTCCCTGAAAAAACACAGGCAAGCTTCACAGGCAAACAGTATCTCAAACATTTGTCCTGTTTATCCACATCAGGATGAGGGATTGCACGGTTGGAAAATGCATTTTTAAAAAGGAGAAACGGGTGGCTGCTTAATCAGCCACATGCAGGCACTATAGTGTCCTTATGCCTGCAGTAGCATGGCTGTCTGTGGTGCCTACTGCTTCTCAGATTTTGCAGTCTGTTCTGTTGAACCCTTGACCCTTATAACATACATAATACTACCACAAACGGATTAAACACGACGAGGAGAGAACAAATGTAAACGTACGCGAATGTTCAAAGCTGTCTTTCCAGACAGCACTTTATTGCACAGGCGTAACGAATGGGGGACAGGGGGGGCATGCCCCCCCAGTATTAAAAACAGTCCTATTTGTCCATCCCCAATAATTTATAGATATAAAACATGACCTTTCATTATTCCCCCCCCCCCCAATATTTAATATGTGGCTACGTCCTTGCTCTATCATATAGTAATCAAGCCTGTCAGTGTGAATGTGATCTCCACAGGAGTGTGGAGGCTTCCTCTAAACTCTTCTGAAAAATTATGTCATGCCAATGCAGCAAACAGTATTATGGAGAAACGTCTTATATAGTATCTCTTGAAAATGTTTCCCCATCAATTCTAAACCACCACAACCCCCTCTGCCTCACGCCCCTCCAACATTGCAAAATATTTTCATAAAATATTTTGCAATCGCTCAAATGTAACACATTTCTGGAAGCAGGAGGGTGTTCATGATTGGGCATCAGCATAATATTATAACCTTATCAAAGTACAAAGGTTTACTTGATATTTATTCCCCCATAGTATCTTGGCCCAAGTAATGTGTCATTTCATTTTTTTTTAAACAGACATCTAACTACACAACAAAATCAATGTAGTGTAAAATCAACTCTAATAGAGTCATTATAAGTCTAACATTTTTGGCATCTATTGGACAAATATAAACTTTTTATAAACTGTTAAGAGTTGAATGAACTCTGAGTTGATTTAAGACTGAGATTTTTACTGTACGAAGGAGGGAAATAAAATAAATGGTGTTTTGGTGAAAATCATCATATTTCATGTACTAATGAATACAATATTGAAATTATGTACATTTAAGAATATATGATAATTGCTTTTTTATAGTGTGTACATGTGTATGAAATTTTGGTGAGTTTCTCCATATCTCCCCTTAAAATCCGTATGATCCTTTTATTAATAAAAAAAAAAAAATTTCTATGAAAATGTTGAGATTTCACTGTTTACTAAGCACAGTTATACATTTAAGATGATTATATGCCTTTGTTAATGCCTTTGCTCCTGACTTTGTATTCATTGATTCAATAATTAATTAATTTACATGTATCCATTTATGTAAATTGTATACATTTTATATAGATAGCTCATTGTAATGACAACCTGGCCAAGAAGCTAAACATACTCTACAGGTTGTACACTAAGTAAAAAAAAAAAAAAAATGGCATTTGTATATCTACATATTGGTAGAATGTGATGGTAGTGTTGACGTTGCATGAAAGAGCCACAGAGACAAGTTTATCCAGCTCCACGGCATGCAGTGCAGGATCGTATGATAAAAAGGCACCTCTGTCCACATAGTGCATCTAGAAAAGGGGATCCATCCATTCCAGTCATCAAACATTTCAAGGAAGCTGAATATGTTGCAATGCTTGCATTTATGTCTAGTGAGAAAATAACAATTCCTCATCGCGGTGGGGATAACCAAACAGTATTACTGTGTTGTGAAACATTTGGGTTTCAACAGCCTTAACCTCAAGGTTTGGAATGAGTATTATGATCGTACTTGTTTTCACTCTAAAAGATGAAGCATCCTGTGTGTGTTTGTGTGTGTATGTGTGTGCGTGTCCGTGTGTGTGTGTGTGTGCATATAATATGATATATCAATATCTATATATTAAGGGGCTAGATAAATCATGGAAATACCAAATAAAAAAAGTATTCATATTTTGAAGTAACTACATCACAATTAAAAAGGAGTCTACACATGTATTTCATATTAATGTCAATCCTAATTACCAATATGTTTCTGCTATAAAATACATTTTAAAATCAACACTTTAGTATGTGAGTTTCTGAAAAAAGAATTCTTGGACAGTGGACACTGGACACTGAGGCCATGTCCACACTAATGCGGATACATTTAAAAAAATCTGTCCACACTAGCATTTTCACAATGTTTTCGAAAAGTTGGCCCTCAGCAGTTGTAACAGTTCTCAATTCAATGTTGAACTGTATACTTTACTGTTCCATCTTTTGCATGCTGTCTGGGCTGAGTATATTATGAGTATCACATTACTACTGAAAAAGCTCAAATCGGATGAGTTGTCCATATATACACTACTGATCAAAAGTTTTAGAACACCCCCATTTTCCAGTTTTTACTGAAATGTAAGCAGTTCAAGTCCAGTGAATAACCTGAAGTGTTACAAAGGTAAGCGGCAACTGCCAGAGGTTACAAAAAAGAGGTTACCAAAAACTGAAAAATAATGTACATTTCAGAATTATTAAAAAAGGCAATTTTCAGGGAACAAGTAATGGGTTAACGTGGGTTAACAGTCACTCTGTAAGTCGCCGAATCTGGATCCAGAAAAAGAGCCCTGGACCATCACACTTCCTCCTCCATGTTTGACAGTTGTTGTCACACACTGAGGAACCATACTTTTGCCTACTCGACGGCCTACAAAAACCTTTCAAAATTTCAAGATTTCAGTAGTCCACTGGCGGTGCTTCATGGCCCAGGCAAGCCTCTTTTTCTTATTTTGCCATCTTAGCAATGGCTTTCTTACTGCCACTCGACCTGTCAAACCTGCAGCTCAAAGTCTTCTCTTCACAGTTAAAATTAAGACTTCCTTACTTGGACCAATGTTAAGCTGTGCTTGAAGCTGTTGTCTTGTGAGCCGCCTATCCCGCAAGCTGATGACTCTCAGAAACTTGTCTTCTGATTTTGTTGTGGCTTTGGGTCTGCCAGACCTCTTCCTGTCAGAGTTTCCTCCAGTTTCCAAGTGCCTTTTGATGGTGTAGGAAACTACTCACCGGCAAAAAATGTACATTATTTTTCCGTTTTTGGTAACCTAAACTTTTTTTAATTGTACCATTTCAGGTTATTCACTGGACTTGAACTGCTTAAATTTCAATAAAAACTGGAAAATGGGGGTGTTCTAAAACTTTTGACCGGTAGTGTACATGCTGTGTTATCTTTGTGTTTACACAGTATTGAAAAGATTTTGACAAACTATAAATGTAAAAGGTATTCTTATGCTTGTTTCTCATACCAGTGTTTATCAAAGAACAGACTGACTTTCTGAGGGCTGTATTGTAATGACCTGACCTGTCCAAACATCTGAAATGTATTTTTAACATTCCAAAGGTTCTCTCAATCACTGATCTGGCCCTAGAAAAAAGACGGTTAAAAGCACGTTGTGTAGGTGTTGTATGGCGTAATCAGCCATGGTTTTAATGGATAGCCGTTGTCCCCTAGTAGCCACCCATCCAGGGGGGCATCCCCCTGAAGGGCTGTAGGAATGACGGAGTTGGTCAAGATAAAAGAGTCATGTGTAGACCCAGGATAATTGGCAAACACATGCGTCACCCTGGAGTGTGCATCACAAACTACCTGGATATTAATGGAGTGGACCCCCTTCCGATTCACATAAATGATACCGTGATCAGATGGTGCGCGCAACTGCACATGTGTGCAGGGGAATCCACATTGCTATAAAAATCCTGCTTAGTTCTCTGCTGGCTGTCGGGTGTAGGAAAAGTAATAAACTAATTTGCATGTTGGACAAGACTAGAAGAAACTGCATGTACAGCCGAACTGATAGCCGTCTGGCCAACACCGGCTACCAAACCTAGGGACCAGGGACCAGGTGCGTTTCCCTTGATGTCCGGAGCCACGAGCCGGCAGATCCGAGCGACAACCTGTCGGGAGAGGTGCAGCTTCTGCCTGCACTCCTCCTCAGACAGGTTGATAAATTATACCCGTTGGTGGTGTAAATGGAAAGAATAAAACCCTTTCACATAAGAAAAACAATGTTCATACAAACATATATTTCTTTAACAGGTGTGTTTTACTGAACGGTAGCGATGGATGGCCTGCTGGCTTCAGTCTTTCATGTCCGTGCATTGAATAACCACAAGCTGTGGTTAAATAGTTTTTAGCTTAATTGATTACAGCTTGTAAGTTACCCATGGAATGGATGATTTGCCTCAACGTGGGGGGAAATTCACAATATTCACAAAACATTCTCATGTGATTTCAGATAACCCAATGTTCATACTGTATGTGCGCATCAATAAAGTCACTAAATTGCACAGAGCGCCAGTGTTTGCGTTAAGAGGTGGTCTAGTTGGACATTAACGCAAACTCATTATTTGACACCAAACCTGCATAGCGCCAACTGTTTTCATTGTCACACCCCCTATTGCACTGCCCAACCCATAGTCACGCAAACACCTTCATTGCGCACCACGAAATTGTCAAACTCGGCGGAGGCGAGAAATATTCCGTTTGTGACAGACGAAACAGCGCTAGGTCATAACGCCGCTTACCGCCAGCATGAAAATAGGGCCCTTAGTGTGGACGGAAGGCCAAAATGGAGAAAAAAAGATGCTGTGGAGGGCATCGGTCTTGGCCACATGGGAGTGGCATGGTTGCCTTTGATTTTACATGTTGTGGAGGCCTTTGGAGCAGGGAGACTTTCCGGGGGCAGGTTTGGCACTCTCACAGGGTGTGAGAGTGAACTGTCGCCCGGAAGGTTGCTCCAAAGGCCATAATTGATTTAATTATTATTTAATTGGCAATTGATTGGAATTCAATTGACTGATTGCGTTTGTGTGTGAGAATGTGAATTGTTTGGTGTTGAGTGATTGTGATTGGGTGATTGCCTCACGAGTCACACCTGAGCCAGGCAGAAAGTAAGCCTATTTAAGAGCAGGTGGGGCGAGTGGGGAATCAGTCAGTCTTGTCGTGTCATGTGTGTGTATGGAATTGATTGTCGTGTGCGCATATTGTAGAGAGTTAGTCTTTTGTCTTTGTCATTTATGTGTGTGTGTCGAGAGAGTTTGTGTGTGTCGAGAGAGTTTGTGTGAATCAAGAGGGATGGTCTTGTCATTCGTGTGCGAGTATGTGTGCACGCGTATCATGTAGTGTTTGTGTGACGTAATGTCAAGTGTGACTCTGTCGGGCATGGTGGCGCATGTCTGTAATCCAAGCTGTTGGGAGGCGGAGACTGTGTGGAATATATGTTGAGTTCTGTGTGTGTTTGTCGAAAGTGACTGAGTAGAGTGCTTCCTGTGTGTGTGGAAAAGAGGGAGAGGGGGCGCACTAAGAGTGTCCGCCTCTCTCCCTCGGTGTGATTGTGAAAGAGAGCAAGAGGGCGCCCTGAAAGAGGGTCCGCCTCTCGCCCTCGGTGTGATTTGAGAGGGCGCCCTGAAAGAGGGTCCGCCTCTCGCCCTCGGTGTGATTGGAAGAGAACTCGCACTCGGGCAGTGGAGAGTGTCTCTGGGCTGGTCGCCAGAGAACTCTCACTGTGAGGAGTGGCGAGGGTCTCGGTATGTTTGGGGTAAAAGAGAACTCGGACTGGAAAGTTTGAGTGTCTCTGTGTGCATGGGTTTGGTAAGCACTTGAAAAGTCACTGGAGATGTGTGTGGAGTGTGTGTCGGTTAGTAGAGTTCTACCCTGTCCCGGTGAGTGTTGATGTGTGTTTAATGTGAATGTATGAAGGCGGTGTGGAAAGCCACTGATAGTCTGTGTTTGTTCTGTGTTTCCCCAGAAGGGGATTCCCCCCTCAGAGGAGGCGGGGCTTTCATTTATGGTTTGATTATTTTAGCTTGTTATTTTAGTTCATTGTTTTTGCCCGAAAGCTTCGAGGCAAGTAGGGTGAAGATTTTGTGTTTGTTTTATTTTAACCTGCTCTCCCACTGTCTCTCTCCCATGTCTGGGGGGAGAGACAGAAGAAGAAAAAAAATCAGGTCTGTAGATCGGCAAACTCCACTCTCCAGACTGCTCTGTTCCCATCCAGGGATTGTCACGTGGCGTGTGACAGATGCGTTTTCAAATTTATCCGAATTAGTGTGGATATGGCCTGAGTATGACCAAAATCATGACAGCAAATGCCAAACAAGGAAAAACTACATTAAGAAATAGGAACAGTGGTGACAAGTCGAAGCTCACCAACAGGAATAAACCCTTAACAGAATAGTAAAAAAAATAAAAAATAAACACACCCTCAAAGATGACCACAGAATTTAATCTATACCTCCGTGACTCTACCCCCTATATACAATAGGATTTTATGGGAAACAGCCCGTAATGCAAGTTAAATGTGTGGCGTGCCATAGAAATGTGTAAAAAACGATTTGACAAAGAACCATCTGCATTTGAAACAAACTCTCAGACATTCAAAGTGTATTGGTTCACTGATTGTAGCTGCTATCGCCTTTAGTTGCCTAGGCCGAGTGCTTTCAGCCAGTGTCTCCTAACATGCCACGGGTGTGGGAAAGGAAAGGCATGCATTTAGAAAGCCCAACTCCAGCTGTTTCACAAATACCTGCCATTTACTCTGGCTTTTAGACTTGGTATGATGTATTACATACCAAGAGATTTAGTGATTTGATGAAAATTGTGGCTTGATGCAGTTGGTGCCAATAAAAGACGTGACATTTCCAAATGTGGAACAAATTGATATTGTTCAATTAAATTGTAGCTGGTGCCTGAAAAATCTGGCATTCACTCTATCCTAAACTGCAGCAATTGTATTTAATTACAGCCGGAAGAGTATTGCGTGATCACAGCAAGATACCTTTCAGGTCTCCACTCTGGAACTTTGAATATTGAAATTGTGCCTCAAGTAGCCAGATGCTCAGGGAGATCTTCATGCTTCAACAAAAGCACATGGCGCTAGTTGGGTCTCCGAGCTACTTTCCTTTCTGGACTACAAAGGTTTTGGTGTACAATTCCTTCAAACCAGTCACCACAGTTCTATTAGGTCATTTTGATCGCCCTCGGCCTAATGCATATTTAAATGTTGTAAAAACAAGTAATTTCCCCAGGGGCCTCATTTATCAAACGGTGAAAATTCCATTCTAAATTTTAGTGTAAGCTAAAATCCACAATCCTGCATGCACACAAAAAACTTACCAAAGTTTACGTACACCACATATATTCACAGTTTCATTGATAATTCACACTTATCCTATAAATCTACACAAGTGCACAAGCTCAAGTTGCATGCCATTAATTAGCCTTATTTTGTGGGATATTCATTATCCATCCATCCATCCATCCATTATCTAAGCCGCTTATTCCTGGTCAGGGTCGCAGGGGGGGGGGGGGCTGGAGCCTATCCCAGCATGCGTTCCGGGCGAGAGGCAGGAATACACCCTGGACAGGTCGCCAATCCATCGCAGGGCACACACACCATTCACTCACACACTCATACCTACGGGCAATTTAGACTCCAATTAGCCTAACATGCATGTCTTTGGACTGTGGGAGGAAACCGGAGTACCCGGAGGAAACCCACGCGGACACGGGGAGAACATGCAAACTCCGCACAGAAAGGCCCCCGGCCTGGATTCGAACCCGAGACCTTCTTGCTGTGAGGCGACAGTGCTATCCACTGCACCACCGTGCCGCCCGGATATTCATTATATGCGAATAAATTTGTTTGATCACGCAACATACACTCATGCCAAAAAGTATAGTTTGCCATCCTTTGTAGCCATGTTGGAAACACAACAGCACAGAGCTATGTGTTTACTATTTACTATTTATATCAAAATTGTAAAAAACTATTCAATTGCTTACACTGATATTATGTTGATTAGGGAACAAGTGCTGAGTTTATAATATCATCACATCTAATTGTATGTTTGTCACTAAATTCATTTTGATATGGTCACCGTATTGGCCTACCCTATTATCATAATGTTGTTATCCACTTGTGCTGATGCATTTATTTTATAGGACACATTGTTTTATTTCACCTCACTCCAATAGTTGATTTGTGTAACCTTCTGTAATACATAACTATTTAGATTGATGATTGTGTGATATTGAGTCTTCAGTTTCCTTTTTTTTTTTATTACCCACTGTGCTTAGTTCAATCTCCTTCCCTCATAGTTCGCTGCCATAGTCCTGTGACCGGCAGTGACAAGGGCGAAGCGTTGCCTCCTACGAGACAGCACTCATCGTGCCGTCGATTGTAATTCCGGTACCCCAGAACCACTCCTGTGTGCAGCGAACTATGTGTGTCGGCTTCCCTCCCCCTCCCTGGGGTGGACAGCCAATTGCCGCCCCGATGGCACTCCCGGCCAGAGCCGACTCTGGCGCGACGGGGAATCTCGAACCCTGGTCGCCGAGGCCAGCGTCGGACGTTGAAACCACTAGACCACGCGAGAGGCAGAGTCTTGAGTTTTCTAATTTAATGTTGTTTTCCTGTCACATGTTGAAGCAAACTGGTACATCACTGTCCCTTGAATGACTACTGCATGTCGAATCTCTTATTTGATCTAATAAAAGGCTCAAACTCAACAGCACACCTAAAATAAACTGCAATCAAATAAATCTGTAATGTATGCAAACATGCACTGGTCGGCATCACTGTTTTAGTGAAGTTAGTTAACTGAGGTTCAAGATAAGAGATGTTGAGGTACAGTGGCTAATAAACATTACGATTTCACAGTATTTACTCGCCTCCAGCCTTGTATTTACAGACATAACACTGTCTAAACCAATCGGACCAAGTAGCCAGCCTTGGAACGAGCAAGTAACACTATCTATAATGTTTTGTAATGTAGCCTGTTGTGTAATGTTATTGTCTGCCATTCAAGCTACCTGGTTAGCTAGTTATGAAAAACTGAATAATACAATGTTCATAATAACTAGTTGAAAATGTTGCTTGCTATCTAATGTCAAACAGTGTTAGCTGACTTGTTATATGATAAATATATTTTATTCGATTCATAGTTAATGTTTATTACATAAAGTTAGCAAGGTTAGCTAATTTTCTTTCACTATCAAAATGTTTATTTTTGTCTCCTTGCTTTCTGCCAACAACAGTTTGATGCTTTACTAGCAAAAAACAAAGACCTACCAAGTCAATATTCATCTTTATATGTGTAATTCTCATAATGTCAGTGGGTAGCCAGAAAAAACAAAAGTAACAGAAGACAGGGTGATTTTGGTATGTAGTTTGTCTTTGTGGATTATTTGACAATTGACTCTTCTTATATTTGCCATTTGGAGACTCATGGCTCACAGGAAAACCGATACAAATGCAGAAGTGTCAACATTGGCATGTGAATTGATCGACAAGGCACATAGCAAGCAGTACATCGTGAAATTATGGATTTTGGTCAAAGTGCTCCTTTAAGTAGTTCAGAGCAGAAATTCTTGCCTGCTCCTCATGAATGTATGGGCTATTCTCACTTCCCAGAAAATTGTTGCAATACTATCAAATAGAAACACAATATACACGTTGACGGCCTATATTTTCTGACACTTTCACTTCAAACAACTGTTGGAAGCAGAGGAAGTCTCAACACACATGCGCATACTCTCAAGGGAAATCCCAGAAACACAGGTTTATATTCCATGTGTCTCAAAAAGTTTGTCTTGACTAAGAAAATTGAGCATAATCGCTGTATCACTGAATTTCTACTCTCACTGTACCTGGGAGATATCTCCCACCCATACATTTCTATAAAGTGACACGTGAAATACGAACCCTGCATATTTCTCTGGGAAGTGAGAATAGCCCATACATTCACTGGGAGCGGGACTTCCTACTCTGAACTACTTGGTGCTTCTGTACCGCATTAATAAATTTAGTGTAGCACATTGTATTTACTGATTATAAACACAATTAATTATTGCGTCTGCGCCGTAGTGGTTTGGCCTGTTGTAAAACTATGAAAAAGAAAGGGACAGCATAATCTGCTAGATGGTTCTTCTTTGTGTGGAAAGGAATGTAAAAAAATAACTACCTTCTAACCACTGCCTGCCTCTTGGGTCTACGGCAAGAATACTTTATTGTAGAACTGTCCTGGTTACTTAGGCCATGTAAACAATGTGATCTAAAGGAAGTAGAGTTCTGTAATTTGAAGAAGATTTCAAGAAGCGCTCTTCATCTTCATTGCACAGGCATTCCCAATTGAGCTCTAAGGCTATTGTTGGGAAAAGACAATGACATTCGAATTACGTGAGATAATCCCATATGTCAGATGTACGGGGATTGGGAATGCGAGGGTCACACTGTATTAGCGTTGTATTGTGTGATACCTCCAAATGCACCATTACAAGGAAAGCTCTCTGGGCTGACAGAACAGCAGCAAAGATTAATCTCTGACACAGAAAGAGTGAAGAGGGCCCACCACCAGTATACTCTACTGGAAGATAAGGGTAACCTGCAGATGTCTCCAGTTTTACACCTGACATGGCCTGGGACACCGGTGCTGTTTGAACTGGAGGCACCAGCAGAGTGTTTTAATAGCAATCTGTTCAGACCTTGTGTCTGTTGGCGTCTTGCACTCTTATGTTTATTCAGAAATGTTAAGTGTTTAGCTGATCCAGATGGGTCCCGTAAAAATGTACATGGTGAAAACTGGCCTCATACTGGGCATGTGTTCACTCACCTCCCCCCCCACAAAAAATGTGTCCTCTTCCACCCATCTCTCTGTACTTTCAGGCCAACTTTGCATGCTGAATGCTTCTTTTAGTGCTAATTCCTGTGAAGGAGGGGGTCGGCATGCCTTGTCTGTTAAGCTTTGTAGCAAGTAAGCGTCATAACGTGGAGAAGGAGCTATGTCAGTTGGTATGGAAGCACTATCCCCCCCTATCCCCACACCAGAGTGCTACAATATGTTTATGTCATGTGGAAATGTTGCTGTCATAATAGACTCCAGTGTAAATTAGAAAATGACAGCTCTCGGAATACACTACAGACTGTATTGTGTGTTCCTCTAGTAACACTTCGGGATACTGGGATGTAGGATGCTCTCCAAACAATCCTGCGTGAGACAGAACCTTTTTCTCATTTTGCCCAGTTGAGCCAAACTGCAATTTAGGCGAATGCTGCAGTTTTTCAAAGCAAAATCACGGATTTTGTGATCCCTGAAATGAGCAAAAAAGTATTTCAATTTGTTAGACAAAGTTGCAGACATGGTATAATATGGTTTAATTGAATGGAGGCCTTTTGAAGATGTGTTCAACCACAGTATGTTTATAATTTCCCTCTTTGTGTAAGATTTATTCAACGATTCTGTCAGCTAGATTTTGTTTGAGAAAAATAAAAGGACATCAAATGTTGCCAGATAACTTTGGAAAGGCTTTATTGTGTAATATGTAGAGGTACCTAAAAGCATATACAACTTTTACTGAATATGACTCCTTTCTTTTGACATATGCCTTAATCTCTATATTTGCCTATCGCAAGAAATGTATATTGTGAAAACGGCCTTGATTCAATCTAACCTGCAATGCTTTGCCCTGTAGGTTTGAGGACAGCTACCCTATAACGGCTAAATTCAATTTTGTGCAAGATTATAAAAAATTGCTGAAATTTGTTACGCAAATGATCATTATTCATTATATCATTAGACTGGATAGAGGCTTAGTTGTAAACACGTGGTTGAAATAAAACGTTACTGAACAATACCGAGTGATGTTTTAGAGAACCTGTAAATATCTGTTGTGATTCACGTGCCGGATTATTTTTAGAGTAATATTGCTGGGTCTCTTGAAGCACAGTGTTAAACAACGCATTTGAGGAACAGAGGACTATCCGAGTCTACCAGCTGTTTACTGTGGCTACATTGTTTATCCAGCATGAACATTATAATCAAATATAGGCAGTGCTACAATATTTAGTAAACAGCTTGCACACCTCGTTATTAACCAGAGTGATCAGAATTATTACTCAGTGCTCCACTGGTTTTTTGTCTTACCCCTGGAATTCGTTCACCACATTGTTTGAATAGTCATAGATAGCTGTTATTAATACAATAGGGAATTAATGGTTGATTTGTAATATGCTATAAAAGTATGTCATGGCAGGGTGCGAGTGATACGCAATGCAAAATGTTAAGATCCGCAGTGGACTACATCCTCATTTGGGCATAATGGCTTCTGTTGAAGGTATTAGGAATTATTTCTTCAACAATTATGATGGAAACTGCCAAAGAGGTTTTTATTTAGCTCAGGGCTGACAGAAGAGAAGCTGCATATATGTGCTCTGTCTTTCTTTGTTCCTATCAAAACAACACAAGAGCTCTCCTGCTCAAGGGAGAGTATAAAATTTGAAGCTTGTGTCATCTCTGGGAAAAAAAGAGAAAAAAAGGAAAAAAGAAATTACAGTCTGAGGTGATGCAAATGATATCCTTAGTGCATCTTCCCTAGGCTGCAGCACGGAGGCTGACAGCTGATGCCAGGATTAAACAAAAAGATCAGGAACTTATGACTAATAGCTCAAAGCAATCATCTCTCATTATTTCAATTACACGGGTAAATGCATGCAATCATGTATCAAATCGTTCCTCTGAAGAGGGTCTTTTCAGCTCAGGATTTTTTCACACTGAAAAAGACAAAAAAGTGCAAATATTTGCATTGATTTTTCATGAAAATACACCTTTGTTTGGTAAAAGAATCACCTCATGACTACGTTTCTTTTCTTCTCCCCAGTCACAAGTGTATTTAGAGACTTAAATAGAAAAATAAAAAACATCAAATGTCCACATTGGACCACAGTGGTCATCGGGCAAACGGGGGACAGGACATCGCTTCCACCTGAATTTTCACACCATCGCTGCCCAAGCTGTCAGAGCCGTAATGGCAGCCATTTCTCCCAGTAATGGTACCTGTGAATGTAGCTTTACCGGCCAAATCAGGGTCTTCAGGCAACTGTGATTGATGACTCAGTGACTAGGAGAAAATTGCTTGCCATGAATAATTCATCAAGCTATCTATTTGCTGTTAAAGTAGCTGACAGGAAAGTTCTGACACAGTCTTGGCACAATCCACTTACAAATCACTTACAAGTAAAAGGGAATATTAAAAATAGCTGGGCCGCAGCGCACCAGTATCAGGTTAGGCCTTTTCGCTGTCTGAGATTAACGCCGCAGAGAACAAGATCGGCCCTTTCCTCTCTTTTGTGCTGCTGGCAGAAAAAAACCCTTTCCAATCCAATAAAAAAAAAGCAAAAAAAGCCACGCTGTTTTTATTGACCAGCGCAGTGAGCAGGAGCAGGTTCAGACAGCACTGGGGCGAGCGTGGGTCACGTGTTTTTGCTCATGCAGTAATAGCTCCGATCCATCTCGCGCATCTCAGGTTGCCAATGGAAACACCTCTGAACATAGCCGCTTGACCATCTCTGCCGGCCCGTTTTCTGACAGCACCTCAGAGATACCGTGTTCATCCTGTGTTCATTCATGCTCCAGGGCCTGCTCTTGACATGAAAACTAAATGCATTACACGTTCCCTTTTTCCCCCAGTGGACTTATTACATCAGTACAGTGTGCAATGACCAAAAAACTTTTAAAAAACACATGCTGGCACAGAACGGGCAAATCGTTTTCCCTCAGAATAGGTAAGAAAGGGACAATAGTATAATAGTATAATGCGCAAAGACAGCATCATTAATGACATGCGGGAATGAAATGCTTGTGATAAAACGCTCCAATCCAGCCAGCTGCCTGAAAAGCACAGATGATACAGCGGGGAGAGTCCTCGGAGATTGACCCCACTGCCTCTCAATAATCTATATCTGCCTAACCATCTGTATTTCCCTCCCTTTTTGCTGCAGACAGCTGAAAATATTGACCTGTAGATTGTCGAGATCCGTAAAACGCTTAATGTGTTTGATCAACAGACCGGGGGCAGAAATATGGATCAAAGAGGCTGCCTTGCTTTGAGATGCAGTATTGCTCTTCTCTACATTATAAAAACCACATTTGAACTATACCACCCTTCAGGATTATGGTAACTTGTGAAAATATACAAATAAATGTTTGTCATGCACTGATTTAATCAATCGAAATAGGATTTTTTTTTGGAATTTCTTCAGTCTTAGACATATGATGCATTTTAGTATGCGGTAAATGGCCACCTTCTTGACTGAGATATCCGATTCGTGCTTTATGTTGAAAATACTGACAGTATGTGAATAAAGGAATGCTAATGAAACCCCATTTGAAATGCGACATGTTACAGCAGCGTATGTTCAAAGGGATGGCATCTCGCTCAGAATCCCCCTTTTCTGGATTAGGTTTGGCTAAGTTGGAATGCTTCCGTTGAGATAAGTGGCTCTTTGTTTGGGGGGGGGAAAGAGAGCCGGAGCAGAGGAGTCAGTGGTCGCACAGCAGCTCGTGTGGGAGACAATGGGAATCTATTTTGCATCGACTTGGTGGCAGAGCGCAGGTCCCCCTGTAACTGAACTCTACCTTTGAGGGTCTGGGTTCCCAAGACAGAATGAGTAGCCTGAGCAATTTCAGGTCCAGCCTTCGGGCTCGATGAAACCCCAGCAACGTAGAGTGGGGGCAGAGACTAGTGTGTGTGTGTGTGTGTGTGTGTGTTGCGGGGGGGGCAGTCCCACCTCAGTCGCTCTTCTTTTTGCATTACCCTTTCCTGCTAAGGCTCCATCGACCTGTCACAGAATCACAGTGATTGACTGCCTCGGCAGATGCGCTGCTATAACAGGTAACCTGATCAGGCAGTCCCATCTGGCTCCTGGCCCTCCTCAATTCACACTTTGCTGGAGAGGAGCACGTCGAGAGGAGCACATTCTTTGTTGTGGGAGAAAGGACCGTCTTTATATATAACATGCATATACGTGTAGTGTTTGTGTGTGTGTGTGCGTGCGCACGCGCGCATCCGCGCGAGGGAACATGTGCATGCGCGCGCCCGCACAGCAGGGCCTACGCGTCGAGCTGCACCTGCGCAGCCGTGGCTCCCTAAACACGAATGATGGCGGCAGTCTGCGGAGCCGACCACTTTGCCCGGAGAGAGGGGGACGCAGAAGTCCTTCCGAGGAGCAGCTTCGTCAACTGGCATGTTGGAAAATGCTTTTTGTCACTTTTTCGTGCAACGGGAGGTCTTCGGCATGCACCGCGCCACCAGTATGTCGCTTTGAATTCAAAGCGATTGCAATTAGAGCAGCGTGTGAATACACTAGAAGAGTACAGAGGATTCTCAGACAGATGGAGTGTTTAATTGCATGCAGCTAGAGGAGGCTGTTGATGGCCTGGTGGGGTGGTGGAGGGGGGGGGGGGCACTGGTGTGTTACAGCACTGGTTGTTTTTTATTTGTCCTTCCTGATGCCCAGCGCCCGTGTGATGACATGATTGATCTGCGCCGCGGCCGGCATGTGACGGGCGCTGAGCCTCCACAGCGAGCGTGGGGCAGAGCTCCAGCTGCTCGCGGGACAAAAAAAGCCCCCACTGTCCACTGATCGCCAGTGCCGATAATGACTTCCCACCAAAATATTTTGCCGAGCTTGTGTACAGAGAGCTTCCCTCTCCCAAATCAACACCTCGCTGAAATCTATCAACAGCCGGCCCATCTATAGAGCATTTTCATTTCGATCGAGGAGAAGCAGATAACACCCCCCCCCACACCCCCAACACACACACGCGAACACCCCCAGCCACAGAGTGAGACCAATATCTTGTGCAGAAGGATGTGCGCTGCCAATAACTGTACGGCTCACACTGGCCCAGTTACTGGAGCAGACAGAGATACGGAAGGGAAAGAAAGGAAGTGAGAAGCCTGCAGTAAACTAAAGGCAGCTGCCGCCTGGGCAAGGGACCGGCTCCATGCTCCTGAATGCGATCGATCCCCTCGTCCCTTCAAACGCACTCAGTCTGTTTCCCAAGAGGTGCGGCAGAAGGAGTGCTACAAACAGGCACGCATGCAGCAACAAGGGCTTTTTCCTTTAACGCTTTTCATGCTTGTTGTGGTTGCTGCTGCTTCTGTTGTTTTCCTGTCTCTTGACCGAGCAAGCGGAATCATTTTGTTCCTAAACCCCCCATGCACAATATTTATCTGAACTTGAAATATTGCGGTTGAGCTTGGTACTGTGATTTCCTCTCGAGAGTCTTATTGATGACCGAAGAATAGTGCTTTGACCACCCCCCCCTCCAGTTTTTGTGTCACTTACACCAATTGTTGTGTACACCATCCAAAAAAAAAGCCTACTGGAGTGAATTATTAATTATTCCCATAATTCTCATGAAAATTCCTATTTGAACATTGCCGCAAAAATGAGCACCGTACACATACAGAGCAGCGTGCCCTCTGCTTTAGGAAATCCTCCAACATTAAAGACAAGTGCTAATGAGTGCGCTCTGGTGGGCTGGAGGTTGACGCACAGCCCCCCGGAAAAAAATGATCGTTAAGGAGATTGTGCTAAGATTGCAGGCAACAAAGCACCTTGCACCTCCGCTGATTGGTGTTGAGCAGAGAGCATCGCCGCTTCCCACAGGCTGTTATTACATACAGGGTTGGCGGCGGCGAAGATTATAGCTGCAGCGAGAGCAGAATTTGGAAAATACTCATGCGAGCGGCACGGCCAAACAATTCAATAAAAATACACAAATACAAGCATTTGTGGCTTCCGTTCCAATCGCGCTTTGTGCCTCTTGCGCCTTGCTCCACGCTCAAATCCGCCGAATGCCCTAAACGTGCCCTAGGTAAGGCTGACTGCCAGGTGGACGTGTGACAAAACCAGCAAGCGCTTAGACCCAAAGGCCCCCGGTTGCATTTGCTCACCAGCCATGGGTGCGATCCTGACTTAAATAATGACTTACTGTCTAACATTGAAGACTAGCAGAGCAGTGCTGCACCAGGGGTGTTAGACAATTCAGAAACAACGAACAACATCCACACTCTAGATCGTGTTGTACATTTACATGAGTGCAGAATGTGATCATGTGTCCGTGTGAACTTTTTTTTATTTTCCGGTTGTTGGCAACATTGATTGCACTGAGGCTGATGGTAAGAAAGAAGCAGTTCTGGGCTGATTGGTACAGGGCCCCACATTGAGGCCAGAGAATTGTGCGTCCGCTTCTTTCTGACAGTGCGCAGAGGAAGTGATAGCAAGCACTCCATCTACTGGTGGAGAGAGAGTACAGCACTGGGTCAGACCCCTGGGACCCCCCTCCCCATCCCCTCCACCTCACACCGCCTACCTTGGTCCTGCTCCCCCCTCCTGCCCTGCCCCCCCCTTCCCCTCTCCAAGCCTGTGGTTTAGCCCCACACTCCAGAATGCTTTGACTGACATCTGCCTTTGTTGTTGTTTGTGCTGGGATATTAATATTTGTGTGCATGTGGGCAGCGTGAGTGGCAGTGCGTGCGGGTGGGGTGGGGGTGCGCCAGTGAGCGGGGAGTCCTTAATGAGGAGAATCACCATTACGTAACCCCTTCAGCTGCAGCCCCTCCCGCCTATGTCAGCGCTGTTTAGAAGTTAGCATATGCCGTTCTGTGCCCTAGGATGGATCTCGACTGCAGTGCGAGAGTCTGGCATTTACTGCTGAGGTTTAATTATAAAAACAAGGAGGCCGTGGGTGAAAAGGGCTGCCAATACAGCTCAGAGGGGTAATGGGAACGAGGAGTCACCAGGCCCTTGTTTCCATGCAGAGAATTATGGGAGTGGATGCAGGCAGAGAAATGGTCCTCTGTTGTACCAGAACGTTCCGAGGCTACAGTGCGGGTTTTGGACGATGATTAAAGGGCTTTTATAAGCGGGCCATGGGGTGGCGCAACCGGTAAAGGCACAGGTTCTAAGCGCAGGCTTCCCACTGCAGCCTGGGTTCGAGCCCAGGCAGCGCCAGCCCAGCTCTGGCTGGGAGTCCCGTTTGGGGCAGTGACTGACTGATTGGCGTAAACCACCCCCAGGGGAAGGGGGAAGGAAGCCGGCGTAAGCTTTGCCTGTGCACATGGCTCTGTGGCTCAGAGTTAGGGGTGGTGGTGGTGGGGGATAGCTGAATTAGAAGAGGGTATAATTGGCCACCGAGTTGGGAGAAAATGGGCAAAAATAAACAGAAATAAATGTATTTTACAAGACTTTCATATTCAAGTTTATTTGCTCTCTGCTGCTCGGTTTGTTCATATTGCAATAATGTGAATAACATTACGTTTACTGTTTAACACACTCCCGCTGGCACTGTGGGACAGTGCTATGAAAAGATGTCATGGCATACCTGTGATACAGCGGGAGTTGTAGGAAGGAATGTTGTCAGAAGCAGGTGTATTAACAACAACGTACAGGGATGGGGTATGGTGCAGTGGGATGAGTGGGTCAGTGTCAGTATCTTGGTTGGGTCAAACTGTAAAGCGAGATCAAGTGGCAGCACAGAATTAGCCAGAGACACTAAATCCATTCATTCTGCTCATTTGCAGTTCAATGCAGCTACCTAAACACTTGCATGTATTTGTAAGTCAAAATTCAGGACAAATGTTTATTGAGTCCAAGCCGATTTTGTGATGTAATTTCACAATGTTTTTCCATCTTTATTAGCCCTACAGCCTGTCGGAATCATTTCAGCTCTTTGTTTTGAGACAGTTGTTCGGTTGAGTTGGGCGCGTTCAGTTGTACGGCTGATGAGGATTTTTCAGCAGATCCACACCGATACTTAGACATAGGTGTAGGTTTAGGGGAGGATGGGGAAAAAGAATACGTGGCCAGCTTGGCCAGATATTTCACAAGCTAGTGGTTAGCTAGCTAGCTAGCTGAAAACAAATGTATCCATGAAAGGTAACTTACGTTGTAACATTGGAGGTGGCAAAAGTGTCCCCCCATGCCCCCTCCCCCAACCAAAAATACCAGAAGGCCACTTACTGGGCCTGGCGGGGAGAGACAGAGATGCGCTTCAGCGCTTCTGGTCTGGGAGCCCCTGCCGCTGATTGACAGGCCACTACAGGCTTGGAGGGAAACTAAACGCAAGGGAGTTTTCCCCTCATTCTTCATCTTAAGAATGCAGAACACGGAGTGGAGGGTGGCCATTCTCACAGAGAGGTACGTATTTGAAAGAGGAAAAAAGCATACACACACTGACACTCACCCACCTCACCCACAGCCTCCAAATTCATGTACATTTTTTCACACAAGCACAAATTAAAATTTGCACAGAGTAGCAAAATTAGTAAAAACACAGGGTTCAAATGTATTCACACATTGTAAGTGTCTAAGAAATTAACCAACTATTTAAAAAGTGACTATAAAAAGGTGGTAAACGGTAAACTTTCCAGCCCCTAATTTATATTATACCTGCGGTCTATATGTGTGCTAAAGTTAGCATTGTGCAGGGGAATTGGGCAGAGCTTTCTTTGACCCCCCAACTATATAAAAGGGGGGGCAGGGGACAGGCAAAAATCTACATACCCCCATGGCTGAAGGAACTCATCCAAGACCAAATGTCTGCGTTAGTGTGAAGAAGAAGACACTTAGGCCTAAGTGTAAACAGTCATCATTTATTTACTGTGACATCTCTTAAACATGAATGAGCAAATGTTTGAAATACCAGCCCTCGGTCCTTAGTCAAGGTCAAAGGGCTCTCCTTAGCCCTGTTAAGCCCGGCAGCCGCAAACAAATACCGCAGAGGCACTCAGTGGCACCTCCTCCTTCTGCCTCCACATCTCGCGCGCGGCAATAGCAGCGCCTGCTGGAGGGGGTCATTTCCGCCGCGCATGTCCACAAGCCGTCCTCTCGTGGAGGTGTCGCCCGTAACTCAAACCTCTCCCCAGATGGAGGACACCCCGGTGTAGTTTCAGAGGGGGTGGCAGTAGTAGAGAGTTGAGCAGCAGTGGCCCCCAATTCAGGATGTGCCTGCCTGCCTCAGAAATCTGTCCCCCCCACCCCATAAAAATCATCCTGTCGAAGAAATGAAAATATTTCTGCCGCCGATGACCGTGGCTGTGCAGGGTCGCAACGGTGTTTGTCTGTGTATGTTTACAGCAACTGTCATTAGAGGCACAAGAAACAAGAAGGTTAATGTAAGAGGATCCCTCCCCCCCTCGCTGAATATTTAATACTGGCAGCGAGGAAGAAAGGCGCGTGCATTCTTCCTCTGCCTCGCCTGCCTTCCTTACCCTCCTCCGAGTGTCTCTGGGGAAGGATGGGTTTCGCTCCCGGTCTTGACGAGTGCCCATTTACTGCCTGATCTGTGATCTTCAGTCCCGGCTCTCTCCCTGTCTCCTGAAACCAAATTTGCTTCATTTTAGTCACCTCAAAGCAGACTTGTGTGTATATATTTTCAGGGAAATTTGATTGTCGGTATAGATTTTTAAATCAGTTTTCAGATCAGGTTTTAGAAATATGTAAACTGTTGTGTTATTTCACCAGCCCAGCAGTGGAACACATACCTCAGATGAGGAACACCCAATACTGTGGAGCAATCTTTAAGCGAGACGACTCGGACGTAAGCAGATTAAAGAACCCATAATGGGAAAACAAGTGCCCATTTCAAGTGCAGTTGGACGAAATTTAAGACCAGGAAAGTTGCATTATAAATTTTTTATCAAATTGAGGGTATTTTCACACTCATTGCGGCCTGAAACATGAACCTATATTTTCTGTCTTTGGTTTCCTTCCTTGAAGTTCCCTTAATGTGCCGAAGATGTAATACTTTAGCTCGGGTTACTGTTGTTGGTTTGTAAGTCAATGTCTAAAAAGTTCAGATTTAATTTGAATCGACCAATGTGCATTAAAACCACTGTTCTTTGAATCAGAATCTTATCTGACCTGAAAGTGAATGTAACAAGACCTTCCAATTCCGACAACATCCTGCTTATTTCGGGCCCTCTAATCAAGTTGAGAATTGAAGGCGGCGGTCCTCCATGCATCACAGCAGTGGAAAGTTACTTCGGGAGGCCGAAGACTAACGGCCAGCCACCCACGCCCAGCTCACACCCTCGGGGGCCCCAGAGTGGTCCACCGTTGTAGCCAGCAAAACAGAGCTGGCTCAGAATCTCCACCTGGACTCAGTCAACATTAATCCTTAACTTTGAGTCCCAATGAAATGCAAGTGTTAATTTTTTATCTTCACAAACACAATTTGGCGAGTTCAACAGCCACAAAAATTAACTCGCCAAACTGTGTGTGAAGAAAGAAACGTAACACTTTCATTTGATTTTACATCAAAGTTGAGAGCAAATGTTGATTTCCCATGCCCTTTCTTGGGCCTGCTGTCTCAGTCTCTCCATGTTATCATATACTGGCCTGTAAAGGAAATGTATGCGTTAGCTTCATGCCTTAATTAGCAACGGATTTCAATCAATTAACCACAGCAGCATCTCTGTGTTTTCCAGGGAGGCCTATAGGATTATTTTTCGAATGCCCCCCCCCCATGCACAACTCTTCCAAACACCGCCCTGAATCTTTGGTATTTTTTCACAGCTCTTTGCTACAATGTGACATTTTCAAGTGTTTATGGAAATGCAGGACAGCAATTACTCCTGCCAGGCAACACTAAGAAATCATACAACAATTCTACTGCTGTGTTTGAAGAAAGCTATTAATTTAGCTATTACTGTAATGTTTGTCTCTGTAAAAAAAAAGAGAAAGAAAACTGTGAGTGCTGAGCTTCACAGGTATTCCAGGGAATATGCATCAATATTCAAGTAAAAATGCAGGGAAATAAACAACAATACCAAACAACCTGTTTGGTACTCAAATGTAAATTATGTTTATATATATATATATACTATTATTATCATTACTATTGTGATTGGTTTTAGCGGTAGTAGTAGAAATAGTAGTAGTATTAGAAGAAAAACAAAACAGATTTCTTGCGAAGGGTATGGCAGCAATTACAATACCAGAGTGATATAAGGGATTGACGTGTGACAAAGTAGAATGGTTGACACAGTAAGCAAGAATATAGACGTCGATGCCACTATGAGCAGCAAGAGGCACCGAATGATGGGAATCGAGGGAAGCATGAACTTAACAGGATGTCGATCACAAGGCCAGAGCGGTAAGACTTTGTTGCCAAAAAAGGTGAGAAAGTTACCAAAGTCTTAGCAGGATGTGTTGAATACATTGGCAGAAAATAACAAATTATATGGATGGCACCTTAGAAGTGGCAACAGAAGCATATACCAGTGTAACAATATGTTTGGAGGAGAGGTGGATGCTAGAGAGGCTCTCTAGGCTCTAGAGAGATGGAGAGGTCAACAAAGGGGAGGGTAGCAGCAGGGAGAAATGAGAGATTTGGAGGGGTTAAGTTTAAGGTGCTTGAAATCCATTTGGGGGGGACACATTCGATAGAGACACTGTAATCTGAGAGGAAACATGAGAATCAGACAAAGAGACAAATAACTGCATATAGTATACCTAAAATTGATAGAATAATCCATAGACGGCAAAGAGAGGGTCAAGAGAGAACATGTAAATGTACCCAAATCAGAGCCCTGGGGTACTCCAGTTGCGAGAGTAATGAGGAGCGATATCCTTCCAAGTAGACATGGGGCTGTGATCAATAAGATAAAAGCACCAGAGCTGAGATTCCCAGATCAGTAAGAGTTCAAAGTTGATAATATATCATTGATCTGGATTTGTGAAGCATTTCAAAATACAGCAAACAATTTTGACTAATTTCAACTGAAGTGTATATTCACAAGTCAATAGGACACGCCATAAAACATATCCTCCACAATGGATCATTTCAATATGAATAAAATTATTTCCGTTTTTTTTTTAAATAAGTTCTTTAAAATACGTTTATTTCAGGCCACACAGTTCTACAGGAGAGAGCTAGATTCCAACTGGAGGAGTGGAATACGGTATTCTGTGGATCCATATTTTGTCCTCAGGAGGAACTAATCGAGCAGTAACCCAAGGGACCCTGGTTGACATAAACCCACCCTTCCCATGGTAGGATTGCTGACAGGCCAATTGTGTCCCACCCCCTGGAACCTGCAACTATATGGCCGAGCCTGCATGATAACAGCCTCTTACAAACTTAGCCCCATGGGAGCCTTTTGACAGCTCAAGGTGAAGATTTTCTGCACCTGTGACACAATTGGAACAAGGCGGAAGTGAGGACAGCAATGGGATCCTAATTGCATATGAATGTTGATTGATTTGTCTTTTCTTGTTAAATAAATAAATCTGTATATTGTTATTGTAGTCATGGTAACATAAAATTACAATTATTTTACTATATATATATTAATTTTATGTTACCATGACTACAATAACAATATACAGATACATATATAGAATACATTACTTAAAAAACTAATCCTGGCCATTCATTACTTCTCACAAAAATTATTTTGTTATTTATTGAAACAAATTTCTGAACTACAAGGTTGATCAATAAAGTAGTACTATCTGAAAGTAGCAATATGTGTGTCAAAAGGCTGTAGTTACACATTCTAAAAATATCAAATAATCAAATGACCTCAAATAATATCTTCAACAAAACTATTTTAATCTGTAAAATACATTAATGAATCAAGGAGTTACGGTAATGAAAACAAAAACAAAAATATAATATTAGAAAAAGATTAGTTTGCATTCTTTGTTACAAAATTAGGAAAACACATAAATGCACTATGTAATATAACTCTATACATGACAGTGCATGTTGTATACTGAATAACATATTTTATAATGTGTGTATATATATATATATATATATATATAATTCCACTCCTTGTGAATCTGATCATTTCATGATGACACATAATTGGATATTAAACAGTTAATCCCCCATACTACTTAACATCAATATTAAATGGTAGTAATGGATCAATATTTTAAAATAAACTTATCCTTGACAATCAATTATGATACCTAATAACAGCACTTAATTTTCATAATTTAAAGGCCATGCCTTGTATGAAAGTCAATGTTTTGGTCAGACGTCAATGGGATAAATGTGTTTGCTTTCAACAGATGTTCCTACGAGTGTACAGAGATCACTTTGTGCATTAAGCCCGGAATTCTAAATGAACACGGCCTTTAATGATTCATTCGGCCCAAGCAGACACTTAAAAACTGACACAGGAACCCTGAAAAATTACTTAAAGGATCGGTTACATCTAAAATGATAGAATCAATAACAATATTTTCCCTGGGACTCTATCTCACTGATAAGCAAAATCTTCCCTTAAAAGCCACATTAAAATTTAATAGCTGGCAGTTTGCTTCAGCAGTTGATAATTTCTGGACAGCTGTCCTCTGGTGTGTTTAAAACTTGTTTTCTTTCCATTTCAGTGTCATCTACTAATTGCCCTTTCTTTGGGATACATGATCCCATTGGATTGAATCATACCGGTATAAAACAGGAAAAGGCTTTTTGGGGGGTAGGAAGAAAACAAGACACAAGTCTGAAACACTTAATGCCCCTGCAGTGCATTTGTCAGTATCATCCCATGTGGGCTTCTTCAGTATCTGATTTCAAGCAATCAAAAGCGGGTTATTTGTTTATTGGCTGCCCATACCAGTGTTTGTGCGTACACGGTCCATTTTGGAGCATTTGCTCCACTCTTCTCTTCACGTGATATTTAGTTGCCAATTATCGTGACATACTTGGAACAATTTTGGGTTTGTTATTTATTATATGTTTATAGATTGTGACAAAAATACCACGGGACTGCCAGATTTTTTGTAGCCAAAATGCTTCCTTCCCCCCTCTTTTGTATGAGTTTCATTGCTTAAGTCTGTGAAAATAAAAGTTGTTCATCTCTTATTTGGCATTTCCCGTCTGGTGAAAAGTTTGTTTGTGTTTCAATAAACCTGCAGATTTTTTGTTTCTGTAGCAGAATTTTTAAAAACATTTTTCATCCTCCCTAATGCAGGACATCACCTTTATTTTAGTCCACTTGAGATGTTCCGACTTTATAGAAATAGCCTCCAGTCATCATTTATATTTCAGTATTTAAAACACAATAAAATCAGATCCTTTTTTTTGCCATACATAGCAGTCGAGACCTGGGCGTCCTGTGGATACCTTGTGAGGGGAAGGGGCCGCGGCATCGTAACGACCCAATCAGCGTTCGTTTGATAAATTCAGCTGAGAGAGCGGGGGGATTGTTCTATTTCCATCGAGACCAGAACCCCAGAGCCCGGATTTCACAAGAGCGACCAAGGCAATTACAGCTGGCCCTGATTGCCTGCCCCGCGTGTCTGAGGATGCAAAGAGCTACAGATTATCTTTCCGCCCTGAACCTGCTCTGATTACTCACTCTAAGAAGCATTCCTTGATCAGCTAACATGACTGCGGACGCTTACAGTCATAATGTAGTATTTATTAAAGGCGGGCTATTTAAGAGGATCAATACTTTCAATCTCGGTCTGGGCGTCCAGGTTTTGAAGGTTAGAATAGCTGACACAATGGACATACTATAGTGGCTTGTGGTAAAACATTCCTCGCTAGGCCTTTTTAATGTGCTTATCCGAATCGATAAGGTTAACTGCGTTTGCCAGGACTTGAGTCAATAATAAAATGCACTGGCTCAATGGCAAATATATATTTTTTCCTGTTTTCAAAGCATGACTGTGCTCTTTTATGTGAAAATATACATGTGCTTTTCACGGTGTGTTTTAATAGGTACTGTATGTAACTGTTACTGCATTCCAGCTGTCAGAAACTACTGTCCGTAGATTGTGCATTGTAAAGTCGAGAGCATAATATTAATAATAATAATAATAATAATAATATAGGCCTAATTTTATGCTGGAAGTCCTGTGCGTCAGACTGTGGTAAAATATGAATAGCAGTGTTTGTTCATTCAGGAATGTGTTTTAAAGAATATAGAAAGCTTTGCAATGTACAGTATGAATGAATACTTTAAATTACCTTTGAATTATTTGAGCATTTGACGTAGTATTTTCTAACACATAATATTTCAGGGATTCATTTAAAGATACTTTACAATGAACAAATACATATACTTATGTTCTGTTATTATTAGTTTGTAAAACAACTCTTTATTTGCTGTCAAAAAAAACATAAAACAAGTCTTCTTTCAACAGGAGACATTTGCAGTCAAAAATAATCATTTAGACTAAAATGCCTGCTAAAAAGCCTATTAAAATGCAATTAGCACAAGTCTTAAAACCTGAGGGTTTTCAACAAAGGAGACAATAAGTTACAGGTAACTGCAACAAAAAAAAGGAAAACACCAACTTAAAGTGTGTTGATAAGGTGTTGGGCCACCACGAGCCACCAGAACAGTTTCAATGGACCTTGGCATAAATTATACAAGTGGCTGGAACTATTGGAGGGATGCAACACCATTCTTCCACATTAAATTCCATCATTTGGTGTTTTGTTGATGATGGTGGAAAACGCTTTCATGTGCCGCTCCAGAAACGCCCATACGTGTTCAATTGAGTTGATCTGGTGACTGAGACAGCCATGGGATATGGTTTACACTGTTTCCATGCTCATCAAACAATTCAGTGACCAGTCGTGCCCTGTGGATGGAGCACTGTCATCCTGAAAGAGCGCACTCCCATCAGGATAGAAATGATCATAGGATGAATGTAATCATTGAGAATGGATTAGTATTTATTGGTGTTACCTTGCACTATATGGGGTTGAGTAGACTTAAACCATGAAAGGAAAATGCACCCCACACAATAACAGAGCTGCCAGAATCCTTCATTTACTCAAGTGTTTCCTTTATTTTGGCAGTTACTTTAGACAATTGTTAAACATTTGATTTCATGCTGTAGCCAATTGACTTTTAAAGGGTTAATGTTTCTATTCCTGCCTATGTTCCCTCTCCACAGAAAACCTGCCAAAAAGGTGATGTGAAGTGTTCCTGTGGAGTGAACCCAAGAGAGAGAGACAGAGAGAGAGAGAACACGGAAAGCACTGCTGTAACCATAATGAAAGAGCAATGGGATTCATTCTCCCCGATGCAAAAGGCAGGCCCCATATTAAACTTTTCTGTGGCGGAGCAAGCTGGGAAATATGCTAATTGGATTGTATCCTGCAACACCTCAAGTGTTCTCAAGGTGCATTTACATTTGGAACATTATAGGCTGTCACACGTATTTACCGTTCACCTCACTCTGACTGGGTGAGGCTTTCATCACTTTTCTCGAAATCACAGCGAGACTTTTCAGAATTCTGTGAAGTGTTTCGTAACGCTTTATACAGGATGTTTCAACTGATAGCAGCTCAGTTGCAGGGTATAATTCTATGTAATGCGCTGTCGAATACTGAAACCGTCACGTGGGATTCTGACAGATCTGGAACAACCCCCATTCCCCCACAGGTTGATCCCAGCTTGTTTGCACACTGTTCATGCCAATGCGCCGATGATCTGAGCTTGTGTGCACACTATGCGGATTGTGATTATGACACGCCTTTCCCATCTGTCTCCGACACGGTGAGAGAGACGGGGAAAAGAATCCCACACCCAAGAGCGATTGCTCAGTTTACTGGCAAATGCATTATCGTAATTGACCATTCGCAATGGGAAATGTTGGGTGCAAAAAGGTTGCATGCATGCTGAAGTTTTTTCAAAGCTGGAGGCTTCAGTGAACTGGTAGCTCTTCCCATCTCAGTTCCTAGGCTGCTTGTGTACATTCCACTGCGTTCTTCACTCTGTGACAAGTGACTGAACTGCATATTTCTGGGCTAACTTAATGGGATCCTCTTTGCAATGTTTTTGTCAAAGTAATTTAAAGTTCGGAGATGCTTGGCCATTCTATATTTTGGAAGCAGAGTAAAGTACCATTGTGACAACTGGAAATAAAGCGTGCTTCTGCTTCTCTGCTCACGCCCCAGAGCGTTGATTTTAGAGATGCTCAAGGAGAGGGGTGTAATTGGACCTTCCCGCATTGGTCCGTTGACCCGCCTCAAGGCCAGAGTCATTAGGGGAGTCCTTCAACGTGGAGAGTGCCTCTTAACCCTTGAATTCCAGCGCATCCAAGTCTGGAGAGCAGTCCCATCAGGGGTGAGAGAGGGTCTGACCCCTGAGTGCTAATCTGCAATGCTGCTCTTTTCTGAGGGGTTTTGTGCCAAAGCAATTGTTCGGTGTTGGCATAAAAAAAAAAAAGCTTGGGTGCTTTGGTGAAGCTCAAAGCTTTTCAACGCATTTCCTTCCCAAATCTTTCAGTAGAGGCATGGACATGTGTCCTTGGGGTCAGAGGGTCGTGAAGTCAGAGTAGCTCTCCACAGGCTCTCTAACCTTGTGGAGACCTCTCTTCATTTTAATGGCCTTTTAATGAACATTGGTCCGAGCACTAGGGTGTGACTGACAGACCAGCCCCTAATATGGTGGGTGAGTCTTCTTGTACCTATAGCAACGGGTTTTCTAGTTCTTACTACCAAAGGTGGGTTTCAGATCTACACAGTACACCCACCCAACAGCCTCACAAGACTAGAAACCCCAAATGGTTAATAAAGTCAATGTTTTGTGTGAGGTTTTGTTGAGTTCTGAGTGAATCTGCTGCATGTATATGGGGCCACCTGGTGGTTTAAGGTGGTGCATGGTGGGATACATGAACTGGCAATTAATGTGGACCCATGCAGAATTTGTAAGGTATGGTTCGATTTCAAAAATCCTACCTGTTTTCTAAATCCCCACATGCATCACAGTCTTACACACACACACACACACACACACACACACACACACACACACACACACACACACACACTTGTGTGCACGCACACTCATTGGCACGCTGTGTCCTGTCATGTCTTTGTCTCACGCTGCCTGTGCCTGGAGCTCTCTCCACTCTCCGGTTTCCCTCTGCCCTGGAGCCGTCCCCGCTCTGTGCTTCCTGTCACTGCTGCCTCATCAGCCAATAACCCATTTGCTTTCTGGCCTCATTGGCCAATCTGCTGTCCAGCTGCTGTGCTGTCTCCCTCTCACACCATGGCAAGCTCTGCTGCCTCTAAAGTCCCAAGTGAGTTTTTTTTTCTTCTCTGCCCAGACCCTCCCACTTAAGACCTTCCTTCCTCTCCTTTCTGTCTTATCGCCTTGCTCCGTGTTTTGCAGACAATTCACCAAATGACACGCTTTCCTAAGTCACACGAACTGTCTCTCTGTAGATACTGGCTGCAGGCAGGCCCTCTTTGCTCCATGCGTATCTTATCTCCATTCAAACTCTTTGCCCAGGATAACTGAAATTGATGGATGGATTGCACTACTCTTGACTGCTACTTCAGCACCAGTCAGCTATGAAGATCTTATCAGCTCACAGAGCCATTGCCTCTGGCCTATTCAAAGCTAGTCACAATGAACGCTTGGCTCTAAGACCTGGTTTCCTGAAGCTTTCATTGACACATATCAGTTGATCAATGTCAAAGAACACTGCTGAATCTTAGTCCATGGAAAAGCAATTGGGGTCCACCCACATCTTTTAAAATAACTGAGACTTGCTCTTAGATTAAACTACCCCTAAATTGTCACTAAGACAGTAAGAACTACCGCCAAACTATCAGTGACACTGCAAAAATAGCTCAAAACTATTCCAAACCTTTATTGACATTGCACAAACAAAACTGTTAAACTATACCAAAATCTTAAAAGGGACCTCAATAGCTACCCCAAATTACCCACACACAAACGGATAAAAAATTACCCAAAACTCTCAGTGACCTTCTGCAAACTATCCTAAACTATGCACAATTTTCAGTGACTTTATGCAAGTTACCCTAAATTACGCCAGACTCTCAGTGAAATTGTGCAAACTGCCCTAAATTACCCCAGACTCTCAGTGACATTGTGCAAACTACCCTGAATTACCTCAAACTCTCAGTGACATTGTGCAAACTACCCTAAATTATCCCAAACTCTCAGTGACATTGTGCAAACTACCCTAAATTACCCCAAACTCTCAGTGACATTGTAACATTGTATGAACTACCCTAAGCTATCCCAAACATTCAATCAGGCTGTACAAACTACCCCAAACTCTCATTTTTTACACCATGCACACTATGCCAGATAACTCCAAATCGTCACTTAAACTACCTGAACTGTCACTGAGACTGCAAAAACGGTTGCCCACACGGTCACTGAGGCTATGCGATCTTCCTCAAATTCACTGTAGTTTGTTTCTTTTCCCCCAATGATAAAAAAAACCTGTGAAGAGGTTTAATGGAACATTTCATTTACTAATATATTAATATATATATATATATATATATATAAACACATTTCTGAATTGTTGATTAATGCTGCTACATTTGTACATTGTAATTGTTATTCCAATTTCGGTAATGAATATATTTAATTATTAATCTTATGATAATGCTCAATCATGAACAAATACAATGCAACAAATAGTATGAATCACAATATTTTTTGAAAACCCATCACTTTCATCATGACATGAAAATGGAATTAAAAGATGTTAGGTTTTTTTATCACAAGCCATTTTAATTTGGAATAAATGCTAATAAGAAATAATGTGATTAAATATGGTTTCTGGAAAATGATTTCATTGTATTTAGGCATTAAAATGATTAGTGATCATCAATGCAGTGCTTGTTCTATACTTTAGATTCAGTTAAAGACAAATTGTGTGTGTGTCTGTGTATGTGTGCTTACATTTGCTGCATGTGTGAATATGTGTGTGTGGCCGCATATTAGAAAATGTGTGTGTGTGTGCACATCTTAGTGTGTATGAGAGTTTGTATGTGTGTGTGTGTTTGTGTGTGCATGTTATGTGTGAGCATTTAGTGTCCATGACTTTTTGCGCTCACGTGTGCGCACGTGTGTGTGTGTGCGCTTGCATATTTGTATTTATGTGTGTGTGTGTGTGTGTGGGCTTGAATATTTGTATTTATTTGTGTGTGTTTGTGAATAGAATATATCAGGGGGATACCAATGGCCCATGAGTAACAGAACACTTCCACAGGACTCTGTGTTTTTGCTTGTGCGACTCCAGCCCTGCAGGAGTTCCTCTGTTCTGATTGTGTGTGACTCAGTGGCGCTTCCTCTGATCACCACATCACCGAGAGGCTTTAACCCACCTGCTTCAACCCCGACAGGAACATATCAATTAATCTCCCTTAGCCTGGCTCACGCAGCCCTAATCCTCTCTTTGGACTGCTTGAACTTTCCTGCCCATAAACAAAGGCAGGATAATGGGTGGGTGGAATTGTCTTGTTTCGGTGGTGAATCTTCAAGAGGCTTTAGGCCCAAGCTCTTTGTAGCTGTTATTTTTCTCTCCACAGCGGCAATAATCCTGACATTTGTCAGGCCATTAGTGCTCACTATGACCAAACACAAATGTTTGGAGAGTCTACTTTCTTTTTCTCTAGTGAAGGCACTTGAAAGGGGACTTTTACCAAGTGCTTTGAGCTGCTTGGGGTTTTCTCCGTGCTTGCACCCAGCACTCGCTAATCTTAGTTATAATCTAGTGTTATAGCCAAACCAACTAAAGGGAACATGCCTTAATTTGTCGTAAAAGCAGAAGACTGTGCTATCGTCGATAATGTATGTTAAATGTCCCTTTTACAGCCAAGGAAACAGAATCTACAGTCACGCTACAATGTAATATTAATCTAGGCCTACAGTCACGCTACAGTGTAATATTAATCTAGACCTACAGTCACGCTACAGTGTAATATTAATCTAGACGTACAGTACTCTGTCAGTTACTGTCAGTAATTAATTGGGAGTTTAACACCTTTGTCTCGTGGCAAATTAGCATTCTCAGTGGTATTAATTTGCTTATTTCTAATGTTTTTGTGCGTGAAGCTCTAATGGCAAATGCACATAGAAGTCCTGAAGAAGCCCTCTGCTCACCAGCTGTGTTTTTTTAGGCTATATTCCAATACATCATCCAGCGAAACCCTTTTCTGAGTTAAAGCTGAGAGGCAAAGAAGTAATTAAAGCACCAGGGGTTCATACATTCAATATCATTTTCCAAAATGTGTTTAATTAAAATTAATCATCTACTGCATTATATAGCTACCTGCGGAGAAAAGTGCTGCACTGGCTCGAGCTCTCCTGGAGGCGTTCTTTCAGGGCTGGGAGTCTTGCAGCCAATTATTTAAGCCTCACCAAAAAAATAATAATAATAAAATGCAATCCTAAACTCTTTTTAAATGCCCCTTTAGAGAGCTATCATCTTGGGAATACCGGCCGTCTTTTCCAGAAGGACAGCAACCAAACCTCCCCTCAGCATCAGCATCTAATTACACCACCACATCGCGTCTCTCAGTACAGTGTGTCACGCAGGCAAGGTTTAAAGGCTCGCTAGAATTTGTGCAAACTCAAACTCAAAAATATGTCAAATTAAAAAAAGCATAAGGAGACTGGAAATCTGTTTTATAGATCTCGATGTTTGCATGGTCCAGGGATCTCAATGAGCTCACTCGACATGATTTTAGCTTGTTTGAAATTTCTTGGTCAATATTACATCTGTAAATCCTGCCAAAGGCACATTTCAGTCCCAGATTATGTTCTTAGCCTCTACTGCACGTCTCCCATTTAAAATATGTGCAAATAATGATTTTACCATGAGGTACCTCCCACACATTGAGCAGTGTGCATAGTTTTATAGAGTAATATATATGGTCAACATTAGGGTTTTTAAAGAGATGCTGAATCTTCCTAATTTCATTTAATATGTTCAGCAAAGTTTAGTAACAGCAGCAAACTCCCCGATTAATTATTCATACTTGTGCTGCTGTTGAAAAGTGAACACGTGATTAGTTAATTGATTAATTAAATAAATAAATAATGAATGAATATGCAATAAACAAATACATAAATAAATCAATGTTACCGAGCAACACCAAGTTCTGTCCTGTAATCGCACAATCATGCTTTGTTTTTAGTTGATACATTTATTTATTTAGTGCCACTACGACAGAGCATTGAAATAATCATATCTGCTGGAAAGACGGAATTGGAGAATTATTATAATTACTTTCAAATAAATGTTCACCTTTATCTCCCACTTTATTGTTTCTAGTTTTTATCTTTAGTTGTTGTTAAGATTTTTGTTTATTTTCATTCACTTTCTTTCTTTCTTTCTTCTATTTTGGCAAAACGTCTATCAGATGGTTTATCAAAAATTCATGAAACTTGGTGTGATTTGACTTGGAAACCTGGGCTGCAGTCCTGTGTTTATTTATATTTATGCAGAACTGTTTACACACTTATATACAAGGATTAGCATGTATTCACTTCAGTTCCCTTTCAGAACAGAACAAGAAAATATAGCTTTATTGTCCTTCAGTTCAGACATACAGTACTCACAGGTATCCAGTCCAAGTCCAGGCGAACACAAAGTGGAATATATCATACCGTAACAGGCTTGCTGCATTCTGAATTCTGGTGAACGAATTTGCAGATGTTAAAGCATCTTTTAGATGTCAAATTTGTGGCAGAGATTCAATTTCCTATGCATTGAAAAATGTGTATTGGCGCATAGCATTGGTAGCCAAGACAGTACATTAGAGTCGGGAAAGTGACGTGCCTGGAAAATAGTCTGGAAATGTAACAGGCTCTGCCATCTGCAGATGCCATTACCCTTCAATGATACATTTTGACACAGATACTGTATGTACTTAGCATATTGCTGGAGCGATCCAGCAATGTGTGGTATGTGGGCTAGAAAATGGCTTCCTGGGACCCCGGATGGCGCAACCGGTAGAGGCACTTCTTCTAAGTGCAGGTTTCCCACTGCAGCCTGGGATTGGTGGGTTCTGTCTCAGAGGAAGCGGTTCAGTACTGTCACTGCCGGTTCCAGGGTTGTCGAGGATTTTTTTCAGTACAAGGAGGGGGGGAGAGGAGTTGGAATAGAAGATGGTACAATTGCCCACCAAATTGGGAGAAAATAGGAAAGAAAATGTTAAAAAGTAGTTACTTGCTGTAAGTTCTTACACTGTCATTTGCACAAATCGTAAACTTAATTTGGTGTCTTCATTGCTTCTGTTCTGATGGTAATCTTTAATGTCCGGAGAAGAGTGATATATTACCATGCTGCCAGAATAATTTCAAAGCATAGCTTTGTTTTTGAGTTTGCAAGTACATTCTTGCTATTTTGTTGAGATTCCTGCTATGAATATCATTGGTTTTGAGATTACTCTAATTTGCTAATGGAGTAGTAAGTCGAAAATTAAGAGCATGAACCATATATACACTGCTGACTGGGCCTCTTGGTCAGGTCACTGTTTTTTCCCCGGTTTTTTTTCATTGTTGTAAAAGAGAATATGTTCTCAATCAACCTACCTGGTTAAACAAAGGATTATTATTATTATTATTATTATTATTATTATTATTATTATTATTATTATTATTATTATTATATTATATATATTATTATACTATAATAACCACAACTTCTTGGAGAGAATTCCAAGTGAAATCCCTCAAGCAAAAAGAGAAAAAAAGGGCCTGCCAGATGATGCCATGTTATGTGGTTCTGAAAAAGGACAGATCCAAATATTAAATACTTAAACAGTTTAAGTATTTTGAAAAACAAAAAAAAGTCTCTTCTATTGGAGATTCTTCTTCTATCGATAGAAAGTTGCTACATGAAAAAGTATGGATGCAGTTAGCCAATAAATATATCATATTTGCACATAATGAGTTGCATATGAATTTGATCCCATTTCTCTTCCAATTTAGTAGCCAATTACACCCTCTATTTTTCATGTCAATCCCCCCCTCGTATTGCAAGTTCGCTGGCACTTGTTAAGTCTGTCGACCGTAACTCCAGTACTCCAGAGCCACTCCTATACGCAGCAAACGCAAGTCAATCGCCGCCCACTAGTGGCACTCCCAGCCAGCTTTGAAATTGATTTAAAATCAATATTTTGGCTGCTATTGTTATTATTAATATTCAGAATTGTTGCAATTGAGCATGTACATATTATCCATCCAACTTCAATCAAGAAATTCATTATATTAACCTATTATTGTAGACCTACTGGACCCATTGATTAAATAACCTGTAAAACTGTAATTTATGTAATGTAATTTATGCGCAAAAGAGAAGCATTCTGCATTGTTTCTTCAACTCGAAAAGTATCAAAAACCTTATAAAAATAACATTTATAGAAGGGGGAAAAATAATACAAGTAAAACATTTGTTCAAAAATAAAACGTCACAGAAAATCTCTTGGATTTGGTTTCAATAAACGTTTTACTTTTTGAAGCCAAAAAGTGTCATGTCATGCCACATTTCTGGGAGGACACACTATCATACTCCCTAAAAGCTCTGTCGAACAGATATGTGCTCCTCTGAACTTTAAACAGAATAAACAGTGAGTGAGCACTTATCCTTCACAATTAATGACGTTTCAGATGGCAAAACATTATGTTCATGTTCAATGCAAAAAGGTTGTGTAGTGTTATTACTAGGTTATATTTTTCACAGATTTTTACCAATGCCTGACACCCTGGCAGAGCCTGTGCAGGGGACACAGAGGCTGGGCAGCATGGGGTGGGACACATAGGATTTATTAACAGGTCATTAAGGAGATTTGTGTGATCTCTCCACCTCTGATGCTCACATCCTGGGATCACCCTCAGGTTACTTCCTGCCATTGGAGGCTAAAGCTTGGCATTGTGCACCCTGGGGGAGGCTTCCCACCCACCTTTAATGAGGACCATTGTTTTTCTCTCAGCAGCACCTCCACCCCAACCCCCTCCCCACCACCATGTGCTGAAAAGGCAAAACGCTCTGGCTGTAGCTGGCGTCTACTTCACCCCACCAAAAAGCAGTCAACACAGTCAAAGGTGCTGCATAACTACAGACACACATACACTGAAATTGCTAAATTAAAACATTCACAGGCAAAGCTAAAATGGATGCTTTTGCAGTGGTTTCCCATTGTACACCCCCCCTCCCATTACATTACATTACATTACAGGCATTTAGCAGACGCTCTTATCCAGAGCGACTTACAGTTTACATTTCTTTACAATCCATTTATACAGCTGGATATTAACTGAAGCAATTCAGGTTAAGTACCTTGCTTAAAGGTACAACGGCAGTGTCCCACCTGGGGATTGAACCTGCAACCTTAACGTTACAAGCCCAGTTCCCTAACCATTATACCACACTGCCTCCCCCTCCCAGCCACACAGTACTGTCCCTTATCACTGCTGAAACACAGAGCACTGTCCCCAAACACCTCACTGGGTTATCACAGTTGAAACACAGAGCACTGTCACAAAACACCTCTCTGAGTTAAAGGTGTTTCAAATGTACTGCAGTTGCAGTTTCTCTAGGGATGTAGTGATGTGTTATTCAATTGGCAAAGGGGGTAATATCAAGACTGGATCCAGGAAGTACTGTATCCAGGTGATAACTCTGATCAGTCAATCTTTGTGAGGGGTTTTGGGATAACATACAACAGGATAACATATGTGACGTTATGTAGTTTGAATTAAAATGATTCGTAAAATAAGTTTCTGAGATTTTAATTATTCGGGATGCATTTACATTTTGAGAAGAACCGAATACAATGTCAGAAATCAAAAACGAGGTCCTAAGGCAAGCTGTTTCTTTATTTCAGTATTAAGAGCAGAAACGTGGACATGACTACCCTTAAATGAAAGGCACTTTTACATTTTTACATTTGAATGAGGCTGCAGGCTAAATCTGCAGGCTAAGGTTGCAGGCTAACCTTATCCATAATGAAAAAGGAGAAAAAGGCTTTTTTGTCAGGTTACATTTTCCAATGGCATTTAGATTTTGTTATAATTACGCTGCATTATTACTGCATATTTGCTATATGATTTTGCTCTTGCTGCCAATAATATGACAACCACTCAAATACCCATAACAGCAGTGTTTCAGTCTAGTTCTCAGCTGGTAGAAAACCCAGGTACGAAAGAAAATATCTTGCACAGTGCTTTCATTTTAACTTGGCTTAAAAAAAACCCAACAACAATAGAAGCCTCATGGGCAAAAGTGAAGCAGAACTACCATTTTTTAATTAAAATATTGCCTCACGCTGTCTTGTACACATTGACCAAGTTTTATGTGTTTACAAGAACAGAAGAGGCTTTGCGGGGGTTGGAGGGGAAGTTGTCCGGGGGGGGTGGGGCTTATTGTAAAGCAGTGGGCCCCGGAACATTCCCCCAAGCGAGTGACACCCAGCAGCCATCTCTTCTGGGGGGGGGGGGGGCTTTTTCAAATGTAATGAGGTTGTTGTCGCGACCGTATTGGGCGCAGCACACAAAGGGGACCCAGTGGTATCAGTAAATTCATTGATTTCCCCCCATTCTCGCGGTCAATGGGGGAGAGGAGAAAAGGGCTGGTGTCCGTTTGACCTTCAGTGTGTATTAAACAAACAGCAGATGGTAGAATTTCGGGCCTCCATTATCCCCAGGATGAGACCGCTGTCACTTGTGTCGCTTCCCACAGAGCCTTTCTCTCTCGGTCCACCCAGGCCCCTTCATGCATGGAAGCACCTCCATCTCCTCCCATTAGTTTCATTCCCCGTCATCCTGAACGCTCCCCAAACTGCCCAATAGCGGGCCCCTACGTACCCGTGCGACCCGCGCCTTCAGGGAGGGGTCGAGGCCGCCGTCGGACCAGGGAGGCATTCTCCCCCGGCCGCCCGGAGCAAAACCAGGTGTTTTTTATATCATACTTTTCATAATTTCTTTGCTGGGGTTTTTGCTATTTGACACCAACATGCATCCTTAATTGTGACAGGAAAAATAAATGCAGGCATTGTTATTTGTTTTCCTCACAAACATTGCTTGGCAGTTCATTTTGGTGATTGCTTAACTCACCAAACTGTTTGTGAATAAAAAACTGACACAATTTTTTAAAAGTCAGAGTTAAGGACAAATGTTGATTGAATCCATGCCATTAACATTAACTCCCACTACCCTTTTTTTCAAACAAGTGCATAGTCTCTACAAGTTATTTTATGCAAAATGCAATTACAAACTAAAGCAATAAACTAAATAGGAAGAGAAGGTTATAAATACAGTATAAAACAATGACAATAGCAATATCACTTTGAGGGTTATTTTGTGTGTAGCTTGAAACCAGGATAATGCATCTATTTTAAGTCAAATGCATTAAGTTTTGAATTGATCATACAATGAAATTGAGTGCATTTCTTAACAGAATTGGCTGCCGCTGGTTTCTCATCTCAGGTTGTAGAATTTAAACAGAAATAAAAGGCCATTTTTCAGTAGTGAATGTGAATGAACTGATTTATTTAAAAAAATCTCTGCTTGAATGTCATGAAGGGCTTCAGATATAAAGCCATGAAGGTTTCATTTAGTCCCATGGAAGAATAGGCAGGCTTTACGTTTTACAAGACAGTTTTTTAATAGGCACATTTTTCATGTTGTAAATTGAGCAGGTACTGCATTGTGCTCTAATTATAAACTAAGTGTACTTATGGAAAAATGTTGAAGTGATGTATTCAGAATGAGGTCCATTACAGTTCCTTATCCGCAGTGAGCAAGACATATATGGCATCTGTGATAAATAATAAGAAAAATAGGAATAATAATAATAAGGGTTATTATTATTATCATTATTACTAGTAGTAGTAGTATTTAGATTATTTAGATTAAGTCAAATTGGAAGAAAGTCAAATAAAAATAGTGGAAATTATTATTGTTATTTGCAGGCGGGTATTACATGCACCAGTAAAATCTTGACTAAATTTGTAAAGTCGGTAGAAACAAAAATGTAGGATCATTAATGTGCAAAAAAGGTTTCATTTCACATTCATTCATAAACTATCCTTGACTGATGCAAAACTATTTGTAAATAATGTATATCATGCTCCCTCACTACAAGACAACTGTAATGACAGTGAAGTCTGTAATTTATACTGCAATATCAATAAAAACACATGAATATTGCAAGCCTCCATCTGCAGTGTACGGCGTCTGAAGCTGTTCTCCTTGTTTGTAGCCAGTGTATGAAGGTTCGGTTGTATTGGGGTATGATTACACCATCACCCTGGGCCATAGGAGAGGATGCATATGCTCCCTTCCACATGCACAACATGCAGGCATCAGACAGAACCAGAGCTAGTGTCCAGGCCCAGCGAATTAGTGTATTAAACTCACTTTACTCACTTCTTACTAAAATATTCTGTTAAATAATATGTATATTGCAGTTATAAAAAACAATTCAGATTTAATGACATGCAAAGCTGGTCCTTTATACAGTAATAAGCATGCAAATTATAATTGTAACACTATAATAACATTATAATAACAAGACATTAATTACACATAAATTATTAAATAGCATAGACTGACAGCGTTCCGTACATTCAGACTGAGGGCCTACCTTAAAAATAAACAGGCCAGTCACAGGTAGTTTACCCTTAAGCTGTAGCAAAAATGGCTGAGCCACGTCCCAAGCTTTGATTGACGTTATTTTGAGAAAACTGAAAAGGACAAACGCATATGTCAGAAGCGTGCGCAATGCCACGGCGCTTCATATTTGTTCGCAGCATCCTGTACAGCACTTCATCGTAAAATACAACTTTATTTCCGCAGCATCCGACAAGAAAAATATAAAAACTGTGCAAGGGTGTCTCCTCTGGTGGATCAAGCCCCTGCGGTCTGTCTGCTGAGTGTACACCTCCCTCCCAGACTGCAAGAGTGAAACAGAGTGATCTCTGCCGAACCGTCTGAGAGTGTTACAATGAGGCCTACCAGCACAAATGGGCATTCCACATAAAATATATGGGATAAAATAAATTGGTACTTAACCTGAATTGCTTCAGTAAATATCCTGTATAAATGGATTGTATGTAAAGCACTGGCGGGCCGTGCATTTCACACCTAGGCCTTCAGTAGTGCTCTGCCCAGTGGCGTAGCGCAGTAACGTAACGCTGCCCAACCTTTCACCGTTCACCGGTTTCATTTTCCGCGGACCGGGGGGGTTACACGCGAGAGAAAGCTGAGACCAGTTTATTTATTTCGCGGACCGGGGGGTAGCACCCCCACGCTACGCCTATGGCTCCGTCTGAATCGATCCACCCCTCAATAACTATTTTATGGCTATAAAAACCATCTTATTCTTATTATGCAGAAATGCAGTATAAACATGGGGCTATGGGGACGGTGTAGGGACAGGACATAACAGAGGAAGACGGGGGGGGTCACTGTCCCCTCTCACAGACCCAGGCCTGCCTCATCACAGCGGGTGAGAATCTGTGCTTACAGAAAGACAACTCACTGCTGCCACCAGAGAGACACGGTGCTCTTCTCACCGCGAGACCGGATCGGCAGAACCAGAACCAGCCTGTGTTCAGTGTGGGATAGTTATGCTATCTATAACATTTTGTAATGCAGCCTGCCGTGCCATGTTATTATCTGCCTTGCATGCTGGCTAGCTTGTTATTAAAAATTGAATGATACAAAGTTAATGTTAAAGACTAAGGTGGTTAGCTATAATAAGTTAGCCACTTCATTAAATCATACAAACACACTGATCATAATAAGAAAAAGCGCTAGCTGACCTATTTTATGATCGCCATTTTTATTCGAGTCACAGCTCATGTTTATTACATAAACTTAGCTGGTTAGATAGCTAGCTAAACAAGATCGTAACATGAAACATCAATAATAACCTCATAAAATTGCAATATTATTTAGGAAAATAGCAACATTTTACTCACCAAAAATCCTTATTATTTGTACACAAAATCCATCCTCCTTTCTTTCCTCAAAAAGAGTTCAATTACTCTGTCGTACAGATTATCCGTGTGTTTCAGTTCCATCAAGAAGCCCTTTTCTATCGCCATCGAAGCTAATGCTGAAAGTCGAGCCTGCCCTGTCGTGTTTCTGGCATAAGTTTTAATTCACTTTAGGGCTGAAAATGTCCGCTCAAATGTCTGAATCACAGACTGATGTTAATTATATTTTGTCCATGAATACTTATTAAATAATTCCAAATGGTCTGTCCGCTTCCTTTCATAGCTTTTCCCCTGGCTGCGCTCCTTCCAGACGTGTATTTTCATATTAAAGCATTTAACCAATCACATTACATCATAGTCAAACACTCTCTGACTACCCAATCAAAGGGTGTGAATACGCTGACGTACCTAGGCCTTCTAGAAGGCCTTGGTGTCTCCAACTCAAAATTTGATTGGTTGAAGCAACAGTTTGATCAACACTTATTTTATGCTACAGGGCCTTCAGAACGGATTGTGAAGGCCTCCAGGCAGATTTCTTTGACCGTGGCAACAAATGATGGCTGAAATGTGATTGGTTAAATGCTTTAATATGAAAATACACGTCTGGACGCAGCGCAACCAGGGGAAAAGCTATGAAAGGAAGCGGACAGACCATTTGGAATTATTTAATAAGTATTCATGGACAAAATATAATTAACATCAGTCTGTGATTCAGATATTTTTTAGGCCAGCAGAGAAGGCCTTGCAGGCCCTGACGGCCCACCACTGATGTAAAGAAATGCGAAACTGTGTAAGTTGCTCTGGATAAGAGCGTCTGCTAAATGCTTGTAATGTAATTGTAAGGCTGGGATTACCAATGAAGAGCAGCCTATTGGTTACCTTTGGTATAATACTTTTCATGCTTGTCAGGATAAATGAATTAATGAATGAATAAAACAGTGTACATGCATTGGGGTGTTTTTTTAAGTTGAGAAGATTTTAATTCCATGTTTATTAGGCTACATTTTAATAAGGGATGGGGCAGAGAAAATCTATTCATGTGAGGACGGGACAAGGACCCAGGCGCAGACCAGGATAAGGCAGGAAAGGAACGTTTAATGATCAAGCAGGGTTCAAAAGCCAATAGTCAGAGTTAGATGAAGTACAAAAACGGAATCCAAAAAGAGTAGTCAAAAAACTGTCCAAATATCAAAACCAAATAAGCAGATAAGAAAACAGACAAAATCGGAAGGCAAAACAGTGAATTGACTCGTAGTAAAACAGAAGGGGTGTCTCGTAAAATACAACAAACTCTGGCTTACAAACAATTGGCACAGTGAATATTGATCAACGTTCTGACACAGACTGAAAGCAAACAGGGAACTTAAATACAAGCAGGGAAGGGAAACACAATAGGAATCAGGTGTGACTGGGAGGGGAAAAGGGCAAGAACACAGGTGAGAACGATAGGGATCACTAATATAATAATAAGGGGAGAAAAAAGACATGGACTGGGAAGCACATAGACACACTGAAAATAAACGACCTGGAATAGCAGGTAGACACGTGCACAGTTAGAAGAGGAAGAGCGCATCGAAAGAAAATGTGTGCAGACAAGGCGATAGGAGAGAAGCGTACAGGGATAGCACAATGAGAGAGAGAATGATAGCAGTAGATAGAAACGTGAAATAATTAGTAATTAGTAAATGTTAGTAATGTAATCTAAATCCCTAATGTTAGTAGATTAGTTGGTTAGTACTATTTACACCTAACTAATATATACAGCGTGATAGAAAGAAAGAAGGAAGTAAACGAGATAGGAAAATAAGGCAGAAAACCCGTAAATTCGAAATCACCCGTATAGTGCAATAACAAAAACGAGGAGTGGATTATCGAAAAACAAAAACAATTATTTTCTATTATTCTATTATCAACCCTCATTACTCCTCATCATGCTCACCTTTTGCTAATTCCGTCGTCCATTCCGGCACACCAGCCTCCCATCAAGATCATCAGCTCTGCAATATATCTACCCTGGTTTTCCAGTCATTCATCGTCAGATCGTTGTTCTCCTTCCCGGTAGAAACTGACTTCAGAAAGCTTTATCTAAAACTCTGTGTTCACTGTTCTTTGTGTGTCGAGTTAAATTTATGTTTACCCTTGTTCTTGTTGTCTCCCTTCGTGTTCAGGTTCATTCCTCGTCTGTCTGCCAGCTCTGTCCGTCCTGCCAGCCCCGCCTACCTGCACGCTTAGCTTTCCCTCCGATTCCTTCATCCTGTCTGCCCAGTCATCTCGTCCACTCCTCCTGTGCATCCCTTCCGTGGTCCAGCTCATCGTTTTCCACTACCTCTGCCATTACTATTATTAAATCATCACTCTCCATTCTAACCTTGTCTGTGTCTGCGTTTGGGTTCGTTCCTGTTCGACATAACACACGACAGAGCAACCCTCACTGTTCAAGCTTAGTCACATCCACTACAGAGCAACCCTCACTGTCCGAGTGCAGTCACATCCACTACAGAGCGACCCTCACCGTTCAAGCTCAGTCACATCCACTACATAGCAACCCTCACTGTCCAAGTGCAGTCACATCTGCAACAGAGCAACCCTCACTGTGCAAATGCAGTCACATCCACTACAGAGCAAGCCTCACTGTCCGAGTGCAGTCACATCTGCGACAGAGCAACCCTCACTGTGAAAATGCAGTCACATCCGTGACAGAGCAACCCTCACTGTCCAAATGCAATCACATCTGCGACTGATACAACAAACATCCTCTGGCCACCTCACCTACAGCACAGATTATTAGGTAATGGTGATCATACTACCAAATGAAACTATATCCCTATACTCTTCATACTTAAAGTGGTAGATATTTGTATGGCGTGTCCTTTCGAAAGTTGTGTGATCATAAAAAATCTTTGGGTAAATGGCTCTGTATTTGGATTGAATGTGTAATTTTTTTAAATGTCCTTCACGACTCAAGCATTCCTGAAAATTCAACAAATCTGCTAATATGATACAGATGTCCTCAGAACATTTGTACCTGCTCTTTAATTAAAATTAAGTATGTTCAAACACTGTGCAATAACTGTTTAACTGCAATCTCATTACCCAGATGGATAATGTCTATGAAAGCCATACATTTTTCAAATCGAACAAAATAAAGGCTGAATTTAATTATGGTCTATGGGGAATATTAGTTATTTCATACTTGCTATTAATCATAACATTTTTTAGATGAATAAAAAAATGTCATTTGGATGTGTACACTAGGCCTCCTATCTATCTATATATACAGTATATATCTGTGGGAACACCTATGTATATGTGGATGTATGATCACAGTATATTTATAGTATTCTAATTTTATTTTCTTACTTCATGGAATCAAAATGGATTTAATTCTTGCCACTGATCAACACAAAATACTCTATAAGGTCAAATAAAAAAACAACGCTAAAGCTTTTTGTTAATTAATTACAAATAACAAACAGACAATAATTGATTGCATAAGTATTCACCCCTTTTGCTAAGACACACCTAAATAAACTCTGGTGCAATCAGAGGTCACATAATTATTTGATTAGAGTCCCCCTGTGTAGAATTAAAGTGTTTCAAATTATTTCCATTTAAATACATCTGTCTGTGAGAGGTCCCACAGTTGGTTAGTGCATTTCCAAATAAGAACTTCATCATGAAGACCAAAGAACATTTAAAGCAAATCAGAGAAAAGGTTTTTCAAAAGCACCAATCAGGGGAAAGATATAAGACGATTTCAGACTTTCAATATCCCCCAGAGCACCGTTAAATCCATCAAACAGAAATGGAGAGAATATGCCACTATTATGAATTTGCCTAGAAAAGGCCATACTCCAAAATTGAGCATCTGTGCAAGAAGGGCACTTGTTAGGGATGCCAACAAGAGGCCTAGGCTAACTCTAACTATCCATGGGACAACAATAGCCCAAGCGCTTCACAAATCTGCACTTTATGGGATGGTGGAAAAAGAAGATTTGCCAGAAGGCATGTGTGAAAATTCTATGGTCTGATTAACCTTTTTGGCATCAATGTTAGGCACTATGTTTGGCGCAAGCCCATCCCAAGAAAACATTGTAGCGGGAGCCTAATGCTATGTTGATGTTTCTCTGCCTGGAGGAAACTTGCTGCAGTCTGCAAGAAACCTGGGACTTGGGAGAAGATTTATATTCCAGCAAGACAATGACCCAAAGCATACAGAAAAAGCCACATTGGAGTGGTTCAAAAACAAAAAAATCTATGTCCTGGAGAAGCCCAGTCAAAGCCCAGACCTCAATCCTATTGATAATCTGTGAAAAGGTGTGAACATTTCTGTTCACCACCAGTCCTCATCCAACCTGATGGACCTTAAGCAATTTTGTAATTGCAGCTACCAAGTATTAAGTCAAGGGGGGTGAATACTTATGTAATCAATTATTTTCTATTTTTCATTTGTAATTAATTAAGAAAAAGCTTTAGCTGTTTTCATTTTTTTATTTGACATGATAGTGTTGTTGGTTGATCAGTGCAAAGAAAATTCCAATTAGAGCCATGTTGATTCCATGAAGTAAGAAAAAGAAATGTGAAAAATGCCAAAGGGGGTGAATACTTTCAATACCCACTGTATATCTTGTATTATTGACCATATTATTGAATATGTATGAATTCTTGTTAAATTCCAAGCACCTGTGATATCAAGTGCTTATTAATATCTATCAATAGCAATTAATTTCCGCGTCTGTTTTGTCGATATCATCTGTGGTCATAACAATGTTATGACCTGTGCAACTAGTCAAGATATTGTAAAGCTCCAAGAATGTATCTGACTATGGCTTTAATATGCTTTAAACACTCATTTTTGTGTTCCTTTTTAGGGGGCGTAGTGTTTGTTATTGGTTCAATCCCTTGTGAAGATGAGGGAAATGGGCCCCCCAGTACTCATGACCTCACTCCCCCCCGCCCCCATATGGGCCACCCCACCCAGGGTGCTTATCTCAGAATTGGGGTGGAACTCATCACCCCTCTCACTTAGTGTCAGGTGTTGCAGGAGAATAGAGAAGCAACGAGGTGCATCTAACTCTTCTGTCGCTGCCGCATGATCCAGGACACCCGATACCTCTTAATAGGCTCCTTTTCAAGCAGATTCCTGGGAAGGAACTCTAAACGGCCACACAAAATGGTGACGGACAGACAAGGCCACTCTGATCTCCCAGGGATCTCCGTATGGCTGTGTGGGAATCCCTGTGTGTACAGTTGTTGCACGTTATCAAAAAATGCAAGCAAATGTGTCTCACTGCGTTCTCAGTGGTGTGGAACGTTATTGTTGTTGTTGTTTTGCAAAAACAGACACCGTACATTACATTTGATTTAGACGTTAGCTTTTCTGCCAGTTGACGATCACTTGAGCCTGTAGCGATGAGTAGCTCTCTGCACACTATTAAGGAAATTCCTCAGGAAGTTGCTGACGCACCAACTGAAGACAACATGAGATGACTAAGGGAGACAAAAACCAATGCGTTGACCATGAAACCGGGCCCAGAAGCCGCAGAACTCGCCGATTAAAAATGAAAATCCAACCTCTAATGGTGCGTGAACGTTCCCCTCTGGCCTAGCCTGCCCCACCCAATAACTACCCCCTACTGGCCCCACCCTCCAATCTCTCCGAGGTCCCACCAGAGATCGCGTCAAGGACAGTTTTAAGCTCCTCATTTAGTCATTATTAACAGTGAGGAGAGGAGAGCTCTGGCAAGCTAAGTTTTGGTCATTAGATTTCCAGGCCAAATAACTTAATTACTGGCAGTCTTTGTAGGTCCATTAAGGTTTGCTGTGTTAGTCCAGCAGTAACAGCAGAAGCAGGTGCTGCATTATTCAGAAGTCTGTACAGTGTCCAGGCTGGGATGTATGCTCTCTTCCTTGTTCTTTCTCACCAATTGCCACCCGTTAGAGAGAGCGACTCAGCGAACAAGGCAAGCAGGCCAGATTGAGTTCCATCCGTGACCAAACATGAATTGGCGTAATGAATTTTTTAAGATGACAGTTCAATGATTGTCTGTAATCAGTTCACATTACGCTCTATCATTCAGGGTGTGAGAAAGGCAAGAATGACATCACCCTCTTTTCACATTAAGTCATTACCTCTATTACCTTATCCGTAATAGAAACATTAAGGCCCTTGTTGCTATGAGATGAAGCGGTTAAAAAAAAAGTTTAAAAAAGGCTTTCTTTACAGTATGCCAATATTTATACATTTATTTTTTTAAATGTATTCATTTGAAACTTTCAGAACACATCAAATAGCTAAACACACACACACACATGATTTAATTTTTTTTTACAACTGTATCATCTGTAAACATGTGGATGTCAAATGACTGGTTGGGGTGCAGAGTCGCAGCACTCCAGCTCTGCCACAGTGTTGGACAGTGCATGTGCATTGGTGTCAACGTGATTTGCACAGGTTTTTAAGGGAAGTCAGGACACAGAATATATAAAAAAGTTTGTAAGTTTAAAACTTGTATAAAAAGTGATCCATACCTGAGCGGTTGCCAGGCACAGCACGGATCTCCACCTCGGTTCCCAGATGTCTCACCCAGCTTCCTTGTTCTCAAACTTCTGGGGGCGCCAGTTCTGATTCTGTGGTTAATTTGACAGAAATCAGGTATGGAGCAATTAACAAGTCAGAGGTTTCAAACCCATTAATGAGAATCCAACATGACGATTGCACGGTTACTGTTAAGGTGGAACTGGTATGATGCTAGCAAATATTTTGAGAACAAAATGAGATCGAGCGCCCAACAAACCTTCGTATACGATTTTTGTTTACACAATTCCTATGCCATTTTGTACAATAAATGACAAATACATTAATGAATACAATGAATTGTTAGAATGATATTTTGGCAGAGTATCACCACACAAGCACAAAGCAATTATAGTGAAGTGTGCTGGCACTTTGACCCCATCATATACATGTTACGTATCAGTGAGGACTGGTCAGAAAGTATGCATGCGGGGTGTCCTTCATTAGAATGGAATGATTATATGACCGTTTTTAACTCTGTTTTATGAATAGAGGCTGTTCAGTTTCATGGCATGTTTAATCCCACACTACTCTAGGGCCAACTCACCTGGGTTTGTCCTTTGTTTGTTTTATTGTGTGTTTGAGTGGTTAGTCATTGCAGGCATGTTCATTTTTTTTTTCACAGGAAAGCCAGAAGGATGTTTTGTTTACGGTCACTCTTGATGGGATGTTGGGGTTGTCTAGGGTACGGCTGGGGTTGTGACAAAGAGGATATCTACTGGTGTTACAATTAATTAATACAATTTCTCACAACTAATTAGATTGCATCAGTTTGCCCTATACTGCGCTTCTAAACACTTAATATAGTATATATTTATAGTACATACACTATAGTACATATTTTTTTAAATAATTATATTAGTGTAGCCTGGAGACTTATTATGATCTATTTATTTTAGTTTCACTGGTGCACTGACATAACCCTGCTATTATCTCTGATGCTAGCAGTGCTAATACACTCCAGAACTGGGTTCAAGGCAGGAGCAGAATGGCATGTCTGCAGGTTTTCTCTTTCCAGGTGATTCTACCTTTCACATCCTGCACCTGTGTATTGTTCCCCAGCTTGACAGTAATCTGTTGTTGGAAAGGGGCCAAAAAGCTGTGTGAGGGGATTAGTGGCAATCAGCCGGCTTTTGGTTGGAGCTCATCTATCGGAGTGTCGGTCATTTTATCACTTGCATGGCAACAGGTAATTGTAGGGACTCTGGAGGCAGTGTTGAGTGAGCAATTGTTGTTGTTAGCTTTTTGACTGGAGGGTAGTTGGATTAACTATGCATGGTGAACATTTTGTGTGTACGTATTATAAGTGCTTGATAGCACAGATTTACAAGAAATATGAGCGAAACTGAGGAAAATTTATCTATTTCAGCTGGTTGGAGAATTAGACATATTCCCCATCTACTGTATGTGCCACAGGTAATTGTTTCCCTCAAGTTTGAAGATGTATTGTTTTAAATGTATCACTTGATGGAAAAAAAAACTTGAGAGGCTTGAGAAATTTCAGGGGAAAGTTATAAACTTGGCAGAGTGTTGTGTTAATGGCTACTTCCTTTTTGTGAATTCATGATTACAGATGCTAGATGGGTTTTTTTAGATTGTAGATATTTTATTTGGGATAATCTGTGATCCACTGACTATTCCTTTTTGGCAATTTCAGAGAATTTTATTAAATGTGATTGCATCTCGGCTAACGGTTCCTTGTCAAGGTTCCATCGCTAATAAACGGGGAGCAACACTATTCTGTTTCCTAGCAACATCTGCTGCAAATGATAACGGATGACTCACATATGAGCCATTTATATTCAAGAAACCAAATCATTTGAGTGACTGTAAAATTTGAGAAAGCCAAAAAGCAGGGAAAATCAGGAAAGAGTCACCCCAGCACCTCAGGACAATGCTTTTCAACACATACTGCGTTTCATACTGCCACCTTTCACTGACAAGGAGCCCATATCATACCACACCTGCAACTGGTCTACTTGCACAATACAAAATACATGGTGCAATGTGTGATGGTCACCATACTGGAGTACAGTGAACCATGATGGGGGTTCTTTTGTGGGCTTATTTTGTAGCAAAGATTCACCATCATCACCGTCCAAAATTGCCTATGTGAAATATACTCACATATCTCATAGACCCCGAAGAACTGTTGTTCTCAGCTGTTGGCGATATGAAGTGCAAAGTAAACATTGGAACTCTCTCGATTTGGCTTGCTCTTGTAACAAAACAGGTTTACTACTTTTGTTCATTAGACCCTTATGTTGATCATATTTTGGGACTTCTAGACTTCACCCGATGGTAAATAGAAGCTATTCTCTAGTACCCTGCCTTGAATCTGGATTTTTCTTTGCAACATCCTGGTTGACATGAATTGGCCTCCACTGCTATATCCAATCTGTGCATATAATACATGTTCATATTATCAGTACATTTAACCACAATATTTACAGAAGAGCGTGTTGTATGATGTAGCCGGCCCACCGGTAAAGAGGTTAGCCATTTAAACACCAGTAAAATCCCTGTAAATTACTTTAAATTGTAATTTAAACATCTCTTTTCACCAATGTTCAGAGAAAGAATATGTCATAGAGTATATATTATGGTACCTTGCCTTTTTCCTCTCCATGTATCATTTTAGAATGATATGTATCACTTCTGGGTAAATTTTAGAGCTAAAATTAGTAGTTTTTTCTCTCTCTCTCTTTCTCACTCTCTCTCTCACTCTCTCTCTCTCTGCCTGTATATATGTACAGTGGCTATAAAAAGTATTCATCCAAAGTGAATCTGCGCCATTGTTGAAGAAAACTTGCATGAAATCTCGAGTTTGAAGCAAATGGAGGAAAATTCTATGGCCTGATGAAACCAAGATTGTACTTTTTTGTCTCAACATTAGCCGCTATGTTTTGCACAAGGTTAACACTGCGTATCATCCACAGGAACATTTTCTCTACTGTGAAACATGGTGGTGGGGGCATAATGCTATGGGGATGCTTCTCTGCTTCAGGGACTGGAAAACTTTTCAAAGTAGAGTGCAAAATGGATGCAGCAAGATATAGACAAATCTTTGAGGAAAACCTTCTGCAGTCTGCAAAAGACCTGGGACTTACATTTACATTACATTTACATTTACATTTACATTTACATTTACATTACATTACATTACAGTACATTACATTTACATTACATTTACATTTTAGGCATTTAGCAGATGCTCTTATCCAGAGTGACTTACAAGATGTGCATAAATACATGGTAGGAACAATCATAGTTAGCGCAAGAGATCAGTGCAGTAATACAGCGATAGACATCATTGCAGGCAATTGCGTACCATACCTGTAATACTGGGAAGGAAAAGGTTAGTGTTTGTTTTTATTAAATGGAGAAAGCAGGAGTATATAGTGTTAAACAAATAGGCAGTGGTGCTGACAATTAGCTAGATGTTCAGAGTTCAGTGGTAGTGGAGTCTGAAAAGGTGGGTTTTGAGTCTCTTGTGGAAGATCGCAAGTGATTCCGCGGTCCTGACCGATTGCGGAAGGTCGTTCCACCAGCGAGGGGTCAGGACAGAGAAGAGACGAGACCGTGAGGAGTGGCTGCCAGGCGCCCGGAGGGATGGGGCAGTCAGTTTGCCAGAGGAGGCGGAGCGGAGGGGTCTGGCTGGGGTGTAGGGAGTGATGAGTGACTGGAGGCATGGGGGAGCAGTACCTCTAGCTGCTTGAAAAGCAAGCACCAGAGATTTTAATCTGATGCGTGCTGCGATGGGGAGCCAGTGCAGAGAGGAGAGTAGTATACTGCAGCTGGACAATGATCCAAAGCAGAGCAAAAAAACGATGGCGTGGCCCAGTCAAAGCCCAGACGTCAATCCTATTGCAAATCTGTGGAAAGATTTGAAAATTGCTGTTCACCAACAGTCCTCATCCAACCTGATGGAGCTCGAGCAATAGTGTAAAGAAGAATAGGTGCAATTTGCAGTGTCCAAAGCCAGTAGAGACTTTACCAAAAAGACTCACAGCTGTAATTGCAGCTAAAGGTGCTTCTAAGTATTAAGTCAAGGAGGGTGAATACTTATGGAACCAGTATAGTCTGTTTTGTATTTGTAATTAATTAATAAAAAGCTTTAAAGTTTTTGACTTTTTTATTTGACATTATAGGGTATTTTGTATTGATCAGTGGAAATAAATCCTAATTAAATCAATTTTGATCCCACAAAGTAAGAAAATAAAATGTGAAAAATGCCAAAGGGGGTGAATACTTTTTATACCCACTGTATATGTAAGGAATAAACCACTCCAAGCCTTGCGTTCTCAGGATACATATGCATGCCTGGGGTGATGCTGCGGCATGAGGCTGTTAAGCTAAGTACCGTTCCCCAGAAGTGCGTATATGTCCTCAGAAAGCTCAGCTTGGAGTGGTTTATTCTGCTTATACCACGGCTACTTGCCACAAAAAATATAAAAATGCCAAGTGTTTTCAAATTCGAACCGTTATCGTGTAAAAATGATTATATTTTGGCAAGTGTAAATCCACCAAGAAATATAGTTCCTCATTTGCCCAGGTTCAGGAAGAGATGAAGGTGTTCATTACTTGCACAGCAGATGGCAATATTTGATATGTAGATAAAAATATATTTGTAAAACTGTGTTGGAAACAGAAATGTATTCCTGTCACATCCTTGTTTTCAAGAACACAGGCAGAATCATAGCAAAAAGCCTGTTGAATCAGGATTAGTTCAAATTAACATTAGCAATGAAGGGTAAGATAAAAAAGTTAACAGCATGTGGCATCACAGGGGGACGTGTGGTGGAGAAGTGCTGCATTCCCCTGCTGATCGGCGGCCACTTCACAAAATGGCCGCCGTTGTACACACTACAAGCCCCACAATGCAACACAACTACAGGTGTAGGTGCTTGGGCCACCTAATCAAGGCCAGTATAGAAGGCCCACACGCAGGACAAAGGGAAGAGAGAGTGGGGAGCCGAGCACATGGCTGGAAGGAACAAACACACAAAGGAAAGTAACCTTTTGATTTGAGAACTGTTTGAAAGAAGAAGACTTTTGCGTTAAGACAATTTTTGAATGTTTGATTTCTGGATGAACCTGTTTTTCTCTTGGAACATTTAAGTTGGATTTTGGATTATTGTTTGGAGGAAAAAATACCCATTCATGCCCTGTGGAGAAATAAACCGGGACTTTAAGTTTGAACCGTCTGTGTTTTGCCTGTTTTTTAAGTGTTGTTGCACTGCCCCACACCGACCTGCCCTGGTAAAACCTCTCATGATGTCACAGATGGTGGAGAATGCAGGCATTGGGGCCTAAGTGCGGATGATTGGACTCAACTTTTTTGCAGTACGCAACACAGAAGAGGACAGGACACAAGTAGTCAGGTTAGGTTTTTTTTTGTTTAAAAAAATAATGGCTAAGAAGCAGGGAAGCACTAGTCTCGAGATGCCCTTCACCCCAATGAGCATAACATGGGAGGACTTCGAAGCAGAATTCCTAGCAGAGATATTGTGCCTTGCTGCAAACTTCCAGCCAAAAGGTGGGGAATGCCCCAACCCAGGGCTCCAGGGAGCACCCAAACCCTGCCGGGATGTGGAAGCGGACCTAAGATGGCTGAGGTCCCCAGAGGTGTACCATTGGCTGCAGATGGACGGGGAGCTGTACCTGGATCAGCGGGACATTGAGTCAATCCTGGACTTCATGGATGAAGACGAGGCTACCCAGAGGGAGGAACTGCTGCAGGTGAAATGGACCTACCTTACTCGCCTCATGGAGATGGCTGCTCCAGTTGTCCTTCTCCATGGGCCATTGAGCCAGAAGAGGACGGACTGCACACTTCCACTATTCAACGCTCCCCAGCCACAGCCATGCCAGGCTACCGACCCCAAGAAAAAGAAAAAGAAGAAGAATAAGAAGAAGACTGCCAGCCCGGTAGAGAAGCAGACCGAGGTTACCCCCATTGCCGCTCCCAAAGCGATGGATAGGAAAGCGCACAGTGATGAAGTTGCTGCTGAGTCCATGGGGAGGCCGTCGCAGCCTCACAAGAAGGGGCCGTGGAGGCCGTCGCAGCCTCACAGGAAGGGGCCGTGAGAGGTGGTCGCAGCCTCACAGGAAGGGGCCGTAGAGGTGGTCGCAGCCTCACAGGAAGGGGCCGTAGAGGTGGTCGCAGCCTCACAGGAAGGGTCCGTGGAGGTGGTGACAGCCGCAGTGACTGAGGAACCAGTGCCGGCTGAAGTACTGGAGACACCGGCCGTGGAAGAGGCACCACCTGCAGATGAGGTCACCCTAACAGAAAAGGCAGAAGGTGATGTTGCAGCGTTAGCCGTGGTGGCTGAGGCAGTCCAGGAGATTGTCCAGGAGACGGTGAGTACCGAGGTCCTGGCACCCACAGACGAGACTGCAACCACAGAACCGGCAGTGGAAGAAGCTGCACCTGAGCCTGAACCTGAGCCTGAACCTGAGCCTGAACCTGAACCAGAACCTGAGAACCAGAGCCAGAACCAGAGAGCTGGCAGTCAAGCAGAAGAGCCTGTCCCAGCAGGTGAGCCCACTGCAGACCTGGCGCCAGAGCCCATTCTGGAGCCTGAAACGAAGGCTGGGAGGAAGCCCCAGAACCTGCCCAGGAGGAAGTTCCTCACCTTGTCATGGAGGAGCCTGCACCAGTCAGTCTCGCAGCCACAGGAAGCACAGAGGAATCACAAAGTGCCTTGGAGCCTGTCCCAGAAGCAGTGTCCATCGTCAAACCCGAGCCCGCGGAAGCTGAGTTTGAGGCTGAGGCAGAAACTGAATTTGAACCCGTTGAGCCTATAGTAGTGTTGGGCACAGATGGCGACAACCTGGAGGGCCCAGCCAATGTCGCCTCACTGCGCTGCCCAGGGGGTCTGCTGGTGGCCCCCCATGTTGCCTTGTTCCGTGGGGCAAGCGGAAGGCACCATGCTGCCCTGGCTGGACACCCGTCCGGTGGTTTCGCACCCCACACCAGTGTGGGTCTTCCAGTATGTGGCATCACAGGGGGACGTGTGGTGGAGGAGTGCTGCATTCCCCTGCTGATCGGCGGCCACTTCACAAAATGGCCGCCGTTGTACACACTACAAGCCCCACAATGCAACACAACTACAGGTGTAGGTGCTTGGGCCACCTAATCAAGGCCAGTATAGAAGGCCCACACGCAGGACAAAGGGAAGAGAGAGTGGGGAGCCGAGCACATGGCTGGAAGGAGCTGGAAGGAACAAACACACAAAGGAAAGTAACCTTTTGATTTGAGAACTGTTTGAAAGAAGAAGACTTTTGCGTTAAGACAATTTTTGAATGTTTGATTTCTGGATGAACCTGTTTTTCTCTTGGAACATTTAAGTTGGATTTTGGATTATTGTTTGGAGGAAAAATACCCATTCATGCCCTGTGGAGAAATAAACCGGGACTTTAAGTTTGAACCGTCTGTGTTTTGCCTGTTTTTAAGTGTTGTTGCACTGCCCCACACCGACCTGCCCTGGTAAAACCTCTCATGATGTCACAGATGGTGGAGAATGCAGGCATTGGGGCCTAAGTGCGGATGATTGGACTCAACTTTTTGCAGTACGCAACACAGAAGAGGACAGGACACAAGTAGTCAGGTTAGGTTTTTTTTTTTGTTTAAAAAATAATGGCTAAGAAGCAGGAAGCACTAGTCTCGAGATGCCCTTCACCCCAATGAGCATAACATGGGAGGACTTCGAAGCAGAATTCCTAGCAGAGATATTGTGCCTTGCAGCAAACTTCCAGCCAAAAGGTGGGGAATGCCCCAACCCAGGGCTCCAGGAGCACCCAAACCCTGCCGGGATGTGGAAGCGGACCTAAGATGGCTGAGGTCCCCAGAGGTGTACCATTGGCTGCAGATGGACGGGGAGCTGTACCTGGATCAGCGGGACATTGAGTCAATCCTGGACTTCATGGATGAAGACGAGGCTACCCAGAGGGAGGAACTGCTGCAGGTGAAATGGACCTACCTTACTCGCCTCATGGAGATGGCTGCTCCAGTTGTCCTTCTCCATGGGCCATTGAGCCAGAAGAGGACGGACTGCACACTTCCACTATTCAACGCTCCCCAGCCCCAGCCACAGCCATGCCAGGCTACCGACCCCAAGAAAAAGAAAAAGAAGAAGAATAAGAAGAAGACTGCCAGCCCGGTAGAGAAGCAGACCGAGGTGACCCCCATTGCCGCTCCCAAAGCGATGGATAGGAAAGCGCACAGTGATGAAGTTGCTGCTGAGTCCATGGGGGAGGCCGTCGCAGCCTCACAAGAAGGGGCCGTGGAGGTGGTCGCAGCCTCACAGGAAGGGGCCGTAGAGGTGGTCGCAGCCTCACAGGAAGGGGCCGTAGAGGTGGTCGCAGCCTCACAGGAAGGGGCCGTAGAGGTGGTCGCAGCCTCACAGGAAGGGTCCGTGGAGGTGGTGACAGCCGCAGTGACTGAGGAACCAGTGCCGGCTGAAGTACTGGAGACACCGCCGTGGAAGAGGCACCACCTGCAGATGAGGTCACCCTAACAGAAAAGGCAGAAGGTGATGTTGCAGCGTTAGCCGTGGTGGCTGAGGCAGTCCAGGAGATTGTCCAGGAGACGGTGAGTACCGAGGTCCTGGCACCCACAGACGAGACTGCAACCACAGAACCGGCAGTGGAAGCTGACCTGAGCTGCACCTGAGCCTGAACCTGAGCCCGAACCTGAGCCCGAACCTGAACCAGAACCAGAACCAGAGCCAGAACCAGAGACTGGCAGTCAAGCAGAAGAGCCTGTCCCAGCAGGTGAGCCCACTGCAGACCTGGCGCCAGAGCCCATTCTGGAGCCTGAAACGAAGGCTGGGAGGAAGCCCCAGAACCTGCCCAGGAGGAAGTTCCTCACCTTGTCATGGAGGAGCCTGCACCAGTCAGTCTCGCAGCCACAGGAAGCACAGAGGAATCACAAAGTGCCTTGGAGCCTGTCCCGGAAGCAGTGCCCATCGTCAAACCCGAGCCCGCGGAAGCTGAGTTTGAGGCTGAGGCAGAAACTGAATTTGAACCCGTTGAGCCTATAGTAGTGTTGGGCACAGATGGCGACAACCTGGAGGGCCCAGCCAATGTCGCCTCACTGCGCTGCCCAGGGGGTCTGCTGGTGGCCCCCATGTTGCCTTGTCCCGTGAGGCCAGAAGAGGCCCGCATGTTGCCTTGTTCCGTGGGGCAAGCGGAAGGCACCATGCTGCCCTGGCTGGACACCCGTCCGGTGGTTTTCGCACCCCACACCAGTGTGGGTCTTCCAGTAACTGTGCCCTCATTATGGTCCAAGGGATCAACTGTCTTCCGTCCCCAGCTAGGGGGAGCCATGGTGAGTGTGTGCCTCACGTTCAGCATAACTGTGCCCTTTGTGTTACAGAACTTTTGCATCATCTCCTGATCTGTTGGGAGAGCCGAGTGTTCGATCCGGGGGCCTTGTTCACCCTGCCGAGGGCGGCAGGCACGGGAGAGGGATGTGTGGCATCACAGGGGACGTGTGGTGGAGGAGTGCTGCATTCCCCTGCTGATCGGCGGCCACTTCACAAAATGGCCGCCGTTGTACACACTACAAGCCCCACAATGCAACACAACTACAGGTGTAGGTGCTTGGGCCACCTAATCAAGGCCAGTATAGAAGGCCCACACGCAGGACAAAGGGAAGAGAGAGTGGGGAGCCGAGCACATGGCTGGAAGGAGCTGGAAGGAACAAACACACAAAGGAAAGTAACCTTTTGATTTGAGAACTGTTTGAAAGAAGAAGACTTTTGCGTTAAGACAATTTTTGAATGTTTGATTTCTGGATGAACCTGTTTTTCTCTTGGAACATTTAAGTTGGATTTTGGATTATTGTTTGGAGGAAAAAATACCCATTCATGCCCTGTGGAGAAATAAACCGGGACTTTAAGTTTGTGTTTTGCCTGTTTTTTAAGTGTTGTTGCACTGCCCCACACCGACCTGCCCTGGTAAAACCTCTCATGATGTCACAAGCACTAAAGTTAGCTCGCTAGTTAACATTAATGACATAACTTTACAAGCTTGTAAACTAAGTACAGTATGTTGTCATAGCAAGCTAACTTAGCGAGCTAGCTAAATTAGTTAGATAAGGATGCATAAAACTTGCTATCAGTTTGTGGGACTCATATTGTAGCCAAGGAGCTAGAACAAGCTAATAATTATACTATATCATTAGCTAACGCTGATGTTAGTGAATGCTTCATGTATGTATTACACAGCTTGCTAACATGTCTGCCTAGTAACATCTGGCAAGCTAGCTGCATCTGCCCAAGTGGTATTAAGTCGTTTCTTGAAAATGTTTTTAGTTAGCAATGGCTAGTTAGTTAGCTATCTAGCTTGCCAAATGTTTTGTGTACTAAAGTTACTAGTCAGACGCGTTAGCAAGCTATGTAATGTCAGACAAGTGTAAGAGTAGCTAGCTAGCTTGCAGTAAGTACTACCTTTACGGTATGATTTCAAGTTAAAAATAATTTATCACACAAACCGAGTTGTTGTGGGAGTCGCTATAGCCAAATTAGCTGACAAAGGTCTAAGTAATAGAAGTTGGCTGGCTAATTAACAACCTACATTGCTGGGTATGTTAGAAAACAATTTCACTAATGTAGCCCGGTGGACAATATAGTTTAATAAATAGATGCATATAAATAGATTTAAAAGGGTGTTAAAATATTCGATTTATATGGATGGAAAGGCTGTGGTAATAATTTGATTTGTATACACAGAGAAATATACTTGAATGTGTATTTTATATTATTTTATATTTTAATGTGTATTGTATTTTTGTAACTTGCTATTTTTCTAGGTCCCGGTAAAATGATTGCCTGTCTGATAATTGTTGACTGTGGAGCTGATGTAATGTGGTGCGATGTGTATTGATCAATCAGAATTGAGCTGATGTGATATGGTGTGATTGTATTGACCAATCAGAATTGAGTTGAAGGTCAGGCGTTTGGGAAGTTAAAAGGTTTCGGGTTCAGATCAGAGCGGGAGAGGGGCGATGGCCTCCGTCGCCCCGGCCGAAAAAGCGGGAGAGGGGCGTTGGCCTCGGTCGCCCCGGCCGAAAAAGCGGGAGAGGGGCGTTGGCCTCGGTCGCCCCGGCCGATCGAAAGGGAGTTTTAACCAGAATGCTGAGAAGTAGCTACTGTGCTAGAGTTTGAGTTAAAAGATAAATGCGTTACCCACGTATTTTTAGGATGCTGGAATGATATAATAATGTTAAGTGCTCAACCCGAGGACTTTATAAATTATTGTATCTGACTATGAACAATTTCTTCGGCAAGAAGTCAACGTTCTGTCAGCCGGTCATCGGAATTAGCCAAGTGTAGTACACGTGCAGTTTGCCCACATGGGGAACTCGTAAGTGTTTGAGCAACGCGAGGTTCGTCCACACGGGGAACTTGTAAGTGTTTGAGCAAGTGAGTGAGCTTGCTAGCTAACTGATTTTGCAGTTCGCCCACATGGGGAACTCGTAAGTGTTTGAGCAACGCGAGGTTCGCCCACACGGGGAACTTGTAGAGTGTTTGAGCAAGTGAGTGAGCTTGCTAGCTAGCTGATTTTCCTGGACTGTTCAAAAGGATTTTGCGGTTCGCCAACACGGGGAACTCGAAAGTGTTTGAGCAACGCGGAGGAGATCGCGTAGTAGTTTTTATTATTATTATAATTTTACAGACGATAACATATCGTCCCTATAAATATAACTCAGGGTAGTTCCCTCGTTAAGCATAGATAGCAAGGGGGCGCTACACTAAGTTACTGCAATCTTTTGATCTAAGGAAACAAGTCCTGTTGCTTTATTCAACTCCCACACAGGCTTTCTGATTGACTAGACATTCATTTTGTAAATTGACAGATCTGCAGATGAGCTGCAGTTTTTTTAACATAGGTATACATCATATATACGCAAAGCTGTCAGCCAATCAGATTTGTGTATTCATCCAAGCCATGGTATATATATATATATATATATATATATATATGCATACAGGTAACTGCCAAAATAAAGGAAGCACTTGAGTAAATTAAGGGTTCTTGTGACTCTGTTATGGTGTGGGGTGCATTTTTCTGCCATGGTTTAGGTCCACTCTACCCCCTTAGAGGACAAGGTAAATGTCAATAAAGACAAAGCTATTCCTAGTGATCACCTTCTTCCTATGATGAAGCATTTCTATCCTGATTGGAGTAATCTCTTCCAGGATAACAATGCACCATCCACAGGGCATGAGTAGTCACTGAATGGTTGGATTAGTATGAAAATGATGTAAACCATATGCCATGTCTCAGTCATCAGATCTCAACCCAATTGAACACTTAAGAAAAGTTCTGGAGCAACACCTGAGACAGCGTTTTTCACCAGCATCAGTAAAAAACCAAATGATGGAATTTATTGTTGAAGAATGGTTTTGCATTCCCTCCAGTATAGTTCCAGACACTTGTAGAATCTATGCCAGACGATTTTAACCTGTTCCGGCAGCTTGTGGTGACTCAGCGCCCTATTAAGACACTATGTTGGTGTTTACTTCATTTTTGAAGTTACCTGTATGTGTGTGCTAGTCTAAGTGCTTCTAAAATGAATGAGTCACTGCCAGAAAGCCACTGTCACCTGTGCAGACACGGTATAATAACATGGTTAATGAATACAAGAGATTGATGTTGTGTCTGAACACAAACCTACAGTGCCTGTAGTTCAAAAGGGTGGGAGTTATAGTTTACAAACACTGCACTGTGCAATTGCATGACACCCAACTCAAGAACGTGTGATTTCATGCAGATAAAAGCATTGAACAAACAGCATTTCAGTGACCCTTGCATCTCATTAACTATGTATTTTTCTTTTAGGTTTGTGTGTGTGTGTGTGTGTGTGTGTGTGTGTGTGTGTGTGTGTGCATGCATATGTTTACGTGTTAGTTTAAAACACTTGCCCTCTTTATAAACTTGTCATTACCTCTTTATCCTTATTACTACATCCACATATTTTTTTCATACACATAGGTGTTGAACCAAGAGGCACCTGTACTTGAGCCCAAGGTGTTTAGTGCCATAACAGAGAAACTTCAGCATTGAATAGACCAACATAGAGCCAGGTCTTAGTTTTATGACCTGCAGTGGCAGTTTGTGTTTGTATTTTTGTTTCAGTTGTTAGACATGCTGTTCCTTTTGGAATCTGAGTATAATAAACTTAGTCATTAAGACATTATATTCTATTTTTATTAACAGTATATTATATTGTTTTAATGTTTTAAAATGCTCTGATGAATGATCGCACCAAATCTTTCCTTATATTCAATTGTTAATACACAAAATATGTACATGCCCACCGTCTCATAGATGTTAATTAAATTTGGAAAACAAAATATATCTGAAGTTGAGGACTATTTTTATTTAATTCGTTGTTAATGACAGATGACCCTCTCTCACATTGTGACCCTGGAATAAGAGGCTTTAGTCACTATTGGTCACTAGCAAAACATACATTTTAAACATACAAATGTAAAATACTGTGGCAGTCCAAGGGGCTGCCCAATCAAATGGCTGCCTGGCCTTCAACACATTGGAGCCACTGGAGCCGAGAAACTACATTTCCCAGCAGGCCGCAGTCTCACACCTGAATGAAGTTAAGCGATTGGAACTACGGACAGCTGAAGGCCATTTGCAGGCCTATTTAAAGGACCGACTCCTATCACACTAGGAAGGAGTAGATTGGTGGTTTTGTTAAGAGTGTTGTGAATAGAAGTATTTTGGATTGCTGTTCATGTTTGACTTGGATTGTTTGAGGACCCCGCTTTGTGTATCGACTTTTGGACTGGATTGGATTTGGACTATGGATTACGGACAACGACAAAGTTAAGGATTGTGGACTGTGTGTTTTGAATCTTCCATTTGATGCTCATCAAAAACATTTTGAGAGTGGCTTTCTTTCACCTAAGGAATATTGCTAAAATTAGGCACTTCCTGTCAGAGGATGCAGAAAAGTTGATTCACGCTTTTATCGCTTCAAGGCTAAACTATTGTACTATGTAGTTACTCTAATACCTCTCTGAAGGTTCATCAACTTGTGCAGAATACAGCAGCATGTGTAACGAGGTGGTGTTGTACCATTTTAATTATGTAGGCACATTATGTAGTGCAGGTTGCATAATATGACTATATTCGAATGTATGTATATAACTGACGTGTGTACAATGAGCTGGTGATGACGTTACCCTAACGTGCTGTGCGTTACACTGGTTGTTTACATTTGATTGGTCGTTTCCCTTGTTCCATGTCCCGGACGAGTGGTGGTGCCGATGCTCAGCTGTTCTCAATCAGGCTAATTGTAATGGAGGCAGCGGACGCACCTCAGCGACTTTTAAAAGGGAAACACTACAGTCAAGTGGAGATCTCTACAGGGCGATTAAGCTGGAAACTGCAGGACCACCGCGTTGTGTTTTGGTATCGTATAGGGTGTAAAAGCCGGTTCATTGCTGACTGTATGTAAAGTCTGTGAGATAAATAGTGTAATGCTATCGGGGGTGTATAGCGTTATTTGCCGCAGTAGTTCGCATCGGCTTTGGCTATTTAGCTATTCGTATGGTATCGCAGTTTCGGTCTTGCCGCGCTGTTTAGACACCGTGCACCTGCATTTATATTTTAACTTTGGATCCCTGCTTTTATATTGTCATTGTAACAGCGGTTGTTTTACTGTGTATTTTATTATACTGCTACGAAACCGTACTTGCTCTGTTTTAAACTTTGTTGTTTTCATTCCTTTGGGGAGGGCTCGGCTGTGCTTGATAGGACTGCACTTTTAGCTGTGTTAAGTACCCTTTATATGTGTGGGGTTGCACACCCGTTTACTGTGGGGATTAGTGTGTATTTGCCTAAACTCTTAATTGCTGTGTGGGATTTAATGTGTGTATTGGCCTAACTCTTCTGCATTGTTGTGTAGGATTTATAGTGTGCATATACCCCACTCTTCTGATTTGCTGTGTGGGTTGATGGTGTGCAGCTACCTAGCTCTTCTGGTGTGCTGGGCCGTTCTAGTGGCAGCCCTTACGGAACAGTCCGGGTCGTTCCCCATTCTGTTATTGGTTGTTACCATTGGTTAAATAAATTACATTCTTACCTACTTCTGTGTTGTCATATGTTCACTGGTCACTGAGGTACTTCCCCAATTACATAAGGTCTCTCACCTAACTGAGAGTGGCGTAGTCAACTACATTAAAAGTAGTAGTTTAGCCAGGTTACACATGTATTTTGACTATATCTAAGAAATATTAGTACATTACTCCTGCATTAGCATCGCTGCATTAGCTTCAAGCAGACAAGAAACCAGCCATCAATACTTCCTATAGGTTTTAAAAGCACAGCAGTTGTAGTTCCTTTTCTTATAGAGAGCCTCTGTTAGGGATTTGAACAGTATACATTTTTTTAAATCTAAATTTCAAAGTCTAGATTGAAAACAGACCTTTTCAGCCTGGTCTACTGCAAGACATAGTCTACGTGTAGAGATGGGAAAGACCGTGCTTCAGGAGTGAGAAACCTTCCATACCGGCACCTCCTCAATGTGTTGCCTCCACTGTTAGGCTGGTTATCCTTAATTGGGTGTGGATGGTTTAGACCTCCCTCATGGCTGTCCATATTCTCTGTCCCTCACCTAGTAGGTGTGCTGCCATAACCTCTGTCATGACATCTGTCAGGGCTGTTAGAATATTTTCTAACCTGCATGCACCAGACCAATTCCAGAATGGTCCTCCTACCCCTGCCCCTGGACCCAGACCCTAATTGCATGACCTGACAGTAGAGCTATAGCTAACTTCGCAAGCTAGCTAAGTAAGCCAACACTTGTGCCAGACCAGTCCAAACATCTCCTCCATTGTTCCTCCACACACACCCAATCACCATCATAAAAGTCTTGGAATTACTGGGCAAATTAAAAATCACAGAATTGCAGGACAAAACTGTGGTTCTCTGTGGCTCAGTTGGTAGAGCATGGCGTTGGCAACGCTTAGGTTGTGGGTTCAATCCCCACTGGGGCCACATATACTGAAAATGTATGCATTCACTACTGTAAGTCGCTTTGGATAAAAGCGTCTGCTAAATGGCATATAAAAAAAACCATGCCAATATTGGTTAATGATACATGACATACATCAAAACACTAGCACAGATACATGTACAACAACCGTGATGCTGGTTTGCTAATAAATACATTAGCCGTTTCATGAGAAGATAAACACAGGTTCCCTTTTTCTGAAGTTTTCTGACAACACAAATCAACAGTAGCATTAGATGACACTTTCTTTTCTAAAAAGCTCCAACCTCACAAATAATGCAGTTAACAGTACCACAAAATTCACCTGTATAAGTTAACCCCAGACAGTTTCTATAATACTTTCATTTAAAATAAATGTTTGTAGCCCACAATTAAACAAAATAATAAATTGCCAAATTATGAAGCAAACCAATCGGCCTTAATTATCACGTATTATAATTATCTACTGAATTGATTGTACACCTATTCATTTCCAACAAACATCTTGGGAGTTCGAGGCGGCACGGTGGTGCAGTGGATAGCGCTGTCGCCTCACAGCAAGAAGGTCTCGGGTTTGAATCCAGGCCGGGGGCCTTTCTGTGCGGAGTTTGCATGTTCTCCCCGTGTCCGCGTGGGTTTCCTCCGGGTACTCCGGTTTCCTCCCACAGTCCAAAGACATGCACGTTAGGCTAATTGGAGAGTCTAAATTGCCCGTAGGTATGAGTGTGTGAGTGAATGGTGTGTGTGCCCTGCGATGGATTGGCGACCTGTCCAGGGTGTATTCCTCCCTCTCGCCCGGAACGCATGCTGGGATAGGCTCCAGCCCCCGCGACCCTGACCAGGAATAAGCGGCTTAGATAATGGATGGATGGATGGATCTTGGGAGTTCCAATATGTGTTCCTCTGAAAATAATTTATTTGGTTGTTGATTCAATGAGAACATTTGGTTGAATACTCAGCAGCCTGCCCAGTGGCGAGTGCATTGTTTGAAGTAGACCAACTTAGTTACCGTACCGTAGCAGGTATCAAAGCACTGTGTGCTGGAAGACTTATCATATGTGCATAGGAGAAGATAATAGTCAAGGTGATTGTGTGAATTTCCTGTATTTTTAATTTTTTCCAACCATTATCTCTCACTTAAAACTTCCTTTTTTTGTTTAATATGGTCAAGGTGCAGGTACAACTCCTGTTTAGCATATCTGAAACTCTAAAAGATATCATCAGTGTCTCACTGCCATATCTTTATGTGGGACCAAGGCTCATGTGGAGATTCAAGATTAGGGGCCATTGTGCTTCCTATAGAAAATGCTGTGGATTGTTTGTATAAAGCCTTTCTACCTACGGGGTGACCAGTGCTGAATTTTCTTCCAGATGGTCAACGTCTATGAGTATATTTATAGAGTTCTTGGAGTCACGGGTGTAAGATGAATATCTTGTTACCCATGGTTTCAGAAAGTAATCTTCAAAGGTGGACATTTTCTTTGTTACCAACCCAATGCTGAGACAATCGAGCGTCCCTTAAACAGGGATGCATTTTGGTAAGCATGTAGTAAACATGGTATGAACATGAACAAGGTACCCATGTAAAAAACCTACACTTTAGCATATTAATAAAATATCAAAAGTATTTCTGTACTTTCTTAGAGTACACTTCATTTGTCATTGTACTTCAGTATACTTATTCAAATTATATTTTAATTTCTTATCTATGAATTTGTACTTCAGCATAGTTATTAAAAGTATACTTGAATTTAATGTCATTGACTTTGTACTTCAATATACTTATTCAAAGTATACATGAATTTCATGTTGTATAAATTGCAATTCATTACAAAACAACTATACTATTTCATCAAAGATTATTCATGTATTTAGTACGTTTTGTTTTTATGTGCCTATACTTTAATTAATTAACTTCCACAAAGCACACAGAAATATTGTACACAAATCAGGGCCGGAGCTGTTGGGGGGGTTGGCATGAGGGAGTTAGATGGACTACCATGCCACACCAAATACATGTACATGACTGGTTAATTGCACGTAATTAAGGATATGCATAAATTAATGTTATATAAATAGATCAAAATAAAAAAAATCTCATTACTAAAAACTTGACTATCTTACCATTTATCTGTCTTAGCTAGATGGTAGAAAGCAGCATCAAGACATAAACTGTAGCTGTCTATAACCAACTGTCTGCTCATCTCTTACAGAACGACCTGCTTGATCCCAACCAATCTGGGTTCAGAGCAGGCCACTCCACAGAGACTGCTCTCCTTGCGGTCACTGAGGCTCTTCATGGGGCTAAGTCACAATCCCTTATCTCCGCCCTCCTCCTCCTTGACCTGTCGGCAGCATTCGACACCGTGGACCAACGGATCCTGCTCTCATCTCTCGTCGAGATGGGAATCTCTGGATCTGCGTTGACATGGTTCGAGTCCTACCTGGCTGACCAGTCCTACCAGGTGGCCTGGAGAGGATCCCTCTCCTCTCCCCACACCCTCTCTACCGGAGTCCCGCAGGGCTCGGTGCTAGGCCCCGTCCTATTTTCTCTGTACACTAAGTCACTTGGCTCTGTTATTTCTGCTCATGGTTTTTCCTATCACTGTTATGCTGATGACACTCAACTCTTTCTCTCCTTCTCTCCATCTGATAACCAGGTCCCGGCACGGATCTCTGCATGCCTGGCTGACATCTCCGCATGGATGTCCACCCACCACCTGAAGCTGAACCTGGGGAAGACAGAGCTGCTCTTCCTCCCAGCGAAGGGCTCCCTGATGATTGATGTGTCAATCACCGTGGAAGGCTCCATAGTGTCTCCATCCCAGTCTGCCAGGAGTCTTGGGGTAACTCTGGACAACCAGCTGTGCTTCTCGAGCCATATTGCAGCGATCACTCGGACCTGCCGATTCTCCCTCCACAACATCCGGAGGATCCGACCGTTCCTTACCCAAGAGGCCACTCAACTCCTAGTCCAGGCCCTGGTGATCTCATGTCTGGACTACTGCAATTCCTTGCTGGCAGGCTTTCCGGCCTGTACCATCAAGCCACTAGTCCAGAACGCTGCCGCTCGTCTGGTGTTCAACCAGCCGAAGTTCACCCACGTCACCTCTCTACTCTACTCTCTGCACTGGCTCCCCATCGCAGCACGCATCAGATTCAAATCACTGGTGCTTGCTTTTCAAGAGGCCAGAGGTACTGCTCCCCCTTACCTCCAGTCACTCATCACTCCCTACACCCCTCCCAGACCCCTCCGTTCCGCCTCCTCTGGTAAACTGACTGTCCCTTCCCTCTGGGCGCCTGGCAGCCGCTCCTCGCGGTCTCGCCTCTTCTCTGTCCTGATCCCTCGCTGGTGGAACGACCTTCCGCAATCGGTCAGGACCGCGGAATCACTTGCGATCTTCCAAAAGAGACACAAAACCCACCTCTTCAGACTCCACTACCACTGAACTCTGTCCATCTAGCTAAATTGTTTTCACCACTGTTTACTTGTTCAACAATATACTCCAAAAAAATAAAAATAATAATAATAATAATAATTTTACACTAACCTTTTCCTTCCCGGTGTTACAGGTATGCTACGCAGATGCCTGCAATGATGTCTATTGCTGTATTACTGCACTGATCTCGTGCGCTAACTATGATTGTTCCTACCATGTATTAATGCACATCTTGTAAGTCGCTCTGGATAAGAGCGTCTGCTAAATGCTTAAAATGTAAATGTAAAATGTAGCTAGCTAACATTAGAGCCAGTCAATCAAACAGTATGAATGCTTGTGCCAACAACATTGCAATTTTATCAAGGGCTGGATAGCTAACTGCTAGCTATCCAGTTCACAGCACAGGAAACAACGCACGATAACACAGGTGGCGACTTTCATGCTTTTTGTGTGTGATGAGTACTTGTTGATGTGTACGCCCACCCCGAATGTATCCAGAAAATTGCTACCAGAAATATTGCGGATAACACAGTATAAACATAAAAAAGTGTTACGTTTCAAATACACTTCTTGTGCACAACAAACGTCTCTTGCAGTGTCATATCATTTTAATTAAGCCAGTACTATCTGCCCCGTCCACATGATGTATGTATTTGAATAAAATTTAATTTCTTTGCTCAATAAATAAATGCTGGTGCTCCTTACATTTTGGTTGGTTGTCATGCATGGACTCACCAAAAAGAGGAAGTGATGTAATGCTGGATTTGGAGTAGTGGGTGTGTCATCTCTCCATCTCCGCTATCCCTGTTTCCAGGTTGCCCCGTGCCATGATTGTGGATTGCCTGCTGCCAGAGAGAGGAGCCACGGTAATTGAGACACGTTTTTCTCGTCAGCTGGATTGGTCAGCATGACTTTAAATTACCCAAAGAGCAGCTCGTGGGGAACTAACCTGGACCAGTCGTTACATTCAATACGTATTATTGTTACAGTTAATACTTAATCTTATTTCATAATCAAACCAGCAGTGGAAGCAGCACATCACCTGCCTTCCCAGGAGAAGAGGAGAGCTGGTACTGAGGTGACATCATCCCTACTGCAAGGTATGCTCAACAGTGAGGTTGTGAGGCAGAGCACTAGCCCCTGGGCTGTCACGGTTGTTCTGGGGTGCAAGAACGATGGGCCCTGGCACTTTTACAGGGATTATTGCAAATTAAATGAAGTAATGCATAAGTATGCTTTCCCCCTCCCGGGGTCGAGGAGTCATCGACAGAACTCAATAAAGCCAACTGGTACCTAACACTGGACCTGGCCAGAGTGGGTATTGGATAGTCGATGTGGACCTGCAAGATCCAGAAAGGACTGTCTTCGCCATACCCCTTGGCCTCTAAGCGTATTTCATTCAGACTGTGCAATTTAAAGCTAAATTTCAGCATCTCATGCAACGATGCTCTGAAGCCTAGGTACATCTGTCCCTTTCTGCTCAGATGTGCAGGTGGCGGCTGAAGTGGTACTGACTGGAGCTCCATGGATTCCAAGGAGACTTGTGAGGAGCCAGCCATGGATCAGCTGGCACTCCACCTGGTGGTTCACACTGTATACATACCCCGAAAATGTGTAGAGGCTGGGAGGCTAGGCATGCTAGCAAAGAAGGTGTGCTGAGCATCCTACGGCGCTAGTTCCTCGCCCCTGAACAGAGTACTGCAGAAGGAAAAGGCTTTTAACAAACCAAAACACTGAGCGTGTACGGACTGGTTATTCCCTCAAAACATGCTTTACGGTCATTACTGTCAGTGTCAAGCTAGCAACAGCAGCACAGCACCTCATCTTTGAGGGAGAGGCAGGGAGTCGGCCTGACGGTTTGGACCTGACAGTTCCCTCCCTGAGGATAATTTTTTTTACATTTGGGCTCAATTTTTGTTTAGCTTTACCAATGTTTTTTATTGTTGTTTTGTTATTCTTAAATATAACAATGGAAAGCTTTGCTCTGCACTAGCGTGCCTGCTACTTTAACTGGCAGTGAGGTGAATGTGGATGTGTGTGTCAGGTAGCTGAGTTGTACCATTGCTTAAAATGAGTGTTGGGCTTCAAACTAAATATGGTCGTCGGTGTGCATATTCACATGGATTAATGTGCCACTACAGAAAGGCTTGTCATTCACTGTGTAACCCACAAACCATTTCTTTCATTTGTATGCCATGGTGGGATTGTTATGAATGATTTGCCTTTTCTCTTTAAAGCTGATAGTTAGTGAGTCTGCCTATGTCTTCTTATGTCCTATGCACCATTTAACCTTGTGCATTCTTGCTGGCTCGTCTGCAATCATGGGGTAGAATGGTAGTGCCTATCCTGTGTCTGTGTGACACATGTGGGAGTGATTGCAGTTGAGTTCTTTTTTAACTCTGATGACTTGTGAACAAAGAACTGTACTTACCTTAATCTGGAGTGTTGTGTCCTGGGGATCTTTCTTAATACCTGGTGTCTGCAAAAAAGAGAGGAGAATTTATTTGTTATTGTCTACCTTTCCGTACCTTTCACATGACAGCTGCTCTCACCCCAGGTAGAAAACTGATCTGCAGTTGCTTGCCTGTTTTGACCTCCGCTTCAAATGAATGTATGGATACGATTCTGGAGTATGCACTCCCTTTACTGATGAGGTCTTTCCCTCGGAGTTGCATGATGACATCGCCTTAGGCACTGTTGCTCCCGAAACATCAGCAAATTGAGCTGACTTGCTTTCTAAAGCTCCTGCCAAATGCACCCTAACAATTCATTGACCAGCTTGAAGCAACTGCTGATCATCAGTTTAATTTCACAAACCAGGAAGGTGAATAGATGACCTACCTCTGTCCTGCATTTAGCAATGGCAGATGGTGCCCCACATTTTAAATAAAACCATAGCATTGCACATTCCAAAACCATGTCATTTCTTTTTTTTTTTTGTATATTAAACATATCACTTTAAATAATTCTCCAAAGCTGCACTGAGCCACTGGCATCCCCCTCTGGTCACAATAAAGAAAGATTCTATGAAAACAATGCTATGTGGTGGCTGCATTATGTAGTGTTGATTTGTTACACATAAAGTTGTGCCACTTGCTAAAATGTTGCAGGTATAGATAGCTAGCTATAAGAGTAGATTGTGGTCAAGAAAATGGACAGACCAAAAATAAATGAGTCTGTAGCTATAACCAGGAATGTAAGTATATGTTTCCCACGGTGGGGGAAGGGGAGGTGAAGTGACTTGGCACTGGTGTTTCTCACCATAAAACTGCCATGCAGAAAAGATGAGCAAATCATTGGCACACTTTGTTTCAAACCCAAAGTTGATTGTCGTTGTCGAACAAAATCACTGCAGCTGAAGTCAACCTTTCATACAGGTCATCCGACTGTGGTAGCAAGTAATTCCACAATATTTTGCCAGAATCCAAGTCTATTTTGCATAAAGAAATGAATAGCTAAATGTTTATTTTGGCCGACTTGATTTATTAAATATTATACTGTAGCACCTCATAGCATGCACTGAATTGTTAGAAGAGAGTAACATTATGCTTGAGTTTTTCGTAAATGTTACAATGGGAATTATTTTGGTTTTCTACTTCTAGACCAATAATTCTATACCACTGCAATGTCAATTCTATACAATGTCAATGTCTACAATACAACACACTAAGTGTTAACAATCCCATCATCGCTTAATGAAAAATGTCTGCAGATATTTAGTATTGTAGTAATATTTCAAGGATTTTGAGTGATGATTCAAATGTATTCTTTTACATTTACGGGCAACACAATGCTGCCATAAATCAATATTATAATCCAGTTGTTCTTAACTGCAATGAAATGTCTCAGCAGTAGATAATTCTGTTATCTAATTGAACGGAATTGGTAATTGATATCCATCCTGAGAAAGAGGAGACTGTTAAAGGTGTATAAATGAATGGAGCTGGATGAACATCCAGAAGATTTCCAGCAGGCTTTTACAGTCAAGTCCCCTTCTTCCCTTATAGACTGACAGTTTACGTATTTAAATATGGGCTCCCGTGAACGCACAATGTCGACATTGTATGGAGAAGCTTGCACCGTTATAAAATCTCCTCTCCTATAAGGTCTTTTATTATGCAGGAACAACAAATATTAATATACAATTGTGTCAGTGTGAATTCATACAGATCTGTATAGATTTATACAGATGATATCCATTTATTCAGATTAGGATAATGTTATAACACTCATCTAAATGTAACACAAAATAATTAAATGTAAAAAAAAAAAAACTTAGTTGCCTTTTTCCCTTTAATTATTGAAAATAGTGTGGCAGCCCAAAGGGTTGCACCAGAAAATGGCTGCCTGGCCTCCAACACATGGCAGCCATTTTCACTACATTTCCCAGCATGCCACCGCAACACCTGAACGAAGTCAGGCATGGGGAGCTAACGACCAGCTGAAAGCCATTTTGAAGGCCTATTTAAAGGGCTGAATCCCATTGTTCTGCGATAGGAGTAGGAACGTGTTTGGGGAAGGAGTGCGGTGTGTTTAGAGAGAGAGAGAGAGAGAAACCTGTGGAAGTCGTTGACCAGCCAGGATTTGGAGAGCGTATTGGAGTGTGTTTGTTTGTTGGAAATCGGATTGTTTTGGACTTTGACTACGGACTGGATTGCGGACTACAAACTGGATTTTGGACATTGGAACGGACTTGGACAACGAGATAAGGATTTGTGGACTTTGTTTGTATTCCCCTGAAGACCCCACCCTTTGTTTCGTGTTGCCCTTGTTCGTGTTAGTTTAATAAATTATCATTTTTGTTCATATTACTGCCTCCTCTGTGTTCTTACACTTGCCTACGCCCCCTGCAAGGTCCGTGAGTGTCGCCCAACCCTTGGGGACGCCACATATGGTGGAGAATGCGGGCAGAGGGCATCACTTACAGGCAAGAGGAGGTAGTACAAAAAATTCAATATGGAGCTTTTGAACCCAGAGTGGATGTTGGACCCGAAAATCTTCTCCTGGCTTGAGAGCGATGGGAGAAGACACCTGTCACTCGATCAATGTGAGGTGATTGCAGATTTCTTAAAGATGTCAGAGCGCACCCAAAGACGGACACTGGAACGGTGCCCTCTTTTCTTGATGACGAGCCTGGATGCCGTGTCCGAAGTCGTGAGGGTGATGCACCAGGAGACTTGGGACAAGGAGCAGGCCCAGCTGGCACAAAGTGAAACCCACCAATGCCTATGCTGCCTGGGATATGGGCATCAACCCAGTGAGTGCTTCTGGAAGGGAGAAGTTGGCTGGGAAGACCCAAAGGAGGAAGTCCAGGACTATGCCTGCTCGGTGGCGCCCCCTAGAGAAAATGTCCCAGGTAAGCCGCAAAAGCAGCATACAGGTGTCGCAGACAAGTGTGCTGATTTGGAGTCAGAGTTAGAAGAGGCACAAGTTGTGATCAGGGGCAAAGAGGATGAGATCCAGAAATTGGAGCAATGTTGTCGGGACGAGAGGGAGGACCTGGTGAAGAACCAGAGACGGGCGGCCATGGTGGAGGACCAATGGCGAGTCACCCTCCAGGAGGTCCAGCAGCTGAAGCAGAGTGCCCAGATTGAGCTGTGCAAGGCAAAGGTGGAGTTGAACACCTCAAAGGAGCGTCACCTGCTGGCGGTGATGAAATTGCAAGAGGAGCACCACCTGGACTCCCTGAGAGTGCTGGGAATCATGGCTGGGGAGATGGAAAAGGAGAAGGCATCCCTTGGCGATGAGATGAGGTGTGTAGAGTCCCACAACTTGGCGCTCAAAGAGCAGGTGAGAAACCTAACGCAGGTGCTTGAGAATGAGCAGCGACAGTGTCTGGACATGCAGGAGTCCCAGGACCAGGCCACAGATGAGTATGCCAGGGCCTTGGGGGATGCACAGACCAGGCTCGCCCAGAAGGAGGCAGAGCTAAGGAAAGCAGCGGAGAACCATGCGTCCGAGACGGAGCAACTCCGGTGCCGAGTGGAGCAGGAGAGCAGGGATACGCACCAGGTCGAGGCCAACGCCCTGCGGGAGCAGCTGGCCCAGCTGGAGAAGAGCGTGGAGCAGGAAAAGGCCCAGAACCAGGAGCTACAGGCGGTCCAGGAGAATGCCTTGAGGGGGGAATCCGAGAAGCACGGCCAACAGCTCAAGGAGCTCCGTGACCAGCTGGAGAAGAGCGTGGAGCAGGAAAAGGCCCAGAACCAGGAGCTACAGACCGAGCAGGAGAAGCTCCTGGCCCAGAGAGATGACGTCAGCTCCCAGCTGCAGGAGGTGAACCGCGCCAACAGCCGGCTCCTGGAGCAGCTGACTGAACGGGGCCAAGAGAAGGACAAACTCCAGCAGGAGCTGGAGGCGACCAGGAAGACGGCGGACAAGCGCAAGGCCATGCTGGGACGAGCTGGCCATCGGCGTGGCGCAGGAGAAGTCGCGGCACAAGGAGGAGCTGAGCGACGCGTGGCTGCAGCACGAGAAGGAGGTGCTGGGCGTGCGGGCGCGCTACGAGAAGGAGCTGCGCGGCCTGCACGAGGACAAGAACCGCACCGAGGAGGAGATCCGCTCACAGCTCCGCGACGAGAAGGCCCGCACTCGGGAGCTGGAGAGCCTACAGCAGACGGTGGAGGAGCTGCAGGCTCAAATCCAGTCCATGGAGGGCACCAAGGGATGGTTTGAGCGCGGACTCAAAGAGGCGGAGGAGACGGCAGAGAAGAGTGCGCTGGAGCACCAGGAGCAGGTCCAGAAGCTGCAGCTGGAGCAGACCGCACAGCTTCAGGGGAAAATGGCGGAGATAGAAGCCCAGCAGCGGGCCACAGAGAAATCCTTTCGCGAGGTGTTAAAAATCCAAACTGAGACTCTGCTGGATCTACAAAATCAACACGCCAAAGAATAAAAGTAACAGTGTTGTGAAGAGCATGTTTTCCCCAGTCACCCCACCTGACCCCCTGAAAGGAAAAGGGACGTGGAAGAAAAAGCCAGAGAATGGACTAATGGGAAGGAAATGCTGCACAGGGTTCGCTGGAGGAGCCATGGAGGGCTGGTGAGGACCAGCGCAAGAGCGGTAACCATTCCGTCCGTGGACCCCAGAGCCAGTACCCACCTATGGCCAGGTGGTGGCAGACAAGGTGAGCGACTTTCGCCATTTCCTAACGGCTTGCAGATGCTTTTTCAGGCAACCGGAGACTGGGGATTCTGGACGTTTGACCCAGGGGGGACACTTCCTGAGTGGACCTGGAGAGGGGACCCTCCTGGTGGCCGCTGGACAGGCCGCTCAGCCCTCCCGAGGTCAGAGCTGAGGAGGAGGGTGTGTGGCAGCCAAAGGGTTGCACCAGAAAATGGCTGCCTGGCCTCCAACACATGGCAGCCATTTTCACTACATTTCCCAGCATGCCACCGCAACACCTGAACGAAGTCAGGCATGGGGAGCTAACGACCAGCTGAAAGCCATTTTGAAGGCCTATTTAAAGGGCTGAATCCCATTGTTCTGCGATAGGAGTAGGAACGTGTTTGGGGAAGGAGTGCGGTGTGTTTAGAGAGAGGAGAGAGAGAAACCTGTGGAAGTCGTTGACCAGCCAGGATTTGAGAGCGTATTGGAGTGTGTTTGTTTGTTGGAAATCGGATTGTTTTGGACTTTGACTACGGACTGGATTGCGGACTACGAACTGGATTTTGGACATTGGAACGGACTTGGACAACGAGATAAGGATTTGTGGACTTTGTTTGTATTCCCCTGAAGACCCCACCCTTTGTTTCGTGTTGCCCTTGTTCGTGTTAGTTTAATAAATTATCATTTTTGTTCATATTACTGCCTCCTCTGTGTTCTTACACTTGCCTACGCCCCCTGCAAGGTCCGTGAGTGTCGCCCAACCCTTGGGGACGCCACAATAGATTGACGCGCCAGTACATTTAATTGAGGTTCAAGTTTACAATTAAAGGGAAAAAGCACTTCTATGATCTATCGTCCTTAGAAAGTTTGCCTATCATGGTCTATCTAGTGTCAATAAACCATTTCACAAGCACAGCTTTGGTTGTGTGCTGTGAGATCCGCCCTTTACAGTAAATACGCTCATTCAATGAGATCTGTGTAACTCAGGGATCCATGAGCAGCTCCCATTTTGAAATAAACGCCATTGAATATGTAAATCTCTTACATTGCCTATTGTAAGCTCTGGGCATTGGATCTGTGTAGTTCTGAAAAGGACATGCAGTAACGTGATTCAAGCTATTTCTTATTTGCAGTTTGCACAACCATTCAAAAGATGTTTTCATTACTTTCAAAAGAAGCACAGGAAACAAGGACCAAGCTGTTGATGATCTTCTGCGTGACCTCAAAGGCTGTATCATTTTGACCCTCGACTCAAATAGCTATTTGACCTGATGCTCTCTCTCTTTCTCTCTTTCTTTCTCTCTGTTTTAGAGAAAATGTTAAGCCTGCGTATGTGTGTCTAACCAAGGCATATTTTCAAATGTCCAAATGGTGTATATACTCCTTGCCAGGTCTAAGTGAAGAGTTTATTTATCTTAGTAGATAACCTTGCACTCTGACTGAAAACACACATCAGTCCCATGTCCAGACATTACACACTTCGCTCTGAGCTCGCTTAGCTTAGGCTGAGTTTCCAAATGGCAAATTACAAGGAGCTCAACATTGCAACTTAAAAAGCAACAGGAAATGATTAGTTTTAAATTGCACTGGCTAATAAACTGGTTAAAGAGAAAGGACATTTCCGAGACTGAAAAGCTCATAGTGTTGAAGCTTATCCCGATTTCTGTGGTATGAAGCTGCTGAACGTTGAAGCATGGTTCCTGGTCAGAACAACAAAGCAGTTTTGACAGGTTTAATTCATTTTAATCAATGAAATAATTTGTACTATGTTTGTAATAGTCAGAATTAGGGGTGTGCCCACTAGTCGAAAAATACATATGTGGCTCTGACTTTAGACAATTTCACAACTATAACTATGATACAATTTAAAAAAGATGAGAATTTCAAAGATGGAATTTCAAATGGAAAAATACTTATTTTTTGTAATTCCATTTTAATTGGATAGTAATACTGCCAATCAATACATGAACTTTGTGGTTGGAGTCTCTGATCCACCTCCTCTTCTCTGTGTGTCAGCGTTGGTTCACAGACTTTCAGTGACTGACTCACCATTCTACAGTTGCATCAAAGTCAGACAAAGATGATTCATTCAGATTTGGTGTCAAAATCAGTTAAGCCTATAACTAGAGATCAATGTATTTCTGTGTACTAAAGGTTTTTCCAACCCGACTACAACTATATCCAACTAGGATAACACAAAAAAAGATATAACACAGCTACGACTATAGGGACTTCTGCACACCCCATCATAATACAATTGAACATGAGGAATTTTACTGTTTTGGTACATATTTGAACATAGGTATATTTACTTTTTAAAAATGTTCTTGTAGAAGTAAGTGATATGCATGAGGCTGTTACCAGTGTGTGCTAGTATGTGTTCATCAGTGGGTTTCTGTGTGGTCCTGCTGAATTTTAAACCTCTACAAACAATTAAGAATGAACTTCTCCTACATATGGATTCAGATGAGAATTTGGTCTGTCATATAATGATGATGTGTGATGTTCACTTAAGGAAACGCCCCACGGGTAATTCAAACACTCAAGAATGGTAGCCATTGGCAGCTCGCCTCTGTAGTTTGTGTGGCACTAACCTTGGTGCTTACACTCCTTTAAATAGCCTTGGGATAAGCAGGTGTATTGAAACACAGTTACGGAGCACCAAGGATCTGCTTCAGAAATAAATGTTGACAACCTGTATAATATATATGCCATTTAGCAGACGCTTTTATCCAAAGCGACTTACAGTACTGAATGCATACATTTTTCAGTATATGTGGTCTCAGTGGGAATTCGACCTACAACCTAAATGTGGTCAGCGCCATGCTCTACCTACTGAGCCACACCGAACCACTTGTGATGATCACTGTATGATCGTGCTTTTGGAATTTATTGTGCATATACAGTATATATGGTGTGCTGCCACTTCTGAAAATAGAGAAGTTGGTTGGTTTTAAGGATCTAATGATATGCATAATGATGTACATACTTTCCCCCCAAAACAAAAGAACCCTAAATCTTTCATATATGAAAGGTAGGCTACCATATTTGTATAATAGGCTATATAAATGCCTGTACCAGTCTCTGGCATGGCAGAGTTAAATTCCTATCAAATCCTCTGGTGCACTGTAACTATGTCACTTTTGGCAGACACCGTGCATTTGGCTGGGAACATCCTCAGTAGCCATCTGAGTGTTATGCAAGAGAGAGGCACAGTGAGAAGACAGTGAGCGTTATAATCCCGAAACTTGGTGAGGCAAAATTTGGAACATATTCACACCAAATGCTTTATTACCCAATATAGCGTTGTGTTTATGTTCACTACTCCCAGGTGAAATGGCAGGTCTCCCTTGTTCTTCAACTGAATGTCTTCCTGGTAAAACAAAGGTTAAATAAATACATTTGTTATCATCTACCTTTGCAGCAGTAAAGTATTTTGTTTTGTATTGTACTTTGGACCAAGATGGAGACCCTCTTTTTCAGAACTGCTAACTCTTAAAGAATGCCATGATGGTACAAAAATAATTTGTTAGGCATTTAGCCAAAGGTAGGCGGCACGGTGGTGCAGTGGATAGCACTGTTGCCTCACAGCAAGAAGGTCTCGGGTTTGAATCCAGGCCGGGGGCCTTTCTGTGTGGAGTTTGCATGTTCTCCCCGTGTCCGCGTGGGTTTCCTCCGGGTACTCCGGTTTCTTCCCACAGTCCAAAGACATGCACGTTAGGCTAATTGGAGAGTCTAAATTGCCCGTAGGTATGAGTGTGTGAGTGAATGGTGTATGTAGTGCCCTGCGATGGATTGGCGACCTGTCCAGGGTGTATTCCTGCCTCTCCCCCATAGGGATAGACTCCAGCCCCCCCGCGACCCTAACTAGGAATAAGCGGCTGAAGATGAGATGAGATGAGATTTAGCCAAAGGTCATGCACTGTATTTGTTCATATCTCGGCCTGAATTATCATAAAAATGTAATCATAATAATTAGGTGAGTCATATTTGTATTAATTATCATAAATTAATTGTTTTGGTTCACTTTCAAACCAAAGTTTTTGAGATAAAGAAATAAAACACTGACATCAAACTGAACTCCTGCGTCCATTACTTCATTGACTGCTATGTCCATACATAGCGCTTGAAAAAAAAATGCTTCTACAAGCAATTGCTAACTTGATTAGTCTGATAAACATTAATGGCAATAAAGTAATTGGAAAGGTAAATGCATTGCGCACTCTTCAAAATACAGTTTGAAGTTTCATGAGCATCAGTGCGACAATGTTTGGTCTTAGTGGGAAAACTGTTTTCAATATTGTGGTACTGTTTAGGGGACATAGCAGGGGGAGCACTGGTATTAGTTGAAAAATAGGAGATGATATGCTTGTTACCTGTTTACTCTCCACTTTGATGTGTGTCTGTGTGTGTGTGTACATACACGCACAGTGTAACATTAAAAGGCACCATGCTGCTGTATAGTATGGATGTTTGATTCTATTACAAGCCAGGTGCCACTACGCAGTACATTCTAATGTTACAAAATATTATAAGGTATGCATGACTTGCAGATGCATGCAGGGTAAGCCATCTGAAAGGTATGACACTAGACAGCAGCTTCTTTTTTGTACAACATGAAACACAGAGCTTTACCATTTGTCTGTGTGTTTTGAGTCTTTCCTAGAATGGTGGACAAGCCACTAAAAATACCCTTCAGAGCTCTTTGCAGAAAAACAAGAGTGAAGTCTGTTCGGGCTTTGCGTCATTAAGAACTGTAGAATTTACCCAGCTCTTTCCTTCTCAGTAATTGCATAGCGACCTCTCAGAGCGGCTCACTGTGTCCATTTTTGATGGTACCGCAGGGACGCTGGACATTTGAAATGGCATACTGGTAATTACAGCCAGCTAATTACACAGTGCCAGATTCCTGTCTCCACTGGGTTAGTGTACAAAGCCCAATGACCTGTCCACTCACCCAGAGTAAAACAGGAGAAAAATACAATTCTGTTAGTTCTTATCTGTGAAGTTCTACAGACTTTCCCATACAAACCAGTCATATACATCATTGAGTTTCGGTTTGAAGTTCTGCATGTGATTGTCATTCTCGGCTTAAATCTTTCAGCAACATTTCAAAAACGATGATCATAATAATTATCATTATAGATGTGGGCAATATAGCATAAAAAGTCATATTATTAATGTATTATGACGAGAACAGGGGATTCAGCCCATCTAGGCTCGTCATTTATCTACAGTCTAAAGTATCTGCACAGAGGTAAAGACGGAAATCAAGTTACATGTCAATTTTGCCCTGGTATCAGGAAGTGTTTTTTTCACACAGATAGTTGTCGATGCATGGAATAGCTTGCCAGGTCCGGTAGTAGTGTCAGGGGTTGTGAGCTCCCTCACACTGACCCATCTACCTTTTCCCCTTTTGTTTTTGCAGGTAACCCACCACGCTCCAAATAGCCCACTGACACATAAGTAAAAGGGTAAAATATTTAACAATTCATTTTGAAAAGCACACTGCACAAAATGACTAATTCAGGGTGTTTTTCTTCCTCCCCCTCCCAATGAACAACCTCCTGGGACCCACCAGGCAGTACAGAAGCCCCCCCAGGTAAGTGTTCCCCATACACACCACACACTACGCACTGTGACAATCACACGCCCGAAAAGATTCAATTTCACACGCAAGGAGGCATTCTGCACACATTTCCACCTGGCCCACCTTGTCACTCAAAGGGGGAGAGCTGAACCCTTATTGGGCACATTTACACCCTACATAACACCCATCCGACACCACAGACACACAACATGGAACAACAAAAAAGCTAAATACGGTGGAGCTCCCAACCACGCCACAATGCCGGTGGGGGACTGCCACAACAAAAAAATATTTAAAAAAATGTATACAACACACACAGGAAAGGGTCGCTGCCACTCCAGGCTAGTCTGCGAAGAGGTACGGTGCCACTCGAGGTCTCCCTGCCTCAGCTCGCCACAGCTCTTGTCACGTTTGCCCTGGTCATCTCTGGGAAATACTGTTTGGATTTTGGGGGGAAATTGTCCAAATTCAGTTCCTCACTTCTCGTCTGCTTCGGCTTGTCCCGCAGTCTCCACTGCCGCTCCTCCACAGAAACAAAATTAATGTTGCCTTTGTTTTCCTTTTCATTTCCAGGTCCCCTGACTCCGCCTCGAACCCGCAGTCTTCAGGTAGGTACCCTGCCATCACACAAACCACACACACATTTGCACACATCCACTAATAAAAATAAATTAAAAAAACATCCCCCAAGCAAACAAAACAAACTTACAAAAACCAAAGAAATCGCCCAAATAAAGAGAAACAAAGGGACCGCAACCTTCCCCGCATGGCTTGCTTTCCCCATTTCCTCCTTTGCAGGTGCCCCGCATTAGCCCGCTCCAAAATCAAAGTCAAAATCACGCTTCAGGGAACCCGCAAAAACTGCTGACAGTGGTCAGAGACCCTTGGAAAGTTCTAGACCAGGCTTGATACAGTGCTAGGTATTCTCCAGGCAGTAGCTTAGGTGGGCTGAATGTCCTGTTCTCTTTGTCAAACATGATTATTTTCTAGGTCCTTTGACAGCACTGAAAGCTCAGTGAGTGCAGAGGGGTTTGTTTCTTCATTAAAGCTCAAGTTCACATTATATATTTTTCTTCAAACTGTGTTTGTAACCCAGTCTCATTGCTGCAACCCCACCTGTCAACTCCATAGCATGTCAGCTGCTGCTTCTTTTCACTTTTCAAGACATTGAATCAGAGGAGGGAAGTTCATGTGCAGCCAGACAGTGGTCGCCCGATCGGCCCAAAGAGGAGTGGGTGCGTGATGAGGTCATCCCACCGATTTAATCCTTGCCTCCCTTGGCGAAGCTGCAGCCAATCGTGTGTCATCCTGCAGGCTGCCGGCCGCAACCACAGAACCTGAGGGGTTGGGGCTGATACACTACACAAGTTTTGAAATCAAAATCAGGGATTCACATTATTTGTCATCACTCCCGCCCGGACAATTTCAGATCCCTCAATTCCAGGACAGGCAGTCACCAACAGCTCCTCTCTAGTAGCATGGAACATGCTTCCCAGTGGAGTATTATGCTTCCATTGTCTGTCATGGCAGCTGTTGGCGGCCATAATAAATAAACATCCATGCTCTTGCAATGGCTCAATAACTTCCTCATTTTCTGATTCTGTCTAGCATGTGTGTTTAGCTTAGAGCTTGCTTCTTTTGTTGCATTGTATATTTTAGGAGTACAAAAAATTGGGAAAATCAAAGAACCTTCTGGGACCCCACATTTGACTTTGTTTAGAGGAATCCTCTTTCTTCAATTTTTTTTTAACTTCCTTTAATTTAAATATGAACTGAACCAAAGTGAGTGCATTTTGGTAAGGCCCAAAAGGTCAGTTATTGATTAATTGATTTTGTGAGTATTTTGTGACTACTATTTAGTCATAGATAGTATGTCAGAGATACTGTGTGTGTGTGTGTGTGTGTGTGTGTGTGTGTGTGTGTGTGTGTGTGTGTGTGTGTGTGTGTGTGTGTGTGTGTGTGTGTGTGTGTGTGTGTGTGTGTGTGTGTGTGTGTGTGTGTGTGTGTGTGTGTGCGCGTGCGTGCGTGTGTGTGTGTATGTGTGTTTATAAATATGTAAGTGTGTGTGTGTCTGTATACATGTATAGTGTTTGGGTGATTCAGAACACTAGCTTTGAGACCAGTGGATTATTTTCCTTTTTTTGGAGCATTTATAGAAACAAAATTCATTAAATTCCTGTTGTTTATTTTTTTTTTTTTTTTATGAAACTGTGAAGAGACACAAAAGGGACATATTACTTTTCAAAGTGACTGCAGGAAATAATCTATTCCACAGAGTTTCCATTTATAAGGATTGGGTATCCTCCTGAGCCCAGTTTGACAAAGAAGTCTGCCTCAGAAATTATAGAAACATTATTTTGTCTCATGAAAAGTGGAAAGAAAACCCCCTCCTCGTTTCTCTTGAGTTTCCCCATTTGGAGCATATCCATCAGCAGAAGCCAATTAGAGGGAGTCCGTCCATTCACCATTAAAACAAAATCTGTTTACATGAGTTTGTTCAGTGTTTACTTTTTTAAGATGTTGAAGACCCCAACATAACAGAAACATAGGTGTCTTGGGATATGCCAGCAGGGTCAAAGAATTTAACCTGTGGAAGGAGGCAGTCTTTTCTCTGGAACACGAGACTGGCTTTTCGCCAACGGAGAGAGACCCGAATTATAATGTTATTCATACCTCACGCAGCATGCTAACAACTCATCTATTCACACTAAAGAAGTATATTCCCCCTTTTTCAATTCTACTAGATTTGTCTCTTGGGATTAGTCCTTGGGCAGTTTTGAAGGATGAAACCGGATTAGATAAGGTTTCTTACTGAGAAAAAGGGTCCTGCTGAAGACCTGCTTGTGTTACAGGCAATGAAGCCATCCTTTGTTTCAACACTTTCAACTGCAATCTAACTTACTAATTTATCTGTGAACAATGTGTCTCTGAACATGACTTTTAAGTGCTTAAGAGGCTCAGATCATGCTTTCATTTCCTTTTGCCACAAAGCTTATCCAGATAAGTCACTGTTTTGTAAAGAATCACAATTATTGTTTACCTCAGTACTATTAAATGCATTGATATAGTAAATTCTTGATTTTAAAATCATTGGAAATGTACATCATATCTTTTTAAAACCTAAACTATGATATGATTGTGTAGTTTGTGTGACCCCCAGATAGCAACCTAAGATGGAATCAATGTCAAAACTGGGCTGCAATGTGTAATATCAATTGTTAATGATTAAAATCAGTTGAATACATTTTTTGTTGCCATTGTCAGCATCAGAACTGATTTGAAACACAAAATTGGGTCAACAATGATTTTTGGTTGGGTTTGTCAGTGCTGCCCATGGTTGAAATCATAATGTTCAAAAATCAACATTGATTTTGGATTGGTTTGTCAATAGCAGGTCTGATTGAATAAACAATACTTATTAAACATTGACTTGTGGTTTACTAAAAGAGTAGGTTTATTGGGTTTGGTTGAAATCACAATATAGAATCAACATCAGTGTGACAGATTTGACTTTTAAATGTTTTAAAATATCACAGGAGTGACTGGGTTTTGTTAGAATATATTTGTTGTGTTTCTTTAGTACTTGGTGTAAACATCTTAGGCAGCTGTGATTTTCTTTGTCCATTCCAATTCGTTTTCTTTCTATTCAGTGTGCACAACCATTATCATAGGCTACATGCTTTTAAGCATGTTGCCAAAAGGATAAATGAAACGTGTTCATAATATGTTGCAGCTCCCTCAGTCTACTGTAGCCAGCATGTAACCAGTACTGACTATAGATTTAAATTAGCTTCGGGGGTTACCTGTGGTATGTATGTATGCTCACTGGTTTATGTTATTTTAAATATTAAACAGAAATATTAAATTTGCAATGGCCAGAACTAGCAATTACATTACCGCCCAGGTGTGTTTTCACTACCGTCCTCCCCAAACTACGTAGTTTGTTTGATAGTTTGTTTGTTTTAAACTAGAAAGGTTAATGTTTAAAATGATGGTCCTATATAGCATTAGCTTGTGTACTTATATCAACTAACACGAATGTGTGTACACTGAGGCAATTTAATAAAGCATTTAACATGTATTTAAAAATCGAATAATTTTTACATATTTATCTATATATGATTTTTTATGTTATCAATAGTAACATAGTAAATGGTCCCTCACCCTTCTACTTACTTGTCACCATTATGTTGTTTCTGTTTACTTGTCATCAATACTTTGATGACCACCTTGTCATTGTTTTCTAGTTGTTGCCTTAACATTTTGTTTTAATGAGCTGTGAGATTATACATATTGTATTTTCACATGAAAAGTAGGGGAGAGAGGAAAACCAAGATGCTGACACTGTAAAACATTGTCAGTGTAGCAACTCTCCAGGAGAGAAGGGAATGACATATTGAGAGACTAGGAGTCTGTACAGCTCCATCCAGCAATAATACATGCAATGTGGATATTTAAAAAACTAAAAATGATTTAACAAAAATGATTTCATTGTACTACTTATTTTCAAACCATAAGGTACACTGAATCGTTGTTATCTTGATATTGATTCAATATGTATGTGCATCTTTGAGGTGTTCTCCCAATATGTGAAAACATTTAAACACTGAATTCATATCGAATCAACGTTATACATTAACTAAGACTCATGTGACATCAGTTGAAGAAAGACATTAGATTAACATCAAATTCAACATCAACATTAAGTCCATCCACCTGCCATAGTTGATTAAACATAGATTTTATGTTCTCATATGTTATTTTTATTCATTGATCCAACATCAAGTTAACGAGCAAATTGATGTTGGATCAACATCAAGATTTCAGCGTTGAATCAATGCTTCTTATGAGACACTGATTCAGGGTTTGCTTTCTGCTGGGACATTATTAGCCGCCCCCCAAAAAAATCCCAAGGCAATTATTATTTATAAAATGTCTTTACATTAATTAGAAGTAATATGCAAACACTTTGACTCAAATTGAGTCACCATGGCTGGCAGGCAGCCAATAACAATAGTGGTGGTTTTTCAACTTTTCCAGTCCTTTTTTGAATGGGTATTTGGGCTCGCACGTCGCTGTGATCATTGAAGTACATCGCGGGTCCATCTGCTCTGCAGAAAAGTAAATACTAAACCATCTGTGCTTCGGTACATGCCAAGGAAGTGATACGGAGAGGTATTGTCTGAGACGGATCACCTCAGGTGGTAAGTTACACTGCTTTAAGGTCCAAACACACACACAAGGCACCATTACTGCATGCTGAGAGAAGGGAAAGTGTAAATCGGTGAACTGAACTGCACAAGAGGGCTGAAAATGTCTCCAGTTTACCCCTCTCGCTTATGAATTCATTTTGTTGTTTAATTAGGGATGAACTCACGAATATGCAAACTTCAGATGCACTGCTTCATTCACTCGAAGGCAATTATTTTTTCATTTTGATTTAATGATATATATATATATATATATAATTATTAAACCAGCAGCTTCTAAGAGGTTTTTTTGTGTTCTTTTAAAAGTGTAAGTTAGGTGCTAATTGTATTAATGTTAATGTTAAGTGGGTGGGCTTTTTCTTTGGCTCCAGACGCAGTTGGCCTAAGGAATGGGCCCTGCTGCGGCGCAAGGCCGGCAGTGTTTATACACAGTTAAATAAAGGCCTCTCCATCAGTGGTGATTAACATGGTGGCTACTTTAATAAATACTTTAAGGATTTATTTGGTTAAGGATATCTGAGCTGGTGTAAGTCTTGGACAGCCCGGAATGTTTGGCGAAGCATAACCCAGCTGCTCCGCAGGGGCGTACTCTGGGGTTTGTTTATTCTCGGGCCTCCCACCATTAGGCGAGGCCCTTTTTTCGGGAATTCTCCCTCCTCCGAACGGGTCAGCGTTTGGAGACTTCACCATTTTCTTAACCTCTCCGTAGCTCCGCGCGTTTCACTTTTTTTTTTTTTTTTTTTAGATACCGCTCCGTGGTTTTGACATCACGGCAAAGCCCTACTCCAGCAGCTCAGGGTAAATCTGTAAACACGCGGGCAAATGGAGGCGGTGGGATTTTCACAATGGAGAAAACCCCCCAACTCTCACACACACACACACACACACACACACACACACATCCATTTTTCGGATGGACTAAAAGCATCCAATGGAAGTGTTAAAATCCCTGCGGCATCGGGGCCTTTCGCAGTGGCCCCGCGACAAAGCCTCACGCCGCCCTCCCCTCTCAGGGTCCCAGGCTTGGCCCGCTCCTCTGTCTCCTCTGACATCTGCTCAGGGTTGTGCTTTCATTCAAGAAGGGGGCCAGGGGAGTCAATCTGCTCTTTCAGGAGGCTCCACGGTGCCTCAAGTGATGATGGAAATGACAACTCCGAGCAGAACTGTGTGGCTGTCTCGTTGGCACCTCCACTGCCCCCACCCCCAGCCCCAGCACCCCTACCCCCTCCCCCTCCCAACACTCTGTTTCATTTCCTCCCGTCACTCCAGATTGACAGGCCTTAGACATCTCAGGTGATGTGGAGGAGTGTGAGAGATTCATGGAGATGCGCCATGTTTGAACACTTCCCGGAAAGGAAACACGATGCACCAGCAAACACTGGTCTCTCCAGCTTCAGCTGGCAAATGACTTGAGGCGACTATTTAAGGACTCGACAGATTGTGCTTATGTGTTTATTTACTTTCCTACACATGAAGTAGAGGATCATTCCGAGCCACTATTTGTGTCTATAAAGGCTCACACTTTTATAGATGGAATGGCATAGCATCAATCATATTGAGATCTTGTGTCAACAATATATATTTGGATACATGTAGAGAGCAACAAAAGAGCATTACTCAAAATGTTGACAGTGGTGATGGTGAAGGTGGTGGATTGGCATAAAGGATGCATGCAATTGGAACTACTCTTGCATTAAATGGAGTGGTGATGGCTTAAAAAACTGGTCTTTTTTTGTGTTGGCTACAACGATATGCATTTCTGAAACCAAACAGGACAATGGCCCGTCTCATTTTCTGTCATATGTTTTGGGGCATTTAGTGAGTTTGAATGCTTAGTATTAGATCCTTTTATAAATTCTGGCCTGAAATTCAGATCTGGGTAATTGAGTGATTTTAAATGGATGCCTTCCCCATACAAAATCTTTATCAACAGCACAGTCCAAATTAACAGAAAGATGTGAAAATGAATAATGTCCCTTGACTTTGATATGACAAAGTGAATGCATGTCATTATTATATGTTCCCATTAACCATGCTTATTTATGAGTATACTTTGTATCATTTTTATTTTTTAAATACTCAAATATACTGTATACTGATAATACTAGGGGGGAGCATTGTGGAACACAAACTGTGGAATGTGAAATGACAACAATTCAGTTCTCTAACTTTAGAGAACTGAATACAAAATAGAAATTGTAGTTTTTCTCCATAATTAACTCATTCTTTAACCCTTTGAAGACATTAGGCATCCTTAAGCCTGTAAGGGGCTTCAGTGGCATGTCCCAGCAGTGTGGTTTAGATGGCTGGATTCAGGATAAGATGGCCATAGAAGAAGGATTGTTTCAGCCATGTAACTCCAGTCTCACTCACTACTTTAGCCCCGAACACAAGTGGCATTATTCCTCCTGATAAAATCGCTGTAAAACATTTGTAGAACACGTCGGTGGCTTATGCACTAAAAAGATTAAGAGCAAGAGAGAGTGACTTTCAGAAGCTGCCCCTCTCTCTCCGCGCAGGAGGGAAAGGGGAGGTGTCGGGACACATTGAGCATGAACAGTTGAAAAGTAGAGAACTAGGTAGAGCCTGCTGAACACAGTTTGCATGAATCCCTGTATCGGGAAATACATCATTTCACCCAAAATAGATCATATAGATCAGTTGTTGATCATGCAATGCTTGTATTGGCACATGGTTCTGAACAGCATTTATGGTTCAAGTGTAGCTTTTCCAAGGCATCTGTTGATGAATATGCACCACTTTGTGGAGTTATGCATTTTTATGTTTGTTTATGTTTTAATGTATTTATGTATTTATGAATACATTCATTGTATGTTTTGAAGGAGTGGGATGGCAAGACGCATTAGAACGATTTTTGATGTGGACCCCTTCTTTAAAAAAAAAAACCGTAGCCTAGAAGTTTTTGCCACAAAGGGGTTAAATTGATAAATAAAACCTCTGGAACCATCCATTTCGTTGCTGCATCACCATGGCAACGCAAGGTCCGCTTACATGGTAGGGTAAATTTTTGTCTGGACAATCTGCAATTCAGCACGTGTATCTGAGCGAGTACAATGTTGAAGCAATTGCAGGACTCCCCCCCCTGTGGGGGCACCTACACTCACAGTACCAGCATGACAAACTCAGCCAGAAAAATCCATTAGATAAATCTAGTTAACTGCCTAATTATTCTCAAGATAGAATTATCAAGGCAATAAGTGTTGATTGCATGAGAAAGACCTAACAACTGCAGCCAGTTTAATTCACGTCTTACTAATTGGAGCAAAAGGGCACGTCTCATCCAGTCATGATTCATTTTCGATTAGTGAAGTAAATTTGAGCTCTATCAAATTATTAATGTCATATTATACAATTGTGAAAATGTTGTTTATTGTACAGCTTTTGTTTATGCGATTGTTGGCGATAAATTATAGGAAAATAAGCGATTTGCTCGAACAAAAGGTTGAAATATTTTGTAGCGTCATTAAACGGCTCGTGCTGTGCATTCATATTACACTTTAATTTTGCTTAATTCAGACACTAACCCCAGGATTCAGTCAAAGCTATCACATTAGCACATATTTAAATCAATAATTTAACACTCACTACATTTTTCATTTTAATTGATACATAGAGGGAGAATTAAGAAACACCTTGCAGAAATATATAAAAGCGTGCTTTTTTAGACCTTGGTTATGGATGCTCCCATCATTTTCACTGTTCAATTTGTTCCTGCTGCTGTTATTTTCAGGAGACATGGTATATTTATTCCCAGGTATATGTTTATTCCCCAACTGCTGAAATACTTGGTACATTACATTTTATATTTACTATACAAATTGTTAGTGTTTAACAAATAAATCTGTATGGTATACAAATACATATGATGCTGGAACAAATGGAATGTCTATCTAAATAGTGTGTTGTGAACATAGAAAATATTAGCAGCACAAGATCAATAATTTTCATTTTAAAGTCAATAAATACTGCAGAGGCACTGCAGAGGTTGTTCCAGAGGTGCAAGATTAGGAGCAGCCATTCCGGCTCTAGTAGAACTCATCGGTCTCATTGTCTAAAAGTATGTGTCCCTGGCAGCTCTATTGGGAAAACCTGTAAAAGTTTCAGAAATATCTATATATTTTTAGTAGTCCCTTATACTAAGAAACAAACATAAGGGTGTTTTTCTTTCTACTGTCATTTTACTCAAAAGAACACAGGAACTCTGTGGTACTGACTAACCTTCCTGTACCGTATTTTGTGGATCTAGATATAGTTAAACAAAGTATTTCCTTTTAATCCACCAAATCAGGGCCATATTCACTTGTCACGTGATGTGAATGTGATCGTTTTGCCGGAATTGTTGTCCTTCCGTTTTAAAATCACCACTTACCTCTCAGTCATTCTAGGATTTTGTTTTCATATTCAACATATTTCACAAAAGGAAATTGCAATTTCAAGTTCCAGTCACCTGTTCTGTTGTATCGCGTAGATTTTTTTGTGTTGTGTGATGTAAAATTCAAGGGCACTGACTCAGTGATACAGACACAAATCGTGAGATATCTGGAAGACGGGTTTGTTTGTGTTAGCCATGTCCCAGGGTCATTGTTTGTTTGATTGGCTCCAGAAAGCTTTGGGAGGACTAGGTCTTTTGATGCCTTGCTGTTGGCCTTTGCTGGCCCACTTGGCCACACATCACAAGAAGCAGAGGAAGATCGTACACTCATCCTTTCTGGAGACCAGCCTTCCCCACTCCTATCCTTCAGTTATAATATGCCCTTACTGTAACTCACACATGATCTGTCAGTTTTGTTTCACCTCTATGTTGGTCCTGCAAAATCCCCCAACAAATGTTTGTTAGCCCTGCATTAATAAGCTTGCATGTCACTTGTGCTCTTCAAAAGGAATTAATTTTGAGTAAATAACTTTTTCTTTCTAAGGACAAGCATGCAATTTACACAGTAAAAACATGTCAAAGTGTAAGATTGAAAGATTCAGATCTACTTTCAAGCGTGACACTGCCTGTTCTCCAGGTGCAGAGGGACAAGTTTTAGAAATGTGATCAAACTTATTCCTTTGTTATTAATTTACTCATTTAAATGGTACCTTGGTACACCTAAATTATTTTCAAGGCATGTTAACAATATTGTAATTTATGTTTAATATAATGTTTAAAATATGTGCATGGTGTGTGTGTGCATGAGTGTGTGTGTGACAGAGAGAGAGAAAGAGAGAGACTGTGTGTGTGTGTGTGTGTGTGTGTGTGTGTGTGTGTGTGTGTGTGTGTGTGTGTGTGTGTGTGTGTGTGTGTGTGTGTGTGTGTGTGTGTGTGTGTGTGTGTGTGTGTGTGTGTGTGTGTGTGTGTGTGTGTGTGTGTGTGTGTGTGTGTAAGAAAGAGAGAGAGACTGTATGTGTGTGTGAGAGAGATAGTGAGAAAGAGAAAGACTTTGTGTATGTGTGTGTGTGTGTAAGAGAGAGAGAGAGTGTCTGTATGTTTGATGACTGAGTAGTTAAGTAAAATATTGTTTTTCAGAGAAATATCCAGGGAATGCTTTCAGTTTGACTCTGCAGGCAAAACACAAATGCTAAAGACTCTCTGTATTAAATGACTGTGGTCACAGTTACGTTAGGGTCGACTCTTATCAGCACACCTCTGTTGGGAAGCAGTGAACCCATGGAACTTTCCAACCTCTTCAGAATTCAACATGTCTGCCTGACATGCTCACAGACCAATCCAAGAGTCTCCCCGTGGCATTTTAAAATCAGAAGACACGAATGAATTTAGATCACTTCATCAAAGCCGCAGATAGGTCAATGAGACCAGAAGCACCCTGGTCCCGCTCAAGTATGCAGTGCCATGGTGTGCTGTGCTGTGCTGTTCTGTGCTGTACCAGCACTAGGGATTGCTGGGCTTCTCATATCTCTGCTGACCAAAATTTGGATGAACTAAGAAGAGTCAGTAATACTGAAGAACTATCGCCCCCTAGAGGCCATTATTCGATGGGCAGTCCCTTTAGTTTGCATGAATGGAGATATTTTAACTTTTTTAACAGTGCATGGCATAGTGGTTGTGCATATTTATGTATGCCATTTGAAGGAGTTACTCCTTGGAAACACCTAGGGCCTAGGGGGAGCAACAACATTAACTATTAAGCATCAACACTAACAAAAGCATCAACAAAACAAAACAGAAATAATTATTAGCATTGTTGTTATTAGCCCAAGTTTGTTTATAACTGTTTATAATCTTTACCCCTATGAGTATTTAATTTAGGAAATATGTCAACAGATTTTTTTTAAGGGGGAAATTCAAGGAAAGGTTTTACAAACATCAATTTGTATTGTCCTCTTTAAGTCACGATGCAGTTCAGTCAGACATGCACTGAAGGGGCTGCTCTGCTATGCTGCATATACAGTGTTTATTGTGAAAATGCTTTTTTGATGACAAACACAGTTGTCCAGTTGAGGGGGGGAAATGGCTTCTTTTTGACCTGTGACGTAATGGACTTCAACTCTTGACCTGCTGAGGAAACGCTCCGACCTTAAGGTTGAGTTTGGGAAACCACCCCAGCTGCCAACACTCAAAGGTCTGAGAATCACTGGGTTGTTCAGAGAGACACAGGCTTTCACTGCCTGGCCCTTTAAAGGATGAATGACTCTTCAAAAGAAAAGAAAAAAAAACATTCATACAAATTAAAGCATGAATGAGCCTGGAACATCAAACTTGTCCCTAATTCAATTTCGCAGCAATTCAGACATTCCGAATAGCCGTTGAATACGGAAAATAAATAAACCGGCCCTCGCAAAAAAAGAAGAAATAACCAGCCTGGAGACAGGAGGAAAACCTCGTAGAGACCTTTAAAGATTAGGGACGTGGGCAGTGGTAGGCAGAACGTTGGAGAGACTGGAGCTTTGGCCCTGCTCACCGTGGCAAAAGAAGAACTTCAGCACTGGGGGAGGCGGCAGGACGGAAACAGGAAGAGTGTGATCAGTCTGTGTTTAATTAGCGCTAGCTCCCTTTCAATGCGCCAGCGTGGATTTTCCTTGTTTATGACCGAGATCCTGTTTTTCTAATTCTTGTCCTTTGTTTCTTAGGACGGGGAGGTGGGGGGAACGGATCTGGCTCTTTGGGACGTTAAATAGAGAGCTAATTCAACCGGAGGGGGCTTTCTTCAGGCGGGTCCGCTCGTAGGCCCAGCCGGGGCTCACTGGTCCTTTTGTGTGCTGCCCTCTCCACATGCTCCCTCCCTCCCCTGGCCCGGTCAGATTTTTTTGTCCGCAGCGGATAATCAGCTTGGAGCGCGGCAGTCAGATGTGGTGGGAACTGCTCTCGCTCGCAGGGTCCTCTCTGAAGGTGTTTGTTGTTAAATAGAACAATTCGGCTGTCTCTTTAGAAAGCCTGACAAAAGCAAATACTCCCCGCTGAAAATTTTCTTAGCCCATCGCACAAAGGCCCAAGTTTGTTTAAGAAATTGCCGCTAAAGAAAGCGTCAACCCATTAAGGTAATTATATGGAACCTGTGTCGTATAAAGGCTTAATTGATGTTAATGTTTGTCTAATTGGGGATTCAGGGAGAGCAGAGGACTAAAGGTCTTCATTGCACTTTCGGGCGCGCCTCTGAAAAGGGTCCTTCTGGTTTTCACACTTCCCACAATGGCTGCCCGTCTTTCTCACATTACTCGCTGTTTTCAGCTTCTTCCAGCATTCTGCTGCACTACTTAGAACGCCAAATAAGGGTGAAGAGCCATTGTCTAGTGCAAGCACTTCTCAAAGAGTGTTCCTGACAGGGATTGTTAAAGGACTCATGTCGGAGACAAGGGGGTGTGAGGGTGAAAGCCACTGTCATCCACTCCTGTCATGTCTGCGCCGAGCGGCAATAGGCCTCTAATTGCTGCATCTGTTTTTTCATACCGCCATTCTTTTATACAAATACTTCGCCAGGACCACATGTTCTTGCTCCCTTTGCAATGTATCTATTGTGAGTGTCGAATTTATTTCCGCGCATGCGAGTGTGTACGTGTGTGTGTGTGTGCGTGCGCGCGCTTGCATGTGTGTGCGCGTGCGCGCGAGCGTGCTGTGCACGCGTGCGCACTTGTAAATGTCCTCCGTGTGTGCCCGGAGGGAAAAGAGGTTGCCGGGTTGCCAGTTGGCCAGTGACTGGAGCCCTCTGTGGAACACGACGTGCCAGTCATTGTCCCCCGTCTGAATCTTCAGTTCGGTTCATACAGCCAGCGCCGTCGCTTTTGACGGCCGTCCTCCTTGGGCGCCCGTGACTGATAAGTGCATTGGGGGGTTTTTTTCGCCAGAGGCAAATGGGGCAGGGGTATTGGTCAGGAATGGCATGCATTGTCCACGTGAAGTGTGCTCTCAGAGCAGAAAGAGGGGTTCACATTAAACTCTCCAAGCTCCTCTAATTAAGCAGGCCCAGTGGCAGTTGTACCCTTGTGCGATCCGGCGATCCGCAGGGAGAAGAGACGGAGACAGAGGCAGAGGGATAATGCGGCCCTCGATTTTTTTCTTCCTATCTGTCAAGAACTTAAAAAAATACCTGTATGGCTGAATCCCAGACCCTTTGTCTGTCTCAAATATTGCTCCTCTGTCTAATTGCCGGGGCCGGCACGGACGTGAAGGCCTTTCTGTGCGGGGTTAAAACAGGGCCAGCCGTGAATGGCAAACTGATTGTGCGGCTGTCAGATTCCCACATGAGGCCCTTTCTGCAGATGGGAAGTGTGAAGGGGAGAAAGGAGAAAGGCACTTCATTAAACTTCCACCAAGCTGATTGGAGTGGAGAAGGCAATTCAGATCTAAAGTGGAGTTCCCATCACACCCTCACACCCCCCCCACACACACACCCACACCCACCCCTCCCCACACACACACACACACACACACACAACCAACCCGTTCCCCACCCACATCCACTTTTGCAGCCGCACTGTCACTCAAGTCGAACAAGGCAACACTGACATCATTTAAGGCAACTCTCCAGCAAATGAGAGGAGGGCGGAACCTCGCGCCACGGTGTCCCAGCCTCGCGAGAGATTCTGCTCCATGTGCAATGGGGGACGGGAGCCTGCAGACAGTGACCTTGACCCCCGCCTGTGTGACCTCTGGCCTTGCAGAGCATGCCGGGCAGAGTAGGGGTTGGACCCTGCTGGAACACCTCCTCCTCCATCATGCACGGAATTAATGGCCCTCCTGAGCCCCCCCACATCAACCCCCCCCCCCACCCCCGCTCGTTCCACTCCCAGCCCCCCTGCCCCCCCCCCCATCTTTGAGATATGTCAACTGCCTGTCACCAGGACAATGGACAAACCACTGGGATTTCTCCCTGACTCGGAGGGGAATATCCTCAACAAAGAGCAATTTTTCTTTTTGCACAGATTTGCTTCTGACAACCACAGGTTGCTAATGAATGCATCTTGCAGATAAATAAGCGGCTGTTAATTATCCAAGGTTTTTTTTCCCCCCTCTCTTTTTGCATTCGCCCGCAGGCAATGAAGAATACAGACCCCGCCCTCCCCACCCCCCAACCCCCCGTCCCTTCATACCTGAGGCCGATCCCCTCACATGTGGAATGGAAGAGGTGGAATGTTATTGTAAGCAGAGCTCTGTTGAAAATGGCAGCATGTTTTGGGGTTGGGTTAGGGGGGAGGTCATTGTGGGATTTATTTCTAATGCTGCTTTGGGAACAATAAATTGAAGCAGATGGACTTTGGAAGAGCCCGGTTCCCACTGAAAGTGTCTCCATCAAAATGTCATCTCTGCAAGAAGTAACATAATCACAGTATTTTGTTGGAACAATTATCCGACAGCCCCTGTCTACAAAGTGTCATATTACTCATCAAAGTACTTTGTGGGTGAATAATGACCGCAGGTCGTGACCCTTGACCTCTCGGGGTAACCTCTGGAAAAAAACGCGAGTCAATTTCACCATTTAGTCCGCTGCTTTCTCTCAGGCTCCCCTGTCTAGCGAACAGAAACTCGACTCCACCACTGTAATCGCTTTAGTACTGTTTTTGTTCATGGTAAGTGGACAAAATATTTGGATGATCCTAAACAAGCAGAATAATTGAATATGTGATTTGGTGGTAGCAGGTGTTTGGAATCTTGAGCTTGTCTTTACATAATGAAGCATTCTGTAAACAAAGGCAAGTCGTTATGTTGCTCCAGCATGCTGAGGATATGCTCAAATGAAACAACTAATTTTCTTGATGGCATACTGTAATCATGCTGTTACTCTAGCATGCACTGTGCAGAGCAGCGTGATTCTTATTAATTCACTCTTCTTCTCCTCCTGCAAGTAAGAGACCCCCCCCCACACACACCAGTTTCCAGTGGTAAGCGGCTATTATTCATTATGTTTTCTGTAAAAAGATGAATTATCCCCCGGGTTTTAAAGAATGATAGGATTATTGTTATTATTTTCCGATATGCCGCTTGCACATGGTTTTCCTTCCCTTTTGATGGCTTTTATATGGCACAAATTTAATTAAAAGCTATTATCTGAGCAAGGCACACTCTCAAGGTTCTTAATAAGATGTTGGAGCTGTAGTGTGCGTGCGTGCGTGTATTTCATTTTTATTCAGATTGTTCTTAGTTGACCGTCTCCATCATTCCGAGTCTGGGCTCACTACACAAGTTAGCTACAGTTTAATTTTTGACAAAATCAGTGTCCACTCTGGGATAAAAGTGAAAATGATTTATTTCGCAGTGAAAATGACCTTTCTCAGTAGACAGTATCCGGTGGTATTGTGCAATATAAGGCTAACCCGTAATAAGCTGGAATTTGAGGGAACTATTGTCCTGTGACAAGTTTGGGTTGTATTGTCTTATAGATTTCTGATTATAGATTAAGTTGTCTGCTAAATAACAATACTATTATTATTGTTATTGTTATTGTTATTGTTATTGTTATTGTTATTATTATTACAATTACTGGGAACATAACTTGGTATAAGTTGTTTTGGGAGTGTTTGTTTGTGTATATATACTATACAGACACCTGACATGTCATCAACACACATTGGATTTTCCGTCCTTTTTAATTTTTTGAAAAAGCCTTAAAAGACAAAACCAGGGCTCCTCCTAGACATGCAACTTTCAACAATTTGTTCTACATAGTTACATGGTTGAGGGTGAATGTTCCGTCTTTCTCGGCTTTTACCAACCATTACCTCTAACTTAAAATGTAGTTTTTTGGGTTGAATTCCCAGACTTTTATCACCAGAAGGTAATCCAATCATACTTCCATAAATACATTACCCATAATTGTTTATATAACTAGTAAATACAGTGTGTTATACTTAATTTATTCATGGAAACAAGTAGTGAACTTGCAGTGCATATATATATATAGTGTCGCCCAACCCCTGGGGACACCACAATATAATATATATATATATATATATATATATATATATATTGTGGTGTCCCCAGGGGTTGGGCGACACTCACGGACCTTGCAGAGGGCATAGGCAAGTGCAAGAACACGGAGGAGGCAGTAATATAAGCAAAATGATGCTTTATTAAACGAACAAACACAAAACAAAGGGTGGGGTCTTCAGGGAAACAAAAACATAAAGTCCACAATCCTTGTCTCGTTTGTCAAAGTCCGTTCCAAATCCAAAGCAGCAATCCAGGTCCAAGTTCCGTAATCCAGTCCGTAATCCAATTTCAAACACAAAAACCAACACACTTTCAAAACTCTCTCTCTCAAACTCTCTCTCTCTCTCAAAAACTCTCTCAAAAACTCTCAAAAACTCTCTCAAAACTCTCTCTCAAAACTCTCTCAAAACTCTCTCAAAACTCTCTCTCTTCACACCACTCCTGCCCACGCACGTTCCGACTCCTCTCCCTAGGTTCTGGGAGCGAGACCTTTAAATAGGCCTTGCAATGGCCTTCAGCTTGTCGTTAGCTCCCATTGCCTGACTTCGTTCAGGTGTTTCTGTGGTCTGCTGGGAAATGTAGTGAAAATGGCTGCCATGTGTTGGAGGCCAGGCAGCCATTTTCTGGGGCAACCCTTTGGGCTGCCACACACCCTCCTCCTCAGCTCTGACCTCGGGGAGGGCTGAGCGGCCTATGTCCCGCGGCCACCAGGAGGGTCCCCCTCTCCAGGTCCACTCAGGCAGTTTTCCACCCGGGTCAAACGTCCAGATTCCATCTCCCTTCATCGCCTGAAAAAACATCTGGCAGACATTAGTGAGTGACGCAGGTGGCTCACCTTTACTGCCACCAAGTGGCCATATGGGTGTACTTGCTCTGGGGTCCAAGGACGGAATGGTTACCGCTCTTGCGCTGGTCCTCACCAGCCCTCCATGGCTCCTCCAGCGAACCCTGTGCCGTTCCGGAATCCAGTGTCCATGCTTCAGCCCTTTCCTCCACATCCCTTTTTCTTTCAGGGGGTCCGGTGGGGTAACTGGGGAAAACATGCTCTTCACAACACTGTTAACTTTCTCCTTTGATTTCTTTTCCACATTTTTCTTCAAATCACCTTTCCATAGACATTTCCTCATCATTCTGTTCCGTTTTCCTTTACATGGCCGCCTGTTTTGTTTCCCTTTTCTCTTCATGTGAGAGCTTCTGAACTCCCATTCTTTTCTCTGTCTGGTTAATGTTAGTGAGGGAGATGGACTTACCACGTCAGGAGATGGTCGGGTGCTCAAACAGGCCTCGGCCATAATTAGGAGGCCTTCCTCAACACTATGGTCCCCCCATAGCTCCTCTAGGCTCCCTGGAAGGTCCGGCAGGCTGAGTGGGACTGAGGACCATTGTCCCCACTCCAATGTCTGGTCATCATGTCCTCCCAGCTCCGCTGGCTGCGAGACCTCCACCTGTGTGCTAGCGTCTTGGGTGACAGGAACACACTTTACTAAGTCCAGCTCTTCACTCACCCCTTTCAGTCGGTCTTGTAGGTCCAGCACAGTCTCGGTTTGGACCTTCAGTACTTCCCGAAATGAATTCTCTGTGGCCCGCTGCTGGGCTTCTATCTCCGCCATTTTCCCCTGAAGCTGTGTGGTCTGCTCCAGCTGCAGTTTCTGGACCTGCTCCTGGTGCTCCAGCGCACTCTTCTCCGCCGTCTTCCTGGTCTCCTCCAGCTCCTGCTGGAGTTTGTCCTTCTCTTGGCCCAGTTCAGTCAGCTGCTCCAGGAGCCGGCTGTTGGCGCGGTTCACCTCCTGCAGCTGGGAGCTGACGTCATCTCTCTGGGCCAGGAGCTTCTCCTGCTCGGTCTGCCTCTGCTGCAGCTCCATGTTCAGCGCCATGGTCTGGTCCCGCAGCACGTTCATCTCCTGCGTCTTCACGGTCTGGATCCGTTCTAGCACGGCTAGGTTAGTCCGGAGAGCATCGTTCTCCGTCAGGATACTCTCCACCTGCTCCACTCGGCACTGGAGTTGCTCCGCCTCGGACGCCTGGTTCTCCGCTGCTTTCCTTAGCTCTGCCTCCTTCTGGGCGAGCCTGGTCTGTGCATCCCCCAAGGCCCTGGCATACTCATCTGTGGCCTGGTCCTGGGACTCCTGCAGGTCCAGACACAGTCTCTGCTCATTCTCAAGCATCTGGGTTAGGTTACTTACCCGCTCTTCGAGCGCCAGGTTGTGGGCCTCTACCTGCCTCACTTCATCGCCCAGGGATGCTTTGTCCTTTTCCATCTCCCCAGCCATGATTCCCAGCACTCTCAGGGAGTCCATGTGGTGCTCCTCTCGCAATTTCATCACTGCCAGCAGGTGGCGCTCCTCTGAGGTGCTCAACTCCACCTTTGCCTTGCACAGCTCAATCTGGCCACTCTGCTTCAGCTGCTGGACCTCCCGGAGGGTGACTCGCCATTGGTCCTCCACCATGGCCGCCCGTCTCTGGTTCTTCACCAGGTCCTCCCTCTGGTCCCGACAACATTGCTCCAATTTCTTGATCTCATCCGCTTTGCCCCTGATCACAACTTGTGCCTCTCCTAACTCCGCCTCTAAGCCAGCACACTTGTCTGCGACAGTTGTATGCTGCTTTTGCGGCTTACCCGGGACATTTTTGCTCTTCTCCCTAGGGGGCACCACAGAGCAGGAGTGGCCATCCTTCTTTAGGACTTTTTTCATCGGTCGTCCCTTCAGGGTTCTCAACACCCTCTCCATTTCACTGATGGCCTCAGCAACGTCAGGCGCCATTCCAGCCAAAAAGGAGCATTTGAGGGCTGGACTTGCTTTAAAGTAGACCTTGAGGGACCGTCGGTGCACTTTTGACAGGTGCTTGGGCCCCTCTGCCTCCAGCCAAGACTCCATGTTTGGATCCAGTGTCCAGTCCCCTTCCATAATCTGTATCGCTTTCAAAAAAAAATCAAAATCCCACTCACTTGCACTACCTCCTCTTGCCTATAAGTGATGCCCTCTGCCCGCATTCTCCACCATATGTGGTGTCCCCAGGGGTTGGGCGACACTCACGGACCTTGCAGAGGGCGTAGGCAAGTGCAAGAACACGGAGGAGGCAGTAATATAAGCAAAATGATGCTTTATTAAACGAACAAACACAAAACAAAGGGTGGGGTCTTCAGGGGAACACAAAAACATAAAGTCCACAATCCTTGTCTCGTTTGTCAAAGTCCGTTCCAAATCCAAAGCAGCAATCCAGGTCCAAGTTCCGTAATCCAGTCCGTAATCCAATTTCAAACACAAAAAACCAACACACTTTCAAAACTCTCTCTCTCAAAAACTCTCTCTCTCTCTCAAAAACTCTCTCAAAAACTCTCTCAAAAACTCTCAAAAACTCTCTCAAAAACTCTCTCAAAAACTCTCTCAAAAACTCTCTCTCTTCACACCACTCCTTCCCACGCACGTTCCGACTCCTCTCCCTAGGTTCTGGGAGCGAGACCTTTAAATAGGCCTTGCAATGGCCTTCAGCTTGTCGTTAGCTCCCATTGCCTGACTTCGTTCAGGTGTTTCTGTGGTCTGCTGGGAAATGTAGTGAAAATGGCTGCCATGTGTTGGAGGCCAGGCAGCCATTTTCTGGGGCAACCCTTTGGGCTGCCACAATATATATATATATATATATATATATGCAGGGGTGCACATAAGTGGTATTAGACTACCTAACTCAGACTAACCTTGGACTGACCATGACATGGTCTTTTTTGGACATACCCTGTGCCGGCCAGAAGAGGATGGGCTCCCCCCCTTTTTAGTCTGGTTCCTCCCAAGGTTTCTCCCTACCTAGGGAGTTTTTCCTTGCCACTGTTGCCGTTAGGCTTGCTTTTGGGGGGGTCTAGGCCTGGGTTCCCCCTCTGTTAAGCGTTTTGTGACAATTCTGTTGTGAAAAGCGCTATACAAATAAACTTGATTTGATTTGATTTGATTATTCCAGTATGCATTCGCGTCCTCAAACGTTAATTTGTCAAACGACAGTTTGTCGCCTTGCTTGGTACGCAATTAACGTTTGAGGACGCGAATGTGTCCAGTGATATATGGCATCATTAATCTTCTATTGATAGCTACCTAGCCGGCTGGTTAAATAGCTAGCTAACTAGTTGTGCTTCATATGTTTCATTAACAGCACACTACCTGGTTTTCAAGTGACATAGCCATACCCATATGCAACAGAAATACAGTTTATAATATATGATTATCAATATATTACCATATTAAATTTGCACATACTAGTGACAGTAAGTGATAACATGAACACATATGTAGTTTAAAAAAAATTGTATGTAGGGGTAATATATTGTATAATGTATAGGCAGGGGCGTCGTAGCAGGGGGAAAAGGGGAACTGACTACCTAGGGCCCCAAGTGGGGGAGGGCCCTTGAAAAGCCTGGAATGAAGAAAAAAAAACATTTGTCTGCAATTTTAAATTTCTAAGTAATTAGTGTCATTACTAAATTATATTGGCTGAATAAATAGGTTGAGAGACTGAACTTTGTATCCAAAAAAATATTGGAGGCTCTCTGGGCCCCCTCCCCTCTCTCCTCTCAAAAGCGCAAATGGTTTAGTCTGCCCCCCTGCACTAAGTAGGTATGTTACAATTCCTGTGCGCAGCGGCGGTCTAGATGTGCCTGTGTCCCTGTGCGAGCGATTATGACAGACTATGGCCGTACCCCAAAAATGCAGGCTTTTCAAGAGCTGTCTGGGTTTTTTTCACCATATGTCTGCGATATAACGTAGTTGAAAACTCCATCTTGTTTCCAAAATTTGATTAAACATTGCTCGGTTTGGTCATACGCTACACATACTCAGAGTCAGACTCGTGTTTAGTGCTTTCAAAATGATATATCGCAAGTTCAGGACTAAATAAAAGGTATTCAGGACGTTAATTTAACATTTGATCTTGTTTCTGGTGAAATGTCATTGAAATCTGTCGATGCGAAATACGATATTTTTGACCCGGAATGTGAGATATCTTTGCCCAAATGCTCACTGCCTGCCGTGGTTTTTGCTGTGTCGCGGCGTGTGCGCAACATGTAATTATGTGATTTATTGATTATGTAATGTAATTTCAGATAATTCAAATTAAGATATATCATATCCTTTTTTAAATGCTTCAATCTGTAATTACTGAACATTTCATGCAATTATCTTTATTTTTAAGAAAGTTATGGGCATTTATGTTATTGAATCACAGCTTTTGTTTCAAGATCATTGAAAAACAATAGGGGTCAATATGCAAATTTCCAAGTGTAAAAATTGCCATAACTTCCTTAAAACTTAAGATATGAGAGTGAATAAGGTATCAAATTAAAGGTATTTTCATGCTATCTGGTGGGATAAGTTTCAGGCTAGATTTATAACATCTCAAATGTTTTTAACATACCTACACTAAGATTCGTCGCCAAACACGGCTAATCACGCTGACTGGTGCTGATGCTGGAGCACGCAAGTTTCAGTCAATTATGTCTTTCCAGAAGAAAGTGAAGTCGGGGTATCAAAAAAGAAATGAAAGAGAAAAAAGGCAAACTGAGGGAAAACAACTGCTCACTAATTTCTTTCAAAAGAAAGGTAAGCAACTTGCTAACACTGTTTAAGAGTGGTTTAAGCTAATATCGGTGCGTTGTTTCGATTGAACTAGGGCTGTCAACGTTAACACGTTAACGCATGTGATTAATTTCAAATGGATAACGCGTTAATTTTTTTTACATCGCGATTAATCTCATTTCAGTTTCACTCTCGCTACTGGATGAAAGCAATCGCAAATGCGGGCAAACATACTACTGGTGATGGTAAAATGCATTGAAACTTTTTTTTTGAAGACTCATTTGATCCAGTTCTATAACAAGACAAGCTAACGTAGCTAGCTACATTATGATAGTTAGCTAGCTAGCTGGTAAATTAAGCAGAATCTAGCCTGTAGCCTGTTTCATTATATATTATAAGCAGATTAAGAGGCTAATATCAATCCTGTATGATTCATGCTTGTAGAGGGGCCTGTCCTTGTAGCAGAGAGTGAGCAAGAAGAAGATGTGATTGAGGCAGAGAGTGAGCAGGAAGAAGAGGCAGAGAGTAGCAGTAGGACTAGTGAAGAGGATGATGGAGGTGAAGAGAGCAAGGAAAATGAAGGTTGCTCTGAGGGTAGTGAGAAGGATGAGGAGAAGACAGAGGAGGAAGTGGAAAAAAGTGAGGGGAATGCAGAAGGGTATTTGCCAGAGGACCCAGGGCTATGGCCAGAGAATCTTACTAATATTACTAATTATTTGTTTAAATGTGGTATAAGCAGTTCATTAGCGATTACCCTAATAACCACTACAGATTCATGTGTATAGTTGTTGATTCAATAAAAAAAATTCGAAAGATGCATGAGAGTCATGGATCAAGAGGGGAAGGGGCCCCACAAGACTGCATATGTATAGGGCCCAGAATTGTGTGCTACGCCCCTGTGTATAGGAATATACATTCAATAATATAAGGCAATATATTCAATACACAGATTATGGCGACTTTTCATATACTGAAGAAAATATGGATAATATATTTTTACATCAATGTATTGTCTGAATATACTCTATAACAGGGGTTGGCAATTCCGGTCCTGGAGGGCCGGTGTGTATGCAGGTTTCGTTTCTACCAATTACCCTGGCTCAACTAGATAATTAGTTGGATTCACCAATGCTGGTTCACTTGTAGATTAGACCACAGTAACATGTTTCATATGGGAACAGAAGAACAGCCTTCAGCTGTCATCCATGGGCTTATCAAGAAATGTAGCTAAAATGTCAGATCACATAAATGATTGGGCTAATTAAATAATTAAGGGCAGACGTTGGCATGAAATCCAGAAACGGATACGGCCCTCCTTGCCCACCCCTGCTCTATAATGTATCTTATGTATTACTGATATATAATAATTGATATATGCCACACTATATTGTTCATATAAAACTAAAGACATATAGCATATATATTTTGATTAACCATAGGAATATGGTAATAATATATTCTCCATTTTCATTAGCATTCATTTTCTTACTAGGCCCAAAACCTGATGTAAAAAAAAAGGATTTTACAGGATCATACATGAAGTAACACATGGATTAATTTTCCCTTTTGTTTAATTTAGAAAAACACTAGGAAAATGTCATCTAATATTAAATATTAGCTAGTGATTAGCACTAGCTAATATTAAGAAGAAGAACATAAGAATACATAATGATGAGAACGGGCCGTTCGGCCCATCTTGGCTCATCATGTCCTAATCTAAAGAACATCTAGTACTACATCTAGCCTGGCCTTGAATAGCCCGAGCGTTTCTGCCTCTACTACCTGACCTGGCAAGCTGTTCCAGGCATTGACAACTCTCTGTGTAAAGAAAAACTTCCTAATATCTGTGCGGAATTTGCCTTTAACTCATTTCCATCTGTGGCCTCTTGTTCTGCTGACCCCACTTATCTTAAAAAATCTTTGGTATTTTACTTTGTTAATCCCTTTTAGGAATTTAAAAACCTCAATCAAATCCCCCCTAAGTCTGCGTTTGCTAAGTTTAAATAAATTGAGTGCCTTAAGTCTATCATCATAACTTTTACCTTTCATACCAGGTATCAGTTTAGTTGCCCTTCTTTGGACTTTTTCAAGAGCTTCAATATCTCTCTTGTAGTGCGGTGCACAGAACTGCACACAGTATTCTAAGTGCGGTCTGACAAAGGCGTTATATAACATTAATATAACCTCCTTTGATTTGTACTCTATACTTTTTGCTATGTATCCCAGCATCCTGTTGGCTTTTTTCACTGCTGTAGCACACTGCTTTGATGCAGATAGGCTTTGATCCACTACAACTCCTAAATCCTTTTCAAATTGAACACCTACTAACTTTTCTCCTCCCATAAAATACTCCTGTCTAATGTTTTTATTTCCCACATGCATTACTTTACATTTAGCAATATTGAACGTCATCTGCCATGTATCTGCCCATTTTTGGATTTTGTTTAAATCATCTTGGATTACTTTTGTCGATTCCAAACTGTTTGCCAAACCCCCAAGTTTAGTATCATCTGCAAATTTAACTATTTTGCTACTAATGTCCATATCCAGATCATTTATGTAAATAAGGAAGAGCAGAGGTCCCAGCACCGATCCCTGCGGGACACCACTGCCCACAGCACCGAGGTCAGATTCGGCCCCACCTACTGTTACTCTTTGTATTCGCCCTTGCAGCCAATTTTTAACCCACTGTGAAACTACTCCTACAATTCCTACTGATTTCATTTTAGCAATGAGCCTCTCATGTGGTACCTTGTCAAATGCTTTCTGAAAGTCCAAATATATAACATCATAAGCCTGGTTCAGGTCAACACACTTTGTAGCCTCTTCGAAAAAGTCCAGGAGGTTTGTTAGGCATGACCTCCCCTTGAGAAATCCATGCTGGCTCTCCTTAAAATACTATTATTTTTCAAGAATGATTCCAACTTATCCCTAATAATACATTCCAGCATTTTACATGCGATGCAAGTTAAACTGACAGGCCTATAGTTCCCTGGGTCAGTACGGTCTCCCTTCTTATATATTGGAATTATACTACCCTGCTTCCAGTCATCTGGTATTTCTCCAGTGATTATGGATTGACTGAAAATATCTGTCAATGGTTTATATATAATTTCCCCAAGTTCTTTGAGTACTCTGGGATATATGCCATCCGGGCCTGCTGCCTTATTTGTCTTAAGTTTTTGTAGTTTTTGTAGTACTTCTACATCCCTTATCTCAAAGTCCTCCAGAACATTCCGTACCGTGTCTATACATTTAGGCATATTTATAGCCTCTTCTCTAGTAAAGCTCTCCACAAAGTAACTGTTTAGTGTGTTTGCAATGTCCTTATTATTATAAACCAAAGTTCCTTCCTTATTCTTAATGCACTTAACCTCATCTTTAACTTTCCTTTTTCTACTACAATATTGAAAAACTTCTTAGGGTTACTTTTTGCATCTTGGGAAATTTTAATTTCAAACCGCTTTTAGCTGATCTTATTTCCTTTTTAGCCTTAGCCCGCATATTACAATAATCTAACTTGTTTCTCTCTGAGTTATCCTTTTTATATACTCTATACAGTCGTTTCTTTTGCCTCAAAATCACCCGTAAAGATTTAGTCATCCATTGTGGAGACTGTTTTTTCATCCTATTTTTCCTTACTTTGGGGATGAATTTACACTGTACATCTACAATAACCCTTTTAAATATTGTCCATTTTTCATTCACAGTTCTGCAATCTAGAAGTTTAACCCAATCTATATTACTTAAATTCTCTCTCATTTTATTAAAGTCAGCTCGTCTAAAATTAAAAATTCGAGAGTTAGAGGAGGCTGTCTTAACTTGCCAAAAAATATCAAAAATAACTGCACTGTGGTCACTTGCTCCTATTGGTTCTCCTACCTCTGTGCTGCAAATTCTATCAGGATTGTTACACAAAACCAGATCCAGTATTGATTTCCCTCTTGTAGGCTGAGTAACAGACTGTACCAAAAAGCAGTCATTGACCATATCTATAAACTCCTCTTCACATTTGCCCTGACCTGTCACTATCTCCCAATTGATAGAGGGGTAATTGAAGTCGCCCATTATTATCGTCTCTCCTTCAGCACAGATTTGTTTTATGTTATCAAAGAGCGTACTATTTATGTTACTATCTGAAGCTGGAGGTCTATAACATACTCCTATATTCAGGCCCTTCTCACGATCTCCCAATAATCTAATCCAGATGTCCTCACAAGAAACTAATGGGTTTATACCTGGAATTTCCTGCACATTAAGATTGTCTTTCACATAAAGGGCCACTCCCCTCCTCTTTTATTAGTTCTATCCTTCCTAAACAATTTGTACCCCTCTACATTATATTCTTCCCCATCCGCTGCGCCAAGCCATGTCTCTGTAATCCCAACAATGTCATAACCCCCATTTAACATGACAGTCTCCAGTTCCAAAAATTTATTTTTTACACTTCTCGCATTTAAACACATGAGCTTCAAAGCCTTGCTCACCCGTACGTTGCTACTGTTTCTATTATTCCTCTCCCGCTCCCTCACTCCCTTCCATCCCAAGCCACACTTGCTAAAATGTTGTTTACTCAAGACTTTATTCATGCTTTCCCTGTTATATGTAGTCTTGACAGACTCCATCTGGGCAGTCTGCACCACCCTACTCATTTCGCTCTCTATCTATTACAATGATGTTACATGAAATATGCATGGAAATAAATCAATACATTTGCACAGCAGAAGAAAAAAGTGTACACTGTTTAGTTGTGCTACATAGTTATATGAAAAGGATGTATTAAATAACCAATATAGGTTATATATTATACATATTGTTTGCTCAAAAATTGGTAAAATTATATTATTTTATACCAATACAACAAAAATACATCTGCATTAACATGTAGACTTCTATAGTGTTTTATGAGATTGGTGAATATATTGGGGGATTCTTTTACCATTCCTGACCAGATCAGATAATCTTTTTCCTCATGCTCTCAGAGTCCTTTAAGTGCCGTTTGGCAAACTCCATGCGGGTTGTCATATGACTTTTACTCAGGAGTGACTTCCGTCTAACCACAACCATAAAGGCCTGTTTGGTGGTGTGCTGCAGAGATGGTTGTCCTTCTGACAGGTTCTCCCATTTCTGCAGAGGAACTCCAAAGCTCTCTTAGAGTGGCCTTTGGGTTCTTGGTCACCTCCCTGACCAAGGTCCTGCTTCTCCAGTTACTGAGTTTGGCCAGACGACCAGCTCTAAGAAGAGTTCCAAACTTCTACCATTTCACAATGATGGAGCCCACTCTGCACCTGGGAACTTTCAATGCTTTAGCAATGTTTTTATATCCTTCCCCAGATCTATGCCTCGACACAATTCTATCTCAGAGTTCCTTGGACTTCGTGGCTTGGTTTTTGCTTTGACATGCACTGTGAACTGTGGGACCTTATATAGACAGGTGTGTACCTTTCTAAATCATGTCCATTCATTTGAATTAGCCACAGGTGGACTACAATCAAGTTCTCAAGGATGATAAAGGGAAACAGGATGCATCTGACCTCAATTTGGAGTGTCATAGCAAAGGGTCCAAATACTTACGTAAATTACATATTTCAGTTTTTTATTTTTAATACATTTGCAACAATTTCCAAAAACATGTTTTCACTTTGTTATTATGGGGTATTGTGTGTAGATTGATGGCTAAAAATATATTTAATCCATTTTAAATTAAGTCTATAACACAACAGTGTGGAAAAAGCGAAGGGGCCTGAATACTTTCTGAAGCCACAGTATATATATATATAAAATAAAATAATGCCATGACTCAATTGTCTTTTGAAATGCATACACATAATATCCTCAGCCCTAATGTACCCACCATTTCAAAAAGATGTGATATCTCAACAATGTTTTCAACATAAAAAAGCCAAGTTACTCACTGTCACACGCCACGTGACAAACCCTGAACGGGAACAGAGCAGCCAAGAGACACGGAGTGGAGTTTGTCGGTCTATGGACCGGATTTTATTTATTTATTTTTCTGTCTCTCCCCCCAGACTCGCCACTCCCCACAGTGAGAGTTCTTTCGACCAGCCCCAAGACACTCCACTCTTTCAGTGAGTTATTGGGCTGTTGCTCAGAAACACTCTCCACTGTCGAGTGCGAGCTCTCTTTTACTAAAACCGAGGGCGAGAGGCGGACCCTCTTAGTGCACCCCCTCTTCCTCTTCCCCACTCACACAGGGAGCACTCTACTCAGTCACTTTCGACAAACGCATACAAAACTCCACCAACATTCAACATTCAACATTCAACATTCAACATTCAACATTCAACATTCAACATTCAACATTCAAAGTCTCACTGCTCCAAAGGCCTCTACCACATGAAACAAGACAGGCAACCATGCCACTCCCACGTGGCCGAGACCGACGTCCTCCACACTCACATATACAAAGCATATACTAATTGTATATCTGTAAAATACAATTCCTAAAATCAGTTTGCATGCCAAATTATTGATATCGCCTCCTACAGCATAAATCACAGGGTTTTCATGTACTGCATGCTTATACTACACATATGGCCCAACTTAAATTGTGAAACATTTTGACACAGTTAAGGAGGAGAATTTGGTTTGTCACAGCATTAAAACAAACACGTTTTGTGATACCAGATTGGTGTAATCAATCTAAATTGCAAATGACTGAGTTGCTTTCCTTTTCCAGTGGAATTGCCACAAATTTGACTGCATGCAGTGCCCCTGTGCCTTGTGAGTATTTCTTGTTTCAAGAAACGACCACAGGACGCAGGTTGCAGCCGCACATACAGTATTTGCTTCAGGGGGCTGTTGGTCGCAACCATTTTGTCTCTAAATAATGTCTCTAAATAATGGCTTTTGTGTTGCTATGGCTTCCAGTTTTCAGCATGAAAGCATTAAAATGTGCCTTGCTAACAGAGGAGAAAACTTTTCACCATTCATTTAACTTTGAATCAAAAGTTTGATAAAAACCGTGCCACACAAATATCTGCCTTTTCATCAGTGCACTAGTCCATTTAAAAGTCTGAGGCGTTCTCATTTTCAATACTAATGGTTTTAATCTTTTAAATAAACACAACAGAACAGATGTATATGACATTTTGAGGATTTCTTCAAATAGCCTTGGTCCTTTGTCAAAAATAAATAAATAATAATTCATCAACATTGGTGCTGGAAAGGCGACTGGTGGTTTCCTTATTTTGAATGTAAACACCGACCAACCACTATCTAAACATTGCAACTGCACAGTGTTTAAGGTTAAGTTTAAGGGGGTAGATAAAATAATGAAAACACAACACAATATATGAACATCTGTTAACTCATAAGGTGTTGGGCTGCCATTTGCCTACAAAAAATTCCTTCTTGGAATGTTATTATACAACTTTTGAAAACATTTTTGTGGGATATTGGACCTAAACCTGTACATATCTCGGAAAAAAAGTAAAAGACAACTCATCACACTATATTACTTTCTTCCACTGCTGAGAAGTTGAGGTTTTGTGGTCATTACACCAGGTTATGCATTTTCATGGATTAGCCTTGGTTACAAGTGGAGCTCTGTGAAGCTCACGACGTACAGTTTTTATTGAGACTGGGTCACGGAGGCGTAGATTCAGTTCTGGTGTCATTTTTGAGGCTGTTGTTTTGTGGTTTTCAGCAACTATCCTGACAAGTCCGTCTATCCCTGTCAGTGAGTTTCAACTTGTGACCACTGTTCCTCTTTCGTGATGCAGTTTTTCCTTGTTTGGCACATGCATTCATCATTTTCGACACTACTCCCCTTATTCACTATTCCCCTTGTTGCTTTAGAAACTCACATATTAAAGTGTTGATTTTAAAATGTATTTTATAGCAGAAACATATAAGTAATTAGTATTGATGTTAATATGAAACGTGTAGTTTTAAAGACTGATATTTTTTACAATATATATAAAATGAAAATGGCTTTCACATTAAAAGCAATGTTAAATGACCTTATTTGACTCCTAAGGTAAGATCCTAAAAAATGCTTATAAAATGCAATGTTATGCAGTCTTAATTTCAGGTAATCTTGAAATGAGAAAATAAGGAAATATTTGTTGCAGTGTGCAAATGTGTATCAAATCACCCGCACGGTAAAAGAAGAAAAACACTGTGATGCTGGCTTTTTATCAATGACAACATGCCTTCATCTTCTTATCTTCAGCTAGGGCTATTAAATCAGGGGCATGCAGCAAAGAAAGAATATGCGGATGGTTTGGCCAGACATCTCTGTAACCCCTCCCCCCCACCGCCTGCCCCATGTGGAGAGTAGGTCACGGGAGACCGTTGTCACGACTTCTCCTCAGTCAGTTTATGGTCAGGAAGAGCAGCGAATCGTCAGCGAATCAGCAGCCCCTCAGTGTGCTCTCTGTGTACTCTTTGTTCTGCACCTGTGGTGACTGCCCTGTGGAGCTCAAATGGAACAAGACTTAGGTCAGAGGTCAAAGGTCGGGGGGCACTGTCAAGAGGAAGTTGTTCCTCAGGCCAGCTAGGCACTTATCATTCTCATCTAATGTGACAGCCATCTGTCAATCAAGGAATTAGAGCACTTGTTCCACACTTAATGCCGGTTTGTCCCAGTAAATACATGTGCCCATGTCATGGATTTAACTCTTAAGAGCTCCTTGAACCGAGCCCACAGGTAGCACTTCTCAATATGTAAAGGATCGGCTCTTTCAAGACAGGCGTCCTCCTTTATCACAGAAAAAACACTCGAGCAGAAGCTTTTCTTAGTAAAAAAAAAAATCTGGAGCGTAAAGGAGATTTCTTCTGTTTGTTAATTCTACGCAGGGGCATAACCGGAGCACTGGGGACATGCGTTAAACCCGCGTTTAAAACAAAAGCAATGTGACTCTTACAACAAATTATAAAAACATTATGAGACGAAACTAAACGAACACACCTCAACAGCTCACCCGTGCAATGGCACATTTAAAATCAGAGTTACGCCACTGACTGGTGCACTGAAATTGTGTTCAGTTGAAGTTTTAATGGGAAGGGCTGATGAACCTACATGCATATGTAGCGGAGCTCGGAAGACGTGAGTTAAGCATGTGAGCGTCTGCTGAAGAAAGTGACGTCGATAAGAGTAAGATTAGTTCCCTTAGCTGGGGACTTGGGTCTTTAGCTCATCGGGCTAATCATGTCTCTTGTTGCATTGGGATCTTTTGTTCAGAACTCGCTGCAGGCAGAACCAACTCAGAAAATCTAATTTCCACGGTCATCAATGTGTTGACGTCAGACTGCGCTCATTCTCTGCCTGCAGAAAACTGAGCGAGAGCTGCTCCTACTACTGTAGTCGACCACATATTGAGCTGACCACAAACAACAGAAGCATCATTTTTCAGCCAGTTGAAACGTCAAAAATAACCCACAATAACTATTGCTGGGTCACCTCTGAATGATTGTAATACTGACAGATACAAGCTTTTGAACTGAACTGTCTGATAAACCCTTTTCCATTGTGGCTTGATAGCTTGTTGTAAGGCTGTATCTACTTAGCTAACCTGCTATTAATACTACCTCACTTAATTTATACTTTCTAGACCAGGTTTTCAAAAACTGTGGCCCAGGGGCAATAATGGCACGCAATGACAGTTGATTTAGCCTGCTAGAGGGGTGCAAAATCATGAGGTCATTTGGAAAAAATATGAATGTATTAGCCTAGATACAAACTTTTATGTATAAGCACAAACCTATGTTTGACCCACTTGGGCCATCCATCCATCCATCCATCCATTGTCTAAGCCGCTTATTCCTGGTCAGGGTCGCGGGGGGGGGTGCTGGAGCCTATCCCAGCATGCGTTCCGGGCGAGAGGCAGGAATACACCCTGGACAGGTCGCCAATCCATCACAGGGCACACACACCATTCACTCACACACTCATACCTACGGGCAATTTAGACTCTCCAATTAGCCTAACGTGCATGTCTTTGGACTGTGGGAGGAAACCGGAGTACCCGGAGGAAACCCACGCGGACACGGGGAGAACATGCAAACTCCGCACAGAAAGGCCCCCGGCCTGGATTCGAACCCGAGACCTTCTTGCTGTGAGGCGACAGTGCTATCCACTGCACCACCGTGCCGCCCCCACTTGGGCCACATATACTGAAAATGTATGCATTCACTGCTGTAAGTCGCTTTGGATAAAAGCGTCTGCTAAATGGCGTATATTATTATTATTTATATTATGTTATTCAAAATGGCAAAGTATATGATTAATATTTGTTAAATGTTTTGTTTTGTTAAAAAAAATGCATATGTAATGTCCATAACATAATGTTGTTATGCTATCTACATTTATTTTGATCAAGTATGGTCAATAAAATGCTTGAATAAAAGTGATTGATAAGAACTGTTTGCCTTTAAAAAAAAATTGTAACATGATTATATAATTTTTCCACAGCTCACTGGTTAGAATGCATTTTGGCACACAATCCCTAAAACTTTGAGCACCCCTGTTCTAGTCGGTCTTCTTGTATGGAGCGATATTAGTGCCGATATTAGGGTCCTGCCTGTAACTTCGCGACAACGAGCACAGATGAACACGTCTCGTTATTGCACACAATATACATAATGCACGGCCAAAGAGCCATTGCATTACTTGGTAGGCAGACTTTCCCTTATTCCCACAGATGAACACAGTCAGGGTGATTTAACTTCCACCCTGGTTCTTAACATGTACGTGACAGGCAAACATTGGTTACTCCACAGTAATTCCTCAATTTAATTCTCGAACACCACCATGATTGGTTAAAAAAAAAGGTTTGCAGTTCAAGTTGTGGTAGTACTTCACATAGCCACTGGCAGAGTCACTTACTTACTGCACTGACATTTGATTTCAGGTGGTCACCCGTTCTCCTCCCTGATTGGTTGGAAGGAAGTTTGATTAAATCCAAGACAAAAAAAACTGAATTTTTTGGTGAACTGAATTTGAATTTGAATATTTCCCCTAAACCTCAACAGAAGTCATCTCAGTGTGGTATTCTTTTATGACCGTTTAGCTACACAAATCAAATCTGAACAATTTTTATTTTGTTGGATTTATTCATATCCAGATAGAAGTGCACATTTAAATATATTTTCCAGGCTTTTGTATTTAAAACATTTCATCAAGCTGTAGATGTGTAGTACTTGAAAGGCTAGTTATAGTGCTTTGATGGGAACTGCATGGAAAGCTGTGGAGTTCAGAACAGAGATACAGCCAGTACAGTCAAGCAGTGTGCTGCGTTCTGCAAAACCTGCATGGCCACATGATGCAACGCAACGTCACAACTGTTCCACACAGCTTCAAGACAAAATCAAGTCTGAAAACATATCTAACAAATGGTCAAATGGAATTGAATAAAATATGATAAATCATCATATTTAGGATAAATTCAATATAATAAACATGAATAAAAATGTAACTCTACTTTGGAAAAAAACTGAAATGCTGAGTTTAGATCCTGCTCATTTAATTAACTTTTCCAACAATATTTGTTAACTTTTAAAAACTAAATGTTTCTTAATTGACTGAATACATTTATATTTCATATATGGTATTAAATGTTGAACAATTTGTGTGGAAGCTTTACTTAATACATCAGAATATTAAACACCTGGTGTTCTGAGTTACTATGTATTTGTGGAAATAGTAATAGGGAGATGATAAACCTGGTATATACAGTAAAATAAAAATATACAAAAGAAAAAATATTTTTGAGTGAGATGGGTTATTTCACTCAAAAATATGTAAAGTAGTTACACAAGAACATAAAAACCAGCTAGTGTGAGTTCAGACTGTCATCACACGCACAGAACGTGTCATAATTGAAAGGATGAATGGGTGATGATATTGTCAGGAAACATGTAGCAGACACCATCTTGCTTGTTTCTTTTCTCGCCGGCACAAAGGCTTTGCTCAACGTTGCAGCCGCATGTAAAAATAAACACGCACACCAGAGCACAATCACTGTAAACTGTGAGGGCCGTGTTTTCTCCTCCTGAAAACTGATGACAGACCGAGATAAACTCTGTACTGAAAGAACCCGGCGGTGTGTGGACACTGTGTCATTTCACTTTTTGTGAACCCCATTCAATTGAAAAGGAGCACATTTGCAATGGGTTACTGTTAAAGCTGGGGTTTGATGCAGGGGTGTAGCCACGAGGGGGTCCTGGGCAGATATGGGACCACCCATTTTTAGTCCAGACCGACCCTCCAGATTTACAATGAAAATGATGCTAAATGTATTTGTTGTCCATGTAAATTGTAATTGTATCATGTCATTGCCTAAATCAAATCATCACATTTGTAAATAGGTCATTACCGAAAAAACTAAGTTTGGTAATGCGTTTTTTTTTAAAGCCAACGATGGAAGAGGAGGATACCTTTCCGCTTCCCGCTCTCTTACAGCTCTCTCTCCCCCTTCTGAGGATAGCAGTGAGATCTCAAACCAAACATTGTGCAGCATGTTCGGCAAAAAACTGTTTCGCGCCTGCTTGATGGAACATCTACAGGAGTCATGGGCCTACTTTTTTCTTTGACCAATAAGAAGCAATGTCAGTTGTTCTTCGCAGAGTTTGCCTAGCTGGCATGCATACGACTTGCTGAGCAAGGGCTTCACCAAACGTCTGCGCTTGTTTGCTTTCTCCGCAATTACATCATATTGTTCACGAGAACTAGGCAAACTTTGTTTCCGCAAGAAGCATGGTTGGACCTTTATTGTACAGATTATTCTGTGCTGTGATGTAGCATGTGCTTAGAATCACACAGTTGATGCATTTATGTTGCAAAATGTAGTTTTCCAACCTCTTTTATGAGCGGTTGCACTGTGAGTCATGTCCGTGGCTCTAGCCTTGGTACCGAGTTGTCACACAAGTTGAGTAACAGAAGTAGTTCAGGGCTGATTATAGTTTCAAGGAAATAGTTACAGCAAGGCCCGCCCACTTTTAATCAGGCCCCCCCAAAAATACATTTCTGGTTTGGTGTCTCTTTCAGGAGACAGTCAGGGGCGCTATATAAGATGAGGGGTGACTAATACGTTGATTATGGTACTCTTCCATACTGGCTTATATACAATGACTGTCTTTTCCCACCTTTATTTACACATTCTACCCTACAACTTCCAAGTGAGAAAAAAATAATTCTGAAGATTAATTCAAAATAAAAAACTAAAATAACTTGGATTGATAAGTCTACACCCCATCTACACCTAGCTCAGGGGTAACCAATCACCTTCCAGATCACACACCAAACGAATTGGCCTCCGTTTCATTTGTAGTGATTCTGATTATTCCAGAATAAAATAAGATGTTCCTAGAGGATTCCACTGCTGTAGTACATTTCAGAGCAAAGAAACCACTATGAGCAGCAAGGAGCTTTCAAAATAATTTGTGGAAAGGCGCATATCAGGAAATGTGTATAGAAAGATTTCAAAGGCCTTAAATATCCCTGGGACCACGGTCAAGACCATAATTTAGAATTGGAAGGTGCATGGCACCACCAGGCATCAGAACTTTGTCTAGATCAGGACGTCCATCCAAGCTGGATGATCGAGCAAGAAGGAGACTAATCAGAGAGGCCACCAAGAGTCCAATGGTAACTATGAAGGAGCTACAGGACTTTATGGCAAAGAGTGATCAATGTGTGCATGTGTCAACAATACAGAAAGCTCTACACAATTCTTGTCTGTATGGTAGTGTGGCAAGGAAGCCACTACCCAATACCCAATACAGCACATTACCCAAAGAACACCATCCTACTGTAAAGCATCATGGTGGCAGCCAGGGCTGGACTGGCTATATAGTCTACCGGGCAAATGCCCGGTGGGCCGGTCCAGTTTTGGGCCGGTAGGGCCTCGGTAGGGCCGGTAGAATCATTTTATATATATTATACCACGGACCGGGTGTTCCGAGGGGCGCAATAAATTTTTCGCGCATATAAACGAACTGGTCTCAGCTTCTTTTCGCGCAGCACCCCCGCCCGTCGACAGATTTATTCGCGCAGCACCCCCCGGTCGACAGAAAATGCGGCGCTCGCACCGGGTGCCGGGCCGGTCTGAGCGCGAAATGGCAGGGCCGATTTTTTCTCCCAGTCCAGCCCTGGTGGCAGCATTCTGTTATGGGAACATTTCTCGTCAGTAGGGACTGAGGCACTAAAAGGGAAAATGGATGGAGCTAAATACAGAAAAAATGATTGAGGAAAATGAATGCCCTCTGCAAGAATGTTGAAATTGGGAAGGAGTTTTACCTTTCAGCATGATAACAACCCAAAGCACACAGCTAAGGCAACAGTGGAGTGGCTAAAAAACTAAAAGGTGAATGTACTTGAGTGTCCTAGTCAGAGCCCTGACCTAAATCCAATTGAAAGCCTGTGGAATGACTTGAAGATTGCAGTCCATCAACAGTCCCCACACAATCTGACTGAGCTCGAACAGTTTTGTAAGAAAGAATGGGAAAATGTTGCCCAATCTAGGTGTGCAAAGCTGGTCCAGATATATCCAAACAGACTCATGGCTTTAATTTAAGCAAATGGTGCTTCTATCAAGTACTAACTCAGCGGGATGTAGATGTATCAATCCAAGTTATTCAAGTTTTTTATTTTTAATTAATGTTCAGAAATTTTTACTAATTTGTTTTCACTTGGAAGTAAAATGTGGAAATAAAGGTGGAAAAAGTCTGATTTATTGTGTTTTAATTTCAGGCTGTAAGGCAACGAAAGGTGACATTTTTTAGATGGGGTGTAGGCTTTAAAGGAGCACTGTAGATGTTAGTGAGTCACTTGGCTTCCCTGTGTGCACCTCTTAATGAAGCAGCTCTTGCAATCAAAGTACTGGTCATTATTTGCAACAAAAAGACTACAGTGGCAGTTTTCTGGGCCTTCCTCCCCTTCGCAATGGCAGGTAACTGTGACCACGGAGCCAGGCTGTGGGAAATGTGGGCGGGTCGCAGGGTTGACAGATGGAGGCAGGAGAGCAGTGGTGGAGCAGAGCACTATGGGAAAATCAAGGCAATGATAACCTGCAAATTAGTGCCCTTCCATCAGTGCACAATAGGAAAGGGTGGAGGGGGAACAGGCACAGACCACAATCTGTGTGCCTGTCTGTCCTGGCGATCCAGGATTTGGAACACAAGGGAGACAGGCAAACAGCTGTTGCCCCCCCTCCTCAGTTTGTTCTTGCGACACCCGAAATAACCTTCACAGGGATTCCTGTTTGGAAACAAATGCAGAGTGTTCAGCTGAGCCCCTCATGTAACAACCCACGTGGAAGGGGTTCACTCAGACCTAATGGGACCCGCTTCACATGAACAACTAGCTGTGGCAGTGCTTCCAAAGTCCCACAAATAATGCTGCTCTTTGCTGACAAAGTGGTATGAAACTGTTTCCTTTAGTACAATATGGTTGCCATATTGTGAAGTGCAATTCAACATTCATTTTCCTTTACGATCTTCATTTGCCGTAGTGTTTATTACTGTAGCAAATTTAGAGATTAAACAAAATTATTTAATTGCATTGCTCACAGTATATGCCACCCCTCCCTCACCTACAAAAACGGACACAGTAGTCCCCCAGCTGAAAATGATCGGTGTTCTCATATAAATACTTGAATGGGTGATTAAAATGTGTTGTGCAGGTAATTATTATTGACAGTCTCCTTTGACTGAATTTACATTTGCTCTGTTTCTGGAAATCAGAGAGGGGATTAAACTGATGTGTGATGATAACAGGCAGATGTGTTTTTCCACAGCAGTTGGCAATCAGGAGAGGATGGAAATGTTACACATTGAAATCCCGAAACGAAGCGATCAATCAAACTGCAGCCGGTTTAGCAGAACAGAGGTGCATAAAGAAACTGCGTAGGCATTGCAACCTGAGCCAAGTGCCAGCAATGGCTTATATTCATTTGTATTTCATTCAATTTGCATCATACATGCACGCATTCTCTGCTTGTTTTGTAGCTTTTCATATAGGCATTGTCTTGGCAGGGAGTACGGAGGGGAGCTCTGAGAAACTTCACCTGCAGGGTCTCTGATGCACTTCAAAGATGTTGTTTCCTGTTGCCTGGGGATTCATGTGAAGATTGTGAACCTGTAGGTGACCAGCTGGACATGGCCCTCATGTTCCATAATGAGTCCCTGGGTTGAGCTTGGGCACGGATCCCCAGGGACAAGGTGGTCACGGATAATGAGGGAGTGCTGGGATTCCCAACACGCCCCTCCATTCAGACCGGCCAGGGCCCTCACTTACTCCGACCACAATCCCGCCAGAGATTCCCAGGGTCGGGAACAACATGGGCTGTTCGCGGTGTGTGGCAAAATGACTACTGTTCATACTCATGTGTTGTAGCAGCTGTTGGTGAGCCCAGTGGAAAATACATGGGGGATGTTGCCAGGATTGGCCCTCGGTTCACGTCCATCTATATTTAAGGGCATGCATTTTTCACCACCTCGCTCAAGAAGCTGCAGTTCCTTTCTGATCCTTCAAGGTGTCGCTGTAAGCACTCTATTTTCAGTAATTAGTGGCAATTGCTTAAATGAACATGACCAATTATACAATTAAGTCATAATCTGAGTGTTGGTGCAAGGGCACAAGTCTACAAATTGATGTTGTTTCAGAAAGGGAAGTTTCCATAAAACTATACATGGAGGCTACAACCAGATTGAAGAGAAAACTGAAAGAGGAGAACAATATCCACCTGGCACATTGCAGAACCAATAGCCGCAATTTATTTAGCACAACAATTGAGCAACAATTGAGGACTGGCATTTGAAGTCATTGAAACACAAAAAATGAAAGATCACATTTGACAGGGGTGAGGGGGCTGCCAAAAACCAAAAAATAAATGACAGTCTAGGGAGGAGGCATGACGTCATTTATAATTTTACTGAGGCTTTTGTCAGCATAAATATTCCCCTTGAGAAAATGGACAACCCCAAAATATGCGCCTTTTTAAACAAGCATGTAGTGAATGGTGGGGCAATACCAACTGCTGTTTTTACACCTCTACAACAAGTCATGAAAGAGGAAACAACAAGTTATCTGACAATGATTAAATTCAACACCAAAGATAAAATATTGTGCTCCTATAACTGAATTTTAAAAATCAAGGCATCCCATCAATAACAATTTTGTTCTTTATATTTTTATTTAGCCTTTAGGCTGTCAAAAACATTTTCCTTTTGCTTTCAATTGTCTTTATAAGTTCGTCCACTCATTTCAACATATCAGTTTCTTTGCTCCAGGACGGGCATGATATGTCCCACATAAGTGTCAACAGACATATTTTCACAATTGAAAGCAGTAGCCTACTTAGAAATCAATCAGTATGATTATGTGTCGGTGTGACTAGTCTACTACACTGCAACCTGCACCTAATTTGTGATAATTGAATGATTACTTGAGATCGTAATGTGTTGATTGCTTAAAGAAGTAGCTTCAGAAAATCCTCCATCGACCTCTTGGTGTTGGAGGACGGAGGACGGTTCCTGACAGAGGTGGTGAAAAACGCATGCCCTTAGTCATAAGGTTAGATGATTGCTCAAACAAAATGAAGCTCATGTTTGGGCTATCCTATCTATAAATCTGTTGAAAATGATTTATTAATGATAATTTACAAATATGTCTTAGGCCTACAGCCAGGTCCAGAATTATTGGCACGCACTTGATGAAAATGAGCAAAAAAAGGCTGTATAAAATAAACAACATGTGTGGCCTGGGTAGGGATGGGGATAGTGTGCGGTAGGAAATGCTTCCTTTGGATGAGATGTGAAAGGTCCTGACCAAGTGTTCCCTGGTATGCTGACATTCTCCATACGGTTCTTTCAATCTGCCCCCTAATATCCCCTCAATAACTCCCTTCCTCTCCACCTCAGCTGATGAGTGGTGAGCGTTCTGGTGCAAACTCAGCATATTGAGTGGACCTAACCCATGCCAGGAAAATGCACCCCACACCATAACAGATAACATACCAGAACCCTGCATTTACTCAAGTGTTTCCTTTATTTTGTTTACCTGTACATTGGTTTTCTTAATTGGTATTCCCGAGAAAAGAATGTCACTCAAACCATTAGCTCTTGAAGATTGGTTCTGCATGGAGGAATGAAAAGGCGATCTGTTTACTCTATAAACATCCTAAGCATTATTAACAATCTTTATGCCATCTGGCATTACTCAATGCACACGGTGAACAGGCTCGTATCAGCTACAATGGCACAATGCTTAATTCCAGTTCTAAACAGCAAATACAACAGATCAACAGGAAGGCAACTTACGGTTTCATGAACGCACATAAAACACCTTAACTGGGCTTATTTCAGCAAACAGAACAGAGAACTGTGGCATTAAACCGTGAAACTAAAAGTTCTTGTGAACTGGCATTTGAATACGCTGCACCGGAGCATCTTCTGTTTTCCCTCCTTTTGTAATTCTTGTGCGATTCAGAAGGCGCCCTTCCTAGCCAGTGATTGGCTAATCAGTCCCCACTGCCTTAAAGGAACAGGATGGCCTTTTTAACAGCCGCCCCCGAATTCACAAGGTGAGTTTGAACATCTGAAAAGGCCATGGGGTCCTGACGAGCAGGTGACAATCACTCCTCTTCAGGAAGGGCAGGCAGACTGATGAGCCTCGCCACAGGCCGTGTGTATGTCCTGTCCTTCACCAACATCTCAGTGGACCCCACCTGGTTGTCGGCTCCAGGGAAGACTTGAGTGACCTTACCTACAGGCCAGAGGACACGGGGCAGTTGGTTGTCGATGATCATGACAATGTCCCCCACCTGCAGGTCAGCTGCTGCTTCAGTCCTCCATTTCTGGCGGGCCTGGAGTCCTGGGAGATAATGCTTTATGAAGTATTTCCAAAAGTGGTCAGCCATTATCTGGCTATCTCGCCATCTTCGTCGGCCCAAAATCTCAGGGCCGTCATAGCCAACTTGAGGTAGGGACGCGTCCCACCGCCCCAGGAGGAGACAGTTGGGGGTGACGGGATAGGGGTCCGCAACGTCTGATGAGATGTATCCGAGAGGTTTCGAATTGAGGATACCCTCAATCTCAATGAGGACAGTACGCAACACCTCTTCAGTGACTATTTGGGCTCCTATGGTGACCTGAAGCAGCTTTCAGGGAGCGGATCTCTCTCTCCCAACAGCCTCTGAAATGTGGTGATCCTGGCGGATTGAAGGCAAACCTGATCTGCTGGCTGGCGAGTTGATCTTGGAGCTCGGGATGAAGGGCTGCGAATGATTGCTGGAGCTCTCTTTCTCCTCCTCTGAAATTTGTATCTTGATCGCACAGGAGTTTGTGGGGCCTTCCCTGCCGGGCTATAAAGCGTCTCAGGGCCATCAGGAACGCGTCAGTATCTATACTGCTGAGGAGGGCTACATTGATTGCTCTGGTGGTCATACATTTAAATAGTATCCCCCATCTCTTCTCATTCATGCGTCCAATCTTAATGGTGTATGGCCCGAAACAATCAACACCCGTGGAGTAGAAGGTGGGCTTAAAGATACGCTGTCTTGCCGAGGGTAGGTCTCATCTTCGGTGGATCTGGATGCCCTCTCCATTTCCTGCACCCAGCACACTTCCTCTGGTGGCGGCGCACTGCCTCACACCCACCCAGCACCTAATAACGTCTCCTGATTTCTGTAAACACCCTCTCTTGACCAGGGTGATGGAGCTTGTCATCATAATCTTGTATGATCAGCCTGGTGAGGGGGTGCTGAGGGTCAAGGACGATGGGATGAATCACGTCTGATGCGAGGTCACTGCTGCAGCGGAGACGGTCACCTACTCTGATGAGTCCCGTTGTCTCGTCCAGTTCTGGGGCAAGTGACAGGAGACGACTAGATTTTGTCACTGGTTTACCTGCCTTCAGCTGGGCTACCTCACCAGGAAAGGAGCTTCCAGTTCAGCAACGGCATAGGCATCAGCTGCAACTGGGGCTGCAGTGTCTGCCGCCCCATGAAGCTGGCGGGCGGCGATTTACAAGTACTCACTCAGGGTCTGGTGTTGCTGTGGATCTGGCAGGGAATGAACTGAGGTTACCAAGACAGCAGGCTGTCTCATCTCCCTCTCCGGCTCATTGGGGGATGAGCAAGGGTGTCCAAGCCACTCCTCCAATGGCCGCTTCAGGAATGCTGGGCCGTGGGTCCACCTGTGGGCCCTCACTCAGGTCCCGGAGAGCAAGCCCACGTGTGATGTCATCTGCTGGGTTGTCTCCTGATGGCACATATCGGCAAGTAGCAGATTCTGTCAGCTCTTGGACTTCCTCCACCCGAGTGCCCACAAAAACTTTGTAGCGACACAAGTCTGACAACAACCAGGTGAGTACAGTCATTGAGTCAGACCATAGTGTGAGGCTACGGATGGGGAGGGTCAACTCAGTGGCGATGACCTTGGAGAGCTGTGCGCAAGTGAGGGCCGCACACCGCTCTAGGCGAGGGAAGGATTGCTGCTTCTTTGGAGCGATGCGGGACCGCGCTGCAAGGAATGAGACATCCACTTCGCCCTCTGGGCTCTCAGTCCTGAGATAAGCCACAGATCCGTATGCCTGCTCTGTGTTCTCCACTCGATGTGGCTCCAACTTCACAGCATAACCTGCCTCTTCTAATTTATGAATCTCTAACTGGTAGGCAGCAGCTTGTCCAGGGGTCTTCGTCAACCTCTTCTCTATGCCTCTCAGTTGTGGCAGCACAGCTTCGGGTGGGGCCTGTAGCTGAGGCATGTTCTTGACCCGTAGGAGGGGTGTCACGTAGTGCTCGATGCCATCGATGTTTACTCTCACCGTCTGCTCTTCAAGGATGCGCACAGCTCCCTGGTCATGTCGTGATCTCACGTCGTGATCTCACGAGATGTCGTGATCTCACGGCTGCGATATGGAAGTACATCCATCTGCCACAACTTCTCCACAAGAGAGAACAGGTCAGTCGGGTACGATGTGGGGGTGAAGAGGCACTGTGTCACATCGCAGCTGTGCTTGATATCTTGAGCTGGACCTTGCAGTGTCCATCCCAGGCGTGTCCTCACAGCGGCTGGCCCACCAGGAGGTCCCAATCGGACAGGCTCTATGGGTGTAATGAGGTGTGTGCAGTCAGAGCTAATCAGCAGCAATGGGTGTACTCTGTTCAGCGACTGGAGAGGCAACCCGGCTAGGTGTCTGTACTTCTTCTGCAGTGTACTGACAGGATAGGTGTGCTCTGCCAGCCCCAGCTGCTCGGTAGTGAATGCACTGTGAATCTTAAACCTCTTCGTAGGCTCAGCATATGGTGAAGGATACGGCCGGCCCATGGAGCAGCTGCAGCTCCTGTCTGACTGTGCTGAGCGCCAAATCCTCTGCCTTCCCTTTAAGGCCTAACTTCTTTGCTGCTGCATGTAGAAGCAAGGTCCGCTGTGATCCATCATCAAGCACAGCATATGCCTCCAATGTCCTGTTGCCGTTCCTTATGATGATCTTGCTGATCTTCAGGAGCACTTTACAGTCGTATGACGGGCGGTTGACGTACCTCAATTCACTGGCTGTGTTCACGAGACAGTTCTCTGCCGTGGCTGTCGCTGGTGCTTTACCCTCTGCTCTCTCATTCACCTCATGCAGCACAAGCAGGTATTTTCTGTTGCACATCTTGCAGGAGGCTTTCAGTGTGCACTTCGATGCTTGATGGCCACGTCCACAATGCCAGCACCTGTTATTGCTTCTGATCCACGAGTCCTTCTGCTCTCTATTCAGCTGCTTGAAGTTGTCACAGCTGTTCAGATCGTGGTTGGTGTTGTCGCAGTATGGACAGTAGGCATTCCTTCTGTCTATCACACCGTGACTGTTGGCTGGAGGCTCCAGTGCAGGCGGGGATGCTAGGGCATGCGTCTCAGCTGCCTTCTCTGTACCCAGGAGGACGGTGGTGGTCTTGTTCACATGCTTGGAGTCTCTCCGGTTCTCTTTATTTCTGATGGATGACTCCATTTTACTGTAGCTGACACTCTTCCCACTGTCCTCTTGCACTTCCAGCTCATATTCCAAACAATCAGCAAAATCTGTGAGCGTAGGGATGGCTACTCTCATGGGGTGGATGAATCTCTTAAAGCTGACAGTGAGGTCATGGGGCAGCTTACCCAGCAGTCTGGATACGTGGGACCCGCACTGTAGCTCAACATGGCCTCTCCTCCCTAGCTGTTCTAGCACACCCACCAGCGAGCGCACATGGAGAGCAAACAGGCGTAAGGCTTTCACATCTCCACTGCGGACATCTGGGCCATCCATCAACTCTGTGATGCATTGCACAGCCAGCTTGTGAGGCTGCCCGTAAATTTTGGTGAGAGCCAGCATCGTGTCTGTGTAAGGCTGCCTGGAGTTGCAGTAGGAATCGGCCACGAGCGAGGCTTCCTCATGTTTCAGATGGTCTGTGAGGATCTGGAACTGAAATCGCTTTGTGGCATCACCTGGGAGGATGTTCTCCAGTACAATCTTCATCTTTGAGAACTCTCTCGGGTCTGGCGATGTCAGGTACCTCTGTAGGTACACTCTTGAATGGTTGGTGGCTCTCCATAGGGGGAGCAATGTGGGAAGTGATCTCTCTCTGTTCCATCTGTGTACCCATACCGTGGCTCATGCGGTGTGTAGAATGGCAACGGCTGGGTTCTCTGGCCATACTGGTCTGCCCGGGCATAACTTACTCAGGGACGGGCAGGATAATATGGTAAATAGGAGCTGTCATGTTCAGCCTGGCGTGAGACTGGGGCGGGAGAGCTCCTCTGCTAGCTCGTCACCAGGGCCAGGAGGAGGGAGGTACGCTTCTCTGTGGCATCTGGCCCATACTTGTCTGTGCTCAACAGTAGGTGGGAACGTGGTTGTGGTTGCGGGTTAACAGGTGAGGATGGGGCTCTTCTCTCTGTCGTCAGTCTCTGACACTGTTGGCGGAGCTCAGCAGTCTCTTGCCTCATCTCCTTTGAATGATGTTGGGGCTCAGGTCTTCATGGTCACGCCGCATCTCTTCCTCTTTTTCGTCCCACACATCTTGTATCACGCTCCGGTCTGGTGCACTGCCTTGGCTGATCGGCGACGAGGCCCTAGAGGGCCCCAATAGCTCTTGCTCGGCTTCTCTGTTCTGGGGAACTTGGGTCTGGAACCGCCTCTGGGACCTTGGTCCAGTAAGGTCATAGTCTGACAGGTGGAGGGGGGGTTATTCTCTGCCTTTGGCATCAGGCTACCATCTCATCTGGCTCAGTGTAGCATCTTTCCACAGCAATTTGCCTATCCAGCTCGAAGAACCAATGGAAAATAGTGTACTATGCTGGTGATGGGATGGTTCAAACCACTATGGAGAGTCGGTTAGAACCCTGGCTTTGCTTATTTGTGGGGTTCCAATGACCAGGCCGTGGTTGCAATGAAAGGTTTTATTCACATTCATCACAGTGCAATGTGTGTGTTTGTGTGTGTGTGGCGTGGTGTGGTTTCTGAATACAAACAAAATACAGAAATATAGAATTAGCTATACATATAATACACCTTTTCAAATATACATGTTGCCAATAATATCTACTTAAACATAACATGTACATTCACTATTCACTTACTTAACCTACAGTCTGTGCTGTAGAATACACTCCACAGATCACTCTCTGCATGGGTGATAAATGCACATGCGCAGGTGACCTAAAGTAATGTAACTTAGTTAAAAACACTAGCGATAAACAGTACTAACTTCGCTTTCATTATGCATCCATAAACATAAACACCTCACCGAAAAGGCGATCTGTTTACTCTATAAACATTCTAAGCATTATTAACAATCTTTATGCCATCTGGCATTACTCAATGCACACGGTGAACAGGCTCGTATCAGCTACAATGGCACAATGCTTAATTCCAGTTCTAAACAGCAAATACAACAGATCAACAGGAAGGCAACTTACGGTTTCATGAACGCACGTAAAGCACCTTAACTGGGCTTATTTCGGCAAACAAAACAGAGAACTGTGGCATTAAACCGTGAAACTAAAAGTTCTTGTGAACTGGAATTTGGCTATGCTGCATCGGAGCATCTTCTGTTTTCCCTCCTTTTGTAATTGACCCTTCGCTAAACCACGCCCTAAAACGCTAACTGGCCAATCACAACGCCGTGTTTTACATACTCTGACAGAGGTCCAACAGTTTTTTGACGAGAAAATCTGAGATTTTCTTCATTTTCGAGGTGGTTTTGCGGATCTTTAGCAAATTATGGTTAAACATTGTGCCTGGGGCACGTGTAACAGTGACACTCGTTATCCAGAGAGGGTTGAAGGAGATATACGTTTTTTTCCCTTTACAAAACCTAAATCAAATCCTGAAAAGTGTAGACTGTGGATAAAGCTATGTGGATGTCCTCATGCCCAGTTGAACACCTCCAAGATCAACAAGCACAGCTTTGTCTGCTCCAAGGTAAGTAATTACTCTTATCAACCGTAAAATAATGTTATGCTGTTGTTATCAGATGTTAGCTGGTTAACCTAAATTATCGTAAGGTTCGTAGCTATCCGTGGCGCTAGCAAGCTTAGCCAGCGACGCTAACGTGGCTACGGTCTGGATATACAGCTCCGGGTTGCAACGTTGGTAAAGTTCGACTAAATGTTAGCTTTGTTATTCGTGATCCAGCCAGCTTGCTAACGTTAAGATGTTACAGTCAAGCTCTAGAAAACCAAGTGGGTAACGTTACCTTGATGTCAAAATGTAATACTATTTTTTCATTACTATTTCAGCACTTTGTCAATGGGAAGCCCAGTCCCGAGTACCCAAATCTTGTGGAGGACTGGGCTGACACACTGCTGATATTTTTTGCTTTACAGAGGTATGCAGCTACCTGTGGAGCTATCCAGAGTAATGTCATTACAGCACACTATAGGCTACTAATGTTACGTTAGTTAGCTAATGCTAGCTAACTTACTACTGAATGTAACGTTATATAGGCCTACTGCTTTTGATTTTTAATGATTGTAATAGTGAATAGAGACCTACCCAGCTTTACAGGAACAGTGTTGCTCCTTAATGTCATTGTCCTCAATCACCAGGTGATGCGGTGGTTCACTTTTACTCTGATCTGTAGGCTTTCGCTTCTATCTTAAATTTTTTTACGTCATTTTGTTGCTGAGTCAGTGTGATATCTTGAATATAACCTTCAAATGCATATTGTAGACCCTTCTGTCTGCTTCTATCTGAAATCGCTTTTTCTATTTTCCAAAAATTGGACAATATTTCTCCAGGGAGTGCAGTTAGCGACATTGCGAGCACCATGCTGGCTCCAAAAGCTTGACGGACTTAGCAACAATAACCAAGGGGGGCGTGGTTTAGCGAAGGGTCAATTAATATATGCCATTTAGCAGACGCTTTTATCCAAAGCGACTTACAGTAGTGAATGCATACATTTTTCAGTATATGTGGCCCCAGTGGGGATTGAACCCACAACCTAAGCGTTGCCAACACTGTGCTCTACCAACTGAGCCACACAGAACCACGCAATTGTAACGCGATTCAGAAGGCACTCCTTTTCCTGGCCAGTGATTGGCTAATCAGTCCCCACTGCCTTAAAGGAACAGGATGGTCTTTTGAAAAATGACAATGTGTCATTAGAATGAATAGTGCGAGTTAGTTTTGAAGTAGTGTAATAGCACTGCATGCGACCCACAGCCTAATAGATTAATAATGAGTATAAAATAATACATTGTTAATATGGAAAAATATAAATAAATAAACTGAGCTGCCAGTGGTATAGTTTTTAAAAGATTTAAAAAATAAGACATTGAAAAAGCGCAAGGAGCTGTGAACTTCCTGTTCTGTCTCAGCAGCACACTCGTAAAACCTGTTCAGCAGCAGGTTTAGGTTATGCGTAACTTCAGTATCCCATGCGTGGTGTTGAAAGTACACTGAAATTTGCAATCAACAGGACACTAGGCCAATGAGTTGATCTGCACACTGCAACTGTGGGACAAAGGGAGTTTGACTCGATCGGCTTGATCTTGATCTACAATCCAGGAAATACGGAAAGTCTTACAATTAAAGGCATTTGCGATTGTGTTTTTGCTTATTTCCTGGCTTAAACACAAAATATTTTAAAAATATAAATAATTTCTCACATTATTTATCGTCTGAATGATACATCTCCTTTTCACTGACCCAATATTGTCGGTGTCTGTTTGATTTTGCTCTGCCCCTTCTTTGTATCAAAAATCCACATTGTATTCTTTAGCAATATTGCTTAGACATGCCCTTTTGTCTAACTTTGATTGTATGTTGAGCTCTTTATCAATGGAAAGTGTGATTCCTTTCGGTGTAATGCTTGCTTTTTGTGCCAGTGATAATAAGGGCTTGGTGTTGACAAGGTGTAATTACGTATGGTGCTTCTGTTCTAATACCACACTCTGTGAGGTTTGTATCTCTGAGGGTTTACTGTATATTCAGGTATTCAAATACATAGTATTTGTAAATAATATATTTTGACCCAGGTGGTGAGAGTGTAGTGGCTGTCATAAAGATCTATGCCACTGGTGTAAAGAGAGTGTGGTGGTGCCTGTCATAAAGATCTATGCCTCTGGGGCCCCCCGAGTGGCATAACTGGTAAAGGCACTTGCCCAAAGTGCAGGATGCCCACTGCAGCCGGGGTTTGATCCCTGACTACACCAGTGGGAGGGGGGAGGAAAGCCAGCATGAACTTGTCGCGTTCAAGAGTGGGTCTGTGTGTATCGGAGGTACAGTCAATGAGTTGTATGAGTTCTGTCTTGGATGTTCGGCAGTTCGGTGTCTTTGTCACTGTCACAAATATATAGGCCCCAGGGTTGCGGCAGCAAACTCATAGTAAAGAGGGTACAACTGGAAACCAAATTGGGATAAAATGGAAAAAATCTGAAACAAACAAACAAAAAATATATATGACACTGGTGTAAAGGCAGAGAGTGTGAGGGCTGTCATCTGGGGTCTAAAATGTTTTTGCTGCTGTGGTACCAGGGAGCCAGACGTGTCCTTATTTCATGGTCAGTTTAATTGAATCATCATCATTCAGCATAACAGTAGGACAACAAGGACTAAATAAGTTTAAAATGTTGGATAAAAACTAGAGTCCAAAATAGCTTGACATGAGGAAAGTCCAATTGATTGTTGAAAGCACAGAGGACAATTAGGACTACAACTACCTTTGAAAATGTGGGGCTTTGCTGTGGTCTATGTATACATTTAATGTGGACAAACTGAAGGTTACTAATGGTTATTAACACAGAGAGGGGAGGAAAGGGGGTTCACGGAAAGGTGTAATTTTCATGTGTTTGTTTCAGGCACGTGCGGTCGACCAAAACGTGAACTTGGGCCGCTATTTAAAGACACACGAGATAATCACATCGCACGATGGTGCTTGACCTAAATCATTTTACTTCTGTATGTACTTGTTTTATCTGAATTTTATGTTGTATCTTTTATCTTATATTTATTATAACGCCCTCCATTCACCAGACATGAAAATCCACATTATGGTTCACCAGACATGTCCACTATGGTTTGGCACGGTTGACATGGGCGTTGTGGCTGTGGGCTCGCCATGCTGCTCAGGGTGTCGCTGGGTGCTGAGTTTCACATACGGTGGCATCAGACACTTTTGGACAGTGCACAAAAGAAGCCCAGGAATGTTCAGTATTCAAAACAATCTGTGACATATGACTGCCTTCCACTGCCTCGCCGAGACGGATCCTGTTTCAGATGCATACCGCTGGCTGTTTATTTTTGTAATGCCGTTAAGAGGGTGGGGGTGGGGGTTGTTTCTTTACATTTTTCAGTGACATTTGCATTGTGGATTAGGATGAAAGCCTCTAAAGCCACCATTACTGAGGGGAGTCACTGTGCTGGCACAAGTTTTCAAGTGTTTCCCATCATCTGGGGTCCCGCCAACGCATTTCACACTGCCTCTCACTGAAGAGTCAGGGATCATTAAGAACAGTTTATTTTGGGGCATTTGATGCTTACTTCTTTATTTTTCCTTTCACCATTTTGACAACAGTGCAAAAAGGTATAGTTGAATAGCTTGTCTTCCTTGCAAATGTGGGATGAGAAAATGTGGGTGGGTCTTATGGAGGTTGGCATGTCAGAAAGACAGGGTGGGTGGGTCTTATGGAGAAGGGCATATCTATCAATATTCAGTATTCGGGAGAATTTAAGAATGAAAAAACGCAGCAAAGAAGCAAAACCCAATATGACCACTGAAATTCCACTCTCGTGCACATTGCAGTGTTTATGCTTAGTGAAGGTGCTGTTTGCAGCTACATTAAAGCTCTTAAAACCCTGTGTGGCTTAGCAGGTAGACCACAGGGTCGTCAATGCTTAGGTTGTGGGTTCACATTCTCATTGGGACCACATGTATTGAAAAATGTATGCATTCACTACTGTAAGTCGCCTTGGATAAAAGCGTCTGCTAAATAGCATATATATATTAAAATATATGTTTTAAATAGAATGCTAAATGAATCATCAAATAATCACGCTAGCTTCATGTTCTTTATGAATGTGAAGGACTGATCTTGAGCTGTCATTCAAATGCTTCATTTGCTTTCTTGAAGCTGCATTCTGTAACATCGGCTATATGTTGTTTATGTAACGATTTCTCTTCAGATTAAAATGTGTGCATCACAGACCCTTATAATATCATACCAATAAAAGTATTATCGCATAGCGCTGCAAAATTAGTTTTGAGGTCCAGAGGTTTCCAAACCATAATTGACAATTGAGTGTCGTGCGTGACAGGGATTCCTTATACTTTATAAGCACTTCTTAGTTTTGTTGAACTGCTGTATATTTTTAGTTTTTACTTAATAATGTGAATGCATATTGTAGTGACACTGGAGGTGGGGTGACACACAAGGACCTTTTCAGCGGGCGTAGGCAAGCGATGAAATGCAGAGGAGGCAGGATTCCAAAGAAAACTATAATTTTAATAACTGATTCCTACAAAATACAAAATAAAGTCTTCATCAATAATTTTACAACGTAAAGAATCTTTCTCAAAACACAACCAAACTCCAACCATCAACCGCTCTCTCCTCTCAATGCGGCACAATCAGTCCTTATTGAGTTAAATATTGGATTCAGCTGCAGCAGTCCCACTTGCTTTATTTGATGCATCTGGTGGTCAGGTGTGGGACTACAGGCTGATGGGAGCTGTAGTCTTGATGGCTCTAGTGGCTCACAAGAGTTAAAGGGGCAGGCAGCAATTCCCCCGTGCTGCCGCTTGGGATGTCACAATATGTATTTTGTTTGTCTATTAGTCGGTATTTCATTTAATATTTATTTGCCAATCAGTCCCCTTTGCCATGGAGGAAAACTATTTAGTTTAAAGGCAAATATTGAACTTAAATATGCTCTAATAAAATCTCAATGAGTCTTTGCTTTCTGGCTGTTTTATTTGTTTGATTTTGAAACCAGCTGGCCGAACCTGAACTGATTGTTTCTTTCCCTATTACGTACATTACCCCCCTCAGGGCTGAATAAATGTGATGGCTACCTGTCTGATCCACCTTGGATTTTGGAAGTTACAGTGTTGAGGTTTTTACCATGGACAGCTGTGGGTCCATCAAGTCTACCTCAGGCACCATCATAATCTGAAATATGTTAAAAATGTAGGGCATAAAACACATTCTACATTTTAATATTCCAAAATTCATACAGACACAGCAAATCGATTGAGCTGTAACATATGTCCACCATTTTTTTTTTTTCTTTTGTCTTTATTTACCCACAATTCAAAACATAGTTAGGATAATCTAGTGTAAGACAGCTTTATGATTATATGATTAAACTAAGTCTGACTTACTGTTAGATTGAAGGGCCTTTCCCACCAGAACAGATAACAATAACTATAAATATGAAAATATTTTTAGTAACTTCTGAATGGCGGTGTTTACACTGCAACTATAACTATAAAATTGAGCAATACCTATAACAACAAATGTAGTTGCAATGTAGTTCTGTTGTTTCTCCGGTGGTCCAGGTAGAGGAATAACAAGTCTCCAGCATTCATGAGGTTACTTTTTGTGTTTCTTAATCGATGTTATGAGTGACAACAGTTATTGTTAGATATAAATTGTGGGGGTGCATGAGTGTCTATTGTTAGTTGACATGTCTACATTAAAGATAAAAATGCTCTTGTTGTAGATGCAAAAGGACGATTTATAGTTATTGTTATACTTATCTTTTCTGATGGGAATGGCCCTTTAGTCATAGACTTCAGGCTATGTTTATGAAATCAGCCCCAGGAGAAGTTATGTGACAGTGCTGGGTGAAGACAAGATGAAATGCATGATTTGATTCAGTTTCACTGTGGACGGATTTGGTCCAATGGAAAGGGTGCCTAAAATTCAAAAAGCTGAATAAGGAGTGTCCCTATGTGGGCTGCTGGGCTGTATTTGATGCGGTCCACTGGTGATGTTCCCGGGTTGAGAAGTCTCATGGCTTCAGCCTGTGCTTTAACATCGGCCCAGACTCTGTTTGGTGTGTACGCACTGGAGAGGTGAGTTTCGAGGTGCGTTCTAACTCTACCGTCCAACAAAGCAATTACCTGAAAAAAACACTCCAGGATTTGCCATGGAATTCAAGCAGTTAGCAGCAGAATTCTAACTGATGCCTCACTGTCCAAAGAATAGCTCTCGAAAATTCATGGAAAGATTAATTAGCAACTCTAAGTGGGGCGATGGCAGCCTTTCACATGCCCCAGCATTAATTACAGCACTCTTTCTGCACACTTCACCACATGATCTGATGAATGTGCAATCATTTGCCGATTTCTCTAGAGGCCAGAATTGATTACCGTTGATTAGCCCTGATCTGCACAAAGAGGGCTGATGGTGTAGCAGTGAAACATTGTGGTGTGCAGACAACATAAGACTATTATTTAATAACCACTCTGATTGTTCAAACAAGATCCTTTGACAGGATCTTAAAATGTGCATGTTCAGCACCTCGCACAGGTTTATTCAATTGTGTTGGGAGTGAAATGAATATATTTACTAAAATACATTAATTATGCAACAATTCTTTTGGCTGCCATATTTCTCTTGGACGTTGCGTTCAGCAACAAATGGTAAAAATCATTTCATGCACTTATAACATATAAAATGTTAATCTTGATCGCGGTCATATTATTGCACTATGTATGGTAGAATAGTTTGTAAATGTATCATGCTTATGCACCTCAAACATGTTTATGGCTCTGTGAGAAGATGTCAGACCAGATGACATTTTGATGCTGAAATAAGGAATGTCAATGATCATAATCACCAGTGGTAATTGACAGTGTCACACTTGTATAGGCAATACAATGATACAGGGTCAACTCATGGCCAGACCTGAATCAAATATATGGTTTAATACTTCAGCCTCTAGTTTGGCGAGCATGGCAGCAGAAACGCACCTGGACGGTAGTGTAATTGCTAGTTTCAGCCGTCGCAAACTAACAAAATATGTCTTGCTTCTGCCCAGTTTGGTAGTTTTGTGGTCGGCAATAAAGGTGTTTGTGTCAACATAGGTTGGGCAGCGCAGTGGGAAATGTGTCAATAAAAACATTAGCTGTGCAAGTTTTGCGTGTGATCATTTATTTGCGTTTTCGGCCACCCAAATCACATCTTAACTCAAACACAGGGCATTATGTGCTGGTTTTGTAATGTTATTAATGGGCACATTAACAGATATGGCAGATATGCAATAAATATCACATCACACAAGACACATAAATGACTATTTTAGCTTTGCACTTGTAAAAATTGGTTCAATATATTTGAATGAGGGAGAGAGACTGTCCTTACACACATGTAATTGTGTAAGGTACATGTTTTAAAAAAAATATATATAAGTATGTATGCACACTGCTTTCTGTTATTTTAAATATTAAACATTCACTACAATAAAAGGCTGTCAAAAAAAGTTTCTCTTTTGCTTTCAATTGTTTTTATAAGTTTGTTCGGTTTAAAAATATCCCCACTCATTTCAACATATCAGTTTCTTTGCTGCAGGACAGACATGATATATCTATCCTACAGAAGTGTTAACAGACATATTTTCACAATTGAAAATAGTAGTCTATTTACAAATCAATCAGTGTGTTTACGTGTGGGTGTGTGCAGTGCCAACTGCTGACAGGTCTACTACACACCAATATGCACCTAATTTGTGGTAATTGAATGATTACTTGAGATTGTAGTGTGTTTATTTTTTAACAAGTAGCTTCAGAAAGTCCTCGATCGACCTATTGGTGTTGGAGGACAGACCTACAGGTTCCTGACCAAGGTGGTGAAAAACGCATACTCTTAGTCAAGAGGTTCACAAAGCTGATAGCTACCATTAGCTGCTTGAAGGGCTGGTGTAACAAGCACAAAACCATTCAGAAACGGGTTTATTTTGCTTGTAAGGTCCAAAGTCAATACCAGCAACAGAACGCTGAACCTGGAAATGTAACAAGCACAAAACCTCATGTCCTAATCTAAAGATCTTCATCTAGCCTTTTGTCTGCCTCTACTTTACTGTTTTCAACTCTCTGTGTAAAGAAAAACTTCCTAATATGAATTTGCCTTTAACTAATTTCCAGCCTCTTGGGTTTATTTTTTGAGAAAGCCAAAGTGCCTTAAGTCTTCACTTTTACCTTTCACCAGGTATCAAAGACTTTTTCAGGTCCTGTGGGAGACAAGGAACATCAAGGTCTTTTTTTCACTGCTGTAGCAACAGACTGAACACCTACTAACTTTTCTCCTCCCATAAAATACCTGGTTTTTATTTCACATGCTCATTTAGCAATAGGAGATGTATCTGCATTTTTGGATTTTGTTTAAATCATCTTGGATTACTTTTGTCGATTCCAAACTGTTTGCCAAACCCCCAAGTTTAGTATCAGGACTAATGTCCATATCCAGATCATTTAGATGGGCCAGCAGGAGGAAATGGGGAGTATACGTATTATCTGTAACTGTGGGGACAGGAAGATAGGCGCTCTGCTCATGTCTGATGTCACACAAGATGACCAATGATGACGCTTCAGTCACGTCACGTGGTCTTCTGCCCTGTAGGCAGAGCAGTGTTCTAAACTGGGTTAGGCTGAGGTGTGTTACCATTTTAATAAGACCCTGAATAAAACCCTGGCTGTCCATTTTCCCTGGAGCTGTGAATGTCTTTGCTAAATATATTGTGTTCTATTTATTTTCTGTTGAAGTTTTAATGGTAACTCTCACTCCCTGTATACATATTATCTGTAACTGTGGGGACAGGATGATAGGGGGTCCAGACTCAGCTGCACATTTAAGTTTTACATTGTCTGCATTGTTAAAATGGAAAAAAAAGAAGTTAACATCCCAATTTAGTGGCCAATTATACCCTCTATTTATTTCGATTTGCCCTCCGTACACAAACTTGCTGCCCATCTCTACGAGGCAAGCTAATTCTCAGAGGGCAGTGAACTCTGCTGCCTTCAAGGCAGAATTCGCCCACCCACATTCTAGAGACACCCTTACATGCTTCACGGCGTGATATTGAACAAATATTTAATTACTAATGGAGTACATTTAGCCATTTGGGCATGACGTGGGTCACTTCAAACGCAAAAATGCTAGTGGGAAGTTGTCAAAGCAATAGTTTGAAAAGGTGTTTGATGTGTTGAAACATTTGTAGACCTCTCCAGTTACACGACACAAAAAGCAGCTATTTCAGGGCCATGTGATACTGCTTAAAATGGGAAATGCTGAGACTTGATCATGTGACCATCTAATTAGACTCTAAGATCCAAGAGTCATGTCAATTAGACAAATTGTTTGTGAAGCTTGGTGGAATGAGAATCTATCCCATGTAAATAGTGAGCACTGCACTGATGCCTTGCCTTGAAAATACTGGAACAATAAATCAATATAGGGAGCAGTAAACATGCTAAATATGGGGCAATACAAATATTGTGAATTTTTCACATTTACTTTTCATTTACTTATTATTCTTCACAGATCAGATTCACATTTAGAATTTGGCCAAGACATCATGGTTATCAGTCTTAAAATTTCACAGTGCACCACAGTTATATATATATATATATATACTCTATATGAAAATGTAGCATGATAATAAATGTTACACAGCTAATCGACACTGCTCTCCTTCGACTCTGTGGTCTGATAGTGCAAGTCGTCGAGGCTATATGTTTAGTTTTTTTAATTAAAAATAGTACAAACAAAATCCAGAAAACATGAAAACCAAAGAGAAACCAAAAACAAAACTGAAACCGTACGGTTTGGTAGTAGCAGTCCCCGTCTTTCATAAACAACTTCTATGAAAGATGCCATCTTGTTCAAACTCCTCCCTATCTTCTCACATCACTTCCTTTTTAGCAGATCAGCACCATCTACTAAGCATTATGATATGTGTATTAAGGGAAGTGGACTGAAACTAAGTGCCTAGATAAACTTAATAAACTACCTAGCTACTACTATCCCAACATAAGCAAAAGTACATTTAAACAATAAATCAAGGTCATGTAAAAAAAAGTAACAAATGAGCATTTAATCAATGTCATATTGAATATGTCCTTCAAAAATATTACAATTAGAACTTGTTTGGCAATAGTGTACGGGGCAAGTTGAGTTTGCTAGGTGGTATTTAGATCACTTCTGATTTACATCACTTCTGGGTTCTGGGAGTAGCAAAAAGTAAGAAACCCTCAGTATCTCCAGTGAGCAAGCCAGCAGTGATCATGACTAAGGACATTGAGCCACACTGTCAAGATAGTGGATCTTGTAAACAAAAAACAGTGGTGATTCATATCCTTATGTGAACACCAGAGGTCTCGATATGTAAAGGCCTTCAATACGTTTAACCCACCTGAGCTCATAATTTGGATTATATATCAATTATTTCTAGTTGAAGTTCCTGCACGGCCACTTTTAGGGTGCTGGACTTACTGCTAGGAAGCTGTGACTACCCTTACTTTCATCTGCAGTCCAAAAATAGGGGGCCCAACATCATGTCTTTGAAGTGGAAGGCATGAACATGAGCCAGCGTGGTAACATTATGTAAAAATGAAAAACAAATGCAAGACGTAACGGTCTGCTAGTTCTTCAGCATCTCCTCAGAGGAAAGACCAAATCCATACATGACTACATTAACTACTACTATAAAAATGATTGGATCTGCACAGCACCTTATTGAAGCTGACGCCCATGGATAGGCATAGTGCACTCTCTCAGAGCATTCTGAGCTTGCAATCCAATAAAAATATGTAAGAATGAGGTTCCAGTAATTCTGTGTTTTGAAGTGTACCAAAAATTAAATATAAATAGGCTTCCAGCCCTTTAAGTAGCTAGTGGTTCCCAATATCAGCCCTAATTAATGCAAATTATCATAATAATAATCATACAATACTTTGAACACTCTCTCAAGGATGCATCTGTCGACCATTTCATGAAATATTATTCAAATGTTCATATGAACATTACTATGGCCTGAAAAGTTTAGTAACAAAGTTGGTGTGTTATAGCGTTTTTCCACCGCACAGTATGGTATGGTACGGCATGGTAACCAATCCGTGATCCCAGGTTTTTACGCTTTTTCCGCTGCCTAGCGAACCGTATTGAACATAAGTACCCATGCTGGATTTAGTTACTGCTCTGTCTAGGTACTAGCGAGCCAAACAGGGAGCTAAGGGTGGAGCTAGCAATACTGCAGACCACTGATTGGTCAAGCGCAATCGTCACAGAATTGTCACGCTAAATCTCAGACCGGCTCAACTGCCATGTTTTTTTTTTCAGCTTCACTTCTGTTCTTGGTATTATTAGAAGAATTGCTTCAATGCATTCCAATGCTCAAGCTAAACACAGGCCTTTGAAACAAAATGATCTAAACTGGACAGTGTCAAATGACAAAGTGTTTGAACAATCTTGCGTCTCCATAAATCGACACTGGCATTTAATTTTTTTTAGCTCGTAGCTCGCCCTTCCCCAGATCTATGCCTCAACACAATTCTATCTTGGAGGTCTATGGAGAGTTCCTAGGACTTCATGGCTTGGTTTTTGCTCTGACATGTGGGACCTTATGTAGACAGGTGTTTGCCTTTCTAAAGCATGTACAATCAATTGGATTTGCCACAGGTGGGCTACAATCAAGTTCTAGAGATATCTCAAGGATGATCAAAGGGAACAGTATGCATCTGAGCTCAATTTCAAGTGTCATAGCAAAGGGTCTGAATACTTATGTAAATGTGATATTTCAGTTTTTAATTTGTAATGAATTATCAAACATTTCTAAAAAGCAGTTTTTGCTTTGTCATTATGGGGTATTGTGTGTAGATTGATGAGGGGAAAAATAATGTAATCCATTTTAGAATAAGGCTGTAACATAACAAAATGTGGAAAAAGTGAAGAGGACTGAATACTTTCTGAATGCACTGTATATACTGTATATATACATATACAGGGGCCCAGATTAGGGTAAAAGTCATACTTGTGAAAGGGCAAGTATGTTAGAAAAGGTACTTGTCCTTCCTAAAAGTTACTTGTCCTACTCACATCACTGTGAGCACTGTAGGTGAGCAACAAAGAAGACCCTGTACATCAAATATTTTCAAATGCTTTATTTTGAATACAGTATGTATACATGTATGTATGCATGTAGCGCTCTGTCTCCGGTTGTGGTTCTCAACTAGAGGTAATCACAATGAAAGAAAAAAGGAACACAGAATACAAACAAGGTTGAGACTGCTCCAACTAAAACATAAAACACCTAATATTCAAAATTCCATTTTATCTGACATTGAGTGTGTTGGTGAGTCTGTCAATATCTTCCTCTACAAGATTACTGCCTATCTCACTGTCAGAGTCATCTTTTCTTGAGTCAATGTCTGAATCTTCTGCTGCAGCAGCCTCATTACCTGGCTTCTCCTCCTGAGGTTCCACTGTGACCACCTCTGGCTGGGCAGCATGGACCTGTATTATACAAATGTATCTCTTTCAACTTTTTATTCTCTATAAATTTTAATTTATAATATCAATGTCAGCATAGTTTAACAACACAATAAACTCTCAATTAATTTTGACAATTATATGTATATAATTGGACAGATGTCCAACTACCTCAACTACAGCTGTGGCTGGCTTCTTCCTGGTCCTATCCTTCTGATGGGGTCTCTTGCAATACTTCTCATCCCTGTTCCACATCTCGATGGCCCTAGTGGGATCAAAGTTGCCTATTTCTGGAGACATCATCTTCACAGCCATCAGATCATTCAGATGCGCCTCTGTAAGAGTGGACCTGTGGTTCGTTTTCATAAGCTTCATCTGACTAAACCCCCTGCTCAGCCTCAGCACTGGCAGCTAGAAGTGTTGCCAGCAGATCAAACACTGCTACAATTGATGGGAAAGTAGCAGCATAATATCTGTGCAGCTCCACCAGATTTAACTTGTTGATTGTCTCGAGTGACCTGAAAAACATATACAGTAGAACTTTAAAATCAGGTCATTGAGAGATAGTAAGTGCACTTCAGAAATGTCATTTTCAGATTAAATACTTCCAGTTATTTGATTGGTGTAGTGTATGCTTACATTTCATCATACATTCTGACTTTGAACGCATTCCACTCTCTCTCAACTTCAGCAGCATTGATGCCGGAAACCTGGGAGAGTGTTCTGGAAGTGGTCCGTAACAGCCTGTATGTTGTGGTCACCAAAATCTGACAACAGAAAAAGCAGTTGGAGATTTAGTATTAGTTTAAAAATAACTTTTGATATCAGTGGTCTTGAAAATGTCCTGAAACACAACAGTGAAATAAAACAGATAAAAACTGAAAGAGAAGTACATATACTGTATTTATTTTGTTTTTGCACCAGATGAGTTCTCACTGCTTGGCCAAAATGTGAATTCAAGGATTCTGGCTGCTTTGATGACTCCCACATCCTTCTCATTGAACCTCTCTTTCAGAGAGAGGCAGTGGTTCCCCATACACTTCACAAGATGCTCTCACTCTTCTCAGATGAGGTCCATCACTGTGGAGGTAATCAAAGACTTTAAATAAAACATTATATTATTATTTAGCTTAACACATTTTCACACAACTATAATACAATATGAATTTATTAATTTGGTAATTTAATATTTCCACAGTACTACTGTATACAGTATATGTTTTACCTGGTCTTGTACTTGGTGATGGTAGAAAGGCACTGGTTCATGGCCCTGTGGATGGTCATGGCACTGCTGTTGACCTTCTGGAATGTGTTTGACATATCCTGCAGTTCCTCAAGCACATCATGCAGGAAGTGGACAAAGAGATACACTGACTTGCTCTTCATCAGTGGGAGGTAGCACTTGGCGTTGGAGTACGTACCCACTGTAGTGATGCCTTCAGCACCCTCTGTGTCTGTAACCTACAATAATTAAATAATAAATGCAGTTAACCCATGCATCATGACCATACAAAGAAAAAGTATTATTTCCATTCACATGAACGATAATAATGCTGCTAGAATAGTACCTGTTCAAGATTATGCCTGATGGCATGGAAAGCCCTCAAGAAGTTCTGGATAGCACGTACTGTGTGCGGAATCCACCGTGTACTGCCTACCCTTGTTGGAAGGACTGTTTTCTCACTGCAGAGAACTGCTCTGAAAGCCCGCTTTAACATTGAGCGGTTCAGTGCACTGTTGTGATACAGGTAGTAGAGACCCATGAGTAGAACTCTGACAACCTTGTTGTACAGTGAGCACTTGATCACTGCATCTTTCAATGCAAGCTCCAATTTATGTGCATAACAATGGATGACTATAATCTCCTCTTGTTCTTTTTGCAGCAGACTTGCCACGCCTCCCCTCTTCCCTACCATCACTGCTGCACCATCACACTCTATTGCAACCAGCTTGCTGAGGAACACATCCCAGTCTATCACCTTGGACACACTGATTTTAATAGCTTCAAAGATTGATTGTGCATTCGCTTTCTTCACTGACTTGGTGGTTATGAATTTGACTTTGACTTCTCCATCTTTTACATACCGTAGGAAGACCATTTCCTGCCCAGTCACTGAGGAATCTGTGCTGCCATCATTCAACACACAGCAGAAATACGTTTCAGCCAGGTCTTCTTTTAGTTGTGCCATTTCAACTTCAGCAATCTAATTGACAAATGTGCCACAGTACTCTGCATTATTGTAGGTTGACTGTGTACTGACACCCTTTATTTTGTCCAAGTCATTCATCCATTTAAAATCACTAAATAGCCTGTTCTTTTTGGGCAAAGCATGAGCGTTTCTAAACATGCTTGTCAATCTATTAATTGCTTCTGTATTTAGCCGTACCATGGACTTCACAATTGGCCGCTCTGTTGGCTTCTCCTTGCCTCTGAATCTCTGCTCTCTGAATCATATTTTCGCTGAATTTTTCGCTGATCTTCTTTGGTTTTAGCAATCAAGGGCTACAGTCGATTTAAAACAGCTGCATAACCTAAACAAAATGTTACTCCATGCAGAAGAAATGAGCAACCCCATAGACAGTCAACAGGTCAGGACAAGCTCCCGTGAAACGACTCTAACAGAGAAAGGCCAAGAGATGCATGACCAGGACACCCAGAAACAGGAAAAGGCATTTAATAAGGCTTATGACTCCTGGAGGCAGGTAGCAAGTGATACTAGGTCAAAATTGAAAATCTTCTGTTCACAAGAAGACCTTGATAACATTCAACAAGACATTCAAGCAAGACATGACGTAGTATGTGTTCTGTACGAGCCCATTATACGCAACAGTACAACCACTCCAGAGATTGTTAAGAGAATGGATGTGTGTGTCAGGGTTCCTCTAGCAAACGAGTAGATGCAGAAGCAGAACTCCCAGCCAAATTAGAACAGGTAAAGGCTATGAAAGAAATCCAGACTCAGCAATTACGATTCCATAAGATAGAAAGGGAGATGCAATTCATTCTGGAAAGAGAAGAGGCAACAATGTTGGCGGAGATGAAGCAGAAAAAGGTGGAGAGGCAATTCAGGCTAGAAAGAGAAGAGGCAACAATTTTGGCAGAGATGAAGCAGAAAAAGGCGGAGATGCTATTCATGCTGGAGGAGGAGAGGACAAAGCTACAGCAGTTACAAGTTGAGAAGGAAGTCCAGGTAGCAGCAGCTCGGGTGAGGGCATACGATGGTTTCGAAAGTGATCCGGAGATCTAGAGAAGAGAACAACCATGAAACTAACTCTGCTCACCAAAAGACTGTATCTAGACTCTGGTTAAACCCAGACGCTACATCATTCCAACCTCAACCAGCATCTCCAGGAGTGACAGCAAACCAGGAGGCTGTCAATCTAGCTCAAGCAATCGCAAGCTCACTAAGCATAAACCACCTGCCTGCGCCAGAACCAATTACGTTTAATGGTGAATCCATAAAATTTGTTGAGTGGAAGATGTCCTTCATGGCACTTATTGATCGGAAGCCCCTGCCAGCAAGTGAGAAGATGTTTTATCTGAAAATGTACCTTACTGGAGAAGCACTCAAGGCTGTGGAGGGATTATTCTACAGAGACTCAGAGGATGCATACAAAGGTGCCTGGACAGTCCTACAAGAGAGGTATGGGAACCTGTTTATTGTACAGAAAGCTTTCAGAGACAAGCTTATGAAAAGGCCTAAGATCAGGGCAAATGATCCTTTTGCGCTTCGAGAGTTTGCAGACTTCCTACAAGGCTGTGCCAAGGCGATTCCCCACGTCTAAGGACTGGCTATCCTAAATGACTGTGAAGAAAACCACAAGTTGCTCAAAAAACTACCCGAGTGGATTGTGCGAAAGTGGAGCCGAATCGTTGTAAATGAATTGGACACGTTCAAAAACGATCCAAGTCTTGCATGTTTCACGAAGTTCCTGAACAAAGAGGCCCGAATAGCATGTAATGCTATCGCCTCCCCACTCCTGATAAACTTCAAGACCACAGATGATAGGTTACCCAGGAGAGCCAGAGCCCTCAACACAAGCGCTCCAATTAAGAATTCCAGCTTAGAGACACGAGAAACATCCTATTGTAAGGTAAAACTACCACCCTGTTCCGTCCGCAAGGATGAAACGCATGGCATTGCTAAGTGCCCCAACTTCGCATCGAAGACCACTGAAGATAAGAAAGCATTCGTACATGAAAACCACCTCTGCTTCGGATGCCTGAGGAAGGGACACATCACCAAGGATTGTAAAAGGCGACACACCTGTAGCACATGCGGCCGCCATCATCCAACCTGCTTGCATGAAGAAAGGAAACAAAGGCAAATAGAAGCAACAAAGAATAGCTCAGCTTCTGCAGATGATCGTACACGCCAGGAAGTCCAAAAGGTTGTGTCTCTTGCATCTACGCAACTTACCTCCACCACCTCAAGCATCATCCCAGTCTTTGTGTCTTCAGTACAAGAGCCACAGAAAGAAGTTCTCATGTATGCGCTACTCGACACGCAAAGCAATTCCACATTCATTCTAGAAGATCTATTTCACGAGTTGAATGTGGACGCTCAACTAGTGAAGCTGAAACTTAGTACAATGACAGCTGTTGACACAGTCATAGCAAGCAAGAGTGCCCGTAGTCTACAAGTTCGAGGACTCCATTCTGGAAACCACATCCAACTACGGCAAATCTACACTCGTAGCTTGGGGGAAAAAAGTCTTACATCCCAACCGGAAAAACGGCTCTATGGTGGCCTCACCTCAAACACCTGGCAGACAAGTTACCAGTACTCCAAGACTGTGAGGTGGGACTGTTGCTTGGATATGAATGTCCGTCAGCCCCAGCTCCACTTGAAGTTGTCACGGGCGGTGAAAATGAACCTTTTGCACAGCGAGCTCAGCAGGAGTATAATAGGCTCATCTAATCCTCATCTAGACAGACAGGGAAACCAGAGCTTTGTGCATCGAGGTTCAGTGAAGGAAATTCCAATCCCATCAGCCACTGATGTTCTGAAAGTACTGGAGTCAGACTTCACTGAAAGGACTTATGAGGACAAGTATGTGTCTCAAGCTGATGTTTGCTTCATACAGTTCCTCAGTGACAACATCAGACAGAAGGAGGATGGACACTACGAGATGCCCCTCCCTTTCAAGGGTAGTAGTCCACCTTTCGTTACCAAACAATAAGACTAGCTACTGCTCGCCTTCAGTGTCTGAAGAAGAAGTTGAAAGTCAATAAACAGCATCACGACCACTATAAAGACTTCATGGAAGAAATAATCAACAAAGGTGATGCAGAGCTAACCCCCACACCATCTGAGAGAGAGACTGCTTGGTACCTACCGCATCATGGTATATACCACCCCAAAAACCAGACAAGCTAAGAGTTGTGTTTGGCTGCTCAGCTAAATTCTGTGGTGTCTCGCTAAATGACACTCTACTGACTGGTCTCGACCTAATTAATTCCCTGGTAGGAGTCCTTTGTCGCTTCAGGAAGGAGGCTGTAGCCATAATCTGCAATGTTGAAAGGATGTTCCACCAGTTCTTTGTCACCCCAGAATCCGGGAATTATCTAAAATTCCTATGGTGGGAGGGTGGAGATTTGGAAAAGGAACCACAGGAATTTAGTATGGCAGTCCACCTCTTTGGAGCTGCCTCATCTCCCGGATGTGCCAACTTCGGCCTAAAGTATCTAGCACGGTGACACAAAGCTGATTACCCATCAGCATCGACCTTCATTGAGAATAATTTCTATGAAGACGACGGGTTAATCAGCATTGAGTCTGTTGAAGAGGCTAAGAAACTGATCATTGAAGCACAGGAGTTGTGCAAAGCAGGAGGCCTACGTCTTCACAAATTCAACTCGAACCAGAAAGAAGTTCTTGATTGCGTGGACCCCTCAGAAAGAGAAACAACCATTAAACCTCTCAAACTTAAACTGGATGCAACCCCAGCAGAGCGTGCACTTGGTATTCAGTGGTCAATAGAACACGACACCTTCGGCTTCAATGTCAGCTTGAAAGACCAGCCTTCAACCCGCCGTAGTATCCTGTCAGTCGTCGCTTCTCTGTACGACTCACTTGGGTTTATCGCTCCATTTGCCCTGAGTGGAAAGTGTATCCTACAAGAGCTATGCCATAGAAGCATTGGATGGGATGATCCACCTCCAGAGGATTTAAGGCTACAGTGGGAAAGGTGGAAAATTGGTCTTCAAGAGTTGAGAGAAGTCACAATTCCGAGATGCTACCACCCACAAGATTTCGGCAACATTGTCAAAACAGAACTGCATCACTTCTCTGTTGCCAGCAGTGTGGGGTATGGTGCATGTTCATACCTCAGGTACAAAAATGACAAAGACGTAGTCCACTGCAGCCTTGTGATTGCTAAGGCAAGAGTTGCACTCACAAAAATCATAAGCATTCCAAGATTGGAACTTTCAGCGGCTGTAGTCGCGACCAAATTGCTGAAAGGTGAACTCGAAATGAAGATTGATGAAGAGTTTTTCTGGACAGATTCTCAGGTTGTGCTGGGATACATCAATAGTAAGGCACTGGAGCCTTTGACACCAAATCATGTCATCATGATGAAGTCTAAGGTCGCTCTTCCACCTCCTGGGATATTCGTGAAGGAGGATATGTATTAGACGAAGAGGTGGCGCAGAGTCCAGTATTTGATTGAACAGTTCTGGAGTCGTTGGAAAAGGGAGTACCTCCTAAACATTTCCACACGACAGAAGTGGCACTTACCCCGGCGCAATCTAAAGGTAAATGACATAGTCATCATCAAGGATGATAACCTCCCAAGAAACCAGTGGCAACTAGGATGAGTGGTTGAAGCCTTTCCAGAGAGCGACGGCCTAGTTTGTAGAGTCAAGATACAAACAGGGGAGCGGAAACTAACAAGAACCCAAGATCACCCATCCAAACCTTCAATCATCAAGCGACTAATCCAGAAGTTGGTGCTCCTCCTCGAGAGTGATTAGACCAGACATTAATTCACATCTATACACTTCTAATGGTCTAACTAAAAGGTAGTCATTTATTAGAGTCTAGAAATCCTGTATGATTAATTCTTGCTTGCTGTGTTTGTTCATCAGAACAGGATTTGGTGGGAGTGTAAATGGGCGCTAGCTCACTTTAATTTAACTTTATATGGCTACTGTTTACAATCATGAGTAATGCCATATGTTGTAGTACTCTGATGATCCCAAATTATTCCAGCTCTCTATCGTTAAAAGTTATTGATATGTTTACCTACTGTTCTATAATTCATGTAAATAGAGAGAGCTGTGTTTGCTATGGTTTGAAGAAATCATGTTTTATTTTATTACCCACACGTTTCCTTTGCAATCTCTTGCGTTCATTCTATTGGGAAAGCACAACGCAGGTTATCTCGTAATTTATTTCATTATGTGCATGATTCACGTGTATCATAAAGGTCAGAATAAAGGTCAACGAGAGACCAGAATGAGGAAATATGTGGTAAGCGAGGGAACGCAACATACACTGCCTGGCCCAAAAAAAAGTCACCACCTGGATTTAACTAAGCAAATAGGTAAGAGCCTTCCATTGGATAATTACTGCAGTGATTAATATGTTTTAGCTGGCAACAAGTTATTTAACCCTAACTGATGCAGTGAGTAGCTTCTCATTTCTTAAACAAACATGTCGGAAGACATATCCTGTGGTCGTGGAAAAGATGTTAATCTGTTTCAGAAGGGTCAAATTATTGGCCTGCATCAAGCAAAGTAAACAACTAAGGAGATTGCTGAAACTACTAAAATTGGGTTAAGAACTGTCCAACGCATTATTCAAACCTGGAAAGATAGTGGTGAACCATCATCTTCGAGGAAAACATGTGGTCGGAAATTGAATGATCATGATTGGCGATCACTTAAACGTTTGGTGAAATCATATCGTAAAAAATCAACAGTAGAACTCACGGCTATGTTTAATAGTGAAAGTAAGAGCATTTCCACATGCACAATGCGAAGGGAACTCAAGGGATTGGGACTAAACAGCTGTGTAGCCTTAATAAAACCACTTGTCAGTGAGGCTAATTGGAAAAAAAGGCTTCAATTTGCTAGGGAGCATAAAGATTGGAAGAGAGGCGGATTAAGTGATGCACCCATCATGCCTAGTGCCTACCGTACAAGCCTGTGGGGCAGTGTTATGATCTGGGGTTGCTGCAGTTGGTCAGGTCTAGGTTCAGCAATGTTATGTGCCCAAAGAATGCGGTCAGCTGACTACCTGAATATACTGAATGACCAGGTTTTTCCATCAATGGATTTTTTCTTCCCTGATGGCACGGGCATATTCCAAGATGACAATACCATGATTCATCGGGCTCAAATTGTGAAAGAGTGGTTCAGGGAGCATGAGACATCATTTTCACACATGGATTGGCCACCACAGAGTCCAGACCTTAACCCCATTGAGAATCTATGGGATGTGCTGGAGAAGACTTTGCGCAGCGGTCCGACTCTCCCATCATCAATACAAGATCTTGGCGAAAAATTTATGCAACTCTGGACGGAAAAAAATGTTGTGACATTGCAGAAGCTTATCAAATCAAATCAAATCAAATTTATTTGTATAGCTTTTCACAATTGAATTGTCACAAAATGCTTAACAGAGGGGGAACCCAGGCCTAGACCCCCCCAAAAGCAAGCCTAAAGGCAACAGTGGCAAGGAAAAACTCCCTTGGTAGGGAGAAACCTTGGGAGGAACCAGACTAAAAGGGGGGGAGCCCATCCTCTTCTGGCCGGCACAAGGTATGTCCAAAAAAGACCATGTCATGGTCAGTCCAAGGTGGCTCAGGACTGAAAGACTTGAAAGACTGAAAGACGCTCCTGAGTTAGGGTCCAGATCCAGGAACTGGGGTTGGCGTCGGGGGTGAGGGTTGATGGGGGCAGCTCACACTTCTCGCAGGATCTAGGGCTCAAGGGCAGGCCCCGACAGGTGTAAGCTATGGCAGCATACCTATTAGGAGAGGGACAGAGAAAACACGCAGCCATGAGAGAGTTCCAAACCATCCACACCTGATCAAGGATAACCAGCATAACAGTGGTGGTAACACATTGAGGAGGTGACAGTATGGAAAGTTTCTCACTCCATAAGACACTAGGGCACAGCCTTCTCCATCTCTCCACCTAGACTATGTTTGGCAGTAGGCTAGGCTGAAAAGATATGTTTTTAATCTACACTTAAAAATGTAAACTGTGTCCGAATCCCTAACATGCCTTGGTAAACCGTTCCACAACAGAGGAGCTCTAAAAGAGAAGGCTCTACCACCAGCTGTGCTTTTCAAAATTCTAGGGAGTAATAGATGGCCGGCTTCTTGTGAACGAAGCAGTTGTGTCAGCTTATAGGGGGCAATCATTTCGGTCAGATATAAAGGTGCAAGTCCGTTCACTGCTTTAAAAGTTAGCAAGAGTACTTTATAATCAGCCCGATATTTAATAGGAAGCCAATGTAGTGATGCTAACACTGGAGTAATGTGCTCATACTTCTTGGATCTAGTCAAAATACGTGCCGCTGTATTCTGTACTAGTTGAAGACTCTTTAGAGAGCTACTAGAGGAGCGGTCAAATGAAATCAAAGCTAAAGGCGGTCCAACAAAATATTAGTGTGTGACTTTTTTTTGGGACGGGCAGTGTATGAATGCTGAAATGCGAACTTTGGAAAATAATCTTTAAAACGTTTAAACTTAACAACCTTGGTAAGCGGAACGAGGTACGTGCATATCGATTGTATTTACTATTATTACCGAAACCGTCAAAGAATGTGATATATGTTTATGCAAGTAAAAGGAAAGGTTTGCTCGTATCATTAGCAACACTGCAAGCTAGCTAGTTAAGCAGCAGTGGATTATTTCTCGTAATGTTATCTGTAAACTCAAATATATGTTTGCCTACAAATGTCCTTTAATATGTGGTGTATTAAGGTGTATCCTACTCATGTTCCAAACTAGTTATGGCATTGTTTTATAGAAGCAGGTGACCTTTTTCAGAGCTATGTATAATGTATTTTCTTTGTCAAATGATTTTATGTAATCAATGATTCATTGGTAATTCGTGTATTGGCATTATTTTGGTGTATCTTTCTATAGTTTTCATGGTGCTTCAGACGATGTGACAACGTGACAAATATATAATAAAAACCAAAGGCACCTGTTTGGAACTCTCTGCGTCTTGCTTGTCTAAGCCAAGGGCTGTTACAAATACTACTTTTTATATTTTTGTTTTGGGTAATTTACCTCCACAAGATATCTTTTCAAGGTTGCATTGAAATTTGGACAGCTTGATTTGTACAGAGATGATGGTTGAGCTGATATTGATATTATGGAGAGACATATGCTCAGGCAATGAATATTGCTGCCATGTGACAAGGCCAATCATAACACGTTGACCTTCACTCTTCTCTTGTAACCCATAATTATTTTCTCCATGACCCATCATTTCCAGCTCATAGGTAGAACACCCAAAATTGTGGTGTTTGACATAGTTTGGTGTGTTGGTGTGTTTGATCAAATGTGGACTGCGCTGTCTGCCAAAGCCACATACAGCGCCCTCCAGAATTATTGGCACCCTTGGTAAAGATGAGAAAAAAAGGCTACGAAAAAATGTTTTTGTTGTTCATCAGCTTGGTTTTACACTCAAAATATGAGTGAAATCTAACCTTTAATTGAAGTAAAGTTATCCAAAGAAAAAAAATCCCTTATATCCTAAAATAAACATTTTTCTCATAAACAGGTGTGTCACCATTATTGGCACCCCTGCATTTAGTACTTTGTGCACCCTCCCCTTGCCAAGATAACAGCACTGAGTCATCTCATCTATAATACTTGATGAGGTGGGAGTACACATGGCAAGGGATCTGAGACCATTCCTCCATACAGAATCTCTCCAGATCCAGAGTCCTTAGTTCTCGCTTGTGGACTCTCCTCTTCAGCTCACCCCACAGGTTTTCAATGACGTTTAGGTCAGGGGACTGGGATGGGCATTGCAAAAGCTTGATTCTGTGGATTTGTGTGGATTTGGAGGTATGTTTTTAATAATTGTCCTGCTGGGAGATCCAACCATGACCCAGTTTTAGCCTCCTGACAGAGGCAGCCAGATTTTGATCTAATATCTCCTGGTACTTGATGGAGTCCATGATGCCATGTATCCTAACAAGTTTCCCAGGGCCTTGGAAAGTAAAACAGCCCCACAACATCTACCACCATACTTCACAGTAGGGATTAGGCTACTTTCTGCATGACCATCCCTCTGTTTACACCACCTCTGGTCTTTGTTGTCAAAAAGCTCTATTTTTGTCTCATCTGAGCATAGAACCCAGTTCCAAGTTCCAGTGACGTTTAGCAAACTACAGGCGCTTACGCTTGTGGTTTGTAGACAGTAGAGGTTTTCTTCTGGCAAGCCTTCCAAATAGCTTGATGGTATGGAGGTGGTGTCTAATTATAGTTTTGGTGACCCAAAGATGCAACAAACTTCTGCAACTCTCCAACTGTGATCCCTGGAGAAATGTTTGCTTCTCGAACCATCCTCCTCACTGTGCGTGGCGGAAAAATACACTTGCACCTTCTTTCAGGTAGGTTCATCACAGCTCCAGTTGTTTTAAACTTCTTAATTATTGCATAGTGAGATGGGTATTATAGCCATTGCCTGATTTATGAAGGTCAACAACCTTTTGTCTCATTTCATTTGTGTATTCCCTGATCTTTCCCATGTTTATGGATGACGGAGGGAGATCGGCCTGTGTGTCACCTCATTTATACCCCAGGAAGAAATGGATGACCAGTCAAGAGTTCCTAAAGACTCAGGTGAACTTAATATATATCTATATATATATGCGTATATATATAAATGGGAATATACTTAATTTAGATTTTGTTCATAAGAATGTCTAAGGGTGGCAATAATTTTAATAAGTGTTTTTGACAGTACCTTAGTGCCCTGGTTTCATATAAGTGGCAATAAAACCTGTCAGTGATGGCACCGCATTTGTTTATGAGTATTTAGGTAAAGGACCAGATTGCAGAGACTGCAGTGAAGGCAGTCTGGACCTCCATGGTGCAGCACTGGTGCTGCCCCAAGAGGCCCCTCCACAATCGGGGAGTGGCGTTAGACTCCTTTCTACTATCATCCTTTTTGCAAGCTGTACTGTTGCACTAAAATGCACACCATCCCCTATCATCCACATAGCATCGGGGCCTAGAAGCGATTAAGCCGAATTCTTCCATTCCTTCTAGATTTTCCATGGGAGGGGGAGCACCCAAGGTGGTCAGAGACACTGCCAGTACTGTTTCACAACAATGCTGTGCATAGCAGCAGGAGACTGGCTCCGCAGCTCATCGTGACAGGGAAGCAAGCATGATCACCAGTGGATTTGTCCTTGGGTGTGCCACCCCCCCAACTCGACAGCGGACGTATTACAGGTGGGCAAGAACGGAAGTGCAGCACACAGGCTTTCCAGGTGGCAGGGAGTGCACAGAAACAGCAGCAGTGCAACAAGGGATGAAACAATCAGCACGCTGTTGAGTAACATTTGCTCCTAGAGGAGTGGATAAAGGAGAAGGTTTTGAATCCATGAAGCAAGCTGGAATTCAGTCTTCTGTCAGGTGGGCGGGGTGTGCATGGAACCTCTCTGTATAGATGTTTATCAGCATCCTGCGGAGGCCATTGTCCCACATCTGCAATTCTAGCCTGCCCCAGAACTGGCCTGAAGAAGGAAGCTCCAGAGTGGCCCACCTTATCTTGTGAATTGTGCAGTACATTTGTATGCATAGTTGTGGATAGCGGCAGCTTTTCGCGGCAGCCTCACCTTCCTAGCCTCACCGAACGAAGACTCGGCAGACAAAGACAAAGGAGTCTACCTGCAGGAGTCCACCGAGGGGGGCCAGCTAGGGAGTGCGCGCCGCACGGTAAGTATCATAGTTTTGTATCTCCCTGTTCTTCCTCTGCATCTAACACTACATGCTACCTCCCTATCCCAGTCCATGTCTCCTCTTCTAGATTGCCTAGAAGGAGAGAATCTACTCGCACCCGAAACCTCTCCAATCTCATCCTCCCTCCTAGATCTCCCAGTGTTGACGTGGTGGTAGCAGGCGGACTATGGAACTGCCAGTCCGCTGTCCGGAAGGTCGATTTCATCTCGGCCTAGGCCTCCCTACTCTCCCTGCAGTTCCTGGCGCTCACGGAGACGTGGATCACTCCTCAGAACACGGCCAACCCTGCTGCTCTCTCCACTGCCTACACCTTCTCCCACACTCCACGACCCACAGGTAGAGGTGGAGGGACAGGTATACTGATCTTCCCCCTGTGGAGATTTGGTATTGTTCCTCTTCCTCACTTCTCACCCTCCTCCTTTGAATTTCATGCTGTCACTGTCACTGTGCCATGTAAACTGCACATCATTGTTCTTTATCGCCCTCCAGGTCCACTGGGAAGTTTCGTAGATGAGATGGATGCCTTACTCAGCGCTTTCCCTGAGGATGGCACTCCTGTCTTACTCCTCGGTGACTTCAACCTGCCGCTGGAGACCTCTCAGGCCTCTGCATTCCTCCCCCTGCTTCAGTTCTTTGACTTCACCCTGGCTGAATCCCCATCCACCCACAAGGCCGGTAACCAACTGGACCTGATCTTCACTAGGAACTGCACCTCACCCAACATTATGGTATCTCCTCTACATGTGTCTGACCATTGCTTTCTGTCTTTCTCTCTCCCCCTCCCCTCTGTGCCTAAACCATCCTCACCTGCTCCCACTGTCCTTGTCCGTCGCAACCTCCGCTCTCTCTCCCCTGCTGCCCTGTCGGCTACTGTTCTATCTTCCCTTCCCTCTACTGATACCTTCTCTCACCTACCTGCTGAGGAGGCATCATCCACCCTACTTTCCTCTCTCTCCTCCTCCTTTTTATCGAAGTTTATTTATTAGGATACAACCCCTTGAGATGTCACATCTCGTTTTCGAGGGGGTCCCAACATGCATCACAACATCAATAGAACAACAAAAGTATGTCAAAAATAATATAACATAATAAAATAAAATACATTATTAATATGACAAAAAGCAGACAGACAAGAGACAAAACACAACAAAGTCTACATCAACAGCATACATTGATTAATGAAGATATTGCAACCAAAAAGTAGCCAAAATGGCCAACAGTAGCTAGATAAACATAGAAATAATGGATCTGTATATATATCAAATATATAAATCAATACATTATAATAATAATATATAACAACAATAATTACCAATAATAATAATTATTATTATAATATATAATACATAATATGACAACGATATAACAAATACAATCAGTTTTAAGTATCTAGTGACAGCTATAGGTATAACCATCAATTTTGATGACTATCACTAGTAACAAGTGCATTCAGTCTCAAAGTAAGAGGACAAGGCATGTTTAAACAGACCGAAAGATGATATGGATCTACTATTCGCAGGTAAATTATTCCAATCTGCCGGGGCTTTGCACATAAATGCTCTTTTGCCAATTATTTTCTTTGCATGTGGGACAGAAAAATAAAGTTGTGTGGAGTGCCTAATTTGCTAATTTGAAGTAAAAAATACAAGATACTGTTTTAAATAAAGAGGATAATTTAAGTGAATGCATTTAAATATGAATTGAAGCCAGTGAATCTGTCTTCTTGCATTCAGAGGTGGATAATTAAGTGCCTGATACATTGTACAGTGATGAGTAAGAAATGGACATCCAAGAACAAATCTGCAAATTCTATTGTATGCTGTGTTAAGTGGAACCAGGTCAGATTTTGAGGCATTTTGATAAACAACATCACAATAGTCAAGCATTGGCAGTATAAGTTGAGAAGCAATTTTCTTGCGAACACTGTGTGTAAAGCAGTTTCGTGATCAATATAAAACATTGATTCGAAAGTTGACATTGCGTAAAACATGATCAATATGTGATTTGAATGTGAGACTGGAATCTAACCATACCCCAAGATATTTAATTTTGTCAGCTTTATGCAGAGGAGTGCCGTCATTACAGGTTATTACACAAGACCCAGGTCTAGATCTAAGTTTCTGTTTGGTACCAAAAATCATAATATAGGATTTTGTTTTATTGAGCAGTAATTTATTATGCGAGAGCCAGTCTTGTAAGATGTTGAAATCAGACTGAAGAGTAGCTTGAATTTGAGGTAGATCAGGTTTACATATGAAAATGACGGTGTCATCAGCATAAAGTTGAGCACAACAGTTACTGAAAATAGATGGTAGATCATTCACATAAATAGAAAAAAGAAGTGGTCCCAATGTAGAACCCTGAGGCACACCTCTTTGCTGAATCAATAGATCAGATTTTTTTCCCTGTATGACCACACATTGTTTTCTATTGTGAAGGTATGAATTGAACCACATGATTGCATTTTCAGAGAGGCCAATAGCATGAAGTTTATCAAGGAGCATTGACAAGGAGTTTATTTGACTCACACTGTCCTCTATCCACTAAACCTGTGCGCCTCCGCCCCCCCGCCCCCTGGCTAACCGACTCCATTCAGGCTAACAGACTGAAACTGCGAGCGGCAGAAAGGAAATGGAGAAAATCCAAATTCCCTGTAGCTCTGACTGATTTCCACACACTCCTGGCTTCCTTCTCCTCTAACCTCTCCTCTGCTAAGTCTGCATTTTTCCTTTCCAAAATTCAATCTTCAGTTTCTAACCCTCGTAAACTCTACTCTACGTTTTCCTCTCTCCTCACCCCTCCTCCTCCCCCAACCCCCTCCTCTCTAACCACGGATGACTTTGCATCCTTCTTTCACAAGAAGGTCAATGTCATTCGCAACTCCTTCCCCCCCAAGCTCTCCCTCACCCATCTCGCTACCTAAACCTCTCACCCCTCTGCCCTCCTTCTCGCCCCTCCCTGACTCAGACATCCTTCAACTTGTCCTCTCCCACCGTCCCACCACCTGCCCTCTTGATCCCATTCCTTTCCCCCTCTTCCAGTCCATTGCTATGGACATCCTCCCCTTTGTCTCCAATGTCATTAACTCCTCTCTTTCCTCTGGCTCTGTCCCCTCTTCCCTCAAATGTGCTCACGTTGTCCCCCTCCTCAAAAAACCCTCTCTGAATCCTGCTGTTATCTCAAACTACCGACCTGTCTCTCTCCTCCCATTCCTTTCCAAAACGTTAGAGCGGGCTGACTATAATCAACTGTCTGCTCATCTCTTACAGAATGACCTGCTTGATCCCAACCAATCTGGGTTCAGAGCAGACCACTCCACAGAGACTGCTCTCCTTGCGGTCACTGAGGCTCTTCATGGGGCTAAGTCCCAATCCCTTAGCTCCGTCCTCCTCCTCCTCGACCTGTCGGCAGCATTCGACACCGTGGACCACCGGATCCTGCTCTTATCTCTCGTTGAGATGGGAATCTCTGGATCTGCGTTGACATGGTTCGAGTCCTACCTGGCTGACCGGTCCTACCAGGTGGCCTGGTGAGGATCCCTCTCCTCTCCCCACACCCTCTCTACCGGAGTCCCGCAGGGCTCGGTGCTAGGCCCCGTCCTATTTTCTCTGTACACCAAGTCACTTGGCTCTGTTATTTCTGCTCATGGTTTTTCCTATCACTGTTATGCTGATGACACTTAACTCTTTCTCTCCTTCTCTCCATCTGATACCCAGATCCCGGCACGGATCTCTGCATGCCTGGCTGACATCTCCGCATGGATGTCCACCCACCACCTGAAGCTGAACCTGGGGAAGACAGAGCTGCTCTTCCCAGCGAAGGGCTCCCCGATGATTGATGCGTCAATCACCGTGGAAGGCTCCACAGTGTCTCCGTCCCAGTCTGCCAGGAGTCTTGGGGTAACCCTGGACAACCATGCCCCCCCACATGGACAACAGGGCCACCCGCAAATTTTTTTCAATGTACACTAACCTTTTCTTCCCGGTGTTACAGGTATGGTACGCAGATGCCTGCAATGATGTCTATTGCTGTATTACTGCACTGATCTCCTGCGCTAACTATGATTGTTCCTACCATGTGTTAATGCACATCTTGTAAGTCGCTCTGGATAAGAGCATCTGCTAAATGCTTAAAATGTAAAATGTATGCGTGTGTATATACTCCCTGCATGTTGTACCTTCCCAGGATAGAGGTCATTGAGGGGGATTCCTGTCGATGTCATATGAGTGTACTTGAGGGGAAGCCGTTTGAGTCTATGGTGTGTGCCCTAACAAAATCAGTGCTGTACCATGTCTGCCGTGCAAGGGTTGGGGCGTATGATTGCCTATAGAGGCACTCCTCATTGCGGGGATGGCAATCCAGTGGAGGAGTGAGAAGGTGTGTGTGGGGGGGGGGGGAATACAACAGATGTTAGTTAGTCTTTTGAGTGATACTCTATAGGGGGGCAGTGTAGTATAATGTAGAATATTAAAAAGCAACTGCTTTACACTTTTAATACATTTTTAAAATAGAGTATTGCATTTTACTACTGTATTGTTTTTCTACTGCTTGGTGACTGGGTGGAAAGCTGCAAAACAAAAGGGAACATCATTAGTGGACAGGGCATGGGGAAGCTCACTGTCTCTGACACTTAAATGCTACGTATGCGCCCATGGGCGTCGTTTTGGTATGGCAAGGTATGGCACTCGCCATACCTTGGCTTCTAGCCAAATTTTAAATTTTAAATCAATCTGAAATAGCCTACGTTTTGTCATTTTATGTGATTTTATCCACTCCACAAAGGTAACTCAAAATCCTCCCGGCTCCTCCTCACTTTTAGTACACCCCACCACCCAGCCTATAGATGGCGATGTAGTTGAACGGGAGATAGAGGTTGCTGCTCTGGCTAGTAAAGTTACAGTTCCTCAGAATAAACAAGCCACAGACTAACGTTAGCATTAAAACCTTGTCTGTTATTCTCATTCATTCAGGTGGGTTAAACAAACTGTATAAACGCCATAATACTGTTGATTCAAATGTAACATATTCATGAACAAGTCCATGTCATGTTGTGTCAATACGAACACGTTCTATATGTTATTTTAGTGAAAAACTGACTTAACGTCACCCGCGATTGTGAAGCTAACAAGCTAGCTAGCTAACGTTAACGGGTACAATCGCATAATAATCGGGTAACAATCGGGTAATAATTTACGTATGTCAAGGTTATTAGATCTCAGAATCTCTCCTTTTGGTCACAAATATACTAGGTATGGTCTATGTGTAATACAGTGTTGATGGTGAAATATGTGTTTGTCTCCTCATGAGTTTATAATAAGTTACAACTATCTTTTTTGTAAAGTTAATCTTGAATGTGTTTGCCAGCTCCACTTGAACAAGCGCGAGCACTAGCTAGTGCGCTAACTGACTGCCATATGGCAGCGCACATACTGAAACCAAGCCAAGGTCACTAGCTAGCTAACGTCAAATACATTAACGTTACAGGGTCTTATTATTGCCTATACGGTGGTTTACAAGTTAATGTACACAAAGTAAATATTAGTAGTTTAATGAGATACAATGAATAGAATAGGAGAGAAAGTGACAAGTAAAGTATTATTCTTAATTTATTGTTGCATTGTATTTTACTACTGTGATTTTATGCGATTTTACCTGTTTTTGATATTTGATTGATATTTGATGATTGAGAGGACAGTTCCTCAGAATAAACAAACCAGACCAGTGTTGAAACCTCATTTATATTCTCAATAATTTCAGTTGCTGACCCCAGTACCAGACTGGGGCCAGTAACACTAACTTGTGTGTGAGTAAGTTATGCGTGTGTGCGCAAGCATGTTTTGATATTGTCAATCATCTCACTTTTACTAGCTGACTAACTCAAATATGCCGCCAGAAAAAAAAAAGGAAAATGGACATACGGACGTTTTTTAGTCAAAGGGCAGCAGAGACAGGTGATACAGGGACACAGGTGAGGTCTTACAATAGCTTAGTGATTATAACAGTGCAGTTCAGCATTCAGTAACCCATACCTTTTGTGAACGTGTTTATGATACTACATTCTGTTGAACACACACCTTAAAACCATACCTAAGGAAAATTGGCTCAATGGCAAGAAAAAGAATAGACAGTTCATCATCAAGACCTTACCCAACGAAAACTGGCTCCGATAAACTAAGTTTACAGCAGTAGAGTGGTTATGATGCAACATTCTGCTCAGCATAATTTGTATGCAAAATATTGTGGTTCCTTGCTTTAGTCTGTTGACACATTTCTATACTAAATGCTTTTGCGGTCCTGTGTAGCTCAATGGGTAGAGCATAACTTTAGGGTCAGGGGTTTGATTCCTGTTCGGGCCACCCATACTAAAAATGTATGCACTCACAGTACTGTAAGGCGCTTTGCATAAAAAAGGTGTCCACCAAATTGCATATTATAGAGTAGCCAAATCTGTAATGTTTTGTTTTGTTTCTAAGGAGATTGAACCAGGTCCACCTCCTAGGAAAGATGTAGACAGCAACAGTGACAGTACCAGTGACCATGACATTGGCAGTGCAGCTCATTGTAGCAGCGAAGACATGGACATTAGTAAATCGAAAACCAACTCTCCAGTGCAACCTATTTTATGTCAGTTCCCCTTGAGGAATGGGGGAAGGTTCAATACCCAGCTATACAAAGCATATGAATGGATTGAATACTCAGTGCAAAAGGACAGTGTATTTTGTTTTGCGTGCAGGCACTTTGGTAGGGTGTCAACATCTCAAGGGGACAGGCTTGGACACAGAGTCTTAATGGATAATGGGTTTTCCTGCTGGAAAAATATGCAGAGCCAACTGAGAGAGCACAGCGAGAGCAAGCGGCACATCAGTGCAGTTGTGGGTACTAGTGGTACTAGTGAACCTGGTACTAGTGAATACTATTAGCGACATACTTCAGATGTCTGAGTTTTTTAATATTGTACAAACACTGTACAATTTCATTGCAAACAATAATACAAGGGACACCCTTTTTGTTGAAGCGCAAACCCATCTTGCCCAAAGAGTACTACAACTGGACCGCACCTGTACCACCCGGTGGCTCTACTGGTACAGAGCTGTCCAAAATATCAAGCTGCGGTATGAAGCTATAGTAGCAGTGCTGGATGCAACAATGGAGGCTCATGCAGAAGGCTCAGTAGAAGCAGCTGGGCTGAAGTTGAAAGTGGAATCATTCCCTTTTGTCCTCCATCTGCATGCCCTCGAGAGAGAGTCCTATCTGTGATGTATGGGTCGTCTGAGCAGCTTCAGACTCGAGGTCTGGTCATCTCCAGAGCTGCAACTCTAATAAAGAGTACAAAAGCCCTACTCGAGAACATGAGGTCAGAGTGTGAGTGGCAGGCCACACTGCATAAAGCCAAGGCATTTGCCTCAAAACTAGGCCTACAGACTGATGCCCCCATTCCCCGACCACAGAGAGTGAGTAAAGCACTGGCAGATTTCCTCCTTGAGTCCACCAATGGCCAGAGACAGACAGAAGAGGGTGACGAGGATAGGAGGAGGATGTTCTTTGAGATCCTTGATCGCTTCATCATGGAATTCACACTGCGCTTTTCTGAGAATGAGGGTCTCATCTCCTCCATCCAAGCATTTGATGATAAATCAAATCAAATCAAATCAAATCAAGTTTATTTGTATAGCGCTTTTCACAATAGAATTGTCACAAAACGCTTAACAGAGGGGGAACCCAGGCCTAGACCCCCCCTAAAGCAAGCTTAACGGCAACAGTGGCAAGGAAAAACTCCCTTGGTAGGGAGAAACCTTGGGAGGAACCAGACTAAAAAGGGGGGGAGCCTATCCTCTTCTGGCCGGCACAGGGTATGTTCATGGATGCATCTACTATTGCAGAGTTCGCCAACCTGTATGAGAGCCATATTGACACCACACTGCTCCAGGCCCAGTGCCACTCAGCAAAAGCCTTCCTAACCATGGGGAAAGAGGATGAACAAGATGATGATGATGATGATGATGGCAATGGCATCCTTGCCTCTCTCTCGAAGCTTAACACCCTGCCTGTGGCCTTCTCAGAAGTGCTGAAGCTTTTCAGGATTGTGGCCACCTTACCTGTTTCTACTGCCTCCAATGAACGCTTCTTCTCTGTGCTCAAGCGAGTGAAGACTTACCTGAGGACCACCATGGGCGATGTGAGGCTGACCCACCTCATGCTCATGGCAGTAGAGCAGAAGTTAGTTAAATCTCTGAACATGGATGATTTGGTGGACGACTTTGCCAAGATGAAACCCCATCGTTACCCTCTTATGGATTGATGCACCTATCTGTTATAAGGTAAGATATGCTTTTTTATATGATAATATACTATTATTATACTAATATTATTATCCATATTGTTATTATTAGATTTCACAAAGGCAAACTCACACAAAACACAGTTTTCTTACACTGCTCTGTTTCTGAAAATCTTGGTTTTATTGTTTTTACAGGCTTCAATAGCATCAACCCACATGGCACTTGCACCTGCTCCAGAATCTCCACTAAACTGCCATCTCCATTTCTGGTGACCAGAAAGCTATGATCCTTACCCTGAGGAGGTCCTGTAGCGCTTAACACTACATTTCACTAAAAAAAGATTTGTATAACACTATATCATTATGATCCACTGGAATTAAAAAATAGGTTTACTAGTTACATACTGTAGTTGTCTCCTTTGTTTATTAATGTTACCTAAATATCATATTAGTCAATTGTATAGAAACAACTCACCAAAATGTACTATTGCACAACTGATTTGACCAAAAATTTCCACCACCCCGTCCCTTGCCTTGGCTTTTGCTGAAATGACACCACTATATGCGCCATGCTTAGGTCAGCTACATAGCATTATATAGAAAATAATTAACATGGTAAAATGCATTAAAAGGTCATTAACTGTTATTTAATTTTGTTCTAACAAGGTTTGGAACTTCTGTTCAGAGTAAACGAGTGTGATATTTAATATGAATAAATGATATTTCATTGTTTTTATTCCTAGTGTACAAGTACCTTTTCTTGCTTTTGTAATTTTCTTCTGTGTGTGTGTGTGTGTGTCTCTCTCTCTCTCACACACACACACACACCCTTTTTAACCATCATCTTCATAGTTTGGATGCAGTGGGTTATCCTTGGAGTTAAGCTTAGGGTGTGGGGAGGGGGGGTCTAGACAGTTCTTCATATGACTGAGGGAATAGGAAAAAGAAAGCATATTACATGTGTCAAAAGACATCATGCACTTTTGGATGATAATTTAACCTATAAGGGTTTGTTGGTAGCGTGGCAGGTAGTTTAGTACCTGGCTGAAGGCAAAGAAGGGAAAGAAAGAAAACAAGCTGGGAACTTCATTATTTTCTGTTCCTGTTGAATTGCAGCTATGCCTGCCTCTCGCAAATTGCCAGTTACCTAATCCCCTCACTTTCATGGTGACGGTGCTCATATAAAAGTAACTCATTTTATGTCTTAGAACATTGGTTTATCATTAGGCCTCCTATAAAACCTGGTCTCTAATTTTCTTCCTTCACACTTCGGTGTCTTTTATGATTACGGTTACCAAGGTGACGTTAGGCACAGCTCCGGAAAACACCACCCGTGTCACTTCAGCGAATAACAGAGCGCAAGGTGAGCACATCCAGGCAAAATTGCATGCCATTACTGTTCATATTTCCTCATTAAAAGATCCACTGTCTGGAGGGCTGCTCTCGCGGTTCCTAATTTTTCAAATCAGCCACTGCTCATACGTTCATTACGACCTCGGAATTCGTGGTCTTAACGGAACATTAAAAGTGAGACTGAACTGAACGCATTGCTAGTTTGATGCATTCTGTGAAGCAAAGTCCTCTCATTTTACATTTTCTTTGTGGCTCATTGATTTAAGTAACGTACAAAGCCCCATGGTGGCCATGTTATAGGCTACATGATAATTTGCACAATATAGCCTACAGAAATTACTTAGGCATTTATTATTTAAATGACAAGTTTAACACAAAAACGCTTTGAATCTGAACTCGCGGGTGTATAATTTTCTATTTATACGAAAAACCGCATGCTATTCAATCTCATTACAGTTATTAATTCTACAACGCACATTACAGGTTTACTTGGTTGTGTGTTAGTTCCCCGCATCTGACCCAAGCCAGTAAAGCAGTAATGTGCGTCGTCGACGCTATTTGGTTAACCGGTTAATACAATACAATGGATAATTCCGTGATTTTCTAACTTGTTGTCGTTCATGCCGATGTGAGTTTAACAATCCGCTCATTGTCGTCTGTTCATATGTTACATATTTTGTTGGTAACGTTGGAACGTCCTGCTTGCGTCCAGTGGGTTACGTGAGCACTAGACATTTGGAGTCTGGCGGAATCAAGTTCGTTCCATTTTGTAGCGGTTCCGTTCCAAAGCAAGCGGCTTCTCTCCTTGCTTTGGCCCCAGAATACGAATGAAAGCGCCGTGTCGGTTCCGGTTTTGCACACGGTGTTATGTATTTTTTATCTGCACGGATGAAAGGGCGACAGTGCTTGTTTAGCGTGCATCTTGGTAATTGACCCTCGAGGGGGTATCCAGGAAAAGGAACATCATAACTTCACTCTTGGGTCATTTCTGCTCGACTCCGTGCTGAAGGTCAGGTTATTGTATTGCTGAACATTATTATTGTTTGAACTCTGCGGTTGTTTATTGTAACAATAAGTTGCATCCGTTTCTAGACTTACTAACGTATTGTATGAAGCAGGTGTATAACTGCTGTAGCCTACGTTTTGGGAAGAATTCAGATTATTACTATTCTCCTGACGCCACGGTGGCACATCTGTTTCCACCGAGTTGTTTTAAGCATTTGATTAGTTCTTGCTTCAGGTCCTTCACGGAGTCACACTCAGGCGTCAGCTTTTTTAAATAATTGAAACAGCCAACCTGGAGCACAATATTAAAGCACCTGCAGTTGCGCTGCCCTGTTGAAAAAGTCCCAGGGAGTCCCTGTGACTGTGTTTGACGGTTATCAGTGGATTTTTGCTTTATGATTGCATTGCGCATTTCTTTTCTATTTTACTGGTTTTTACGCCTTTTCCTGGTTACTGACTTCAGTTAACTCATCTGTCAGTAGCAAAACTTTTAGTTTTTGTGTGTGTGTGTTGTTTTTTGTTTATCACACTTATTGTAAATTCTTAGCAGTTTAAAAAAATATATATTTTTGCGATATTATTATTATTATTATTATTATTATTATTATTATTATTATCCTTATGTTTAATATGTACATGGTAACATTCATGTATGTTTTTAATACCAGTAATTACAATTTTGCTCTGTTCATGCTAGCTACTTTCAACCACAGAGGGCCCTCTCCAGCAGGGAGAGGTGGTGACCACAAATGACTTAATTTACTCTCAGGGTATAGGGATGGGACAGAGTATCCACTATTTGCTCAGGGTTCTTATTAATCACCACGGGTTCACTTCGGGCAGGCAGCTGCTAGCAGTGCATCACACAAACAAGAAGCACAAAAAAAATAAACAACTTGAACAGCACTTCCTGAGTGAGACCCCAAACTCCTTTGGAGTACAATAGTGCGTGACGTGAACAGAATCCTTGTGTTGAAACTTTGCTTTCTCCTTCATGACAGACAAGGTGCAGGATACTGGAAATGCGAGGGCGCAGCTGCGATTTTCCACGAGAGCTTCCCATCATGCTTTGCGATGCAGTGCAGAAGACAGGCTCCCGCTGGTCCCAGAACTCTGCATCCCCTTCAGCTAGCTCCCTGACATTTTCATGAACCATGCAGTTGAAATGTTGCACAGTAATTAATGTTGATCCAGCATGCATGCAGTCTGTACCACAAATTAGGATGGAAAAGGTTATCATAATATTTATCTAGCCCAATTTGTAGACTTGAGTTGTACCCCGTGGGGTAATTGGAAGAAGAGAATGTATGTTTAAAACTTTCAAGTCCACACCAATGCTGCTAAAATGTTACAGAAAGATTGCAAGAGCATTCCGAGTTGGAGAATTGCACCAACAGTGGAGGGGTGCAATGGGGTTCAGCTCCAGGTAATGTAAGCAGCTGGGGCTGCTCACTCCCCCCCCAAAAAAAAAAACCTCCCAGAGCACCTAAATAATTTAGATAGTTAGATTGCTAGATTGTGACCTATATATTTCCGTAAAGGACTCTCATTGCCTGCAAGTGAAAGAGGCCGACCATCTGTGCATCTGTGCCGAAGACGGATTCTGTTACTTATGCTTCTTCACTGGAGGCACAGATTTCCTACAAATGCCGTTAAGTGTTTTGTCAGTCCATTCAACCTGCTGTTTACCGTTTGCGACATAAAGAGCTTTTTAATCAATTCTCATAAAGGAGAAAACTATAACCTCTGCAGGACATCCACACAAACTATGGCTTATGCATTTTACGTTCAGAAGTATTTTTTTCAGTTTTATTTGATCCCCACAATACAGATGTAATTAAGATTGAATTTATTGAGAACATATTGGGATTAGGGTGCTATATTACGTGGTGTGTCTGCGGAATTCTTTTATTTGTATTAATTTATCTTGTCTGCATGTCATGTTCTCTTAAAGGTGTTATCTGTGACTTTATTTTGAGACTTGAATAAGGCCCGCCCGCTGGTGCATTTGAGATTTATATACAACATTCCAACAGTTGTCCTCGTAAAGGGTCCGTGCGGCCCCTAGCGGTACATATCAGTATCGCAGCCTTCCGGCTGCTCCATTTTACCTCCCTGGAGTGTTTTGGAACTAATTAGTGGTAGATTTTTTTACCTTTGGTTTACAATGCAAATACAATATTCTACTTTCAACGTTTTTGTTAGTCGGGTAGTTTGTATGATATTATGTAGAAAATGACAGGGCAATGTTCGTTGAAAAGGTAGGCATAACGAGCCGCATATGATATATTCATTTTAGAAAGACATGTCAGGTATTGAAAATATTGTAAGAACCATTTACCTAAACTATTTTGACACATACAAATAGTTTAGACGGAATAAAAATACTGTTTTCAAATATAACAAACTATAGAATGGTGTGAACTTGGACTGAAATGGAAACGGAAAGAGTACATTTGTGTCAATGGTTTTACTATAGTATTTTCTGAATTAATACTGTTGTATGTTGTATAACATATATGTAACACGTTGTAAAATATTTAGATTTTAGATCCTTAGTTTTGTCATTCAATTCCATATTCCATATATATTCACAAAACTATAATTGACCAAAATATCTGACTGCTTCCATGTAAGGTTTATATGCTTTCCTTTGCCCAGATTTGGGAATAATAGTCGAGTACCGTGTCGTATTTTAACGCTATAATAATCGTCCCCTGTAACTACTTTATTATACAGTAGACTAGAAAAACAGAATATTTTTCAGCAGCGAAATTTGTTTTGCTGAATGCATACAGAAGCTGGCATTATTTTTAAATCATTCACAACACATAGGAAAAAATAATCAGTCAGCTTGTATTCGAGGCACTTTGTTTGTTAATGATTAAGCTATAGTTGGAATGCGGTCTCCCTTCGCGCATCTCCAGTGATACGTGTTTGTTGTGGAGAGTATCGTGTGTTTACAGATGCAGAATGGAGCACACCCGCAGGTGGACATTTCTCAGACAGTGACCTGTGTTCCACTCAAACTATTTCTGTCCGATAATGGATTCGCCCTCTTCACAGAAGGCATTGAGGGGGACCCGGCCGGACTGGTTTATGGTGTGCTGTTCCGCAATTTTACAGAGGTCCTGTGCGTTAAATAGTTAGCAATGAAGCCGGTTCTAGCCAGAATGTTTGCATCTGACTTGTTCTTTTCCGATTCAATTCCCAAATAAAAACGAAATAAAAACATATAATTAATATTAGCAAATGTCATCCGGACACCAATTTAAAACAAATAGTGGGAGGCCATGCAACAAATTAATAGCATAAATGTTTTTTTTAAATTGGAAAGTTGTTCACAAATAAGATATGTTTCCACTTCCAAATGGAATGGCTTAGAGAGAAAATAGAATTCATTGGTGCGAAGTGCAGCTTTTCCCGACATTTCATATGCGCGCGTTTATTTAGCCTACTTTATGCACTCTGTCTGTTTAGTTGTTTGCTGTATGTCAACATGGAAAGAGGAGAAATATTTGTCTGTGTTGTTATTGTCTAACAGAAGCACTAAATAATTTAGACGTGGGAAACTATTATATTTGTTTTCCTGTTTGTGAAATAATCTGTGCCAACACTGACAGGATGAATAAACGAGTTACTAAGGCAACAATCACATTATTTCCTCTCACAATATGTCGAAGTAGAACATATGGTTCATCATTGATAGAACTGTGACTTCTCATTTGCATAGCCGCTGTGTTTGAGCTCTCAAACACAACTCGCAGTAAACCCCGTGCACTTTCATCTTGCCTGGCAGCCATAATGCAATTTATGATAGCGTTTTAAAAGATCTGGTCTGTTTTACACAAATAAAATAATAGTAGTTATTATTGCGAACAGTTATTTTCATCTTTTGGGGGGCGGGGTGGGTAGGAGGGGCTTTCTGGAATTGATTGTGGAATAAATTAATATTCCAACTTATAACACGCATCATTTTGAGTTAATTTGGGGGCATTCATCATTGTGTCATCATTCTTATGAATATATATTACTCATTATAACGAACGCCAATAAAAGGGAAAGGTACATCGTTTCGTACTTTTTACAGTGTAAATATGGTCTCCGAGTCTGACTGATCCTTCCCAGGACCACGTTTCCCTACTTAATTCAGTATCTAACGAATGGCAGCATTCTGGATACCATGACGTTCATTTGCTGATATCATCACATGTATTGATTCTGTCTAGTACAGCTGTTTTCAATCAAACTGCTACAAAACGGGTATTTGCTTGTTTATATTTCTGTCTCGCTACATATTTGTGCGGGACCACTCATTTAAGTTATTTATATAAATAAGTGTATATTATTAACAGCAATAATATCAACAACCAATAATAATAATATAACAATAATAATAACATGCTATATATTATATAGTTATTTTATTTTTAATAGCCACCAAATAGTTATATATTAGTCAAATATATGTTATTCTCAACTCATTGGGCCCTCTACCACCATCTGTAACTATTTTGCTTTTGATTTATTATTTTATGCGATTACTGAGCTGCTATATTAATCGATTAATTTAAAATATCGAGGTACCACGAGTGAAGTTTCCATTAGTGTTATTGTTGTGATAAATTGCGAGGACAATTACAATAACTCAATATAAAATAATACATTTAAACAAATATGATGGATAATCGCAATGTAACAGCACCTTCGGGATGGTTATAAAATGTTTGGAGGGGTTTTGGGGGGGTGTTTGGGCGGTGTTTGGATTATGTTTTTGAAATGTGTTGGCTCATATTTCTCTTGTTCTAACAACAACGGTGCACGCCTAATTATTGGTTTTGTGGAAGCGGTAGCTGCCATGATACCGCTGCAAGGTGCACCACGTTTTACCTCTCATATCATCAGCACATTATTGCATTTAATTGCTTTCTTCTTCTGATGTTTCGTGTACGATTTTCCCGGCGTTCAAAGCTAAACAATTACAGCATGTGGCAGCCGTCGGACTAGTTTTAATTTCCAATTATCTGCTGTGATTAGACGTAATTGTAAACTCTGTTTATTATGAGCACAAAGACATTATCAGGGAACAGACCGCTAAGTGATATATTAAAAACGACTAGGCATATTAATGAGTTGACTTTTTCAATTTCTCATTCTTCATTATTGTTTTACAGCATTGTTTTTGTCGTAATTATGGTTAACATTATGTTATACGCGTTGTAGAATCTGTATTAGAGGTGTCGTAGTTGTTGTAATGGTTGCCTTTGTGTGGCGGTAAGATTCATTCTGTATGTCATCATTTATTTTTCGTTGTGGAACATTTTGATCTTTCTTCTTGTTTTATATATTCCAACTATGACGCGGTGCACTGAGCGAAAGGTAACGTAAAGGTATAAATTGTTGGAAATTAATATAAGCCGTGCTCTATACAATACATTTTCATTTATTTAAATATTACTAACTGTGGCATTGTATATGCTAGTGATCTTTATATTCGTCTTGTTGCTCAGAGAGTTGGATGGGGGTTGAGGTTGCCGGCGATGCATTTTAATTGTAAAGGTAGTCGTAGGCTACTACCTTTTATAATTAATGGGTCGGGCTGTCAAGCCGTTCGTCATTTCCCACAAGGACATCTTTCTACGCTTTCAGGCTCAATCAATTTCTATACAAGCACAGCCCTTTTGCTGAATAGAATAGTCGCAACATCTACACAATTCTGGCAATGAGAAATGAGAGGACATAACAGCATAGTTTTATCCTATTTTTACGGTTTGTTTTTGTATCAATGAATGTAATGCAACAAATCGGATTTATTCGTGTTCAACAATAGGCGTATAATCCTTAGAGGGTGGTTTCATATTGCGTTTTCCTCTAATGACGCAGAACTGCTTGATCTAACTTTAGGCTTTAGGACGACAAGGTGTGAAACCCCGGCTTTTGTTTTGACAGGTGTGCTTTAGAAAACAAAGTACAACTGTGCAGCTTTACACAATAGCCGCGTTATGCTATGTTCGTCCAAAACAATCAAGTTAAAAAACACAAATGCAAACACTTGGTTATTTGCTGGCTGCCTGACATTCACTAAAACAATGTAGAACTTTTTTTAACTTAAATTAAATGAGGATAGTTATACTAATGTTGTGTAGGGGAAGGAACGTTTTGCTTAGAATCAAATCAAAAGTTAAAAAACACAAATACAAACATTATAGGCATTTGGCAGACGCTCTTATCCAGAGCGACGTACAACAAAGTGTTAACCGTAGTCAAGAACAGTTTAGCTGAAAGCCACCCTAGTGGGAAGTACAATTCCTGGGTGCTAGGAGCAACCACATAGTTTTAAATCTTAGCCACAATTCAGAGGTAGCAGTAAAGCACTCAATGCAGGAAATAATGCCTTATACAATAATAAACAAGTAGACGTGTAGGGGAAGTGACTATGTTAAATTAACAAAACCGGACTCAAGGTGCACCCTCAAGGTGAGTCTTCAGTCGACGCTTGAAGGTGGCCAGGGTCTCAGCTGTTTTTGAAGGTTCCACCATCGTTTTACTTTAATTAATCCATGCCGAATTGGAGATGTATTTAATCAAACTGATCACACACCAATTGATAACTCACTTAAATGGCAAACGAACACAATATTTGTGCTTTATATTGTGTCATTTATTTTCCGGTTTTGTTTATGTTTTAATAAATAGGTGGATAGATCGGCCATTTGGTTCGTTTCCAAGAAGGACGATTCCATAATCGACTTTATTAGACTTATAGCTGGATGATTTCAGCTATAAATATAGTTAATAGTTTCATAATTCATAGTTAGGCTACTTCATCAGATCACGAAATCCGTATTACTGAACACAGTTCCTAGTTATTGGCCAGTTCCCATTTTTACTGTAGGTACAGGATATTGTATTAAACGTTTAAAGTGTTTATTGAGCGCCCTGTATTTCACATTATATATGACTGATCCCATAAATACATAATCAGGTTAAACAAAACAAAAAAACAAGGGAAGAGCAGAGTAGCTTTTGAAAGAACCCAATTGCAAAGCGAATAGCCAGTTAAACCGCGCGTTTTATTTCCCCGGGGTTGTATATTGAGATTAGGGTAGCCTACCTACATTTTCGGTATGCCTAATTCGATTTTATACACACTGCAGGCCAAGCACATAGCTGTTTTCCTTCAAGTTGTTGCAATGTCCATTGTCATTGAAGGGATGTATGTGAATTCATATCCTTTTAATCCAAATTTCAATTTTGTTACGCCACAAGATATGGTTTATTCATAGAGACTAGGGTGGATTTTTTGACTGATGATATGAATTTTGTACATTTACACAATATTATTTCCTTCCTTTTCTCTTACATTTTTAAACAGCTTAAACCTATAACATATAAAACTATATTTTAACATTAATTAAAATATAGTGTCATTTATCGTAACTAAATTGAAAAAATGTAAAACAGTATAGTGATATTATCTTCACAGATAAGAAGCATGCGCTGTCTTAAACTTTGAACCGTACGTGCTGAATCAAAATTAGCAGAAGTCAAGAATGGCCATGAATCTGTTGGTGCGGAAATATTTTGTATAGTGCGCCATCTGCCGGCAGCTTTCGTAGCATCAACAACGCATGAAACTGACACTGGTCTGTATGCGGCGTAAAGGTTGACCTGCGTCGTAACTATATTTTATAACGCTTTTCATTCTTATGTATATTGTTATCGGGTTCAGTCCGAGTGGGGCTATTAAAAAACACCTTTTCAGAGTTATTTTTGTCTTTGGCTTTGTCACCACATAACGTTTATCTTTTGAAATATTTCCATTAAATGAAAGGCTGCGTTCTCTAAATGAAATCACCTGGTAGCCTAATGCAGACCATGTCTGTAGAATATTGGTGTTTACTAATTCCATGTCTAGGTCAGAGTCCATGTGGGAGAGACATACAGTATATGTATAATCGCCAAGGGTTCTCCTGACCCCCTAGCTGTGATTACATGCAGAAATGCAGCCCAGGTGAAAGACAGAGGGGCTGGATCTCCCAACCCCTCACCCACATAGCAGGCGGTTTTAACCCTGTCATGGCATGTGGTGTTTCTCCTCACCTTAGGGCACTGTATTAACGTCAGGACAGCACACAACAAGTTGTAATAGTTGATAATGGCTATTGAGGAAATACTGTGTGGTTCTGTGTGGCTCAGTAGGTAGAGCATGGCGCTGGCAACGCTTTGGTTGTGGGTTCATTGGGACCACATATACTGAAAAATGTATGCATTCCCTACTGTAAGTCGCTTTGGATAAAAAAGCATCTGCTAAATGGCATATACTGTATACTACATATACTATACTGTACAATTAACTCATCTTTCATGAGCATGTCCACACAGCCAGACTGATACTGATCTCACTCACTCACTCACATGCATGTTTGCGCTCAGACAGACAGACAAAAAGTGTTGTTTTAAAAAAATTCAAATTAGGGGTATGAAGAATTTGTATGTTTACATCTTATTCATAACACCGGTTGGTACAGCTTATATTGTTGTGTTTTAAAGTAAGCTCATTCATAATCATATTTGTTTACTCTAAAATATATGGAACAAAGACTTCCCCTATCAAGGTCCTCCAGCTCTTTAAATGTTCAATTACTTTTAGTTTGAATGAAAATAGCTTAAACATATAAATTGGGGTTAAAACGTGGTTGGCATAAAAAACATTTATGTAATGCTAGCATCGAATATTACAGTAAATGCATACCACACAGCTGGATGTAGCTAAATGGGTCTGTGCTTGGGTTGAACTTGGGAATGGAGACCTAGGAGAACAAGGTTGCTGTTGGAGGTGCTGTTGGTGGGCCAGGAGAAAGCACTCTTCCCTCTGGACCAAGTATAAAACCAGTGCCCCAATGCAGCAATTGGGACACTGTGTTGTGGGAGATGTCATATTTCAGACTAAACACTAAGCTGAGGTCCTGGGTTAATGTTCGAAAAGAGTAGGGCAGTGGTGGGCCGTCAGGGCCTGCAAGGCCTTCTCTGCTGGCCTAAAAAATATCTGAATCACAGACTGATGTTAATTATATTTTTTCCATTAATACTTATTAAATAATTCCAAATGGTCTGTCCGCTTCCTTTCATAGCTTTTCCCCTAGTTGCACTGCTTCCAGACGTGTATTTTCATATTAAAGCATTTAACCAATCACATTTCAGCCATCATTTGTTGCCAGGGTCAAAGAAATCTGCCTGTAGGCCTTCACAATCAGTTCTGCAGGCCCTGTAGCATAAAATAAGTGTTGATCAAACTGTTGCTTCAACCAATCAGATTTTGAGTTGGGGACACGAAGGCCTTCTAGAAGGCCTAAGTAACGTCAGCGTATTCACACCCTTTGATTGGATAGTCAGAGAGTGTCTGACTATGATGTAATGTGATTGGATAAATGCTTTAATATGAAAATACACGTCTGGAAGCAGCGCAACCAAGGGGAAAAGCTATGAAAGGAAGCGGACAGACCATTTGGAATTATTTAATAAGTATTCATGGACAAAATATAATTAACATCAGTCTGTGATTCAGACATTTGAGCGGACATTTTCAGCCCTAAAGCGAATTAAAACTTATGCCAGAAATACGACAGGGCAGGCTCGACTTTCAGCATTAGCTTCGATGGCGATAGAAAAGGACTTCTTGATGGAACTGAAACACACGGATAATCTGTACGACTGTTCGGTTTGTTTTTGCACTTTGTTTATTTATCTTTCTTCAGTCATGTTTCATTCTCATTCTGTTCCCCGTCTGTCATTGTTCCTGTTCGAGTTCCTCTCCTTGTCTTGTCATGCACTTCGGGAAATTCTATGTTTCGGTTTTTTAGGGAGGAGGAGGAACGCATAAAGAAATCTGCGTGCGAATAAAGCGGAACGTGAGAAGCGTACAGAGATAGGACGAGAGAGAATGACAGCGATAGTTAGAAGCGTGAGATAATTAGTGATTAGTAGTGTTAGTAACTTAATCTAAATCCCTAATGTTAGTAGATTAGTTGGTTAGTACTATATACATCTAACTAATATATACAAAGTGCAATTAGAAAGTAAGAAGGAAGTAAAACGAGATTAGAAACGAAGACGGAAAAAACGAAACATAGAATTTCCCGAAGTGCATGACAGAACGAGAATGAAACATGACTGAAGAAAGATAAATAAACGAAGTGCAAAAACAAACCGAACAGACACTCAAAACATAACAATAAGATGGCTTTTATAGCCATAAAATAGTTATTGAGGGGTGGATTGATTCAGACGGAGCACTACTGAAGGCCTAGGTGTGAAATGCACGGCCCGCCACTGGAGTAGGGTGCTATCACAATGTCCTGCCCAAACTCTCAGTCTGGCTCTCTCAATTTGACCATCTGATCACAGCCCAGTTTAATTAGCTTCATCCCTCCACAGTGTCTCTGGACAAATGCTAAATGCTTAAAATGTTAAATGTTAAAATGTTAAAATGGCTGACATGCTGTCCCCAGGTGAGGGTGATACATTGGCATTGGTTAAGGTGTGTTCCCCTGCCCACTGTTAAGTGCATTGAGATTCCTGAAATGGATGAAAGGTGGTATTCGAGCATTCACACTCAAATCAGAGTGGCTATTTTCCCTGACTTTTACAGGGACATCTTGAATTGGGGATGAAATCTCCATGATTAAAAGCCACTGTGCAGGCTTTACGGTTTACAGCTGTTTCGCTGCATTTATGGCTGTGTTCATTTCAAGTGATATTGGTTGTAGCTGCATTTACAGCTGCATCAGTGTGTTCATCACTATTCCATTCTATTTAGAACTGTGGCTGTGTCTGTACATCCATCTCTGTTTTCCAGAATTTTTTACTGTTTATAACTATCAGTGTGTTCATGGCTGTTTCGCTGTATTTATGACTGCTATGTCAGTGTCTTTACAGCTGCGTGACTGTGTTTACAGTTGTGTGACTGTGTTTATGGCTGTGTGGATGTGTTTACAGCTGTGTTTGTATGTTTATGGCTGTGTGACTGTGTTTATGGCTGTGTGACTGTGTTTATGGCTGTGTGACTGTGCTTACAGCTGTATGACTGTGTTTATGGCTGTGTGACTGTGTTTACAGTTGTGTGAGTGTTTATGGCTGTGTGACTGTTTGTTTGCCGCTGTGTCTTACAGTTTCTTACATCTCTCGGAACCTTTTAGTGCTGGAGTCCTGGACAACTCCCACATCTCATTTTGAGAGAAACCCTCATGCATCACTGATTGAGTCGCCTACTCAATGATCATGGCTGTAGCAGTTATGCCTAAACTTTACAAACACATTTTTGTGTGTTTGAAAGATTTATGTAACATTGATAGTGGCTTTCCCTCTGTCTCAGAGAATGGTTTGGAGTATTTGTCCAGCTGCGAGATATCTATAATGTATACGCAGTGCAGTGTGCCATGTCTAAGCAATCACACAGCGACCTCTTCACCAAATATCCAGCCAGGCCTTTATTGGGAACTCCTGAGTCTGCATGGTAACAATATGCTAAATTGTGCTGGGGTTTCCACCCAAGTCATAAAAAGGGCTACCGTATAGTCAGAGCTGTACAATATGACTAAAGCATTGAGGCATATAGTTCACATAAGTGCACTAGTCATTAAAAAGTATACAATGATGTTTGAACTTGTGTGATATTGAGGACAGGGCGGCATTTGGAAACAGAAATGGCAACCACTCACAAAACCACATGTTAAAAGTGACAGACTCTTAAAAATGCATCTTTTTATTTCCATTTTTGTACGATGAAGGCATGAGAAAACAAGACTTCAGAATTGGCTAGCACTGGCAGTGAGAGACGAAGAACAGGCCGTCCTCTGTACAGCACATACATTCACTGTACTGTTTTCCTGACAAGGCCCCAGATCCCCAACCTCTCTTTCAGTGACAGAGAGAGAGAGAGAGAGAGAGAGAGAGAGGGAGTGACAGTGAGCAAGGGAGAGATAAAGTGACACGCAGGGAGAGTGTGAGAGAGCGATACAGAGAGAAAAAGAAGTGACAGTTGGAAAGAGAGAGAGAGAGAGAGAGAGAGAGAGAGAATGAAACAAAGAGAGTAGTGGCATGAGAGAGAGTAGGGTATCCCTCCCCACAAGTCTTTCCCTGCCCTCTGTTCCAACTGGATTCTCAATTGCTGCAGTCCCCCCCAGCACCGGGCCTTACTCCGCCCAGACACAACCCGTGCTGGTGAGTTTGTCTGAGCCAAAGGCCTCAGGCCCAGAAGCTCATTAGGAGCCAGCCTTCCTAAATTTCACAGACAGGAGTTCCAGGGGTCTCAATTCAGTATTGGGCAAATGTATGCCTTCTAGATACGCAGCGTCCAGGAACTGACTAACTTTTATTGTGTGCTTAAAGGGTCACTGGTCAGATGCAGCCCTGATGGGAAGTGTACACCCATCCCCTGGAGAGGGCAGGGTCCTACAAGGTGGAGTCATCCAGTCACAGATGGTTGTTTTGGAGCCCCCCCCATCAGTGGGCAGAGTCGGACAGTTCCAACAATTATTATTTATTTTTTTACAGAACGCTGACTCTGTCGCTGAGCAGGCTCATCTCGGCCTCGTCAGGCTCCACCCCCTCGCTCATGTCGGCGTGCGGGTTGAGCAGGTGGGGGGGGTACTGCAGGCCGTGCTGCTCGGCGAAGTGCTCCCAGCGGGGGTCGTCACTCTCGTGGGTGATGTAGCGCTCGCTCATTTTGCACTCCAGGCCCCGCAGGTCTAGCCACATCTGGTAGTCCTGGAGACAGGGGGCAGAGTGCACAGGGAATCTCAGCTCACGCACCGGTGTCAAGGTTTAAATCGAACGTGACACTGGGAAACCGGGATGTGTATTCCCGCAGGGGTGTCAGCTGTGTTGTCAAACGCATGGCTTCGTGAAGCGCGGGGCTATGTGTAAGGTGGTGGACAGAACCCGGCTGTTGCATTACATGGATTTGTTTAAGAAAATCAAATGAACAAAAATATGAGGAGGATCTATGAGTCAGATGAACAATTTCGGACATTTGGGGAGAATTTTGTAGAAACAGGAATAACACAGGTGGCCTGGCACTAAGCTTGCCTCACATTAGCTAGATGCAGCCTGATAATATATCACTGAACCGCACTTGCACGGTCAATTGTCAATTCCAAGAGGTCCTAGGTCCTGTTTTCTAAGCCTCGCACATGTGCGTATGTGTGCGTGTGCGTGTGTGTGCGTGTGCTTGTGAGGTGAATCTGATCATAGGCCTTATACAGCACTCTGTTTTAACTCGGTGAGGCTAAAGCAGTTGCTCCACGGGCACGCTGAGTGCCAGCAGCCTCCGTGGTAAGTGAAGCTTGTATATCAGCATGCCAGACTTGTATAACAGAGGCAGTGTGAAAGAGCTGGGCCATTCTGGTGCTGTTTGACAGAAAAAGAGACACGGCGAACAGATGTGACTCATTCCTCAGATCAACGCTTTTACCTGAATTTACTCAAGCTCCACATTTGCATTTCAAAAACAGCCTAGGGCTTCTGTCTCTAACCCGAACCTAGCCTAGCATAGTTTCATTTCTTGTCCACATTTAGTAAAATACTATACTTCTCTCTAAAAGCCCTCATCACCCTGATCCAGATGTTACATCAAATCCACGAAGCAAGCTTGCTGGGACTTACCTGTAGCCAGGGATGGCTCAGGGACTTGTCCACGCTGTAGCGTTTCCTCATTTTGACTTGCAGCAAGTTGTTAATAAGGTCAATTGCTGGAACAACAAAGCAGGTCTGTCAGTGGACTCTTTGAGAAAGGCCAAGATCCAGTGGATGGGGTAATGAGAAAAGCAAACAGCATGTCAGGATTAGCTCCAGGGTCACACACTTCTAAGTTGCTCTTGGGATTCCTGACCTGCAGTCTCCTTCATAGTAAAACCATCTGTCAACATTACTCACACCAGTGGGCTGAAACAATAATGGAAGGACCTCTAGGAAAAGGACTGTGACCCAGTTTGCTGTCAGTGGTGCAGCACAGACAGTTTCAGTGACTCACAGTCTTGGGGGTTCACATACAGGGCATTCAGCTCCACCCAGAACTCCAGCTGTGAATAGGTAAAAATAGTCCAGATTTATACCCAATCCCTTAAATATAAACGCGGTGTGACTCTTCCTGTTAAATATTTGCCTAGAGCAGAACCAAATTTTTCTTCTTCTTTTTAAAAAAAAGGTTGATGTTTAAGTGTGTTTTAGTACAGTTATTTAAACAAGGGTTCAGGGGGAAATAAATGACATTCTAGATTCAAAGCAGGGCCGGCTTTATGAAAACAAACAAGAACCACGGGGGGAGAAAAAAAAATACTTCAACTGTCCAGGACTATAAGTAAGTGGAGTCTACATGATTTGGAGAAACGGAAAACCAGGGCTGGGAAATTAGGTGAACTCCTGAACTCTGACCATCTCTGAACCTACAGAAATAATGACAAGGAGGAACATGGAATGATGGTTCAGAACCCCTGAAAAACACTGATGTTTAATAACAGGAATTACATGCTGGAGTCACTGTGCTCACAGACATGGGGTCAATTTACAAACAAATCCTCAATTATGGATGTTCAGCTATTAATAATCATGCGCACAGGGCACTGCACTGCTCTTTAGTTCATGCATCATACTAAAAGTTACACACCACTTACATTTCAGATGAAATCCTTAAAAATCTGAGCAAGGGAAAGAAGGTTTTTCTAATTATGAAAATGAGTCCGCGTTCAACCTCTGAGCCTCTGAACACAAACAGTTTGAAAGAAATCAGTAGGAATTCCAAAAATGGGCAGTCATGCAGACATATTACTTCACATCACTCACCGGCAAGTTCATCAGAACGGCCAAAAGGCATAAAGGTGGTTCCATTAGTAAAAAACCCACGGAAAGTGTTTGATTGGCATAAATGCAGTAAATCAGGCTTGCAACTGACATTAGTGTTTGATACGTCCAACTGAACAATTTTCTAGGGGTTAAGCTTTACTTTTTCAAGAATATTATTTTCCAGAAAAAAAAAATCTTTCGAGCTATCTCCTTCCCTTACAGCCTTACACAGTGTCCTCTGGCACCTCCCACCCCACACTGCCCACCAGGTACATCCCACCCCACACTGCCCACCGGATGCATCCCACCCCACACTGTCCACCAGGTACATCCCACCCCACACTGCCCACCGGATGCATCCCACCCCACACTGTCCACCAGGTACATCCCACCCCACACTGCCCACTAGGCACATCCCACCCCACACTGCCCACCAGGTACATCCCACCCCACACTGTCCACCAGGTACATCCCACCCCACACTGCCCACCGGATGCATCCCACCCCACACTGTCCACCAGGTACATCCCACCCCACACTGCCCACCAGGTACATCCCACCCCACACTGTTCACCAGGTACATCCCACCCCACACTGCCCACCAGGCACCCCCAATTCCAGACAGTCACACCCACCTTCCTGCGACACATTTTTCCAGGGATTGGGAGGGTACATGAAGGCAGCATTTTGGATCTGGTCATGGATGTCCTCGTCCTCGTTGAAGGGGAACGTCCCACTCAGGCTGACGTAGACGATAACTCCCACAGACCACATGTCCAGCGAGCGGTTGTAGCCCTTGTTCCGCAGCACCTCAGGGGCCAGGTAGGCCGGAGTCCCGACCACCGATCGCCGGAAGGACCTCTCACCGATGATGCGGGCGAAGCCGAAGTCGCACAGCTTCACCTAGCAGCCAAAGACGGTTTGTGATCGCTCAGTATCCACAGCAATGCAAGCTGTGTATTTCTGCGATGGCTGAGAAAGACCCAAAAAAAGAGCATCTACACCTCTTGCTCTGGCACTTAAAATAATTGTAATTTTTAAGGATCAGTCTCAAACTGAATCCCGTTTTAAAAAGTTGGTTGAAATAGCCTTCAGGACCAGACCTCCTCTAGCCGGTGAAGTGTGTGAGGTAGCTGCAGTGTAGAGTGTTCACCGAGACTCAAAAGCAAGATGTATTTCCACAGGTTTTTCATCACTTAAAAGTTTCAAGTCAGATACTCGATATAACTCTCTCTATAAATGTGAGATTTTTCCATGAGAATTACATGTGGAAAACAATACTGTCATTAGAATTATTTTCCCCTTTGTACAAAAAGGAATGTTTTCATATGGGGCAGGTCTATAGAGAAGACTTGGGTGTGGAACTTATCCAGCATTTAGGAAATGCTCTGCAGTGAATGTATATTGGAGATATGTGAGAGGTATTTATGACATACAGTGGGGAAAATAAGTATTTCACTCATAGTTTAATATGTACATGAGTCTGACTTGACTGGGTCTCTCCACTAAAAGCCAAACTGTCTGATCAGGACAAAATGCACTCTCCCGATTACCTCTCTCTTGTATCTATAAAATGCATAAATTAGATTAACAAAAAGCTGAGTTAACGCTCAAATAAGCTTTACGCTACATGTTTGTTGCCAGTGACTTATATTAAGTAGCATATCCGTGAGAGGAGTTCCCACATTTGCACTGGGTTAGGAATGAACAATGACAATCAGATTCAAATATATACGTATATATATTTGTACCATTTTTTATTATACCAGAGTCCATTCCATTCAATTCAGTAAATTAATTGAAATTCAATTGAGGAATAAAAAAAAATGCCTATAATGTTCTGTGGAGATTCTTCGACAAACTCATTGAATTTCAATTCATTTACTGAACTGAAATTGAATTTTTAAAGTTTGATTTCCAAATGAGAAATTTGGCATCAGGCCGTTATTGTGTTCTCAATTAACTTGCTTGGTTAAAGGTTGGTTAAATAAATAAGAATAAATCTGGCTTAACGGAGAAAGAGTCAAGGTCGACCCGAGAGCCAATTAGCCAATGTAGTGGCTAATCACTTTACTTAGATTTCTTAATTCTTAGCTAATGTTTTTAACTTTAAATCTCTTCAATTAACCACTTCGCTGGTTAGGCGGTAAAAGACGATAACTTACGCGTGTCACTGTTTATGATAACAACTACGATGTGAACGGTAAGAACAATGTATTGCTCCACCGCCATCTTTATTCCAACTAATACAACAGCTTCAACAATCTTTTTTGCTGTTTCTCTTTCAGAACCACAGAGGCCACGCAGGGCCAACAAAGGCGAATCACAATGCAATTAAATTTTACTTCCTTTTACAGAAGGTCAAAATAACAACATTCAAAAGCAAATAGATTCAAATAGACAAAATTAGGAAATGGCGCTTACACCCAATAATCATATTGCCATAAAAATGCGCTGCAAAATCCATGTCCGCGAGGTCCGCAGTGGACTATAATTCCCAGATTATTACAACTGACAAGCGTTATCGCAAGCGATGGAGCCTTGTCAGACCTGAAAAAGTGAGTCCCTGCACTTATTTTAACCAAATTCAAGCACTGCACAGGTTCGTTATTATTAGTACTAGTCATAAAAAAGAAATAACGCAAATGAAATAATTTCTCCTATCTAACATTAAATCTAAGAACTCCATCTCCTAGAATGCCATGCCGGGGGGCCCAAAATGGAGGCAGAGCCTAGGACATATAAACATCAAGATCCGGCCCTGACTGTAATACACATTATGGAAGTAGTGTAAGGTCTGTTCATTCATTTCGGGGGATTCGTTTGGTTATTTCGTTCTCCTGTGTGTGTGTATGTGTGAGAGTTAATGCGCACGTGTGGGTTTGTATGCGAGGTACACTTCTTACTTGTGGAAAAGGATCAGCTGACGCTAGTAAGACATTCTCTGGTTTGAGGTCACAGTGTACTATGTTCTTGAAGTGGAGGTGGCGGAGTGCCACAAGAATCTGAAAAAAAAAAAAAAAGATTTTTCACAAAAAAATCTGGAGCTTGCAAAAAAGAGTATCATCTCTGAGTTTTTGCCAATTGATATAGGCCTGGAAGGCTGTGCACAGTATAGAAGGCTGGACTCCTGCCTTTAGGATCATTGATCAAGTGGGACACTTTGTTGTATTTCCGATTGTGTGGGTTACTCACCTCAGTTTCTCCAGCAAAACAAACTGTTAGACAAAGTGTCAAAATAGGCAAGAGCACCTAGGCCTATGAAAAAAATTAATAGATTGTTGTTTATTTCACCATGTAAAAATTATTACCTTTTTTTCTATTTAGAAAAGGCCAAATTAGTGTCGCAGACAAAATATACTTTAACAACAAGCAATATTTGTTTGGTAGAATTGAGTCACAGTTAATGTACATTTTAAGATTATTGCAGTGCCACTTTGATCCCGCAGAGCTGTTATTATTCAAATATGTTCATGGTACATGGGGCATTTGTGTGGTTCTGCATCTGAGAACACCTACAGAACTGGGCTTGTAATAATAATTAGCAGGTGAGTAAATGTTTTGATTGGGTCTCACTGCTGGTTTTTTATACAGTAGCCGGAGTGTTACAATAGTTCTAATCAAAGTTAGGGCACTTGGGGGAAAATGGAGACCTCTTATGGGAGAAACAACAGCAAAAATTTGCAAAGGTTGTTCACCTCAAGTATCCCTTGACACTTGAGGTATCAATTTGAAGAGTGATTAACACCCATTTAGAGAGTCTGTCAGGGGCACCCTGGGGCAGGTGCCTGTGTGCGCGCATGCCTGTGTATGTGTATGTACCGTATGTGTGTGTGTGTGTGTGTGTGCGTTTGCGAGACCTACCTGGGTGACGAGGAACTTTGTGATGCGTTCCGGCAGCCTCCCTTTCTCACTTGACAGGATCATCTCCAGCATGTCGCCGTGGAGTTTCTCCATGACGACAAAGACTCGCTCGGGCGTCTCAAACATGCACTCTAGGTTCACGACCCCAGGATGGTGGAGGTTCTGTTAAAGGTGGAGGTGGAATAGGGGTGGGGACATGCACAGGGCTTGCATCACAACGCTTTCACCCACATGCCTAATGAGTCATAGACTTTAACCAAGATTGAACAGGTACATTAGAGGTACTTTGATGGTTGCTGGGTGGCTCATCCTGTTAAGACCCTGTTCTAGTCTGTGGATGAGCCACATGTTCTGGTATTGAATGCAGTCTGTACCCAGTGCCGGCTGTGGTCAGCAGCCCCACAGGGCAATGCATAATTGGCGGTAACATTACCCAGGGAGATAAGTGGCGTAAGTGCATGAGTGCAAGTGCGTTAAGCACTGTCAATTAAAGTCTTTTTGCTGTTCAGGTTGTGTGAGGTTGTGGTGATTATATATATTGTAGCAACATTTTACAATATTTCTTTTTTTACTACCCCCAAAGTTTCCAGCTAAGTTGTAAACAGGCCCTAATCACACATTTACAGAACATTTACATTATTTAAAACATTTACTAAATACTGAAAACCACGAAATAATCAAACATTCAGCTTCCACGTTTATTTTTGTCTTAAAATACATAATTTTGCAACAGCATATTTAACGTTTAAACTTGCCATTTTAAAGCTCAAAATAAGTATGGAGATTGCCTATTGAAGAGTGTTTTTCTAAAACTCACTCAAGTCCCTTGACCAAAAGTGGACTGAGTGATTTTTTGAGAAAATCTTTTAATGAACCAGTTGCCATAGCTGTGTGATTGTGCAGTATGGAATATGTACAGGCATATGTGTGTGTGCATACGTGTGTCTATATTTACCTGTAGGATGGCCACCTCATTGCGCAGTTGACTCTCTTGCTTGGTAGGGAATCGTAGTTTGTCTATGATCTTGATGGCTACATCACGCCCTGTTTTTCTATGCTTTCCTGAAATAGAGAAATACAAAAATATGAAAAGATGGAGAAGCACATACGAGTTGCAGAGATCTGCAAACAATAAATCTATGAATTTCAGTTTGAGAATATGAATGTTTTTTCTCAGTCAGCCCCCATGATTGGTCACCTCAGTAATTTAAGTGCTGTTGTCCAAGCAGTGTTTGATATAAAGAAGGGCCAGGACAAAATCTAACAGTTTGCAAAAGACATGTTCTGTTTGGAAAAAAATGTATGTTCTAATAAGATCCTTATTACCACTGGTTTGATTATTATTAATTTAAACTAAGGTCTATAGCTAAACAATGAGAGATGTCTATAGCCTCAAAGGCTACAATAAAGGCCTATAGGCTAGCCTTGAAGGCTAATAAGGCTAAAATAATGTAAGCAAGGATTCTAGTCAATAAAGAATCCAAATTCTTAAAATGTGTGTATTTTGACATCACTTTCAAAGTTACAAACATTTCAATTGCAGAAAATCTTCATTCCTGAAGCATTTGTATCTCTGAGGTTCTACTAATGAAGCTTCTCTCCACAGTCACAGCAATAGAGTGGTAATGCACTCAACACATTGTACTGGCCATCTTAGGCTAATAAAGGCTTACTGGAGTCGTTGAGAACAACATTTCTGCCAACTTTAGATCACAGTTTTAACTTGTGTCTGTAGCATGAGTCTGTAAACATGCATTACCTCCATAAACAATTCCAAATTGTCCAGAACCAAGAACTTCATCTGGGAATATCTGATAAACTGAGCTAATGTCCTGTGGAGAGGGAAAAGAAAGCCATGTTATGAGATGCTATAACACCACTAAATAGTTGTATAACACCACAGAACACCATAAAATATAAAGTATACAGTATCTGTTTTCATTCAGAACTGCCCAAACCAATCCCATGCCAAAAAAAACACATTTCCAATTGGTGGCATACATAAACATCATAATATAATGAAATAATACAATATACAAGTAATTGCCAAAATAAAGGAAACACCAACATAAAGTGTTTTAAAAGGGTGTTGGGCCATCAAGAGCTGCCAGAAGAGCTTCAATGCGCCTCGACATAGATTCCAGAAGTGTCTATTGGAGGACATGTATGATTAAATGCTTCACCATAGCATGAAGGTGATCACTCAGAATGGCTTTGTATATATTGGCATCTACAGTGATGAAAGTGGTCAGACTGAAAAAAAGCAGAAAATTTAAATTACGTGTTGGCGTGTTTACAGTGGAGTTTTACAGACGAAAATTTAAAAAATAATTAATAAATTCAAGAAGCAGGCCCTGGAAGTATACAAATTAGGCTTTATCAAAATAAAGTCTTCCTTTATTTATTTTAATAAGTCTTACTTTATTAATTGAGCTTAGTTTAATAAATAGGCCTATTTTGTGTATCACATACTAAATATGACATTGAATCTATCAGCTGATAATGAAACAGTGGCAGGTAGTGTGGCTTAAAGCTATGGTAAGACTGCTTGGTAAGGATAAGTTGTACTAAGGTGCACTAGAAAAATGTAAATAAGGTAGGACAACATAATAAACATGTTAAATCACTGTGTTTGTCTCTATGCAACCATCATTCAAGCCAAACTTTAAATTAATCTTTGGACAACTTGCTAGCCAGCTAAAACTGAATCAACAAAAATTTGTGTATCGTTTAAGTGAGTTTGATAAAGGTTAAATATTCAACGTGGCTATAGCTGTGTAACCACAAGCCTTCAATTCTTTATTCTATTTGTTATCCTACCTCTTGGTTTTTCACGCGGTCGTCTACTGCAATCGCTGGTCGAGCTGCATCCCTGCTTGTTGAGCTAATGTTAGATAGTGTAACATTAGTATCAGTGACCGGTGAAAAACCCGTGGACAAAGTGTAATTCGTATGGCGAATTTTAATTTTGTTGTTGTGTTTTTTGCTACGGATGTGATCTTCTAAAGCCTTAAATCCTCTGGAGCCATAACTGACAATATCTGAACAATACATGCAGAGTATTTTGCCAGGAATATCAACGTTTTTAGAACATTCACCCACTGTCACTTCAGTAGTGTTCACATTGACTGAAACAGAGTTTTTTGTCCAGCCAGTCCCAATGGAATCAGTTTTTTACTCTGCTTTCAGTTTCTTTTAACCTCAAACTATAGTTTTTCTCAATCACTTTTGCCATTCTTCCTTTGCGGTCATTTCACCGTTTGTAGAGGCTTTAGCTGGCCAGCATGCCCATGATTTACAGTGACAGTGACTACGCTTGTACTGCTGTCAACCTGATTGGTCTATCATTAAATGTGGCGATTGACAACAGATGAAAACCAATGAGGCTTATCGTGGGTCATCAAGACTCCACCCCCCCAAAAAAGAACAAAAAAACATCAGATCTACACGAATCTCGTGGTTGATGCTTTCTGATCCGGGAAAAGCGGAAATCCGCGTATCCACAAAACTCTTTCATCACTGTATCTACCTGGCCATCTAAGGGGTTGAGTGGGCCTAAACCATGCCAGGAATATACACCCCACACCATAACAGAGCTGCCAGAACCCTTTACCATGGAAAACAAGCACTCGGGCCTGTAGGTTTCTTTTGGCATGTGCCACACATGCACTCATCTGCTTGTAGAGAACAGGATGAAGTATGACTCATCTGATCATATGAGTTTTTTCCACTGCTCAGTAGACCACTGCCTGTGTTTTTTTGCATCACTTTAGTCACAAATGTACATTTTTATGCCAATGGTCCAGAAAACAGTGTTGTAGGTGTTTAATGATTTGGTTTACTGTAGTTGGAGGTGATTTTGCAGTACTGTCCTGAATCGGTCCATTGCGCATACCTGAGCGCAAGGTACAAGTCAAATCAATGTTTTTGTCTTTGTTTCTGTTTAAAAATGGAAAGAATCATTAGCTTTTGCTTCAGGTCACTTACTGATTATTATTAATTAATCTTTTAAGCACCTTTCATTTTTTGCCACCTCCTGTGATTTTTCTGATATTGTTCTCATACTCACCACGTTCTCCTGAATTTGGCAGTTGGAGACGGAAATGCTGACAGAAACATCTTCTGTTGGTTAAACACACAACAATTTTCAGGCAAATGCACTAAAGTGTGAATGTTCAAAAACAGTTTTGAACATTCAAATATACCCCCTATCCCTAATCCTGACATTTTCCAGTGTTTCAGGCCACAGGCTGAACAGAGAGTATACTTGTCCTTTTGCTAATTCAGTGAATTTCAACAACAGGCATCACATGACCCTCCATAAACTGAGACCATCATCTGTTCATCATTTAAGGAAACTTCTGACCTGTCTCCTTAAATAAGCGAGGGTGTTAGTGCAAAGAATGACACACCACGTAAAAAAAAAAAGCTGATATTGGACGAATATCGTAGGTTTCTCAGAACTAGATATTTAAACAAGAACATACAGTATGTAAGCCTAAAACGTGCCAAAAATGTGCTGTAAGCATTTAGAATATAACTTGCTAGCTAGCTAATATGGAACTATCAGCAATGTTGATTGAACTTCCAAGAAATATATTCATGCATTTTTAGCCACACCATGAAAAACAATGTTGTTAGGTTACCACTGTGATTAGCCGATAAAAGGTATAACCTGATACAAATAAGGCTCTGGTTATTTTATGAATAGCTGTCAGGGCTTTAAAAAATATGAACAGTGTATGCCCCACTACCTGTTGGTGGGTTTCACAGCTATACTGTCTTCCCCATTGTTTGGCACATCACTTAGCTTATCCTACGTTTCCCTTTGCCACAAATTCAAATTATCCATCCATTTTTTTTCTCTACAGTGAAATAACAACCGTCCGTTGGTGCCAGTCTTTGTGGGTAGAGCAAGGAGGGAAAATACAATGTTAATTTTTACATTTGTACACCTGAAGGGGCTGGTGGGTGGCGGAGAGCCAAGGGTGATATATCGTCGTAAAATACAACTATTCTCGGCCTCCTGGGTGGTCTAGTGGTTACAACGTTCGGCGCTGGCCACTGCGACCAGGGTGTCCTCCAGGCACACCAGTATCGGCTCTGGCCGGGAGTGCCACTAGGGGGCGGCAATTGGCTGTCCGCCCCAGGGAAGGGGGAGGGAAGCCGACATGAGTTCACTGTGTATAGTCGTGGCTCTGTGTACTGGAGTTAGAGTCGACGGCTTGGTGAGTGCCAGCTCGGAGGACTTCGCCCTTTGTCACTGCCGGTCTCAGGGCTACAGCAGCGAACTCACAATACAAGGGAGGATTTACATGAAAACAGAGGGTGTAATTGCCTACTAAATTGGGAGAAAATCTGAAAAAATCGGAAACAAAATCTGAAAAAAATACCAAAAACATTATTCTCTATTGGAGGGGACCGTTATTTGGTGGTAGGCGTGGGTGGCAGTATAGCGTGGAAGCGGGAGAGGGAAGGGTTTCTTTTTTGAATGGGCTTGGATGACCTACTGTGATGGCTGTGACGGGCCCCGTGCGACAGGCCTTTGGAGATGACGGGCATAAGGGCGTGCTGGATGGCCATCTCCCACATTCGGGCCACGTCCTGGCCCACTCCGCTGACTAGCACGCTGTTGTTGGCCGGCACGCTGCCCGCTGCGTTCAGCAGGTTCTCCCCCACGTAGTACACCATGCCTGCTGTGTTGACCTCAAAGCAGTGCGGGTTGGCTCCCTCTGGCAGCAGGTTTATCGTCTTGGCCGGCTCCAGGGACAGAACCTCTGATAGTGGGATTTCCTGCCAAAAGGGCATGTCCAAGTTACTGGGCAAATCAGTCAATCTTTGTTGACTTTAAGCCCAAGATAAAACGGTTTTCCTTACACATTCAGATCCTTAGCCAATACATCAAGTGCAGTGGGTAGTTCGACATGAATGACTACTTCAGCATAGCGATTGAATGTTGTATTATCATAGGATTTCTCCTAGGATTTTGACATGACAAAATGATCACTAATAGCATTGTTGATCTACATGCAAAAACAAAGAATCTTGGCTGAAAGAGTTGAATGACTCCTGTAAACATTACGGGACAAAAGGAAAATGAATGCCTCGTACAATGCACAGGGTTCCCGCGCTGGTCTTAAAAAGCCTTAAAGTCTAAAAATCCAACAATACGATTTTAAGGCCTAAAAAGGTCTTACATTTTAGTTATTAGGTCTAAAAAATGACGTGCTAGGTCTTAAAAGTGAGATTAGCTCTCTATTGTGTTAAAAATGTTTTGAGTGTCCTGCAAAGAAATCAGTCCTATCTATTTACACGGAAATTAATCAAGCTGGAACCAAAAAAATGCCAATTCGGAGAAATTATTGGCGAACGAAGCTACGTATCGTTTGAGTTGGTTGAACGTAGACAAGAGCTAGCTAGCTAACTGCTCGTGTTTTGTTTTGAGTTTACTCGCTATGTCATTTAATAAGCCACGGGCAAGTGTAGGTTTAATGAGATATGGGTAGAGAAAATCGCGTTTAGGTCCTGGTTAAAAGCAGTGGATGGGAATCCGCACGAAGCCCGTTGCACTTTGTGCAAAAAAAATATTAAACTCGGAACATTAGGGGTAAAGTCTCTGGAATCGCATGCGAAGTCCTCGAAACCTGAGACCCAAATAAGAGGTCTGCAACAAACCAGACAACTCTCCTCCATGCTTCTTCCTTCGGGGGACGCAGTGCCTGCAGCTCCGCCTCCGGCCTCCCAGCTCCCCGCTACCGCGGCCCAGTCTCCCGGTACCTCTAATCGGCCTCCCGCTACTCAAGGAAGAATCGACCTTGCGCTGGGATCCACGCCAACACTGGTGGCAGAAGTGATGTGGACGCTGGAAACCGTAGTTAAACACCAGTCCTATAACAGCAATGAAGGCATTGGCAAGCTTTTTGCCTGCATGTTCCCCGATTCTGACATCGCGAAAACATTTGCGTGTGGTGGTGATAAGACGGCTTATATCACAAAGTTCGGTTTGGCGGAATACATAAAGAGGGATCTCGTCGCGAAAGTCAACAACGGACCATTCGTTGTTATGTTTTATGAAAGTTTGAACAAGGTGACCAAGACCAAGCAGCTGGACATACATGTTCGTTTCTGGGATGAGGGGAAAGTCCAGTCTAGGTACCTGGGGTCCCCTGGGGCAACAGCGCAGGACTTGCTGGCGAATGTCAAAGTAAGTAACGCAAATCAATTATTGATCTGTTCCATTTGGTAGCTATTTTTCTATAATGCCATTAGCTGTAGTGTGTCACAGCTAACTTTACATCAGTGGGCCTATTGTAGGCTAACGTCTCATCTGTGAACATACTAGCTACAGTACATGTTAATTTTCAGCTTCATAGGAATGAGTGTTTGAGTACATTTGAAATGATTGTTGTTAGCCAATATTGCAATTATCACAGCCATTTGAATATTCTCAGTCACCCTTCCTGTAGCCCTACCCTGACCTCTGGGCTTTTTGCCAGAAGCTGCTCATCTTGTCCCACGGTCAAGCGTCTGTCGAGAGAGGCTTTTCGGTGAACAAAGAGGTGGAGACAACCAACATAATGGGGGACACTGTTGTTGCTCGGCGGCTTGTGTGCGACTATGTCGCTCTACACTGAGGTGTTACTAAGGTGTGTTAATTTCATCAAGTTTCTTCATTTATTAAAAAACGGTTTATTTAAAACACATGTCACTTCCTTTTCTAGTCAACAGGCACAACGGTAGAGAGTTTTAACTGATATATTAGTTTTAAAAGCAATGCAATGTTTTATAATACAATTATATGAATTTCCCTGACAGGTGCCACTCACTAAGGAGCTCCTGAAGTCTGTGGAAGCAGCTAGGACCAGGTACCGTGACTACCTTACAGAGGAGAGAAGGAAGAAGGAGTTGGAAGCAAAGGCTCAGAAGAGAAAGGCTGCAGAGGACGACCTCGAGGAGCTGAGAAAGAGAAAGAAAACCATCCTAGAGGTGTCTCAAGGTCTGGCCAGAGAGGCTGACAAGACAGCAGAAGAGGCAGAGGCCAAGTCTGGCACGAAGATGGCCGAGCTCATCTCCAAGTCAAACATCCTGCGAAAGGGCAGCAAGAAGAAGTTGGCTGAGCTTGAGATAATTGAGAAGGAGATAGAGGCAAAGGGAGCAGAGCTCAGAAAGATTGAGTGACGTTTTTTGTTGTTGGGGACTGGTTCAGTTTTCACGAAGTTTTCACAGAAATGCCCCCAAGTAGTTCCTCCCCAGCTCTGTTACATAGTAACAAGTGTCGTGTCTCTTTGTAGACATACTGTAACATTAAGCTGTTATAAGCTTTTGTGCACTTTGTTCTCTTCACTTTGAAGTGACTTTCTACAGTTAATAAAAATATAAAAATAAATGTACTTTTGAGACTTATTTATTTTATATTAATTATCCTTCAGACTTTTTTGTCTGTATGGCAGTGAAATCCCTAATTTCATCACCTCGAGGATGACAAAAAGCTGCTATATGGTGTCGCGAATAGGTCAAAAATTATATTCAAAGAGGTCTAAAAAAGGTCTAAAAAAGTCTTAAATTTGACTTGTTGAAACTTGTAGGAACCCTGATGCAGGACAAAGTACAGACATTTATAGATTGCAAATAGTTTCCTCTGTTATTAAATGTCTATATGCTCTTTATGCTGCTATCTCTCCTTATGTGGTTGTGCATTCTTTGAAAATAATAAACATTATATCAGAAGAAAATGTCTGTTATTGATACATTAATTATTGTATGGAAGATACTGAAAACAAATTATGGTAAACTGTTATCCAGCTTGATTGTGGCTTTGAATAAAACATCTTATGTCATGCCACGGCATCATTTGCAATAAGGATCTCAAAGAAAATGAAGAGCAGATGACAAGTTCTGATCACCATTGTCATCAGAGCTGGATAATTTCTGCAGGAATTAATGGTGAACCACAAGTCAGGAAAAAAAACCTTCCCCTTACCTTATAGTATTTGCTTCCTGTATCATTCTGAAACAGAGTGATAGCTTTGCTGTCCAGCCTCCAGTAATGCCTCTTCCGCTGTACCGACAAACAAAAAGGAAGAGCAAATCCTATTAGGGGCCGCAGTAGGATGGGGGTAGATTAGTCTCAGAGCACCCCCTACCCCAGATCCCCTCTGCAGTGTGCTAGGGACAGATTAGCCCATGGGAAATCCCCAACCCCCCCCTCGCCAACTCCAGTCAGGTGTGTCTCCACCTGCCACGAGACACCGCAGCCGGGACACACAGACTTGTGCTCAAACCTCATTTCACTCTTCTGCTGTAACTGCTATCATTCATTCAGGTGGGGGGGAGATGATGTTGTCAAGTGGGATGGTGTGGGTGATGATGAGTATTGTAGAAGGAGGGGGAACATATTCATATTTTAAAGTTTGTATTATGTTTACGATACAGGGATAATCAAAATATCAAAGCAAGAGAAAGCTGTAAGGGGGTCATATGCATTGTGTTACTGTTTTATTAAAATCTGTCACTGCAGGACGCAGGACAAGTTAATGCCTTGTGTGCACATGGTTTCTTCTTTCACTCTCCTTTAATTATTCAAATCATGACATGTAAAACATTTCTAAATAGTTGAGAAACGTGTGCACCAAGTTCGCGAGATACACAAATCGATGCATCACAGTGCAGTGTCCATGGCGACTGCACTTTTGAACATTTGTATTTCGTGGAATGCGATGCGCCTTAGGACAATTCCTTGACAAGCTCCAACGATCTCCTCTTCATCCTTCCCATGACGCGTTAAACTTTGTATTCGCTCAATGCGCTCCAGTTTATCTGCAACCAGGAGGTGTGAGACGGGGTGCGAAGCCACTTTGCCATTTCTACCCGTCAGAATCGGCAGCTCACTCACAGCAAAGTGCTTCGCTCCAGTCGGAGGCGAAGAGCTACAAATCCTGTGAAATCTTCCCCAGCCTGCCACCAGCCCCTCGATACACACACATACACACACACACACACATGAGCGCACACACACACACACACACACACACGGATTCACTGCAGCGGCAACAGCTGAATCCGGCACCGATAGACTGGCACCATGTGAGAGTCGTTTTCTGCAGGTGCCGGTGTTAATTAAAGTGTGAATTAAGACTGAATTACTGTGATCTGCCATGACTTTAGGAGAGCGGAGCAGGCAGGCCGTGGTGGGGTGTGTGTGGCTTAGGAGACCTAGGTGACCCCCAAGCCTGGCCTTGGGGACAGTGGCTTATCCCTATAAACGCAGAGCCGTCACTCGTGCTCTCGTCCCGGGAGGGGAGATGTGCTTAAACACGTGGAGAGTCACATGCGCGTCAACGCGTCTTTTTTCTTCTATACTATTTTTAGATTTCAGTTTAGTTTCAGGTTGGGTCTAAGCCTCCCATTTTTGTTCAAGGTAGTTCAATTTAATTCAAAGCAAATGACAAACTCGGTTCTTTGTTTTAAATCCAACTGTATTTAATGCTATTTAAAAAAGTATCACGCAAACAGCAAATTTAGGCTGTTTCTAACTTTACTACCAACAGCTTGCTTACAGTCAATTTAATTCAACTAAAGTGTGTGACATGATTTAAACAGTTTGAGATATATGTGTATTAACATATAGAAGTAACATACGTACAAAAGAAAGGAATTGTTTGATCAATATTTTGAAAGTTTTAATTAGCTCTGCATATTGGTGGGTGTCAGGGTGTCTTCCTACATTTGTGTTATCCCATATTTAGCAAACAAGCACTATCATTTAGTTGGGATTAGGTTTCTCGTTAGCTAGATATTTTACTTCTTCTCCTTTGAACAAGAATGGTAGCTAGGTAGAGTTAAGCCACAGGCACAGCCAGATTAACTAGCAAGCTAGCTAGTGAATGCTCATAGTTACATATTAACCAGCTAGCTAGCTTGTGAATGTTAACAGTAGCATCGTAACTAGTTAGCTAACTTAGCTAGCTAGAGCACTGGGACAGTACGCTAGCTACATCTAAGTTTTCAAATTAGGACTCCATGATCAAAAAGTGCCCTTCCAAGGAGTTGTCTTTCCGGGTTGCTATTGAAGCTAACTAGCTAGCACTCTGCCTACCAGTGCTTTCCAAAAGGCAACCATACTGTGAATATTTCCAATACAGCCCCCTAGTGGCGGTGAAGGCTCCCCTCCAGGCAGAATGCTGCTGTGTTGCAAAAAAAAATTGTTCATGACCATCAAAAGAGAAATACCCTTTACATCCAGGAAACCGGACAAATTAACTTGTTAGCCAAAAGTAAGCAGGGACATTTCTAACAGACATTGTGTGGTCATGGCCCCAGATCCAGCAGTTCCGGGGAGAGCAGCCTCCTTACCAGTGTGTCCTTGCTGGTGAAGTGCACCAGCCAACCCTCCTTCATCACGTTACTGCTTTTCCTCTTGGTGTGCTTTACTGACTGTACCACGCGCATCAGGGGAATATTGTTGCTGGTCGACGGGCTTCAGGAGGGAAATACATTATTGACATTAAGAGTCAAGCTTGCGACCACAATAACAAGGACTCATGCATGAAGCTCACAACACAAATCTAATCTGGCTCCAACTATTAGTTCTTAAAAACTGGCAATATTTGTAATTACTAGTGATTGCTCTGCACCCCCTACCTATCATCGAAGGGTAACTGGAGAGGCTGGCCATAAGCAAGTAGACAGTAAAAGTGAGATATATTTTGGTGAAATGGTGGAGGTGGCAGTGTAAATTAAGTTGGGTTAAGAAATGTGCACCAGGGCAGTGAGCATGGCCCGGTTCAGCACTACGGTCACACGTTGGGGTGAGCACTCCAAGGGCACTTCCTGTCACCTGATCATCCTGCCGGACTCTTCTGTGTCCGGGTCGTGGAGGTCTCTGATGTCGCCATGGCCAGCCCCCAGTGCAAGGGCAGAGTCTGGGGTCATCGACTCATCCATGTCGTCAATCAGAGCGTTGTTCTTTTCACTGTCATTGTCGTCGCTCCCTTCCTCCATTACCACGTCTGACTCTGTCCCCGGGCTAAGCAGATCTGCGCAGACGCAGCGTGTCCGTTAGTCACGTCCGGTCTGCAGTGACCTTGCATCATTGCTTCAGGTAGCATTGCTCTGCATTGTCCCACTATCTGAACATTCATATGTATCTATATAGCCTGCCCACTAGGGGGTGTGCTGTAGAAACAAGCAGATCCCAGTGGTGGCCCAGCCTCAATATTTCGCTCTAATTTCACCTCAGATCTGAACTGCCAACTCAAACCAAACAAGAACTGACTGCCTAAACTTAGTAAAAACTAGAAGCAAAGTGCTGGCCAAGAGCACACTGTGCCCAACTTCCACCCCAGACAAGCAAGCTCATCCAGGAGGAGCATATGGACATGGACAGTGTGATTTTATCCTCTACAAGCACAGCAATTTCTCTGAGTTGGTTGCTGCAGAGAGTCGCAGTGCAGAGCTCCTGGACCATATGTTTGAATAGGATACATGACTAACTGCTGTACAGCATGGGTGAAACGCCCCTGCTGGCCACTCAGGGTAATTGCAGAGCAACCGTGTCAGACAAATGCATCTGCGGTGCAGGGCGCAGAGATGTATCCACTGGGCAGACAGAGATGTGCAGTGCAGAAAGACACATATGTGCTACAGAGTAGAGAGACTTGCCTCCATTAGTAGGCACCTCTCCAAGGCAGTTGTTTGGCACCTTGGGGGCACAGCGTTTGTGGCAGTTAAACTTGCAATCTGAAAAAGAGAGAGAGAGAGAGAGAGAGAGGGAGATAGACAGAGAGAGAGGGAGAGAGAGAGAGAGAGAGAGAGAGAGAGAGAGAGAGATATTGGAATTCACCATAAAGCTAGAGTAAAGACAGAAAGAGCTTCAGGCCAGGTGGATATTACTTCATAATATATGCCATTTTCATATATTATAAATACATAAATTTAATCCAGACACTAAAAAGGATTTGCAGTGCAGGCAGACTGAGATCTTACCCTGTTAACAGTAAGATCTGAATAGCCTGTTCTGATCAGTATATTTTCTTATGCTCTCACGTTCTTCTGTTTGTTTGCTGTCAACCCTTCAGCATAAAAATTGTAGATTTGAGAATAACAATGTAACAGCAGACGTTTAGCATAAAAATATAGCAACAGGAGTTCTATGCCGCAATTGTATGCATTTAGTGTAATCAATTTAATAAATGTACAATAGGAATTTAGTGTGAAAGCAGAGACAGTTTAGTGTAAATAGACATAACAGCAAGCCTGTTGTAGCCCAGTTACAGAGCATAATCATAACCATTTAGCATTTTATACCACATCCTGTCTTACTTTAAGCTCTGCAATATTTTATATCATTGATATGAGGGCTCTTCCGCTCTCCAAACAATCTTGATGGGTTGAGGCCTGTGTGAAATGACTTGTTGAAGCATATGAGAAATGAAATCCTACTGATCAGACACAGCACCCCTACAGGCCTACAGGTGAATTGCATGCCTTTAAATGCTTTGTAGACAGCCATATCCTCCTGTACTCATCCTGTAGCAACAGAGTGAAGAATTCTAAAGTGTACTGTAAAAGGGCTGTATACCATCCAACATTAGCAACTTGCCTAATGGAAACAGTCATTGTGAAAATAAAATCAAAGGCATTCAGCTTTATAAAAATGCAATACTTTAGTGTTTTTACTAAGGCAACCATTCTGGAAAAACAAAATAAATGGTCTCAATGTGCACTAAGCTAATGAAAACACTCGCTATTCTCACACATAATACCCCATACCTTAGTCGCATTAAAAAAAAAAAGCATTTGCCATTCTCTTATACAAAAGATGAATTCAAGTCATCACAAGTAGCAGGACGTGGGCCTTGTTCAAATCAATTGCTCCTTTTTCCCAGAGCACTTTTGAAGCATTTATATTGGCTGGTGTATCGCCCACAAATAGCAGCCATTGTTTTTAGTGCTTTTATAGCATTTCCCAGAGCTTTCACTGCTGTGATTGGCTAAATTGCATCTTAGTGCTACCCCACTGGCCAAAGGTATTTTCAGAAGAACAGAAGAAAAAAAAAATCTGGGCCTTGATGGCGAAAGCTGGCTCAAAAACCATCATCACACATCTATCACTAGCCATCCCCATACAGGCACACCTGCAGGGTTCCTTGGCCTTTTTTTTCAAAATGAATAATCAAGCTCAACCATTAGCAAAGCACCATCAGTGCAGTCCTGAAAGGGCCCAATTTCAGCAGCGCCCAGAACTCTGCCAGTAATCTAGCATTTGATTTTACACTCTTAGTGCAGCAGCATGAAACCAGAGCAATAAAGAAATGGCAGCAGTGTTCCCTGCTTTCACACAGGGGGCAGTGTAGAGCACTGGAGCGCTGCTTCGGATAACAGGGATTCAAGCTTCAGGTGAAAAGCATCCAACCCCAACCGATCAATCAACTAATCAGGTAATCAGTCTGACGGTCAATCAATCAATAGTCTACCCTTAGGCTTTGCTGTTAACACAGGTTAGTCGCGTTTATTCCCTCCAGCCTTCTCCTCCTACAGTGTTAAGACCCAGTATGCCATACAGAGCTCATATAATGTCTTTCCACCATTCTCACATTTACTCTCTCTTAATTATTTCTCAATTAACTTTTTCTCAAAGTCACTTCAAGACATGTCCACTAAAAGGGTCGTTACTGGAGCCGTCACTTAAAAATCTAAAATATCCTGTTCGATATTCAGAGAAAACATGTCAATTTTTTCAAATAGTATTTGAATATACCTGTTACAGACCTAACTTTCATTAGTTTAAAAACCTTTTCAAAAGGTTTTCCCGGAAAAGTCACTTCACTTTCAAGAGAGATGCTAGTTCAAGTTCGTTATTGGCTCAGATCCAAGTAAAGTTCTGTTCGGTATTATAACTATGAAGCATAACTGAAGCATAATTTTTGGTAGTTTAAAGTGCTAACTGCATACCCATGTGCTGTGACAAAGCAGAAAATCTTTCCCATAGTAGAATCTTAAAAAAAACATATTTTAAAGATGTTTTGCAGAGAATAGGGTAGGCAACTCAAAAAATAATGTAACATAATTTGAGTCGCAATTTGGTTAACTTATGGGCACACAGGTTTTTTTTATATACTGTATTGAAATTCCCCATTCATCTTAGAAATGGGTGTTGGAATGCAGATTCAAAATTTGATTTGATATTCAAGTATAAAGTGACAGCCATAGTTGTCCCACTAAGGCAGGATTACTTCAATCTGGCCCACAAATCCAAATACAGTCCTGGTTTTCCTTTCTCTCAGGTAGTTAATTGAAAAATTAGTACAATTGTTTGGCCAGAGTGTCTTCACACCTGACAATCAGGTAAAAGGAGGGTTAAAAAACAGCAGTGCTCGGCCCACGAGGACCATGATTTGAATAACCTTGCACTAAGATATAATAATATAATTTCCCCGAAGAAACTGAAGAACATTTACACGACAGAGACTAACAACTACAGAGTAGAGTAAATCATTACTGGCCCAATGTGCAATTTGCTAATTTAAGTGTGTCACGGAAATGGACATAGACAATGGACAATTACACAGAATTGACAAATTACATGCAGGAAATCAATTCCCTATTCTCTATAGTCATGCTCGGAGAAAGGCTAACTGAGCCCAAACGCTTTAACGTGAACCACATGGTGCGAGCCCTGTACTTTACAGCTTAGGTCAGGGGTGTCCAATCTTATCCGAGAAGGGCCGGTGTGGGTGCAGGCTTTTGTTCTAGCCCTGCACTAAAACACCTGATTCAACTAATTCACCAATCATGGTCTACAATCAAGACCTTGATTAGTTTAATCAGTTGTTTAGTGCTGGGCTAGAACAAAAGCCTGCACCCACACTGGCCCTTCTCAGATAAGATTGGACACCCCTGGCTTAGGTACTCAACTCTTGGTCCTGGGGCCCGCAGTGGATGCAGGTACTTGTTCCAGCCAAGCACTGACTACACCTGATGTCACTGATTAGTGTACCCCCTTGGTTTAAGAGTGGAGCTAATTGCTATCAGGTGGTTCAGTTGATTTGTTATGTTTTGCCACGTTTGTTTTTGTATTTTATTATTTTCTCATCATTACGGTTCATTCACGTCTGTTTCCCCGTCTGTCTGTGTTCCGTGTTTTTCGATATCCACTCCTCGTCTTTGTTATTGCACTATTCGGGAGATTTTCGACTTTACGGGTTTTCTGTTTTTCTATCTTGTTTACTTCCTTCTTTCTTTCTAAACACTCTGTATATATTAGTTAGATGTATATAGTACTAATCTACTAACATTAGGGATTTAGATTAAGTTACTAACATTACTAATTACTAATTATCTCACGCTTCTACCTATCGCTATCATTTTCTCTCTCGTTGTCCTATCCCTGTACGCTTCTCTCTTTTCGCTTTATCTGCACGCATTTTCTTTCTATGCGCTCCTCCCCTTCAAACTGTGCACGTGTCTACCTGCTAGTCCAGGTCGTTTATTTTCAGTGTGTTTATGTGTTTCCTAGTCTGTGGCCGTGTCCGAAACCGCTCACTCGTTCCCTATTCCCTATTCGTATATAGTATATACTATATAGTGTACTATTTAGAGAACGAAAGTAGTGTTTTCGGAGACTACAACTGAACGTCATTTGCGTCAAAAAAAAAAAGTGCCGGATATTCAGGTGACGCAAGCGGATGTGCTCAGTATCATAAACAAACCGAGCACTCATGGCGGCAGGTTTAAATGTGCTAAAGTTTTGAGTTTCAAAGACGGGCAAAATTGTGTGTAAATGTAAATAAATGTAAGTAACGTTGCTGTATTTCTTTCTGTCGCCATTCTTTCCCTTCTCTCCTTCGGTATGACACGACCGCATTGCATTGTGGTAGACGGGATCAATTCTAGGGTAAAGTAGGGTACAGTCGATGTACACTACAAATCACGGTGAATTGTGGGTATTTTCTCGTTCCCTATTTAGTGTACGAAATTCACATTTTAGAATTCGTTGCACTCTACAAAATGGCGTCCACACAAAGTAGTGTACTAAATAGGGAATAGGGAGTGGTTTCGGACACGGCCTAGGTCTTGTTTCTCCCTTCGTTATTGTATTAGTGATCCCTATCGTTCTCACCTGTGTTCTTGCCCTTCTCTCCTCCCAGTCACACCTGATTCCTATTGTGTTTCCCTTCCCCATTTGTATTTAAGTTCCGTGTTTGCCTTCATTCATTGTCAGAACATTGATCCTCATTCACTGTGACGATTACGTGTAAGCCAGAGTTTGTTGCATTATTCCGAGACACCCCTTCTGTTTTACTTCGAGTTTGCATGCTGATTTTGTTTATTTGTCTTTTCTGATTATTTGGTTTTTGATTTTTGGACTGTTTTTGACTACTCTTTTGGATTTTGCCTGATCCTGGTCTGCGTCTGGGTCCTTATCCTGTCATCACATGATTGGTTAGAGCCGGTTACCTGCCGACACAAGCCCAAAATACCAAAAGTTGACTATGTTGGCTCTACAGTCGAGCCATGAGGAAGGCTAACTCAGCCCACACGTGCTAGCACAAATCTCATAGTGTGAGTCCTATGCTTTACGGTCATGCTATGAAGAAGGCTAACTGAGCCAAATGCTTTAATGTGTGAGCCCATGTTCTATTGTCTCATAGCTGTTTTTTAAATATTTTTGATAACACTGATGTGAAACTAGGCTTCTTGTCTGTCCAAGTCATTATCTTTGGGAGTGCCAACTTTTTGATTCGCACCATTTTCCAGTTCAGTTTTCAAGTTCAACTTCATAGCCATTTAAGAGGGTCAGGGCATCATTATTATTATTATTTTTCTAAATTCTAAATCAGGTATTTTGATTCCTGGTCGGAAATGTCCATTGTCAAAACCCTGTGTGACAACATGTTTGTAAATGGTGCAATACAAAAACGATTGATTGGTTTCTTGAACGGATGGGGAATAGATGAAGCTGGTTGTGCGAGGCCTACCTTTGCACTGCAGACCCTGGCGAAACAGGCCCTTTAGCAGCTTCTTGCAGTATTGACAAACGGTGGGACGGGTGTAGGAATGGATGACGAAGGTGTGGGGAACCTTCACTTTGGACAGCAGAATCTTGTCGAGTTCAATGGGACGCCCAATGTAAGACTGTGAATTGGACCGTTTCTCTCGCCCCGGGAACGTGTCTGGCTGTGTCTTCTGCTGTGGGGGAGGGAATAGGGGTCAACACAAGGCCATAAGAGCACCCTTTCTGTCCCACAACCTGTCTTTCTGTCAGGTGCCTACCATCACATGATACTTAATGAAAGGATGTTCAGAGTGCATTAAATAAATGTATATATTTAATGGCAGAGCCAATGCTAATTACACTAATCAGAAATACACTACCCCTATCGAAATATATTAAATATGGTTTGTGGGCCTCCCTGGTGGTGTAGCGGTAAGGCCCACTGCAACCAGGGTTCGATTCCACCTAGGTTGCGCCAGTTCGGCTCTGGCAGGGAGTGCCACTAGAGGGCGGTAATTGGCTGTCCGCCCCACGGAGGGGTGAGGAAAGCCAATACAAGCTTGCTGCATATATGAGTGTTCCTGTGTGTTACGGTGACCATGGTGGGTGCCGGCTCAGAAGAGGCGGTACAGCACCTACTACCACTCTCAGAACTATGGCAGCAACCTCTCATATGAGGGTGGGAATAATTCACATGAAAAAGAGAGGGTATAATTGGCAACTAAAAATAGGGATAAAAATGGGGAATAAAGGCATAAACAGAAAATAAAAACATATGGGTTGTTATATACAATGTATTGCACGTAGAGCTTAAGAAGAGTGATGACAAATAACCACATTTTCATCTATGAAAATGTGCAACAATGGCTTCTGAGCACATCTTATACTAAACTTGTCAACAAGTAGCACCAAAGACCTATAGAAAAGATTTTTCTCATTTCAATATTATTTTTGGCTTGAGAACATTCACACACACAGTGCAGGTGTGTAGGACTAATTAAGGACACCTGTAAGACTGTATCTTGCGCAAACACAGCAAACTTGTCATACTTGATCATTTTGGTCAATGGACCTTTATCAGAGGTGCAATGGGGATATGCACAAACCAGAATTGATATACCATGGGCACATATGTAATTGATCACATATGGTTAATTAATCAAATAATCAATAATCAACAATTTCATGTTTTTAACAATCAAAAAAGGTTTTTCTAATATTTTTCTGAAAATGCGACGGTTTTGTGAACATTTTTTTACATTTTCTTGTTATATAAAAAATCATATGACTTCCTTTTTCCCCCCAATGCAATATTGTTTTCATCTCTCAGAAGGAATCTCAAGAATAAAATGATAAAATGCCAAATACAATTAATTACAATGTACAAAGCCAGATTCTTTGCATTTTGTGTTCCATACATTTTGTTTTAATCTGTGAGTTGTTGACACGTCTGCAACCTGCAGTCAGCCTATCTAACATCTAACAGGAGGCGTTCCTAATAATATAATCAATGTCCTCTATCACATTTTTTTGAAAGAAAATCAATGTCATCCCCAAATGTTAGTCATAGATGCTGCTGTTTTGGAGATGGCTTTTTCTTGTGGTCAATCACACCCATCTGACACTTATCTTGGAGTGTGTGAAAACAGATCTCGATCATTTTACATATAAAGCTACAGGTAACTCCAAGAATAAAGGACACATCAACATAATGTCTTAGTAGGGCCACCACAAGCCACCAGAACATCTTCAATGTGCCTTGGCATATGTCCTACTTGTGTCTGGCACTTGTAGGGAATGCAATGCTGTCTCAGACAGAGCTCTAGAATCTCACATAACTGTTAAATTGGGTTGAGATCTAGTGACTGAGATGGCCATGGCATATGGTTTACATAATTTTCATGCTCATCAAACCATTCAGTGATGCCTTGTGGATGGGGGCATTGTCATCCTGGAATTTTTTTTACCACAGGATGAAGGTGATCACTCAGAATGTCTTTGTATATATTGGCATTTACCTTGCACTGTAAGGGATTGAGTGGACCTAAACCATGTCAGCGAAATGCATCCTACATCATAACAGAGCTGCGAGAACCCTTTATTTAGGCAGTTACCTGCATAATAATTTACAGAAAATATATACAGACATATTCATACATTCTACACTATGTCTATGATGACAACCATGCAACTAACACATAACAATCTCCGAACTTGACACTGTCACAAGATGAAAGCAACTTTGTGAAAAGTTTGCATGCTAGCCTTGCAGTGCTTACCAATATTGTCCATTCGTTCATTACTCTATCATTCTTTGCCTAAAGATAAATGCACACTGAACAAACATTGAATAAAACAATCCAACTTGACAATAAATGCATGTGAATGGACACATTATGATAGGACCATAGTTAGTTGGGCTGAGAGGCAGGATAATAGGGAAAAATGGGTTATAGGGCATGCATCAACATATTACCCTGGAAAGCTATAGTTTGAAACAAACAACTGTAATCTAACCTTGACTAATTTACAGACCGTTTAGTCATTGCTATATTGCTAGTGGTATGGACCGCTAAGGACCTGGGCTAACCAGGCTAACCATACCTCCGTCTAAACAAACGCAAGCAAATTTACAATTAAACCAATTTAAATGATAGGTGCGTTATGTCATTGAGGAGGTGGACATGCAGATGAGTGAGTCTGCGTGTAATGTAAAGAAAACATTATGAAGTGTAATTTCATAAAACATTCATGAAACATACAAAACACCTTTTTAAGCATGTTACAACCTTCTAAATTAGTTATAACCAATACAATTATAGTTATATTGCTTGTATGTAAGCAATGGCATAATGTTTGCATTATGACAGGTAACATGAAGTTACCGCATGTTTTTTCCATCTATGATTTACGTCTTTACACAGCATGTGCAACATGTCACCCGTCATGCAGCTTTGCAGGTGTTTATAACTGCTTTGTTGAGTAGTGATGGTCTGCTCACAAAGAAGCAATGTATAATGTAAAAAAAATCTTATGAAGTAGACTGTTACTCATAATACTACAGGGCAATGCTAACAATCCCCTTCTGATTCAATTCCCACTATCCCCCTGGACTAATCACATTCTGACATTGGTGATTGGTGTGAGCATCCACGAACATATTTTCAACAGCTGCACAACACAGCAACCAATGTTTGTTCAGTGTGCATTTATCCTTAGGCAAAGAATGATAGAGTAATGAACGAATAGACAATATTGGCAAGTATAGGCTAGCATGCATGCTTTTCACAAAGTTGCTTTCATCTTAAATGTTCTGTCTGGACTGTTGAGACTTTGCAGGCAGGGTGTTGAGACTGTGTGTGGGGTGTTGAGGTGGTGTGGGCAAAGTGTTGAGATGGTGTGTGTGGGGTGTTGAGACTTTGCAGGCAGGGTGTTGAGACGGTGTGTGTGGGGTGTTAAGATGGTACCTACATCCATGCTGGGGCTGACCGGACACTGGAAATGCAGAGGAAACACACAGACATGGTTAATAACCACACCCATAACAAAATAATTACATTGAAAATATACAAACTTATTTGACTGAATTATTATCTTTATTTTGCAACCTATTTTGGGCTATTGTTGTTCCATGGACAATTTATTTAATCTCTGCTATGGAAAACTGTAGCTTTGTCATAGTTGTCATCACAAGTGTCCTTCTCGCATGGATGCTCAATTTTGGAGGACAGCCTGTTCTAGGCAAATTCACATTTGTGCCATATTCTCTCTTTATTTATGATGGACTTAACGGTGCACCAGGGGTACCCTAAGTCTTTGAAATCATCATATCTTTCCCCTAATCGATGCTTTTGAAAAACATTGTGTCTGATTTGCTTTGAATGTTCTTTGGTCTTCATGATGAAGCTCTTGCTTGGAAATGCACTAACCAACTGTGGGACCGCTCACAGGCTGGTGTATTTAATTTGAAATAATTTGGAGCACCTTATTTGCACATAGGCGGACAGATAATCATGTTGATTGTATGCCTTCAAACAATTAGACCATCAAGCCTTAATGATGAAATCAATTATTGTCCTCTCATGTCCTTTTAGTGATTAAGAGTAGCCTAATCTTAAATGTTATGACATTGTTTTAATATATAATATAATATATATAAGGTGAAATGTTTTAGATCATGTTGTCTCTATCTATCTAATTAACTGTGTGCTCCTCTGTCCTAACATGATTCTATCGTGTCCAGTTGTGAAATGTTATCTGATAGAACTTAATCATGTTTAGAGTGCCCCTAATAATAATGGTCCCTAATTGACTAAGCATGCCATACCATACCATGCATTTACCATATATTTTCCAAACCCGTTTTGTATTATGGAAAATTACCAATTCGTCTGTATTTTTCACACATTGACGTTCTCTAAATATACTGTTTATGTACTTTCTCATATATTCCTAGTGTATGCCTTCTCCTTATATTTAACTGAGTATTACATTTCAAAATATATTTTATTTGCATTTCTTTTTGGTATGGGCAAGCTCACAGTTCCTCCCTCTGAATATAAGCTGAGACAGAAGAGCAGAAACAATCTTGGCTCTTGGCAATAAATAACTATTGCCTGTTTTTTTTCCACATACATTGGTTTTCATGCGAGACACAAACCGCCCTGCAGATCTTGGTGTTTGTCATACCAATACCAATGCACGCGCAGATACATTGAAATACAGTAGCAGTGATCACAGCTAAATGTGAAAACGTAAAACTTTGAATGATTATCGTGAAACTTTCTCCACTTGAGGCCATCTCTGCTTTGTTCAGAACATGTTCAAATATATATACATATAAATTGCACATGTCTAACAAAATGGATAACCTGCAGGTCCAGCAGCCGAAATCCCCATCTGCAGGATCTGCGTGTAAATGTAGTAACTCTCCTGCCACACTGTTGGCGTGAGGATGTGCTGCTACTTGTTGATCATTTGACAATGCCAAGCACCCCACAGTTCTCTAAAGAGATATCATCAGTTCTCCAAAGGCAGCCTGATGCATTTTAACATAAGCATCCTACTGGAGTTGACTGGCTAGTTATAGTGTGGACCTCAGAGACGGGGGGTCTTACCAGTAAGGCCTCATCAGAGGTGCTGGGTGAGGGTTCCGTGGACACAGAGCGGGTGGTGGTCAAGCCGGTCAGGGAAACGTTGGACAGCCTTCTCTTGCGAATGCCACTGCAGTTGTTAGGTATTTTGAAGGCACAGCGCTTGTGGTAGTTCAGGCCACAGCCTCCAGAAGGAAAACACAGATGTTAATATATCTGCGAATGTGTTCACTGAGTTGGACATGATGCTTAGACCAGATATTGGCGCACAGCATCAGCGAGGGTCTGTAAGCACAGACAAGTCAGTCGGTCTGTTTATTCTCTGTGGCGTTCTCTCTTTGAACTGCTGCAGGTGTCCCAGGATTTGCCTGTTCCAAATCACTGACCCACAAGCAGATTCAGTTCAGATATGACAGCATTCCTTCCCTCTCAGAGAATGTGAAAGCAGGCAGTTTTTCCAGACTAAATGAAAATGGGAATAACAAGTTACTCGCGGCAAGTATTTCCATCGTGTTTTCAAAAGAATAAATGCCCCTGTTTATGAATTACGCAGGATTTGGGATTTTTAGTGAGCAGTGTTGATAGCGATGTAACTTAGTGGTGTTAGTAGTGGTGTAGAGTGGTGACAGCCATAGAACAGTGTCAGTGGCAGAATTGACTGATGTCAGTAGTGGTGTAAAATCTTCAGTATCAGAGTGGTGTTACTAGTAGTACAGAATTATGTGACCAGTGATACATGTGGAATTGTATCAGTGTTGTCAGCCATAGAATGTTGTGATGGTGCTGAGCGGTGCAAGTGGTGTAGAGTAGTAGAGTGATGTGAGTGGTGATGCAGAGTGGTGTCAGTGATGGTGCTGAGTGGTGCCAGTGGTGTAAAGTAGTAGAGTGATGTGAGTAGTGATGCAGAGCGGTGTCAGTTGTGGAAAGTTGTCAGTAGGGGAGTTGATTGCGGTCAGTTGCTGATGCAGATTGGTGCCAGTAGTAATGCGAGTTTTGGGGTGGCGGATGGCGTAGCGGTCTAACGCGCCACACTTTGGTGTGGTGTGCGCTGCCTGTCAGGGACGCGGGTCTCTACCAGACCGGCCCTGGTCGTCAGCCCCGATCGGAGGCGGCATTTGGCTGTCCGCCTCCAGGGGAGGGGGGAGGGTGAGCTGGCACAAGTCCGTCGAGGAGAAGGTAAAGGCGTCCGTGGAAGAATTTCCATCTCGGAAGAGGCGGGAACAATCGGCCAGGAATGTGTGTCTCGGTCCCAGAGGACGGGTGGTGGACTCGTGGGGGTGGGGAATTGAAATAAAATAGAGGGTATAATTGGCAACCAAATTGGGAGGAAAAAAACGGAAAAAATTTTGAAATAAATGTATATATTGTGGTGTCCCCAGGGGTTGGGCGACACGCACGGACCTTGCAGAGGGCGTAGGCAAGTTTAAGAACAAGGAGGAGGCAGTATTTGGAAACAAAATGATAATTTAATAAACAACACAAAACAAAGGGTGGGGTCTTCGGGGGAACACAAACACAAAGTCCACAAATCCTTTCTCGTCGTCAATGTCCAAAGCCAAATCCAAAATCCAGTTCGTAGTCCGCAATCCAGTCCGTAGTCAAATCCAAAGGGGGGTCCTCAAACAATCCAAATTCATACACCAAAAACACTCCAACAATCACTCTTTCTCCAAAACACTGGCTGGTTAACAACTTCACAGTACTCTCTCTTTTAACAAACACTCACCAACTCCTCACCAACACTTTCCTACTCCTCTCCAGTGCAATGGGAATCAGCCCTTTAAATAGGCCTCAAAATGGCTTTCAGCTGTTCGTTAGCTCCATTGCTTGACTCCGTTCAGGTGTTGCTGTGGTCTGCTGGGAAATGTAGTGAAAATGGCTGCCATGTGTTGAAGGACCCGGCAGCCATTTTCTTAGGCAGCCCCTTGGGATGCCACACACCCTCCTCCTCAGCTCTGACCTCGGGAGGGCTGAGCGGCCTATGTCCCGCGGCCACCAGGAGGGTCCCCCTCTCCAGGTCCACTCAGGCAGTTTTCCGCCAGGGTCAAATGTCCAGATTCCATCTCCATTCATCACCTGCAAGAACATCTGTAAGCTGTTAGGAAATGGCGAAAGTCGCTCACCTTGGTTGCCCCCAACTGGCCACATGTGGGTACTGGCTCTGGGCTTCATGGACCGGACAAGTACCCGTCTTGCTCAGGTCCTCACCAGCCTTCCATGGCTGCTCCAGCGAACCCTGCGCAGCCTTTTCCTCCATAGTCCATTCTTTGGCCTTTTCTTCCACGTCCCTTTTCCTTTCAGGGGGTCAGGTGGGGTAACTGGGGAAAGCATGCTCTTCACAACACTGTTAATTTTGTCTTTGTCTTTTTGTCCTTCTTTCCTTCAAATCACCTTTTCCTTTAACCGTCAGCCTGTTCAGTTTTCCATTTCTCTTCAAGGGAAAACCACCAATATCCACTTTTCTCAATTTCAGTGCCTGCGACGGACTCACCACATCAGGAGATGGTTGGGCCTTCAACCAGGCCTCCTCAGCCATAGTCAAGCGTCCCTCTTCAACACTGTGGTCCGTCCACAGTTCAACCTCCACATACTGCTCCTCCAGTTCCCCTCCAGGGTCTGGCAGGCTGAGGGGGACTGAGGACCATTGATCCCACTTTGACTCCAATGTCTGGTCATCATCTCCTGCTGGCTGTACTGGCTGCGAGATCTCCACCTGCGTGCTAAAGTCTTTAGTGCCCGGAACACATTTTATACACTTAAGTTCCGCACTCACCCCTTCAATCGGTCTTGTAGATCCACTCCGGTGTTCTTGAGGTCCTTATTTTCAGTCTCCATCTTTTCCACACTGGCACAAAGGTCTTCCACTGCCCGAGAGAGCTCAGCCTTTTCTGTGGACAATGCGGCCATCTCTTGCTCCAGCTGCCGGTTCCTGGAGCACTGCTCTTCTTTCTCCTTCACAAGCTGCTCCTTCAGAACCTGCAGGTTCTCGTTTTTCGACGAGAGGTCTTTGTGACCGCTCTTCAGGGTGGACAGCTCGGAGGCGGAGGCCGAGAGCTGCATTTGAAGGACCTCTCTCTGACCTTTGAGCTCCTCGACTTCTTTGGAGGTGTTCAATGATACTTGTTTCAGATCTGCTAGATCTGCAGTTAACTGTTCAGCCACCCGCTTGGAAGAGGCTAGCTCAGTAGTGAGAGACTGGCCTTGCTCTTTGTAAGGCTGCAGCTCCGCCGCCCGCTGCTCCAGCTCCTTGCTCTTGTCGCGAGAGCCGCTGAGCTCCTGCTCAGTCTTCTCCAGCTTGTCACGGAGCTCCTTGAGCTGTTGGCCATGCTTCTCGGATTCCCCCCTCAAGGCCTTCTCCTGGACCGCCTGTAGCTCCTGGTTCTGGGCCTTTTCCTGCTCCATGCTCTTCTCCAGCTGGGCCAGCTGCTCCCAGGGCGTTGGCCTTGACCTGGTGCGTATCCCTGCTCTCCTGCTCCACTCGGCACCGGAGTTGCTCCGCCTCGGACGCTTGGTTCTCCGCTGCTTTCCTTAGCTCTGCCTCCTTCTGGGCGAGCCTGGTCTGTACATCCCCCAAGGCCCTGGCATACTCCTCTTTGGCCTGGTCTTGGGACTCCTGGATGTCCAGACACTGTCGGTTCTTTTTGTCCAACATCTCGGTTAAGTTTCTCACCCGCTCTTCGGCGCCAGGTTGTGGGCTTCTACCTGCCTCACTTCATCGCCCAGGGATGCTTTGTCCTTCTCCAGCTCCCCAGCCATGATTCCCAGCACTCTCAGGAGTCAATGTGCTCCTCCCGCAATTTCCCCACTGCCAGCAGGTGGCGCTCCTCCGAGGTCCCCAACTCCACCTTCAGCTGGTACAGTTCAGTCTGGGCACCTTTCAGTTGCTGGACCTCCCCGGAGGGTGACTCGCCATTGGTCCTCCACCATGGCCGCCCGTCTCTGGTTCTTCACCATGTCCTCCCTCTGGTCCCGACAACATTTCTCCAATTTATGGATCTCGTCCTCTTTGCCCTTGATCACCTCTTGCGCCTCTCCCAACTCTGTCTCCAACACAGCATATTTCTCTGCTTCATTTTTATGCTGTTTTTGTGGCCTTACCTGGGATCTTTTTCCTCTTTTTCCTAGGGGCACCACAGAGCAGGGGTGGCCAGTTTTCTTTTCTGACTTTTTTTTTATCTTGTCCCTCCTTTGGGTCTTTCCAGCCCACTTCTTCCCTCATGGAACACTCACTGGGTTGGTGGCCATACTCCATGCAGCATATGCACCACGGGGCACCACTTTGTGCCAATTGGGCCTGCTCCTTGTCCCAAGCCTCCATGGCTGGGCCTACTGTCCAGTCACCTTCCATGAGCGTGCCTTTTCCTGTCAACAATTCAAAAAATAAATCCTGCTGCACTACCTCCTCTTGCCTGTAAGTGATGCCCTGTGCCCGCATCCTCCACCATATGTGGTGTCCCCAGGGGTTGGGCGACACGCACGGACCTTGCAGAGGGCGTAGGCAAGTTTAAGAACAAGGAGGAGGCAGTATTTGGAAACAAAATGATAGTTTAATAAACAACACAAAACAAAGGGTGGGGTCTTCGGGGGAACACAAACACAAAGTCCACAAATCCTTTCTCGTCGTCAATGTCCAAAGCCAAATCCAAAATCCAGTTAAGTAGTCCATAATCCAGTCCGTAGTCAAATCCAAAGTGGGGTCCTCAAACAATCCAAATTCATACACCAAAAACACTCCAACAATCACTCTTTCTCCAAAACACTGGCTGGTTAACAACTTCACAGTACTCTCTCTTTTAACAAACACTCACCAACTCCTCACCAACACTTTCCTACTCCTCTCCAGTGCAATGGGAATCAGCCCTTTAAATAGGCCTCAAAATGGCTTTCAGCTGTTCGTTAGCTCCATTGCTTGACTCCGTTCAGGTGTTGCTGTGGTCTGCTGGGAAATGTAGTGAAAATGGCTGCCATGTGTTGAAGGACCCGGCAGCCATTTTCTTAGGCAGCCCCTTGGGATGCCACAATATATATATATTTTTTTTTAAAGTTATGCGAGTTATGTTACGTGAGTAGTGTGAAAGTAGAACTTACCTTCACACTTGAGGCCCTGCCTCACCAGCCCCCACAGCATCTCCCCACAGTGGTCACAGAAGGCTGGGGCGCGGTACGAGTGGACAAAGAGCGCGTGGGGGCGGATCTGGAAGTCTTCCACTGTGGCGGAGGCTACAAAACAGTGTAAAAGACTTCAGTTAAACAAAGTATTTCCATCCCCTTCCAGATGGAATAATTTATGTATGTATTTGTTTGCTTGTTTATTTGTGAGGGACAAAGTAAAATATATATTTTTACAATGTTAAAAAACAAGCATCAGACACATTGCATTAAGTATTTATAGCCAAAGACACTGCTTCTTCTAGACACATTCTCTCACAGGCTCCTGGTATTAACAGTGTAACAGAGAGAAAGCAGACCTGACTTGTTTATATTCCTGAGCAATAACCTGGACGATTTGAGCATGAGCTTGGGTTCTTGTCAACGGCTCTTTGTCAACAAATAGGACAAGATGGGCCTCCAAAAAGCTATCTGAGAGAAACAAAGAACTGAAATGCAAGAATAAAGCTCCAGGCAAAACATGGCTGTCTATGATCAGCCGTCTACATAACGCTTTATTTCAAGCAAGTACTTCCGACAATCTCTACAGAATCTGTGACCAGAGGCACATTTAAAGTTTTAGATGTAGATAATGTGTCTGATATTCAATTAAATAATCATGTATGTCTGAAACATTGAGACACTGATGAACACTTACTTACTTACACTTATGAGCTCAGACTAAGATCATCCTCTGACCTCTCCAGCTTCTCTAAGACCACTGTAACTAAGGCTGGTTCTGGGGGCAACTACAAACTACACAACTACAAACAAAACAAAACAAACAAACAAAAATGTTGCTTAATATTTGTAACAATTTTTTCATCCTGCCCCCCCAACTGCTAAAAAAAAATATTTTGGTAACATTTTTCACTACTTTTCCCACATAAAAATGTATTTTATATTTATATAAAAATTGTATTTTCCCAATTTCTAATTGGTTAGTGTGGCAAAACAAAACTCGGGGACAGAAACCTCCATCTGTCACTTTGGCAGTTGACACAGCCTGTCACATATGTGTGAGAGATTAGCTCTAGCATAAAAAAGTTATAATGGTGATTTCATTTTATATTTCTAACTACATTTATGTGTATTTATTTATTTTGTTGTTTTTGTTTTTTGCAGAGTGTTGTACTACACGAGACCATTGCTTTGCTGGTGGTCACTGTACATTATTTTGTTAGCTAGCTAACAGCTTTCCATTCATTTCTGTTCAATGTAGCTAGTTACTGTTTGTAGACCAAGTCATTATCATGTACTGATTTTTGGTTCTTAAGCGAAGTAGCACCACTGATGCTGTTGCTGCTAGCTTGGAGGCATCCTGTGTGTTGCAGAATCTACCCTGTCCCAGTTCAAGTGTGCCTTCTCCCACTACCACAATGCACCAAGACCAAGACAGTGGTGCTGCTACTGCTGTCAATCTAATTTAAACCAGCAGTGTTTGGACACCTGGCTTTGTTCAAAATCACCTAGGCTGACAGAGTTCTACCAACGTTTTTGGTACATTCACTATTTTGCTAAGCAAGGAATTAGGCATTGAGTTTGGTGACTTTTTATCAAGTGGACCGATACTGCTAACATTAGGGATATAAGAAAATTCATGAAACCTGAAAGTATTCTGAGGGAAATTTGTTTTGCAATAATACAGGCAGGCATTGGCATACAATGGATGGGTAGCTAGCTAGCTAATCCACCTGTAGTTAAAATGAGCTAGAATGATTATTAAAATATTTTTGATTCATTTAAACTCAGCAATTAATTGGCAACTCATTGAGATAGCTAGCCAGCTAACATTATCAACCTGGGGAGCAGAAGCGGCAGTCTGACAGGGTTTGTGAGCTAGTATTGCACTAGCAGGGATAACCATGTCTGTGTACACATATCTAAATCGGATTGCATTCTGTGTCAACCTAATACTGAATTTGTTTTGTTCCACCTTTCCCTTCTATTAGACACCCCCTTGCTGGCGCCAGGCCTGACTGTAACCATACAGAGCAGAGAGCCGAGAGGAAACTCACACTGTGGGTTGAATTCAATCAAAATTTGTCCATAACTTTAGCTCACAATTAAAAGTGTTTTCTTCTGCACAAACAGTTTGGTGAAACCTGAAATCACCTAAATGTACTTGGAAAACAGTGTTTGTGAAAAGAAACACTAACACTTGCATTTATTTGCAAGTCAAAGTTAAGGACAAATGTTGAATGAATCCTTGCCTGTGAGTGTGTCGACTCCATCTCTCTCATGCACTTTGTACTTGGGCAGCTTTATGGGCCCAGATGGCTTTAGCCCTGACAGGAGCAGGCCCATCAGTGCAAGCCAGGAGCCAGATTGAATGGATGGATCTGGACCTTACCATGAATGTGCCACAAAGCCCTTGTATTTGAGCTCAGCTCCAAGGGCCTGACGTTCTGTGGCTTTGGAGGAACAGATGGGAGAGATATGAGCCTGCATCCCCAAAAATGGGCCAGACAAAAGTGCTCATGGATAATGATGAGGTGTCTGTCAAAGTTAAGGAGATCGAGGACCATAGGGGGAAAAAGCATCCCTTTCTATGATTCCATCTTTCAAGCTGAAGTTTGAAAGTTTGTGGTTCTGTGTGGCTCAGTAGGTAGAGCACGGCGTTGACAACGCTTAGGTTGTGGGATCGATTCCCATTGGGACCACATATACTGAAAAATGTATGCATTTCATTTTATAATGTGGTTGAATACATTTTGCACACACACACATACTGTATATACACAATTCTTTGATACCTGCTACAATACTGTAACTATGTTGGTACATAGTTACAGTACTGCTACAGTACTGTAACTTCAAAGAATGCACTCACCACAGCAGGCTGCTGAGGAGTCAATCAAACTTTCTCCTCGAATCAACAACTAAATATATTCATTTAAGAGGAATGCCAGACTTAATTTCTTGAAACCAATTAAGTAAGTATTTGGTTGCTAAACGTACATAAAATTGACCAATTAGCCTATGTGTCTTGTTACTTTCTAGTAATGAATGCTCTGTCAAAGAAAAGAGGTCTGCCAAATTATGACAAGTTATAATGTTAATGGTATTCCCCCATTGCTTTGTTTTTTTAATGACTTGAAATATAATGCTCTATTTCAGTTTCTTCCCGTAGCTGTGCCTATTGCATTTTTAGAGCATTAATTACACCTTGTATACCTTTGGTTTCTGTCAAGGAGATCACCCTTGGTTATTTTCTGGTGCTCTGTTGATGTCCACAACTAAGGTTTTGCCTTCTGATTTACAACAAATCAGTCACTCAGGCAAATATCTGGAAAAGTTGGACCTAGCAGTAAATGTTCTATTTAGGCCGAGTAAGATCATAGCTGGCTATAAGTTAGTAACGTTAATTCTCAGCCTAGACAAGCTAATTATTGCATACACAAAGATTTTGTTGGTAAAAAATGGTAAAATCATTTCTAAAGCAATTTAGAAAAACATGATTGTGTCTAGTCTAGGGAACATGACCACGCATGACACTAACCAACTAGCATAACTAGCTAGCTATATTTAGATACCTGCTAGTTAACGTTAGCTAACTAACAAAAAGACAAACTAATGTTACTAGCACCCAACTTCAGCTATAAAAACAGCTCAGACTAGCTAGCTACCTAACATTACCTAGCCAGATAGCATGCCAATATGTATTACTGTGTCAACACAAACAGACAAGGTAGCCAGCTAACTAAGTGACTACATAGCAAGGTAGATCTTAGCTAGCTGTCTTTAGCTAAGCGATTGGTATTACAGTCTGATCTCTGTCACCAATACAAGCAAATTAGTTTGTCTAGCGAGAGATGTCACTCACAACAATTGGTAACATATATGAACAACTCAAAACACAGAAAACTATTAGAGCTAAATAAAGAGTACAAAGTTATATCCTTTAGAAGCACTAACCTAAGCTGGTAGACTGACTAACCTAACTTAGATAGCAGCAAACAATAATTGGAAAAAGTAACACGGTTGCCACAACAGCGCTGTAGTGGGCTACTGGTCACTGTCATTTTGGCTCTTAATAATGGATTTGTGTGTTGCAATGCCCTCCAGTTTCCACCATTATCGTACAGAAGCTAATTTTTCACCATTCATTTTGAATTGAGCTTTAATTCCAAAGATGTCAATATCAATAAAAACTGTGGCACATGAAACTCTGACATGTTCTAACTTGGTGAGGAACTGTATAACGCTGTTAAAAAAATGGTAGAAGAGTGAAATATATCGTACTAAATGCCAATTTACAATTTTCACTCTCAAGCCCAGCATGGGAACAGTTTCCCTCATCACATGCATGTGATCTCTGCTCCAACATGCTTGTCTCAAGTAGAATACACTCTGATTAGGCACTCTGCTAGTAAATTGCCTCAATTTATTCAAATTATTGTTTTGCCTTTTGTTTAAAGGCCAAGTTATGTTTGGAAGTTAAACGACGCTGCCATTAAATGCTTCAGAAAATGAGCATGTCAGTGAAAAGTTTGCCCAAGGAGGCTTAATGCAAATATGTTTTTATTTGTAGATTTGTTGGTTTTTGCTTTGTTGGATTATTTTTGTTTTTAGTTTTAGTTTTTTCAAACACTTCCAGTGACCTAAACCCCTTATGCCCGCCTCCTTTGTTAGAGCTTCACTGCTTTTACATGGACAGCAGCTGTGAGCAAATCCATATGTTTCCATTTCTCTAATGTAAGATAGCATTACCAAACGCTTTTTTTAAATACTGTGGCAGCCCAAGGGGCTGCACAAGGAAATGGCTGCCTGGTCTACAACACATGGGAGCCAGGAAACACTACATTTCCCAGCAGGCCACAGTCACACCTGAGCAAAGTCAAGCAATGGGGACTAACGACCAGCTGAAAGCCATTTCGAGGCCTATTTAAAGGGCTGATCCTGTGACACACATTGAAAGGAGTAGGAAAGAGTTTGAATGTGGAAAGGAGAAAGAACTATGACGTCGTTTGACCAGCCGGGATTGAGAAAGAGAGTTTGAGTGTGTGATTTGGATTGTTTTTGTGTTTTGACCGGATTGATTGAGGACCCCCCTTGGTGTACCGACTTGTGGACTGCCTGAGGAACTGACCTGGATTTTGGATTGGATTTTGGACATAGACGACGAGATAAGGATTTGTAGACTTTATGTGTTTGTATTCCCCTGAAGACCCCACCCTTTGTTTTGTGTTTGTCAAGAGTTTGTTTATTAAATTATCATTTTGGTTTCTGAATACTGCCTCCTCCGTGTTTTTGAACTTGCCTACGCCCTCTGCAAGGTCCGTGTGTGTCGCCCAACCCCTGGGGACACCACAATACTTAATGTTAGCTATGATAATTTGTGATCTCACAAGAATAGCCTTGCTGGTCAATGATGACAATGCTGTATAGAGCCTTATAATCTTCAGTTATGTTTTCATCACTCATCACATTCAACTTGGTCCTTTGATTAAATTATATAAAAGAGTTTTCATCAAAACATACACTACCGTTCAAAAGTTTGGGGTCACCTTCCATCTGGACTATGGCTAATCGGGCACTCCTTCATTCTTCAGCAAGATAACGACCCGAAACACACCTTGAAGTTGTGCAAGAACTATCTGGTGAAGGAGGAATGTGAACAACAACTCAAACTAAAGACCTGGCCTGCCCAGTGTCCAGACCTCAATCCCATAGAACTTGTATGGGACAAACTGGAAAGGAAGAGTTAAAGCAAAGCAACCCACAAGTTTCTCTGGGAATTGCTGCAGGATAGCTGGGAAAACATGTCGGGTGATTTCCTGCTAAAACGTATTAACCGAATGGCCACTGTTTGTGAGGCTATTCTCACGCCAAAGGGTGACTATTTTGAGGAATCCAAGATTCAATTTTCAATATAATTTTCTTGAACATTTCTTTGATGTTCATTTTGTTCATTGTTACATGTGTTTTTTTGTCATTTTAAAGTATTTACAGAAATGTATACGGTGTAAAGCATTGTCAATTATGAGATAAAAATAGTTTCCAGCAGGTGACCCCAAACTTTTGAACGGTAGTGTATTTTGTCTTCAGTTTCAATTATAGCTGACGTGTGCTTACTCAGAACCAAACCTCCTTCCATGCCCAGTTCCATGCCCAGCATGCACCAGGGCTCTCTGAAGGACACCCTACCTGGAAAGAGTTATCAGACCCTATGAGGGCAACTAGCAGGATCCTTCCCACTGCATTGGCACCACGTTTCATTGGGGGGACACAAGATACAAGGCGAAAACACAGTTACTACGCCCCCACCGTGAACCCAGTTTTAGCCTGAAGCTTGACGCACAGTCCCCAGGGGTGGCAGCGACATCCTCTTGTCCCATCAAAGGAAGTGCATCACATGTCTGGATTAGAGATGGCTTTGGAGGCTTTAGGTTGCGTGGAAATCCCACTGCTTTGGCTGTAATCCCGTTGCGCTACGCTGTGCTCTCTGACATGGATCCCTTTCTAATGATAATTTAGGGCTGGATTAAACGTAATCTCAGAGGCACGAGTGTGGAAGAATGCCTTTCTCACTCTGAGGGTTATTCAGTCCGGGACCCAAGCCTTTTCTGTAGGCTTGCTCAAAGCCAAAGGTGTCTTTGTGAAATTGATGTCTGTAACAGGATTTGACACACGTTTAGGCTGCAATGAGAGGTATAACATTTTAAAGAACCAATGACTACTCCACATGCCTAGTAGGAGGTGTTTTAAGTCTATACCTGTGATGGAGTTCTTTCCACATGTGGTGGAGGCATGTCTTCTAGATTTACAGTTTTTAAGCAAATTTTTGGAGGCCTGTGCTTTAGTGACACTTTAACTTGTCTTGTGCATCTGTCCTGTGTTCAAGGCCAGAGTTGAGGACATGTGCCTGTCAATGTTTGCCTCCTGCGAGCTGCAAATCTAGGAAGGAAGAAATGATAGTGTTAAAATATGAACTGCAGTCAATAAAAAAGTATTGTCATGTAAGTGTTGCATCAATCTAAATGTGCAAAAAAACGATATGGAGAGGAAAAGCCACTGCTTCTTTGACCCATATGCAAATTTTAGAGGGTCTTTTTTATTTTATTATTTTTGAATTTTACCACAGGAGTACACTCTACCAGACCAGTCATTTTTGGCACTGGCATGATAACAGATTTTGAAAAACTTTTTTGGACAATAAAACATGTTTCAGTGGAAAATGATTTTTTTATTTGCATTCACCCTCTAAAATATCCATCTGACATCTGTTTTGGAGACCACAAGAGAGCCACACTCAGTGTGACCAGCAGCATGTGCTGTTGGAGCTTTGATGTTCCTAGCGCCAAAGCGAGCACGGAAGCGATTTTGAACGCCCTGCAGTTCATTGTCAGCATCAACCCTGTGTGATCCTCTTCCACACGAGACGATAAACTTCAGGCTTTACCCGAGGCAGCGAAACCCTTTCTCACTGAACTGATTTTCTAGCTTGTCCTTGTCCTAACTCGAGAGAGGTAACACTAGAGCCGTGTATGCCGCCATGTTGCCATCCCATTTCATAGACAAACTGGGAAACAGAGAGCTCTCGCTGGCCAAGGGAAATGCTAATTCATGTTCCCCTGTGCTCTCTGGAGCCAACGCAAGGCCTGCTGTTTCTGATTATAATTAAAGCAAATGAAATCAATTAACCCTGGCTCATATTGAACTGCAAATGAAGAAGATGAAAGCCATAGTTTCTGCTTCCCCTCACAAAAGGTTTACTCCAGTGGGCGTGCACGCGCTCCTCACTTTGTAGTTGTGTCTTTCATTGGCCTCGATTGTTACCTTCAAAGGATGAAGAGAGGTTCATCCATTAGCAGGACATGAGGGCCTCTTCTCCTGCTCTGTACAATAGAGACATGAAAACCTCTCCTTAGACACTCTCCTGTGCACTCTCCTGCACACCCTCTTAGACACTATCCTTACACGCTGTCCTTACATGCTCTCCTGCACACTCTCCTTACACACTCCTCTTACACACTCTCCTGTGCACTCTCCTGCACACTCTCTTAGACACTCTACTGCACACTCTTCTCACGTGCTCTCCTGCACACTCTCCTTACACACTCCTCTTACACACTCTCCTGTACACTCTCCTTACACACTCCTCTTACACACTCTCCTGCACATTCTCCTTACACAGTCTCCTGCACATTCCTTACACACTCTCCTGCACACTCTCCTTACACACTCTCCTGCACACTCCTCTTATACAGTCTTGTCCACGCTCTTATGTGCTCTCTCTTAAGCACTTGCGTACACGTTCCGTTATGTGGCCTCTTACGTTCTAATTTTTGTGTACTTACACATTTTTGTGCACTCTCTTGCACTCCCTCTTATGCTCTATGTTATGCAGCCTCTTACACTAGACAATTTCTTGTACACTCCCTTATTTTCTCTCTTACGTGCCCTCAGTTATGTGCTTTCTTACGTGTTACCTGCTCTATTATGCTCTCTTTTACGTGTTGTCTTATGTTCGCTGTTATGCACTCTCTTATGCAATCTCTTACACCCTCTATTACACCCTCGTATATATATAATAACTATCATATTAACAATAATAATAACCATTCAAATTTTTTTTATAGTCTGCTACTCAATGGGCCAGATGCAAGAACCACTTTTACACACAAATTCGTTCTTAAGTCACTCTGCGAGTGATTTACGAGAATTTGCCGTGTTCACCAATTTTCTCGTATTTAGAATTTTCTCTTAGGTACGAACAAGATTTACGAGTGGTCCAGAGCTGTCGTACGAGTCATATGTACAATTTGCCTGCCATTCTCTAAAGCAAAACAACTTTGTTTTTGACTAATGGATTGTGTCTATTTTTCATTACTTTGAAGAACTGTTGAGTTTGAATATATAAATTACACGATAAATGATAGAATTCATAATGTATAATAATTTTGAGAGTATCCTGTTTGACAATTGTAGGCCTATATTTGACTGTTTTCTTTTCAAATTGTAGGATAATATCATTCTGAAGCTGAACCTGGGGAAGACAGAGCTGCTCTTCCTCCCAGCGAAGGGCCCCCCGATGATTGATGCTTCAATCACCATGGAAGGCTCCATAGTGTCTCCCTCCCAGTCTGCCAGGAGTCTTGGAGTGACCCTGGACAACCAGCTGTGCTTCTCAAGCCACATAGCAGCGATCACTCGAACCTGCCAATTCTCCCTCCACAACATCTGGAGGATCCGACCGTTCCTCACCCAAGAGGCCACCCAACTCCTGGTCCAGGCCCTGGTGATCTCACGTCTGGACTACTGCAATTCCCTGCTGGCAGGCCTACCGGCCTGTGCCATCAAGCCACAGCAACTTGTCCAGAACGCTGCCACTCGTCTGGTGTTCAACCAGCCGAAGTTTACCCACGTCACCCCTCTACTCTTCGCTCTGCACTGGCTCCCCATCGCAGCACGCATCAGATTCAAATCACTGGTACTGCTCCCCCTTACCTCCAGTCACTCATCACTCCCTACACCCCAGCCAGACCCCTCCGCTCCACCTCCTCTAGCAAACTGTCTGCCCCAACCCTCCGGGCGCCTGGCAGCTGCTCCTCACGGTCTCGCCTCTTCTCTGTCCTGACCCCTCGCTGTGGAACGACCTCCCGCAATCGGTCAGGACCGCGGAATCACTTGCGATCTTCCGCAAGAGACTCAAGACCCACCTTTTCAGACTCCACTACCACTGAACTCTGTCCATCTAACTAATTGTAATCACTACTGCCTACTTGTTCAACACTTTATACCCCTCCTTACTCCATTTATACAAAAAATAATAATAATAATTACTAACCTTTTCCTTCCTAGTGCTACAGGTATGGTATGCAGATGCCTGCAATGATGTCTATCGCTGTATTACTGCACTGATCTCTTGCGCTAACTACGATCGTTCCTACCATGTATTTATGCACATCTTGTAAGTCGCTCTGGATAAGAGCGTCTGCTAAATGCTTAAAATGTAAAATGTAAATGTAATGCATTCATAATTCATTAATATCATTATCATTCATTTCAATTGTGGCTATTGAGGTTATGGTATAATACTACAATATCAATATAAACATCTCATATTCGCACGTCGGTGTGCATAATGGAGACTTCCTCCTGACCCCCTCCTGTTGCAGTCATGGATCGCCTTGCTTTCGCGAGACGTTTCTTTGACTCCAATTTCGTATGACACCATTTTTTTCTTTCTGTGATGCTACAGGCAACAGATGATACTGCGTTAACTGCCATTTAATTCCACTGTTAACGCTCTTAAATAGTATGTGCTTTCGGTTACTTAATTCAGATAGTAGTACTTCAATCTCCAAGCTCGTAAAGTTTTTCTTCTTGGTTTTTTTCAGTGCCATTGTTATGAATGAACGCCTAACCTTATATAGCATTATTGGGGCGTTAATTATGCTAATTCACAAATCGCAAGAACGCACTCTCATTTAAAAAGACGTGGCATTCAGCATGTTTACGTTGTCATTTACGACAGTTTTCTGAAGTTACGAGCGTTTGCTGAATCTGACATGAAACATTCGTAGAAGCCACCTCATGGAAAAAAATATGAGAAAGATACGATAAAAATATGAAAATGTTCTTGCATGAGGCCCATTGTCTCTCAAGCTATGGCACGCTGCCATATGATGGCCAGCAAGAGGTGTAATGTGTCCCTCTCCCAAAAGGAGCAATATTTTCTCCCCATCATCCATCTGTAGAAAGTTGGGCATTACATTTTTTTATTTAGCCATGAATTGTGTTCTGAAATCCAAATATGTATTACATTATAGGAGGAAGTTTTACCTCTGTCTCTACCTAACTTATTGTACAGTGACCACACATTCATTGTTTTTTGACAACCATTTTTGTGCCTGTCTTTTTCAATGGCTAGACTGTGGTCACTGAGCCTGTACTTGGTAAGGATCTGTTGCTGCTTTGTCCCAATGTCCCAATGTTCCATATAAAAGTTTTTGCTTGGTTTTATTGGTTTTATTAGTTTATTAGTTTTACTCTGATTTGTGGTTGATTAGCAGTGCTGGTCTGAAGCCGCTGTACGTTAGCTGCTACAGGGTTAGTTAGGTTCAGAACCAGCTGACTGGGGGGGCTCAAATTTGGGCTTAGTCCTTGGGTTTTAACCTCTTAACTGTCAATCGCCCTTTCTCTACATCATATAGCACGTTGTTCTTTAAATATTGTGGTTAAATGTACCAAAAATATGAACATTTATTATATGCACAGATTGTGTGGAATCGTCTTTTCAGCAGTGGAGGCCAATTCACGCCAACTGGGATGTCGAAAAAAAAAAAAAATCCCATCCCAATTCAAGCTAGGGAGAATAGCTGCTCCTTACCTTTGGTGAAGAACAATCCAAATCGAGAGTTCCAATGTTTACTATGCGCTTATAACCAATAACAGCAAAGATATCATTCTCTTGGGTCTGTGAGGAATGTGAGATATGTTTCACACAGGAAAGATTTCTATCCTCATGATGGTAAATCTTTGCTACAAAATAAGCCCAATCCCGTCATTCTCCGATAAGTATTAGCCAAAGAGCCCCCATAAATGTTCAACCAGTGCCAATTATTTTCTCTTAGAGGGGCTGCTTCAATGACTAGCACAACCAAAATAACCTATAGCTTTTCCTGTGTTGCCTGACAAAGGCTGTGTTCACATGAACAATAGAGTTAGGCTGTGTTCATGGGCAATAAGGTATGAGTCAAAAACGCAGTTCTCCCATTGCTTTCAATGAGAGTATTGCGTTGTCGCATCACAAAGGCCAACGCAAGTTACAACGCTCCATTGTCCATTACAAAAAATCACCAGAATTGAACTTTTGACGGAGTGCCCTCTGACATACAAATGCATCAACCAATAGGAGTGGGAGCTGGAATTCAGTGGGCAGGATTTCAGTTGTCTGTTGACTGGTTCTTTGAAATATAGCTAGCATGCTAACATTAGGTATGTAGGTGACATTAGCTATGTAGCAAACCGCCAACATTCCTACATCAAACCACCAAAGCACACCTATCCATCAATCTGACACATACCCTACTGTCTGTGTGAACACAACCTTAGTTAAAATTGAATGGTTTTGGTGATAGAAACAGGTTTTATAGTCATCAAAACGTTTTTGAATGTTTTCCAGTGTCACAGAAGTGAATATAAATCATTGGGCCAATTTGGCCACCTTGGAAAGGTTATGGGACACCACTCACTAAAAGCCCTCTAGTTCATGAGCCCTTGAGCTAATGTTTTCCACAGCTTAACTGACATGTTGTACAAGGCATGCACAAAATTCCATATGGCTATCATGAAATGTGACCCCTTTATTGCTTTTCAAACATAACATTCTTCTACACAAGAAAAATATACAATGCCTATTTGTTGTACGTTTGATCTTTTGTACTTTAGGCTGTGTTGTGCTACACTATATGGCCAAAAGCCAGTGGACACCTGACCATCACACCTATATGAGCTTGTTGGACATCCATTCTAAAACCATGGGCATTGATATGGAGTTGGACCCCCCTTTGCGGCTATGACAGCTGCCACTCTTCTGGGAAGGCTTTCCACAAGATTTTGGAGTGTGTCTGTGGGAAGATGTCTTCGTATCCTGTAGCATTAAGAATACCCTTCACTGGAACTAAGGGGCCTATCCCAAACCCTGAGAAACAGCCCCAGACCATTATCCCTCCTCCACCAAACTTTACCGTAGGCACTATGCATTCCGGAAGGTAGCGTTCTCCTGGCATCCACCAAACCCAGATTCATCCATCAGACTGCCAGATAGTGAAGCGTGATTCATCACTCCAAAGAACACGTTTCCACTGCCCCAGAGTCCAGTTGCGGCGTGCTTTACACCACTCCAGCCGACCCTTAGCATTGCGCATGGTGATGTGAGGCTTGTGTGCAGCTGCTTGGCCATGGAAACCCATTCCATGAAGCTCCCGACACACAGTTCTTGTGCTGATGGTGCTTCCAGAGGCAGTTTGGTACTCTGTAGTGAGTGATGCAGCAGATGATAGGCGATTTTTACACGCTATGCGCTTCAGCACTCGTCGGCCACCACTCTTGCGTGGTCTACAATTTTGTGGCTGAGCTGTTGTTGCTCCTAGGCGCTTCCACTTCACAATAATAGCACTTACAGTTGACCGGGGCACATCTAGTAGGGCAGACATTTCACGAACTGATTTGTGGCAAAGGTGCCATCCTATGACAGTTTAAAGTCACTGAGCTCTTTACGAACCATTCTGAATTCTAAATGTTTGTCTGTGGAGATGCACCTGTTGGCAATGGGTGTGGCTGAAACACCTGAACTCAATAATTAGTAGTGTATATGTGTATATAGTGTATATGAGCACACCTTCATAAACAGAAAGGTGTTTCCTTTCAATTGATATAAAACTTAGGTATATGGCCATCATAGTTCTTGAGCTATACGCCGTTATATTTGGGTATGTCTAAATAGGCGGGAATTCAAAAATAGGGGGTGATGGTTAAGGGGTTAAGTGCCTTAAATTGACATTTATGACCAATGTAAATTGACCTAATTCTGGCCTGCATTCATTGGTTGGTGTTTTTATTTGTAATTTGAATATATACTGACAGAATTGTGCATGCAGGGATTCTTTTCAATTTTGTTTTACGATTTTCTCCGAATTTTCAGTGGTGTGGTGATTTGGTAGAAAGCCAATCTGACTCTTAATCAAGACACTATGCTCGGTAAGGCAGGCCTGTATTTGGGTATCTAGAATACAGCAGAAGACCTTCCCCAGATTACTGCTCACACAGATTCCACTCCACTCTTATATATTGAGGATATAAGCCCCCAACTCCAGATTTCAGGGAAGCAGACAGTTTATAGAACAAGGTTGAACAGTGGGGTGAGGCAGGCCTGCAGTTTGAGTCTTTAACATTGTATTACAGTATTACTGGGACAACCTGCAACCCAAACAACAAAAAAAGACAAAAAATATGATCTTCCTAATATGTTTTCCAAATGTCACCATTTTGTATAGCTAGGTCCTGAGTTTGTTTTGTGTTTAGATTGTTCCAACTTTCCTAGAACTGGTTTTGATTCTTTGATTCTTCAATGTCTTGTAGAGTTGTGTTGTGATTCTCGTTTTTCTCACTTTTAGAGTTATTTCATGTTCCTTCAGCATTTCACAATATTTTTGTCTTAAATCCATTTTTGTGGTTGATGGTGTTTAGATAATTCTCTTCATGTTTTTACATTCTTCATCAAACCATTTTTTATTTTTAGGTTTCTGATTAGTTTTTTTTTTTTACATAAGATTTGCCTTGATGGCTGATTTTTGATAGATTTCATTAAGTTGTTCAACCACCAGGTTTACCTCCATTTGATTAGATTGGAATTGTGTTGATATGAATCTGTTAATAGGTTAGTCATTTCAACAGATCCGATTGCATTGTTAAAAACAGGCATGCTGTTCGAAGCCCATAGGCCTGATTTAATTTGAACAACTCACAAGGCTCTATCTGTGTGTTCTTTGGTTGTCCAATTCTTTTTACGACCACATTTACCTGGCAGCGGTCTAATAATGACTAGTCTGGCAGTGAATGCACTAATGTTGGAGGGGTCCATATCAGTGATTCAGTGTGAGTCAACTTCAGAGTAAGTCCATTCAGAGTGAATCAACTACATTAGTACCAAGTTCTGTGAACCTCCCTAAAGAGTCCCCTCGCATCCGACCATTAAGTATTCACAAGACCTATGACTCAACAGAGGTGCACTAACTCACTCCCATTTTTGTTTAAAACGCTGTCCGGGTTGCTTCTTGTTGTGGTGATGGGGATTAGGTACAGAGAAATCTTTTTTTTAAATATATGATTGTTTCCCTCAGCTTCAATACAGTCAAGCTCAGCATCTGTCCTGGCATTAAAATCCCTATACAGTAGCACATTTCCCTGAGCCTGGATTCCCTGAGATTTCTGTGTGGAGATTCAAGCTCCACACTCACCTGAGACAGTTCATCGCTCACTGTCAGGGAAAAAAAAGGTACCATGCTGTACCTATTAAAGTACAAATTCTTGTCACTGTGGCATTACCCCTGTAGGGTACTGAATTCTATCTTTAGTCAGAAGAACATAATTGTACCCTTGCAAAAAAAAAGACTGTTGCTTGCAGCACAAGTCTCATTTTCATTCCAATATGGCTGCCAGTGTGAATAAGGACTCATCACTCTACCTTGGACCTTTTTCATTGGGAAAAGGTACAAATCCGTATCATGAAGGATCTTGCGTGTACCTTTGAAGGTACAATGAGGAACCCTGAGGAACAAACGTGTACCCTATTTGTACCTTTATTTTTGAGAGAGCTCAGAGCCTCATTTGCTATGTGCAGCTCCCTCACGTTAGCACCCAAGGGCTCCATTGCTACACCTGGCTTCCTCTTTAAACTGCCTCAGATCCTCGGTGAGCCACTGCGCTGCGCCATCCACACCCTCCAGCAGCTTGTGTTCCCCGAGCACCTCCTAACATTCCTCAATACGCTGCACAGACACTGGTGCTCTGGGTGCGTGGGGAGTGTGTGGGACTGCGCAGGGGGCTGTAGCTCAGGGTCTGGTATAGCTGTTCCCGTATGCTCTGTCACCTGTTTTCTTATATGCTCTGTTATGTGCTGTCTTACATGCTCTCTCATACGCCTCACTTATGGTCTCTTTTGCAAGCTCTGTTGCACACTCTCTTACGCACTCTCTTGCGTGCTCTCAGGCTCTCTCATTTGCTGTCTTACACACTGTCTCACTGCTCCTGCACACAGACTCTGGTCAGCTTATTTCCAAACAGATATCCTCATCCTCCAGTCTCAACCAAGATCGATGAATGAAAACCGAGAGAATGATTCAGCAATTTCCGAGGGTGACAACGTGTCTCTGTACACATTAAGCTACACTGTTGCCAGGCCAACACAGACTTGGTGCTTAAACCACACTGTATGTAAACCACAGGAGACACATTATATCTTTAAAAAACACCAGCATAAAAAATGATCAGGATGAGTGAGCACTATGGGTATTACAAACCATCCTGGAGGACACCACTGTAAGGTGTGTGACCAATCCTACTGATTCTCTGTGGATGATGCCACATTGGGTCTGAGGTCCAAAATCGGAGTGGATTTCCTGGTGACATGGGAGTAATCGCCTCATTCAGTGGCATAGACTGGGGTGGATGGGGGTGGTGAGGGGGGACAACATGGAGGGGAAATCATTTCTAGAAAGGAGTAATCAATTCTAATCCAGGAATTCTAAATTGAGCACAAGCTTAAATTCTTACTGGAAGCTCAATTTCCAATGCTGCATAAGAAAGATTTGAGGGGGAAAAAGGAATTTCTTGTTGAACACTGCTGTCCTCTTGAGGAAATTACTTAACCTCAATAAATCCAGTAATATACAACAGGATTAGAGAACGTGTCAATGCACAGTTGCAGTCAGTCATTGTGAGTTCCAAATAGTTTTTCTGTTCATCAGTAGCTTTTCTTATGATTATTATTTTAAACAAATGGTTCATTGTTAACTAGTGTTTGAGAATATAGAGAAACTAGTCAGTTTAAAAACACACGTTTAAAGGAGTAACTTGGTGTCATGGTAACGAGGGTCTGAGGCCCAGAGATGTGGTAGATCGATGCCCTCCCTTGATAACCTCCCTGAGGTTAAGAACTGAAGGTGGAAGCCTGCCTTTGAAAAGGGCATAGCGCTGTAAGAGCATAACGTAATTTGTGAACGAAGACTGTCTTGATGCAGTTACGTCTGCCACAAATTGAATTTCTAGGGGAGAAATGACACCTGTGAGGACAGTGGGGGAAAGCAGGAAGAACCCCAAGTGTGAATGATACCTCAAAAATAAACATAATTTGAATATCATTACAAAGCAGCATTCACCAGTTAATTTTTCCATCAGTCTTTCCAATCTGCTCTGCCTGTCTTCCCTCATCGTTGACTTGCACGATCTGGTTGGGCCTGTGCCGCTCAGCACTGATCTTAATGATGGTGTTTTTCTTCATTGCCTTTCCAGATGTTTTTTAATCGCAGTTATCGTCCAAAAGGCTGGACTGTTTAACCCATTCAGACCTAAAATGCCTGCTAAAAACGCCTATTAAAACCTAAGCAATTATTCTACACAACCTCTTAAAACCTGAGGGTTTTCTGGAAAAAATTTCTAAAAAAAAAGCCGACACCAACGTGCACTTCATTTCCCCCACGTCTATTTCAGCGAATCACAGCGCATTTCATTCATCGCAAAATCGATGCGACCTAAACGTCACTCCAGGTCTTAATAGGTTAAGACAAAAATGGTCATACTGGTGCAGCTGAAAGCTGCGGCAGAACGGTTGGATTGGTAGTTCAGATCGTTCAGTCCTCGGCCTCGCATTCTGCTTTCAAAACGTGCTGATCTCGATCAAAAATGGAATTGGTAAAATGAGAAAAGTTGGATTAAAAAAAAGTTTTTTTATCATCCTGCAGTCGGACACCGTTGCGGGAAATAATCTCCCACTGGTGGGATTTGATAGCAAATTGACCTTTTGCAAGAAACCGTATGTCGATTTGTCTCTCTCTCGCTTGGCCTCCCACTGTGATGCTGCAAAGTGCGGTAGAACTTATTCCCCTGATGTCGGCCATGACCAACACGATACTGCACAACTTGAGGAACATTGGCTACAGCTACATTGGGCAAACAGTAATATATGAGAAGACAAAGCCATGTAAAGGAAAAAAAGGTGAATAGCCCAATTAGAACCATTTTAGAAGTTTTACATAGGTATGGGGCCTAGCCGAAAGGGAAATGGTTACTCTGCAGTCAAATGCAACAGCACTGACAACACTGTACTGCAGCAGTCCTGAATTACATCACCTTATATCCATAAAGAGCCAAGGGCTTACAATGGTATGCTAAAAGTGGTATGTTATATTAGGATATAAAGTAGCAGGACCATTTTCATTATTTCACATATATCTGGTTGTGATATTGATTTTCTATCAGCAGTCGGGCATTTAAAGACATAAACCGAATGGCCAAATAAATACAAGAGGAGCAGCACAGACTCTATACACTCAGGTCAAAACATTGCAAGTTATGCCTCTCTACCATTGAAGCCGAAAATTCAAATTTAATGCATGTTCTGAAAATTCATTTAGGAGTGTGACCAAGTACAATACGGTGGCAATGGACGTTTTGCACTGTAACACCAAGCCAAAAAACTCCTGTTGCCAACCAGAATATCCTGTCATTAAGAAGTATGGAGGATGGAAGGAAGCAACCAACAACTCAAATGGATAATTTAAAATATTGTATATTCAGAGGTACACAGGTACCTCGAGTTGATTAATGAATGGAAAACAATTAGGTAAGTACTTGCTAGCTATATGTACTTAAAATTGACCAATTATGTGTCTTGTTTACTTTCTGGTTAATTAATGCTCTGTCAAAGACACTGAAAGAGGTAATCACTGTCAAAATTCATGCATGACAATGGAAATTATACATAAGTCAAAGAGGAGTATCAACGCCTAGTCTATCTTCAACCATCAAATATTTCCATATGTTTAATTTGAAATATGCACATACATTTTGAAACTTTAATTTGATCTAGTCTTGAATATCACATACCTTAAGCCATTTGTTATATCGCTAAAGATACTTTAGGCTTAAGTTCTCAAAATTAACTTTTAATTCTTAAAGTAATCAGCCTCGCTCATTTCAAAACTGATTTAGTGGATATGCACGATGTATATGTAAGCGCACACAAAATATGAATGTGGGTTGCATGCCTTAATCATACTGTCCTTGATAATAATAATAACAATATGATAATGCTGGTGATGATGACGATGATAATAATTATGAAAGAGGGGTCAACTAGACAAGATTTCTAGAGGGAAGACAATAAATCAATACATAAACAAGTACAAGTACAAGTGTGTGTGTGGGAGGTAACAATTTGCAATTCAATTCTGATTATGGGATTTCAGTTTGGAGGGCAGTGTGAGTGGGACACAGTCACCCTTTTTGATCACTCTGGTATACAGTTGTCTGAACATCTTATCAATTTTGGCTGCTACCATTAGTTCTGACACACACATACGAACATGTATTTATGTAGGATAATTTGGCTATTCAGCTTCTTTTACAGAACATTAACTACTATACAGTAACAAGGCACATAACCGGACAGTTTTAAGTACATATAGCAACCAAATACTTACCTAATTGTTTTCTATAAATTAAGTCCTGCGTTCCGCTGCAAACAATCTATTTGGTTGTTGATTCAAAGAGAAAGTTTTATTGAATCCTCAGTAGCCTGCTCAATTGTAAGAATGTTGTTTAAAGTCCAACATAGCTACAGTACTGTTGCAGGTATTTGCATTGTGTGTTGGAAACCTTGTTAGTGCATAGGTCAAGATAATGTTCAAGGTGCTTGTTTCCTGTCTTTTTTGGCTTTTACCAACCATTATCTCTCACTTAAAGCATAGGTTTTAGGTTTAATTTCCAGCCTTTTTCCACCAGAAGGTAAACAATTCATAGTTATATAACAATGTTATGCATAATTGTGTATATAACCAGTACAGTCTGTTTATTCGTGGAACCATGTTGTAGAGAAGTAGGTTAGTGCACTTGAAGTGGATATACAGGTAACTGGCAATATAAAGGAAACACTTGGGTAAATGAGGGATACTATGGCAGCTATGTTATGGGGTGTGTAGGGTGCATTTTCCTGCCATGGAATACACTCAACCCCTTAAAGGGCAAGGTAAACGTCAATAAATATAAAGCCATTCTGAGTGATCACCTTCATCCTGTGGTGAAGTGGTCTCTTCCAAGATGACAATGCCCTAATCCACAACTAAGCCACTTTATGTTGGAGTTTCCTTCATTTTGGCAGTTACCTGTACATATATAATGAATATGAACGTGTTGGTTTAAAACTACTACATCTCAAGGCATTAGATTAACAACTATTAACTACATTAACAACTGTAACTGCAACTGTAATCTAATAAACTGTACCTACATCCAAACTCATTCTATGGTAGATTATTAAGTGCTTTTCATCCAATATTTAAAAGCCACCTTTTTCCTTTTATACAATTAACACCATCACACATCTCCATTTAATTATAGGGGAAACACTGTTCAAAGTGTCTATATTCCATACAAGCTTGGTTACAGTTTGAGTCCCATCCCTCAGAGGATACTGAGGAGGTTTTGCAACAAATTATATGGCTACATTCTAATATTTAATATGAATTGATATGAATTGATCATTTTAATTCATATGCCAGTACATGGAAACGCACAATGATACTGTATGACAGAGAGCGACTGATTCTAAATTGTATTGCTAACACTCTCAGTCTTTGCCAAAATGGCTGGGGGACCATTTCACCATACAAAACTTTTTCTTAATATCCTATTAAACAAATGACGCTTCTCACAGCACGCTGTGCTGGTTTCCCTTTGAGATGGCATTCCATTTCATTCATGCCAGTCATTGCCATTTCAATTCCATTCATTCCCTGTGCTACAGGTAAGGGTGTGCAGCTGCCAACAATGATGTCTATTGCTGTATTACTACACTGATCTCTTGCACCATGTATAAATGCACTTTTTGTAAGTCGCTCTGGATAAGAGTGTCTGCTAAATGCCTAAAATGTAAAAATGTAAATGTCATAGTGCGGAACGGTTTATTCCCATTTATCTAGTATCAACTGTAATGCAAACTGTAAAACAAGCTTTCTGCGTACGGCTGTCTGTAAACGATTAATAGAATGAATAATATTTTTTGGTGGCACTATTGTTCCGCTGGGGGAATTCATTCAAGTAATTATCCATGGCTTAACTTTTTTGACAGTTGAGATTTTCCCGTGTTATTTTACTGTGTGTTCAGCTGTCAAGTGTGTCATTAAAAAGTGTCATGACAGGTTTCCAGACGCACGTCTAGGAGAGCGCGCGCATCTGCGCGTGTTCGTAATCACCTGGGCCCCCTGGCAGCACGCAGTGCAGCGGGAGGTGGGGAGGGGGGCCGGGGGTGTCAGTCTCCGCAGCCTCCGCAGAGCAGATACTACTCAATTACCTGCTACACCATGAGGCAAAAAAACCTTTAAAAAAAAACCTGCCAAGTGTTTGTAAAAACACTTTAGTGGCGTCAAACACGATACTCCGATCACTTCCTCTAACCGAGCGGAGACATTCCAAGTTTCTCGCGAGGCGTGGCAAACAAACTTGGAGCCGTGTCAAGTTTCCACAGCATGAAGAGGTGGAAGGAGGGGGGGAACTGTGACAACCAAAAAGCAGGACCATCTCTGCAACAGTCCTACAAAGTATGTATACGACATCCTGCACCCTACATTAATCATGCATGTGAATAAATACATCTGCATTTTGGCCACCATTATGGTTTTGTTTTTTTGTTTTTCTGAATGTAAGGGGATTCGATTTTTCTGCAATGTCTTGAACTGGTTAAGTATGCAATTTTGTTTTAATTGGTGTGTTTTCTTGGATTGATGGGGGGTTTATGCTGGCTGTTACTGTTTGATGTGCAACTGAAGAAAAGAGGCCATCTGGCACTATGAATCTGAACTGCTCCATTAAGGAATTGCCTGTATGTTGAACTAAGCAATGTCAGCCTTACTGAGGTAGACAGATTTTTATCCGGAAGGGATGACTTAAGGGAGAGAGATTTAGGTGTGATGGACTTACATTGCAGTGTGATTGTCTGATTGGGTTACCTCAATATATCAGAATCAAATAAATTCAGTATCAGTCTCGCAAAAATTGTTATTATTGCATTAAAATACAAGCCAGCATGGAAGGATCACACATTTCCTAAAAATTATGAGTGCAAATCTCTTCGCAATAGCTAAATTAAATGCATAAAAACTGAGAAACACTGCATATTACCATTACATTATTGAATATAAATTTGAATTATATTTTTCTGCATTCCCATATGCAGGTGTATATATGCATATATTTCCTTAGATGATTTCCCTACATGTTACATATTTTGGTGTGGTTGTCATGTCCAACTGTCGGTGTCCTAAAGTTCAGTGACAGATCTGCCAGACCAGAACAAAGGATGCCAATCTTAAAATGCTTTGTAACAGAAGCATGGCAGACAAAACAACACCTTCCAAAACACTGGTGTGGACAAATTGAATAAATTTCCCAGTTAAATAAAATTCCCATCGCAATTCTGGGACGTTTCGAGAAAAAGTAGGGGGGGGGTTATGCTGGTTAATGAGCAAAGCAAGTATTTAATTCAGGACCTGAAGTTACAGTACTCACCCGACAAGACCACCTCCACCAGATCCCCCTCCATAATGTCCGCGGCACATTTGACTAGCTGCAGGATGTTGTCAGAGCCAGAATCGTGCCGAAAAAGCAGGATCTTGTCGTACATCCCGTAGAAGCCACACTCGGGGAACTGAGAAGAAGAGAAGGAGGAATCCGTTTTTATCCTGATGATTGTTATGAGAACACTTATTACAGACTGATTCTCTTTCTGTTAGAATTTGAAGAACACCAGAAAGCAGGCTTAGCTTAGCTCACGTTCTACAACCTATTTAAAGAATGTGACCAAAATAAGGAGCTATTTCTTATGGGCGATTTTAATTTGAACTGGTCTGAAAATAAAAAGTTAATGCATTCATTCATTATCTAACTCGCTTATTCCTGGTCAGGGTCACAGGGGGGCTGGAGCCTATCCCAGCATGCACTGGGCAAGAGGCCCATATCCTGGACAGGTCACCAATCCATCGCAGGGCACATACACCATTCACCCACACATTCAATTTAGACTCTCCAATTAGCCTAACATGCATGTCTTTGGACTGTGGGAGAAACCCGGAGTACCCGGAGGAAACCCACGCGGACACAGGGACACGTGGAACATGCAAACTCCACACAGAAAGGCCCCGGCCGGGATTCGAGCCCGGGACCTTCTTGCTGTGTGGCGACAGTGCTATAAAAAGTTTAAAAAATCAATTAAAAAACATCACATTCAAATATGATCTAGATCAATAATACAATGGTTTGATGAGGATAAAAAAATATCCTCAAAGGCACAATTAGACTTTAGATATAAACACAATTTGATGTTTTCAAATAAACCATTTGCGGATTGCAGGAATTTCACAATCTGATTTTTAGTAGCACACTGTGGAGGGCATCAGTCTCGGCAACATGGGAGTGGCATGGTTGCCTTTGATTTTACATGTTGTGGAGGTCTTTGGAGCAGGGAGACTTTCCGGGGGCAGGTTTGGCACTCTCACAAGAGTGAACTGTCGCCCGGAAGGTTGCTCCAAATTGATTTAATTATGATTTAATTGGCAATTGATTGGAATTCAATTGACTGATTGCGTTTGTGTGTGAGAATGTGAATTGTTGAGTGATTGTGATTGGGTGATTGCCTCACGAGTCCCACCTGAGCCAGGCAGAAAGTAAGCCTATTTAAGAGCAGGTGGGGCGAGTGTGGAATCAGTTAGTCTTGCCATGTAATTTATGTGTGTGTATCAAGAGTTAGTCTTGTCTTGTCATTATGTGTGAGTGTTGAGAGTTAGTCTTGTCATTGATGTGTGTGAATTAAGAGTTGTGGGTCTGCCTCTCTCCCTCGGTGTGATCGTGAAAGAGAGCGAGAGGGCGCCCTGAAAGAGGGTCCGCCTCTCGCCCTCTGTGTGATTGGAAGAGAACTCGCACTCGGTCAGTGGAGTGTCTCTGGACAACGGCCCGAGAACTCTCACTGAAAGAGTGGAGAGTGTCTCTGGGCTGGTTGCCAGAGAACTCTCACTGTGAGGAGTGGCGAGGGTCTCGGTATGTTTGGGGTAAAAGAGAACTCTGACTGGAAAGTTTGAGGGTCTCTGTATGCATGGGTTTGGGAAGCACTTGAAAAGTCACTGGAGATGTGTGTGGAGTGTGTGTCGGGACAGTGAGTACCCTGTCCCAGTGAGTGTTGATGTGTGTTTAATGTGAATGTATGAAGGCGGTGTGGAAAGCCGCTGATTGTCTGTGTTGGTTCTGTGTTTCCCCGGAAGGGAATTCTCCCCCTCGGAGGAGGCGGGGCTTTCATTTATGGTTTGATTATTTTAGCTTGTTATTTTAGTTCATTGTTTTTGCCTGAAAGCTTCGCGACAAGTAGGGTGAAGATTTTGTGTTTGTGTTTGTTTTATGTTAACCTGCTCTTCCACTGTCTCTCTCCCATGTCTGGGGGGAGAGACAGAAAAAAATCCAGTCCGTACACCGGCAAACTCCACTCCGTCTCCAGACTGCTCTGTTCCCATCCAGGGATTGTCACGTGGAGTGTGACACACACATACACCACAAACAATACATTTGAAGAGGAATAGGGAAATGAAGATGACCCAGAAGAGATATCAAATCCAACTAAACTATCAAATCAACTAAGAGTTAAATCAGACCTAATTAATCCATACTTCACACAGCTACCGAATGGCTTCACAGGCCTGTCAGATGGAACATTAATCTGCCCACAGAGGGATACTCCAAAACCAGAGTGGAGAAATAATCAATTTTGTTACCACAATAGTCTACACAGCCTGTTACAGCGTCTGTTTACACACATTTATTGAATAACTGGCCTGGATCCAATCAAAAGTTGTCCATAACTTTGACTCACAATTAAATGCACTTATACCACAGTTTGGTTAAATACTTGATTCTGATTGGTCAAGAGGGTATTGATTATTTTTCATCATACCATGGCTTAGGTAAATACTAGATTCTAATTGGTCAAGAGGGTGTTGGTTTTCCAGTACACCACACAGAGAAACAACAATTTTGTTTAATTGTATCTGAGTGTTTATTTTTTCAGTTGCAATTAGCTGTGGTATATGAAGAATAAATCATTTTATTCCACTGTGCATTTGTGTGAAAATAAACCAGTAGTTTTGCCTCAGGGCCCCATCACATCCTGTCATCGTTGACTACACAGTTCGTCATGGTACATTCCTTAAATGTTTGTGTTTTTCTTCACAAACAGTCTGACGAGTTCAGAGATTACCCAAATGTACTTGCCAAACTGTTTGCATTGCATATTCAGGCCAGTATGTCATGTTATTAACAGTTAACATGTGACCCAAAACTAAAAAAATCCTTTGCACAATCCCCTCAAAGCCACGTTTCAATTCCTTAATATCAAATACTTGCATCAAAACTAGAGATGCACCGATTGCGATTTTCTTGGCCGATTCCGATTTCCAATTTTTTATTAGTCTGACCTGCCGATACCGATTTTGGCCGATTCCGATTTTTTTTCCTAAAAACAATAATTGACAACTTACACAAACATTTTTGTAACTTTGCTTTAATAGAAAATTAAGATTGACAATTCTGAGGTAGGTCAGAAGCATGAGGTAGGTCTCACTAAAACACATTTCAAAATAAAAAAGTGTTCCAGGTTACTGGACAGAGCTTTTCTTTTTTTTTGTGCAAATTAAATTCAATGATGAATAAAAGAGAATCCAACAACAGTGGCATGTAGCCTTTAAGTAATAAATAAAAAGAAACAAGAGTAGTTTAAATTTACTGACATGGTGACAGACCATTAGTCCGGAAATATTTTTAAAACACTAACGTTATATTCTGATGACAGATGACACAAGCCCTTTTTCCATTAAATAATTATATGGCTTCAACTTGACGTGCATCAGAAAGTTATTGCGACAATGCTAATGGAAAACAGGTTAGTTCGAACCTATGATGCGCTAGACTAATTTGTTTGCTAGAGGTGGATTAGAGTAGATCCCAATTCTATATAGTGCAATGGAAAACACTTGTAGCGATATAAGGGCGGATGTTTCAGTTGCGGAGCTTGTCAAAGGCATTGAAACAAGCCGCTCTTCAGCAGAATTTCGTTATTTGCGTGAGTCAGGTAGTCTAACGACTACGACTTTAACTAGCTTCAAAGCTTAGATAAAAATGTTTCAAACTAGGAGTAATTGGAAAAGAGGCGATGCTGCTGTTTCTGAGTTTGTTTGATAGTGGAAACGCACAGCTGGCACCTTCATGCACAACACAGTTAATACACAATTTGTGGTTTAGCTAGAAATCGTTAGATGAATTTATCATTAGGTCTAATAAGTTCGATTTGTATGAGTGAATAGCACTGTTTCATAACGTCACTCATTAGCGAACATAATGATTTCAGTGCAATTCAGTGCTTCAGCAGGGCATTATTAGCCTACGTCAGGTTTATGCACTACCACTATGTTCTATTAATGGAAAATGGTTCAGAGGAACCGAACTAGCGCAACGAAGTTAATTGTTAATTAACCCGGTACCTACGGTACTGTAGAAAAACGACTACCGTCAGAATTTGGGCATCGACTTGGTACCTGGGTGATGACTTTTCAAGTGTCTGATTAGGTTGGTCGTTCCGAACGTTTCGAGGTTGTTCCTCCGCGGCTTATTTTCGATTGACATGTATGACAAACTGCAAGCTTTAAGTCGTCTTCACTGACTGTGAAAAACGCCCATACTAAGGACATGTTGAGGCGTTTTCAGCGCTGCGCTCATCTGATCTGTTTGCATTGGCTCACGGGTGCGCGCACGTCACGTGAAAAAGAGGGGGGCGAGGAGCCAACCGGCGCACAGAATCGGCTATGTGGAGTGATCGGGATCAAGTCACCGATTGAGGCCGATCAGCTGAAAATCGGCCATTTCCGGTCAGAGGCCGATCGATCGGTGCATCTCTAATCAAAACAGTACACAGTCATCATATCAATAGCTCATACTATCAACAAACTTCACAGTGGTTCACCAAATTAACAACATTATCCTTCTTATGTGTCTTGACCTAATGAGATCCTGTTTACTGTAAAACAAAAAAGGTCTTTCAAGTATAAGAATATTTTATTTATTAAAAGTCATAACAAGTTCATCCATTTCTATTATTTATTCTTATTCTAATATTCTTTTTTCTTTTGGATGCCGCCTTACGTCATGTCATATTTTCATCACATCATCGTTTATTTGTTTTCTTTACATCATCTACTGTTTGTTTTGTTATGCCGAATGAATTTATTTATTTCATGATGTCACTCCAAAACAATTTCTTGTACGTTGGTGTTGTTTTCCTATGCTGTATTACGGTGTTGTGACGCTATACCTTGTTGACCAATACCTCTGTTTCCTGATCTGTAAAATGTTTTATTTTTTTCGTTGTTGCCTGGCTACTTGTGCCTGGTTGCTGCATATCAATTTATTGGCGTGATCTGGACGTGTGAGCGTGCAATGTCGTTTGGAACCCTTGACATATCAATTAGAGCACTGATGCCAGATTTTAATTGGGGAGTGAATAAAAAGACTAAAGACTGATGGTGTCGCATAAAAAGGGGAAGAGAGGTTGGAGGGCAGCAAGCTGTGCTGCAGGCCTCATGCCCTGGGTTTTGATGTTTGAGTTGTGGTTGTTTTTTTAGAAGACTCTTTAAGTTGTACAATGACGAATTGAATACTTTATTTTTGTATTTTGGAGAAATTACTTAAATACTTAATTCAAATTAGTGTTTTGTTTGGAATCCAGCCTCCTCTCTGCCTTTCTTCAATTGCCTACTCCCTCTGAAAAGGTTGTGTGTCACCTTTCTAGTACTGGGTAGGACCCCCCTTTGCCCCCAGAACAGCCTTAATTCTTCGTGGCATGGATTCAACAAGGTGCTGGAAACATTCCTCAGAGATTCTGGTCCATGTTGACATGACATCATGTTGCGAATCTCCCGTTCTACCACATCCCAAAACTGCTCTATTGGACTGAGATCTGGTGACTGTGGAGGCCATTGGAGTACACTGAACTCATTGTCATGTTCGTGGAACCAGCTTGAAATGACATGTGCTTTGTGAAATGGCACATTATCTTGCTGGAAGTAGCCATTAGAAGATGGGTAGACTGTGGCCATAAAGGGATGCACATGGTCAGCAACAAGACTCAGGCTGGCTGTGGCATTTAAACGATGCTCAATTGCTATTAAGGGGCCTAATGTGTGCCGAGAAAACATTCCCCACACCATTACACCACCACCACCAGCCTGAACCGTTGACACAAGGCAGGATGGATGCATGGATTCATGTTGTTTACACTAAATTCTGACCCTACCATCTGCATGTCGCAGAAGAAATCGAGATTCGTCAGACCAGGCGACGCTTTTCCAATCTTCAAATGTCTAGTTTTACTGAGCCAGTACCCACTGTAGCCTCACTTTCCTGTTCTTAGCTGACAGAAGTGGAACCCGGTGTGGTCTTCTGCTTCTGCTTCAAAGTTTGATGTGTTGTGTGTTCAGAGATGCTCTTCTGCATACCACTGTTGTAACGTGTGGTTATTTGATTTACTGTCGCCTTCCTGTCAGTTTGAACCAGTCTGGCCATTCTCCTCTGACCTCTCTCATTAACAAGGCATTTTCGCCCACAGAACTGCCTTTCACTGGATGTTTTTAGTTTTTCACACCATTCCCTGTAAACACTAGAGACTGTTGTGCGTGAAAATCCCATGAGATCAGCAGTTTCTGAGATACTCACACCACCCCTTCTGGCACCAACAATCATTCCATGGTCGAAGTCACTTAGATCACATTTCTTCCCCATTCTGTTTTTTGGTCTGAACAACAACTGAACCTCTTGACCATGTCTGCATGCTTTTATGCATTGACTTGCTGCCAGATGATTGGCTGATTAGATAATTGCATTAATGAGCAGGTGTACAGGTGTACCTAATAAAGTGGCCACTGAGTGTGTGTATATATATATATATATACAATTAACACATGTGTTTATTGTTATATTTACATGTATATATGTATATATTTTAGAATATTTTAATAGCAATATACATTATGAAGCGGCACGGTGGTGCAGTGGATAGCACTGTCGCCTCACATTAAGAAGGTCTCGGGTTCAAATCCAGGCCGGGGGCCTTTCTGTGCGGAGTTTGCATGTTCTCCCCGTGTCCGCGTGGGTTTCCTCCGGTACTCCGGTTTCCTCCCACAGTCCAAAGACATGCACGTTAGGCTAATTGGAGAGTCTAAATTGCCCGTAGGTATGAGTGTGTGAGTGAATGGTGTGTGTGCCCTGCGATGGATTGGCGACCTGTCCAGGGTGTATTCCTGCCTCTCGTCCGGAACGCATGCTGGGATAGGCTCCAGCCCCCCGCGACCCTGACTAGGAATAAGCGGCTTAGATAATGGATGGATGGATGGATATACATTATGATAATATTGTGGATTGTGGACTTGATAGGGGAATGCCCCAGAGTTACGTATATGACATCACATCAGCTGGTTCATTAAAAGTTGGTTACATTCGGAAATGAGCAAATGGGAAACCCTGTCAGTTTTCCTGAACATTTTGTCTCCCTGTCATTGGAACAACAAAGATAAACAAATTCCAGCTACACTTGAAGCAGAGTGGTAGGAAGTAATTGTTTATTGTTTAAAACCAACCTGTATTGGCATTTGGCCTTCAGGGTCAGGGTTTCATAATTTAAGACTGTAAGATAGTTACTGTAAGACCCGTAACTATTTAGCAACCAAACAACAACCGATTCTGTAGCCAGCCAGCAACTGTCTAAATTGTAATTGACAGTAGTTCCGTCAGGTATACCGTTTTTGGATGTTTTCTAAGATTAACAAAATGTTGAGACAGCTTGCTGTTGTTAGCTAATGGTAGCTAGGCATCGGCAGCATGACATCCGATTTTAAAAGGGTATACAGCTGAACATGAACATCCATTCATTGTTATAAAGTCATAAATATAGTATTCTCATATTCTCACTCCACAAAATGCAAGTCTACCACAACATTTCTGTCAAATGGCAGATAAATCAGGTCAGAGCACGTGCTTTCTTTCATTGTTCGGTAATAGACGGGCTGCCACACCACTATTGAGTTTCATATCACCAGATCTTCTCCCAGACTTGCACATGCCACTTTTCACTTTTTGAGTGAGAAGAGTATTTTGGGCAGATTGTGGTGCATTTTTTTTAAAGCTTTGCATCCAGGATTAAGATGTTGGATGAGTTTATAACTACCAGGCAATAAATATTCTGTGCAGTTGTCCTGTGCTTGTGGAACAGTTGTATTCTAGAAACAACAGCCTCGCAATCAATTCAATGTCAAAGAGGTGAACAATATATTGACTGACCTGGGTACAGAATCTGTGGGACATCACTAACTATTGATCCCGGCTGTGTTTGGTAACAACAGAACTGTGACAATCCCACAATTCCACTCTCTGTCCCAGAACCTTCTGCTTACAGAATGTCACCTTCTCCATGGTGCGCTGTCACACATTCACACAGCTCTCTGCTCTGTACTCTGTAATCGCACTGCCATCCTTCTGCAATCAGACGGCAACAACAAATGAGGGGGCGGGCTCTGGCAGATTTGCAAAATTACAATAACAAACTGGAAGGACACTGAGGTGAGCTCAGCCTTCCTTCAGAGAGTGAGAGGGAGAAAAGGAGGGGAAAAGGGGGCGAAAGGGATAGAGACAGATAGGTACAGACAGAGCAACAGATAAAAAGGAAGAGAGGGGGAGTAAGAGAGAGAGAACGCATGAATGAGATCATGAGGCAGAGGGATGAAATAGGAAGGCGGAAGGGTTGTACGTCAGGTAGAAAAAGAGAGTGCTCAACAGGACATCTCTGAACAAACAAATTGCCTGGACATTCGTGCGTATCTATGTGCGTGCGTATGTATGTGTGTTTGTGTGTGTGTGTGTGTGTGTGTGTGTGTGTGTATATGTGTATGTGTGAGCGTATGTATGCACGTGTGTGTGCGTGTGTGTGTGTGTGTGGAGTCTCTAAGCACAGCCAGTCATTCCCTATCCTCTGTTCCCTATTCCCTATCCCTGTCCACTTCAGCCCGTTCCACATCACAGATCAATCACTCCTGTCAAAATGTTCTCTCCCACATCCATAGAGAGAGGTAAAAACATACATGTAGCATGGTAGGAAACAGAAAAGAGGCTTGTGTTTCTCGCATCCTGGGGTGGTACTATTGTTATAATCACTGGTTGTGAAGGTGCTGTTGTCATAAAGGACTGGTTGTGAGGGTGCTGTTGTCATAAAGGACTGATTGTGAGGGTGCTGTCGTCATAAAGGACTGGTTGTGAGGGTGCTGTCGTCATAAAAGGCTGGGTGTGAGGGTGCTGTCGTCACAAAGGACTGGTTGTGAGGGGTGCTTAAATTGAAAGCACTGCACAACAGACGTGCGGGGTATGGGTTCTAGTACAGAGCACCACCCCGTAGTCCAACTGCCTTTCCATGAACGGACAGTTACAGAGAATCTTCCTTCCACGCTCTCCCTCATGATTACAGCACTTGTAACCCTTGCCCGGGACCGTAATACATGGTTCTGATTGTTTTACATTAGGCTAATGAATTATCAGATACATTGTGCTGTCCCTCCTTTGTACAGAATCACAATGGGAATAAATGATCATTGAAAAAAATAAAATAATAAACGGGTTACATCCACAGGATTATAATCAACCATTAAATTGTTGTAAAATTTTAAGAGCTTGTAAACTGCCCTTGATGAGGGTTTCTGCGCGTCTTACATACAGTATAATAGCCAAGATGATTAAAAATGGAGAATGATTTAATTTAAAGTCAGTGGGAAGGAACACAGCCTCCCTTCCTGAATGGACCAAGGTCTCCCCGTTCTCCATTGTACCAGACCAATTCAGCTCAGCGTTGCACACTGGCTCCGGGCTCTACTTGATCCAGGCACTCACAGTCCAAAGAGACAGGCTCCACTAATGTGACAAGACCAGCAACGAGAGACTTCTAATTCACGCCCACGCTGCAATTAACGTGCCATCAAAACTGAGATGGACTGTGTGGAATTGTATTTCATGCGCCTATGATACTAATGGTAAATTCCGTAAAACGATCACACTATAATATATATATTTTTTTACTTAGACACATACAGTACACTATGTCATAAAATGCAAAAAAATGCTATACTACCTGAAAGGAGACAAGACATAAAAAGCCAGCCCTAATGCACTGTGCATTTTAAAAATTACAAGCACTAAAGTGTTTATCGTCTGTTTCAATTCCAGGCGGCTCCAGAAAAAAAACAGGGATATTTCTTATTTTCTGTGTCTATCTTTTCTGTGTCTAGTTAATGGCACAATATTTTTTCCATCCGTCTCTAATGAGGTCCTCACAAAAAGATACGGAGAGGCATGCATGGTTCTGAGGTCACCATGACAGCAGACCTACTAGAACAGTAGGGTTGTCATGGCAGCGAAACCCAAGGCTCTTTCCTGATTGAACACTATTCATTTATTTGACACAACGGATGCACATATATCTACAGCCATCAAAGGGGGGACAAGGAAATGCTGAACCTGGTTATTAACCCTTTGGGTCATGGTCTGTGGGGAGTGCAGGGAAGAGTGCAATCCTTGTGTCTCAGAGAGAAGAGGCATTATTTTCCCCAGTATCCCTTCTCTGTGTGAAAGCAGTGGCGGTGTTTGTTTGTTTTTTCTCTCTTGGTACAAGGCAGAGCTACAGACAGAGAGACAGACAGCACAGAAAGGCCCTCGGGCCGAGTGAATCAGAAACACCGATGACCCCTTATTTTCACGCCCACCTCAAACCTGCGCCGCCGGCACCTGCAGACCGCCGCTGTTGTTGCACTTGCGGTGTTGTGGAAACACGGTCTCTAATTAGGCATTCGCACCCACGCCTCATCCGTGCCTAGTCCACACCCTGCCCACGCCCTGTCCGCGCTTCTGTGCATGTGTGTATGTGTGTGTGTGTGTGTGTGTCCACAGGACGCCATGTGTACAATCGACTCCCCATAAAGTGAAGATGCCCAGGGTTCAAATTACGGGGGGGTGCTGGGGAGGCTCAACCCCCCGAATGAGACATGAGCCAAAAGTATTTGGGGGTATCTCCAAATAACAATGTCTACAAATAAGTATAATTGAACCATCCTCTTGTTTGTTTAAAATATTATTTTGTATTGCTTTAAACCATCTATGTCTATCGTGACAGCATTTGTCATTCAAGCCAGTCGAGTCCAATACCAAAGTTAAATTAATTGTGATGAACATTGTATTCTACATAGTCTAGTAACTTGATGGTCAGACTTCAGTTTATCACTGAAGCGTGTGTGTGTGTGTGTGTGTGTGTGTGTGTGTGTGTGTGTGTGTGTGTGTGTGTGTGTGTGTGTGCGCGTGCTGTATTGAATTGCTGGGGCCATATTCTCACTTTTCACTTGATCGTGTGATGCTATTGGGTTAAAATTCCTTCACTCAGATTTAGTCATTTGAAATGTGCATGGAAATAAATAAAGACCCCCCGAATGTCACGGTATAATTCAAACCCTGCTCACTCTTTCACTGTACCTTGACATTCGCCGACTACCACGACGCCTCCAGACATTTTCCACAAACCACCTAGTGCAGGGAATCAGCTGCCCCAAGAATTCCCCCTTGCTGCCCTCACAATGTTGTGATTATCTGGTTTAGTTTCATATGATGTACACTGAGACACAACACCAGGGCCCTCCAAGTTGCTCAGTTATTTTTTCCTTGGCAATTACCAGAGCTGCCCTACAGGTAACCCTACCATCCGCAGGGGTGCAATAGGTGTGTGCGCCCTTGTGTCCAAACGTACCTGCCGACCTCTCCTCATTACCACCTTCTCAGCTGCCTCCGCTTCTGTTACATGAAGAGGTGAGATTTCTCCGGCATGGGAATTAAAGCCACTGATATCAGTTGGTCAGATGTCCCCACTACATTTGTCCTGACAAGACATTTTGTGCCAAATTTTGCCAAATACATCAGCCAACAATGTAGAAAAAAAGCCGAGGTAAGGCAGGAAGTGAGATGCTGAGAGGCGGTCACTCACTGTTTGCTGGGCAGTTGTGCGCGGTTGACATTATACAACTTCACGCCAAATGCTCAGACACCTTACACTCGTCAGCTCATGGGACAAAGCAAAAATCAAAGAAAGCTTAAGGTTTCTACCTAACCTTTTCTTTCCCAGTGTTACAGGTATGATACGCAGACGCCTGGAATGATGTCTATTGCTGTATTACTGCACTGATCTTGTGCGCTAACTATGATTTTTCTTACCATGTATTAATGCACATCTTGTAAGTCGCTCTGGATAAATGCGTCCGCTAAATGCTTAAAATGTAAATGTAAAAATGTTTATGTTGTCTTTTTTTAGCACAGCAGCTGCAGCTGTTTTTATCAACTGTTTGTAATTTCTCAAAACAATATATCATATCCTCAAAGCACTTAAAACAAAACCTCTTCACAGATCTTGCAAAATTAAACATTGCATACACAACCTAGTTATCACTCCCAAAATCGAATATTTGCATCAGAATAATACACATACACCATCATATGAATAGCTCTTAATGAACACAAAGCAATACCATCAAAATGTTCATGTGTATTCGACCTAATTGTACTACAAAATGAATACAAATATACAACTGTAACCTGTTCCAGGTGAAAAAATAATATAAGCCTATTGAAATGTATTTCCCACCATGCATCACCGACCACTTACCACCTCATCCACCACCACTTACCACCTCATCCATCATCCATCACCGCTTACCACCTCATCCATCACCACTTACCACCTCATCCACCACCACTTACCACCTCATCCATCATCCATCACCGCTTATCACATCATCCATCATCCATCACCGCTTATCACATCATCCATCACCACTTACTACCTCATCCATCATCCATCATCCATCATCCATCACCGCTTATCACCTCATCCATCACTACTTACTACCTCATCCATCATCCATCACCGCTTATCACCTCATCCATCACTGCTTACCACCTCATCCATCATCCATCATCCATCACCGCTTACCACCTCATCCATCACCACTTACCACCTCATCCATCATCCATCATCCATCATCCATCACCACTTACTACCTCATCCATCATCCATCACCGCTTATCACCTCATCCATCACTGCTTACCACCTCATCCATCACCACTTACCACCTCATCCATCATCCATCATCCATCACCACTTACTACCTCATCCATCATCCATCACCGCTTATCACCTCATCCATCACCGCTTATCACCTCATCCATCACTGCTTACCACCTCATCCATCATCCATCATCCATCACCGCTTACCACCTCATCCATCACCACTTACCACCTCATCCATCATCCATCATCCATCATCCATCACCACTTACTACCTCATCCATCATCCATCACCGCTTATCACCTCATCCATCACTGCTTACCACCTCATCCATCACCACTTACCACCTCATCCATCATCCATCATCTATCACCACTTACCACCTCATCCATCATCCATCATCCATCATCTATCACCACTTACCACCTGATCCATCATCCATCACCACTTACCACCTTATCCGTCCCCACCTACAATCGAATTTTCATGCTTCACTTCTTTCAAGCATGAAAAGCAAGGTTTGTTTTTTATATCAAGCATTGATATCAGGTGTCGCTTCAAGACAAAGCGACATCGACAACGGGGTACGAGGTTGTGTTGTTGACCTGCGATACAATGCAGTCAACTGGTAACGTGATGTGTAGGGCTGTCCCCGACTAAAACAAATCTTGGTCGACCAACAGTCATCCGTTTTTTCCGATTGGTCAAAACTTAAAAAATATATATATGACACACCCTATTTGTTTTAATAAATACAACTATATGCACACTGCGCTTGTCTCATGTTTTATAACTTTCTTAAGTGAATGACACAAATTAGTAACAATAGGCTAATTACTTTATGGAGCCGGAGTTCAAGATTACCTGAAAGAAAGAAAAAAACTCAGTTCCGAGCCTCTTCATGCTGCCCTTGCAGATTCTGCCGTTGCACTTGTGAAGTTGCGGTATGGCCACATAATAGGCTGATGCTTTTATTTGACCACAACCATAACACATTCTAATGCGTAGGCTATGTTTTATTTAATTAACCAGGTTGGTCTCATTTGGATTTAAAATCTATTTTGCAAAAAAATAGGCTAACAAACGAATGATCACACATAGCCTAATGTCTTAAATTGTAGCCTAAAGCTGAACATAAAGTGGCTATAGCCTATCAAAAATAACTTACTCGAGTCGGAGACCATCCGATGGCGTACTTCCCCAGTCGTTTCATGTTATGGCACAGGAACACTAGCTTGTCCACATTTTTTGGCAAAAGGCTGCTCCCCGTTTTATTAACGATAAACCCTGCCTTGGAAAACGTGCTTGCAAAGTTTACATTCCACTTTTTTTGGATCGTCCACGACTAAAACAAAATGCTGGATACTCCAGATATTTGCTTTGACATTATGTTCTTAGGTTATATCGAAATGAGTAATTAAAGTATGCCTATATCACTAATCTTAACTGTAGGCAAATCTTAGGCTACAATTAAAATGCACATTTGCGTGCCTAAAATAAGGATACAATATAGGCTACATGAAAGGGGGTGTTACGCATGTTAGTTATAAATATATAAACCATACAATTAGCAAAACACATTTATTATAAAATGTTACTTTTATTAGTTGTATTATTCACATTACTATTACCTTAACTGTGTAATAAAATTTAAAGAGAACATATATAGGCCTAGCTATGTTAAGAGTGAAGGACTGTCACTGCCATACCCGCAGCACCCAGACCAAACATTAAATTGATGCAATCCTGTTGGTGTCTATTAAATGATAAAATGTCTTGCAACAGACAATATTAATGGAAGATGGAATGAAAGAAAGAGCCATGCACAGGATGCTGGCCAGGGACATCAATAGTGGCACTGTGGAGAATGATGATCCTTCCATGTCTTGGTCTTCCTCTTCCTCTTCCTGCTCCATGTTGTTCCATTGTTCTCTCACAGAGGTGACCGCTGACCTCTTTTATTTACTCTGAGGGCTATAGTTTGGGGAGGATGATAGCAAAAACACACCTGGATGGTATTATTGTAATTGATAGTTTCAGCCATCCCAAACAGAATATTTCTTGCCTCCGCCCAGTTTGGTAGTTTAGTGGTCAGCTGAAAAAAGTATTTTTGTCAGTACAAAATGGATACACACCCATGCTACTTTCGTTGAGTTTAGTATTGCCACATGATACCATCCAATTACAAACTCCATTCTTTTGTAGTGAAAGCAAGTCTCATAACGTGCTCTTCACAAGACATGGCGCTTGCTCTTCATTAGACATTAGCAAAATTTCCATTTCACTATGCAAAAGGTATTAAAGGGGGGAAAAGCTGATGATCTGATTGGTCATAATGAACCAAACCCTCACCACACCCACAGGTAATTTATTCTTCTTAAACCACTTTTACAATTACGCCACAGATGCCATACCGTCTCTTGTCACAAAGCTACAGGAATAAAGGACGACACGCCTTAATGTGCCTTCTTCTTGGATTAGTGCTACTGTCTGCGCAATGCACTTTGACAACGAAACTAGCTCTGACTGAAAGGTTGAGCAATCTGGGTTTGCACAGGTTAGGGCGTAAATGAGGTCAACTGGTGATTGTCCTTTAACATTTTCAAAAACTTCTCAACATGAGAAATTTTATTGTTAAAATTGTGCTTATGTGTCTGAAGTGCTTTGCAAAATAGTTTACTGGAATTGCAATTTGAGTAAATACAAGCTAAATATGCACTGTATACAATATATATATTGCATAGGATGCTTCAACTTTTGGTCATTGTTCACATAGTATCGGTTCCAGGCTGTAAACAATTTAAAAACCCTGTAACAAAAATGGTGCATACAGTACATTAAATATAAATTAAAGGTTTGATTTAAGTCTTCAAAGTTAGGGACAGCACAGTGTTGGTAAAGCTGAATCTTGTTTGAAATTATTCACACTGTGAATAATTTCTGTGAAACATCACGTACTGTGTAGATTTTTACAGTAAATCAGTGTTCATAATGTTGTTACTGGATATACTTTTTACTGTGCCTATCAAATCAGCTGCATTACGTGTAGCCAGCTTTAAGGAACATCCTTTCTCGACACAGTCCAGCACGGCTTAACGAGTGGAGAAGTAGGAATGAGAATGGTACTAATGAGCTGGCATTCTCACCCTGCCAGCTCTCCATGACAGTGACATAATTAACCATGTTCGTAACAAGAGAAGCACACAGGTTTAAAAAAAAGAAAAGAAGGGAACGTAGAATGCACATTTTTCAGTATATTTTGTAATAAGAAGTATTTTTCCACATGCTTGTGCTAGTATCATGTTTTGTGTGTGTGTGTGTGTGTGTGTGTGTGTATGTCTGGTGGTTATGGAGTCCATATTATACAGAGGGAGCTTCCAAGCAAGCTGCATTTGTGTTTACAACAACGACTATCCAAACACAAACAAAAAAACACAAGGTTATATAGAATATATACACTACTCAAGCTAATATGAAAAAATATCTCAAACATACACGATTCTTTTCCAGTTTTCCTCGAAGTTATCCCAATCAGGTTTGCATACTTCTACAGTGGTAACACAAATTTCATTGGATGGCTGCGAAGCTTCTATAAAAATGTGATCTAATTAATGTCTATGCACAACTGAAATTGGGAACTTAAGTTCTAACTTGATAAAGTTTTTGCCTTTATCGTCACTACAGTGTTTACTGGTGTTTACAACAAAGCACGGCTGCGAAGTTGAGCTGTCACCAGCCGCAGGCAGCACGTAAAACCTGGCCTAACGACTGCAGTCTCACGCTTTCCCATTTGCTAATTAGTTGGCTTGTCTTCAGGGGGTGCACAGCCAGCGTTTCCTGGTTCATACATTCACAGACTCACACCATGTTCACTTCCCTGCAACTTAGCAAACCCTTCTAACTCCGGGTATCGAATGCACATACACAAACATATTGATTCATTTCATTTTATTGTTCTTATCAGGCGGCACGGTGGTGCAGTGGATAGCGCTGTCGCCTCACAGCAAGAAGGTCTCGGGTTCGAATCCAGGCCGGGGGCCTTTCTGTGCGGAGTTTGCATGTTCTCCCCGTGTCCGTGTGGGTTTCCTCCGGGTACTCCGGTTTCTTCCCACAGTCCAAAGACATGCACGTTAGGCTAATTGGAGAGTCTAAATTGCCGTGTAGGTATGAGTGTGTGAGTGAATGGTGTATGTGCCGTGTGATGGATTGGCGACCTGTCCAGGGTGTATTCCTGCCTCTCGCCCGGAACGCATGCTGGGATAGGCTCCAGCCCCCCCGCGACCCTGACCAGGAATAAGCGGCTTAGATAATGGATGGATGGATGGATGGATGTTCTTATCGGTTATTTTGTGTTTTGTAGAGCGCTGTTTTTCGGTTGTTTGCTGTTTGCCTCCGTGTTTGTTTGTTGCATCGCAGCTTCCGGATTTCGGGTACATCCCAGGTTTGGGGTCCAACCAGAGCCTCGGCACACGGGCTGGCTTTGGACTGCCTGTCCCACGCTGCGTGTGCGTGGTTGCAGCCAAATTGGAACAAATATGTCAATCATATTGATACTGTTAAAATTAGGTATACAGATTATGTACAAAAGTGATGTATTATTTTATGTTATGTGTACATATAAGTATTATAAATGAAGATAATATCATAATCTTGCATAATATGCCTCTTAGTAGATAATTGATTTAGTGTAGCCATTTAGTATATGGGGCATCTACCGAATTAGTTCAAAGTGCGGTCCCACAACAAGAAAAACTATTTAACAAAAGGGATCTATTTAAACCCAAGGCATTAAATGAGATAGTGATAAGCTAAATTTAAAAAAAAACATCATTTATAGGATACTTTCTATTGGGAAGTAGTTGTCCCAAACCCTGACCCCTACATTTAAATGTATGTAAATAACACTTAAAACATTTTTTAGATTTTTTTCAATGGTGTAATTTCAAAGATCTTTATGATTAAGTTTAAACAGAAGTTGAAAGATTTAGATTTATTGTGGGTTTAATTTTTAAATTAAAAAACTATACTAAAAAAATCTTGTCCCCCGTTTTCATGTCACTACCGAAACCCCATAGTTTTAGTCCATTGGCTGAGCCTGGTTTTTAGCCACACCCCTGCATTTTTGACCAGGCAGTGACACTGCCTCCCTGTCCCTCATGGCTGCATGGTAAGTAGCTAAACCCCATACTTTTGAAATAAATGTGTTCCAACGTCTGAAAATTGGTGTGTAACTTTAAGAATCGTCACCACCGAACACATATTTTCTTCAATTAAGTTTTTATATGTGTACACCTTTTCAAAGACGTGTATGCTAGCCATGTGCTTGCTAGCATTCTTTAGTTATGCTCAAAGTTAGCTAGAATTGTCACTACCGAAACCGTCACTACCGAAACCTATGGTAGAGTTTCGGTAGTGACAAAATGTAATGGTAAGTAGTTAAATCCCATCATTTTCAAATAGATGTGTTCCAAAGTCTGAAAATCAGTGTGTAACTTTAAGAATGGAACACATATTCTCTTCAATAAAGTAAACTTTTTGGGGTTTTATGCAAAATATGATGTTTTCAAAGCTGTTTGCTAGCCATGTGCTTGCTAGCATTCTTTAGTTATGCTAGCAAAATGGAATGTTCAATCATCTATTTTCAGTATTTCCCTCACCATTGCCTTGGAGGGACCTCCCGTCCATCCTGAAAGACCCCAAAAGCAAAAAATAGCGGACTTTTAGATCGCTAACATTTTTAGCATAAGTCAATTGAGTTTAACATAGCGAAAATTAGCATCGCGGCTAGCGGAATCTATTTGTTACAGACCTTTCAAGGATACATTAGTTAGCGTTCAGAAGCCTGACAGCAACAGCATAATATCAATGTTATTTGTCAATGTTTTCTTCTTCTTCTCTTTTACTGAACCCACTTGGGTAATTATTTTCGGTTGATAAGTCATGTTTGTACTTTAAATGGTTATGGATGAACAATTGTTATGTCTTCAAAAATAAAATTATTTTATTGACCACAAAACATTTGTGTTTGTAATATTCCCAACATAAGGCATGTTATGAGTTAAGATTAAGCTATAAAGTTGAGGGAATATGATACAACCTTGCAAACAAAATACTGTGGTCACTACCGAAACAGTGCAGTCACTACCGAAACACTGGGTGTTTTGTAAAAAATAAAGTATATTGAGTTATAAACTAAAATGTTATGATACTGATTGGTTAAATGTATGTTCAATTTCATCAATCATTAAGTCTGAAATCAATATGATCAGTGTTATGCATTTTACAGAGAAAGATTGCATTTAGATTTTGATGAATTGTATAAATTGAACTTTGAAATTTGGTAAAAATGTCATTTTTATTGATTTAATTGTGAAAACCCTCAAGAAAAATGTATAAAAATACTCTTTAGAGAAGGGAAGGAAACACAATCTTAACAGATTCATATAATACTTTTTTACTATAGTGTATTACTATGTTTCGGTAGTGACAATTTTTGGGAGAGGAAAAACATTCCAAAAGAGTCTGAAAATACAATATAAAAATTGACGGTACTTTTACTAGATATATGTACTTTAGATATGGTACAATATATATACGGACAAAGTTTTGGGAATAAAACATAGAACATTTCAAAATATTTCCAACCTGACTTTGAACCAATTCGGTAGAATGGCCCATATACAGTATATATACATATATATATATATATAAATAAATAAACATGTAAATAATTGGGGGTTGTGGTGTTTGCAGAGCATTGTAAATAAACATCATTGCACATATGTGCTTTTGCAGCACTGCCATCATTTGTCCATGGACCGAGCATTTCCCTCACACAGATCAGCAGTAAGGTACAACCACTTTGTATGTGGTTGTACCTTGCTAAGGATTAGTCATCAGGCATTTCCGGTGAACTGATCCTCTTTGTTTCAATCATAGTCTTGGTGCTGTGTAATATTTCTCCACAGAATAGTGTACGAAACTCCATTTCCATAAACATCAGTCAGAATGGTCTCCTCATTGAGATGCACACTGCACTGTCGTCTTCACTAAGAGACATACTGCACAGCCCTCTTCACTGTGAGACGCACTTCAGTCTCCTCACTGAGAGACACACTGCACTGTCCTCTTCACTGTGTGAGACACACTGCACTGTCCTCTTCACTAAGAGACAAACTGCACTGTCCTCTTCACTAAGAGACAAACTGCACTGCCCTCTTCACTAAGAGACAAACTGCACTGTCCTCTTCACTGTGTGAGACACACTGCACTGTCCTCTTCACTAAGAGACAAACTGCACTGTCCTCTTCACTGTGTGAGACACACTGCACTGTCCTCTTCACTAAGAGACAAACTGCACTGTCCTCTTCACTGTGTGAGACACACTGCACTGTCCTCTTCACCAAGAGACAAACTGCACTGTCCTCTTCACTGTGTGAGACACACTGCACTGTCCTCTTCACCAAGAGACAAACTGCACTGTCCTCTTCACTGTGTGAGACACACTGCACTGTCCTCTTCACTAAGAGACAAACTGCACTGTCCTCTTCACTAAGAGACAAACTGTACTGCCCTATTCATTAAGAGACAAACTGCACTGTCCTCTTCACTGTGGGAGACACACTGCTTTGTCCTCTTCACTAAGACACACTTCAGTTCAATTCAATTTTATTTGTATAGTGCCTTTTAAAGAACACAGTCACAAAGACGCTTTATAGTAAACAGAAAACACCTAACGCGCAGGACGGTGCGATGCACACAGCTGACTGTGTGGATAATGTCTGCTCAAAAATTTGTTCAGAGGAGAGCCCAGTCAACCAGGAACACAAACAAGCAAACAAACACAAACAAGCTATCACATCACGATGGAGAACACCCAAACTGCTGCAGTGCATCACTCAAAATGCAATGCAAAACATCTCAAATACATACCACTCAATTACTGCCCCTGTAGAATACCTGCTCACGGTCTAGAGAATATAAGAAAAGGTTGCTCGACCATGCATTTTCCTGCCAGACACAGGAGTCTGACCATTGATTGATATATTACATATAGGTATTGTGTGACATATGGAGAAATATATACCTTTTTTTTAAAACCCAAAAAACTTTATGACGGGACATAAAATATATTGTTATCTATGGCAATATTACACAGTTACTTGCTGACAGAGGCATCCGTCACTCTCAGAAGCAAGTTATGAACAACTTGTTGGACCTGGTATTTACCCGTGTCCATAGTGTGGTCTGAATAGATCAAATGCTGGTTGAACCGCGCTCAATATCCCATGTCAACCACAGGTTTTATGTGTGAAAGGGGTATTAGCTATCTAGCTACATGGCATAAATATCCGTTTGCAGTCCCTTATAACTTGTGATGTACGACGCTGATTCAGATGCTGAGGTGAACTCGTTCATCCGTGTGGACTCACTTTGGATTCCGAAAAAAGATGGTGTTGTTGTTGAGAACGGATCTCCCATCTGTAGAGAATGTGGGAAACGTAATGGCCAGATGAGGGGAAACCTTGCATTCCACCTGCGTGAGCATCATCCTGCACGTTATGCCAAAAAATGGAAAAAATTTGTGAGCTACATACACTACCCATCAAAAGTTTTAGAACATCCCCATTTTCCAGTTTTTACAGAAATGTAAGCAGTTCAAGTCCAGTGAATAACCTGAAATGGTACAAAGGTAAGCGGTAAACTGCCAGAGTTTAAAACAAAAAGTTTAGGTTACCAAAAACTTAAAAATAATGTACATTTTTTGGCAGTGAGTAGCTTCCTACACCATTAAAAGGCACTTGGAAACTGGAAGAAACTCTGACAGGAAGAGGTCTGGCAGGCCCAAAGCCACAACAAAATCAGAAGACAAGTTTCTGAGAGTCTGAGAGCTTGCGTGATAGGCGGCTCACAGGACAACAGCTTCAAGCACAGCTTAAAACTGGTCGAAGTAAGGAAGTCTCAGTTTCAACTGTGAAGAGAAGACTTCGAGCTGCAGGTTTGACAGGTCGAGTGGCAGTAAGAAAGCCATTGCTAAGATGGCAAAATAAGAAAAAGAGGCTTGCCTGGGCCATGAAGCACTGCCAGTGGACTACTGAAGACTGGAAGAATTATGGGCCGATTAATCAAAATTTGAAATCTTCGGTTCATCACGCAGGGTTTTTGTACGCTGTCCAGTAGGCGAAAGGATGGTTCTGCAGTGTGTGACACCCACTGTCAAACATGGAGGAGGAAGCGTGATGGTCTCGGGCTCTTTTGCTGGATCCAGAGTCGGCGACTTGCACAGAGTGACTGTTAACAACGTTAACCCATTACTTGTTCCCTGAAAAGGGCCTTTTTTTTATAACTCTGAAATGTACATTATTTTTCAGTTTTTGGTAACCTAAACTTTTTTTTTTTTTTTTTTTTTTACCTCTGGCAGTTTACCGCTTACCTTTGTACCATTTCAGGTTATTCACTGGACTTGAACTGCAAAATGTTTCTTAATTCGCACAGTGAATGATTTAAATTGATTTAAACATACAATTACAAGGAGTGAACTATATTCAGATGCTTTTTTTTCAATTAAAATGGTATATAAATCTGCAAAGATCCATACAATAAACAGATTGAGTTGTATACTTTGTGTGATACCTTTTTTTTGCTTAAAAACTGATACCGTGGGCCTCCCGGGTGGCCTAGTGGTTACAACGTTCGACGCTAGTCACTGCGACCGGGGTTCGATTCCACCGGCTGCACCAGAGTCGGCTCTGGCCAGGAGTGCAAGCAGGGGGCGGCAACTGACTGTCCGCCCCAGGGAGGGGGGAGGGAAGCCGACAGGAAGTTTGCAGCGTACAGGAGTGGCTCTGGAGTACCAGAGTTATGGTCGACAGCTTGGCGAGTGCGGTCTCGGTGGAGTGTCACTGTCGGTCAAAGGGCTACGGCAGCGAACTCACAATACGAGGGGGGATCGACATGAAAACTAGAGGGTGTAATTGGCTACTAAATTGGAAGAAAATGGGCTAAAATCTGAAACAACAAAAAAAAGAAACTGATACCGTGATATACCGAAAACCGTGATATTGAGGAGTACGATTATCATACTGTGAAAATGTCATACCCTCACAGCCCTGCTCTGAACCCGTACTGCCTTTCAAGAAAAAATTATATATGTTTATAAGGTAATTAATCATTGTTAATGTATTCTAATCTGTTTGTAGCTGTTTGTAGAAGGCTGTCAAAGCAAAGGAAATGAACAGTGCAAGTAATAAAAATGTGTTGTTTATTTTCTTATTTCCCATCACAAATCAACCATTTTCAGCCCGTGATCATGAAACAAGAGAGACCTTCATAATGACAACTGTCTCCAGCCAGCTTTGATTGTTTTTCATGTTTAACAAGCATTCAGATTTAAGTAAGGACAACCTATCAACAGCTGGTTCCCGTTTACCTGATTTATTGTGCCTAATGCTGAAGCATTACGGTACCTTTGTGCCCTTTACATTAAATAATCGCAATTATAAAAAAGAGATGGGGGGGATTGTGTTTTAACTTAAAAGCAGTTGTTGTTGTTGTTGTTTTTTTCATTGTAACTGAAATTATTTCATGTGAAGTTCACCAAAGGCAACCCCAATTACATTAGATGCAATCAAGTAAAAAGGGAATTGGCAGCCAGGATGGGTTATCCTCATTTACACTGGCATGCTTGTTAATTGTCAGGTTCAGTGTAGTTATGAAACGACAGTAGGTTTGCTGCCTGCTGTATTTGTATTAGAACCTATCGGGCACCACTGTGCCAAATGCTGCGTCACATGTCCCACGTGATGACGGCATGAGTGTAAGGCCAGAGTGTTCGCTTTCACAGACGCTATCGACTGCTGGCGAGAAATCGCTGGGGCCACGCTGGGTGTGGGGGAGGGCTGCGTGCCCAGCCTGTAGCATGACGGCGGGCCGGTCGATGCTGCCGGAGAGCCAGGCCCTTGTTCCGCGCTCCATGCCCACAGACAGGGCCTCTCTAACGGGCGGGCTGGAGGGGAGGGAGTCCCGCTGAGCCACATTGACCCGACTGTGGGACATGCTGCGCTCAATCACCTCCCCTGCCTAAACAGGAAAAACTGCATCAGCTGACACCTCTGCTCAACCAGGGAGAACTACATCAGCTGATCACTTTGCCTAGCCAATGGAACTGTGTCAGCTTTTTTGGGAAAAGAAATATGACTTAAACAACAAAAACAAAATCTTTTTTCTCTGAGCAATTTTTTTAAATTAAATTTTATAATTTGAGCATGCAATATAGCTCATTACCTATATTTTTTATTTTATGTAGCCTTCTTTGCACATCTTTATCAAGGATCATTTTGGAGGGTACTGTACATGTTGCCGGTGAAAACAACATGACAGAATTTACAGTGTGAACAGTCTTTATCGTTATAAAAGCCATAAGGCTTAGTGCAGTCTGTCTTCTGCCCTCAGCAACCAGGAATGTATAATGGTTGCAAGGTTATTATCATCCACCGATGCTAGCAATTAACTACATGGATGCTTGTTGTGCCAAGTGGGAAGATCAACATGAACAGATAAGATGAGGTCTGAGGTCAGCACAGATTCTTGGGAGTGGGTGCATGAAATGATAAACCATCCCAGCCAACCAAATCCATGATAAAAAATCTGATGGCACTCATCAGATTGCAGGAAGCCTAGGCCGGAAAAGTTATCAAACCTATTCAGATGCTCTATCAGAGATTAAATAGGAACACTCCCATATTTCTAGAATTTTATATGTTTTTCCTTACCTAAAAAAAATGTGGTTACATCTTTTCAGCAGTCTCATAGCTGCTCTAGTAGCTAGAACTATGATGTAGTCGTAAGAACTGTTGGAAGCAGAGGACAACAGTCAACAGTGCAAAAAGGAGTTTAAAATCAGGGTATCAGAATATCTCTCCGTAATAAACTGTAATTATGTATAACTTGCGATGCGATGTGAGTGAACGAGTGAGCGGTCAACAGAAAATATGCACTCCCTACCTAACTCCGCCATACAGGGGAACAGGTATACTGATATATATACTGACTAATGATCCTACTAAGGCCCAAACCCACATGACGTGCAACTACCATAGGTAGACTGTGAAGGTGTGCTGCACACATAACACCCAATAGAAAAACAAACAGGAACATGACCCCTACATAAATCTTTAATGATTTTAAAGAAAAAATGTATTCTATATCAAAAGTGCAACCGCATGTGTCTGATAAGCCATATCGATGCACTGGGCGCCATCTTATTCTGGCCCTCACTGACTGCCTTGAACCAATCAATCTATTTTGCTACTATGAAACCTAACAATATGATTGGTTCAATTCACATGAGAAACTGGTAACATACTGGGTGGCATACGTCCACCCATAATGGGGTTTATCAAGCCTCATGGACAGGGTCAACGAACAATCTCTGAAACAAACGCACATGTGTGAGTCCTTTCATTCCAGTAATTTGAGGAGGGAGGAGGTCACAACAGAGATGGCAAAGAAAGCTGTCCTCTCATGGCTGACACCTTAATTTACAGACAGCTGTACAACTGCAGAGGTACTGTTTTACAGATTGGGGCTTTTGACAGCAGGCCGATAAGCAACACGCATTGTGGATTCATAACTAGGGCTAATGAGAAATATCAAGTTGAAAAAAAAAGGTTTTTTTGTGTGTGTGTGCATTCCCAGATAATTATTTAGCTTCCTAAGCTTAAAAGTTCTGTATGCTCACTTAGATGCCTTCTGGGCTCAGAAGAGTGCAGCAAAGAGCAGTGCATTTTCAAAAACATTAATATAAATAATTATAATAATTGCTCCTGATGGTATGTTGGGATCCTAATGTTCAGCATATGGTATTGTCAAACAGCCTATTGTCTCTCACAGTGATTGATTACAATGTGTTTATAGGATGCTGGGTTATTTTGGGGGTATTTGTGAGGGAAAAAAGTGACTTTTATCACAGCAGATACAGTGTTTTCAAGACAATCTTTTACACATACAGCCATAAAATCATGCACATAGGGTCATATTCTGACACCCCTTCAACATTTCAGTTCAAACATGCTCACTCACATGATACATACTGGCTATATTGCATATCACGTCTTCCATTTTTAAGTTTGATACATGAATAAAAAGCTCTGGTCACCAGTTGTGTACTGCCAATGTTTCATGGCTCACTGACAAATAACATTTATTGGAAACACCACGTGACTAAAACATGCAATGTCAAATGTAAAATAAAAATAAAACAGTTTTTCTAATTTCCTGAAAAGTTGTCTTTTTGGAGATAAAAGGTTTTTTGACACTGATAATGTGGCAGATGCACTGCAGTCCCCATGTGACCGAAATCGGTGTCCCTCGACCTGTGCCTTGTTACCCCCTTATGTTGCAGGTACATAACATAAGGGGGTGTACATACACCCATACCAGGTAAAACAAAGTATTTGATTTTCTTTTTACACTAAATCATCATTTATTATACATTCAGGTAGGAAGCACATAAGAACATAAGAACATAAGAATACATAATGATGAGAACGGGCCGTTCGACCCATCTTGGCTCATCATGTCCTAATCTAAAGAGCATCTAGTACTACATCTAGCCTGGCCTTGAATAGCCCGAGCGTTTCTGCCTCTACTACCTGACCTGGCAAGCTGTTCCAGGCATTGACAACTCTCTGTGTAAAGAAAAACTTCCTAATATCTGTGCGGAATTTGCCTTTAACTAATTTCCACCTGTGGCCTCTTGTTCTGCTGACCCCACTTATCTTAAAAAATCTTTGGTATTTTACTTTGTTAATCCCTTTTAGGAATTTCAAAACCTCAATCAAATCCCCCCTAAGTCTCCGTTTGCTAAGTTTAAATAGATTGAGTGCCTTAAGTCTATCATCATAACTTTTACCTTTCATACCAGGTATCAGTTTAGTTGCCCTTCTTTGGACTTTTCAAGAGCTTCAATATCTTTCTTGTAGTGCGGTGCCCAGAACTGCACACAGTATTCTAAGTGCGGTCTGACAAAGGCGTTATATAACATTAATATAACCTCCTTTGATTTATACTCAATACTTTTTGCTATGTATCCCAGCATCCTGTTGGCTTTTTTCACTGCTGTAGCACACTGCTTTGATGCAGATAGGCTTTGATCAACTACAACTCCTAAATCCTTTTCAAATTGAACACCTACTAACTTTTCTCCTCCCATAAAATACTCCTGTCTAATGTTTTTATTTCCCACATGCATAACTTTACATTTAGCAATATTGAACGTCATCTGCCATGTATCTGCCCATTTTTGGATTTTGTTTAAATCATCTTGGATTACTTTAGTCGATTCCAAACTGTTTGCCAAACCCCCAAGTTTAGTATCATCTGCAAATTTAACTATTTTGCTACTAATGTCCATATCCAGATCATTTATGTAAATAAGGAAGAGCAGAGGTCCCAGCACCGATCCCTGCGGGACACCACTGCCCACAGCACCGGGGTCAGATTCGGCCCCACCTACTGTTACTCTTTGTATTCGCCCTTGCAGCCAATTTTTAACCCACTGTGAAACTACTCCTACAATTCCTACTGATTTCATTTTAGCAATGAGCCTCTCATGTGGTACCTTGTCAAATGCTTTCTGAAAGTCCACATATATAACATCATAAGCCTGGTTCAGGTCAACACACTTTGTAGCCTCTTCGAAAAAGTCCAGGAGGTTTGTTAGGCATGACCTCCCTTTGAGAAATCCATGTTGGCTCTCCCTTAAAATACTATTATTTTTCAAGAATGATTCCAACTTATCCCTAATAATACATTCCAGCATTTTACATGCGATGCAAGTTAAACTGACAGGCCTATAGTTCCCTGGGTCAGTACGGTCCCCCATCTTATATATTGGAATTATACTACCCTGCTTCCAGTCATCTGGTATTTCTCCAGTGATTATGGATTGGCTGAAAATATCTGTCAATGGTTTATATATAATTTCCCCAAGTTCTTTGAGTACTCTGGGATATATGCCATCCGGGCCTGCTGCCTTATTTGTCTTAAGTTTTTGTAGTTTTTGTAGTACTTCTACATCCCTTATCTCAAAGTCCTCCAAAACATTCCGTACCTTGTCTATACATTTAGGCATATTTATAACCTCTTCTCTAGTAAAGCTCTCCACAAAGTAACTGTTTAGTGTGTTTGCAATGTCCTTATTATTATAAACCAAAGTTCCTTCCTTATTCTTAATGCACTTGAGTTGTCTTCAAGTTCTTTAAACATTTTGTTATTTGGGCAATTGATGGAAATATCTTTCCTACAACCACTATCAGACTTGGTACAGCCAAAACTATATCAAATGATGTGCCCTGCTGGTTAAAGAGGGATCTGTCTACATCTTGTGCCATCCATTTTACCAATCCCTGAAGCAGAGAAGCTTCCCCATAGCATAGGCTCCCACCACAATTTTTCACGGTAGGGAATCTTTAAAAAAAATAAAAATTATTCTGTATGTAAACCATGATGCAGACACTTGTAAAATGAAAGTTGTGCATGCGTGCACAGCGTCTTGAATGGAAACACAGATGCATAAACTCATAAAATGAGAGGTGTAGGTGCATCTGGATTGTCCTTTTGCATTTACAAAGTGTAATTTATTGTTTACCAGTCACAATTTACATTTACATATCTTTTTTGCGTATATACATATTTTTGACAGTGATTTTACTTAATAGAAAATGGAACTGATATATCAGTTGCAAAGAGAACATCCTGCAGCCTATGCAAGATATGCAACTGTCAATAAACATACCACCAGTTGGGGAATTCTCCTTTCGGCAGGCAATGGTGTTTTTTTTCTCCAAGGAGGGGACACTTAAATGTGGGGATGCAATGTGGAATATGAAAAAAAATGCAATGCTTTTGTGATTAATTGCTTGTTGTCTCTTAAAAATTGATCAGTATATTCTTACACATAATATAACATGTATAATAGCTGATGTTGATCTTCTGTTAAGTAGATTGAGTTGGGAAGGCTTATATAGTCAGAAGATTTGATTATTATTTTCCCCAATCAAAAGTCACAAAAATGCATGAAATTATCTCTCATAAACACATTTTCAGGGGGAGTACAGATATTGGAAAACATCCCTGTCTAATTTTTCTTTTCTTTTCTGAAAACGACAATGATGCCGCTGAATCATTTTGTCCATGCTGATTTTCCTCATTGTTCCAAAGGCTGATGCTCTCTGCTTGATGTAATCCAGAATGCTCATTGTAATCTCATTAAATCAACCCAGTGATTATTCCTCTATTAGATTAGAGCACAGGATGGAGTAGTCACATCACGCGCACAGAGGAAGTAGAGAGGCACCATCATTACTTTTTACGGGGAGGGGCACCCTATTTGGCGTACAGGTGTCGGTCCACTCAAATATACATACACACACACACACACACACACACACACACACACACATTATAACCCACTTTATACAGCTACTCCCAAACACTCGAAGGAGTCATAGTATTACTACTTAATCTTAAATATACCAGCAGCAACCCTCTCCCCCAATCAACACTGACAGTCTCTAATGAGGTTTGGGGAAGGAGTCAACTTGGAGAGATGATGCTCTTGTAATAAGATGGTCTTTTTCAACACAGCCTGCTTCTGGCGCAATTGTAGAATTATAGTCTCAAGTTAAAAAGTGATCATTAAGTCCTCTCATTGTCACCCTAATGGCTGAGCGTTCACACTTTATTAGTGAGAGTTTTACACTCCCTGCCTCCTGCTGACACACCCTTCAGCATTCCACTGGTGGCCTTCAGTGCTCGCTGATCCAAGCCTGGTTCTGCTGGGGTTACCCTAGTGCTCTGTTCATTAGAAGGACAGAATGACATCGGGGGGGTTGAGGAGGGGGAAATTAAAGTTCTGATTAGGAGTCATTTCCCCATTACATCTGCGAAGTGGGTTCTCCCATGGCACCTATTAGACTCCTTTTTGCGGGTTTGCACTCCAGTGATTAAACCTAAATGAGTTCAGTAATAGATGTAATTGTCCTCCAATTTAAGGTGACCTGCCGAACTACATTCACTTGCATTGTCCAGGGGAGCCTTTTAAGAGGGGGTTGTATGACGTGTCCTGTTCATTTACCACTCCTTCTAAATTACCCATGTCCAGTTTACTGAAAAGTGCCCGTTCACGTTGGATAAAGACATTTTTCTCCATCATGTATTTAGCACAATGTCAGAGACATATAGAGAAAGGGGAGACACAGAGTAAATCACACCACACAGGAACTCACTGAGACACAGAGTGATATAAATCACACCACACAGAAATTCACTGAGACACAGAGTGATATAAATCACACCGCACAGGAACTCACTGAGACACAGAGTGATATAAATCACACCACACAGAAACTCACTGAGACACAGAGTGATATAAATCACACTGCACAGAAACTCACTGAGACACAGAGTGATATAAATCACACTGCACAGAAACTCACTGAGACACAGAGTGATATAAATCACACCACACAGAAATTCACTGAGACACAGAGTGATATAAATCACACCACACAGGAACTCACTGAGACACAGAGTGATATAAATCACACCGCACAGGAACTCACTGAGACACAGAGTGATATAAATCACACCACACAGAAACTCACTGAGACACAGAGTGATATAAATCACACTGAACAGAAACTCACTGAGACACAGAGTGATATAAATCACACTGCACAGAAACCCACTGAGACACAGAGTGATATAAATCACACCACACAGAAATTCACTGAGACACAGAGTGATATAAATCACACTGCACAGAAACTCACTGAGACACAGAGTGATATAAATCACACCACACAGGAACTCACTGAGACACAGAGTGATATAAATCACACCACACAGAAACTCACTGAGACACAGAGTGATATAAATCACACCGCACAGGAACTCACTGAGACACAGAGTGATATAAATCACACCACACAGAAATTCACTGAGACACAGAGTGATATAAATCACACTACACAGGAACTCACTGAGACACAGAGTGATATAAATCACACCACACAGAAACTCACTGAGACACAGAGTGATATAAATCACACCACACAGAAACTCACTGAGACACAGAGTGATATAAATCACACTGCACAGGAACTCACTGAGACACAGAGTGATATAAATCACACCACACAGAAATTCACTGAGACACAGAGTGATATAAATCACACTACACAGGAACTCACTGAGACACAGAGTGATATAAATCACACCACACAGAAACTCACTGAGACACAGAGTGATATAACTCACACCACACAGGTTCTCACTGAAAGACTGAATTCATGTGTCATCCAATAGGATACAGTTTAGAGCGGCAACTACAATTCAGTGGGCGAGCTTTCAGTTGTCTGTATTTTGAAACAAGATGAGCGTTCAGCTGGAGCTATTCAATATATTCAGAAAACATTATACAGACAGCTCACGGCGAGCATTGACCTGGCACACTATCAGTTTAGTATGAACAAAATAAATGCATTTTTTTAAAAAAAATACTATGAGGCGGCCTCCCGCGTGGTCCAGTGGTTACAACGTTTGGCGGGTTCGATTCCGCCATCTGGGCGGCAATTGGCTGTCCGCCCCAGGGAGGGGGGAGGGAAGCCGACACACACAGTTCGCTGCACATAGGAGTGGTACCGGAATTACAGTCAACGGCACGACGAGTGTTGTCTCGGAGGAGGCAGCGCTACGCCCTTGTCACTGCCAGTCACAGGACTACGGCAGTGAACTATAGGGGTAAGGGGGATTGAACTAAGTACACGGGTAATTGGCTACCAAATTGGGAGAAAACGAGGTAAAATCGGAAAATAAAATTATAGAAAAAATACTATGAGGCTAGCTAGCTATAGGATATGACCGGTTATCAAAAATGCTAATTTACCTCACAAAGCCTATGAGGCTAGCTAGGTGCAGTATTATAGGATATTGCAAGTTAGCGAAAATTATAAATATTGTTTTAGATCATGGCTGTGACCATAGCTATGTACTGTAATCTTATGTCTTCTTAAAAGTTAATGTATTTGAAACTTTCCCATGTAAAACAAGAGTTTTCCACATAACCATAGCTAGCTAGGTAGCATACTAGCGAACCGGAAACACACCTACAAAAAACCAACAAGGCACACCTATGCATCTGACGCATACCCTAATTTCTATGTGAGCACAGCCTTACCTGCTGATTTATAATGTGACCTGGCTAATACTTGGTAGAACCAATCAGATCCCACAAACTATAACTTCCCTTTCCAGGTTTTCTATAGAGAGAATGTCCTGGGTCGTGGTTGGACATTGGTTGGACAGAATGTCCTGGTTGCTTTGGGTAAAAGCGTCTGCTAAACGCCATATGTTATGGTATTACATGTTCTGAATTGTAATGGCACACATTGGCAAAAATGGAGAGGCACTCACTTTCGCTTTGTTTGTTTAGTAAGCAAGTTTTTAGTTTAGTTTTGTTTCGTTTATTTGACATTTCACTTTAAAAGAATACAATACATGGATACATCCCGATGTACATGTACATTTTAAATATCATATCAAGGATGACACAGAAAAGTCCTAGGACTTATTTCCATTGTGGTCCTTGTTGTTATTAGGTGTCATGGTGGTGTATGTGTATTGTGTTTGTGGTGTTAGGTGTTGGCAGCAAGGTTACAAAAATAACAACAATACAAAGTACATTAACATGTAACATTAGGCTTTGGCAGCATAAACTAAATTCCAATAAATAGCTGCAATACCACATACAATTACATTACTCCCATTAAATCAGCAATAAAGTTAATAACAATCAATTACATATATATTACCTTACCTACCCGACTGTCTATTTACAGAGGAACATTATCTAGAAGCCAATGTTTAAGTTTAGCCCTGAAGGCGACTGGGTTTGCAGTCTGTTTAATATCATTAGGGACCTTATTCCAATCCTGAACACCCGAGTACCTGAAATAACTTTTATCCATCCGGCTACGAAACCTTATCAGCGTCAGGTTCGCTACACTAGATCTAGTGTTGTGGCTATGGACCTCTCCAACCTGTGGGAAGAAGTCTGAGAAGTAACTTGGGCCTCTGTCATTCACAATTTTGTGAACCAAACTGAGCTTCAACAGTGTCACTCTGGCCTCTACAGAGAGCCAGTTAAGCTCCAAGAACTGGTTCCTCCCTACATGATCACAGGTGCCAAGACCAAATACCACTCTGACGTTCTGAGAAACCTGACGTTTTGTCTTCCATATCTTGGGAAAACTACAGAACCAGGATGTACTGGCATAATCAAAGTGGCATTGTATTAAGCTGGGTGCCACACATTTGAGACATTCCCTGTCCAGAAACAAGGCCTTTCTAGCCAGGAACTTTGTTCTGGCGTTCACTTTCCCTACCACTTTCAGGGCCATACCTGCACCCCCTACATTGCCATTTAGTGTACAGCCCAGGTCTTGGCTGTGACTTCATTTCCCCTAGTTTCACTCTGAATTCTGTCACTTTACTCAACCTGGGTTTGGAGGCAAACAGAATTGATTCTGTTTTTCCCAGATGTAAGGAGAGTTTGTTATCAGATAGCCATACACTAATATTAGACAGCTCTTCTCCTAGCCGCCCTTGTAGTTTGACCAAGTTCTTATCTGCAACCAACAGAGCTGAATCATCAGCATAGAGGAACAAGTCACATTTACAAGCCTCTTTCATGTCATTTATGTATACTAAAAACAACAAAGGACTGAGCATACTTCCTTGGGGGACTCTGCAGCTTAAGGGTCTTTGAGCAAAAGCCATTAACTTCGACTATCTGGAATTTATCCTATCAGATAAATACACTTAAAATAAATACAGGCCTATAGTTGCCTGGGTCAGACCTGCTCCCCTTTTTGTATAGGGGAATGATTTTAGCATGCTTCATGTCCCTGGGAAATCTACCCTGCTCTAATGAGAGGTTAATGATATGGGTAATGCAAGGGGAAATTTGTTCAGTAGCATCACTCAAAAACCTTGCCAGAATATTGTCCAGTCCTGTAGCTTTAGTAGTGTTAAGCTCAGCTAGCATATGTTTATCTACTGTCACCTTTGTGAATATGAATGAATTTGCTTGATCTGAATGTAATCCTCTCCAAATATACCTGAGCCTGGAGTTTTATCACTAGGTTACTAGCCACTGATGAAAAACATTTTTTGAATTTGTTTAGAACCAAATTCCTATTTCCCCATCAATATCAAGACCTATGTTGATTCATTCGAAGTATTGTCTTTCCCTCCACAGCCTACATCCTTCAGTGATTTCCAAAGCTTTTTGGGATCATTTTTACTCTCCTTAATCTGATCAGTGATACACGCATTTTTTGCTGTCTTGATCTTTCTCTGTACCTCATTTCTGAGCATCTTGTATTCATCATAGTCAGCTTTCTTCTGTGATTTTCTAAATAATTGCATTGCCCTATTCCTTAAATTAATAGTCTCTAAAATGGCATTGTCTATCCTGGGACCAGATCGTTGCTTTATTCTGACTTGCTTTATAGGGGCCAGCCTATTCACAACTTGGAGGAACAGACTCTTAAAAGTTTCCCAGGAGCCATCAACACATTTATTACTAAGCACAAGAGCCCAGTCAACCTTGTGTAGGTGTTCCTTAAAGGACTCTATGCAGTAATTTTTCATTTTTAAGAGAGTGGATGCACACAGAAGCTTCCTGGTACAGAAAGTAATGAAATGGTCGCTAATACCGTTAGCTTTATCAGACACCATAATTAAGTCTATTGTGCTTTTAACAGTTTCGCATACTCTGGTTGGATCCCTAATCATTTGCTTCAGATCAAATAGTTTATAGAAATTCATGAGAGCACCATAGGTAGGGCAGTATATGTCAGTGTTAAAATCTATCAAAATGCATTAATTTGCTACCGAGCCAATGCAATTGGAAAGTATGTTTTCTAAGCTAGATTTAGGAATACGGATATCTAACAAAATGATTTCATTCTCATCGTCTATATCCGATCTGATTTCAAAGTTAATGTCTGATCTAGCAAAAACACAAATCCCCCCTGCGTTCCGGTTGCGATCTTTCCTAACTAATGTGTAATTCCCTATGTTCACCTTGGAGTTGCAGACCATCAAATTAATTTAATCAATCTTCGGAAACAAGCTTCTCACATTTAGGTGCATGAAAGGCAATCTTTTCGCGTTAAAAACCTTGTTAAAGTCCGGTTCCTCCGAATCCTCACGCGCCACTGCTTCCAACTGGCACTCGGTGCCCTCTCCCGCTAGCAGCTGACCCGGCTCCCCTTCGGATCCGATGGTCCTTGCCCCCAACGCCACCGACAGTCTTCCATCACCCGGGCCCAGGCTCCCGGTGCCCTCCGCAACCTCTCCATTGGCCTCCTCGACAGCACTCCAACAGTAAAGGTATGCAGGGTTGTTATGCTCAAGACATGGGAATCCCCTGGGCTCCATGCTTCCCTGAAAACAGGTGATGTTGCACCTGTCCCGGTGTAGGTCATAGTTGCAGGTGCCTCACATTCTCCCGAGGGATGAGCAAGGCGTAGGGTCGGTAATCGAGTGCGGGCCAGGGCATTGGTGAATGTCCCTCGATAGCAGCAGGCATAGCGTTATTATGAGCTTAATGGCATTTATTTGGTGTTTTGTTTTAGACCGGGATTTATTACTAGACCTAAAGGAAATGTACCAATACGGTATACTTTCCGAAGTTGACGTTGTTGACGCTATCCTCACTGTTGCTCCAAGTATTTATTCAAGTAGAACTATCCTGACTGTCATTTTTATAAAACATTCTCAGCTGGATAAGGCGATTGCCAGAGAAGTTTAAAAAGAAGACCGCATAAATTAAAATTGCCGCCAACACACCGAACAGACCAGGCGCCATGTTTTTAGGCCTCTGAAACCTTAGGAGAGGCCTCTGAAACGTTGTTTACGGAGGTATAAACGGGGATAACATGCTGTTATACAATACCCTCCTGCCACCAGCACACATGGAGATAACGGCCTTCTCTGGCTCATATGTCACAGAATGCAGCTACATGCAGTAAAACTGCATCAATGCTGATACCAAGCCCACACTTATTTACAGTAGTTTCACTCACTGAAACATTCAGCATTTGCTTAATTACTCCAAGTAATTAACAGGTAGAACAAAGTCCTTTTTTAACCCCTCCTGTACGGCAATTTGGTTTTCATCAAACACAATGATAAAGGGGGGGGGGGCATACAGTGGAGGAGTGTTTCATAAATATTCGGCCATATTAAAAGGGTGCTCTGCAGCAGGAGGGTCACCCCCTCATGGACGAGCCAATGAAAATATGAGCACAACAAGGGTGAGCCTGTGCAATCTAAGAAGGGGGCCGCTCCCCTCTCTTATATCCCCTTTGTGGTGATGAGTGTGCATTCAGGGGTTTTGTAAAACAGCCGCTCCACGGTGATCCGCGCATCTCCCTCGTGTCCTGCCTGCGTTTTTGCCCCCGCACCACGGAGCTCTCAGCAGGATAATGGCCCTCCAACAGGTACTTCACAGGCAATCATAATCAGTTGCCAAGCAACTATGGGGCCCGTTCTCCAGATCGTGTAGGAAACCGATAATGGAGAGCCAATGAGCAGTCATATGCGAGGTTCTGTCAAACATTAATGTCTAATAGATGTCTTCAGCTTGTGGGGAAATTGTGCTGAGCCAAGATGGACCAACTACAGCAGGAAAAGAAGATGAGGTGTCTGCTACTTTGTCTCACAGGCTGTAGCACTTTGGCTTAGTGTTTCCTGAAAGCATGTCTGAAGGGCAGGATTTATCGTCTTTGTCCAATTAAATTCAATAGAACTTTATTAATCCCCTTAGGTAAAGTCGCATAAACCATTTTCACCTTCGTATTTCTCTACCTTCAAAAAGCGGACCCTTTCTCCGTTCCACCGGGCCATCCTCGATGGTGCCAGCCGCGTTTCTGCCTGAGCGCTCTGGAGCGGCGGGAGTTCGCACCTCCGCCGTCCCGCAGCAAACGCACTCCATGGCTCCTCGCCCGCACTCCAGACGGGATGGTCAGCTGACCTGCAGGTGTTCCCCACGCCTGTGGAAATGCGCAGCTCGGCGAGGAAGCGCCAAACGCGGAGTCGGGGCTCTGCGACGGGGCCTGAGCGAGGAAGTTAGCACGTACCTTGATGAACGCGCCGCCGACTGATTAATAGGGACACTTGAAAGAGCGATAATGTAAAAAGGTGAAAACTTCAAACAAAGGCGACATCACTCTAATTAATCCTGATAATGCACTGCTCTAATGATTTCTGATGAGGTGGCCCGTTTTGCAATCTATTAGGCTGCCCAACGACAGGTCTTAAGGCTTCCGTCGGCTGCCTGCGTGAAGCACGGGGAGAGCAGCCCCCAGTCGTACCAGAACAAATACAATCCGTTGTTCGCACCGTCTGATTCTCATTGCCACCTGTCTTTTTGCACCGTCTGATTCTCATTGCCGTCATGTTGTCTCTGCTGTGGCAGGGGCAGAGCCAGCCCGGGCCAACCTGATAAACTGTTACTGCAATGCCAGCAAGTTCCATTACGAACTAGCACTCCCGAAGGCCCTTTCGAAGAGGAAGTCAGAGGACAAAAAGGCCAGACCGGGCCCAGATCCTCTGTGTCTCGAGTCACAGCTGGAGGCCTGTTAAGATGCGGGCTGAATGAACAGCCCAGGCTACAGAGAAAATGCTGTTCCTGTGCAGTCAGGGCCAGAGCCCAGGAATGACAGATGGCCTCTCCCCACAATCCTGCTTTTCAGAACCCAAAAAGTTTGAGGGCTCAAGGAACCTCCGCCCCCTCTCCCAGGGAGCCAACTGTTTTTTTTTTTTAAAGTGCTGCTCTTTCAAAACACAGCGTTTCTTCTGCTTGATCAGGCATGGCATCTTTGAGCACGCTCATTTGAGTGTGCTGTAAAACTTAAAAAGCTCCACAGTGACCTTTGAACTGTGGCTGATTCACATTCAGATGTGTGTTCGGTTTTTAATTAGGGCCCAAATTGGTCGGTAATCACGGAATCACTAAAATGCCCAAAACGGAAGAAAACACACACCTCTGTTCAACGATGTGCTGACCGTTTTTCTCCAAGAGCCCCATTAAGTCTGGAGTGTTTTCTACATTTGCAGGTGAGGCAAAGGATGGGTTTTGGGTGGGACCTTCAAAAATGTCGCGTATTACAGCACCGTAGGACAGAGCATGCAATGTAGCTTATGGGCCTTCGAAAAGCCCCCTCTAACAAATCAAAAGGTACAAGCGCATTTTTCCCCACACCAGCTAAATAATTTCCCCATCTCCTGCCCTCTGGGCTTTCTTCAAACGCATACATTTATTCCACATCGCCCCAAAGCCTATTCAAAATAGCAGTTGCTAGGAAGCGCTGCCACTCACATGCAAACACATAAAGCGGAAAAAAGGGCATAACATTTTTTTCAAGGACCATTCTTTGGTGTTCAAATACAAGCGGTATATGGCAGTTCATGTAGAATTATATGCTTTGCAGAGCAGCGAGGTGCTGAGATATGCTTCAGCACTCTTGCTATGCAATATGGTAATGCCAATATAAATGAAGTAGCTCCAGAAACTCAAGTATTTGAACACAAGAAATTCTATATATAGCCTATAATGTCATTCATAGACACAGGTCTTTATTTGCAATAAGGAAGAGGCTTTTGTCTGCTCTTGGGCTACAAAGATAATCCCTCTTCCAACAGCGAGCATGTGCTCCTTTTATGCAGTCAAGCCATATCCTATCATGCACAAGTCAAGTCAGTGCCAGAACTTACCAAACTTATAATTAGATTAACAATTCTCTAATTATCACACTGGCATGAAAACTAATAGAAACATTTCTAATAGAATCCCATTAACATCGGAAGTCCCAGTGCACACAAAAAACATTAACTTGTATCTTTTTGTAAAGGTAGCAGAGATATAATGACTATCGCTTGCTTTTTGTACATATTTTGGTTCATAGAAAGTATTTCAAAATAGCTGTACGTTTCTATCCTACTGAGAGAAGACAAAGTACATTTAATCTCAGCATGATGCAAGTGGGTATGCTAGGTGCGAACTTACATTTTTATGTATGTAAACCCAACCTTTTGGCACCATCAGTTTTTTGACAATTAACGTTGTTCGCCTTCACTCCAAATACAATGCAGGATTATATTGGCGAGCCAACTTCCTACATAGTGTAGCTCAAATCTCCACTGGGATCGCAGTCAGAAGGCTATAACTCGGATACTGGTTAAATATACATATCATTTTTGTTATTTAAATCATTGTTATTTAAATACTCTGTGACTTTTACCAGCCACAAAAAACATAGCCATTCAAATAATTCATGAGAATGATTGAAACTCGGTCACTGACATGTTCCACTCTCCTGTTTGAGCCACAAAAGCAGCAGAATAAAGCAACAAGGTAAACATGACATTACATTTCTGACAGCCGAATTTTCAAGTAGTATCGCATGGACATAATTCACCTTTCAGTTCCATCCATCCATCCATCCATTGTCTAAGCCGCTTATTCCTGGTCTGGGTCGCGGGGGGGGGCTGGAGCCTATCCCAGCATGCGTTCCGGGCGAGAGGCAGGAATACACCCTGGACAGGTCGCCAATCCATCGCAGGGCACACACACCATTCACTCACACACTCATACCTACGGGCAATTTAGACTGTCCAATTAGCCTAACGTGCATGTCTTTGGACTGTGGGAGGAAACCGGAGTACCCGGAGGAAACCCACGCGGACACGTGGAGAACATGCAAACTCCGCACAGAAAGGCACCCGGCCTGGATTCGAACCCGATACCTTCTTGCTGTGAGGCGACAGTGCTATCCACTGCACCACCGTGCCGCCTGTCACCTTTCAGTTGCATGGATGAAACTAATGGGCATAAGGACCTGGCTAATTCTTATTTCATTTTTTTCAACATTAGTGAAAGCACACCAGCTACTGAGCAGTTGTGTGTAGTAGTGAGTAGAGTCCATTGTGGCCAGAAAGGAGGAAAATCGCCAAACTGATGTCAGGGGAAAACTAGAGATAAATAGGGGTAAGGGAGAGCGGGGTCTGTTGAACCTACAAGTAAAATGAGCCACCCCTTGTTGCTTGGCAACCATATGCAGGCCACGTGGTGCCATCTATGTATATATTTACCAGTATCATGACAAAGCAGCCGAGAGCAGTGTGTACTTGGTAAGTAAAGGTTGCACAAAAAAGCTATGTTAAATAATTGTGCAGTTTCAGAATCTACCACCTTCTGTGTCCAGGAGTGAGTCAGCAGTGGTATTACAGTATGGCTACAGTCTATTCTACCACGTAAAGTAGTTTTCTTAAGATGGCGGCTGTGGGTTGTATGTACTACTATGTACATGTATCAAATGTATCTACTGTATATTAGGGCTGTCCCCGACTAAAACAAATCTTGGTCGACCAACAGTCGTATAGTTTTTTACATATCGTTTTTTTTTTATATGACACACCCCATTTGTTTTAATAAATACAACTATATGCACACTGCGCTTGTCTCATGTTTTATAACTTTCTTAAGCGAATGACACAAATGGGTAACAATAGGCTAATTACTTTATGGAGCCAGAGTTAAAGATTACCTGAAAGAAAAAAAAACTTCTCCGTTCCGAGCCTCCTCTTCATGCTGCCCTTGCAGATTCTGTCATTGCGCTTGTGAAGTTGCGGTATGGCCACATAATAGGCTGATGCTTTTATTTTACCACAACCATAACACATTCTAATGCGTAGGCTATGTTTTATTTAATTAACCAGGTTGGTCTCACTGGGATTTAAAATCTCTTTTGCAAAAATATAGGCTAACAAACGAATGATCACACATAGCCTAATGTCTTAAATTGTAGCCTAAAGCTGAACATAAAGTGGCTATAGCCTATTGAAAATAACTTACTCGAGTCGGAGACCATCCGATGGCCTACTTCCCCAGTCGTTTCATGGTATGGCACAGGAACACTAGCTTGTCCACATTTTTTGGCAAAAGGCTGCTCCTCGTTTTATGAGCGATAAACCCTGCCTTGGAAAACGCGCTTGCAAAGTTTACATTCCACTTTTTTTGGATCGTCCGCGACTAAAACAAAATGCTGCCATACTCCAGATTATTTATTTGACATTATGTTCTTAGGTTATATCGAAATTAGTAATTAAAGTATGGCTCTATCACTCATCTTAACTGTAGGCAAATCCTAGGCTACAATTAAAATGCACATTCGGTTGCCTAAAACAAGAAGGATACAATATTGAGTATAAATCAAAGGAGGCTATATTAATGTTATATAACGCCTTTGTCAGACCGCACTTAGAATACTGTGTGCAGTTCTGGGCACCGCACTACAAGAAAGATATTGAAGCTCTTGAAAAAGTCCAAAGAAGGGCAACTAAACTGATACCTGGTATGAAAGGTAAAAGTTATGATGATAGACTTAAGGCTTAGGGGGGATTTGATTGAGGTTTTGAAATTCCTAAAAGGGATTAACAAAGTAAAATACCAAAGATTTTTTAAGATAAGTGGGGTCAGCAGAACAAGAGGCCACAGGTGGAAATTAGTTAAAGGCAAATTCCGCACAGATATTAGGAAGTTTTTCTTTACACAGAGAGTTGTCAATGCCTGGAACAGCTTGCCAGGTCAGGTAGTAGAGGCAGAAACGCTCGGGCTATTCAAGTCCAGGCTAGATGTAGTACTAGATGCTCTTTAGATTAGGACATGATGAGCCAAGATGGGCCGAACGGCCCGTTCTCATCATTATGTATTGTTATGTTCTTATGTTCTTAATATAGGCTACATGAAAGGGGGTGTTACGCATGTTAGTTATAAATATATAAACCATACAATTAGCAAAACACATGTATTACAAAATGTTACTTTTATTAGTTTTGCTGCCTAATATAATTTAAAGAGAACATACAGTGCCTATAGAAAGTCATCATACCCTTTGAAATAGTCACTTTTTTTGTCTTACAGCCTGAAATGAAAGTACATAAAATCCATCTTTTTCCAGCTTTATTTACACATTTTGCCTTACAACATTCAGGTGAAAAAAAGGGCACAATTTCTGATCATTAATAAAAAATGAAAAACGAGAATAACAGGGTTGGAAAAGTGATCAGTATTCTATGGGGACTGATCACTTTTCCAACCCTGTTATTCTAGTTTTTCACACACCAAGCTAATTGGCCTCCACCTGACATCAATTGTAGTGGTTTTGATTATTTCACAATAAAATCAGCTGTTCCTTGAGGATTCCACTGCTAGTAGTGCATGGTAACGCAAAGAATTCACCATGGCTGGAAAGGTGCTTTCAAAAGGACTCCGGGATAAAGTTGTGGATAGGCACAAGTTAGGAGAAAGATATAAATAGATTTCAAAGGCTTTAACTATCCCTCTAAGTACCGTTCAGAGTATTATTAAGAAGTGGAAGGCATATGGCACCCCCCACACCTTGCCAAGATCGGGCCGTCCCTCCAAACTGGATGACCGAGCCAGGAAAAGATTGATCAGGGAAGCTACCAAGAGGCCAATGGCAACCTTGAAGGAGTTATAAGTCTTAATGGCAGAGATTGGGCGATCTGTGCATGTGACAACAATCTCACAAGCTTTACACAAAGCTGGCCTGTATGGCAGGGTGGCAAGAAAGAAGCCTCTTCTGAAAAAGTGTCACACTGAGTCTCGTTTACGTTATGCGAAGAAACACACAGAAGATTCTGATGCCATGTGGCAAAAGGTTATATGGTCAGATGAGACCAAGACTGAACTTTTTGGACTGAACTCCAAGCGCTATGTTTGGCGGAAACCAAACATAGCACACCACCCAAAACACACCATACCTACAGTGAAGCATGGTGGTGGCAGTATTATGTTGTGGGGGTGTTTCTCTTCAGCGGGGACTGGGCAATTGGTCAGGATTGAAGGGAAAATGGATGCTGCCAAGTACACCCAAATTCTTGAGGAAAACCTGCGGCCCTCTGCTAGACAGCTGAAGATGGGCAGGTGGTTCACCTTCCAGCACGACAACGACCCAAAACATACCGCCAAAAAAACAATGCAGTGACTAAAGGACAGGAAGGTGAATGTCCTTGAGTGGCCTAGTCAGAGCCCTGACCTAAATCCAATAGAACATCTGTGGATGGACTTGAAGAGTGCAGTCCATCGCCGCTCACCACGGAATTTGACTGAACTGGAACAGTTCTGCAAGGAAGAATGGGCAAATATTGCCCAATCTAGGTGCACAAAGCTGGTAGAGACATATCCAAACAGACTGATGGCTGTAATTAAAGAAAAAGGTGCCTCTACAAAGTATTAAATCAGGGGACTGATCACTTTTCCAACCCTGTTATTATAGTTTTTCATTTTTTATTAATTATCAAAAATTGTGCCCTTTTTTTCACTTGAATGTTGTAAGGCAAAATGTGTAAATAAAGCTGGAAAAAGATGGATTTTATGTACTTTCATTTCAGACTGTAAGACAAAAAAAGTGACTATTTTAAAAGGGTATGATGACTTTCTATAGGCACTGTATATAGGCCTAGCTATGTTAAGAGTGAAGGACTGTCACTGCCATACCCACAGCATCCAGAATTATTCTACTGACAAGCGCACCGAACTGTGGCGCAAATCTAGGTGTCTCATGCTGCGTGGAGATTATTATTATTTTTTTTTTCACACGACTGCTCAACCAAAACAAATCTCAGTCGACCAATAGCCCATCGATCAAACAATCAACCAGACTAAATGGGGTCAGCCCTACTGTGTATAGTTTTTAAAATAATATTTTACTTTAATAAACCCTTTGCTTTATTGATCTTTGTTCTCAAGCTCAATGACTCACACTTTACACTCCATATTTTTTAAAATGGAAAACAGCGCTTCCTGACGTAAGAGAATTTGCCAGCATACTTGCTGCATGAGTTCAGTAAGGTGAGAGACCCTGTGATTACTGCTCTGTGAGTGGATGTGCCCCTTAGTGTAAGGCCACATAATTGGTGCTCTGTGCACAGACGAGACCCAGCAGTGGCTGTGTTCCCCCAGTGGCTCCTGCAGCCAGACTCTATTGGGAAAAACTTGAATAATTCTGACCTTCTACACAGATAAGAAGAGAACATTTAAAATGGTGTGAGAGCAGGCTGACTCAATGGCAGACATTGCCACTGCATCCTGAAATTAGCACCTGGTGCTACGGGCCACAGTGGCTGCAGGGATTTGCCTTAGGCCATCAACTGATGTCAATTAGCTCACCCCTAAACCAAGGGGGTGCAGTAACTGGTGGCATCAGGAGCAGTCAGCGCTCAGCCGGAACAAGTACCTGCAGCCACCCTGGCTGAAGCCTCAGCACTGAGAGCTGAGTGCTCATCATCTAGCACACCATCACCTGCAGCTGATTTCATAAGAAAGCCCACTGCGCTTTCTCGCCGACAGCCATTACTGCGCTTTCTCCCCAACAGCCATTACAGGTGCACAGAGGTGGCAAGTACTCAAGTAAAAGTACTCAAGTAGTTTTTTTGAGGATCTGTACTTTTACAGTATTTTAAAAATGCTATATTTTTACTCTTACTTGAGTAATTTAAATAAGAAGTATTCTACTTGAGTACTTTTAAATTTACAAATGAGTAAGGGTAAATTAAATTCAGGTTTTTGTTTTGCACACCACACTGAAAACAGCACGGTAGCATTGGGACTGTTCGCTAACTCCAGAAGATGGTAGTAGTGCAACATTATGGATGCAAGCTGCCGTTAAAACCCAAAGAAGAAGAAGGGACTGTTTGCTATTCGGTAACAGGTCCAGAATCACTTCCGCATTTTTGTTCCTTGGTTTAGAGCGCCAAACAAAAAAAAAGAGCAAAAGTTTACGTTTGTGCAGTAGCTGATCCACAAAATTGTGATGACAGAAAATGGATGTGTCTGATGATGATTCTGATATTGCTGTTGCGGAGCCTGTTGCTAGCAGCTCTACTAGCTCGTCTGGCAAAGGAGATAACAAAACTGAGCATCCCTGGCCGCATCTGAAAAAGCTGTTCAGTATCAAAGACAAGAACAAGAAAAATGGTAACTTCATAATGCAATGTAAGCTCTGCCTCCCTCGGCTGGTCGAGATATCTGCTTACAATAACTCATCATCTAGCCTGCGGAAACATGTTAAGGTAAGTTTAATGATTCCGTCATGTTTAAATGATTTAAACATAACTTGTTATTGTGCGATTTTTAATCTAGTGGACTCATTTTTTAAAGTTAAACTTAAAGTGAATCCGAAACTACTATATGAAACCAGAAGACCTAAGTCATCTTTTGGTACCAACCATGTCATGATAGGGGGGCAAATAACGCTCTAAAGTTAGGCAAAATTTTGGCGAGGGGAAAAACTGACATGGCCATTTTCAAAGGGGTCCCTTGACATCACCTCAAAATATCTGAATGATAATGGGTTCTATGGTAGCCTTAGCCTACCTGGAGAATGTGGTTCCTTTCTGTTAGAGGCGATGATGTTGATGATGATGATAATAAAATTAGATATTTATAGGGATATGATTGGGTTTCAGTTGTTCTTGTCTCATATACTACTGTATCTTGTCTCCACCTTTTTTTATAACGGCATAAGAGCTGCCGCAGACATTTATAGTTTACCCACCTTATTATTATTTTTTTTACCACTACAGCCCTGGATATAGCTGTTTGTTTGGAATGAGCAAGAAAATACAGATTTTAAGATTTGAGATTTCCCATTGTTTAATTCTATTTTTCTGTATCCAATTATGCACACGTAAGTTAATGGAATCTGTATCTTATTCACCAAGCCTTTATAACAGACTGCTAATAAAAAAATAAAAAAATTGGCATTCATTTATATGAATCTTTGTCTTTACAGAGGATACATCCATCCAAAGTTAAGGACTATGACGACTGCATAGTAACGGGGAGAAACAAGCGGACATCTTCCGGTTCCCCCCACTGTGTACCTAATAAGCAAGAGATCACAGACATGGTGTCAGGAGGAGCCCCCAAGTGTGTGCTACAGTCTACAGTTGACAAGCTTGTCATTGACTTTGTATGTGAGGGTCTCCAGCCTTTCTCAGTTGTTGAGTTCCCAGCATTCAAAAACTTAATAACCACTCTACAGCCTACCTGTTCTGTCATTTCAAGACCAACTGTGTGCACTCGGATCCAGGAGGCCGCTACAGACATGAAAAAAAGTGTGATGGCACACTTGAGCCAACAACAGTATGTAGCTACAACCACAGATTGCTGGTCAGCAAGGTAGCAGAGCTACATTGGCGTAACATCGCACTGGATTGATGAAACTACCCTGGAAAGGAAATCAAACGTTTGAAGGGGTCACACACTTTTGAAGTTCTCGCCAGCGCCCTTGAAGACATCCACTGTGAGTACCGCATCCGGGAAAAGGTGGTGAGGACAACTACGGATAGTGGATCAAACTTCCTTAAAGCCTTCTGGGTTTTTGGGGAAAAGGAAGTGGAAGAAGCTGACTCTCAACACGAAGAGCCTGAAAGTGACCATGCAGAAGAAATCGAATACAGAGACACCTTCAACATCTTGGAAAATGACAATGGTCTGGAATTTCAGTTACCAAAACATAAACGGTGCGCTTGTCATCTTTTAAACCTCATAGCAACAGGAGACTCTGTCAAGGCCGAGGGCAAAAGTGACACCTACAAAAGACTGTCGCGAGCAGCATTTGGAAAATGCCAGGCGATGTGGAACAAGACAGGACGGTCATCTTTGGCCTTTGAGGTGGTGGACTGAATGCAAGCTGCAGTTCATCCGGCCAAACAAAACCAGGTGGAATTCCCAATACATGGCTGTGGAGAGAATCACACACATTCTGAATGAGCAGGGGGAAGAGGCCATTAGCAACGTGTGTGCAGAATTCAAAATTAAAATGTAAGTAACATTTACAGTGGGGAAAATAAGTATTTCACCCCCTGCTGATTTTGTGAGTTTGCCCCCTTACAAAGAAAGGAACGGAACGGTCGGTCTATACATTTCATGGTAGGTTCATCTTAACAGTGAGAGACAGAATATAATTTAAAAAAACAGAAAATCACATTATATGAATTTTAAACATTTATTTGTGTTTTATTGAGGAAAATAAGTATTTAACCCCCTAGCAAAACAGCAAGAATTCTGGCTCCCACAGACCGGTTATGTGACCAGGAGGCACACAGATTAGTCCTCTTACTTAATTAGTACTCCTAATTAAGTACTCGTTACCTGTATAAAAGACAACTGTCCACAGAATCAATCAATGAATCAGATTCCAACCTCTCCACAATGGGCAAGACCAAAGAATTGTCTAAGGACATCAGGGACAAAATTGTAGACCTGCACAAGACTGGAATGGGCTACAAGACCATTGGCAAGCAGCTTGGTGAGAAGGAGTCAACTGTTGGTGCGATAATTAGAAAATGGAAGAAACACAAATTGACCATCAATCTCCCTCGGTCTGGGGCTCCACGCAAGATCTCACCTCGTGGAGTGAACCTGATCATGAGAAAGGTGAGGGAACAACCCAGAACTACACGGCTGGAGCTTGTTGATGATCTCAAGGCAGCTGGGACCACAGTCACCAAGATGACCATTGGTAACACACTACGCTGTAATGGATTGAAATCCTGTAGTGCCCACAAGGTCCCCCTGCTCAAGAAGGCACATGTACAGGCCCGTCTGAAGTTTGCCAATGAGCACCTGGATGATTCAGAGGAGGCTTGGGAGAAAGTGCTGTGGTCAGATGAGACTAAAATTGAGCTCTTTGGCATCAACTCGACTCGCCGTGTTTGGAGGAAGAAAAAAGCTGCCTTGGACCCCAAGAACACCATCCCCACTGTCAAGCATGGCGGTGGAAACATTATGCTTTGGGGCTGTTTCTCTGCTAAGGGCACAGGACGACTTCACCGGATCGAGGGGAGGATGAATGGGGCCATGTACCGGGAAATCTTGGGTGAGAACCTCCTTCCCTCAGCCAGGACACTGAAAATTGATTTCTAAGGATTTGGAGAGGATCTGCAAAGAGGAGTGGGCCAAAATCCCTCCTGGGATCTGTGCAAACTTGGTGACCAACTACAAGAAACGTCTGACCGCTGTACTTGCCAACAAGGGTTTCTCCACCAAGTACTGAGTCATGTTTTGCAAGGGGGTAAAATACTTATTTTCCTCAATAAAACACAAATAAATGTTTAAAATTCATATAATGTAATTTTCTGGGATTTTTTAAATATATTCTGTCTCTCACTGTTAAGATGAACCTACCATGAAAATTATAGACCGTTCCTTTCTTTGTAAGGGGGCAAACTCACAAAATCAGCAGGGGGTGAAATACTTATTTTCCCCACTGTATATAGTCAAACACAGTATAATTGCATGTACCATGTGGCGATAATAATTTTGTTGGCATTTAGTTGTACTTGTGCAATGACAATAAAGTTGAATCAATCAATCAATAATAATAATTGATTGGATTTATATAGCGCTTTTCAACGCATCCAAAGCGCTTTACATATCAAGGTGTGTGTGTGTGTATGGGGGGAGAACTCTACTCATTCAACATCAATTATTATACTAACAGGTGTTAAATTATGTCTTACAGGCTGAACCCTGCAGAAATAGCATTCCTGTTCACCGTGATGAAGCCTCTGGTTAGGGCTTTGAATATTCTGCAATCTGAGACCAACACTCATATGGGGTGGCTGCTGCCGACCATCTACCAGCTTGAAGTAAAGCTCAAGAGGATGGCAACAGCAAACAAGGTGTGTCTTCCACTTGTTCAAGCCATACAGCAGGGTATCCAAAAGCACTTTGGAGAAATGATGCAGGATCCTGAGCTCATCGCCACATCCATCCTTTTGCCCAAGTTCAAAACTTCATGGACAGGCAACGCTGACATCATACAACGAGGTAAGCTTTCATTACTTTCTAAAGTTTGTCACGTATTTTCAAACCTGAGGAGTGGCCTTATGAGACCCACACCATTTGTTGCATAGATCCATCTATATGCCTTAAACCCAATGTGTAATTTATTTTATAAGTTTATAAGTTCCTCTCTTTTCCATTTATTTTGGATAAAGGCATATAGCTCAAACTACACAAAAGATATCACCAGACAGATTAATGTTGACATTGGACTACTTTTGAGGACTGAAAACACCTGACATACTATCACTTGCAGCTTTTGAATGTCCTGTTTGGCCTAATGCAATCTAAGTGATACGATAGATAACTATGTTGTTACAATTAGAGCATTTATTTTGAGATGCATTTGTAAGTGTGTGTAATTGTGTTTGACAACAATACAGGTTTGGACTACATCAAAGCTCATCTACACACCATGGCTGAAGAGGAGGCTGAACCACAGAGAGTCTCTTCTGATGATGATGACTTCTTCTCATTCAAGCCCAGGAAGTCCAAAGCAGGGGAATTGGATGGTTACCTGGCCTGCCTCTCAGATAAGATGGACCTACTCCATTCATTTCCTAGCATCAAGAAGCTGTCCGTGAAAGTAAACACTGGCCTACCTACCTCTGCTGCCTGCGAGCGGCTCTTTAGCTGTGCAGGGCTGCTCTTCACAGCCAAGCGAGCCTGATAGACTGTGTAAAATTTGAGAACCAACTGCTGCTAAAACTCAACAGCAAGTTCAGAGAGTAGGAAAGATGCTGGAGCCCTATCACATCACAACTTGGTTTTCACAGGCTGTCAGAGAGCAAAGTCATCAAAAAAATAAAAAAATCTCTCTATATATATAAAATAAAAAATATCGATCCTATCAATCCTAACCCCTAAATTAAAATGGAAAAAACATAATTTGGAAAAAAAACATAATTTGGAAAAAATAAAAGGGATTTCATACTTGTATTGTGTACTGTATATTTACAGTAATATTAAGTGAGCCATCATCAGAACCACATACTGAGGGGTTGACGTTGAGCCAAACTGAGTGATTGAGTAAGGGTCCCAATTTTATTATAATATTTTATTTTATTTTAAGTTATTTTTATTTGTACATGTACAGTATGTCCTTTCCAATATCAGAGCATTAGATTTTTGTTAATATGTATTTTACATACAGATACATACATGCTGTCTCAACAAAATTGTATTAAAGGTTTTTCTGAATACTATTTTTCTCTTCCTGGTTAATGACATTGCATTAGGACAGCTTAGGTAACACTGGTAACATGTGCAGGATGTGTGAAATCTAATTACTGTAGGCAATATAGGGTAAATATAGCATAACAAAAAAATATATATATTATATATTATATATATATTATATATATATTATATATTATATATATATTATATATTATATATAGTATATATATATTTACTCTTACTCGTAGTACTTGAATTTCCTGGACTAGTACTTTTACTTCTACTTGAGTTAATTTTCACTAATGTAACAATAATGTTATGAAAAGAGGTGCAGTTGCCGCTGGGCAATCAAAAACGTATATAATAATAACCTAAGAATAACTCATCTCAATTCAATGTGGACAAGGGGTACATTGAGTAGATGTCAATAATCGCCGCCAATATGAGACATTTTCATTCAAGGGGATAATGCTCACCTTCACAGCTATTTAAAAGAAGCTCTTTTTGATTCTAGTTAAACCTGAGGTGCATTTGCATGACATGTCCAAACGTTGTAACAAGGGTCAAGGACGGGAATGTGAAATGCGGACATCGTTTGCCAGGTACGGATTAAGACCATGGGGGTGTGAAAGTTGTCTGGCTGTTGTTCGGCACAATAGAACACTCAATAAAGTTTGGGGGGGCTGGCGGATGGCCCAGCGGTCTAGTGCACCGTGCTTTGGAGCGGTGTGCGCTGCCCGTCAGAGACGCGGATCGAAACCCGCGTTTCTACCAGACCGGCCCTGGTCGTCAGCCCGATCGGAGGCGGCATTTGGCTGTCCGCCTCCGGGAGGGGGAGGGAGAGCCGGCACGAGTCCGCCGAGGAGAAGGTTAATGGAGTCCGTGGAAGATCTCCGTCTCGAAAGAAGGCGGGGAAATAGGTCCAGGAATACGAATCTCATTCCCGGAGGACGGGCGGCGGACTCGTGAGGGTGGGGAATTGAAAATAAAATAGAGGGTATAATTGGCTACTAAATTGGGAGAAAAACAGGGGAAAAATCAGAAATAAATTTATTTTAAAAAATTAAAAAAGTTTTGGAGCAAATTTAAAGTGCCGGTATCATCGTTATGTTACACATCGATCCTGAAACTCAAGCTACGACAAACAAGCCGGAAAATAGCTAGGACTATAAAGCTGGCTTTACCCGCCGGTCACCTTTCACAGCAGAGATGGAGCATTTCATTTATATTCTCCCACCACAATTCCTTAATATTCTTGAGCCGTTTGATGGTTTGTTTCCGAAGAGTCTCTGTCATCTCTGCAGACAGCGATTATGCAAACATGAGTCCTCACACTGCACGCGAGCTTGTTTTAAACTATGTAAATGGATTGTACAAAAAAAAAAGGTTAATTAACTTAATTAACCATATCAATTAACTGCACTACCTAACATTTCACCGTGGGCCATTGTTTTGATCCAAAAAGAGTTAAAACAACTGTGACTGACTTAAAAAAAAAAAAAGGAAAAACATTTGAGGGTCATTCCTACTATCCGGTGCCTTTTCTGTCGCCAGGAAATTTCTGTAAATTGTGTAAAATGTGGATTCCAACGGGCTTTAATTATACGTTTAGGTCTTCTTTACCATAAAACACAAAAATATGGATCTCAAAGGAATTTTATGCATTTTGACCACTTTGTTTTCAGAAGATGTAAGCGCTTTTGCAATGTCCCCAAGTGCTATCTATGAACTTCTACAAGAAATATAAGCCATAAAATAATAAAATAATCAAAATCTTTCCTCATTATTTTATAGTCTTAGTTCAAATCTCTCTCATCATATGTTTTTTTAATGATAAGTGATAATACTTATTATTATTTTATTTAGGATTATCTGCATGTCCCTGAAATCATGTTCCACCCTGTTAGTTTGTAGTAGTTCTCCTTTAGAAAAACAGCCTCTTCCTACAATGACATCACATTCAGGAATTTACATCAATATTCTTGGCAGGAAAACAAAGGTGCAAAGTTAAGTAAGTATCAACACTTGGTTTAATCTACTTCTCAAAGTTTCATGATGTTAATCTGTTTGTCCTACTCAGTTTCCACCCTGTTAGGCTAAGTTATAGAGAAGATTAATACAATTTTCTAATTTCAAAACATGTTTGATATAATAGTTAAAATCCTCTTCATGTGTTCACCATCACGCTAGCTCCTAAAAGGGTGGAACATTCACCTAACAGGGTGCAAACTCACCCAACCTTTTTTGATTGAATATAAAAAAATAGATTTCTTTTTTTTTTTTTTTTTCAAAAGTTTTGAAGTCCAAAAGGACAAATACCAGTGGTATATTTCGTGAGTGTTGTGTAATTGCATTTCATAATGGAGAATGATCATTGCAATGCAAACTTTCTGTCAATTACTTTTTTACTATTTCGCTTGCTGGAACAACGATGGTTGGTGTTACGAGTGCAGACCGCTCGCGGTATGGACAGGAACCATCAGAGGCTGCCTGAGGGTGAGAAGGCTGTTTCCAATTGCACTTTCAACCAAACAGGAGTGATCAATCGCTCAGCACAGCAGATTTTAGCTCTTTCATTAGCACAGCCGACTGGAGTTTGTGATGCACTGACTTACTATGGAATAAAATACGGAATTTACTATGGAATAAAATACGGAATCCCTCACTGATGTGTATAGGAAGGGATTTTTAGTTATCAAATGGAACCGAAACCACGTTCCATATTTTCCACACCAACTCTCCGGTTTCGTTCACACCACATAATCACTGGCTCATAACCAGCTAAGCTTCCAGAGAGGCAGCGTGAAGGCCAGCTCCAGATAACTGGCGAGGGGCCAGTTTGGACCGTGTGCGGGCAGACCCCTTTTACACAGCGGCACAAACACAGCGGAGCACCTGGCAACCACCGCCAGTGGTAAAAGTAGAAGTATTTTTACTCTTTTTTTCTCATCAACCTAAACCAGTAATGCGTGCGCACTATGTATAGTGTGTGCGCAGGCATTGAGGGCTTTTTTCACAATGACTCAAGGACTGTGAACACATCAGGTACGTCATACTGCATCTGTGCCAATAAAGACTGAATGTGCATTTGGAGAAAAAAATCACTCACCATAATGAATTGCTCTAGTTAATATAGATCTGTACAAACAGATAATATGAAAATGTACGCTATGAATAACCTCCAGATAAGGGAGGCCGGTAAGCAAATGACTAACGCAATGTGAAAATACGAGAACAGAGCGATATTCTTTACAGAAACGTTCGATCATTTACATTCAATCTCTATTTTCAATCTAGTCTTTCTGTTCCTACCGTTTAGTTGCGAACACGTTTTGTTTAAATGTTGGCGTCTCACTCCAGGGGGTTCACAGAACTACAGAGGCACGACGAGAAAAGGCTGAACGTGGAACCCTCGCCTGCCTGTTATTCATTCTGTAATTAGCATGGGTCATCCCTGTCTCCTTCGTTAGATGCAAAAATCTGATTATGAGCCATGCCATTGTTTTCATGAAAGAAAACCAAAAGAGGAATCAAGTAATTTATCACTGCACCATAACAAAAACTATTGATTTTGCTGTCTGCCAGACCCCATCTTACAGAGTTCATCTAAAAGGAGCAATGTACACTTGCTTGGCATATTTTAAGCAAAGGTGTATTAAAAAAATACATGTAAAAATCCACCACACAGGTTATGCATTATGGAATGATTTTCTCTGGTGCAGGGAATCTTTAATCTGACATCAATCTGTGTCTTCATCCAATATTCTGGCATGCCCACAAACCTGCCTTCTGCCCATATGAAATAAATATTGATACTAATGATTCATAAGAGGACTTTCACACATGCCAAATGCAATTTCTCTATTCTGTGGCTGTCGAGGTTAATATGCACTCTTCTGAGGAATGTTAAATACAACTCGCAAAATATTTTCCCTATCGCTAGAGAGGGGATGCTAATGCAACTTCAATCCACTGCGAGATAGACATAGTACACGGGGGACAGCCTGGGGGACTTGCCCCCAATCCAAGGATGACTGCTGAAGAGAGGCACTTCATAACTCTCTGCAAGAACCAACCAGCAGCAATTCACCTGGTCAATGTCCAGCCTGAAACATTATTCTACACACCTGTTTCACTCAGTGACCTCTACACACCTGCCCTACTCAATGACCTCTACACACCTGTTTCAGTCAGTGATCCCTCCCAATCTCACTGTCATGCACTGGAAGCAACGGCGTGTTGCAGTTTCTTGCAGGAGGTTCGCCCCCCACCCTCGCCCACCCGTTCCCAACATCCGTCAGTTCTCTACATGGTCCTCTGGATGCAGCTCTGGCACCTCACACATTCAGTCCTGTTCTCACTTTTTACTTCTTAAAGTGTTAACTGCTTAGAGCGGCTATTCACAAGAGAGCTCTTCTTTTTCAAAAAAGGGTTTTACAAGGTGCTGAAAGGGTTGTTTTTGTCTCTCCTGTTCCTATTTTAATTAAGCGCATATTCCCAGTTTGCCATAAACACTGAGATGATGGCCCAGGGGCTTTCATGGTGTTGCTGTTTCAATTTCCAGCAGGTTTTTATTATTATTAGTATTATGATATTACATGTTAACACACCATTATTGAAGTTCTAGCAGAGAGAGGCATGACCCTCTACTGTTAACCAAACATTTCAGGCTCCAATTACAGATGGAAATATTCCAAATCATTTTCTAAATAAGTATAGGACTGACTACTGTTTCCTTGGCTTTTATTATTGTTATTTATCTGTAACCATACTACTATTCACATTGATGTAATATTTCACAGTTTTTTTCCCATTTGGTGGTATTCACGGGGTCACATAGATGCACTATTAAATGCAGTACAGGAATCTCATGATTAACTCCTGACAATTTAACTGACACAGTCACATGACACATGGTCCTTTTTATTAGATGGTAGAGAATGACATTTATGTTTGCCATAGAAGCAGCAGCCTCCTAAAACAGAACAAAATGTAGGTAGTGTGCTGTACTTGTCAAGGTTGTCAACACTGGCCAACATTACAATATTATAGTATGTCTTACTGTTGATTTGTGCTCCAGGGACTGTTTGTAGGTTTTTTGTTTCTAACTAGTCACAAGCCAGCTAAAAATAAGCAAGTACAGTATTGTTTGTAAGTTGATATACAGTCAAGCCGGAAAGTCTGCACACCCCTTACACCCTCTCCACGTTTCATTGTGTTACAGACTTATTCTACAATAGATTAAGTTCATTTTTTCTCTAAGAATTCTACACAAAATAGCCCATAATGACAAAGTGAAAACAGGTTTTTAGACATTTGTGCTAATTTATTAAAAATCAAAATGTAAAATATAATATGTACACAAGTGTGCACACCCTTTGACATGACACCCAAAAGTGAGCTGAGGTGCATTTTGTTTCCACTGATACTGCTTGAGATGTTTCTACAACTTTATTCTAGTCCACCTGTGGTAAATTCAATTGATTGGACATGATTTGGAAAGGCACACACCTGTCTATATAAGGTCCTACAGTTGACAGTGCATGTCAGAGTAAAAACCAAGCCATGAAGTCCTAGGAACTCTCCATAGACCTCCGAGATAGAATTGTGTTGAGGCATAGATCTGGGGAAGGGTATAAAAACATTGCTAAAGCATTGAAAGCACCCAGGAGAACAGTGGGCTCCATCATTGTGAAAGGGAAGAAGTTTGGAACCACCACAACTCTTCTTAGAGCTGGCCGTCCAGCCGGGCAAGAAGGGCCTTGGTCAGGGAGGTGACCAAGAACCCAATGGCCACTCTAAGAGAGCTTCAGAGTTAACTTCAATTTGAATATTAATTGGGCAAAAACAGAGGATATGATTATACTACTATACTCTACTAACTAATACTTTTGTGCGTGTGTATAAAAGTGTGTTCAGTAAATTAAAATCTATTTTTAATACCAAAAAATGGTTGTTGCATCTCTGCATATTAGACGATGCCAGCACATGATGGTTTTTACAAAACATACAGTGGCAATAAAAAGTATTTACACCCTTTGGCATTTTTCACATTTTATTTTCTTACTTTATGGAATCAAAATGGATTTCATTGGGATTTCTTGCCACTGATAAACACAACATACTCTGTAATGTATATACTATAAATGAAAACAAGCTTTTTGTTAATTAATTACAATTAAAAAACAGACAATAATTGATCGTATAAGTATTCATGCCTTTTTCTAAGACACACCTAAATAAACTCTGGTGCAATCTATTGTCTTCAGATGTCATATAATTATTTGATTTGAGTCCACCTGTGCACAACTAAGGTGCTTCAAATGATTTCAAAATAAATACACCTGTCTGTGAGCTGCCCCACATCTGGTTAGTGCATTTACAAACAAGAGTTTCATCATGAAGACCAAAAAGCATTCAAAGTAAATCTGAGAAAAAGGTTTTTCAAAAGCACCAATCAGGGGAAAGCTATAAGAATATTTAAGAGCATAATAATACATAATGACAAAAACGGGTCGTTCAGCCCATCCAGACTCGTCATGTCCTAATCTAGAAAGTATCTAGTATAGCATCTAGCCTGGACTTGAATAACCCAAGTGTTTCTGCCTCTACTACCTGACCTGGCAAGTTGTTCCAGGCATTGACAACTCTGTGTAAAAAATATATATATATTATTTTCCTAACTTCCTAATATCCGTGCGGAATTTGCCTTTAACTAATTCCACCTGTGGCCTCTTGTTCTGTTAACCAAACTTATCTTTAAAAAAATATTTGGTAGTTCACTTTGTTAATCCCTTTTAGGAATTTAAAAAACCTCAATCAAATCCCCCTTAAGTCTCTGTTTGCTGAGCTTGAATAGATTGAGCGCCTTAAGTCTATCCTATCCTAACTTTTACCTTTCATACCAGGTACTAATTTATTTGTCCTTCTTTGTACTTTTTCAAGAGCTTCTATATATTTTTTGTAGTGTGGTGCCCATAACTGCACACAGTACTCTAAGTGAGGTCTGACAAAGGCATTATATAACATTAATATAACCTCCTTATACTCAATACTTTTTGCTATATATCCCAGCATCCTGTTGGTATTTTTCATTGCTGTAACACACTGCTTAGATGCAGATCTACTACAATTCCTAAGCCTTTTTCAAATGAAATACCTACTAATTTTTCTCCTCCCATAAAATACTCCTGTCTTGTGTTTTTATTTCCCACAGCAACTATACATTTAGCAATATTGATTGTCATCTGCCATGTTTCTGCCCATTCTTTGATTTTGTTAAAAACACCTTGGATTACTTTAGTCAATTCCAAACTGTTTGCTGGAAACAAATATCCAACACTGTAGTAGGAGATATGTATCTTTTTTTAAATTATTGACCATGGTCATAAAATGCACTCTAGGGAAGTGACTGTTTTAAATCCATCGCTGATGGCCAACTGTAGCATGTGTGAAAAGTAGTTCAGACCCCCAATCGCACCCATCGTTGGCCTTCTCTTCAGATGCCACACACTCAAAATATGTACTCCAATTAGCTAATTTTGCAGTTTGTAAACAAATGGACGATGAGTAGTTTTATCCTGCTGCCACGATTGGATTAGAGCAGTGTGTGTTTTGTGCACTCCTTCCTTTTCCCACTCTGTGTCCCACTCTGCAGACAATCTCTCAGGGCCAGATTTAATAAGGAGCACAAAAACTATCTATAATGTCACTATAATGTGCCTCTTTTGCAGTCGCAGATACCAACACATTAATGACCAATTTACTGAGACAGGTACTAATTAGACAATCAAGGAAATTAAACGGCCTCATTTATAATTTTGCAGTAGGAGACACCCATAAAAAGGGTCCGAAACAGTATTGCATGCTCAAACGTCCAGATCACAAAGAGGATACGGAGTAGCAAGGGAGCCACCAGAAACATAAAACTGAAATCAGGAAATAGAAGCAATAGTCAATGAGGTACAACACCATATTTCCAACATTTGGAGTGACATCACAAAAACATAATTCATTAGGCATAACAAAACAAGCAAGTTTGAAAAGGTGGCATGATGTTAGAATAGAATATTAACACCAGTAGAATGACAGGTGAAATTATCCACATTGTAAAAACCTGAATTTCTTCTCTATCTACTGGAAATTCCTGCAACCCACAAATAGTTTATTTGAAAATATCAAGTCTAATTGCGCCTTTCAGGATTTTTTTCTCCTTGTTGGACCATTGACTAATTCATCTAGATCATATTTATCTGTGATACATTTTTATTTTAAATAATTTATTGTATTATTTTCAAACCAGTTCAAATTAAAATCACCAATAAGAATTAGCTCCTTATTTTGGTCACATTTATAGAATCTGACCTAGGTAATATCAGCGCTCAGCAAAATACTACCTGCTTGGAGGGGTTCTTCAAATTCTCACGTAATGACCAGAATCACAATTAAGGCATGCTTTAGTAAATCAGACAGAATACATAATTGGCCTAATTGACAAAATATCCACCCTGTTTTAGCACATTCACCCCAGGTATATGCATGAACAGATTTAACTATGTCTCTAAAGGAAAGTCGCAGAGTGACATAACCCGCAAATTATATCTTAATAGCGATTTGACCCATTCAACCCGTTTAGTAAATCCATCATAGATATTGAAACCATGTAGTGACTGCTTTTGCGTTAATTCCTGTCTTAACTTGTACACCTGTTATTACATTTTAGAATTAGGTACATAAAAGTTGTCAGTAGACTGATTTCAGGGATGAAGGCAGTATACTGAAATCTATTAAACTTTCAGTCTCTCCTTCATATATAAAATATAGAGCAGATCTTATGGAAGCAAGAACAGGATTTATTTAGATTTACGCACCTCTGTTTTTAGCTTGCAATTGCAATCATCTTCAATTGTAAAGGACACCTCCATAGCCTTTTGCTTCATATTGTGTAGCCGTAAAGAACACTACTTTGCTCAAGCATGGCAGTGGCAGAACCTTACCTGAGAATCAAGCCTGCGAGCTTCTAACCAAATGTGCCAAGACCACTATGCCTCATTAATGACCACAACAATGAGTTGTAAATCCATTTTAAGATCTTAGAGGCAGAATAAAGCGGCTCACTCACAGACATATGGTTCGGGTGCTGACTGGCAGCACTGAATGCTGTTTTTTCTTCCAAACTGAGCCCTTAATTGGAAAGAGTGATAAGCATTTCCGTGAGGAGCCTTTGGTGGGGCCGGTCTAATTAAGGCTATTTGTTTTAATGATCTGGGATGTGTGTACCTATGCAAAAATGCAAGTTCATGTCATTTTAAATGCTTCCAGACTAATTCTGTGCTTTAAACAGTTCTCCATCTTGAGAAAAATACTTAAGTTAGTTATCATCACTAAGGCTTAAAAATGCATCAAAGTTCCAGACCCCATCCAGCTCCTAGAAAACGGCACAGAAAGCACAGCAGGACATGGTGTTTCACGTGACATAACCTCAGACCACGCACAGCACTGAAGACAAAGCCAAGTCTTTCCTTAACCGTACCATATGGCCATCGGAATGTATTACACTTGAGCAAGTAACAAATGTAACTATTTACTAAAAATTGTATTGCCTTTTTTATATATATATATCTCCTCCCCCAAGTGTTATTTTGGAAAAGTGTTTCATTTTGGAAAAAGGAAAAATAGCACAATTTTAGGTTTTTTTTGTCCTGTCAAGAGCAAATTGTAATGGCAGATATGCCAGCCACCAAGTTACTGATTGTCAGGGCACACTGTGCAGCACTGAGAGTAAGGTCTGCTGTTTCAGACAGAAATAATCTGTATCATCAAAGACTGTCTGTCCTTTGCCCTAAACATTTACATCTGTACTGTCTGAGTCCATTTAAATACAATTATAACACAGTTTCATATTGCCACAGAAAAAAAATGCCATACATCCTCTGTATCTGTAAATACACACTTTCTGAAACTGGTGTGCTTAGCTGCTTTGAACTTCACTTTATGGAATTTAAAATCACAACATATTACATAAAAGAGAATATTTAGTAAGCTTACAGCCGTACACCTTTCTAGTACTGGATAGGAACCCCCTTTGCCCCCAGAACAGCCTGAATTCTTCATGGCATGGATTCAACAAGGTGCTGGAAACATTCCTCAGAGATTCTGGTCCATGTTGACATGACATCATGTTGCGACTCTCCCATTCAACCACATCCCAAAACTGCTCTATTGGACTGAGATCTGGTGACTGTGGAGGCCATTGGAGTACACTGAACTCATTGTCATGTTCGTGGAACCAGCTTGAGATGACGTGTGCTTTGTGACATGACGCATTATCCTGCTGGAAGTAGCCATTAGAAGATGGGTAGACTGTGGCCATAAAGGGATGCACATGGTCAGCAACAAGACTCAGATAGGCTGTGGCATTTAAACGATGCTCAATTGGTATTAAGGGGCCTAATGTGTGCCAAGAAAACATTCCCCACACCATTACACCACCACCACCAGCCTGAACCGTTGACACAAGACAGGATGGATGCATGGATTCATGTTGTTTACACCAAATTCTGACCCTACCATCTGCATGTCGGAGCAGAAATCGAGATTCGTCAGACCAGGCAACGTTTTTCCAATCTTCAAATGTCCAGTTTTGGTGAGCCTGTGCCCACTGTAGCCTCACGTTCCTGTTCTTAGCTGACAGAAGTGGAACTCGGTGTGGTCTTCTGCCGCTATAGCCCATCCACTTCAAGGTTTGACGTGTTGTGCGTTCAGAGATGCTCTTCTGCATACCACTATTGTAACGCGTGGTTATTTGTGTTACTGTCGCCTTCCTGTCAGTTTGAACCAGTCTGGCCATTCTCCTCTGACCTCTCTCATTAACAAGGCATTTGCGCCCACAGAACTGCCGCTCACTGGATGTTTTTTGTTTTTCACACCATTCTCTGTAAACTAGAGACTGTTGTGCATGAAAATCCCATAAGATCAGCAGTTTCTGATACTCACACAACCCTGCCTGGCACCAACAATCATTCCACGGTCAAAGTCACTTAGATCACATTTCTTACCCATGCTTTTATGCATTGAGTTTCTGCCACATGATTGGCTGATTAGATAATTGCATTAACGAGCAGGTGTACAGGTGTACCTAATAAAGTGGCCACTGAGTGTATGTATGTCCCATTTTGATACTCTAGATTCGACATACAGTATGTTACATCAAAATATCTACTGCTGAAGGTTGTCGTGGAGTAAAGCATATTTACTATTAGTGCAACACCCAAATTAAAAACCTGCTCTGCAGAATGTATATGTGTACACTTCCATGTAAGTTGCTTCAGGCTTTACATTAAAACCTTTGCAAGTCCTAAAACATTGCATATACTTCACACCAATACCAAGACTGCAGCTATACCATAGCCCATAGCCTTATGGTACTATGGGCCTGACCAGGTTGACACTCTGATGTGAGATCCTTAGATCCTTAATCTGGATTTAACAGCACATTCATATTAATTTCACAGAGGGACCACTTTTCATATTAATAAGGATCTTGATATGCATGGAGCTTGTCCTGGTCTCTTCCAGGCAAAGCCAACACACAAAACCAAATTTACATCACAGACCAATGAAAATGCAGGAATGGCAATGACAACTGAATTCAGGTGCCTTGGGGTTGACATATCAAGTTTGCAGGATTGTTGAGGAACATGGTAAACATACATACAATGAACATAGCAGTGACCAGTTACACAACATAGCTGCCATACTGTTTTTCATTAATATTCCAGGTTACTTGCTCCAAAATAACGAATACTGCGTCAAACCTCTGTACACATAGGTGCCCTTCTTTTACTAATGCAAAGTGCAACAATCCCTAGTTTGTTGTTTGAATGAGGGCCATAGAAGCATCATAATGTTCCCAAGCATAATATTTTTTGGTGTCTGATTTCCCACCTGTTTCCATGAGTGACTGGAGAGGTGGAATGAGATATGAAAATTTAGTTATGCAAGCTGTAAAAATTCTACCTTCCCTTGAGAAAGCAGTGTGAATTATGTCAAAACAATTACAACATGAGTAAAATACTTTGATGTGCATTGCATGAATATAAGTAATCACCACCCACCCCCTTGTTTTTTTAAATCAAATGACACTTTTGCAAAGTCTACAAATGTAAATAATTTAAATTATGAAGTGGTCATATACAGATGATTCATTGTAAACGTAAAAAGTGGTGAGATCTCTGCACTGCCCTCTCCAAACAATGTTGACAAATTGAGCCAAATGTCCATCATAACCCTGTCAAATCACAGCAATTTCAACAACTTTTCATTTGATAGGAATAGTTGGAATTAAATCTATTCATGCACATATTCTGTAGGCTACTAGTTAGGATCTTACTTAAAAGTTTCTGTGTCAACAAATATGGCTGCCAAAAGTCAAGCAGATTAAAATATTTTTAAACGTAAATATTTAGCCCTACTTGCTGTATTTGTTTTAACCAATGAAAAAAGATTTTACTATTTTATTTTAGGTTCGTATTTAAATAGACCTGATTAAACATATCTTGCTGTAATTTACAATGCTTTTGTTTAGAATTGTTACAACAAAGTGAACGACTGCACTTGTGGCATTGATTCGTGTTCTGTCCTGTGTAGCCGAGAACACTACTCTATAATTTCAAAATAATGAACATTAGTAGCTTGTATTATAGAATGTCGTAATTATATTGTCATTGCATGCTATTTCAAGAAAATTATTCAAGAAAAGACTGTACTGACGTAAAACATCACCCATCTATTTATGCGATCTTATCAGAATGACTCAAGTTACAAAATCACATCTAAAAATATACCACAATACCATCTGTCCTTTATTTCAATCACACTCAGACAAAAAAATAACAGGACGATATTCAATAAACGGCAGTGATTTATACTCATAAGAAAAAAACTGTTCACACAACTTTTGCCGTGGTGTGTCAAAATGTCATGAAGCTGACAACAATATACAAATGGATGCTACGGTAAGACCGAAAACGGCTTGTGGACGATTGAAATCGAAGTTGCCGTTACCTTCTGGTCGACGATGGAGCATGCCATCTCTCGGACATGGGCCAGGCTAAGGTCGCTGGAATCCAACAAGACGGGCTCCCGGCTCAAGCCAATCTGAATTTGGAAAGAGATGCCTTGGGACCCGGCGAGGGGACTAGGCGGGCGGATCACCGGAGGCACACTCATGTGAATATCCCAGATGTCAAAACAAGCGCGACTGGAGAACGGCGAAGTAGATTTAACAAAAAGTTATCTGCTCAACGCAACGTAAAATAATCACAACATTGGCAGGCAGGGACTGGAGGGGACAAACTTTAAATTCGCTCCTGTGCCATACAGGAAAACAGAAGCGTTTTCGAATGATGCGACTGGGGATTCGGTGAGAGACAGTGAAAAGCGGTGAGTTGTTTGAAGAACGAGAGGCGATGATGGAGCCATAGACGTCAGATATGTTGAAATGTTCGGATCTATGCAGGTCCCGCCTCCTCACTGCTCTCGGTCACGAGAGAGTCGTGGCTCGCGGGTGATGTGTGTTGTCAGTGGACTAAGAACAGCCGGGCAGACTGTCCTTTTGGAGAGCTGTTACTATTCTCACTTTTGGTTTCAAAGGGGCTTCAGATTACTGCTACATTGCGAGTCACGACTAAGGTCCCGATTCGATTGACACTACAGTGAACTTACAGGGTGTTTTTTTAAATGTTGTTTTGTTTTGTTTGTTTGTCTTTTGCTTAGTTGTTTTTATAAAGGTAAAACATTTTGAATCATTTTAACCCCATCAAACGCCCTCCCCATCATCAAATTATTTATTTTCTACTTGCAGTGTCCACAGCTACCTGTCAATAACGTGATCATGTGGGAAATGGAGAGATGCACACGTGTCTACGTGCAATCACAGAGAGCATGTTTGGATTCACCATTTGAAAGCACTGTAACCCACCAATGGTGTGCAGCTCAAATTGAGTTTTCAGAGCAATATTTGATTGTTTTGTACCCTTCCATCATGGGAATGGTAAAGTTTTGATTGCACTTGAGTTTTAAGGTGATTTTAAATCTATCTGCAGTGCAAAGGCATTTATATTATTATATGCGTATGAAACACATTTACTTCATGTTACTTTACAACATTATAACAAACATACACTCTCATGCCCGCATTAGAATGTAGGCTATTTGTTCTAATGAATGTGCTGTTCTCTCAGAAATATTAATAGAAGTTGCTTGAAGAGAATTTGATTTGTGAACTTAGGTAATTCTGTGGTTCTAAGCAAGACCCTATGCGATACCACATGTCTGTGGGGAATGGTGGGGGGTAGGGGTTTAAGCTTTACACAGCCAGCGTTGTTCTAGGGCAATGCCTTGCAGGACTGTGGCTCCAACCAGGCTAGCGTCAGAGAATTAACTTGGCCTCTCTCTCCACCTGGAACTCAGTAGATCTTTCCTTATAATCTTGTAATGTAACCGGAGAGCTGTAATGTAAGGTACAGCAGATAACAACAAATAATTGTCTGCAAGATCATCAAAATATATGCATTATATGACATAATATTGAGGTGGGAGGTACGCCATCCACCAAGTTACAGGTTGGCAGGGCATGCTACCATACCCCATATAGAGCGGTGGTTCTCAACCTCGGTCCTGGGTATGCTGGTTTTTGTTACAGTCAATCTCTCGATCAATTAAGGCTGTGGAAAACATGGGTGTTTGACAGTTCTACCATCATTTTATCCTTATCCTTAAACTTATTTTAACACAATGCGGGTTTGGCTAGTTGCCATTTTCATTTGCTTTCATTGAACTCTTAATTTCTCCATAAATGGTTTAGTTTCAGTGACCAGGGTCGGTATTCACAAAGCATTTTATCTTACCACTAGGAGTTCTCCTAAATCGCACTAAAACATTCTAGCTGAGAGTCCCCTCTTAAAACCTATTCACAAAGCTGCAAAGACAAACTCATACTAAAGAAGTCGGATAATTTTCAAGCTAAGAGTCAGGGCGGGGTTGACGTCGTTGCTATGGATGACGTTGTGTCTCATGAACGAGCTTACTCAGAATGCCCACAGCGATTGGCTGATATCGGGGATGGGTCTCTGCCCGTGATTTCAACCTAGAAAATAAATTATATGCTACTGTAAAGGGGTATGTAGGCCTACCTGTTCCTGTTATATTCTAATAAAGATTCTAAAATACAAATGTAGGCTACGTGTCACTGATTTAACATGAAACCAAGAATACTGACTAGTCAATTCGTTACATGTCTGCATCTCGTAAACAATCAGCGGGTATCTATATAAGCAGCCTTCCAATTATCCAGACTAGAATCACCATGGCTGACAATAAACGCAAACCAAACTGGACGAAAGACCAACAACTACTGCTGGCCGAACAAGTGAATGAAAGAAAAGAAATAATCTAAGGGAAATTCGGAAGTGGCATAACCACCAAAACCAAAAAAGAAGCATGGGAAAGCATTCGCATGGAAATAAACGCGGCTTTCCCACTCCTCCCGAGAACCACTGATGAATGCGAGAAGCGGTGGTTCTCTCTGCAGTCTCATGCGAGGCAAGAGATTGCAGAATACAAGCGACAAACAGCTGCCACAGGTAATACGACATTAGGCCAATCATATAGTGTGGGCCTACACTATAGACTACACCACAATGTTTTATTCTATCATTTAATGCATTCAGCCTATATACAAAAATGAACATATGTTGTCATCCGTAGATTAATCTCGCTAAACATGTCACCGAAGATCATGTAATCTGTAATACATAATATTTAATGTATTCATTAGGAGGAGGCACAGCACCCAAGGAACTGTCGCCAATTGCCTCAGTGGTGTACAGTATCCTTGGGTACTTTGACACCAGCATAACGGACCTGCATAGCTGCATTTTCCCTGTGGCCAAGTAGCATAGAGTTGTCAACACCTTGATCTCTGTTGTTATCGGGTTGTTTCTGTTTGTTGGTGATGTGATACAGGTATGGTACGCAGATGCCTGCAATGATGTCTATTGCTGTATTACTGCACTGATCTCGTGCCCTAACTTTGTTCCTACCATGTATTAATGCACATCTTGTAAGTCGCTCTGGATAAGAGCGTCTGCTAAATGCTTAAAATGTAAAATGTACGTGATTGCACCTCTGACTAGCTCTACTACTATCATAACACCCTCGCAATTGAGGCGGTACCTTTTTATGAGCTCTGTATCATTCAATATCTCCAAAGTGTTGACGTGATTGCGACGACGATTGCCATTTTCGGATCACTGTAGGTCTTTAGTGACTTAGAAGTCCTCTTGACTGCTTCTAACTTCTCCTGGACTTAGGAGCTGTTTTTAGCTCTCAAACCCTTTGTGAAATACTCTTATCCCAAAAATGTAGGAGTCCTAAATTTATGAGTGACACGCCCATTATTTTTCGGAGTTGCTTCTAAATTGTCGGGTTAGGACCAACTTTTACCCTTAAAATGCTTTGTGAATACTAGCCCAGGTGTCCACACTATTAACAATTAGACCTCCACTGATTTCACCTGCCAGTCTATAATTGAATCAATGAAAAAAGTAGCCTAAAGGAATCATGTGACATATAGCACATTAGAGAAAATGAGAGCATTAGTTTATCTGACTGATTTAAAGTTTTGGGATGTGAATATGGGACATTTACTGTTCATGGCCTTCATAGCTATTTCTGACAAAATATGGCCTTAAGAGAGCTTTAATAGAAAATAAAAAACTGAAGAGAAATATGTCTAATTAAAAACAATTAACAGCTAGTTACAATTCAAATTCAATTATGGTTGGAACGAAAACCAGCAAACACAGTGGGTGTCCAGGGCCGAGGTTGATAACCACTGCTATACAGCACCCAGAGTTCACTTTTCTGGGTCTCCCACAGAAATAACTACAATGGCCACAGACTCATTCCTTACAAACATGACAGTTTTTCTCAATTGTTTAAACACGTTTCCTGAAACTATTACCCTTTTTCTCGAAACTATGAACACAAAACTCAATCAGTAAACTAATTTGGCAAAACTCCTCAAACCTCTTGCAAAATGAAACACTGCACTCTGCACTATGTGAACTCTTCTCCAAAATGACACTTTTTAAGCAAAATGACACATGTATCAAATGAATAGACTCTACTGAGGGCAAATTACACACTGGTGTGATAAATGAAAAACACTGCTATGAAAATCTAAACATTTCACTAATGCATTTGCAGTGTTAAACTTACAATGTATGTCCAGAAGCCTGTTGTAATAGATTGTTACTGTATGAACTCAAATATAAAAGGTATACACAGTACCAAAAATAATATTATTCAAATGACGGTTTTATACTGCACATTTCAGCTAATAGCGTGGGGCGAAACAAATACACTAGGTCACTAGAATACACTAAGTCTGTACAGGAAGACCATTCATGTAAAAGAAAAGAACAATACTTGTCTAGTCAGGCCAGACTAATCATTGATAACAACGTCATATTGAAAAACTATGATGTTGTCATCGATGATTCAACTTTGGATTTTCCTCACTCGAATGACATTGTTTATATTGATGCACCGTATTGATGATACCCATCTCTTGCTCTGCTGTGAAGAGATGTTGTCTTCCACCACCGTCTTTCAATTCTGAAAAATAAGTTATGTTACAGTATACTGTACTCCCAGTTTCACACGTTACATATTGGTACTGTATTGTACTTCACTTGCAGTAGTTTACCATACTCTATTTTCTTCTTTCTTAAAAATTTGCTTCTGATTTTTGTTCAATTTTTTCCTCCCAATTTAGTGGCCAATTATACCCTCTATTTATTTCGATTTGCTCTTCCCACACAAAGTTGCTGCCCATCTTTACGAGGCAAGCTAATTCTCAGAGGGCAGCGAACTCACTTCCTTCGAGACAGAATTCGCCCACCCATGTTCTGGAGACACCCTTACACGTTTCTCAGCAAGTTCATAACAGCTCACCCTCCCCCCTCCCCACCAGGGCCGGTCTGGTATAGTCGGGTTTTGAACCGCGACCGTGATAGGCAGCTCACACTCATAAGGGACCAGCCAATACGGGTGCATTAGACCACTATGCTATCGGAGCCCCCCAGTTTACTATATTCTACAGTAATCACTTAGTACTGTATTGTAATGTAGTACTAAAGAAAAGAACAGTAAAGAAAAAAGTTGAGATTACTCCAATGCTTACTTACCTATTCTCATTTGTGAAGGTCTGGATCATGGATGCAACAGTGAAGCGGCTCAGTATCGGCTGGACTCTTTGCGCAGCCTCCCTCAAGGTCAAACCATGGTTGACCAAATGGTTAATGAAAGTTGTCCTAATTTCATTTGTTAGGGGAGTTTACATATCGCCATCTGTCAAACAGCCCATTGTTGTTCACAGACTGCTTTTAAATAACCACATAGAATCATAATTTATTTGTCTGCATAGCACATTCAAGTTGGTTAAACTTTCATCAGTATATTTCACAGAAACTAAACAAGAACTGTTCCAAAGCAATGTTAACCATATTTTATTACATTCGTTCACGTAACTTGTGGCCCTGTGTTTCATCATCATCTAGTACTATTAATATACTAATTAATCTGAAAAGGCATCAAGGATCACCTTTAAGGCATACTTCACCTTTGAGTCCAACTGCATTGCAGGCACTCCTGGGGTGTATCTTTCCTGCCAATACAGTCATTCAGATAAACCAGCTCTGCTCTCAGTTGTTAGCCACGCTGCTAAATCATACCATGTGTCCATGCAGCAACGATCAAAGATAAGGTAGCCATCAACATTACCCTGAAGCAGCATGAAAAAGCATAGAGATCAATGAATCATGATAATACTGTAGTTGTACTGGAAGTTTTTTGTTTTCCTATAGAAACGTTTTTTTAAAATCTGGGTTATTCCAGAATTGCGTATTTCCATGTGGCATTATTCTCACACTTGCCAATGAACAGCATGACCCTTTTCTGTAACTTCACCACTGTGTTCTTCCTGTGATATACATATGTTGACAATTCAATCATATCCAAATCATCATCTAACTAGAAAGATAGTTTGAGGACAAACTGTTATGACATATAAAAGCCAATCACTGTAATAGTAGTAGCAGTAGTATTAGAAGTTATATGAGAATAGTCGTAGTACTTATAATCTTAGTAGTAGTCTAGTAGTGGTAGTAGTAATATCACTAGCAGAGACAGTAGTAGTGGTTGTTGTAGTAGTATTGTCAGTTTTAGTAGTAGTTTCTGTCCTAGTGGAAGGAAGCAAAAGTAGTAACAGTTATTTTCTTTTGGTAGTATCAGTATTGGTTTGTTGATGTAGTTGTTGATGTTAGATAGGCAGACAGACAAACATACCTCAAAAGGTTTGGGACAGGAGGGAGCTAAACCCTGTGCTTTTTTCCTGAATGTCTTCATAAAAATCTGCGTTGCCTTATGGTTGAGGATTCAGCTGTACTTGTTTCTTATATATAAGAAAGTAGAGAAGACAAAATTGCGGCCTTAATCATTTTTAACTTTTCTGTACAAAATGCGATAATGAAAGATGATACAGTAAATATGATTTTAGTGAGCACTCCACACTTAAGTTTAGCTGAACAAAATAAATATAAGATGTTGCAGTTATGTAAATGCATAGTCACCTATATCTTAATTTAAGTGGTGACAAAATTAAAAATGTAAGTACTTGACAATCGGAAAATGGTAACTAACATCAGCTATCCTATATGTATGTCTGCAAAGTCACATTGAATTATATAACGAGTAGAATGAGTTCAATTCTGCCAAAAGTCATCGCCTTAAACTATTGGCTCACAGTGTTGGCTCAGTTGTCAAGGTTTGAGTCCAGGTTGAGCCTTATGACCTGTGTTCCAATCTGGTGACTCGGTGACTTGTTCGTGTTTGTACAGAACATTGCCTGTGTTGTGCTTTTGTGACTTTTTGTTATTATTGGGATATTAATTCTGTATTTTAACTGGAGAAGAGCGTAAGCAGATTTGCTCTTAAGGTTCTAAACCTTTGCTGCCTTTAGGGGACAGAGAGAGAATTGTAACTTTTTCCTGTCTAGAAATGGCTAGTTGGTTAACTAGCCATTGCGTCCTGTCAGCCCCCTAGCGATATGGCGCCAATGAGAATTAGTATAATTCACAATTCATAGATATTATTAGATATTATTAGATCCAATGCACACGCTAAAGTTTACTCTCGTATAAACACTCCACTCATCACCAAAAGTTGTAAATCTTTGCTTTAAAAAAATCACATTCCATTTCAGCTGAAAGAAAATCACATTCAAACCTCTCAGGGAAGCTACAATAATTTATATAATTTGTTTTTGTCATACCTTCACACCATGTTTACATTTAACGCACTTCCTCGCTGTGTGTTTGAGGCAGTGTCAGGGCAGACACGTGTCTATCAACTCATTTCGCTTAGCGAATGAGAGCCAAGGCTGTTTTGCTCATAGGAAAAATGCTCTCTTCCCCATAGTCTGTATATTTCATGTAGTATAAAGGCGTATCCAACTCCATTCCAATATTTTGTGACAAGAGTCAACTGCACATGTGGCGCAGTTGTAAAATAGGTTTATTTACAGTTTTTCTCAATTGCTTACACACTAAAATTGGAACTTGAAATGCAATCACTGCAACCTGAAACTCATGTACCAAATCCCTAAACCAAGTCTACAAAATTGCAAGCACAATTTCTGCTTTACACTCAGTTTTCAATTCTAAATCACACTTTTGCAAAACACTAGCTCTAGCTTCACCATTGACATCCATTTCCCTCCAAAACAGGAGAGCTCACCTGTGGCCTTTTTATAGTGCTAAAGCTCTGATTTATTAGTGAACAATTAAGCAACTAGTGTTTAAACCTCTGAGGAGTGGGTGTTGCCAATTGGTAAATAAAGCTTGGCATTTTGATTGGCGTTGCTTTCCAAAGGAACACAAGAGATTTTAATTTTGAATGTTGTGCCTAATCTAGAGAACTGTGTATTTTGTGGACCTAGCACACGTACTACTTTCTCAATGTGCTCTCTTCCATCTCTTCCTAAATCTGTGGTCACGTGATTCATGTTTTGTTGCTTGGATACAAGGGGCAGCTCATCTTACCCACCGACTCGGCTGCCCTGTGAATTAAAGACATTACATTTACATTACATTACATTACATTACAGGCATTTAGCAGACGCTCTTATCCAGAGTGACTTACAGTTTACATTTTTTTACAATCCATTTATACAGCTGGACATTAACTGAAGCAATTCAGGTTAAGTACCTTGTTCAAGGGTACAATGGCAGTGTCCCACCTAGGGATTGAACCTGCAACCTTAACGTTACAAGCCCAGTTCCCTAACCATTATACCACACTGCCGCCTATAATGTTCATCTTACAGGCCCACACTCTTTCCTGTTGAGCTCGTCAGCCTCTTGAGGGCTGAGGAACACCTTCCTCTCCACTAGGAGGATGACGCACACCCTGGAGGGGTATATTAGGGCAGGCCAGACTCCCCCCCATTGTAGAACCCAGACATCTTTGAATTCCGCTCAGCGAAGGGCTACTTTGGCGCCAGATACGTGACGGTTTCGCACTCTTTTTACCGCCCGCAATACTACCTCCTGGGTCTGGAAGCAATGAAACATTGTTATCTTCTGAAAAACATTGGGTTTAAAGCAAAATGATAATACAATGCATGGGAGAAAGCAACATGCATCCTAGCAATATGCTCCGTCTCCATGCAAACTGGATGTCCTCAGGGTGCGTTTATGAAAATGACCCAACGCAGCTTAATGTATTTTCACCTGACGGAAACAACTTTTTCTACGGCCAAAAGAACCGCCTCTTAGTGCCAACAGTGGTTTCTCTGAAATTTTGCAAGATTGCCTCTCACATGCGTGCATGTCATGTTATTAGTGTATATTTCGAGGGTTTAGTGCGTAAGGGGTGTAAGTGACATTTTGGTCAAAAATGAGTTATATATATATCAATGGAAAGCTCTTGATGAGCTCCATATAATGGTAAAAGGACACATGCATCATGCTGTACTGTATTGAAATAAAGTTCTAAACCATAAAGACACATTTCAAACTTTGGGTTAAGTTTGGTGCGAAAAGGGCATAAGTGTACACAGTTTGGTGCGAAAAGGGCGTAAGTGCACATTTACGCCCTTTTCACACTAAACTAACCATTTTCCCACTGATGCATTATGGACCTGCCCACTTGACAGCAGTTAGGACAAAATGGCTGACAAGAAGAGAGCAAACACAACACAACAAAATTGATGAGGTTAAGTGTATTAAGAATAAGGAAGGAACTCTTGTTTACAATAATAAGGATGTTGCTAACACACAACAGTTTCCTTGTTGAGAGCTTTACCAGAGAAGAGGTTATAAATATGCCTAAATGTATATAGCCAATTTACATAATGTTTTGGAAGACTTTGAGATACGGGACGTAGAAGTACTAGAAAAACTACCAAAACTTAAGACAAATAAGCCAGCAGGCCCTGATATTTTATTCAATCCATAAACACTGGAGAAATACCAGATGACTGGAAGCAGGGTAATATAATTTCAATATATAAGAAGGGGGACCGTACTGATCCAGGGGACTATAGGCCTGTTAGTTTAACTTGCATCTCATGTAAAATACTGGAATGTATTATTAGGGACAGGTTGGAATCATTCTTGAAAAATAATAGTATTTTAAGGGAGAGCCAACATGGTTTTCTCAAGGTGAGTTTTCATGCCTAACAAACCTCCTGGACTTTTGAAGAGACTACAAAGTGTGTTGACCTGTGTTGTTTTTACATGTTGTGGAGGCCTTTGGAGCAGGGAGACTTTCTGGGGCAGGTTTGGCACTCTCACAGGGTGTGAGAGTGAACTGTTGCCTGGAAGGTTGCTCCAAAGGCCATAATTGACAATTGACAGACCACACCCACTCACATTCTCACACACAAACAGGTAAGTGAATAATCACTTACCAATTAACATCAATTAAATAATAATTAATGCAATTATGGCCTTTGGAGCAACCTTCCAGGCAACAGTTCACTCTCACAACCTGTGAGAGTGCCAAACCTGCCCCCGGAAAGTCTCCCTGCTCCAAAGGCCTCCACAACATGTAAAAACAAAGGCAACCATGCCACTCCCATGTGGCCGAGACCGACACCCTCCACAGTCTTGATAGGGACATTAGTAGCAAAATAGTTAAATTTGCAGATGATACTACACTTGGTGGTTTGGCAAACAGTTTGGAATCGACTAAAGTAATCCAAGATGGTTTAAATAAAATCCAAGAATGGGCAGAAACGTGGCAGATGACATTCAATATTGCTAAATGTAAAGTTATACATGTGGGAAATAAAAACATAAGACAGGAGTATTTTATGGGAGGAGAAAAATTAGTAGATGTTAAATTTCAAAAAGGCTTAGGAAATGTAGATCAAAGTCTATCTGCATCTAAGCAGTGTGCTACAGCAGTGAAAAAGGCCAACAGGATGCTTGGGTACATAGCAAAAACTATTGAGTATAAATCAAAGGACGTTATATTAATGTTATATAATGCCTTTGTCAGAAATGGCACCGATTTTACTGTGTGTAGTTCTGGGCACCACACTACAAGAAAGATATAGAAGCTCTTGAAAAAGTTATTTTAGAAAAACTAAATTGGTACGAAAGGTAAAAGTTATGAGGATAGACTTAAGGCGCTCAATCTATTTAATCTTAGCAAACAGAGACTTATGGGGGATTTGATTGAGTTTTTCAATTCCTAAAAGGGATTAACAAAGTGAACTACTAAAGATTTTTAAAGATAAATTCAGTTAGCAGAACAAGAAGCCACAGGTGGAAATTAGTTAAAGGCAATTTTGGCATGGATATTTAGTTTTAGATATTATGTTTTTCTTTATACAGAGAGTTGTCAATGCCTGGAACAGCTTAATAGAGGCAGAAACACCTGGGCTATTCAAATCCAAGCAGTACTAGATACTCTTTAGATTAGGACATGATGAGCCTAGATGGGCTGAATGGCCCATTCTCGTCTCATTATGTATTCTTATGTTCTTATGTTCTAAAAGGAAGCATACCACAAGCTTATGAGCAGGTCTACCACTATCTTAACATTGAAAATTAGGCCTAATAGGCTCAACGGTTCACTTAAGACAGTTACAACAAGTAGTTCAGCAAAGTAAGATGAAGTCAAAGGAAAAAAAGCATTTTGCAACTGCAATAAGATGGATAACAAAGTTGCAGATTGCAATGAAAAAATTTATGTTTTTACCATTTCATGATACTGTACTTAAAGCACTGTATACTCGACTCTAACTTCAAAACATTACCTTTGAATGCCTGTAATGCTGAAAATATGAAATTAATATCAACTTTAATGTTCTTTTTTTTATAGATTTCTGATGGTTAGAATGAAATTACTTCACTCCACGTATCAAACTGTGCATACTGCATACTAGGACTATTGAAAGACTTTTTAAATTAAATAGTATGTTGATTAACTAAGAATAAACAAAAATGATAAAGTTCTTGAATTTAGTTGCTAAAATAATTTTTGGGTGTTTACAAGTAAAGAAAACATGCCTATGTTCAAGTTACACTGTTCTCCTTTATAACACTTTTCACACAAGAAAAGAGTGTGAAATGTCAGCGCGAAAAAGGCGTAAGTGCTTTTTAACATAAAGACTTAATGTTGTCTTTTTATTTTTTATTTAAAACATTGAAATAATAAAAGGTAATCTTTTTTAAAAACATGAGTAGTTTGTATATAGTGTTATAAGTGAAATAAATACGATCATGCAAATGTTGTTTTTGCTGTCCTGTAAAATTATAAAAATGGCACCTACGCCCCTTACGCACTAAACTAAAAATGTCATCATCTATATTTTGTATTTCTAGAATATAAGACATGTAACGATAAATGGTTAACCAGCTAATCAAAGAAGAAAATAAATATCGGTGACCAGGAATGACTCACGTCCAGCTTACACAACAGAGAAGATCACGCACAAAACACTCTTATCAACACGTCAGTCAGGACCTCTTGGAACCTCCTGGGACAAATGGTGAAGAGATGGACAATCTGAATGGCCATAATGTCGGTCAATGTAATGTGTTAAACAGTTTTGATCATTTCGCTGCGACGTCACCTTCGAAATTGCGAAACGTAATTTTGACACATCATCCGCACTCCCCACTTGTGACACTCTGTATCATTATGATCAGATCAGTAGCGTTTGTGTTGTCAAAACAGCCCTTAAACCTGAATTCTGGGGGGGATCTTCAGCATTGGGAGTGAAACTGAATCTTTAGTCACCTAGCTGAATCCATAGGTTGTCTTTTCAAATCTTTTTCCAAAAAATACCAATGATAACATATAAAACACGTTGCTCCACTCTGACCAAAAATAGCCCTTGTGTAGTGTGCTTAATAACAAATAATTATCTTCATATAATTTTTGGTGCAGTTTGTATTTGAAGTAGAGAGATTCACAATTGTTTCCAAATTCATGAGTGCAAAATTATCTAAAAATGACTCAGAGTTAAGTGTACTGTGGCCATTAAATTGAATACGATATGAAATGTAAAGTTCTTGCCAAAACCTTTTAATGAGAATTAAAAATGAGAATGCCAGGGTACTATTGGAAAAAAATAGGTTATTCTCAAATATTCTAAAATACTAAAATCTCATGATCAAAACCATCAAATCACATGACACTAAATAATCAGTAACAATCACTTATGCCATAGCATGACTCCTGAATGTGCACAATGTGGACTGATATTTTGTGGCTTTCTATATGTAGCTATCTATCTATCATTCATTTATTACTTGAATTCAGTCCCAACAGCTTGTCCTTCTATATTCTAGGTGGTCAGGTCTTTTGTACTTGTGATTTATGTAATATATGCCATTTATGTAGCTAGTTAGCTACCTATCCGCTGTACACTGACTTTGTAACAGGTATTTTTAAGCTTACAACATACAGGTAACTGCCAAAATAAAGGAGACACTTGAGTAAATGAAGGATACAAAGTATATTGAAAGCAGGAGCTTCCACACAGGTGTGGATCATGATTTAATGAAGCAATCTACGTCCAATCATGCTTCGGGTCATGTATACAAATTCTGGGCAGGCCCAGTTGCCCATTATTTTGTCTACTGTGGCTAGAAGAGATCTCAGTGACGAAGACTGCGCAACCACCTAATGTTTCACAAGGGGACAGTGGCTAAGGCGATGTTGGCATGGAAGTCTGACGGAAAAACATCAACTAGGGGCACTCCCGTTTTATAGAGGTGGAAGGTCTCTAATTTAAAAAAAGCTTAAAGCTAAGGCCACACACATTCTTTACACAGGACACTGGGCAATGACACTGAGAAACCAGGGACACCAAAGATTCAACAATTAATTTATTTTAACAAGGTTCTAAGTGAGTAAAAGATACACAATTAAAAGGCAAGGCAAACTTCCATATAACAATGACAAGTAGAGGGTCACAAATGCAGAATTTCTTGGAACATATTTTAAAAAGGGCCACAGTACATGCATTTCAGGCTGTCGGGTCACTATGTTTGTTATAATTATAAGCTACCGCATACAAGCAATTACATGATAAACTTTTAATCTTCATACAAGTAATGTATTGGGCCAGGAGGCATAATAGACCCATGTGGCTAGGGTCTTAAATCACATGCATTGATCACAGGGAAAATAACGTCTGGCTGTCCTGAAATTGGCAGCCGGGTTTACATTACCAGTTTGTTCCGCCTGGAGGAACGTGCGCAGAATTACGTTGATTGCAGCAAAGACGGCACGATTCTGGGTTTAAAAAATAAAAAATAAAAAAACATACTTCCTTTCCAGCGAGTAGGCGAGTGTGTTGGTTCGAAGGACAAACCAACACGGCTGGAATTAAACACCGCATGTAGAATTCTCTTGTCCTCAACGCGTGAGTAAACAAAACGAGTGCGTCTTCTCCCCCACCCCGTCCTGTACCTGGAAAGGGGGAAATAATTAGTGATTGTATCAATTTGGTCGGCTGATAATTTACTAATTCGCCACACGTGTCCAATGAGGAAATCACTCAGTTCACAGCACACCATAAAGAAACTCATTTCACCTGCGAGTTTACTGCAGGGGGGGAAAAAATCACAGCAAATTTACAAATCTCATGGCCACTTGTCATTGTACTTGTTACACTAGCACAACTGTAATGATCTGCGCTTGTGGCATTTCAAAATAGCATTTTTTGCGCTGACTGCATTTGCGTTTCCAGTGCAATGAACAAATGCATATCCCCCTTGGCCAATTTTTTATCCCTGTGCCTCTTTGCTGGAAGCCGAAGGTCAAATTAATTGATTCTATTACTTGTAACTGGCATGTTGCACAGTATCGTGCGTGCTGCAGATTAGCCAGCCAGCATGGCGTCAGGCAATAGTGAGTTTTGCACCTATTGTGCGCCAAGAACAGACACGACGTGCCAAGCTGAGCACTACGGAAGGTGCAGATGGTATTTCCTGGGCCTCTATGGCACAGCGCTATGAATCCGCATGTGTCTTGATTAATTGGATAATCTACTTGGAAACTGGTTTAGAAAAGAATTAGGTAAAATCATATAAACATATTTGCGGTGCATAACCCCCTTCCCCCCTAGTGTAAATCCATTTCAATAAAAAATCGTCTATCAAAATGTATTTAATATAGAAATTATAGGGGGGAAATATAGTTTGATTAATACAAAATATAGTTTGATTAATTATAGTAATACAAAATGTTATCAAATTAATAACGTTAGAGGGAAGGAAAGATGTATATGTTGTGTAGTGTACAATTTTAAAAAAGATTTAAGGCCATTTAGCCTTAACCCACAGCTCTTACTCTCTCTGGCACTGTACTGAATTAGTCGTTCTGAGCAACAGCCAAGCTCTTCACAATAGCAAGCCAATGTTCATGGCAGTGTTTGAATCTGTTATGCAGTAAGTGAGCCAGCTATCACCGTACAGTTTGACTAATTGTTGCTTGTTTGCTTGTTTTATTCTAAACTGTACATCTATCCGTTTGAACCCTGGGGCGTGTTGCTGCCATGCTTTGTTGTCATTAACTCCAGCTTGAAAATAGGCAGAATTAGGAAGTTGAAATCACTTCATATTGAGTACGAAGTAGTTTTATGTCTGAAGCTGTTAAAATCCAATTAAACGCATAGACAGTATGAGGGGTGAATGGCACATTAAATGGGATCATGCAGCAGGTGGCAAATTTTGTTTTCATGCTGGTATCCATTATTACCAAGACATGCCTCGTCTACCTCATTGATACTTCCTTCAATTCATTGCTGTTTGGTTTGACTGTGACTAACAAGGATGTTACAATAAACATTTATATTGTCTCAAACTCCTTGTGAAATGGAGAAATTGTATATAATATAATTGCAAAGGTTATATATACAAAGGAAACAAGCAGTTGTTCTGCTTGTTATACAGTATATATACACACAGTGGGTATAAAAAGCATTTTTCTAATTTTATTTTCTTGCCACTGTTCAACACAAAATACTCTATAATTTTAAATAAAAAAACAACTCTAATGCTTCTTGTTAATTAATTACAAATAAATAACAGAAAATAATTGATTGCATAAGTATTCCCCCATTTATATGTTCATTTAGACACACCTAAATAAACTCTGGTTTAATCAATTGATTTCAGAGGTTGCATAATTATTTGATTGGAGTTCACCTGTGTAAAATTAAGGTGTTTAAAAAGATTTCAAATTAAATACACCTGTCTGTGAGAGGTTCCACAGTTGGTTAGTACATTTCCAAACAAGAACTTCATCATGAAGACCAAAGAACTTTCAAAGCAAATCTGAGAAAAGTTTTTTTTAAAGCACCAACCGGGAAAGATATTAAGAAAATTTCAGAGACTTCGAATATCCCCTGGAGCACTGTTAAGTCCATCATGAAGAAATGAGGAGAATATGGCACAACTGTGAATTTGCCTACAACAGGCCATCTTCCAAAACTGAGCATCTTGTTAGGGAGGCCACCAAGAGGCCTATGGCAACTGACAGAGTTACAGTCTTCCATGGCAGAGATGGTAGAAACTGTCCATGGGACAACAATAGCCTGGATGCTTCACAAATCTGCACTTGATGGGAGGGTGGAAAAAATAACTCATGAAGAGTGAAAATCTCGCCTAGAATTTGCCCAAAGGCATGTGAGAGACTCAAATCAAATGGAGGAAGATTCTATTGTCTGATGAGACCGAGATTCAACCTTTTGGACTTAATGTTAGGCGCAAGCCCAACGCTGATCATCATTCCAAGGACACTACCATGAAACATAATGGTGGGAGCCTAATACTATGGGGATGCTTCTCTTCTTCAGGGACAGGAAAAGTTGTCAAAATAGAGGGCAAAATGGAAGCAGCAAGATGTAGACAAATCTTGGGGGAAACCTGCTGCAGTCTGCAAGAGACCTGAGACTTTATATTCTTATATATATATATACTTTAGAGTATTTATATTCCAGCAGGACAATGACCCAAAACATACAGCGATTTCAGAAGCCACATTCGAGTGGTTTTGGAAAAGAAAAAAAAAAATCTATGTCCTGGAGTTGGCATTTTTCACATTTTATTTTGTTACAGCATGGAATCAAAATGTATTTAATTGGGACTCCTTTCTAATGACCAGAACAAAATATTAAATGTCAAAGTGTAAAAAATAATTTGAAGCTTTTCCTAAATTATTTACCAATAAAAAACAGACCGTAGTTGATCCCAAAAGTATTAACCCCCTTGACTTAATACATGCAACTTTAGCTGCAATTACAGCTGTGAGTTTATTTGGGTAGGTCTCTACCAGCTTTGCAAGTCTGGACAATGCAATTTACACTCATTCTTATTTCCAATTCCTAATTTTATTTCATGTGGGGAAAAAGTCCAAGGGGTTGAATACTTTTTATACCCACTGTATTTATAGTTTGTCAAGATCTAACACAACATGGCTTACTCAATATTTGAGTGAATGTTTTGGTTGGGTTTTTTTAGATTGTATATATGTTGATGTTTACTGGTTTTTGTATTTATACTGTGTAGATCACTGTGTAGGTAGGCTGAAGATCATATTATTATGTTATATTATTTAAAAAGAGTATATTCTTTTATATAATATTTAGAGGATGCCTTTGTCCTCTTTTTTTGTTTTGTTAAAATATAAATATAAATACACCTCTTGACTTGATGTATGATGAATTAATAAAACAGTACAAAATATTGTAACTGACAATCATTTCAGTGCATTTTCTTTTTCCCCACTTAATCAATTAGTTATCACTGCTTGTCTGCATTCAACCTGCTAATAATTCTTTACCCTATTGGCAACAAAAGCTTTTGTTTAGGTATTTGTTGGTCCATTTTAGGTGCATTAACATCTTTATTTTTAAAAGCAAAAGCAAAATGGGCATAGGAAACCAGAACAAATTGGAAACAATCTTGGGCAGGTAAGTTTCCTGTACACCTATACACAGACACGATACAAAACGTACATACAAACAAGCTTTGTATCAAAATTGCGCTATATTACCATGTTATATAAATAATCATATTGTAACATCAGTTCTAATATATAGTAAATATGGTCATATTTTGGCACAGTTGTGAAATTAGGTTGTAAAAAGAAAGAAAAGGTTGACAATCATGGCTACATTTATCCCTTGGGTGCAGTACGTTCAAGGAATATCCCGATCGTATCACCTTTGGTTTCGGGGTTTCTCAACGAGCACACGATTAAGTTTGGTTTATCTTCGGAATAAGGCCTTTAGAATTTTTCCCCTTTCACTTTTTAAAATGGAGCCCTAACGCATGGGGGAACAGGCACGTGCTCACATCAGCACCCCTCTTAGGAATATGTATACAAAGTAAATAAGTGCATTGAGAGCTCGCGTAACACATTTCTCGGTCCTCCTCTTCTCTCATTGTGAGCGATCTCCTTTCATGGACGTGGCAGAAACCATTGGCAATCACAAACGTCACTTGCTGAATGTGTTTCGTGAGCAGGTATGGCTTTTCACAAGAACTGAGAGGCATACACGGAGGGGGGAAAAAATAAAGCAAAAAGCAGTGCTGTCAAAAGAAGGATTTGTCAAGAAAGTTCATTCTGTTCTTGGGAGAGCATGCATCAGTCCCCAGTTAGCCCGCGGCGGCAGTGTGGAAATGCGTGACAGAAAACACAGTTTGATTGTGAGGATGGCATTGTGCAAATCTAAAGCACCAGTGGCAAATAACACAGGTCGTTGTGCGTGGCCCCCATGTAATCGCAAGATTATGAATCCTTACAGTATGTCTGTGTGTGTATGTGTGCGAGAGGAAGAGAGAATGTGTGTGTGTCTGTGTGAGAGAGAGTGAGTGTGTCTGTGAGAGTGTGTTTGTAGATGCCTTTGGGTGTGTTGTTTGTGTTGTGTGTGTGTGTGTGTGTGTGTGTGTGTGTGTGTGTGTGTGTGTGAGAGAGAGAGAGAGAGAGAGGGAGTAAGTGCATGCGTGTGTCTACATGCATTTAAGTGTGCGTATGTGTTGCTTTTGTGAGTCTGTGTGTGTGCTTGTGTGAGAGAGCATGTGTGTTTGTAGATGCCTTTGAGTGTGTTACTCGTGTGACTCTGTGAGACGGAGAGTGAGTGGATGCGTGTGTTTGTACATGCCTTTGTGTGCATATGTGTTGCGTTTCTTATGCATTGTGTATATTTGTGTGCGTGTGTCTGTTTGTGAGTGTGTGTGTATGTCGGTCTGTGTGTAAGTGAATGTGTGTGTGTATGTTTGTCTGTGTGTGTGCCCATGTGTGTGTAAGTGATTGGGTGTGTGTATGTCTGTCTGTGTGTATGCCCATGTGTGTGTGTATGTGTGTGCAAGTGTGTACCATTCATGTGCTCCGAGCAGATGCTGCTTGTCTTCCTGTCTTCCAGATGAGGTGCTGAATAAATGCAGACAGATCACTGGGCTGGAGGAAATGAAGCAGAAAAACTGAGCTCCAGGGCAAAAGCATCTTATGTTGCATGTTTTGTCTAAGCAGCTAACAGTACAATTACTGTTTACTGTGAATTAATACAACAATGAAAAACACTACCCCAAATATTTCTCTCTCCCCATGGTCTCTCCTTCTATTTCTTCCAGTTTCGTGTATGATATGGGCACCAGACATGCACTCTTTTGGTATCTGGTCTCTAGTTTACCCTGTGTGTGCCACGTGTGTCCCCTGTCTGTATCCTGTAATTATCTTATGTGTGTACTCTCTATGGATGCGTGTATCCTGTGTGGATGCTGTGTATATTCAGGGAGTATCCTGTGGATGCTGTGTGTACAATGTTTGTATATTATTTGTGGAATTTGCAGGATATCTGTTCCTCAGGTACTAGAGCTGGGTTCCACTCAGAATAGTTTGCCTTTTTTCTGGGTCTATCTTTTTTTTTCTGCATAAAAAAAAGAAGAAAATGCATAATTTTTTTGTTTCTCAATTTATCTGTCTCTGTACACCATTCCAACCTGTTGAGACCCAAAACCGATGGCTGTCATTCAAAATCACTATTTTTAATATGCTCTTTGAAACAACATGGGGTTGGTGGTGGCCAACAGAAGTGCATATGTCCACACTTTTACTGCCAGGAAAAAAACTGATCTTATCCTGCTGTTTCACGAGGGAAACACCAGCCTAACACGCATACAGATGTGCCACAACTTACATTCAGGTAACTCACAAAATAAAGGAGACACTAACATAAAGTGTCTTAATTGGGTGTTGGGCCACCACAAACCACCAGAATAGATTCAATGTGCCTTGGCATAGAATATACAAGTGTCTGGAACTATGGAACACTCTAGAACTACTGGAGGGATGCAACATCATTCTTCCACCAAAAAAATTCCATCATTTGATGTTTTGGTGATAACGGTGGAAAACACTGTCTCAGGCATTGCTTCAGATTGTCCTTAAGTGTTCAATTGGGTTGAAATCTGGTGACTGAGATGTTTATATTGTTTTCATGCTCATCAACCTATTCAGTGACTACCTGTGCCCTGTGGATGGGGCACTGTCATTCTGGAAGAGAACACTCCTATCGGGATAGAGAGGCCCACCATGGGGCCCCTGGGTGGACCATTGTAAATGCACTCCCCCGGAGTGCAGGTTGCCCATTGCAGTTGGGTTCGAGCCCTGGCTGTGCCAGATCGGCTCTGGCCAGGAGTCCCATTCCGGGCGGTGATTGGCTGTCCACCCCATGGGAGGGTAAAGGGAAGCCGACATGAGCTGGCAATAGAAGGGGGCGTTACAAGAGTGACGCTAATTAACCTAATTTAAAAAATCATTTGATTTGCCATGCTCGATTCTAATGGAGTGGACCCAAACCACATCAGGAACATGCGCCACCAGAACACTTAATTTACTCAAGTGTTTCCTTTATTTTGGCAGTTACCTGTAACTATGGCAAGCTTAATTTTTCTGTTTGTTTGTTTGTTTGGTCAGATCACTGCAAAACTCAGGACACACGGAAACGCAGCAATTGTTCTCTGACACCTGCTTTTGCCAGAACACAGAATGTAAGAGTAATTTGTTTTTTGTTTCTGAAACACAATGCTTTGCTTAACACTGTCTGTCCTCACCTCTCATTTCACCCTCCATTCCAAAAACACTGGTAACTCTGAACATTTTGAAATGCTAACTCAAAAATTCACAAGATGTACTCTAGACTGTCAAGTCTCATACAAATCTGGGAGATAAAAGTATGGTAAAATTCTGCATGCAGATGTGAGCACTGTAGGCTACTGGACAATAGGACCACTAGTCAGGAAATGTACAGAATTTCTTTTTATTTTAAGTTCAAATGAGAGCAGTTAACTAATTGTATTTTGTAAGCTGAGTGCCAGTTCAATATTGACTCGTAAAATGAGACCATGTTTCTAAAAGTACAGCTTGTGTCTCGCCCAGCGCTGCGTTCAGGGCCTGGTGCCTCCTCTGGGCCCCTTATCTGACACGCAGAAGGAAGAGGGGCCATCCATTCAGAGTTCCTCGTGCTGTGGCTGCAGGCTTCCTCGCAGCCTGAATTACCCACGAAAGAGCAAATGGAGATCAAGAGACGATTAGGGAGACCCACAGGAGGAAACGGGAGTGTCAGACAGCCGAGCTTCTGTTAGCCGTCGGTGTGGGGTTACAGTTCTCTGCCCGCGCCGGCCAATCACGACCGAATAGAGGTTTGGGAGGTAAGACCACAACCCCAACCCCCCACCCCCAGGGGCCAGCTGAGGTCGGAGGGGTCTGAGTGGGAGATGACCTAGGAAGATGACCTTAAACTGCCCCTGCCCATGTCCCAGCCTCCTACCATTTCAGATTTGGCAACGTCTTCTACACAGGCCAATCTCGCTGTAACTTACTAGAGATAGCAGGCAAGACGCATGTCCTCTGAGATCATTCTCAATCCAATACACTCTTTCAGGAATGCAGTTCAACCAGTATCCATTCTAATAAAGGTACTTTATTTCATCGTCATAGCCAAGTTGTACTTGTATTATATAATATGTATAAAAGGGTACGCGTGATCATATTTATTGAATAAAAATACACATTTACCAATGTGGCATATCTCATATCTCATTTTGTTACAAGGACATGGTGGTTGACTATTCTAGCATGTGTGCCATTAAGAAGGACTCTTTTCACCTTTAACCTTCACACAGGATGTGGTTTTTACTACTGAGAGCAGGTGTTCTTCTTTTATGGTGTTTAGAACAGGTATTACATTGCAGTATTTGCTTGCAGTGAGACGCAGGGTGCCAGAGGTGGCCCCTCTAAGAACTCTGGAGGGAAACACTTCTTTAATTTGATAACTCGGCATCTGGGAAAAAGGCACCTGATGCAGAACACTCCTGCCAAGGGAAGAACTCTTCTTTGGGGGGCCTGGACCCCGCCCCCCGCCGGTGGCAACAGTTGCAGCACCAGGTTAAAAGCATCATGATTGCCATGGAGAATACATTTTAACAGCCTTAATAGGTGATGCTTCTTAACCATTACAAATTCCGGGGAGACTGTACGAATGTACCTTTTAAATATTATTTGGCCCACAAATGGCTTTTGTGGAATTTGTTGTTAAATTGAATTTTACAGAGATCAATTTTAGATAAAAATAAAAAATTTTGATAGCAGGTTTTTTACGACTCCGTTGCTATATGTACCTTTCATATCTTTTAATGGTAATCATTTTGCTGACAATTCGCCTTAAAATCCCTTCTCCCCGACCACGGTGACTTTATCATTAATGAACTGTTTACTTGAAAACTAAAATATATTAAAACATTGTACTTCCAGTTATCTGTGTGTTGCTTGGTTTTTGGTTTTGTCTGTCATATACAAATCCATTATGTAATAGTACTATGTACTATGCACTGTCCTTGTAATAAGCACTTGCATTGTTTATGTGGCATACTTGACGAATGATGTGCTTAGACATTATAGCATCAAGTGGTTGTTCATTTACTCGAGTTGAATGCACTTTCTGTAAGTCGTTTTGGATAAAAGCATCTGCTAAATTACTGTATTGTACTATTCTATCATAATAAATATGACATTTTCTGCATTCATGTATTCAGTGCACATATGTAATGCACTCTCCTCCATTTTTCCACCTGCTATTGTCAACCTGCCACCCCCTCCCCCCTCTCCCCCCCCACCTTTAAATGCATTATGTTTAAAGGCACCTGTTATGGGTGTGTCACAGGTACCGTATATTCCAGATTCTAGTGGATACACCTGAAGTGTCATGCTTTTAAAATATATAATATTCCTACTCAAACACCTGTTGTGATTACTTCGGACGCACTATAATTTCCGGTTGCACCTCGTGTTATTCCCGAGAAGATATGATTAAAATATTTGCTTACTTGTTTTAGAAATAGCACGTGCTGCAATGGCTGTGGAAACGTAAACACCGCCTACCCTGTTTCTGTTTCACATGGGTCACCTCCGAAACGAGCGCGTGTCACCGCACGTTCGACTGCGTTCCTCGTAATGACATGTAATTTGTCCCTCAACAAAGGGAGCTAGAATTATTCCAGTCATAAATCCGTAAAATAACCTTTTCTGAATCAGTCCAAATTACAGTAGACTGGAAGTCAAAAGATTATCTGTGCATGTCATGTGAAAGGGAAATGCTAGTGAGTCAATCGCTGACATTTTTGTCAAAGCACTTTGTGAAGAATAATAATGCCTTTCTATATATATGATTTTATGGGTCAAGACCCCTGTTGCATGTCATGATGACTCTTATCTAATTGCAATTTATGTAATAAGCAGGAAAGAGTTTGGGGAAACTGGTGGTACGTTTCATGTGGAGAAGAAAAGATTATAGCTTGTCAGAACTGACAGACTTCAGTTAAGCATTTCCTTTTTTTTGCTTGGGCTGTGTTAGGCCAGCTCTCACCCAGTAATTAACTCAGCTTCCATTTATGATCCTCTGAAGTGACAAGGCTGACAAGGAAAGTCGGTGTTGTTAATGGGGAGGTAGGCAGCGCCACCGGCTCCCCTAATGGCCTTAATCACCCATGCGGAACTGCTAGGGACTCTAAAGATCCTTCCAGAATGGCGTCGGGCCGTCACGTCATGCACACCCAAAAAGGACATCTTGCTCGTCCGTTGTGACACCTCGCAGAGGAGCGGGCAGGAGACGTCCAACATTTCAGAGTGCCGGCGTCAAGGATATTGAGACCCGCTGAATTTCGCAGCTGTTTCCAGCTGTTTGTTCGGTGATAATTATGACAGAGCGAGCCCCTCAGACTGCACAAAACAAAAAAAATGCAGTCACTGATGCACAGCGCAAGGGGGCTCATGGGAAATGCAGTTTTTACATGCTGGTGTGCGTCCGCCATTTCACATGAAAGGCGAGCATCCTCTTAACGTGGCCCTCCCTTCAGCTCATCCTCAGCCCTTGTTCAATAATTCACAAGCTCATTGTCTGCCCATTAGCCCGGGCCCAGAGCAAACCAACAGGTTTAACGTGAGCGGGCAAGAGCAGGACAAAAACGGAGGCCGGGGAGCGTCCCCCCGCAGCCCTCCCACGCTCCTCGTAGCCCCTCTGGCCGCAGAGCACTCAGACCACCGCTCCAATCCAGCCTGCTTCTAGTGGCGCGCCGGAGTAACCATGGTTACCGAGTGTTTTCTGCATCGTGTCCCGCGGAGACATCCACATCAGAGCGTCACGAGGAGAGCGAATCGCGACGCCCCCTCACGTTTTTGGGTGCAGCCAACTGAACCTCTTCTTGCTGTCCGATGCAGACCTCTGGTGAAATGTCAGCATTTTTTTTTGGCCTGCCACTCGGTTTCCTGATATCGATAAGGGCTGGCCCTGTCTCTTGTTCCCCTGGGGAGGATGCGCTATCTACAGTGAAATCTTTTGGTGGAAACAGCGCAAACAGGCTTGGCTCTGTATGGATTGCCCTGTGGCATTGAAGCCTGCTTTATCTGAACCAAAGAGATGGCAATCAGTTTTCCACAGGCAAGGAAGCAGAGACGAGCGAGGCGGCAGTCATTGACAGCCTGGCTCATATTCAAATTAGGTTAGGACAGCACACCTGTACAAAATGTAATTCTCTATCTTACAGCCTTTGTGTGGGATCTCTGCACTACAGCTTATTTAAGGAGGCTCCCACCAACGCCTGTAAGTTTTACATTTCCGTCAGCCATTAAGGCCCTTAAAAGTTAGGGGTATGAGGACATACAACCCTGGGAAAGTGTTTGGTTGGATGTACCACTTGTTTACAAATCTGCCTCGTTAAGAGTCTGCTTGGCACATCTAAACACTGTTCTAAAAAGCACCTCCAGACAACTACTAATATCTAACACTAACACCAAGCGCCATGTTCATTTTCAAAAAGAGAGCAAACGAGTGCGTAAAACCAAGTATTCCATAACAAGAACCAGCCACATGCAAACTCCAGGACTGACCAAATCTCAGGCATGTTTTTATAACAATTATCACACATGCGGATCTTGTTTTTGCCTTGGCCAGGGCTGCACCTCAACAATAAGATATGGACTAATAAGCATTGAAGGCTGCTTAGCATGAATGCTCCAGTGGTTTGGAATAAGAGCTCTCCGTCACCCAGTGGTGTGTCACAGCATGCGTTGCTTATTGTGTGCGGTTCCTCATGCAGCTAATTTGCAGCGCTGGGAATCCTTCTCAGAATCCAGCCCGCAATTAATTTCTGGTCTATATTTGATACCATGGAGCCCTCCAAAGATCACTGTTATAATGGCATCTGTAAAGGCAGCGCTCGGCTGGTCTGAGTGCTGCAGGGCCTGATGTCTGTGTGCCGCAAGGATATGGATATAACATCGACAGAGGGCGACTGACACTGAGAAAGAACAGAGAACTTGTCTCGCTTATCTGAGGAAGAGGTTGGAGATTTTTGCATCATCTTTAACTCAGATCTCCCAACAGAACAAGACATATCTACTCTGTATGGTGATAATAATAATAATAATAATAATAATAATAATAATAATAATAATAATTACATTACATTACATTATAGGCATTTGGCAGACGCTCTTATCCAGAGCGACGTACAACAAAGTGTTAACCGTAGTCAAGAACAGTTTAGCTGAAAGCCACCCTAGTGGGAAGTACAATTCCTGGGTGCTAGGAGCAACCACATAGTTAAACTAGGACCCTGTAGCCACAATTCAGAGGTAGCAGTAAAGCACTCAATGCAGGAAATAATGCCTAAGCCTAATACAATACATAAACAAGTAGACGTGTAAACTAAGCGACTATGTCCCTAAGTTAACAAAAACCGGACTACGGGGAGAGGTGCACCCTGAAGAGGTGAGTCTTCAGTCGACGCTTGAAGGTGGCCAGGGTCTCAGCTGTTCTGACTTCCACCGAATAATAAACTTTTTTTTTTAATGTAGTGCTCAAAAAGTGCACAAAAAACCGGGGCCGGGTTTGCTGAGACACTGCAGCCACTGGCCCGGGTTTGGTTGGCAGGGGTTACCATGACAACACGGGACGCTTAATGTTTTTCAGTGTATCATCAGTGAGGCTTGGTGCATTAGCACTTACGGTTTACAGCACTTGGCACCGCGCTTGGCACCAATGCTGACAGAAAACACTTGTTACTCGCTGAAATGTCCTTATCTAGCAACCTAGCTACATTTATTAGCTTCTTCTGAGGTCATTCATGTAATTTTCTGTTTCACAGGCAGAAGATGTGTTTGAACAGTGTGTCATGTGTCATATATAGAATGGTAAAATATCTTTCAGATGTAGAAGTCAGACCAGGAAGAGAATTGTGATCTGATGAGAATACAGACAGCAGCAAAAGGGTGGGGGGAGGTTGATGCAATGACATTTGATGTTATGTTCCATTGCGTTTTGAAAAGTAACCAACGCTGTTTTTCATGTCTATTTTCATTTTTTCCCCCGTCTATATCAATCAACATTTTTATTTTCAGCCCTCGCATACGCATATTTGCTTGTGAAGCGACACAGCAGAGAAGTTCAAGTCAAAATTAGAATAATTTCAAAATGTGGCTCCCTAATCCTGCTATCTCTATGCTAATATGAAGGAGCTGACAGACATTACAACATTTTTATATTAATAGCATTGTCTGTTTTCATTGATAGTCCCATTAAAATCACGAAATAAAGATTGTATATTTAATCATGAATTGATAAACTGACAAAACCTTGTTTTGCTATAGTTTTATGCATCAGATATGGCTGCAGGCATACAACCATTTCTGATTAACAAATCTATTATCATTTGATAAATGAGGCCCCATCACCCCTAATACACACAGATAGGTAGATGGCACAAACCAACAGAGTTTGTGATGTTTAGCTCCACAACTGGTATATAATCAGCACAGGTCAATATATGAAATTTGAAAGCCCAGAACAGGTGTTCTTTTATGGACGTGGCATTTTAGGTTGACATCACGTCCAACACCATTTCCAAGTCTGTGCCGCAGCAACAACATAGTTTCACGGTAAATACTTTTGCCCATTGTGTACTGGAAGGCGTATGACTCTCTGCCCTCAATAAATGTATGTGTGTGGGTAACAGTTTACAGAAGAAAAATATAAACAAGGAAACATGTCCATTGTCAGTCAGATATTTATAAACACAGAACTTATTTGTCCTCAAACGTGCATGCAAAAGAGCCTGCCGTGGCGAAACGCGCTGCCATCTGAAATGTAAATACTCCTGATTGCGTCTTCCTCGTTTGAGAAATAATGAGCTGTTCTTCATTACCGCTTCAAACACCTGCTTTTGATATTTAACCTGGGAAAATTGAATAGCAAACATCAGAAAACATATTGCGACACTGCCAGGGGCAGCTCCATGCACCCTAAATAAAAAACATCAAAGTGAGCCTTTAATTATTTTGTGTCTCCCGCAAAACAACTTTAATTGGGCTGCGGAGGCCGAGAGGGATGGAGATGGGGGTTCACTGGGGGATTGTGCAGAGAGAAAGGCGTAATGATACTGTCCTCTAATGGGCCCGCTCTGTGACTGTGCTGCCGCACGCTGCTAATGACTCGGTTGTCACCCCTCTCGTTAGCGGAGCCCGGGGCCCCAGCAGGTCTTAAAGGCCGATCCTCGGTGATGGCTTAATTGGGCAGTGGGCGTGGTCACACCGGGGCGGGCAGAGACTAAAGCCGCATCAGCAAACAGACGCGATCATGGTCTTTCACGAGGCCACATTAATCTACCATTTCGGCCCAGTGGATTGAGTTCTCATAGACCGTTTGCTTTTTCATCATCGACCATTTGCATAAGTGTTAGTGCAGGACTTGGGGAAATAGACTTACAAGGAGATATTGTATTTCTGGAGGTTTGCGGAAGAGTAAATGTGTTTGTTCTTTTTGGAAAATATCCACAAATTCCCAGAATAACTGGCCTAACTGGATTATGGCCTCCTCCCTGGCTAGGCGCCTCTGCTGGACCCGTGACTCTGCCTCTGCTACACCACTGCACTGGCCGGCATGCCATTAAAAATAAAATATTCCATGTCGGAACTCTTCAAACTCAACCAACACACCATTCTTCAATGCCTTTAAAGCACATGAACTTGTGCGTCGCCCTCGCTATGTACACAGAGGCTCCCGACGTTAATTTTTTTTACTCTGAAAGTTCCATCCGTTCTCTGTGGTCCGGAAAGCACACCGACACATCTGGGTGTTTTTCATTTTATCTCAGCATCATCCTCTTTGCAAAACAATACTGCCTCATTTATGTTGCTCTCTCAACAATAAATCACTCCTTATTCATGACGGCATTGTGGGTAAGAAAATCTATTTCTTCTGTCTGACTGAAGCCTGGCAACAACAACACGACTTTGTGGTGCTCAACCAAGCTACACCTCCAGGTTATGTTTACATTCAGAAACCTCATTCTCTGGGTCGAAGTGGTGGGCTGGCTGTTATTCGTCGACCTGACACCAAGGTTAAAGCTCTACTCATTTATCATCTAATCATTTTAAAGCATTTAAACATTTAAACTGGCTGGTTCTGCACCTCATCTGTCTGAGCTATCTGAACTACTCACATACGTCTGCTCCATGTCTTCATCTACAATACTGCTAGGAGACTTCAACATCCATGTGGACTCAATTTGTACATCCACAGCTGAATTTCTATCTCTGCTGGATTGCTTTAACTTCACACAACATGTTCAAGGTCCTACGCATGAAAAAGGTCACACACTGGATCTGGTGTGCTCAACGGGCATAGACCCCTCCAACCTGCAGAGCCTGGACTTGGCTGTCTCTGACCATCTTGCCATCTTCTTCAATGTTCCGGTCTTCCCTACTAGGCTGCTTCAAAAGTGCACCATCATCTTCAGGAACCTAAAAATCATCAGGACATCTGCCCTGGGAAACATCATCCTGGCACAAAATGCTCCTGATCCTGCTGTGACTTCTGCTGATGACCTTATATCCAACTATAATGAAGCCCTATCCTTCAGCCTTGATTCTCTAGCCCCCCTCAAAACTCGGACTGTCTCTTTCTCCCGCCCTGCACCCTGGTTCACCCCAGAACTCCATTCTACAAAGTCCACTGGTCGACAACTGGAGTGACTCTACAAAAAATCTGGTCTCACAGTCCACTCTGAGGTCTACAAAAAGCACATTAACAGCTACAAGGAAGCGCTCTCCCAGACCAAAATGTCTTATTACTCTAACCTCATTAGTAGCCACCAAAATAAACCCAGAATACTTGTTGCCACCATCAGCCAACTACTACACCCCCTGATGCCTCCACCCCCTCTCTGGCACCCCTGACCTCTGCTGCAAGTTCCTGGACTTATTTTAGGCTAAGTTGATCTGGCACTGTTCCCTCTTATTTCAAAATGGCCGCAGTTACGCCCATTTAAAAAAAAACAAGGTCTGGCCCCGGATGCCCCTAACAGCTACCGGCCACTCTCCAACGCTCCATTCCATGGCAAAATCTTGGAATGGGCAGTTGCCTCCCAACTCTCAATGTCCATCTATGAGCTATACGAACCCCTACAATCCGGATTCAGAGCCCAGCACAGTACAGAGACTGCCTTAATCAAAGTCACCAACAACCTCCTCATAGCCGCCAATTCCATGACTGGTCATGTCAACGTTCCCATTCTAGTTGATATCTCTGCTGCCTTTGACACCGTTTGCCACAGCATCCTCCTCAAGCATGACAGAATACCTGGGCCTCACGGGAATACTCCTTTCCTGGTTTCGATCCTATCTAGCCAACAGGAAGCAGTTTGTAGCCATGGGGGTCTCCAAATCTGCCCCTGCCCCTGTCAGCCAAGGTGTGCCCCAAGGTTCTGTGCTTGGTCCCCTCCTATTTATTATCTCTAAATCCTTCACTCACTTCCCTCCCCAGTCTCTCATCAGCTGCTTGTTTGACATAAAAAACTGGATGACTCCTACTCAAACTCAACAGCAATAAAACAGAGCTCATGGTTGTGGCATCCAAGGCCCTGCTCCAGAAGGTTCATGATTGTCCTGTCCATTGCTCCATCTACCCCTCCTCTGAAGTCCATAACCTGGGTGTCATTCTTGATTCCACTCTTATTTGAGTCACATATCAAGTCCATCACCAAATCTGCCTTCTTTCACCTAAAGAACATATCCAGACTCCGGCATCATTCACCGACTCTGTGGCAGAGACCCTCATCCATGCCTTTGTGACCTCTCGCCTGGACTACTGTAATGGAGTCCTATTCAGGGTGTCCAGTAAAGCCCTAGCTAGGCTCCAGTATGTCCAGAATTCCACGGCCAGGGTTCTCACATGCACAAAACCCTGGCAGCACATCACCCTCACCCCTCTGCACCTCCACTGGCTCCTGGTCAAGTTTCGTGTCTCATTTAAAATGGCCTCCATGACCTTGCCCCAAAATAACTCTAAGACCTCCTCCACAGCTACACCCCCTCTCAAAGGCTACGCTTCTCCAACACTGACTCCTTATCACTCCCCACACCAGGCTGCACACTGTGGGGGACAGAGAGGGGACAGCTGTTGCTAGCCTCTGGAATGCCCTCCCTGTCTCAATCTGCAATGCAGAGTCCACCTCTGTTTTTAAATCCAGACTGAAGACTCACCTCTTCAGTCTGGCTTTTTTGTAGTCTAGTTCTCCTGATTTATAGGACTTTGTGCTTGTTTTTAAATGGTGTCAAATGCGTATGAGCAATAATACTGAAAAAAGTACAAACATATGGTTATCTTATTATGAGATTAAATTCTGAAATACCTACACTCTCAATAGAAAAATGGCACTGTAGTTCAGGGAGGCTTCAACAAATAGTAACTGTCATACCCATAATCAGATGTGCCCAATGAAATCTGTTTAAAATGAGACACATGACATGGGCAGCAAGCATGATGGAAGTCATACTAGCTCTTGATTTATTGCCCAAATTGTAACAGGAAAATATTGTACATCAGTAGAAATGTATCAAAGCTGAGTGAGAAGCAATGCTTGAAGCTGAGCAGGATATGCTGGATATGGGGATCCACTTAAAAATGATTATGGACTATACAAATCTATGTAAACTGGACAGTTTACACTGATTTTTAGCCCACAATCATTTTTAATAAATCTAACAGATTTTAGTGACCATAGCCATTTAGTGACAGTGCTTTGCAATGCACTCTACTTTTCAAAATGGTGCTGTATCGTACACAGCTCCATTTCAGACAAAATGTGCTCACCACTTGCAGGTCAGTGGGGTCGGTTTCTGAACATTCCAACGTTCTCTCAAACAGCCTAAAGAACAGAATTAAAATGGACAGAGATGAAAATCAAATAGTGTACCGCAATAAGGATTCACCTGGTAATTAGTGAATCACCTGGTAAGTGGCTCATTAGCTCATGCCATACCCAGCTAGCCAATGCACACTAAAGCCTTTGGTGCTTGCAAGCTAGCAGGCTATGTTACCACGTTAGCAGGTAAAACAGGGATCATATCCTCTTTAGCCATTCTCTTTATCTTCTATGGCTAAGCGCTTGCTTCTCCTAACGAGCCAGAGCAAGTTAGTTAGTTAGTTAGTTCATTTTATTTGACAATTAAGAAATTAATAGATATACACAATGCGAACACACATACCCTTGATACCTGACATCGCAGTAATGCGCACTGCAAATTGCAGAGGATAAGCATAAAGCCAGGTGATGTTTTCACAATAAAACATCCTCTTGTGTGACTGTAATCAAATGTGTTGTTGTGTTTGTAGTCATCCTTGTTGTTCCCAAGTCTGACCAGGGGCTTTAGCCAAGATGCTATTGCTTTAGCTCGAGTTCTGAGAAACTGCAGAGAATGAATGCAAGTCAAACGGCATATTGATGATGAATTAACCCAAATATAATAAAATCTACAGATTATAAAATCGTAAGAAGTAAGTGATATCATTACTAATGTAGTGCTGTACAGCTTTTGGCAACATGGTTAAATGAAACCAGTGCATGTGAATATTCTATTAACCCCTGCCACTTGTATCACTTTCATCTCTTTTTGTATGTTTTAAGTGGTGGGCAACCTGCACTCTAGGCAAGTGCCTTTACCAGATGTGCCCTGGGGCCCCACAGATTATACATTTCATTGAAAATAAATTACAGTTATAAAAATATCAATAAATACATTCAATCAGTTAAAACGTATATAGAAGTAATATAGAGAAATGGTATAAGTTAATTCTCTTTTTACCTGTAAAGGCTGCCATTTTGTCTTCGTTCAACTGATAAAGTTGGTGGGAAAAAGTGTGACTCTCCACTCATGTCTGTTGCTTACTGACCTGATTCCCGCCCAGGGAGAGCCCCTGACCTGACAACTGTTATATCAACGGAGAGAGTGCAAGTTTCATGAGTGGGTTGCTCACATCTTCAGAGGACACACAGAACATGGACTGGGTGATCGTACAGTGTCTATGAAGGGGGAGCATTCTGTTGCACCAGGGAGTCTTCACAGGAGGAAAATTCATTGCACACTTCCTGTGCGGCAGAAGGCTTACGGGTTGTCCGACAGTGTCAGTTTGCCCCCAGTATTGAATATGTTTAGTTCCACCCAGTCGATGAGGTTTTGTTGTTGTTGTCGTTGTTGTTGTTGTTGTTGTTCCTCTCCCTTCCCCTCCCCATTGGAATAGCTCGTCTGCAGCCTGCATGCCCCTTGGCGACACATTCAAAACTTATGAAATCGGTGGAAATGTTTTTATATCATTGATCCTGTTGGGCGCATATAATTAAACAGGCAATTAAACTCGAAACGACAGCCTGAAACACATTTCATGCGAGCCACAGTTTCAGACAACTCTGCCAGTGTTTCTGAACACTTGCCAGCGTGCGGAGAGAGAGACAAGACACGCGCAGAGCTATCGAGGGACACAAGCAACTATATTTACTTCCCACCACCAGCCTTGATCCGGCAAACAAACAAACAATAACAAGTTCACGGAAATGCTACACTGGAGAAGGTGAGAATTCACCGCTCCTTTGGGTTTGTCACCTGCTGTCAACAGTGCCAGATATCGCCGTCCTTCTGGCCTCACCATTATTTACAACAATATCTGGCATGTTCAGTACTCAGCATAATGGTTTATACAAGATCACTCAAATCTTGCACCCTCTTTCCATTTGCTGATGAACAATTAAGAATCAGCTTTGGTTCTTTTTTTTCATAGTGTATAATGGCTGTGTTTGAAGTAGCAGAAATCATTGTCACCAAGCCTCTATGCCTCTATCTAACTCTATCTCACACCATTTTTGCCACATTCACACCCACATAACAAGTTGCATTTCACCTACCCAATCTCAGCTGCCCTCACTAGTGAAAGCCATGGACATACAGCTCCACGGGGAGCCGGAAGTCATTGATCTGCAATCCATAGCCACCCAAAGGGGGGTGGTAGAAAATATCTAGCAGGAAACAGGAGGTAGGATTAGGACAGAGGGGGGAGGGGATGGGCTTGGGGGAGAGAGGGCAAAGAGGTGGCATTGGAGAGATAGGAGGAGAGAGCATAGCTGGGGAAGCAGGGTTGGAGTTGGGGAAATAGGAGGAAGGGGCAGGATTGGGGAATAAAGGGTAAAGGTCAGAGACAGGGGGCCAGGTTGGACACCAAAGAGGTCATCATTAGGTGAAAGTGTCCTGAACATGGTGGGCCAGGATTAGCTGGTTCCAGCGCTGCTGATGAACATGGTGGGCCAGGATTGGCTAGTGCCAGGGCTGTTGATGAACATGGTGGGCCAAGATTGGCTGGTACCAGGGCTGCTGAATCACCAGTAAGCCACTCCTCACTCCATTCATGTTGGGTTTGGCTAACCCTCTGATCCATAACTCGAGTCCTCAGAGGCAGGAAGAGGTTGCTTTACATGCTTCACTGTTAGAATAATGACGTTTGAAAGGCATAATTATGCTTGGTTTGTTGTTTGATGGCTCACTACAAAACTTTCTTTCTTTTGTGAATTATACAGCTTGTATAACAACCTCTGGTGCTGACACAGTACTGCTTGAAGGGGAAAAGTGCTAAAAGCTCAGGAGAAGACACATTTGGCTGTCCATCGAGTGGTGCTAACATGGCAATTTGAAGGCTAGACATGTGATCTTGCAGTCTGGGTGGAATTTCTTCAGCCTGATATTGGCGGTAACATCCGCTGGTGGTGTGTTGTGACCCCGAAGGCTTACCGTTGCTGTCTTGTCACTGAGCAGCACACACAAGGTTGAATAAGGGAGCACTTTGCCCTGCCCGTGGGGTCAGACTACGGGAGGTCAAATAGACAGTGTCAGCGACATCCTGTCAGAAGTCAAAAAAACTGAATTGATACCAAACCCCACCACTCCCCCTTTCATGCTGCACTTGTAGTGCAAAAACAGAGCCCCTAGATCTCCTGTCAGCTGGATGTTTGAGCATCAGGTTTTTGTGCCCAACCCCCTCCGCTCCCACCCATCCAGCAGCCCAGCCAATATACATGTAGCCAGCTAATTGCAAATCATCTGTGATGTACACGACTGCTTCACTAATTGCCGCTGGAAGCTGTGCTCATTAACTGCTCTCATCTGGTTTGGTACACACAAGCTAAACAACCTGCAAACGATCCAGCAATTACTGATTCTTTACCACTCCAGCGCCAGGCGTGCATCAAAATAGCTGCCGCAAATAACAAAAGCCGTTTGGCTGCTAATGTCTAAAAAAGCCTTGGTGCAGAGAAGCGGCTCATTAAAGAATATTTGTTTTTTTAAAAAGGAGCCACAGCAGGGCACTCCTGAAGAGCTTCCACAAGCTTTCTTAAGTACAGCAGCACGCCCACTCATCATTTATTGACCAAACTCGGTTTTCTTGTTTACCAATAAAATGGCGCAACATTGACAACGTGTGGGTAACATGCGACTCACAGCATCAGCCTGCATCTCAGAAAACAGCGTACAGTCCCTCAGCTGGGGAGGGAGAGAGGGCTGGCGGTGCACTCACACTCACACAGACGCGTGTACGCAATCACATACACACATGCGCACGCTCACATGTACGCACACATACACACAAGTGCGTGCACACATTCATACATGCACACACCCACAGACACTCACTCTCATTTACACAAATATATACTGTACACTCACTCTCTCTCTCTCTCTATAAACAAAGTGTCACAGCTCATTTTAATGTTTGCTGAATGCAAAGCCATTCATTTCAGAGTCCGACCTCGGTGCCATTATCTTCCATTGTAAAGGATGAAAGGGAAACAGAGATTTTTGCTTCTCTGTGAACCCCTGATGCTAAGCTTTTAATGTTTTTAGAATGGTCTGATATTTATCTCAATTTCATCAATTTAACACACACTTACTCCAAAGTGTTTGATATTTTTATTTGAAGGACAATCACAGCTCATATGCCATCAATAGTTTGGTCAGTATCATATGCAGCTTGTAAATAGATCTACAAACACACAAGTTAAAAATAGTAAATTTTTCTGCTGTCACAAAAGATGTGAAAGCACACATAAACTTCGAATTGTTTTGCCAATTGTTTGTTCACCAAGGTCTTGGTTATGAGGGTGTGAAAATAGTTTAGCACATCTGAGATCTAAATAGCTAAAAACCTGTTTTTATCAGAACTGGTCACATTTATTTCAGGCTGTGGGAGGGCTAAATGCTAAATACCTGAATATTCATTTTGGCTCTTTGACAACACGGAATGTTTGGCGGCGATATTCATAGGCTATATTTTCACGAGTATTTGAAAACAAGGGAAATAAAATTAATAAATAGACTGTTGCTGGCAGATTTAGACAAGATGTAAAAAAATAAAAAACAGCGAAATAAAATCAATAGCATAGACTGTTGCTGGCAGATTGCAAGCGGGAGATATATTTTATAACATTTTACGCTGATTGCAATTACAACAGAATAAAAAGGCACATATATTTTCACGAGTATTTGAAAATATACGTGAATATACTGTTTGGCAGATTATGGATATATTTTATAACATTTTAGGCTGTTTGAAAAGTATTTTCTGTGCCTATTGCAATTTGTTACAGCATGCGGAATATGTAGTGAATTTATATATATTTTCAATTTGAAAACAAGCGAAATAAAATAAATATCAGCATAGACTGTCCTCTTCAGTTTGTGTTGTTTATAGCGTTTTCACACAAGCACCTCCCGAAATTAGCACCTCGTTAACATGTCAATAGAAGGGGACGTTACTAAAAGGTAAAAAACAGAGTAAAAAGCAAGGTTTACTTTTGGTCTAATTCTAATTTTAAAAATCCCATTTGATTTGCCAGTGTCAAATCAGGATTTAAGGTTTTCAATGTTTTTCCAGGTGTATGATAAAATCGAAGTTAGAAATAGTAATATACTTGTATTGCTGGTGATGACCTCAGGGGTTAAAAGGGAACAGGAGAGAATGGGGAGGCTGAAATTAAACAGAAAAAAGGCACTGACTCTTGAGTATGGAACAGTGGCTATTAGCTGTCAATGATTGACAGGTATAAGGACACCTCTCCCACTTTCTACCACAGTCCAGGTTAATTATTCCAGGTGTTTCTGTGTGGGTGTGATCGTGTGTGTGTGTGTGTGTGTGTATGTGTGTGCACACATTGTGTGTGTGAGAGTGTGTTTTGTTGTATGTCTGTGTGTGTGTGTGTGTGTGTGTGTACACATGTTGTGTGTGTGAGAGTGTGTATGATTTTGTGTGTGTGTGCACACACGTTGTATGTGTGAGAGTGTATCTAGCTTTGTGTGTGTGTGAGAATGTATATGGTTTTATTTGTGTGTGACTTGGGGGAGATCAGAAAGGCAGCCTAACTCTGTACAGATGTAGCAGGGACATAGAAGGGGTCAGGTTTGGGAAGGGACATTTGTCAGAGGGGTCTGAGTAATCTGAATGGTTGAAATGCGTGCACGGGGCATGGAAGACATATGTCAGCGGGTGTGGAGACCGATATAGGTGGCACAATAAAGGGACAGGTTTGCATGGGGCCGAAAGAAAATAGACACCCCCCGGCAATATTTCATCATCACTCTGGAAGAAATTGCAATTGTTGAGTCCTTCAGTTTGACCAGTTCCAATTGGCCCCCTCATTACTCCGCCTCAATTAAAAGTATTCCTAACATAACAGGGCCACTCGCCAGCACAGCAGCGAAGGGGCAGGGAGTATGAACAGCCCCAGTGACGTACTTCATCCATCATCACATCACCATCATGCACTCACAACTGCGCCGTCGACCAGATGGTACGTCAGCATCCACCTGTTGCAGCACCCACGATGGATTTCTCGAAAACTGCACCAGCTATTTCTGAAGATGCCTTTGCCAGATCATTGTGGCATTAGATGGAACCAGCTAGATAGCTAGTTATGTAACATTTACTGTTGAACATTTATTTGTTTATATATTAAACCTAATTTATTCGTAAATTGAATCCATCCAAGTTAAGTTCACATATTACCATGGAAGAGCATGTAATAGATTTTTTTTCTTACACCGACATTCTTCTGATTTAGGCAGAACACAGGTGTTTGTGACATGTATATCGGCAATTGAGTATAATGAAAAACATCATTAATTATACCACACATCTATGGCTACTGTACAGCAGGGAGGATAATCATATTTAATATGGCATATAATCAATACTTGAATTCAATATAATATCATAATATAACATGATCACAATCGTCAGAGTGAAAAAAATCACATTTTGATTATCTACTACTACAGTGCCACCTGGGATACCAAAGCACAAACCTTACATTTTAAGCCAGCACTTGCATCACCTTAGCTTTGAGGGGGCAATGAAGGGCCTAACAGCCACTCCGCCTGGCTTGCTTACATTTCGCTCACTTTGTACAGGAATGCCCGTCAACTTTGCCCATCACAACTCACGTGAACACACAAAATGGAGGAGGGGTAGTGCATAGGCGGAGTGTTTCAGGGAGAATTGGGACAGAACCGTTCAGTTTCAGAAGGATTAGAAGCAGTGAAGGCCCAAGAAGGAAGTGAGGTCACTGATCCTGGGACTGTGATCATCCGCTCATCTAGAAGAGCATTGTTGCGATGGCACGGACACTCCTCTGTACACTTAAGGAACAAAAGGCCTCAGACAGAAAACACGATAATCCAAACATGAAAAGACCATGCACATATGCACTTTCAAACATGGATGTCATTCAACACAAACAAATAGGAGTCAGCCATTTTGATTTACTAACAGAGTTACTATTAGCCAAAAAAGCAGGCAGTGGAGTCCCCAATTTCAAAATGTGTCCACAACTTGACCAGTGGAGCCAGTTTTTTCGCTTTTGTTCTTTCGCTTTTTGAACGTGTTTCATCAACCTGGTCTGTCAGTTGTGGCTCCTTTGCAGGATCGGTGTACACATAATGTGGAATGTTGTTGTGTGGTGCTTTACTGTATGGAAGGTAGCATAGAGATATTCTCCACTAATTATTTCCATATGGAGATAACATCAATGTTGAGATTATATTTCTGTTGTTGCATACAGCACTAGGTGTTGGAATTTGCTCTGTCCACCATGGTCAACATTATAGAGGCAGGTTTTTAGCAGTAATATATACGGACTCTCTCAATCACCAGGGATACAGACATGGAGTTGCACTGTTTGAGCGCCACTGTTATTGTATTTCTGTGACATGCAGCTTCCCACTTCCCTCTGCAACACCCTGCTGTCAGGCAAACAACCAGACAATTTTGATGGGGGGAAGGGGGGTAGCTAGTGGTCAAATATCATAATATATTTATCCCTTTCTCCAAAAATAGAAGACATTACTTGTTACGTTGTGCATGACATTAATTGCTACAGTTCATCTCTTATGTGTTCTCCAATGTAGTTTTCAGTCTGTGGTGTATACTGTGTTAAATTAAGTACATTTACAGTACACTCATGTGTTCTATAATGTAGTCTCAAATAAATGAAGTAGCCTACACTGCACACATTAATGGGAAAGGAATAGTGCACATCAATCAGGGTCAGTCCACTCTCTGCTGTGTCCACTGATGTTTCCTCGCCAACTCAGTGGAATTGAACACCAAATGGCCCAGCAGCCCACCACGAATGAATTCTTGATCAAAATATTCGGGGCTCCTCGACAAAAATGAGGGGCTTCATTTAATTGTAATGCCTGGGTCGTGAATAAAACATTCTGATGAAAATGCAAACCTGACAATAATTTTAATTTTAACAAATAAATATATATCCCACTAGTGCCATTCCATACAGTACTTCCTTATGCATATTTAGGAAATAGGTTTGACATACAGTGGGTATAAAAACTATTCACTCCCTTTGGCATTTTTCACATTTTGTTGTCTTACTTCATGGAATCCAAAACTGAGCATTCATGCAGAAACTGGGGACTGGGGAGAAACATGGGACAACAATAGCCAGGGCGCTTCACAAATCTGTGCTTTTTGGGAAGGTGGCAAAATTAAAACTCACATGAAATCTTGCCTAGCCTTTACCAGAAGGCATATGGGAAACTCTCAAACCAAGTGAAGGACAATTCTATGGTCTGATGAGACCTAGATTTAACTTTTTGGCCTCAACGTTTTGGCCTCAACATAGCGCAACATCCCAAGAACACTATCCCTACCGTGAAACGTGGTGGGAACCTAATGCTATGGGGATGGTTCTCTGCTTCAGGGACTGGAAAACTTGTCAAAATAGAGGGCAAAATGGATGGCGCAATATATAGACAAATCTTGGAGGAAAACCTGCTGCAGTCTGCAAGAGACCTAGGATTTAGGAGATTTATATTCCAGCAGGACAATCAAGCATGACTCAAAGCATACAGCAAATGCCATATTGGAGTTGTTTGAAAACAAAAAAATCTATGTCCTGGAATGGTCCAGTCAAAGACCATTGAGAATCTATGGAAAGATTTGAAAATTGCTGTTCACCAATGGTCCCCATCCAACCTGATGGGGCTCAAGAAATTTTATAAAGAAGAATGGGCGAAAATGGCAGTGTCCAGATGTGCAAAGCTGGTAGAGACTTACCCAAATACACTCACAGCTGTAATTGTAGCTAAAGGTGCTTCTACTCAAAGCTTAAGTATGAAGTCAACCAGGTGAATACTTATGCAATCAATTACTGTCTGTTTTTTATTTGTAATTAGTTAAGAAAAAACCTTCAAGTATTTTTTTTAATTTGACATCATATGTGTATTTTGTGTTGATCAGTGGAAAGAAATACCATTTAAATCCATTTTGATTCTATGAAGTAAAAAAATATAATATGAAAAATCCAAAGAGGGTAAATATTTTTATACCCACTATATGATTCTGGGTTTGATGAGCTTCATGAAGGTAACATTGGCTAGCTAACTTAGCTAAGATAATCAGATACCTAGCATGACCTGCTACAAGGTTTATGGCAATATTGATGCTGTTGGCTGGATTAAGGGCTTTCTCAATGACATCCAACATGCGGTTTCTTAATGCCCGTGTGCTCCTTGAATATTAATGTAAATATTCATATATTACGATTATTCAGTCTCAGCGCATGTGCAGAAAGTTCCCTGATGGACCACAATCTAACCACTTGCAGATATCACTCTGCATTGACTTGCTGCATTGGCATTTCTATCTTGTCATATGTACACCATCGACATTTCTATCTTGTCATATGTACACCATCTAGCTAGTAGCTAGCTTGCTGGTGTGTAGGCTGTAGCCATTCAAATATTCAACTTGTGATTGATTTATAGCACAGGTAATGAAACACATTATTTTTAAAAACTGAAAAAATCATGTTACATGATTTTTTTAATTACAGATGATGATGTGGAGTTTTAAACCATGAAATATGGTTCTCATAGCTGCTAGCAATGACAATGACTTATGTAACAATGAGTTAAATAATACTAACGTTATGGCTATTTTTGTGAATGGGCTTTCAGACGTGTGTGTGAGATTCAATCTTTAAGCACCGCACACATTGCTCCACATTAATCCAACACAGCAAAGAGTGAGAAGTCCTTTAAACCACAACACTTGGCAGGCAAGCTAAATACAATTGTGTGAATGGTTTATGCACATCTGAATACTAGCAAATTGTACCTCACTAAGGTAGAGCTACAGTTTTTTGATAACACAATGGGCAGGCTATGCCAAGTCGGTTTGTAATACTGTCCAATTAGCTAGGAGGACTTGAACCATGATCGTCCTATCATGGGCACATAAATTCCATGTGCACCTTCTAAGCCTATTATTTTGGTCATTTGTGTCATTCAAGCATAATGTAATTCCCTGACTGTGATTCTGTGCGAGGCAGAAGCAGCGCTTGAAGCAGACTGCAGAACGAAGGCCCCATCAGTGCTGTTGTGTGGTGAAGAAGCCTAATGAACAGCTCCCAGGTGCAAGTTTGTGCTTGCCATCATCAGCTTCCCGCCACCTTTCACCACAACTGTCTGGGGAATCAATCTGAACAAATAAAGTGCATATTGTAGCCAAGCTCATTGCGCTGTTAATTAATGTAGCAGATGCTAAGAAACTGTAGGCGAGCACAGCTTCCCAATTATCCAGGGAACAGGCAGGCACAGATTCACCATTTGTTATATTAAGTATTTGGAATTAGCGTGGTCCAGGTGAAATAAAAAATTGTGCCACCTTCGCCTGCAACATGTGGAAACTCAATCATTTACAACTTTTTTCCCCCTACGTAGGGGAAAGTTAACAGATGGTGCCTGAGTTGTTGAAAACAAACTAAATAACAGAAAAAATAATAATAGGTTAGAAATTGAAGAGAGGGAGAGGAGAGAAAACTTAGGGTCTCCAAGGAGTCACTTCAGGCCTATTTGTCAAGGGAAGCAATGGGTTTGCAGAAAACGGTGATTTCCATATTCAAGCATTGGCTGTTTTTCCGCAGTGCCTACCTGATTGCCTGGAGAAGGTAACACTGCTTAGTGAGTGAGAGAGTGAACCCTAGGACCTACCAAGACAGTGTATCCAAGCAAAGTGCATTGTTGGTGTAATACCTCTGTAAGAGAGGATGGACTGCAGTGTTTGGGTGTCGTCAGCCCAGGTAGCCCTTTCCCATAGGCAATTCACAGTCCTAAACAGCAGTAAAACCATAGGGTGACAAGATGTCCCACAACATGACTATTTATCCCGTAATGACAGACGTTGTCCCACATTTTTATAAAGTAATAACATAACAGATATGGCCCCCCCACCACCCTACCCACATCAATAATGTTGCATCAGCTTCCTCAAACTGCATTGTTTTTATTATTCCAATTTTACATAGAATATAAACTTCAGCAGATATAAGATATGACACCCCCTGCTCAACAATATAATAGACACCAACCCTGCTTTGTTTCCCATCCCGCAATGTTTCGTGAATTAATCTAGCTTGTCCCACATTCAGACTGTTTGAATGTGGTCACCCTAGAAGACAATAAGAAAGGGGGAAAAAACCTACAGATTTAAGTGTGGACAGCGCAGCTTCACCTTGTTTTCTGAGGCCCAGGGGAGACTGCTTTCAGGGGACAAGAGAAGGACAGACCCCAAACGCTGGGGAGGCGTGCTTATGAGTGGATTTCCTGTAAACACAGCATCCACTCTGACACTCCAGGCAGCAATCTCGTTCCTACAGCGGAGAGAGAGAGCCGAATCGCTTTCCTCCTGTTGCTATGACAATGGCTTTGCTGATGTTTCACAGAGAAAAAAGCAGTCAAAGCATCTGTATGTGGATAAGCCAGATAAGGAACATTAAGAAAATGTCATGTAATGTCTCTTTCATGTCTACTTTAGCCTTACGCGTGTTTCATATTCCTTTGATATTGTTCATTATCTTGAATTTGTGAAGCTGTGTGCCTGCCTCTGTAGCTAGGTTACATGTCTACAACTGTTATACTGTACTACATTGTAAGGAACAGCCATTCCTGTTTGTGTTGATATAAGTAAGTGCATGCATTTGAACACCACTTTGTTTCATTCTCACCCCCTCTAGGGTATGAATGTTGTTTTGGTCTGTTGATTATTTTGTCGCCATTTCAGAAGCTACTACGGTTTGCGAGTACTAAATCATTTCCACTGACCTTTCTTTTATCCCAGCATCTAATTGGTCATGCATATGTGCATGTATCCTGTTTGCATTTAATATTTTTGCCTTACTGTACCATTAGGTAGGTTTCTACACATCTTCCCCTTAACCTTGTTCCTAGGAACGTTTCATTTATTTGTCTGTATTGCCTCAGCAGTACACAGAACACTGTGTTGTCAGAGCATCTACAACATACGATCAACGTTAACCAATGAAACGGGAGGTAGGGCTGTCAGAGTGGCTAGTTTCTTTTGGTTCAATACAAATAGTAAAGTATAAATATTGATATATGCAAGCCATGTCCTGTTCCCATGAAATCCGACCCTTGAAAACAACTTCAAGTTAGGTTTTTTTGCATATTAGGCATGTCATAAAATGTTTCCCGTGCTCCATTGTGCAGGGCTGCTTATCTTCCCGTACGTTTTACTCATACGATTAACACATTCGAGCACACGATAAATGCTACTAAAAGCAATATTGCACACAAACAAACAAAAAGCATACATTTTCTTACACGTCAGTTGCATATACAACTGTATGTGAATATATCTGTTACATTTAGACAGAAAAAAAGATATTTTCAAAAGACCAACTGCTGATGAAGAGCAGCCTACGTATCAGTCAGTGCCTTTTGTTCAATATTTGTACTGCAGCGTCATCTACAGACAGAGGGTGGATTCTCCATGGGCTTGTTTGTATAACAGTACATTGTCCTGGAGAGTAGCCCCTTTTTCGCGTAGAAACATGTTCGCAAAGTAAGTTGATAACCGTAGTTCTGAGATTGTATAATAACTCATATAAAACAGAACGTGACAGCGTCTGTTAAAACCCACGTTGTAACAAGACATTCACGATTCCAGTTGAGACAATGCAAAGCTAACATTTATTAAACAAATAACAATATGGTATAAAACGATATCCAACACGCAATATCCTCTAAATAAAGCCCCTCCACTCCATTTCATGGCGTGCACAGAAATAAGTGGTGGAGAGCAGTCGTGCTGTAAGTGCATGTGGCTCCTATAAAGCCGCCATTGGGAGGCGCTATCTACCACATTTAAAGACCCACAAAAAAACTTGAGTATCATATTCTGTGGATTTCGGTTAAAGAAATCTGTGGTAGGAAGAGGCCGCATGTATTTTGCAATCAGAAACTGGACTTTGAAGCCAGCTGTTGCGTTGAGGTCATGCGGCATATTAATTTAAAGTGAATGATGACTTGCTTGAAGAAGAAACAAACTTCAATACGTGGGTATAAATCCCCATGTAGACATGGAATTAAGATTCGATTTAACTAAACCAACTGAAACCGACGCTTTATCTTGACGGTTAAGATATTTGGTATGTGGATGTATTGGGTACCTATATCGGCTTGTACCCCCCCAAGCTGAGAACCTGGTCCACTGGCCTCTCCTCCCAAACGTTATTTTCCAGGCCTTTTCTGACTGCCGAAATCCAATGAGATGGACAATCGACCCACAAATACAGGAGTGTTTTTCAATAAGCTCTTTACACACCGCACGCATGTGGGGGCTGCACAATTTATTTATTTACTTATTTCCGGGTCCGTGATGTCAACACAGCCTCAGTCCAAGGCGTCACACGCAGTCTGGGGGGGTATTTACCGTGTCGTGCTTTTTGCCTCAAAGGAGCAATGTTTACTGTCCTTTTGAAGTGGAAATACGTGAAACCATAAAGGGTAAACCCACTTAAGAGATCCACCTTCAACCAACCTCCTCAGTGCTACTATAGCTAATAAAAAACAACACGAGTTTGTGATTCCTAACTTTTTAAATACTGCAACTTTATTTAGAACGATGTATCAATAAGAGAGTAGTTCATATTTTGTGTTAACCATGTGATTGCTGCTAAAATAAAACGGATGCGTGCTTAATCTTACTCGTGTCTACCAATCTTAGTTGCGATTGTTTGTTGCAGAGTGCAACATGCACAGAAGGAAATCAACCAGAAATCAGGTGCTGGCCGCGTAGGTAAGCATCCCTGCCTTTGGGTTAGAGTGACATTTGTCTTAGAAACAAATTATTATAAAAATAACAACAACAACAATAAGAAGAAGAATCATAAAATAACCACATAATTATCATCAGCATTCCGACTGAATGGTAAATAGCTGCAATACTGTTAAGATCAATCTTCATTCAATTCTCATATTTTATGAGCGGGTTGTATGCTGACAAATAGACTAGCGAGAGAATGAGAGAAAAGTCAAGTATTGAAGTGGAAAATGTGATGGCATGCAAGTAAAGCTGTCCGTGGTAAAAAAAAATCTTAGCAGGGCCTATTTAAAATCACGAGGCTGCAAGGAGATCATTCCATTCAGGTAAGAAATAATGAAACTGCATCGTCAGGCACTTTGTTTTGTACTGTATGTCCAATTTTGCCCATAGAATGTGAAGTAGCCTATAGTATTGAAATAAGAGGGGGGAAATGCCAGAGCCCCCTGGTACACGCTATTGCATTAATCTAAAAAATAACTGTGGCTCAGAAGGATTAATGTCAGTTTAGTTCAATTGGTGAGAATACGATATCTAGTGTAGGTTTAGCACAGACACGAACATCTCCCACAGGGATAAGCTTGTGGTTTACTGTATGATGTGGAGTTTTGCATAGAGCACAACAATTTGTGCAAAATATACGTGGCATGTTCATTCATCTGATGTGCCTATTGAGTTCCGCACACATGAAGGTTTGCAAGGGGTCTGAGGGCTGGTTTGAAGGTGGTAGAACCATGTGAGTGAGAAATGTGTGGGTATGTTTCTTTGTGTGTATGTGAGTGTATGTGTGCGCATGTTTCTGTTAGTGTATGTATGTGTGTGTGTGTGTGTGTGTGTGTTTGTGTATGTATGGGTGTGTGTGTGTGTGCGCCTGTGATTCTCTCTGTGTGCACGGAGGCGTGTGTTTCTGTATGCGTGCGTGTTTGTGTGTGTGTTTGCCAGTAGCAATCCGTCAGCTTGAATCCCATACTTTTATGCTGATGATTACTTTCAACCTGTTTCCAACCTGTTTACATTCCTTGATTATCATCAAGCAATTAATTTGCTGAATAATCAACACCAATAGTTCTAGCTTCCCAAATGCATTTTGCAATAGAATTTTAATCTGCATTACAAAATGTGTCTACATATTATTGGAATTTGAGGGTAAATGTATTCTTATTATTATTTATAAACACCTATTCTTGAAGAAAATATCAGAACCATGGTATCACCTTGAAGGATTTATTACACATAATAATTTGCAGAAGGATAACGTGGCCCATTTTATATGCTATGAGTGCTTCAATGCTATGACTCCTTCGGTGCCGTGACTGCTTCGGTACTTTGACTTCTTCGTTGCTGTGACTCAGTCAGTGCTGTGATTACTTTTGTGCTGTGACTCCTTCAGTGTTTTGACTGCTTCAGTGCTTTGACTACTTCGGTGCTATGACTGATGCAGTGCTGCGACTGCTTCGATTTCGTGACTGCTTCGATGCCGTGGCTGAATTGATACTGTGAGTGTTTTGTTAGTCTGTTATTCTTGAAGAAAATATCAGAACCACGGTATTACATTGAAGGATCTATTACACAGAATAATTTTCAGAAGGATAACGCGGGTCATGTTATGACTGTCTATCGTATGTACACTACCGGTCAAAAGTTTTAGAACACCCCCATTTTCCAGTTTTTACTTAAACTTAAGCAGTTCAAGTCCAGTGAATAACCTGAAATGGTACAAGCGGTAAACTGCCAGAGGTTTTTAAAAAAGTTTCGGTTACCAAAAACTGAAAAATAATGTACATTTCAGAGTTATAAAAAAAGGCCCTTTTCAGGGAACAAGTGCAAGTCGCCGACTCTGGATCCAGCAAAAGAGCCCCAGACCATCACGCTTTCTCTTCCATGTTTGGCAGTTGGTGTCACACACTGAGGAACCATCCTTTTGCCCACTCGACAGCCTACAAAAACCTTTCAAAATTTCAAGATTTCAAATTTTGATTAATCAGTCCATAAGACCTTCTTCCAGTCTTCAGTAGTCCACTGGCGGTGCTTCAAGGCCCAGGCAAGCCTCTTTTTCTTATTTTGCCATCTTAGCAATGGCTTTCTTACTGCCACTTGACCTGTCAAACCTGCAGCTCGAAGTGTTCTCTTCACAGTTGAACCTGAGACTTTCTTACTTCGACCAGTGTTAAGCTGTGCTTGAAGCTGTCCTGTGAGCTGCCTATCACGCAAGCTGTTGACTCTCAGAAACTTGTCTTCTGATTTTTTTGTGGCTTTGGGTCTGCCAGACCTCTTCCTGTCAGAGTTTCCTCCAGTTTCCAACTGCCTTTTGATGGTGTAGGAAACTACTCACTGCCAAAAAACGTACATTATTTTTCAGTTTTTGGTAACCTAAACCTTTTTTTAAACCTCTGGCAGTTTACCGCTTACCTTTGTACCATTTGAGGTTATTCACTGCTTAAATTTCAGTAAAAACTGGAAAACGGGGGTGTTCTAAACCGGTAGTGTATATGCCATTTTATATGCCATGACTGCTTCAATGCTATGACTGCTTCAACGCTATGACTCCTTCGGTGCCGTTACTGCTTCAGTGTTTTGACTGCTTTTGTGCTGTGACTCCTTCAGTGCTTTTACTGCTTTGGTGCTGTGACTCCTTCAGTGCTGTGACTCCATAGGTGCTTTGACTGCTTCAGTGCTTTGACTAATTCGGTGCTGTGACTCCTTCAGTGCTGTGACTCCTTCAGTGCTGTGACTACTTAAGTGCTGTGACTACTTTGGTGCTGTGACTCCTTCAGTGCTGTGACTACTTAAGTGCTGTGACTACTTTGGTGCTGTGACTCCTTCAGTGCTATGACTGCTTCAGTGCTATGACCGATGCAGTGCTGCGACTGCCTAGATGCAGTGGCTGAATTGATACTGTGAGTGCTTTGCTAGTGTGTCAACGCATTTTACAACACCTGTATATGATAGCTGGTAAAATATAGCAACAAAGGCATAAGTACTTTGTTGCTATATTGATAAAAATGTATGTAAGAAAATACATTCATATTTGTTACATGACTGTATATTACCTCTGATTTTGATATCAATTGAACTATTATTATACGATAATAAAATAATAGCCATTCCTTCGATTCAGCCCTTCATGTATTGCACAATTGCATAATGGGTTTGTTTGTTTTATTTGAAATGAGGAGTATTTTTCACAGTGTACTTAATTTGTAGATGTTTAGGCTTCATCAAATTAGTTCGTAGTGCGTACTGCATTTTGCTTCTATTTTAATTGTAATTAAAATTATATTCTCTCACTACAAGTTATGCCTGTACACGCCATCTGTCAATCTTGCCATTAGCCACACAGAGTATGTGCGGGTTCCTCCTGGCATTCCTCCTCGGGTTCCTCCTGGCAATTCACTAATAATTTGAATGGAAGAATGGATAGCTTGTCTGGATGACAGGTTTTAATGTAATGTACAATGGACATTATATTTCAATGCAGAAGATACAAGCAGGTTCAATTCAAAGGGAAGGAGGCATTTAAGCAATTATCCTCAGTTATCAAGGAAAACCTGTAAGAGATGTAAGCCAACCCCTGAAATACATGTGTGCCATTTATTTGCTTTGTTTTTACTGTTAACACACCTGTCCAATACTATAAAAATGAGCATATGTCAAATACCACTTGCATCCACACGTAGTGTTTTTATTTCTGTTTTCAGTGGGATTATTAAACACATAATTCTGAGAGAAAATGTCAAACAAATCCATGTACGTTCATTTTTATATTGTCAGTGTGTGTACAAAGGCTTTAATTGCTGTCTCTGCTTGTAATTTACCATTTCACAAATATCCTGCCATTGGAAACTACAGCAATTTATAGAGGCCGTGGCAAAGTAATGTTTCTGGATTTTATTAGCTTCAGAGGACAAAATAGATCCTAATCTTAAGATTTTGATATTGCCAAAAGGTTATCTCAAGATCACAAGATACGTAACATAACATAGTACCAAACGGGTTCAATCAAGATCAAGAAATATTTACCTCAGTATTTCAGTATTGCCAAAAGTGGTTATCTACGGCAGACCTGGTGCTGCAGCACCACCCGGAAACAAATATGGTGTCAACATACCCAAAGCACTACTTCAGTGCTATGACAACATCAATTCTATAACAGCTTCGGTGCTATGACTGCTTCGGTGCAATGACCGATGCAGTGCTGCTACTGCCTTTGATTTTGTGACTGCTTCGATGCAGCGGCCAAATTCATGCTGTGTGATTATCTTGACATGACAAGATAGCCATATTACCAAAAGGTTATCTAGAGATCACAAGATGCGTAACTCAAGACAGTACCCAAAGGGTTTAATCAAGATCGAGAAGTATTCATCTCAGGCTTTCAGTTTTACCAAAAGTAGTTATTTACAGTGGCTTGTTGAAGCTTAATGAAACACAGACAGTGATGCCAGAATGGGCGGTGCTGCTGGCACTACGATAACGCTGCGGGCTACAATAGCACCAGTACATTTTTTCCAGGTGGTTCTGAAGCACCAGTAGCACTGCCTATTCCATTCTGTAGTTAACCCATTTGGTAATAAAGATAATTAAGATCATTATTTTGTGATCTTGAGATAACCACCTGCGCTAAAGACCTGAGTCCCCAGCTAAGGGAACTAATCATACTCTTATCGACGTCACTTTCTGCAGCGGACGCTCACGTGCTTCACTCACATCTTCCCAGCTCCGCTACACTCTCCCACTCGAAACTCCTGCAGCAGCAACCACAGCCCGACTGATAGACATCAGTCATATGATCCGTGTCATGGCACCAATGTAACAGAGTTGCTTCTGCCTACAGCGAGTTTCAAACCGAGGATCCCAACGTGACAAGATACACGATTAGCCCACTGAGCTAAAGACCCGAGTCAAGGGAACTAATCATACTCTTATTGACATCACTTTCTGCAGCGGACACTCACATGCTTAAGTCACATCTAACGAGCTCCGCTACACTAGTAGTGTTAACAACATCTCCCTGTTAACAACATCAATTAAACAGCATGGAGTGGACAGAATGGATCTACATTCCAACTGCCCTGATTGCTGAGCAATTTTCCCATTTTGCACATTTTCAAAAACAATGAGTGCATAATAGGACATTTATTTTACTTCTGCTGCCACTTGTACCTTGGAGGGCCAACTGCAGCCAACGCAATTGCCTATAATCCTTCCAATCACACCCTGGTTTGTCTGCCATCCACAGAAACATTTATGGTAAACTGTAGCCTTTTGCAATGGAGTGGAATTGTTATTCAGCTGAGAGAGCTTGCCCTTGAGAATTTCAATCTCATGTTACGGACAAAGTGAAAAAAACAGCTTGGCTTGGTACAGATCACGGCTTGGCATGTTGCAATGGAAACATGAGGGGCTCGACAGACAAACGGTTCTTAATTCATTTATTTGTTGGTAACCTTTAAGTCAGCTGATTATTGCGCAGAAGGTTGACTCTTCTTTGACTACTTTTCAGTTAGTAGTATGTTTTTAATTACGCAGCCTTATACTACAATAAATAATCACTATTCAAATCCTGAATGGTAGCGTATAGCCAGCATTGCTATAAACATTTTTGGAATACTCTTCTTTTTTTTTTTTTAAACCCTCATAAGTGGGGACAGAAATATGGGGTCTTGATGGCCAGACAGAGCTTTATTCTTTTTGCATTATTTTTTCATTTTCACAGTTGATTTGGGTGTAAGCATGGATGTTTCCCATAATCCCATGCTGACACTGAATGACTGGTCCTCATTTCCTTTGATTCTCCATTGCAAGTGAGTGTCACATGAAGGGGACAGGACCCAAACTGGAATCTACAACATTATCAGGACACCAAAGTCAAATCAATACATAAGTGTGCTGTCGGGCAAACCATTTCCCCATTCACTCCAACACATGCAAGGCCATACATTTCCAAAGTCCAAATGATGATCTATGCCTGTAGTTTGGGGTGTGGAGGATGTCAACAATGCAACAAATAATGTGTGCCCTTTTCTGTATGTTAAGCACCTTAGTTAGGGATTAAGGATTGGCCATTTGGATGGTAGTTTCATTTCACCTGATTGTACCAGCTGAATTTTGAAATTGTTTCGATAAAGTGGGGCTATTGTACACAAATTAATTCTAAACTGCATAATTTAACACCCATTAAATGCCTTATGTATTTATGGGAGCGAGTGTGGACCTAAACAGGTTTGGGTTCTGCCAGAGCTGCCTTCAGTTCGTCCTATTCCCTGTGTGTTTTACACATTGTGTTTAAACCCACTCCCAATATTGCGATGATATATTTTATATACAGTCAGGTTCAAGTCTGGAGACTGAGATGGCCATTGCAAAGCAATAATTCTGTAGTCAGTTGATTTTGACATATGCTTGGGATAATTGTCTTGCTGAAAGATCAATTTGCAGCTATGTTTCAGCTTCCTGGCAGGGTGAATCAGGGTTTTGGTGCAAAAAACCCCATGGCATTAAAGATCCACCACCATATTTCACCGTAGTTATAGGGCCTTTTCAACATGTGTCCTTCTACCAACGGAAAAACCCAATGCTGGTTACTTCATTTAAAATGCAGTAAAAGGCCAAATAACAGTGAAAGAATTCTGAAACTAGGTTTATTGACACAGGGGCGATGATATTGTTGAGCAGGGGTGACGGACATTACTTATAAATAATAACATAACAATGTTTTGTTATTTCCGTCCTTGTGGGACAATGTCCGTCCTTGTGGGACACAGGACAGCGAGTCGATATGCGGGACATCTGGTCACCCTATGCAGAGTTTCACAGCTACATCAATGAAGCATACTGTTGTTAATAAACACATTTAACATATGTGGCTTTGATGGCAATACACAAACTAAACTAACATGCGCCAAACATCTTTTCCTCTTCCTCCTCTGGGACAAGTACATCAGTTTGCTACTGAGAAAAGCGCCTTCGTCCTGGATTAGTGCTAATGTCTGCACATTGCGCTTTGACAACTAAACAAGAGCCCATATTCTTCAATATTAACTCATAATTCAATATTATTTTACATTTCACAAAAAAAAAAAACATTCACAGAAAACAAAAACGAAATCACAGGCTCAGTACATAGAAGATTATATATTTTGATATAATTTGGTTTACAGCTTAATTATCACACAGTTCAACCAGCAGCTTCTATGCATCACTTGGTTCATTAAAAAAAGACTAAAATGGCTAGCTTCACTACTGAGTTTCAGTAGCTTGTCAATGAAAGGTGGGACTTCTGCTATTTTCAATATCTGATTGGCTGAATGTTTTAGACTGATTTTAAGGTTTCAAATTAACCCTTTAATGGCTCACACCCTCCCCTCTTAAATATATGCATGTCTTATTGCATATAACTAAGGAAACTAAGGGAACATCAGGGAGCTTTAAGGATAAGTTTGGAGAACCTCAGTAGGTCTTGGCTGACGATGGTAATGTCTCTCCTCCGATACTGGTGAGAATCCACAGGGTAACAGAAGATCCCCTTGCAGGGTGCAAAGTGGGCCTTTCCTGTTCTCTGTTTGGACAGTGTACACTGGGAAATCTCCAGCGCGCTTCACAACTACAATGGATGGCAGACTCCCACAGCAAGTTTGTGATTTCCGTGAATCCAGACGTTTCTGACTAAGGGCCCTATTTTCGTGCCGGCGCTAAGCAGCGTTATGCCCTAGCGCTGGCGAATTGCCAGTTTCGTCTGTCGCAAACGGAATATTTCCCGTCTCCACCGAGTTTGGCAATTTCATGGTGCACAATGAAGGCGTTTGCGAGACTATGGGTTGGGCAGCGCAATAGGGGGTGTGACAATGAAAACAGTCGGCGGTATGCAAGTTTGGTGTCAAATAATGAGTTTGCGTTAACGTCCAACTAGACCACCTCTTTGTGACGATCAGGATAAGGACCCAGACGCAGATCAGGATAAGGCAAAAGAGTCGTTTATTGGGAAGCAGGAGTCAAAACCAGGAATCGGATGTAGCGAAGGTACAGAATCAATAAGCAGAGAGTAGTCACAAAAAGGCAGTCCAAAAAAGTAAAAAAACAGGTAGGCAGATAGGCAAACAGACAGAATCGCTAGGCAGGCTCGGAGTAGTGAACAGAAGGGAAGTCTCGGATAAATCAATAAACACTGGCTGAATAAGGGTAGGCACAGGGAATAAGGATCAAGTACAGAACAGGAAAGAACATACATGGAACTTATATACAAGCAGGGAAGGGAACACAATAGGACTCAGGTGTGACTGGGAGGAGAGAGGGGAGGAACACAGGTGTAAACAATGGGAATCGTTAATCTAATAACGAGGGGATTCGCTAATAGAATAACGAGGGGAAACGAAAGACACGAACTGGGAATAACACAAACACATAGACAATAAACGACCTGGAGGAACAGGCAGACACGTGCATAGTTAGAATGGGAGGAATGCAAAGAGAATCTGCGTGCGACTGAAGTGAAAACGTGAGAAGCGTACAGGGATAGGACAATCGAGAGAGAATGATAGCGATAGTTAGAAGCGTGAGATAATTAGTGATTAGTAGTGTTAGTAACTTAATCTAAATCCCTAATGTTAGTAGATTAGTTGGTTAGTACTATATACATCTAACTAATATATACAAAGTGCAATCTAGAAAGTAAGAAGGAAGAAAAGGAGATAATAAGCGAAGACGGAGAAAACCCGAAATGTAGAACTTCCCGAAGTGCATGACAAGACAAGGAGTGGATCTCGAAATAAACGGAACAAAGACAGACAGGGACCAGAACATGACAGAAAGATGAAAGTAGAATACAGAATAAAGAATAATGAATAATGACAGATGAAAAATAAACAAAGTACAAAAACCAACAGAACAGACACTCAGAACATAACACTCTTAACGCAAACGCTGGCGCTCTGTGCAATTTGGTGACTTTATTGATGCGCACATATGAACATAAGGTTATCTGAAATCACATGAGAATGTTTTGTGAATATTGTGAATTTCTCCCCACGTTGAGGCAAATCGTCCAATCCATGGGTAACTTGCAAGCGTAATCAATTAAGCTAAAAAGTGTTTCACCACAGCTTGTGGTTATTCAATGCACGGACACAAAAGACTGAAGCCAGCAGGTCATCCATCGCTACCACAGCGAGATACACCTGTTAGATACAGTAAGATACACCTGTTAAATAAATATTTGTTTGTATGCACATTGTTTTTCTTATGTGAAAGGGTTTTATTCTTTCCATTTGCACTACAGAAAATGGAGTACGCCTTGTTTTCCCCCTATGATTCGCTCTCCTCTTTTGAGAAGCGCTGCTGGCGCAGCCGTGCAAAACTCATTCATGTCGGGAAATTGACAATTTGCTATAGCGTTAGCGCACTGGTATTTAAAGGGATAGAAAATAGGTGTTCTGATTGGCCATTATGAAACCAAACCCCCACCACACCCACATGTAGTTTTTAAAAGTTAATCCAACCTCTTTTAAAACTGCGCCGGAGGTGCGCTATCGTCCTAAGTCACGAAATTACCAAAATAGCGTTAGACACGCCCTAAAGCACCACTGTCCTCACTTTGCATCTGCGTTACCGACACCGTCCTGATTCACCAAATTAGGGCCCTAAGACACTCTGAGCTCTGGAGTTCACTCGTTGATCAACTCAAAAGTTAAACCTTGCTTTATTCCTTTCTTCAGAGCATTTTGGCTTGCTATTTTGGAAACTTTCTTCAACATTTGAGACTTCAGACTTCACATATTTGTGAATGAGATTTCCGCAGATTTTCTTTGACGGGGAAGCCAAAGGCTATGTTAATTGGTAGTCTTAGTAGCCTCCCAAACATGAGCTCACAGGGATGGAAACCAGTGAAAACCTAATTTGTGGTGCAATATTGTATTTGTGAACCAGGGGGTTTTACAAAATCCCACCAATGTGACTTGTCTTGACCTTTCAGAGGTCCAAGCATGTTGAGTAATGTTAAAGAATTCTACAGGATTACCTCAGGGATGGTAAGGGATTTCCTTGCTTTCTGGATTCCTGCTAGTTAACATAGTTCCTTGATTGTATGTGACTCAAAGTCAGGACCTTATTCACTGTGTAGGCCCTCAGGGAATCTGTAATGAACAATGAAATGATTCCACAGACATGTAGCCACTGTGTAGGCTTTCTGGTTTGTTGTAGGTATGGCTACTGCATACTTAGTAAAGTGGTCAATTATTTATCAATCAATTAAATAATTAATTAATTGATCTAGATATTTGTCTGCGATAACCTTAAACTGTTTTTTTTTTTACTTGTCTGACCAGTTCAAATTAATATCACGCATAGGGATTAGCTCCCTATTGTGGTCACATTTTTTCAAGAGTTCAGTTAAATGTTCACAAAACACATAATTAGATAAAGGGGGTCTAATTCAACAATTGTGGTGATAGGGTTACAATTCTGCAAATACACCCCTGAGGAATTTCACTCTTGAATCTGAATTTGTTCACACCTAATCCCATCCTTCATATGCATCAGCATAGCATCTCATCCCCCTCCCATGAGTTCTATCATGTCTAAACAATGTGTATCCAGGTACTGTATAAACACTAGCAGCAGTTGTTTTATTTAATGTCAGATAAAGTCTCAGAATCACACATACAGATAGACACATGCAATCTAGATTAGGGTCTAGAAGAAGTATTTTTATTTGTTAACTTTTAGAAAAGACAGTCATGATATTCAAGTGCCCACCAAAAATTCCCTTGGCTTTCAATCTGGGGTCCCACAGGATTTTAGCGTGGTTAACCATTTGAAAGGTTTTCTGTTTCTTAACTGCTGGGTTGCAACAGTCATTGTCTGAAGTAAACATTTTGGATGTAAATTATTCCTAGGGTTTTTTTCTTTCTTTTCAACCTTAATGTATCTACTGTTAAAATAAATAGAATAAAACATTTTCTCTTTTTTTTAATAAATAAATAAATGCTATCAATACATTAATTAACCACAAATTATATTCAGTAGATTCAGTAGATGTGCGTGGTCGTGCATGAGGTCTCTCTGCATTATTGCTCTGTATGATGTGGAAGGGGACATCTCCACGTGGCAATAGGGTAGCCATGGTAACTTTAGAATTGAAAGTTACTGAAACTTTGCAGCCACCTGCCACCCCATTGCTGGGGCCACATTTCCTCTCATCGCTTTTAGGTCATCAGATCCTGTATGAATTATAAACTTGTCCTCACTATCAGATTGACATCTGATAACTCCAGGGCACTTGCTGTGGTTGGGCACCAGATCTTTCTCACTGACCTGCCCGGGAATATCAGTCTCTCTTTGAGAAATGTACCGTTATAGTCACACGTAATGACAGCTTCAATTTCAGTTTAATTTGGCTCTGATATTTTAGAAGGTATAGCTGGGCCTTCCATGTCTACTTGTCCTCTGATGACCTCAGTGTAGTTCCATTGGTCTTTCTGGGAAGCAGGGTTGTGGGAATGACAAGGCAGGCTTTCCTGGTGACAGTGTGGAGTTGTGCCTGATCTATCAGACCTGATGACCTGAGTTAGTGTAGGCAGGGGGGATTCAGTGAGAGGGGTGTTAGTGGCAGTGAGGGGCTCCAGTTGCTTCCTCAGACCCTGGATGATGTTGTCTCTGTGCTTGAGCTCCACACTGACTTCTGACAGTTTTTTCCTTGGCTCATTCCTGACCCCTGTCAGCTCCCTTCTCATGGCCTCCCTCATCTCATCTAGCTAATTTCTTAATTCCTCCTTATCTTGCCTCAGAACTATCACCTCACCTTTCAGCTCCTTAACTTACAGCTTCAGAGAATAGTCAGCATATAGAATCTCTGGGTTGTCTCTCAGCTGCCTCTGTTTATAAAGCTGTTTGGAATGTTCTTTTCTGCTGGATTTACAAAGGGGCAGGACCAAGCTGTTGCTGTTACTACAGTTGCAATTGTTGGTTTTAAAATTGCTTTTTTGTTTTGTTTGTTTAGAAAACATCCTTGGTATTACTATGATCTGGCTCTATGGGATGGGGAATTCATGCATACTAGTTCTAGGGGTCTAGTGGCTTTGGTGTTGAATAGAGGTGCAGACAGATAAGGCTTTCGATCAGAAGCATCTGTTGCAGGTCTTCACATTTCATTCAACATTCCACATCCAGAACCTAGACCGGGCAAGGTCTAGAGCAGGGGTCCCCAACCCTGGTCCTGGAGGGCTACAGGGTCTGCTGGTTTTTGTTTTCACCTTAAAATCAACAGCCAGTTCAGACCCAGGAAGCCAGGTGAGGTGAGCTAACTGTGTGATCAACCTCTTTAATTGATCACTTAAGCGCTGAATGACAATGAAAACCAGCAGACCCTGTAGCCCTCCAGGACCAGGGTTGGCCACCCCTGGTCTAGAGTATGTTCTGTGCCCATGTGTCCCATGTTGTTATGTAAACTTTTCAACACAACAGATCACAATCCTCCTGCATCCACCAGTCAGAGCATGATCTGATGAGTATTGTGTCGCTGTCTGCACAGAATCTCTTCATTTTCATTTTCTTTCATTCTCTCAACAGCACGGGTAGCTCAGGAAGTTCCATCCTCACCCATTGAACGTGGCTTCTCTCTGGTATATAGCTGGATGATTACTTTTATAATACTAGGGTCGGTTCTTCGCTAATCTTTCAGAATGTGTCAAATGGAGCTTCTGGGTGAATGGACAAAGACTCTACCAGAGTGATAGGGGATTCACTACCCCCATTGTCACTTCCAGTAACTTAGTGGAGCAAGTGCTTTTCAAATACATCCACACTCATATCACAGTTTAGAAGGTTTGAGTTTTCACTGTTCAGTAAGTGATGGAGTATGAACTGTCTAATCTGGTCTCAGTCTTTCTGTGAAATCATGTCGTCTGTGAGCTCACCTTGCAGGTGTTGTGACATACCATCAGCACCTAGGTTTTGTTTACCTGCCCTGCACTGAAGATTGAATGAGAAGGTAGACAGGCAACCACCCATATAACTAACTAACATCTAGTTTTAATAACCAGATAACATTTAAAGGCAAGAAATTACAGTTTGTGGGCAGGACATTTGGCTTTGCTACGGGACAATTGTCTGCTTACAAAAGCAATGGCTCTCATCTGTCCTCAATGTTCCTGGAATAATGCTGCTCCCAGGCCAACTGTACTTGCCGTTGGGATGAAGGATGTGTGGTTGTTTGGGGTCAGCAAAAACAAGGGCAGGAGCAGTAGTTAGCTTCTCAATGATGGTATTGAAAGCACCTTGACAGGTGCACATCCACAAAGGGCTTTTTAGGATTCATAAGAACATAAGAATGCATAATGATAAGAACAGACCATTCGAACCAACTACTACTCCCTTCAACTACTATTCCCAAGACTTTTTCAAATTGAACACATTTTCCTTGCATAAAATACTCCTATCTTAAATTTGTATTTTTCACATGCATAACTTTACATTTAGCTGTATTTAATGCCATTGGCCAGGTTTCTGCGCACTTCTGGGTTTTGTTTAAATTATCTTGCATTACTTTATTCGATTCCAAACTGTTGGCTAAACCCCAAGTGTTGCGTCATCTGCAAACTATTTTGCTACTAACATCCCGATCAAGATTATGTAAATAAGGAAAAGCAGATGTCCCCGAACTGATCCCAGTGGGACTCCACTGCCCACAGCACCTAGGTCAGATAACCCTCCTAGAGTTATTCTACCAATTTCAAACCCGTTCTGAAATAACTCCTGTACGACTGAATTTATTTTTACAACGAGCCTCTCATGTGGTACCTTATGAAATGCTTTTTCAAAGCCTAAGTAGATAATATCATAAGTCTGGTTCAAGTCAAAAGAGATCCTGGAAGTGCAGGAGGTTTCCTAGGCTTAGGCTTGTTAGGCACACACTTGCAGAGGTCACCCCTGTCCCAAAAGGAGTCCTGTTTAACTAACTAGCCATTAGTAGACAGAGGGAAAAAGTGTAAAACACCCTCTCTGTCCCCTGACAGTGGCAAAAGTTGAACCTTAACAGCAAATCCGCTTATCTTCTTATATCCCCAAATGAATATGCCAAATGAATATCCCAATAATCCCAATAATAGTGAAAGCACAACACAGAGAGAGCTGCACAAACTGAAAGTCAGGCAAATCAGGCAAGAGCAATCTATCAGATACTTGTTAGCGGTTTCCGGCAGGTCTTGAGAGGACTTATCTTCTCGAGATTAGCTTTCACTCCATTCTGGTATACCTTGTGTCCGAATTAGTGAACTGATGTCAGAAAAACGTGCATTTTTCTGGCGATAATTTCAGACTATACTCAAGATGATGTAGAACTCTTAACAGCCTCTTTTCATGTACCTCCAGGGTTTCTGAGAACATGATGAGGTCATCTAGAAAGACTAAGACTTCCTTGAGGTTGAGGTCACCTATGCATCAGTAGCTGGAAGGCACTTTGCACATTTTCTATCGCATGGGGTATTCCCAGAATACAGGGCCCGTATTCACAAAGAATTTTAAGGGTAAAAGTTGGTCCTAACTGCGAAATTTAGGAGCAAGTCCCAAAAATAATGGGCGTGTCACTCATAAATTTAGGAGTCCTACATTTTTGGGATAAGAGTATTTCACAAAGGGTTTGAGAGCTAAAAACAGCTCCTAAGTCCAGGACAAGTTAGAAGCAGGCAAGAGGACTTCTAAGTCGCTAAAGACCTACTCACGGCGATCCGAAAATCTGCTGCTGGCGGCAATCGTTGTCGCAATCGCGTCAACACTGGAGATATTGAATGATGCAGAGCTCATAAAAAGGTACCGCCTCAATCGCGAGGGTATTATATATATAATATTATATATATTATATATAGATACCCGCTGATTTTTTACGAGATGCATACATGTAACCAATTGACTAGTCAGTATTCTTGGTTTCATGTTAAATCAGTGACACGTAGCCTACATTTGTATTTTAGAATCTTTATTAGAATATAATAGGGGTGCATCGGATCATTTTTCGGATCAGCAAAAAAAAATATAATGGGACCAAAAGCGCGTTTCGAATGAATGATAATTTAATTTTTTCAATGTAAGTTATTTCACTAAATCTTTATTCGAAAATTTCACAAAATACATTTTTAGATTCAGTACGCCTTAGGCGATGTAACTAGGGTCGTCTTATGCCAGAATTAATTTAATAAAAAATAAAAGATCGCTAATGTTTCAATTCTATTTAATTCGGTCGCGTTTCTAAAAACATGCCTCCCAGAAAGGCATTTAGTATGAAAAACAAAGCAAACCAAAACATACATGGTTGTCTATCTCTTCACTGTAACTCTGCATCGAGATTTAGGGAATTGTTACTGTAAAAACAGCGGCAGAAAAACTACCGTATTGACCCGAATATAAGACGATGAGACTTTTTCAGACTTTTTTCTAGGAAAAAAACCCCGTCTTATATTCAGGTCAATGCGGTATTTCTCTATGATGACCCATCCCCTATATCAGCCAATCACTGTGGGCATTCTGAGTAAGCTCGTTCATGAGAAACAACGTCATCCCTAGCAACGACGTCAACCCCGCCCTCACTCTTAGCTAGGAATTCCTTAGTAAGAGTTGGTCTTTGGAGCTTTGTGAATAGGTTTTAAGGTGGGACTCCTAACTAAAAGGTTTTAGTGCGATTTAGAAGTACTCCTAGTGGTAAGATACAATTCTTTGTGAATACGGGCCCAGGTCAACACTCAAAGGCAGTCTTGAAGACACCCAAAGGCAGTCTTGTACTTGTTACATCCTTCTACCTCAGTCTGGTATTAATCAGACTTTAGTTCTAGGACAGAACCATTTCGTTCCAGTTAAAGCTGAGAAGGGTCATTCCAGATTGTGTAGATTATTTGCAAATGTCACTATTTGCAGGTTCAACTTCGGGTGAAACAAGCTTTATACGACTTGTTTAACTATTTACTCAAAATAAATTAACATTTTCTCTCAAAAGCATACTGACTGCTATTTCTCATGATCCCTAGGCAGCGCACAACCTACATGGAACAAAACGTGATAGTAGCTGCCATGTTATAGTTTCCATTAGCTTTAATGCAAAAACCCATACAAACTGAAATACAGGGGGTTGACAAAATAATGGAAATACGAAACAATATATGAATATTTAGCTACTAATAAGGAGTTGGGCCACCATTTGCCTCCAAACAGCTTCACTCCTTCTTGGAACATTGTTATAAGTTTTGAACTGTTACTAGTTGGATATTGAGCCATTCTTCAAGAAGGAAAGCCTCCAGTTCTTTGAGAGATGAAAGTGGTGGAAATCTGCTCCACACTCTACATTCCATAACTTCCCATGAAGGTTCAATGATGTTTAGATCTGGTGATTGGGGAGGACATGGAATGGGGTTGACTTCATCCTGGTGTTGAAATCAATCTTGTATCCATTTAGCAGTGTGTATGGGAGGCCTTATTATCTTGGAATATAGGAACATCTTGAGGAAACTATGTTTGCACCATCGGGTGCACCTGATTGCCTAAAATGGCTTTATATTTCTTGGCCATAATTCTACTATGCAGAATAATAACTGGACCCAATGACTCCCACAAGATGGCTGTCCATACCATAACAGATTCACCACCATGTTTAACAGTTGGAAACAGGCAATGTGAGTGGAAGATTTCCTTTGGCTTTCTCCAAGCATAAACCCATCCAGATGTAGGAAAAAGAGTAGAAGAAAACTCAGCAGACCATATTACTTTCTTCCACTTCCAGGTTTTGTACTCATTACACCAGGTTATGCGTTGTTACGCATTAGCCTTGGTTACATGCGGTTTTATGAATGGCAGCCCTTCCATAAATATCAGCTTTGTAAGGTTCACAATGTATAGTTTTTGTTGAGACTGGGCCACAGAGGTGTAGATTAAGTTCTGTGGTCATTTTTGAGGCTGTTGCTTTGTGGTAATTATCAACTATCCTGTGTCCATCTATCCCTGTTGGTGACCTTCAACTTGCAACCACTGGTCCTCTTTCCTGATGCAGTTTTTCCTTGTTTGACGTATGCCGTCATGATTTTCCTTTCACTGTTCTTGACACATTTATTTTGTCAGTCACATAATTTTGCTGTTTCTGTGACCAACACATCTGTAATTATTGACCTCTTTCAAAATCTGTTAGATTGCTCATGTTGCTTTACAAACTGATTTTAAAATGTATTTTCATAAGACGAGGTACTTTTTCATTGGGTGTATCCATTATTTTGTCTACCCCCTGTATTTAATGAATGAATGAAAACATTTGCCTCACAGCTATGGTTTTTCCCAGAATTCTTCCATAGCCAGCAACAGAAGCTGGATTATCGCCTAGCATAACCCAGCTAGCAATGTCAATTTATGTGTTTTGTTTGACTAGTGAGTCACTGGCAGTTTGGGGAGTAGTATTTTAGTCATAGTTGCAGAAAGCAACTGGACCCCAGGTCAGGCAACTCAATCCAGGATTAATATCTGTCACCTTTCACTTGGCAGGGCTCCTCCTGATAAATTTCCATTTATCAAATGGTACTGTACACAGAAATACAGTCAGGTCCATACATATTTGGACATTGACAAAGTTATTGTTATTTTAGCTGTCTACCACAGCATATTGGAGTTGAAATTAAATAATGAATATGAGCTCAAAGTGCAGACTTTCAGATTTCACCCAAATCGGGTGAACGGTGTAGGAATTACAGCACTTTTTATATGTGGTCCCCCTTTTCAAGGGACCAAAAGTCATTGGACAATTGGCTGCTCAGCTGTTCCATGGACAGGTGTGTGTTATTCCCTCATTATTTCATTTACAAGTAAGCAGATAAAAGGTTGTTGATTAGAATTGATTTCAAGTGTGGCATTTGCATTTGGAATCTGTTGCTGTTAACTCTCAATATGAAGTCCAAAGAGCTGTCACTGCCAGTGAAGCAAGCCATCATTAGGCTGAAAAATCTAAACATCCCCATCAGAGAGATAGCAAAAACATTAGGTGTGGCCAAATCAACTATTTGGTACATTCTTAAAAAGAAAGAACGCACTGGTGAGCTCAGGAACACCAAAAGGCCCGGAAGACCACGGAAAACAACTGTGATGGATGACAGAAGAATTATTTCCCTGGTGAAGAAAAACCCCTTCACAACACTTAGCCAGATCAAGAACACCCTCCAGGAGGTAGGCGTATCTGTGTCAAAGTCAACAATCAAGCGAAGACTTCATCAGAGGGTTTACCACAAGATGTAAACCATTGGAAAGCCTCAAAAACAGGAAGATCAGATTAGAGTTTGCCAAAAAACATCTAAAAAAGCCTGTACAGTTCTGGAACAACATCCTATGGACACATGAGACAAAGATCAACTTGTACCAGAATGATGGGAAGAGAAGAGTATGGAGAAGGGAAGGAACTACTCATGATCCGAAGCATACCACCACATCTGTGATGAAGTGTGGTGGAGCTGGTGTTATGGTGTGGGCATGTATAGCTGCCAATGGAGCTGGTTCTCTTGTATTTATTGATGATGTGACTGCTGACAAAAGCAGCAGGATGAATTCTGAAGTGTATAGGGCTATATTAACTGCTCAGATTCAGCCAAATGCTTCAAAACTCATTGGATGGCGCTTCACAGTGCAGATGGACAATGACCCGAAGCATACTGCGAAAGCAACCCAATACTTTTTTAAGGCAAAGAAGTGGAATGTTCTGCAATGGCCAAGTCAATCACCTGACTTGGATCCAATTGAGCATGCATTTCACTTGCTGAAGGCAAAACTGAAGGCAAAACGCCCCAAGAACAAGCAGGAACTGAAGACAGCGGCAGTAAAGGCCTGGCAGAGCATCACCATGGAAGAAACCGAGCGTCTGGTGATGTCTATGGGTTCCAGACTTCAGTCAGTCATTGACTGCAAAGGATTTGCAACCAAGTATTAAAAATGACAATTTAAATTATGATTATGTTAGTTTGTCCAATTTCTTTTGAGCCCCTAAAATTGAGGGGGCTATGTATTTTTGACAAAACTCCATAGCCCCTAAAATTGAGGGGGCTATGTATTTTTGACAAAACTCTTATATTAAAGCTGAAATCTACACTAAAAGCACTTCTTGATTGTTTCATTTCAAATCCATTGTGTTGGCGTAAAGAGCCAAAATGATGAAAATAGTGTCACTGTCCAAATACTTATGGATCTGACTGTACATGAATGAATGAATTTGAAATAAATGAAAGAATGAGTATATAAATAAAACAATGCCTGAATAAATACATTCATAAATAAATTACAAGACCAATTCAGGTATTATATATTATTTTATTCACAGATTTGTATTCTATTTTCATATTAATGTATTTAGTCATTTATTTATTGATTTGTGGACATAGTTTCACATTTATCTCTATTTTGACTGGAGGAAGCCTATTATATTTGGCTGGTCAAAACCAGTTTTTCACAATACTGTCAATTCTGTGCTTTTTGCAGGGATGCCCCACCGCACTGAAAGCAGTGGGTGTGCCACTTCAGCCTCAGCACAGCCACGGACCTCATTTACCTGAACTATAGAATCAACATGCCAGAAACGAGCACCATTTTCCAAGAGAAAATGTATTCAAGTAAAAAAATAAAGATCTGATTCAATGTTGTGTCGCATCAGGCTTTTAAATTGGATTAACATTATTTTACCCAGCGTCTCAAATTGAGCTTGGATTTTTTGAATCACTTCCAAGCTCATTAGATTGAAATGTACCAAATTAAATCAGATTCACATAATGCTCTGTGAATTGTATGCTTTATATACTGTAGGTCAGGGCTGTTCAAAGACTTTTTCCATCAGGGCCAGATTTTAAAAGCCAAAAGTGCAGGTGGGTTAAAAACTAGCCAGCACTGCACTGCCTGCCAGTCAGTGGCATAGGGTCAGGGTTGCCAGCACCCGGGGCGAGGCACGTAACAGTAATCCGTTAGCACTCCCTGAGTCCCTTCCACCAGTTAGGGCAGCGGTCCCCAACCTTTTTTGCACCATGGACTGGTTTCATTCAAGACCATTTTCCGCGGACCGGGGTGGGGGGGGGTGGTACACACGAAAAAAAGCTGAGACCAGTTCATTTATTTCGCGGACCGGGGGGGAATGCCCTTCCGGTGGTCTCTTAAGCCTCAAGAGCCTCAAGGACTATTTTTTCTCTGTATCCCACCATTTTCCAGGAGTTCATCTTGATCGCCTTTTAAGGGGTCAGGGAATAATTTTCTAGTTTCTGACATTGGTTCTAATGGTTTTCTGGTTTTTTGATTCCCTCTGGAAAATGTAAATTGTGAAGCGCTGTGTGACAACCTGTTTGCGCTATACAAAAATAAAGATTGATTGATTGATTGATTGCTGTAGGTGAGCATAGCCAACAGAAGCTTCCTTAGAGAACAAGTACAAGTAACATTTGCCGGCTGACAAAATACAATTCTGAAAACAGTGTTTGATGTGTCACAACAAGGATATCAATATGTTGGTACAGAACATCTTTTTTTTTTTAAAGACAAAACATCCAAATACACCACTGATCCACAATATGTTTATTCTTAGTTTCTGAATTTTAAAAATCCTGGTGTGACTGCCCCTTTAGCCCTAATGTGTCCATAATTCCCTTAACTTAAGAGGATTGGTTTTGTTTTAACCCTAAATCAAGCCAGATTGAAACTTCTGCTTGCATACGTCTAAAAAAGGAAAGGAGATCAAGAGAGCTCCAGGTGCAGCCGTTTTGCTGCAAACAGATGGGGAGAAAAAGATGGTGTGTGGCGGTGTGGGAGGATGAGTGCATTAAGCCTAATGTGCACCCAACGTCACCCCTCCCCTCACCCTCATTCAGCCCCTGTCTCCGGCGGTCACTGCACAGCCAATACAACCTTCGCAATATTCCCAGTGTAAAAAACACTGCCTTAATTAGTGTGGGCGAGAGCCAGTGCTTTGTGACAAGTCAACACTGGTGCCCACAAACTTGTTGTGTAAGCCTTTGGTTTAATGCACCTAATTTGAATCAATATTGTTTATGTGTTAGAAGCAAGCCTCCTTCCCACCAGCGTGTCACGTTAGGTCTTGGAGGGCCTGTAGAACGCAAGTCCTTCAGTGGCAGATTAGTGTTTTTATGGTTTTATGGTTATGGTTTTTAACGGTATGGAAACAATGACATTTCTAATGCTTAATAAGCACGTTTATCTTATGAATAATATAGCCATGGTGGAGGCAGGGTGGAGGTGATGTTCTTATTGCGGCAAATGTCAAACTTTCAGAGTGTTAGGGAGCTGGAGATGCACACGTTGGCTCTTTGACTTCTATCCAGAATGAATAACTGAGTTCTTGACCTTCAGCAAGAGATAAGGAGCTGTGTTTGTACTCATGTGATGGATTATGGAGGCTTAACTCACTCTCTTAAAGAGAGCCTTGTTTTCTATTTATAGTGTGTGGTCACTTAAGATAAGAGAAAGTAGTTCCGGCAAAAAAATATTCCAGATGCTACTAATCTACCTGCCCTATGTATTGACCTGTAGGCATTTGTCCAACACAAGGGAGAAGGAGGTGAAGATCTGAGGCCAGTTGCTGCAGAGGGCAGGTCCAGCTCTATATGGCCCCTATGCCACTCTGCTGAAATCAGTTCAGTCCTGGCCAGAATGATCCTGTCATTTGGACAGAGACTAGGCACAGATTATACTTTCAGAGTGCAGGGTTTGGCCAGGTTTGACGGGGGTTTCAGAAAACCAGAGGGAAATGTACCTGCAGGTTAATATCAGCAGCCAATTTAAAGAAACCAGGGGACAGGACATAACTGTGTAATCAACTGCTTTTTGATCCATTAAGTGCAGAGTAACAACAAACACCAGCAGAGCCTGAGGCACCTCCAGGACCTGGGTTGGCCACCCCTGATGTAGAGTAGCCCATTTGTGAATGTCATTTGTATTTTTGTTTCTTGCATAATAGTACAGGGTCAGCACTCACAAACATAACTTGATGTGTGGGGAAACTACATTTAACACTTAAATGAGTACAGGAAGTTCACAACAAGGTGCAATTAGGCTGAACTGAGGCCTGTGTGAAAATGTTGGCAGTGTAATAAGTTGTATGTGTTGTCTCACATTTCCTCCATGTGATCTTGTGTGCCTGTTGTGTATGAATTGGAATCGATAACCTGATTGAACAATGCCTCTTGTTTATAAGAGACATTCCTCCTGGTCATGTTCTATGCAGCCTCTTCACACCAACTCAAACATTAGACCACAGGCAAATCACCAGAACCTAAACACTGGCCTAAACCAGCAGAACATGCACACTGGTCCAAACCAACAGAACTTACACACTGGCCCAATCCAACTAAATATACACGCAGGAGCGAACCAACAGAATTCAAACACTGGTTGGCTGGTCGGTGTGCGCTGCCTATTAGGGACACGGTTTGAAACCCGTCTCTACCAGACCAGCCCTGGTCGTCAGCCCCGATCAGGGGCGGCATTTGGCTGTCCGCCCCAGGGGGAGGGGGAGGGTGAGTCGGCTCAGGTCCGCCGTGAAGCACATAAGGGAGTCTCCAGAATGTGGGTTGGTGAATTCCATCTCGAAGGAAGCAGAGCTCCCTGCCCTCGGAGAATTAGCTTGCCTCGTAGAGATGAGCGGTGGACTCGTGTGGGGAGGGTAAAACAAAATAAATAGAGGGTGTAATTGGTTACCAAATTGGGTTAAAAAAAAAGAAGAAAAAAAATAGATGGAGGGCAAGAATGAAGCACACAGACTTAGTCCACCACTACTCTGTAAGATTTTGTTCATACAACAGCGTCAAAAACAGATGACCTCATCTCTACGGCTGACTGTGGGCAATGTCATGACTCAGCACCCCTGTGCCAGCATTAGCCAATTAGATTAAATAATGAAGGGCTTGATTAGTCAGAGTTCCTCAGTCACCAGGGTTTTGAACCTAATCTGGAATGATTTGCAGAGGCCAACTGCAGTGCCAGGAAAGGGCACACAGTGGGTCTCTTTCATAGACACACACACACACACACACACACTCACACACACAAACAAGAACGCACACACATACACACGCCCTCACACAAATATACACATGGATGCACTCTCACACACACACACATACAGGAACATACACACAAAACAAGGAAACAATTTACCCACACATGCTTGCTTGGTTGAGTTGAAGACACCACATTCAACCTCAAAGCTACCAACGAAAACCAACCGATTCTCATGAGATTGATTTGAACAAAAATATATCCAGAAAATTTGAAATGTGCAGCTGATAAGCAGGGCCATGACTAGACTACATGTTTTACTGATGTCGTCAAAGTCATAATTTTAGGGGGGGGTTTGGGGGTCCTTCTACCAGAAAAATCTTTTAAATGGACTTCCTGTAATTCTACATAGTTTTCACACAATAACTAATGCTCTAACAAAGCCCTTCACGTGACACAGGTCAATTTGAGGATAGGACGTCACATTGACAGCATTCTCGATTAACGTAACTGATGACATTGTTATTATACTTATGTATTGTCAATGGTAGGGAGATTTATATATTTGAAAAAGTACTCATTACATGCTTTCGCGTAGTTCTTCTTCTTCTGCACTCTGCACAATATCTGCCCTTGTATTTCTTTGTGATCTGTGTCTACATATGATCCCTCTGCAAAGGTGACACTTTTCTTCGATTTTTTTCCTAGCAGAAAATCTTCTAATGTTGAATGTCGTTTTAGTTGGGTGGTTATACTGTACCAGTGGCGGCTGGCGAAATTTTAGTTGGGTGGGGCTGTACCATACAACCCGCCCACCAAACATACACACACACACCCCCAACCACACCCAGCCACCCACCCACCACCACCTATACACACCAGTGTAGCGCTTCCTCCTGAAACCAGACACATGCCAAAGGCCACTTTTTTGAAAAGTTTTAAAGTTTTATTAAGCTCACACAAAATACTGTGCATTAGTCAAAAATAAACCAACTCTTATGCAGTTTAAAATTGATTATCAATCAACAAATAGAATTAAGTTAAGCTATATCCTAGTCAAATTAATTTACTCACTTCCCATTTAACTGTAAACAACACTCCAGACAAATCAAAATGCTGGTACAATCTCAATAGGGGCTTTACTGGAGTTGCAGCCTCAGCAACACTGTTCAGAGATAAAGCACCATCATCAGCTTGAGTCTGAGATTAAAATGCCATCATTGACTTCAAATAAATCTATTTAAAACTGCCTAAAATATATTAAAACTAACATGGCTAGCTAGCCGGTAGGGATGTGTTGTTTTCTACATGGATCTCTGCTTTCTCACACAATAGTTGCGGCTCATCGCAAACCCCTTTGTGTACTGTAGTAACAACGTAGCACTGGGGATACAAGCATCTGGGGGTTACAGTGGGTACTGCAGCTTAATGTATTAGTTCTATTGCAGTCAACTTGGTTTGCCAACTAGCAAACTAGCTGGCTAGCTTAGTAAAATTGCAATTGAACTGTTTATATTATATTATATTATATTATTTATATATTATATTAAACAAATTTAATTTTGTTTTTCTTTTGAGAAATTATTTTCCTGTCATTCCCAAATAAAGCTGATCAGTTCATCCTGCTGCTGAATAACTAACTGTTATCATAGCTCCTAATGGTGTATTAATGACATGGGAAAATGACTTTATTTGATGTGGTCTAAATGATGTCATGACACTGTTGTGCACCTTTTATGTTAATACCAGCAAAATGTCAGGGTGCTACCGAAAGCTTCACCTTGAGTTTCACTGTCATAGCTCCTAATGACATATTAATGACAAGTGATATTTTACATCGTCTAAATAATGTCATGACATGTCACAAACAACATAAAATGAGTCCATCTAGTGGTCACAGCATTTCCAATCAGGGGTAATGACAATGCAAATGGCCCCCATCCACAGCGACATGACATGTCTTGATGGAACCATGTCCACCTGTATTTTCAAAGGAGGTATTGCATGGATGAATTTTTTTCAAACATGATTCTTCAAGAGGTTAATGTATGTTTCACAGCAAATGAACATTGGTACATATCCTATATAATGAAGATTAGCTCATCTCAAGTCTACATATCAAAAAATATAAACTCATGACTCAAGGTATTTTTGCATGAGGTATCACTATTTGGTAAGTTGTGATAGCTTTTGCATTTTACATTTTAAGCATTTTGCAGATGCTCTTATCCAGAGTGACTTGCGCATTAATACATGGTAAGAACAATCATTGTTCGCGCAAGAGATCAGTGCAGTAATACAGCAATAGACATTGTTGTTGGCAGCTGCATACCATGCCTGTAATACTGGGAAGGGAAGGTTTAGTAAAAAAATATATATTATTAGTATTATTATTATTATTATTAATTATTATAATATTATTAATAATATTATTTTGAGGAGTAGACAAGTATACATATACGAAAAGTATAAACAAGTAGGCAGTGGTGATGACAATTGGCTAGATGTACAGAATTCAATGGTACATTCAGTGGAGTGGTAGTGGAGTAAACTTTTAACTAATTATTGACAGTCATTTTCATATGTCAATTAATGCAGTGTAATGACATATGTGCCTTCTATGCAGGTCGTTATGTCATTTTTGTTATAACACAAACTGTGGATTATGTTATAACAATGGTATGTTATAGTTATGAGTGGACACCTTATGACACTGTCATTTTCATGTCATAAATAACCATGTCAAATAGTTATCATCATGTGTTATAATAATAAGTGTTATCATCATTCCGCCACTGAAAAGCAGCTAATATGTCTGACGCAGGCAGTCATAACAATATTAGAGCTAGCTAGTTTGCTGACTAATATTAACAATGTCTAACTAGCTGGCTAACTACCAATGGTTTGCTAAGCACAATTCAACCAACAGTTTGATGCTAACTAGCCAAGCTAAGCACAAAAACATGTCCTAACATATTGCTGAATGTAACGTTAGTAATTTAGTCATAACACCTTAATTTTCAATATTGTGTTGGCCCTTTTATGTAACGTTACCTAATGTACAGCCAGTGATTACCCGTCGATGACATTAGCTAGTACAAGAATAAACTAGCTGATTAGCCTATCTCTGCTGGGTCTCGGGAAGACTCTGGGGGAAACTGTTCCAAGAGCTCTGTCTTGAGGGAATGCTTCATCATGCACACATGACCGCATGCACAGGGAAGCACGGCCGCGCGCTCAGTCAGCTGGACCTCAATAAATGGGGATGAATGAAGTGAAATGGTTGTATTGTAGTTAACAGTGACCAAAAAAAGTCACGATGAGCTACCGATTCAAAAGAATCGTCTAAGGCAATTACTGACCACATGATCTTGGCACCCCATTGCTAGTTACAGCAATGCTGGTAACTGTTCACCTGATGACATGGGTGAGAGACAGCGAGATGGCCTGTAATGATGGGTTAACTCATAACTCACTACCTACTGTAGTATGCAGGTGCATGGCATGACGGGCAGTGGGTAAAATGGCTAGGTTGCGATCAGTCACATGACAAATGTTATCCAGTGAAGTTAAAACAATAAAAGTCTTGTTACACATTGCAAAGAATCCCAGAGGACTGAAGTCTCAATTATGGCTATGACCAAGCGCCATTACATGGCCCCCAAATCTCGTGTCACTGATGCATGTTCATGAGAGTAAACAGTGCAAAGGGATCAATCAGAGTTGTTTAATCCAATGTTCGTCCATTAATTGACAGCAGTATTATTCAATTAAGCTACAATTTACTGACAATGGATAGTTGTGTAATGGTAGTGGTCATAACATTTTCCAAGGTCATAATGATATTCATATTTTCAAACGGTTACGCATGCACACACATAAAGATCAAGTACAAACCAAAATTAATTGACACTTCACATATAGACAACTACATCAGACTACAAGGGTTACTCAAAATAAATGAAATAATAGTAGATTTGTATTTGATAATAAATGCATTTCATATTTCTCCACATAGAATCCTGATTAACAACAATCCTATAATTCAGGGTGGGGGAGGCAGGGATTGTCAGATTGGAGTCTGCTGGTTTGGGGTTTGCGTGAGCACAGGGGCTTCTGGGAGATGGGTCTTCAAGCCCCTTCCACCCTGCCCAGCCAAGTCAGTCTGCCACATCCTGACAGGGAGTCGACGTGTCTGAGGGCTGTCTGATTGGATCAGAGTATCCATGCCTCTGAGAGCACCACACGGCTGCAGCTGTTCACATGACTATTAATAAAGCCAGACAGCTGGGCATGATCTCATTTTTGACATATAAAAGCTGGGAGGGCTTTTTAGAAAACGGATAAGTTGATATTGTGACACCTCTCACGCAGGACAACATTATCCTCGTCACTGCCGGGCACAAAGGGACAGGATCAGTATCAGTTCAGGGGATATTAATGCCTCTTAGCAGCCACCCCAACATGTGTCATTGTAGGATATTAATTCATCGGCGGGTTTACTTGTGTCTTCCAGATCCTGCCCAGAATCGTTTAACTGATGGCTTAGATCGGTGAATGAAACACTGCGCATATTCTTAGCGAATGAACAAGACTTGTGCAAATTAATTTTCCAACACAGCGTTCCTGGAAAATATTGTTCCATAAAGCAATTGGTTTATCTGAGTAAGGTGTGAAGATGAGGAAACCGTAAATGAGTGAATGCCGCTAGCTGTGTAAGGTAAGTGAACACAATGAACACGTAATGTGAATTAATTCCCCAAATCTCCTCCTCACGTGTGTCCCTCCCTTGGATTGCTCCCAGTCCGCACATGTTCAGGAGAGGGAGAGGGGGGAGCAGCCCCCCGCCCCCCCTCCCGCCCTCCTCAGTGGCAGCGCCGACCAGGTTTGGCCACTATTGCCGATTGCGTGTCAGTGTTTTTACATGCATCAGTTGTCAGTTGGGCCAACTGTGAATGTTTCTACTCGGCCTGCCAGCAGAGAGGCCGCTGATGGAGCACGGTGTGTAACACTGGATTAGCCCTGGGGAGGCAAGGGGTTTGTACGTGCAGGGTGGGGGGGGTCTGTACTGTGCCTGCCAGCCTGTCTCGCCTGGCCCCCATGCCACGCCCATCAGCAGCCAGCTTCTGCAGGCCTGCCCAGGCCACAGAGCCAGGTTCAGGCCATTTCCTTCCTCGTCCGTTCACATATTATCCGCTATGGACAGGAAGCCTCCGCGTGAAAATTTGCGAACAGGAGCGTTGAAACCCAGTAGGCCCCACAAACAGACTCTCTGTGTCGTTTTCTTTCCCCTCTTTTCTCCTAGAGAGCTGAGGCACTGTGTTTTAATTCAGTAAAAAATCATTAGATGCTACATTTTTATTAAAAAGCAGTGGAAAAAAAAAAATCTAGGAACCAAAGTTGAACACTGAATTCACTTTAGTCTGTGTTGCCATTTTCCTGCCATGCATAAACCACTGGTATCAATGACTACGTTTACATGCACACCATATTCCTGTATTAATCGGAATAATGACAATATTCCGATTACGTATGAGTCATGTAAACGCCTTAACCCGATTGCCATAACCCGATTAAGGTCATATTCGGATTACTAAAATTCCGAATAAGACCCTGGCATATGCCTGTATTAACCCGATTATTGGGTCATGTAAACATGTTAGTCGGAATATGCCCTTAACGGAATATTAATTTACGTCTGCGCATGTTCATTTTGCAAGGAATCTGGGTAATTTAGCTTGGTTGCTATAGCAATAGCTTTAGCTAGCAATTTGGCAACATGGCGAAAAGCACTCAGAAAAGTAATCACTTCTGGAGCGAGGATGAGACAAATTTATGTATTCAAATCATGAAAGATCTAAATATCATGGAATACATCGATGGGCTTAAAACACCGCAATAGCGATATTTTTAAAAGGGTGTGCGACAAACTCAAAGAAGCAGACACATTTCTTCACCGTACACTTGTGGACACCGAACTGATTCGCAACCACACGATACTCAGCACAACTTGCCAGTTTGTACAGAACGATAGCAACGCGCATTGGAAGTGGCACAGGCGCACGTACTGTGTCTTGGGAAGGTTCCATAACCCTTTCCATCATTCGGCACAGTTTGTTGAATGAGTCTCGACATGCGGAAATTTTCTCTCCACTCTGCATCCGTAAACTCTACCATCACTACTCTGTACCACCAGTCCTGGCTGCGAACTTTCATCCATAGTCTCCGGGGGGGTTCTGATTGGCATAAATGGCATATTAGCAAGTACCATAGCTCCATTTGCCATTTCCTCGCGTTCTCGTCTGCCATGGTTGAGGATGTGAATGAACGAGTGTTCTTGTTACATTATGATGTAGAAGTGCTAAGAAGACAACACAATATAACGCAAAAGCAAGCATTTTCAAGCCTTTTGTGGAAATGGGAATTACTGCAGGAAAATAACGCGCCTATTTATTCAGCTGAGTTCCCAGAAAGCCCTTGCGCGGCACTACATGTTAATCGGCATATTCGAATAAAACCAGCGATGTAGTGCCGCGCAAGGGCTTTCTGGGTACTCAGCTGAATAAATAGGCGCGTTATTTTCCTGCAGTAATTCCCATTTACACAAAAGGCTTGAAAATGCTTGCTTTTGCGTTATATTGTGTTGTCTTCTTTAGCACTTCTACATCATAATGTAACAAGAACACTCGTTCTCATTCACATCCTCAACCATGGCAGACGAGAACGCGAGGAAATGGCAAATGGAGCTATGGTACTTGCTAATATGCCATTTATGCCAATCAGAACCCCCGGAGACTATGGACTGGTGGTACAGAGTAGTGATGGTAGAGTTTACGGATGCAGAGTGGAGAGAAAAATTTCCGCATGTCGAGAATGAACATGCGCAGACGTAAATTAATATTCCGTTAAGGGGCATATTCCGACTAACATGTTTACATGACCCAATAATCGGGTTAATACAGGCATATGCCAGGGGTCTTATTCGGGTTTTTAGTAATCCGAATATGATCTTAATCGGGTTATGGCAATCGGGTTAAGGCGTTTACATGACTCATACGTAATCGGAATATTGTCATTATTCCGATTAATACAGGAATATGGTGTGCATGTAAACGTAGTCAGTGACTACGTTTACATGCACACCATATTCCGATTAAGGTCCATATTCAGGTTAAGGCAATATTCCGAATAAGGTGTTTACATGCGCCGCAGAATGTTGAGCTATGGGAATATTCCCGTTTACATGTTAATCGGCATATTCGAATAAACCAGCGATGTAGTGCCGCGCAAGGGCTTTCTGGGTACTCAGCTTGCTTGCTTTTGCGTTATATTGTGTTGTCTTCTTAGCACTTCTACATCATAATGTAACAAGAACACTCGTTCTCATTCACATCCTCAACCATGGCAGACGAGAACGTGAGGGTTTTCCACCGATGTTTGACCTGGTCAGCAGTGCGCACAAAACCTGCTTCTTTGAGTTTGTCGCACACCCTTTTAAAAATATCGCTATTGCGGTGCTTTAAGCCCATCGATGTATTCCATGATATTTAGATCTTTCATGATTTGAATACATAAATTTGTCTCATCCTCGCTCCAGAAGTGATTACTTTTCTGAGTGCTTTTCGCCATGTTGCCAAATTGCTAGCTAAAGCTATTGCTATAGCAACCAAGCTAAATTACCCAGATTCCTTGCAAAATGAACATGCGCAGACGTAAATTAATATTCCGTTAAGGGCATATTCCGACTAACATGTTTACATGACCCAATAATCTGGTTAATACAGGCATATGCCAGGGGTCTTATTCGGGTTTTTAGTAATCAGAATATGATCTTAATCGGGTTATGGCAATCGGGTTAAGGCGTTTACATGACTCATACGTAATCGGAATATTGTCATTATTCCGATTAATACAGGAATATGGTGTGCATGTAAACGTAGTCAATGGAAAACATGGATTATACAAATGTCCATTTCTTATGATTATTGCAATTTATTTTCTTAGTTGTTGCCGTGTTGGTAATAACAGGCAGAGCTGAGAGGGTCGTATTTTGTCCTTGTTATAATCCTCCCAACTCCCGCTGTATAAGAGACCTGCTGGCCTCTTTTAATGGGACCAGTGGCAATAACGAGAGGGGGAAAAGGGAGGTTCCTTAAAGGGAGGTTGGCGTTGAGTGATATCTTTGATGGTGAAAAAAAACAATTACGTTCTAGGGAAAGGCACAAAACTGGCTTCCTCTCCACAGTTTATTATATTCTGTCGCTCATAAAAGACTTGATTTGTCAATGCCATATCAGACTGTTCGGATAATGAGCATTCTGCACGCAGTGTGACATTTCCTACACAGCGGTCCGTGGGGCTGTCTGGCACTTGAGAATTGGGGGCTTTGTTTGCCCCTCTCTGAAAGGGGCCCCTCGGCCGTTCCCAGCAAGGAAACCGAGAGGCTAATACCGCGCCGGGTCCTTTCATTACGTCCATTTTCCAGGCTGCGTTAACGAGGCCGCAGCACCACTTTGAGCGGAGCAAGCTGTCCATCACTCCGGATCACTAATGAGGGACACAAGAGCAGCAGCCGCTCCCGTTCAAAGGAGTCCACACGTTTCGAGAGGGAGAGGGCGGGCCAGTGGCGGCGAGAGGGCAGACAGATTTTTATGCTGGCACTCTGACGGCGTGGTGCCAAGTACTGTCTTACGTCTGGCCGTGTCGCGCCAGGCTAATCCCACACGGCTCTGAGAGGAGACGGCACAGTCCAGCACTTTGAAGCAGGTGAGATGGATGTACTGTATGTAATGACGGCGCTGGGCCTGCTCAAGTTACAGCGACTACAGAGTCTAAAGCTTGGATTCAATATGCTGAGACTCCCAATTTGAGCATAAAGAGAAGATGGGTTCTCGCTCATCTTTCAGGGGACAACGGCGTCGTTGAGGGCACCTAAGCATTCCGGACACGTCTGACTCAGGACCACATGAAAGAGAGACAAAGGCCAGAATTAAAATCAAATCAAATCAAGTCAATTTAAGACACTAAATAAGGACAAATGCAATTCAAACTGACAAGACATACGTTTTAATCCAGATTATATCAAATTAACTTCATCCTCATAAAGATTGACTTTTCCACAGGAAAAGGTGTGGCCTGAAATCTGAGGTGCCTGTGCAGGAGGCGGTTGCTTTTCTAAAGGGCAAGACAGCTTTCCCTTGCTCTGTTTTAATTAAATTAATTCAATATAACATCCTACAGAGAAAAAGTTACATGAAGGAATATCATTATACTTGATTAATTCTGCATTTTACGGATAAAGGAATTAACCAATGTAGCTGTTTCCTGCTTTTGTCTCTAATATTTGTGACTATTTACATGTATAAAATTATTTTATGTAAAAATGAATAGGAGGATAATAAACACTGATAGTTCAAGATACAATTTTCAGAGTAAAATCCATTTCAGCTGCTAACAATCATATCCCGAACATATCATATACTATATTATGGGTTAGTGTATGTTTAATGATGATTAAGGAGTTAGCAGATGTTGTACATACTGTACGTGTACATGTACCGTAGCTTGCACCTGGTTAAAAGAGATAGCATTTAGATTAACTCTCCGATGAAAACGTTTATTGAAACATGTCTCTATATACTACTCTACTGTACATCTCTTTCAGTTAAATGCGTGTTCTCTTTCATTCTATATCAGTGAGAAATGTTAGTTTGCGAGAGCAAACAATGAGCACTGTGATCAAAAGAGTCGGCGCTTGTCAAAAAAGAGCCTGGGTCTAATGACGCTAACACTGCCTGTGTCTCCAAATTAACCAAAGCCACGGATCCACAGGTCTGTCATTAACTTGCCTGTGGTGAAAATGAAATCGATTAAATAAACTGCACGACTTGTCGAAATTCAATCCAAGTGCATTAAAAAACATCCGTTACTTCAAACCTTAATGGATAACATTACATTTGTAAGGAACCCTCGTTAATATTTTATATATGTATTTCATTCATTCATTCATTCATTTTTTTATTGAATTACCAGGAAGGTTGAAAATCATTTTGACGTAGCAAAAATCTATTTTACATTGTGTAATATCTTCCTAATGCTGTACTACAGAAACGTGAACATTTATCTGGATATAGCATGAACTGCAGCCCAAAAAAGTGCGACCCGAACACACAGATTTAGCATGAAAAGGCTGATATTTTTGGAACTGTTGGAACCAATCATAGGCAACCCATGGTGCCAATCATTTGGTGAGTACAAATCACTGGCTTTCATTGGCTCCAAGACCGATATGGCGTGTTAAACAGACTTTACTGAAATATCGAACCAGATTAATCTGAGAAGGTTTAGTTTGATTTTATTCAATTGCATTTTTCCTTAAACATTTTAAGCTACTTTGATTTAATTGTAATTAAATAATTGAATAAGCAATTAAAAAAGCAATGCATAATTTTTAGATGTATATGCTACTTTGTGATAAAAAGATATATATACATATTTCTGTCCATGAAAAAAAAATTGCCTGCATTTCATATGAGAGAAATGGCTATTTCTTGGGATTAAGGTCATAGAGGCAGCAGTAATGAGTTCCAGTCCAGTTCAGGCTCTCTTGTATGGGGTAGGAGTGGAGTGCTATCTCACCCGTCAATATCTACCTCTCAGTTAGGAGGCCTTGTGTTTAACAATGTCTCCACTGCCGTTGGAGATCGTTGCTATGGTAACCCAGGAAAACAGAACCCCGATCCAGCACTGCTGGGAGCACGTATTATATTCAAGGTTGATTTTATCATGGAACTTGAACATAAAATGCACCATTATACAGTGTCTCCACTCTATGTCAGTGTGGATTATTTTTTCTTTGTTTTACTTCACTAATCCTTTTTGGCAATATATTTTTTTACATTTGCTGATTGGCAGCTGAAATTAGCTTACCTCACAATCGTTCCCTTGGTGTTTTCCTAATATTATTCCTTGAGCAATGTTTCCTTGGAGGTTCTTCAAAGTTTGGATACTGGGTCAAGTACAAACCACAGCTATTAATGCACAAATTAATTCAATTTCAAAAGATAAACCAACTGTTTCACATCAGCAAGTTTAATCAAGGCTTTCATGTTGAAAGGTACATTTCTAGACCACAGCAAATAAGTGAACCACGTTTTTACTTTAAAACATAAAATGTAATTAAAATGAAACATCAAATACAAGGTTTTAGAATGTGATCAATAGGAGTAACTAGAAATCAGGAGCCAGAAAAGAATATATGCATAATGTGTGAGGTACAGTAGGAAGCCACTGTTGAGGCCCTCTCATAGTTACTGTTTCCTTTCCCACTGTAGAACTGGAACCAGGCTGGTCCATTATATCCCTTTCCCACTGTAGACACAACTTTTAACACAAATAGCCTACACAGTAAATTTTGCAGTGTCAAAGTAACACTTAAAGAGTTAAATTTAACACTCTTCCCGAGTGTATTTGGTCCCACTCAGAATTAGTGTTAAATTGACTCTAGCCCTTGTGTTAAAATTTCAGAGTGAAATTAACTCTTAATAGAGTAAAAGTTTAACACTGACTTACACTGTATAGTGTTATTTATACTTAACACTACAATGTGAATAACTCCGGAGAGTGTAAATATTACACTGTATAGTGTTATTTACAGTTAACACTACAGGTTGAACAACTCTGGATAGTGTAAATATTACACGGTATAGTGTTATTTATAGTTAACACTACAGTGTCAATAACTCTGTAGGTGTAAATATTACACCTTATAGTGTTATTTATACTTAACACTACAGGTTAAATAACTCTGGATAGTGTAAATACTACACTGTATAGTGTAATTTATACTTAACACTACAATGTGAATAACTCTGGATAGTGTAAATATTACACGGTATAGTGTTATTTATAGTTAACACTACAGTGTCAATAACTCTGTAGGTGTAAATATTACACCTTATAGTGTTATTTATACTTAACACTACAGGTTAAATAACTCCGGAGAGTGTAAATATTACACTGTATAGTGTTATTTACAGTTAACACTACAGGTTGAACAACTCTGGATAGTGTAAATATTACACGGTATAGTGTTATTTATAGTTAACACTACAGTGTCAATAACTCTGTAGGTGTAAATATTACACCTTATAGTGTTATTTATACTTAACACTACAGGTTAAATAACTCTGGATAGTGTAAATACTACACTGTATAGTGTAATTTATACTTAACACTACAGGTTACATAACTCTGGATAGTGTAAATATTATTCTCATAAGTGTTGATTATTTACTCCTATGATAACAAAATCAACTCTAATTGAGTTACACTGCATTGTCTCTGAAACCTTGAAAATAAAGTGAAATAACAATAAATCTAAACATGTTTTTCACTTTTTTAAATATACCATAAAAAATCACATCACAAAATAATGAATTTAGCAACTTTATTTTAAAACTGACACTGACCTCTCAGGTCTCCATTACTTTTTTTTTTGTCAAGCTGAGAAAAAAACAAAATTGACCTCTCAGGTCTCCATAAAATGGCAATATGGAACAATATAAAAGGAGGCATCTACTGTTCCATACTTCACCTGAACATCGTATGGTTTGAAGTAAAACAGCTCATTTATATCCAACACCTTAACAACCTTGTCTGGATGCAGCCTGACCTTAAAGGCATGGTAATGAGGATCAAAACATGTGGTTTCCATCACTTTTCCACAGAGCAACACATTGTCATCTTTCACAGCAATACTCTTGATCTTACAAAACACAGGCATCTCAGACACAACCTCAGTGCAGATAATGAAGTCACGGCGGTACTCTGTACCTTCATATTTAACCCATTTGGCAGAAAAGAAACTGGTTACATCTCCAAATTTAGAACCAATCTCTGGACCTTCTTTAAGATCACCAAGTGCTACCATCTTTCCTGGACCTAACGTTAGTCTTCCCTTGCTAAATGACTCCCGATGCAATGCCATACAACTCTGATGCTTTTTGGCTAATGTCTTTGTTATGTTCTTGAAGCATTTTAATTGCCGCTTGAAGAAATTATGTTTGGCTTCATAACGCATACACCACATGTGCAGAATTGGGCCAATGTTCCTTATACTACGAGGGTAATGTATCATGAAGTGATGTTTGGGCAAGAGATTGTTTGCAGGAAATAGCTGCTTGAATAGCTGATGGTGATCAATGATTAAATGTTTGAGATAAATGGTCATGCCTTCCGACAGGACTGGTGAAAATATAATGTTAACAATCTGTAGGAGCAAAAGCAGAAGATGCCAGTACTTATCACCTGTCTGTATTAAATCACCAAAAAGCAATGGCATGTTGCGCAACAAGCACCAAGACTGTATGGCATTCAAACCCAAATCATTACTTCCATCCAGCAACTTTACTCTTGGCGGACGGTTTCGCTGCTGATTGTAACCATAGTCATAGGAGTGTATTCTACCAGCCAATTCTTCAACAGTTAGGAAGTTCTCCTGAATGTACTGCAGTACAAGCTTCACCTCAAACTGAGCAACCCCTTCCAAAATATCATGCATGATATCTACAGAAAAATTGTTGGCTGTGTTGTAGTACTGCAGGGAATTCAACAGGCAACTGTGTTTGACACCATACACATGAGGTAGCGTAGGATCTGTTTGTACAGTTTGACAGTGTTGTGCATGCATTTCAACAGTTCTTAGTACAACTTCCGGATTATCTTCACAGAACACAGTTTGAAAAGAAGCTTTCTCAAGGAGACAGAAACGACAGCAATATTGAGCTGAAAATGACTCTACAAACCCAAACAGACCATGCAAACCAAGATTATCCCCAGTGACCTGAATTATTGTACCATAAATCACATGTTTAAACATGGGAAAAGTCAGTCCCTCTGTCTCAAGCACTTTAACATCATTGATAAATGGCTCAAGTATAGAATTAAAGCCATAACGCTTGATGTCCTGTGCATGGAAAAGAGCAACCAAATGAATATTAATCAAAGCGGAATTATAGATTGGGGGAAATTCCTTAAAGTGAAATATATAGCACCTAATTTGTGTATACCCTTTTTAGAACCCAGGGATTCGCAGTTTCAAAGTCGTCATAAAAATCTGAATCTGCAAGGAATCTTTTTCTATAGAAAATAAGGGACTTTCTTTAAAATAGGTAGCATCTCTCAAGTCTGCAAACACACCTTCCTTGGGCATGTACCTGGGCTTCAACATGTCTTGAACAAGTTCTGAGTTTTGAAAAATAATCTTCAATGTTTCCAAAATAGGAACATAAGCAAACTTATCAGTTACAATAACCTGGTCATATGTCCCAGCAGTTCTGTTTCTTCTGCTGTCAAATCTTGTACCAAGCACCTTTTCAATAGGCTCAACATTTCCCCATCTGTCTCCGAAGTGTTTGTTTCGTTTAGCTTCTGAATTTAAGTATGTGAATGGGTTTTTCAACTTTTCGAATGCTAGTTTTATTTTGCTCTTATTTTCTGTGTCCTGTGCAGATAAGCACTGTAAAGCTGCATCTTCCGCCTGACAATGAATCTCAGAGACCACTTCTTCCATGGATGAGACAAAACTATTTACAGTACACTGACTTAATCCAGCTGCCTTGAGTTGGGCGACGGCAGTGGCACACATATCTAGAGTGTTCCTATTAGACTTCCTCATCAGTTCAGATGTTGTGTCCATCTCATCAACAACTGATGTTGTGGCTGTCTCATCTCTATGAGCTATCATCGCCTCTCCTGCACTGCTTACATTATCAGTATCAGCCTGTTCATAAAAATACTCAGTATGTTTGGTGTTTAAATGTTTCCTAAAGCCAGAGAATGTTCCAAACACAGAGCCACATCCAGTCTGAACACATTTAAGGTGAAGATCTTTTCCAGGAAAGTAACCATGAACTAAACGCAAATGCCTAACAAGCATATTTGAACTACTTAACTCAGCCTGACAAACAAAACACTTCATGCTGGAGAATCTTCAAGCACTAATGAAGCAACCTCACCCTAACCTCTGCAACCCGAGGACTCTCCTTGACTTTCCCAACATCAATGTTGTACACAGTGGTCTGAATGAACGTGTACATGTTGCGGAGCATGGGGTTGTATGATGTGCCAAACACAAAATGTGCCTTAAATAGTTCATCAAACGCACCAAGACAAGAGGTCGACCTGCAGGGTATGGCATTCTTGTCAAGGACAATGAAGAACTGGTGGACGGCATTCTTCCTAGCTCCAACAGCCAAGAGATAGGGCTGACTGCTGGTAGTGATGGCGTCGAGATGCTCTTGGATGCTTGTTCCAGACTGAGAAAACAAACATACAAGCAGAGGCGATCCAAATTACTTGTCTACTCTGTACCATTATAATCAAAAATATGCATTATACATTAGGAGAGACTATACAAATTACACATCTGTACTATTATAATCAAAAATGTTCATCATACATTACAAAACAATACAAACCTTCTTGAAGACCACAAGATGCTTCTCTGCTTGGGACGCCGACACCTTCCCTGGTTTCCTCCGACCCTGAGCAGAGGGTGGAATCAGGTGCAAAAGGAGGAAGACTGATGAGAGATCACTGTCCCAGCCTGTAACAACACAAGTTTGATGTTAACAAGATTATATGGACCATCAACACAGTTCAGTCCACCTGCAATATCAGCAGCATTTTAACCAAACAAAAAATACAGCAGTTCTATTTCATAAGCTCTAAAAAAATCATTCGACTACAGCTCAGCTCAAACACTTCAGTGCTTTTGAGGTTTTGTTCAAAATACAGTACCAGTCCAAAGTTTGGATGCACTCTCTCATAAAAGTGAACAGGAAGGTAATTTGAGACTGGATGACTATACAAAATTTGTCACAGAAGTCGATGAGTGCAATAAAACAACAGTATGCTTTAAGGCATCTCACCAAAGTCAGCATCCCTCTCAGTGCTATCCTCAGGAGGATCCGCTGTCAAGAGAAGTTCTTCAAGCTCACTGGTGGATGGAAGCTTCCGGCATTCTTGGATGATCTTTTTCTTGTATGCGGTCGGCCACTTCTCCAGAAGCTTCCTGATACACCCTCTCCAAACATCAGGACGAAGTCCTGTTCAACCTGGAGTGGACATGTTGGGTGACAATTTCAGGATTTCACAGCGAACGAAGTACAGGTGCTACTGTAAATGATTAATACAATACTCATATACTGTCTAAACGTCATAACACAAAATAGTGACATAATTACCAAGCCTTTGACGTCTTTGAAACGTGGAAACTCAAACAGTATGTTGCAAGACTGCTGGGGGTCGAGGATCATGTTGCGGCGATAGTCAAAGGTCAGCTTCATCTTGTTCTTGACGATGTCCTCATCCGCTGAATGTTTCATCAGTGAAATCGCTTCCTTGCACTCATCTTCACTCAGGCAGTCTCTGGAACAAACTGGCACTGTCGTCGGACAGTTGGTCCCCCAGACATGCCTTCGCCAGATGCTCCTGCAGCTGATGCTGAACAATATTGGAAAATTGTATCAATACTGGTGACAACCATGAACATTTCAAAAACAAAAAAATTTCTTTGTTCTAATTTTTTAAAAAAGGGCATGGATGGACGGGCCTCTCCATTCATAGTGGTGTGCTTTAGTGGCCTACTGTGCGCTGTACGCAGGTGCGTGACTAAATGTCCATAAGTGAGTGAGTGTCATGACTTGTATGCACTGCATACCATGCCCCATGGGAAAAATGCTGTTAACTGTTGTCTGGGAAAACATTATGTGCAACAAATGCAATCACTGATCTTGTAACTGGTTTGTTCCCTACATTTTTCCGGTATCATTTCAGGGTTACCTTCAAAGAGTGTTTGTCTGTCTTTAGCACTGCATCTCTGGATGGTTTTAATCCTCCAGGCCAAGTAACCAGTGCCACTCTCGCCATCATAATAATGCTCCTTGGAGGGTGAAGGCATAGCAGAAACACATTAAAAGGTGAAAAATATACTGTTAGGATTCAAAATGTATCAATGTTACCGGGACATCTGAACATGAGCGGGACATCTGAACATAAGCCGGCCTGACGGGACATGTGGGAATGGACAGCGTTCAGATGTCCCGGCTCATGTTCAGATGTCCCGGTTCGACGGGTCATCTGAACATGTCCCTGTCCCGGTTTCCCACATGTACCGTAACATCAATATTGCATTTAACATAGCCACAACCATTACTGTGTGCAACTCACATAGCCATTCTTTGAGTGAGGGTCACTTAGGTAGGGGAATAAGCTCACAATTCCTCTGGCATACGTTTCCCTCAGGTGTCTGGGTGGTGATGTACTGTGAGATTAAAGAAGAAATTATTTCTCAGTCATGTGTCTTTGTGAAAGATTATTGCTCCCAATGAGCAGGCTGGCACCTTAAATGGCAGCTAGCCACCATTGGTGTGTGAATGTGTGTATGAATGGCTGAATGAAAAGCCCTTGCAGTGCTTCGGATGAAAGTGCAAGTGCAGTCCATTTAACACATTTGATTTAGATTTCAAATCAAGCTAGATTGAGAACACAAGGACCAGCTAAAACCAATTAGTAAATTACCCATTATTTTCTGTCAGGTCAGCAGCCAGTATGTTCACCATTTTCCTTCTGCTTTCATCCACCAAGGACTTGGTTCGATTGTACTCATTTATAATGCGCTCTCCACCAGGCTTCTTGGTAAGAATGGATTCCACCAACTTAAAAACAGAATACAAAATAATGCATGTTAGGATTATATACATTATCCACTGCAAATCAAAGTTAACTTCAATGCTGGAAATAATACTCAGGAATAAATTGTGTCACAAAAAAGCATGTGTGTTTGCGTATCAGCTCTTACATGCTTAGCTTCTGCATCCAGCCTCTGGCGTTTTCTGGGAGGGCTATCGACGATGTCTGTATCGTGCGAGTCAGACGTATCAAGGGATGATGGTTTGGACTGCTCAGGAGAAGCTCCCATGAAGCCACACTCTAATTCTGATTGGAGAAGTACAGTTACCTCATGAACTCATCCTTTATGTAGTGAATGTAGTTTCACATAACACGTAATATATCCATCCATCCATTAAATAAAATTACAAGTTTAACTGAAAGTCAAACCTGTGTCATATTTGATGGTTAGCACCCCATATGAGGCATCCTTCACGATCTCCTCAAAAACATCCTCATCCAACTCAGTCCCTGAGCTGTCTACAACCTTGACACCTTCAGTTACAGCTGGGACACCAAACCTTGCAAACGCTAGGAAACCGGCAGGAGGGAACATAGAAGACATGTATATTTATAAGAAAAAAGTTGAGGATGACATGAGGTTCAAAACTAACATTTTCCACTGGCGGCGCTGGCGCTACCAACTTTTTCAGTTGGTAGCGCCAGCACAGATTTGGTAGCACACTTTTTCCCATAGGCTAACTCGCATTCCATGCAGAAGAGGCTGATGACTACCCGTCTTAAATTCAATTGATCCAAGATAGATTGTGACTTGAGAGAAATAAAGTACAAAAATGATGTTATTCTTTTGAAACACTGACACTTCTCTACTGTACTTTTAAAACATTACACATTATAAATCGTGCAATAATATGTGATGTACAGTACAGAAAAACATGTATAAAAGAAACAAAACAGTCACATATATTGGACATCAGCTCTTTGGCCTGGTCCTTCGGCACTGGGAGAACCAGTGCTGAACACTCTCCTTACTTGAGAGAAATAAAGTGCAAAATTATTTAACATTCATCCAGTGCTGAACACTCTCCTTACTTGAGAGAAATAAAGTGCAAAATTATTTAACATTCAATTTTTTTCTGAAGAAACACTGAACTGTTTTCTTTATACTGTACTCTTAAATTAGTTAAAATCAGCGGGACAAGCCGATCAGATTTCCAGAGCGACTTTACAAACACACCCTTATGAACAGCGTGCTATGCGTATAGATACACACGGGCGGAAGTGATCAAACCCACAGTGTATCAAGAGATAACATTTGTGTTTGGTGGCTAATGCTATCTGCACATGGCATGATAAAAACTCAGCCATAAACCAGACTCTCACTCAAAGTTGCAAGTATATCCATGAATAACAATACTTCATAATTTACTTGCGGAGAGTTTAAAGTTATCATATTAACCCAGGTCCCAATGCCTACACTTGCTTACCTGATATGGAACCGCTCAGCTCCCGCTTACAGTCAGAATGACTAGACTGCCAGCTGGCGGGATATGCTATGCTGAAAACCCGCCCACGACTGACCTTTATCGTTGACCTTTTCCTTCCCGCCCTTTTACTAGGGCCGTACCAACTAAGCAGACAATTGGACCGAACCACTTCCATAGAATAGGGGGGTTACATTCTCCCCTACTTAAAACAGGTCGTCCTCGACCTCTAATTGAAGGGACATAACCTGGCCAATAGGATACCTGACCAAAGGTTCATCCTATACATTGCCTGAGAAGTTTGCTTACTGCTTTGTATTGCTCCTGAAACATAAGATTCTGTTATCGAACAGGGCGCAACTCGTGTTTGAGAGCGTACAGAAACAGATATCGGCGCCTATGCGTCCCATAATTTTCAGTATCCCAGAATACTATCCCAGAACAGAATAAAGAATTAGCTACTGTTAAATATGGCATTATTGTGCATTGTTCAATTTCTTACCTGCATCCAAGAACTCTGTTAGATTAGCTGGCTCAGCTACTCTAACAAATCTCTGGACATCGCCCAGTTTTGCTTTCAGGAGCATGCTTGCAGCGAATCTACAGACAGCATAAGCACATTCATGTTGCACATTATTACTACAATTAACAAGAACAAAATGTGTATAGTAATAATTACATGCATTTCAACCTAACAGCTTTACAGCAAAGGCCAACTTTGTTGGATTGCAGATAACTAATGGTAGCCAAGCTAACATTGACAGCTAACCTTGAGCCATGTGCTCCAGTTAGGTATCTGTTATGGCAGTTATGGAAGTTATGGAATAATCCCTCATCACGTTGACAACACGGATTTCCAACGACATTAACGTCACGACTGTGGTGGGGCTTGCACTTGCTAGCTAATGGCTAGCACTAGCTCGACCGCCAGCCAGCCAGCCAGCTAGATAGCGTTAGCTTTAGTGTAGCTAGCTAGCCAGCCAGCTTAACCTCTTACATGTTTTTATCAAAAACGCCCAAAAACGACATACCCAAAAGTAAATTAAAGCTGCTCTTCAACCGCTTGCAGTATATGCATGGTTTTGGTCTCATTCAAAAGATAACACTCTGAATTTTTGAATTGCAAGACAAATCGGAGCACACGAAAAACATTACCCAAATTTACGACCTGCATCATTTCTCTGCATCATTTAGCTAACTTAAATGATATGAATATGAAACAATTCTATGCTGTTTCTGTAGTTACCAAATAATTGATGTAATGGGCAAATTTTGCATACCTCAGTCTCCTGATGCGAAGAAAGCATGGATCTCTGGAAGAAAGTGGCGGGATGAAAATTGTGGTCCGTTTGTGGGGAAGTTGCGTGGAGGAGGTGGGCGGAGCTTTCTAGAGTTCTTCTGACACCACCTGTTAACTCTGAGTTTTTTCACCAACACTGGGGGGGCGTTTTACTCCAGATGTTGTTGGAATAACTCAAAAAGAGTCAACATACTTTGACACTGCAGATTTGACACTAGGGAATAGAGTTCTTCTGACACCACCTGTTAACTCTGAGTTTTTCACCAACACTGGGGGCGTTTTACTCCAGATGTTGTTGGAATAACTCAAAAAGAGTCAACATACTTTGACACTGCAGATTTGACACTAGGGAATTTACTGTGTACTGTGCTGGAATGGGACTGTAAGCATATTATTGCCCCGGATTTGTGGTGAAAAGTACTCCGCCCTCAGAATTCAAAAGTACATAAAACATGAACTAACTTAGATAAACAGCTGCACCTTAGGAAATCGTTTCGAACACAGAATGTATCATGTTTTAACATGTAATACTAGTTTTTTTTTTTTTTTTTAAACCCCATAACATATTATTTAAACATAAGGAGACACAATTTGGGGGGGGGAGTGGTATTGCCCCCACATGCGTCCCTGCTTGAAAATAGCAGAAACATTTCCCATCTTTGAGGATAGCTGCATTAGCTAACTTATATCCGCAACCAGGAAGAAGTTACATATGCTAAATAGGCACCAATTAACATTACAGTTCATCCATCCATCCATCCATTATCTAAGCCGCTTATTCCTGGTCAGGGTCGCGGGGGGGTGCTGGAGCCTATCCCAGCATGCGTTCCGGGCGAGAGGCAGGAATACACCCTGGACAGTTCGCCAATCCATCGCAGGGCACACACACCATTCACTCACACACTCATACCTACGGGCAATTTAGACTCTCCAATTAGCCTAACGTGCATGTCTTTGGACTGTGGGAGGAAACCGGAGTACCCGGAGGAAACCCACGCGGACACGGGGAGAACATGCAAACTCCGCACAGAAAGGCCCCCGGCCTGGATTCGAACCCGAGACCTTCTTGCTGTGAGGCGACAGCGCTATCCACTGCACCACCGTGCCGCCCTCATTACAGTTCAGTCTACATTAAATGATCTCCTATTATTTATAGTTTAATAAAACACATCATTGCTGCCACTTCCTGATCCGAGAGCACAACAGTCAGTGAGTCAAATTTGGTAAATTAGTCATTTGATGTGACCGCAATATAGGCGCAACAAAATAGCGACTGTCTTTGCATTGCGACTATCTTGGATAGTAAATCTGGCTGTGAATGCAACATTAGAATGCATATGCGAGTCGAATGGTGTGTTGAAACTGTCACTGCGCCTCTGCTCTGGTTTTGATCAGGGCATCTCAGACATTACACTTTCTAACATGGCCAGCCAGCTACGCCAATGGGAACATAAAGCTTTGTTGTTGTTCCGCAAATTGCAACCTTCCTTTTTCCTCCATTTCGACCATGGAGGTCATTGACCCCAGATACTTGGTCCCAAATCCGCAATTCATCGACGTCAAGCTAACATCATGCAGATTTTACTTACTGTATGATCTTTAACCTTTCCAGTTTATATGGTCTGATTTGAGCTTTTCTGAGAGGTGTATATGCAGTTGTAAGCAGTATAATGGATGTTAAAAGGATTTTTTTTAAATTAATTACTTGGTCTGTTTTACAAGCTAAAGTCCACCAACGTCCCCTGGGGAAGAAACACTACTTTACAGTATGGTCCTGACATAATTTCTCATAAACTATCATTTTTCATATACAAAAAACCATAACTGCACAAACCAACATTTTTACACCACAAACTGGCCCAATATAGCACAAACATATGATACTATTTTGGACCGATTTGGAAAAGGTTGGGGTGCTATATGATGTCATTGCTCAAACTATAATTTTTCACATCTAAAAAACCATAACTGCACAAACAAAAACATTTTATGATACAAACCACTAATATAGCACAAACGAGGTGAAGTTAGCATGGAAGTCTGAGGAAAAGACCTCATCAACTAGGGGCAACTGTGGTCAAAAGTGCATACTCCTTAACCGTGATGTCTGTGCATTGGTTTGGGATGCAAGGCAAAAGAAACAAACAATTCTGAATCAGTCTTGATGGACTGTTCTTGATGAAATTGCCTGCTCAAGATATTTGCAGTCAACTGATTCAGAGTTGCTTGTCTGTTTTGCCTTGCATCTAGATTTCCGATTTGCCTGATTTCTGAGTGTTTCAACTCTGTGACTAGCCTCCAATCAAAAATGGAGGCAAGGTGGAATGTCGTTGCTGGGTCCGAGAATGTGAAGCCCACATAGGGGAGAGTCCTCCACGACACCACCAGAAATGTTTTTAAATAAAAAGATAAGGGAAAGAGGTCAATGTGTCCTTGTTTAATATTCCAGCGCAATTTAAATATTTTTAAGCCCATTTAACCGCAAGACCAAAGATACAGAAATGGCTATATGTCCAATGTTCCCAAAGGCCCTTCCAAATGAAAAACACAATTATTCATTTTTAACATTAACTTAAATTAGGGTTGGTAATAGCAGGGTTAGCAATATACAGTAAAGTACTGTAGGTCCAGGCAAAAATTTAATATTGCTTTTTGGATTTTTGAAAAGATGATTCAGTTTTATATAATGCAGCAGCTCGCAGCTTGGTGCAAGTCTCTATCCCAGAATTGCAGAATGACTATCTTTTCCTGTGGGAGGGCAAGCTAACACCATTTTTCACACTCGAGTTACTAGTTAACCAGAGCGGAGTTAAACAGACTGTGGAAGGGGCAGTCTGCCAAAAGGATATATATTATTATGCTTTTTTAATTAATGAACATGAAGGTTCCACATTGCTTCTAGATAGTTCTAGATAGTTCTCTCTATCTCTCCGCGGGGGCGGTCGCATTTTTCCTTCTCTCCTCACTGTCTCTCGTTTCTTGTCTCTCGTGTCACTATGTTCTGGAGTTTCTAGAGTCTCTCTCTCTCTGTGGTTTTTCTAAACTAAATTCTAATAATGGAGTTAATAAGCTGGTCTCTCAACACAATTGATAAAACATTTTCAACAAGAAAGCAGGCTTCGGGGAGCTGGTCTGTCCTGGCGGGACTTTCGCTGCGGGATATGCTCTGGACTCATGGAACAGCTGGAGACCGGTGTGTCTGGCGGCGCTTTCTGCCAAGGACGTCGAGGATTTACCTGTTTGGCTTCACGATAGCTGGACAGTTGTTACTGACCTATCGGAAAATTGGAAAGATGGCATCGTCTCAAAACGCCCAAAGGTGCCTGTCATATTAAACGAGATGGGTAAAACGCTAGGTTCTCAGATGGTGGTGGTGACTGATCTGGGACGGAAATTGGACAATATCTCTGAGAAACTTAGCATTTTACAACAGCGACGTTGAACCGTTGAAGACCCTGAAAAAAATTCAGTGGGGGGGATTGAGGAGCAGCATGAAACTTGCTGCCCTACTTTCTTGACCCATAACATTCTAATCTGGCTCCTGTGCTTATCGGTCTGGCAAGGCCGTTGCGTCAACCTCCCCTGAAATTGTACAGACGAATGAGAACTCTCCTTACACCCCCACCAACCCAAACAAATTTTGCTGATTTTGTCTTGTCTTTTTGGACGAGGTCGACCGAGGGCGTTTCCGTGGCAACCTGTTATCGTTGGAACATTCTGCGTGCGCGTGCGCGTGTCTCTGACCAGAAGGACTCTACAGAATTACACACAGACACTTACATTTACACAAAGACAAGGACTAAGGACAAACTGATTAACACACACACACACGCACTCATGTACACCAGTAATCACCCCGCCTCTGCACCCCCCACCTCGCAACCCCCCCCCCCTCCCCCTATTTCCTCCTTTGATTGTAATGTCCCCGTTTTTATCTGTTGTGCCCTGTTCTTGTTGGTGTTGTGTTTCGTGTAAGTACGTTGCCCCACACTTTAACAGTGTGGAGATGGTTAGTGTGTAATGAAGATGATTAGTGCTGAAATGTAACAGTGTGAAGATGGTAGTATTGTAATTGTAACAGTATGAAGATGGTTAGTGTTGTAATGTAGCAATGTGAAGATGGCACAGTGTGGAGATGGTTAGTGTTGAAATGTAACAGTGTGATGCTTATGCTAGTGTTGTAATGATTAGTGATGGTAGTATTGTAATGTAACAATGTGAAGATGGTTAGTGTCGTAATGTAACAATGTGAAGATGGTTAGTATTGTAATGTGACAGTATGATGCCTATGCTAGTGTTGTAATGAATTCCCTGTTGTAAAGCGCTTTGAGCTGCATTTAATTGTATGAAAGGCGCTATATAAATAAATTGTACTTACTTTTACTTACTTACTTCTGCACTATAATATTTAGAATATTTACTATGCCCACTGATTTTAATGTCAAAAGGATGATTAAATGCAAGTTGGAGGCATGATCCCCCACGAAAAATCATTTGTTTTGTAGAAATATTTTTCTGAATTAGCACAGGGTTACTTTGAGGAACATTAATTATTTTGAACACAAAAACTTTAAAAATCAACAGGCATTGCTTTCTGCTGTTGCTTCTCTGAAGATATGTGGTGGTCTTGAGGTGCTTTGAAGATGTGTAAAATGTGAATGTTGGAATACTACTATACAATGCCAGAGCACATTGTGAATTCCTATGCTTTGCACCTTGATGCTATAATACTAATGCTCGAATATTCAATTCTTGTTTGATTTTATGCTCAACAAAATTCCAGAAAGATATCAATAAAGTGCACATATGAACATATTAGTTGTGGCATCACAAGGGGCAGCCCAGGGAAATGGATGCCTGTCCCTTTAACTCTTGTGAGTTAAGGTGACACCTTGGTGACATCATCACCCTGCGCGAAGAATCTCGGTGTGGTGATGGACAACAGGCTGTCCCTATCAAAGAACATTGCAGCGGTAAGCCGAGCGTGCAGGTTCTTCCTGTATAACATCAGGAGAATCCGTCCCTTCCTTACCACGTACTCTACCCAGCTCCTGGTCCAAGCAATGGTACTGTCCCGCTTGGATTACTGCAACTCGCTTCTGGCTGGCCTTCTGGCATCTGCCATCAGACCCCTGCAACTCATCCAGAACGCTGCAGCCCGCCTGGTCTACAACCTTCCCAGACACTCCCATGTCACCCCCCTGCTCACTACCCTCCACTGGCTGCCTGTTATCGCTCGCATCAAATTCAAAACATTGGTCCTAGCATACCAGGCAGTCAAGGGATCAGCCCCAACATACCTCCTCAAGATCTTCAAACCCTACACACCTGCCAGACCTCTCCGTTCTGCTACCTCAGGATGCCTGGCACCTCCCCCCCTCTGCACCTGTGCTTCCCGGTCACGTCTCCTGACGGTTCTGGCTCCACGATGGTGGAATGACCTTCCCGTGGAAGTCAGAACAGCTGAGACCCTGGCCACCTTCAAGCGACGACTGAAGACTCACCTCTTCAGGGTGCACCTCTCCCTGTAGTCTGGTTTTGTAAGCTTAGGGATGTAGCTGTTTAGTATTGCACTCTTGTCTACTTGTTTATGTATTGGATTAGGTTTAGGCATTATTTTGTCTATTTTCCGCTCTGTTTGTTTTATTGCTGCCTTTGAATTGTGGCTACAGATTTACCTACAGGGTCCTAGCTTAACTATGTGGTTGCTCCTAGCACCTGGAACTGTACTTCCCACTAGGGTGGCTTTCAGCTAAACTGTTCTTGACTACGGTTACCACTTTGTTGTACGTCGCTCTGGATAAGAGTGTCTGCCAAATGCCTGTAATGTAATGTAATGTAATGTTGTGAGCCACTAGAGCCATTGAGACTACAGTTCCCAGCAGCCTGCAGTCCCACATCTGACCACCAGCTGAATCGAATGAGACAATTGGGGCTACTGGCAGTTGACTTCAGTTTTTTTTAGAAGATTCTTCAGATTGTAAAATTATTGGTGAAGACTTTATTTTGTATTTTGGAGAAATCATTTATTATAATTAGTATTTTGTTTGGGAATTCTGACTCCTCTCAGCATTTCTTCAATTGTCTGCACACTCTGAAAAATACTTTGTGTGTCACAAATGATAAGTGCTAAACTTAAATACACACTGAAGACAATTCTAGCTATGGATCTGAACTTTTTTCAGTCTTTAAGTCTTCAACTTTGAATTTGAGTTCTGATGAATGTATCAATAGTGAAGTCATTGTAAGGTGTTTCTTTTGATACTCCTCCTTGTGTAAATAATCATATATTGTATACCTGCTTTTCTCCTGTGGAGACATCTTTCCCTCTCTCATCTCTCCCTACCAATAGGAGAGTATGGGAGGCAGGCATAATGCACAGGGGCATCACCCCTAGAGAAAAGGTTCTGTATTGTTTTAGTCAATTAGAATATACTACTATCTCAGAGATAAGAATGGAGGTCACTGCATTGTACTTTGAAAGTGATGTCAAATGCTTTCCTGAATCCAGAATCTTTATTTAATTTAGCCTTATGCTTTTTAAAGGCTATTCTCATTTTGTAGCTATAAATGTTATTTCTTTTTTTTCTACATCACCATTTTTAACAATAAATCTCCTTTCCTGTGACCTGCTATCGTTAGACTCTTTTGCGAACTCAGATTTTTTTCTGGTCCTTCTTTATATCAAACACCGTTGACTTTCCCAAATTCTATGCTTTAGCAATAGTGCTAAGACACGCCTTTTGTCTAATTTTGATAGCATTTTTGATAACTATCAATGGAACGTGTGACTTGTTGTCATTTCACACTAGCCTGTTTGCATCATAAGGCATCATTGTTTATGCTGCAGTACTTCCAGTTTCATGCCCATTTGGCTGACCAGTCAGATCATAACTCTGAGGTTCTACTGTACTATTTAAAAAAGGCAGAAACAGATCACATGAACGTACCTACCTCTGTTTCTCTGGCTGTCTTTCATCAAAATAAATGTGCTTTTGCACATCAACTTGTAAGTGTGCGCTCCAAATGCTACACATGCCCCTGATGTGTATGTGCATAACCGAAATCCAAGGAAGACCGGTCTCATTTTGAGAGATGACCGATTATTCACAGAGTGATACAATGACTGAGCTTTGCAAATGAGTTCAGCTACAGTGTGACATGGAGGACCTTAAAATCATCTTCGCTGAATGAAGAGGAAATCTTCTTTAATTTGAATTGCAAATGCAAGTGCACAGGGAAAGTGTCCATAAGTCACCAGAGAAATGCAAACCGATGAGTTTAACAAGTGAAACAGAATGTTTCACTTGTTAAACTATGTTTCACTGGCTGAAGATTACTTCTGTGATATTAGAAGTTTTTTTCTTGTAACAGTGTTTTTATTTAAGTTCCCTGATCTTCTCTCCAGTAAGGCAGTGAACTCAGCCCGTGGATTCCGCATTTCTTTCCCTGTGAACTCAGCAGAACATGAAAGAGGTTCAAAGCAAGTTTATGACTGGGATACGGATGTGCAGCATTAAAGAGAGTGTGGCTTAAAGGGTATGGTAGCAGGCTTTTGTGCAGCAGGCTATATCCATTATAGACGGGCGCGCACAAAAAAAATAATCTGAATTCAACTATTTTATCTTGGAGAGTGAGCTCTCTGGAGCCACTCACTTGCTACTTTTAAAAAGAATGAATTCAACGGAAACCTGACACATTCTAAATCGCTCGATCGGCGCGCTGTCCATTGTCTGGGACGGGTTGAATGTGAGCGCAACCTGTCCATGCTATCTCGAGAGTCCTCCCTGGTGGAGCTACGATGCAGATCCATTACACCGCATCTAAACACACAAGTAGGAACTGCATATCAAAGGTTGATTCAGGTACATTACAGAGAGCGCATCTGTACAGAGGGAAGCTTTTGTGGTCCATTTTATGAGATATACAATAACTGCCTTTACTATAAATCACTTTGCCTCATAATATCTCAGTGGTATTGCTGTCTTTACCTTATGCTTAGTACACACTTTCCAATTCTTAAAAAAAAATCTTATGACTAAGTGTACTGTGAATGAACCCATACGTTTACAATATTTTATGACACATTTACATTGTATTTTATTTCAGAAACTGTATGGCATAAATATATATTTAGCATAATATTTAAAGTAAATGTGATATACAGTACATATAGTATAATCTAGACAGTATAAAGACATCAAATATACCATAATTACCATACATTTTGCATGCATTTTTCATATATTTTCCCTTTTTATGGGACACACCAATTCTTGTGTATTTTTCATACATTGGGATGGGAGTTTAATTATGGGTTGGTGGGGCATACCCCATCCCTATACAGCACCAAGAATTTTGCACTTTTTAGGGTCTCCCACAGAAATAACTACAATGGCCTCAGACACTCAGTCCTTACAAACATTAACTATTATGTAAACACACAGAATTCAGATGCAACTTCACGCAACAAAGCCCCAAACTTGGGTTATTTTGTGTTTCTTCCTTATCTTCTTCTTCTTCCACTTCTTCATCTTCTGCTTCTCTTTCTAATTCGAAATGGTCTGACAAGTGACATCCAGGAACAGACTGGATGACAACCAAGAATAGTCTGGCAATTGCTGGAGAGACAGTGGACAGCTTGGAGAGACGACAACCAGGGCAGCAAGGGTTAGCAGCAAGTTAGTTCATCATCATCATCATTATCAATATCATCATTTTGATATTAATGTTTTTTTTGTTGTTGTTTACTTATGTGTACTGTATATACTTTCTCATATATTCCTAATATATACTTAGTAATACATTTAAACATTTTATTTTATTTTTTCATATAGGAAGCTGACACACATTAGGACTTCTGAAAATTGGGGGACTCAAGGCTGACACACCACGCAAGCTTTGAAATCAGAGAATCATAGTATATGTCACCACCTAAGGACTCAGCAATGGTTATTGAGCCATATGGTGACTGAAGCTGCTCGGTAAAGCTGTAAAAGCCTGGCAAGATTCCATTTTAAATAGAAAAACATGGATGAAATAGGTTTTGATAAAAATCAACCTACTTGACGAGAAAAGATAGCCATCGATAAACATACAAATGTAAAGCGCAACCAAACTCTTGATTAAATATTTAGGTAAAACTCAAAGCATTTGATCATTTTCAAGGTTTTGTTCAGATTAATTGTTTTGTATAGTGCTGCACAATTGGCATGTGATTTCAAATATTGAACAAAAATCTCCCGCCAAAGAGCTGACCTGATCCATTATGTACGTTTATGATTATGTACATTTCCTGTTTGCAATTTACAATCCTGTTGACACCTACATAACAGGTTACAATCATTGTAGCCTATGGGATATTAACAGGCTACAGCCATTGTTTTAGTTTTAGTTAACAGGCTAACAACCTTTGTTTTAGTTTGTAGGCTATATTCTGAATAGAGTAATAATAGGTATGTGTGTAGTAGGGCTCCATTTAATTTGACAGAAACATTTTATTAAGTAAGTTATCTTAATAATATTTATTGAATGTAATATTTTGTATGTTGTCTGCTGTAAGAAAGGTAATTATCTTATTTAAGAAACCCTGCAGTTTCTACTACATCTACTACTCTGTTCTAGAACATTGTTTCAAAGTATACTAACATTGTTACAATACCATAGCAGGTATCAAAGCATTGTGTGTTGGAAGCCTTGTCAGTGCAAAAGTGTCAAGATAATCGTGGAGGTGCTGGTGTGAATTTCCAGCTTTTGCCAACCATTATCTCCCACTTAAAATGTAGTTTTTGGGGTTTAATATACAGTTAACCAATGTAAAGGAAGCACCAACATAACGTGTTTGAATAGGACTTTGTGGACACCACAAACCACCAGAACAGCTTCAATGCACTTTAGCACAAATTCTAGTGTCTGGAACTCAATTGTTGAGATGCAAGAAATTCCATCATTTCGTTTTTTGTCGATGGTGGTGGAAAACGTCTCAGGCATCGCTCCAGAATCTCCCATATGTGTTCAACTGGGTTGAGATCTGGTGACTGAGACAGCCATGGCCCCACACCATAACAGAACTGTCAGTATCCCTAATTTGGTGTTTCCTTTATGTTGGCAGTTACCTGTACCTTGTAGTTACCGCAGTGATCTGAGCCACAAAACAATATGATGCAAAGTTTACATGTGAAATGATAGGAAATACATTACAGAAATGTATTTTTGTCAGCTGTAGAAATTACACATCTCTAAAAGCAATGCTATTAATCTTTTGGTTAGTATTATATAGCAAGCAAGCTACTTCCCACACATGGCGTCCCCAATCACAAGATCTAAACATCATTGAACCTTTATGTGAAGTTCTGGAACGTGGAGTGTGGAATAGATTTCCACCACCTACATTTCTCAAAGAATTGGCGGCTTTCCTTCTTGAAGAATGGTCCAATATCCGACTAAAAACCACTCAACACTTGTATAATGGCATTCCAAGAAGGACTGAGGCGATTCTGAAGGCAAAGGGTGGCCAAACTGAATACTTAATAGATATTCATATATTGTTTGCTGTTTCCATTATGTCTACCGCCATATACAGTACATTCAAATTTTCTTCAATAAAATAAAATATAAATTCATTTTCATTAATACGTTTTATATAAACCTTCATGCTCTGGCCACAGCTTAGTGTTGTAGTGTGATGTGTTGTGTAGTCTTGTGGTTTGGTGTGTTGTTTCACTTCAATCAACACCCCACGGAGCAACTGGCAGATTAGTTGAGAGGGGAAGCCATAGTGCGGAAAATAACGAGACATCCAGGCAGTCTCCAAGGCAGTCTCATTACAGTTTACTTAATGAACCACAGACAGGTGACACATAAGGTATAGGGGTGTCCCCAACCAATCCGGGTTCAGAGCAGGCCACTCCACAGAGACTGCTCTCCTTGCGGTCACTGAGGCTCTTCACGGGGCCAAGTCACAATCCCTTAGGTCCGTCCTCCTCCTCCTCGACCTGTCAGCAGCATTCGACACCGTGGACCACCGGATCCTGCTCTCATCTCTCGTCGAGATGGGAATCTCTGGATTTGCGTTGACATGGTTCGAGTCCTACCTGGCTGACCGGTCCTATCAGGTGGCCTGGAGAGGATCCCTCTCCTCTCCCCACACCCTCTCTACCGGAGTCCCGCAGGGCTCGGTGCTAGGCCCCGTCCTATTTTCTCTGTACACCAAGTCACTTGGTTCTGTTATTTCTGCTCATGCTTTTTCCTATCACAGTTATGCTGATCACACTCAACTCTTTCTCTCCTTCTCTCCGTCTGATACCCAGGTCCCGGCATGGATCTCTGCATGCCTGGCTGACATCTCCGCATGGATGTCCACCCACCACCTGAAGCTGAACCTGGGGAAGACAGAGCTGCTCTTCCTCCCAGCGAAGGGCTCTCCGATGATTGATGCGTCAATCACCGTGGAAGGCTCAATAGTGTCATCCATCCCAGTCTGCCAGGAGTCTTGGAGTAACCCTGGACAACCAGCTATGCTTCTCGAGCCATATTGCAGCGATCACCCGGATATGCCGATTCTCCCTCCACAACATCCAGAGGATCCGACCGTTCCTCACCCAAGAGGCCACTCAACTCCTAGTCCAGGCCCTGGTGATCAGGACCGCGGAATCACTTGTGATCTTCCGCAAGAGACTCAAAACCCACCTCTTCAGACTCCACTACCACTGAACTCTGTCCATCTAGCTAAATTGTCTTCACCACTGTTTTGTTCAACACTATACTCCAAAAAAATTAAAAATTAAAAATAAAACATTACACTAACCTTTTCCTTCCCAGTGTTACAGGTATGGTATGCAGATGCCTGCAATGATGTCTATTGCTGTATTACTGCACTGATCTCGTGCGCTAATCCTATGGTAGCATTTGCCCTCAAGGACAAAGCGGTTTCTCAGCAGTTTTAAGAATACGTTTAAAAATGCACAGAGACAAGCTGTTTTGTCGGTAAACATAATGCACATAACATTAAGACACATTAAGGGCTGTGTGCTCAGTGAAAACATCTCCCAGCTGATGGATAAGCTGATGGTGTTGTAGCATTCCCCTCACAGATGAAGAAGCTCCAATCGAGTGAGTTCTGGCAGATAATATACATAATATACACAACACTAAAGTTACAATTAAGTGGAACAGTCCTTTGGCGCTATATTATACTGTATAAACTTTACAGATCTTTCAACATTGATCAATCCAGCTACTGAGGCAGAGCATAATAGAAACAGCAAACAAGGAATACTGAACACTTAACTATCTAGGATACATAAATTGCAGTTATGTATGTCAAGCTAGACACAGGAGTGACACATCTCTTCAACAACACAAGCATCTAGCTGGACCAGTTAAAGCTGGTGGTCTAATAGTTGTAATATTTACACCAAGTCAACATTAAAAAAAGATAGGAGAAACATCTGAAGATGGGTCATTGTTGTGCATGCAAAATGCATTCACCCCCAACTAAGGTAAATAAGGGATCTGGTGAGTAAGCACACTGTATATACTGTAGTTGCAATTGCTCCCTCATTGCATAGTGGTTCATTTCCCAGAATTCTCTTCTTCTCTATTGGACAAGTAGCTTCAGAAAATCCTCCATCGACCTCTTGGTGTTGGAGGATGGAACTGCAGCTTCATGACAAAGGTGGTGAAAAACGCATGCCCTTACTCATTACATAGTGCTTAATTTCCCAGAATTCTCTTCTCCTGTTGGCATGTCAAGACCCAGCCTTGTGGTGTGGGGTGTGCCTGACACGATACCACACCGATCCAAAGACATACGATGACCACACGATTTAAAATTGCCACGTACTCTCTTAGTGCCACAGTGCTGTGATTGAATTTTATATTGACCGCTCTACCTTACCGTCCCACAGTTTTATAACTGTGTTTGAAATCAATCGCTCAACGGAACCTTGAAGAACCACAAAGCACTAACTGCCTTTTTCCACCTGCCTCCTCCTTTCACTGCGGCCAAGCGGAAAGTGAGACGCTACAAAACGGGAGAGCAGCTCAATCTCTCGCAGCACACTCTGAAGCGTTGGTACTGTCAGAAGCCACAGCACCAGCCAAGCGGGCATTGATTTTTAGGTCAGGTCAGTCACGAGCTCTGGAGCCCTTCACCCCCACAGTCTGGAGCCGAGGGAATTAACGCGAGGAGAGGACATGAACACCGAGATGATTTGTGGCACCACCAAACACTATATTCTCGCTGTTGTATCCAAACTCTCAACAACAACAGCACCCAAACTGAAGCACTGAAGCACTGCAGCTGTGCTTCCAACGTTTCTTGTTCTGGTGGGCCTTTGCAGTGCCAGCAAACGCTAATTAATGAGTAAAAACTGCACAAGTTATGATGTCAGAATCGATCAAACGATAAATCGCTCAGCGTGCAGTTGCCCCTTGCAGACAAGGCTGGGTTTAAATTATGAGCTGCGGACATTTTTGGAGTCATTAATTATAACGTAATGCCCAAATGAACCTCAGACTGACAGGCTGGTCTGCTCAGTTTAAGGCAGCGAGAATGTTTTCACACCGTTTTAACCAGCCACCTCATTTTTTGTGGGATGAGGATCAGATGTTAAATGGGGATTAACTGTTTCCCAGTTTTTCAGAAGCACTTTTCATGCTTTTTTTTGTCCTTTATTTCTCTAGAAATACAACAAAAAAACATTTTTACTAGTCTTTTCTGTCAGGGTAAACGATGAGTGAAAAGTTTCTGGAGATTAGTTGCAAAGTGAAAAACTTTTTATATTCAAGTCTAGAGGAGTCTATTTGTCTAGAGGATGGAGGCCTTATATTCAATACTCTTTTTAACTGTACAAGATTTTCCAGGCATTACTTAAAAATGGTAAATGTTCTGGGGAAGGTGTGTGTGTATGTGCGTGTGAATGTTTGTGTGTGTGTGTGGGTGTATGTGTGTGCGTGTGCATGTGCATATGTCTGTGTGTATGTGTGTGCATGTGCGTATGTTCTTGTGTGTGTGTGTGTGTGTGTGTGTGTGAAGAGTCCAGAGAAGTGTTTGTATTAGAGATAGCCTGCACCTTTGACCCTAGCCTAGAGGAAGCCTTTATGACCAAGGTCATTAAATACCAACCACTCCTAAATACCATCTGAGCTAGGCTATAGGTGCAGACTATTTGTTTTCATATTTGGCAGCCTAGGACATACTCACAGGTTGGTTGTTAGAGGGTTTCAACAACTTGGGATGCCCAAAAAGGGGGCTAAAAGGCTTGCAAAGTATTGTGCCGTCTCTGCTATCATTGGCAGCCACCATATATGGCGGAGACGTTGTTACTTATACCCATGAGAAATGAGTGGTGTGTTTTTGTATCTTGAAGACCTATGCCATGATTTTGTGAATGTAACTTTACTGCACCTTCAGTATTTGTGTCCTTGTATGCTTTTATTTATGTGGACATAAATAAATTGTTAAAATGTGTGTGTGTGGAATAAATAGATTGAGGATCGACCCCATCTATACTTGCTTGACTCTGATTTGATGATTGTATCTTCACTGTATACAGTTACAGTGTATATCCTGCATAATCTCTACTGTGCACAAATCTGAGGGTTGCACTGGAATTCATAGGTTCAATATGGTGCAGCAGTTCCACCTGAAATTAAAAATGTGATCTGACAAGCACACAAGGCCAGGTTCATACACAAATGCAAAAATGCATATAAACACACACACATACACACGCACAGTAGTAATACATGCATAAACACGCACTTGCATACACAAATGCATTTTAATTTGCATTAACATGAACAATTACACCTAATTCAACATTAGAATGATCCGTGGTGGGCAGTTTCGATGAGGGATTGCTCAAGCTACCTAGCTAACTAGATTCTGTTTTCTGGGGTTGACGTGAGTAACTAGTTAGTGGAGATGCCATTCATCTCATTAGCAAGCTAGTGATCATCTGTAGCATTACGTCACAAGCTATAGCAGCGGGGCAGACTATTCTAGGAGAAGAGGCTGGTTATCCTAGAGCAGGAACGGAGCTCGGGTCCGGCTAATATGGGCCCGTCGAATACCACAGCTGTTGTCAGTGGCCTAGCTGTTTCCTCCAGATAAGTGAGCTAGCTAGTTACTTAAACCATTCTTGCCCTTTTCTTCAAAAAATGTTAGCATTTGCACAACATTTGCACTCACAAGAAGAAATTTGAATTCATATACCTAATTGACATTTTGTTATGCTTTGTGGCAGGTAAATGACAGTAGAAAAGAAAACCACTACAACTTACAAGCAATAGAATCATATATACAAATGTAATTCTCTATACTAAAAATGTGTGTGGCAGGACTGCCAACAGTACTGCCAGAAAATTGTGCAGATCAGGCACTGCTGGGGTCAGCCATCTAGCCACCACACCCACTAGATAAATCAGGGGTTACCGTGACAACATAGGATGCTGAGTGTGTGGTTTGCTAATTTAGGCTGTGATGCACTTACACATGTGTGTGCCAAACAGAGATGTGCTTGTAAAATCAGACACGCAGGCAACATAATAAGTTCTCCATACATTTCACTGGGTAACAATTTCTACAATATGGTAGAAAGTAAGATTACATTAAATCCAAGCACAGTGTGTATTCCTTCTATTCTTACTTACCTAATTATTCTTTGACTCTCTGTCATGAATAATTACCCAGCCATCTGCAGACCCATTTGTTCTAGTTTAATGATTGTGTTCAATCAAACAATCTCTTTTTTTGAGCAGCATCTTTCATCAATCACACTCAGAATACTCTGAGTGAGATTTATGAGCGAACAAGGTCCACGGCAAGGTATTTTGAAAGAAATAACAAGCAAATATGCATTAATTTATTCATAAATCACAGGTCGAGTAGTAACCACACTAAATATTATTTTATATGGAGCATACATTTAAATTCGAGACACGTTTTCCAATTCAGGATAAGTTTGCCAAAGCCAAATAATATTTGGCAACTCTCATTAAAACTATACACGGGTATGGGATCAAACACTTCCACAGGCACACGATGTAAATCTATACTGCATGTTATAGTCTCAGAGGGAACTGTTATGTCAGTGGTAAAAATGATGTTTACGATGACTCACACAAACACACAAACTGTCTACCGCTCTTTCTCTTTCTATCCCCCTCTCTTTCTCCTACATACCCACACACAAACATTTTCTCTCTTCCTATCTATCTCTCTCTCTTTCTATCCCTCTCTCTCTCTTCCTGTCATTCTTCTCTCTCTCTCACAGTGGGAAGCTGGGTGGTGGTGGTGAGGGGGGGTTGGTCGCTCCTGTTCATCTGACCTTTGGAACCACTGTCCTTGTCACAACACATCTCCTCTTCTCTGTGACCTATTAAACTCCTTCCTCCCCTCCAAAACCAGGGCCCCTGTCCCAGCGCAGGAACCCACACAGAACTAATGACCTACATTGGACCTGGGATAATCCTGTGTCTCTCAACACAGAACACAGAGGCACCTCAAACATGTTCAGGGGGTCATTAAAACCAAACATGCTGGGGAGGTCATAAAAACCAATCCCACAGTGTGACTGACAGGCTTGAAAAAACAACCAATGCATGAAATAAGAAGTGAAAATGAACAAAACAAATATTTTTTACATTACTGTATGAACAAAATTATAAAAAAGAAAACTGAAGCGCAGTAGATGCAATCAGAGGATGAATATAATCATATTTTGTATGATAAAAATCCATCCATCCATCCTGTGCCGTGTGATTTTAGGGTCGCGGGGGGCTGGAGTATCCCAGGCTCACCTGAAAAAACAACCAATGCATGAAATAAGAAGTGAAAATGAACAAAACAAATATTTTTTACATTTCTGTATGAACAAAATTATAAAAAAGAAAACTGAAGAATTAAGCAGTAGATGGACTTTAAAACAGAGGATGAATATAATCATATTTTGTATGATAAAACATCTCTGTAAAAATTATCATCACACCTTGCTTATTAACATGCTGTTCCTAACTATTTTGACTTTTTCTGCTTGCAAAACTTATTTTCATCCGTTTGCAGTTCTAATGAAAACCAATATATAGTCTTACTAGGCAATGAAGGTGTGAAGAATGAATTTCATTAGGTGGGAATTTCCACTCTAAAAAGGTTGGTATATTTTAATCTTTTTTTTTTTCAGGCCAGATTTAGGATTGTTTTTCCCATGGATTTTTTCTGTTTACAGATTTTTTGCTCATAATGTTTGTTAAAATGATGTCCAGCTTTGGGCCACCGTACCATTATAGGCAGAAAGAGATCATGTATTCATATATCATAATTATAATCTTAACAGGGTAAGAATCACCCCACCCAGAGGACTCTATGAAAGGGTAGAAAGGCTTAAATACTAGGGCCAATCGTACCTATCATATTTGCTATCATTTCATGAATGGAAACTGCATAAGCAGAGTCCATTACAGAAGGTGAATACCACCCCCTAGAGTCAGGGCAAGAGTCTGTCTCCATTAGCTATCTACCTGGGTCTTTATCTTGAGACCTGGGTCTTTAGCTAAAGATCTCCGTTTTTAGATGGGGACCCGAGTCTTTAGCGAGGGAACTGGGTTTTTCGCTAAAATCCATTAGTTAACAGGTCTTTAACTCCATTAGTTCATTGTTTCTCTGTGTGTTGTGTATACAGTGAGAGACATGGTTCAAAATCCACTGCAGACCAGGCCTGGCAGATAGTATAGTGGTCTAATGCACTGGTATTTGGCTGGTCCTGTGAGTTGCCTATCAGGGACGCGGTTCAAAACCCGTCCCTGCCAGACCGGCTCTGGTCGTTAGCCCCAATCGGGGGCGGCCTTTAGCTGTCTGCTCCTGAGGGAGGAGGGGGGAGGGTGGTCGGCACAAACTCGCTGTGAAGCATGTAAGGGTGTCTCCAGAAAGGGGGTCGGCGAGTTCCGTCTCGAAGGAGGCAGATCATTGCCGGCCTCGGAGAGTAGCTTACCTCATAGAGACGGGCAGCGAATTTGTGGGGGGAGGTTTAATCAAAATAAATAGAGGGTATAATTGGTTTCCAAATTGGGGAGAAAAACTGGGAAAAATCTGAAACAAAATTTAAAGAATAAATAAAAATCCACAGCAGACCCACTTTCATTTTGTGTAGTTTTACTGCCCTTCTTTCACATGGCTTTGCCCACGATGACTCAGTCTGTTGGCACTGCAGAACAACGCCTTCTGGCGTTGGGGTGTGTCAGGAACGGAGTAGGAAAACCAGGCGCGGACCCAAGAATGCAATAATGCAAAGACAGGCAAAGTTCATGCGGGAGCAATCAGGGCAATACAGGAATCCAAAGAGTGGTCGGGGACAGGCAAAGTTTGTTCTGGGCTTCAGGTGTGTCAGAGGCAGGCAAGACGTGGTAAATGGGCAGGCGGAGGTCGATAACAAGGAATCAGTCCGAGGAACACAGAGAGGAGCAGGGCAGGAACCACGAGGAGCACGAACAGGTGGATCAGGAACGAGACTCAGACAGGACTGAACACGGAAGCACGAACACGAGGTAAACAAAACACGGGGTAAACAAAACACGGGTAAACAAAACACGGGTAAACAAAACGAATGCTGGAAAGTTGTGTAGGCATAAGCAAAGCACAAGACAACCTGGCAACGAACATGGGAAAACGCACAGCTTATATACATTTAGACATAACGAGAAACAATCAGGAATTAACATGAATGCAGCTGCCACCGGAGACTGCAATCAGACACACGAGGAACAGGTGAAAACGATAATACAATGACGAGACAATCTGGTAACGAACATGGGAAAACACACAGCTAAATACATCAGACATAACAAGAAACAATCAGGAATTAACACGAATGCAGCTAACTGCAATCAGACACATGAGGAACAGGTGAAAACAATAATACAATGACAAGACTGGAAACAGGTAAGTGAAAGTGAAAACACGGACCGGACCACCAGGAAAACCTGGAATAAACTAAAAGAGGGGAGCACGAACACGAGACGTGACAGGGGTGCCTCTGGAGGGTCAGAGAGTCCCAGGGCCCAGGCCTGTATGTTGTGAATAACATTTAAATCCGTTGCAGGGTCAAATATCTCAGTAAATACAGATTAATTCTTATATGTACACAAAAATATTTATGTGACCGGAGAAAATAAGTCTCAAAAAATTTAATTTTATTTAATTTTATTCAGGAGCTTTTCATCTAGTTTCATCTGCCACGATTCCTTTTCAGTGTAGTGTATGGACGTTTCTGTTATTGGATTGGCCCAACGTAGCTAAGCACACTGAGTTACTTAATATAGTATGCCATGGCATGCTGCCCTGCGATTCTTCCATGGTGTCAAATCAAGTAGAAACAACTCATCCAACCATAGTTCTGCATACACCTGTTATAATGGATGCGTGATTTGAGACAGCTTTGAGGCTTACTGGATTTGAAACCATTGCCACACTGAGCATAGGTACCCCAAAATTTGTGTACCCCATGTCCGATTAAACTCAACTCCAATAAACACATCAGAGTGGTAAATGTACTAACGAAGGAGCCGACTCAGGGGCTGCTCAGGGGCTGCCCGAGCTACGGAGACAGTGTCATGGTAATAACATCCCTCTCTCTCTCTCTCTCTCTCTCTCTCTCTCTCTCTCTCTCTCTCTCTCTCTCTCTCTCTCTTTCTTCAGCAGGCCCAGCCTCCTAAAAAAGCGCACACTCAGCTCCTGCTCTGGGCCGGTATTCACAAAGCATTTTAAGGGTAAAAGTTGGTCCTAACTCGGCAATTTAGGCTAACTCCGAAAAATAATGGGCGTGTCACTCATAAATTTAGGACTCCTAAATTCAATCAGAAACAAAAAAAAATAACGGGGGCCAAAGGCGCGTTTCCACCAAAAATTACCAGGAACTATTCTCAAGGAATTGAATGAATGATAATTTCAGTTTTTCAATTTAAGTTATTTCACTAAATCTTTATTCGAAAATTTCACAAAATACATTTTTAGATTCAGTACGCCTTAGGCGATTTAACTAGGGTGGTCTTATGCCTGAATTAATTTAATAAAAATTTAAAGATCGCTAATGTTTAAATTTTATTGAATTCGGTCGCGTTTCTAAAAACCTGCCTCCCAGAAAGGCATTTAGTATGAAAAACAAAGTAAACCAAAACATACATGGTTGTCTATCTCTTCACTGTAACTCTGCATCGAGATTTAGGGAATTGTTACTTTAAAACGTAACAGCGGCAGAAAAACTGTATTTCTCTATGATGGTTCAATTTTGCTATTAATCCGCGGATCATATGCGTGCCGAACCGTGGGGGTTGATCCGTACGGATCACGGATCAACTGCGATCCGTTACACCACTAGAATATAACAGGAACAGGTAGGCCTACATACCCCTTTACAGTAGCATATAATTTATCTTCTAGGTTGAAATCGCGGGCAGAGACCCATCCCCTATATCAGCCAATCGCTGTGGGCATTCTGAGTAAGCTCGTTCATGAGACACAACGTCATACATAGCAACGACGTAAACCCCGCCCTCACTCTTAGCTTGAAAATTCTAGGACTTCCTTAGTATGAGTTTGTCTTTGCAGCTTTGTGAATAGGTTTTAAGGTGGGACTCCTAACTAAAATGTTTTAGTGCGATTTAGGAGTACTCCTAGTGGTAAGATAAAATTATTAGTGAATACCGGCCCTGGTCTCTCCCCTGCTCTTGTTTTTTTCCCATGCTAGAGTTTGCATGCCGTTTTATAATGTTTTCATTGATGTCAGGACCTTGGTATAAAACATGGCCAGAGCTGCACTAATTCCCCCCGCGGTCCCCTGCGTCTTCCGCCGGCTTCCCCCTTCGGCGACTGGCATGGCTGCAGGACTATTTACCCTACGCCTTATTTCCCCTTTATCTCGGATGTCCCAGGATGTCAGGGGCTGTGAATTTAATATTGATTTCATAAAGTACTTTTACTGTAACGTGTCGGCTCACATTAGGCTCAGCGGCGGGCCGACTCAAGCAGCGAGCTGGGTTGGCACGCGATGCGCGCGGCAGCGGCTGGCGGTCTCTCTCTCTCTCTGAGAGGCACGCGGGGGCCACTGCTTTATTTATTAGACTGACAGTGCGCTGTGCAAGGGGGGGCACACAGCCCCCAGCTAGTCACTGTGTCTTGTGTACACAGCGGCCGGCGCTCTGTGTGCGTACATTGCGCACTGGGAGGCGAGCGGGTCGGAGAGACAAATCACTCGCTGATATGTAAACAGACGGATGACTTTATAGATCGCGTCGGGTCCTGGCGGGTCCCCCCCCCCCCCCCCCCCTGTGTGCCTCTCTCTCTCATTCTCCTCTTCTTCACCTCTGTGGGTTGGAGTGACAGGTTATAAGGTACCCCCTGCAGGGATGGGTGGGTGGGGGGATGTTGTTGCTGCACCCACGCATTTCCGTAGACCCCACACAAAGCATCACGTCTCCTGGGTTCCCACATCAGTACCACTAATGCCCCCAAGGGACAAATTTGACTTCACTGTAGAAACGCACTGAATGCCATTGCCGGTGATTTAGTGTACTTCGTTTAAAGCAGGTTTTTTGTGTGTTCTTTAAATAATATGTCTTTTAAAGTATGTATCTGTTCCTTTCCTTTACAACCAAGGGTGCAAATAGGGCACAAATACCCTAGGATTATAAATACAGCAAAACAAAAAGTACTGTACAAATAAAATGTAAATGCCAAAACGTAATTATCCAGCTTTAGGTATATGCGATGAGCTATGACAACATGCAAAAAACATGAGCTACATTTTGAGAGCCCAGTGATTTTGGTACCGTCCCTTGCCAATGACTCCTCCAAATTACTGTCAACATGCTTGTATGACATACTGATCAAATTAAATGCCACTGTTGAATGACAATTTCATTCTTTTGTTAAAATGTTTTTTCCCCATTGAGGTCAATGGAGCAGTAGACCCTCCATCTTTTGTTGCCAGGGGAATTCTGATGTCTGACACCGTCAAAGAAAATGAATAATATAAAGAAATAATGATGTAACAGTGATATACAGTAACATATTGAATGGTTTGACCGTGAATGGTGTAACCAGGCAGAGCTGCAGAATGTTTCTTAAAGATCGGACACGCGTTCTCCATCTTCCCGCACGGGTCAGGTGATTCGATCCTCTGCACTACACTGCGTCTGCTTGAACGTGGGGGGGCATGGCACGTCCTCACACTCCAGAGCTCTGCCCATTGGGGCTGGGGCAGAGGTGGGTCACAAGAGCCCTGGGGCTCCCTGCCCCCCACGGAGTGAACTCCCCTCTTCCAGGTTTGCGCAGCAGTGTAAAGACACCCCGCGATTCACCTAATTCGCTGTTTCAGAGTAGACCTGACACCCAGGCAACGGCAATCAACAAGGGATGTGTCACATGTGCGGGACAAAACAATGAACACGTCATACACTCTTACCGCACGGTTTATAGTGTGTCAAGCTATGCACTGAAATGATGGCTTTTGTCCTCAGTCCAGTAAGAGAGGGGTGATATGCATCATTCCCATTTGTCTACATCTCTTCCAATCAGATGGAAATCCAAGTGGCAAACGAGTACAGACTGTGGATGTTTTTATTGGAATGAGAGAAATAATGGAAATATACATTAGATTCCAAGTTATATTTGTAATCATCCGCAGTTGTAGGAAAATTCAGATTTCGTATATCGGCTGTCTTATTCCTCATTTGTGGTCCGGAAGTAGTTCAATATTAAGACAGAAAGTACATAATTTGTATATGTTTATTCAAATGAGGTGATTCGATGAGAGTGGGGAGGGTGGTTGTGTGTAAAAAAAATGTTTTACCCTTTTGTCTCCCACAACTCGCATGCCCATGAAATATGCAGGAGATATTGTGCATGTTGAATGTAACCCAGTTTGTGCACAGCTGTACTGCACAGTTCACGCAGAGAGAGAGAGGGAGCCCTGCAATACCCCCCATCCGGCAACTCACTCCTCTGATGTTAATCTCACTTCTAGATTTGGATTAAATTACCCGGTGCGCTGGAGTAAGAACTGGACGTATGTCTCCTTGGCCGGCAACAGTCGGCACAGAGCCGAGGGCACACCAGTCCACGCGCGAACCGCGCTGTTTTCCATGCTCACGCGCCACGCGACAGACGCCCTGCAGTCCGCAAAAACAGAGGGATGAGAGAGGCCAACGAGGGACCCTCTTGTTCCGTCCCTTCGCTGTTTGTTCTCGCGGGCGTGTTGTGTGATAAACGCACGCCCAATTTGGAGAGGGGATGAAAATGGAGGAGGGGGTTGAATTCTGTGGTGCTCCACTTCTCTACAGTTCATTAGTCCACAGCCCAAACTGTCCCACGGGCTCCGCCCCTTGGCTGCCCCATGGCGAGGCAACCCCCGGACTCTCCTAATAAGGGCGTGGAAGCAGCGGATAATCCCAGGCGGAATTCCAGCTGGGCAGCGGACAGGCCGGGCAGCACCGTTCCGCCGGGCTCTGATCTGTTCTCCCCCCCAATCATTAGCACGGGGGCCCCAAGAACATGGCAGAACAGATTAGTCCACCTGCAGGCCCCCCGCCAGCTAAACCCCTGTGACTGACAGAGCCCTTCAGGGAGGACTTATTAACAAGCCGTCCTCGTTTAGCCACAGTGAACTCTCAGGCTCCCACTTTCAACTGGTTTCTTTCACCTTTGCTGAAAGACTGGCAAACCTGTTCTCAAACACCCACTCATAATAATAATATCATAGTTGAGTTGGTATTGTTAAAATTATTATTGTTGTTGTTGTTGCTGTTGTGAGAGACATTGGGCCCTATTTTCATGCCGGCGCTAAGGGGCATTATGCCCTAGCACAGGCGAATTGCCAGTTTCGTCTGTCGCAAACGGAATATTTCCCATCTCTGCCGAGTTTGGCAATTTTGTGGTGCGCAGTGAAGGCGTTTGTGCAACTATGGATTGGGCAGCGCAATAGGGGGTGTGACAATGAAAACAGTCAGGCGCTATGCAAGTTTGGTCAAATAATGAGTTTGCGTTAACGTCCAACTAGACCACCTCTTAGCGCAAACGCTGGCGCTCTGTGCAATTTGGTGACTTTTGACTATTGATGGGCACATTATCTGAAATCACATGAGAATGTTTTGTGAATGTTAATTTTCCCCCACGTTGAGGCAAATCATCCAATCCATGGGTAACTTGCAAGCGTAATCAATTAAGCTAAAAACTATTTCACCACAGCTTGTGGTTATTCAATGCACGGACATGAAAGACTGAAGCCAGCAGGCCATCCATCGCTACCGTTCAGTAAGATACACCTGTTAAATAAATATATGTTTGTATGCACATTGTTTTTCTTTTGTGAAAGGGTTTTATTTTTTCCATTTGCAGTACAGAAAATGGAGCACATAATTGGACGCCGAAGGCGATACTGTGAGCGATACCCTGGGTTTGGTAGCCGGTGTTGGCCAGATGGCTATCAGTTCATCTGTACATGCAGTTTCTTCTGCATGACGAACATAAATGAAACAGGCCTAGTTGCAGTTGTGAGTTTGCTATTTATTGCTTTCCATTTAACAATTACATTAAGTTAGAAGAAAAGAAACATTGTTTTTTAAGTTGGAAAGCTTACAAATAAGGAAAAAAAGAGATGGTAAAATAAAACACTTTCTTTTAACAATGTAGGTCTCAAAATATAAACTCAAATCATGAAAATAACAAATTAATGTGCGCCTTGTTTTCCCCCTCTGATTCGCGTGCCAACTTTTCCGCACCTCCCGCACCTTCTTTTGAGAATCGCTCCTGGCGCATCGCGCAAAACTGTCATCCATGTGAGGAAATTGCCAATTTGCTATAGCGTTAGCGCACTGGTATTTAAAGGGATAGAAAATAGGTTTTCTGATTGGCCACCACACCCACATGTATTTTTTAAAAGTTAATCCAACCTCTTTTACAACTGCGCCGGAGGTACGCTATCGTCCTAAGTCACGAAATTACCGAAATTTCGTTAGACACGCCCATAAGGGCCACCGTCTTCGCTTTGTGTCTGCTTTACCGACACCGTCCTAATTCACCGAAATTCACCAGGGCGATATTACCTTGAACTGTTGAACTTGCTAAATGAATTGCGTTTTTTAAAGCCCATTCACACTAGCAGCGGTTGCACGAGCTGCCCCGTAGGGTGTTTGAGTCACAGAGTGCGCATGTCTGTCTGCGGTCAATATCGGAAATGAACACAAAGTAGGAACTGTTTCCTCGCTGACATTCTGATGTGCTTGATCGAGTCAACCCCTCCACCCCCACTCCACCCCCACTCCACCCCACCCCACCCCACCGCATCCCAGGGACCCTGAAAACCCCACCGTGACACTCTCCATTTCATTAAAACAATTAAGGTCTACAGTACAGACGCTCCCCAGACAACAGAATCACCCTCTGTTGAAAAATGCCTGCACTGTTATGCCTTGTCTGAATGAGACTATTAAAAGAGCATGAAAACAATTGCCCTGCTTGATCCAAGTCTGCACCCCAAACTACAGCTCAAAGCTATTGATGTCAGCTTGGATTAGGAGCACGCTGCTGAGGCTGTGGAGCAGCCTGTTTCTTGCAGGTGAATTTAACCACATCACACATGAAGAAACCGTGGTTCAGTAATCTCCCGAAAGCTGATTAATAACGCAGAGGAATTTAATTGAACAAGGCGAGTAAGTCATAAAAATTCACCGTAATAAAGGATAAGACACAGGGGCTGGAATGGAGGAAGGAGAGAACAAAAAAAAAGTTAATCCAATTAGAAGGGCGTTGATCCGGCCCCCATTGTGTTAAGCATTTGCCGAAGGAGACATCTCAGTGATGAGGAACTCAACACGCAGCACTGGCATTGGCTCAACACATACTGGGCCCACGTCTCTCAGAGTCACATGTAATTTCTGGGGGTTTTAGGCTCCTCCCATTTTCAACAAGATGAAAGCAATGTGGGGGGAAGGGGGAAACATTCCACATGCAATAAAGTGGTTTACCTGGTTTACCTTTGGTGGTTTCATAAACATCGTAAACACAAATATACATGATTCAAGAAGACCCATGAATTCGGAAAACTATTTATTGTATGTTTTAATGAGTGCCTTGGTCTGGGACACACCCTAGGCTAGCGAGCATAGTAGCTTCTTCCCCCCTGTCAGGTGAAGCCAAAAAGGTCAACATTAAGTTGCCCTAATACCTGTGTAAGGACACTGTAACTACAGCACATAGGCACAGTGTAACTACTGTATATGTACACATTTTCTTACAAATGTAAAAACTGAAAACTGAAATGAAACATTCTAACTCTGCATGTTTCGTATCATGATTGTGGAGGAAAATGAGAAATAATTGGCTAGCTAGCATTTATGACTGTGACTGTGGGGGACATACCTTTGATTGCAGTAGAAAGCAACACTTCAAAATGTAGACCTTCCTCTCACCTTCTAATGACATTAAGCCCAGTACTGATCCCTGGGGACCGGCCAGCAGAGGATGGGGCTCCCCCTCAAAGACGGATTCTTCCAATGGGGAGTTTTTTCTTGCCACTGTGTGTGAGTGTTTTTCTCACTTTCTGGCTTTTGGGGGGTTCAGGCCTGGTATTTTCGTGTTTTCATGTCTTCTGTTTTTTGTGAACTGTTTGTGACAGTGCTATATAAAAACCACTATACAAATAAAATAAAATTGAATTGAAATGAAAAATACTTAGACAAACTAGATATTATAATTGAAAGCACAATATAACATTGAGTATGTACACGGTAGTTACACTGTACCTACTTCTGTAGTTACAGTGTAATTACATAGGTATTAGGGGCACTTCATCTTGTTGATCTGGCCTACACACTTTTTATGCTCTCCTATATTGAAATGTAATGTACTGTATGAATCTGTAACTGTCTTGTATCAATCTTTCATCGCCAAGGGACTACAGATGAAAACTAACTCTGGCATTGTACCCATTGACGCTTTTTGATATGTTGATTACTATGTGCTGTCCCTTTTAAATAAATAAAATAAAATAATGTAAAGTAGGGCCGGTGCCACATACTCATCTCATTGTTTTTTGGGGATTTTTTTATTCCGATTCACATGTCCTATCTGTTAAAGGCCTAGTACTCCTTTCATTCCTCAAAATGTATCTCTTGTACCCCAGAGGAGACTGCATGTACCCCCAGAGCTTGCACATACCCACAGCTCTGAGTGGTGCTTCAAGTGCTGTCTGTGCTGTTAGCACAGACAGTTAGCTCGCAGCTACAATGCTCTCCGATGCCTAGCAACCGAGCCCACCATGCTTATATTTATGCCCCTCAGAAATATGCTGCTTCACTTCAAACTACTGATTTGCCAAAGAAAATTCTGCCAGGAAAATGTTTAATAATTTGATCAATAAATTTGAAAAAGTATTTAAAAACTAGAATCAAAAAACGGAAGGAGATGCATATAGAAAGAGTGATCCATAGCATGGTATACTCATGTTAACAACATTTTGGCAAAAAATCTTTTTTTTATTTATTTATTACGCTAAATACATCCAATGTTAAGCATACCTGAATAATACAATAATGTAAATAATATAAATACAATAATACAAAAAGGACACAGCTGCATTTTCTGAAATTTGTTATTTTTTTCAATTCAGACAGACAGAACAGCATTGCCCGATACAATATACCAGAGGTGGAAAGAGTACTGACAAATCCTACTCAAGTACAAGTATTGTTACATTAGTGAAAATTAACTCAAGTAGAAGTAAAAGTACTAGTCCAGGAAATTACTCAAGTATGAGTAAAAAAGTAGCCTATTTAAAAGTACTCAAGTACTACGAGTAAGAGTAAATATATATATATACTGTATATATATACAATGGGGGAAATAAGTATTGAACACATCAACATTTTGTCCAGTAAATGTATTTCCAATGAGCCTATTCAAGTGAAATTTGCACCAGACTTTGGTATTAACTCAAAAAATCCAGACAAAAAATCTAAACATTAAATAAAGTTATGTGTAATAAAGTGGAATGAAACAGGAAAAAATTAATTGTTTAAAACATAAATTGAAATTAGATGGAGAATATTGTCTTGTTGTGAAGTCATTGGTGTTATATTGCATCACTGGTGTTACATGTTTTTTCAGTGATGTGATATTATAAATGCAATTTTTTTGACTTTCTAGCAATATTTTGTTTGTTGATTGGTGATGTAATCATTATTTGATATTTTAGAGTTAGTATCAAACACTTTTTGTTTGACTATTCTTCAATTGTTGTTGGTTTGACAGAAAAAAACTATGGTAAAAATCAAATATATTCGTAAAATGTTGTTTAAACGTGCAATTTTATTTAAAAAATGAAAATAATCAAATATTTTTCATGGTCTTATCATTCCACTACTCTGCCTTTAACTAAATATTCAGGTTGTGTTGAGAAAAAATATTTTATAAACATTTAATGTTGTTTACATTATAGGTAACACCAATGACAAAGAAACGGCACACTAATTCTTTAATGAAATGTATAAAAATAATTAAAATACTTTAAGCTCTACTTATTGTGGATTCATCAAGTTAAGAAGTTAGTGATTGCTATTAAAGAGGTTTTAGGTATGTAAGAAGGAATGCATTTCAGCAGATTTGTATCACCCAGATTCCACCTTTTCTGTAAAATGACCCGACACAGAAAAATAGAATTAAACAATGGGAATTCTCAAATCTTAAAATCAGTATTTTCTCGCTCATTCCAAACAAACAGCTATATCCAGGGCTGTAGTGGTAAAAAAATAATAATAAGGTGGGTAAACTATAAATGTCTGCGGCAGCTCTCTCATGCCGTTATAAAAAAAGGTGGATAAACTATAAACTTCAGTCACCCACGAGACAAGATACAGTAGCATATGAGACAAGAACAACTGAAACCCAATCATATCCTTATAAATATCTAATTTTATTATCATCATCATCATCATCATCGCCTCTAACAGAGAGGAACCGCATTCTCCAGGTAGGCTAAGGCTACCATAGAACTCATTGTCATTCAGATATTTTGAGGTGATGTCAAGGGACCCCTTTGAAAATGGCCATGTCAGTTTTTCCCCTCGCCAAAATTTGGCCTAACTTTAGAGCGTTATTTGCCCCCTATCATGACATGGTTGGTACCAAAAGATGCCTTAGGTCTTCTGGTTTCATATAGTAGTTTCAGATTCACTTTAAGTTTAACTTTAAAAAATGAGTCCACTAGATTAAAAATCGCGCAATAACAAGTTATGTTTAAATCATTTAAACATGACGGAATCATTAAACTTACCTTAACATGTTTCCGCAGGTTAGATGATGAGTTCTTGTAAGCAGATATCTCGACGAGCCGAGGGAGGCAGAGCTTACATTGCATTATGAAGTTACCATTTTTCTTGTTCTTGTCTTTGATACTGAACAGCTTTTTCAGATGCAGCCAGGGATGCTCAGTTTAGTTATCTCCTTTGCCAGACGAGCTAGTAGAGCTGCTAGCAACAGGCTCCACAACAGCAATATCAGAATCATCATCAGACACATCCATTTTCTGTCATCACAATTTTGTGGATCAGCTACTGCACAAACTTTTGGCGCTTTTTTTTGTTTGGCGCTCTAAACCAAGGAACAAAAATGGGGAAGTGATTCTGGACCTGTTAGCAAATAGCAAACAGTCCCTTCTTCTTCTTTGGGTTTTAACGGCAGCTTGCATCCATAATGTTGCACTTCTGCCATCTTCTGGAATTAGCAAACAGTCCCAATGCTACCATGCTGTTTTCAGTGTGGTGTGCAAAACAAAAACCAGAATTTAATTTACTCTTACTCATTTGTCAATTTAAAAGTACTCAAGTAGAATACTTCTTATTTAAATTACTCAAGTAAGAGTAAAAGTATAGCATTTTTAAAATACTGTAAAAGTACAGATCTTTTATTTTTACTTGAGTACTTTTACTTGAGTACTTTCCACCTCTGCAATATACATATATATATTTAAAGCTAAGTAGTACATGAGTATACTCAGTCAATCTTGTTGATTCAAAGATCTCTTGCTGAATTGCTAATATAGCAACAAATTAACTGATTGCCTTACCCTACACAATTATCAATGTTTTCATTTCATAACCAGCTACAGCTATGTCTTTGGCCAGAACAACAACCCAATGATCAGTGCAGATGGCCAACTAACGTTTTTGCATCATATCAGAGGTTAAGTGCATGGCTTTCTATATGGTTTGTAGTTCTGAATATCGAATAGATATCATGGCACCTATATCATCACATTTGGGGATGTACATGCATGGGGTGTGTGCATATGTATGTATGTGTGTGTGTGTGTGCGTGAAAGTTTTTTATACTAATAAATATAAATATGAAAAAAATATTAATACCAAGTTTTAAAATGTATTGCAGATTTTTTTTAAATGTGTATAAAAATGCATAGAATTTTCTTAAACTTTTATTTTTCTTGATTTTATTTTGATGCACACTGACTGGTAGACCATTTTAGATCTCCATATTTGGCAAGTCAGCAGATGGCACTCTGACTTCTTTGAAAAGTGTTTTCCTGTGTGTCTCTGCTTGGCAGCCAAAAACTAAATCCTTTTTTTTTAAATGGACAATTATGATTTTCCCAGTAAAGGGGGAACTGAGTAGCTTAGCATATTTACCTGTCAAACCATATATACACAGCGCACAAGGCCTCAGCCTCCAATCACACCCGTAGGGACAACATGTGAGGTACGGGATAAGGACCCAGACGCAGACCAGGATCAGGCAAAAAGGAACGTTTAATTCAGGCAGGGGTCAAAACCAGTAGACAGAGTAGTGAAGACACAAAATCTAAATCCAAGAGAGTAGCCAAGAAATCAGAAAAGGCAAACAAAACAGAATAGGCAGGCAAACTCAAAGTGGAAACGGAAGGGGTGTCTCGGGAAAATGCAACAGACTCTGGCTTACTGATAATCGACACAGGGAATGAGGATCAACGCTCTGACAAAGAGTGAACATAAACACAGAACTTATATACAAGCAGGGAAGGGAAACACAATAGGAATCAGGTGTGACTGGGAGGAGAGAAGGGCAGGAACACAGGTGAGAACGATAGGATTCACTAATACAATAATGAGGGGAAACGAAAGACACGGACTGGGAATCGCATAGACACATTGACAATATACGACCTGGAAGAGCAGGCAGACACGTGCACAGTTCGAAGGGGAGGAACGCATAGAGAGAATCTGCGTGCAGATAAAGCGAAATGTGAGAAGCGTACAGGGATAGGACAACGAGAGAGAGAATGATAGCGATAGATAGAAGCGTGAGATAATTAGTAATTAGTAATGTTAGTAACCTAATCTAAATCCCTAATGTTAGTAGTTTAGTAGGTTAGTACTATATACATCTAACTAATATATACAAAGTGTTTTAGAAAGAAAGAAGGAAGTAAACGAGATAAGTCAAAGTCAAAGTCAAAGTCAAAGTCAACTTTATTGTCAATCACTGTATATACACGACATACAGGGATTGAAATTGCGTTTCTCTCTCATCCACGGTGCAGTTTAAAATTAATACAAACAACAAACAACACACACACAATACAAAAACACACAATGTAAAATCTAAAAATAGTTATAAATATAAAATATGTACATGGTGCAAATGAATACTGTGCAAATATGGATGTAACGTTATTTTCCATATATATATATATAAGAAACCAAGATAGAAAAACTGTAAAGTTGAATTTCCCGAAGTGCATAACAAAGACAAGGAGTGGATCTCGAACAACAAGGAACACAGACAGACGGGGAACAGAACGTGAATGATTAGAATAATAAATAAACAAAGTACAAAAACAAACCGAACAGACATTGCAAAACATAACACAACAGTCATAGCAACAACAGTACTCAATGTTAATCTTCTAAACCTTAAAAAAGGATGCAACCACTTAGAAAACGGACTGAACACACAGATAGGCATCTTATGGAGAAGTTGTTGATCTGCTCGTTCTGTTATATTTCGTAAAATGTCTATATTTAGTGAAAGGTACACTGTTTCTATGTGCTCAAATCAGTTACTTTGGGAGCTTTGTGTTACATTCAGAGCAACACATTCAAAAAACAATAGAAATAAAGTAATTTTCCAGTTCTTTTGATTAGCACTCTTAGAACCGGGCAGCTACTGTAGAATGTGTTTCAAATAGATGACACTGTCAGTCTATGTAAAACGTCAATTTCTATGTATTAAAGTCATACTTTCACAGCATCTTTGAAGCAGACCAAAAGACACAGTGTATGTGATCTTGTCACAAACTGAGACTGTTTTTAGTATGGATGGGCCACTTGTTCATGACATTTTTAAAGTGTATTTTGCGAAATCCAAAATAAACCATTCCTCGGTTTACTCTCTACCATAACACCATCTGTTGAGTGGAAATTGAGAATGTTCCACCCCATACAGATCCTTGTCTTTTAATAGACTGTGAGCATGATAAACCCATATTTTCCACCCAGCTTTGTAGACAGGACATCTGCGGTGCACTTCTCTCCAGTTGTATTTTGTCAGCCTCACAGCCCAACAGAAAACATTGCTAGAAGCCATATCCTGTCATTCATCTCAGAATAGAATGTATCAAAGTGAAAAGATTTATTTATAAATGTACTGCAACTTTGTCGCTAACCATGTATCTGTGTCTCTACGACCCTGGACTTACTGAAACACTCTCTCATACACTGTGCATGTGTGTGTGTGTGTAAGAGAGACAGAGAAAATGGGACTGTGTGTGTGTGTGTGTGTGTGTGTGTGTGTGTGTGTGTATGTGTAAGAGAGACAGACAAAGTGGGACTGTGTGTGTGTGTGTGTGTGTGTGTTTGTGTGTGTGTAAGACAGACAGAGAAAGTGGGTGTGTGTGTGTGTGTGTGTGTGTGTGTGTGTGTGTGTGTGTGTGTGTAAGAGAGACAGATAAAGTGGGACTGTGTGTGTGTGTGTATGTGTGTATGCATACTGTACATGTGGGTAAGAGAGGAGAGGGTATATGTAGGGGTATACTGCAGCCTGAAGTACAGTCTAAACTACAGTTTAAACTAAAGCTTTAATTACATTCGAAACCACTGACTAAATTGCCATCAAATATACAGCATTAACTATAGCTTAAACTACAGGTAACTGCCAAAATAAAGGAAATACTTGAGTAAATTAAGGGTTCTGGCAGTTATCTTATAGTGTGTGGGGTACATTTCCACTCAGCCCCTTGGAGGGCAAGGTAAAAGCCAATTAATACAAAGCCATTCTGAGTGATCACCTTCATCCTATGGTGAAGCATTTCTATCCTGATGGGAGTGGTCTCTACCAGGATAATAATGCTCCATCCACAGGGCATGAGTGGTCACTGAATGGTGTGATGAGCATGAAAACAATGTAAACCATATATCATGGCCCTCTCAGTCACCAGATCTCAGCCAAATTGAACACTTATGGAAGATTCAAGGAGTGGTGCCTGAGATAACGTTTTCCACCACCATCAACAAAATACCAAATGCTGAAATTTCTTGTTGAAAAAGGCTGTTGAGGGGCCTCTCGCGTGGTCCAGAGGTTACAACATTTGACGCTGGCCATGGCGACCGGGGTTCAATTCCCCATCGCGCCAAAGTCGGCTCTGGCCGGGAGTGCCACCGGGGGCGGTGATTGGCTGTCCACCCCAGGGAGGGGGGAGGAAGGGTGGACAGCCATGGTGACAGGATGTTTGCTGCATACAGGAGTGGCTCTGGAGTACCGGGTTACGGTCTATGGCCTGGCGAGTGCCGTGTTGAAGGAGACGATGCTTTGCCTTTGTCACTACTGGTCACAGGGCTACGGCAGCGAACTCCCATTACAAGGGAGGGGATTGACTTGAAAATAGCGGGTGTAATTGGCTACCAAATTGGGATAAAATGGGATAAAATCTGAAACAAATTCTTAAAAAAAGAAAAAATGCTGTTGAATCCCTCCAATAGAGTTCCAGACACTTGTCGAATCTATGTTAATGTGCATTGAAACTGTTCTGGTGGCTCGTGGTGGCCCATCACCCTATTAAGACATTTTATGTTGGTTTCCTTTATTTTGGTAGTTACCTGTATATTATAATATAGTAGCCTACTGGGGCAGTACAGTCCCGGCCAAACGTTTTGTCGCATGAGTGGACAAAAGTGACAATTGCTAATTACCCAACTCTTAATTAGCTAATAAAGTTAGGAAACAACACAAATTAATCATAAGTGTCTAAAGTTTATTTAGATACCATCAAAACAAAAATGTCATAGATGCTTATAAGGTTTATTGCTTGATAATGATGAACAAGCCAGTTTCTACCTGGACAAAAGTCTTGTCGCAAATCAAATTATAATCAAGAAATTCTTGATTATTTATTCTTGAAATTTCTTTCTCAAAAAGGAAATAAAATAACAAATGAAAAATCAGTCTAGTATTTCATCATGGACTATAAGTTAAGAAATTAATATCTTGTATGGGTTCCTTTGGCCTGCAGAACAGTTGCCATCCGATTTGGCAGAGAGTCGTAGAGCTTGTTGATGAAGTCATCGGGGATGGCATGGAAGGCCACCTTGCAGGCATCCCAAAGCTCCTCCTTCATTCTTCCCCAGATATGGTCAATAATATTCATATCTGGAGACTGTGCTGGCCATCCCTGAAGGACCTTGATCTTCTTCCCCCTGAGAAACTTCATCGTGGAACCTGAGGTATGGCAAGGAGCTCCATCCTGTTGAAAAATGTGACCCCTTTTGTAGTTGGGAATGTACTGGGAGGCAAGAATCTGTTGATATTTAGCACTGTCAATGTTACCATCCACCTTACAGATCTCCCTGGCATCTCCGTATTGGATGTAACCTCAAACCATAATCTTTCCACCTCCAAATTTGACTGTCTTCTGGGTGAACCGTGGGTCCAGACGGGCCCCAGAGGGTTGTCGACAATATTGGCGGCGCTTGGGATGGAGCTCAACTGACGATTCATCTGAAAAATCTATTTTTCGCCACTTTTCTGCTGTCCAACTTTCCGTCAGGCTATGGGCCTTGGCGTACGCAACACGATTTCTTAGCTGTCTCTTGTTTAGCGCTGGTTTCTGGGCAGCAATACGACCGTGGAGACCATTGCGAGCAAGCGAGCTGGCGTCCACTCCTCCTGGAGTTGTGAGGCGGTTGACATGGGGCTGGCTTTTGACAGTCGGACTAGCAAGCTGTCTTCTCGAGCAGTTGTCTTGTGCGGTCTGCCCGACCTGGGTCTGTCATGGACGACGCCAGTCTCTTGGTAGCACTTGCAAATCTTCTCCACCTGCCGTTTAGACACATTGAAGATGTCTGCAACTTCAGCAGGAGACTTGGACTTGAGATTCTTGATGATCAGCACTTTGGTTTCTGGTTTGATCTTGGGCATGTTGACAGAAGCAATGTTGAGCATGAACTGATGGCTTAAAGTGTCAAATTTCTGCTTTTATAGCTCACAGTTACCTACATCTGACGAATCAACCCCCTTGTTTGTTTCTTCCTTATTCACTGTGGCCTAGAAATTGGAGTTGGCCATTGCGACAAGACTTTTGTCCGGCCAAAACTGGCCTGTTGATCATTATCAAGCTATAAACCTTATAAGCATCTATGAAATTTTTGTTTTGATGCTATCTAAATAAACTTTAGACACTTATGATTAATTTGTGTTGTTTCCTAACTTTATTAGCTAATTAAGAGTTGGGTAATTAGCAATTGTCACTTTTGTCCACTCATGAGACAAAACTTTTGGCCGGGACTGTACTATTCAGTGTGTTTATTTGTTTATTTATAAACCCATTAGTTCAATTGAACTATTCTCTCAGTGTTCATGAACAAATATGGCCTAAAATTTGCACTGGCTACTTGTTAAGAAAGCTTCAACAAAAAGTACCCAAGCACTGAACCTGTCTTTAAAAAACTAGCCTGTCATTAATGTGCTTCACCTGATGTTCCTAGCTCAGCTTTACAGCATGATGTGTATGTGTGCTTTCCCTGGGATAGGTTTTGATTTTGGCAAATGGATGTTCTGTCTGGACACTGCATAACTAGTTGTACAGTTATGTCTGGCGGGGGTGGCTTGTTGTGCACATCTGTGGGTTCCTCCATGCATCTGTAATGTTGGTTGTTGTGGTATCATGATGGGCATGCTGTTGGTGAGTTTTCTTCCTGCTTCTAACACCATTCAAATGGGTTAAGGACATTTCACACCAGTGGCATCATAGGCCTACCCTTTCAAAGTGAGGGGACACTTTTATGCAATCTATATTGTTCAAACTGGATGACGATGCATTCGTAAAGTTCATTGAAATACACTGGAGAGCTCTAAACCATCATCAACTTTAGCTAGCTAGCTAATGCTAGCTTAGTTGGCTAGCTAGTTATTGAAATCGCTTTATTTTAAAATAACTGGCTGCATGATGCCCGTTTATATAACAAATCTTGTGCTGTGTTAGCACCGACTAAGTTATGGCTAACATATAAAAATCAGCAAGTCTAAATGTTGATGAAGTTTATGTTGATGAAATCCTAAAAAAAAATGTTTTGCAGTCACGAGATGCTACATTACTTTTTAGTGTATTAAGTTTCAAGAACATAACAGCAATTTGTTTTAATAACTTTTAATAATTGTAAAATACTCAAAACAATTGAAAATCACTCAGAACAAATGAATGTTAAAAAAGGAGAATTTAGTTACTGCAGGGCTGTTTTTTTAGATGTCTGTTCATCCAGTAACTTAGTTAGTTACATGCTTCGTAAGCACGTAGGTGCTTTGTTTGAAATAAATATTTTTCCAAGAGAGCAGCTAGCTAACAAAGAGTATACTATGCAAGATCTGTTTTCTGATCTGCAGGCAATGCCCATTTATATAAGGCAGACACTTCTCTGTGGATGGGCCCCAAAGCCTGGTATCGAATCCAGACAGTGCCCGTACCAGTGCCAATGCCAGTGCCAGCAGGCATGACAGGGCTGCTGAGTGGTGTGCCAAGTTGAGGCTCCTGTGTGGAGTCCAGTGGTTTGTCCTGTGGCACAGATCGAATCCTGAATATGCTGACTGTGGCCAGGAGTCCCACGGTGTATTGCATAATTGAATATAGCATCGCCCGGAGAGGCCACGGCACATAGTTTACATCATTTTCGTGCTCATCAAAACATTCAGTGACCACTCGTGCCCTATGGATGGGGGCATTGTCATCATGGAAGAGTCCACTCCCATCAGAATAGGAATGCTTCACCATAGGATGAAGGCGATCACTCAGAATGGCTTTGTATTTATTGCCATTTACCTTGCCCTCTAAGGTGTTGTGTAGATCTACACCATGCCAGGAAAATGCACTCCACGCCTTAACAGAGCCACCAGAACCCTTTGTTTACTCAAGTGTTTCCTTTAATTTGGCAGTTACCTGTATATGCTGTAGTACAGATGTGCTATCCACCACAGTCAATTCAGCATGTAACCTAGCTGACACCCAATAGGCCTAGAGTGGTTATTAATATGACAAAAATGAAAGGGAGATATGCATGTGCACACCAGTCACAATACATATTTTGGATGTGGGGGTCTGAATATATTCAAATAAAGGACTTTTAAACATGATTAACAAAAAGAACAGTTTGGGGGGATCTGCTTTTGTTCAACATTGACTACCTAGCTAATGCTGCTTGAAATTCAGTTGCTTAATCTAAACAAGCAAGCAATATAACAACACATGATCACAAGTACAAAATTATCGCAATGATAATGCCATGCAAAGCGTCGATAAGACAGCGCCGAGCATCCGCAAATAGAGTGCGCAATCTCTGGTTTTCCGTTAGAAACGGGTGACCTCCTTGCCTGAGGGAAACCCCACAGCGGAGTGGGTCCTGGCCGATGCTCCTACATCCACATACCTGAACAGTGTATTAACAGGGATGAGCCACCAATCAGCCCTCATGCCTGTGCTTTGACATGAATTCACACAAAAAACTACATGTCCTCGCAGCCTACAGTGTATTGACACACCATTAAATGAAATATTTTGTAAATACAACAACTGTGACCCAGTGTGTTTCCCACTAAATGCCACCCAGGTTAAGGGTGTGAAGATGTTTCCTGGGAGCGTAGTGGATTCTCCGAAAGGCGGAGTTATTTTTTTAATGCCCTCCATCCAGCTGCCAGAGCAGTACATTCTCCAAAATCTATGCAGTGTTAAGTAGTACCGGAACACATTTCTACCATCTGACTTTTATCACTTGGTGAGTGGGTGTAGGGGAGTACAGCGAGCATCCGTGGAGCCTATGCAAAAAAATCTGACTTGAAGTACTTGTCTTAAAAATGTGAGGCTTATTTTTATTTTGAGGTTGTCAGGGTGTCTGCATGCAGGTTGTTGTTGTGAGCACAGTTTGGATGAATATATATGGCTTTATTTAAATGTAACCCAAGAGTTAGGTATTTTGCAGAGTGTATAATTGTCTTTTTAAATGCAAAAAAATGTTGCACAAACGCTCCTTACCGTTAACTGTGGAATTCAGATTTAACGCACGTCATTCAAAAAAAATATTCCTTTAACTGCGACCTTCGTCAGTACCCCAACACATGCGCAACAGTGTTTCTATCCATTTTGGATAAATCTACACAGCAGGCAGATTACGTTTTAAGCATGTCACCCGGAAGTGCAGCTGGCTAAACCGGCTTGATTGAAATCACGTTAGGGTTGTATGTATCAACTTCAGATGAGCAATGTTTGTGTTAAATCATAAGTAATATAGTAAATATGTTTACTTTAGTAGTTTTAGTAGTTATTAATTTATAGTAGTAAATTAATTGATGTTTTCGTGTTGAACAAAACTGTCCGAAATGTAAAATGTTACATGAAATAACATTTATATATATGATATTTTTTAGACGACGTGTGTACTTTCTTGTTTCTTATTTATGGCATTCTTTTCAACATTTTTTTGAAAACTAATGTCAGATATGTGAACTACAAATAATTTCTACCTAAAATTAGTAGTGCAAAAGGAGAAATTAATAATTTAATTTTTTGATGGAGAATTGACACTTATGAGGAACTGCCCTTAAAATGAATTATGCAGCAAAAGAGTGCATTTTGCATATCTGATCATAATAATATGTCATTTGTTATCTGGCACCTCTATAAATAGATGCATTTGACTTGGAAAAAATAATTTATCCATCCATCCATCCATCCATCTTCTACCGCTGATCCGGGTCGGGTCGTGGGGGCAGCAACCTAAGCAGGGAGACCCAGACTTCCCTCTCCCCGGCCACCTCGTCCAGCTCTTCCGGGGGAATCCCGAGGCGTTCCCAGGCCAGCCGAGAGACATAGTCTCTCCAGCGTGTCCTGGATCTTCCCCGGGGCCTCCTCCCGGTGGGACGTGCCCGGAACACCTCACCAGGGAGGCGTCCAGGAGGCATCCTAACCAGGTGCCCGAGCCACCTCATCTGGCTCCTCTAGACACGGAGGAGCAGCGGCTCTACTCTGAGCCCCTCCCGGATGACCGAGCTCCTCACCCTATCTCTAAGGGAGAGCCCAGACACCCTGTGGAGGAAACTCATTTCGGCCGCTTGTATTCGCGATCTCGTTCTTTCGGTCACTACCCACAACTCGTGACCAGAGGTGAGGGTAGGAACATAGATCGACCGGTAAATCGAGAGATTTGCCTTTAGGCTCAGCTCCCTCTTCACCACGACAGACCGATGCAGCGTCCGCATCACTGCCAACGCCGTACCAATCCGTCTGTCGATCTCCCGCTCCATCCTTCCATCACTCGTGAACAAGACCCCGAGATATTCGAACTCCTCCACTTGGGGCAGGATCTCCTCCCCGACCCGGAGAGTGCACTATACCCTTTTCCGGCTGAGAACCATAGTCTCGGATTTGGAGGTGCTGATTCTCATCCCAGCCGCTTCACACTCGGCTGCGAACCGCTCCAGCGAGAGCTGAAGGTCACGGCCCGATGAAGCCAACAGGACCACATCATCTGCAAAGAGCAGTGACCCAATCCTCAGGTCACCGAACCGGACCACCTCAATGCCCCGGCTGCGCCTAGATATTCTGTCCATAAAGGTTATGAACAGAACCGGTGACAAAGGGCAGCCCTGGCGGAGTCCAACCCTCACCGGGAACAAGTCCGACTTACTGCCGGCAATGCGGACCAAGCTCTGGCACCGGTCGTACAGGGACCGAATAGCCCGTATCAAGGGGCCCGGTACCCCATACTCCCGGAGCAACCCCCACAGGACTCCCCGAGGGACACGGTCGAAAGCCTTCTCCAAGTCCACAAAGCATGTGTACACTGGTTGGGCAAACTCCCATGCACCCTCCAGGACCCCGCGGAGGGTGTAGAGCTGGTCCACAGTTCCACGACCAGGACGAAAACCACATTGCTCCTCCTGAATCCGAGGTTCAACCATCCGACGGACCCTCCTCTCCAGAACCCCTGAATAGACCTTACCAGGGAGGCGAAGGAGTGTGATCCCCCTGTAGTTGGAACACACCTTCCGGTCCCCCTTCTTGAAGAGGGGGACCACCACCCCGGTCTGCCAGTCCAGAGGCACTGCCCCCGATGTCCACGCGATGCTGCAGAGTCGTGTCAACCAAGACAGCCCCACAACATCCAGAGCCTTAAGGGACTCCGGGCGGATCTCATCCACCCCCGAGGCCCTGCCACCACAGAGCTTTTTAACCCCCTGAGGTCGACGGGAGCGGCGCCGCTCCCAGCAGCAATAAAAGTATATTACTATTTCTAACTTCGCGATATTTTATCATACACACGCGACAAAACATTGACAGAAACCTTAGAATCGCGACTTTCCGATTTGAGCACTGGCAAATCAAATGGGATTTTTAAATTAGGTTAATTAGACCAAAAGTAAACCTTGCCTTTTACTCTCTTTTTTACCTGTTAGTAACGTCCCCCCTTCTATTGACATGGTAACTAGGTGCGATTTTCGGGAGGTATGTGGGGAGGGGCGTGGGGCCATGTGTGAAAACGCCGGCGTAAACAACACAAACTGTCGACAATTTGAAGCAAGATTTTATACAGACATACAATTTTATTCAAGAATTTGATTTGCCATGTTATCAAATACTCGTATATATATATTCAATATATGAATTCCGCGTGACTACATATTCCGCGTGTTGCAACGTAACAAATTTCAATAGGCACACAAGATCTATGGAAGAATACTTTTCAAACAGCCTAAAATATTAGAAAAAATCGTATGTAGCATGATCGGTTTCATGATCTCACGTCCTTGTAAAATCGATTCTTGTTTTTGTTTATTATTAGAGTGCTTCTGTTTAGTTAAATCTGTGTTTGGGATTACGTTTTGATTTGCTGTTTAGCTAGCTTTGTTTGTTCAGCTAGCTTTGTTTGTTCCAGTTCGTTTATCATTTTGGTTTGTTTTGTGAGTTATTTGCGTGTCGCCTCCGACATTGTTTTGCCTACGTTTGTGGATAATAAAATAAGAGCCAAATGGCTGCTGCCACAAGATGCGCTTGTTGTGAAAGGAGAAATGGTAACTCAAATATTGCTTTGCCATTTAAAATCTAAATTGTGAGTTGTTGTTTTAATTCTAAAGTGAAAAAAATCACAAAAAAGTTAAATTGGAAGACCCTTTTTTCCTTGGGTCTCAGGAGGATATTATGTGCATTATTGTTAGGCTGTATGACTTGTAATATGTGGCATTCCCCTGTATATACTGTATAGTAGTTTGTGTGCTGTTTTCAATAAATCTTCCAAAATGAAAAAAGCATATATTCTTCTGCATGGCTCACTGACTTGCTTACTCTGTATGGCCTTTGAGAGAGAGAGATGGCCCATCTGACAACTCTTAGAGGTGTGGACAATGAATAATGAATATTCAGGTATTTAGCATTTAGCCCTCCCACAGCCTGAAATAAATGTGACCAGTTCTGATAAAAACAGGTTTTTACCTATTTAGATCTCAGATGTGCTAAACTGTTTTCACACCCTTACATAACCAAGACCTTGATGAACAAACGCACATTGGCAAAACAATTCGTCACTATAGTTTAGTGTGTGCTTTCACAACTTTTGTGACAGCAGAAAAATTTACTATTTTTAACTTGTGTGTTTGTAGATCTATTTACAAGCTGCATATGATACTGACCAAACTATTGATGGCATACAAATGTAGCTGTGATTGTCCTTCAAATAAAAATATCAAACACTTTGGAGTAAGTGTGTGTTAAGTTGATGAAATTGAGATAAATATCAGACCATGCCAAAATTACAAACTATCTCAAAGCTTAGCACGGACCTCAGAGGGTTAACCACCGCGGCGACCTCAGCCCCAGATATAGGAGAGCCCACCCCCGAGTCCCCAGACCCTACTTCCTCACTGGAAGGCGTGTCGGTGGGATTGAGGAGGTCTTCGAAGTATATTCCTCCACCGACCCACAACGTCCCGAGTCGAGGTCAGCAGCGCCCCATCCCCACTGTACACAGTGTTGACAGTGTACTGCTTCCCCTCCTGAGACGCCGGATGGTGGCCCAGAACCTCCTCGAAGCCGTTCGGAAGTCGTTCTCCATGGCCTCACCGAGCTCCTCCCATGCCCGAGTTTTTGCCTCAGCGACCGCCGAAGCCGTGCTCCGCTTGGCCCACCGATACCTATCAGCTGCCTCCGGAGTCCCACAGGCCAAAAAGGTCCGATAGGACTCCTTCTTCAGCTTGACGGCATCCCTCATTAATTCCATTAATGTTCGGGGATTACCGCCGCGACAGGCACCGACGACCTTGCGGCCACAGCTCCGGTCAGCCGCCTCGACAATGGAGGCACGGAACATGGCCCACTCGGACTCAATGTCCCCGCCTCCCCGGGACATGGTTGAAGCTCTCCCGGAGGTGGGAGTTAAAGCTCCTTCTGACAGGAGACTCTGCCAGACGTTCCCAGCAGACCCTCACAATACGTTTGGGCCTGCCAGGCCTGACCGGCATCCTCCCCCACCATCGGAGCCAACTCACCACCAGGTGGTGATCAGTTGACAGCTACGCCCCTCTCTTCACCCGAGTGTCCAAGACATGCGGCCGCAAGTCCGACGACACGACCACAAAGTCGATCATCGAACTGCGGCCCAGGGTGTCCTGGTGCCAGGTGCACATATGGACACCCTTATGCCTGAACATGGTGTTCGTTATGGACAATCCGTGACAAGCACAGAAGTCCAACAACAAAGCACCATTCTGGTTCAGATCAGGGGGCGTTCCTCCCAATCACACCCCTCCAGGTCTCACTATCGTTGCCCACGTGAGCATTGAAGTCCCCCAGCAAAACGAGGGAGTCCCTAGAAGGAGTATTCTCAAACACCCCCTCCAAGGACTCCAAAAAGGGTGGTTATTCTGAGCTGCTGTTTGGAGCATAAGCACAAACAGCAGTCAGAACCCGTCCCCCCATCCGAAGGCGGAGGGAGGCTACCCTCTCGTCTACCGGGGGTGAACCCCAACGTACAGGCACCGAGCCGGGGGGCAATAAGTATTCCCACCCCTGCTCGGCGCCTCCCACCAGGGGCAACTCCAGAGTGGAAGAGAGTCCAACCCCTCTCAAGGAGACTGGTTCCGGAGCCCATGCCGTGTGTCGAGGCGAGGCCGACTATATCTAGCCGGAACCTCTCGACCTCCCGCACCAGCTCAGGCTCCTTCCCCGCAAGAGAGGTGACATTCCATGTCCCTAGAGCTAGCTTCTGCAGCCGAGGATTGGACCGCCAAGGTCCCCGCCTTCGGCCGCCGCCCATCTCACACTGCACCTGACCCCCTTGGCCCCTCCCACGGGTGGTGAGCCCATGGGAAGCGGGTCCTACGTCGCCTCTTCGGGCTGTGCCCGGCCGAGCCCCATAGGTGTAGGCCCGGCCACCAGGTGCTCGCCCTCGAGCCCTACCCCCGGGCCTGGCTCCAGGGGGGGCCCCCGGTGACCCACGTCCGGGCGAGGGAAACGTAGTTCCATTAATGTTTGTCGTCATAGGGGGTCTTGTGAGCCACGCTTTGTCTGGTCCCTCACCAAGGACCTGTTTGCCTTGGGTGACCCTACCAGGGGCATGAAGCCCCCGACAACTTAGCTCCTGGGATCATTGGGACACGCAAACCCCTCCACCACGATAAGGTGGCGGCTCAAGGAGGAGAAAATTTAGGTTCAGAAATTATTTGTTTTAGTTTTTTTTTGTTTTCAGTGATGTATGTGGCCCACTGGGGTTATGTCTTCTAAAATAAATAAAATGCAGCACATTGCATGCTTCTACAAGTATGTGCCACAAGTACTAATGAACTAACACCAGAGACTAAAACGGGCATGGTTTTGGTGTGGACTACACATTTCTCTGTTGCTAAGCTCCTGTCCTTTAATGACTTTTGGAAAGGCAGGGGAAGCAGAGCCCAAGGTTCCCCAAACTCCCCCCTTCTCCACCTTCAACCACCCAGGGGACCCTACACCACTCAGCTGCAAAACAGTAAAGCTTCTTATACCCTCTTAAATATGTATCTGTGTGGTGATGCGGAATTGAAAGTAGCTCGCTGGTTCAACAGAGCACATCTGTACTAACCATGTGGCAGTTTCCGTTGGCCCCACCCATTAACGGGGCATGCAAATCTGAGGCATTAAGACATACAGCTACAGTACATAGGAATTGCCCCTCGCAAGCCTCCATGCAATTATACATTCACCTAAAGCTACACATTTGGATAGGCCTTAATTCTCAACAGATTTTCAACAGATGCATTTGTGTAGTATAGGGTTCAATCATTCATGCTGTCGATCGTTTGTTCAGTAAATCTGTGACAGAAATGTCCCAAATCACAATGGTTTGATGTTGTCAGTACAAGACAGCCTTGTTTGCCATTCCTCTCTATTCACACATTGGAAAGGAAACAGATTAAGGTTGCAAACGAGGATGTCTGCAAAGGCTGACCAAAAAAAAAGCTAAGATGGGCATGGGCGTGCCCCAGGAGTGATGCGTGTCACCAATTTATCTCTCCATATGATATTTTCATGGGCTCAGCACTGTTGCAACTTTGGATCGAGTTGATAAAAGACACACAGCTGCTGCACAAATAACTTCAAGGCCTTCTTGAGGGACCAACCCCCACCACCACTACCCCCGCCGAGTCAAACACCCCCCCGATAGATCTCCATGGCCTCTCTTTTACCCCGTCACACTAAAGGCACCTTACACATGCTTAAACTGACTGCAGTGAAACCTACAATACTGTGATCAATCCAAAATATATTTTTTTACATATAAACGTTTGCAAGCATTCACAAATACTCCTACTGCTCAAGGAGAAGGTTAGCGGAGCTACCATACGTGTACAATTCCAAAGAGTTTTGCACCGGTGCAACATGCAACATTTTCTGGACTAACTTGTTGTCGGCGTCTTTTCAGAAGTCATTATTCAGCTGTTCTATTTTCGACAGGTACGGTTGCCAAATCCATTTAAATGTCTTTGTCCTTGACATTTGTTGGGGATGGTGTTTAAACATATCTTTGTATCTTGTCAAACCTGCAAGTTTGATTTGAATTTCATCAGCTACCCAGATGCCAATAAAGAAATATTATCCCATATTCAATCCGACAACTAACCTCAATATTCAAACAAATCTGAAAATCTGTAATTTGCCAGTAGCTGACTATTTACAAACAAATTACAAAAACCTGTTACATCCCTTAATCTTTTCATCAAAACCACCCATACCAAAAATATATGGACTGAGAATGTATTTATATATATTATTTTCAAAAATGTATTGCATAAATGTATCTTTAAATTTTATCAAATTTTCTCCCAATTTAGTAGCCAGTTACACCCTCTATTTTTAATTTCAATCCCCCCTTGTATTTCGAGTTCGCTGCCGTAGCCCTGTGACCAGCAATGACAGAGGCAAAGTATCGTCTCCTTAGAGACGGCATTCACTAAGCCTGTCGACCGTAACTCCGGTACCCCAGCGCCACTCCTATATGCAGCGGACTCATGTCGGCATCCCTCTCCCCTCCCTGGGGCGGATAGCCGATTGCCGCCCCCTAGTGGCACTCCCAGCCAGAGCCTCATAAATGTGTCTTTAATGAAAGTATATGTGACACACGTAAACATCTTAACATTTTCAAAACCCTTTCGTGTCATGAAAAGGCACTAATTCTTGTGTTTGTTCATACCCATTTCATACATTAAATCTAAGATTTATATACTTGCTCATAAATTCTAAACACATGCCTTCTCTATTTATTTTATCAGAGTAATACATTTTTACAATACGTTTTATTTATATTTCTTGTTGGTATAGACATCGTGTAAGCCCACTCAAATCAAGCAATTTAAATAGACTGGTGATGTTGCATTTGAACTTGCCTCAGAATTCAGGTTTCCCACTGAGGCTGCAATATAGGGATTTCTGGTTTGAAGCGGTTCACAACATAACTAACATAACTCCACGTTCATCTCCTTTATGACTGAAATGCTTTGAAAAGCTGCGGCTACATCAGTGACATGTCTGGATGAATTTAGGCTGTTAGTGTGACACTAGGATGGCCGCAGGTATCTCTCCTCTGCCCTGGTCGCACTGCGTTCTGCCAGCCCTGATTACCAGTTTCCCAGGCTCTGGCTTGGTTAGGCCTTGGGGGGCCCCTTGTCAGTAATAAGATACAGCTGCCTTGCCTCCATCAGCAGTCACACATCTAATGGGATAAAGCGCCTGTCAGAAATAGCACCTCAGACAACAGCTTAATTAAATCTGCAGAGTGAAACTGGAGAGGGCCAGGGTTCAAAGAACGGCACCTCCAGGCGTTTCTCCTGGATAGCCACTATGGGAGGACATTTGGGATACATCTCTGCATAAAGCAATTTATTTAGCTTTTCTTATTTCTTTTCCTCATTTCTCTGCCAATTGTATGTGCTACTTCCTGTTTTAGCAGCCTTTATTGCTCTCAACCCAATTTTCAAACTCTTTTCATCTGCCCCTTAAACACTGACCACAGAATATTGAATATTGGCGGGGAATGCCTTTCAGCTCCTTCTCAGGCAATACAAAATTGACTCCAAACCAGTTTCTTATAAAGTCACAGCCATGAACCAGTTTACAGTAATTACCGCATAAACAGAAATCTGTGTGTAAAAATTGTAACCTGCCATGTAACCTAAAATTACATTATGGCTCATGCCTGAAGCCTCATTGAGCATATTTTGTTGCCGATATTGTTGATGGTGTTGTTGTTCTTGGCAACAATGCTGTTTCAGGGTAACAATTGTCAAAACACATACTGTTAAAATGTACTTGTTCAGCTGGTAGTGGGGGCACACATGCAACTCTTTCCAAGATTTGTCTTTTTATGTGTGTGCATGTGATGGCAGGGGCTCAGCAACCCTAGTGGAAAAGATTTTGTGTGGCTGATTGGCCCGGCTCAGGAGAAGGACTCACACTGATCTCCTTGTTGATTTAAAATAAGAGCCCCACCGTCCGCACAGGTCATTATCCCAAAGGGGCTTAACGAGGAACACGTTTACAAATTGGGAGACAGCAGCAGGTGAGATAGACTTCGCTGAGTGGAGGAGATGGGTCAAGGTTCAGGGCACAGACCGCTGCTTGCATAAGGTAGTCTGGCACTCCTTCCACAGCAACATTGCATTTCATTAACCCCCATCGAAGCAAACGGCACTAACAAAAATCCTCAAAACTATGAACAGCATCAAAAATAATCGATCAAGCGTGCAAATTATGAGCCTTGGACAGTGCTCATGTTTTAGCCCTTAGCTCTATGTTGTAGCACAATTCATATAATATATTTATATATTTAGTAATATGTTATATCACCGTTTTCTTTTGAGCATGGAGTGCCCCCATCAGCTGGTCTCCATCAGCTCTAACGATAAGTGTCCCATCCATCGCAGAATATCTTTGTCTTACTATTTGCATTCCTCTTCAGATCCTTGCACTAGCATCTTTTAAGATGGTCTAACATGGGTTTCTGAAGAGAGCTGTCCTACACTTAAAATCCAACATGAGCTCAGGAGAGACCTTTACTCTATAGCGTTTCGTAGCGGTAAATCAAGGCCTGACCACAGCAGTGAGTGTGCTGCATGGACAAGTATTTAATCCCACAGAAATCTCTGGTGCGTGCAAACTATTTACTAACACTATCAGCACCACTGCCCCTTCCAGTTTAAGATTTACTGACACTGCACAAGTATTACAGACATGCTCTTGACCCAAATTTTAGGAAGCCATTTATAAGGTTTAATGATGTGCAAGTTCCTTGAAATATGGTTTGTATTAGCCAACAAGACACAATATAGCTTGTGTGCTTCATTTTGTGGCAGTGAAGCTCCTGGCCAGATAGGTGTTGCCCATTTGCAGTGAGAATACAGGCAGAAACGACTTGTGACGGAGACAGCAAGGACTTTTCTGAAATGCAACACCTGATACAAATCAGTCAAAGTTATGGAAGGTGATTATGAATCAAATATTTAATTAAACAACATGGTTAATTTTAAAATCCATCTTAGAAAATCTATCCATTTTTTACCATCAATGCTGTGTCTCTCTGCTACATTTTTAGTTAAAATATTACAGTGTTCTTTTATTTCCTTGCAGTATCGGAGTAGAAAGCTAAGCCTCTAGTCAATGTAACCACAGAGCAAACTGTCCTTGACTTTGAGAGGTAAATGTAATCAAGCGTTAACTTTCTATTTCTATTTCTTACACTAATACTTAATGTTAAAAGTATGTTTGTTGCGTCAGAAATGAAAATAAAATGTATTTGTCATACATTTTCTTGCATAAAAAATGGTTTATGTACTTTCTCATATTCCTAATACATGCCATGTCTATATAGTTTATAGAGTGATATTATTTATATTTAGTTTGGCTATGTGTTGTCTGACTGCTTTTATTTTCTATTTGCTGTCTTAATTGTCCATCCTTTCTATCTATCCACTCTGTCTGTCCTCTCTGTATTGTCTGTCTTCTCTCTGCGGGTCTGCACTGCCAGCCTACCTGGGGTTGTGCTGTCAGTTTGCTCTTGTTCTGCATTTCAGTACACCATATCCTCTCTCCCTGTGTGTGTGTTGTCCGCGTTATCACAGCGTGGAATGCCAACCTACATGTACGTCTGAATTCCCTTTTGAGGTGGTCCGTGCCGCACATTTGTGCAGCCAGTCTGTCTGTGCTGTCTTGAATGTGTCTGAATGACTGCTGTGTTAACATGAACCTGTTTCCCTTTAGCTGAATTTCCTTTATGACAGTCTGTCTGCATCCAGGCTGTCTCCGTCTCTCTTGTATCCAGGCTGTCGGTCTGTCTGCTGGCATCTGCGTCTCAGTTCGCAGCAGAGATCCTCTTCCTGCTTTGCCAAGAGCGGTTGCTACGAAACAATTTCACACAATTCATTTACCCACCGCATGCTAATGTGTGGAATATTAATCCTTTATGTTTGCATAATAAATGTGGCTATTTAGTCTGGGCTCATCTGCACGCCCCGCTGGTGGAGGGGCAAACACAAAGATGCTGCATTGTGAACAGCTGAAGGCCCCCGCGCCCGCCACAATCATCCACCAATACCTGCTTTTACTGAGACGCACCAAAAGAGAGCGCAAATTACCCCTACCTCCGCACCCTCTGCTTTAATTACAGCCCTGCCGGCGAGAAAAGAGCTATTCATGTGCAGATGAACACGGACTCCGCGTGTTTAGCTGAAAGAACCCGTGTTTTGGTTCATCTCTGTCAAAAGAACAGCTGGGTTGCCACTCTCTCTCAAATTAGATTTCACTGATGCGATGCATTGGAGAAATTGCAAAACGCGCATTTACAAATGTCGCTCATTAATTCATTATGGGGAGAAGCCATAAGTACTGTATGAAAAGTTGGAAAAGTTCAAATGAGATGGGGGGGTGGGGGATGGCTCCTTACCCTCACAGCAAGTGTAAAGGTTTGGAGGGGAAAAGCTGGCTGTTAATTGCTCTCAATTAATTAATTTAATAAAGTCAAAAATAGAGTATTGATAAGTAAATAAGTTGTAATGGAAAGATTTTAAGAAAGAAATCTTAAGCGCTCCCCTGGGCCTGAGCCACGGAAAATGACTGAAATACAAAAACCACTATGAGCGAATGTGCGTGATATCCCCCCTCATATGCTCCTAAATAAATACATCTCAAAGTAACTATTTCCTCAATCTCACAAAAGGTCATTTTGCTTATGCTCACAAAAGAGAAGCTCTTTCACTCACATTCATAACAAAAAGTAATTTCATCACCCAGGACATAACCACGTCGTCACACTTATTAAAGCTGAATTTACTGAAACTGCCTTATGGTTCTTATAATATACGCATAAACTACCTTTGGGTATACAAATGGTATTAATCAGTCATATGCAATCCCATCACTATCCCTCCCAAGACAACGAACAAACAACCTGACATGAGTCAAATATGTATTTGAAATATTTTAACTCTTTAGATGCTTGTAAAAGTGAAATTTAATTTGATTTCATTTGAGATCCCTGAACATTTTCAACTAAACATGTTACTAACCAAAACATACAATCATGTGAAAGAGTTTTGCTTAGAATATTGGTGAAAATAATATGTTTCTATTCAAAATTATCAGTAATCTGCAGGATTTTTACTGGTGTGGTGTCTAAAATGTTAAAGTATTTCAAAAATAATTTGACCCAGATCTGCAAACAGCAGTGCAAAAGATGCTAGAGGATGAGTAAGTGGCCCTGGCTGAGGCAGAACGAGTGCAGGTGGACTCCAGTTACCTCTCTCTACTGCGCTCTCTCTCCTCTTCCTTGCAGACCTTCCCCGCTCTGTTTGTTTTCATTTTGCTGTGATAAAATATGAGGCTTCTTCTTGTGTGGGGAACACATTGGTCACTGATACTCAGCCCTGCCCAGCTTACGCACGGTGGAACCCCCCAACACAGGCTCCACCCTCCCTGGCCCCGCCCTCTGTGATCTCATTGCCCCGAGGCCCAAACACCACAACATTTATCCACCCACCCAACCCTGCCCATTCTTACCAACCTCAACCCCCCCACCCACCCACAATCCAAACCCACCCCAACCAACCTCAACCTTGTCTTTGGGCACATTACAAAATGACACATTAGACATTACATTACAATGCACATTACAAAACAACAATTCCATTTATTCTGAACAGTACTGTGCAAATGGATGCATTAATTGGGGCTTGTCTCTGTGTTCAATTCCAAACCTTCTTTTTGTGTTGGGAATGTTTTGATGTTTTGATCAGTGTTTGTGTACTCAATCAATCAATCAATCAAACTTTATTTGTATAGTGTTATTTGTAACATTTGTCACAATATGCTTTACAGCAGACTCCGACATGAACCCCCACGAGAGGCAAGCCTAAGGGCTCAAATATACTTCACTTAATCACACGCACGTACACATACACAATGCGAGTGGCATTGTTCACATACTCCACTGCATTCTTTTTGTTTGTCTGGATGTTTAAAAGCTATATCCACTAGGGGGCAGGTCAGAGCCCAAACAAAGTTGTCTTTGGCCGGCATACGTTGATAACTACCTCCGAATCTGCTCAAGGTTGTTTTGATGTATATGCATCCAAGCTTTCCTCAAGACTCTGGGACATGTGTGTGTGTGTGTGTGTGTGTGCACATGTGTATGTGTGTGTCTGTGTGTGTGTGTGTGTGTGTGTGTGTGTGAGAGAGAGAGAGAGAGAGAGAGAGAGAGAGAGAGAGAGAGAGTGTGTGTGTGTGTGTATATGTGTGTGTGCGTGTGAGTCCTCAAGACACAGGGACATGTCACATTTCTGATTACCAGGCGCATTTTATCACTCTGAAGACAACTCAATTTTCATTGAGAGAGATGGAGGGGGTGAGGACGCAAGGCTCGAGTGATGACACGGAGACCCCAGCGAGCAAAGCATCGCAGCCGATAATTAGACTCGCCCGTCCTTGGGGTCAAAGAGACAGAATTATTTGGCTCGTGTAGACAGCAATTTCCTCAAGCTACATGAGATCGAACATCGCAAGCTGTTACAAATGTACACCGGGAAGCCATTGGCCCTGGCTCCGAGTCAATCCTCCATTCCCCGCGGCATCGCGAATATTGAAAGCGCCTTCTAACTAGGGACTCGATCGTTTAATTTGACTTCTTTCAAGGGAGAGTCCCACGTAGCCTTCAATTTCAGAGGACGGTTCGCAGTTCCCACATTGCCTGATAATCATGTCTGACTTCTGTTCTTTCTCCTTTTTTTTTAGGAGAGAGAGAGAACTGGTGGTCACATCATGATAGCACATCAAAAGTGGCAGAATTTAATGATGAGGCTGAAGTCTCAAGTGTGCGCCTCCCACTCCACAGAAGGAAACGTTTTCAATGTGTTTTCTGTGTGTGTGCGTATGTCAGTGTGTGCAGACGAGTGTAAGTATGTGTGTGGTGTGTGAGGGGTGGGGGGGTGTATGTGTAGTGTCTGTACTTTTGCATTTGTATGTGTTTGCATGTATACCCGTGTATGTGTGTTTGTGTGTGCATGTTTGTGTGTTTGTATGTGCGTATGTGTATTTATATATGTGTGTGTGTGTGTGTGTGTGTGTATTTGTATGTGTTGGTGTGTGTGTGTGTGTGTGTGTATGTATGTGTGTTTGTATGTGCGTATGCATATGTTTGTGTCGGTGTGTGTGTGTGTTGGTATGTGTGTGTTCCAGACTATGACAGCAGCCCTGTAATAGTAGAATGTCCTCAACACTGTGAGCAAACAACGTCTGGCCACAGCATTTTCTGTTCAGTCAATATAAATGGCATAATGACCAGCTGACTGCTCAGGAAATTAAGTCTGAAGATTCATGTGATGTTAGTTCACGAGTAACGTTAGTTTATAATTGCGCATGGGTCTGCTTTCAAGCCGAGCGATCGTTATGGGTCCCACCTGAGGAACGTGTGGCAGAGATGAAGTGCATGATGGGGATGAGCGTGCAGACGCGCAGTCATTGGCAGCGCCGCTGAACTGGATGCTAGAGGGCAGGGGTTCAGTGCTGCGCACAGCGGCAGACGTGGTCCCCTTGGAACAGATTCTAGGAAGACAGACAGTGGCGTGCGGGCGCAGGAAGGTAAGGGAGAGCGGATGTGTAATTATGCTATTTTTACTGCTGGGAGCTCAGTGTGGGAGAGAGGAATTAGCATCACACCTGTGTTTAATTGGCCAAATTAGCTTGTATAATTCCAGCTCTGTCTGATGAGGAGAATGGTGGTGGCTGTTGGGGAGGGTGTGGAGCATCGGAGCTGTTTCGAGTTTTTCAGGGATGAAGTCAGGGGCGGACAGGAGTGGTCTGTAATGTGAGAGGCAGTTTTCAGAGCCATCACGTGGTACCAAAGCACCAAGAACAAGAAAAATAAAGCCCCCCCCCCAACCAAACCGTCAACAAACAGCAAACAGTCAAGGAATTGAGCAATGCACACCAGCAAGTGTTTCCATTTGCTGCTATCCAACAGTCAAAGTGTTTACATTGAATAGCTTCCTGAGTGCCCACTTTATGCTGTGTGTCGTGTGTGATGTACTATTTCAGAGGGTGCTCTTTACCGCTCAAGACAAAGGGGTGATAATGTCATGGCTTTACGGTGTGGTAATGTAACCCCCCTATTATATTGAAGTGGTTCGGTCCAATCTTGTGCTTAATTGGTACGGTCCTATTAAGAGGACTATAATAATAAAGGTCAGGTGTGGGTGGGATTTCATTATAGTATATCCCGCGAAGCTGGCAGTCTTCAGTGTATTCTGACTGTGAGCAAGAGCCTGAAGCAGTTCCTTTTTTAATATCAGGTAAGCATGTGTAGGCATTGGGACCTGGGTTAATATGTTAACTTAAATACTCAGCAAGTAAAGGGTGAAGTATTGTTATTCATGGATATACTTGCAACTTTGGGGTGGAGAGGCTGGTTTACGGCTGTGAGTCTTTATCACGCCATGTGTAGCTAGCATTAGCCACCAAACACAAACGTAATCTCTTAATACACTGTGGGTTTTTAATAAATGTTCACCTAGGTTGAAGTACCTCGGAAACGTTTTAATAAATGTTTAGTTAGGTTGAGGTACTTCGGAAGTGTGTTACAAATGCCCATGTACGTTGTGAGTAAGAGAGTAATGGTTGTTAACTTTAAGCGTAAAATGTAGGCTATATTACAGTAGCAGCTAAACTGGGGATTTCATGATAGTATATCCCGCGAAGCTGGCAGTCTTCAGTGTATTCTGACTGCGAGCAAGAGCCTGAAGCAATTCCTTTTTTATATCAGCCTCGTTGCATCAAGGTTGCATCATCCCGCCATTTCGCTCCTTGAGCGGACCATCCCGCCATTTCACTCCTTGAGCGGAAGTGAAGAGCAATCAGCATCCTGCGGAAATCAGCCATCTTCGACAGCGTATCGCCCGCAACGGGTGAACTTGGGAACTAAGCCACGAAGTGTTTTCCAGGATTTTAACGTAAGACTGTTCCAGTTACGGGCCCCGACGAAAGGTTTTCCCGTTTTATTATTTTGTTTATTTGGGAGTTGTGCACAACTGGGGTTGCAGTGCTGCCGAATAGTATTGTGTGGTTCATGTCTGTATTTACTAATATGTATCTGGTAATTCGAGTCATCTTAATGATGGTAAATATTGTTGTTCTACATAGTTTTTAATGACAATATAATTCTAGAAACTGAAAGTGTCTTGTGTCTCGTCTTGATTGATTCACAAACACAGTCCTCTCATATTATATCTGACCCTGAGGTTAAATTCTATTCATATCAAAGAAGGGTTACAGTAACATGCCGCAATTACCTGAAGATCCCAAGAGTCTGTGGCTCATAGCACAAATATAAAGAGCAAAAAACGATTTCACTGAAATCAAGTTTTATATCTGAGCTGCGAAGTGTTACCTCTGTAATTTCACTGTAGGGGAGGGGGAAAACAAATGCTGTATAAATGCAAGCAAACACTAATGTAGGGTCCATGCATCCATGATGCATCAACAGGACGGACAGACGTCATTTGCACGCGATGCTGAGCGGCAAGTTCAAAAGACCATTAGCCAATGGGTGGCCTAGTACAGTAGCATTTCGCCTCTCCCACTGTAACTACATAAAACTCAACTGACTATCTGCCACGGGATCTGTTTTATTAGCTACACTTCGCTATCGTTCTGCAACATAGCAAGTGAATACAAATCCGCCAACAAGTTCCAGAAAGGAGTCACCGAAATGACAGACGAATCCTTCCCGTAAGCAATGGAAAGAACATGCTACAGATTATTCACATCGGACATCAACCCACTTCAACTCCAGTGGCTCAACCAGCCACAGGGACCTGCGTACCCAAGCAGTAATACGGGCTCAAACATCCAGGCTCATTAGATTCAGTTAGTGAACTTATGCTTGTTGTTTATTTTAAATGTATTCCTAAGTGTATTCATTGTGTTTCGTGTTTTGTACATCCGTACCACACAGCCTGCTAGCCAGTTAGAGCTAACTAGCCTCGTATAGCTTTGATGCTGACACCATCTATTACAGTATGTTTACGTTACAATCCTCCATTCTGTTTACCGAGATCTCTGCATGCGATCTTATTCACAATCCCACTACGATCTAACACATTCGATGATCTCATTCATTCTGGTGAATAGTGTCACTTGACTAATTAGCTAGCCAATAGCTAATGAACTAAACTTGGTTCAGCGCCGTGTGCGCATATAGAGAAACATATAGGTACCCGTGCACGCACACACAGGAACGCGCCCATCCTACCATTCCATCACACGTCAGTTTCCCTTTTATTTCTCCCCTTTTCACCACCGTAAGATTTAGTCTGTCCGTTTGCTTATTGTTTAATAAATTCTATTTAGCTAAACCTGGTCATCAGTCTGATTATTGTTTGGACAAATACTTGAGCCTATCACCTTAAAGAACTTACACTTAAAAAGAACTGTTAAGTTATTGCCATGTTAATATTTTAATCGTAATTTAATAATGATATGAGATATTAATATTATTATTCAAATATTAATTATTTTATGTTCTCTAATACGGTTTATATACTTTCTTATATTCTAAATATATTACATAACTATATTTATATGAGTAATACCTTTTTTTAAATATTTCATTTATATTTATTTTTTTGGTACGTGAACAGTGCAAGTTCAGCATACCCATGATAGTCTGAAGAGAACCTCAGAATCAAATCAAAATGAATGCCGACTACATGTCCTGAACATTAAAGAAAGGACCCCTTCAGTCGATGTAAAGAAACCACGTATGAGGACAGGCTCCTGTTAACCTTGGTCCTGTTCACACCCTTGGCCAATTCCCAAAGCATCAGAGGCCTTACTTCTGGTCTTACTGGATTATGTACAGAAACCAATATGCAGCCCAAAATGAATAACTATTTATTTATGGCTTGATTTGCCCCCACTATAGGCCCAATAGGCGGCACGGTGGTGCAGTGGATAGCACTGTCGCCTCACAGCAAGAAGGTCTCGGGTTCGAATCCAGGCCGGGGGCCTTTCTGTGTGGAGTTTGCATGTTCTCCCCGTGTCCGCGTGGGTTTCCTCCGGGTACTCCGGTTTCCTCCCACAGTCCAAAGACATGCACGTTAGGCTAATTGGAGAGTCTAAATTGCCCGTAGGTATGAGTGTGTGAGTGAATGGTGTGTGTGCCCTGTGATGGATTGGCGACCTGTCCAGGGTGTATTCCTGCCTCTCGCCCGGAACGCATGCTGGGATAGGCTCCAGCCCCCCGCGACCCTGACCAGGAATAAGCGGCTTAGACAATGGATGGATGGATGGATATAGGCCCAATATTGAATTAATCACCCATGCATATGCATGGTAATATAAAGCTGTGTGATTTGAATGTGTGTTCTTCTGGGCCTAGTTATTTGCCAATATGACTCATCTCCTGTTTAATATAGATCCACCAGTATGTTTAACACGGAGTGCTTCAGCCATGCACATTTCCCTGCATAAAGTTCTTCAGCCCCACAGTGAAAGGCCCAATACGTACACACACTGCGCAAACCGCAAGATTAAGACATGCCAGGCATTGCACTTATTTGAAGTCTTGAACCTTCTGGAGGAGTCGGGGGTTATGAATATGAATAGTCCTATCTCAGGAGCATGGCTCAGTTAAAATAGCACCAAAATAAATGTTCTGACCACAGGATGGCACAATGCTCCACCACTGCAATGTCCTACTGTGGAATGAAGCCAACACCCCAAAACATGCGATGACAATAACAGCTATGTCTTGTTGTGTTGCATTCTATATTCTGCAGGAAGTCTGAGCCCAGCGCTGACCCATTAAAAACATATTTGCCTTTTTCCCCCCACTCTTCCTGTCTAGTGGTGTGTGCAGGGTGCAGACTATTATGCAAAAGGACTCCCTCAAAACAGTCTAGATACATAACGTATAAAATAGCACACTCGTAAGCACTACAAGAGAAAGACATGAAGGGAATCGTGCTTCATTACATGCACCGTAGAGCGTAATAGTAAATAATTGTTTGTGCACTTCAAGTGATATAAACAATGCACAGTGTGTGGTGGCACACCAAATTAAAAGCGCTGCTACTACCTCAAACACCTACTGAAATATGTAGCATTGTGTCAGTCATTTTAATTTGGTGCATGTCCCCCACAAAACTGCACATTGTTTAACTAATTTGAAGTTTACTTTGTGTAGTGTGTATGAATATGTTATGCGTCACAAAGATGCAGTTCATGTAAAACATTAGCAATGTTTGAATCTTAACAGGCAAAGACAGTCCTCAGGTGGTTAGTATGACAACCAGCATACATAACAGCTAATGTTTCCCAGTGACCTGCCAATAGGGGGCATGGAACTTCCAAAAATATATATCTACAGCCTTTTTCTGTTTATCATGTTGGACATGTTTTTAGTTAGTCTTGCAAGCATGCCATCGACAAGCATACCAATTAAAGTATCACCTGCTCTGTTATAATCTAATTCAATTGTACTTAATTGCATCTATAATGTGGTAGTTCTTTGTATTTGTGCACTCCACATTAAATAATTTTACACACAATGAAAAAGGTTAAAAAACAATAAACATAGGTCCCTAGGTGGCGCAACCAGTAAAGGCACTTGTTCTAAGTGCAGGTGGGTTTGATCCCCTGCTGCGCCAGCTCGGCTCTGGCCCGGACTCCGGTTCAGGGGAGGCAATTGGCTGTCTGCCCCCAGCGGGAGGGGGGAGGGAAGCCAGCATGAGCTCACCACATGCAAAAGTGTCTCTGTGTGTGTTGGAGTTACATTCGACGGCTTGGCAAGTTCCATCTCAGAGATGGCGGTTCAGTGTCTTTGTCATTGCCGGTCACAGAGTTGTGGCGGAAAGTTTGTAGTACAAGAGGGGGACAGTTGAACTAGAAGAGGGTACAAATGACCACCAAAATGGGAAAAATCTGAAATAAATTATTTTTAAAATATTAATAAACAATCTCTTTCATACAATATATATTTTTTATGCAGCCCAATCCTTAGTTGTAATTAATAATGATATAATATGAAGTGCACAATGGTACTACCTAACTACCCTACTATGATTAAGTATAAAGGAATCAGCTGGGTACGAGTGATCCTTAAAAACATTTGTTACGTTGTTATTCAGGAAAAAAACATGCTCAAGGCCTCCTTTATTCATACCGCATGAGCTGTCACTACTGCAAGTCCTTATTGACCGCGAATGACCAAAACTGTGACCACTGCCACTTTAGCTAGGGCAAAATGTGATACTTCGATCATTAACGATTTTACCATGTTTGGTTATGGTTAAAATCAGTCTATTCAAAGAAATACTGTGAAAATTTAAAAAACACTCAATAAATATGGGAACATTATCATGTTTCCTATTATCATGTATACTTTATCTGGCAAAATACAATGCATAAATTGCTAGAAATCTTGTGAATCTGATGAAGTATTCAGCTGGCAACCATATAAAAAATCCCCCATGTGTAATTTTGATCCACTATGTTAAATCGTTTGTTGTCGCTTATTTAACATGAATAATTAATATTATCATTATTTTTCAATGTGCTCATTAAGCTATTAAGTGTTTATTCTTAATCTGCAATGTTTTAAATAACATTTAGTTCCAAGTAGATGTGTCAGTCAATTAACATTTTCACAACACAAAGCCAGAATCAGCATTTGAAATGTCAGTCGTTTAGCAACGTAAACCACAGAGAACTGTGCTTCAGTGCTGGGACCACCAGAGTCTCATGCCATAGCTTGACCTTTAACCTCACCCAATTTCTCACGGTTTTATTATTCCATGTTTTAATATTCCTCAGATCAGCAATGTAGCATATATTTCATATTGATTTTCAACACGTAAACCTCTTAAAAAATGAAAACAAGTATTTATTTTGTGAACAATGTAAACGTAACATAGATTTCACAGATTAGGTCGATTTTCAGATATCGCTAATCGCTGTGCTGTGTGACACAGATGCTGGGCCAGAGTTGCACTGATTTCTGCACACACCTTATGGGAACAAGGGACAGGTGTTTTTATATTACATGTGATATATTTACCTAATTTGTCCTCAAACCTAAGCAAATTTAGTCATTTACATGGTCCTACAGTGAATGCACAAATGTTGGACTGCAAGAGAGAGAAGAGTCTGTTAATAGAAATTCTGGGAATCTTGGGAAACTTTGAGTCTTTATGACACTTACAAAACACTTAAAAACCCAGAATAGCAAATAGCCAATCTATAGTTAATGTAGTCTTATCCCATAATCCTATATTTAAAATTAGATATCTAAATCAAAATTTGTAAGAAGAATAAATATTATTTGGATGCAATTCAGAGGTATGGTAATTTGATTCGATAAGGTTCATTGTATTTAAAGGCATACACATAAAGAACAGATCATTTTTACCTTGAGACAGTCTGTTTTACCTAAACAGACTTAATGACTTTCTAACTTCCATCATCATTGCATTGTCTTACTGGGACCAGAAACTCAGACACGTGATTTGAACTATGAAAGCCAAATCATTTAATATGAATGTCCTTATATATTGATATTCTATCCAGATTATGTTAATAATCCAGTACATTAAGACAAACACTGTTTTGAAATGTTTTAACATTTTTTTAAATAAGCGCGACATAAAACCAGAAATCAAGACTTCATTAAAATAATTATAAGAATGTGACCACGTCTGGAATTTACAGAACATGACTGCCACCTACTGATGTCAAGAAAGATTGCACCAACAGACACAACTATGGGTTGAACATGTCGTTTCTTATTTGTGGAAAATGCTCTAGTGTTTATAATTCATATGACTTGTAAACAAAAAAAGAAACATGCTGACATGACATCAGTGCAATTTAGTCTGAGGAGATCTGTGGATGGACTCATTGAAAACTGTGTGTGTATTGTCTTCACAAACATCACAAAGATTCAACAGGACAATTGGCATTTGTTTGCATCAAGATAAGTAAAATAAGAAAGGTCCTCTCTGGACAAATTGGCAACTGATCTCTTTCAAACAATTGCTGCACAAAAACACTTTGGTTAGAAAAAAGGCAAAATCACTCTCAAAGTCTCTGGAGGGTAATGATGTTCATGTGATGGACTGTGGTTGATATCAAGCGAAGAAAGTATATTTCTTGTGAAAGAAAACAAATCTATGTTTTTTGTGTAACGCTCCTTTAAGAGAATATAAATGTGCAAGCTAAAAATGTGCAAACTCATAAAACTTGTTCACAGCTCAACTTAACAATGACAATGTGGCCTGCTAATTAAATTACCATGTTATCTTTTTCTTTTTGTCTGTCAGCATATTGTATTTTATGTCATCTGACATTGCAAATAAACAGCCTTTGAGTTTGTTTGAGATCAGAGGACATTGTTTGCTATAATAGGAATAATAGTGTGAGCTATTATTCTTTTTGGTGATTGTTTGTATGTTTGTGTTTATATCTTTATTTGTAAATCTATCTTTTGTGGTGATGCTACATTTTGGACCTCAGATCCAATGCATAAATGTGAAATGGCTGTGGTATTATTATTATGTACAGGGAACATGCAAAAACAAATCTCTGTGACTAAATTATAATTGATCAGTCTCAGAGGGAAGGTCATTTCTTCCAAAGGAACTAAAAACCAGACGAGGCAATCATGTAGCGGAGCAGTGAGGAAGCTATGTGGTCACTGCAAAGGCAGTATTGAAAACATCATTGACCGTAATGGAATGTTACTTTTTTTGGTTTGAACTCCCGTTGGTATGCAAGCGCAAGACAGAACAGTACAAAACTCCTTTAGGCAGTGTGTTTTTAACAACATATCAGTGGCCAAACCCTATCTCCGCAATCAGTCTTGCATGCTACAATCCTGCCATGCCATTACACTTGCAAATCATTTGCTTTTGGAAAAAGAGAGAAATGTCCATGGTGGAGATAGTCAACAACTTCCTTCACAAAGTTTTGAGGCCAAATATGTATATATTGAATGCATCCGTGTGCATTAATGTTTATTGTAGGTTCAAAGTCACTGTTAACGTCGGTTCTTTGTTAACGTTGATGAAGTTACTAATCTGTTTTTCAAGTCTGATTGTTTTCTTTAATCAACGGGAATGCGAGCTTCGTGTATGCAGTGATACAATATTAGTGGTCATAGTCTTGGGTTAATCGTCTTTGTTGATTGTAATGGTCTTTGCTGACATCTGCTGGTGAAATGTGAACTATTTCAGCTTTTGGCCAAGATACCTTTCATTTTGTACAGCCGAAATCAATAATCTGCAGTTGAGGTATCGCTTTTGATAATTGTCAACAAAAGTGCTGTTGACCCAAATTGAATTCAAACGCAACCCATATATGAAATAACTAATCATATGAGCTATTTTTTCCGAAACCTTCGTAGAATTTCAAATTAAATAGAAAACGGACCTGTAACTAGTGTTTGGTGAAAGCGATACGATAAATCACGTGTGGGACATAGCAGAAAGAATTATATCTATGCGATATGCAGAGCCTATAGACTACAGAGATATAATTAAGATATAAAAACAGTTTTTGAAGAACAAGACCAATAAATAAAAACGAAAATATCGATACAACATTAATGTCTAGGGTAAAGAGGATCGCAATATTATAATGTATTATTCTGTGGTATCTTTGCCACATGGTGGTTGATCTGGATTTTTCAGTTATTTAACGTCCACTATGGTTTTCATTTTAACAGATTGACCTATTGCAGAATATTTGATATTAGCCTATTCTTTATATTATTCAAACTAACCCTAATTTTATTATTATTATTATCAGCCTATTATAAATGCTTTACTCCTGATATAATCAGTTTCGTATTTAAGATAGAAACGAAATATTAAAATACAATAATATTGAGCGTAGACATTACAGCAATATTTTACATTTTCCAGAAGCAATGGGGGTAGTTGTAGACATTGTAGAGCTTAATTGCACTAAGCGACATAATTACTTGCACCCCGTGGAGAATGTCTACAAATTATAGCGTGAAATAGGCCTACTCTGAAAATGACAATGGTTTCGGTACCTATTGTTTCAATTGTCAGTCATAGTTGTTTGGAACTATGCATTTACTCACTATGTCGGGTAACGTTTTTTTTCTGCCGTAATAGTCAACTACATGCGCCTTTTTCATTTCACAGATTTTAAAAGACCTAAATTAAATATACCCTTTCACCGCTAACGTCTAGTTAAGGTGTTGAGAGAAGGTGCTTGTCACGGTATTGTTGGATTGAGTTCAGACGCTCTCTAGCCCGCTCGTGCCAGATGTCTGTCCCTGCGCGCGCTGCGACTTGTGAAGAGCGGGACAGATGGGACGCCATACCCCGGTGGAGACAGCGACATCCTGTCACTGCCGCAGTGAGGTGTCGTGATTCTGAAACGATGGCTTCTGAAGGTGATTAATCCATGTGATCTCACTCATTGAGTTTGGGGGAAGGAAGGGGGGTGAGCCTTGAGGGTTTCTTCGGCAGCGGTCTGCATTTAAGAGAAAATCCCATTTTCACGCGGACATCGTCAGCTCGAGTCCTCAAGCCCGCGCGAGACATTCTTCCGTGCCAGCAGTGATCTAAATGTTTATCTCTCATTAAGCTTGCGTGTGGTCTGGTTCATATCACAAAATGACCAAAAATTCAAAACGGTAACAGAATTTTATAACGGAAAAAAATATTCTAAACGGATTTTCTTGTTGTTTCCCCCCATCCAAGCAGATGTTAAAATGATCCTTAGCTCCCGGTGTGGTTCTAGGCGGGTGAGATAGAGTCTGGCATGGTAAATGGTGATTCATTAATCATAGTCCTTTATATTCTATGACAGTCTGCGTAAAGAGGGTGTTTTATTTTCTTGCATTAATTCAACTGGAAAGTTATTTACCCGCGTTCTGTATTTGTTTACTTTGCGCCATTTTTTGTGAGCTGTTATTTGTCAACACGTTTGTCTCATCGTTTTAAAATGCTGCAACTGTTTGTTTTTCAGTTGTAGCTAATTAACGTAAGTTTTCTATACAGTTTATTGTTAAGTATTTGAACATCATTATATTTATAGCCTTACATTTTAAAAGTTGTGCCAAACAAAACTACATCACTACATAAAAGAAAACTAGGCCAAATGAGTAAAAAATATTTTTCAGTTGATATTGAACAAGGTATATTTGTAACAAAGGATGCTGTTGTCATTAACGCAAATTTTATACATTGCATACATTAAGACATTTTATAAGGAAAGGTATACGTTTTTTAAAGGAATTCCATAAATGTAAATGAGGCTATTCCAGTGGTTATCCTGTGAGAGGGCAGTTATTATTGGTCTTTACCTGAGGGGATTTGCCTCATTACCTACCCCACCCCTACCCCACCCAGATGCTGCTAGATCTGCTGTCTCCCTCATTCTCCCCTTCGTTAGCTACCCACAGCCCAGTTATTCAAATTAAGCTTACAAATTAGTTTTAGTTCATTGGTGGGGGAGGGGGTGATTAAAAGAGATTAGGTCATGTTTGAATTTCTGAGTGATGAGAGCACACGTTTGGCTTTCCTACCGTCTTTGACAGAGGTTTTGACAAATCACTAATAAAAATCCTGCAGCCGAGATAATCTTAACAAAATCCATTAACCGTCCTCTTTATCCAGACCTGAAAACAAGGTTGGAAAGTGCACATACCCAACATGCAGAAACCCGATTTGAAAAAGTAATGGTGAGTAAGTATATGTTTATAATGACAGACTTACTGAGACTGATTTGTTACGTTGAGGGGTCTGACTACACCGCAAGCGCCTAACATGTTGTTTTTCTTCATGTTCATTTTTTTATCATGTTTGCCTTTCCAGACACTTCACGTGCAGTGTAGTGCACTGCCAGACTGTGGATGCCCCATTCACTAGCTGGCGTGTGACTTGAGACATGGACAACCCAGCCGACAGAATCCCTCCCTCCTTGGGCCTGCTACCACATGAGCGTGAATTCAGGAAGGTGGCACATTAAGGTATGTCCAGTGTGCATACATGCATGCAGCGCGTCTTTAAAGTCTACACCCATCTCAAAATATTAAAACATTAAATAATACTTTTTTCCATCTTTATTTACACTTTTTACCCTATAACTTCCAAGAAAAAAAAATAAAAATTTCTGAACATTAATAAAAAAAAAGAATAACTTGTAGACTTTAAAGGGGCTACAGTATATGTATTTAATATACGTGTATCATTCACAACTTGACTGGTGTAAAGACAGACTTCTCTCATTCAAGTGCATTGAACCTACAAGGGCAATACTTTGAAATTGAATGGAGGTTGCATTTCAAATGATTGTTGGTTGAATGATTTGCCTCAGCGTGAGATGAAGTACAGATCATCCCCAAAATGGATGGGGATGGGGGATTTCTTGCTTGTCTGCTCACATGTTCATATGTATGCATTAATGCCGCCACCAAACTAGCACATAACACCAGCGTTTGAGTTAAGGGGTGGCGTGGGTGGACAAAAACATAAACAAATTATCAGCCACAAAATTTGCACATCACCAAATGTTTTTTTATTGACACCCCCCCATTGTGCCACCCATTACAATACAATACAATCATTTAGCAGATGCTTCAAACCAAAGTGACTTACAGAAATTGCATTCAGCTTGAGTAAATTAACAGCCATTTGATGCTACAATGTCTAAGCACATCATTCGTTAAGTAAGCCACATAAACAACACAATTTCTAATTACAAGCCATATTACACCCAACCCATGTTGAAGAAAACTCCTGTATTGCTGCCCAGGTGTATTTTCCCTACCGTTCGAACCAAACTAGAGTCCACTGTGTTGTATAGTTGTGATCCAATCAAGATGGACATGTCATGCCTTCAGAGCTTTCAAAATTGTTTGGGGGATGTCTTACCCCCAATCCGGTAAATAATTGTTTAGTTACAAAATGCAGTCATTAGTTATCATTAAGTTGGTTATCATCTAGCTAGATTGTAATCCTGACCCAAGCACATTAGCTAACATTAGCTAGCTAGCTTTTGACATTGGCCATACCTGTCAGTCTAGGGTGACAAGACGTCCTCTGACGACTGGATCTGTCCCTGGAAATGTCCCCAGTTAGCCATCAGAATGAACCAAAAATAATCATTAAAATCTACTGCTGATAATTTTAGTCAAATAGATTGGCCAGCCCTATCAAATCTGTGGTTCATTTACTGCAGATGCATTTGAATTCATGTTGTTTAGTCCAACCGCGTGACTCGGGACAATGCTGTTGCCATGGTTGCATGACACAGATTGTGCGACCGGCAATATCAGTCGTATTCGTTTCATCTGAATAACAGATAGGTCTAACAAACTGCTGCATGGCACCATCATAACAATGCAAATGCCAATTTAGTGAGCAAATGCAGATGGATTTTTCCCTTCGTGCAACAGACTGCTGATGAAAAATCAGTAATGAGTTCAATATGCAATTCAAACTTTTCCACCGCTAGTGGGGAAGGCTCATCAGTAGAACAGAAAGAGAACATGAAGGTAGAGTCAGCAACATTCCAGCTTTGCACTCAAACTTGATTCATTTATTTAAATTTCAACTTTCATTGAGTACATTATTTTTTGTTTAAATGCAGGTTTTCTGCTGTCTTAATGCAAAATGAAGTGTTGTTCCATAGGTTATACAGTAGGCTATAATATATAATATATCATAATGTATTGGTGTAACAAATATCTCTTGCAGGCATACAGTATGTTAGAGATATTTGTTATGCCAATACATTACGATATATTATCTAGCCTACTGTTAAACAAGTGATGTTGATAACAAATAAATACAGTTTATCACAGAAGTGATCAAGGTAATTTTTTTCTGAGGTGCTTGCACGGAACATTTACACCACCTCCCAGAAATGTTTCTGATGTATTTATAACATAGATATACAGTAGAAACTCAGAGATACAAATTTCAGAGTTACAGAATGACCGGTCAAATTAATGCTGTATGAACCTGGAAGCAATTGCCTCATCAACATAAAGCTCTTTAGCACTATTGCCAAATAATATCTGAGAATCAACAGTGTTTTATATAAAGATGGACCAGAATAAAATTAAACAGTTCACCACAAACCACCAGTGTCCATTCTATTCTTACAATTGGTGAGGACAGACACACAGATATGTTTGGAATAACTTTATCTGAATGATAACTTGACAATCACTGCTATCGACATAGAATTTGTGTCAAACATAAACAATGAACAACAGTGAAAGTAACTAACATTACTCAATGTTATAGTATTCTAACGTGAGCAGCTAGCCTAGCCACCATTATGCTAACTAGGAGCCATATTGTTTGTTCTTAGCGATGGCTACTTCCTGTTTGTAGTCTAGCCACCATTGTGCTAATCAGTAGCCATATTGTTTGTTATTAGCGGTGGCTACTCCACTAGCCATAATGCCCCATAGGCCTTTGCGGCCGCTATTAATGTAATTTATTAGCTAGTTATGTTCATGTTCAATAATTGTTTAAATGCTGTCTGTGTCCCTTTTTCCTTCATTACGAAAGGTGATTGCATGTGATTCCTTGTATCATCAACGTGGTATTGTGTGTATGTGTAAAGAATGACCCCCGTGTGTTTTGTCGTGTGCTCTTTGTAATTCCTGGCATCTCAATGCTTTGTTATAATAAAGCTGGAAGCGCAATAATGGAAAACCAAACTCTGCAGAGTCTTGATTCAAAAGCACTCACCATTACAGTATTATGAAATCCCTGCTAACAATAGGCTAATCTTATCATTTTAATCATTTTGTTTTATGAGAAATTATGGCAGAAAAATAAAAAGGTCTAAAAGACCACCGAGTAAATGAATAATCCAATTGAACATTACGTCTTACTCCAAAGATAACAAACTGAAGAGCTGCTCTACTAACATTGGTAGCATTGGTAGTTTGCTAGATAATGTAGCCTATTGATAAAACGTTCTACTCTTTATTCAGGATCTTATTCAGAAGTGCACCAGGTTCGGTGAGCTCATGTTGTAATGTATAAGTGATTGGTTCAGCATAAATCAGCACCACATCACATTGTTGTGGAAATAAACACAGAGAAACAAACGTAGACTAAGCATAGACTATATTTGAAACTTGTTTTTGCTTACATACTGTAATGAGCAGGGCCGTGCACAGACATTTTTGGGGGCAGGGGCTCAAGCAAAAAAAAAGGGCACTCACCCCACTGACACACACTATTCCCACCTCGATGTTGCCACACCGGCACCATCCATAATCACACACTATGTTCATAACATGGGACCTGTTAAAATTCTACTGAAACATATTATTCCATGAAGAAACCACAGATTTGATGTAGTAATGCAAGTCAGTCAGTGTTCAGTTGTTTAGACCAATTCAGTCACATTAGATCAGTGGTTTCTTTGAGAAAGAACCTGGGACCTGTTTTACCTTTCATTATAAGTAATGATAAGATTCTAGATCTGCAGTCCTCTGACATGCTTGATACATAAGCCCCCTGAATTTGGGGTTTCAAAACTTCCTTCTGTTTTCATGTTCTGTATCATTTTGTTACACTGCATATATTTTATAAATGAGACATATGGTACAACTACTACAGTTTGATTTTAGTAACATGTTTTTGAGCATCACACTGAGAGGAAAAGAAACCACAATATTATATTATATTCAAAATACACTATACACTACTTAAACACACTCTTATATATTTGTTACATCTATGCATATGGCTAAAAAACTGATCCAGGGTCAGGGAGGTGAGAGGTATTTTGCCTTTCATTGGAGACAGGTGTATTTCCCTCTTCTAGCAGTGTTTATGTGGCTTCTTATTTCCCAATCAAAATGGATTGATTGATTGATTGAAACTCTTATTTTAACAGGGAAACACACTGCTACATGCCCAAACAATAATACAGTTTTAAACATCACATTTTTAGAACTGGCTATAAAGAAAAGGGGGTGACTACACTAAACTAGCAAAACTAGCAAAACATAACTACCTGCTTCAGAAATATGTAAGTTGTCCTGCATGACGGAGATAACTTACTTGCTCGCGAGTACCGAGTACCGAGTCCTACTGACCTACTTCATAGTTTTTTTAACGGATATATAACATAAAAAGTACGTAAGTGTTGTTTAATCGTGGTTTCATAATTAAAACAGTGCCTACCTGAGTGATATCATTCACCGTAACCGAACTGGGGCTGGGAATGCGGTGCTTTTCATGACAAGTTGTATTCGGAATGTCGGAAGATGCGACATTGATTGATTGATTGAGACAAAACCATTTGGAAGGGGGGGGGGTTGGAAAGCGGAGTACTTTTTAAATTGATAAGGTGTATTTTTCCATGGATACTACTATACATTTCCCTCTTTATATTTGATTGAATTTCAATAACAAATAAAGAAAAGATTACATACAATTAACACCAGCCAAAAAAAGGGCACTTGAGGGCAAAAGGGCAAGGGCTCAAGCCCCCCTTGAGCCCTATCTGTGCACATACCTGGTAATGAGTCTGCTCCAGAACACATGCGTTGAGCATGACGGCAGTTGGAAAGCTGGACTACTAGACACTCACATTTATGTTATCTCTCACCAGTTTATATTAAATGTTCTTAACACTTGTAAAATAATCCAACAGCGTCAAGTCTCTCTTTCTACCATGACTAAGCATCATTACATGGTGTCAGAATAGACTTGGTTTAACCACGATTCGACAACAGTGCTGAAATGTAACCTGCCAGAGAAATTCTATTTCAAAAGCCCTGCCAAATGGCGGAAGCGGAGATAGAGATTCCGCTGCTAGGACCACAACCCAACCGGACAAAGTTGCAGTGACATATTCGGGATCCGGCGGCCAGCTAAAAACCAAACCAGTGAAAACAGTCACAAAAGAGGAGGCCCAACCGTAAGCAGCTCATGCAGCTGGGAGAGTACCCCTACTGCTTATGTCTAAAGTAAAAGACGAACCCAAAAGGATGGAAGATGAGGACATTATGGAGCAAGTAGCACAGCACAGCCATGGTGCCAGTGGCAAGGCCCACATCTGCATCGATCTCGAAAAGCCAGAATCAAGCAGTAAACACCTTGGCAGGAGCCACTTCACTAGATGCAGCTAGTGGGTTCCACAAATCCCTCTACGCAAGGAAACTTACCACTTTTATCACCCTTTCTGGGAGATATTTTTCCGTCGTCCCCCATTTGGGATCACCAACGCATACCAATTACATTTTCCTGGGGGAAATGTTGCAGAAACTGCCTGTTTGGTGGTGAATAAACTGGGAGTATTGCAAGGTCCTGGTGAAGTCTGTACCGTAGCAATTTGTGTTTGTGTTTTCCGTCTCTGGCCCTGGAGCAGCGGCTGTGCTCCGGGAGAAAGAGTGAATGTAGAATTTGTGGTGTAATTACGTCAAGGACAAAGCTTGACCAACATAATTACCTGCATTTGGGTTAAGTTCGCAATTTGCTATTCATCCTACTAAACAGAAAAATCTTAATAGGCAATTGGCCACAAACAACTTTAGCAAAGGAACATTCGGATTATCCGAGGAAATCATTAAATGTATAATAGGGAAAAACATTCAGACCAGTAATACAGAACTCTGGCCCAAGCATTTTCCTCTTGACTGCACAATTCAATTTCACATGCATTTCCAAGGTACCCATTTCAAGTATACAACTAGTAGACTATTCAGGGAAATGTCTTTAACACTGATCTACAGTGCCCTTGGTTTAAGGTACAAAAGCATGTTACACACCACACTACATTTCATTTTCTATTAACATTAATTCAACTGGAAACTTGGTCTAACCTTTCTCATTGATGTGTTGAAAGGTGTCATGCCATAGTTTTGTGATTAAAATATACATGCTTTTTTGTGGTTTGAATAAATACATGTTTGGGACTTCTGAGTTGTATTTCTTCATTTTTTCATAATTGTTATGGTACCTGGAACAGGTGTTGTATTCAATTCTGGAGGGAAAAAAATTGAATTAAAAAAATGAAATGGAAACAAAGACAGATACAAATACAGCTGACCTGTTCCAAGTCATATTCATCATGGGCTTAGTCATACCCCTTTACCGATTACAGGAAGTGACTTTGATGCACACTTCCAACAATTGGTCTCCATATCAAATTGTTGATGTCAACAGGAAGCTGAGTTACAACCTACATTTTAGCCTGTATTCATGACACATACACAGATCCAAAGTTATGCTACCCTTAGGGTTGCCACCTCTCAGACAATAAAACAGGCTCGCAGTGAAGTTGCATCAAGCCTTGTGACTGGCCCTGTGTAACTGTGTCAAGCCCTGTGACTGGGAAGAGGAAATGATAAGCATCACTTGCTACATTTGGGTATGCAAGCTTCATAGGTAGATCTATGTTAGTTCTCTTCAAATATAATTGACAATAGAAAGGGCATTGAGGCAATAGTGTGCATAATACTGCATTACATTTAAATAAATAAAATGTAATTTCTTCCCAAATCTAAGATGTTGCATTTTGTGCAAAGATTATACGTTTATGTGTTGTGGCGCTACCCAAGGTTTATTGAACAGGGGAAAAACTCAAAGGTAACAAGGTGAAAAAATAGGTCTTGACATGGGTGCACTAAAGGTCTGTGGGTACTGGGGAACTTTATAGTGCACATGAAAGGGGGAGGGCAGCTGCTTTTAAAGAGCTGGAGCTCGTTAGGCTGACTCACTACAGCTGGCCTCATTCAGGGAGTTAAGGGCCTCATTATTGCATGATTGGCTTGTTGGGAGTGGCTCGAGCTGAGTGGCTCGGCGCTGTCCCTGGTACTGGATGTGTTTCCGGTTGGAGAGGGTGACAGCGCTTGATCTCTTCCTGCTTAAGCGGGAGGGGGTGGGGCCTGTTCCTCGCCCTACAGTCTATAAAGAGTGAATTGCATAAGTGTTATGTGTGAGATTAGAAATTGCTCAGTACTCTCTGAAAATCATCTGCTGCCCCTTCTGTTGCATTCATTCATCTGCAGTCAGAGGAGAAGCTCTAGGCTAAGGAGGAGTCCACGCATTCTGGGGTTACACACAAGCAGGCTGTCAAACCTGCACTGTGGAAAAATACTGCCACTGGTGCTGCTCCACCAAAGTAAAGTTTGTCGAGTATTAGAACCCCATGTCACGCCTTATCCAACTGCATTTTCATAGTCTTCATAAGCATTACTTTAGCAATGAAGTGTATAGGTGGCTATTGCAGGACTGCACAGAAGTCACGCTGTCACCCTAAAAAGTGTTGGGTGGTCGCTGATGTGCGACAAGACATGGACAATCCAGCCTGTAGAACCCCTCCCTCCCGGGGCGACACTACCGCCAATTATGTGTTGCCCCGCGCCAAGTGGGGTTTTCATGTTTTTTTAATTACCTCTACAAAACATCCATTGTGATGCACTGTGTGAAAACTTGTTTGTAAATGGCACTATACAGAACTAAAGATTGATTGAATAATTGAGGTCCATAATGTTCTCTTAGCTCAGGACATAGAAGAACATTCACATGAGGGTGGTCCCTCATGGGTGGGGACTCCCTCACATCCACAGATTGGTAATGATGATGACAGCATATCAGCTGCCACCCCCAACAGTGTGTTTAGAGACAGACCCAGAGTGTGCCTCCACACATGGTCTGTTGGAGCCACATTGGAGTACATTGGAGCCTGGACCTCACCTGAATGCTGAAGACAGTGTTATGACCAAACCCCTTCGACCCCAAAATGGTATAGCTACGTCAGGGGTAGGTCTAACTCGGTGTGTGTTGTGAGTGTGTAGTGACAAACAAAAAGGGGCAGCGGCTCCACAAACCAAAATGGAGATAAAGTGAACTCACCCTATCTGCAGCCAACTGTTCTCATCATGTCGATCCAGTCCAGTATTCAAAACAACGGCCTGGCACTGAGTCTTCAGAACAAGGGCCTGGAACTGAGTCTTCAGAACAAGGGCCTGGAGCTGAGTCTTCAGAAGTACTGTATCAAATTGCGAATGAGGGCTTTTCATTTCTTCGATTGCATAATTACAACCATCTCATCTCATCTCATTGTCTAAGCCGCTTATTCCTGGTCAGGGTCGCGGGGGCTGGAGCCTATCCCAGCATGCATAGGGGCGAGAGGCAGGAATAAACTCTGGACAGGTCGCCAATCCATCGCAGGGCACACACACCATTCACTCACACACTCATCCCTACGGGCAATTTAGACTCTCCAATTAGGCTAATGTGCATGTCTTTGGACTGTGGGAGGAAACCGGAGTACCCGGAGGAAACCCACGCGGACACAAGGAGAACATGCAAACTCCACACAGAAAGGCCCCCGGCCTGGATTCGAACCCGAGACCTTCTTGCTGTGAGGCGACAGTGCTATCCACTGCACCACCGTGCCGCCTAATTAGAGCCATTCTTAGTAAATTGTTTGTTAATGTGTTGACCGCAAAATAGCCGCAACAAAATAGTGACCATCTTTGCGCTGCGACTATCTCAGTAAATCTGGCCCTGAGTGCCAATACCTTTGCATATTTTTAATTGTGTTTGTATGAATTGTTGTTGGATATGTTAAACTGTCTATGTCATTGACTTAGTCTGCTGCTGTCTTGCCAGGCCTCTCTTGCATAAGAGATCATTAATCTCAAGAGACCTCGTTCAATAAAGGTTAACAAATAAATGAAGAGAACGAGGAAAAGAGCAGAGATGAGGTGGGAAGATGGAGAGGACACCCTACACACTCATGCATCACCTGACGCAATGTTTATGTGTGATAGCATTGATCCAAGCAGTGTCACCAGATTAGGTAGTTTCCTGCCCAGTTGGGCTTCTTTTTAATTGAGTTATGTGGGTAAATTGATATTTTGGTAGATTTGAATATGTGGGTAAATTGGTATTGATATATTTGAGTATGTGGGTAAATTGGTATTGGTCAATTTGAGTATGTGGGTACATTGGAATTGGTAAATTTGAGTATGTGGGTAAATTGGTTTAGGCAGCTTGTGATATTTTGGGCTTCTTCTTATTCCATTGTGTTTTTTAAAGTGAATCGCAACAGATGAAGTGAGTGTGATGTGCAGCACTGGTTGGTTGGTCATACACAGATTATGTCGACCGACTCAACAGCATAATGCACTAAAGCTGAATTTCACTATGGCATCAACCCCAGTGTGCTGCTACCCAGCCAGGCTTTAGGAGATTTACAGCGACGAGGCAAACTATCTCTACTTAACTTTTCTCAAGCCAATGTTGTTGAAATTAAGACAGTAAACAAGAGTTTCCAGCTGGAGACTGGGGACACCCTGGCTGTGTTTCATGCCCTAGACTGATTCAATATGTCCACACTCTGAAGAGCTGTGAAACCCAGGGTTCTAAGAATGAGTGAAAAACATCTAAGACGTGCCTAAAATCCACAACCGTCTACCTGTTGTCTGAAGTTGAGCTGGGGAGGTGGGTATTTCACGAAGCGAGCTAACAAAGTCTAGCTTGAACCAGGGTAAGCCAGCGGCTCATGTCATTAGACGAAAGTAAATTCAGGTTCAGAGTGTTCACGTTAACTGGAGCCAGGTTCAAACAATCAAGTGTTAAGTGCATGTGCGCGTTATTTAGGCAGACCCAAGAATGGACCGTCGATAGAACTCAACATATCCCAAAAAGATGGCAAAGAGAGTGTAAAAAGAGCTGCATTTTTCGAACAGGAACTACTACAATTGTACAATGACTACAGGGCCATTATCACACAGAAGGGCAACACTTCTGCCATCAACAAGGCAAGGGAGGCTGCATGGAAGTGTACAGCCGACCGATTAAACGCCTTAAAGTAGCTTAAAGCCTATAATGTAATATGAGACGGGGATTCATTTCAGAACTATAGGTGTAATATAGTTCTTTATACATTTTATTTATAAATATGACTTACTATGATTTGATACTTACACAATTATCATTCTATTTAGTATGGTACATTAGTAGTCTAATTATGTATAAAGTGCAATTATAAATATCATTATTAATTAATATGCATTTAGGAGCAACATGAGTGGTGTGAAACGCATGTGGCAGCAGGTAAAAATGAAATATAAAAATATAATTCAAAATGGTAAGTGCAAAAATCGGTTTACTTTGCGTACAATGATGCAAAATCATTATAAATTAAATGCATTACACTGTTTTGGCAACAAAAAAGAAGGTTGCATCTACTGCTATTGGTGGGGGGCCTCCAACTGTGGGCCTGGCTCCTGCTGAGGAGTTGGCCCTGGACCAGAACAGGGGATGCCCAATAATAGCAGGAATCAAGGGAGGAACATCCTCAAAAGTGGTTCCCCCCCAGTGTAAGACAGTCGTACATAAAAGGTATTGGCTATTCAATTTCCACTGCCTTCAAATCATTTTCTGGACTAATATAATGTATTACAGTTATGAGAAACACCGTGGGTCTGCTGGATGCCCATAGCAATCCAGATTCACTGCTTCACACTCGTGTGAGTATCTCAAAACTATGTGGTTGTCAAGACAATATGAATGCCCTGTGATGGTCAGCAACCCATTTTTATGCAGCAGGTTGCAGCAGGGACCAGCAGCACCACCCTCATCCGCTACACCCACAGCAATAAACCTAGTGCCTAGCAATCATACATATTGCCAACTGTATGTATGATGTTGGCGATAACATCAGAATATGATGTTAGTGACAACTACATTATCACCAATTACACACTGAATTCAATTTTCTGTCTTGAAGGAAGCAGATGTGCGTACAATTATAAGCGATTCCTATTCCAGGAAAATTGAATACCGCCAAGTAGATCTCCAGTACAGGAAATTGAAAATAAGAAAATTGGAACTTGAAATTAAGAAAATGGAGAAGGACGTAAGTATAATATCAAGATACGAGACAGTTCACATTTTGGGACTTTTGGGCAGATTTCATGAAATTATCTTCCTTTTATTCACAGGATGCACGTGATGAATAAAATAAACTAAGTAGTTTTTTCCCCCTCATACAGCCTTCTGAGCTTTAAAGGAAACTGTTACAGGCCAAATGATGGCACTCTTAAACCAAACGAGAAATACAACTAACACATTAAACCAACAACTAAAAATACATCAAGTCTAAAGGTGGGAGGGGGGGGAGGAGAAGAATAAAAAGGAAAAAATCAACCAAAGTATTTTTTGGCATACATGTCCCTCAAAGCTCTGCCATCCATGTTGTCTTTAGTTGTTGGCATGTTGTTGGCCCACTCCTCCCTTTGGCAGCAGTCTCTGCATCCTTTCCTATCGTAGGATGGCCACATTATCACAAACCCTTTCTGAGGTCACCCTGAGATGGCGCAGGCAGTTGAACCATGACTTTACCTGCCCAAACTGACGTGCCCCTCGAGATGGACTGCTTATGTTACCTGCATATTCTGCAGAAAATTCCTAAAAGTAATGCAGTACAGACTGAAATTCTCTGCCAGCTATCGATACCACAATTATGACACGCGAGAATTTGTGGCGTGAAAGACCCAGGTAAACACTAACTAGCATTATTCTCAACAAGCATGGCTAGCTAGCTAGGAAGCTAACATTATTGTCTTCAATTTCCTCCAGTCTCTTTGATATCTAGCTACAGTAAACTTACGAATGTCAGTCTTGTATAGCCAGTTTATCAGTAACGTTACTGCCACTGCTGCCATCATCACCAGCCCCAGCCAATTGAGCTGCTACTCTACACTCATTTGTCGCAGACAGCATTGAAGTTCGTAAGATGGGCTTTCCCTCCTGGTGTCAGTCATTTATGAGGAGAAGAGGAGATTTGCTTCAGATTAATAAACTTTCTGTACAGCATGCAAGTCATGTAACTTAAAAACTAAAATCAGATATTTGACTAAACTTTGACTTTGACTAATCTTTGACTCATTAGCACTGATCTTTCTTGTTAAGCATATGGGTTAAGGACGATTTCTAATGTTAGCCAAATGAATGAGCATCCCGAATATGCCAAGCTAAGTGCTTTATCTAGTAAAAACCTAATATCTAGGCTATCTAAAACCTTTATCTAGGTTTTCAATGCTTGAGGTCACCTGTGCTTTGCCCTTCTCAGCAGTGCCCGAATCATATTACCCAATGCCGTTACCACAGGGCCACTCTTATGCGCAGCGAACGTCATGTCGGCTTCCCTCCCCCCTCCCTGGGGCGGACAGCCAATCGCCTGGTGGCACTCCCGGCCAGAGCCGACTCTGGCGAGACGGGGAATTGAACCCCGGTCTCCGTGGCCACGTCGGACGTTGTAACCACTGGACCACGCGGGAGGCCCTCACTCTCTATTGTTTATAATTCTCCAGATAGCCAGGAGTGAGAAACCATTATTGACAGCAACGAAGACGGGGTGGTCAATAAAGTAACGTGTTGCTGCTTACCTTGACCATTGTAATGGATCAGTTTAAGTTACCACAGCCATTTTTACTGACAGCCAATTAGGGTGAAAACTGGAAGAGACGAGTAATGTTTCCATATATACATGACTGCTAGCAGGGCTGAGATGGGGCTAAAACTGAGGAAGTGAAAATGGCTCTACTGTAACAGAAGCTTTTAAGCAGTATTGTCAGAGAAGCATTGTTTTTGAAAGGCACAAGCAGACTGCTAATCAGAGTGAACATTGTGTGCAACATGGAGGAAATGTGGAAAGTCTCATCAGCTGTGTCAAGCAAATGTAGAGCATATGGAGTAACATATGAAATATGTGGGTAACGCAATCACTATGCCAAAATGTGTGGATCTGTGAAGTGGAATACACATTCAACGCAAAAGAGGCATTCGCATGAGGTTGACGCTATGTTCATTGCCTGTTAATATTGACCATGTAGCCACTGACAGAGATTACGCACGGTACTTGAACGTAAATGTTGATAATGATCAGTGAAATTCGAGTTGGGCACAGGTGCTAAGGGGGGATGCACGCAGATGTATCCAACCAAGAAGATGCTGATTGAATACAGAAGAACTCAACTGATGCGAGAGGGTGTTGCCATGTTGCAGTGCATGACACCCAAAGTTCAGTTCAGTCTTCCATTCTGCATAACCAAGCATTCACCCTGTCCTGGGTGGAGAGGCATGCACACAAATGCAGTTAACCATATTCAGAGTTCAGTTAAGCACACACAACGTGGAGTTAAGTAAAAATCACGCACCTGTCTGTTTTGTATCCAATTAATCGGCAATCGCCCCCCGGCAAGTTGCACATCTAAGGAGCCATGTCTGGACCTACTGTCATAGCAGAAAGAGATGAGCCATAGTCATGTTCATCGTCAGGACAACTTTCATTATACTGTAATGTTCTGGGGTTTTGTGTTGTTCAGGGCACTGTCTAGCTGGGGGGGTTGTTTCCCCCCGAGGGTTATAGGGAGGGGACCGGATGTAAGACTGGGGGAAGATGCGTGTGTTTGATTGTCCATGTGTGAGCTGTGACAATCTGAAGGCGTGGGTAGCAGCCGATAGCTACCGAATATGAATAAAGCATCACAGGTTTGACCAACGACAAACTCTCCTCATCCTTCCTTGCATGCATCACAAAGTGAGAACGCTACATTTGGTGTCAGAATTAAACTCGGACTTTCACGCGCTTTGTGCCGTTCGTTAGCTCCGTATTGCTAGCTAGCTGCTAACGTTAGTGATGACGGCGAGGGACGTGTCACGCAGCGAGATCAAAAAGGAGATGGAGGATGGAGGGCTTCCAGGCTTGGAAGAATGTCAGGCCGGTGCCGGAGTGGGGGTTGACAATCCCAGGGGACGAGGGAGTGACAGTCGCGCGGCTGCGGCGGCTGTACCCGGGCCGGAGGCGACGGTAGGGATAACGTGCGGAGTGTAGCACAATGTGGAGGTGCGCACGGTGGTTGGAGAGCGGACCAGGCGCCGAAGTATTCTGGTAAAGGCAGCTTGGAGGCGTTTTTCATGCAATTTGAGCTGGCAGCCGAGCTGAATGGCTGGCCTATGGACAGTGGAAAGAAAGCTGCACGTCTCGTTTTGTCCCTCACGGATGACGCCCTGGCGTGCTTGACGGCGCTGGGCCCAGTCGAGCAGAGAGACTATGGAGCTGTTGTGGGGGCGTTACAGAGGCGCTTCGGTCGATGTGACAACAAGAGCATCGTGGTCACAGAGCTATGTAACCGGCACAGACGGCCCGGTGAGTCCCTTCGTGCACTGGCAACTGACGTTGAGACACTCACAAGGCGAGCTTACGGCCATATGCCCCCCGCAGTGCTGAGTGAGTACGCCAGAGATCAGTTTGTCCGCGCCATCGAGCCGCGAGACCTGCGTGAACGGGTTCAGCTAAGACACCCGAGCACGCTGCAGGAGGCCTTGGAGCTGGCGCTGGAGAGAGAGGAACTGAGGGGTGAGACCACACAGGGGGGCATGAGAGAGGTCTCCCCACGGTGAGGGTTGCAGTGGAGAGCAGCCCAGCCCGGGAACAGCCGGAGTGGGTGGGCGCGATGATGGAGCGGATGACAGAGCTGGTTCGTGCCGTGACATTGCAGCCCCAAGGAGGTGCGGCTCGTTCCCCAGGGCCCATGCGCTGCTGGGGGTGTGGCCGGGCCGGCCATCGCCTCAGGGACTGCCGCGATCGCCCGGAGAAGCAGGGAAACGGCAGGGGGTCCGTTTAGGCGGGGCGGAACGGACCCCTGGCGCCATGTCCCATGCTGATCTGTCTCCAGCGGAGGGAGCCAAACGGCACAGCTGGGGGAGTGGGGCTCTACTCCCCCCAGGAGCAGGCGATGGCGCTGAGTCGGTTATGGTGGTGGGCTGGACGCATGCAGGCAATTTTTGCTATGTCCCCGTCGCCCTGGCTGGGGCGCCGTGTTCGGCCCTGGTGGACACGGGTTCGACTGCGACGCTGATGAGGCCCGACATGGTTCCGGTGGGGACACAGCTGGAGCAGACGTCGGTGCAGCTGAGGACGGTGACGGGGGAGCTAGCCCCCATGTTGGGGAGGGGAAAGGTGGTGATAACAGTGGGGGGCCTGTCGGTGGAGCTCCGAGTGTGGGTAGCAGAGGTGCAGGACCCCTGCATACTGGGGTTAGACTTTTTGAAGTTTGCTCGCTGCCTGCTGGACCTGGGGGAGAACACGTTGAGCTTCCCTGGGGGCCCCACTGTCAGGATGATATCCCCCCCACGTTCCTCGAGGTCAGCACCACTGGCGGTGAAAACAACAGAGACACAAAGCTCCCGCCCCCTGAATGCCCGCCCAAGATGTTCCCCTGCCTACTCGACGGCTGAACGCTCATCCCCCATACCCCCTGCCCCTGACAGTCAGCTCACCTCACCTGCCGGCAGTACACCCCTGTCCCCATCAGCAGCCCCGTTCACACCCAGTGCCCCCTTCCCTGGCGCAGCCTAACATGGAGGAAGAGGCAGACAGGCTAGCGGTTGTGAGGGGAATATGGGAACGCAGCTGTGGTCACTTGGAACCTGAACAGCAAGAGGAGCTGTGGCAGCTGCTAACTGAGTTCAAGGGCATTTTTGCCCTGACAGATGCTGAAATTGGCCGCACGCACTTGGTGCATCACCAAATAGACACGGGGGACGCCCGGCCTATCAGATCACCACCCCGCCGCCTTCCCATGGCGTACAGAGAAGCTGCAGAGTGCGCCATTGATGAGATGCAGCATGCGGGCATCATTGAGCCCTCTGCCAGCCCCTGGGCTTCGGGAGTGGTGATGGTGAAAAAGAAAAACACCTCCAAAATGAGATTCTGCGTCGACTACAGACCACTGAACAAGGTGACGAAGAAAGACTCCTACCCGATGCCCCACGTCGATGAGGCGCTGGACACAGTGGCTGGCTCGTCCTGGTTCTCCTCACTAGACCTGCGTGCTGGCTATTGGCAGGTGCCCCTCGACCCCGAGTCTAAACTGAAGACTGCCTTCTGCACGGCGAGGGGGCTGTGGCAATTCCGTGTCCTCAGCTTCGGGCTGTGCAACGCCCCAGCCACGTTTGAAAGGCTAATGGAGAGCGTGTTGATTGGCATCCCACCCAGGAGGAGTGCGTCGTGTACCTGGACGACATACTGGCCCACGGCAGCTCCTTCCAGGCGGCCCTTCAGACGCTGAGACGGGTCCTGGGGAGGATAGCCGAGGCAGGGCTGAAACTTCACCCCGACAAATGCCACTTCATGAGGAGAGAAGTGGAGTTCTTGGGACACAAACTGACGGGAGAGGGCATCAGCACGCAGGAGGGGAAGATAAGGGCGATCAAAGAGTGGCCCACCCCCACAGACAAAGAGCAGCTTGAGAGCTTCGTGGGGCTCGCCTCATACTACAGGAGGTTTGTGAGGGGGTTCTCCTGCATCGCTGAGCCCCTATTCCGACTGAAGGAGAAAGGCGCTGACTTCACCTGGGCGCCTGAGTGTCAACAGGCGTTTGACCTCCTAAAAAACGCACTGACAGAAGCCCCTGTCCTCCGACCCCCAGACCTCTCCCTGCCGTTTGTCCTGGACACGGACGCCAGCAACGTGGGCATGGGGGCCGTGCTGTCTCAGGTGGGGCCGGAAGGAGAAAGAGCGGTGGCATACTTCAGCCACACGTTCAACAAGGCTGAGCGGAACTACTGCGTGACCCGCCGGGAGCTGCTGGCTGTCGTCAAGGCGGTCAGACACTTCAGGTACTACCTCTGTGGCCTGCCGTTCACCATCAGAACTGATCACGCAGCTCTCCAGTGGCTGATGTCCTTTCGAGAGCCGGAGGGGCAGGTGTGCCGCTGGCTGGAGAAGCTGGCAGACTTCAACTTCACCGTTGAGCACAGGGCCGGAGCCCGCCACACCAATGCTGACGCCCTGTCCCGACGCCCCTGTGCTCCGGGGGGGTGTCGATACTGCGAGAAGAGAGAGGCAAGGGAGAGAGAGCTCCGGGAGGAGGTGAAAATATGCCCCGAGCACGAGGGAGGCGGGCCGGTCTGCAGGGAGCTGCAGGTGATCGGAGCGGCGGAGTGGCGAACACAGCAGGAGCAGGACTCTGACTTACAGCCTGTGTTGCAGTGGGTGGAGACAGGTCAGAGGCCGCCCTGGGGGGAGGTGGCAGGGGGCACCACTGCCACAAAGGGACTGTGGGCAGACTTTGCAGCTCTGCGGGTGTGTGATGGGGTCCTACAGAGAGCTTGGAGGGAGCCGGCTACGGGAGAGAACAGGTGGCGTGTGGTGGTCCCCAAGGCAATGAGGGAGACTGTGTTGAAAAGCTCCCATGGCACCACGGGGGCAGGGCACTTTGGCATCACGAAAACCCTCCGCCGCCTCCGTCAGGGGTTCTACTGGGGGCAGATAAAAAGGGACGTAGAGGACTTCTGCCGCCGCTGCGACCTCTGCGCAGCATACAAGGGCCCACCAGATCAGTCCCACGCACCGCTCCAGCAGCTGGGGGTGGGAGCCCCCATGGAGAGAGTGGCGGTGGATGTGATGGGGCCGTTTCCCTGCACTGACAAAGGGAATCGCTACGTGCTGGCCGCCATGGACTATTTCACGAAGTGGCCGGAGGCGACGCGTTACCGGATCAGGAGGCAGAGACTGTGGTTGATGCGCTGGTGGAGGGCATGTTCAGTCGGTTCGGTGCAGCGGAAACCCTCCACAGCGATCAAGGGAGGAACTTTGAATCACGTGTCTTTGCCACCATGTGCGAGCGGCTCGGCACGAAGAAGACCCGAACCACTGCTCTGCACCCACAAAGTGATGGGCTAGTGGAAAGATTCAATCGGACCCTGGGCAAACAGCTAGCCATTCTCACAGCAGAGCACCAGCGAGACTGGGACATGCACCTCCCTCTTGTTCTCATGGCATACCGATCCGCCGTCCAGGAATCCACCTCCTGCACCCCAGCACTGCTCATGCTGGGCCGGGAGCTTCGGACGCCGATGGAGGTGGCGTTTGGCAAGCCCCCTGACACTCCCCCCGTCCCCCCGGGGAGGGAGTATGCCAGGAGACTCCAGGAGCGAATGGAGTCCGCCCACAACTTTGCCCGGGATCAGCTGGAAAAGGCAGGCATGAGGCAAAAAAGGAACTACGATGTGCGGGCTAAGGGGAGGCACTTCCAGGCTGGGGAACTGGTCTGGGTGTATAGCCCTCGGAGGAAGAGAGGGCGGTGCCCTAAACTGGACTGTCACTGGCTGGGGCCTTGCAGGGTGCTGGAGAGGTTGGGGGAGGTGGTATACAGGGTGCAGCTGCCGCTCAGGGGGAGGAAAGTTGCTCTTCACAGAGACAGACTGGCCCCGTACAGAGGGGATTGCCTCCCTCTTCAAGACCCGGCCCTCCCAGCGGCCTCACCGAGAGACAGTGTTCTGGCCACCACCAGGTCCGGACGTACACGTCGTTCGAGGGGAGTGCACCGTAGTCCACCAGCAGACAGGGGCCCCCCTCCCCCTGTTTCGGGCCCATCAGAATCACTCACTGTGTCCCCTGTGCGTGACAGCCATCGCACCCCCCGGACACTTTCTGTCCCGGAGCAGCAGCAGCAGCAGGTCGATCTGACAGGGGCAACGCGACCGCGGAGGCGGAGGCGGCCGCCAGGTCGTTTTGAGGACTTTGTGTAAAGTTAAAAAAGAGAGAAATGTTGTTCTGCTTGGAATTAAAAATGTTACTGGGAATGTTCTGTTATGCTGGTATGGGCATGTGGTTAAGGTGTCTCTCGGGGCGAGAGCTCAGAAGGGGGGGGATAGTGTAATGTTCTGGGGTTTTGTGTTGTTCAGGGCACTGTCTAGCTGGGGGGGTTGTTTCCCCCCGAGGGTTATAGGGAGGGGACCGGATGTAAGACTGGGGGAAGATGCGTGTGTTTGATTGTCCATGTGTGAGCTGTGACAATCTGAAGGCGTGGGTAGCAGCCGATAGCTACCGAATATGAATAAAGCATCACAGGTTTGACCAACGACAAACTCTCCTCATCCTTCCTTGCATGTGTGATAGTGGGGCAGCCACTCTCGACTTAAATGGTGAGGGAGGAGTTATGGAGGGGCGTGGCATTCACCACCTGTGAACAATGAGTGATTAGGCCACCTGTGCTTCCCTATATAACCGGTGTGTATCTATAGTTTGACCTCTCGGTTGCTTGATGGTTGGTTACCTGAACTCTCCCTCCAGTCATTCCGTGTTTGGGCCAGAGGTATGTCATAGTATTCGTACTACTTATGCTGTAGGTCTGTTAGTTGCTGCTACAACCTTGTATTTTATCATTTATAGGTATTGGTAGGCTGGTGTGCTGGTTCTCACCGCTGAGGTATGAGTGCTGATGCGCTGTTATATCGCCGAATGCAGCAGGTATAAATGCATACCACTGATAAAGGTAATACGGCATCCGATGTCTGGATACTTGTAGCTATTTTATTATTTGCGTGTCATTTATGGATGTAAATATTCTGCGTATTCTGCCCATAGGTTGGCTGTCGGAGCACTAGCTGCTGTTTTGCCTCCGGCAAAACTTGTTCTCCCCAAAGTTTGCCTAAAGAACTGTTGACTTGTTAGCGTAGGGTTTTGTTTTTGTTTCTATGCGCATTGTCTAGGCTATGGTCATTTACCCGTGTTGCAAGCCACACTAGCTCTGGTGCGGCCGCGGAATAGCCTACCGCCCTAGTTTTCTTACAGTGATTGTATGGTTGTATAGGCCGATTTATGATAAACCAACTGGTCTGTTTTGTGCAACCTGGTTATTTGTTAAGTCAGTTAGCTCTCTGGGTAAGGCGTCATACTGGTGGGGTGGTTAGGTCCAGGTCTTATAGGCTACCATTACTAATTGCATGTGTGTGCGTGTAATACAATTTGACTACCATTACTAATTGCATGCGTGTGATATAATTGCATGATCACCCTTTTTCTGCACTTACGTTTGTTGTGTTTCAGAGTGATTGTACACCTGGTGTGAGTAACTGCACAAGTAGTCCTGTTAGCATGAGTATACTTCCCCCCCCAGTTGGCCCATAGCCCAGCATAGGAAATAGGCTACCGGATAGGTAACTGCGAATAGTGTATACTGGGAGTATCTGGTTTTAGTTGTTATATGTATAACCCCATGTTTTTAATCTAGAATATTTAATTGCAATAAAAGTAATTATTGGGACTTCGGTCTTTTCTCCATTTTTGTAGTTTGTTACCATTTAACCATTGATGGCTTTTCCCACAGATGCTTCCAGCCATTCCATTTACCCCTTTAATAAATTATACCTTTTTGATTTTGAATCACGTCTCTGTCTTCCTTACATTGAAAGAACCTAAGGTGCCCCGTACACTGTAACCTTTAAGGTGTTTGAATTATTTCCTTGGGTGCAATTCCCAAGGTGGCGTAGTCTGGCTAGCTTTAGTTGCTCACATACGCACCATACTGTTACATTTTGGCGTAGTCGGCAGGATTTGTAAAAGCAGAGACGTGTATTCTTTTTTTTTTTTGATTTGTACCAGTTGGTTTATCCTGTAGTAGTATTGTAGCTAATGAAATGTGTCTTTTGTTTTGAGATAATATTTTAAGCTTAGGGGCAAAACAGCAGCTGGTGTGCGGTGGATCCAGGAGAGCTTCAAGCAACTGCACTGTGGACCTGAGGAACATCACCTCTCATCTATTTTGTTTTTCCTTTTCTCAGTTCTTTTTGAATTGTAAAAGTTAACTTGGTCAGTATGTCTGAAGAGTTAGAGGAGTTGAGAGAGATGGTTAAGCAGCTAAAAGCAGACAAGGAACGTTTGATGCAGGAACGAGTTGCTGAACCTAGCTCTAGGATATCCTCGCCATCAGGTGAGCAAGCTCCCTCTGGTGATGCGACCCCTCATATTGCTAGACCCTCCTCTAATGTTAATGTCCCAGTGACAGAGCGACTTGTTTATGTCCCTAGAGAAAGGAAGTGTCCTTTATTTAGAGGTAAAACGGGCATAAGTATAACTGAGTGGGTAGAGGAGGTCCAGTCAAGCATGCGTGCACGTCACTTATCTACTACTGACCAAGCGTTTTTTATTTATGACCACTTGGAAGGAGAGGCAAAAGATGAGATAAAGTATCGTTCAAGAGAGGATAGGGAGAGCCCGGAGCGGATCCTTGCCATACTTAGAGAGCTGTATGGGTGTTCTCAATCTTACATTTCCTTACAGGAGAACTTTTTCTCTAGGAAACAGCAGGAGGGGGAGACTTTACAAGAGTTTTCCCATGCCTTGTTGTGTCTGATGGAAAAGGTAGTGACCAGTGCCCCTAATGGCATGCCTAACTCAGAAGTTCTGTTACGTGATCAATTCGTTGAATATGTTCATGATTGTGCCCTCCGTAGGGAGCTGAAGCAGTTGGTTCGCCGGCACCCAACCTACACCCTGTTGGATGTTCGTGGGGAGGCTATTAGATGGGAGCAGGAGGGTATGCCCGGAGGTGGAAGGAATAGGAGCTACTCTGTCCCTTGTGCTTTTGGTACACAGTATGGGGTCCAGGGGACACCTCAAGCTCCATTAGGTCAAGTGATTCCAGGGGCTGAATTGGTTGAGCTGAAAGAGATGATGCGAAAACAACAAGAGCAACTTAATCAGCTTACCCAAAGCCTTGCTCTTATCCAGAACCAGCCCAAGTATACCCCGTTTAACCGTAATGGTCCTATCATTTGCAGGAGGTGCCAGCAACCAGGTCATTTTGCTAGAGAATGTGATAATGAACGAGTCCCTCTACAGGCCCAGTCTCGTCCCCAGGCTTCCCAGAGTCGGGCAAGTATGTCTCAAGTCTCTGGCCAGCCGTCGGAAAACTAACTCCCTCTGATCTGCGGAGCCACAGTTCAGAAGGGGCCTTTCTGGCTCAAGTGCTACCTCTGTGGTGAGTCAAAACACCACAACCAGTTTGTTAAGTTCATGCCCCCATGTGACTGTTAAGATGGGAGGGGTTGGGGTCTCATGTTTGTTAGACACAGGGTCTATGGTGTCAACTATGACCGAAAGCTTTTTCTTGCAGAACTTTGAGCCATGGGGTCATGAGAAACTTAAGTCCTGCCAGTGGTTGCAGCTCCGGGCTGCTAACGGCCTGGACATCCCTTATGTAGGTTACCTCGAACTTGACATTGAGGTTTTTGGTAAGATACTTTTTTTTTTTTCCAAGCCGTGGGGTGCTGGTGGTTAAAGACCCCCCCAACTGTGTACAAAAGCTGGGGGCCCCGGGTGTTCTTGGTATGAACATAATTAGGGAATGTTACCACGAGTTATTTGGACAACATGGCACTGCCCTTTTTGATTTAGCCCCAGTAAATCAGGCTCCCAACTCCTGAAACAAGCTTTGCAACAGTGCCACCAGGCCCAAACCCAAACGCCCCAGACCGTTCGGGTAGTGTAAGGGCGAGGGGCGGGAGGGTCTCTCGGATCCCAGCTGGTACTTTGAAATTAGTAGCCACCACATGTTCCCAGCGTCACTTCGAGTCCTGTGACACAGTGTTTTTCGAGCCCCCTAGTAATGGTTTACCAGCTGGTCTGTTGGCATCTCCTGCTGTGGTTACGGTGATCCGAGGCACAGCCTATATTCCAATAGTCAATGTAGGGGTTACCGATGTTTTGCTTTACCCACGCACTTTTCTTGGCACCCTAAGTCAGGCACACCTTGTGAGTCTACCGGCAGGTATTAGCGAGGTCAGTGAAGGTGTTCCTGCTACTGTTTCCTCTCAGACTGCCATTAGCCCAATTCAAGATCAGGTTGAGGCTATTGACCTATCTGTACTCACAGCTCAGGAACAGGTGAAAGTCAGGTCCTTGTTGCAGAAATACAGTTCGGTATTTTCAGCCCATGACGGCGACTTAGGTTGTACTAACCTTATATCACAGCGTGAGGGGCCGCAATAAGATTCAAGACTTGTGGAGCTCTGTTGTATATCGGGTCCTGAAGGCACCCAAGGAGGGAGGATCTGTCTATACCATCGCACCCCGACGACGACTTGGACAAGGTAAAACATGTTAATCGAACACAGCTAAAAGCTCACCATGGAAGTCTGCCCCCTTGATCACTCTCCTAGGGCCCACCCTGTGGAGGAAAGAGAGCCACCCTCTGAGATGGAGCCAGAAGAGGGCAACTTCTTAGAAGGAGGTGAGCTGTGGGTCTTACGGCCTGAACCTCAGGTTGCCCCATCACAGTCTGGGCATTCATGTCGCCCCACAGAGCTAGGGCTACCACCTTCGCGGCCTCCCTCAGGGGATCCTCCCCTGGTACCATCCGGTTCCCCATCTACCACCCCTGTGGCTGAGGACCAGCCAAGCACCAGCGGAGTGGCCATGCGAAGAACTACTCGGGTCACTGCAGGAAGACATCATAATGTGCACCGCCTGCCCGAGTCAATGGAGAGTAGGCTAGGTGGGGCTGCGAACTCCCGGGTACCTGGGTCTACTAATGCTGTTTCTGTTGTTTTTAGGCCATGGAAGTAAATGCATCGTCGGGTCGACGACGAAAAAGCTGGGGGTAGATTGTGATAGTGGGGCAGCCACTCTCGACTTAAATGGTGAGGGAGGAGTTATGGAGGGGCGTGGCATTCACCACCTGTGAACAATGAGTGATTAGGCCACCTGTGCTTCCCTATATAACCGGTGTGTATCTATAGTTTGACCTCTCGGTTGCTTGATGGTTGGTTACCTGAACTCTCCCTCCAGTCATTCCGTGTTTGGGCCAGAGGTATGTCATAGTATTCGTACTACTTATGCTGTAGGTCTGTTAGTTGCTGCTACAACCTTGTATTTTATCATTTATAGGTATTGGTAGGCTGGTGTGCTGGTTCTCACCGCTGAGGTATGAGTGCTGATGCGCTGTTATATCGCCGAATGCAGCAGGTATAAATGCATACCACTGATAAAGGTAATACGGCATCCGATGTCTGGATACTTGTAGCTATTTTATTATTTGCGTGTCATTTATGGATGTAAATATTCTGCGTATTCTGCCCATAGGTTGGCTGTCGGAGCACTAGCTGCTGTTTTGCCTCCGGCAAAACTTGTTCTCCCCAAAGTTTGCCTAAAGAACTGTTGACTTGTTAGCGTAGGGTTTTGTTTTTTGTTTCTATGCGCATTGTCTAGGCTATGGTCATTTACCCGTGTTGCAAGCCACACTAGCTCTGGTGCGGCCGCGGAATAGCCTACCGCCCTAGTTTTCTTACAGTGATTGTATGGTTGTATAGGCCGATTTATGATAAACCAACTGGTCTGTTTTGTGCAACCTGGTTATTTGTTAAGTCAGTTAGCTCTCTGGGTAAGGCGTCATACTGGTGGGGTGGTTAGGTCCAGGTCTTATAGGCTACCATTACTAATTGCATGTGTGTGCGTGTAATACAATTTGACTACCATTACTAATTGCATGCGTGTGATATAATTGCATGATCACCCTTTTCTGCACTTATGTTTGTTGTGTTTCAGAGTGATTGTACACCTGGTGTGAGTAACTGCACAAGTAGTCCTGTTAGCATGAGTATACTTCCCCCCCCAGTTGGCCCATAGCCCAGCATAGGAAATAGGCTACCGGATAGGTAACTGCGAATAGTGTATACTGGGAGTATCTGGTTTTAGTTGTTATATGTATAACCCCATGTTTTTAATCTAGAATATTTAATTGCAATAAAAGTAATTATTGGGACTTCGGTCTTTTCTCCATTTTTGTAGTTTGTTACCATTTAACCATTGATGGCTTTTCCCACAGATGCTTCCAGCCATTCCATTTACCCCTTTAATAAATTATACCTTTTTGATTTTGAATCACGTCTCTGTCTTCCTTACATTGAAAGAACCTAAGGTGCCCCGTACACTGTAACCTTTAAGGTGTTTGAATTATTTCCTTGGGTGCAATTCCCAAGGTGGCGTAGTCTGGCTAGCTTTAGTTGCTCACATACGCACCATACTGTTACACATGCATCACAAAGTGAGAACGCTACAATACGACCAATTTAAAACCATAACCTATACAGACTAACTGAGATTGAAAACGTGTACTCACAATAGCATGTCGTTCGATAGCACCTTTTCCTTGGCTGCTGACGGCCACCTCACACCGACACATTGTACAGAAGGCATGGTAATCGTCTTTTCTGCTTTTAGAAATAAATCCATGCTCTTTTGACCACTCTGGGTTGTATGAAGTCTTCCTTTCGCATTTTGCAGGGCTGGCTACGATAGCACCGAACTCTCCACGAATCGCGTGGTTTTCGCTCGCGCCCAAAGTGTTAAGTAAGAACGTCATATTAAAGCGTGGTATTTGTTGACATTTATTAGACCAATGACACAGGCCATTAGTTATTTGACAAATACATAAACCAATAAGAAGCACGTTCGAATCGTCAAACAGTGATTTAATGAAGAATTGAGCGGTTTTCTAGTCTAGACTTCAAAAGGAGGACAAATGGACGTCCGGCAGAGGACGTAGGACAGAGCGCTTGAAAACCGGACTGTCCGGCATAATGCTGGACGCATGGCCACCCTTTCACACCCACCACAGTTCTGGTACGCAAACGCAACAGTGTGAACTCGGAGCTCTCACCTGCCGCAAGCACTACCCAAAAGTCGCAGAGAGCCACGAGAGAGATATCAAGATTTCCTCATGAACAGGCAGTAAATGTCACACTCCAACGATGGTGCTTTAACCTCTGACCCTTGTATTTAGAAATGAGCAAGCAGAGATCTTACCTAAATCTTTGTGGCTGCATTTGATAACCCAATAGCAGAATGCAGATATCTGATACTGAAGTCAGATGTACTGAAATATTCTGGCAGCTTGGAATATAGAGTGGCTGGTTTACTAGCTTGCAAGCGGTTTACAAGGGAAGAACTTTCCCATATTTGCTAAATTACCTAAATCTCTTTAAAATCTTTAGTTTGTGAAATCCATTTAGCTAATTCTGATTGCAAAAAACACGGACCCTGCGGTTGCAAAATCGACTAGCAACACACTTCCCTGAGGTTGCCCCCGTGTTGTGCTCGATGTCTCTACTGTCTACTCTCCTTCCAGGCGAGGTCGCTGTTTTGTTTCACGTCTATAGTCTGTCAGACGTCAGGCAGCAGTTGACGTGTTCTGGGTAGAAGCTGAACAGTTTGGAAACAGCAGGCTGTCTTCGTGTAACAACTAATTGGACTCTCCTGCTAAGCAGCATCAACCGACTGGGAAATACCAGTAGCTAGCCTCAGATTTTTCGACTGACAGGTAAAAGTTACCAAAGGTTCTCGCCTCACTCCGTTTAGAAGGACGGTCTGTTCTCGCAGGGGCTTGCTGTCTAGCAAGAGTTCGCCAGTCACAGTTGCTGTGCGAAGTCAAATGGCAGCCGCCTATCACTACTCCGGGCCGGTAAAAATGGCATTATCTTAATTTAACTTGGTTAGTTTGACTTTGAAATGCATTCTGGCAAGTGTTTTCTGACTGTTTGTGTATGCTACGGGAAACCCTTGTAACCTGTGTCGAGACATCATGCATTTAGCTAACTAGCTAGTTAGATAGCTAGTGATCTTTACCAGCTAGCGCTAGCTAACTAAAGCGGCAAAACTATTAGCTAGCTAATCACCATTTTTTTCATTGGTATTGCATTGGCAGAGAGGCTTTTTCATACCATTTTAGCCAGGGTACCGTTCGCTAGCTTGGTCGCAGTCTTGCTGTTACATGTGTCTTCGGTTCTCCTTAAACGTTCATGTTTTAATGTATGTTAAGTAGGCCAGCTTGGTCTTAACCAAGTCAAGTTATCTTTACGATCTGAACTGTAGCTGCAACGTTAACTGCTTAAATGTCCAAGTTAATGTTGACTAGTTGTGTAGCTATACAATTTTGTTGCAGTAGAGTTAGCTAGCAGACATTAGTTTCAGAATGTAATGTAATAACTTATGTTAGTTTGATGACAATGCTAGCTAGATGCTTAATTTGCTTGTTAACTAATCATAACGTGCTATGTGTGCATAGCTTCTTAAGTTGAATAGCTAACGTTGCCTAAACTTAATACAGCTGTAAATGGTAGTGATTTGGCTAGTTTGCTGTTTAATGCTGTCCTCGCTTTAAACTGCCACGATAGTCTTGGGATTGTACGCTAGCGAAGCATTGCAGTAACATTAGGCTACCTAACGTCTATTGTAACACGATAAATGTAACTAACGATGCTGTAAATTACTGTTTCATCATGAGGTAATGTTTAATGTTACGTATAACTGAAGCAGTTAGCAGAGTCATATTGACATTCGCGTGTGTTAACGTTAATCATATAACTTTAGCTAACGTGTCTATTGCATGCTAATAAAAATGATTCAGCTCATTCTTGATAATGTGGACATGGAGAGGTTAATTCCGTGCTCTCGAACTCCTCCCTAAGATGTCCGAAGCGCAAATATTACCGAGTTTAAAATTGTGAACCCCAAATAGGCTTTTTTAGTCTTGTGCTTTTCACTATGTAATGTATACACTACTACACTATGTAATATAACTACAGTATGTAATTACATTTTAAAATGGTAGTCTCATGGATGGAAATATGTTCTGTGACTAATTTGTATTTTAGTATTTTGGTCTTGTAGTCGGTTTGAGGCTAACGTTAGGCTATTAAAACTCAAAAACTCTTGCAAGTATTACACATTTAGACTGAGACTTTGATCTACTCATGATATTTAGTATGGCTTGTCTATAGCATTTTGTATGTAAAAATATGTTTTAGTTAAGTTACAATGTTTTGAAAACACTGCTTGTGTTGGGGCGTGACACTGCAGTGGCGTGCATTTTCTTGAGGCTTCACTGGGTCATGGTCACTTTCTTTGATCCAAAACCTTGTAACTGTGAAGAATTTTGAGAAAATATTTGGCAGAAGAATGTGAAGCCTCTATTTTTGTGGCAGTACTCACGGCACTCCTGTATTTGCTTTTGTTTACTTAAAAATAAATATACTTAAAAATACAATTTGATGACTGCAGGTCATGTAGAGATCGCTGCAAATCGCTAGCAGGGTTTCTCCCCCCCCCCAGCTGCACGTGCGCTAGCACGATCCCAATCATTATCAAAAATGTGTACATTTATCTAAAGCAGGGTTACAGAAATCTGGCCCACGAATCCAAATTTGCTTCTGACTTTATTTTCTCTCATGTAGGTAATTGAACAATTAGTGCAATTGACTCCCAGGTCTTCACACCTGACTCCCAGGTAAAGGGAGGGTGCACAACAGCAGTACAGGAGGACCGTGATTTGAATAACCCTGATCTAAAGTGTAATAAACTTAAATTCGGATAGTCTCTTTAGAATAGGCTGATCAGTGTCTCAAACAATGGCTAAATACATAGGCTACTCTCAGCGTGCCTGTTTTTATAGCTATTTCCCTATTGATAACTTTTAGTCTTTGAATATTAGCTTTCCATTCCATATAACATGTCAGTATAAGGCTGCTGTATCTAACAGTTTTTATTTATTTATAGACTCATTGGCCCTGTTTTTGCAGCTAGCTGATTAAATATCTTCTTAGCTGCCATACTGTGTTCAGGTTTACCTGCTAGCTTGTAATTCTGCCTGTTGTTGGCTTCTCAATAATGGATTTTGTTATAAGACCCGTAATTGCCGCCTTTCTGTTTTCAATGCAGGTAAATACCTTGCTCTGGAAATGTTAGCAGAGGACATGAGATGCAGTTACCTGACAGTGGCATGCTATTGCTCAAAGCATGGATTTGAAATATTTCACCTAATATTTTCTCTTCTGGCTGAGACTCGTGAAATGCCTTTTTAAACAAAATGTTGTGCAGGTCTGTGTGCAATTTTGAGTGCTGTAATCTGATAGTGAAGATCACCTTGCTGCAGAGGAATGCAGTGTTTTGATTGAGTCATACTTTGCGAAGTTCCCTGACACTGTCCTTCCTATAATATCCGGACGAAAGGAGCATCGATCGATCCTCTTACTGTTTTTGATGGAGTGCCTGAATGTGCCACCCCCCAGGGCCCATGTCTGAAGGCAGGCCCACCCACCCAGCTCTCCCAGCCACTTACAGAGCCTGGCTCGGTGGCCTCGCTCCTTGGATAGGCTGAGAGTAGACAAAGAGAGTGATATTAGCCTATACAGGTATCCAACTGCAACATGCATGCATACATATAGCCATATAGCACTATAAATTCCATGTAATGCCCAGAACTCAAGAAGGTACAAGGTCAGGAGAGATCTTAAAAAGATTTATGTGAATGTGTGAGTGAGTAGACTTGAATTGTACTTGGCTAGCTGGCTATGCAGCTATACAGCTGAAAACTTTAGCTTCACTTGTCGAGCTCATACACTTGCGGTACTATGACTGTTTGTTACTGACTGTTAAATCAAATGTTAACAAAGTGTAACTGAATAGTTCCAAACAATAGAATTTCTATGTGTTTTCTGTTGGTAAGAAATGTTTGTTAACTAGTAGAAAGCATAATGATGTTTTGTTAGTAGGTCTTACCTGGAACTCTGAACAGTGTATGCTAACAGTAATGCTAACAGATAACCTAAGTAAGTGGTGAGCAATTCAATTCTTTGGTCAAGACATACAAAAAGTAACTGCAGCAGTTGCCTGTTCCATACATAACTGTTATTGCCATCAGTTAAGAACGTAACAACTGCATTAGTAGAACGTCCAGTAGAACACGTTCCATCAGCGTGCAGTAGAACACGTTCCATCAGCGTGCAGTAGAACACGTTCCATCAGCGTGCAGTAGAACACGTTCCATCAGCGTGCAGTAGAACACGTTCCAGCAGCGTGCAGTAGAACACGTTCCATCAGCGTGCAGTAGGACACGTTCCATCAGCGTGCAGTTGAACACGTTCCAGCAGCGTGCAGTAGAACACATTCCATCAGCGTGCAGTTGAACACCTTCCATCAGCGTGCAGTAGGACACATTCCATCAGCGTGCAGTAGGACACATTACATCAGCGTGCAGTTGAACACGTTCCATCAGCGTGCAGTAGGACACATTCCATCAGCGTGCAGTTGAACACGTTCCATCAGCGTGCAGTAGGACACATTCCATCAGCGTGCAGTTGAACACATTCCATCAGCGTGCAGTTGAACACATTCCATCAGCGTGCAGTAGGACACATTCCATCAGCATGCAGTAGGACACATTCCATCAGCGTGCAGTTGAACACATTCCATCAGCGTGCAGTAGGACACGTTCCATCAGCGTGCAGTAGGACACATTCCATCAGCGTGCAGTAGGACACATTCCATCAGCGTGCAGTAGGACACATTCCATCATCGTGCAGTAGGACACATTCCATCAGCGTGCAGTAGGACACATTCCATCAGCGTGCAGTAGGACACATTCCATCAGCGTGCAGTAGGACACATTCCATCAGCATGCAGTAGAACACATTCCATCATCGTGCACAGTGTAGAACACATTCCATCAGCGTGCAGTAGAACCTGTCTCATCATCATGCAGTAGGAGTTCTCACAAGGGCATCCAGCCTCCTCCCCCCAACAGTGAACATGAATTGTGTCCCCTGCAAGGAGGACGTGCCACCCTGCAGCCATATCCCTATATCATATCATCCTGTGGAGCCAATTATGCCTCTGGCATAAATGTGTGCATTTAATGTTGGAGGAGGGGAGAGTGGCGAGGCTGCAGTTGGGACTGAGATTGGAGAAACAGAAAAGCAGTCTCTGTATCCCTGGTAGTGAGTGGGACCGGGGGCGGGGAGTTATACGGAATCCATTGTCCCAACCCATCTGGTGAGGCTAACATTTTGTTAACTGTACATATTCCCATAATAATGACTTATTATTCTTTCAATTTCTGTAGCTTGCTTATTGAAGTAAATGGGACTTGATTTGTATAAAAGAACTGATCGAGTGAGTTTTCAGAGCAGGTATGCTATGCTTTCTTGCCTGTGTCTTGTGATGGCATGCTCACAAAAGGCTGAACTGGGTTAAGGCTTTAGTCTACAGGACTTCACTAACATCTGATAGTAATTCCTAATGCCCAATTCTCTCTGGATCAAGCCTTGTTTCTTTTTATTTTTTACCTCAGTTGTAGAGCATTGATCAAACTGTTTCCACCATTTCAGGATTTTCTCTTTGACCTTTTACAGCTATATCTTCATAGCATCTGAAATTGATTACTGCATCTCACGCTTTTGTTTAAATGTAATAATGCATTCACAAAACAAAAACAAAGTAAAAAAATGAATAACAACCTTTTTTTCTGTTTCTATAGCAGGTTTTGAAGTATATGAAAGTTGGCAATGTCCATGTTTATACTGTAACTGTTCGATAGCTCTAGCGATCATCTCTAGCCGTGTGAATGCACTCTTGTAATACAAAATTGTAAATTGTATTAATTGTTATTTACATTTTATTTCTCGATGTCATTGCCTTAAAACGTGTCTGGGACGAAGTCTAGGAAAGTTGTTATGCCAATCCATAATTCATGATAAAAACTGTGGGCCATTTAACCCCCCCATAAATAGTCAAGGGATCAGCCCCAACATACCTGGAATGACCTTCCCATGGAAGTCAGAACAGCTGAGACCCTGGCCACCTTTAAGCGACAACTGAAGACTCACCTCTTCAGGGTGCACCTCTCCCTGTAGTCCGGGTTTGTAAACTTAGGGACGTAGCTGTTTAGTATTGCACTCATGTCTACTTATTTATGTATTGTATTAGGTTTAGGTATTATTTCGCCTATATTTTCTGCTCTGATTGTTTCATTGCTGCCTTTGAATTGTGGCTACAGGAGATTTACCTACAGGGTCCTAGTTTAACGATGTGGTTGCTCCTAGCACCTGGAACTGTACTTCCCGCTAGGGTGGCTTTCAGCTAAACTGTTCTTGACTACGGTTAACACTTTGTTGTACATCGCTCTGGATAAGAGCATCTGCCAAATGCCTGTAATGTAATAGTACATTTACATTGACATATTAGGCATTTATCAGATGCTCTTATCCAGAGCGACTTACACAGTTCACATTTCTTTACATACAATCCATTTATACAGCTGGACATTTACTGAAGCAATCCAGGTTAAGTACCTCGCTCAAGGGTACAACGGCAGTGCCCTACCTGGCAATCTAACCTGCAACCTTTGCGTCACAAGTAGAGATGCACCGATTGCGATTTTCTTGGCCGATTCCGATTTCCAATTTTTGATTAGTCTGACTTGCCGATACCGATTTTGGCCGATTCCGATTTTTTTTTCCTAAAAACAATAATTGACAACTTACACAAACATTTTTGTAACTTTGCTTTAATAGAAAATTAAGATTGACAATTCTGAGGTAGGTCAGAAGCATGAGGTAGGTCTCACTAAAACACATTTCAAAATAAAAAAAGTGTTCCAGGTTACTGGACAGAGCTTTTCTTTTTTTGTGCAAATTAAATTCAATGATGAATAAAAGAGAATCCAACAACAGTGGCATGTAGCCTTTAAGTAATAAATAAAAAGAAACAAGAGTAGTTTAAATGTACTGACATGGTGACAGACCATTAGTCCGGAAATATTTATTTAAAACACTAACGTTATATTCTGATGACAGATGACACAAGCCCTTTTTCCATTAAATAATTATATGGCTTCAACTTGATGTGCATCAGAAAGTTATTGCGACAATGCTAATGGAAAACAGGTTAGTTCGAACCTATGATGCGCTAGACTAATTTGTTTGCTAGAGGTGGATTAGAGTAGATCCCAATTCTATATAGTGCAATGGAAAACACTTGTAGCGATATAAGGGCGGATGTTTCAGTTGCGGAGCTTGTCAAAGGCATTGAAACAAGCCGCTCTTCAGCAGAATTTCGTTATTTGCGTGAGTCAGGTAGCCTAACGACTACGACTTTAACTAGCTTCAAAGCCTAGATAAAAATGTTTCAAACTAGGAGTAATTGGAAAAGGCGATGCTTGCTGTTTCTGAGTTTGTTTGATAGTGGAAACGCACAGCTGTGGTTTAGCTAGAAATAGTTAGATGAATTTATCATTAGGTCTAATAAGTTAGATTTGTATGAGTGAATAGCACCGTTTCATAACGTCACTCATTAGCGAACATAATGATTTCAGTGCAATTCAGTGCTTCAGCAGGGCATTATTACGTCAAGTGTATGCACTACCACCATGTTCTATTAATGGAAAATGGTTCAGAGGAACCGAACTAGCGCAACGAAGTTCATTATTAATTAACCCCGGTACCTACGGTACTGTAGAAAAACGAGTTGGTCAACCTAAATGATTAGGTTGGTCGTTCCGAACGTTTTCGAGGTTGTTCCTCCGCGGCTTATTTTCGATTGACATGTATGACAAACTGAAAGCTTTAAGTGTTCAGCGCTGCGCTCATCTGATCTGTCTGCATTGGCTCACGAGTACGCGCACGTCACGTGAAAAAGAGGGGGGCGAGGAGCCAACCGGCGCACAGAATCGGCTATGTGGAGTGATCGGGATCAAGTCACCGATTGAGGCCGATCAGCTGAAAATCGGCCATTTCCGGTCAGAGGCCGATCGATCGGTGCATCTCTAGTCACAAGACCAGTTCCATAACCATTATGCTAACATTGCTGCCCACAGTCTGTATATTTCATGAGATTTCAACTGATGAACCAAAGCATGCATCTCTGAAAATGGGCTCTGGGGTTTATCATCTCAATAGCTATTGGTTGGTTGTACATGGAAGTCAAGCGATGTGAAAACTGAGGGCACATGCCATTTCTGGTTTCTGGGAGATTTGAACATAAAACAAAATGAGTAATACCTTATACAGTGGCACCTCGGCCCACAAACTTAATTCGTTCGTTGACTCCGTTCGCGAACCAAAATAATTTTTCCCATTGAAATTAATGTAAATCCAATTAATCCGTTCTCCAACCCCTAGAAACACTTTTTAAAAACCTTTTTATGGGTTTATGTGTGGCAAAAATATAGAAAGGAATTAAAGATAACCTTAATTATAGAAAAATACATTAATACTAAAATAAAACATAATCATTGTTTATAACACGAACACCACTCTCACGTTTAGCTATTATTTCCTTCTTCGTTTCTACTGTAATACGCTTAGGCTTCTTAACACCACTATCAGTAGCACTTTTCACTTTCTTGGGAGCCATAATGAGGGCAAATTTAATGGAAATAGCACAAAAAGAACGTGTATCAAAGGAGAACACAACGACGAACGATGTAAACAACGCTGAGTACTAAGCACAACTGACGCTATCCACGACGCGCTACAGCGAGAAGCCCGCGAGTTTGTGTGTTTGTGCGTTCGTGCACCGAGGGCTTGTTCGCGGGCCGAGTGAAAATTTGTTCGGAAAGTGTGTTCGTGGGCCGATTTGTTCATGAGTAGGGGCGTTCACGGGCCGAGGTTCCACTGTACTTCATGATGGCAGCAAGTCCCCATTGTTTTAGTGTCTTTTGAAGACGCATATGGAGACGCTGGCTTGTTTTCGGAGGGTGACTTGTTTGCCTCGAGTGTCGACTCAGAGGATGCATAAGACAACGCTACCCGTGTTGTTATCGTTACCATGACGATCTGTTTGGATCCAACTGGAAAGCATTCTGGCTAATGCCGGTAGCAGGTTGGTTGAACACTGATTTATAGTATGTTGATGACAATAACATTGAGGGGGGAACATTTTCAATAATAATTACAATTCATATTTATGAATTGTGAATTATGCCAATATCACGGTGGTGGCAGAACCATACCGCAAGGGGGCTGACAGGAAGAGGTTGAACATTATAGAGATGGGCTCAATGCCATTATCCTTCTCCAGGGAGGCTGCACCAAGTACTAAAAACAGTAATGTGACCAATAAATGTGTGTCAGTAGTCCACTGGTGGTGCTTCATGGCCCAGGCAAGCCTCTTTTTCTTATTTTGCCATTTTAGCAATTGCTTTCTTACTGCAGCTCGAAGTCTTTTCTTCACAGTTGAAACTGAGACTTCCTTACTTCGACCAGTGTTAAGCTGTGCTTGAAGCTGTTGTCCTGTGAGCCGCCTATCACGCAAGCTGTTGACTCTCAGAAACTTGTCTTCTGATTTTGTTGTGGCTTTGGGTCTGCCAGATCTCTTCCTGAGTTTCCTCCAGTTTCCAACTGCCTTTTGATGGTGTAGGAAACTACTCACTGCCAAAAAATTACATTATTTGACAATTTTTGGTATCCTAAACTTTTTTTTTTTTTTTGCCTCTGGCAGTTTACCGCTTACCTTTGTACCATTTCAGGTTATTCACTGGACTTGAACTGCTTAAATTTCAGTAAAAACTGGAAAATGGGGGTGTTCTAAAACTTTTGACTGGTAGTGTGTGTGTGTGTGTGTGTGTGTGTGTGTATATATATATATATATATATATATATATATATATATATATATATATACACACACATTCATGGTGACACAATGCATGCATTACTTGAAATCAGATTTAATGCCTTTACAAAATGTCTCTCCCAGAGAGAAAGAAAATAAGTCCCATCTGGGCTTTTTATGAGAAAATATGGGGTTAACTTGGGGGCTAATGGGTTAAATGCAAACTTATTCATAGAGAGCTCGCACTTTTATATGGCTCTATACTTAGTCATATCAAAAATTACCTACAAGCAACAATCATGGAGCTACAAAGGTAGCACTGCCGGTAGCATCTTAACACACCCAGCAAACTGCACAGAAAATCTTTAAGATCCAAAAACACAAAGGCAAGAAAATGACAATGTTACTGTAAAAATACACCTCAGTTGTCTGGTTTAAATAATTCTATTTTAATATTTGCTTGGTTATTTTTAGATTGTTATTTATTTATTTATTTTGGATATGTCAATGTTACCCTACATTCGAATGGGTCATACAACAGCTGTAATGCACTTGTATATTATTCAAAATGCAGTTAATTGATTTTTCTTGTGGACCAAATTGAATGATCAAACGTTATTGTCTTAACTGCTCCCATGTCTGTCATGTCTGTCTGTCTGTTCCCATGTCTGTGTACCTGTGTCTGTGTTTGTACTGGTGCCTGTGTTTCATCGTTCCTTTGTCCATATCTCCTGCAGGCTGCGGGACCATGGCCCTGCTGCAGCGCCCCCTGTGGTGATAGTGGGTGGTTGGCAGGCGCAGTGTGGTGGAGGTGTGAGTTTGAGGAGGTGGAGCAGGGATGGAGCGGGCCCACAGTCTGCTCCTGAACGAGGAGGCCTGCGGGCAGCTGGGGGAGCAGCAGAAGGCCGAGTTCGTCTTCGAGTGGCTGCGGTTCCTGAAGAAGCTGCTGGCAGCTGTAGACAGGGTGAGAAAGGGGGGAGCGGGGTGAGAGAGGGGAGAGGGGGGTTTAGGAAAGGGGGTTTGGGGGGAGAGAGAGGGAAGTTTGGGGGGGCTTGCAAGATGAGAGGGGGCGGTGTGGGGGAGTGGGGTGAGAAAGGGGGGTGTTGGGGCACGGGGTGAGAGAGGGGGGGGGGGGGGCAGGCCTGTCCGGGGTCTTTGTGGTTAGAGGCTCAGCCCCCGGCGCAGGACAAGCTGATGACTCAGCACTGAGTGCAGGACTTTCATGGGTTTCCTTTCCCTGTCTGCCAATCGGCACAATGCCTGAAAGACGCATCATCCCTTTGTTTCTATAGCCCACCTGGGGCAATTACCAAAAAAGTGTAGCCGCAAGTGGCATTTAATGGTGTCCAAGTAGCACTGATTGGATGAATGGTACAAAATCATGATGCACAGACTCATGTATGTGTAAGGAATTCGACTGAAGCCAAGGAATCTAGGGAAAAATCATTTTGTTTCCAGGCCACGTGGTTCAGGAGTTACAGGCCAAAACGTAAAAGTGATTGTTATAGCTACCATCTGGCCAATTGGTTTTTTTTTTGCCTGAGTTGTGGGTGTGTATCATTCCTGAAGTTTCACAGCTGTATGACTCATGGTTTTGTTCCTCATCTGGTTTTAGGGCGGAAAAATAATAATGTAGTATGTAGTATACGCCATTTAGCAGACGGGGGACGGGATAAGAGACGGGAACAGAAGAAAAACAATAGGATTCCAGCACTGTGTTTCGGACCGCAAGGAAAATTCAAAATAATCTAGTTGAACACGTTCAAAGCAGTGTGTGTGTGTTTAAAGTGTTTGCATCCACAGACGGATGTGAAGAGGAATCAGAAGCGCCTGGTGGAGCAGCTGACCGAGGTTTTGATGGGCTCTCCGGGGCCCCCGACTCGCAGGCTCCTGGCCCACTGTCTGGCCCTGCTCTACAGGGTGGGAGACCCCTTTACTGTCAACCTTACCATCGACAAGTGCAACGACATCATCCGCAGCAAGGACGACTCGCCCAGTTTCCTGCCCACGAGACTGTGAGTGTCACATGATCCCTGATCACAAAAACACAACATCGTTGTACGAGCTCATCAGGTCTTCACAATCAAATTAAATGTGTGTCTGTGTGTGTGTGTGTGTGTGCGCGCGAATGCGCTTGCTTGTGTGCGTGTCCGTCCGTCCGTCTGTCCGTCCCTCTCCCACAGGGCTGCCATCGCCTGTGTGGGCTCCATTTACGAACAGCTGGGCCGCTTGCTGGGCGGCACATTCTCGGACAGCGTGGGGAACCTGCTGAAGGCCATGAGGAGCGCGGAGGTGAGTGCACCCGCCTCCCGCCGGAGGCCTGACCACATCTCACCCTGCTGGAGGTCACTGCTTTCACCCCTGTCAGTGAAGCTGAAACGTTCCAGTTTGATTCACCTTATGAAAATAGGAACGTTTTCTCATAGGCCTGTAGCGTCTATTGTTTTTTGGGACGGTGGTTACTTTGTGTGTTCAAGGCAGAGAGAGCCAGAGCATAACCATTACTTGTATTTAATACTTATGACAATACATTTGAAATTCATAAAGAGACATGACAAAAGACAGGATGGTGGCAATGGACGTTGTGTCCTGTAGTTGAGCAGCAGAGGGGACACAGGGGAAACAGGAGCTGAGTGTCTGTGCCGGGACTGTGCCTGTGATCGTGGTGTTTGCTTGCAGTCCCAGGGCCGGTACGAGATCCTGCAGAGCGTGGAGAGGGTCCTGCGGGGTTTGGGGGTCAGCGCCGTGTCCTGCCACCGGGACGTCTACAAGGCCGCTCGTGTCTGCCTGACCGACCGCTCCATGGCTGTCCGATGCGCTGCCGCCGAGGTATGAGACCTCACACGACCGCACAGGACCTCCCACAACCACACACGACCACACAGGACCGCCCACAACCACACAAGACCGCACAGGACCGCCCACAACCACACAAGACCGCACAGGACCGCCCACAACCACACAAGACCGCACAGGACCTCGCACAGCCACACACGACCGCACAGGACCTCGCACAACCACACACGACCGCACAGGACCTCGCACAACCACACAGGACCGCACAGGACCTCCCACAACCACACAGGACCGCACAGGACCTCCCACAACCACACAGGACCTCGCACAACCACACAGGACCGCACAGGACCTCCCACAACCACACAGGACCTCCCACAACCACACACGACCGCACAGGACCTCCCACAACCACACAGGACCTCCCACAACCACACACGACCGTACAAAACCCTGCACATGCAGCTGCATTAGCCCATATTTCCCTGTCCCATCGACTGTGTCCTTATAGGAGATGTGGCTGACAGGAAGCTGTCAGGAGTGGTTTCTGGGGGAAACTTTACACCTTTGACTACCATACATAGAACAGGTGCCCCAGGTTTACATGGTGGTTGACTATGATTGATAGGATAGTTTAGTGGGGGGGTAACATTGGTCCTGGAGGGGCACAGGGGTTCGCTGGTTTTCATTGTTCCTCAGAATTGAATTGATCAATTAAAGCAGTTGATTACACAGGTAACTCAACTCTTCCGGTGTCTTGGATGTTAATGAGTTCCTCATTTTAAGGTGAAAGCAAAACGGAGCCACCCTACGACTCCCAAGGATGAGAGTGAATACCACTGTTCTAGGATATCCTGTTGCACTGGCTGGCAGTGTAGTGTAATGGTTAGGGAGCTTGTAACTCAGAGGTTGCAGGTTCAATTCCCAGGTGGGGCACTGCTGTTGTACCCTTGAGCAAGGTACTTAACCTGAATTGCTTCAGTAAAATATCCAGCTGTATAAATGGATTGTATGTAAAGAAATGTAAACCACGTAAGTCGCTCTGGGTAAGAGCGTCTGCTCAAATGCCTAAGAATGTAGAATGTAATGCACTCGATCTGGTTTCAGATCTGTTATTAGCTTTTCTATAGTTACTGTTGCTCTCGAAATTCTATTGACTTCATTGTACTTCACTGTAAGGAACTTTGGATTACAGCATCTGCTAAACTGTTAATAGTAGCATAAAGTAAGAATTGAGTTCCTCCAACCCCTGCCCTTCAAGCAGTGTGGGCATTCCCTCCACGGTCTTCACCACTGCCCCCTCACGCCAGAGCGCTCCCCCTGTTCCAAACCACACTGGGTGCATGATTCACACGTCGTGAGTCCTCTGCGGCATATTAAATGCATCATATGTATTGTATTGTAATTGTGTTTTTAAACTACAGTGTTAATTTTCTTAACAGAGATGCCTTTCTCTGTCTCCTGCCCAGGGACTACAGATGTATGTTAGCTTTATAGCTAACTCTGGTACAGCTCCGTGCACTGCCCCTGTCAAATACATTGATAAAGAAATAAATGTCTCCGGGCTCCGTGCAGCGATGCGTTTCAGGAAGGGGCGTTCTGAGCGCGCACACAACATGCCAGCGCTGCTTCAAAGAGGCGTCCGGTGAGCGTGAGGTTTGGAGCCTCGCTAGCCTAACGTCTTTCGCCACACGGCTCTTCTCTGTGATGCCACCATAACTGCCCAAGTGCTCTCCCGCTCCCCAAAACCGCAGCACAGCCAAATGTTAGACCAGGGGATTGGACTGACCGCTTTGACCTTTCCTTTCATTGAGAAACATAAGGGCTTTATTCTGTGCAGTGTGGCTGTTTGTGTGTTGGTTTGGATTTCTTTTCTTGTTCAATTGCGGACACATTCGCCAGGGTTTAGAACAATATTTCACAATCGGATCATCGCTGTTTTGGTTCCAGTCTTGATGGACTGATATTTTTCTGTTTTGAATCGAGCTGGGTTATCCATGTCTCTTTGGTGAAGCTGGCCTGTAGAATATGAGTTTAAATTCCCACATGCCATCTGTTTTGGGGAAGAAATTATGAAATGAGAAAACTGCTTGAGAAATGTAATCTTAATACATTTTTTTGCGGATAATATTTGGAGGCATGTCTGTTTTTGCAGTGTACGTCTTGTGTTTTCAGTTGAGATGCTACTGTGGCTTTCCATTAATACTACTGTGCCTCTTAATTTTCAAAAGAAGAGAATGGTCACGGCAGGCTGAGCTTGTTGAACATGTCCTGACGTGTTGTGCTTGGGGTGACTCCTGTTAGTGCTCCACACTGCCCCCCTACTGCTGCACACTGATCCCACCCTGATCTGCACTCCTCACCACTGGTCCCATACTGATCCCCCATTGATCCCACACTGTTCTGCACTCCTCGCCACTGATCCCAGACTGATCCACACACTGATCCCCACTGATTCCACACCATTCCACACTCCTCACCACTGATCCCACGCTAAATAGTAAATAGTTTAAAGCGAATGCCGTGTGGATATTACAGGAGCGGCGGGCCACCACAATGGTTACATTGTAGCGAAAAACACTGTCCTTGAAAGGCGCTGTTTGAAAGATGTACAATGCCATTTGAATGCAATTATTCATAAATTCACTTATGTGGTGTGTAGGATTAATAGCATAATTATACTGCTGTGTATTCCAAATGCACTAAAATAACAGAATGGTTTATACATGAATGTATGCATGTATGTTTATGTGAGTTTTTTCCACATCGTCTCAATGGTTTTTGTCTCCGGGTTTCCTGATCTCTGATAAGCACTTTAGAGACTGAAATCACAAGGGCCAGGGCTCCCGATCGGAGGCGGCTTTTGGCTGTTCGCCCCAGGGGGTGGGGGGAGAAAAAGTCCACACGAGCTCGCCGAGGAGCAGTAGGGCGTTTCTAAAGAACAGGTGGACGAAGTCCCGTCTTGGAGGAGGCGGGATATTAGCTTGACAGGATGGGCGACAGGCTCGTGAGGGGAGGGCGAATAGAAATAAATAGAGGGTTGAATCGGCTACTAAATTGGGAGAACAACGGGGGGAAATGATAAAACAAAATTGACTGCTAGCAGGTGCCAGTGCTTCCTGTCCAACAAAAGTAATAATGATAATCTCTATACCACTTGGCTGGAAAGCATGAAAACATTGAGTCGTAATCATGATTGCATATTTTGTGGAAATAATCTCTTTCAAAGATATTTGTAAATGCGTATATTTGGTTCATGGTTTGAAATTGATTCAGATGATATATTTCCATTGTTTGTTGTTTAAAGGAATTCATTGCTTTTTCTGAATAGTTTTCTTTTGAATTGGCAGTGTCTTCTGGAGCTCCAGAGGGAAGCGGTGTTCCTGTGGACGTCCGAGCTGGAGAACGTGGCTACGGTGTGTTTCCGGGCCTTCGAGGGCTCCAGCTACGACGTGCGGGTGGCCGTCTCCAAGCTGCTGGGCACCCTGCTGGCCGCTGCCGTCCTGCCTCGGCAAGCCACAGGTACACCAGGGCCCTAACACCCTTCCGTCCTGCTGCCTAGGCTGAGGGGTGGAGTTGGTTATCATTATTATCATCATCATCATCATCATCATCATCATCATCAAGCACTGCCACTGACTACCTTTATGCCAGTTTAAACATTTGTAGAACACCAAGTGGAGTATAGGCTAGATGCATCTCTGACTTGTCCGTCTGTATATTTAGTGGCAGGCTTTAGGTCTTGCGGAGTCCTCGTGATTTTGAACAAAGGGTGCACACGGGCGCCCAGCGAGCGCAATGCCAGTGGCTGATTGGGTGTCCGCAGTCTGCCTGCACCTGCTGTGCGTGAAGTGCAGTCCTCCCGCAGAACGGTGGCACTGCTCAGAAGAAGCAGTGATTGGGCCTCCCAGGTGGTGTAGCGGTAGAATGTCCAACCCTGCCCACAGCGACCGGGGTTTGATTCCACCAGGTCGTGCCAGTTTCAACTCTGGCCGGGAGTGTCACCAGGGGGGCGGCAATTGGCTGTCCGCCCCAGGGTGGGGGTAGGGAAACCGATACGAGCTCACTGCGTATAGGAGTGGCCCTGTGTGCATACCGGAGTTATGGTGACAGCTTGGCGGGTTCTGGCTCAGAGGAGGCGGTGCTCCACCGCATGTCACTGCCGGTGTCAGGACTCGCAGCGAGCTCTCAATATGAGGGAGGGGATAATTGACATGAAGAGGGTATAATTGGCTTCTAATTTGCGGGAAAAATTCAGGGGAAAGAACAGCAGAAAGAGAAAATGTAAATAAATAAATAAATAAAAATGAGCAGCGACTGGATGCGTGCTAGCCTGTGCTCTCCTGAATTGACACGGGGTGTCGCAGCGATGGGGCGGGCCTACAAATTTGGACGGATGGATGCACGCACGCACGCACTTTTTGTTGGGTGACCTGTCTCTTCCCCCCAGCACCCCGGCAAAGGCGGAGCTCCCTGGAGGAAGTGATGGAGCTCCTGACTGGGGGCTTCCTGCGGGGCGGGGCCAGCTTCCTGCGGGCCAGTGGCGACATGCTGAAGGGGACCAGCACTGTAAGCAGGGACATCCGAGTGGGCGTCACACAGGTGAGTCTCTCATTGTCCGTCACAATCTCGCCATCGCTCAGTGGGTTTAGAGTGAATGTCAGCGTGAAGGTGTCTATGTGTCTGTGTGTGTGTGAGATGTTTTTGGGCTATGGTGTGGTATAATTAATAACATTAGGGGGTGTGTGTGTGTAAGATGTTTGTGTGCTCTGCTGTGCTATAATTAATAACATGAGGGTGTGTGTGTAAGATGTTTGTGTGCTGTGGTGTGGTATAATTAATAGTGAGTGTGTGTGTGTGAGAGATGTGTGAGTGAGATGTGTGTGAGTGAGATGTGTGTGTGTGTGTGTGTGTGTGTGTGTGTGTGTGTGTGAGATGAGATATGTGCTGTGGTGTGGTATAATTAATAACATGAGGGTGTGTGTGTAAGATGTTTGTGTGCTGTGGTGTGGTATAATTAATAGTGTGTGTGAGATGTGTATGTGTGTGAGATCTGTGAGTGAGATGTGTGTGTGTGTGACGTGTGTGAGATGCGGTGTGGTATAATGAATAACATCAGGGTGTGTGCTGAGAGAACAGTGCAGGTGTGCTGACGGTCCCGGACTCTGTCTCCAGGCCTGTGTGGTCTTCGTCTCGTGCCTTGGCGCTCCGTGGCTGGAGGTGAACTTCCCGGCACTGCTGCCGCTGGTCCTGGAGCTGGTGTCGCGCCCGCGGGCGACCCAGAGCCCGGCGGACGTCGTGTGCTGCCGCCGCTGCACCTCCTTCCTGCTCCGCGCCATGCTGTCCACCCTGGGGGAGAAGGCCCAGATCGCTGCCGCCAAGGAGATCTGCCAGGCTGTGGGCAAACAGAAGAGAGCTGTGGGTGAGCTTTACACAGGTGCTGCCCCACTGCAGCGCCCCCTGCTGGCATGGGACTGAAATCCTGCCCATCTCCACTCCATGTGACACGCTCACTTCAGCGCTCAAATTTACTTACTATAATGTAAAGTGAAATTATTTTATTGATGACAATTGCTGCATATAATCATATGCATGTGTATATATTAGGGGCTTAACGGTACACCGAAATCACGGTTCAGTACGCACGTGTTCTGCCCTGCGTGTGAAGTGCCCGGTGTGTGACTGTGTCCCTGGCCTCCCCCCTTGCAGACGCCGCCCTCAGCGACGGGAACGTGGAGACGCGGGTTAGTGCGGTGGACGTCGCGGCCAGCCAGCACGTGCTGGTGTGCTGTCTGCAGGAGCTGGGTGCTCTGCTCCAGGGCCTGGGCTCCACGGCCACCCCCCTGCTCCACGACCCCGCCACAGGTGAGAGCAGCACAGTGGGGCTGGGGAATATGGAGCCAGTGGGAGTGGGGCACAGTGTGGAATATGGAGTGAATGGGCTTGTGGATTCTGTTTAAAATCAGTAGTGGTACAAAAATATATAATTAAATAACAATAGTAATGTTTAGCTTTAACTAGGGAAAGTTCCATACTAAATTCTTGTGGGAATTCATGTGTGTTTTGTACACCCGCATTTTATACCTACATTTACATTTTAGACATTTAGAATTTTGTGTTGATGGACTGAATGTGATGACACATCGCATGCTTACTGTGCGGAACTGGTTGAGCATGTGTGCGTGTCTGTCTGTCCGTCTCCTGTGAGTCAGTGTCTCTCTGTGTCCGTTTCCTCAGGGGTGCTGGACACGGTCACGTCGGTGCTGCTCCACCCCAGCGCGGCGGCGCGCCTGTCGGCGGCGTGGTGCCTGCGCTGCGTCGCCGTGGCGATGCCCTCGCAGGCCGCCGTGCTGCTGGACCGCTGCACTGAGAGGCTGACCGCACTCAAGTCCTGCCCTGAGGCCGTGTCCGGGTACAGCGCCGCCATCGCCGCCCTGCTGGCCGCTGTGCAGCACTGCCCCCTGGGCATACCGCACGCAAAGGGAAAGGTGAGAACTGGAGGCGTGTGTGTGCGTGCATGTGTGCATTGGTGTGTGTGAGTGTCTGGTTGAGGATCTGATGTGGCCGTTTCCGTGTTAAGAAGTGAAGTTAAAACAGCAGCTGTGTGTAGTGAGGGGGGGGTGTTAGTGGGACAGCAGGGTGGGGGGTTGGAGTGTTAGGAGAAGAGTAACATACAGTACACAAGCCTTCAAACAGAACGCTTCGCTGCCTCATCCCTTATTATTTATTGATGGAGTCCAGTGAGATGGTGTGTAACCGATATCATGAGCGCAAGCCCAACGAGCATGAGTGAGTTACCCCCGCAGATTTGTGAGTGATTCACCCCCCTTCCTCTGCAGCTGTTTGAGTGATTCACCCTCCCCCCTCCCCCTGCAGGTGGTGATGGGCTTGGCCGAGGACCTGCTGCGTTCAGCCACTCAGAACAGCCGCATCTCCGTCCAGCGCACTCAGGGGGGCTGGCTCCTGCTGTCCGCCCTCCTCACTCTAGGTGAGTCCCCCTCAGTGGGTTAGTGAGTGAGTGAGTGAGTGGGTGTGTTGGTCAGTGGGTTAGTGGGTCAGGGAGTGAGTGGGTGTGTTGGCCAGTGGGTTAGTGGGTTAGTGAGTGAGTGGGTGTGTTGGTCAGTGGGTTAGTGGGTGTGTTGGTCAGTGGGTTAGTGAGTGAGTGAGTGGGTGTGTTGGTCAGTGGGTTAGTGGGTGTGTTGGTCAGTGGGTCAGTGAGTGAGTGGGTGTGTTGGTCAGTGGGTTAGTGGGTGTGTTGGTCAGTGGGTCAGTGAGTGAGTGGGTGTGTTGGTCAGTGGGTTAGTGGGTGTGTTGGTCAGTGGGTTAGTGGGTCAGTGAGTGTGTGGGTGTGTTGGTCAGTGGGTCAGTGAGTGAGTGGGTGTGTTGGTCAGTGGGTTAGTGGCTCAGTGAGTGAGCAGTGGATCTCTCGTCAGGGCCCACGGTGGTGGAGCAGCTCCTGCCCCGGCTGCTGCTGCTGTGGAAGTGCTCCTTCCCCCAGTCACTCCGAGACCTGGACGCAGAGCGTAACCGCGGCGATGCCTTCACCTGGCAAGTCACCCTGGAGGGACGTGCCGGGGCCCTTTGTGGTAAGCCCCGCCCCCCTCCCCCTGACACCTCCCTCAGCCACACCTTCTACAGAAGTCCTCCGTTCCTGTGCCACGGCCATTCACACCTGTATGGGGAGTCAGGATGTCGTAACGCATCTGGTTCTGTGTGGCTCAGTAGGTAGAGCACGGCGCTGACAATGCTTACGTTGTGGGTTCGATTCCCATTGGGACCACATATACTGAAAAATGTACGCATTCGCTACTGTAAGTTGCTGTGGATACAAGCGTCCGCTCACTGGCATATGTTATGTAACACATCTGGAAACTTTCCATCACACCGGCCGGCCTTTCAAGTCAAGATCTTTGGTATAACAGTATCACAAACCGGGATAAAGGCTCGCGTTCCGTATGTAACGTTTCGTTGTCATCGTTCCCTTTATTTGACGGGCACGCTTTTTCAGGACGACTCGCAAATCAGAAACGCAACGCGAGCACAGAGTGAAAAATGTGATTCTAATGCAAATGTAATTTGCTCTCCGCTTCCTCTCCCCTCTTCTCTCGGCCAGATGTGCTCATTCCCCGCCTAATTTCTCCTGAAAATGAGCAAGCAGATGGATGTCTTTCTCCCTGCATATTTATGACCCAGCCTTTCGCTTTGGTTCTGTATTGTTCTGAGACGGCCCGCGACGCGCTCTCGGATGCAGGGGAATAATTCTGCATAATGAGCGTATGGTGAATGCGCTGTGAAATTGGCTTCCTTTGTCACAATGACAATGTCAAACCCCGGAGAGCTCTAACCTGCTTATGTTTATTCCCAGTTCAGCCTTTTAGTGGAAATGTTTTCAGCTTGTCCTGTATTGTCCGTCGTGTTTAGTCACTGATAGACTCCCCATATGGACATTTCTTTGTGAAACAGAATGCCCCCCCTCCTCCTCTCTCTCTCTCTCTCTCTCTCTCTCTCTCTCTCTCTCTCTCTCTCTCTCTCTCTCTCTCTCTCTCTCTCTCTCTCTCTCTCTCTCCTCCTCTCTCTCTCTCTCTCTCTCTCTCTCTCTCTCTCTCTCTCTCTCTCTCTCTCTCTCTCTCTCCTCTCTCTCTCCCTCCTCTCCCCCTCCCCCTCCTTCTCTCTTTTTCTGGCTTCCCCCCTCTTTCCCTCTATCTCTCATTGAAGTAGAACTCTACCATGTCTCTCACACGTCTGAGACAGAGGTATTGCCATGTCTGAAATGCTGTTCCTTTGTTTAATGTGGCTTTTTTCTCTGTTTAATGTGGCCGCTTCTCTATTCTTTGTCCAGCTATGAAGAGCTTGGTCTTGCACTGCGGGGATCTCCTGAACGATGACGTCATAGGTCGCCTCCTCACCCCGCTCGCCTGCTCTGTGGCACTCCTCAACCAGTGAGTTCTGATAGGGTTAGGGTGACAGGGGGAGGAGTCAGATGGGTGGGGCAGGGGGAGGAGTCAGATGGGTAGGGCAGGGCGAGGAGTCAGATGGATGGATCAGGGGTGGATGGATGGGGTGGGCGGGAGCCCACGCTTGTGTTTGTGCTCTTCCATGATCAGGCTGCCACTACGGGGACAGCTTTCCTCTCATGCTGTCCAGTACTGATGCAGACATCATTTTTACTGGTCTGAGTTAAAATCAGGACAGGGAGTGGGGGGGTTGTGGAGGTAGCGCCCAGGGTTTTAGCCATATGGCTAGTGAGCTAGCTGGCAAAAAGGTTCTGGAAATGGTCTTTTGAACTTATGTCAAAACAGAAGGGGTTGACCTTTTTCGTATTGATTGAATCATAACTTGTTGTTCTTGCACAACCAAGACCGCCCGCCAAACATTTCTTGTTTGTGATAGGCAAAGAAAGCGCATTTCCAGACCCAGTAGGTAATTTGCTACGCTAACGTAATACTGGTCTGGCTCCCAGGGTACTACGGAGATGCTCTAAGCACTGCCCCATCTTAAATTTGATTTGTTTCTGATTTTATCCCATTTTCTCCCAATTTAGTAGCCAATTAGTAGCCACCCGCTATTTTATGTCAATCCCCCTAGTAATGTGAGTTCGCTGCCGTAGTCCTGCAACCTGTAGTGACGAAGGCGAAGCATCGTCTCCCCGAGACGGCACTTGCCAGGCCGTCGACCGTAACCCGGTACTACAGGGCTAACTCCTGTGCGCAGCGAACATCCTGTCGGCTTCCCTCCCCCCTCCTTGGGGCGGACAGCCAATTGCCGCCCCTGGTGGCACTCCCGGCCAGAGCCGACTCTGGCGCGACGGGGAATTGAACCCTGGTTGGCGTGGCCGGTGTCGAACATTGTAACCACTGGGACCACGTGGGAGGCTTAGCGTTGCCCCATCTTGAGCTCAGACCTTATTGGCGCCTGAATTGCCCCTCTTTGCATGGGGTGTTTTGGTGTAATAGAATGGCAGAGAATCGAAGGAACAAAACTGGTGACCTCCTCTTCCCGGGCCCTGTGCAGGAATAATTTATTTTTATTTTTATTATTATTATTCTTTATTTTTTTTACATTCTCTTTCCACAGTTTTTTTCCCCATTTTTTGTGTCCAATTATCCCAACATTTTCACGTCAATTATCCAACTCCCTCATATATTTTACGAGTTCGCTGCCGTAGTCCTGATACCGGCAGTGACTTGCGGCTGGGCACCACCTCCTTCGAGCCGGAACCCGCCAATCCGTCATCCGTCACCGTAACTCCGGTAGGCATGCACAGGGCCACTCCTATACGCAGCGAACTCACATTGGCTTCCCTCCCCCCTCCCTGGGGCCGAGAGCCATTGCCGCCCCATAGTGGTACTCCCAGCCAGAGCCGAAACTGGCATGGCCGGTGGAATCAAACCCTGGTCGCAGTGGCCAGCGTTGAACGTTGTAACGGGAGGCCACCTGTGCAGGAATTTTATAAAGAGGGATTGAACAGCATGCCATGAACTTAACCCCTGACAGCCAACATGGCCGTCTACTGCGATGCCACTTCCGCCGCGTCAATGTCATGTCCTTCAGTCCAATCTCCCGGGAAACTATCCAGACTTTTCTAGAACCATTGGGCCCTGGCTTGGTAAGCGGTGACATCATTTTGGACATCTGCTTGCCTTTTGTTTTTAAAGGTGAGCAGAGTTTAGGCATGTGCATACAGAGGTCATGTGTGTAAGGTTGGTCAGGCCCGGTTTGTTCTGAATATTGGTGAAAAGAGGTGACAATCTTTCTTTTAAGGTTGTCAGTAATCTGCAGGAATTGTGTCTGGTGTCTAAAGGGTTAAAATATTTAAATTAATTATTTGACCCAGGTCTGGTTTTGTGTCAATATCCTTTATGATCTTGTACAGGTAACTGACAAAATAAAGGAAGCGCTTGAGTAAATTAACAGTTCTGGCGGTTTTATTTATGAAGTGTAGTGCATTTTCCTGGCATGGTTTAGGTCCACTCATCCACATTAGAAGGCAAGGTAAACAGCAATAAATACAAAGCCATTCTGAGTGATCACCTTCATCCTGTGGTGAAGCATTTCTATCCTGATGGGAGTGGCATCTTGCAGGATGACAATGCCCTCATCCACAGGGCACGAGTGGTCACTGAATGGTTATATGAGCATGGAAACTACGTAAACCATACGCCATGGCCGCCTCAGTCACCAGATCTCAACCCAACTGAGCACTTATGGGAGATTCTGGAGCGGCACCTGATACAGCGTTTTCCACCACCATCAACAATGCACCAAATTGTGGAATTTCTTGTGGAAGAATTGTGTTGCATCCGTCCAATAGAGTTCCAGACACTTGTAGAATCTGTTGCATATGTTTAAAGCTGTTTTGGTTTGTGGTGGCACATTGCCCTATTAAGACAATTGGTGTTTCCTTTATGCTAGCAGTTACAATACATTTTTCAATGTTATCAATTTTTCTTGTACATGTATGTCGATTTTTAAGCTTTGTTTTATTGTTTTATTGGATTGCACTTTGCACTACAAATATTGTGTGATGGTGCATTATAAATAACGTTTTTATTATTATTGTTGTTATTACAAATAGTAAGACATGTTTTTTTATGTTTGATTCTGCTTTTTCCCTTTTAAGGTTACCTTCTCTTATCAAGTCCTATGGGAACCAAATGAAAAACATCTCTATGGTGTTCAGATACAGGCTGTATGACATTCTGGCTCTGTTGCCCCCTAGGACGTATGAAGGTAATTGCACCGACTGGTCGATACAGTGTTTCACAAGCCTGGTGGTGGGGGTGCATTGTGTACACTAGGATTTATTCCTGCTGTACTCTCAGTTAATTAGGTCTGATTCAGCTATTGACTGAATACTGATCTGGCGTCTGTGGTCGATACTCGTTAGTCTGTTCTTACAGGTATTGAGTATTGGATGTTCAAATAGAGCAGGTGTGCACAACTCCGTTCCTGTAGGGCCAGCGTTAGGGTTCCCAACTGTCCCATGTTTGCCAGGATGTCCCGTTTTTGGATGATAGAAAGTTGGCAACCCTAGCCACTGTGTATACTGGTTCTTGTTCCAATCAATCATTCTTGCTTAATTTTCGAAACGGCTGTACGCACCAATGCGGGTTCAGTCCTATATCGGATCGCAGCAAAAAAATCACCAAGGATACATTTGGAGTCTGCAGTAGTGGCTCGTGACTGTATCAAAAATGTCAGATGAAATAAGCGACAGGGCTAATTAAACAATTAAGAGCAGAAGTTGGTATGCAAAACAGAGTGGCCCTATTCCGTACCCGTACCCCTGTAATGGAAGCTGTTTCTAAATTATTTCTATTGAGTTTAGACCCATAAATCACTTTGTTGATTGTAAGTAGTTGCTCCAATAGTTCTTGAACAAGTGAACCATTTGTTCAAGAGGAAGATGAGATGTTTAGTAAGTGTTTTATGAACCACTGTTCTTTTTAGCACAGACGCAGCACAGGCCCCACATATCCTTCACGAAGACTGAGCAGTTGCAGTCAAACTGATGAACTGCTTGGATTGACAAAACCTGCGATGGACTGGTGGGGGACGCAGACGTTACTTGTGTTTTTGATGGGCAACGAGGCCCCGTGTGCTCTCTGTTATTGCAGAGAGCTTTGGCGCAGTGATGAAGCAGCTGGTCGGTGACCTCACGGGCCCCGAGAACCCCGCGTGCGCCGGCTCAGTGCTGCTGCCGCCGCTGTGCCACGCCGACCACGCGTCCCTGCTGGGCCTCGCCCTGCTGGACACAGACCACCGCTTCATCGAGGAACAGGTACCGAGCGCCGTCGCGACCGCACACACCACTGTGCCACGGAGCCTGACCAGGCGGACACTCCGATGTGAGCGAAGGCCGCCCATCTTCTAGGACGGGCTTTTCTTATGAACCGGTCAAAAATCAAATAGAGGCAGAAATCTCAAATCAACCGAAAATTTGCTCCTCCTGACGAATCGTGATCTCGAGTAGGCGGGGCCCCAATCGGAAGAGCCCAATTTAAGAACTCAGCCATCGACATATAACATAGCACTGGCTTAAACTTGGCAGGACCAATCAGATTGCAGGGCACCAATCTCACAAAGTAATTTACCTTTCCAGACACCGATATAGAGCATCTGAGATTAATACTAAATCACGCTCAGTCCACCCAAGTCTGCGAAAGATAAGGATCAGAGAAGACCCTTTTACAGACTAGTCCCGACGATGCTCTGCACTGACTGTGAGTCAGACTTGAGTGATCTTATATTGTCTGTAGAGGTTACTATGGAAGAAACGTACTGTATGGCTTCTGTGTCAAATATGAATTGATGTGAATATTCTGCTAAAAGTGAGATGGGTTTGAGTATGAAATTTATATGATGCACTTTGATTTGTCAAGACAGTTATGTCAATATGTCAGTGAACTGTACTTATGGAATGTAGTGATTTGCATATAAAAGGGTGAAATTCAGGAGAAGGAATTCATACATTTATTTGAAATACAAAATAATCTATTCATAAATATTAGTGAAAATACCCCATTTCAGTGGTTCCAATAACAAAAAGATTTGTAATATTCTGAAGGGGAATGGAACATTGCATTGATTGCATTTTAGTTTAATATTAATTAGCGGTCCAAACAAAAATGATCTGTTTTTGTTCAGATTATTATTATTATTATTATTATTATTATTATTATTATTATTATTATTATTATTAATATTATTCTGCCCTAAAAGTATCTGTAGCTCCGAAACTGCAAGGCTTACAGCTACCAAACTTGGCAGATAGGTTCCAAATACTACCCACTACTCAGGAAAACAAAATTATCCTGCCAGATGGTGGCACTATTACAAGCCATTTTACATTTTGGCCTGTAACTCAAGAACAGTTTAGTCTAGAATCAAAATCCCCCCCCAAATCCTTGGCTCAAGGCAAATATATCTCATATAATATGTTCACTTGCCACCATATAGGATTTTCCACAATTGAGCTTTTTTTCAAAAGCACATTTTTTGCTTTTTCTCCTAAAATGTTGTACCCATCTTCACCAAATTCCACCAAATCCCACTGGGATGGGGCTGATGGTTAGCGTAGCAGTCGAACGCACCCGTATTTGGCTGGTCCTGTATGAGTGTGAGCTGCCTATCGGATGTGGTTCGAAACCCGTCTCTGCCAGACCGGCCCTGGCCATTAGCCCCGATCGGGGGCGGCATTTGACTGTCTGCTCCTGAGGGGGGTCGGCAAGAACTCGCTGTGAAGCACGTAAGGGTGTCTCCAGAAAGGGGGTCGTGAGTTCCGTTTCGAAGGAGGTGGATCATCGCCGGCCTCGTAGAGTAGCTTGCCCCATAGAGACGGGCGGTGAGTTCGTGGGGGAGGGTTAATTGAATTAAATAGAGGGTATAATTGGCTTCCACATTGGAGAGAAAAACAAAAAACAACCATAAAAGTATGCCTGGAATAACCCGGAAAAAGGATAGTACTTTATTTTGATGCTTCAAACAATTTGGCCATTATACGCTAATGAAGTTTATGGGGAAGACAGGATGTGAGGCATATATCTCAAGTAAACAGGATGCGAGGCATACATCTCAAGTAAACAGGATGTGAGGCATATATCTCAAGTTCTGTTTGACCTATGATCATGGGACTTGCATTGCACTGAGCTATACACTACACTACAATACAAACAATACAACACACAGTACACCAATGAACAAGACTTACCTTCTTGATAATGCCTCTGACTCTGACATTAAGTCTGGGATTCTATTACGCTGTGACCCTGACTCTGACTCTATCACTTAGTGACTCTGAGACACTTGGGGCCAGATTTACTAAAGGATTGTGACTGCTTTTAGAACACAAAATCAATCGCTACAAGATCAACATAGTTGAATCTGTTCATGCATATGTATACCTGGGGTGAACATGCTAAAACAGGGTGGAGATTTTGTAAATTAGGCGGATTTAAGTATTCCGTCTGATTTACTAAAGCATGCCTCAATTGTGGCAACTCTTTGCATGGGAATTTTAAGAACCCATGAAAGCAAGCAGTATTTTGCTTAGAGTAGAGTGCTGATATAGCCTAGCTCACGTTCTATAACAAATAATCACAAATGTTTATGCAAAGTACCCCAATTCATGTCCGAGCACTGGCTAGTCATGCAGGCTGGCTAGGCGAACTTGTCAAACTTTTTGCACAGCCTTGTTCACCGCCTCCCAATACACCGCCGCCTGCAATTCTTACGTCATTAGATCTAGCTAGCTATATTCCATGTTGAGATGCAATTTGTTTTTCTGCAAATCCAGGCTAATCAAGTTAACCAGCTTGCTAATTAGCTACAGTATATTAATACGGATAGTCAGATACCATTTATTCAAAGTTTTACATAAAGAAAAATGAACCCTGCTTTGTAATGACAATTGCTAAGTTGTCTAAAAGTAGTACAGGCCAGGCTAACCCATGGTCTACTACACTGCCTGGCCCAAAAAAAAGTCACCACCTGGATTTAACTAAGCAAATAGGTAAGAGCCTTCCATTGGATAATTACTGCAGTGATTAATATGTTTTAGCTGGCAACAAGTTATTTAACCCTAACTGATGCAGTGAGTAGCTTCTCATTTCTTAAACAACCATGTCGGAAGACAAATCCTGTGGTCGTGGAAAAGATGTTAATCTGTTTCAGAAGGGTCAAATTATTGGCCTGCATCAAGCAAAGAAAACAACTAAGGAGATTGCTGAAACTACAAAAATTGGGTTAAGAACTGTCCAACGCATTATTAAAACCTGGAAGGATAGTGGTGAACCATCATCTTCGAGGAAGAAATGTGGTCGGAAAAAAATCTTGAATGATTGTGATCGGCGATCACTTAAACGTTTGGTGAAATCATATCGTAAAAAATCAACAGTAGAACTCACGGCTATGTTTAATAGTGAAAGTAAGCATTTCCACACGCACAATGAGAAGGGAACTCAAGGGATTGGGACTAAACACTTGTCAGTGAGGCTAATTGGAAAAAAAGGCTTCAATTTGCTAGGGAGCATAAAGATTGGACTCTGGAGCAATGGAAGAAGGTCATGTGGTCTGATGAGTCCAGATTTACCCTGTTCCAGAGTGATTGGCACATCAGGGTAAGAAGAGAGGCGGATTAAGTGATGCGCACATCATGCCTGGTGCCTATCGTACAAGCCTGTGGAGGCAGTGTTATGATCTGGGGTTGCTGCAGTTGGTCAGGTCTAGGTTCAGCAACGTTATGTGCCCAAAGAATGAGGTCAGCTGACTACCTGAATATACTGAATGACCAGGTTTTTCCATCAATGGATTTTTTCTTCCCTGATGGCACGGGCATATTCCAAGATGACAATGCCACAATTCATCGGGCTCAAATTGTGAAAGAGTGATTCAGGGAGCATGAGACATAATTTTCACACATGGATTGGCCACCACAGAGTTCAGACCTTAACCCCATTGAGAATCTTTGGGATGTGCTGGAGAAGACTGCGCAGCGGTCCGACTCTCCCATCATCAATACAAGATCTTGGCGAAAGATTTATGCAACTCTGGACGGAAATAAATGTTGTGACATTGCAGAAGCTTATCGAAACGATGCCACGGCGAATGCCTGCCGCAATCAAAGCTAAAGGCGGTCCAACTAAATATTAGAGTGTGACTTTTTTTTGGGACGGGCAGTGTACATCAAAAAAATAAAATTCACACATGTTGTGTTCAACATACAATGAGAAATAATATTTTGCAGTTTCTGGAGCACACGTTCTTCTGTCTGTTACAGGATCCTATCATAAGGTATGATGGTTTAAACACAGGGTTATTTTGTACATCAAGCATGACTGTGTTGCACATTCGGCCATTGCCAATGTTTGCTTCGTTTTGGATTTCACCGTTGATATCTATATTTCTGGTCCCGTAGTCTAGCAACTAGCAAGCTCCCCCATCTGGCGTGGAGCGTCATTAAATGAACAGACCTCAAGTCGCAGCGAGTATACTGACATCTGCTCTCAAGGCCATATCCGACAGCAGTTCGACAGCCTGTGCGAACATGCAGAATTCGACTTCGTTTAAGTATACCTTGACCAAAGCCTTGACTCTGAGACTCAGTGAGCTGTGACTCTGTGACCCTATGACTGACTGGGTCTGTGACCCTGTCTCTGAGACAACTGTGTGTTTTACCAGTTGCAGTATGGGGCCAGTTTTGGAGGGGGGAGCCTGGAGTACGACCCCTTTTCCATTTCCCAGAAGTCCCTGGACATCCCCACTCCCCTTCCAGTGGCTGCTGCTGTCATCGTGGCGACCGTCCAGCTTTTCGGAGTCGTCTTCCCTCACATCATTGTTGCTCAGAGGTACCTTCTCCGCCTCGTCGGACAACGTTGTTCATCACACCTGTCTGTCTGACAATCTCTGTCTGTCTCTGTCTGCTTCTGTCTGTCTAACCACAACCTCAGGGTTGTCAACGCTACGCTCTGCCTACTGAGCCACACAGAACCACAAAGACATTGTCTGTCTCTCCATCTCTCTCTCTCTCTCTCTCTCTCTGTGTGTGTGTGTGTGTGTGTGTGTGTGTGTGTGTGTGTGTGTGTGTGTGTGTGTGTGTGTGTGTGTGTGTGTGTGTGTGTGTGTGTGTGTGTGTGTGTGTGTGTGTGTGTGTGTGTGTGTGTGTGTGTGTGTGTGTGTGTCTCTTGTGGAAAAATCCCTGCTTTACCCTGCTGCATTTGCTTACATATTTAACCGATCGTTGGCTGAAAGGTGTGAAGTATGCAGTGCATGTAGGTCAAGGTGATTTCCGAGACATACATTACCACATATTGGCATGTTCACAGCCTACTCTCGTCCATTATTCAGTACTACACGACAATGGCAAATGTTCTGTTCTTCCTCAGGCTCTCCGACTCCCACTCATAACCGCACAGTATGCTCAATATGAGAACTGTGTGGACTGCTCCAGTTGCCCTGTCTGCGCGTGTATCTGTGTGTGTATCTCTGTGTGTGTGTGCGTGCGTGCGTGCGTGCGGCAACCCCCCCCCTCCCTCCTCTCACACAAACTCTTGTCTGCGTTTCAGGACACACATCCTGGAGCAGTTCTGCGAGTGTCTGAAGCAGCTGAAAGGCCATCGGCAGCAGACTGTGCAGATCCACGCCGTGTCGGCCTTCTGCAGCGCCCTGAAGGTAGCACCCTGACAGCCCTTGCCACCTTCCTCATCCTCGTCCCTGTCCTCTCCTCTCCTTCCAGATGCCGGTCCCCGCTGAGGCACTGTATGCAGCGCCAGGACTCTGCTCCTCCCAGGCTGCGCTTTCATTTAAAAAAAAGAAGCCAATCATGTCCACAACATCGTCGCTTTAATTAAGAATCCTCCCTTTCTTCTTTCATCCTCTTGCCTCTGCAGCCATGTAAGCATGTTCCCTCTGTCTGTGTCATGCAGGGTTCAAGCCTAGTTAAGCAATGCCTCTCCCTCTGTGTTTCAGTGTCTGGGCTCAGGTCGGGCGGGGCTGGGGCCGGAGGAGGTTCGGCGCCCCGCCCTGACGCTGCTGATTGGCGCCCTCGAGAGTTCCACACCGCTGCTCCGCTGTGCGGCGGCGGAGGGCCTCTCCCGCCTGGCGCAGGTTGCCAACGACGCCGCCTTCACCGTCGCCATGACGCAGATCAGTTTTGACAAGTGGGTGCCCAAGTGGAACAGAGTGACCGTTCCGTATAGAGTAGAACAGAGCAGGTTATTGTGACAGAGCGGGTTATTGTGACAGAGCGGGTTAATGTGACAGAGCGGGTTACTGTGACCATTTCGTATAGAATAGAACAGAGCCGGTTACGTTGGTGGGTTTGTGTTCCTGTGGCAGGTTGAAAACTGCAAGGGATGCAGTGTCCCGTTCGGGTCATGCCCTGGCCCTGGGGGCCCTGTACCGCTACCTGGGGGGTATCAGTTCACCCCAGCACCTGGGCGCCTGTGTGGGGGTGCTCTTTACCCTGTCCCAGGATAGCACTTCGCCTGAGGTCCAGGTAAAACCCTGCACTGTGTCAGCGGTGAATTCATGCATCTCTGACCGCTGCTCCACACTGATGTTCTCACTGCTCCACACTGCTGCTCTGACTGCTGCTCCTCACTGCTGCTCTGGCCATTGCTCCACTGCTGCTATGACTGCTGCTCCACACTGCATCTCTGACCGCTGCTTCACACTGCTGCTCTCACCGCTGCTCCACACTGCTGCTCCACACTGCTGCTCTGACCACTGTTCCACTGCTGCTCTGACTGCTGCTCCACACTGCATCTCTGACCGCTGCTTCACACTAATGTTCTCACTGCTCCACCCTGCTGCTCCACACTGCTGCTCTGACCGCTGCTCCACTGCTGCTCTGACTGCTGCTCCACACTGCATCTCTGACCGCTGCTTCACACTGATGTTCTCACTGCTCCCCCCTGCTGCTCTGACCACTGCTCCATACTGCTGCTCTGACAGCCGCCCCACATTTCTGCTCTGACCACTGCTCCACACTGCTGCTCTGACCGCTGCTCCACACTGCTGATATGACTGCAAGTCTTGTCCCATGTTGCATCCTGAATAAACCCACGCATGAACCCAAAGAGACTAAACCCAAATCACACTTAAGCTGCTTTTATCATAGACATAGAAAAACATTATTTCATTGCATGATTCCCTGGGCCACATATGATTAACATTTGCTTTCTTTTGTCCCTGCTATTGGTCTGCTATTGCTTCAGTCAGGACTGTGGTTTCCTACCAAAAATAAAATGTGTTTCTCCTCCTACAGCTTTGAAGCTAATTTCTGAAACCTCATAGTCTTACTATAACATTCTGAGTTTTTTATTTATATAAAATTTTACTCAAGTATAAATTCAAGTTCCTCATGCACAATCATCCAGCCAATAACATTTGCTGCTGATTTTGAGTGCCAGATGCAAGTACCTTGCTTAATGCGCTAGGGCACTATGTCTGCAGCTGGATCCTAGCTGGGCCTGACCAATAAGATCCAGCCTTAAGGAAAATAATATAACCAAGCTTGTGAAGCAAAAAGAACTTGACCGCCTGGCATCTCCACGCTGGTGCCCTGCATGCCGTGTGGTAAGGTGTGCGTGTCTCTGGCAGATGTGGGCCCTGCATGCTCTCTCTCTGGTGATTGACCTGGCGGGCCTCAGCCTGTACCTCGGCCATGTGGAGCCCACGGTTTCCCTGGTCCTGCGCCTGCTGCTGAGCGTTCCCCCCACCCACGTGGAGGTGACCCAGAGCTTGGGCCGCTGCCTGACGGGCCTCATCACCACCCTGGGGCCAGACCTGCAAGGTAACCGCCCGGCCTCTCCCTGTGTGACCCTGTTCCCCAGGCTCTCCCTGACCCTCTAGGTGACCCTGTTTGTCCCCTCCCTCCCCAGGCGAGGGCCCCTCTATGCCAGCGCTGCGGACGTCCTGCCTGGTGGGCTGCGCCGTGATGCAGGACAGCCCTGACTGTCTGGTGCAGGCGCAGGCCATTTCCTGCCTACAGCAGCTGCACATGTTCACCCCTCGACATGTCAACTTGGCCAGCCTGGTGCCCAGCCTCTGTGTGAGTTCTCTCTCGCTCTCACTCTCTCTCTCGCTCGCTCTCTCACACACGCACACACACACACGCACACACACACACACACACACATATACATGGCCACGCATATTCACCCCTCGACATGTCAACCAAGCCTCTGTCTGTCTCTCTTCCTCTCACAAATATACTCACTCTCTCACATACACACTCACACATTCACGCCGACATGCACTAACAAATGTACGCTCACACTATCATACACAGATTTACAAACATACGCCATTTAGCAGACGCTTTTGTCCAAAGCGACTTACATCAATGAGTGCATACATTTTTTTTCTGTATATGTGGTCCCAATGGGAATCGAACCCACAACCTAAGCGTTGCCAACGCCATGCTCTACCGACTGAGACACAGAGTGGCCACATTCACATGCATGCGTGTAAACACACTCAAACAGTCACATATACGTTCAAAATCTCGCGCTCACACTCACTGTCACCACACGCAGACACACAATTCCACACAATATACAACACTTAAACTATGTATTAAGTAGATGGGGTCTCATAACCTGCTCAGTATTATTCCAATGTAACCCACCGGTGGGTTGGCCCCTGGGAAGGTGCAAGCTGTGCAGTCATTTTAACACCACAGCAGATATGATGTACCCAGTGGGACCTTTATTTTGAAAATCGAGTAACACAACAAAACAAAAGAAAACAGAACCCCTAGCTTGGGTCGAGCCTTCCTACACAATAGGAACGGGTCCCTCTCGAACTGTCGGACAGCTAGGCTGCTTACCGACGTCAGTACAAAGGAATGGGCTGCAGAATTGTTGTAATCCAGCAGAATTTCACACACAGTTCAGGTTCATACACTGAAAGGTTCAATACAGGTAATCGGGCACTCAAGTCAGAAAGGGTTTGACACAGCATGCACAGGCTTTCCAACAGCAACAAACTCTTTATCACTCTATCCACAGAATTCTGCTGGCTCCTTTTATGTGCCCCTGATGAGCCATAACCATAACAGTAAGGGGGAGGGGCTGGTAATGACGGGCGATTGAAGCAATCTTGCCGGAAGGTATCGCCCATCAGTGACTGCTCCCCTTGCTGCCTCACGCCAATTCATACAACAAACAATCATTTATCTCAGTGAAGAGGCAGATACACTAAGCTAAGGCACAATGCAAAAAATTATAAACAGTCGCAGTCAAGTCATAAGAACACACACTTCTGAAAATGATTAGGAAAAATATTGGATTCAATCAATTTTGACGAACACTTATTTAACTCCGTTAGCAAAATGCCCTCCCAGTTTTAGCACGTTTAGTCATACATCTGCATATAAAGATTTGCATATATGTCATGCACAGATGTACTGTGTCGCTATCCCAGAGAAACCGTTCTTAATTGTGATTGGTTAGTAAATCCCCTGCATGTTTTTGGGGGCTTTAATGCCTTGCAATGTGTGTTTCTGGTGGTAGTCCAACTGGCCCTGAGCGTGTGCATCTAGAACATAAGCATGATACATTTGAGCTAGTAAAACAGGAAGCCTCAGTTCATTTACACTACATTTCCTAAAAGGAGAAAATCGTCCCCTGTCATTCTCCTAGATCACCGCCCAAAAATAAGATCAATACAGAAGCTTGCTCTGACGATGAAGACTTCATCAAACAAACGGAAGGTCTGGAGTTTTGAGAAATGATATTTCTGCTTCAACACAGACTTTAACCATAAGGACTTTATCAAACAAACATTGTCTTGATAATTGATAACAATCGATAATAAAATCTGCTTATAGTATAGTTGTGCAGACCCCGAACAACTGGTTGGCTAGGTAGGTTAATTTAGGATGGTCAGATTATAAGAAAGATTATAATAAAATAAAAAAGAAATGTGATTAATGTAATGAGCTGGTTATCTCATATCACCCCCTCTCAGAAGACAATAACACGTTTTTCCCATTGCCTTTCCATCAGCCTGGCTTTAGCTGTGCATCCGTTTCTGCTTCCTCACTTTTTGTGGTGTCTACATTATTCCTAGCTTCTCACAACTCTTCTAGCTAGCTGGCTAACGTTCCCTAACTATCATCTGAAAAATGGCTATCGCTACATTTCTGGATTCTTACTCCAAACAACAACATTTTTGATTAGCTCTGTCCGTTGCTTGCTTAGAGCCCAGAGTTAGGCCCACGTTTAGCCCCACTAAGCCCTGGAAAATCCAGTGGAAATGGCAGATGGGCAATAAGCCACAGTTCCCATGGGTTCTGCTAATGGAAATCCAGCTACTGGGAGCCTTAACATTAGAAAATAAAAAGAGCATTCAATTAGCAATGAAATGCTTCCCTGGCTGCTGGGTGGCTCATTCTGTTAAGGCATTGTTCTAGTGTGTGGATGAGCCCCACGGTCTACATCCTGTTAAGGCACTGTTCTAGTGTGTGGATGAGCCCCACGGTCCTGTTAAGGCACTGTTCTAGTGTGTGGATGAGCCCCACGGTCCTGTTAAGGCACTGTTCTAGTGTGTGGATGAGCCCCACGGTCCTGTTAAGGCACTGTTCTAGTGTGTGGGTGAGCCCCAAGGTCCTGTTAAGGCACTGTTCTAGTGTGTGGATGAGCCCCACGGTCCTGTTAAGGCACTGTTCTAGTGTGTGGATGAGCCCCACGGTCCTGTTAAGGCACTGTTCTAGTGTGTGGATGAGCCCCACGGTCCTGTTAAAGCACTGTTCTAGTGTATGGATGAGCCCCACGGTCCTGTTAAGGCACTGTTCCAGTGTGTGGATGAGCCCCATAGTCTGGTATTGAATCCAGACCGTGCCAGTGACGACTGTGGCCAGCAGCCCCATGGGGCGACACACAGTTGGCGGTAGTGTTGCCCAGGGAGGCAGGGATTCATTCGGCCGGATTGTCCATGTCTCGTCGCACACCAGTAACCCCTGCTGGTCAATCGGGCCCACACAGTCTGCTGGTATAAAGTTGTGGACAAAGTGTCTTCCTCCAACTCATGTCTATGCAAGTATTACTTGTAGACTGAGGTGTGAGAAGAAGGCAACGGCTGACATATGTTTTGGAGCGCATGCTGGATTACGCTCACCCGGATTGACAGCGGAGGTTGCAGCGAGCACAGTTTAGAATATGACTGGGCTTTCCAAATTGGGAGAAAAAGGGGGAAAAGCATTAAAGGTGTTTATTTTTAATTTTATGAAATGCTTCCCAAATATATATTTTAAAACATTTTATTCTGTTTACCTTTTTTAATGAAACCATAGTAAAAGTCACTCAGACCACTCCTACTTGGTCATTATGTGCGTGATCAACGTAAATGCCCACAAACACACACTTAAAATCTTTATTCAGGTGGCGTCTGGACAGGCAAATGACATTTGATATCTACCAAAGTAATGAAACCATTTGCATTCTTAGATCATAGACAGCCAACTGGCCCACAGGAATACTGGTATTAGAGTAAATCCAGGAGATGGATTTTTTTTTCCCATCTGTGGTTTTAGTCAAAAGCTCATTTGGAATACGACAGCCCGTTGCAGTCAACTGACTGTAGCTGATGTCAACGTGTCTATCCCAGAGGGGCAGGCTTTCTGCTGCACTCCCTATTCAGTTTTATCAATGACATGATTTATCAAATGAATGACATGACTGAATGACGTGACTAAATGTCCTTCATCTGGGCGGCAATGTTAGCATAATGGTTAAGAAACTGGGCTTGTAAAGGTTGCGGGTTCGATTTCCAGGTAGGGCACTGCCGATGTACCCTTGAGCAAGGTACTTAACCTGGATTGCTTCAGTAAATATCCAGCTGTATAAATGGATTGTATGTAAAGAAAAATGTGAACTGTGTAAGTTGCTATGGATAAGAGCGTCTGATAAATGCCTAAAATGTAAATGTAAAATGTAATCTGTATTACTCATCACCTCATTTGTCCACATTAACCAGATAACAGCCAAGTGTAGTTTTATCTGTGTTTTTCACGGAAGATGCTCGTTACTGATATCAATTGAACAGTATTCTAAGCCTTAAACGAGTGGGCGTATGTCTGTTTAGTGGTGAAAATAAATTTAATTGGTGCAATTAAAAATCAACGGGCCCACACCAGGCTGTAAATGGAACGTCATTAATTACTCATTAAGCCGTTAACACGCACAGGCCTCGTGAGCTCATTCGGCCAGCGGGTGAAATGATGGCGGAGCGTCAAAGTTAAGCAGCTGTAGTATGATTGTAACATTTGTGGAAATTATCCATAGTAGCACGTTGTTGACGACTTTCCACACCGACCCTTGAGAGCTCTCGGGGGCTGTGGCTTCCGTTCCTAATGGCCAAATTGAATCCAAGTGTAGTTCCATTATATTAAGACTCAGTCCTGTTTAAAAACAATCAATTTCTGATGAAAGGGGAATGTTCATTCAGGTATATGGAAATATGAAGTTAACACTTCTTGAAATCAGTGGATAAACATAGTATGTACTGTATCATATTTGTGTGAAGATATGAGTATTATTTTACTTTTCTCGCACAGGTCAGAACCCATGTCTGCTCAACTAAGTCTGAAAGTAACCAAACAAAAATGGCAAAAGAATAGATGAGTTTTGCGGAACAATGGTGCCTAGGTTTGGAAGGTCTGATGCTGACACACACGGTTGTCTCCTGCATGTTCCAGACACCTTTCTTTCCTGTGTGTGTGTGTGTGTGTGTGTGTGCGTGCACGTGCACGTGTACGTGTGTCTGAGCTCTGTGTGTGTGTGTGTATGTATATGTAAGAGTGTGTGTGTGCTGTGTCAGTGGGGTGTGGGACTGCTCTTCTCTGTGGTGACGGCCCTGTCGTTTGCTCTCTCACACAGGAGATCTTGCTGGATTATTCTGTGTTGGTAGGTTCCCCCCTTTCTCTGCAGGCGTGCAGTGTGAGGTTTTCTCTTGCATCCTCACCCTCCCTGCCCCTTTCGTTTGTGGTCTGGTTTGGTTCGGTCCGCACTGTTTCAGAACTAACCGCAGCAGGCATCCAAACCCAGCATGAGTACAGATGCCGCACATTTCACGGCAGGTGTAGTGCCAAGGATCTGCCCTGTGTCAGAGCGAGGGACACCTATCTCCCAGGCCCAAAAGGGCAGCACTTTTATCTCATACTCCCAATGCCAGCCCAATGCCTAATATTCACCAGGTAATGTAAAACAATTACCATAGATTATGTAAATACCCTTTGTATCTCAATATATCACTTTATATTACTATATATGTATACAAGACAAAGAACTCCCTGTTATTTTTTGTATTGCTTTGCCTTCTCATCCAGCGGGAAGTTGTGTTTTTCCTCTGCCATGTCTGTTGGCAAGTGTTCTCTGTTGGCAATTTGTCATTCTCTCTCCCTTCGGGTGAACAGTCCCTCTCTGCCATGTGAAAGATCTTTTTATCTCACAAAGATTTTTGTATAGTCTCACACTCGCAAGTAATTATTATTATTTATTTTTTATGTACAATTTTTGGTATTTAGGGTGAAGCCCCTTGAAATGTAACACATGTTGAGGGTATAATGCCCTCAATAAAACATGCACAAATAACACACTCATTCAAATATATAATATCCTCAACCAAACATGCAAGATAACAATATACAACAAAAAGAAGGGTAACAAAGATGATCCCCCGCTACAAAAATAATGTAGTCAACAAACGCAGAGGTCGATCCTTAACATTACCCCTGTATTCAGCTCCCTACCACCCACGCACGTCCAGGGCCTGATATCAAATGTGCTTCTCGCCAGGATTAACTGCATCTTGGCCACGTGGCGCTATCGCCATGGACCTTAACAACCTTTCTTTTTTTTATGCCTTTGGTTTGTACGTCTTGTGTGCTTTGGCTACTTTGCTCCGCGGTGTCCTTGCCTGGTGTGTTTTATGTGCTTGTGGAGGCTGCTTTGGTATGAAAGTGCTGTGTAGATATGTGTTTTCTTTATTGCCATGATTATCTCAGCCACAGCTGTGCAGGGTCTCTGGACCTGGCAGGAGGGATCAGCAGGGTGCGTGTGAGCATGTTTCAGGCCGAACGCCAGTCTGAGGACAGTGGGACAATGGGGGGGGGGGAATACCCCACAGTTCCCCCGTGTTTTGTGCACCCCATCCCGTTTCTGTGTGCGCATCTTCTCTCCTCTCCACCATCTTGGGTAGAAATATTCCTCCGCAAATGGTGAACGGGAACATTGTGGGTCTGTGGCCGTGACTGGGGTTTGCCTGTTTAGCTCCTTTTCGGTGTGTGGTGTGGCCCCCGGCCCATTGGTTTCTGTACTGAGGTACCAATGGCTTTGCAGTGTTTACCGAATGAACTCCAAGATGCCTAGTAGATAAATGACAGGACAAATAGAAATACATAGTGAAGTTGCAACATATTTCTCTAGATGTATCATTTGTTCGGATCGAATGGGATCCTACTTGTATTTACTGTGGCAGGAAGAACAGTACCTTTCTTGAGAGAACGGGTTTCATGGTTTTCGATTGATTGCCGTCGAATTCTAAGCAGAACCGAAACATGAATTCAGGCTCACGCATTTCAGAGCCTGTCAAAAATAAAGCACAGTTTAGACATGTATTTGAGTGATTCCCTGCAGATGTTCATTCAGTGTTGCATTCTGAAACCTCCTTTCACTTTTTGTCCTGAGGGACAGACGGACAGACTAACATGCACATTCTCTGTCTGTCCTACATGTGACCAAGTTTCTCAGAGGCCTTAAAGTGGGCAATGTAAGTGGTCTGCTTTTTGTGTGTGTGTGTGTGTGTGCGCGTGCGCTTGTTTGTGCACTTGTGTGTGCACTTGTGTGTGCATGTGCATGTGTGTTTGTTAAAAGGAGAGATGCATGATCGTATGGTGTCTGGCTGTGCCCCGCAGGCAAACTTGTGCAGTTCCTACCTTTCCCTGCGGAGGGCAGTAGTGGCCTGCCTCAGACAGCTGGTCCAAAGGGAGGCGGCGGAGGTGTCAGAGCATGCAGTGGCCCTGGTCAAGGAACTCCCGCGGAGGGACAACACATTCCTGGGTGAGGAGCCGGGACACAAGGGCACTGGGGTCAGAGGTCAACATGAGAACATTCTGCTGTTTTTGAGTCTCATGCTCATCTGGGTGTTGTAGTCACACTGCAGTTCAGTGGCCATATTGCTTTCACTGCAACTGATTTGCATGATATGTACAGTGTTTTATTAATTTGTGTGTGTGTGTTTGTGTTATCCTCGGATATAAATGTCCATTTGGTTTATAGAAAAGCTTTTTTTATTTTAGAATTTAAAAAAAACTACATATCACAATGTAACAAAATATTCCGCACAAGCTATCTAAATAGCCTGCGGAATATTATTTTTACAAATGCAAACCATTTGATTTCAGTGATGTATTTTTGGTCCCTGTTCCCTCTGTCAGCATTTGCCTTGATTAAACCAAATGAACCTCCGTTCCTAATACCGGTTCTGTTTGGCTATCCTTGTTTGTCAGTGCTGTCACTGTCCAGTGCCAAGTATCTTCAGGTTGAAGCCTTTACTGGTTTAGCTCACGTCATATGGCCACTCATAAAAATACTGAGAGTGCAGTCTCACCCATGAGCTGTTCAGACTGGTTCTTGTTTCTTACTTAACCCTGCTATACCCTGCCCTTCCTCCAGTTGTGGTCTGGCACTGACACGCATCAACTCTGTCCTGCAGACGTGACCATTAAGGAGACTGGCCTGGAGGGGGCGCTGTTTAGCCTGCTGGACCGGGAGTGGGACCTTCAGCTTTGCAGGGACATACAGGAGACTCTGGGTCACATGCTGAGCTCCATGGCATTGGGCAGACTGGCCCACTGGCTCAAGCTGTGCAAGGACGTGCTCTCCGCCTCCGCGGGTGGGTACACGCCGGCAATAGCTGGCTTCGTGGGTAGCCATTTTGGCTCCGTTCTGTGGCACTGCGAAGGAAACTGGGTTTTAACACAAATAATGCATCATGGTTATTTGTATTGTTTGTATTTATGCTTGCATACTGTACTTTCACAAAAGCCAAAGCCTGTGTCACACTGATTCAGCTTTTACTGGGACGGTTAACAGAGGCATAGACTCACCCCGTACCCTTCCCCGCCAGACTTTGCCACTGCCGCCCCGGTGGAGACCAACCAGGAGGAGGACGTGGAGCGGTCGGACGACTCCTCGGTCTTCACCGCCAACTCCGAGTCTGATGGGCCTTTCACCAACCCCCGGTGGTCCACACGCGTCTTCGCCGCCGAGTGTGTGTGCCGAATAATCAGCCAGTGCGAGACTGGAGACCCCGCCCACTTCGACATGGCCCTGGCTCAGGAGCGCCGCCTTCAAGAGTCCTCGGGTGAGCCCGAGCCTACCCTCGCTGGTACCTTCACCGGCGTCTGCTCCTGTTCTAGCTCTCTGAGCATACTGTACACCCTTATCCAGGGCTAGCTTAAATGTATCGTTTTATACCATGTATTTTCTGCAACTAGTTTATGTTGATGGATTTCTGCTGATTGAGTTCTAATCAAAATGTGTAAACGCCGCCTCCCGCGTGGTCCAGTGGTTTCAACGTCCGAGGCTGGCCACAGCGACCGGGGTTCGATTCCCCACCGCGCCAGAGTCGGCTCTGGCCGGGAGTGTCTCCGGGGCGGCGATTGGCTGTCCGCCCCAGGGAGGGGGGAGGGAAGCCGACAGTTTGCTGCGCACAGGAGTGGTTCTGGGGTGCTGGAATTACAGTCGACAGCACGACGAGTGCTGTCTCGGAGGAGGCAGCGCTTTGCCATTGTCACTGCCGGTCACAGGGCTACAGCAGCGAACTACAAGGGAGTGGATTGACCTAAGCACAGTGGGAGTAATTGGCTACCAAATTGGGAGAAAAACGGGGTAAAATCTGAAAAATGTATAACATTTTTTTTTTTTTTTTATGTATGTGTAAACGGAACCTTGCTCTGAGAACGCAAATCTGACCCTCAATGCATCAGCCATGCACCAGGCGCCCTAGGTTGCCCCTGTCCTGAAGAATTCTGCCCTTTGGTTAACTGTGCGGTGGCCTTTCCCCAGCGGACTTCCTGGTTCTGCATCTGGCCGATCTGATCCGCATGGCGTTCATGGCCGCCACCGACCACAGCGAGGCGCTGCGGCTGGCCGGCCTGCAGACCCTGCTGCTCATCATCCGCAAGTTTGCCACCGTCCCCGAGCCTGAGTTCCCCGGACACCTCATCCTGGAGCAGTACCAGGCCAACGTGAGCCCTCCGCGCCCCTGCCTCATCCTGCCCTGTCCTGCCTCGCCTTACCCGCCCACCCCACGTCATCCCACCCCACTACGCCTTGGCTCACCCTGCCCCGCCCTTTCCTGTTCTGCATTACCTGGTCCTGCCCCGCCCTTACCTGTTACCCGGTGCTGCCCTGTCCCAGGTGCAGTCTACCCTCACCCAGCACTGTGCTCTAAAAGGTGATAGTTGGGCACAAGGGTAATTGTGTTTTCCACGAGTGCTCTGTTCTGCTGAGGTGATGTCACGGCAGGGTGGTATGCAGTCTGATCTCAGAAAGAGCCGTGCAGATCACTACACTCCAGAGCAGGGCAGGAGTGAGACGGTTTTCTGCAGAGGTCAATGTGCCTGATGTGATCATTTTAAAATCGGTAATTTCTTCCTGCAGTGCAGCTTTAAATAGTGTCCTCCCATGGGGACCCATATCAGTATCTGAGCTCCTGAACACTGGGTTGCAGTGTCTCCTGTCTAGACGTGTAGAGGCTTATCTACTCTGGGAGGGGGGTGGAACAAAAATCTATCTGTCTCTGTCTCGCTCTCTCTCTTTCTGTCTGTATGTCTCTCTCTCTCTCTTTGTGTCTCACTCTCTCTCTTTCTCCCTCTCTCTGTCTCTCTCACTCTCTCTCTCTCTCATTGTAGGTGGGAGCTGCCCTAAGGCCTGCCTTCACTGTGGACACCCCCCCTGATGTCACTGCTAAAGCCTGTCAGGTGGGCCACTCCCCTGTTCTCTCTCTCTCTTTTCTGATGGATAGATCTGATCCTGTACTCCAATCCTGGGAAGAGAGTCCTTGGACGGTAGAATGTCTGCAACCTCCTTTTCTCCTTGGTGGCCCAGACTTGTCATGGCTTCTGTATTTTGCTAACCTGTGTGGTGTGGTTGGAGTCAGTGTGGTACAGGTGTAATATCGGCAGATTAGGGCCCCAGGGGTTTGGTGTATGGACCGGTGTGTTTCAAGGGAGGGGTGGTCACGGGTGTGGTTACCTGGGCAGGTGTGCAGCGCCTGGATCGCCAGTGGCGTGGTGAGCGACCTCGGGGACCTACGGAGGGTGCACCAGCTTCTTGCCTCCTCATTGGTCCGAGTCCAGGGCGGGAAGGAGGCGCCCAGCCAGCTGTACAATGAGAGCACCTCCACCATGGAGGCCCTGGCTGTGCTGAAGGCCTGGGCAGAGGTGAGGATGGTCCTGATCACAGACATCGCAATACTCGTCCACGTCCCCCACCCCGAAACCACCAGCCATGCTCAGCCATGCTCAGCCATGCTTTACATCTGAAATCCTGCGTTCAGCACAGATCCACTCTGTTCTGGAGATACGGCACGCTGTTACATTTACATTTTTTTACATTTTAAGCATTTAGCAGACGCTCTTATCCAGAGCGACTTACAAGATGTGCATAAATACATGGTAGGAACAATCATAGTTCGCGCAAGAGATTAGTGCAGTAATACAGCGATAGACGTCATTGCAGGCAGCTGGGTACCATACCTGTAACACTAGGAAGGAAAAATTTCCTAATTTTCTATTTTTTAAATGGACTAAGCGGGATACATAGTGTTGAGTGAGTAGGCAGTCGCGATGACAATTAGCTAGATGTACAGAATTCAGTGGTAGTGGAGTCTGAAAATGTGGGTTTTGAGTCTCTTCCGGAAGATCGCAAGTGATTCCGTGGTCCTGACCGATTGCGGAAGGTCGTTCCACCCCCGAGGGGTCAGGATAAAGAAAAGGCGAGGCCGCGAGCAGAGCGGCTGCCAGGCGCCCGGAGGGATGGGGCAGTCAGTTTGCCAGAGGAGGTGGAGCGGAGGGGTCTGGCTGGGGTGTAGCTGCTCTAATACAGGTCACATACGATAGTCTTTCTAAAAGCGGAGATGGCTTAATCCCCTGCCACCTGAGGTGTAGGGGCAATGTGAACGTTTGTCAGGACATTCTCACGTGCGCACTGTGCCTTGCTTCCCAGGTGTACATTGTAGCAGTGCAAAGCCCGGGGCCGCCGGATTCGACGACTCCCAGCCCATTAGAGGAGGGGGCGGGGCTGGGGCCCGGAGGGGACGGGCTGTTAAGGTTGGTTCAGGCGGACCTGGCAACTCTGAGCCGGCTGTGGCTGGCAGCTCTGCAAGACCACGCGCTCCTCACCCTGCCTGAGGAATACTCTCTCCAGCTTCCAGCCGCAGGTGAGCGCCCCCCCTGCTGGCTCCACGTGCCACACGGGACATGAAATATGCAGTGTGGGATAGTAGCTGGGGAGATGGAGTTGTGAGCAAGAGGATTGCAGGTTTAGTATATGTAAAATGTAAGCTATAAGTGACTAGTTATCTCCATTTTATTCTGTGGATCGAGCTGAGATCTTCATGATAGGTTTGGCTATGATTGCTGTGGACCAGTGGTGAGGTAAGTAAGTTGTAAGGTACCTTGGTATAGGTCTCGCTGTGATTTATGTTTTCAGCTCGGATATCTATGGTGGCTCAGTGTGGGTGAGCTTCAGGGGGAGCCTTTTACACAGCTGATATTTCTGTGGTAGCTGGGTGTGGGAGTTTTTAGCTGAGATACCTATAGTAGCTGGGTGTGTTTCAGGAAGAGCCTTTTACATAGCTGGGATATCTATGGTTGCTTGATGTAAGTGTGTCTAGCCCCGGTATCTGTGATAGCTCAATGTGAGTGTGTCTAGCCCCGGTATCTGTGGTAGCTCGATGTGAGTGTGTTTTGCTGAGGTATCTATGGTAGCTCGATGTGGGTGTGTTTCAGGAGGGGCCTTTTACACAGCTGAGACGGTTCAGCAGGCCAGACCACACTACTGCAGCTCCTGGGGGCCCATCCTGCACGCGGCCACCCTGTGGCTGAGCAGCACTGGCTTCATCGTGGTGGACGAGGGCCCGGCTAATCTGTCCCGTCCCGTCACTCCCACATCCATGGGTCAGTCCACCTCGCTGGCCCGCATCACATCTGCCGAGGACCTCAACACCGAACGCCTTCACCTCATCCTGGGTGAGGCCCCTCCTCTCCTCACACCCCAACCCATCCCACACCTTGACCTCGCGCAGTCCGCCCACCCCGTAGTCACTCGGCTTAAATAATCAATTTGTTTTTCAGTTTGATCACACTTGTCTCAACCTTTCCCCATTTCTGGACACTTCTGGACTTTCTGGAATTTTAATTGCATTGTGGCCCACCAAGAGACCTTTTTTCTAGGTCCCTCCTAATGTGGAATAGCCCGTTGGCCTCACTCATGTGGGTCTTCCTCTGTCGCCCCCTGCAGGCCTCAGTGTGGAGTTTCTGTGTTCCCCTCGCTCTGAAGCTCAGATGGAGAACATTATTTCCTGTCTACATACCCTGCAGTCCCTGTTGGACCTCCCCTGGCCCAGGTCCAAGATCGGGAACGATCAGGTACCTCTGACCCGTGGGTTCCCAGTGGCTGGTTTGCGTGGCCCGACACGGCAGTGGTGCCCTGGATGTGCGTGTGTTGCTGTGCTTTTGTGTCCTTTTGTTGTACGGTTTCTCTTCCTTGTGATTGGCTAGTGAGGCTTCATTAAAGCCCTAACCTAACCACGTGAGTTAAGATGGAAATATCTCAATATCTTACTGTGTCAACCAGTTCATCATTGATGGCATACAACACAACAGCCAAGCATGTACAGATTTCTCTGGATGTAGGGGCAACAGGGTCCCCTGCGCTCAAAACCATAGCTCTGGCAGTGACTTGGTCCACCCGTCCCCGCTGATCCGGGGTCAGTTTGCGAGGACCATTTGTGAGGTTCTAGGCAGAGGACTGATCAGCGATTAGCGGGGGCTGGAGGGAGAAGTGGACGCCCATGATGAGTCCTGCTGTTTCCCTGGCAGGCCCTGAGCGTGGAGCTTCTGAGCGTTCTCCACAGGCTGATAGTGACGCGGGAGTCCCCTGGCGTCCAGGTGGCCGTGCTGCAGCTGGTCCAGCAGGTGGTGTGCGCCGCCCAGGAACACGTGAAGGAGAAGAGGCACAGCGCTGAGGGTGAGCATGCAGCGTTAGAGCCACAAAATCAGAGACCCATTCAGACCCTCTCTGGCCCTAGAGAGCCGCAGGATGGCTGGTCTTTGTCTTCACCTTAAAATCTGAAACCAATTCAGACCCAAGTAACCAGCCGAGGGGAGTTAACTGTGTATTCAACTGCTTTCATTGACCTGAGTGCCAACAAAAATCAGCATATCCTGTGGCACCTCCAGGACCAGGGTTGAGCTTCCCTGGGGCACTGTATCCTAAGAAACAAATAGCACTGGCCTCTGGCGTGACAACACTGCTAAGGAACCGGACTTGCGACCGGAAGGTTGCAGGTTCACTTCCTAGGTGGGGCACTGTTATTGCACCCTTCAGACACAAATGTTCAGCTCCATAAGTGTGAAATATGAGTTGTGTAAACTGCTCCAGTTAAGGTCCACCGCCATGCAAATAGTGGCTTGCTAGGATTCAGTTGTCAAAGTTTGGTCCTTATTCCCTCCTCGCCCTTAATGTTGTAAGCACTGGAATTCAAGACAGCTGCAACTTAGACGTCACCAGAGACGACTGAACCAAACCTGAAAACTCCATAAAGTACACAGGCATTCTGTCAACATTGTAGGCCTTTACATTTAAATTAACCCATTAAGACCTGGAAAACGATTTTCGATTAATGAAAAGATTAGCACGTGGGGAAATGAAGGCATTCGCTTTTTTTTTGAATTTTTTTCAGAAAACCCTCAGGTTTGTAGAATAATTGCTTAGGTTTTAATAGGCGTTTTTAGCAGGCATTTTAGGTCTGAATGGGTTAATATTATTCATATTTATTTCTCTCAGGTACTTTTGCTAAATTTACTTTTACCAATGTTTGGTCATTTAAACGGAGTACTGCCAAGCCTACAAAACTAGGCTTGGCAGCTTGTTTCAGCTTTTTTCAGCATTGCTCACTCACGGTGTTAACATACTGCCGTATCATTTTTAAGTACCGTAGTTTGGGAAAAAGCTTCTCCTTTTAGCCCTTATCTGCTCCTTTTCTTTTCTCATTTATGTTTGGAATTGTATGCGGTTCTGGCTTTCTGGTTTGATCTGATGCAGTGCTGGTTTTGGTGTGATCCGAGGTGGTGCTGGTTTTGGTTTGATCTGACACGGTGCTGGTTTTCTGGTTTTGGCAGTGGACGACGGCGCGTCGGAGAAGGAAACACTGCCGGAGTTTGGTGAGGGGCGGGACACGGGCGGCCTGATACCAGGGAAGTCGCTGGTGCTGGGGGCTCTGGAGCTGTGCCTGTGTGTTATGGTTCGCCGCCTGCCCCAACTGAGCCCCAAACTGGCCGGCAGCCCCACAGGCCAAGGGGGGCTCCCCCATGCAATGAGCCAGAGTGACTGCAGGCTGGTGTCTGCCGCGCTGGCCATCCTCTCCGAACTGCCCTCCATCTGTTCACCCGAGGGTAGGACCACATTCCCAATGCTACCAGGCTGTTACCTTCCCAATGCTACCAGGCTGTTACCTTCCCAATGCTACCAGGCTGTTACCTTCCCAATGCTACTAGCCTGTTACCTTCACAATGTTACTAGCCTGTTACCTTCACAATGCTACTAGCCTGTTACCTTTCCAATGCTATTAGCTTGTTACCTTCCCAATGCTACCATGCTGTTACCTTCCCAATGCAACCAGGCTGTTACCTTCCCAATGCTACCAAGCTGTTACCTTCCCAATGCTACTAGCCTGTTACCTTCCCAATGCTACTAGCTTGTTACCTTCCCAATGCTACTAGCCTGTTTCCTTTCCAATGCTACTAGCCTGTTTCCTTTCCAATGCTACTAGCCTGTTTCCTTTCCAATGCTACTAGCCTGTTTCCTTTCCAATGCTACTAGCCTGTTTCCTTTCCAATGCTACTAGCCTGTTTCCTTTCCAATGCTACTAGCCTGTTTCCTTTCCAATGCTACTAGCCTGTTTAGTTTCTAATGCTACTAGCCTGTTTCGTTTCTAATGCTACTAGCCTGTTACCTTTCCAATGCTACTAGCCTGTTACCTTTCCATTGCTAGTTTGGACTTGAGGTGAATTTGATGTTTGAACAGTTTTATGACTTTCATCCCACCGTCCAAGATTGAATGACATTGCATAATAGTTTATAATTATAATAATATTATGTAGTAATATAACTTATAATAATCCCCTTCAATTGCCCAAATTCACTGATCTGTAACCTGAATTGTCAGGCTCATAACCTTATGGTACTATTAACTATTAACTATAAACTATTACCCAACTACTCCGGATATACTTTGCCAATATACAAATGGTTAGTTACTTCTTGAAGACGTGTAGATGGCACTCCGATTGGAAACAGCGATTCAAACTGGTGGCGCATCATTAAACTCCCTTGCAAACTACTCAACACTGAATGAAACTTGCTAGACCCAATGCAGGATTTTTAGCGGAAACTATATCTCACAACGAACTGTAGGAGAGGGGGAGAGAGAGGGAAGGGGGTAGAGAATGACCGATCTGTGACCATATGCTGACCTGACATGCCCGTTTGTCCTCCCATAGGCAGTGTGTCCATCCTGCCGACTGTGCTGTACCTGCTGATGGGGGTACTGCGGGAAGCGGTGCGGGCCCCTCCCGGGGAGGCGCTGGGGCTGGTGGTGGGAGGGGCGCTGCACGCCCTGCGCACCGTGCTGTCCTGTCCGATGGCCCATGCAGAAAAGAGCAGGGCTGCCTGGGCTCACCTGCTGCGCTGCGCCCTCAACACACTGCTGGACTGCTGGGATCCAGGTGCACTACTCCACCCACTAACTACACCTTACCACACCTTTTACACGACTCCACCCACTACACCTTTTACACTACTCCACCCACTAGACCTTTTACACTGTTCCCCACCTACTACACCATGCCACACCTTTTACATTACTCCACCCACTAACTACACCTTACCACACCTTTTACACTACTCCACCCACTACACTGTACCCCACCCACTCCGCCATACCACACCTTTTACACAACTCCTCCCACTACACCTTTTACACAACTCCACCATACCACATCTTTTATATAACTCCACCCACTACACCATACCACACCTTTTACACAACTCCACCCACTACACCATACCACACCTTTTGCACAACTCCACCCACTCATCATACCACATCTTTTACATAACTCCACCCACTTCACCATACCACACCTTTTACACTACTCCACCCACTCATCATACCACACCTTTTACACAACTCCACCCACTCCACCTTTTACACAACTCCACCCACTCATCATACCACACCTTTTACACAACTCCACCCACTCCACCATACCACACCTTTTACACAACTCCACACACTCATCATACCACACCTTTTACACAACTCCACCCACTCCACCATACCACACCTTTTACATAACTCCACCCACTCACCATACCACACCTTTTACACAACTCCACCCACACCCACCTACAGCTTACTACACCTTCTACACAATACCACACATTTGACACAGTACTCTGCCTCCACAGTACTTAACCATTACAAAATTCCCACTGTAGAAATTCTGCCTCACTTCACACTTGGCCATTGTCTTCATCCACGCGCGGTTGTGTGTTTATGTCTGGGCAGATGAGACGGGACACACCGTGGATGAGGTCAGCCTGCTCACAGCCCTCACAATCTTTCTCCTGTCTGCGGGCCCTGAGGTCACCACTGCGCAGCCGCTGCAGACACACTGCATCAGCCGTTTCAAGGCCAGCCTGGAATCAGAGGACCCTGCAGTAAGCCCCGCTCTCCCTGCACAGCCCTACCCAAACACTGGTTATTTCAACAACTCTAGGTCTGATTGCCAAAGTTACAGTATTTCCCTGGCAGTTCTGAACTTGGTGTTAACAGTTCGTGTTGTCAAAAGTACACAAGTTATTGTGAATTTTGTTGCTATTGTGAATAGCAAGAATGTCATCAGACCGCTCTTGGGCTCACAAGTACAATTGTGCTCTTCCAGGTCTGCATGATGGAACAGGCTGTTTTTTCAAATATAACTTCTGTTTCCCTTAGACCAACAGGAAAACCCACTATTTCACCTTTGTCCTCAAATGATCCCAAAGCTGATATAAGCATATTCTGGGACTTTCCCATCATCAGCTTAATGAACGCAAGAAATAAGTCTTGAATCGGTGTCTCCGTACTTACTTCAGTACGGACCGATGTCAAACACAGGTTCCACAGCGATATTTAGTGTATTTATTTGTTCCACAGCGGGGACTGAATTCCAGAGGGTGTAAGTGGCTTCACATGGGCTTGTGTTTCAGAGACCATGGTTAAGTGATGTGGAGCATGACGCTGTTTTCCTCCCGCCTTTCGCAGGTGCTGAGCCGGAGCTTCCAGCTGCTCCTGTCCGTGTTCCAGAGCCCGGCGGGCGTGGCTGTGCCCTTCATCCGAGCGCTGGGTGGCCCGTTGGTGGGCATCCTGCAGGGCGTGGAGAAGCGGAGGCCCCAGAGCGCAAGCGAGCTGCAGGCTGCGCAGGAGGGTGTGCGGGCCCTGGAGGCGCTGGTGTCCGCCGCCACCGACGAGCACCGTGAGTGAGCGCTCTCCTAGTGTCACACAGGGCATCTCTGTTCTGGAGGACGATGAGTGAGCGCTCTCCTAGTGTCAAACAGGGCATCTCTGTTCTGGAGGACGATGAGTGAGCGCTCTCCTAGTGTCACACAGGGCATCTCTGTTCTGGAGGACGATGAGTGAGCGTTCTCCTAGTGTCAAACAGGGCATCTCTGTTCTGGAGGACGATGAGTGAACGCTCTCCTAGTGTCAAACAGGGCATCTCTGTTCTGGAGGACGATGAGTGAACGCTCTCCTAGTGTCAAACAGGGCATCTCTGTTCTGGAGGACGATGAGTGAGCGCTCTCCTAGTGTCACACATTATTCGCACAATTTATTAGTCCCGTTATTTACTTGTTCCTTACTTGTTAAAGGAGCATTCCGACCAAAATCCGTAAATTCCACGATGTACTACTTATTACAGGTCTTGTCGATCCATCCACGTGCCGTTGTTGATACTGTTATGCTTATGTCCATCAAAATGGCAAATATAACAAGTCAATTTACACGCATTCAAATTACACACTAAAATCACCCCAGGCTAACTGTAATTTGTGTCATTTGGCCACGTACAGCCATTGCAAGCTATACATGTCTGAATCGATGACCGGACTACAAACTGACTGTCCCATCCCTCCGGGCGCCCGACAGCTACTCATCACGGTCTCGCCTCTTCACTGTCGAGTCTCTGCGATCTTCTGCAAGACTCAAAACCCACCTTTTCAGACTCCACTACCACTGAATTCTGTACATCTATCCAATTGTCATAACCACTGCCTACTTGCTCAACGCTTCTTGTATATGTATCCCTGTCTTCTCATTTAATAAATAAATAAAATACTAACCTTTTCCTTCCCAGTGTTGCCGGTATGGTATGCAGCTGCTTACAGCGATGTCTATCGCTGTATTACTGCACTGATCTTATGCGCAAACTATGATTGGTCCTACCATGTATTTATGCACATCTTGTAAGTTGCTCTGGATAAGAGTCTGCTAAATGCTTAAAATGTAAATGTAATGTAACTATTTTAGCTCTTTCAAGGAGACCATGAATGATCGTTGTTGGAATACAATGTTGGAGAGTTTGCACATCTAACCCCCCTTTTTGTGTGTCTTCCCCCCTGATGTGTCTAAAGACAATGGTGCCATTTGGGTGCCCCAGTCCTTCCCCAGGTGTAATCTCCTGTCTTTGAAACCTCATCTTGTTTGAGTGTGAGATGTGACACACTCATTTACAATGTATAAAGCACGACCATTCTGTTTGCATCTTTGGTTATTTGTCAATCTGTACTTGAAGGGACAAACCCAGTATGTTCTCTACTCTATTAAAAATATACATTTTGAAACACGGAAACAAAGACTTCAGCCTGCATTAATTGTTCTACTAACAAAGGTACGAAGAAACAACTTTAACTCTTTTTAAAGGAAATTCCACATCATTTGGCGAGCCAGCCCACGACCGTCGTTCTCGTTGCGTTTTTTAACAAAAACCGGGAGGTTGAAACCGAGTACGCTGCAAATTGCAATAGCGAAGGCTGGGAAACTCAACTTTTTGAACTCTGAGCAGTGATGCGCGTTTGAAAAGGACAGAATCCAGGAGCCTGCGGCCGATCCAGTTATCAACCCGAAGTAAAGAAACGGACTTGAGGGCACGGAAAACGGACCACGTACATTTGTGAGTATAACATATTAATGCGTGTAATATTGTAGAGAAGTACTTACGAAAATTGTGTAGTGTTTTAAAATACAAGTGACTAGAATTGATTGTACAAGTGTACAGTGTTCTCAGTAGGGGCTTGTATAAAATTACACAGACCTTGGGCAAAAATTTCAAGTACCAAAAGTGTGTTTGTCCATTGTATCAGGGGTTTAAGAATGGCAGTGAATTGTTGGAAACTGTGGGCCGCTAGCTGGTTGGCTAAACATTGCAAGAAGGGTCCATTTAATGTACCAGAAAAAGCGGATGTTTTTCAATACCTCCTAACTGCTTGTGAAGCCCGTAATGAAACGGAGAAAAATAAGAAAAGGAGACAGGCTAATTGTGTGATGGCTATGGCCCAAACAATAAAGTTATTAAAGGATAAAGTTGTGGAAGTTCCAAAATTAAAATGTGACATTGAAAGTTTGGAGAATACATTTAGGGTCAATTCAAAGGAGTTGGAGACATGTGTAGCAGAGCGCATGGTACATGCTACAACTCACTTAGAATTTAGAAAGGAGATCAGTCATTTGAGGGAGAAATTGAGTTCCACGGTTACGGAATTGCGTCAAACGCAGAAACAACTGCGCGATGCGCAGATAGCATATAAAGGGTTATGGGATGTGTCTGGTGAAAATGAGGATAGGGCCATTGTACAGAAGTTGAGACAGGTCAAAGAAAAAATGGCAAAGCAGAAAACTAAAAATGCAGTAATGAAACGGCGCGTAGCAGCGCTAGGTTTAGGACAGTTAAAGGACCAGAGCGAGTCAGAATACAGTTCAAATGATAATGAATGGGAAGTCAGACAAGCAAATTCTGCGGCTCCTTGGTTAGGTGGTGTTGAGGATGGGAGTGGTAACGGAAGTTCAGATGAGGAGCAAGAATTGCATGCTACTAGGGCGGAATGTACTAAATCTGTAGCCGATTCACTTCGATCTAATGTCCGAAGGGCGTCTAGAAGTAGTAGATCGCAGACAGATAAACATGCCAAAATAGCACCGGTAGTTACACGCAGGGTTCGCACAAGCGGAACACATAATCCTGTTAATGGAGCCATCACGTATGCATATGAGGATCAGCAGGCTGAACGCGACCTCACTCTGTCAGAACTGGCCACACTACAACAGCAACTACCGAAATGGGACGGGGTTGAGGACCCGACTGCAGTTGTTGATAAGGTGGACGCGCTACAGCGAATGCACTCATTAACGGACAGGGATTGTTGTAAACTATTACAGTCTGTGCTTCCTACATCAATAACAATTCCTTTAGAATTCGTGCAGGGCCATGGAAATCCCGTTGTTTTCCCCAACCATGACACCAGGTTAAGGCTAATGAGTGAGGCGGTAGGGTATCGCGTTATGGCAGATATGAATACGATTCTTGAATCCATGCCTAATGAAGGGCAGCACCCTACCGATTTCCTCAGAACGTTTATAGGAGTGTATAATAGAAACAGAGGTGGAGGGACCAGGGTACTATTGACAGGTGACGATCCTATGTTCTGGAGTTTGGTCGTTAGTAAATACAAAGATCGCGTCTCCAACCTGCCAACATTTACTGCTACAATTGAATAGGGAATTGAGCGCGCAGCCCATCAGACAACACATAGGAGAGAGATTCAGGAATGTTTAACAGCATGGAATGAGTCTGAACTAAATTCTTCCCCCAAGCAGAGCTCTAAGAAAATGATTGCTCTGTTAGCATCTAACAAGGGACAGGTTGCATTTGAGTGTTTTAATTGTGGAAAGCCAGGACACATTCAGAGTGAGTGTAGGAACCCCCGTGTGTGTGCCAATTGCAAGCGTGTTGGACACTCCAAGCGACGATGTTGGTCAAAAGGAGGGGGGATGGAAGGGAAAGGACCAAAACAGTCAGTTGCACAGCAACTTCAGACAGTACAGGCACAGACTGAAAGCACTCAGAATGTACCTACATATACAGAGTTAATGTCTATGCTTAGGGCCTCACATGATGAGTTTCTTACCCAAGTGCAGCAGGCACTTCAGAGTAAGCTTCTAGATGCTGCTAACATGATGGGAACAGCACATCATTACACAGCAAGGGCCTATGCCCCCACACAGAGTGGATTTCCAAATTGGGGATCAAGTAATGCTTAAAAACTTTTTAAAAGGGGGGGACTGGGAAGCAAACTGGGAAGGTCCATATGAGATTATGGACAAACTGGGAGAAACCAATGTGAAGTTGGCAATACAAAAGCGAGGTAGACCAATACAGTATTTCTGGTATCATGGTGATCAGTGCAAATTGTACAACAAAGCTGAGCTTAATACCAATATCAATGTGAATCATGACTAACTGCATAAGAATATACACTCACACTTGGTCTTTTTCTCTCCTACAGAAATAATCAGGATGAGGACGATGCTCCTGTTATTTTTGAGCAGATTCTGGTTGGGAACCACTACTAAATGGGATGTTCCTGTCATCTTCATAAACAAGACACAATGTGTCAAACAAGGACATTACGCCCAGTTGCAGTTTGATTCCCCGTTTGGACTTCAGACCTGGTGGAAAGATGGTTAAGCATATGGAACAGATAGCACATGAATCATCATATGCACCATGTATGATTGAGGGTGGGAGAATGACTCTGCAATGCCCAAGAATAAAACAATTCAACTTGACAATAAATGCATGTAAATGGACACATTATGATAGGACAATAGTTAGTTGGGCTGAGGGGCAGGATAATAAGGGGTCCTCACTCTCTCCCGGTCCCAATCCCTAGTGGGTAGATTGATTGAACAAAAGAGCACCCCATTGTAATTGTGATAAGATCAGTCAGAGCCGGACAGTATCCAGCATGATGCCAGTGTAAAGATGTTGATCCAAAGACGGGTAAGATCCTTCGCTAGGAGGAGGACAACCTAAGGCAGGATAACATCGCCTCGGATGCACGAAATATTCATGCCAGTGGAAGAGGTGTTGCTCCCATGACGGGTAAGACTCTTCAGGATGTGAAAGAGCAACCTAAGACAGGACAACATCGCCACTGATATGTGATGCTTTTATGTTAAGACAAGCATCAAAGGGGGGACTGTAAGATATTGAACTGTAGGCAGACGGGTAAATCATATCACAATTACAAAGGATCTGTGCGGCCAAATGGAGACAGTCATTGACCTATGAATAGGTGATTGAGAGGAAGAGACAGAGGAACTCCTGAAACCGGAATGGCCAGTAGAATACATGGATAGGTGATCAACTGGCTTCCCTAAATCAATCACATTATTTCCAAATACACATTTCTGTTTTGCGCCAGCCTACACTGTTCAAATGGGGAACATTCATTTTCAACTTAAGTTTACCTTTTCTTTTCAACTTAAGTTGACCTTTTATTAATTTTGTGTTTGTTTGCTTGATATGGTTTTGTTTTCTTAAACATATATATATATACTGTATATATATATATATATACATATTTTCATTATAATTTGTTTTGCTTTACAACAAAAAAAGTGGGGAATGTTGGAATACAATGTTGGAGAGTTTGCACATCTAACCCCCCTTTTTGTGTGTCTTCCCCCCTGATGTGTCTAAAGACAATGGTGCCATTTGGGTGCCCCAGTCCTTCCCCAGGTGTAATCTCCTGTCTTTGAAACCTCATCTTGTTTGAGTGTGAGATGTGACACACTCATTTACAATGTATAAAGCACGACCATTCTGTTTGCATCTTTGGTTATTTGTCAATCTGTACTTGAAGGACAAACCCAGTATGTTCTCTACTCTATTAAAAATATACATTTTGAAACACGGAAACAAAGACTTCAGCCTGCATTAATTGTTCTACTAACAAAGGTACGAAGAAACAACTTTAACTCTTTTTAAAGGAAATTCCACATCAATCGTTTCAAAGCAATCCATGCATTAATTGACAAATGACTCCCAATATATTTGCCATTTGGATGCTCGCAGCTCACACGGAAACAAACATAAGAGCAGTGTCAACAACGCCATGTAGATGAATTGACAGGACATAGTAAGCAGTACATCTTGAAATAACGGATTTTGGTCTGAACGCTTCTTTAAGGTACAAACCGATAGATGCAGGCATTAATTGCAAGAAGAGTTTGGGAAGAAGTGCTTCCACAGAGCAGACGATGCTGTGTATTCCCTCTGCGTTCCTCTTTAGTCGCGACGGGGTTACTTGAGGGGCAAGGGGTGGTTGATGAGTAAGGGACGTTGCATGTGATTTTAAGGGGTGCGATGTGGAGAAGCTCTCCTGTGGAGCCTCAGGCTTCTTGAGCAGGTGTGTACATTTTCAGTGAGGCCTTTTGGTTTTATGTCTGTGACCCTGGTCGAATGACGGTCTGATTTTCAGAATGCGTAAACGCCCCACAGCCATGCTGTGAGAAATAATCACATTACAGGCTTAATGTTTCCACACCCTAATCACCGTGAGCCGTCTATTAACAAGCTACTGTATCCTTTCCGGTCTGCTTGTTCAGAAATGGGTGTGTGCGTACGTGTGTCCTGTTTTGACGGTGTGTATCCTGTTCTGACGGTGTGTCTATGCTGTTCTGATGGTGTGTGTCCTGTTCTGATGGTGTGTACATCCTGTTCTGACCCCCCCAGGGCCCCAGCTGGTGGCGGTGCTGTTGCCCATCCTCATCTCCTTCCTGCTGGATGAGAATGCGCTAGCCTCGGCCCCCCCGGCTGGCCGCACGCTGCACGACTCGGCCCTCCGGGACCTGATGCGCCTGGGGCCCCAGCACTCCTCCGTCTTCAAGGCCCTCATGGCCTCCTCGCCTGCCATGAAGGCACGGCTGGAGGCCGCTGTCAAGGGGAACCAGGAGAGCCTGAAGGCCAAGACGGCCACGCACCAACCCACCAGCAAGAGCTCTCCCAGCATCCAGCTCAAGACCCACTTCCTGTGACCCCAGCATCTAGCTCAAGACCCGCTTCCTGTGACCCCAGCATCCAGCTCAAGACCCACTTCCTGTGACCCCAGCATCTAGCTCAAGACCCACTTCCTGTGACCCCAGCATCCAGCTCAAGACCCACTTCCTGTGACCCCAGAATCTAGCTCAAGACCCACTTCCTGTGATCCCAGCACCCAAATAGTGGCCTTTGGAGAGACCGAAGGCAAGCTTGAATACAGATGTAGAATCATTTCACTGTAGGACATTTGAGTTTTAACAACACTAAAGGCACACCACATGCTTTCTGTTAATATTGTTAGTCTGCCAAAAAGATTACTTTTTACATTTTGCCTACATTACGTTTCTGTGTCTGTTCGTTTTTATTGGACCTGTATTACCCTCTGTGAGGAAAAGCAGAGTAAACTGTGGCAGATGGGAAGAGGGAGGTGACACAAATGTGTCACAGTGAGGGATTGTGGGTGTTGTAGTATTACACAGTTGGCTCAGATTCTTTATGTTAAGAGTATTTGGGCTCCTCTGGGAGCGGTTTGGGAGAGGTATTAAAAGGAAACCTGTTCAGAGTTGCCTTTCCTGGGTCCAGAGTCCTCAAAAGCCACCACCAATAGTGCTGTACCCCCCAAGCCTGCTCACTTCTTAATCACTGCTACATCCATGAAGGGAAAGCAACTAGACTTGAAATCATAGTTTTGAATCTTTGCATTTGGAGAGCGTACTTTAGCTGCAATCTGCCTCACCTCTGCTTGGCAGGAGTATTTCTGTTTAGCTTAGTTGGCAGGGAGCACAGTTCCTCTCAACATTTCTGTGCTATAGTGCTGGCTGTTTTGACCATCCTATGGGAATCATAGTGGAACAGGCAGTACTGCTCTGGTCCGAAAGCTGTGGGCAGCAATGCAGGCATTCGCTTGTGAAGTAAGCACACAGACATTTCAGTCACAAGATAAGAATGCTTGTGAAATAAACACATGCATTTCAGTCACAAAGTTATAACACTAATGAAATAAACACAGATAGAGGCCTCCGATAGCGTAAGGGTTTAACGCACCTGTATTGGCTGGTCCTTTGCGAGTGTGAGCTGCCTATCACGGTCGCGGTTCGAAACCCAACTGTACCAGACCAGCCCTGGTGGGGAGTCCTGATCGGGGGCGGCGGCTGTCTGCCCCAGGGGAGTGGGGGAGGGTGAGCTGGCACGAATTTGCTGAGAATTGCGTAAGGGTGACTCCAGAACGTGGGTGGGCAAATTCCATCTCGAAGCCAGAGGAGTTTGCTTGCCTCAGAGACGAGTGGTGAATTCGTGTGGGGAGGGCAAATCTAAATAAAATAGAGGACATAATTGGCCACTAAATTGTGACAAAACAGGAAGAAATCTGAAACAATTTAATTTTTTATTTTTTATTAAACACGGATGCATTTCAGTCACAGTCAGAACGGTAGTAAAAAATTAAAAAAAAGGTTTCAGACAGCATACAGCTTTGCGTAATCTTTTGTGTAAACAGCATTAGTTCTGCCGCTGTCTAAAAGGCGCTGATGCAGCTCGGCGAGAGCCCCAGGAGCTGGAGATGTCCCTGCCAGGGGTCCCTGAAGCGAGGCTACCCTCCCAACCCAACTGCCGCGTCCTCAGGGCATCTCTCCAGCCCCTGTACTTCAACACTCCGCACACATCCCACAGCGTGACTCTGTTCTCAGGACAGCCAATCGGCTTTTGCCTCACAGTCACCCTCCTTGTGAAGAAACCAATGAGCTTGTGTCTCAGAATGTTTTTTTTATTTATTTTTTTATAAAGTCCTGAACAGCTGGTCGACTGTGCGTAGAGAGGGAGCACTGTTTCACTGGCTTATGCAAGTCAGCTGCACGTCACCCACAACTCGGACAACAGCCCGCTGGTCTTTATTTCACGACGCAAGTGACTACTTTAATGGCGAGGTCATATCAAATCTAGTCACAAAAATATAGACCGCAGAAGTGCTACACAACAATCAGCAAATGCTGAATAAGGATGCAAACAAATCCAGACCTTTTCCCACAACGTGTCTTGAGTTTAGGAGCTCCGTCTTCAAATTAGTTTGCACTTCAGATTGCTTGTCGAGAAAAGAACAGAAGGGTTACGCTGCCCACTGACACCAGGAAGGGGATATTGTGGTCTGAAATGGGTGTTCTAGGTGTGACCTCAATGTGGAGCAATGATGGATTATGAGATGGGTTCTTAGACAATGATGACTCAAATGTTACTTCTGTCATTGGTGCCGTTGCCATCTTAGTAAGGCAACGGCCTGGTATGTTTAGTGTGCAGTGAGCGAGCAAGTGTGAGACGTACAAACGTGTAAAGGGAAGGGTTGCTCATGTCCTGCAGTCAAGCCCCCCCCTCCGTTTCCAGCTCTTAAGCACTTTGTTTGCTTTGAGAACATGTCATTTTATTATGTGAAATATTACAGTATTTGTAGGATGTACACACATTTGTACAGAGCACTGTACATTTTACAGAGTAAAGCAACTTGAGCAAAGTCTTAACACATACTTTTGTTGTTTTCTAACGCATCTGAGATAATAAAGCCTTCGATTTTTCCATACCTGAAGCCCTGTGTTTACACTGATTTATTTAGGTTATGTTTCTGCTTGTACTCTATAATAACCAATCATTTACCACCTGGCTCAAGTGGGGCGTAATTTCAATATTTTATAATTGCGTGGCTGTTTGCTACGCCACTTCATTCAAACAACAATGCCGAACGCAAAGAATTATAGTGGTTTCATGTTGAGATAATACATGTTGAGAAATGAGAAGAGGATTGTTAAGGTGCAGAGAGATTTTGCGCATACAGCACTTTCATATTTCGCATTCACGTGCCACTCAAATCTGGTTTAAGTCTGACATGGCACTCTAAATGTGAACTTTTGGTCAGGTACCTAGATTTGGAAATTTGAGGATTTCATTTGGTATTCCAATACACGGTACTCGGATTCGCAAAGGAATTCTAATTTCCTAACTAGCATTTTGCCAATTGGCTGTAGACTGGGGGGGGTATGATTCTGCTTCGAGTCCCACAGTACACAGGTAAATGTTATTTTCTTTATCTTTATCTTTTCTAGGTTTTTTTTTCATCCTTATTAAAAGCTGTATTTCAATCAAAGCCGAATAATTGTTAAATGTTTACAGACTGCTGCACTTTTGATTTCTGGAGTGTTGTACAAAGATGAATAAATCATGCAATTTTGTGCACACTAACGCTGTGCTGTTTTATTAGCCTCATTCTATCATCGTCAACCGCTTGTGTCAATCAATTTAATACAACTGTGCTCGTATATCAACCACCCATTTCCAGTTATTGAGAAAAGGATATCTGTGCACATTAATGCGTAATTAAGTGTATCACACAGATTCTAGGAACATTCGTTCTAAAGAGCAGTCATCCTACTGAAAATTAAACCAACACTGAGCAAATGCCGATGGCCAAACTGCAGACTGTGCTTCCTTGTCTCTAATATAAATGAAGAAATAAGTGGAGTGCACTTGGCGAGTGTAGAAAATGTGGCCTTAACATGGAAGGCGTAGTGGTCCAGGAACTGGGCTTATAACCATATGTTTTGCAGGTTGAATTCGAGTGGGGCTCTGGCATTATGACCCAGAGTGAGACACTTAATTTTAATTGCTTCAATAAATCCAGCTGTGTACCTGCATGCCTGCGTAATTCACCCTGTATAAGGGCACGTTCTAAGAAATGAATGGTAATATGCAGGGGCAGGGCCTGCATATGGTGTGCATAAAGTCAGCAAGAGAAACGGGCCACGGAATCAGAAACCGTGTTGCCTTGGGCTGCTTGCATGCACACAAACGACCCACCTTTCTTACACTTCGTGGCAGGTAGCGTAATTAACAGTGATCGGGTGGGTTGTGTATTCAAACCTCCTGCCCTGCAGGCTTGGGTCCAATGCCTTGTATTCGGATTCCCAATCCAAAATTCCACTAAGGGCATGCACTAAGGAGCCCTCACACCATAACTCTCTCCACTTAATGTAGACAAAACAACCATCATGCTTGTTGCTTGGTTTTAGCTATCAAAATGTACCTCTCACATGTCCACTTCTTTAGTTGCATAGTCTAAATTTATTGCAATAATTGGCATTAAAAATCACAATATTTTATTACACAGTGATGTACATTTTCCTTAATGTGTTTCACTGTTGTGCCATGAGTTGGGCACAGAGTGAGTGGCCCTGTTCTGTTATGTTGATAAATTAGTTCATCAGCTCATCCGCTACCAAATAGTTCCGTTTTTTTTGGCTTCCTTTCTTGAGACTGTTGATCGGTTTGGGTTTACATCATTCCTTTGCTTGGGAGACACCCTTATCCAGGGGGATCACAATTTACCCCTCACACATATTGTATAAAATCCATGCAATCCATTTAGATGACTGGGTTTTTAAACAACAGTCTAGCGGATAAGCACATTAATTGTGCACTTTAGTATACAAGCCTGAAGATTTGCATACCTGCATAGTTTTTCAATCCAATCTTTGATATAGTACCAATTTATCTTAACCCCAGAATAGCCTGTAGCACCTCCTATTCCCCATTGTCTGTAATTGACTCACATGTTAGGCCATGGATTCCATTATGATGGGTCTATCTGGACCGATAAGAGCCTAAAATGACCAATGATTGATGTGGTTAACAGTATAAAACAGGACAGTATGCATTATATTGTTTTCTTGCTATTCGGGAGGCAGAAAAATTGCTGCATGATTTGAGGATTGTATTTCTTAAAAACCGTATATACTGTATATCCTAAAAACATTGTTAAAATGCACTCTATGATCTCTGGACTTCAGAACCTTCCGTTCAAGTAGCTAGCGACTTTTGGCAAAACACAAAATGGAAAAAGTTGTATTCGTGTGTGAAAGCCGTCGGTCTGGACAGGGGAATCAGGATAATTAACGGCCACGCCTAGTAGCAGGGCAGCCAGGGCCCACAGGCATTGTCTAAATGTACCTGTGTTCTTAAAACTGCTCTGCTCTCCTCTCTCAGTAGGTGGTCGGAACCAGGAGTGGAAAACTAGGAGAGAGACAACCGCAAAAGAAACCAACTGAAAAGTCTAAATGTGTAAACTTGTGAATCGTGTTTTGCCATAAGGGCTATTTTGGTTTCGTTTATTATTTTGGTTTATTGTCTTGGAGCCTGAACCTGTGAGGGGGACAGTGGAAGATTTTTTAGGTTATTTGTGTTATTTGATGCACATGCTCCCTCTCTCTTTCTCTCCCTATAGCTCCCTGTGGGAGACAAATACAAATCTGGCCTACAGACCGACAACTCAGATCCCTGCTGTTCTGTTTTCCTCACCTCTTTCTCTTTTTGTGTTAATTGTTCTATAGGACATTCAAGTCCAAGGCTATATTGTTGTGCAGCCCCTCTTACTAATCTGTTGATATTAGCCAATAATTGCAGTGCTCCACTTAGCCAAAAATGTGCTGATCATTACAGTATTATTGCATTTTACCATCCTATTTTTTGTGTCTATTGTCCTACATCAGCTCCTGTATCTATTTTAAGTTATTAATAGTTTATTATGTATAATTATTTTCTGTTTACAGTGAGAAGTGTGCAACTGCCACTAATGTTGAGCAAAAAAGGATTACAGAAAAGCGTGCAAAAGCATACATTTAACTTGCTAAAGCCTCAATTCGATCATAAAGTGTAAGAACAAATGGTTGTTTGATGCTTTTATAAGGAGCACTGCTGGAGTTGGGTCCTTCAGGTGAATGACTTGTGTAATACCATTTGGCAAGTCATGGCAACAAATCTGGAGGATTCTCTTCAATTTATATAATGTAGCAAGTTAAGAACTTAACAGAGTTCAATTCAGAAAAATCTATAAAGTATAGGCTACATATCGTGTTGCTCTCAAAGCTAGCAATCGAATTTCTGTGCTTTCTCACGATGCAGAGAACGGATTCATTTATTTCGTCAGCACACCTTGAATTCGGGCATGGGGAAGAAGAGTAGCCTACATTTATTCACGAGTACACATCTGGATAAAATAAAACGCTGAAAATGTTAGCACAAAATCACCCTTCCAGATGTTGGAAAAACACCTACTTTACTGATGTCATTATTTGTCGCGTGATTAGAAGTTCAGACTCCTGGAGAGGTTTCTCTTTACACTCTAAACGGAGACTACCCGTCAAGGTGTGAAACATTTTATTACATTACAGGAATTTAGCAGACGCTAATGTAAGAATGTAATGTTACAGTTACAGTTTTACAATCAGCTGGATATTAACTGAAGCAATTCAGGTTAAGTACCTTGCTCAAGGGTACAACTGTTAGGGTGTAGACGCTGACCTGGACCCAAATGCAGACTCCGAAACAGAACTTGGATTGCACTCCACACAGGAGGTGTTTAATGGCTGAGTGCAACAAAAGGGTAACTAGAGAAACAGACAGGAAGCTGGGCAAAACAGAACAGGCTGGACGGGCTACAAAAAAACCGAATAAACAAACAAAATACAACTGGCAAAAATCGAACTGGAAAAACATAAACAGAGTGAACCAAACTAGGGCAGTACAAGATACACGAGTACGGTTTGGCACTGGAGTGTGTGAGTGCTGAACTTAAATAGGAAAGGGTGAAATTACTAAATTGATTCAGGCATGCGGAATGTGCAGGGGAGCTCCTCTCCTCGGGACCATAACCCTCCCAGTCCACCAAATATTGATAACCCCAACCCTTTCGACGAATGTCCATGATGCGCCGGACAGTATAGGCTGGAGCGTTGTCGATGATCCGGGGGGGCGGAGGGGGAATGGCCAGAGGGCACAGTGGACTGGACGTGACAGGCTTGATTTTGGAGACGTGGAACACCGGGTGAATCTTGAGGGCTGGAGGGAGCTTGAGTCTGACAGCAGAGGGGTTAATGCTGGACTCTACCTTGTATGGACTGATGTAGCGTGGCTGGAGTTTCTTGGAGGTGGACTGGAGGGGAATGTCAGTGGTGGAGAGCCAGACCTGCTGTCCCGGAGAGTACTGGGGGGCTGTGGTGCGGTGGCGGTCTGCCAGATGCTGAGTGCGAGTGGTGGAGCGGCTGAGTGCAGTGCAGGTGTCCTCCCAAATCTTTTTGCAGCGACGGATGTGGGCTTGCAGCGACGGGACGGAAATTTCCACTTCCTGGGCCGGGAACAGGGGGGGCTGATACCCTAGGGAGCACTCAAAGGGGAGAGACCAGTGGCATTTTGAGAATACTCAACCCAGGGTAGTGGCTTACTCCAGGAGGAGGGATTCTGGTCCGTGACACAATGTAGTGCTGTTCCAAGGTCTTGATTAGCCCTCTCGGTCTGGCCATTCGTCTGGGGGTAGTAACGGGAGGATAAGCTGACAGAGGCCCCCAGGGCCTGGCAAAACGATTTCCAGACGTGGGAAGTCAATTGAGGGCCATGGTCTGAAACTACGTAGATGGGAATCTCATGCAGATGCACCACGTGCTGCACCAGAAGCTCTGCGGTCTCCGAGGCTGTGGGAAGCTTGGGAAGGGGAACAAAATGGACCGCCTTGGAGAAACGGTCGACAATAGTCAGAATGGTGTCATTACCTTCCGAGGAGGGAAGTCCACTGACGAAATCCAGTCCGATGTGACTCCAAGGACGACCCGGGACAGGCAGCGGGCGGAGGAGACCGCTGGTGGGATGCCTTGCTCCTGCCGCAGATGGTACAGGCCAGTACAAATGCCCGGGCGTCCGCGCCCATGGTCGGCCACCAAAAACTGCGTTTAAACAGCGACTGGGTGCATTGGATACTGGGATGGCAGGCTAGACGGGAGGAGTGCGTCCATTGCAGGACCTGGTAACGAACAGAATCTGGAACAAACAGGCGAGAACTAGGGTTGGGTCTGGGGTCTGGTTGAGTGGTTTGGGCATCCTTGATCAGACTCAATCTCCCAGGTCACTGCAGCCACCACACAAGAGGGAGACAGGATGGTGTCAGTGCTAGCCTGTCTGGTCTCGGAGGAGAATTGATGGGAGAGAGCATCAGGTTTCAAGTTGCGGGATCCGAGTCTGTAAGTTGAGTCGCTTAGCAGACTGAATATAGGCCAGATTCTTATGGTCAGTCCAAACGATAAAGGGTTGTTCAGCTCCTTCCAACAAGTGTCTGCACTCCTCCAGGGCGAGCTTGACTGCCAACAACTCCCGATTCCCCTCGTCATAGTTGCGCTCGGTGGGAGACAGCTGACGGGAGTAAAAGGCACAAGGATGGAGTCTTTGGTTCTCTCCCGAACGTTGAGATAGAATGGCCCCTACCCCGGAGTCCGATGCATCCACCTCCACTATGAACTGGCGGGAGAAGTCAGGGTGGATCAAGACAGGTGCAGACGTAAAGCGTGTCTTGAGGCCAGCGAACGCGACGTCCGCTTCCGGAGTCCAGGAGAATGGGATGGAGGAAGAGGTGAGTCTGGTCAAGGGTGCAGCTACCCTACTGTAGTCCCGAATGAACCGTCAGTAGAAGTTGGCAAACCCCAAAAATCATTGCCAAAATCCCAACTCCTTTAACGATGATGGCTGAGGCCACTCCACCACTGCCTGGATCTTTGACGGATCTGGCTTCACCTGCCCACACTCCATGATGTACCCGAAAAAACATGACTCGCATTTCTCTGCCTTGACAAATAATAGATTTTCCCAGAGTCTCTCCAGGACCTGCTGGACATGCCGCGTGTGTTCCTCCAGGTTGCGGGAGAAAATTAAAATATCGTCCAGGTAAATGCACACTGACCGGTTGAGTAGGTCCCGGAGGACGTCGTTGACCAAAGCCTGGAACACTGCAGGGGCGTTGGTAAGCCCAAACGGCATCACCCGGTACTCGGAAGTGGCCCAGCGGGGTGTTGAAAGCAGTTTTCCACTCGTCCCCCTCCCGGATCCAAACAAGGAGGTAGGCATTACGGAGATCTAACTTAGTAAACACAGTAGCCTCACGTAAAGGCTTGAACACAGAATTGATAAGGGGCAGAGGGTACTTGTTTTTGATAGTGATGGCGTTAAGACTATGGTAATCGATACATGGACAGAGTGTTTTATCCTTCTTGGTGACGAAGAAAAACCCTGCACCGACTGGGGATGAGGAGGGTTGAATGATACCTGCTGCAAGTGAGTCGTGGATAGAAGTCTCCATAGCTGCTCTCTCCGGCCGGGACAGGTTGAACAGACGACTGGAAGGCAGAGGAGCCCCTGGAAGCAGGTCGATGCAGCAATCATAAGGTCTGTGAGGAGGCAACGACGACGCTCGGCTCTTGCTGAACACCTCCGCTAGGTCATGGTAAACTGGAGGAACAGAGGACAGGTCTGGAAGCGCAATATTGGATGGAGCAGAAGCGTCCTCCGCGGGTGCTCGAGCGGACTGGAGACAGGTGGCGTGGCGGTAGGAACTCCAACTCTGGACCTTATTTGTGACCCAGTTCAGGTGAGGGTTGTGGAGTCTGAGCCAGAGTTGACCGAGAACCAGAGGGCACTGGGGCGAGGAGAAGATGTGGAGTTGGATGGTCTCTCGGTGGTTGTCAGACAAAATGAGCTGCAGAGGTTCGGTGGTGTGCGTGACATGGGCCAGAAGGTTCCCATCCAGTGCGTGGGCCCTGAGAGGAACGGCGAGGGGCCGAGTGGTGATACCAGCCTGTTGGACCAGCTTGGCATCAATAACATTTCCATCCGCCCCGGAGTCCACCAGGGCGCATAACGGCAGATGAGCGTGGCCTCAAACTGGAATCGAGACTGGGCGGCTGCGGGACAAACGATGTGGCTCACCAGTATGCCCAGTTCTACTGGTGAGCCTTGGCTTTTAACCGCAACGGACAGGTGACCAGGTAGTGGCTCATGTTACCACAAAGACAGACGCCCGTCTTCAATCTTCGCCCGCGTTCCTCCTGGGAGAGGTGTGCTCTGCCCAGCTGCATGGGCCCTCAGCCGAGGCCCTGGGACGGATTGTCTCTCGGCGGTCGGGGAGAGAAAAGAGGGATCTGGATGAGAAGGGGAAATAGAACTCGCTGAGGTGAAGCGACCGGTCTTCTCCCTCCGACGCTCCCGCAAACGGTTATCAACCCTGATGGCGAGGGAAACCAGGGCGTCAAGGCAATCAGGGTAGTCCCTCGTAGCCAGCTCGTCCTTCACCACCTCCCCTAACCCGTTTCGGAAAGCCCCTTGAAGCGATGCGTCGTTCCAGCCAGATTCCGTGGCCAAGGTCCTGAACTCCACCGCATACTCAGCCACACTACGGTTCCCCTGGCGGAGATGGAACAGGCGTTGGGCGGCATCTCTTCCACCCACCGGGTGATTGAAAACCTTCCTCATCTCAGCGACAAACACAGAGTACTGGGAGCTGGCTGGGAGCTGGCTGTCCCAGATGGCAGTTGTTTGAGCTGTTTGAGCTGGAAGAGGGAAACTGGCCGTGAACTGGGAAATCTGGTCTCCCATTTGTCCCATGTGGCATGAAAGGTTCCTCAGCGCCTCCATCGTCTCCCTCAGTAGTTTGTCCTGCTGATCCATGCGGGCCTCCTGGCAGGCAATCCGGTGGTGAAGCACCGTTGAGTCCGCTGGGTCCATATCTGGCCAAACCGTTCTGTTAGGGTGTAGACGCTGACCTGGACCCAAATGCAGACTCCAGAACAGAACTTGGATTGCACTCCACACAGGAGGTGTTTAATGGCTGAGTGCAACAAAAGGGTAACTGGAGAAACAGACAGGAAGCTCGCAAAACAGAACAGGCTGGACAGGCTACAAAAAAACGAATAAACAAACAACAAAATACAATTGGCAAAAATCGAACTGGAAAAACAGAGTGACCCAAACTAGGGCAGTACAAGATACACGAGTACGGTTTGGCACTGGAGTGTGTGAGTGCTGAACTTAAATAGGAAAGGGTGAAATTACTCAATTGATTCTGGCATGCGGAATGTGCAGGAGAGTGGGTGTGATAGGCTGAATCTAACGAGGGGAAAAAAGGAACTGAGTGCGGAATGCGGGGAAGCCACGCCCTAAAACAAAAGACACACAGGGTAAAAGCAAAAACAAGACATGACACGCAAGGAACGGAATGGCAAAAAACACGAGGAAGGTGGACAGAACGGGGCTGCGATGCAACCTTAACGTTACAAGCCTTACTTATCCTAACCATTATACCACACTGCCTGCAAAGTGTTGCCGGTCTCTTGTAAGCTACCTCCAAATGTAACATGGAAATCTGTCGCTGAACATGAAGAGATGTTTCTCTGTAGATTATACTTTTTTTCATGGAATGTGCCTTTTGTTGAATTTAGATTCTACGCCATATATTTTGGACCGGCCACTGTGGTGCACAAAATATGATTAGTCTGCTGCATTTTAACTGTTTAATGGAATTCACTGTTGATTGAGACATAATTATGGGTTGATTCAACATGTACATGTTATGTGTTAAGGATGATGTAGCTACTGTCTGGGCCTTGTACACAACTGAACTCATTTGTAGCTACACATTGTAGTAGATGTATTTTTTCCTGTAGTATGTCTTGCTACAATATGAATTCCATTGTATTTTTTTTTTCTAATTTTTTCTCCCTTTTGGAATCACCAATTGAATTATGACCTTGTAATGTAATGGACTATTCAACCTGTGCACAGGTAGCACTCAAGCTGAAGCATATGCGCTCCTTCGTTGTTTTGTGAGCCAGTGACCGTTTTCCACACCAGAAAGCCACACAACATCCTACAGGGGAACTACCTCACTGATGACAGCTGGTAATGTGTATCGTATGTTGTCCATTGCGCAACCTGTTTCTAGCATGACTAACAACTGCGAATGTGGCTCCCGCTTGTAACCGTGCTGTATGGGGACAAAGGGGAAATCACCTTACTTACCCTATCAGTGTCAACGGGGCCATAGGTAACATGTTCACTTTCTGTTACTTATTTATGAAAAGCCATGGCCTTGGTCATGATCAAAGTTACGAAAGATATTTTCAAATTATGATATGCTTTGACTTAACAAATGCGTTTTTATTGTTTGTGTAACACATTTAAGTGAGTTATTTAAGTGCGGTACCGAGCCCTTATGTTGTAATAGAATTTGGCGCCCCCCACAGACAGGCGCAGTGTAGTCTGCTTGTGAATACAGTAGCTGCGCTTGTGTGCTGCTGCGCCTCGTGATGCAGACGTCGGGGAGCCAGAGACTCAATTCCCCTCGACGGCTCACCATTTCGCCCTGAACAATTAATTGCGCTCACATTCACTTTGACCTTTACGTTTTCGAAAGAAGGGGAATGAAATAGTATTTATTGTAATTTAGCTTATTGTTTTTTCGTGTTTAATTTGTTTGTCCATATATTTTCTTCACTTCATCTTCCTGAAGACGGTGAGTGCTTATTCGCTCTGTTGGGAAGTGGGGTCCGCCACACAGCGTAGATTTCCTGCGTCGTGTCGCTGACATACATGTTGAGGCCTTGGGCTCTCTTGTAACTTTAGCATCGCGGTTTGTGTGAAAATATCAGGCCACATTTCGGTGGATTGTATGAGACCTGTTTTAATGGACTTAATTTACGTCTGACAAATTATGTACTCATGTAATTAAGACTGTTATTATTTTCGATTTTTGGTAGAAAATTGTTTCCTGCTCAGCAACTGGCTAACTTGGCGAGCTCATAACGTTATCTAGCTAACTGTTTGTGTTTGTGGTCGCGAGAAAGGCAATGGCTAGCTAGCTAACGTTAGAAATACGTTTGGATGTCTTGACCAACTTCGCAAAATCATTTTACGTATTTTGGCTAGGTGGCATGCCAGTCATTATGAAAATAGAACCCACCATTGGGATAATCACGAGCTAGCTAGCAGCTAAGTGTATGTGGGAAATATAGTTAACGTTAGCTAGCCAACTTAATTGTTTGAATTGTCGATGGCTATATAGCTAGCTACTCTTGTCTAGCTAGGGAACTTAATTTTAATCGTCTGTGGTAGTAAACTCTACCGCGACATAGTCGTTGTACATCAGCATTTCCGTGTAGTATTAATTTCCTAAGATAGTGTTAGCCAGCACGAAGCGATTAGCAGCGAGCTGACTTGCTAATTATACAAACCTAGCGGAGACATCGCGATAGCTAGTTAACATTAGTATACCTAACGTTCGCTATCCAACTACCTAGCTTGCAGGTTAGCCACATCTTGCTAGACATGGTTAGCTAGCTAGCCAACGATAATCATCGCATGGTCGCTTTGTTGCCACAGCCAACATTCGCAAACTTTCTGTCCACTCTTTGGAACTAACGTTTACTACATTGTTCGCTCGGATACGTTCGCAGAGCTGACGTTAGTCAGCACTACAGTATTTTCCTGTGTTTTCTGTGTTTTGAGCCCCAATGTAAAATATAATCTTAACCAAAGACAACGTGAGATTCTGGTCGTGACTAAAACTTTATTTATTTGTTGCCATGTTCATTGTAGGTAGGAGAACGTGGAGTGACCAGTGTAGCTTGCTATAGATAACGCAGAACGTTATTTTTCTGATAGCCACCCCTTGTGTCTTTTTGTTCTTGTAACGTAGTCTGCCTCTACCACTTACACAAGGAACAGAATCTACGCGTAAAATGGCACATACCAGTAAAACAAAAGGTTTCGTGGAAAAAGTTTATTGAATGCAGTTCTTGGGCATGTCAAGGATTGTATTGCTAGCGTTAAATTAATTGTGTCCCTACACGTTTATGATCATGAACAACTGAACAGATACTGTATGCTAAAAACAAGTGCAGAAATGGAATACTTGCTATATATACTCTTCTAGATAATACTAATGCCTAATAGAAGTTTGGTACATATCTCACAAGCAGTTAAGTACTAAATTGTGCTGTTTGTGCGCAATAAATGTATGAACTAAGTTTCCATGCGCACAGAGCATGACACGTATGAAGCAATACGCTGGTACATGCTGCGTTCTATTGTTTCCGAATCACCTCCGTAAACTTTCACATCATCCTTTGCGTCATGTTCTCGGTAGCCAGATTGCGAGAATGTCAGTAGCTGGTTTGATTAGTTCCACTTTCTGACATGCTTCACACAGACATGTCATAAGCTCCTGCCCCCATTACATTACTGTGAACAGTTCGTGAAAATAAATCTATTCATTTAAAAACACTGTCGCCACTGCCATAATGAATACTGTTACATAATTAATGAGGTTGCCTGATTGAGATCTTTTTTTAGTTTTTTACTCTTTTTTAGGTTTTTTTTTTAGAGCCAACATGCAATTACTTTTGTTGCCTTGGGCAGTCCAGTTGTGTTAAGCCTCTGATCAGGTGTAGATGGAGTCTGCCCCAAAGGCCTGACCTGGATCAGTTTCCACTGTTTACAAAGAATTGTTGGGGTTAAGAGTTATGTTGGGTAAGCTGATCCTGGAAATATTGTTGTGCCAAATAAAGACCCCCAATCACAATGAGCTCAGTTAGGACTAGGCCTGCAGTTTAAAATGAATATTTCCTTGGTTTTCTCTGTATGATTAGCTTTTGGCTGTTTAAATGTACAACCCAGAGCTGTGCAAATAAAGAGCATCCTCAATAGAAGGCTTTAGAGGCCTTGGTTATGGTCCCACAGCTGAGCAGTAGTGTTGGTAAATGTTTGGTTGTGTAACCTGCTAGATGGCACAGTCATGCACTGTTTATTTATGGGCACTTGCCCTGACACTCGAACTGTGGCTTCTGGTGGTCTGTCTCAGCGCAGGCCTTGAGGATATATCAAAGGCATTTGTTGCAGATGCGGCTCTGAATTTGGAAATAAAGCGGTACAGTTCTCTACCATCATTAAGTAGGGGTATGACTGCAGCTTAGGGGGAAAAAAGGTCAAGGGTTCAAATACAGAAGGTCTCCTGTATTCAATGTGTATACTGAAATGTGGATTTGAGACCGAAGTAAAAATGTACCGTATTTCTCAATCCTGTCTTTGTTCAGAGTACTGCCACTGGTCGAGGCAGTGCTGTGGAATGGGGAGGTCAAGGGAACAGCTGCAGCTAAATTGTTGGGGCTCAGAGCAGAGTGATACCTGCTGCTAATTAATAATGGATCTCGTGAGAAGAGCATCTCTGTTTTTAGTCTATAAGAAGACAGTGGCTGTATCCCAAGCCCGTTTGTAGCCGCCCAAGCAGGTCTGCAGGTTGAATTAAGCAGCTGCAGTATGAGTCTACCTACCGTTCCCCACCAGTGACAGTTTGACCTGACCGAGACCTGTCTGGAGTACGGTTAGTGTGTTCCTCTGAGACCACTCCTGTCCAGAGAATAACACTGATATTATGGATATGTACAAGGGAGGGGCTGTAATGTCACAAGGATTGTGACCTTTACATCAGGTATCAATTTCACTTGGAATTCAGATCAATTTCTCAGAAAAGTGAGAAACAAAAACAAACAAATGCAATATGTTTGTTTTTCATGGATGTTGAGCCCTACCCCAGAGGCGATGGCAAAGTTGATTGTTTTAAGAACAGGAGTCCGCTCGTTACGATTTCTTTCTAATTTGTTAAGGTCAAATTATAAACACGATTGGGTTATAGATTGCAAAGAGCATGTTCTAAAAGTAAATAACATTTCACCGACAATTAAACTTTATTAGGCCAGTTCAAACAATACCACAGTGAACTGGCAATTAGAAGGCAAGACTGTCCCAATTGGGTTACGTTCTTAAAGCTTAAGATAAGTCATTCACACTCCATTATTCTTTTCCCTTGAAGGTATTCATAATGCTGTCTTTGTGAAAACTGGATGATTTTTTGCTTCACACCATAATTCAGAACACTGAATGCAAATGGAAGCATTTGTCCCAGCCTTCATATTTTCATAATATACAGATTAGTTGATTCGAACTACAATTCAAAGTTCAGGTTAGTTACCATCATTTTAAATTCTTGTTTCAAATGTATCTTTAAAGAAGCTGTCAAGTGAAAATGACCATCCCTCCTTTGGGCCCTAAACTATGTTGTACTCATCCCTTACAAACATCTGAATATTTCCCTTGACACCAATTTGAAAAAACGGTTATCTGTCTCAGCCTAACATATTTTCATGGAATAATCAGCATCAACATTTTAACATTGTCTGTTATTATGACAGTTTGTAATCAAATGAGGCGATCAGGGAAAACTATTCGACAACAAGTTTACCCTCCACAAGATAATGCTTAACACATTCCTAAGGTGACTCACATGTTGCATGTGAAGCAAAATGCAGACAATGTAGGTCTCGAAAACAAAAATGACGAAACCTAAATGGTTGTCAATGCCTGGAACAGCTTGCCAGGTCAGGTAGTTGAGACAGGAACACTTGGGGTATTCAAGTCCAGGCCAGATGCAGTACTAGATACTCTTTAGATTTGAACATGACAAGCCTAGATGGGCTTGTCATTGTTTATTCTTATGTTTGGGTCACTCCAAGCAGAACATCAGAATCCTTTGCTTAACATCTTGTGTCTTTCCTCCTCCCCCACCCCTCCAGGTGAAGACTACATGAGACTGAAGGAGGGCCAGTGATTGCTGTGTTTTGGGCCTAGGCCATATTGGAGCACAGTGGGTCAGCATGGCGGACGTGGACCCAGACACCCTGCTGGAGTGGCTCCAGATGGGCCAAGGGGACGAGAGAGACATGCAGCTCATCGCCCTGGAGCAGCTCTGCATGCTGCTGCTCATGTCTGACAACGTTGACCGCTGCTTTGAAACGTGAGTGCTCCCCCCCGCTGTCCCCTAGAACACGCCCTTTCCCTCGGGATAGTTTGGAAAATATGCATAAAATTGAAACAGAAATAAATAAATGGAGTGCGAGAAACCATTTAAAAATGCCATAAAACCTGTTGCTAAGTAAATTTGAATGTTTGCGCTGACTAGATGGAGTAAAAGCAGTAAAATGGCAGCCTAGCAACATCTTAACGATGTTGCACTGTCACAGCCATGATGTTGTATCACAATACTGTATTGTCCATTCTGGGTCACACATTGTCTGTTTGTTTTTGCCATTTGCAAGCCATTGACCATGTGTCTAGCGAACTGCCAAGTGTACTGGGTGGCATAGTTATTGAAAATCCAAATGGATGCAGGTAGGATCTAGATGTTGGGACTACAAGACTGCAGTAACTCATTACTGCTGGCTGACTGATGCTCTGTTGTTAGGTCAACACCGATTTCAGGAAAACAATTGCTTTCATAAGCTACTATGAACAGTGAAGCTGTTCTAAAATGTGCTCTAATTTTAAGCTGTGCATATCATCTCTTCTGACTGTCGGCGGGATCTGAATTTTATGTATTGACCGATATGACTGGTCTCATTCCCTGCATTTCGCTGTACGTCTACACGGCTCAGAGTGACGGCCATTTTGGTCACACGCATAACCAAAATGCATATGGTGCGAACTGGAAATTAAAATTGGGAGTGGTTGTGCGCCCGCAAACAATTGTCTTTGTGCGACCTACACGGTTGTAATTTTAACAGTTTAAAAACGGGTGTAGAGCAGTGCAGACAAACTATCGTTTCTGTTTGGGTGTGCTAAGTAAGTGAGCGGCTACACACTGTACACTTACCCTTTTTACACTGCAAATGTGTCGCCACGTTCACAGCGACCAACATTCGTCACTGTGTAAACGAAAATATTGGTTGCTCTTGACTATGGCCCCACATAATACAAATCCCAAAGGTTCATGTGTAGCCTCCTTTTTAGATAATATAAGGATAGCCAGCTAATTATTTTAACAAATAGTTAGCCAGCTAATGCTAGTACAGTGGTTCCCTGTGCCTTGAAAGCTGTCCAGGTTTGCCGTGAAAATGAGTTGTAGTTTTAATTTTGTACTTGTTTTGCGTGCAGCATCTGTGCCGCAATGGCTTTCTCGGTTCTATTCTTTTCATGCATGTCAGTGTGGTGGTATGTTAGCCATTGCGTTTGAAATAAAGTTTCTTTCGAACACTGTGTGACTTTGCGACTGTGCGGGAGAATAAAGAGTATGCTAAGCTGGCTGTCTCGCAGCCTATCGTCTCCAGATTCAAACACTGACATTAAAAAAGTCTGTCTAAAGCTGGAATATCAACAATAAACAGTTCTCCAAACTCTGCTCAAATTTTCAAGTGGTGATTGTTTACAAGCCAAGCTCCAACTCTTTGTAAACAAAGCTAGTGCCAGTCAGCAAACTGAGTGTTTCAGACTAGCTTTATTCATTTACAAATATATTTGTAATTAGGCTTTTCTCTTTTGACAAATATTATTACTGAATGCAGTAGCGTTTTCTGAGGGACTTTGGCAACATGGCTAGCATTTGTTATTGTTCACAAATAACTACCCAACTACCTGAATATCATATGGAATTTAATTTATAATTGTTAGTTTTAAACGGTTAAAAATGTAATATTTCCTAATGTGTACACATTTAACATATCATTTTTAATATAATTGGGGTCTTTGAAGATGGCTTTTACTCAGTTTCAACCTCTTGCTTCCTCTGTCTGCCATTCATAACCAATATGTACTTGCTGAATGGCTCTTTTAAAAAATAAAAAGTAAAAAATGTATTTGTTTCTGATCTTTTCCCATTTGGTAGCCAGTTGTACCCTATTTCTAATTTAACTATTGCACTACGAGCTCCCCGCTGCGACCCTGGGACCGGCAGTGACAAAGACGCCGAATCGCCTCCTCCGAGACAGAACTTGCCAAGCTGTCGACCATAACTCCTATACACACAGAGCCACTTTGCATGCGGTGAGCTCCTGCCCCTCCCTCTGGGACGGACAGCCAATAGCCACCGCCGAACAGGGCTCCCGGCCAGAGCCAGGCTGGCGCAACCTGGGATTGAACCCCAGCCGCAGTGGGATTGAACCCCAGTTTACACTCCGGGCGAGTGCCTTTACCGTTACACCACCTGGGGAATGGCTCTTATTTTTGGCAGGCTTTATTACATGTTGTGGGGGGGAGGAGATGTTATTCAAACACTTTTTATGTTGATATTTCAGCTATAGTTTAACATCTGGCCATATTTGTCAGATGCCTTCTGGAGCTGAACAGTCTGTCACGGTCAGTGTTTGGAAGCGTAGTATGTGACATACTCCTGTATCCATTTGAATAGACCCTTTTGTTTTGTACGAAACGATTTGCACAGCGACTACTCGCATCATTTGCATATCAGCATCTCACCTGCCTTGTTTGACGGCATAGCACAGTAGATATTGGGCCGTTTGAAGTCACACAAATGAAAGTTTTGGTGAAGATGTGTCAAAGTTCTTGATTTCAATCTGAATTAGCCCTGTTTTCATTTGAAGGTTTAAAAAAAAAAAAAAAAAAGTGACACAATTTTAGAAAACTATTCTTAGCAGAACATTCACAGCTTGATTTGTCCTGGCAGCCTGCTTTCAAAGTGATGAAGAGGAGATTATGTTTTATAGTCGTTGTTGCCTTATGAAGGATTTCAAATGTTACCTTAAATAATATATTCAAATTAGCATGGTGTACTTCTCTCACAGATCCGTTTGAACAATAAAAGGCCTCCTTTTCCATAACCCCATTTTGGGGGGGGGGGAAGTATTTGGTAAGAGCTACATAAAAACCCCATCTCTGCCTTTTAACATGGCAGCTAATGAGAAGGTTGTATTTACTCTGTTCATAGATGTGTGTTCCTTTAAGATGTGCAGTGAGGTTTCCTGAGGCCCGCTGAGGCTGGAGCAGCTTTAGCTGGTCTCAGCAGTGAGAGGAGGCAGGAAGGGGCACCAGAACTCCACGGTTGGTTCTGGGACTACAGTGGGGCCTACACTAGAGGGAGCCTGTCCTAGAGACAAATCAGCCCAGTCTGTGCCGACACTGATAACTCCACCCTGAGTATTTCTATGTTCCCCTGTCTGTTTTCGGGACATTGCAGCCCGTTACAGGCTGACTGATTTATCCCTCTGAGTGTGTTAACTCGCTTGCGCATTAACTCCAAATCTGATGAGTCACTTTCCCTCTTGGGAAGCAGTGTTGCTCTGAGCTCCATTATTTAGGGATTTTGAGGAGGCATGGCATAGCTTCCACCAGGCTGTGTCATTGTAGCTCTCCACTGTAAACACACCACCCTCTCCATCTGTCAGCTTTCACCCTACAGTTCAGCGATGTGGGTGGTGTTATTAAAGGGCTTTACTTTCTCTGTGGATCAGAGGTGGCTACTAGTACACCTAGCCAACGACTGTCTGTTTTGTTGTTGTGATACGGTAGTTGGAAGTGAACAGGAACATTAGGGAAACATTGTGCCATAGAATCTATTGTTGTATCCTGAAGACTTGTTTCCCATTGGACTCCATGCGTTTAGGGGGGTGGGTGGGGGGATCATTTCAATCATTTGGACCGGGAAGTAAATGTACAGAAGCAGAACACAGCAGTGCTGTAATTACACATTCAATTCACAAGGTCTTTAGATTCATGCTTTCTTTTTATGAGAAGACAAACATGGACATGCAGCAAGAAGAGTTGGACTGGATTGAGGAAATCCTTGTGGTTTACAACATACTACAGAATAAAGGTTTTTCGAATATAATTAAAATCCAGTGCTTGGGTACAGGCGATTAGTTTTAATTAAATGTTTGTGTCTGCTGAAGAAAGTCTGAACTTGAACTCATTTTAAGAATGTATCCTCCCGTTCTAAACTAAGAATGGCAGGGGCAGCGTTGTGTCCATCTTAAATGATACTGAAATGCTAATGTCCAAACCAGTCCATGTCCAGCTAATGTTTGAATTCCTCCCTCCACCACAAACGAGTTTCCCTTTGTGTGGTGAGATTTTATCGTTTGCCCAAATGGCCCTTTGTAATGCTGGCATCATTGATGAAGAAGCTGTCGTCTGGAAGACGTGCGTCTCTGGGAATCTCCCAGGTCTGTTTACAGAAGGGGGCACGTTAGTCAGATGTGGGCATTTGAGTGTAAAATGCAGAGCGTATTAATCACAATGCATCTTGTCCTGACAGTAGAAATGTCCATGACTGTAGAAATGAAGTCTCCCTCCATCAATCAGCTTTAGAGGGGGAATGTCGGTGGCCAGATGTTCACCGGGAGCTGGTAGTGTGTCTGTCGGAGCCTGATATCAAATCCTTTTTTCCCCTTAAAAATTAGTCGTTGGGCTCATAGTAGATTTTTGCACTCGCGCAGTCTTTAATTGAATTATTTTCCACAAAGCACGAGCTATATAAGACAATCCTCATGCGTCTGAGCAGAGCTATCCGTTTAGGAGACCGATAATAATCCAGCTCCTTTATATAATCAATGCCAGTCTTTTATGCTGACATGTTGTTGGGGGAGAGCGGTCTCCTAGCAAGTAATTGACCATAACAATGTGATCTGATATATCGCCCCTGCTATCAGACGTGGAGACACCCCTCACTGTAATCCTAGCACTAAAGGCCGCTACATGCTCAAGGGACAACGACACAACACGACAGCAATAATAATAATCGTATTGCTTTTTGTGATTATAGCCATTATTGTAATTTTAACCAGCTTGCTAGATATTGTAGCCTATTTATAAAATGTTCAACTCTTAATTCAAAATCTTATTGAGTCCGAGTGGGTGAGAAATGCTTGTTTCTCTTTTTCAAGACGTATAGCCCTGTGATTGGCTCAGCGTAAATCAGTAGCACATCACATTGACGTGGAAATCAACGCAGAGAAACAACCATAGAGACGGTCTTTGTCTTTGAATGGTCCTTTCTAATTTAAGTAAATTAATCTCTCACAGAAAAACATAAATAAGTAGGATATTTTGCTTTGAGTCAAACCGAAACGGCTATCAGTATGTCTGATCAACTGCCGAATCTAACCGAAGTAAATTGGCTATACAGCTAGCAGTCATTGTTGCGCACGCCATCCAAGTACCTGTATTTCATGTGGAATTTTACTTGTCTTTTTTTTATATTGTTAAATCCATCCGTTTTAGCATTTTGTGAGTTTTATTCATCTTAACATCCCTGTTAAAGGTTAAACCTAAAAATATGCCAGCTGTCAGCTGCTATATTCATGTAATATTGCAACATTTGGTACTGCTTAAGTTTATGATGGTTTAGTTTATGGGCACTGGCAGGAAGACTTCAGCTCAGTCAGGTGATGAGGTTCCCTGGAAGTGGCTCCTGAGGTCTAAAAATGGGCTAGGAGGTGAAAGGAATGCGTTCCTGTGGCGTTGTATTTGTTACACATCCTCCCCAGGCGTCCCTGCTCAGTGTGGTCGTGTAGGTTTTCACGTGTATCTTCCTTCCTCCTCAAAGTGCAAGGTTTGAGCTAATTTTAGAACTGAAGGGGGGGGCACTCTCTGTGCGTGTAAACAGGGAACGCTCACCACCAAGGAACACACCGAGCCATCCCACCACATCCCACTCTCATACAAGAAACCCAGAGATCCCTGTCAAGTGCGAGTCTTAATTTGTGAAATATACTTGAGCACTTTACAGAAGGAATCCCCTGCTAATTTCATTGGCTCAGGCTAGGAGTGGGCGCTATACCGGTATGAAAGTGACTAGCGGTATTATACTGCGCCACGATATGGATTTTGCTATACTGTGGATACTGTTATATATTCATAAATTCTAATTTGGCATTCATATTGTTTTGTTCAAAATTTCAATTGAGTGATAGTAGTTAGTAGCTACATCTATTTTTTATTTTAATCTAACCTCCAGGTTCCTACGGAAAAAAGAAGCATGTTAATATGTTGACCTATTTTTTTGAGCGGACGTTTTATGTAGAGATGCACCGATCGATCGGCCTCTGACCGGAAATGGCCGATTTTCAGCTGATCGGCCTCAATCGGTGACTTGATCCCGATCACTCCACATAGCCGATTCTGTGCGCCGGTTGGCTCCTCGCCCCCCTCTTTTTCACGTGACGTGCGCGCACCCGTGAGCCAATGCAAACAGATCAGATGAGCGCAGCGCTGAAAACGCCTCAACATGTCCTTAGTATGGGCGTTTTTCACAGTCAGTGAAGACGACTTAAAGCTTGCAGTTTGTCATACATGTCAATCGAAAATAAGCCGCGGAGGAACAACCTCGAAAACGTTCGGAACGACCAACCTAATCAGACACTTGAAAAGTCATCACCCAGGTACCAAGTCGATGCCCAAATTCTGAAAATGTGACGGTAGTCGTTTTTCTACAGTACCGTAGGTACCGGGGTTAATTAACAATTAACTTCGTTGCGCTAGTTCGGTTCCTCTGAACCATTTTCCATTAATAGAACATGGTGGTAGTGCATACACTTGACGTAATAATGCCCTGCTGAAGCACTGAATTGCACTGAAATCATTATGTTCGCTAATGAGTGACGTTATGAAACAGTGCTATTCACTCATACAAATCGAACTTATTAGACCTAATGATAAATTCATCTAACGATTTCTAGCTAAACCACAAATGGTGTATTAACTGTGTTGTGCATGAAGGTGTCAGCTGTGCGTTTCCACTATCAAACAAACTCAGAAACAGCAGCATTGCCTCTTTTCCAATCCTAGTTTGAAACATTTTTATCTAGGCTTTGAAGCTAGTTAAAGTCGTAGTCGTTAGGCTACCTGACTCACGCAAATAACGAAATTCTGCTGAAGAGCGGCTTGTTTCAATGCCTTTGACAAGCTCCGCAACTGAAACATCCGCCCTTATATCGCTACAAGTGTTTTCCATTGCACTATATAGAATTGGGATCTACTCTAATCCACCTCTAGCAAACAAATTAGTCTAGCGCATCATAGGTTCGAACTAACCTGTTTTCCATTAGCATTGTCGCAATAACTTTCTGATGCACATCAAGTTGAAGCCATATAATTATTTAATGGAAAAAGGGCTTGTGTCATCTGTCATCAGAATATAACGTTAGTGTTTTAAAAAAATATTTCCGGACTAATGGTCTGTCACCATGTCAGTAAATTTAAACTACTCTTGTTTCTTTTTATTTATTACTTAAAGGCTACATGCCACTGTTGTTGGATTCTCTTTTATTCATCATTGAATTTAATTTGCACAAAAAAGAAAAGCTCTGTCCAGTAACCTGGAACACTTTTTTATTTTGAAATGTGTTTTAGTGAGACCTACCTCATGCTTCTGACCTACCTCAGAATTGTCAATCTTAATTTTCTATTAAAGCAAAGTTACAAAAATGTTTGTGTAAGTTGTCAATTATTGTTTTTAGGAAAAAAAATCGGAATCGGCCAAAATCGGTATCGGCAGGTCAGACTAATCAAAAATTGGAAATCGGAATCGGCCAAGAAAATCGCAATCGGTGCATCTCTAGTTTTATGCATTTGTTGCGCGCATGTAGCAACAAACAAGCGTGCAGGCAGCTGCAGTTAGCAGGCAGACTACGTACTAATATTTATAGCCTATTACAAGTGCAAAAGTGAAGAATCGAAAATGAGCGAACACGCAGAAAGTGATGTTGCTCAAGAGCAGGAATGTGACGAATTGGTTAAAAAGAAAGGGGGCTCCTCTGTCGTTTGGAACTGGTTTGGGTTAAAAATCTCAGACCTCGACCAACAAACAATACTATGCAAGTTGTGTCGCCGTGTTGTTTTAGCCAAAGGTGGAAACACCAGCAACCTGTTTACCCACCTGAAAACCATGCATGTCCGTGAATATGAGGAATGTACCCGAATGCGTGAAACAGTTAGTCCAGGAGCTCGCCCGAAGACAAGCCAGACTCCCACTCGGCAATCAATCAAGTCATCATTCGCTGCCGGTACTCGCTATAACTCTTTCTGGTTATATAGGGTTAAAATACATATTTTGCCTTAACTAATGTCATTTAACTAAGAAGGGCTATTAAAATGTGATTCTGATTTTTTTTCTCATATATCGTGATATCATATCGATATCGTCTGGACAGTGGAAAATATCGCGATATGAATTTTAGCTCATATCGCCCACCCCTAGCTCAGGCTCTTCCCCAACAATATTGCTCCCCTACTTGATGCTTTTCAGGTCATTGCTGGAAGCCTTTATCCAGGGGAAATTGCAGATTCCCATACTGTCTCTCTGTAGAGCTGAATATTTGCTGAAGCAGTTCAAGTGAAGCGCCATCCTCCAGGGTACAGAAACGATAGCTGGGAATCGAAGCTGCTGCTGTCCCTGGCTGGCGTGGGGTGAGCTCAATGCAGCTTGGTGAAGGCTGAGCCTGGTTTGACGGTCTCAGATGGTTACACCTTGGGGCTGATAATATGGGACAGCCAAGGTCACCTTGGGGCTAACACCTAACACCTTGGGGACCTTGGGCCCTGAAATATGTGGCAATGCGCTATTTACTGGCTGGGAGGTGGTCTGTATTGAGAACCTGCATGGCATCTTGATTTTTACTGTATGGAAAAAGTAGGAAAAAAGTCACATCATATATTATATTATTACTAGCTTAGCTACTATTTAGGAAAAGAAGATATTTTGCTTGTTTTAACTGGGGTTATTTTCCCATTTCTCTGGCTGCCTGTCAGTGAAATCGCATTTTACATTGTTCTGTGCTGTCAGTTCACTGGGCAGAAATGTGGGCTTGCATAGTTACCATTGTGAAACTAGATTCTCTGCATTTTTTTAGGCACCAGTAGTTTTGTTATTTTCATTTTATTTGACAAAATACATTTGACTACATCAGACACACAGCTCCATTTTAGTGCACGTGACCAGATACAACTCAATAAGATGAGGATCTGTTCTGGTTAGTTTATTTAGAGTCAGATGGGTGTAATACCTTGCCACATAGCGTTTTGTATGGAAAGTAAAGCTTTATGACTAAACGTATACGCCAATTAATTACAATTTATGAAAATAAAATGTACTCCACTCTCAATAGAACATTTCCACAGGGCCAAATGGTAATCCATAAAGTTGAGATTCAAAAAAGGGGTACTGGACATTTATTTAGAAACCAGCAGTTTAATTTCTGGAAAATCTGAAAAACTTTCCCCAAGAATCCTGTGTGGTTTTGTTTCGCAAGCAATGCCAACAGCCGTTGAAAAATGACCATCGGCATATTGTATCGTGGGCTGCTTTAAGCAAGCCGTTTCCTTTAGAAACACAAGATGAAACAGAGAGCTGTGGAAGAAGACAAAATGGCAACAAGATGCAAGCACAAAGGGGAAAAGCATTACATTACATTTTTACATTTTAGGAATTTAGCAGACGCTCTTATCCACAGTGACTTACACAATTGACATTTTTTACAGACTCCATTTATACAGCTGGATATTTTTACAGAAACAATTCAGGTTAAATACCTTGCTTAAGAGTACAACGGCAGTGCCCCCACCTGGGAATCGAACCAGCAACCTCTGAGTTACAAGCCCAGTTCCCTAACCATTACACTACACTGCGCCCAAAAGCGCACACTGGACAGAAGTTGAAGGTGTCGTGATGAGAACACCCCTGCTCATTTGACCCATGTGCAGAGAGACCCTGCTACCGCAAGACACTATGGAAGTACAATGAGGAACAAAGCAGCCTGTTCAAAACAGCAATAATGTCTTCTGCTTCTTTCACATTATAATTATTATAATGAGAGATGTATTATTATAATTATATATCGGCTGTCCGCCCCTGGGAGGGGGGAGGGAAGCCGACAAAGTTTGCTGCGCACAGGAGTGGTTCTGGGGAGTGCTGTCTCGGAGGAGGCAATGCTTCGCCATTGTCACTGCCGGTCACAGGGCTACGGCAGCGAACTACGAGGTAGGGGATTGAACTAAGCACAGCGGGAGCAATTGGCTACCAAATTGGGAGAAGAACGGGGTAAAATCTGAAAAATAAATGAATTAAAATTTAAAAAACGAGCAAGCTAGTAAGAACGTTGGGAGCTTGGTTTCTCTCTCAGGCCCATACTCAGCTGGTGATGCTGTTGTTTATTATGCTGCACGTGAAGGCTGCATAAAATAAATAATACAGGTAATGAGCTATATTGTATGCTCAAAATAATTGAAAATTATATTTTTATACTATCACAGTTTTTCTGAGAAAATGATTTTGTTTAACAGGTAATATTGGGGAACTGTTTTGTGGCCTGCTGTTTACTGGGGTATAAAAATAATGTAACGCGTGTAAAGTCCCTTTGTCATCCATCACCATAGGGAAAGGCAAAACACTCCGAAGAAACAAGACAAAGGGTTGTTGACCTTCAGAAGGGGATGGTTACAATCAAACAAACTAAATAGCTGCATATTTGTGTTCCTGACACGAAATCTACACATCAAAACAGTGGGGTCGCTTTTTGTTTGATAATTGTAAAATGTAGGCTACGTTTCCTTACCGTTAATGAAAGCTAAGACCCAGGGTACTCCCTGTAGTGGTGACTTTTGTAATAGCACATGAGTACCAGCAGGTTGAGTACTCCCTTCAAAATCCTATCACATTTGTGCAATAATGGATGAAGTCAACACTAAAAACGTGGTCAATGTTTCGTGGTGATTTCTGATTTGGGTACGATTAAGAAATTTGGAGTGATGGTGATTTGGAGATTTGGTTCATATGAATATACAAATGACAATTTGTCTACATACTGAATTATCCCTCCCGTCCTAAAGGCTGGCCCACACTCTCCTACAAGGCTAATGTAGCTGTATGCATTTGTAATATAACAGTGGATCATGATACATTTTCCTGAAAGCTGATCTCCAGGATGGGAAAGCCCACCTACACGAGTGCAGCCCCTGTACAATCGCGCATGTAGTGTGAGCTGCTAAGAAAAGTTGCGAAGGTTGCTTAACCATGTGAAAAGCCATGGAAAATAACCTTAACTTGCTCTAAGAATTATAGTGCGTTTTGAAAACTGAGCTACGCGCACCTTTTTTATGCTTGTTGTCCGCCTGTGTTATAAGCTTATACAGGCCGTTTTGTGCTGATAAGAAAACCAAAGGTTGTTTAGCTTTTTGGAAAAAGCGATGCGCTTATCTAAGCATCACATTGTAATCCAGTTTTTTTGTTTTTTTTTGGCACATCGATCAGGCTATTTGTTTGTTGATGGATTTACATTTACATTTTAGGCATTTAGTAGACGCTCTTATCCAGAGCGACTAACACGGTTTACATTTCTTTACATACAATCCATTTATACAGCTGGATATTTTACTGAAGCAATTCAGGTTAAGTGCCTTGCTCAAGGGTACAACGGCAGTGTCCCCACCTGGGAATCGAACCTGCAATCTCTGAGTTACAAGCCCAGTTCCTTAACTATTATGCTAACACTGATTTGATTGGCAAAAAGGTGTTATTGATACAAAAACATTTACAAGAGAAATCCACTGAATGTGAAACCATGGCAGTACTGGCGTACATGAGAGCATAGTTAACCCATTAAGACCTGGAGTGACGTTTAGGTCGCTTCGATTTTGCGATTAATGAAATGCGCTGTGATTCCCTGAAATAGACGTGGGGGAAATGAAGTGCACGTTGGTGTCTGCTTTTTTTTTGGAAATTTTTTCCAGAAAACCCTCAGGTTTTAAGAGGTTGTGTAGAATAATTGCTTAGGTTTTAATAGGTGTTTTTAGCAGGCATTTTAGGTCTAAATGGGTTAAATAAACTGCCCATTTTTTCTTTTTTCTTTTAAACTGTCATCCAAAATGTTATGACTGCCACAGCCCTAATTATACCGATTGTAATGTTCACTGCCAAATGTAATTCTCCAGCGGATTTTAGTAAAACGTGCATTTGCTTTATTCAGATGACAAAGAGCACCTAATGTGAAAGACCATTTGAATGTTTAAAAAAAATCTACAGGAAGTTGGTAGTGTGATCAGAGAACAAGGCAGCACATTGTAGTACAGACCTCACCCTTGGTGTTGCTTGGGAGCCCTGAGGTTCTGAACTGCTATATTGCCTGGTTCCTCTTCCCCCACGTCAGCTGCTGCACATATTGCTTCACAATTGCAGCTGACCCCTGTACTTTAAATACCATCGTTTCGACGTGGCTGTGTTTGCGGTCTGTCGTGTAATATCGCATGTGACATAACGTGACGGTTTGTTTCTCAGGTGCCCCCCCAGAACGTTCCTCCCTGCGCTGTGCAAGATCTTCCTGGACGAGAGCGCCCCGGACAACGTGCTGGAGGTGACGGCCCGCGCCATCACGTACTACCTGGACGTTTCGGCCGAGTGCACCCGCAGGATCGTCGGCGTGGACGGCGCCATCAAGGCCCTGTGCAATCGGCTTGTGGTGGTGGAGCTGAACAACCGGACCAGCCGGGACCTGGCAGAGCAGTGTGTCAAGGTACCAGCTTCCCACGGTGACCGGGGTTCGATTCCCCGTCGCGCCAGAGAAAATCGGCGAAAATCTGAAACAAAAATGATACAAATGAAAAAAAAACATTAGGGTTAGGGTTAGGGTTTTCTAACATTAGGGTTAGAAAACTACATTATCTATTGTATTTGAAAACCTGTCAAGCAACGCTTCATGTACTGACCTCCCGCGTGGTCTAGTGGTTTCAACGTTCGACGTTGGCGCAACACTTCATGTATACAGGGCTGGCAGTGTAATGGTTAGGGAGCTGGGCTTGTAACTCAGAGGTTGTGGGTTCAATTCCCAGGTGGGGGCACTGTTGTTGTACCCTTGAGCAAGGCACTTAACCTGAATTACTTCATTAAAATATCCAGCTGTATAAATTGATTGTATGTAGAGAAATGTAAACTGTGTAAGTCGCTCTGGATAAGAGCGTCTGCTAAATGCCTCAAATGTAAATGTAATTTTGTGTGTAACACGTTTGTGCGCGCGCCCCTCCCAGGTGCTGGAGCTGATCTGCACACGGGAGTCCGGTGCCGTGTTCGAGGCGGGGGGCCTGAACTGCGTGCTGAGCTTCATCCGGGACAGCGGCCACCTGGTGCACAAAGACACACTTCACTCGGCCATGGCCGTGGTGTCGCGCCTCTGCGGCAAGATGGAGCCGCAGGACTCATCGCTGGAGACCTGTGTGGAGTCTCTCTCCAGCCTGCTCAAACACGAGGACCACCAGGTACCCAGCCCCGGCCTGTCTGTGTCTGATCAGAGATTTGAGCCCCTTTCCAGAGAGTCCATTTTCACATTTGCTGGGATTGCTTATTTTAAGATATTTGGTGAATAGGCAGCATTTCTAGAACGGCTTCTCTGTCCACAGTGTGTTCCTGCAGGCTGTGTGCAGTCTCATTCAGTGTTCCATTCCACAGTGTGTTCCTGCAGGCTGTGTGCAGTCCCTCTCAGCGGTCTCACTCTCCCCCTCCCCCCAGGTGTCTGACGGAGCCCTTCGCTGCTTCGCCTCCCTGGCCGATCGTTTCACGCGCCGCGGGGTGGACCCTGCGCCCCTGGCCAAGCACGGGCTGACGGAGGAGCTGCTGTCCCGCATGGCAGCCGCCGGTGGCACCGTCTCCGGCCCCTCCTCCACCTGCAAACCCAGCCGCGCCTCCACCGGAGCCACGCCCTCTGCCGCAGACTCCAAACTCAGCAACCAGGTCTCCACCATCGTCAGCCTGCTCTCCACCCTCTGCAGGGGCTCCCCGCTCGTCACTCATGTAAGACCGCCTGTGGCATGGAGGCGTGCGTGTGTGCGTGGTCATGGTTAGACCAGGTTTTGGCCTCTTGTGCCCCAGGTGGCACAATGCAGTCGAGTGCCAGGTTCCTCATCTCCATTGGTCAGGAAAATGGAAACCGTATGAGCGTGTTAGCGACTGTGTGAGTGTGAGACCCTGAATGAGGGCATTTGCAGGCAGCAGTGTGGAATAATACAGAGATGAACGTCGCTAAGGCAGTAGCCGCAACATCACCAAGGTGCAACTCTAATCAGCAGCTGCTTGATGAGGAAATGTCAAGCTTGCCGGACCAGTGGATTCCCCCATCTCTGATGTTTTTCCCCCAGGTTTAAGCTTTGCTACAAAGCTATGTAACTTGGATAACAAAGCAAAGGAAATGATCTATTAACGGCCCATTGTGATAATGGAACTGCAGGTCAGAAAGTTAAAAGTCCAAGCGGGGAGGGCAACGGGTGTGGTTTTTGTTGAATGTGGGGCCCATTTGACCGTGAGTGCGGTCCTGCTGACTGCATCGCCCTGTCCCCTCAGGACTTGCTGCGCTCAGAGCTGCCAGACTCCATGGAGAGCGCCCTACAGGGCGACGAGCGCTGTGTGCTGGACACCATGCGGCTGGTGGACCTGCTGCTGGTTCTGCTGTTCGAGGGGCGCAAGGCTCTGCCCAAATCCACCGCGGGCTCTACAGGCCGCATCCCCGGCCTCCGCAGGCTGGACAGCTCTGGGGAGCGCTCCCACAGACAGCTCATCGACTGCATCCGGAGCAAGGACACCGACGCACTCATTGATGCCATTGACACTGGAGGTGAGGGTGCCTGCGTGTACGTGAGTGAGTGTATGAGTACTTCCATGTGTCTGTGTCTGTGTGTCTGTCTGTGTGTGCACGGAGCTTCCTCAAGCTGGAGTAAACTGGCCCACTCCTCTGGCAGTGTGACTCAGGGGGGCATGCCACGCTCTTCCAAATGAATCTACTGTCATTGTGAGTTCTTCGTTTAGGCAACATGTGAAGTGTATGAGGTGTGTTGTGGTTAGACTCCTGTTTATTGCTTTGTGATTATTCTTCTGTTTCTTTCAGCCTTTGAAGTGAACTTCATGGATGATGTGGGGCAGACTCTTTTGAACTGGGCGTCTGCATTTGGTACACAGGAAATGGTGAGTGTCCTCTGTGAAACATGGGAGCTAAGATTGACCTTCTTTAAATAACCTTTAAGTCTTAAATAGTTTTTTTTTTTGCTTTGAGTTTGTTTTTTTGGTGAGTTTGTTTTTTTTGGTGAGTTTTTTTTTTTTTTTACTGATCAGAGGAGCCTTTTTTTGCCTTTTAATGAAAGGTTTATTTTGACCCTTTTGTTCAAACGCAGTTCCCTCACACCTGAAGTTTCTCGCTCGCTCAAAAGCGTCAAGCGCAGAAGCTGCTTATAATGTGCACACGTTGTAACAGCACAATGTGTCTCGTGATACGTTGGTAGGGATTGTTGTTTGGGAGTAATTGCAGCAGTGGGATTGAGGCTTGCACATTTCGTGTGAGGTTGTTAGAAGGCTGTTCTCTGCGGTGGGCGTCTGAGTGCCACTCGAGCGACTTTGGAGATAATGCCTAGCTGTCCGCTAGTGGTTCACCATAGCAACTGGCTGCATAAAAATGATTTTTTTTGCATGAGCCACACAGAGGCCCTGTCAATCACCCCGAACTGCAAAGACGATTATATCAACTTAAACCAAAATGCACCTGCAATATGTGAACTGGGAAGTGTGTGCTTGTGACCCAGGTGGAGTTTCTGTGCGAAAGAGGTGCTGACGTCAACCGGGGTCAGAGGTCGTCTTCTCTACATTACGCCGCATGCTTTGGACGGCCTCAGGTAGCAAAGGTAATGAGGGCGTGTTTTTTTTTTTGGTTTGTTTTTTTTCTCCTTGAAAATAAAGATTTCTCCTTTTTCAACTGGCCAGGGCAAGGTTCCTAAACACACAGACGTGAGTTAATACTGGCTTCATTGTCAGCCCTTTCTATTATTGCAGACTTTGTTACGGCACGGAGCCAATCCTGACCTGAGAGACGAGGATGGGAAAACTCCGTTGGACAAAGCGAGAGAGAGGGGTCACAGTGAGGTCGTGGCCATCCTTCAGTCTCCTGGTAAGCATCACACAACATTTTACTGCTGATGTCACGCTTGCACAGATTGTACTCCTGTTTGCACAATTTGGATTCATTTCACAATTGACTTTCATACAAGCCAGCGATTATTGCAGGTTTTTCCACTGATAACGCGAACATACTTAACATTAACACAGAAGAGTTTACAACAAAACCATTGTACAAAACGCTTCTCTGAAAAATGATAATGGGTATATAACAACTTTAGGTGATTGAAATCAGCCTATTTTTATCATTTGTATGATACAGTTGAACTATGCAGTGGGTTACTACCCTTTCCTTTGTTTGCTGCACACTAGTTTTGATCAGGAAACTCCATTGAGTTTGAACATTGAGCATTACATTTTTGACTGGGTGAGACGGATGAGTGGCATTGTCTGTTGCCCTAGGAGACTGGATGTGCCCCGTCAACAAAGGGGACGACAAGAAAAAGAAAGATGTGAACAAGGAGGAAGAGGAGAGCAATGAACCGAAAGGAGACCCTGAAATGGCCCCCACCTACCTGAAGAGGCTGCTCCCTGTGTTCGCTCAGACCTTTCAGCAAACCATGCTGCCCTCTATCAGGTAAACCAGTCACACAATCTGTGTCCTTGACTGATACATGTCCTTTATATAATGCATGCACTGTCAGATGTTGGCAGATTATCATAAAACTGATCTAACATAAAGCACAGTTGCCCCATTCAGTGACGAGCAGTATTAACACAATGTTATGCATCTATACTTTTGGATTATGCTTTTTTTAAAACTGTGGCTTTGTGAATGTATTCCATGCTGTGTGAGAGTTGTGAAGAGACTGCCCCCCCTCCTACAGGAAAGCTAGCCTGGCTCTGATCCGAAAGATGATCCACTACAGTTCTGAAGCGCTGCTCAAGGAGGTGTGTGACTCAGATTCTGGTCACAATCTGCCCACCGTGCTAGTGGAGATTACCGCCACTGTCCTGGACCAAGAGGTCAGTCTAGAGCCCCCAGACACACCAGGAATAATTAAGAGAGGCAGGGACACACTGGGGATGATTGGGTGAGGCAGGGACACACTGGGGATGATTGGGGGAGACAGGGACACACTGGAGATGATTGGGGGAGGCAGGGACACACTGGGGATGATTGGGGGAGGCAGGGACACACTGGAGATGATTGGGGGAGGCAGGGACACACTGGGGATGATTGGGGGAGGCAGGGACACACTGGGGATGATTGGGGAGACAGGGACACACTGGGGATGATTGGGACAGGCTGAGACACGGGATGATTGTGGGAGGCAGGGACACTGGGGATGATTGTGGGAGACAGGGACACATTGGGGATGATTGGGGGAGGCAGGGACACACTGGAGATGATTGGGGGAGGCAGGGACACACTGGGGATGATTGGGGGAGACAGGGACACACTGGAGATGATTGGGGAGGCAGGGACACACTGGGGATGATTGTGGGAGACAGGGACACACTGGGGATGATTGGGGGAGACAGGGACACACTGGGGGAGGCAGGGACACTTGGGGAGGCAGGGACACACTGGGGATGATTGGGGGAGGCAGGGACACACTGGAGATGATTGGGGGAGGCAGGGACACACTGGGGATGATTGGGGGAGACAGGGACACACTGGAGATGATTGGGGGAGGCAGGGACACACTGGGGATGATTGTGGGAGGCAGGGACACATTGGGGATGATTGGGGGAGGCAGGGACACACTGGGGCTGATTGTGGGAGGCAGGGACACACTGGGGATGATTGTGGGAGGCAGGGACACACTGGGGATGATTGTGGGAGGCAAGGACACACTGGGGATGATTGGGGGAGGCAAGGACACACTGGGGATGTTTGGGAGAGGCAGAGATACACTGGGGATGATTTAGGGTGTAAAAGACAGTTTCTTCCTGTTGGCTCACTGTGGCATGCTCTGTCCCCAGGACGATGACGATGGTCACCTGCTGGCTCTACAGATCATCAGGGACCTGGTGGACAAAGGCGGGGATGTGTTCCTGGATCAGCTAGCCAGGCTTGGGGTCATTAACAAGGTGTCCACACTGGCGGGGCCCACCTCTGACGACGAGAACGAGGAGGAGTCCAAACCTGAGAAGGTTCATACGTTAAACGATGCTATTCTGCCTCTGGAATGCATGTATTGAAATGGCATCCTGCCATTTGTCACATCTTTGTGATCCACATATGTTTTGATCAAATATTTGATTGAGCCCGCCAAGAGCAATGGTATTCATCCTGGCTCCTGGAGGGCTGCACGGTGTGCAGGTTTTCATTGTTACTCTGCACTTAATTGATTAATTGAAGCAAATGATTACATAATCGCTCACCACCTGGTTACTAGGCTCTGAATTAGTTGCTGTCTTTAAGGTCTAAACAGAACCCAGCCACGTGTAGGTCAACAAGAGTAAAAACCATGCTCTGTACTCTGCCCCTGGTGGATTGCTGTTATTTATCGCTACCCCTGCGGGTTCAGATGGTGTTGGTGGGAATCGATGCTGAACACCGTTCCCTTTATCACTTTAAAGTGGCCATTTGCATTCCTGCAGGAGGATGAGCCCCAGGAGGATGCCAGAGAGATCCAGCAGGGAAAGCCTTACCACTGGAGGGACTGGTCCATCATCCGCGGCCGGGACTGCCTCTACATCTGGAGCGACGCCGCCGCCCTGGAGCTCTCCAACGGCAGCAACGGCTGGTTCCGCTTCATCCTGGATGGGAAACTGGCCACCATGTACTCCAGCGGCAGCCCCGAAGGGGGCTCGGACAGCTCAGGTAGGCCCCGTGTGATCTCCCAGAGATCGGTTCGGACAGCTCAGGTAGGCCTTGTGTGGCATTCCACAGATCGGCTCAGACAGCTCAGCTGGGTCCTGAGCAAAATGCCAAACCCAGCAGCATTTCTCAACTTTGAAACGGGCCCAACTGGTTCAGTCAAGATTACGATCAGTTCAGTTTGGGCATTTGTTCCATTGTTGGATTTTCTATTAATATAAAATGTAAAAAAATGTTGATCACAAAAAAAAGGTTATGATCAGTTGAACTCAGTAGGTACTTGTGCTCTAAAGCTGAGACATGGCAGGTTGCGAAGCATTTGATTTCAACCACGGTCACTCGCTATGGCCCTCCAAGAAGAGGACTGGTTGGCAGGGATGTGAGATTAAGCGATTTAGACTCAGGCAGGTTGCACTTTAGGAGCGCAACCCTATGAAAATTTACATGTTTTTATGTCGTAAGCAACATTAAATTTTTTCCATTTTAGGCATTTAGCAGACACTCTTATCCAGAGCGACTTACACAGTTTACATTTCTTTACATACAATCCATTTATATAGTTGGATATTTTACTGAAGCAATTCAGGTTAAGTACCTTGCTCAAGGGTACAACGGCAGTGCCCCACCTGGGAATTGAACCTGCAACCTCTTGAGTTACAAGCTCAGCTCCTTAACCATTACACTACACTGCCAGCCCCTGTCCTTCCTAGAGTTTTTCCCCCTGTGTCTGAGGAGTGCGGTGTGGTGAGGTCAGGTGTCGTGTGGTTCTGTGCTGAAACAGAGAGCAGGAGCGAGTTTCTGGAGAAGCTGCAGAGGGCGCGCAGTCAGGTGAAGCCAGCGACGGCCAGCCAGCCCATCCTCTCCGCACTGGGGCCCACCAAGCTGACCGTGGGCAACTGGAGCCTCACCTGCCTCAAGGAGGGCGAGATCGCCATCCACAACTCGGACGGCCAGCAAGCCACCATCCTCAAGGAGGACCTGCCCGGCTTCGTCTTCGAGTCCAACCGGGGGACTAAGCACTCCTTCACCGCCGAAACCTCCCTGGGTAAGTTTGTAGGTAAGTGCGGCAGGCGGAAGGCAAGCCAGTGGCACGGGTAGCGGCCACAGCCCAAAGAGGACGATCCGTTCGTCTAATGGCGCAACCCGGCCCTTTGTGCTGTCTTGCAGGGTCCGAGTTTGTGACTGGCTGGACTGGAAAGAGAGGAAGGAAGCTCAAGTCGAAACTGGAAAAAACGAAACAAAAGGTGAAGGTTTGTTTGAAGAGTGTTCGTCTTCGTTCCTACTCTGGAGGCTGTGGAAATTGTTGATTTGAAAGTTAACGTAGAGGAAGGCATTAAACCAAACGTGCTAAGTGAAAGACTGGAAAAACACGACTAATGTTTGGGGCTACTGTATCGCACACGACGTGACGGTATGCTCGTCGCCACCGTCTCTGTAGGTGAAGACGATGGCCAGAGACCTATACGATGACCACTTCAAGGCTGTGGAGAGCATGCCCAGGGGAGTGGTCGTCACTCTTCGGAACATCGCCACGCAGCTGGAGTCTGCCTGGGAGCTGCACACCAACAGACAGGTACGGCCGCACACATTTTTTGTGCATTTTCCTGCTCGTGTCATCTTTGCTCCTTTGTGTGATTCAGGTCTGTTCGTCTTGTGCCTTGTGAGCCTACCACCGCCTTCAGGACTGCCCCCTCAACAAGCTCCTGAATACGCTATACAGTGTGGTATTTGGCTTGATGGTGATGATTAAGGCCATTTGGATTGTGCTTTTTGCAGTGTATCGAGGGGGAGAACACATGGAGAGACTTGATGAAGACCGCTTTGGAGAATTTGATTGTGGTCCTGAAGGATGAAAACACCATTTCCCCCTATGAGATGTGTAGCAGTGGCCTCGTCCAAGCACTTTTTACAGTCCTCAACAATGTAAGTAATCCAGTACTGCTAAGCTACAGCCCCCCCAAGTCATTCAGCAGCTCAATAACCCATTGCCACTGTTTTCCACCTCTCTGACAGAGTGTGGACCTTGATGTGAAACATGATTGTAAGCCATTGATGGAGAGGATAAACGTATTTAAAACCGCATTCAGTGAAAACGAAGATGATGAAAGGTAATTGACTTTGTTTCTTCTTGGTTTGTGTTGCTCGTGAAGAAGTGATTCTCTTTCCCGTTTGAGTTTATTCTTCCTTCTGTGTTTTTCCACTTCCAGCCGACCCGCAGTTGCCTTAATCCGAAAGCTAATAGCAGTCCTGGAGTCCATCGAAAGGCTACCTCTTCACCTGTACGACACACCGGGCTCAACATACAACCTGCAGGTAATTTGCTTTTTACATTTGTTGTCATGAGAGGCCTTCTGGATGGCTCATCCATTAAGCCACTGTTCTAGTGTGTGGATGGGGCCCACGGTTTGGTATCGGCTCCAGTCTGTGCCGATACCGGAGGTGGCTGGCAGTTGCACAGGGTAGCTCTTAACCGGTAGTGAGGGATTTCAGTGGGTTTTCAGTCCAGTTTTCAGGCGGGTGCCCACCATCTGCCTGCACGAGATACACACAAAGTGTCCTCCTCTAGCTTGATGTCTGTGTGAACTTATCTGTGAAGTGAAAAGGAGCAGCAGTTGACATCGTGCGTTTCGGAGGAGAGCACGTGATTGCCTGCGCTCTCCTGAATTGACAGAGGGAGGTTGCCACTATGAGCACAAACACAATGTACATTCCGAACTTTGAGAAAATATATTTGCCTATACAAAAATATACTGCTTGTCTAGTCAGGTCAAAGTTTTCAGCATGTCTTACATGGAAGCGAACAAGCAAGGAATTGGGTCTTGCAGCTTTAAGATGTGCGGCGGTTGTTGGAATGCCAGTGTTCTGGTTCAAGCGCTGTGTGACTGCTCTGTGGTGACCCAGATTCTGACGCGGAGGCTGCGCTTCCGGCTGGAGAGGGCCCCGGGGGAGACTGCGCTGATCGACCGCACCGGCAGGATGCTGAAGATGGAGCCTCTGGCCACCGTGGAGTCCCTGGAGCAGTACCTCCTCAAAATGGTGACCACCTTCGATTCCCTCACTTTCCTTCCTCCTTCCCTTTGCTCTTCCTCTCCCACCCCCCCCACCCCCCACTCGTCTTGTCTTGTCTTGTCCCTCCCTTTCCTTGTCTCTACACTTCTCTGAAGCTTCCCACAGATTTGCGGCCGTGTGCCATTTTTATTTACATTCTTTGCTTGGACTCCCTGATCCGGGGGCAGCTTACTGTGTTTATTGAAGCATTTCTGGGGAAGTGCCTTGTGTCAAGTGTAGGTCAGGTCTGAACCTAAAGCAATCTGATTTCAGCGAGTCCAGCTGCTTACCCACGATTTCCTTGTGCTCGCAGGTGGCCAAGCAGTGGTACGACTTTGACCGCTCGTCCTTCATCTTCGTCAGGAAACTGCGCGAAGGCCAAACGTTTACATTCAGACACCAGCACGACTTTGACGAGAACGGAATAGTCTACTGGATCGGCACCAACGCAAAGTAAGGCTCCTGCACTCCTCCTCGCGCTCGCCTCTCGCACTCGCACGGCCGACGACGAGCGCCGAGTAGCTTCCTGCGCGCACCGCTTCAGCCTCGCCTGAGAGACACGGCACATTAAAAACATGTCCCAGATGAAAGGTCAATGAGTTGAGTTGCTGCCTGCGGCCTGAGCGCCGTGTTGAGCCGGCGTCTGCACTGCGCTGGCTTTCGGATGCCCAGGGGGCCAGAATCTGTTGTCCAGCCGTCTAGACGCTTTTCTTACTCGCCCGACGACTGCCCGCATCGCTCAGAACGTTCCGTTTTCCTTTTATGGAATGTTCCGTTCCCTTTAATAATGAAAACAATAATAATAATGAAAGCCCTAGTGGCTGTCAAACTTGTAAAACCGACTTTAATTTTCCACTTCAATCATGCGGTACCTGTGGCAGCTCCTAAATACATCTTGAGTATCTCATGACCTTTTTCATCTGTAATTTAATTCAGCCAATGAAATCATTGTACATGCTTTGGAAAATAGGTTGGCCTCAGCACTAGTGTATTTGGCAGTTGACCAGCCCACATATATTGGCCAGATCATTTACATCCTCTGGGTAAGATCTGCCAACAAGTAATTTTACAAGGTATTTTCAGACCTGCATTTTGCATACCGGCCCCGCATTTAGAGGTCAAAGTACACGGGTATCACTTTCAACTTCGCCAATAGGCTCCAGTTAAAACATGGTTATGATATATAACTACGTTGTGTTTGGACCCGAGCCAAAGTTCACTTCTGCAAACTAGCATTCCTCCAGATTTGACGATGTTGGCAGGTCTGTATTTGATTACATTTTCTTTGTTGTGCACATTGTGCCCCCACTAAAGAAGATGCAATCAAATCTATTAACATAGTACGCACAGCAAAATGTCTCCTTTGTGTCTTTGAGCAAGAGTGAGTTGAGTTTGTTGTCTTTGGCCTGTCTCTGTATCTTACTCAATTCTTACACAGAACCGGGAAACCCATAGTGACTGCTTTCACATTTCTTTCTCCCTACGGTCTTCATTCTTTTTTTTCTTTTTAATGATTTTTGTTCTTGATTTTATCCCAGTTTTTTCTCCCAATTTAGTAGCCAATTACACCCTCTCTTTTTCAAGTCAATCCCCCCTTCGTATTGTGAGTTCGCTGCCGTAGTCCTGTGACCGGCAGTGACAAAGGGGAAGCACCGTCTTCTCTGAGCCGGCACTCGCCAAGCCATAGACTCCGGTACTCCAGAGCCACTCCTATATGCAGCGAACTCATGTTGGCTTCCCTCCCCCCTCCCTGGGGTGGACAGCCAATTTCCGCCTCCTAGTGGCACTCCCGGCCAGAGCCGACACTGGCACGGCCGGTGGAATCGAATACAGTCTTCATTCTGAAAGAGAAGCTTTCCTTAGCCTTGTGATGAAGTTGTAAACCCCCCCGTTTCATAACTGCGTACAAATGGGTGAACCCTGCATGTAATGCTGTTTCAGAACTGCGTATGAGTGGGTGAACCCCGCGGCCTACGGGCTGGTGGTGGTGACATCATCGGAGGGACGGAACCTGCCCTACGGACGGCTGGAGGACATCTTGAGCCGGGACAGCTCGGCCCTCAACTGCCACACCAATGACGACAAGAACGCCTGGTTCGCCATCGACCTGGGCCTGTGGCTCATCCCCTCCGCCTACACCCTGCGCCACGCCCGCGGCTATGGCCGCTCCGCCCTGCGAAACTGGGTCTTCCAGGTGTCCAAGGACGGCCAGAACTGGATGACCCTGTACACCCACGTGGATGACTGCAGCCTGAACGAGCCAGGGTAGGTCGCGCGCCTCGGCCGTCAGTCCGGCCTTCCCTAACACTAGTCCCAGTCGTTTGGCGCGACACGCGTGTGTGACTCCGGTTCTGAGCCTCCGGTTCATTCGATTATCGACAGGGGTTATAATCCAGGCTGAGATGCGGATCGCTGCGCCATCTGTTTCCAGCTTTGTCACGACAGAAACCCGTGAAAGAGGGGGTAGCATTGGCATAATGGTTAAGGAACTGGGCTTGTAATGCAAAGGTTCCAGGTTTGATCCCAGGTGGGGCATTGCTGTTGTACCCTTGAGCAAGGTACTTAACCTGAATTGCTTCAGTAAATATCCAGCTGTATAAATGGATTGTGTAAAGAAATGTAATGTAAAGAAATGTGAAACTGTAAGTCGCTCTGGATAAGAGTGTCTGCTAAATGCCTGTAATGTAATGTACTGTAATGTAATCGGGACGTGGCAAAACTGTCTTCAAAACCAGTCTGTGTCTGTTAGGGATACAGTCTGTCTAGTCTAAGTGCACAACAGCTCTTCTGCTGCAACTGGAATAAGACTAGTATAGTGCAGCACAGTCTGCTCTATTCTGGTGCAGTCAAGTTTCAGGAATAGAGCTGATATTGTGACATGTAAGATGAGTGGGAAGTGCCACTGTAAAATGAAGCTCGGGCAGGGAGAGAAGTTATTTGTCGGCCTTTGTGCCGCGCGTTCTAAAGCTGCCACGCCGCGCAGAGCTGCTTTAGACCCCGTAGAAAGAGCCAGGCTCCCTGTGGGCCCGCTCCACATTGCGAAACGCTCACAAGCCTCCAGAAGAAATCCAGGCGGTTTAATTTCGCTCTGCTCTTGTCAACTTCCAAAGTAAACGCAGGTTTCATTCTGCACATTTTGTCTCTTGTCGGCGCTGTTGGTGTCAGCGTGCCACGTCGCCCCCTTCGCCGCGAAACGTTAATCATACACAACCGTCTGGCCGTTAATGACCTCGTCTCCGCAGAAGCGCCGAAGCGCGGCGCGTGTCTTGTTAACAACATGCTGAGCAGCAGCATAGGTTAAGTAGTCGCCAAGCGTCCCTTTCACTGTGCGATTAAACCTGCTGTTCAAAAGCTACTCTGTGAAACTTTGAAGGCATGCATTTAATAAATGTGCGAAACCTTTTAACTTCTCCCCATTAACCGAAACCCTGCTTTGTGTAACGGGGTAATTAAGAGTTGAGGAGACGGCCTTAATTGTGTAAGCCCTAGCAGTCCACTTTCGTAAAGCAGCTTGGTTCACGTATGACCGACCGTCTGTTCCAAATCAGACCTGAGCCGTGTAAAACTTTAGTGATTGACAGGTCTTTGTGGCTCCACCAATCACGGAAGCCTCACTCGCCCATCACTCGTATCCATGTCCTTTGAATTCCCGTAAATGCTGTCTTGATGTTTAGGCGACGTAGACGCTGAAGGCTGTGAGGCCGTACGGCGCGCTTAGCGCAGCATGTCTCCCTGAGACCGAGCTCTGATCCTTTCCCTTTGGCTCCTGTACCGCGTACCCCGCCTGCTCTCCTGCTCTCGGATTTGTGGATACGCTCGTGTTCTCCTGCGCCATCGGTCGCTCCGGATAAGAGCAGACGCGAGGCTAGGTTGACGTGACGTGACGTGATGTGATGTAATGTAACGGTGGCGTCTTGCCCGCATCCTCCCAGGTCGACGGCGACGTGGCCGCTGGACCCTTCCAAAGACGAGAAGCAGGGCTGGAGACACATTCGCATTCGGCAGATGGGGAAGAACGCCAGCGGCCAGACGCACTACCTGTCGCTGTCGGGGCTGGAGCTGTACGGCACGGTCAGCGGAGTCTGCGAGGACCAGCTGGGTGAGCGCACGATTCACACGCGTCACAACGCCGCTCGATTTCACAACGCCGCATGTTTCCACGCGGTTGTGCTCTGGGTCATCTGCGTTGAGTTCTCCCTCAGATGGCCGTGACAACGGCTGTGCCCTCTAGTCCTTTGTCCCTGACCGATCAAGTACAAACCGCTAAATACTCAAAGGTCATTGGAGTACGCATTTCAGATTTCAAATACTTTCGATTAAAATATTGCCCATCTCTGTCTATACCTCAATATGATGATGATTTGTTTACTCTTATCCACATCCTTGTCATGTCTTAGCGATTATTATACCCCTTTTTTTAAAATCCATTTATTTAAGGTTTATCATTTTATTTTTGTCTTTAGTTATTATTGTTTCTATATAGTTTCTATTATTCTTTCTTTTCATTGTGTTATGTAGACCGTATTGGGACTGTTCTGGGGAAAAATGTGGGGAAAAAGATTATGCTCTTGAATTGTATGCTAATACTATACCTTTTTGTTGAATAAAAATGTACAAAACAAAAAAAAAAAAGATTGCTGTGACGGAGGACTGTGCCGCGTGGCTGATGTGAATTCTCCCCGCAGGAAAAGCTGTGAAGGAGGCGGAGGCGAATCTGCGCAGGCAGCGCCGGCTTTTCCGCTCGCAGGTGATGAAGTACATCGTGCCCGGAGCGCGTGTGGTGCGCGGCATCGACTGGAAGTGGAGGGACCAGGATGGAAACCCGGCGGGGGACGGCACTGTCACGGGAGAGGCCCACAACGGTGAGCACCCCCTCCCTGACGGCGTGGAGCTTTCACCCAGCCTCCCCACACACAGGACTCAAAAAAGCCATATTCCTGATGATTATGTAACACTGATCCATAGGGTCATGTCCCTGGGCATTCTGGCTTTAAATCGATGCTTCTGGGGGAGACGCGAGGGTTAGCATACAGCATCCCCAGGGGCTGTACCGCTGCTGGAGGATTGACCAGTACAGTCTGGCCCAATGCTCCCAGCCTGACGCAAACTGCACACAATTAACAATGGGCCAAATTGCTCCTGTGTTTGTTCATAGACCCAGAATACATGCAGTCTCCTGGACCCAACAAGGGGGTGGGGCTCAGTCATTCTGATCAGAAACAATGGAGTCAATGGCAGGCAGCGTAACAGCAACAAATTGTGACCATCAAGTGCATTTGTATGCTTTGAGGAGTCTGGGGCGGGGGGGTGAAGGAAATTGACTTCTGTCCAGCGTGATGTAATACACACACAATGAGACAAAAGTATTAGTCAGGAAACCTGGGAGTATTTATTCTCTGCTTGTTCACACGTTTGTGACCGTGTTCGTATTGTCTCATGTGAGCGTATTTCAGAGACTCTTTATTGTGCCAGTGTCTAATGTTTTGTGGAAATAAGACACCTTTTTATGTGATGCAAAAAAAACCTTTAAAAAAACAGTTTTACATAATCAAGATTTCAAGAATGGTTATTTGGTGACGGTCCCCCAGATTTCAGTCTCTCAATGTTTTTGTGTGACTTGCGTTACATTACACAGATCTTTCCCCTTGCTCTTCCAGCATAAGAACATAAGAATACGTAATGACGAGAACAAGCTGTTCAGCCCATCTCGGCTCATCATGTCCTAATCTATCTAGTACTGCATCTAGCCTGAACTTGAATAGCCCAAGTGTTTCTGCCTCTACTACTTGACCTGGCAAGCTGTTCCATGCATTGACAACTCTCTGTGTAAAGAAAAACTGTAGGAAGGAGAAAAATTAGTAGGTGTTCAATTTGAAAAAGGAATTGTAGTTGATCAGTCTATCTGCATCTAAGCAGTGTGCTACAGCAGTGAAAAAGACCAACTGGATGTTGGGAAACATAGCATAACGTATTGAGTATAAATGAAAGGAGGCTATATTAATGTTATTTATTGCCTTTGTCAGACCTCGCTTCGAGTACTGTGTGAATTCTGGGCGCCACACTACAAGAAAGATATATTTAAGATTAGCAAACAGAGACTTAGTGGGGATTTGATTGAAGTTTTTAAATAACTAAAAGGGATTAACAAAGTGAACTACCAAAGATTTTTTAAGATCGGTTTGGTTAGCAGAACAAGAGGCCACAGGTGGAAATTAGTTCAAGGGAAATTCCGCATGGATGTCAGGAAGTTTTTCTTTACACAGAGAGTTGTCAATGCCTTGAACAGCTTGCCAGGCCAGGGAGTAGAGGCAGAAACACTTGGGCTATTCAAGTTTGGGCTAGATGCAGTACTAGATACTCTTTAGATTTGGACGTGACAAGCCTAGATGGGCTGAACGGTCCGTTCTCGTCATTGTTTATTCTTATGTTTTTATATTGCCCTTCCCCTCCACACAAAACTGTGCCGAACCACCTCTATTCACATTATGGTCTAAAATATCTGTATGAATTATATCCTCACAGTTCTTATTATACTTCTGCCCTGGTATCTTCCATCTGGGCAGTCTGTACCTCCTAATCCTTAATACTACTACTAATTTCCCTCCCTGCCCCCCCAGTCCCTAGTTTAAATATTCCTCCGCTACCCTAAGCATACGCTGGCCCAATGCATCTGTACCCCTCTGTACAGGTCTCATTTGTACAGGTCACCCCTCTTCCAAAAGGAGTCCCAGTGCCCCATAAACCTGTACCCCTCTTTCCTACACCAGGTTTGTAGCCATGTGGTAAATCTCCATATGAAGTTATGCTTCCCTTTACGAGCACGTGGTACTGGCAGAATTCCCGAGAAGACCACCATAGAGGTTCTGCTCCTTAACTTTTGATCATAATTCTATACATTTGTTCTGCAGAACCTCAAACCTACCCTTACCTATGTCATTAGCACCAACATGGACCATAACCACTGGATCCACCCCTGCTCTGGCCAGGAGCTTGTCCGTGTGTTCCAGGAGGTCTCCGACCTGGGCACCAGTCAGGCAACATGCCATTCGAGACTCCCATTTCCCGCAAACAGACTACTGTCTACACCTCTAATAATTGAGTCCCCCACTACTACTAACTCCCTTTTCCTGGGTAGCGTGGCCGCCAGGGTGCCCTGAGGCTCATCAGTCCTCCCACTCACAGAGGACTGGGCCAGATCCTCTTCCTGCAAGGGCTGGAATTGATTTGGACACCACAAACTCTGGAGATGCCGCCCCTGCATGTGCGCGCCGCGCCCTTTTCTACACTTACGTCCTACCGTCACCCAACTCTCTCTCCCTACCTGTTCTAGAAGCTCTCCCCTACCTAGCTTCGGCGTGCATGCTAACTTTCTAAAGGGCGTACTTCTGCAGGGCAGTCGAGGCTAGCAAGTTGGGCATTGAGATCAAGAATCTTGCTCTCGAGGTGCTTCACAAGCTGACAACGGTCGCAGATTAAAGTCTCCTGGAAGTCTCTCCAGAAACGCAATCATTCTACAACACACTCATTGCGCTGCCGATGGCCACATTTTAACCCCAAAGTATTAATCTGACTCTCCCTGCAACTGAACGAATTACTGACAAAACAGAGACACCAAGTCGATAAAATTACAGCCAGCAACAAGGTGGTAAAAATGGCAACAAAACCCCTTATAGCTAACTAACAAACTTTAGGTCTGGTTGCCTGTAGCAAGCGAGCAGCATCCAACCGAAACGGTTATCTCTTAACGTTTAAAGTTAAACGCTCAAAGTTGAAAGCTAGTTGGTTATCGAATATACCCCTGCTCTTGGATTTGCCCCTGAGAGGGCGAAAAACCAAAAAAATACCTCACGTCAGCTAAATGTAATGCCAAATTTGGTAATCGCTTGCTTTTTAACAAGCTTGCCAAAACTAGACGGGGGAATGGGAATGGAAAATTCCCCCTCTGTCCTTTAACGGCAACAAAAGTTAACCTTAAGACCAAATCCGCGAACCCTTTTTGGCGTTAAAGGCCAAAATACAATCCCAATAACCTCAACGACTGAAAATGGTAGCGAACAAACTGCTGTCGTGTCGCAAATTCTCTGTACGAACGACCTCGTCAGGCAAGAGCAATCGCATCAGGCAAGAGCAATCAGCAAGAGCAATCCTGGTGATTTAATAATCACTAAGGTGATTAGTAAATCACCTTATTTCATCCTTCAAATATTTATTTTTTACTAAACTTGCAAACTGTCACTTTTTTTTCCTTATTATTAGTTTGATATTTTAAGGTGCTCTCACCCCTCCACCCCCTTTACCCCTGATTTGACAGGTAACATTTTCAATATTTATGTAAGCATTTTCGCAATGTGTAAAACACATTTAACCAAATGTCTCCATCAATCAGCTAAGTGCATGTTGATGTCACAATTTGCAAGCCCTTTTATGGACTCCATTGCTGTTGTATATTTACATTGACAGAATTATCCTTCAGTTCCTTTCTGAGTGGCTTTTAGCTTGGCGTTTGCAAAATTCTACTTGGCTTTTTTTTTTTTTTTTTTTTTTTTTGTCATTTTCTGTAACTCATGTTTTCTATCTCATTGATTCACCTGGACCAGAGGACATATTTTAAATTCACTATGCAAATATGAACATTTTAAGCTTGATTCCTACTGAAACTCGCTCCAAATGCCGAATTCTGTTTTTAAAAGATAAACCTTTAAACATCTGGTCCAGTGTGGAGCGGTACTGCTGTCTTGACTTGCTGCTGTCTGCTCTTTGCTGGGTCTCACAAACTCGTGTCCCTTTCCAGGGTGGATTGATGTCACCTGGGATGCTGGTGGCTCAAACTCTTACCGTATGGGTGCAGAAGGAAAATTTGACCTCAAGCTTGCGCCAGGGTACGACCCTGAGTCTGCGCCGTCACCCAAACCTATCTCATCCACTGTTTCAGGCACAGCGCAGTCCTGGAGCAGCCTGGGGAAAAATAACTGCCCCGACAAGGGGGGCTCGTCCTCGGGGGCCGGGGCCAGCTCCTCCAGCCGGAAGGGCAGTAGCAGCTCCGTGTGTAGCGTGGCCAGCAGCAGCGATATCAGTCTGAGCTCCACCAAGCTGGAGCGCCGGGCCGAGGGCCTGTCGGAGCAGGGGGGGGGGCCCGGGGGCGGCGTGGCCCCAGGGCCCGAGAGCCACGAGCCCATTGTGGTGCTGTCCTCGGCGGAGGCGGGCTCGGCCTCCAGCACCAGCACACTAACGGCAGACACGGGCAGCGACGGCGCCGAGCGAAAGCCAGACGGAGCTCTCCGGCCGGCCGGCGACTCCGCCGCCATCTCCATGGGACTAGTGAGCGTGAGCTCGCCGGACGTCAGCTCCGTCTCAGAGTCCTCCAGCAAGGACGCGCCTTCCCAGAGGCCTCTGTGCTCAGCCGCCAGCGCGCGGCTGTCGGTCAGCTCGCTGCTGGCCGCCGGCGCGCCCATGAGCTCCAGCGCCAGCGTGCCCAACCTCTCGTCGCGCGAGGCCAGCCTTATGGAGTCCTTTGTGCGCCGCGCGCCTAACATGTCGCGCACCAACGCCACCAACAATATGAACCTGAGCCGCAGCAGCAGCGACAACAACACTAACACCCTGGGCCGCAACGTCATGAGCACCGCCAGTGAGTACCCCGCCGCACACTGACACACCACCCCTGTGGGTGGGGCACTACCTGTATATCCGTGCTGTTGGGGTGTGTACCCCACCCCTTAGACACACCCCTGTGGGTGGGGCACTACCTGTATATCCATGCTGTTGGGGTGTGTACCCCACCCCCTTAGACACACCTCTGTGGGCGGGGCACTACCTGTATATCTACGATCTGAGCTCGGTGGCCCTGCTTGTTTGGAATCTACATGCGCAGCTTACCTTGTGACTGGTTTGAAATGATCATCATCATCCAGCACAGCTCACTGCATACAGAGTGAAGGCCACTAGTGGTATGCAATTAATACATATTAACATACATTAAATATTCACTGCTGTGAAATCACAAACAATTGACCAGAGTGGAAATGGATGCAGCTTAGAAAAGAGCTGGGAATGATTCTGAAAGGGTTAGTGTGGCTGAAGATCCTGCACCGCTCTCTGCAGGCCTCCTGGCTGCCCCACCCTTTTTTGTCTTTGCCTTGAGCTGATATCTGAGCAGGGCATGTCTTGCCAGCCTGTTTGCTCAGCTGAAAATAAAATACCCAGAATCCCCCGGGTTTGGCACCCACGTCCCGCATCGCTGCTATAACATTCCCCTTATCTGAGCGTGTGCAGATACGAGCTCCGACTAACAGTGTTTGAGGCAGTAAAATGTTTAAAAACCGTGATCTTCTCCCCCTGTCTTAAGGTACCTGTTGAAGGCTTGAGTGTAGGAGTGTGTGGCAGAGCATGCAGGTTTTGTTTAACTGAATTCAGTTTTAATACTGGCTTTTTTCTGTTGTGAAACTAATGGCATTTTCGGTTTCGTTTGCAGCTTCTCCTCTCATGGGTGCTCAGAGCTTTCCTAACCTCACAACCACTGGTACCACCTCCACCGTTACAATGTCCACTTCCATAGTAACCAGCAGCAATAATGTAGCCACGGCAACCACAGGTTTGTCCGTCGGCCAGTTGCTCAGTAACACGCTGACGACCAGCCTGACTTCCACTTCTAGTGAGAGCGACACAGGTCAGGAGGCTGAGTTTTCTCTCTATGGTAGGCTATATTAGAATTATACAAACTATTTCAATTACTCCCCGACCCCATCCCTAACCCCCTCACCCCCCCATACACACCCATACACGCCCATACACATGCACACACGCACACACACACACACACACACACACACACATTATTAACATTCCTCTTGCCTAACACCTCCACCTTGATGTTCCCACACCCTTCCATCTCCTCTACATGTTTTCAAATTAAAAATGGCATTGCTTTTGCACCCATGCAACATCCTCACAAACCCTGCCCCTCTACCAACCCCAAACCCCCACCCCCCACTACAGACTTCCTGGACAGTTGCCGTGCCAACACACTACTGGCTGAGTTGGACGATGAGGAAGACCTGCCTGAGCCAGATGAAGATGAGGATGAGAATGAGGATGACAATCAAGAGGACCAGGAGTACGAAGAGGTTCTGGTGAGCTCCTGGGGAAAAAACCTGCATTTTCACATTCAAATCAGCAGGGGGACACGTTCATTTTCAGGGGCAGTAGCTTGGCCTGTTTGCTACTTACACTAAGGACTTCAGGATACTGTTCAACTGCATTACTACTACTGGGACAGGAGTTTAAAGTAGAAAGTAGAAAGTGGCTGGTCGCGTCCTGATTCCTGCTACCCCTTTATTATTGAAATGCACCATAGCTTATTTCTTCGTAATTTAGATGTTGCACAAAGGGGTATTGCACATGCTTCAAAGACGAGTTCCTTGAACATTTTCCAACTTGTTCTTTGCAATGAAATAAGACGTTTTTGTCAATACTATTAACTATTTGTCATTATGGCACTATACTGCTTGTATTGCTTTCGACATAGCAGCATGTGTGATGTTGCGCCATGGCAGCGCGCGTGATTTTGTGCCGTGGCAGCGCGCGTGATTTTGCGCCGTGGCAGCGCGCGTGATTTTGCGCCATGGCAGCGCGCGTGATTTTGCGCCGTGACAGCACGCGTGATTTTGCGACGTGGCAGCGCGCGTGATTTTGCGCCGTGGCAGCGCGCGTGATTTTGCGCCGTGGCAGCGCGCGTGATTTTGCGCCGTGACAGCACGCGTGATTTTGCGCCGTGGCAGCGCGTGTGATTTTGCGCCGTGGCAGCGCGCGTGATTTTGCGCCGTGGCAGCGCGCGTGATTTTGCGCTGTGGCAGCACGCGTGATTTTGCGACGTGGCAGCACGCGTGATTTTGCGACGTGGCAGCACGTGTGATTTCACGACATGGCAGTACGGTACAGCAACATTAGTTGTAACAGTACAACTAATACAAAAGAACCGTCTCTGGATTCATCATCAAAGTCATGCAGCCCTGTCCCCAGCCCCGGGTCTTGATTGCGCATTTGTATCATTTTACTGACCATTAATAAACACAAATAATAAACATGGTCTGTGGGAGCAGTTTGACTGCTTTTGGCTAATTGGCGATTGTTGTAAGTTCACGAAGATGTATGTAGCCTATCATTTACGCATTGTACTTGCTAACCATCTCTCTTTTGGGTAAATATTGAATCCCTTTTTTCTAAAAGGGTTGTTGCCATTTCAATTATTTTCCAAATAATTGGCCGGGTGCACCCTGTGCTGTGCTACTCTGTGCTCTCCTAAACTGACTGAGGCAGTTGCAGCGATGGGACACGACCAAAAAATGTAGTCACATTTTAAGACTATGATGAGTAAATATTATTCAGATTCTGAGCCAAACCTATTCGACAATTCACCACCACACTGCAGAAATGAAGTTAATGTTACTGTATGTCGCATCTCCCAGATAACACCATTGGTGAACATGCAAAGTAAAAACTGAAAGGATATACTATTATATTCATATTTACATTATATATTCAACAGGCCAATCTATGTTATGCCTATCTATTACTGTCATTCGTTAATTATATGGTACATATAAATATAAAGAAATAAATGGCAAGAAGAATATTTAATATTCACAGCTTCTGATTTTGATGTTGGTATGGTAAACGGCCAGGTAAACATACTGAAGCAGCTCACTGTCAGTACAGTGCAGTATCTACTGCAAAGTTGAATTGGAAGTGTCGACAGGTTCTGGAACAAAGACTGTGATGTGTATTTGTGACAGTAATTCAATTAACCTGTGAACTTAATTCACACAAGAACATAATGGAACAGTGCATTTTGTATCCGAGTACGCACAGGCAGGGAAGATGCTTATTTGATGAAGCTTTTAACCTGAAATATCCCCTGGAGACATGTTAATTTGTGTTTTGTTAAATTGTCCGTCTGTTTTTTCTCCTGTATGGGAATTTATTAGCAGAACACGCACAAAATAAACTGGAAAAGGTCAGAGGTCACGAAAGGTGTGGGTACATCTCGTTTAGATGATTTTCACGTGCATAAAGTTAATTTCTCTCCTGTAAATTGGAGAGACATTGCGAAGACATTCAAACAACTTGCCTAAATGGAGCTACTGCCCATAGCCTATTGGAAAAGCAGTCATGTTCATTTTAGTTTGTCGCACCAGCTGTGTAGGAACTGTTGAATGGGTCCTTGTAGACATGAGTGCACATAAAGATATGATATATGCTCATTAACCAATTACAAACCACAAGGATTTTATCTGTCCAAATGAAAGATGATTTTTATTTCTTCCCTCTAAGCTTACAAACTTCTGTAAATGACTGCCAGTTGTTTGTAACCAGAAGACCAGAGTAACAATCACTCCAAAAAAAGGTCTGGAAAGGTGGAATAATAGATTCAGCACTTTGGGTTTTGAAGGGAGATATCGATCAAAAATGTAACTGATGTAACTGGTGTATTACCAGATTATTTTTGTGTCTGATTAAGTGAGTGCGTGTTGAGTGCTTGACCCACAGTTTAGCGTGATCATGTGTTGGAGTGTGTTACACAGATTAGCGTGATGTGTTTTGGAGTGTGTTACACAGATTAGCGTGATTAGCGTGATGCGTGTTGGAGTGCGTTACCCAGATTAGCGTGATGTGTGTTGGAGTTCGTTACACAGATTTGCCTGATTAGCGTGATGTGTGTTGGGAGTGTGTTACACGGTGGATGAGAGTGTTGTGCGGTTCCACTACAGGAGGAGGAGGAGTACGAAACCAAAGGAGGCCGACGCCGGACCTGGGACGACGACTTTGTGCTCAAGCGCCAGTTCTCTGCTCTCGTCCCTGCATTTGACCCCCGACCAGGCAGGACCAACGTCCAGCAAACCACTGACTTGGAGATACCTCCACCAGGTACTAGTATAGCAGAGACCACACTACATCAAATGATCATACATAACCTGTATGATAAAAAATGTTTTTTCCCATCTCTGTTAGTACTGGAAATGTTCTCGGCTATAAGGTGGTTCATGAGCTACCATTAGGAGACTTGAGAGCTCTTGATATCAATACCATTTCAATGACCATATCTTGACTAATAATTTAAATGTTTTTTTATATATACAATTTTTTCTTTGATATATTTAGTGAAGAAAAATTGCATCTCAACTTCTTTTGTTCAGTCCTTCTCCCGCGTTGGAAAAACATTTATAAAATCCACAGGGATTATCATATCACAATGTTCAAATTAAATGTTTCAGATTAATCGCATGATATGGAATCAATTGCCTTATGGTGCATAACCCCCTTTACTGCTGCTTATAGACATGTATTTTGTTTTCTGTGAGACGATTTGTGCATTTCCTTAGTTATTGCGAAATTATTTTACACATTCTTAGGGAATTATGTTACAAAAAGCACTAAAACACATTTTGACATTTGTGTACAACAGCATGTATAGCATCTAGTAAGTTGGTCCAAGATAGGCATTCATTATTTCCAAATGCTTATTTTTCACCTAGCTATTCATTTTGAGCCCAACTACACATAATTCAAATACACACGTTTCTTAGACATGTTTTAAACGCAAGATTTTCCTGCATAGGGAGGATGGCGCAGTTAATCAAAATGGGGTTAACACAGAATACCTCCGACATAGCGCATGGTCCTTTTGCACAGAGAGCACAGTGGGGTTGCACCTGACACAGTCGTGTCTGCTCCTACAGGTACCCCTCGCTCTGAGGTGCAGGAGGAGGTGGAATGTGCCCCCTCGCCACACCTGGCGCTCATCCTGAAGGTGTCCGGCCTCGGCACCACCCGAGAAGTGGAGCTGTCCCTTTCCAATTACAAGTCCACCATCTTCTACTATGTGCAGAAACTCCTGCAGCTCTCCTGCAACGGGAGCGTCAAGTCAGACAAACTCCGACGCGTGTGGGAGCCCACGTACACGTACGTACACGCAAACGGTCGAACACGCACACGTAGGTACACACAAACGATCGTACACGTAGGTGCACACTAACGATCGTACATGTACGTACACGCAGAAGATCGTACGCATACACATACGTACACACAAAGGATTGTACACGTACGTACACGCAAACAATCGTATGCATACACGTATGTACACGCAGGCGATCGTATGCGTACGTGCACGCGAAGGTTCATACACGTACACGCAAACGTGTCATGCATTTCATACGAAAAATGGCTTCGTGCATTTCTAATTAAATGTGAAAATGACTTGCTGGCCTGTTCATAGTTTTAATGAATGAATCATGGTTGAGAATGAATGATTGATTTTGAAACGTTTAACAGTGAATTATTCTGTTCTAGTTTTCTTCCCGTTGGCATGTTTCAAATCTATTTACCGCTGGACTTTGTGTTGTTTTGTAGGATAATGTACAGAGAAATGAAGGATTCTGACAAAGAGAAAGAGAGTGGAAAAATGGTAACTACCGATTTTCTCCCCCTTTCTCCCCATCCCATTTACTCTTGGCTGTGAATTTCTGTGGCTGTTTTAAATGTGTTAATGCTCCTCTCTGATAGACCGAGACATCACTAACCTCTAGCAAGGAGACAGTAAAATATGTTACAGTGATATTTTTGGTAATTGCATGGGCCTCCTAGTGGTAATCCTATTATAATGCATGTCTATTGCGTGAGACTTTACAATCAGGAAAGACCAACACTTGGCTCTTCCTATTGTAGGGTTGCTGGTCTGTAGAGCATGTGGAACAGTACCTTGGCACTGATGAATTACCAAAGAATGACTTGATAACCTACATGCAGAAGAATGCAGACTCATCTTTCCTGCGCCACTGGAAATTAACCGGCACTAATAAAAGTATTAGGAAAAACAGAAATTGTTCTCAGCTCATAGCTGCATACAAGGTATAGAACGGCACCAGATGTGTATATATACATATATACATTTTTTTTTCTTTTCCCTTCTGTTTTGAATTATTTCGTTCTTTTTTCCCCTCTTGCTTGATTGTCGCTTGTGTAGCCTCCTGTTAAACGACTGTTCCCGTCCCACTTAACTTCAGTGGCATATGGCTGTAATGCGTTTTCCATGAATTGAGTACGTGTTTGTGAACAATTTTTTGTTTGTTTTTGTTTTTTGTCGTTGTTTTTTTTTTGTTTGTTAGTTTTTTGGTCATGCATATATATATATACCTATGTAAAATTGAGAGAATGTACCGGTTCGGTGTTTATTCTTTGAGTCCTGAATGGTACATCGTTGCAGTAGCGAGTGTTTGAGTGAGCCAGGGCAGCGTTGCGGTGGGAGAGCGGCGTTGTGACCCGGGTCCCCCCGTTCGTTCCCCCTCCCCCCACAGGATTTCTGCGAGCACGGCTGCAGGTCCGCCGGCTCCAGCCCCGGCTCCCTGACGACGGCGCAGAGCTGCGACATCCTGAGCGCCGTGCGCGAGCCTGCGCAGGCCAAGGCCGGGACGGGCCAGAGCGCCTGCGGCATGGAGGACGTGCTGCAGCTGCTCCGCATCCTCTTCATCATCGGCGGGGACCCCCACTCCGGCCGCTCGCTGCAGGAAGGTGAGCTCCGCCCCCCCCCCTGGAGAGCCTCCATTTTTTCCCCTCATATATTTTATATTACATTTTACATTTTAAGCATTTAGCAGATGCTCTTATCCAGAGCGACTTACAAGATGTGCATTAATACATGGTAGGAACAATCGTAGTTTGCGCAAGAGATCAGTGCAGCAATACAGCGATAGACATCATTGCAGGCAGCTGCATACCATACCTGTAACACAGGGAAGGAAAAGGTTAGTCATTTTCATTTTATTTTTTTATTTTTTTATTAAATGACCTAAGAAAGCAGGTGAGGTGAGTGCTTCAATTGATCAGTTACTTGGTGAGTAGCGAGGACAAGCAGCAGACCCTGCGTGCCCTGGGGACCCTATAGCGCTCTCTATAGCGCCACCAACAGGCAAAAATACAATTTTGAAATGGCCATATCTCAGGGTCTGTTTGACCTATGATCCTGGGACTTGCACTGCAATGAACAATACAATGACTTACCCTCTTGCTAATGCCTTCCTGAGCTTGTAGGCTAAATTATTGCACCATTAATCCAATTGGTAATGATGGGCGCAGTTTGCTTGGACCCTGTTATTTGCTACTTGCGGCTATATCTATTACATAATGTTTTTTGTTGTGAAATGTTTTGAGCGTACCCTCAAGCTTGTCTCCTGTCTCTTAGAAGTGGATGATCTTCAATTCAACGCATCTCCAGAGGAGTTTACCAGCAAAAAAGTCACCACTAAAATTCTACAGCAGATTGAGGTAATTACTGGCTTCTATAATAACAGTATGATTTTAGTGTCAACCCCCCTTAAAGCAGCCTTGTATTAAGAGGGTCCAAAAATCTTGGATTTAACACACTGCGCTGAGATCTGACTCCTGCATTCCTGTGTGGCCCTCAGGAGCCCCTGGCCTTGGCCAGCGGGGCCCTCCCTGACTGGTGTGAGCAGCTGACCAGCAAGTGTCCTTTCCTCATTCCCTTTGAGACCCGGCAGCTCTACTTCACCTGCACTGCATTCGGAGCGTCCAGGTGAGCCCTTTCACTCTCTGTCATCAGCCAAAGCTGCTAATGGAGTTTAACCACCGATGCACGTTATCGATCAATTAAATATGCCAAACTATGAAATGTATCAAAGGTAAAGCATGAGGATTCATATACTCTTTAAATAATATGAATAATAAATGCATGTAGCTGGATGCCAAGCTGAAGTGTTGTGTGCGGGGATTTTGGTATTCGTACATGGTTCATTCGATTTTCATTTTTTTTCATGATTGGTGTTATATTATTGTATTTTGTCTTTTATTATTTATTAACAATAATTAATCATATATATTTTTTTCATTATTAACATGATAATTTGTTCATCTTAACATTTGAAAATGATTAATGATTGTATTTAAACGATTATGACCAAATTTCATCATCATCCAATCATTGACTTAAATTATTTTCAAATACATTTCATATGCATTATTTAACTTAAATTATTTAACTTAAACTTAAAGTCCCACAATGAAGGAACAGACCGGTACACCCAGGAAGGAGGTGGATCATTGCCAGCCTCAGGGAGTAGCTTGCCCCGTAGAGACGGGTCGCAAGTTCGTGAGGGAGGGTTAATCAAAATAAATAGAAGGTATAATTGGAGAAAAATATGAAACAAATTATTATTATTTTATTTTTAAACATGAAGTTGTCACACACCTTAACTCGCAATTTTGATCCACTTCATGAGAACCTGGCAGTATAAAAATCTGTTCAATACATTAATGTTTAGGGGTCACGCTCAGTGAATGTATGTATGTATCAGGGCTTGAAATAGAGGTACGTTTGCCACTGGCCCTCTAATGTTGTATCCACTGGCCCGGAAACACCGATCATTATTAAATTATGCATAAATTACCATACACTGGCAGATTTCCGAAATCCAAGTATGGGCTGACACATCAGTGAAAACGATTCATCGATCCGATTGGTTGACCGTGTGTGGACTGGGTCTCTGCAGGGCGATCGTGTGGCTGCAGAATAGGCGGGAGGCCACGATGGAGCGCTCCCGTCCCGGGACCACGGTGCGGCGGGACGACCCGGGCGAGTTCCGCGTGGGGCGGCTCAAACACGAGCGGGTGAAGGTCCCGCGCGGGGAGAGCATGATGGAGTGGGCCGAGAGCGTCATGCAGATCCACGCGGACAGGAAGTCCGTGCTGGAGGTAGGACCCGGCCCGATAACGCTCTCATCCAAACATGGGGGGGAGTGGATTGAACTAAGCACAGCGGGAGTAATTGGCTACCAAATTGGGAGAAAAATGGGAGAAAATCTGAAAAATAAATAAATGTAAAAAAAAATAAAAAATTTTAAAAGGGACAAGGTAAGACAATAATGTGTGTGTGTGCGTATGTATGTATATACACATACACACGCATGCATAATGGAGGTGTGTAAGACGCGCTCTCTCGGTATGAGAGGGATTTGGGGGTTGTGTGTGGGTGTTGTGAGCATGCCGAGGCCCCAGGAGAGACAGGTGCGTGTGCGCCCCCCTCCAGGTGGAGTTCCTGGGCGAGGAGGGCACGGGGCTGGGGCCCACGCTGGAGTTCTACGCCTGGTGGCTGCCGAGTTCCAGAGGACGTCCCTCGGGATCTGGCTCTGCGACGACGATTTCCCGGACGACGAGTCTCGCCAGGCGAGTTCCCCCTCGACGACCTTCACAGCACACGATTCAGTACAAGGGCAAAGCAGGACCCTGAAACTTGAGTGATGCCGACGTGGTCATATTTCCATCTCCGCACAGAGCTGTTTAATTACTTGCGTAGATCAGATTAAAGTTTTGAAACCAAACAAGCTTAAAGATTCCAATTAGAGAGTCACAACTGATAAATGTAAGCCTCTTTAGCCCCTTCTGGCACCATGTTTAGTATTATGTCTCTCGCCAGCTTTTACCATGCCGTTGTGTCGTATACCTTTTGAAAGCTAACAGTATTTCACAAATTACTTTGGGTTCTCTTTCAAAGTCAAACAAGTCAAGAAGTACATGTGCAAGGTCCTTTGTCTATGTTTTTGTGTGTTTGTTCTGTGTGTGTGTTGTGTGTGTGTGTGTTTGTGTATTCTCTGTGTGTGTGTGTTCTAAGTGTGTGTGTGTATACTTGTTCTAAGTGTGTGTGTATGTGGTGTTTCAGGTGGATCTGGGAGGGGGTCTGAAGCCGCCGGGGTATTACGTGCAGCGTTCCTGCGGACTCTTCCCGGCTCCCTTCCCGCAGGAAAGCGATGAGCTCGAGCGCCTCAGCAAGCTCTTCCTGTTCCTGGGCATCTTCCTGGCCAAGTGTATCCAGGACAACCGTCTGGTGGACCTGCCCATCTCCCGGCCCTTCTTCAAGCTGCTGTGCATGGGCGACATCAAGAGCAACATGAGCAAGCTGCTGTACCAGTCGCGCGGCGAGGTCGACCTGCACTTCTCCGAGATCCAGTCGGAGGCGTCGACCGAGGAGGGCAACGACACGTACTCGGTGGGGAGCTTCGACGAGGACTCCAAGTCCGAGTTCATCCTGGACCCGCCCAAGCCCCGGCCGCCGGCCTGGTACCACGGCATCCTGACGTGGGAGGACTTTGAGCTGGTCAACCCGCACCGCGCCAAGTTCCTGAAGGAGATGAAGGAGCTGGCGGTGAAGCGCAGGCAGATCCTGAGCAACAAGGGCCTGTCGGAGGATGAGAAGAACACACGGCTGCAGGGCCTGGTGCTGAAGAACCCCACGGGCTCCGGACCCCCGCTGAGCATGGAGGACCTGGGGTGAGTGTCCATCAGCGCGGCCTGCTTTTTAGTTCTTTTCGGTTTTTTTACGATTTTACCCCGTTTTTCTCCCAATTTGGTAGCCAATTACTCCCGCTGTGCTTAGTTCAATCCCCTCCCTCGTAGTTCGCTGCCGTAGTCCTGTGACTGGCAGTGACAATGGCAAAGCGCTGCCTCCTCAGAGACAGCACTTGTCCTGCTGTTGACTGTAATTGACCGTGGCCAGCGTCGAACGTTGAAAGCAACCTGCTTTATACCAGCACAGTTACACACGCTCTTTTCCCCCTGTGTCGCCATAATAAATTCGCCAATTTGGTGTGGAAAGCCAACTCGATATTATGCAGCTTTTTAAAGTCTACCTTTAAAAATCATGGGGTGGCTTGTTACTTTACACACACAATCACATAAAATCTGGATGTCTAGAGTAATACACATTTAAAAAAATATATTTTTCAAATATTTTTTAAAACCTGCTTTGTGTAGCAAATTTGGACAGCTCACCATTGTGTGGTTAGAGTGGGAGTGTCCCTCCCGTTCATATTTATTAATCGACCTGCTCGCCCGTGCCTTTAAACCGTGGTAGGTAACATTACATTTGCAACAAACACAAACAGTGGGGTTTACCAGATTCTGTGTAGTTTTCTTGCAATAAGAAAACAACTATTTGCACAGCAGCCAAAATATTACATATAATTAACATGTATAGTATATACACTGTAAGCAGTGCAAAAACAGTGTTATTGCAGCAATTTGTCGCACGTTTCCCAAGCATCACAAAATCAGTTTTGATAACGAGTCTGTAGCATAGGACAAATCACAGATGCATATTCACATTTTTTGTTTTTTAGTGAAAGTGTCATTATACTTGTTTTCCATATTTTGATTGAACATTTCCAGGATAATTGTTAGGGGAGAATCCATTTTTAAGTGACTGTGTACAGATGTGGTACTTCCGACTTTTCAGATATGCATTTCTGCAAATTCAATCTGCATGGCATCTCCTCCCACATTTCGCTCCTATACATGTTTTGTCAATACTTTTCTAAAACCACCAGGGGGTGTATTTCTCATCTGAAGTTTACCAAGTGTAGGTATAATGTGAAGCCACAGGGTGGCGAATGGAACACTTCGGCCAGATTTAATCAGGTTCCACTTCTACCAATTTTGAAAATGAGAGGAATTTTTGAGTGAAATTTGGCAAACCAACTGAAGATTTTTTGGGGGGCAAAATATATTTCTGCCAAACTGTAGTTTAAATGTAAAAAAATAAAAAATCCAAGAGAAACTGTTCAGAATAATTTTACTAATTATTATATGTAATGCTGACATGGTCCCTTTGTTCAATTTAAATGTAATCTAGGCTATTCAGCACAGTAAATCTGTCATTGAATAGTGCCATTGCATTTTGTATTTGTTGACTGCTAGTTTTGTCACGGTGCCATTTTAGCACCAGAATTGATCGCAATGTAGTATAGCTGGTGTTTTATTTTGAAAGCTGCAAAAATTATTCTAAACAATTTCTCTGAATACAGAATGAAGATTTGTTTTACATGAAGCATTAAAAATAAAACTTTGCAGAAATGCATTCATATTGACGTCATGCGTGTGTAGTGTTACGATCCAAGGTTGGGTGGACCGAACAAAGTGGAAACCAGGCGAGTTATGATGCAAAGAAGTGATTTATTACACAGGTAGACTAATAACAAAAGAATAGAATTGATTCATGAATAAGGTGGCGACGTCCATTTGGCTGGACCGGGAGAGGGTAGACTGCCTACACCGTCCGGCCTTATATAGAACTGGTCCTCCAATCTATCAATTAAGCCCCGCCACTTGCTGGCCAAACACTGTCCTGCACAGAAAGACAAAAGCAGACAACAACAACAGGGGCCAAGCACAAATATATCAGGAACCGTAACAGTAGTGGGTAGAATGAAGAATAACCATTTGGTAAGGTTAGCTATGCGATACACCTTTTGTTAACAATTTTAGCACCGCTAGCAAGCCGGCCAGGTAGCATTAGATAAGGAACGGCTACAGAGAAAAGAGGTACTTTTCAAAATCAACTGTCACTTTGGTTCCTGGACAACAAGCACACAGAATTCTACTAATTTTAGTAAATGTAAATGCTCACGACCAGGGTCGGTCTGGTAGAGACACAGGTTTCGAACCGCGTCAGTGACAGGCAGCGCACACCATATTGGACCGGCCAAAATACGGTGCGTTAGACCACTATGCTATCCACTGCCCCATGGTAGATATTTACGGAGTTCACGGTCTGTGTGTCTTAAGTGCCACCTTGCATAATAAACTCAGAAATGATTCTAAAGCAACAGGAAAGGTGCAGGTCTAAATGGTATGAACTGAACTGTGCATGTTTTCATTTGTCTCAGGCAAAAGGCATTAGCAAACATCAAGATTTAAGGGCCACATCCATATGTGGCTTGTGTTCATGCGGTTCCATATTTGCGATAAGAACTACTTGTTCCACTTGTGTTGTCGTAGTGTTTCAGATGAATACCAGGACAGCTAATGTATTTATCTAAGGTCTCGTATGTGCAACCGTTCCACATTAGTGGTTACATTATTTTGTTTGCCATTTTAATGACTGTTTACATTTTTACCCTTAAGTATGAAATGCTTTACTCTACTGTGTGGTGTAGCACGAAAAAAGGATTAGCACGTGCAGTGTTCTTCAATTTCTTTGTTTTGATATCAAGTTACTCTGCGTGTTGTCTAAATTTGAGCTCCATTGAGATGTATACATTGAGATACTCTGGCGTTGTGACTCCATACACCTCTCTTGACAACCGACGCCTCCGCTTCCTCCTCCTCTCCAGGTTGAACTTCCAGTTCTGCCCCTCATCCAAAGTGCACGGCTTCTCTGCTGTGGACCTGAAGCCCAACGGAGAGGACGAGGTAGAGTGAGAGCAGCGGAACCGAACGCCAAATGATACACGGCCTAGAAATGTAGATGTTGGATGTAGAGACAAAGATTTCTGTAATTAAGAATAACCACTAAATCCTTTTATTTTTCATATCCAACACTAAATAACCTCCTTTCACTCATATTTTTCACATTTTAAGGCATTTCTCCATTCTTTTATATTACACACTTTTTGCAGCCAAAACCAAAAACTGCCAATCAGGCTTGTGTGCATCGACTAAAATTTGACACTGAAGACGCTAAAGTTTGCTAAATGCTAAAGATAGGCTTTACCCGAATCCCTATGAGAAAAAAAATGTACGTGTTCAGCAAACTGCCAAAATTGTGCCTGCTGTCGGTCCTCTGGAGGACATGGCATGTGGAGATGCTCGCGGGTGGAGATTGGTGGAGCCCTAGCAATGGAATACGGTGTGTAGGCTGGACTCAGGTGTCTCCGTCCTGTTCTCTCCAGATGGTGACCATGGACAACGCTGAGGAGTACGTGGAGCTGATGCTCGACTTCTGCATGCACACAGGAATCCAGAAGCAAATGGAGGCCTTCAGAGGTGAGCTTCATTGACACCAGCCATTTACTCATGGACCCCCTCTGACTGCGCACTGCCCACAAGAGCCAGCCTCCAAGCGTCAGAACAAAGCCAAGTGTTTCAAAAGCGAGGGTGCAACTGCATTTTTCAGTTGTCACATTCAGAAAGCATGCTAGTCATACGTAGCAGAGTTAAGGTGTTCGCTTCCCTCGAGCTGCCTCTGTTGTAGAAAAGCTTTCGTTTGGAAACCTGGTGCACGTGAAAACTACAGCGTAGTGGAGGAGGGTATGAGGACCAGTTCTCCCAGGAGCTGAATTGGGTGTGTAAATAAATGTGGTAGCTAAAAATAGTGTTGTGCCCTCAGCAGCAAGTCCCTCATTCCTTCTAAGAGAGAGTCTGTTACAGAGGAGGAAGGAGTCCTGTGGACCTTGCCAGACAGAGGGGTGTGATGTCACTGGACTGTGGAGGGTGTGTGTTCGGAGCTGTGCTCGTAGTGATCTGTGTGATTATCTCTCCTGTGAAGATGGCTTCAACCGTGTATTCCCCATGGAGAAGCTGAGCTCCTTCAGTCACAAGGAGGTGCAGATGATCCTCTGTGGGAACCAGTGTCCATCCTGGACCTCCGAGGACATCGTGAACTACACTGAGCCCAAACTGGGCTACACCAGAGACAGGTATGGGCTGTGTACCAGAGAGAAATAAACGTAAAAATTGGTTAACTTGCTTGGCTTCAATCAGCATGTCAAAGACAAACAAAGCTAAGAAAAATAACAGAACCCAGGGATTTTGTGTAAAGGATCATTTGAGGGGACGCACTGATCTTTAGTGTACAGTTTGTGGAGTTCATTACTGAGGTGTAATATGGGGCTCTGTTTCCAGACTGGCGCACATGAATGGCCTGTGACAGCGGAGGTCTGGTGTGCTGTGGTCTACATGTCTGTAATGCCTTTGGGATGAGACATTCAAGGTTGTTTCCATCTCCACAGTCCCGGTTTCCTGCGCTTCGTGCGGGTGCTCTGTGGCATGTCTTCGGACGAGAGAAAAGCATTCCTCCAGTTCACCACAGGCTGCTCCACGCTGCCCCCTGGTGGTCTCGCCAACCTTCATCCTCGTCTCACCATCGTGCGCAAGGTAAACTTCCAGAATTTATGGCTGGGGAATTTGAGTATTTGTTTTTTTTTACAAAGCTCTCTGTGGAAATCGCTGTTGTCAAGGGTTTAACACTAAATAAAATGTAAACTGTGATTTCCAGTCCTGGTTACACATTTGAGTTTTTACCTCAAATTAATGTCCAGCTGTGTTGAGGTTTGAGTTGAAGTCATTGAAAGCGTATGAAATGGATTGAGTCGAGTTCAAATACACCTATTACACACACAAAAAAATCCCCTTTGATTTTGAGAAGCACACACATGTAAATGGGGTTTGCAGTTAACTGGTAGTTCAGTCTGCTTCATCTGTATTTACACTAAGTAAGTCTCTAGATTGACTGTGTGCCGTGCGAGGGGCCTAGTGTGACACGCCTGCCTCTCTCTGCCCAGGTGGACGCCACAGACGCCAGCTACCCCTCGGTGAACACTTGCGTGCACTATCTGAAGCTGCCCGAGTACTCTTCTGAGGAGATTATGAGAGAGCGCCTCCTGGCTGCCACCATGGAGAAGGGTTTCCACCTGAACTGAGTGCTCCTTGACCCCCTGTCCCCCCCACCCGACTGACCAGCCCCACATTGGTGAAGCCTGTTGTGTTTTTGTTGCAAAAGAAAAAGAAAAAGAAAAAAAACAAGCTGTGCTCTCTGAGACCCCCTCCCTCCCTTTTTCCCCAAAGCTTTAGAAAATAAGCCCCATGGTAACTCTACTAGCTACTGATGAAGATGCAGTACGTCCCTCCCCCTCCCCCACGGCGCTGCGAGAGACTGGAACCCAGGGCAGTTACCCAGTGTCTACTCCCTCATCACCCCCCCAAATCTGAGCGTCTGTGTAAAGTTCCACATAGTCCTCTTGGTTCTGTCACCATTTCCTCTGTCCCCACCCCCCAATCTTGCTTCCTCCCGAAAAAAGACGGAGGAGAACAGGGTGGGGGGAAGGGCGTGCCTGCTTCTATCGGGCTGTGACTGTAGAGTGTTTGGGCATTTCCTCAACAGGTTTTAAGTTTTACTAGTGCCTGCACCGTTTGAGAATTAGATTTTTTTTCTCCTTCATTTTTCCTTTTTATCTTACCAGCATACAATCATGCACATGGCTCATTTTCCTTTATTCCTTTTGGCTTTCGTTACCGTGTGAGTATGTTTTGATTGTTTCGATGCCCTGCTATGAGGATCAAAGTCCCTGAGTGCATTTGTGTAATTTTACAATAAAGCTATAGAGACAAAAACACTGGTTTAGGTGCAAGGCACATTTAAAGAAATAAAAGCAAGCTAAGCTTTCCCTTGTATTTTCTTTGTATATTATAAACATTTATTTAACTCGAGTTGCGGTTTGAAGTAAACAAAATATTTTCAAATGTGTATGCTCCAAAAAATAATCATTAAAATGTTTGCAAAGTATGAACGCTGGTGTCCTTCGTGTTTTATACTACGGCTAAATTCTGGAAAATGTCTGAAGTTCAGTCCTTCCTCGTAACACAAAATTAAACAGTTCTGTGATATTAATACAGACATTCATGTTTATTTCATTGATTGCAGGGAAAGTTTCAATACAGCGAGGTGAATTTAGAACAATGAATTGTTCCCGTTTTCTTTGTGGTCCTGTGTGTCCATCCATCAGCTCTCTGCCATCTTGTCCAGAACCATTAGGGGTGCCAGAATTCGGCTCTTGTTGGTCTCCACGATGTGGCCGTTCAGGATCATCTCGTCCAGAATGATGTGCACTTTGTCCAAGTTGAACATGATCTTATCGCGGAGTTAAAGGTGAATCACACTGATTGTCATACTGCTTGATGTAAAATAATATCACAAACCGAGATAATTTGGCATAAATGCAACCCACCTAGATGCGGAAATGTGTCACACAAGCAGGTCTGACGAGGGAGAGGGCAGACCTCATTTAAACGGTGATCACTGTTGTGGAACGTATCTTATAAAATGCATTTTACATCCAGTGTAAATTACCATTTTTGATCTAGGTTTGTGATTGCAGTAATGATTTGACATGGATAATCTCCTTTGGCAGTATGTGGCATTTTGGGAAGCAACCAACTTTCCACTTGTCTTGATAGCCATATGAATGAGCCATATTAATGAGTTTTTCAAGAAGGTTATTTTGCCTTGTGACAATGATAATACTGCAGCGAGAATGGACAATCCAGTGTGGATGTTCTGAGGAAAGAAAGCAGTCGCTAGGTAGGTAGGTAGTTATTGATTTCATAGCTGAAACAGATGAAAATAAAGGATAAATAAATACAAAAATATATGGGGATCACATCTGGCTGACTGGAAACTTGTAGCTAGCTAGTTATACAAGCCTGGGGTTGCAGCTGACTGGTTGGGAATTGCATGCACCATCAGCTGGCAGTTGTCACAGATTCATAGCTAGCCAATGTAACATGAGGGTATGGCCTGGCGGCAAACTGTCCACAACTCTCTCAGCTTAACCCATCATGGTCACTAAACACAAACAACCAAACCATGTTCTACAATACCGTAATTTTGGCAAAAACAGCTAGCTTGCTAACCATGGCATGCAATTTAGTTAGCTAGGTTATTTCTTGACTGGTTGGTAAATAAGGCTGCAGCTGTCACAGTACAGCTCAAAAAACTGTCCTAACATGAGCAAACCTTCTGGTGGGTCCTTACTGTTACAGTGGGTATAAAAAGTATTCACTCCCTTTGGCATTTTTCACATTCTATTTTCTTTCTTTCATTGGAATTTCTCCACTGATCAACACAAAATACTCTAATATCAAATAAAAATAACAATGCTAAAGCTTTTTCTTAATTACAAATATGCAATAAATTGTCTATTTTTTAACTATTCACTTTTGCCAAGACACCTAAATAAACTGGTGCAATCAATTTTCTTCAGAGGTCACATAACTATTTCACCTGTATACAATTAAGTTATTTCAAATTATTTCAAATTAAATACACCCATCTGTGAGATGCCCCACAATTGGTCAGTGCATTTCCAAATGAGCTTCATCATGAAGACCAAAGAACATTAAAATCAAATCTGATAAAAGGTTCTTCAAAAGCCCCAATCGGGAAGGATATAAGATTTCAAAGACTTTGAATATCCCCGGAGCACCGTTAAGTCCATCATAAATAAATGGAGAGAATATGGCACAACTGTGACTTTGCCTAGAACAGGCTGTCCTCCAAAACCGAGCATCCGTGCAAGAGGCGCACTTGTTAGGGAGGCCAGCAAGAGGCCTATGGCAATGATAAATGGCGGTAATAGCCAAAATAACAGCAAGAGAATTCTGAAACCATGTTAATTGACACTGGAGTAATGGTATTGTTGAGTGGGGATAACGGATATTACATAACAGATTTTTTTATGCGGGACAATGTCGGGACGTGGGTGAACGAGTCAAAATGGAGGACAACTGGGGCCTCCCGTGTGGTCCAGTGGTTCAACGTCCAACGCTGGCCACGGCGACCGGGGTTCATTCCCCGTCGCGCCAGAGTCGACTCTGGCCGGGAGTGCCATCGGGGCGGCAATTGGCTGTCCGCCCCAGGGAGGGGGGAAGGAAGCCGACGCAATTCGCTGCGCACAGGAGTGGTTCTGGGGTACCGGAATTACAGTCGACGGCACGACGAGTGCTGTTTCGAAGGATGCAGCGCTTCGCCATTGTCACTGCCAGTCACAGGGCCATGGCGCTGGCTCTTCATTAGCGAAATTTAGTTCGTTTCATTTATTCTTCTTGGACCAACCTCTTTTACAGCTGTGCTGTCACGATACTATCAGAATAGACAAGGGCACGGCTTAACGCCGTCTAGAATTAGCGCTACTGTCTGCATTGTGCTTTGACAACAAAACTACCAATTTGTGTGATACCTTTTTTTAAATATCTGTAAAATATTACTAATATTATATAAACTAATATTAAAAAGATATCACGACATATCAAAAATCATGATATTGTACAATTATCATACCGTGAAATTTTCATATTGTCCCGCCCCTAAAATGTACGATTGACAGCATTGAGGATTATTTCTTTCTTTTTTTTTTTTTTTTTTTTTTTATAAACCTTACAGGAGGAAGAGATAGAGAAGAGATAAATCTTTGTTAAAAAAAATATACTGAATAAAATCTGTCATTATACAGTTAAAGCTGGCCAAGCAGAGCCTTTGTGGTTCCTGGTCCGAGGCTGTCATTATTTCTGTGATTATAAACTAGACAACCTCAAATTACCTCCACACCCCTTATCTATTCATGTTACCCTGAATACCTGGTGAAAAGGTCAGGTACCTCATTTTGGTGCTGACACACAACCCTCTGGTGTCAGGATGGGATGTGACCCACCTTCCCAAACTATTGAGTCTTTTGATCAATTCATCAATTATACATAATACAACCATGACATTTAAAGGATACATCCAATTCGCTCTGTGTAGAAAAAGGGGAAATGGTTACTACAATTAAATATTCAATATACTTAATGCTATATATATTCTAACAGTACAGTATCAGATGGGGTTTTTTTGTGATCAACATTTTTATAGAAGAAAAAAACAAAAAAAAACCCATACAAACACATACTCTCTTAAGTCAGCATGAGTAACGCTACTGTGCAACACATTGGCAGCTGTGGTTAGAGGGTAGATTACAGATAGAAAAAACAAACAAACAAACAGATAATTATATACTTTACATATGCATACCCCCACACACACAGATAGATATATGTATGTATATATATATATATACACATTTACACATACCAATAACAGTTATAACAATTATAATTATTCCAGTTGTACCAATGGGGTAAGACAGGTAAATGTAAGGGAAAGAACCCTGAGACGGTCCCTTATGGATGAGGCCATTCCTGCCCATCCCTACCTGTGCCTGCACAGTAGACGCCCCAGCCCTATCCAGCCTAGCAGATGTGCATTCTAATGAGACAACATATCGGTAGCAACAGCATGCTATCCATTCAGAGGGAGATCAGGGTGGAACCAAGGTTTCAGGATGGCTTTCTTTTTGCTGCTGGGAAGCCAGCTAAAAGGTTCCCGGAGCATGTTCCTGGCTAAGGGCACGCAACTGAATTCATTCTAAAGCATGTACACAGGGTGTAGCATACATTTTAAGTGGATGAGCTGATGTGCAAGTTCTTTTGAAGTAGTGTTTAAATTTCAACCATACAGTTTCCCAGTCTGGTTCTAAACCAAAACGACCTAGTCCCCCACCCCATACTGTCTCCACAGGTTCTTGCACAAATGGTCATATAAGGAATTGTGCATGCATGTTTCGGCCCTATGGGAACACTGCTTAGGGTCAATCCACTAATAACCTGCTTGGCCTATAACTCTCATAGTCATGTCTCTGTTTAGTTCTGTGTTTTCATAAGTTCTTTATGGTGAAGCCGCCCGTCAGAAAGCTGGTATTTGGGACTCACCACACGGCTGAAGTACTTGTCCAGCACCTCCACAAAGTTGTGCACCAGCTCGAAGATGGCAAGTTCATTCTGTGGGAGATACAAGAGGCTGGTGAGCTGGCACAAAGTGTGAAATGGTTTGAAATTGAGTTTCGTCAGTCTGAATTCACGCAAGTCTATTTTCTTATATATATATATATACACCGATCAGCCACAACATTAAAACCACTGACAGGTGAAGTGGATAACATTGATCATCTCGTTACAATGCCACCTGTCAAGGAGTGGGATATATTAGGCAGCAAGAGAACAGTCAGTTCTTGAAGTTGATGTGTTGGAAGCAGGACAAATGGGCAAGCGCAAGCGTAAGGATCTGAGCGACTTTGACAAGGGCCAAATTGTGATGGCTAGACGACTGGGTCAGAGCATCTCCAAAACGGCAAGTCTTGTGGGGTATTCCCGGTATGCAGTGGTTAGTACCTACCAAAAGTGGTCCAAGGAAGGACAACTGGTGAACCAGCGACAGGGTCATGGGCGCCCAAGAATCATTGATGCACGTGGGGAGCGAAGGCTAGCCCGTCTGGTCCGATCCCACAGAAGAGCTACTGTAGCACAAATTGCTGAAAAAGTTAATGCTGGCTATGATAGAAAGGTGTCAGAACACACAGTGCATCGCAGCTTGCTGTGTACGGGGCTGTGTAGCCACAGACCAGCCAGAGTGCCCATGCTGACCCCTGTCCACCGCCGAAAGCGCCTACAATGGGCACGTGAGCATCAGAACTGGACCATGGAGCAATGGAAGAAGGTGGGCTGGTCTGATGAATCACGTTTTCTTTTACATCATGTGGATGGCCGGGTGCATGTGCGTCGTTTACCTGGGGAAGAGATGGCACCAGGTTGCACTATGGGAAGAAGGCAAGCCCAGTGGAGGCAGTGTGATGCTCTGGGCAATGTTCTGCTGGGAAACCTTGGGTCCTGGCATTCATGTGGATGTTACTTTGACACGTACCACCTACCTAAACATTGTTGCAGACCAAGTACACCCCTTCATGGCAATGGTATTCCCTGATGGCAGTGGCCTCTTTCAGCAGGATAATGCGCCCTGCCACACTGCAAAAATTGTTCAGGAATGGTTTTAGGAACATGACAAAGAGTTAAAGGTGTTGACTTGGCCTCCAAATTCCCCAGATCTCAATCCGATCAAGCATCTGTGGGATGTGCTGGACCAATAAGTCCGATCCATGGAGGCATCACCTCGCAACTTACAGGATTTAAAGGATCTGCTGCTAACGTCTTGGTGCCAGATACCACAGGACACCTTCAGAGGTCTTGTGGAGTCCATGCCTCGACGGGTCAGAGCTGTTTTGGTGGCATGAGGGGGACCTACACAATATTAGGCAGGTGGTTTTAATGTTGTGGCTGATCGGTGTATATATATCAAACTTTTCAGCAAATAAAAAAATAAAGGTCATGCTATTTTGGGGCAAGACTCTTAATTGTAAATTAATTAACAGAAATAAATGCAATTAGTTAGTCATTGATATATATATATAGTATATATATTAAACATACAAGGAGTGTAATAAAATAAAATAAAGTAAGACAATAAAATGTGAAAAATGTCAAATACGCATTGTATACAGGAATGGGTGGAAAGGTTAACGCTGGTCAGGACAGCACAACAATTCTATAATATGTCATACCAAGTATGTCGAGTGTAATATATTTAATCTTCATTGATACGTAATGGTAGAAGAAGCAGACCTGGTAAAAGTGGTATTAGTAATACAGTAGTTGTTGTAGTACTAGTGTAGTCTTGGGTCGGGTAGAATTAGAGCAGTAAGGTAGGTTAGAACTATCAGCAAGGGTAGGTATGGTGTTATCACTGTAAAACAACATACTACACTGTGGTAAGGAGAGTGGTCAAAATTTCAAGTCAATACAATATTCGGTTCCAGACTGTTCTAAGTAAAGTCCTGCTACAGAAACATTGGAATATTGTAACGAAATGAAGATTATTTACTCAGCCGTTTGTATGCACTTTTAAGAGACTATGCATCTAAATACACAACCTTTATTAACTAGTCAACTGAACAAGCATTTGTGTATGAATAGTAAAAAAAAAGAAATCTATGAAAATGCTGTCCATGTAACTCAAAAACTGCGGTGAGAAGGAGAACCAATACGAAGAGTAAGGGAAAGGATAACAGGAATCATCGTTTAAATGTATCCCTATATGTATGTATTACCACAAGAACTATCCTACTTGAAGCACTAGTCTCTTATTTATTTATTAATCACCATTCCGCAGGTGCAATTTTAAGCTTTCTGTAACCACTTAATGAAGCTGAATTTCTGTTTTTCTTTTTTTTAGTACCTCTCACTCAAACTCAAGTCCAAATGCCAGTATCCTGGTCAGTAATTAGCAGGGGATTTCAGGAGAGGCTTCTGATGATGTCACACTGACTTACCTCAGTCTCGTTGATTCCCACCATGATGAACAGGGCTGCATACTGCCGGTACACCAGCTTGTAGTCTTTGTATTCCACAAAAGAGCACTGTGGGAGAAGCAGAACCACAGATAAAGCATTCCTGTACCTGCCACGCACTGACAGTGCCCCCAAGGAGAGATTCATGGACATTCAACCTTTGCCTGACAGCTCTAATCCCGGGTCTCTCAGCTCTACAGAAAATGCATACAGATCACCAATGTCTATGGCGTGTCAGAAAGCACTGGCGGTTTTCACCTGCAAACAGATCATGCGGACTGGCTTGGCTGTCGCTTTTGGCTAACGCAGACCTTTGGTAATACTGGTAGACAGAAGTTGATCCTGGTCTGGGAGGAATGTGTTGGTCCTGCAGCCATTTTCTTAGTTACAGCCAATACGAGAACCCGTGAGACTGAGCTTTGAAAGGCTGGATCCGGTGGGGCACCTGGCCTCAGACATTGTAGAACACTGGCCACAAAGCCTGGCCAGGCGTTATGCTTTGAACCGGAAGATGGGACACAGTTACTTGAGTCAGTCTCAGTGTCACAGTGGCTTGTACATACGACCAGTCAGGGTTTGAGGGCACACGTCTCTCTTTTTGCTATTTGGAGGCAGATTCGATAGTATGATAGAAAATGCATGTTTTCCACTGTGTGAAATTGTCTGGGAGGTGGAGGCCAGATCCACTGGTTTAGAATGAAATGTCCCTTCATGGAATATATTCAGTATCAAACTTACAGTACCTGGGATTCAGATCCAGGCAACTACCAGGCAACGTATCTGGTAGGTTTATAACTTGCGTTACATAAATTGTACTTTAAAAGTATAGAGAAATAATTTAATACATACGTGAATTACAGTAATTTTTCCAGGCACTGGGTGAATAAACATTTTAAGAGTAACCAAAAAGAGTTGAGGGGTAATCAAACAAACAATATTATTTCGGGGTATGGTTTAACATTGTCTGAGAATGGTTCTGTGCCTCCATGTGCACTTCAAGTTTTCAAGTTTAAATGTAAATTTACAGAAGGCCTTTCTGTGTTCTTTCTGTGTAAGCCTGTGGGCGTACCCAGGCCCACTTGTTTGACAGTATTATTGGGATAACCTGCATGTTTTTGAAAAATGAGGCATAGGGGCCGACTTTGAGTCATATAACATTGTGGCATTGGCCATTTAAGATTCTTTTTTTTACTTAACAATTGTGATGATTTTTCACAGAAAATCGGATTGAATCCCTTCCTCCCTGGGTGACATTACCGCCAACTATGCGTTGCCCCGCAGGGCTGTCAGCAGTCAGCACTGCCACTGTCTGTATTCAATACCAGACCAGGGGGCTCATCCACACACTAGAAGAGTGCCTTAAGAGGATGAGCCACCCAACAGCCCCTATCCTGAAATTATAACTGGAACCCCCAAGATGAATCCCAAAAAAAGGAAAATCCAAGATGACCTTTCTTTTTGTTTCACAAAATCAGCTGGCCCTGTATACAACAGGTAATTCCTGTACCAAACGCATCTTCCCTTCATGTGGGTGTTCATTGCAATGCAAACAAAACGAACGGTGATGATGACACAGCTTTCCGCACATACTTTTTTAAGCCAGTGGTATTCACTCTTGCACTTGGAGAGTTACAGAGTGTCCTGGTGTTTCTTTTCCCCTTGAAATCAGCAACCAGTTTCCAGTTTCCAGCAACCAGTCAGATTTCAAGTTTGAATTCAGTGCTCTATTCCGGAATTGTACAGTTCTTTCTGGAAGTAGCAGCCCTTTATGACGTCATCAATTAGAATCAACTAGAATGTTAAGAGCATGTTCTAGAATAAACACCATAGTGCAACAGTGCTCCTCAAAGGGTTGATCAATTATTTATTTATTTATTCAGTTGTTTGTTGGGGGGCAAAAGCGCTGTTACGATGTTTATTACAATGTACAAAAAGCATCAGATGCATTGCATTAAGTGCTGACTAACGATGAACAACGGCTCTCCGTTGGGAAAGAGAGAATACCACTGTTTTAAATGATCGTCGGACGAGTGAAGCAGCAGCGCTGGCTTCTCTCCTGCGTCAATAACACTAGACGACGCCTCCATTTCGCAGGCTGCGGGCCAGCGCTGCCATTTGAGAAGCGTGTCGTGAGCTCCGTCACCGCGCCCCGTGCTCCCCAGAGGCGTGCGTGTGCGTGTGCGCATGCTGCCACCGCAAGGCGGGTCTGCAGACTGTCAACCCGCCCCTCTGCCCACCTCGTCTTTCCTGCGCGACAGGCAGCCCTTCACCACATCCGCCTCCAGGGACGCCCGTTTGGCAATGTCCACGTGCTCGTAGTACTTGGACAGCCGGGTCTGGCCCTGCTTGTTGACCATCAGCAGAAACTTGATCATGGTTTCCCGGGGCAGGGCTCCCACCCTAAACAAGGAGGAAGTGAAAAGGGTCAACGGTCAATTTAGTCAATCAAATTTTATTTACTATTGTGCTGTAAATGAGAGGGCTTCACGGGGCACTTTTCATGTAAAATATTTCAAGTCATAGTGGACATAACTTAAAGGCTAAGAATTTATAATCATCTTTACTGATACTGACTGTAGTAACAGAATTGATGAGATGCAATCAATCTGTGCTTGATTTGAAAGCAGAAAGATGACCTAAAAGAACACTTTAGAGCTACACAGAGTAGGATATTGAACACTCATCATATCAGTGTTGAACTATATTTGAACATTTGCTAACATCATAATAAAAACAACTGTCTTTCTGTACCATCCTCTGGGCTAATTTTATTACCCATGCCTGGAATGCTATACCAGACACCTCCGTAATCTCCAGAAAGGCGGAAATCCTCTACTGACCATTGAGGGAGACCACTGACCTATTTGAAGTCAATGGGAAGCACCCACAAACAGTGCTGTGTAACATCAGAACTGACCAGTAGGTTTGAACCTGGGAGGGACTCAGCCAATCAACACCGATTGATAAGGAGAATAAATGTTCCAGCACAGTACAGACCCCGGCGTCGGTGATAGGGATTGGACTGGACTCACTGACAATCATCACAGAGAGACGGATTTTGACCAAACTCGGAAAAATCATGGCCAACAAGACACACCCGCTGAACGCCACCCTGGTCAAGCAGAAGAGCTCATTCAGTGGTAGATTGACACTCCCAAGCTGTTCAACGGAACGCTTCCAAAAAACCTTCATTCCCACTGCCATTAGATTGTATAATGCAGCTAAACTCGACTGGCTGAGTGAAATGGATCTGAGTGACATTGGGGGGGCAGGTCTAACACCGGTGGTACCCAGAGCATCCAGAATTCCTAGAATTCCCAGAAAATGAACATTGGTGGGTTAGAGACTGCTGCTTTAGACTATAGACTATCACTACATTTCCGTTGCAATTTAATTTTGCACAACCTGCTCTCAACTCTGTAACTTATTTATCTTATTTAGCCTGCTGCTAGGGTACACTATCTGTTGTAGACTGTTGTTGACTATGACTATCTTGCACAGTAGAGCACTGATCATGTGTACTATTACTATAATCCAGGATTACCACTTCCATTGGTCCATCATGACTATTATAAATGAATAGTATTAGACTTATTACAATTCCTGTCTACATTTGGTACTGCATTTTGTACTATCGGTTCATAATATTGTGTACTTAAACCTAGCTCCATAATGCACTATCTGTATTAGGTTAGGTCTTATACGGGTAATTTTTGCTATTTGCACTGTCTTCTTCTTTGCACAGTAGGACTCGTGCCCAGAACCCTGACCGAGTCAGAGGGATGTTCCGTTAACAGAAGTAACACTGTAGTATATAAATGTATATAGGCGCCGTTGTGTTAACATATGTTGCCTTATTGGTGATTATGTCTGTATTGTCTATGTGTATACTGGAGCTTTGTGTGTGACACAGAATTTCCCCAATGGGGATAAATAAAGTTGATCTTATCTTATCTTATCTTATTAGGCCCTAGAAAAAGCCAGGCCTCTGCCTTGAAATGAGACAGGTATTCTACCACATTTTCAGACCAATGATAGTAGCCTAGAAATGTTTCTGCCTCTTCTTTGACAAAACTCAACAGCTGCTACCGAATTGAATAATCTCTGTTATGTTATCATAATTGTGCATTATGTTTGTAGAGATTACTGGTGCGCGTCGACAAAATTGTTACAAATTTGCACACCACTGTACTAGAACAGAGCCTTAACATGATGAGCCACCCAGCATCCATTACTTCATCTATTTTTGTCGATAATAGAATTGAGATGACTTGAGAGGAATATAAACTGCAACAGATGCAGACGGCTGTCAGTATTATCAATCATTATGTGCCGAAGCAGAGGAAAACATGCACAGAATCCAGTGCAGAACAGGGGCTCTGTGCTTTAAAAGGACTGGAGAGTTCTTGGTTGATTGTGGCATTTAGGCCTAAATCTTACCTCGAGATTTAGTATTGGCGAACATGTGAATTACCCATAAATGCAATGGGTGATTATAAGGCACCTTACGTTCTGTAATTAGAATAAATATTTGATTAGAGCTTTAAATGATTTCTTTCTTGAAGGTTCTACACAAATAATAAGTGCTTCAAAGTCAAACGGAGGGAAAGTGCTTAATTGGAAGTACTGATTACAAACAAAACAGAAAGTCCTTATGAAATGGACTGACAAATGGTTGAAAGCATTTCTACTCAAATTACTAACCTTTTCCTTCCCAGTGTTACAGGTATGGTATGCAGCTGCCTACAATGATGCATATCGCTGTATTAGTGCACTGCTCTTGTGCGCAAACCATGATTGTTCCTACCATGTATTAATGCACATCTTGTAAGTCGCTCTGGATAAGAGCGTCTGCTAAATGCTTTAAATGTAAATGTAAATGTACTCAATTTTAATTCAATTCCACTGTCCTCACATTCTGCTTCATTCCCTCTGAAATGCCACTACAATTGTCAATTTACTATGTATTCAGTTGAGGTGCATCTTGAGGTTTAAGAAACCCATAGTGGATGCACAAGTAAAAGCAGCCCCAACATCCATCCATCCATCCATCCATTATCTAAGCCGCTTATTCCTGGTCAGGGTCGCGGGGGGCTGGAGCCTATCCCAGCATGCGTTCCGGGCGAGAGGCAGGAATACACCCTGGACAGGTCGCCAATCCATCGCAGGGCACACACACCATTCACTCACACACTCATACCTACGGGCAATTTAGACTCTCCAATTAGCCTAACGTGCATGTCTTTGGACTGTGGGAGGAAACCGGAGTACCCGGAGGAAACCCACGCGGACACGGGGAGAACATGCAAACTCCGCACAGAAAGGCCCCCGGCCTGGATTCGAACCCGAGACCTTCTTGCTGTGAGGCGACAGTGCTATCCACTGCACCACCATGCCACCAGCAGCCCCAACATTCTTCTCATATTCCCCAATAAGCCATAACCCATATTCTTGCTATCATGTGTACCATTCCATATGCATGCTATCCTGTGTAGACCATCTATTCAGTGTCAGTGCTATGCAGTATTGCACCCTCACACATATGTCAGTAGAGCATGGCGTTGGCAACGCTTGGGTTGTGGGTTCAATTCCCACTGGGACCACATATACTGAAAAATGTATGCATTCACTACTGTAAGTCGCTTTGGATAAAAGCGTCTGCTAAAGGCGGCAGTGTGAGCAAGGTACTTAACCTGAATTGCTTCAGTTAATATCCAGCTGTATAAATGGATTGTAAATAAATGTAAACTGTAAGTCGCTCTGGATAAAAGCGTCTGCTAAATGCCTGTCTTTATTTTTAATTTTTAAATGGCATATACTATATACTGTCATCATAAAGCCCTACATACCACCATTTTTAAATAATTGCATTGAGTGGTAGGTTATGTGCAAAACCTTTTTTTCTGGGAAATAATAATGTTGTAAGAAGTCAGACACTGGCTTTAGTTAGAATTTAGCAGTTAGATGGAATGTTCAGCCTGGCCAATTGCTCTTTAACCTGCAAACACTGCTCACAGCTGTGAGTCCAAATTCCACATCGACTCATCACAGATAATCACACAACCAGGGGACTCTGAAGAAATGAAATTTACAGAGCCTGATTAAGTCATCAGTCATTTCTACAGGTTTCAAATGGCAGTACTGTGGAACAATTACTCGACTACATTAAAAGGCTGATATTAAAAGACAACAGTTTATCTGCTTAGCAAACCACTTTTTCCTGGGCAAATTACACTGCTTGCATTTTTACATAACATCCATTTATAAATATATATCAGAATATGTTTTACTGAAGCCATTCTTGTTAAGCGCTTTCCTACAATGGCAATACCCAAAATTGACATTGACTCTGTTTTTGAGGCTCGGCTCCTTAACCACTAGGTAACCATATACGATGCGGATAAAAGAAATGCAACTTGCGTTCGTGAAGTTTTAGCATTTTAAGTTCATGCCCAGAAAATATGACAATGGGAGTAGCACATTAGGACTTTTATATGGACAGTGAGTCAGCAGAATGGGACAGTATTTGTGGGATGTGGGACGACCATTGACTGAGAGCCCGTCATCCTGCCTCGGCGCTGCCGGACTCTGACTGACTAGGCTTTGGGGCGTTATTGGAAATAGCAGGGTTGTGAACGTGCATTGATTTCAACAGCATAGAATGCATGAATGGCTGGTATTTTTGGAAGAACACATGACCACTGTAATTAATCATCTGAGGTGAATGGCCTGGTCAAATGAGCTGGTGGTTAAGAAACAGGAAATATAAACATGGGACATACTGTACTTAAATGTAGCCTATACAGATGAAACAACTGAAGGTAGTTAGCTAGCTTACCGCAGAAAAATGCTTAAGAATAGTAACGCTAACTACATCTATGATTTGTTCATTTTGCACATGCTCATACAATATTACACGAGTAAGTATAGCATGCTTTGCTTCATGTTGTGGTCCTCTTTATATATATCTATATATATACATAAAAAATAAAAAATTACCTTTCGATGTCCTGCAAACTACTTTGTGCCGAAGCTGGAATCATATTCAGACACACTAACATGGCGTTTTACTAGGCCACATTTTATGTTGTGCATGATTACGGCCAAACCATCTTTGGTTCAGTCACCATGCATACAGCACGCATGCCCACTGTTCGCCAGTACTGTATTTGGACGCGCGAGGGGAAAAGCGGACTGCACGCGTCCCATCATGCAGCGCGGGCCCATTCTCCCTCACCCCCGCAGAGAGGAGACTCACATCCAGGGAGCGAACTAATGGCGGCCGGCAACTCCGCGCTGCTCTGACACTAAATTCAAAACGGCACATCACGACAGAGTTTCCGAGACTCCACGGGGGAAGGGTGCTTTTAACAATTACACACGGCGTTGATTTCAATCGGGAAAGGGGGGACCTGTGCGAAAATTAGCTGCGGTAGCTGCGGGGATTTTCCTCTTTTTAAAAAAATGGATGAACACCCCGGAGGAGGAGGAGTAGGAATGGCCGCTCCGAGACAGCAGCCATCTCCGCAACAGGGGAATAATAATAGTGTTAATCCCCCAACTGAGGGAGGTGGTGGCGCCGTAATGGTACAGCAGCAGCAGCAGGACGAGATGCCTCGGCCTCAACAGTATACTATCCCTGGTATTCTACACTACATACAGCACGAATGGGCCCGCTTCGAGATGGAGAGGGCGCACTGGGAAGTCGAAAGGGCCGAACTCCAGGTATGTAATAAATAAATGATACTCCGTTAGCCGCCTGGCTAGCCAAATATAACATCTGATACTACTAACGTTAGCTAGCCAACTATGTAGTTCGTCCATGTACTAGACTGGTTAGCTATCTAGCTGCTCCCTTCGATCAACGATAACTAGCCTGATAGCTAACCAGACCTGAACATAATAGCTAGGTTGCTAGCATTAGCTAGCGAGTCATCGTTAATCACTGGGAATACGTGTAAAATTACATATTTACCTGTGTTTTCTGGAAATGTTGTCGAAGTTGTTATCGAGACAGTTTTTCCAATAATTTTATTCTATGTCCTGATAATACATGTAGAAAAAAACGCGAAATGTGTGAGTAGTTGGCTACTAGCTTAGTGTTAGTTAAGCTTCAGAGCTGCCATTTTGGTTGGGTCAATATGGCGACGGCCTGGATCCCCTAGCTAGTTGGCTAGCGTTAGCTAGCCAGCGTAACATTAGCCTTTTCACATTGAGGTTGGTGGTGGTTGTTGTCAAGTTACTAACCCATCGTACACTGAGTAGAAATTCCACTTTGTCCAGTAACGGTAGCGACTATATAAATACCATCTATTTGAAACGTCGAATAATGTGATGTAGCTAACGTGTTTGCTAACGTAGCCATATACCTAGTAGATTAACGTTGGCTTTCACTTTCCACAAAGATCGCTACCTACTAGCCAACTTACTGGATTTCTACATCTGTATTGACAGTTCACATGATCCGGTTTACCCCTCCCACGTTTGCCACTGTGCATTCAGCGTTCGTCTCACTTCTTGGGAAAGCGCTTCTATTTATTAGCTAGTCTCTTCTATTTCCGATTGATCTTTTGCGTTAAATATTGTCTAAGCCCACGCACTTTCTCCAGTGTGGCCAGCTTGTGGACGATAGTCGTCTAGCTTAGTTGCCTATTGATTGTCCATGACATCCTTTTTGTAACATTTCTCTGCGAACACGTCATTGTTTTGTAGAGGCTGAATGTCCTAAATAAAGTGTCAATGGCGAGAGGGGATGGCGAGTAAAACAAAGGACAGGAGTCTTCCGCGAAAGAGCAGTACATGACGGATACGGGCGACATTTCCACATCTAGCTGTGGAATGAGTGGCTGGAACAAGCAGTGTTGCCCTCGCATACGCGCTGGCAGCGACCCTAATTCATGTAAAGTGAATCACTTTCGACAACTTTCAGTCGCGTGTCAATTAAAAAGCATTCTTACCTTAAGGGGAAAAAAAGGGAATGCATAAAGGTTATTTTGATTTGTTTTGTTCTAGTCTGAATGCTTTTCTGATATAGTTGGAGATCATGCCTTCATTATTGGGTTTCAGATGTCTTTATGAAATGGACGATGATATAGTCTTGTATTTGTGGCCAATAGAAATGTGGAAATAGACAATGTCAAAGGCATTCGTTGAGATGCCTTAAACACAATTTGTATTATATTGAAGGAATTACGCATGGAAAATAAGCTTGGCAACTGTCAGAACACAAGAATGTGCCTGCTGAACTTCTTGGTATTTTATATTCCTTCTGTATCTATACTGTATATGAGAGCATGTATGTCCTGCTGGTAGAGTAGTAGTAAGGAAACCTTCCTACACTTCCCAAAATTGTATGTCAATTGTATGAAGTCAATAGATCTAGATCTCTGTTTGTGATTATTTAGTTTGGCTGATTGGGCCTAAATGTGATTATGTGGAGAAGTTTACTCAAATCAAACCCTGAACTGAAAAGTTTGATGATTTGGCAGAGCATATGTCACACCATAAGTCTGTTGGTGGAATTTGTTTGTTTTTTCTCAGTTGGGGCCCAACTTGTTTTTCAAGGATAATGTGTGTCTTATGACACAAGGATTGCTCATTAGTGGCTCGTATCAGATACCACTGCACATTATAAAAGCTTCCCATTTTAAACTGGGATAATTCAGCACTGGAAACTTCAGTAACTTAAAATGACACCTTTTGACATAGGTGGGGTACACAATACCCAGATCTGAAAGCCAAAATAAGTGCATATAACTTTATTATTCAATTTTTTATAGGCTTGTCAGTCATTCAAAAATATTAATTAATATTTTCCTCAGCATTCAATATGGACTCACTGATTTAGTTGGTCAGACCATGGTACTTTTTTATTTAAATTTGAAACTATGGAAAAGAAATGTTGTTCCTTTCCAGTTAGCCTGCTAGCAGTGGTGTGTGAATGCTTACCATGTAGATCATTGCTCAAACAATTAGTTACAATGCCCTTATAGGAAAGCTCTACTTACAGTGCAAACAACCAAAGGCAATATGTAAATTCAATACTGTTGTGCTGTTGCCCAAATGTTGCTCAGCTGTTGCTGTGGCTGCCAATGACCACCTCAAACACTGGTTTACGACATGATCATTTTTTTCTACAGTACCGTAGGTACCGGGTTAATTAACAATTAACTTCGTTGCGCTAGTTCGGTTCCTCTGAACCATTTTCCATTAATAGAACATAGTGGTAGTGCATAAACCTGACGTAATAATGCGCTGCTGAAGCACTGAATTGCACTGAAATCATTATGTTCGCTAATGAGTGACGTTATGAAACAGTGCTATTCACTCATACAAATCGAACTTATTAGACCTAATGATAAATTCATCTAACGATTTCTAGCTAAACCACAAATTGTGTATTAACTGTGTTGTGCATGAAGGTGCCAGCTGTGCGTTTCCACTATCAAACAAACTCAGAAACAGCAGCATCGCCTCTTTTCCAATTACTCCTAGTTTGAAACATTTTTATCTAAGCTTTGAAGCTAGTTAAAGTCGTAGTCGTTAGGCTACCTGACTCACGCAAATAACGAAATTCTGCTGAAGAGCGGCTTGTTTCAATGCCTTTGACAAGCTCCGCAACTGAAACATCCGCCCTTATATCGCTACAAGTGTTTTCCATTGCACTATATAGAATTGGGATCTACTCTAATCCACCTCTAGCAAACAAATTAGTCTAGCGCATCATAGGTTCGAACTAACCTGTTTTCCATTAGCATTGTCGCAATAACTTTCTGATGCACGTCAAGTTGAAGCCATATAATTATTTAATGGAAAAAGGGCTTGTGTCATCTGTCATCAGAATATAACGTTAGTGTTTTAAAAAATATTTCCGGACTAATGGTCTGTCACCATGTCAGTAAATTTAAACTACTCTTTGTTTCTTTTTATTTATTTCTTAAAGGCTACATGCCACTGTTGTTGGATTCTCTTTTATTCATCATTGAATTTAATTTGCACAAAAAAAGAAAAGCTCTGTCCAGTAACCTGGAACACTTTTATTTTTGAAATGTGTTTTAGTGAGACCTACCTCATGCTTCTGACCTACCTCAGAATTGTCAATCTTAATTTTCTATTAAAGCAAAGTTACCATCTCATAATCATTTTATATTGCCCTTTTTTTAATGTGATACTGTAACACCTCAGCCCCCCTGCCTTGTAAACCGTTTAAGGGAAGTGACCCAATTAAGCCCATGTACCATATAAGCCCACTTGCTTATTTAAATGCCCAAAAGACAGGAAGTATTAGACGACTAATATGTTTCACAGCCAATGCGCCAAGTTGTTATTGTGATGTAACTTTTTATTTGGAGTCAATCAAATGTTTACTTTTTGAGTTATGCATGACCTTGTGCTTTCACTGCATAGCAGCCATTTTTGAAGTCACCTCAAAACTTATCTGCTGCTGGAGCCCTCACAAGAACCAATTTCTCTGTAATTTTGTGACCAAATTGGGCGAGTATTGATAAGAATTGTAAAATTTAGAGATTCATGAATTAAATAATATCTTGTATCATTTATTTGCTTGGTATTTAAAAGCACTATTTTGTAGTTGAAAAAAATGCTAGCATGACACTGACAGAATGGCGGTCTCACAGATAGATGCAGTAGTATAACAAAAATGGACAAAAAATGTTGACCATATGAAATCAAAACATTTTATAAGCTGTTTCAGACAAAATATATTTAAATGTCATATCAATTGTTATTATTTACATAAATTAACTATTTATTTTGTCTGTTAGTTCATGGTTTGAACATAGAATAATTATTTACGCATTACTGCCAACAATAAAAAACATGATTAAAGTCATGTAATTTGTTACATTATGTAATTCATTCCTTACAAATATATTACACCTTTACATTAACTCTTTAAGTTATTGAGGTTAATTTTCTATTGACCATTGTTGTTCCTAATAAGCTCACTATGACCAAAACCCATTGTACCTCATATTAAAATGCAGAGGAAAATTTATATGGACTGTCTAAACATGACAGAAGCCTGCCGTGAGTTTCATGATGGAAAGTGTCACAGTCTGGAGTATTGGCAAATAAACACAGGGTTGATAGGAGGCCCTGAGACAGAGTGAAGGACAGTGTCTAGGTTGATGAACAGCCAGGGAAAAGACAGTACCCTGATGCAGAAACAGAAATTGTAGACTGTCTTAAGGGAAGGTGTGGTAGCTGACCCCATGACTTACTGAGGGTAGGCCTAGCATCAGAGCAAGTTCGAGGGACAGTGTTCAGAGTCAGGAACCCTCCAGATAGACTAAGTTCACTAAGGAAGATAAAAATGCTTACTATTATAGACACGGGGCTTGTTTCTTATGACGCGCATGCTTCTGTCACAATTCAGTTTTATCGCCAGCTGACTAATGACTTAATTGCATTTGTAGTGCGGTATGAATGACTATAAAATACTTCGTAACATATTTGGAGGAGTGTTTTCATGGGGACAAAACAGTTGTGGCAGGAGTGAATGCGCTGTTTACAAGAGTTTACTCAGCTGGAAATAGAAATGAGATATGAGAAACAAGCCCATAGCTACTTACCTCAAATGTGAAATGTACATCAACACTGGAGACATTTCAGGCTATAACATAGTATTTCGCAGGCTTAGATCTGGATTGCATTTAATATGAATGTTAATTGATTGAGACAGAATTTAAAAATCAATAAAATATAAAGTATTTCATCAAATAAATTGTTTAAATAATCATGTGGGCTTCACGGGTACACATGTACCGCCCAGTCCGGACTTTTCACATTTGTAAAAAATAAAAATAAAATAAGTAGTTGAATTTATATATATATGGTTAAATCTGCCAGGTGTGTTTAGATGAGAGATTCATCTTCAATTTGATACTCAATTTATTGGAAAATAATTCAAATGGCTATAAGAAAACATTTAATACTTTGATTTTGGTGGGCTTAATTGGGTCACTTCCCCTAAGTAATAATATCTTGTGTAGGTGATGTTTTCTTACCAAATACAACTTATTTTGTGAATATAAATAGCGAGGTTCACAATCGAGGCATTTTTTTAAAAACCTTGTTTTCAAAATCAACCATAACAAATAATTATTCATTCGGCAGCATTTTAGGTTACTGTGCCACTGGTAGTAGGTTTGATTTTGTATTTGCATGCAGATAACTAGATCACATTGTTTGCTCCTAAAATGTCAGGCATCTCATGACAATGTAATTATACGTTTAACAACAGACAAGGTGCACAGTGACACTTCACATAAGCGGAGAGGGGGGGAAAACGCAATGCAGAGATGGGCACCGGCTGTGCCATGCTACATATAGACCGCATGAAAATGGATGTGGATAAGCCACTCAAAAACTGACCAGTTTGCCTGTGGCTGGTACAGCCTCACTCAGCTCTAATGATATTAACCCAGTGGCTTGAGTGAACTCTCTTTGCGAGCTAATATAGCCTAGCCCCCTGAATGTTAGCAGAACATTAAACAATACAGTTAACCTTGATATGAAATACGTTTTTGTAGTGAAACAAGAAACAATTAACTGTACAAGCCTACTCCCAAAAAAAACAAAAAAACAATACTACTACTGAAGAATCTGTAAGTTTATATGCAAGCTGGTCATTAATATGCCTAAATTGAAACAGGCCTGCTCTGCCACAAAAACTCATTCTCTGTATGTGCTGTGATTTAAAATTTACATCTTTGTACATTACACCCTGTTTCAATGGCAAAGTCCTATTGGAACTGGGTGTTTTGGTCAGATGAGACCAAAATGAAGCTTTTTGGCCATGCACACCAGCGTGGTTGCGTCAGAAGAATGGCACTTCTCTTGAAAAAGAACCTATAACTATGGTGAGATATGGTGCTGAAGCTTTGATGTTATGGGGTTGTTTTGCATCTACTGGTCCTGGGGCTCTTATAAAGGTCAATTGAATCATGAACTCCAGCAAGTACCTAGACATCTTGGCCACAACCTGGTACCCTCTGCCCGGAAGCTGAAACTTATATAATTTCACCTTTTTGAGCATACAGTATAGCTAATTACCTTTATTGTTTGTTTTATAAAGCCTTATTGGATTTTCCGCCATTTTTAACAAATTTTTTGCCCCTTGTCTTACAATGTTGATTAAATATTCACCAAATTTCAAATGCCTTCCTAAGCTTGTAGGCTAAGCGTTTGCCCCATTCATCCAATAAGCAATGATGGGCACATTTTGCTTGGACCCCGTTACTTGCCACATGTGGCTATTGTTTTTGTTGTGTCTTCAATGTTATTAAATAAATGTATTGATGTATTAACAAAATTCAATCTCATCTGTTTCCTGTTACACTCCCGGTGAATGAAACACAGTTTATTTTCTGGGATAAATCCTAAAAACCTAAAAAAGTGTGGCTGGTGGTTTAAGTAATTCAGTAGCCACTCCAAAAGTTTATTAGCCACAACCTTTTTTTTCAGAAAAAAAAATGTTTTGTGTTTCATGAACAACCATTTCCATTTGGCGCTCAAAACTCAATGACCTGGCACCAAGAAAATAATCAGACTAGGGATGCTAATTTTAAGAATTTTCCTTGATCGATCATCGCCAACGTTAACAAACAATTAATCGATTCATCTTTTTTTTTTTTTTTTTCAAAATGTAGCGTATGACAGAGAATACAAAATGCACTTTTTTTCACACTTTTGAGACACAGGACTATTTTAACAGCATAAAACGATAAGAATTATGAAGGAAATGAAACGCCATTCAGTAGGGCTAATAACGAAAACAGTATTCCTTTTGAAATTAAAAGGGCTGTCTGGTAGCCAGGGCCAGATTAAATGTATGGATTACACTAGGCAAACCTTCTTTCTTGAATCGTCAGGGATAGATGTTCAGCAGTGGCTTTATACAGGCATTTCATAGAGCAATGTCTGCCAGTAGCTATCTTTTCTTTTTCTTTGACATTTTTTCTTCTTCTGACTCTACGTAGGTTAAGTGCTCCCAAACCAGTGTTTTGCCTTTCCCCACTATCTATAATGAATGAAACAACATCAATTAATGTTTAGGCTTTCAAACATAAGATTGCAGGGGTTGGTAAGAAATTCTGAAAAGCAGAATAAATGGCGATTAATATTAAGTATACTGCAGCTGCATTAAACGGGCTTGACCACATAAGGAGTCTCCAGAACGTGGGTGGACGAATTCCATCCTTACTCACACATACAAAGCACATACACTGTAGTCTTTGTACATCTGTAAAATACAATTCCTGAATTCGGTCTGTGTACGAAATTATATCAAAATGATGCCAAGTTATGACTACACTTACTAAATTATTTTACTAAAACTAAACTAGCACTATTCAAAATAGAAGCTTCCCATGTTTTCTTACATTCCTCCAAGTAACTTGGCCCTGTGTTTCTTCTTCATCTTGTGAATACATTTTCTGTGATGCTGCCTCTCTTGCAAAGTGCAATTGTATTGATAGACTAGACTAATGTTTGTCTATTAATAAAATTGCCCTACAAATGTCAGAGCCTGACTAAGGTTAACAAGCTAGCCAGTTAGCTAATGGGTGCTTGCATATTCTGTGTTACGTTTACCTCAATATTTCAGGACTTTTTGGTTATTTCTATGTGATATAGCTACCTAGCAAATTAGCTAACTGAGCATGGTATGGTTAAGTGAGAATGATCTTGCTAGCTAGCTAACATTATGCACAGCTGTTTGCAGGCAAGTAATTATAAAACATATTTCTTTTTTTTTTGTTTTTTAAAGTTTGGAGCATAAAAAAACCCCAAAATTAAACAGATAATATCAGCATCTTTACCTGCCAAAGCAGACATGGTGGAAAATGCAAAGATTGGTTGCAGGATCGGTCAATGTTTGGTAGCCATAACTGCCCACGCATAGTTTGGAAAGAAGGCAAAGGAGATGAAGAAGGTGCTGTGGAGGAATGCAGAGAGGTGTGAAATGACTATGGATCTGGGATTGTAACCAGAACTGTGCAGGGTTGAATCCCAGGTCCAGTGCTGTTGTAATTCTAGGGCAAGGTGTGGAACCTGAATTGCTCCAGGAAATGTCAGTTGTTCCAGTTGAGTAAATATATGGTATGTAAAATGTAAAAATGCACCGGTACCTTGCACTAGCTTTTATCACAAAGTTATTTGCTATTTGACCTAATAAAGTTCAAGGCTGTAGTCGATAGCCTGGAATCTGAGGATTTTGTTTGCATAGCTTTGATTGCGCACGCTCTGAGTGGGAGGTAGCATTGCTTACTTGAGCTGCAGTGAAGTCATATGCTGTATAGTAACTTTGAGAATTTTATGGCCCGTAACTGGTTACAAATGTGACCATAATGGCTGCTCATCGGTCACAAGACAAAGCCAGGGAGGCAGCAGCTGCCAGAGTCTTCCCTGTGTTGGTCTGTGTGGTCCCAGTGCCCACCGCCTGATACCATTTTAAAATATTTGAAGTATGACAATTGAAAGCAATAAATCTTTCAAAAACAGTGGAAACTTGCAGACGGAAGTTTACCTCTTCGCGATATGCCTCTTGGTCTGAGGAGTGTTAAGGGGAACTCCGATATGCACTCCATACTGATCTGGGGTTAGTCTGTTAAGAGTCTGTTAGAGGAACTGATGGGAAGGCCGTTTGAGTCATGACCTAGGGTCAGTCTCTGGTGCTGTACTGTAGACCAATAAAAGATGATGATGCCAGTCTGGAGGTACAGAACCGGTAGACAAGAGCAGACAAAGCAGGCAAGATGCATCACACAGCAGCACCCAGGACCGTCCATCAAACATTCTTTCACGTGGCAGATTTGATTTCATCTTGCTGGAAGCTGTGAGACTGAAGGATATACCTCTATGATAGCTGATGGATATAATTGGGTGCAAGAAGAGAATGTAGCTCTATACAGGTAGTGAACGGGAAAAAAACTCAGTCACTTAATAGGGTGTTGGTCCTCTTGCAGGAGGAATACAGCACCATTTTTCTATGCGAAAGTCAGTCAACTCATGCTTAGCTGATGGAAGTGGAAAACGCTGTCTCAGGTGTCATTTCGGAATATTCCAAAAATGCTCAATTGGCTTCTGATCTGGTGACCGAGAAGGCCGTCACATATTTATAATGTCTGTCTTGCTCTTTAAACCGTTGGGTAAAGATGATCACTCGATACCATTGAGCAACAATTGACTTCCAACTTGCCTTTCTAAGGGTATGAGTGCACCCAACCATGCTGGAAAAATGCGTCCCACCCCAAAATGGAACCAACAGAACACTGTTGTTTCATGTATTTTTTTGTGTGTTAGACTGTCAGGTTACTCTTCTCTCAATAAGATTTCTGGTGTTGTGCACCATGCTATCCATAGCAGATCTTGGTCAAATACTTCAACCCTTTAGACCACATTGTAATTCTGGCAGATGACTTGCTTATTTTAAAAGGATCTATTTTCATCAATATTTAGAACAGAATTCTTCTTTCATATAAGTTTTGGTTAGTTTTATTGAAAATTCTCTTGGATCTAAAGGACTGCTTTCAAATGATCTTCTAAAGAGCTATATTATTTGAAATGTGTGTTTTGATGTGTGAAATGTGAAAATGTGATTTTGTTTTTCTTCATCAAAACGTGTCACTGCAGGAATTTCTCTGTGGTCTAAGCAGTTTTAGTCTCGTATGTCCATAACGCCCGGTTCCCTTGGGATTTCCAATGCCGAAATCTGATTGGAACTCGGTCAGATAAGACCAAAATTAAGCTGTTTAGCCATGTAAACCAGCGGTCGGTTTTTGCATTGCACATACCTACAGTGAAATATGGTGGTGGATCTTTATCTGATGTTACAGGTTTTTTGGCATCTACTGGCCCTGGGGCTCAAGGGATATGGGCAAATATTGCAGTATCCATATGTGCAAAGCTGGTAGAGACTTGCCCAAATAGACTAATCTGTAATTGCAGCGAAAAGGTGCTTCTACCTAGTCAGGTCAAAGGGGATGAATACTTATGGAATCAATTATTGTCAGTTTTTTAAAATGTATAATTATGAAAAAATAAGCTTTTTTAAAATGTTATTTTTTATTTGACATTATAGAGTATTTTGTGTTGATCGGTGGTAAGAAATGCCAATTAAATTCATTTTGATTCCATGAAGTGCCAAAATGCAAAAAGGGGTCAATACGTTTTATACCCACTGTAGTTCATTACCTGTATTGTTTGTTTCATACAGCTTTTTATATTTATGCCGGGTGTGGTTAATTTTGGAGTTGAATGCATTTCAGATAAAGCATTTGAGCCCGGTCATAACCGTATCTGTTCTGCCTCTTCTCCAGTAGCACCGTGCCATTAGATCTGCTGCTATAACCACAAGACAGAGGAAACCCAACTGCAGATCCCTTCTTAAATTGAATTTGGGGGAGAAATTGGTGTGATATTTTCCCATCCAATTAATAATATAATAATATATGCCATTTAGCAGATGCATTTTATCCAAAGCGACTTACAGTAGTGCAGTCATGTCAAAGTCAAATACACAGGGGGCCAAAATAAAGAAAATGGTACAAGTGGAGGGCCGGGCTGGTTCAATGTTTATTAACACTCGAAATTATTGCACATATTGAACCAATACCAATAACACAGCTTATATTGCACTTAACATTAATCATTAAATTTAATTAAGTAAAACATAAATAAAATCAGTTGCAATATTTTCTCAAGGCTCTTTCAGCAATACATTGAAATTTCTTTTTTTAACAGGTAAACAGCAAAATGCAAAAGCTCAATGGCAAGATAAATGCATAAATGAAACAGCATGCATTAAAAACAAATCAGTGTGCTGCTCTTATCCTCACCAATGACTGTCTTTTATAATAAAATTAGAAAAGTTAGTGCAAACTTGCAAAACAGTTGCATTAATTTCTTAGGCAACATTTCCCTGGGTCCATTCAACTGAAGAAAAAAATAATAAAAAATAATAATTCCCATGTGTAGGCTATTAGCTTTCTCAGTAGGCCTACGATCTTATCTATGTTTATGTTGATATCTGATTTTTAATCATTTCACCTCATATTAATTTTGTTTGATTTTTTTACTTGGCAGAGAGGTCTTTTTATACAAGTTTTGGCTTACTCCTGATATCGTCTTTTATTCGTCCAGATTTTGTTATGTTCCGTTACAAGGCTTCAATTAAGGAGCTTTCTTACCATTGAAAGCTAAACCCCTAGAATAAAAATAAAAAGCAATATTTTATCTTTTGTATTAATTGTGACATCTTTGGTCCATTAACTATGTAATGTCTAGACAAAATAATTGTGTTACTATATCACTCAGAGTTGAATATTCTCTTTAAGATAAATATGTTGTATTTCAAAAGAGTATAATCGCAGTCACTTTTTTAAATTTTTGTTTCTGATTTTCTCCTTTTTAGTAGCCAATTACACTCTCTATTTTTCATGTCAATGCCCCCTCGCATAGTGAGTCGCTGCCGTAGCCATGTAACCGGTAGTGACAAATGCGAAGCATCGTCTCCTCCGAGACTGCACTCGCCAGGCTGTCGACCGTAATCCGGTACAACACACTACTACTACACCACTTCTGTGCGCAGCGATTTCTTTTTAACTCTTCTACCTTCTGTAGCCTTTGTTCTGTGTTCATATTCTTGTATTTGTCTTTCTGTGCGTCTGTGTGTTTCGTTGATGTTTCATAGTGCCTTCTTAAGTAATCAATGTTGTTTCATAACAGACACGCTGTCTCCACACACAAGACACACAGGCTTTCCTTTTACTTCGGTGAACATGTATTCTGCCTCCCACCTGTCTTGAAACCCCCTGTTTTCAGCGTCTACCAGAGTTTCCGTTAGAAAAAATTGGTGCCGGTCCACGTGTCCTGGAAGATTTCAATGTCCCGGACAAATCGGAGAAATTCCGGTCAAATATTATCTGTGTTTATTGAGCTTAAAAACAATTGATAGGCGGGCTATATAAAGAATGACATCATCAAGGCATGTAGATTTATAATATTTTTTATTTAAAAGTAGGCTACTTTTGCTTATACATTATATTCCAAATAAAATAAGTCCCGTCAATAGACTCACGTGCATAACGCTGTTTTAAAAATAAATAAATAAATATTACGCTAGCCTACGTTCGTTGGGGCAACACGTAAACACAAAGAATTTCCTTCAGCTTTAGGCCTACATATTCTCATATAAAATAAAACAGAATAAAATCTATTTGCAAACAAACAAAAAGTTAGCCTACATGTAGGCCTATCTGGCTCATAACATTTTAATTACGGCGTGCTGCTGCCGACTTGAAATCAAATAATTTCCGTTCGCTACAGACCTTTTCTCAGATAAAATAAAATTGAATAAAAACTATTTGAAAACAAACAAAAAAAATAACCTATTGCTGGCTCATATGATTTTACTTCTTACGCTTTTTCGCAGCAGTGAAGCGTGCAGCTGCCCACTTAAAATCAAAGGTGCCAAGTGTCTCTCCACAGCTTGCAATGCGCATAAGCCTTGCGACCTTGTCCTCCCAAAGGCGACTTCGCTGCGCTGTTTTGATTCGGTTCTGCAGAGAACCCTCTCTGCTGGCACACTGGAGACGGGGATCAAGCAGGCTACCTTGGCCAATTTGGCCCACTCGGGATAGATTTCGCTGATGGTGGTTAGGCAGGCTACGGCATTCAATCCGGCGCGCGCTTTATCAGAGTGACGCAACAATGAAAAAAAATGTAACGATTATTTTGTTCATCGCATAGGCTAGCCTATAGCCTACACATTCATTTAAAAAATGAAGATTCATTTTTAATAGGATATGTGGAAATTAAATTTTAGCCTGTTTTAATACAATTCAAATTGTGCTTAGAGGGAATTATTTTCACCGGACATTATGACCGGAGAGATTTAAATATGTCGGACTTCAACAGATTTTCCCGGTCAAAAACCGGCAATTACCGGATAACGGAAACTCTGGCGTCTACCTTTCTTTTTGCCATTTTGGGGGAGAGGGAGATGAAAATCGGCGGCGATGTTTAGGTCTCCGCTGTGACTGTGCTGCTGCTGCTCATGACTAGTACTGAAGTGAAGAGAAGACGTGGGATTGCATTCACTCGCGGGCACTCAGTACGCGCCAATGCACTCGCAGTGCATCTTGGGACTTGTAGTATTATGGTGCTGCGGGCACATAATACTGCGGGCCGGTTTTAATAGTAATTAAATATCATCCCGCGGGCCAGAGAGAACTCATTCACGGGCCGGATCCGGCCCGCGGGCCTTGACTTTGACACGTGCAGTAGTGAATGCATACATTTTTTTCAGTATATGTGGTCCCAGTGGGAATTGAACCCACAACCTAAGCATTGCAAACGCCATGCTCTACCAACTGAGCCACACAGAACCATCTGTGTTGCAGTTAGCCAGCAGATGTCTCCCTCTGGGTTGACCTGTTGCAGGCCTGCGGTCTCCTCGTTCCCCGGAGCTGTGGGGACTACTCAGGTTGATGTAGTCCTTTCTTCTTCTTTTTAAACGATTTTACCCCGTTTTTCTCCCAATCCGGTAGCCAATTACTACCGCTGTGCTTAGTTCAATCCCCTCCCTCGTAGTTCGCTGCCGTAGCCCTGTGACTGGCAGTGACAATGGCGAAGCGCTGCCTCCTCCGAGACAGCACTCGTGCTGTCGACTGTAATTCCGGCACCCCAGAACCACTCCTGTGCGCAGCGAACTGTGTCGGCTCCCCCCCTCCCTGGGGCGGACAGCCAATTGCAACCCGGTGGCACTCCCGGCCAGAGCCGACTCTGGCGTGACGGGGAATCGAACCCCGGTCACCATGGCCAGCGCTGGACGTTGAAACCACTAGACCACCCGGGAGGCCGATGTAGTCCTTTCTGAATGCAGAACACAAAAGGGTGAAGAGGGAACGAGTGCAGGTGGGCGGCGATCCACCACCAAGGAGACGTGCGAGGAGTTTGAGAGGTGTCAGGGGTCCGCTCTGCTGGAATATGCCTCACCCTCCGGGGATGTCATTGGGGCTTGGGTGGGGGCGGCTGTCGTCACCTGTCCTGCCGGAACTTGCTCCACAGTACATAGCTTCGCAATGACTCATTCCCTCCTTCGACTCATCAGTCCATGGGAATGGATTGTGCGCGGAGAACAGTGTTGTTTTCTGGTGAAGAAGTCACCCTCGGTCCCCAAGACTTTTCCTTTCTGTTCACAGTACTCCAAAATGCCGAACAAACCATTTAGCATAGACAATGTGACAATGTCACCTTGAAACAGAATCATTTTATTTCACTATAATAATGTAGTAATGGTTTACTTAATAATTTAGTTAATATAATAGCCTATTATGCTGATAGAAATGTCACAGGAATTATAGCCCAGATCAGAGTTTTGCCTCAAACCAGGTACCCTCAACTAGTGTTTTAAAAAAATAAATAATAATAATTATATATATATATATATGCATATTTATGTGGTACATAACAGGTTGTTGGTTTGGTGCAGTTTCAAATACATAAGTGTTACATTATATCATTTTCCTCATTGCTATCACAAAATATCCAAAATTGTGCATTGAGCTTTAAGTCCAGTAGAGAATCGGAGTAAAGAAAGGCGATCGCCATCACTTGTTTTGTCATTTTTAGCTTTCCTTTAACTAACTGAATAATTCCACTGCTAGAACATTCCATTTAAATTTAGAACATAGCAAGAAAAGTGACGAAAAGCAAACCTGTCAAAGAAATGTGTTTGTGTGGCCTCCCGTTTCTGATGGCGGTCTAAAAACATCAAGCTTGTATTGCCTACGTGGGTCGCAGTGTTGTATTGAATACAGGCTTTATTAAACAGGTAAAACATTTATTATCACAATTAGTTATTTGTACAGACTTGTGTATATGGTATCGTGTTACAGCAACCAAAATGTAAATGGCTGAAAAGCACAATGTTATAGTTTTAAATGATTACACTTCAGGCTGAGTTTGGTACTAGTTTTCCATTGAAGTTCAGCAGATTTGAACACTTATGGCATTGCCAATTAAATCAAAACTAACCTGTACCTACCTGACTTGCAAAGCTGGAAAAGGAGCTCATCATTTGCATAATAAACAGTGTTGTGGGGAGAGACACATGATTCATTTAAGTTAATATAATCAAAGTAATATTTCATAAGGCTCTAAGGAAAGCAAGGATGTTGAAAAATAGAAGCGAACATGCTTTAAGGTTTTCAATTTGCCTTATTATTGATGCTCAAGTATATGCAAGAGCTAAATTGGGAGAGCATAAATACTGTGTAACTTGGACTTTGATTTGCTACACAAAAGCTGTGTCTTCCCTGGCCTGTTCGTCCCGGTTTCTGTTTCCACAGAAGCCCCCAGGCAGACGACTGCATTGGCAGGTCAGAACTATCCCAAGAATGCGCTTGCTGTGCTTGTGGTAAACGCTGTTCATAAGGATCCGGACATCCCTTTGGTCTCTGTTGTGTACATGCAGTCACTGGGGTTGGATTTAAACGTTTGCCTCTCGAATTGTCATTGACTTACGGAAGGGCATTCCCCTCTGCCCTCGCGTTCTGTCGGAATAGTGTAAAACAACAAAGCATTAACGTGTGGCAGCTCGCAAGATTACTGAGGTGTTTATTTGCATTAGCTTGGCGTTCGCTTATATGGCTGTGGTTTGACAGCGCAGCTGCCACATTGTAAACTCCACAGACAGTCCTACGCAAAGCCACAAATACTTCTGAGAGACTAGAAACAGTTATGAAATATTAAGTACTATCCTTATTTTTAATCCAGTGCTTCTGAATCTGTGCTTCCATTGGTTTATGGTGGTGTATTGACCTAAAATCAGTTTTTGGCTAATCCAAAATATTGTAATCAGGTCATGAGTTTTAGTGTTTTACAAACAAAAGCAGAATTGTTGTAAGAGTTACAAATCAAAGTTCCACTTTGATTACTTATATTTTTGAATGTAAAAAAAAGATCAAGCCATAATTCAATTTGGAAGCCATTTCAGTTCATCACTGCAAAATAGTTATTTGTTGACCGACCTACAGTTGCGCCGTCGGGTTCCAGATTTGAGCGGGAAAACCCATGTTTTCACACCCTGGTCCCTGGCTAACCTCTATAAGGAGTCTGTGGGAGATCTCAAGGTGGTGACTGAAAGCAGGTGGACCACGTTCCAAAGGAATATCAATCCCCTTGATATACAGTGGATTGTAATTTAGGTAGCAGGCCTTCTATATGGCAGTTTAAAATGTGTATGCGTGTAATGATGGTTGTTTGGGTCCGTGGATCAGGAGTGAATGTAAGAGCCCTCTGTCCATTCCCCTCAGTTTGTCACTGAGAATAGCATAATGCATGTCATGCAGGTAAGGGAGGGGGGAATCAGGCCTTCTCCTGTGTGTTGGTGCATCGGCCTCTGTACGACCATCGCTTCTGTCACCGTCACCTTGTTAGCAGAGGACTCTTCACCGTCCGTGTTGCCAGGGACAGAAATAGCATCTATCTGGGTTAAACCCAGCTTTCCAGTCCAGGGCCTAACTCAGGTGCCACTGCATGGTGAGGCCCTGGTGAGAGGCTGGAGCTTTGGAAACACAGGTGACCAAGAGCAGTCCTGAGCCCTCTCCTCCACACAGTGCCAGTGCCATTGCAAGCAGGTGCAGTTCGTTACCCAGAACTCTGTGACTGACGCATTACCAAGAAAGTCTGTGTAGTTAGATAGTCAGCCGTCCACTTCAGTACGAAATGCTTCCTCGAATTGCAGTAAAACGCTATGAAAAGTTGAGGCCTGGCTTGATGCGGGCTCTTCACTCTTGCTTCTGCAAGGCAGACTTTCTCTGGTACTGGCTCTTCACTGCCTCTGTTAGACTTTCTCTTTCTTTTCCAGAGCGGTGGATTCTCTGTCTCTCCCCTTCTGTGGTGGAGGGTTTGGCCTGTCGTGAGATGGACAGCTGTGTGTTTGTGCTCTTGAAAGGAAAGAAATAGAATTGAGTCTAACGTACAATTACGGAGGCTGAACCAGGGAGCCGCCATGCCTTGTAGCAAGGATCAAGCAGGGCCTTTGGCTGGATGGTAGTCCGGAGTAAACGGGCGCCCTGTTAGGGCTACAGGAGGGCTTTCTCTATCAGCGACATGGCTGGCCAGGGAACCCAGCCTCCTATAATTAAGGCCTATTTCAGGGCACTTGTTTTGAGAAGACAGCGTTTTGGACCTTCGGTGCATTTAGCCAGGTGTTGTCAGATGTCCGTGGTGTGGGCGGACGTTTGGGGAGGTGAGACTGACCTCCCTTCAGCACTCCGTTGGCTCCTGTCCCAGATCTGGGGGAAAAGCCAGGTGTCCAGCTGACATTTTTATTTACCCACAAGCACCATCCTCCCGTGTGTGCAATTTTCTGAGCTAAATCAATAAACCTTACAAACACCTGGGTGTATATGGGCTCATTTTTATTGGAAATGGTTTGAAGTCTCTTTTTGTTGCTGTTTTTGGTTTTCTTTGTTTCCCTGAACCCTCATTGTTCACCTGCCAAATCAGGCTGCTGAGACCAAATGTGTCAAAGCACTAAAGTGCACCGTCCGGTATCGAATCCTGGTCATGCTGACTGCAGCTGGCAGCCCTGTGGTGCCACACACAATTAGTCATTAGTGTCACCCAGAGCTGGGGGTTAGGGTTTCATTCGGCAGGGTTGTCCCTGTTTCATTGCGAAAGAGTTTCATCTCTGATCCCCAGCAGGAGAAAGGAAAGGAAATGTGGATACGGGGGTTGGAAGTGTACCATGGCTTTCCTTCAACGCTGGTTAGCAGGTGATGGCAGTTCTAATTGCAGACTTCTGTTGACTGCGTCGGAGGCCCGTGTGCTGAGCTGGCCCTGGCTATTCCTGTCCTGCTTGAGCTGTGGCGGAGGTTCCTTTGTCACGCTGCTAATTTGAGTGATGATCTAACACTGTGAGGTCCCATTCCATCTCTGACTACATGTCACGGCTGTTGTCTTATTCACTATTCCAGCATCTCACCTTTAAAAAAAAAAATGTGTATCTCTTTTAAAATACTTATGAATACAGCTAAACCAAAGCTTCAGTAAGCCATCTAGCCTTTAAGGGCTTTGGCAGCCGGCCCTCAATTAAAGGCTCGCGGGGTAGAATGGCCACCGATTTGTCTGCCTACCACCTGGACCCGAACCAGCACCGATGTGAATCATTTCTTCCCGTAACCGTCCTGAAGCACAATGAATAACAAACAACCTTTTTAAAATGACCCTTTGTCCTTTTTAATTGTATTTTCTTCATAAATTATAATTGAACTTAAAAAAGGCATTGTCCGTATCTGCAAAACCACCAGTCATTTTCCCGTAGGTATAGGCTAAGCCTTATTTTTTTCACATCAAGAAAACATTTGGGCGCTAAAATTTAGGACATCCGAAGGCCGATGTCTCATAAGAACTTACAATGATGAGAATAGGCCATTTGGCCCATCTAGGCTTGTCATTTTCCTACAGTCTGGAGAATATCCAGTACTGCATCAAGCCTGGAATACCCCAAGTGTTTCTGCCCCTACTGCATGACCTGGTAAGCTGTTCCACACATTGTCAACTCTCCATTTAAAAACAAAAGCAAATCTTCCTGCTATCAGTTTGGAATTGACCTTGAACTCATTTCCACAAGAGGGCACAGATTACATTGGATGACATCGGGCAGTTATTCCACGTGTAATGCAGTAGCAGTCAGAGTTTGTTTCTTAGTTCAAGTTGTATGACTCATGCTGACGTGTCTGCAATCGGCTGTACAGGTTACAGGATTAGGATACAGTTTAGGATACATCCCTGAGGAATAGGATGCCTTGTCTTAAAACTCAAAACCATGGAAAAGTCTGTTAAAGCAGTAATATCGCAACGACTTTCCAAAATCCAAGCCCCTCCGTTTGTTTTATAAAGTTTTTATTGTTAGAGCAAGCTTCTGTATTGATCTTATTTTTGGGCGATGATCTAGGAGAATGTCAGGGGCCCAATTTCTTCTTTTAGGAAATGTAGTGTAAATGAACTAAGGCTTCCTGAGTGCATGCTGAACTTCCTGTCTAAAGTTCCTGTGCTTTACTTCCTTTCAGTTTTGGGGTTCGTAGCCCCTAATGGAAATACAGCTCCCGGATACTGAACAGATAACTGACTGATATGTTTTGTCATCTCTGAAAATATCTGAGTCTGAAAGTTTTTGCTTCATGTTAAACGTCAAAGTACATGATCAAGTTCTCTTGATGTGTGGTGAGGTAATCACATAATGTGACTCCATGTCAACTCATTCAGGGCTGGTGGCTCTCCTTCAAGATTTTGCTGGAAAGATTTGACAAGGTATGCTTAGTTCGAGCATGGTATAAAAAAAAAATATATATATATCTTGGGATCCAGTTTTGAAATATCACTGGATTGAAATGCACTTTCCCATTTCAGCACAATTGGTGCGTTTGCTCACTCTTGTGCACAGTGTCCACTGCGACTCCCTAACACAACAGTGCCTTTGCACTTCACCCAGTCTTGCACTCGCAGGTAAATCCTTCAGATTTAAAATCTTCTTTTTATTTATTACATCTTGTGGATTCTCTTTTATCATCATTGAAAAGTGGAAAGGATATTTGTACCCTTCGGGTTCAAAAATGTTTGTGTAAGTTGTCAATTATTGTTTTTAGGGTGTGGGCAGTTCTCGAACGCTAATGTCAACTCATTCGTGATGAGTAGACGTAACAGTAAAGCACATCTCCCCTTAAGATTGCCCCTCCCGACAGCCCTTCGAAGGGCCCAGCTGCTCTCTTACGTCTGGATGGGTGACACCTTTCCCCGGGGCTCTGTTCCCACGCCCCATAGGCGCAGCCAGTGTGGCGCTGTTTACTGGCCGAGCAGAAGTGCTGGAAGTTTCTCAATGTTTGTGAAGTACCCTGCCTTACCAGTCTTCTAGGCTCCACCGAGGCGCATGTGAAGTCCGTTATACTGCTGATTAGGCTAACTGCCATTAGACGGAGGAGACCGATGTCACGGGACCGAAACGGAGTGTGTTTGGTTTTGGGCAGCCCTCTCCTTTCGGCCAGGCACAGTAGTATGTGGTAACGCTCTTAGTATTTTCTCGAGTGAATGCGTGCATTCTTCCTAAGGAAAGGAAAGGGTGGCGTTTGTCTGCGTCTCGGTTCAAACCAGAGGACTCGAGAGCGGCCTTTCCTCTTACCAGGGCGGCAATGTAGTATAATGGTTAGGGAACTGGACCTGTAACTCAGAAGTTGCTGGTTCAATTCCCAGGTGAGGCACTGCTGTTGTACCCTTGAGCAAGGTACTTAACCTGAATTGCTTCAGTAAAATATCCAGCTGTATAAATGGATTGTATGTAAATAGCGTCTGCTAAATGGCTAAAATGTAATGTAATGTTACCGACCTGGTTAAAATGCTAAATGTGTCGGAAGTGGTCCAGCAGAGGCCCCCCACAAATCTCCAGGGTCTCCTGATACCGGAGAATGAGAACAAACAGACAAACGCCGACAGCTGTACCCCTTCCGCACTTCCTTCAGTGAGCAGCGGTGACCCTTTCCAGCCCCCACACACTTTGAAAAGACAACATCCAGACGAGTCGCCGTGTCTGCGGACACTTCCAGGTTGGGCTAGATGTGGCGATTTCAAAGGGTTAATCGTATGTCAATGTAGAAAAGACACTCGAGTGTCGTATTTTGGAAAAATGTGCAAAAAGTCATTTGGGGCCATATTGGGCAGATAACCCGTGTATTCAGGTGTCATCTCAGGGTAGTATTTGTACAGCTTCCAAGTGTTGCCAAGTGGAGTGTAGGTTATTGCCCTAGTACCACAACCACGCTGGCATGCTTGGTTGATACAGGTTTCAGGGAGCTTTCCATGACCTTTGTCATTGAGCTGAATGAGCATTAACGGTGTAATCCCAGCCTCCTATTCTAACCTTAAGAGTTAGCTGTGGGGGGGATCGGCAAGATGCAGAACTACGTTACTCGCGTTGGTGCTGAGACGCACCGCCCTCCTGCGTTTTTTGGCTGTCCCCGAACCAGATTCTCTTATTGCCTCTTAAGGACGTCCCGTTGGGTTGGACTCTTAAATCCGTAACTTTTTACCATGAGGAAATATGCATACGCAGGATCTGGAAATGTAATTGTAGCCAGCTGTAGCTTTCTCACATCAAACTGCTCAAGCGAAGCAGGTGTGGGCCCAGATGGGAGGCCTTGGACCTTGTGGGGAATCATAAGTTGTGGTGGTGAGACAGTAGGGACCACTCTTCCCTCATCCAGTGCCCCAGCACAGCTGTGGGGAGACTGCTGTAGAAGGTTAATTTGAAGTCCTGACTCGTGGTCATTAAATATCCCATGGTGCTTCTCTAAAGATTTCACCCCCTTTATCCTGGTAAAATTTTCCACCAAACTGGCTCTACCTCTGGTCCCCTTAAATCTGACTACATCGATCGAAATCTGGGGCTACACGATCCCTTTCGTTCTCTACCCACTTTGATTCCCCAGCTCATCGCTGAAAATGACAATTGAGTTCTCAGTTGACCTACCTGGCAAAAATAACATTTTATTTGGGGTATGTTTATGCTCATTTGGATAAATCTGATGCACTGCATGAAAATATGCATACTGATAGTTTACAAGGAAGTTTGATCATACGATTATTTGACAAGGTCACAATGTCTCAAAACTCGATGTCATAACGAAATAATTTGTAAAGGAAAGTCTGTTTTTAGCTAGCTCAGATGACATTAGCTAACCTTCACATATTTACTTCTTGTAATATAGCAAACTAAAAACAACAGGGCAAATGTATATAGATCTTAAGATATTACAGCACATGAATGATGCAGTGAGGAGTAGGAAGTAGGAGGCAGGAGTTAGAGAGGGGGTGTGTGTGTGTGTGTGTTAGTATCCTCGTACCTCAACCCCCGATATGCTCCCTCCCTCAACTGCCTCCTCCTACCCGGTCCTCCTGCTACCTGCTCCTACTCTCACCTTCCTCACTTCTTTTTCTGTTTCCCCATTTACCCTTTAATGCAGCGAGCTAGCACATGGATGCCTCTGCTCATACCCCAGGGCGAAATATGATATTAAAAAACAAAAACGAAACACAAACCCTGGCTGCGCACATCTCATACAAGCGTGGAAGTGATGCACACGCAAACACGGGGGGGAAATGTCCCGACTCCGTTGCTGCATTTCCTTTCTCCAATTTGCGTTTTGTTTTGAATTTGGCACGGGGTAAGGTGGACTAAATGAACTGACACAAGTGACCCGGATTGGACAGCTGGGACGGTGTTCATTTCAGGCCCTGCGTGCGTGGAGCCGTACGCCATCCTGCTGGGAGGGAGTTCTCAAATTCACACAGCAGCACAGACGTATCTCTGCCTCTCCTTCTTGTGGGCATTTGTCCGTGAAGCCCAGGCCTTTCCTGGACAGTGTAGTGTCGTCGTCATGTTTTCTAGAATTGTCAATGTCCTTGAAGTCCTGTTACCTCCTACGTTCCTCTCATTTGACATTTTAGGCATTTAGCAGACGCTCTTATCCAGAGCGACTTACACAGTTTACATTTCTTTACATACAATCCATTTATACAGCTGGATATTTTACTGAAGCAATTCAGGTTAAGTACCTTGCTCAAGGGTACAACGGCAGTGCTCCACCTGGAAATTGAACCAGCAACCTCCGAGTTACCAGTCCAGTTCCCTAACCATTACACTACACTCTCCTCCTCACCAAAGCAACCGTCCCTATAGGTAGTGCCTAAGTAACAATGTTCCCACCCCGGTTTCAGCACGAATGCCATGGCGTCGCTGGTAGAACCCTGCCCATTGGGTGGTCGGGCAGGGATCGCCGCGATGCCGGGCGCCCACCTCATCCCTGGTGTCTCTATGACGACGGTGTGGAAACCTGCCCTCCATTTACAGGCTAAACAGAGCGGTTGTCAGGGCCACACTGACACCAGTAGCAGAGGGAGGCGGGGTAAAAATAGCCCCTCTGCCACCTTGTAATGGAGATGGAATTACACAGCTGCTCTCAGGGTTGGGGAGGGTGGGGAGGGGGTTCTCTCAGACACCCCTGGGGGAGGCGGGGAGCTGCCGAGAATTTGACTAAATGAACGGCTATGGTTATAGAGGGGGGCATATATATGTTATGCCCTGATAAGCAGTGAGGGTTTACCTGAACCAGGGTCGATCAAGTCTCGAGACAATTAGCCTCCGTGGTGCTCTACTAAAAACGGGCATTTTCAATATGACTCTGTGCCTGTAAGGGCCAGTGAATTAACCCAAGTATTCCTCCTTTCTTGCAAGGCTGCCACCCACGTTTCAGCCGACCGCACACGCCACTGTAGTAGTGAAAGACCAATTTAAACCAACCGGTAACATAAAAAGTCTGTATAGCCATGGTACGGAATTTGACCAGTGTCTTTTTCTCTCTTTTTTTCTGTCTCTTTCAGACTCGAATAGCATTCCTACAAGGAGAAAGAAAGGGTCAAGAAAATCTGAAGAATGATCTAGTCAGAAGAATAAAAATGTTAGAATACGCATTAAAGCAAGAAAGGTGAGTAGTCACTTGCTTGTTAACGAGCGCTGTTAGTTGGCCTAGACTAGTATGTGACTCTGGCAGCATCGTGGGGTATGTGCCTAAACACCTGCATTACAGCGTCTCTGACTGGTTCATTCTCAGCTGTCTGTACAGCACACAGTGTTCCAGCCTCGTCTGCTCCATCGTAATTGCACACCACATAATATGCAAAAATATGCAAAATTGCTTTCTAGGATCAACAGTATCTGGGGAAGAGGAAGGAAAGGGTCACAATCTGCTTCATATTAATGAAGTCAACTGGAGTCAGCATGTCTGGCCTTCATCACTGAACGTAGCTGACCAGCCCATTTATTTTCCCTAACATTATACCGTCAAACGTTTTAATTATTTGATAATCAATTGCTTTAAGTGTAATGACCTCTGAAACCTGATGTGTTTTTTTTGTTCTATTTCAGGGCAAAGTACCACAAATTAAAATATGGCACGGAACTCAATCAAGGTGAAGTAAAGATGCCTAGTTTTGAATCAGGTGAGGAGCCCGTCTCCACAGCTACCCTTAAAACGAGCAGGTAATCAAACATCTGCTTGATGACATGTTTGTGTGACACTGGTCCGTTTCCTCTTCTGCAGAAGAAACCAAGAGAGGTCCCGGTACCCCAAAACAGGTTAACGTGGTACAGCCCAGACAACAGTGCGCAGACAGTGAGTTAACCCACCTGGAAGCCAGTGAGTACCTCGACAGCCTGCGCAGACAGTGAGTACCTCATACCCACCTGCGCAGGCAGTGAGTACCTCATACCCACCTGCGCAGACCTCATACCCACCTGCGCAGACAGTGAGTACCTCATACCCACCTGCGCAGCCAGACCTCATACCCACCTGCGCAGACAGTGTGTACCTCATACCCGCCTGCACAGACCTCATACCCCCTGCGCAGACAGTGAGCCTGCACAGACCTCATACCCACCTGCGCAGACAGTGTGACCTCATACCCACCTGCGCAGACAGTGTGTACCTCATACCCACCTGCACAGACCTCATACCCGCCTGCGCAGACAGTGTGTACCTCATACCCGCCTGCGCAGACAGTGTGACCTCATACCCGCCTGCACAGACCTCATACCCATCTGCACAGTGACATTGTCTGTTGGAATAACTAAATGTTTCTCCCGGCTCATGCTATATAACTTAGCGTAAAATCATTATTTATCATAGTATAGCTTTTAGTTAATGATGCTGTTTAATAATTTAATACCAAGTTATACCGTCACACCAGTTTACTGTCCCGCCCCTATCCAGCACCCACAAATTGCCCTGTGGGACAGTAAATATTTACTCTCCTTGCACATACACAGACTAGCCCATTCCCACCCTGCCACCAGACAGCAGCTTTCTGAATTGGTTAATTTATTTCCTAGTATTAAGCACAGTGTACAGTTGAGCTAACCAACATACCCTTCCATAAGTCTTGCCTACACACACCATAAGTCTCAATGTGTGTTCGGTTTTCTGTCTTGTATTTTTGATCAGCTTTTTTTTTTGCTGTATATGTTCTGGTGTTGTCGGTTATTCTGGCGATTTAGAACGAAGCCTTGAATATGCAGTGCTCATATATGACTTTTCTGCAAAATGCACTGAGTCATGTGGTGCCTGAATGGTAACGCACCGTAATCCGTGTCCCGGCAGATATCTTCAGGAGGTAGGTTACACAGACACAATCCTAGACGTGCGGTCTCAGCGAGTCCGGTCGTTACTGGGCCTGTCTGGTTCCGAGCAGAACGGCTCCGTGGAAACCAAGAACCTGGAGCAGATACTCAACGGAGGAGACACTCCCTCCAAACAAAAGGGACAAGATATGAAAAGGTAAAGGCTGGTCCGTGCACTGCCACAACTGGGAAATCACCTTATATATTACCTTCAAATAGCAGTGTGTCAGGTCTTTTATTTTAATACTTTATTTCTGGATATTTTTTCTTGTAAAGTTTTTTTATTTATTTTATTTTTATTAAGAAGAGTCCTGGGTACATTAATCTTAAAGATAAGATTAATATTTTATTTTATTCCCCATTAAAAAATGCATATGTGGAACATATGATGCTGATGATGAATATATTGATTTAGACTTTGCCTGTCTATGTCCAATGAGCTGCTCTTGCAGGCTGTGCGCTGAACGAGGCTGACTGTCCATGTTCCTCCGACAGGAACACGGATGTTCTGGAAACATTTAACTTCTTAGAAAACGCAGACGATAGCGACGAAGAGGAGGACGAGGAAGGAGACCTGGTGGATGATATCTCTGACAGGACGGAGAAGCACAGAATAAGCAAACACAAAATAAAGGTCAGGGCCTTGGCCAGCCTCGCGCGTTAAACAGAGGTTCAGCACAGTACTGACTGTACTGACTACTGACACGGTACTGGCTGTACTGACTACTGACACAGTACTGACTACTGACACAGTACTGGCTGTACTGACTACTGACACAGTACTGACGCTCACAATAACTGACTGCCCATGTGATTCAGCTTTAATAGTATGGTAATGATAAGAGAAGACATGCTTGAATCCACTGAAAATCTATGCTTTAGTATGTTGGATTTACTCTATGAAACAGGGTTCCTGTTTTTTTTTTTTTTTCTGTGAAAAGATCCTGGTGACGCACAACATATCTGTGGCAACACAATTCTGGAGCACAGCACTCTGAGTGCTTTTATAGAAGGTCAGAATTAGAATATGCATTTCAGTTTGCACTCAGTGTGAGTATTGGGGCAAACGTGAGGCCAGAGTGAACCAGTAGAACTTTGGTTACTAGAGTTACGGGCTGGCCGGTCAACCAAGCACGCTGTGACCCGGAAGGACCACATGCAATTACCAAACTCTTTATTATCACTGGTGTGGGGGGGAAAGTGAGCATTAAATTGAAACAAATCACACTTTGCATTGAAGAAAAAAGTGCCATGTCTTGGCACTATTGGTAAAGAGTGTGGGAAAATTAAGTGTTTGATATAAGGATGGGCCAGAAGTAAATCAAACCATTCACACTGGTGTGTCCATTCTATTCTTACCTTTTGGCTAGGACGGACACAGGGTATTTTTGGAATATCCATAACTGAACATTCTGAATGAAGATGTGAGAGTTGCTGCTTATGTTGGCTCGCTAGTAATTTGCTAGCTAACGCTCAACAAAGAAGAAAATGTATAAGTCATGAACAACAGTGAAATTAAAATAACGTTACTCAACTCAACATTATGGTATCATGAAAACACTGGTTACAATAGGCTAATCTTATCGCTTTTATTGTGTTGTTTTACAAGAAATGATGGCAGACAAATGTCTAATAGACCGCCATATAAATTAAAAATCCAATTAAACTTTGCGTCCATCTCCAAAGATGATAAACTGAAGAACTTCAAAAATAGCATTGCTAACATTGGTCATTTTAGCCGGCTTGCTAAATATTGTAGCCTATTGATTAAACGTTCTACTCTTCATTCATGATTTTATTCAGAATTACACCAAAGAATTAAGCTAGGTTTGCGCTTTCAAGACACCGTGATTGGTTCAGTGTAAATCAGCAATACATCATGTTGTTTTGGAAATCAGCACAGGGAATCAGCCGTACCCCAAGCACAGTCATCATTTGTGTAGGTTAGTCTTTCCAACAGAAAAACATAAGTAGGCTATTGTGCTTTGAGAATCAAACAGACAGGGGCTAACAGAATGTCAGATTAGCTGCTGAATCGAAAGTTCATTCTTTTCCGGGAAATATTGAAGATGGTTTTTTTAGTAAAACATGATTAAAAGCTTGAGAAACGCTAGTTCGAGCTGTTATTGGCTCCAGTCCAAATACGAGTTCTGTATCACTACGCAAAAATGAGGCTTCAGTTAAACCGTCGTTTAAAGTGATACCTGCGTGCTTTGACAAATCTATGCTAAATTTATTTGTACAGAGTGCAGAATATGAAGACGAAAATAACACTGTCGTAAACATAACGCAGCATCTTCAAAGATATGCTACTGTTAAAAATGTCTATTGCATTATTGGTAATTTGAGTTTATGTGCACGCCATTTGAATCTCCCCATTCATCTTCTTTTTTTTTTTTTTTTTCCATTAAGAATTTGTTACTGATTTTATTCATTTTTCTCCCAATTTAGTAGCCAATTACATACTCTCTTTTTCATGTCAACCCCCCCCTCGTATTGTGAGTTTGCTGACGTAGCCCTGTGACTGGCAGTGACACGGGCAAAGTATCGTCTCCTCCGAGACGGCACTCGCCAAGCTGTCGACCATAACTCCGGTATTCCAGAGCCACTCCTGTACGCAGTGAACTTCATGTTGCCGCCCCCTGGTGGCATTCCCGGCCAGAGCCGACTGACGGTGGAATCGAACCCTGGTTGCAGTGGCCAGCATCGAACGTTGTAACCACTAACCACCCGGGAGGCCCTTTGATTCAATATTTGACTGTGACAGTTCTATACTGTTAAAATACAAGGTTTTGTTTCAGGAAGAAATGGGACACAGCTAGTCCTCACTAGTACAGTATGAAACTCGAGCCTTTTTTCAGACCTAAGCAATACATCAGCAGGCTATAGTCTAGAATTCAAATGCCCTTGGTGTTGGAAATCACCCATTGATATTCACTATCGTGTATAATGCTTCGGACGTTCATGCCCATGCCTCATTGTATTTGTCCCAAACAAACAAATAAACTAAAATATGTAAAACGTACATATCCAGTGTTACAGTGGAAGCGTTGCTTGTTTTTCCTGTTTATTGACAATTTAGTTTAACTATTGGAGCTCTCCTGACTGTTTGTGAAGTTATCAATCCTGAAGGTATCTGTTGTCTGTTTGATCCACAAGAATTCCCTGGGATAATGGCATCATTTACTTTTTTGATGCAGGACCTCGAAGTATATTGAACTGTGGGGACATAATACATGTTCAGAATACATGCTAGCAAATATTATGATGCTAATCACAAGTAAAGGTATGCTACTTACATGAACACCACCTCTACTGAGCTGGGTTTTGTCTCGATTTCTTTTCTTTTCTTTTTTTGTTCCCCCAAAGGTTCAATGTTTGAATTGAGATATTTGCCAAGATGAATACTTTATAATCAGAGATTGTGCAAAGCCTACTCAGTCTTTTAGGAATTATAGCCCCCATCCAGCATTTAACTGAATTTAAAACAAACAGGCTTCTCTCAGTGGTAGGATTTCTTGTCATCACTGAACTTGCTTTCCCCTCGTGTTGACATGCACACATTTCTGTCAAGAATATTTGAGCTTGGTAAGCTCCAGGCCATTTTAACAGCACAATTATTTTTGACATTTTGTGGAAAGAAGCTAAGTTCCTTGCAGTTCAGCAGGACTATGCACCAATTAGCCAAATTTGCCCTTGGAGCGACTATTGTTCCTTCCTCGATTTAAAGCTTTTCAACCAATTCATAATTCAGTCACCGAATTCCAAACACATTTGGTTTTGGTTTATTTGAATATTTGCAGAGCTATTCAATTGGCTGCCAAATTTGGCCCACCATAGACATATTCTTGGCATCAAATTTGTAACTATGTACAGGTCTGTATCTACACAATGTCCACATACCTCCCACTAGTGACTGAATAATAAGAAATGAGTACATTTTAAGAAAGGGCCTACGTTGTCCATACATGTCTTATTCATACATCATGTGGAAAATCGACACTGTAAACACTAATTTAAAGAAAGTAATCTGAAGTAGTTGAAGAAACGTATTATTATTAAATTATTATTGAGAAAATATAAAAAGTATTATTCAGATCCATCAAATTTTTTAATGTTTGAAATGTGCTGCCCTCCTAATCTTATGGTTCCATCATACATGGATGTTATGCTTGTTTCATGTACCTGTCCAAAATTGTGCATGGTGTGCCATGCCAGTGAGACTCTCTCTTGTAAAGTTTTAGCATGTTTACTACTCTTAATAAAGTTTCTTTGTGTTCCTTTTAAGTGGCAGTTTGTGTGAATTTCCTTCAGTTGCAACGAATAAGGTGTTAAGATGGATTTCATTTCCATCTCCTCTAATAAAACAATTTCATTCAATAAATTACTTGCATTGTATTATGGAGAAACAAAGATGTAGTGTTTCGACACACTGACTGCAAAATGGCTGCTAACACATTAAACAAAGCATTGTAGGTATTTAATCAAAACGAATTATATCAAAACAAGTTATTTAAAAAATGAAACTAACAATAGAGAAGTGTATCAAATATCCCTATGGATGCTTTCTCAGTGGCAGCATTCTCATACATTTTGGCCTAGGAACATGTACTCTAGGAACAAGAGAAAGAATATTACAGTATTACACAAAAGCACATCTAATTTTATTCAAATTAAAAGCACTGACAACCCAATTTTTAAACGCATCTAATTGTATTCATGCAAAAGCACAGGTGAAACAAAATTATGTAAATTTATACAAAGTCTGAACTTAAATACTAAAATAAGTGAAAAGGCGGGGGGAGATAAAGGAAAGTAATTTCATGGAATTGGCCTGTTCATGTTAAGATTCTGTCATTGCTTTGGAAAATATATTTTGTACATCTTAAAATGTTGCTTGACCTGCAATGTAAAGACCAGAGCTAAGCATTCTCATTGGAAGATTGCACCCAGTGGTATAGCATAAGGTACTAAGCAAGGAATCCACTGTGACTGCAAGCAAGCCAGTGACCGATACCAACATGTCTGTGCCCTCCACAGATTGGAAACGAGGGCTTGGCGTCAGACCTGCCTGACGACCCCGACACGGAAGAAGCGCTGAAGGAGTTTGACTTCCTGGTGACTGCAGAGGACGGGGAGGGGGCTGGGGAGGCCCGGAGCTCAGGGGACGGGACAGAGTGGGGTAAGACATGTCACGCCACACGGCAGGGATGCATCATCATAATAATCATAATAATAATAATAATGCGTTTTTCATACATATCACTTTCCGGACCAAACATTACATTTACAATTTACATTTTAAGCATTTAGCAGATGCTCTTATCCAGAGCGACTTACAAGATGTGCATTAATACATGGTAGGAACAGTTTGCGCAAAAGATCAGTGCAGTAATACAGCGGTAGACATCATTGTAGGTAGCTGCGTACCATACCTGTAACACTGGGAACGAAAAGGTTAGTAATGGGTTTTTTTTGGGGGGTTGTGACCATAACAAACAAAGGAGTAAAGCAAAAAGGAATTAACAAGGCAATTTAAACATGTGGCAAATGTGAAAAGATAAAACCGCGTGGAGAACGACAGTCACAGGCTTAAATAAACCGATTAAAGCTAAGAGACGGTAATAAGGATGCTGCTAACCGCTAACGCAACTAACTAACATCCAAAAGCAAGAATAAAAAGTATGTTTTTAAAAGGGACTTAAAATGGTGGAAAACGTTGCACTGATATTTTCAGGCAAGGCATTGCATTGCTCATGCATTTCTTAGCTTGTTTTTAACTGGATATTAAAAGTGATGAGACCATTGTTCGATGACCTAAGAGCAAGATGTGGTTTTATATGGCATCAGCAGTTCCACTGTCATCGAGGCTAAACCATGTAGTTCTTTAAAAGTGATCAATAAAATCTTAAAATGAAGACTTCAGTTTTATCCAAATTGTGTTGGAGACATCCAGAATGTAATATCAATCTGACAATTTTGTAAGATGCATATAGCCAAGAGGCAATATTTAAATATGAAATTACAGAGGCCCTAAAATGGACCCCTAAGGACACATGATCACCAATAGAAACACAGCATTTTCTATAGCATGATCAATTGGTTCAAAGATGGCACTAAGGTCTAAGGGAACCTAAATTGAGCACTCACCAGAGCCTGGTCATTTGCCATCTAACAAGTGGCAATTTCTCACCACAGTTTTACAGGCAGCAGGGGGTCCTGTGAGTATCAGTCAGTCAATATAATCACCGCAAATCATAATTGCTACCTTTAATCATAGGACCAGGACTATACTTCCCATCATTGCTAGCCACCTATAATCACAGGACCAGGACTACATCTCCCATCACTGTTCCCCACTGTAATGCATTTTGCGGCACAATGTTCAAGAATGGGATAGAAGATTGGTTAAAGTGCAATTAAGCCAGTGATGAGCTAGTGAGGGCTGGGATTACTTTTCTTATCAGTGTGTGTTCTGTCTCCTGCTGAATCCATTGATGGGCTGGGAGGTTTTTCCTCGTACTGCATTAAGGTCAATAAATCACAAATGTCTGTGATTCCCGTATCTCGCCTGCATGTTCTGGCATGGCAGGAGTGTGTTATCGAATACGAGCTGTATTTTAGTGACTTTTTCACAGCACCCCCTGCCTTTCATGTTTATCTTTTACACATACACATGTTGTGTAGGATAGATGAAATGTACTTGAGTTGAATGACAGGGCAGTACAATAATCCTCTATTGTGTGGCCTGGTTACTCAGTCTGAGCTAGGCTTGTACAGGGCAGCCTCTACCCAATGCTGGACTTGTGGTGTGCTTGGGGCTCAGTGATCAGAGTAGGGTTGTGAAATCCTGGGAATTTTATGAAAACTTTCCATGGGAATCTTGGGAATTTATGGGAATTTAACAGGAATTTATAATCACAGGACACATGCCATACAACTGAATACAGGCTTTTCAAACTTTTATCAAAATGATTATTTTGAACTTGCAAATTGTAACATCCATTCAATTAATAGCAAGTGTTAACTGGCTAGCTCACTAGTCTGTGAACAATTTATAAATACTTGCTAAGTTTAGCAACAATATTAGCACCAAGCAGCGCTGCTAGGTGGAATTATCATGGAACTATCTATTCAGTGAAATTTTGACTACTACATCATCACTCTATTATACCATTAACAGTTTACCTAAGTTACAATGGAATGTGTCTGTGTCTAAAGGTTTGCTTGACGATCATGTGATGGAAGCATGCGCTTTGCGTACACCTCCATGCATCACCAGTAGGGGGAGCATATCACTCATCCACCTTCTCAGGAGGACATGCTTTCAGGCACACAGGATTTGTGATTGTAAAAGCAAACAAAGGCAGAGGAAATATAGATGTAGCGAATACAAAATAGTTTCATTATTTAAGACTCAAGCTCTTCGTAATTTTAAGATGGTCTGTATGTATATATATATATATATATATACACACACACGTATATAATTTTATATGCTTTTATTGATGGGCAAAATTCCCATTAAAAAGTCCCTGTGGAAAATTTACTTCAAATGTATCACTTCTTCGCAAACCCTAGCTTGGGGTTCAGTCTTAGCTGTGCTCATACTGGGACGTCTGAGGTCAGTGTGTGGTGTTCAGCCTAAGCTGTGCTCATGCTGGGAAGTCTCAGGTCAGGGTGTGGGGTGTTTGGGGTCAGGGCGGCCTTGTGCGGCAGGGCGGGGGCACAGGGTGTATTCTGGGCAGCGTTGAGGCATCCCTGTGGAATCTGAACAGCTGCCACCGCAGCGTCAGCATTCCGCCTCACTTTCACCAGGGATATTCTGGGCGCCCCGCCCACCCCTTCACAAGCCCAGTCCGATTGCTTAACAATCATATAACAAACTATAATAATTCAAATCTAATTTAAATTAACAAGTTAAATAATACCAGCACCTGGTTTACCCTCTACTTAAACGGAAAGCATACATGGGCCTGACACCTGTAAGCACACGTGATCAATGATTGTTGCCCTCTTCCCTTCCTCGGAGAGGCCATTTAAATGTGGGTTTTTTTGTGTGTATTTTTTATGGTATCACCTGCTACGTTGGGTAGGCGTGTAAATGTGTTTTTTAAGAGACCGTGGAGCTGAGAGCTCTTTGGTTACCGTGCATGTTGTTTACAGTCTTCCCTCCCTCCCTCCCTCCCTCCCTCTCTTAGCGGAGCCGCTGCCGTTCCCCTCCAGCGGGGGTAAGTCCTTCATCATGGGCCCTGACGACGTGCTGGAGAGCGTGCTGGGACTGGGGGACCTGGCCGACCTGACCGTCTCCAACGACGAGGCTGAATACAGCTATGATGTAAGCACTCCGGCACGGTGGCGCCATGGCAACGGGAGCCGGCGACGGCCGTGTCAGACCTGGGGGTGTCTTCACTCCCCCGCTCCCGTTTCTCCGCAGTCGCGCCGTTCTCCCCATCGTCCCAGCGCTTGTCTGACCACACTCCCTATTTTTAGCTGCCGGCCAATAAGGACGCGTTCAGGAAGACGTGGAATCCCAAGTACACGCTGCGCAGCCACTTCGATGGCGTTCGGGCGCTGGCCTTCCACCCGGTGGAGCCCGTCCTGGTGACCGTGTCGGAAGACCACACCCTCAAACTGTGGAACCTGCAGAAGACCGTTCCTGCCAAAAAGCAAGTTCACCCCGCTTAGTTAATGCTTTGCCCAGAACTTCCGAAGTACCCAAGACAACTGAAATAAAAAAAATAAAAAACACTCCCATGAATTCCCTAAACGTTTCAGATCTTGTGTAACAGTAAATAAAACATTTGTTTCTTCTTTGTTTGTTTGCAGAAGTGCCTCTTTTGATGTGGAGCCAATTTACACGTTCAGAGCTCACGTGTAAGTATTCAATCGGCACGTTTCGCCAATTACGTTCCGTAGCTGTTGAAAATTTGCCAGCAGTCCAGAGGAGTGAACGCTTCTCACGATTAGACCTCCGTGCAGAAGCGATGCATCGCAGCGATAATTGGGTGTTGGCTTTAGTCACGTTGCTCGAAGCTGGGCGTCTCACGGTCACGCGCTTGTGTCCCTGTCTCTGCAGAGGCCCTGTCCTGTCCCTGGCCGTGAGCTCCAGTGGGGAGCAGTGTTTCAGCGGGGGCATCGACTCCACCATCCAGTGGTGGAACATCCCCAGCTCTAACGTCGACCCTTACGACACGTACGGTAAGGACATTGGACAGTCCTTGGTCATGTGACGGGAGTCACCATGCTCTACTTGGTCACGTGACAGGACGTCAATCCTCTCCTGTGTGTCACAAAGCTCTCCATTGACAACTAACGAAGTTGTTACTGTGTACTGTTGTTGTATTTGCTCCTTTGTTACGGTAATTAGTTTTACCGCACGCTTTCCCCCGTGATTGGCCTAACTGTACACTTTTGCTGTACTTCTGTTAATATAATTTGATGTACCATGCACCCTTTCCAACTGCAGTTGGTGTTACTGTGCGCTGTTGTTACCGTAATCGTACTGAAGTCATCCTGGTCATGTGACTGGTTTTTCTCCCCCCTCCTGGCGCAGACCCGGGGGTGCTGGCGGGAACGTTGCTGGGACACACGGACGCCGTGTGGGGATTGGCCTACAGCGGGATAAAGAACCGGCTGCTGTCGTGCTCAGCCGACGGGACCGTCCGCCTCTGGAACCCCCCGGAGAAATCGCCCTGCATTAGCACTTACAACTCTGACAAGGGTGAGGCGGCCCCCTGCTGTTCGGTCGCTACTGCAGATGTGTTCGTGTGTTCCCATGGATCTTTCAAAGCCCCACAGCACAATTCCAGTGTTAACGCAGTGGCAGTGGTTTTCACTCTTCGCCTTGTTTATCATGATCGGGCTGTATTTGCTAGGAAGTACACGGTCCTGTTTTGAAACGTGCGTAGCGTCCGTAACGGTGAATAAGACGACCGACATCGAAGGAAGAGACTCGTTTTAGACCATACTTGACCTTGATGAAACGTAGCTTTGTAGAGATGGCTTTATTAAGATCTCATGTAAAATGCATATTTTACAGAAGCTTTTCCTGAAAAACGTTATGGACATGACATTCTGTTCTGACATCCCAGTCAGGACCCTATTTTTATACGGCTGATCAATGATGTACTGGAGCTGGATTTTTCGAGATTCTTTCCACGTTGTATTATAACCTCTCAAATATTGGAAAAAAAACGTAAAAGAACAAGCGCGAGTAATGCACAAATTCTGTAAACCATTTCCTAAAGTAATGAAAATTGGCAGCCTGCAAAACCTTATTTATGTTGTCTCTCAATGATGGATTCAATGGTAATAACACATATTTTATGGAATAAATGCACCTTCACGGTAAATGTGAAAATGGTTTAATTGGGAAATTTTATATTTTTGTGCGTGGGTTGACGTTACTATGGAATTGTCCCCGTGTTTATCAGTTATCAGCCCTGATTTGGTTAACCCGGCTGGTTCGCCGACGATACAAGCAGCAATAAAAGTATATTACTATTTCTAACGTCGCAAGATTTTATCATACACACGTGGCAAAAACATTGACAGAAACCTTAGAATTGTGACTTTCCAATTTGAGCACTGGCAAATAATATGAGATTTTTTAAATTAGGTTAATTAGACAAAAAGTTAACATTGTCTTTTACTCTCTCTTTTACTCTCGGTCTACCTGGAAGTGCCCTCCCACTTCTATTGACATGGTAACAAGGTGCTAGTTTGCCATGTGTGAAAACGCGGTGTAAACAACACATAAGATATATTTTACTCAAGATCTATGTAAAAATGCTTTTCAAACGTGAATGGAAGACGCATTAAACACCATGGTTAATAAGGTTAACCCGTCTGCCTCTTGCAGTTCATGGCATTCCCACCGCCGTGGATTTTAACGGCTGTGACCCCGCCCACATGGTGGCCTCCTTCAGCATGGGGGACACCGTCATCTATGACCTGGAGACGTCTCAGCCTGCAGTGGTGTTCACCACCCAAAGTGAGAGCAGTAAGTTCCACCCAGACCACACTCCTGTCACCACCTCCACCCTCACCACACTCCTGTCACTAGCTCCACCCGCACCACACTCCTGTCTCCACCCTCACCACACTCCTGTCACCACCCCCACCCTCACCACACTCCTGTCTCCACCCTCACCCTTACCACACTCCTGTCTCCACCCTCACCACACTCCTGTCACCACCCCCACCCTCACCACACTCCTGTCTCCACCTTCACCCTCACCACACTTCTGTCACCACCCTCACCACACTCCTGTCACCAGCTCCACCCTCACCACACTCCTGTCTCCACCCTCACCACACTCCTGTCTCCACCCTCACCACACTCCTGTCTCCACCTCCACCCTCACCACACTCCTGTCACCACCCCCCACCCTCACCACACTCCTGTCACCACCCCCACCCTCACCACACTCCTGTCTCCACCCCCACCACACTCCTGTCACCACCCCCACCCTCACCACACTCCTGTCACCACCCCCACCCTCACCACACTCCTGTCACCACCTCCACCCTCACCACACTCCTGTCACCACCTCCACCCTCACCACACTCCTGTCTCCACCCCCACCCTCACCACACTCCTGTCACCACCCCCACCCTCACCACACTCCTGTCTCCACCCTCACCACACTCCTGTCTCCACCCCCACCCTCACCACACTCCTGTCACCACCTCCACCCAGTAAACAAATAATACTGTTTTTTATATGTTTAAAAAAAATGTTTTAGAATTGTTTTTTAGTTGGCATTTTTATGTGGCAAGAAATTCCAATTAAATCCATTTTGACACCATGAAGTATATGTGAAAAAAAACGTTTTATACCCACTGTACCTATGTATATATAGATTTACAGTATATGGCTTGGTTAAAAAAAAAAAAAAAAAGCGTAAAGAAATGGGGTCCAGCGATATTTCAGTATTATTTAGATATGCAATTCATATTTATTGATAGTGCATCATTTATCATATCTAAAAATCTAAAATGTGTCGTCTGAAAATTTGCTCTGTGCCCCTCTGCACCCTGTCTCAGGCAGCTGTCTGCACTTCAAACCCCTTAAATATTTAGCTTCCTCTGTATCACACAATCAGGAGACAGGCACGCACCCAAACATTGTGATGGTCTTGACAACCTATAATACAATGAAAGAAAATAAGACATGACCGGATTTGTGCTTAGACATGTCTATAGATTTGCAATTGTACAATTCATACAGCTAACTCGCCAACACTAAGACCAGTCCAGTTTTGGAGTTTTATTACAATAAAGATGATGATGATGATGATAGCTTATCCTTATATGTAATGGGAAATGAAGATGTACTGTGACCAGTACAACCAATTTAAATGTCCATCTTCGGGTTTAAGTCCCGTAACCCTGTCCCCAGCACCGGGTCTTAATGTGCGTTTTATTATTTTACTGACCCGTTAATAAACACAAATAATAAACATGGTATGTGGAAGCAGTCTTAACTGCTTTTGCCTAATTGGTGATTGTTTTAAGTTTATGAAGATGTAGCCTACCTGTATGAACAATACAACATCTTACACACACATTACCTGCTAATTGTCTCTTTTTTGAGACAATTTCCTTAAAATGGCAGTTGTAGTTTGGATTCTTTTCATTTCAGACTAGAGAAATCACTGTTAACAAACAATGAGTCTACTGCCATAATAATAGTTTATTTACAGCTCAAATCATATAGTAATGTGTGTTCTGACATATTTGGGCTTTATTTCCATAATTTGAATAATATGTATAAGCCATGTGTAGGGGCAGGAAAGGCATGGGCTACAACCGCTTGGTCTCGACAATCCGAGTCATGGTTCCTCGTGAAAAAGTGATTAAAAAAAAAGTGTTAGTGTTGAATATGCTCAGGTGGCTAGATATTTTATTTTCATATCTATATTGGGGGAAACTGAAAGTTTGGGAACCATAGAGGATAGACTTGAGACTGTCACTTGTGAATTATACAGTTAGCCTACAGTTAGTTACAGTACAGTTAGTGGTTGTTTATAAATATATTCAATCCATGCACTACTGTCTGTTCAAATACATAGCTTACAGAATGGCTGGATAGAAGCTTTGACAACATTGTCGGTCACCTAAAGCATATTACAATCCATAGGTTTTTCAAAGGAAAAGATTAACGTGATTGTTTAATTAATGCGACCTCAGCTGTTTGGAGCCGTGTGATGTGATTGGATGATGGTGTCCAGGTGCTTTGGGCTAGCCTTGTGATGTGATTGGATGATGGTGTCCAGGTGCTTTGGGCAAGCCGTGTGATGTGATTGGATGATGGTGTCCAGGTGCTTTGGGCAAGCCATGTGATATGATTGGATGATGGTGTCCAGGTGCTTTGGGCAAGCCATGTGATATGATTGGATGATGGTGTCCAGGTGCTTTGGGCAAACCATGTGATGTGTGGTTAAATCTGTTTCCCAGCTCTCCCTGCTGCCAACTACATAAACCGGGTGGTGAGCCACCCGACCCTGCCTGTCACCATCACGGCCCATGAGGACAGACACATCAAGTTCTTCGACAACAAAACGGGTAAAATCATCAACGCAGGGCACAAATTTGTACCCCAACTGTTGTACTGACCAACCCAGGCTACCACTCCACCTGCTGGGACGGGGCCAATTGCATCCCGCTTCTGCTGACTCCTGGCTGTAGTTAATTAATGACTTAGCCGAGGCTTGTAAACGTGATGGAATAGCTGTATCGCAGCTGTAGGGTGCATTTGTGTCGAGCGTCTTCGGTGACTGAGCCACACTCGGGAAGTCCACAAATGTACAAGCTGTTTTATTAACATTTGAGTAACATATCTGCATGATTTGCACATTTTACTCTGGCATGTCAGCGACAGAAAATGAAAGCATATAAGTAGTGTAATTATGTATGTACTTATGTAATAATGAGAATTGTTTTTCAACATACAGTACCTATGGTGTGTTAAGGACTTTGGGATAAAGTGATGACATCGCTGCTGTTATGTTGTGGTAATGTGAAACATGACACCGCTAGGCTTATGTTGTGGTAACATAACAGGGCTGTCCTGCTGAACAGTTTGACCCTTTTCTGTGGTGCAGCATGAGGGTGTCTGATGACACAGCAGCCGTATGCAGGCTGTTGTTTTTGTAGCCCTGACCTCTGACCTTTCGGCCACACTCTTTCCCACTCGTTCCCTCCAGGTAAACTCATCCACGCCATGGTGGCCCACCTGGACGCAGTCACCAGCCTGGCCGTGGACCCCAACGGGATTTACCTGATGTCAGGAAGTAAGTCCCCCCTCACCTGCCCCCCAGTGGGGGGAAAAAATCGGATGGGAGGCATGATTTTATTTTTATTTTTTCTATTGTTTATTCTCATTTTTTCTTCCCAATTTACTATCCAATTATACCCTCTCTTTTTTCATGTCAATTATCCCCTCCCTCATATGAGAACTCGCTGCCGTAGTCCCAAGACCGGTAGTGAGCACTGCACCGCCTCCTCCGAGCCCGTACCCGCCTAGGTCGAAGCCTGTCACCGTAACACACAGGACCACTCATATATGCAGCGACCTCACATCGGCTTTTATCCCTCCCCCCCGCCCCAGCCAATTACCAACCCCTAGTGGCACTCCCGGCAGGTGGGAGGCATGATTTTAATCTCCTCTCTCTCCCCTCCCGTCCCATCCCCGTCCCCAGGCCACGACTGCTCCATCCGCCTCTGGAACCTGGACAGCAAAACCTGCGTGCAGGAGATCACCGCCCACCGGAAGAAGTCGGACGAGTCCATCTATGACGTGGCCTTCCACCCGTCGAAGGCATACATCGCCAGCGCAGGGGCCGACGCCCTGGCCAAAGTGTTTGTGTAAGAGCCCACACCTGGCCAGCCGGGATATCGTGGACAGACTGCTTCACTGCCTTGTGTGACGAGTGTACCATTTAGACACTACACAAGACCGCCGCCTCAACCAACCAACCCCCTCCCCCCTCTCCGACCCACCCCCTTCCCCCTGATGCCCGCCAGCTGTACACTGGAGTGGAGCCAGGGGCCAGTTTGGGACAGGGGAGTGTGACTGCTTCAGTTTTACCTAAGTTTTCAAACTAATTTAACTGTAATTACTGTACCTTAAAGCAGGAGAAACCAGTATTTGTAGCCTTTGACTGGGTTTGGACTGAGCCTAATATCGGTTCTGTAGGTGTGTTTCAGTGACCGTGGCGTCTACCGTTCACAACAGCAGGCCCGCCGTGGGCCAGGTGACGGGAGTGTTCGTCTGAGACGGTGACCCCCGCCCTCGCTCTGCCCACCGAGACCCACATCGGGTCACATGACCACACGGTGCCCTCTCCACCCTCATGTAGCGCAAAAAAACAAAACAACATACGTAACCTAAAAATAAGTCCGCTTCTTACTTTAGCATTTAGATTCAGGACATTTCTTTGCATAAAAATATAGTTTTTATAAGCCTTTTTTATATAAATAAAGCCTGTCTTGGCAGTGCAGAAAATGTTGTTTAAAAAAAAAAAAGAAAAGAAAAAATCCCTTCTCTTACCCCCCCCGCTGGCATGCGCCAGTCTCCCAATGACCTGTTTTGCTGCTCCCACACACTTTACCCTTCCCTGTCATTCAAAACACGTGGGTGGGTCCTGGCCCTTTTGGATGCGATCTCTCTAACCGACATTGCTTTAAAAGCATCTCATCACACGAGAAACAGACGAGGACAGAAGCAGAGTTCATGGCTCCCCATGACCTCTTTTAAACCATAAACTTGCAGCCTCCTATCACTATGTGATATATTTGTACATCTTACTGTATTTACAAGTTTATTTATCACGGGGTAGACATCTTAATGCTATAGGCTTGTTATTTATTTCACTTTCTGTTAGTCTTATCCTTTTCTTTTTTTTTTTTTTTTTTTTTTTTTTTTTTTAACTACACAGTGTGTCATTGAGCCCAAAGGTGACTATAAGACTGAGCTCTTTCAGGCGAACGGAATGGAAAAGGAGAGTTCATGGAAACGTCTTTTAAAACAAAAAAATATTTTATTTGAAGACTAACGATGGGGTGTGGTACCCCTTATTACTACAGACCGATGTTAAAAGGGGGGGGTGGTTGGGGGTGGGACAGGGGCAGGCGTTTTTTTTTGTTTGTTTGTTTTCTTTGATGTCAGAATCGGAATGAACAAGCGTTGAAGATTAATCACGGTTCGGAATCTGCTGTTTGGTTAATGCTTTCCCAACTTTTATTTTCTAAGATTATTTTATTTTTTTGAATATGCTTCAATTCATGGTGTAACTACAGATTTTGTTTGTGTAATGCATGATTAATACAATAAAGTATTTTTTCTAGTCTTCCACAAAAAGATTTCTGATCAGTTTGCGAGTTTTGATGAGTTTTGTAAGGTTTTTGTTTTACAAACTATGAATCAGCAAATTTTTAAGATTGTACCACATAGCAAAATACAGCTGTTGAAAAGTAATGTATATAAAATGTCTATAATAAATATTAAATGGTGTACCTGTACATTCAGCCTGAAGTGACATGACTGTGGCAGTGTCTGTGTGGCTTCCACATGCCCGTTTACGCACAGTAGATTCAGATGTGAGTTTGTTCACTTTTGTTCCACCCTGGACGACTTCTGTGAAACTTCAAGATCACTTGTGCACTGAGTCCTAAATCTCAGGCACCTCTGGTTTGTGTCATTGGCCAGCTATGACTAGTATTCTGCAACAGCAGGAACAAGATTGGCCACCAGAACAGCTTCCGAGCGCCTTGGCATGGACTATGCAAATGTCTTGAATTCTATAGGAGGGATGCAACTAGGGGTGTGACGGTATACCGGTATGACGGTATACCACAGTATTAAAATATGAAATAGTACTATCATAATACCGTGATAGTAAATCACGTGGCAAAAGCTGTTTTAATGCAGGGAAAGCAATTTTTCAACCGTTGCCCTACTAAAATGTCTACATATCCCATATTAAATAATATAATACTGGACCTGGGGTGTCTGCTATTGTCATTTAATCTTACCACCTCTTTGGCTGTTCTTGCATTTTGTTTTGTTTACAATGCGATTGCACACGTGCAGACAGCTCCCTCACATTTCCCAAACTTGGTAGGCAGCGGTTATTAGCTAGCTAGCTACACTGCATAAATCTCCGTTTGCAGTCCCTTCTATGTCTGACACTGATTCTGATGCCGAAGCGGTCTGTCATGACAAATTATATCCCCCTAAAAAGCGAACTCGTTCATCCGTGTGGACTTGCTTTCGATTCAGAAAAAAAGATGGTGTTGTTGTTGAGAACGGATCTCCCATCTGTAGAGAATGTGGGAAACGTAATGGCCAGAGGAGGGAACAAGTCCATTGCATTCCAGCTGCATGAGGATCATACTTCACATTATGGCACAAATGGAAAAACTGAGTAGCTAAATATAGTACCAGATCCAAAAAGCTGATCAGGCAATAAAGCAAAATGATGGTTAATTCACAAAGTGAATGATTTAAATTGATTTAAACATACAATTACAAGGAGTGAACTATATTCAGTTGCATTTTTTGTTTTATTTTTCAAATGGTATATAAATCTGCAAAGAGCCATACAATAAACAGATCGAGTTGTAAACTTTGTGTGATACTTTTTTTAGCTTAAAAACTGATACCGTGATATTGAGTAGTACGATTATCATACCGTCACAGCTAGATGCAACACCATTCTACAAGAAATTCCATCATTTTGTGTTTCGTTTATAATGGTGGAAAACACTCTCAGGCACTGCTCCAAAATCTCACATAAGTGATCAATTGGGTTTAGATCTGGTGACAGATGGCAAACCACTCGTGTCCTGCCGGTTGGTGCATTGTTATCCTGGAAGAGCGCATTCCCGTCAAGATAGAACATAAGAATACATAATGACAAGAACGGGGCTGTTCAGCCCATCATGTCCTAATCTAAAGAGTATCTAGTACTGCGTCGGCTACTTGAATAGCCCAAGTGTTTCTGCCTCCACTACCTGACCTGGCAAGCTGTTCCAGGCATTGTTAAATGGATCTTTATTCTGCAAAGCATCATGTATAATTAGCACTGCAATTCTGTGATTGTTTCACATGAATCTCAATAGTGGCGAAAGCAACAAAACTACTCGGGGTAGTAAAAATACAATATATTCTTTATTGCAAGAAAAGTAATAAGTTACAAAGTAAAGAAACACAGAATCCCTCCAATGTCCCCTTTACGTCTTCGTTTCTGCAGAAGCAGTGAGCATGCTAAAGTGGGCTATGTGGGTACAATAGTTTAGTGTGGAAAATACGCCATCACTATTACATATAGAAGCCTTGCATCAGCTATTCAAACTTTCCGTGTCTATACAAGGTGCACAAAGGGCTCCAGTTAACTCAGAAGGAATCTGTTTTTTTACAGTATTTTCTGTCTGCTGTAAAAACCTCTTCAGCTCGTTGTGGTCCTAAAGCAAAACATTCCACATGATATACTGTATACCCCATCAACATGGCTATAGTTAAGAACAGGAAGAGGTGTGTGTGTGGAGTAATGCTGTATTTATAATGCGTTTATAGTAAGTACCGTGTTGCTTGCTCTGGCCCTCTGCCGGGGTCCGGGTTGAAACTGGATCATCACGCTTCAGTCGAAACGAGCTGCTCAAACCAAACTCTCCAGTGCCCTCCACGACCCCCCCCACTGCTGGGGACCAAGGAACTCATAACAGTGTTGTATCTTAGTTCATCCTGGTTGCATGTGATACTGCAGAAAGAATAGATTCTCTCACTAAGAAAACTAGGAACTACTACTGGGAATGTTGTTGAGAATCATGGCATTATACAAGATCTTTGTGTTCATAAAATAATATTTTAAATATTTATCTGGTGTCTATATGGTGTGTGCAGCCGAACGTGGTTCCTAGATTTCATTATCAAAAACTATTTGTTGACCTTTTCCAGCTAATCTGAAGTAAAATTCAAGATCCAATATGTTATGATAATGGCAAAGTATTTGTATGTTTTGTAAAAGAAAAAAAGGCCCCTTCTTGAAGGCTTCTGCTGTAGTTCCCAGGGGGGTGTGCTCAATGGGGAATTAAAATGGTTTTCCACCCCTTCGGTTCCTCCACTGTCGATTTCCTCCCCCCCCCGTCTTGCACCAAACAGCAGAGCACCCCACTTCAGTACTGGGCTTCGGTGAAGTCCCGGCAGATGCCCCGGACAATGGTCTCCTGGAACTGCCCCAGGCCCGAGAACTCTCGCGTGAAGAAGGTGTGGCCTTGTTTGGGCTCTGAGGCCATGGCCCGCAGGTCATCGAGCGGAGCCCAGGCAACGCCCACCGAGAACACGGTGATTCCTGGAGGAGGGGTGAGAGGGGGGCAGGGCTTGAGTTAGTCAAAGCTTCCTGTAAAAGCCAGAAGAGTCACCTTGGCTTCATCGCAGCGCGTGAGAAATGCTGATTGATTGGGTCAGGTCCAAATACAACAAGTTCTGCACCATGACTGCAATTAACAGAAGCCTCATTTTTTCATAGTGTTATACCCACGTACTCTGACCTTAAAAATGTGTGCCTGTTGGCAGGTCTGGACTGTGCATTAAGCCAGACTGTTTCAGCTTCAGTGTGAAAGCTTTTTATATTTAATATCATCTATTATTTCTCTTAACCCTGAGTATCCCCTGCAGCAAAGGTTCTGCCCCAAGTACGCCCTGATCAGGCATCCATTACAAGATCTGCTCCCCTGCATGCATAGATAGCATCACATATTATTGTTTTTCTGCTGCACATTTTTAAAGTCAACCCAATCATCCTACTATTCCAGGATTCGCATTTGTCTACCCTTCTCATGGTCAGACCAGTATGCGCACTCCTGTTTGCCAGACATAGAAAGTGTAAAAATTGTTCCTTTGTGTTCCACATGGTTGTAAATGGTTCCTCGCTGCTGGTGTGCGAGTTATATGTCTATATTATATTTATATTTGGGCTTTTTGCCCGATGTTGACCCACCTTCCGCATGCGCAGCCATCGCCGGGCCCCTGACGTCATCGTACGACTGTCCGTCCGTGATGACGACGAGGAAGTTCTTGCCGGACGTGCGTGGCCGGAAGAGGTTGGAGACGGTGTAGGTGATGGCGTCCCCGGTCGCTGTACCGCCGCTCATGTACCGGATGCCCCGCAGCGCCTCCAGGGCCGCCTCCTTCTCCATGTGGTCGTTGAAGTCCATCTCCAGCCTCTGGTCGTAGGTGAACTGCACCGTGCCCATGCGGGCCCCCACATCCGAGATCTCGAAGGCGCTGGCGATGCTGGCCAGGAACTCCAGCACCAGCCGGAAGTTTCCGTCACCTATGCTGCTGGAGCCGTCGATGAGGAAGCCCAGGTTGACCGAATTGTAGCAGGTCCTGCTGCACACCATCTGGTCAGCCGAGCAGATCTTCTGGGCCAGGGGCTTGATGTACTTGTTGGTGCCGAACCAGCTGGGCATGCTCAGGGAGAAGAAGCCATTGTCCCGGCACACTGCCTGGATTCCCCCATGCACCGACACCATGTCAAGGGCACAACACACATATTCCACATACACACGTTAGCATTTGTAATCTGAAAATCTCACAAACGGGGCGCAAATTGTTTTCTAGCCACAAGCGTCTTTGTCATCACATGAATATTTTTCTGTGCTTATATTATTCTAATGCTTAAAATGTATGTGATTTTCAGTAAAGGGAAACGTCTCACAATGTCACACTTCTCTGAACCCCCTGACCATTTTTGGAACCTCGTAACCCCCTCACCTTCTGAACGAAGTTGCGGTCTTGCACCATGCCCAGCTCCTCGAGCGCTGGCTTGGCCACGGACACCAGGAACACGTTTATGCCGGACTCTCGCGCCCGGGTCGCCACTTCCTCCAGGTCGTCGGAGGGCCATCCGTCCACGAAGACAACCGCCGCACGTGGGAACCCCCGCCGCACGCCGTGCTCTGCGCTGAAGAAGCTGTCCACCGTGAGGCCCAGGGCCTTACCTGAGGGAATCGGTCACCCGCATGCTGTGGACTGGAATCAAAACTGCGGCCCTGGATCTGTGCGCTTTATGTAAGTGCCTGCATTACTCCCTTGAAAGGCCCCGATGGACCTGCCAGTGTTGCCCTGTGTTGGTGCTCAAAATAGTGTAACAATGTACACACCAAAGATTACTGGCACATCAAAACACCACATGCTACTCAGCACTGTGTGTTCTACAATTTATTTTGAATTTTATTTGAATTACACTGTGGCATAATCCCTTAAGCCTGGCTATGGAAGATAATAGAATTTCTCAAGTATTCTAGTCAAGTAGCAATGGCACAGCTTGTTCTAGTATAACACCTCTCCGGTTTGATTTTTCACTAGGTTTTGGAAAAGCTGAATAGGCCCTGATATCCAGTTTAGTACCTTGTTTGTGTAAAAAACTTATCTGACACAGGCCAAGTCTAGCGAAACACTTTGCATGCGTTCTCGGTCTTGTGCTAAGGCGATGGGTTCAGTGATGAGTGACCTGTGTTGGTGTTCCCCCCTTTGAAGGCCATCTCTTTGATGGCGGATATCACATTTTTGGGTTGAGTGAAGTTTTTCAGGTAGAACTCTGTCTTGGGGTTTTCGCTGCAAAGAGACAACAGGGAGCAGTCGGCAAGTAGTATAAAACTCTGATTAGCTGAGCTCTTCTCCAAAGACGACTAACATGTCGTTGACAGTGTAATATTAGCTTACAGGAGCGCCATTGAGTCTTCATATGTCATGTACATATGTCACCCACATGACATATGAAGACTCAATGGCGCTCCTGTAAGCTAATATTACACTGTCAACGCCGCGGGGATTGGGCACACTCTCTGCAATTTCTAGGAATCAAATCTTCAACAAAAAGTTTCACTGTGGCCTCCTGGGTGGGGTAGCGATAGAAAGTCAGACGCTGCCCAATGCGACCGGTGGTTCGATTCCACCAGGTTGTGCCAGTTTCGGCTCTGGCCAGGAGTGCCACCAGCGCCCCAGGGTGGCCGGAGAGAAGCCAATATGGGCTCACTGTATATAGGAGTGGCCCTGTGTGTATACCGGAGTTACGGTGACGGCTTGGCGAGTTCCGGCTCGGAAGAGGCAGTGCCTCGCACATGTCACTGCCGATTTCAGGATGATGGCAGCGAGCTCTTAAATACGAGGGAGGGGATAATTGACATGAAAAAAGAGGGTATAATTGGCTACTAAATTGGGGAGAAAAATGGGTTAAAAAAAAAAAAACAATTCACTGTACAGGCAGTGACTTACTGTCTGGGCTATGTGGGCAGTGTGGTAATAACGGTTTATAAAAATAATTATAATAATATATTCATTCTTAATGAGTGATGCCTGTGGAATCACCCTTAGATGTTGCATGTCCTGTTTCATTTGTACTCCCCCATAATTTAAAGCAAGTACAGATATGCTGTATTGTCATGCCTCCTAGTGATATTCTCTGGACTAATACAGCAACATTCACCCTATCCATCTGGTTTTGGCAAGTGTCCAAAAACAGAACCTGGGTGAAGGGTCCGAGATAATTCAAATAACTGCCATATAAAACTGTGATTATATCCCTTTGCCAGATAAAATAATATTGGCTTCCAGCGAGCCACAAAACAGTATAATATCAATATCAACATTTATCAATCACTGATCTATCAACCTTTTTCCCCCCAACCATTTTCCCAATGTTTCTGTTGGCATTGTCTGGTTTACTGACACCGTTTTGGATTGCTAGCCAGCTGCGTTGCTTGGCTGGGTTTCTTTTTTTCCCCTCGGTGTGACTGTAGAAGGGAGGATTCAACAAGTGTTTTGAATGTTTGGGTAATTAGTTGTCAAGCATGGCAGGAAACCATGGCCACAAATCAAATCAGAACAGTAGAAACCATGCGTGAGCCCGTACCCAGTTATAAAATGGCGGTGGTGACAGTAAATGGGCCATGGCAGTTGAACACCATACACAGATGTGTTGGGTTCACTTGCCCTAGGTTTAGATGAGGAGCCGTTCACTGCAGAGGCCCACAGGTTTGAACAACTGCACATTGCAAAGAGCCCTGGGGTACCCCTGGGACTCAATATAATATAATATATGCCATTTAGAAGACGCTTTTATCCAAAGCGACTTACAGTAATGAATGCATACATTTTTCAGTACATGTGGTCCCAGTGGGAATTGAACCCACAACCTAAGCGTTGTCAACGCTGTGCTCTACCTACTGAGCCACAGAGGACTCCACCCTGAGTTTAGAGTAGCATCAACTGTGTAAGATTAGTTATAGGTGGTCTCATACAGGGTCAGCTATTATGCGAAGAAAGTGCGAAAACAACCATTAATGATGAATGTAGTGAGAGGAGCCCACAGCCCTGGTCTGTTGCGGAGGTTTTGACCCACCTAATCTGCACCACCCCCACGTGCGGTCCCTCTGGCCCGATCCGGAGCATCATTGCCAGCTTGCTGACAAAGTTCTTCTGCAGGTTGAAGCGGCGCTGCCCAATGTTGTAGCTGCTGTCCAGCAGCAGGGCAATGTCCACCTGGCAGTCTGCTCACAGAGCCACAGAGAACTTAAATATTCACACTGTCACACTGCTGCTCACAGAGCCACAGAGTACATCAATATTCACACAATCACAAACACTTCATTGAAACTGACCTTTGCTTCCATTATGAAAATTTTTCTTTGGATTCTTCTTCAGTATTTTCTTTACTGTGAGAAACCAAGAGGGTTGTGATTCAATTAGTAAACAATACAGTCATACCAAACATATTGTGGTCACAAAGAAGTATGTTGACGTTTAAGGCATTTAGCCCCTACCAAGTTCTCGCCAAGCCTGACTCTACTCTAGATTATATATACAGTGCCTTGAAAAAGTATTTGGCCCCCAACACTTTTTTCACATTTAAGAGTCTCACAGCCTGGGATTTTGATGCATTAAATTAGGATTTTTTATTTGTGATACACACATTCTTCTTTACAGAGTCCAAAAAAAAGAAAATTAAAAAGTAAACTATAACAAAATTAAAATGGCAAAACTGGATGTTGTCATTTTTTAAGTATTCAGAGTCAATACTTTATTGAACCACCTCTGGCTTTTATTACAGCCAGAAGTCTTCTTGGATAAGTCTCTATTAGCTTTGCACACCGTGATGGAGCAATTTTTGCCCATTCCTCCTTGCAAAATTGCTCAAGCTGTGTCAAGTTGGATGGGGCGCAGTGATGTACAGCAATTTTTTGTTCTTGCCACAGATTTTCTATTGGGTTGAGATCAGGACTCTGACTGGGCCAATCTAGAACATCTACCTTCTTCATTTGAAGCCATCCCACTGTTGCTTTGGCAATATGCTTCGGATCATTGTCCTGTTGAAACACAAGCTTCCTACCCAGTTTGAGCTTTTTTGGCAGAGGGGCGCAGGTTTTTGTCCAGGATTTCTCTACATTGTACACTATTCATTTTTCCATCAATCCTGACAAGACTGCCAGTCCCTGCTGATGAAAAGCATCCCCACAACATGATGCTACCACCGCCATACTTAACGGTGGGGATGGTGTTACCTGGCTGGTGTGCAGTGTTGGCTTTGCGCCACAGATACTGCTTAGCATTTAAGCCAAAAAGTTCAATTTTAGTCTCATCAGACCACAATACCTTTTGCCACATTTCTGCAGTATCTCCCAAGTGACGTTTTGCTAATTCTTTGCGTGCCAGAATATGGTTTCTTTTCAGCAATGGCTTCCTCCTTGCCACTCTCCCATAGAAGCCATTTTTGTGGAATGACTTGGAGATTGTTGACCCAAGTACATCTTCTCCAATCGCAGCCACTGACTTCTGTAAGTCATTCAGGGTTACAGTTGGGCTCAAAGTAGCTTTCCTAAGAAGTCCCCTTGTCGTCCGGCAACTGAGTTTGGTGGGACGTCCAGATCTAGGCAGTGTGGTGGTAGTTTCATATTTCTTCCACTTCAGTACAATGGACTGCATGGTGCTCCGAGGGATGTTCAAGGCCTTTGAAATGTTTTACCCTTCCCCAGATCTGTGCTTCTCCATAATAATATCCCTCACTTGCTTAGAATGCTCTTTGGTCTTCATTTTGAATCTTTTCTTGCGGCCTCCAGACAAGATGATGCAGAGAGAGGGACATTTATCCTCACAGATTAATTGAAAGCAGGCGATTCACTAATGATGGTGATCACTAAAACACGTGTGTCACTTCACTGAAGATCAAATCAATCAACAAGTCTGTTATTGGTAATGATTCATTTGGTGATCTTCAGTGAAGTACAGGTAGGGAAGATGTGCTCGCCCATATTGTTGGATAGTCCTCAATTATAGAATTTGCGTATGAATAGAATTGCGTTAATCATGCATACATGTTTCATGTATAAATCACAAACATCTTAAAATTGTGCTCACGTGAACAAGATTCATGATTCCATCCACTGAACGCCCTTAATTAGCCCTAAACGGTGGCTTATTATAACTTATTTTGCTGTTTAACTCGCTTAAACATCTTCGATTTGCCCATGTCTAAAGCCATGCTTGTCATGCTCCTCTTGTAAGGTCTTGCAACAGTGTTAGTGCAGTGCTAGAGTCCCTTGAATATGAATAGTTCACACATCTCTCTATAATGATTTCACTTTTAACGACTGGAAACCAATACTTCAAGTTGATAATGTTATCATGTGCCAAGCAAGTTTTAAAAAAGTTTCTTACTTCGTATGCACGCTTTTGCTTTTCACATAATATTTTATTACATCGGCTTATACATATATTAATATGACTGGTAAGCTATATTTATGGCTTTTTAAATAATGACTTGTATTTATGGATGTTAACACAACCCACATTAATTAAACGTACGCATTAATCCCGTTGTTTTTGTTTTAATTTTGCCTGGGCCAGGGCCAGGGCCAGGTCCAGGAAGTGCAGTGGTGCTGGGCTGACCAGACACCTCCATTGGCTGGCTGAGCGATCCTGACAGACAAAAAAAACACAGGGACAAAAATAGCATAGAACAATGGTTCCCAAACTCGTCTAAAACCTACATAAAGAGTAAATACATTTTCTGTGAAGCACCCCTTATCTCACAATCCACCAGTTAAGAACCTCGGGCATAGAAAACATTTATAACATAACATTTGTATATTTATATGGTTGACTTTGGCATTTTCCATCAATAACAGGGGCTATATTTACCATGGCCATGGCTCTATCAACTTCAGCCATAACCTTCCTGATTTTCTTGTTTTTTTCTACATTTGTATAAAGTGTAGGCTATACGTCTAAAAAATATCCTATTGTGAATTTTTAATTGAGAAGCACTTCTGAAGTACCCGCAGCAGTGTAAAGTATTCATGGGTTATGGGTTATATGTGTGCATGTTTATACAAATGCATAACAGTGTAGATCCACAGTCAGATCCACAGTGTAGTCCCCCAGAAAAATGGTTGTAAAACTAAGCAAATAAAATATGTTCCGTTGGTAAACATCGCCACCTACTGGACACAGTGAATGACGCCGTCCATTTGGACAAAGTCTGAGATCTGACGCCATGAGCGATGGAGCTGATGTAGTTTTCTCGGCCAGGCAGTCTGTGGACTTTAAGTGTCCCCCCTGATTCAGTGATCACACCCCTGCGAGAGAGAGAGAGAGAGAGAGAGAGAGAGAGAGAGAGAGAGAGAGAGAGAGAGAGAGAGAGAGAGAGAGAGAGAGAGAGAGAGAGAGAGAGAGAGAGAGAGAGAGAGAGAGATCTAATAAACTTTAGCTGAAATGTTGTCATGCAATAAAAAAATGTATAAAACAGACCACCCTAGAGGCAAGCGTAGCAAGATAGGTAGTTAGCTGCCACACTAACGTTAGCTACTTCGCGAAGCGACCACAGCCTTTGACAGTGCTCAGTTACACATATCAGCGTATCATGGATGGTTGTTCACTGCCCAGCAAGCAAAAAACCATTCACAAACTATTATGCGTAACAGCTGATCCTCATCTTGACTGCTAGCTAGCAGACCGCTCTAGTACCGATTAGCAATACAATGGTGGACAGACAGCGGCAACCATAAGAAGAGGAATTAGCCTATGCAAAAATGCCACAAAGTTGTGCAGTATTTGGCTGTACAAATATGAGGAACCATAGAAGCAAGGCTCGTGGGATAACTTTTTACACTTAAGTGGCTATTTCACCGTCACTTAAAGCTGACGTTGAATGACCGACAGATATCGCCATGGTGATAAGAAAACATAACGTTAGCTAGTTGTCAAACCACTGCATGACCAAGTGACTGAAAGTGATATTTAGTTGATAGTCATCTAATTCGTTGTCTTATTGGTATATTGTAATTGACAAGTGTGTGTGTGTGTGTGCCTGTGTGTTGGGGGACAATGAGATAATACATGGATAAATCCACACCTAAATCCGTGGCTTTCGCAACACCTGTGTCTGTGACAGTTAGCCTAGATCTAGGCCATATTTAGGCTAGTCTACACACTGTACAATTTAGCAACATGCCAGGTTGTCATTAGAAAATTATAAATAACAATTGATGTTTTTATATGGCCTTGTTTTTTGTTGTTTTTTGTCTTTTTTTTGTTTGTTGTCACAGGTTTCCCAAAGATCCATGCACAGGCCTATGCCTGGGCCATAGCTGTTAGACGAAACAATTTTGAGTAGGCTACTATAGCCAAATGACACCGCAGTAGGCTACTATGCAGCTATCATTTCAACCCGGGTGATTTTGATAGAACTCGGCAAAATATTTGTCTGAAGGAATGCGTCAACCAGGTGGTCCCGTCTGACATTGGTTCAGAGGATGTCTTCGATCTTGGTGACCATATTAATGAAACTCAGTATGGCATTGATAATCATCACTTTTGCCTCATCTCATTAGTTGTCAGCACCTTCCACAAACTAAAGCAATGCCAAATTGGCAAACTGCAATCTTTGCAATTGCAAAGTGTCAGTTTGAGAAAGAAACTCTGTAAAACCATATTGTTTCAAGGACATTGAAGGGCCTCAAACTTATAAAATGCTTAAAATGAACTGCTGCTTATAGCTATTTCAGTTCTTGTCCCACAAAACAGAAAAGAGGAGTGTGTTATATGAGGCAAAACTGATTTCCAGTATATATTTGGAAAGTATTTTATATTCATTTTTAAATTGATTTTTAAAATTGGATTTTATTTATTTCCAAGATGAAATCGAACAAAGAAAGATATATATAAGCAAAATCCTGGAACAAACGGTGCTGGTGAGATGAAAAAACCCTGGGGCTTGTAAATGTATCTACTTAGAAAAAAGAAGAATAAGAATACAATAAATATTGTATGGCTGCTTTCAGATTTATGCTATGGAATTTTAAGAAATCATGGTCTGGAACAACTGGAAATATACAAGTTATGAACTGATGTGCAAATGACATTATACAGGCACAGGGTAACTCACAAAGTTTTGCAGTAAGCATGAATATCAGAAGACACTCTAATACATGATAAATTGTCTACAGTGCACACAATTTCATACTGAATATGATGCTGTTACCTGCTGTTGTGACCGGCGCAATTTGAGGTTAGTTAGGCCTATCTGTCAGACCCGTGCTGTCCCAATGCTTGTCCAATTGCTTTTGGTATTATTAGAGATGGATCTGTTTAAATTAGTCTGCTGCTTGTATTTATGGATGATTTTTTTTTATTGTTGCCTTACTTCGTGGCTATTTAGTAGGCTACAAGTCATTTTAACCCTTTGTGTGATTGACTTAATTGTGCGAATCCCTGTTTAAAATATAATTTCCTGACAACGGGTTCCCAGTCGGTAAATGCTTGTTCGCCAACAGCAGGCTAATTTAAGAATCTGTGTGCCCAACACAGTTCGCGAACGATTCGTTCGAATTGATTTACTCTGATAATTACTGCCTCGGGAGTAATGATTCGTTTTCTCAGTTGAGTCGTTCATTTTACTTGTTCGATTACCGACCTGCTCCGCCTACATCGCACTCTGCTTCCAACCAATATGTTTTTAAACACGATAAGGTAGCGGTGGACGCCACGGAATTAAGAGTCTAGAGATTTTGCTTTTCCATTTCACGACTTCTTTACTTAAAATAAAGCGTGTAGTACAAGGGAAGTACAACATATGCATCGGAATCACACAGGGGTCATTCTCAACCAGGGGCGGCGCCAGAAAATGTTGGTTGGGGGTGCTAAGGGGGTGCTTTATGGTTATGAGGGGGTGCTCATGAAATTTAGACACCCGTGCGGGTCACGGGAGTGCAGACCACGGTTATGAAGGCTACGCATAATGTTTAAACCATCTAGTCAGATATTACAGCACGGCTACTACAACAAGCATGCTATGCATTGATTTAGCTTATGTACTGCCATCTCACGCACTCAAAAATCAATACAATGACCCAGACCCTCAATACCAATAGCCAGGAAAACATTGCCACAACATGACAGATAAACACTGCTTAGACCATCTCACTCATTGCAAAATCAACGGGAGCTTGTGTTGGCTCGATTTTTTATGAAAAGATCATGAGGGACGGAGCCCGAAAAAATTGTGTACAGCACCTGCACTGATTCAAAGAACTCTGCCGCCGGTTTTTAACGCAGTCCACCAAAACAAGATTTAGACGATGAGCGTGGCAATGGATATACAGTGCCTGTGGGACATCTTTTCTGAATTTATCTGCTACACCGTTATGACAGCCTGACATAACGTCTGCGCCGTCATAGCATTGAGCAACGCACGTATTGTGGTCAATGTTGCATTTATTAAGTGTCAGTTTGATTGTTTTTAAAAGCGAATCAGCGTCTAATCCATCGGCTGGAGTGAAATGTAGGAATTCTTCCAGTGCAACATCAATAGCGTGACACCACAGACACCGGGGGCCTTATTTATAAAACGTACTTACGCACAGATTTGATCTTAGAACGTGCGTACACTCAAATCCACGCCAAAGTTAAGATTTATAAAAACGGTCTTTGACGTGGAAAAGTACTCAGCTCCACGTCAGGTTTCAACTTGGCGTACGCACGTTTCCTTGTGGCAATGTTGGAGTACTGCAGGTATTCGCGGTCTCGTCTCTTCTCTGTCCTGACCCCTTGCTGGTGGAACTACCTTCCGCAATCGGTCAGGACCGCGGAATCACTTCAGAGTCAGAGACTCAAAACCCACCTTTTCAGACTCCACTACCATTGAATTCTGTACATCTAGCTAATTGTCATCACCACTGCCTACTTGCTCAACACTATATAGGCTACCCCTGCTTACTCCATTAAAAAATAATCATAATTTACTAAACTTTTCCTTCCCAGTGTTACAGGCATGGTACGCAGCTGCCTGCAATGGTCTATTGCTGTATTACTGCACTGATCTCTTGCGCGTACTATGATTGTTCCTACCATGTATTCATGTACATATTGTAAGTCGCTCTGGATAAGAGCGTCTGCTAAATGCTTAAAATGTAAATGTAATGTAAAATGTATTCGGAAATCTAACAGCGCCAACATGTCGTCTGCTGCCTAATTGTTTCGTCATTATTATTATTAATATTATTATTATTAGTAGTAGTAGTATTACCAGATTGAACACATTGCTTAGGCTATACGTAATGGTTTGCACAATAAATGTATTAATAAATTAAAACAACACAAGCTAGGCTACTTGTGGAAAACAAAACAAAAACACACATTGGTTTTCCAAAACTACCCCTATTAGCATAATTGACACATCCTTGAAATGTATTTAATACATATTATGGTTCCACGCGTGTAAAACATTTTGGTCAATCTATAGGCTATAAAATGTTTGCAAGAGGAAGAATGGCAGCATTGTCACTTCTCGAAGATATCGCCAACCGCGCAATAAGAAGGGAACGAGTTATTAGAGATTTTGACCTCAGTTTTAAATCAGACCACTTTTTCTTTACGTCCTTCAGGGACCTTTGCTGCCCCCGCACCTCGTTCACAGCCTGGGCTACAGACTGCCAGGCCACGTACTTGGTTGTACTGGTAAAGCCACTGGAAAGGCTCCCAAACAGCGTCCCTGCACGCATCTGCATCTCCGCCAACAGGACCTCGATTTCGGCCTCGCTAAAATTATTTTTCTTGCAGCTCGCCATTATCAAGTAGAGGATTTGTGTTTGGATTCGAGCTCCTTTATATGCTAATGATATTAATTAGGGGGCGTTTACAAGGCGGAGATCTAAAACCATTCAGCTACGCACAATTTCAAGATCATTTGTGATTTACAGATTTCACATCTGGGGGACTGGCGTACGCACGTTTTTTTGCGCGTACGTTCAGTTTCTTTGAATCACACTTACGCACATTTCAGAAATGATCTTAGATCAAATATAGGATGGTTTCTACGCAACTTTTTATAAATAAGGCCCCTGTTCTTTTTTGCTGACGTCCTTACTTTCGTCGACTATCAATGCAAACAGTCCAGCTTCCTCTATTTCACTACTTATTTGCTCCCTAACCATATTTGCCATAATTTCAATTAACTCGTTCTGTATATCATGGTGAGTAGGCTATACTTCGCATTTCTGGGATTGTCTGATATTTTTTGCGCAACAGTTTTGTCGAACTTGCCAATAACGTGTAAAAGTGCAATGAAGTTTAATGTGCAAGATGGCAACGTAACGTACGTAGGCTAGTTATAGGTACTCTCGTCTCGTGAGACCCCCCCCACACACACACACACACATACACACACACAGGGCCTCTACTATGGAATTATAAAATAATTGTCGGCTGGTAGTTATTTTGATTTAAAGTGTTTAATGAAAATGTAAAATTGTAAGGAAATGCTTGGGGGGGGCTGCGCCGGTACTATGCAAATTCCTGAAGGGGCTACAGCCCCCCCTGGCGCTGTCACAGCAGAATGTGTCCGCTTGCCAAGATGTGTCCAGGTGATGTCATCGGGTGATGTCATTGGAATTTTGGACTGTAGTTGCTATGCCAACATGACGAGTTCGCATTCCTGAGTGAGAAAACCCAGAAGAATGTGTTCGGGTGTCCGGGTGATGTCATTTAGCTACGAATAAGCTGTACAGCCAAGTTAGCTGCCTTGCTACGAACATAATATATGAATTATAATATATAATTATATTATAATTATATAGCCAGCTAGCTACGAAGATAACAATATGCATTGTCTGTTCAGCTGTACAGTTAAGTTAGCTGGCTAGCTACGAATGTAATATATGGAAGGTGGCTAGCTACGAATAACAATTGCTTGCTCAGCTGTAAAACTAGCTAGCTGGCTAGCTACGAATATAATATATGGAACATAATATATTAATGATATAGCCAGCTAGCTACGAAGATAATAATATGCATTGCCTGTTCAGATGTACAGCTCAAAGTTAGCTGGCAGTAAAACGGCAAAAGCTCATTGCAGGCAATATAATATATGGAAGGTGGTTTTTTTTTTTTTTTTTTTTTTTTTTAAACAAGTAAACAGAATAACAAGTGGTAGTGGAGCTGAAGAGGTGGGTTTTGCTCAGCTATAAAACTAGCTAGCTGGCGGGAGTTCCACCAACGAGGGACCAGAACATAATATATGAATTATATAGCCAGCTAGCTATGAAGATAATAATATGCATTGTCTGTTCAGATGTACAGCTAAGTTAGCTGCCTAGCTACGAATATAATATATGGATCGCCTGCTTAGATGGCTAGTGAAATTCTTGCTAGTAAAATAAAAATCGTGTCGTCGGAGACAGATCACTACATCAGATAACCTTTATAATTTCCTTTTTTTATAGGCTACTGTGCTTATATTGTTAATTGTTTTAGATTTTACATTGTGTTAGTGATGCTAGTGGAAAAAAATTGTTAGCTGTTTCACATATAATAATAATAGATATATCATATATCCTGACATTCCTTGAGTAGCCTTCGCGTTTGCTAGCTAGTGTAAATGCTAGCTAACGTCACCGACAGTGTTTATGCTCAACTCATGTGGGTAACGTTACAAGAGTTCATTTCACAGATAACAGGCCATAACGTGGGATGGACTAGTTTGTTATATATATATATTTTTTTAAATTTGTTTCAGATTTTATCCCATTTTCTCCCAATTTGGTAGCCAATTAGACCCGCTATTTTTACGTCAATCCCCCCCTAGTAATGTGAATTCGCTGCCGTAGTCCTGTGACCGGTAGTGACGAATGCGAAGTGACGCCTCTTCCGAGACGTCACTCGCCGAGCCGTCGACCGAACCCCGGTACTTACAGGGCCACTCTTATACGCAGCGAATGTCATGTCGGCTTCCCTCCCCCCTCCCTGGGGCGGACAGCCAATCGCCGCCCCCTGGTGGCACTCCCGGCCAGACCCGACACTTGGCGAGACGGGGAATTGAACCCCGGTTTCCGTGGGGGTTTCTTGCTCAACACTATATACCCCTGCTTACTCCATTAAAAAAAAATTATTGACTAACCTTTTCCTCCCCAGTGTTACAGGTATGGTACGCGGCTGCCTGCAATGGTTTATTGCTGTATTACTGCACTGATCTCTTGCGCCAACTATGATTGTTCCTACCATGTATTAATGTACATATTGTAAGTCGCTCTGGATAAGAGCATCTGCTAAATGCTTAAAATGTAAATGTAATTTAAAATGTATTCGGAAATCTAACAGCGCCAACATGTCTGCTGCCTATTATTATTATTATTATTATTATTAGTAGTAGTAGTAGTAGTAGTAGTAGTAGTAGTAGTAGTAGTAGTAGTAGTATTACCAGATTGAACACATTGCTTAGGCTATACGTAATGGTTTGCACAAATTTATTAATAAATTAAAACAACATAAGCTAAGCTACTTGTGGAAAACAAAACAAAAACACACATTGGTTTTCCAAAACTACCCCAATTAGAACAATTGACACATCCTTGAAATGTATTTAATACATATTATGGTTCCACGCGTGTAAAACACTTCGGTCAATCTGTAGGCTATAAAATAGAAAGGCTTCGCTTCTCGAAGATATCGCCAACCGCGCAATAAGAAGGGAACGAGTTATTAGAGATTTTGACCTCAGTTTTAAATCAGTTTTAAAATTATTTACGTCCTTCAGGGACCTTTGCTGCCCCCCGTTCACAGCCTGGGCTACAGACTGCCAGGCCACGTACTTGGTTGTACTGGTAAAGCCATTGGAAAGGCTCCCAAACAGCGTCCCTGCACACAGCTGCACCTCCGCCAACAAGACCTCGATTTCCGCCTCGCTAAAATTCGTTTTCTTGCAGCTCGCCATTATCAAGTAGAAAATTTCTGTTTTGATTCGTGCTCCTTTATATGCTAATGATATTAATTAGGGGGCGTTTACAAGGCGGAGATCTAAAACCATTCAGCTACGCACAATTTCAAGATCATTTGCGATTTATAGATTTCACATCTGGGGGACTGGCGTATGCACGTTTTTTGGGGCGTACGTTCAGTTTCTCTGAATCACACTTACGCACATTTCAGAAATGATCTTAGATCAAATATAGGATGGTTTCTACGCAACTTTTTATAAATGAGGCCCCAGGTGTTCAGGAATGTGTCCGAGTGATGTAATTGGAATTATTTGAATGTAGTTGCTATGACAACATGACGAGCTCGCATTCATGAGTTTTGCTCGGTCCTGCTTTAACCTCAGTAGACGGAGACGGAGACATTGTCGTCAGAGACAGACCATTACATGAGATAACCTTTATAATTTCCTTTTGTATAGGCTACTGTGCTTATATTGTTAATTGTTTTACATTTTAGATTGTGTTAGTGATTCATTTTGAAGTAGCTAGTCGTTTAGTCTTTTACTGAAACTAACTAGCTAACGTTAGTATCACTAGCACTAGCTAGTGTTAGCTAGTTAGTTAGTTAATAATTTATTGCTTGCTTGCTAGTGAAATAAAAATTGTTAGCTGTTTAACATTTAATAATAATAATAATAGATATGGCATCCTTCAGTGACATCTTTTTCTATCTGTCCCGAGCAGAGAAGTACCAGGAGGGTGTCTCTGAGGGGACGAAGCGTTCTATCCGGAGAGGGGCACAGAAATACATGCTTCAGGGTAAGATTTGTTAACGAAAGGTTGATAGAACGATAGATAAATAGATATATAGATGGATACTTTATTGATCCCTGAAGGGAAATTCTGTGTTCCAGCAGCATCCAACAAAAGGCACAAAATAGACACAGAATAAAAGGCAAAAAAGCTAGAACTTGGCAATAAACAGGCAAAAATAGGCACAAAATAAGTGAACTGTATAACTGTAAACTGTATTGTCCCAGAGAAATGTCTGGGCACTAAAGCAAACTGTCTTAGCTCCCTCCAAGCTGGCTCAGGTCCATAGTATCCAGCCAGTCAGGGGATGCATACCCATAAAGCAATAATGTACATTTTTTAACAAGCCTTGGTCATTGTTCTCAGTCTATAATCCTTTTTTGATATTCTAGACGGTTGCATGTATTTGAGGCCCAAGGATGGAATGCCACCAAAAAGGGTCATCCTGTCGGACGAGGAAAAGGAGGCAGTGCTGACCGAGGTCCATGCCGGCCACTTCGGAGTGAAGCGCATGCTGGGGAAGATCAATCAGCGCTTCTTCTGTCATGGTATCGTGAATGATGTGCAAAACTGGGCAAGCAAAACTATTTTGTCTTTAGTTGATGGAAATGTGAATGAATGAATGAATGAAATGTGTGGTCTTTAGCCGTGTGTAAAATATGATCTTGCTTACAAACTGTAGCAAGATCATATTTTACACATGGCTAAAGACCACACATTTCATTCATTCATTCAACTTGCATTTACTGTTCATTTCAAGGTCTGTACCTGCGTGCCTTGCCAGAAGTTTGAGAAGGTGAAGACTACCAGAGGCACCTGAGCTGAAGAGCATCAAGCCTGTTTCACCTTGGTTTCACCTTGGTACATGATTGGTGAGTTCTACACTTTTGACTTGTTTTCCATCATGTTTTCTTTCAGTATTCTCTTTTAGTGTGAATGTTTTACTTCCTCTTGTCCAATAGAGTATGCCAATATTTATTTACATTACATTACAATACAGTCATTTAGCAGACGCTTTTATCCAAAGCGACTTACAATAAGTGTATTTAACGTAGGTAGTCAAGAGAACTGCTAGTCACCAGAAATCATAAGTACATCTCCCTACTAACAAGTAACCAAGAGCATAACCACTGCTAAAGTACCAGTGCAAGAACAAATCAATACAAATACAATACAATATCTGCTAAGAGGAAGGATCAGGGTAGTACTATTTGACTGCATGCTAGGTGTGGACCTCATCGGACCATTCAAGGCCTCGTCCAGGAATGACAATCGCTACTGCCTCACAGCGATTTCTTCACCAAGTGGGTGGAGGCCATTCCCATCCAGGTGTGTTATATCTGTGTGTTTAGTGTTGATCTCTGATATAAACTGATAAACATGATAAACTGATCATGATTATGCTTTTTTAAATGTACTTGATCTATTTGTCCAGTTCATCAACCGCATGTATCTAAATTTTCATCTTGAAAATTAACATAAGCATTAATATAATAGTACCATGTATACTGTGTGTATACACTGCTAGGACAAGACAGCAGCGGCAACATCCCAGGCCCTGATGGACATCTTCCACACCCATTGTGTACCAGAGGTCATCCTGACGGACCAGGGCAGAGAGTTTCTAACTGTCCCTTTGCCCCTTCCTACTGTACTTGGCCCTTTCCTACTTGGCCCCTGTTCTCAAGTTCAATGAAAACCCAAGGTTCAACTGGGTACTGTTTTATTGTACAAGGAAGATTTTAGGGGACGAGATGAAACTTGGGCAATACAAATTTAACAACTGTATTGTATATTGTACATATTTTGTACAGATTGACTTGACAAAATTAATTGTAAAGTGAGTATTAAACCAAGCCATGGTACACATTTTTTTAATTGACTACCTGGTTAATGTCCCAGTTTCTAACTGTCCCTTCGCCTCTTCCTACTGTACTTGGCCCCTTCCTACTTGGCCCCTGTTCTCAAGTTCAATGAAAACCCAAGGTTCAACTGGGTACTGTTTTATTGTACAAGGAAGATTCTAGGGGATGAGATGACACTGGGGCAATAGAAATTTAATAACCCTCTCTAGGCCTGTACCTTGCCGTGGTGAGAGGGCTTTTCACTAAAGCAGGCCATTGTTTTACCCACTGACAGCTTTCTCTCATAGTTTCTCCTTCTCTCCCCACCACTTTTTCCAAGGTGTAGCAGGTAGTTGGTGTGGCCCTAAAAGCGGGTGTTGAAGATGCTGCATGGATGTCATTAGATGTACTCCCATCACCCACCTACCATACACTACAAATAAAAATAATGATCCTGTATTATTGCTGTGTGAACACGTATAGATTGTGAACCAAGAAAAAAACTATGGTTGTCTTTGTTGTCTTCAAAGCATAGGTTTAGAGGCTAGTGAGACCATAGCCATCATTAGTCCTATGGTAAACTTTGAAGTTATAATAATGAATATAAATGGTGCAGTGAGTTGTGATTACTAGCTATATCTGACAGCATCCACAGCTTGACATCCACAACCATGGACTTGGATACACACTACCCTTAAACTACAGGTATAGAGCATGACAGGTACTGACAACAGATTAAGAAACATGGAGGGTGGCTGTGACATGAAGATAGGACAGGTAGCAGGTAGGTTACAAAGCAATGGGTATTTATTTACACAGAGTGTATAATATAGCCATGGATGGATTTAAATCCCAGAAACAGTATTCTGAATTACTGAGTTATGTTACACCACCTCATCCAATTGTGGGATGGACTAGCTTGCTATGTATATAACAAATAACACTGCAAGGTTTAAAATGATTGTGTGTATGAAAGAAATCAACTAGTCAATGGTATGATTTGTGGGTACTACAGTAAGTTAATATAGCAAACTAGTCCATCCCACGTTATGGCCTGTTATCTGTGAAATGAACTCTTGTAACGTTACCCACATGAGTTGAGCATAAACACTGTCGGTGACGTTAGCTAGCATTTACACTAGCTAGCAAACGCGAAGGCTACTCAAGGAATGTCAGGATATATGATATATCTATTATTATTATCTATAATTTTTTTTCACTAGCATCACTAACACAATGTAAAATCTAAAACAATTAACAATATAAGGCAAGGAAATTATAAAGGTTATCTGATGTAGTGATCTGTCTCCGACGACACGATTTTTATTTTACTAGCAAGAATTTCACTAGCCATCTAAGCAGGCGATCCATATATTATATTCGTAGCTAGGCAGCTAACTTAGCTGTACATCTGAACAGACAATGCATATTATTATCTTCATAGCTAGCTGGCTATATAATTCATATATTATGTTCGTAGCTAGCCAGCTAGCTAGTTTTATAGCTGAGCAAGCAATTGTTATTCGTAGCTAGCCACCTTCCATATATTATATTCGTAGCTAGCCAGCTAACTTAGCTGTACATCTGAACAGGCAATGCATATTATTATCTTCGTAGCTAGCTGGCTATATAATTAATATATTATGTTCGTAGCTAGCCAGCTAGCTAATTTTACAGCTGAGCAAGCAATTGACCCTTCGCTAAACCACGCCCCCCTTAGTTATTGTTGCTAAGTCCGTCAAGCTTTCGGAGCCAGCATGGCGCTACCGCTGTCGCTAACTGCTCTCCCTGGAGAAATGTTATCCAATTTTTGGAAAATAGACAAAAGAGATTTCCGGTAGAACCAGACAGAAGAGCCTACAGTATGCTTTCGAAGGTTATATCCAGGATATCACAATTACTCTGCAAAAAAATTATGCAAAAAAAATTAGGATAGAAGGGATAGCCTACAGATCACAAAGTAAAAGTGAATCACCTGGCGATTGAGACAGAGGACAACGACATTGTTCCTGTAAAGCTGGGTAGGTCTTTATTCACTATTACAATCATTAAAAAGCAAAAGCAGTAGGCCTATATAACGTTACATTCAGTAGTAAGTTAGCTAGCATTAGATAACTAACGTAACATTAGTAGCCTGTGCTGTAACGACATTACTCTGGTTAGCTCCACAGGTTTCTGCGCCCATTGACAAAGTGCTGAAATAGTAATGATAGTAACATCTTAACGTTAGCAAACTGGCTGGATCACGAATAACAAAGCTAACATTTAGTCTAACTTTACCAACGTTGCAACCCGGAGCTGTATATCCAGACCGTAGCCACGTTAGCGTCGCTGGCTAAGCTTGCTAGCGCCACGGATAGCTACGAACCTTACGATAATTTCGGTTAACCAGCTAACATCTGATAACAACAGCATAACATTATTTTACGGTTGATAAGAGTAATTACTTGCCTTGGAGCAGACAAAGCTGTGCTTGTTGATCTTGGAGGTGTTCAACTGGGCATGAGGACGTCCACATAGCTTTATCCAGTCTACACTTTTCAGGATTTGATTTAGGTTTTGTAAAGGGGAAAAAAACGTATATCTCCTTCAAACCTCTCTGGGTAACGAGTGTCACTGTTACACGTGCCCCAGGCACAATGTTTAACCATAATTTGCAAAAAATCCGCAAAACCAGCTCGAAAATGAAGAAAAATTCTAATTTTTGCGTGAAAGTCAATGGAGGGCATGTCGGACCCTCTGTCGGAGTATGTAAAACACGGCGCTGTGATTGGCCAGTTTGCATTTTGGGGCGTGGTTTAGCAAAGGGTCAATTGTTATTCGTAGCTAGCCACCTTCCATATATTATATTCGTAGCTAGCCAGCTAACTTAACTGTACAGCTGAACAGACAATGCATATTGTTATCTTCGTAGCTAGCTGGCTATATAATTATAATATAATTATATATTATAATTCATATATTATGTTCGTAGCAAGGCAGCTAACTTAGCTGTACAGCTTATTCGTAGCTAAATGACATCATCCGGACACATTCTTCTGGGTTTTCTCACTCAGGAATGCGAGCTCGTCATGTTGGCATAGCAACTACAGTCCAAAATTCCGATGACATCACCCGGACACATTCTGCCGTGACAGCGCCGCCACTGTTCTCAACGCATACACACCCGGTGATGGTGATGTCGTCACAAACACACATCATTCGTAAGAGGGAAAAGGGGCTTTCACTCAAACAACAACTTGGTTTTCATACTTGAACATTTATGAACATAACTAGCCGGACACTATAAGTTTAGCTGTCCACAAGGGCCCCTGGGACCTGTGATGACCTGTAGCCAGGGTCGGGAGGGTTACTTTGTAAATGTAATTAGTGCCTGAATACTGATTACACGGCTCTGAAAGTAATCCGATACGAATACAGTTACATGTCTCAAAAAAGTAACGTAATCAGATTACTTTTAGAATACTTTTGGATTACTTACTTTTTACATCACAGATGGGTATGTTTTGGGGTACAGGAGACATTGGGAAGCTGTTATATAGCCAAAGGTGGTGCTACTTAGTACTAAAAAGGTGCTCAAACTTTTGCACACGCCATGTTCACTTTTTTATTTGATCAGTAATACATTTAAATAGTTATTATGCATTACACTTTGAAAAAGGATGTCATGTTCAACTTTCCACTGTGTTGAGGTCAGGTCAGCTTCTGTTCATTTAATAATAAATACTAATAAATTTGAGATGTCAATTTAGCTAAATATATGCAACATTGTATCTGCATTTTTTGTTGTAGTCGTCGTCATTAACATGTTATGGAATTAGAATGGACAGATTCAAAATTAATCATAATAAAAAGCAAAGGGATATTGAAAGGCAAGTTCTTTTACTGTTTTGATGGCTCATCATGAGCATAACTCAAACACAGCATCTGAAACAATGTAATAACTTTTGGCACTGGAATAACAGCGACTTGTAAGGGATATGGCTTAGAAAAGTGCCAGTGTTGGCGGGCTGTGTAGCGGCGAATGCTCGGCAGTGCATAACGTAATTGACGTATAGTAGAGTACAATTGTCTACCAAATTGGGAGAAAACTGGGAAAAATAAAAAGAATAAAATAAAATGTCATCGTTTCAACAATAAAGAAAGCAGTATAAAATTAGCAGAGCAGTTAATGCGATGCCTCAAAACCGTAGGCTAAGGTCAGGTAACAGCAAATTACTGCAGAACTGTGTTCATTAAACTGAAGGTTAGCTAACGTCGACTTACTCCAAGTGCTTTTTAAGATTTGAAGTCGAGTCCTTTGATGCCGACAGTATCTTTATTCCTGGAAGACACAAGGTACACTGGACCGACAGATTTTTCCCATGTTCTTCTTTAAACTGGAAATTGTGTCGATAACGCCACAAACTAAAAGCGGACTTTTCTTCCATCTTGTCCCTATCAATGTTTGTCTGAGTGTGGGCGCTCGCTTTTTTTTAAACGCATTTTTTTACGCAGTTTTTTGGTTCTGTGCAGCGGCTGTAGTTTTCGTGAGCTGTGTGATGATAATCATGTAGGCGTGATAATTTCATGCTGTAACTTTAGTAATGAATATCAGCTCATTAATGTTTGTAAGGAAAACATTCCACCAAGAATTCCAAGAAGTAATCCAAAATGTATTCACTTCAGGTTTATTAAAGTAACTGTATTCAGATTACTCGTTTTTCAAATGTAACGCGAACTGAATACAGTTACTTGATTTTTGTATTCTGATTACGTAACGCCGTTACATGTATTCCGTTACAACCCAACCCTGCCTGTAGCCCATAGCCTACGAATATGTAGCCACCAAGCATTGCTACACACAAACTAAATGGAGGGCAGCTAGCACTCTTGTGGCTAAGCTAGCTGCTCACTGTTACAATAATGTATTGCATTGTGCTAAAGCATTTAAATGACGCGACGTTGCAGGACATAACATTGTAAAACCAAAAGTGAACCCATTAGCTGCTGACTGCATAAATTCGTGTTTTATGAGTGAACGAATGGGCATTACCCTAGGCTACTGAACGAAATGAAGGACAATCACAACTATTTTGGGGCTCAAGAATAACAACTTTGAGTTCTTCTAATCGGGTACATTATCTAGCCTAGTTGTGTTTGCTATCAGAACGATGCATTGCAATGGTTTAGCAGTCATGGGCCAACTTAATCTATCACGCCAAATAACGGTTATCTCCACTCCACTGAACGAACGAGACGTGTCTGAACGAGAATCACAACTTTTTCGATTCATCGATCGCGAACAGTAAAGCCGGCTCTGAATGAGAATCACAACATTTTCAAGTCATCGTTCGCAAACGGTAAAGCTGGCTCTGAATGAGAATCACAAAATCTTCGAGTCATCGTTCGCGAACGGTAAAACCAGCTCTGAACGAGAAGCACAGTTTCGTTCGTCGGTAGGGGGGGTTCCTATGTACTCTGCGGAAGTGATGATTACTGAATCAAGTGAATGAATTGAAAGATTCGAATCGAACTTCCCCACACTATGGCATCAAGTTCTCCCGATCGGCAAAATGGAGTGGCGTACTCTGACTACCTCTTACTGCCCTCTATAGGTTAAGTGTAATTCAAGGGTGTAATTAATTTAATGAATCCTTTCACTAGCATACCTCATTTCGTTAATCAACTGCCCATCAAGACAATGGATATTCAAAGCAAGTGTGTTAGCGCTGGACTGGAACAAAAGTCTGCACACCCAGTATCTTGAGGACCAAACTTTGGCATCTAATAGGGTTGCCAACTTTCTATCATCCAAATACGGGACAGAAGGCGGGGTACACGGGGCGAAGTAGTAGCTACGGTGTTGTACGGATGTAAATCAACAGATACTGTATATTGTAACATGTTAGCTAGTTGTTGATATGCTCAAAGATGTTGATATTTTACTCATCTCAAAGTGTTTTGCGATCCCTATGGCTAAATGTATTTTAATTTACTCCCTTGATAAAGTTGTTATTCTTCTTTCTATGTAAGCAATGTTCTGTTTCATTAGCTTTTCGGTCAGCTCAGACTTGTTGTATTTTTTGGCATTTAATTCATATTATTAGCCTGTGGTAGGCTACTCATGTTTCATATGTTAGCATTGCTTTCTTTGTCGCTAGAACATTAATGGGAATTTATCAACTGAACATATATAGCACATGGTCTGCATACTATAACTCAACTCTTTCTCTCGTTCTCCCCATCAGACACTCAGGTCTCTACTCGCATCTCGGCTTGCCTGAGGGACATTCAGAGCTGGATGGACAGTCACCACCTAAAGCTCAACACAGGTAAAACAGAACTAATCTTCATTCCTGCTCTAAACTCTCCCCACCTTGATTTCTCAATTTCTCTAGGTGACACCTTGGTGACATCATCACCCTGCGCGAAGAATCCCGGTGTGGTGATGGACAACAGGCTGTCCCTGTCAAAAAACATCGCAGCGGTAAGCCGGGCGCGCAGATTCTTCCCGTATAACATCAGGAGAATCCGTCCCTTCCTTACCACGTACTCTACCCAGCTCCTGGTCCAAGCAATGGTACTGTCCCGCTTGGATTACTGCAACTCGCTTCTGGCTGGCCTTCCGGCATCTGCCATCAGACCCCTGCAACTCATCCAGAACGCTGCAGCCCGTCTGGTCTACAACCTTCCCAGACACTCCCATGTCACCCCCCTGCTCACTACCCTCCACTGGCTGCCTGTTATAGCTCGCATCAAATTCAAAACATTGGTCCTAGCATACCAGGCAGTCAAGGGATCAGCCCCAACATACCTCCTCAAGATCTTCAAACCCTACACACCTGCCAGACCACTCCGTTCTGCTACCTCAGGACGCCTGGCACCTCCCCCCCTCCGCACCTGTGCTTCCCGGTCACGTCTCCTGTCGGTTCTGGCTCCTCGTTGGTGGAATGACCTTCCCGTGGAAGTCAGAACAGCTGACACCCTGGCCACCTTCAAGTGACGACTGAAGACTCACCTCTTCAGGGTGCACCTCTCCCTGTAGTCCGGTTTTGTAACTTAGGGACGTAGCTGTTTAGTATTGCACTCATGTCTACTTGTTTATGTATTGTATTAGGTTTAGGCATTATTTTGCCAATATTTTCCGCACTGATTGTTTTATTGCTGCCTTTGAATTGTGGCTACAGATTTACCTACAGGGTCCTAGTTTAACTATGTGATTGCTCCTAGCACCTGGAATTGTACTTCCCTCCAGGGTGGCTTTCAGCGAAACTGTTCTTGACTATTGTTAACACTAATGCCTATAATGTAATGTAATAACTATTCACAAACTGTATTGAACTTAAATCAATGTTACTTTAATTTCACAAGTCCTAGTTCCGTGACAGTTGCAAGTGACAACTTGCAGCTGTCACGGTGTGGCTCCCGTGTATAGCCACTTCAGGGTTTGCATGCTTAACTGTAATCAACATGTAACATAAATACAATAAGTTAAAAAAACGAAATGGTGCTTCGTTATGGTGGATTGAGAAAAACTCTGTCTGAAACAGACTCGACAGCAGGCAAATCTTTGCCTTTGAGAGAAATAATTCCTTTTCATACAATACGGATCTGTTCCATCACATTTTTCGATCTTTAGTTTAGATCTCTCTCGAATATTGGCTTCTAAACTGTTTACATAAACCGAGTACTGCTCACTGCCTCCTTCCATGATTTCACTCCCTGACCACCAACTGAGGGAGTGCGTGTCAGCACAGTAAACAACCTGCCTGTAAACAACCTATGGCAGCCCCCAAGTTTACTTAGCATACGATGTGGTTAAGCTAACATTCATTACTGCTGAACTTCTTTACACCGTTACAATATGATGGGATTCTATTTTGATGTATGACTGGTATTTTGTTATACGGGACAAGGTACGGTACGAGCCAAATTTGGCCCAAAAACAAGACGTCCCAGCTAATACGGGACAGTTGGAAACTGTAAAATCACCATTATGCATTATGGCACGTGGAAAAAGGAGAAATGTCCAATTACATTGGAAAATGTTCTTCACTTTTAACATAAATATGCTTATAACCAATTGCTTTAATATATAATTGTACTTGGCTATTGTGTTTGACTGGAACAATAGCCTACCAATAGATTTTTTCACGTACATGTTTTGAGCGTACAGCTTTGCTATGCTAGCATTGTTGTGGGTAGCCTCAGATCCCTGTCAGCTTTAGCTAAAGTTAGCTAGGCTTGGTAAACTTGCTAGCCTTGGTCAGAGCAGAAGTGACAGGTGAGCAGAGGCTAGCAGCCTGAAACATTCCATCCCTTTGCAATCCTAATTTGAGTAGGCGAATCACGATAGCCCGCGGCCCCTCGTGTTCCGCAGTCCACAGGTGAAGCGTGTGGCTGCGTGTGTCTGCGTTTTGGGAGAAACTTAGTTTGGTATAATTTTTCCTTTTAATCTCTTTTGTGATTGTTACATGTCATTTTTATGTCTAAGGTTTAATGTTTGTTAAGGTAGTAAACCTACGTCTGTAGATTTGACGTTGAATATATTGTCTTTGTTTTAGTGTGGTAACTTATTAAAGCAGCTCTTAATTTGAATTTAATTGTCTCTTTAAATTTGTTTTAGTTTTTTTCCCCATTTTTCTCCCAATGTAGTAGCCAATTACACCCTCTATTTATTTTTATTTACCCTCCCCACAGGAGTCCGCCGCTCCTCTCTACGAGGCAAGCTAATTCTCAGAGGGCAGCGAACTCCGCTTCTTCCGAGATGGAATTTGATCACCCACGTTCTGGATACTCCTTACATGCTACACGGCAGACCCGAGCCGGCTCACTGCCCCCCTCCCCCTGGAGCGGATAGCCAAATGCCGCCCCCGATCGGGGCTGACGACCGGGGCCAGTCTGGTAGAGACTGGTTTTGAACCGTGTCTCTGACAGGCAGCGCACACCGTATCGGACCAGCCAAAATACGGTGCATTAGACCGATATGCTATCCACTATACAATTTGAATTGAATTGTGAGTTATGTTTTTGATAAAGGTTGATCCACAAGATTGCTTTGCCTATCAACAAATTCAGTGATTTAATTCATAATTGGTATCCTGTATATAAATTATTAAAATGAATGCATTTTACATGTAGGATAAGTGAGGGGTTTAGCACATAATTCACTTGTGTTCAGTATTCAGTGCTGAATCTTAAACAAGGGCATTTGACTGTTAAGGTTACTGGAGTCAGGGAATAGACATTTCCATTCAATTTCTCACTTGGTGTGCGCTGCCTCTCAGGGACGTGGTTCGAAACCCGCGTCTCTACCAGACCGGCCCTGGTCGTCAGCCCCGATCGGAGGTGGCGTTTGGCTGCCCGCCTCCGGGGGAGGGGGAGGGTGAGCTGGCACCCTTGTACCCTTGTACCCTTGAGCAAGGCACTTAACCTGAATTTCTTCAGTAAAATATCCAGCTGTATAAATGGATTGTATGTAAACTGTGTAAGTCGCTCTGGATAAGAGCGTCTGTAAAAATGTCCTCTTTTTTTTACATACAATATAGCTCATTACCTGTATTGTTTATTTTATATGGCCTACTTTGCTTATCTTTATCAAGGGTGCGAACATTTTTGTAGGGTACTGTATATTAAAAAGCTGTATCCAGTGGAACACAAAGAACTCAAGACATAAGGATTCACAGCAGCTCCTAGTCCAAGCACTTGTCATCCTCTGCGGGGCTACTGCAACTCCTTCCTGGCCTGGCCTCCCTGTTTGTGCCCTTTGACCTCTGCAACTCATTCAGAATTCTGCAGCCAGTCTGGTGCTCATTAGATACTTACCTAGAAATGAATTCGTAGGACCATGTAGCTTGGGCTGCAAGCCATTTTCTGCTGCTTCAGCAGGGGGCATACAGAGGTACACTGGGGTATATTGGACATAGTATATTATAATTATAAAGGGACATTAACACACTTTGAAACCTCCTGGGCAGTCTAATGTCAATACGTGTCTCACACTAACAATCCTCTAGACTTCTGCAGATAGAAACAAGTTTATCAACATTAACTGCTCTTTTCTTTCAATTCTAAAACAAAAGGCATGACACAATGTGGGGCACTTTGTTCTACATTCAGGAATGGCGTACATTGCCTTCTAACCGTCCCTATTCTGATTCACTAGTGAGATCATGACCTTCAATTGAATTTGATAGTTTTTAAATGCATGCAGTGCCCTCCAGAATTATTGGCACCCTTGGTGAAGATGAGCAAAAAAGTATATGAAAAAATGTCTGTTCTTCATCAGCTTGATCTTACACTCAAAATATGAGAAAAATCGAATCTTTAATTGAAGTAAAATAATTCAAATTTAAAAAATCCTTATCAAAGATTATTTTTTCTCAAAAACATGTTACAATTGCTGATGAAGAACAGACATTTTTTCATAGCCTTTTTTGCTCATCTTTACCAAGGGTGCCAATAATTCTGGAGGGCACTGTACTACAACATTCTGAGAAGAGATTCTCTCAATGTTCTTCTGAAGGTATACCAGATTGATGCTCTTAGCTGTTAAAAATGTAAAACATCTTCCCTGGGGATGATGCCCCCAAGCTTTCCCACTGGGGGCTCCCACGTCACCCATATACATTTTCTGCCACACCACTTTTAGACAGATGGAGCCACCTCTATATGTCCAATAATAACAATGTATATGCTGCAAGGGCTACTATTAAGACATATTGTTATGATCTGATGTAGATGAATCTCCAATGTGGAAAATGAATAATTGTGGGGTGGAAGCATTTATGATGATGTAATTAGTGAAATTAAGGAGAAGCAGAAGCAGAAAAAGGAATAGACAAATAAACCCCAGTTCTCTGTGTGTAGCTGTGAACATGTTTCTATATATTCTGTACGTTTACATGAACTCAGAGAATAGAGTAGGCTAGTTCATGTTTGTTAGAGTGAGAGTCTATGGCCATATTAGTTATTTCTGTAGGAAACCCTGAAAAGTACCCAACTCTGTGTACTGTGTACAGTGGAGTCCGCACACGCTTTAACAGATTTGACTGGCAGGGCATTTATTGCCGGTCACTAAAGCCTGCCCACTGTTTATCCCGCTTCTGTTGGTGACGATACTCTTTAAACCCACCAGGGAGCATGATTCTTGCATAAACTCTTCTAAGCATGACAAATGTCGTTACAACACAAAGCCAGAGGGTGGCGCAAAGTCTTAAAATGTACCCGATATACAGTAAGTTCCAATATTTGTTTAAGGTGAAAGGATGTGTTGGTCAGTCTTTATTTATAAACATTTAGTTTTAGTTTCTGTACAACTCTATTTTGTTAAAGAATAGCTGTTTTGTGGGTTTTGCATATCTTTTAAGTGTTTACATTGTGACTGTTAAAGCTTGATTTTATTAAATTCGTATTTTCCATTAAGAATGGCCTACAATTAATTAGTATACGGCAAATTAAATGTGTAGCATTTACAAAGCAGCAAGTTATTATTATAGAAATATTTTTTTCATTGCCTAACTGTATCCGCTTCACAAACCCATTGCGCTTTGGTGCACTGTTTCCATGACAACCTGGTAAACCCCAGCCGTGTCACTATCATCAACAGAAATACTATCGTATAGTGGTCAACGTCCCGCTAAGCTAACGATGTAATACCCGTGAATAACGTTTATTTTGGATTCCCTTTAGCGATCTAGAAAACCATCCGTTAGCTCAATGCTGTAAAAAATAATTTGTTTTGTATTGTGTAGCCTAACACTGCAGTTAGTACCCTGTTCAGTTCGTGCTTCGGAACGCATCGCTGATTGCATTGCTCTAAACTGTATGTGAGATTGGGAAAATGTGCTCTTTGTGCTGTAGTGTTACCTCATGAAGACAGACACATTTAAACTTTTGTTAACTTTTCATGAGGTAACGTTAGCTGGTAACATGCAGACATACACGTCACTGACAAAATAAAGGAAACACTTGAGTAAATGAAGGATACAAAGTAGCTATATTGAAAGGTGGTGCTTCCACACAAATGTAGTTCCTGAGTTTATTAAGCAATTTATATCCCACAATGCTCAGGGTTATCAGGGTTATAAAACTGTTATGCAGGAGTAATTGGCCATTATTTTGGCTGCCATGGCTAGAAGAGATCTCAGTGACTTTGAAAGAGGGTGGTTGTTAGGGCACGTTTGGCAGGAGCATCGGTAATGTAGACTGCTGAACTTGTTGATGTTTCACAAGGAACAGTGACTAAGGGGATGTTGGCATGGAAGTCTGAGGGAAAGACACCATCAACTAGGGGCAACTGTGGTGGAAAGCACATTCTCCTCGACTGTGATGTCCGGTAATTGGTTTGAGATGCAAGGGAGAACAGCTGAGCAACTGTGAATCACTTGACTACAAGTATCTATCAAGAGTGTGAGCGGGCAGTTTCATCAAGAACAGTCCGTTAAGAACTTCACAGAGAGGCATGGTCGGGTTGTAGTGCATAAACCCCTCATTACACCTAAAAATCACATTTGTGAGTAAAGTGGTGCAAAGAACACAGACAGTGGTGATGTGATGCGACAAAACATTGCAGGTGCTCCCTCTCTTTGAATGGGAATGTGTATAGTTCTAATTAGCAAACTAGCTAGCTACCAGTGGAGGCTGCTCCAGGTGGGTAAGTGAGGCACTGCTTCCTCAAAATTTAAAAGATTATTTTTAAGAGCTTATTATGGAAATTAAAAATAATAATTCAAATTAATTAAATAATGACAAATATAAACATGTGAGAGCAAAGGGAATAATCATTTGCATAATATTGTTCTGTTTGTTACATCATGGCAGAAAAGGTGACCTCTATCGACCAAAAGTTAAACCATAGAGGCAAATCTCGTCCTTGCCTCTGAGGAGCTCATCGTCAAATATACGAATGTATCTTCAAGAATTGTTTTTCTTGGCCTGCCGGGTGGTCTAACAGTTACAACGTTCGACGCTGGCCACTGCAACCGGGGTTTGATTCCACCGGCCGCGAGGGGGATTCACTTGACAAATAAAGGGTGTAATTGGCTACTAAATTGGGAGAAAATGGGATAAAATGAGACCCAAATAATTTAAAATATATACGTATATATATATATTATTATTTTTCATGACAAGATGAAGAAACGCCAAGTTATTTGAACAAATGTAGGAGAATAATGGGCAGCATTGCTTTGAAACAGTGCTTATGTTTCTGAAATGTATTGGGGAAATAACTTGCCATTATTTTTAATTCTATCATTTGGTACACAGAACTATTTTAGGGATTGTGTTTTACAGATGTACAGAGAAAATGCTTTGCATATGTGAGTAACTGGATTTAAAAAAACTTTGAAAACATATTTGTTGAGATTTAAAGTTTAAGCTTTAAACTTCAGCCAGTTGTAACTATAGCCAGCTGTAGCCTGTAGTTGGTGTTCATTGGATGCAATTGTCAAGGAAAGCACTTCCACAGTACAATTAATCCCTGCCCATCACAACTTCATAGTATGCCTTATTGTCCATTTGAGCTCAGGGGCCATGTGTACAAAGACTCTAAGAGTAGGAGTGCTGATCCATGTTTGGGATGTCCACATTTTATATAAATTTTGCCTGTTGAAACTGATCTTGGATCAGGATCAGGATTCCACTCAAAATGGTTGAGGTTTCGGCCTCCCGCATGGTCTAGTGGTTTCAACGTTCGACGCTGGCCACAGCAACCGGGGTTCGATTCCCTGGTCCGTGCCAGAGTCGGCTCTGGCCGGGAGTGCCACCAGGGGCGGCAATTAGCTGTCCGCCCCAGGGAGGGGGGAGGGAAGCCGACAAGATGTCCGCTGTGCATGGGAGTGGCTCTGTGGTGCCGGAGTTACGGTCGACAGCATGACGAGTGCCGTTTCGGAAACAATACTTCGCCTTTGTCACTGCCGGTCACAGGGCTATGGCAGCGAACTACGAGGGAGGGGATTGACCTAAGAATAGTGGGAGTAATTGGCTACCAAATTGGGAGAAAAACTGGATAAAATCTGAAAAAATAATTTTAGAAAACAAATAAGTTCAGTTTTTGATTGCTGTTGGAAGAGCTGATTCTGGGCTAATACACTCTTTCATTTTACATTTTAAGCATTTAGCAGACGCTATTATCTAGAGCGACTTACAAGATGTGCATTAAGGAACATTTTTATATTTCTGCAACACTCGTTATATAGCCTGTTGCATGAATTTGGGGGAATCGGACCTTGAAAAGGTCCCTTGGATTTGTAGCATAGGAAAGTATGGGAACCCTGGTTTTTATGGATGATAACAATTAGTGAATTTCTTCATGTACCAGCCACACTGGCTGGTTCTCAAAAAGTACATTTCAAGCCCTACAAACCCTACACGGAGTAAGACAGAGGATGGGAGGAATGCAGTAATATACACAGAATATCAGGCCTCGTATATATATACAGAATCTCAAAAATGTTTCAGTCTACAAACATTTGTAAGTTAACGCCAACTCGCAACAAACTATTTTGACCATATATTACCTCACAGAGACTAAAGAGGCAATCCGTTTTCAAACACATTCTGTGTGGGATTTCATTTTGGAAGCCTTTCTCCTTCCAAAAGATTGCTGGTTCCGTTCCCAGGTTGAATACTCTGGTTATGAGCTTAAATTTCTCCACTAGATATCCATCAGGATAGTACGCAGAAATAAGAGTGATGCATATTGCCCTGTTTAAGACCCTTCCCCTGGATGTCCCAATCTGAGCTTCTGGCCACATCAGTGTGCAGTTTATACTTTGATGAGAAGAGAACAGAAACATTTAGTGTTGACCGCTCAAAGATCCAGTATCTCTAGTGTTGTTCATAACAATCGCAGTATTCATTTGTGATGTTGCTTTGAAGTTAAGAAATCTAGAATCTCTGATGGTCTGCCAAATATGAAACGTTGACATTTATATGTATATTTTCTTTTCCACATTTATTGAACATCTTGTATTTCAGTCTAAACGTAACCATTTTGTTTTTCCATAATTATAAATCTTGTTAAATCTACTTCAATATTTTTTCAGTAAATATTTTTAGTTTTAATTAATTAAATGTATGCATTATGTATTACACCTATTGATTCACTATCTGCCACAATACTTTCTCTGTTAGAGAATAATCAAGAATAATGACAATTCTATTTTAATTCCTAAATGTGTGTACCTAATTTAAGAAAACCTAATTTAATTTATGCTCTGTGGAAATTGACAAATTGCCAATGACAAACTGAAGAAATCTAAAACGATGCCAGCTGCTTCATAAAATGTCAGCGTATGGACAAGCTCCTAACTGAAGACAGACAGACAGACTGATGACAACATAATGCCAGAGAACCTCGCCCATGAAAAAGCTGGGAAAAAGTGGCAGGGAACCCAGGCAAGGGGGGGAACGAGTCCTAATACCCTGAGGGACAGTGCCTCATGACTGACGCCCCAACTAAGAGAGCTCGAGCCATGGATACTGAGAAACGTGTCAAGTCTAAACATGGTCTCGCCAGTGGAGCAAATGCCCCCAGCCCTTATGTGTATAACTTATTAAACAAAATGCGTGTTGTAAGTCAGAAGCACAAACCCACTCTCCCTCAAAATGAAGGTTAAATCTCCCAGCTTGAGAAGGATGCGTTTCTAAAACACAAGCTCCCTCCCGGTTCTCTCTGTACTTCACCATCAAACCAGAGAGTGACAGGGCTGTCTCTTAGGTGGCAGTTTACATACACGCCTTTGTGAACTAGGCTTGGGCGATATTCAAATTTCCCTATTGATGATATGCCTTTAATAAAATAAACAATATCCAATATTATCGTTCCTACAGCAGATGAAAAGACGCACATAGCTAGGCTATTGCCTTAAGATGGCGCCATTGAGCTATTACTAAATAGGCTTCTATTACAAGAAACTAGAATAGCTTGTGTGTGAGTTCCCCTAAAAAAGCCTTTGTACTGTCCGTCTGTATTAATTGTGCTTAGTGTACATCTCAACCAAATTACAGTAAAGCAACTTCATTGTGCATGTTGGCGAATAAAGGTGATTCTAATTCTGATTGAGCTGGATGGTGGACCTTTAGGTGGGTGCGCAAGTTGCTTGTGTTTCCATCTTTCGTGGCGATTTACTTTTCACAAAGTGTGCAAATTCGCTGGCTCTCATTTAGCATTTGGTTTAAACCCAAAGAAACGGCAAGTAGGTGCAGTTGTATTTTTCTTTTGAACAAGATTTGCCATCTTTCCGCCATGTAACCTAGCATAGCTTACAGGAAGAGTATGTGTGCAAGAACTTGCATGATAGGTGGTAGGCTGTTGTAAACTTTGAGTATTTGGCACAAATAAATAAACTGGACTGACCTTCAAACGTGCAGAGAAACATGATTTTTTTCCCGCTACAACAACCAGAGCAAGTGTGCTGAATCTAAGGGGGAATTTGGCAATTGTGAATATCATTCTATATCAGGGGAGAGTGAAAACTATTACTGTTGTCTATCAATATTGTGCTGTACAATAATATTGGCATGTTACCCAAGCCTACTGTGAACGCAATACCATCCGTAGACCTGGCCAGTGTTTTGATCATGGGAATCCTCTCTGCCAGGTCTCATTGTACTGAGCAAGCTGTTAGCCCTCTTGCCCCTTCCCATCTAGCGCCTCGCTATCAGGAGTGGGTCATAGCATGCAGACTGACACCTTGACTGAATTAAATCATCCGGACGGGTTACTCGCCACAGTTTGCTCAAACCCCGTCCGTATCCAGCAGCGGCACCAGAGAGTCATGACTGGGGGTGCTATGGGTAGCTGGATTATTTATAGCAGGTGCTAACAATTTTGACACAACAGTAATAAAAAATAATAATGAAGAAAAATAATAATGACAGAAAGACGGGATTCAATTGGCCCAGTCTAATAAATAAGTGCATGAAGCTCATACAAAATGTTTAACCTCATACAATGCAAGCACAAACAAACGTTCATTCACAAGCCAAATCATAGAATAGTCACCACAGAAAACATCTGTGGATTTACAAAATATGGTTGTAGCTGTGAGCAGAAATGACAGGAGCATGGGCTTTGAGTTGAATATGGTAATGCAGAGCCTTATGCATATCTACAAGGCTTTGGGGGAATGCAACCAGCCGTCCTACTAGGTTACGTTACCGTGGAAGTAGGCTTACACAAAATTCTGCCCTGCTAGTTAGCAGCTGGCTATCATACTCTAGCTCTCCAGCTGCCTGTCTGCTGAAGCTAAACCAAGGCACATAGCACATGACAGAATTTGTAATGTTACTGCTCGTGATGCTAATTTACAATATCAATGTAGTTTGTTCAGACAGTGACAAGCTCCAGAAAGAAAACATTCACTCGCAAACCAAATCATAGCTAATGTTACAGAAGACATTTCCTCTTTAACTTGGCTAGCTAACCGTTAGCTACAGGCTAGATCATTGCACACTGAGCCTCCAGGCTAGATCATTGCACATTGAGTCGTTAGACAAAACAATCAGCAATCACTTTTTTTTCAGAATTACAAAAGTGAAGCAGTCCATGTTTATCTACCTGTTCAACACTACACTAGCTAGCAAACTTATTTCATTGCTAAAAAGTATTTTGCATCGGCACTTGTAAAGGAGCTAGCTGCTACTCAGTCAGGCACATGCAATCACACTTGCAATGATACAAAGACACCAATCAAATCACACAACACAGCAGCAAGGGTCAACGACATGGGGTCACCATCACTTATGTAAATGAAAAATAGGATTTGATAGTTTAGCTTTAGTGTGTGTTAAATGTTTTTTTATTCTATAAATTTTTTTTTTTTTTTGACCTTTCCGATTTTACCCCGTTTTTCTCCCAATTTGGTAGCCAATTACTCCCGCTGTGCTTGGTTCAATCCCCTCCATCGTAATTTGCTGCCGTAGTCCTGTGACCGGCAGTGACAAAGGCAAAGCACTGCCTCCTCCGAGACAGCACTCGCCGAGCTGTCGACTGTAATTCCGGTACCCCAGAACCATTCCTGTGCGCAGCAAACTGTGTCGGCTTCCCTCCCCCCTCCCTGGGGCGGACAGCCAATTCCCACCCCGATGGCACTCCCGGTGTGGTGTGGTGTGACTGGGAATCGAACCCTGGTCGGACGTTGAAACCACTAGACCACGCGGGAGGCTATAAATATTTTTTTACAAAAACATCCTGGGGGTGCTTTGGGGGATCATGGACCTCTTGGCAAAGGGAGCTGTCTCGGTGGTTCCACAAAACGGTTTTACTCTCTCTATTTCCTGGTCCCAAAGGTGGATGGCGGAATGAGACCGATTGTGAGACAGTTGAACCACAGTTTAATGAGACCACAGTTTAACAACAGCTCATTCACAAGGGACTGCTGGTCTCAGACCGTCTTGACAATTGGTTCACGACAATTGATATGAAAGACACCTAATTTCACATCATAGTGGTGCAGGAAATGTCTTTGTTTTGCATACCAGGGAATAGCATACAAATTCAACACACTCTTTTGGTCTGTCTCTGGCTCCTTGCAACCATATTGAAAAGACTGTTCTGACCAGCTATGCTGGTGAGGAGCTTCCCCCTAGCCTACAGGAACACTCGACTAGGGTGATTGCTACTTCATGGGCTTTGTTTAAAGGGGTCTCTGTGGAGGACATTTGCATGGCAGCTTCATGAAGCTCACTTTGTGCCTTTGTCTGGTTCTACCTAATCAATACCACTGTCAATACTTTCTCCCACTCTGTGCTCGGATCAGTGTCATCACAGACCTCGACAAATGAGGTAGGTCTGAGAGTTATTCTGTTATCTGGCAAACCCTGTTCAGTTCAGACCGCCACAGTGGCCCGTGTTTGTGGGGTGGGGTGTTTGGGCGCCCTCTAGTGGAGTTCCCTGCATGCTGTATTGAAATATATAGTTTGCTGGTTATGCTACTAGCTGGCTTTGCTCTCTGTTGTTGCGGAATTGTGGCATTGCTTGGTGCACCCCTCTTCGTTTATCTCCCTTCCTGCCTTGTGTGCTAGCGTAATGGAGGTGCTATGCTCCCTAATTTGTGTGCTAGTGCTTCGGAGACAACTGTCTCATTTTCATGCCATTGACTACCACGTGTACATCTCCCCTCATAACTGGTGTGCTGATGGCCGGAGTCGTGTCGCCTTGGTGATAAGGCTGCTTGATGTTGCGCTGAGTGCTTTCGTTTCGCAGCCCTCTCTTTCTGTTTCCCCGTTGTCCTGTGTACAGCTTTGGCAAACTAGACCCTCTCAGACTTGCGTTGGCTATGCCTATGTGCCCCGTGTGATGGCTCAAACTGCTTTGTCTGGGCGTCCTATTGCAGGCACGATAGGCTACCTTGCATGACGTTTTATGTTACTGCTAGCTGGGAGCTGGGTCACGCACTGGTCCCTGGCTTTGTCTCAGCTATAGTAGCCCATGCTCACCCTTTGGCACCAGGGTGCTGTTCTACATCGTTCCCATATAGAGCCAATCAGTGAAGCTCTGCATGACATAAAACGTCCAGTTACATAGGTAACCTTGGTTTTATGAATGCACGAGTGAACTGATTGGCTTCACTGCCCTATTGCGGGATATGCTGAAATGTTCACGTTATTTGAAGGCTGATTCAATGGGCATAATGGTTCAATGGCCATTATAGTGAAAGGGATGCTGCCATTGGCCAGTCTGTCATTGGCGATTTGCCAATGACAAATAGAGAGCCAATCAGTTCGCTCTTACATTCATAAAACCGAGGTTGTCTACATAACCGGATGTTTTTTAAACACAAAATAAAGGAAGTACATTACCATAAATTGATACATTTCATAAAGGAAGTACATTACCGGTGTATGGCTGCTCCACAGACGCTCGACACCGAGGCGTATACTCCGGAACCAAACAGTGAGAGCTGCTGGATCACGCAATTGGAGGGGCACGACACCACCACACGCACATCTGTGAGATCGGCGCCACGAGTCGTACAGGTGATGGGTGTTGGAACTGAAATGCATGCATACCGTAAGTATTTGTTGTGCAATAGATTTTGTCTGGTAAGACCAATCATAGCAGTGGTTACAGAAACAGTAGTGTACTGTAAAAGTTGTTATGGTGGGGCTTTTTGGAAAATATTTATATCACAGGGCATTAGTTCTGTTGAGTATTCAAATAAATACTTCAACACAGTTTCACTTTTATATGTTGTACACCCTTTCAATTGACATAGTTGTAACATTTGAAACAAATTGTTTAAAAAAAGTGAGGATGAAATAACATAATAACCACCTTCAGCTCCAAATGCTCTGCACGTCAGAAACAGAATTCCTGTGCAGGTGAAAAATTATTTCAATAAAAAAATAAAAAAATAAAAAATCTCAACAGATACAAACATTTAATAACATATAATATAATAACATATAGCATATATGTTCAATACAGTGTACATTTAAAAATCAATAAAATTAGAACCATTTCAAACTTTTCCATGCCAAAATGAGTGTACACTGCAACTTTGAAAGTTTTTCCATCCTTCAACATGCATAAACATAGCTATTACCATGAAGTCAGTGTGTAATGTGGAATCCAGTTATCTGCAATATGCTATATAAGGACACATAAATGGCACTTACCAAGCACACGTAGAACATCCAATATTACTGACATCCTGAAAGTGCACACCTACAGAAACTATTCTATGTAATGGAGTTGGAGAGATTAATCTGGAAAGGAAACAAATAAACCAAATGAATGACGTGCTTTTTTTAAAAACGAACAAAAAAATCATTAAAACCCTTACTACACATTCATATTCTTAGATTTTTCACTTTTCACAAGAAAATGACATTGCAAACTGCATTTTGTAGCTTGATAGCAGTTACTGCTGCATGCAGCAAAAGGAGAAGAATACTATCATTGGTGGAAGAAACATCTGACTGCTTCTTTTTTAAAGAAAAACAGCTCAGAAAGTGTCATATCCAGTTAAGATGACCAAAGCGCAGGTTGTTTTCAGAATCATGCACACAGTGCTGGAGTAGTAATTTTTTCACAGCATGAAAATTGTTGAAGGAAAAAAAGAATCAACTTTCATACTCTTAACAAATGAAAGAGAGAGGGGAAAAAGACTGCAACCCCCCTCCACACTCACACCACCCCCTGCCCCCAGAGCTGCTTACAGGTGATTGATAATGTGTAGTTTCCTTAGGGGTTTAATCCACTAAATCCCGTTCCTTGGAAAGTGTTGATGGGTAAATCCTTGCTCTCTGTGTATTTCAAGGGTCTCCACTGGATCTCCGAAATAGGGCAAGCCCCTTAAATAATGTCCCTCCACATCCCAATTGAACTGGTCTCCGTGACATCATGAGAGGTGGGCTCTGCCCTGCCCTCCTTTGTGACATCATCAGAGGCAGGCTCTGCCCTGCTCTCTTCCAGGAGCCTGTGCTCCTGCCTGATAATAGGTGACATCAAGCCTGCTCGGTTTGTGCAATCAGCTGCCCTCGTAATTAGAAAAGAAGGTTTGAAAAACCATGTCTGCACTTGTGATAAATCACCACATAATCAGATTTTACAGCTCATGCAGTAGCCTAGTGGATACAGTGGATAAATATTATTTTAGACAGGCAGTATATAATCAAATCAAATCAAATCAAATCACATTTATTTGTATAGCGTTTTTCACAAATGCATTGTCACAAAACGCTTAACAGAAGGGAACCCAGGCCTAGACCCCCCCAAAAGCAAGCCTAAGGCGACAGTGGCAAGGAAAAACTCCTTTGATAGGGAGAAACCTTGGGAGGAACCAGACTAAAAGGGGGGGAGCCCATCCTCTTCTGGCCGGCACAGGGTGTTTCCAAAAAAGACTGTATCATGGTCAGTCCAACGTGACTCAGGGCTGGCTGACTCCGGGTTAGGTAGTCAGTGGGGGCGGGGGGGGCTAAACCATGAGAAGGGGGTCCAGATCCAGGGACTGGGGTAGGCGTGGGGGTGAGGGTTGATGGGGGCAGCTCATACTTCTCGCAGGATCTAGGGCTCGGGGGCAGGTGCCCCCGATCAGAGGCCAAGGCAGAGAAGAGAACATATAGTCAGAAAAAAGCAGTGCTATAGCCAGTAGCATTATGTGAGAACAGGGGAGCACAAGCATAGGAAATATACAGATAGCCCTGACAGGTGTAAGCTATGGCAGCATACCTATTAGGAGAGGGACAGAGAACACACGCAGACATGAGAGAGATCTAAACCATCCACACTCTATCAAGGATAACCAGCCTAACAGTGGTGGTAACACGTTGAGGAGGTGACAGTATGGAAAGTTTATCTCTCCATAAGACACTAGGGCACGGCCTTCTCCATCTCTCCACCTAGACTATGTTTGGCAGTAGGCTCGGCTGAAAATATGTTTTTAATCTAGACTTAAAAATTGAAACTGTAAATTGAATGTGTGTGTGTGTGCGCGCATCTTGGGGAATTCGAGGGAACCTTGGATGGACCTTATAAAGGAATGCGTTTTTCACCACCTCTGTCAGGAACCTGCAGTTCTGTCCTCCAACACCTAGAGGTCGACGGAGGACTTTCTGAAGCTACTTGCTAAGCAATCAACTAGGGCTGAACCCATTTAGTCGACTGGTCGATTGTTTGGTCGATAGGCTGTTGGTCGACCGAGATTTGTTTTGGTCGAGCAGTCCAAAAAAAAAAAAAAATTGTAACAATTATCCACGCAGCATAAGACACCTAGATTCGCGCCACAGTTCGGCGCGCTTGTCAGTAGAATAATGCTGCGGGTATGGCAGTGACAGTCCTTCACTCTTAACATAGCTAGGCCTATACAGTAGGCTATATGTTCTCTTTAAATTATATTAGGCAGTTAAGGTAATAGTAATGTTGTGAATAATTCTGCAAAACTAATAAAAGTAACATTTTATAATAAATGTGTTTTGCTAATTGTATGGTTTATATATTTATAATTAACATGCGTAACATCCCCTTTCATGTAGCCTATATTGTATCCTTCTTGTTTTAGGTACACGAATGTGCATTTTAATTGTAGCCTAAGATTTACCTACAGTTAAGATTAGTGATATAGGCATACTTTAATTACTCATTTCGATATAACCTAAAAACATAATGTTGTAGTTGTTGGTTTGAGGGATATCAAGAAGCACTAGGAGCACATGGTTAAGTTGCAAACAGCAGCTGTGTTTATTGCACACTCTGCATTCACTCCCTCATTCACACTTCCTGGTCGCCTTAAATACACCTCATCACGGTGCTAGGGCACCTGGGTAATGTAGTGAATTCGGCCCTATTCACTCAGTGGGTGTGTAGTCACCACACAGGTCCCCCCCAGAATTCACAAACACCGACTTCCCGTAACGTGCCGGGGCTCGGATGACTCGTCCAAAGCGGTTACGGGACTCCCGAACTTGGGATGGACGGAAGTCTATCGGCTGCTGACAGCCTGGCCCGGAACCACTAGGAGGGTTTTTTGTTGTGCTTGCAGGAGGGCGGCCACGACGTGGTGGACGGGCCAACTCCACAGCCCGTTCTCCATCTAGATGAGCTGTCTTCAGGCGGTCCACTGAGATATGCTCCATACTTCCCCTATGTCAATGATAAAGGTTTTGTCGCCTGTCTCACGACTCTGTAGGGGCCATCATAAGGCGGCTGTAGAGGGTTCCTATGTGCGTTATGGCGGATGAACACATATCTTGCTGATTGGAGATCCTGAGGGACATGGATACGTGGCAGGCTGTGATTTGAAGTAGGGGTCGGCATAAAGGCACTTGCCTTGTCCCATAAATTACGAAGTTGCTCTGGTGCCGACCAGGAACGGTAACAGAGGGGAAAATCACCCGGTACTCTAAGGGCCTGGCCATAGACAAGCTCTGCTGACGAAGAGAGGAGATCCTCCTTAGGTGCAGTACGAAGTCCCAGCATCACCCAGGGTAGCCTGTCGATCCAGCTATTGCCCTGGAGGTCCACTTTCAGGGCTGCCTTCATGGAACGGTGAAAACGCTCACACAGGCCATTGGCCTGGGGATGATATGCTGCAGTCCGATGGAGTGAAATACCCAACTGTTGGGTGATAGAGGTCCACAGTTGTGAGGTGAATTGTGGTCCCCGGTCTGAGGAGAGGTCAGAAGGAACCCCGAACCGGGCGATCCAAGTACCAATGAATCCGCGGGCCACCTCAGCTGTCGTTGTTCCCGACAGTGGAACCACCTCTGGCCACCGTGTCGTTCTGTCCACCATTGTCAAGAGATGGGTGAACCCTCCGGAAGGAGGAAGAGGTCCAACTAAGTCCACGTTGACGTGGTCAAAACGCTTTCTGGGACTGTGAACTGCTCCAATGGTGCCTTCACATGTCTATGGACTTTTGTGCGCTGGCATGCAATGCATGTTTTAACCCAGTCGCGAATGTCCTTCTTCATGCCATGCCAGACAAATTTTTCTGTCACCAGACGCCGTGATGGCTTCCGGCCTGGGTGTGACAAGCCATGTATGACATCGAAAGCCTTCCGTCTCCACATCTTGGGTGCCAGAGGACGGGGCTGGCCAGTAGAGACATCGCATAGCCAGCCCCGTCCTCTGGCAGTGTTGCGTGATCTGCCTTTTCTTTTTGTTTACCTTGATGATATCCTGGTGGCCAGCACATCCAAGGCAGCACACATGTCACACCTCCGCCTCCTTTTTGCTCATTTGCAGCAGCACGGCTTGATTATCAATCCAGCAAAATGCCAGTTTGGGGTGCCCTCCATTGATTTTCTCGGCCATCACATCACTTCTGCCGGTGCAACCCCACTGCCCTTAAAGGTGAAGGCGGTGCTGCAGTTCCCACGCCCCACAACGGTGAAGGCCCTACAGGAGTTCCTGGGTATGGTAAATTTTTATCATCGCTTTATTCCACAAGCATCCTGCCTCATGCGCCCCCTGTATGGGGCCCTCAAGGACAAGCCTCCCAAGCACATCGTTGACTGGTCTAGTGAAATGTCAGGATCATTCTCTGCCACCAAGGAAGCTCTTGCAAATGCAACCATGCTAGCACATCCAGTGCCAGATGCCCCCATTGCCTTGACATCTGATGCCTCAGACCGCGGGGTTGGTGCTGTTTTGGAGCAGCAGATTGATGGGGTTTGGCAGCCTCTTGCTTTTTTTAGCCGGCAGCTCCGTGCTAGTGAGCAGAAGCACTAGGAGCACATGGTTAAGTTGCAAACAGCAGCTGTGTTTATTGCACACTCTGCATTCACTCCCTCATTCACACTTCCTGGTCGCCTTAAATACACCTCATCACGGTGCTAGGGCACCTGGGTAATGTAGTGAATTCGGCCCTATTCACTCAGTGGGTGTGTAGTCACCACACAGGTCCCCCCAGAATTCACAAACACCGACTTCCCAGAACGTGCCGGGGCTCGGATGACTCGTCCAAAGCGGTTACGGGACTCCCGGAACTTGGGATGGACGGAAGTCTATCGGCTGCTGACAGCCTGGCCCGGAACCACTAGGAGGGGGTTTTGTTGTGCTTGCAGGAGGCGGCCACGACGTGGTGGACGGGCCAACTCCACAGTCCGTTCTCCATCTAGATGAGCTGTCTTCAGGCGGTCCACTGAGATATGCTCCATACTTCCCCTATGTCAATGATAAAGGTTTTGTCGCCTGTCTCCACGACTCTGTAGGGGCCATCATAAGGCGGCTGTAGGGTTCCTATGTGCGTCATGGCGGATGAACACATATCTTGCTGATTGGAGATCCTGAGGGACATGGATACGTGGCAGGCTGTGATTTGAAGTAGGGGTCGGCATAAAGGCACTTGCCTTGTCCCATAAATTACGAAGTTGCTCTGGTGCCGACCAGGAACGGTAACAGAGGGAAAAAATCACCCGGTACTCTAAGGGCCTGGCCATAGACAAGCTCTGCTGACGAAGAGAGGAGATCCTCCTTAGGTGCAGTACGAAGTCCCAGCATCACCCAGGGTAGCCTGTCGATCCAGCTATTGCCCTGAGGTCCACTTTCAGGGCTGCCTTCATGGAACGGGTGAAAGCTCACAGGCCATTGGCCTGGGGATGATATGCTGCAGTCCGATGGAGTGAAATACCCAACTGTTGGGTGATAGAGGTCCACAGTTGTGAGGTGAATTGTGGTCCCGGTCTGAGGAGAGGTCAGAAGGAACCCCGAACCGGGCGATCCAAGTACCAATGAATCCGCGGGCCACCTCAGCTGTCGTTGTTCCCGACAGTGGAACCACCTCTGGCCACCGTGTCGCTCTGTCCACCATTGTCAAGAGATGGGTGAAACCCTCCGGAAGGAGGAAGAGGTCCAACTAAGTCCACGTTGACGTGGTCAAAACGCCTTTCTGGGACTGTGAACTGCTCCAATGGTGCCTTCACATGTCTATGGACTTTTGTGCGCTGGCATGCAATGCATGTTTTAACCCAGTCGCGAATGTCCTTCTTCATGCCATGCCAGACAAATTTTTCTGTCACCAGACGCCGTGATGGCTTCCGCCTGGGTGTGACAAGCCATGTATGACATCGAAAGCCTTCCGTCTCACATCTTGGGTGCCAGAGGACGGGGCTGGCCAGTAGAGACATCGCATAGCCAGCCCCGTCCTCCTCTGGCAGTGCGTGATCTGCCTTTTCTTTTTGTTTACCTTGATGATATCCTGGTGGCCAGCACATCCAAGGCAGCACACATGTCACACCTCCGCCTCCTTTTTGCTCATTTGCAGCAGCACGGCTTGATTATCAATCCAGCAAAATGCCAGTTTGGGGTGCCCCTCCATTGATTTTCTCGGCCATCACATCACTTCTGCCGGTGCAACCCCACTGCCCTTAAAGGTGAAGGCGGTGCTGCAGTTCCCACGCCCCACAACGGTGAAGGCCCTACAGGAGTTCCTGGGTATGGTAAATTTTATCATCGCTTTATTCCACAAGCATCCTGCCTCATGCGCCCCCTGTATGGGGCCCTCAAGGACAAGCCTCCCAAGCACATCGTTGACTGGTCTAGTGAAATGTCAGGATCATTCTCTGCCACCAAGGAAGCTCTTGCAAATGCAACCATGCTAGCACATCCAGTGCCAGATGCCCCCATTGCCTTGACATCTGATGCCTCAGACCGCGGGGTTGGTGCTGTTTTGGAGCAGCAGATTGATGGGGTTTGGCAGCCTCTTGCTTTTTTTAGCCGGCAGCTCCGTGCTAGTGAGCAGAAGCACTAGGAGCACATGGTTAAGTTGCAAACAGCAGCTGTGTTTATTGCACACTCTGCATTCACTCCCTCATTCACACTTCCTGGTCGCCTTAAATACACCTCATCACGGTGCTAGGGCACCTGGGTAATGTAGTGAATTCGGCCCTATTCACTCAGTGGGTGTGTAGTCACCACAATGTCAAAGAAAAAATCTGGAGTATGGCAGCATTTCGTTTTAGTTGCGGATGATCCAAAAAAAGTGGAATGTAAACTTTGCAAGCGCGCTTTCCAAGGCAGGGTTTATCGTTAATAAAATGAGGAGCAGCCTTTTGGCAAAAAATGGCAAGCTAGTGTTCCTGTGCCATAACATGAAACGATTGGGGAGGTAGGCCATCAGATGGTCTCCGATTCGAGTAAGTTATTTTCGATAGGCTATAGCCACTTTATGTTCAGCTTTAGGCTACAATTTAACCCTCGCAATGTCCTCATATTCTGTATACACCCCGTGTCCTCCGGGTCAAAATGACCCACCTTCACTAAACCCCCAATATAAAGCAGCTTAATTGAATTTTAAACACCAAATCTATTTTGCCTGAAGAAACAAATTGTCATTCACCACAAATTGTGTGAATACCTGAGTTTTCCCTCTTCACATGGCAGAAAGACTGCATTTATTCAGGAGACACCACTTGTTTCTATGACACTGTCAATTGTATTATTTTTTACTGTATAGGTAGTAAGCAATATTTGTATAGTATTTCTATAGCTTAAGAAAGTAGCAGAAATGTGCAAAAAGTAGTTTTGAATCCATTTTTATTTATCCCAATAAGTCTGTTTTTTTGTTATTGTTTTTTGCCAGTGAACAATGTAATAAAATATACAAAACAAAAATGTGAACATGTGAACCAAACAACATAACTCAGTCAACTAATTAGCACAAGTAGGGCAGTATGCAAGTGCACAGCCTTTGCAGATATATTTCTTACACCTGCAGCACACAGTATGTGTTTTACAGTCCTTCTTTGGCGGGCAGAACTGACACCTCTTCCTCTTACTTGCCCCAGCTGGGGCAGTGGCTGGGGCAGCTGGATCCACCATTTTTGTGGTGTGTAACTGACTCTGTGACTGTGATTTCAACTCAATTTGACTGTCGGGTCATTTTGACCCGAAGACAATATTAGTACCTTTTTTTGTACAGCTTACATGGAAATATGAATAAAGGCAACATTTCACTTTTTCTAATGTTGGGGTCAATCTAGGAAAAGTCATCAAATTTCAATTTGAAAAAATATCATTTAGGGGATTTTTCTCTGCTGTTAAACACAGTGGCGGGTCATTTTGACCCGAGGACAACGGGATTAAGACATTAGGCTATGTGTGATCATTTGTTTGTTAGCCTATTTTTTTGCAAAAGAAATTTTAAATTCCAATGAGACCAACCTGGTTAATTAAATAAAACATAGCCTACGCATTAGAATGTGTTATGGTTGTGGTCAAATAAAAGTATCAGCCTATTATGTGCCCATACCGCAACTTCACAAGTGCAACGGCAGAATCTGCAAGGGCAGCATGAAGAGGAGGCTCGGAACTGAGTTTTTTTTTCTTTCAGGTAATCTTGAACTCCGGCTCCATAAAGTCATTAGCCTATTGTTACTCATTTGTGTCATTCACTTAAGAAAGTTATAAAACATGAGACAAGCGCAGTGTGCATATAGTTTTTAATTAAAACAAATAGGGTGTGTCATATATAGGGGAGAGCAGGGTAAGTTGTCACACGGGTAAGTTGTCACACTGTTCATACCTCCGACCACAGGGGCGCCATCTCAAAAATGGAATAGCCACTTTGTTGCAACTAGGGCCAGCTTCAAATTCCTTTTCACAGGTGGTCAAAGGCCTCTTTAATTACAAGTGAGCACAAGTTGTGTGTTTGTCTCCTTCACAAGTAAGTAAATGGCGTCGTACATTTTATGTAATAAAACTGTGTTAGGTATATCCATCCATTGTCTAAGCCGCTTATTCCTGGTCAGGGTCGCGGGGGGGTGCTGGAGCCTATCCCAGCATGCGTTCCGGGCGAGAGGCAGGAATACACCCTGGACAGGTCGCCAATCCATCACAGGGCACACACACCATTCACTCACACACTCATACCTACGGGCAATTTAGACTCTCCAATTAGCCTAACGTGCATGTCTTTGGACTGTGGGAGGAAACCGGAGTACCCGGAGGAAACCCACGCGGACACGGGGAGAACATGCAAACTCCGCACAGAAAGGCCCCCGGCCTGGATTCGAACCCGAGACCTTCTTGCTGTGAGGCGACAGTGCTATCCACTGCACCACCGTGCCGCCGTGTTAGGTATAAATGTCCTAAATTATATTTGTGTACCGAATAAAGGAAACAATAAGGTGTTTCTTGATATGTTAGCTGCAGTACTTTGTTGAACTAGCCGTGAGATTTAACAAACATTTGCCCACATGCCCATTTGGGGCAAATTGTCTCAATGGCTTTGAGGCAAGTTGTCACATGAGGCTAATTTAAATTTGTTTTTGAAGGAAATAAGCATTGAGGGAAGGAAGAAAGGAACGAACAAACGAAGGAACAAAAATAAAGTGAGATGATGGTGAGAAATTATAAAAGAAAGACAGAGAATGGCAGCACAGCACCTGATATAATGTTGAAGGCAGTCAGACAGGTGAAGCTGAGAACAAATCAATCAGAAGCACAGCAAACGATTTTAATATAAATTACTGTACTCTGGCTCGGTATTGTGAAAAGGTTACCAGCGAAGAAATTGTCAGTCAGGCAGCCATGCCAACAACAGTGGTTGGCTATAGAAAGCCACGGCAGATATTTCCACCTGATTTGGAGATGCAGCTTGTTCATTATATTGCTAGGTCAGCTGACATTTATTTTGGTCTGTCGCCAAGTGAGATCAAAAGACTTGCCTACCAGTTTGCTGTGGCACACAAGCTGAAGTTCACACCAATGTGGGCTGAAACAGAAAAGGCCAGCTCGGAGTGGTTTACAGCCTTTTAAAAAAGGCACCCAATGCTGTCGATAAGAAAGCCTGAGGCAACTAGCCTTGCCAGAGCTAGTAGCTTAAACTGAGAAAATGTCAATGCCTTCTTCGACAATTTAGCAAATGTGCTGGACAGACATCGATTTGGACCAGGGGACATATGGAATGTCGACGAAACTGGGGTGACCACGGTCCATAAACCTGACAAACTAGTGGCCAGACGCGGATTCAAACAAGTAGGGTCGCTGACCTCCGCTGAAAGGGGGACACTTGTCACACTGGCCTGTGCTGTGTCAGCCACAGGAAATAGTATACCTCCATATTTCATATTTCCCCGTGTCAACTTCCGAGACCATTTTTTAAACAGCGGACCACCTGGCAGCAGGGGAGCGGCAAATCCATCGGGGTGGATGAAAGATGTGCACTTTGTTGACTTCCTGAAACATTTCACTGAGCATACAAAATGCTCAAAGGAGAAACCATCTTTACTGCTTTTGGACAACCACATATCTCATATGTCCATTGATGGACTCAATTATGCCAAAGAAAACGGCATAATTATGGTCTCATTCCCACCCCACTGCTCTCATCGGCTTCAACCCTTAGACAGGTCTGTCTACGGGCCACTAAAAAGGCACATCAACACAGCGTGTGATGCATGGATGAGGAACAATCCTGGGAAAACAATGTCAATTTATGACATTCCTGGGATTGTGGCAATCGCTTATCCTGTGGCGGCAACCCCCCTGAACATTCAGGCTGGCTTTAGGGTAGCTGGGGTACAGCCTTACAACAGGGATGTATTTTTGGAAACTGAGTTTGCGCCATCCTATGTTACGGATCGCCCTGCCCCGTCAGGCCCCAGTACCAACCCTGCCCTGCCAGGCACAAGCACAGGCACAGACACAGACACAGACCCGGTCAGTTCCCATGCCAGCTCACCCTTACCCAGCAATGCCAGTGCTGGCAGCAGACTACCAACTCCAGAGGACCTCCGGCCATTTCCAAAAGCTGGTCCCCGAAAACAAACTAATAATGGAAGAAAGCGGCGCAGAACCGCAGTTCTAACAGACACACCCGTGAAGCAAGCACTACAAATGGAAACATCACAATCTAAAAACAGGCTGTTTCTGGGGAACAAAAAGGCAAGGGTAAAAAGAAACCTAGACGAGTCAGCAGCAGATGAAGAGGAATGCTTCTGCCTAGTCTGCATGGAGCCATTTTCTAACAGCCGCCCAAAAGAGACTTGGGTGCAGTGTGAGAGATGCAAGAAGTGGGCCCATGATGCTTGCACCCCAGGCCACACAATTTATTTGTGCCAGAACTGTGACTCGGAAGATGAGTCTGATTAGATGTGTTTCGTTGTGCATTTTGCTCTTTAATGAATGAGTTCTGTAATGAAATGTACCTGGTTGTTTTTGAATTTTAAAGTTAAAAAAAATGTTTTCTTCACAATTACTGTGTTGTGTTCTTATTTGTTAATAATCCAATGTGACAATTTACCCCACATACTTTGACATAGTGTGACAACTTACCCACTGGTGGGGTAAGTCGTCCCAAGTGCACACCCTCTATTTAACTGTCTACAACTCCATACTGAAATAATACATGAAAATGCAATTAATACAAAATATGTGCCCAAGACTTCCACCTTTCATTTGGTATGACATTTATACCATTGTGATGTATTGCGCCCAGTACAGGTAAGACAGAGTGAAAAGTGTGCCAACATACCCCGCTCTCCCCTATATATAAAAAAAATATATATTCTATTATCTCTGATTTACAGTCATCCTCAAAGCCGGGAATAGATTCTAAGCCTAAGGGAAGGGTCTCCACGCTCAGGCTGCTCACTTGCTGTGGGTCAAAAAGGCACACAGCCTTGAGAAATGTATGACCCAGTTGAATGAATCTTGGTTTCTGTTTTAACTGGGGTTGAAGTATGTGTTGAGTTTGACAGCGACTTGACTGAATGTTTTTGTGAATTGTTTGTTTATGGATCCATTTTGCTGTGCACCTGCTGTGCCAATGTTCGATATTAATTACATACAAGATTACATTTGGTGGATTCAGGTTTTTTGACCGTCAAACCATTTAATCAGGTTGTTCACATTTTTGTTTGCTTAGAAATAAGTGACTGCTGTTCCTTCAAACCTTTTCTGTCCCTCAGCAATGCCATAATCTTTGTCAGTGCGGCTGTGTTAGGTGAGATGTCTAACTCATCTTTTACAAAGCTGCTGTAAAAGTCTCAGGTGGCAGTTTTATTGCTGTCTGGGTAGTTGCGTGTTTAAAATATTCCAATAATCCTACTCCGACAATGCTTGAATACCTTCTTCATTGTTGCAACAAGTATGTCGATCTTTGGGAAATTGTCTGCCCATATATTGCAAGCAAGTGCTAAAATATGAGGATTGCATGTCAAATGAACAGAAGTTAGAAAAAAGCCTCGCAGAATGTCATTGTATGCCTTAACCACGTAGCTCGCGTTGTCTGATACAGAGCCTGTGATATTGTTTAAATCCACTTCGTATGCACTAAACTGTTAATAACGGCATCTACCACTGTGGAGTGATGGACAGATTGTAAGTACACAGTATCTGCCACTTTCAAACAATCTGTTCCTCCTTGTATAATATACAAAATGTGTAGAACATAATGGTCTTTCGCATATGTCGATTCGTCTGTAACAACAGATATGCTGTCAGATTTGTTTAACCAGTGAAATAAGTGTTATATTTCACTTTTGTGTATCTTTGCCATGCGCAGGAAGTATTTCCTTCTCAAACGACCAGCAGTTGGAAATGCTCCACCATTCAACACATGCTTCTTCAAAAAAGCACATATTTTGTGGTACATATTATACGTTTTCTCAAGGGGAATATTTGCGCTGACAAAAGCCTCTGTCAAATTGTAAATGACATCATGCCTCCTCTCCAGACTGCCATTTATTTTGTTTTTTGACAGCGGATGCCCCCTCGCCCCTGTCAAATGTGATCTTTAGTTTTTTATGTTCCAATGACTTGAAATGCTGGTCTATTGTTTATTTTTTTATTAAAAAAAAAAAAAATGGTTTCAGATTTTTTTCCCGTTTTTCTCACAATTTGGTGGCCAACTATACCCTCTATTTCTTTTGATTTACTCTCACCCACAAACCCACGAGACAAGCGAATACTTTGAGGCAATGATCCGCTTCCTCCAAGACAGAACTCACCCAACTATGTCTACAAGGTCGCCCTACCGTTCCTCGAAGAGCTTGTGCCAGCTTTCCCTCCCCCCTCCCCCTGGGGCAGACAGCCAAACGCCGCCCCCAATCGGGGCTCCCGGCCAGAGTGGGACTGGTGCATTCCGGGCGAATGCTTTGACCGTTACACCAACCCGAAGCCCCCTATTGATGCTGTGTGTTGTAATGAAACATTGTTGGTTGTGCAAAATAAATTACCACTGATCAACACAAAATACTTCAAATTGTCAAATAAAAAATGGCTCTAAAGCTGATGAATTCTGATGAATCACTTGTTAAAGCTAAAAAGGCACTATATCATGAATATATGCCAATGCTCATGCTATACAAGGGATACCGTAGTGCCATAATGCTTTTATAAATGGATTTACAGTTAGATATTTTAGAACTTCTTCAAAACTGTAGCATTTTTTGGTAATCAGTGTTTTTGTTGGTCCAACATTGAATATAATTCCAGTCAGGTATATAGTTCCTTTAAACAATTAAATTATTGGCTCATAACCGTATTATTATTTTGGCTTCTTAAATAAAATCTTAAATCAAATTACCGATTTGGATTGTATTTATTTTTTCCATTCGTGCACGGCTATAACCAGGTCGTCAACTTACAGTCAACTTGCACTGCAAAGTGTGGCCGTGTGTGTGTGAGGGTTGGCTGCTGGGGTCAGGTGGCCTTCCGCTGTCCAGGCTTGTTTAGGTAACGGCGGCCAGTACCTAAACACTCACCAGTGGTCACGAGTGGGAGACGTGCCTGTCCTCTGATCACTCCTAGCTCTCCTGCAGCAAGCTTATGCAGCCTGTAGTGTGGAAAACCGTCCACAGTGAGGGTGACTCAGCCGCAGTACTCCCCGTGTGGGCACGGGACATCTGTCTCACAATATTATTTCCACTACTTTTAAACAAACGGATGTAAAAGTACGTAGAATAAGTAGTAAATTGTCACTTGGAAAGACATGTATTTGAATACATTATGGGAAGTATTTGCAATTGAAACTATGTCAAATACATGTTTTTTGCAAATATTTGAAAGACAAAAGTATTTTCACTCAAAAGCTAATTTCTTTCCCAATTTGGTAGCCAACCTCTATTTCTTTCAATTTGCCAACCCCCACGAACTCACCTCCCGTCACTACAGGGCAAGCTAATTCCCAGAGATCCGATGATGATCTGCCTCCTCTGAGATGGAACTCGCCCACCTACTTTCTAGAGACACCCTTTGCACTTCTAGACGAGCTTGTGTCGGCTCACCCTCCCCCTGGGACAGACAGACAATTGCGGCTCCCGGCCAGGGCTGGACTGGCGCAGTCGGGTTTCGAACCGCGGCTGCGGTAGGCAGCTTGCATTCCGGCTGAATGCTTTGACCGTTACACTACCCGAGGCCCCTAGAGTTTCTTGCATGCATGCATTTCAATAACAAATGTTTCAATAGACTCAGTTGCTGCAGTTTGAAAAACAATGAACACAAAGTTAATTGGTCTCATGGTACATTAAAAAAACATTGGGTTTTAAACAAAAAAGATAATTGGACAACGAGAAGGGGCCTGGCCTGAAGACACACCCTCCAAATGCTGAATAAATGCTCCACAGCTGCAGAGGATGCTGGGACATGGAGGTGTCCAGAGGCAAGTTTGCTAAGTTCTGGGTAATTGCTGCTATGTGCCAGAATAGTGGATGGTGGCAGATGTGGGGGCACTGAGTGCATAGTGTGCCATCTTGTTAAGGTTGCTGGCTGCACACGATGCTCCCCTTCAAAGAGATCCTGCGCAAAGGATGATTTTCAGTTAGATTAGACAATGTTGGAGGCAGCAAAGATGGCTATGTTGAGCTTATCTGCAGATTTCAGGCCACCTTAAATGGTGAGCTGCAGCGTACAAACCAGGGTTCCCCAAATCACGGTCCTCGTGGGCTGAGCACTGCTGGTTTCCCACTCTCTCTTTACCTCCCAGCTGGGAGTCAGGTATGAAGACACTCTGGCTAATCACTTGCACTAATCGTTCAGTTAACTACCGAAGAGAGAGGAAAACCAGGACCGAATTTGGATTTGTGGGCCAGATCTGAGTGTATATATATATGTATATATATATACTGTATATATATATACACTATGTCCTTTATTTAGACAGGAAATCAGCTGATAGCAGAGCCCTCATTCACAGTGATGCCCTGGGCACAATACACAAGAACAATTACAAAAAATACATAATATAAATGCACAATACAAGCAAAGAAAGTCTAGGGTAAATCAAAACATCAAGTGAGCCAGGTACATTTCTGTAAGAATAAATCATTTATCTGTTTTTTAAAACAATCCAGTGATACAAGTTTTAAACCCAATGAACTTTGCACACTATTCCATCTGTGTGGAGCATAATAATTGAACACTGAGTTGGCACGGGGAGAAATCAGCATCAGGTAATCCTGTGAGCGTGTACCATGATTCATAGTTTTAGCATTTAGCAGTAACCCTCGTATAAGCAAAGCAGCTTTCATGCTGGGGAAAGTAAAGTTCATCCAGACCAATGGAACTTACAGGCTGTAGGCCTTCTCCTTCATCATCAGTACTCTCCTCTCCAGGAGATGGTGAATCATCTACAAAGTGAGCAAAGGCAGCCACTATGCTACTTGCATTATCTGCTATGACAGTGTTAATTTTGTTTGACATTGCGAAATGGGCCAACATTTACTCATTTGCTTGCAATGCTTTCTCCAGTATGTCGACCATTGAAACTCACGCCAGCATAACACTATGCAGGACATAACACTTCATAACACTATGAAGCGTGCCAGCATAACACTATGCAAAGTCATATCCAGTAGTACGTGCCCTGTTATTCCCAGGTAAGATTTCATTTGGGGACTGGACCAGAGATCAAGAGTGACACAGAGGACACAGAGGAAGCTGACCCAAAGACTGGGCTGTCCTCCATCTGTCCTCCAGGCTGTCCTACATCTTCATTCTCTGATTGCTTATAATGTTATCTGACATGGTCCTCCAAATTGGCACTGAGTTGTTTGCATCCAAACTTTCACAGAAATTCCCAAATAAGCAATTTCCAAAAAGACTTTCAGGGCACCTGACATGATTTTAACATCGCCAAAGATAATTCAACCTATCAATATACAGGCCAAAAAAAAGGCTAAATAAATGAAACACCAACATAGTGTCTTAATAGGGTGTTGGGCCAATACCATTATTCACCATTCATTCATTCACTATTCTTCCATGAAAAATGACATAATTTGGTGTTTTATTGATGGTGGTCTCAGGTGCCGCTCCAGAATCTCCCCTAAGTGTTAAATTGGGTTGATATTTGGTGAGTGAGACAGCCATGGCATATGGTTTACATACTGTAGTTTTCATGTGCATCAAATCATTCAGTGACCACTTGTGCCCTGTAGATGGAGCATTGTCATCCTGGAAGAGATTACTCCCATCAGGATAGAAATGTTTCACCATAGGATAAAGGTGAATAAATGGCTTTGTATTCATTGACGTTAATTTGCCCTCTAAGGGGTTGAGTGGACCTAAACCATGCCAGGAGAATGCACCCCAAACCATAACAGAACCACCAGAACCCTTTGCTTTGGGAAACAAGCACTCAGGCCTGTAGGTTTCTTTTGCCGTGCTCCAGACATGCACTCGTCCACTTGTTGAGAACAGGGTGAAGGATAACTCATGACTGAGTTTTTCTACTGCTCAGTAGACCACTGTCTGTGTTCTTTGCACCACTTTCCTCGCAAACATGCATTTTTAGGTGTACTATGCACAGGTACGGGTAGTACTGGTTTATGCACTGCAACCCGAGCACAGTATCCCTTTCTGTGAAGTTCTTGTCAGATAGTTCTTTATGAAACTGCCTGCTCACATCTAAGATTAATATTTGACTGATTTAGTTGCTTGTCTGTTTTGCCTTGCATCTCAAACCAATGCACAGACAGTTGATGAGTATGCGCTTTTGACCACAGTTGCCCCTAGTTGTTGATGTCTTTGCTTCAGACTTCCATACCAACATCACCTTGACCACTGTTCCTCCTGAAACGGCAGCAAGTGGAGCAGTCTACATCACTGAAGCTCCTGCCAAATGTGCCCCAACAATCACCCCTCTTTCAAAGTCACTGAAATCTCTTCTGGCCATGGTAGCCAAAATAAGGGGCAACTGGGCCTGCCCAGCATTTTCATTCATGACCCTAAGCATGATGGCATGTTCATTATTTAATTAACTCAGGAACCACACCTGTGTGGAAGCACCTGCTTTCAATATACTTTGTATCCCTCATTTACTCACATGTTTCCTTTATTTTGGCAGCCATCTGTATCTGACATATCTTCTCGTTGCAGTGCTTGCAAACAGATTTGATGTTTCCTTCAGTTTCCTCTGGCATGATATAGTGCCGCACAATCTTGGATCTCTTGGGGGTCGGTAACCAGGAAGGATTCTCCGACAAACACTAAGCAGCTCAATACGCACAATAGATTCTTCCAACAATAAATCCAAACACACCACAGAAACTATCTTGTGAAGGTGGATTATATATGTCAATTAGGCAATTACTTGATTGAGGGAAAGCATGAGCCCAGTCACCTCATTAAGCAATACTTGTTATGATATACAGAACGAACCCAAACGCAAGGTGGGTTTGGATGAAAAGAGAGATGATTTATTGAATAACCGAGGTATGGAATCGATGAGCTGGAGGATTGGTGACGGGAACGGAACAACATAAGTGGGCGAGATGAGTGGGCAGGCAGGCTAGGGAAACCAGAGGCCGAGCAAGGCGTGCAGGCAGGCAGGGCTGGCAGGACAAACAGGCTGGCAAACAGACGGGGAATGAACCTGAACACATAGGGGAGGCAACAGGAACAAGGGTTAACAGTACAAACAACAAACACAAAGATTAGCAAAAAATAACAATTCGGAATTCAAGAGTCAGTTTCTACCAGGGTAGAGAGAACAACGATCTGACAATGAATGACTGGAAAACCGGGGTAGATATACTGCAAGGCTGATGATCTTGATGGGAGGCTGGTGTGCAGGAACGGATGATGGGATTAGCAGCAGGTGAGCATGATGACGAGTAACGAGGGTAGATAATTGAATAATAGAAAATAATAAAACAATTAACACAATCACGAGGGAGAAACAAGACAAAGGAAAAGACGAGACAGGAACAAAGGGAATGTGACAATACTGGAATATGACTGGAGCCAACACAAAACCATGTGCCACCCAACTTCCTAATAAGGGCATTGGGCATTGTTTGCATATCAATAATCTCAATTGGATTCCCCTCCTTATCTATAGAAATATCACAATTGGGGCCCCCGGGTGGTGCAACCAGTAAAGGGACTGTAGGCACAGGCTCTAAGTGCAGGTTGCCCACCGCAGCCGGGGTTCTTCTCAACTGATTGTCTGCCCCCAAGGGGAGGGAGGAGGGAAGCCGGCATGAGTTTGCCACATGCAAATGCGACTCTGTGTATATCAGAGTTACAGTCAACAGCTTGGTGAGTTCCATCTCAGAGGAGACAGTTCGGCTTCTTTGTCACTGTCCCAGGGGTGCTGTGGCGAACTAACAGTATGAGGAGACGGGTAAGTGAAGTAGAAGGGGGTACAATAAGCTACCAAATTGGGAGAAAATGGGGGAAGAAAATAAATGTCACACACAATTGCTCCTATGTACTTGTTATTTTCATGTGTGTTTTAGGTAATATACTTAAGTATTTCAGGATATTGTGACAGCCCAATGGGCTGCACAAGGAAATGGCTGCCGGGTCCTTCGACACATGGGAGCCAAAACACTACATTTCCCAGCAGGCCACAGAAACACCTGAGCAAAGTCAAGGCAACGGGACTAACGACCAGCTGAAGGCCATTTCAAAGCCTATTTAAAGGGCTGAATCCCATTACACTGGGAGAGGAGTAGGAAAGTGTTTGTGAGGAGTTGGTGAGTGTGGAAAGGAGAGAAAACTGTGAAGTCGATTGACCAGCCAGTATTTGGAGAGAGAGAGTGATTGTTGGAGTGTTTTGTGTATGAAAATTGGATTGTTTGAGGACCCCCCTTTGGATTTTGACGACGGACTGGATTGCGGAACTGACTTGGATTTGGAATTGGAACGGACATTGACAACGAGCTAGGATTGCGGACTTTGTGTGTTTGTATTCCCCTGAAGACCCCACCCCTTTGTTTTGTGTTGTCAAGAGTTTATTTATTAAATTATCATTTTGGTTTCTGAATACTGCCTCTTCCTTGTTCTTGAACTTGCCTACGCCCTCTGCAAGGTCCGTGCGTGTCGCCCAACCCCTGGGGACACCACATATGGTGGAGAATGCGGGCAGAGGGCATCATATATAGGCAAGAGGAGGTAGTACAACTAAAAAATTGAAAATGGAGTGTTTGAAACTGGGATGGATGTCAGATCCGAAAATCTTCTCTTGGCTAGAGAAAGAGGGAAAGAAGCACTTGTCTCGGGAGCAGAGAGAGGTGATATCCGCCTTCCTGAGGTTGCCAGAGCAAACAAAAAGATGGACAATGGAAGCATGCCCAATGTTCCTGAGAAAGAGCCTGTCTGCTGTGTCTAAAGTGCTGTGTGAGATGAGTCAGGAGGTGTGGAACAAGGAGCAGGCCAAACTGGCACAAAGTGGCGCCCCGTGGTGTATCTGCTGTATGGAATATGGCCACCAACCCAGTGAGTGTTCCATGAGGGAAGAAGTCGGCTGGAAAGACCCAAAGAAGGTAGCCCAGGACTATGCCTGCTTTGTGGCGCCCCCTAAAGAAAAGGGCCACAAGATCCCAAGTAAGCCACAACCACAGCAGCGTGAAGCAAGAATTGCTGAGAAGTGTGCTGGGTTAGAGGCAGAGTTGGGAGAGAGGCAAGCTGTGATCAAGGACCAGGATGAAGTGATCCGAAAACTAAAGAAATGTTGTCGGGACCAGAGGGAAGACCTGGTGAAAAACCAGAGACGGGCGGCCCTGGTGGAGGACCAATGGCGAGTCACCCTCCAGGAGGTCCAACGGCTGAAGAGTGCCCAGACTGAGTTGGACAGGGAAAAAGTGGAGTTGGGGACCTCAGAAGAGTGCCACCTGATGGCCGTGGGGAAACTGCTGGAGGAACACAGCAGCTCCCTGAGAGTGCTGGGAATCATGGCTGGGGAGCTGGAGAAGGACAAAGCATCCCTTGTCGATGACGTGAGGCGGGTAGAGGCCCACAACCTGGCGCTCGAAAAAAAAGTGCAAACCCTAACCAGGATGTTAGAGGAAAAGCAACTGCAGTGTCTGGACATCCAGGAGTCCCAGGACCAGGCGAAAGAGGAATATGCCAGGGCCTTGGGGGATGTACAGACCAGGCTCCTCCAGAAGGAGGCGGAGCTAAGGAAAGAAGCGAAGTACCTCTGGAGCCAAGCGGAGCAGGAGAGCAAGAGAAGGCGGGAGCTGGAGGCACAGCTGGAGCAGGTGAAGACCCTTGTGTTAAAGCAAGAAGAGAAAAATCTGGCTTTGCAGGAACTTCACCGAACCACCTCTGAAGCACTCCTGCTAGAACAAAATAAAAATGAAGAGCTCCCTCTACTGAGAGAGAAAGTGCATGTCTTAAGTGCGAGACTGGACCGAAAAGAAGCCCAGCAGCGGGCCACAGAAAACTCGTTTTGTGAAGTGTTGAAAATCCAAACCGAGACTCTGCTGAATCTACAAGATCGATTGGAAAGGGTGAGTGAGGAATTTGAATGTGTGACTCGTAAGCCCAATGTAAAAGATTCTAGCACCCAGGTGGAGATCTTGCATCCAGTGGAGCTGACCATAGATGATGACCAGACATTGGAGTCAAAGTGGGATCAACGGTCCTCAGTCCCCCTCAGCCTGCCGGACCCTGGAGGGGAACTGGAGGAGCAGTTTGCGGACGAGGAGCTATGGTGGGACCATAGCGTGGAGGAAAGCCTCTTGGCAATAGCAGAGGCCTGGTGGACCACCCAACCCTCTCCTGAAGTGGTGAGTACATCTCCTTCCCTGAAGTTGAGGAACGAGAGAAGAAAAGTGGATATTGGTGGTTTTCCCTTGAAGAGAAATGAAAAACCGAACAGGCTGACGGTTAAAGGAAAGGGTCATAGGAAATGTTTATGGACAAGAAATTCAAATGTGACAAAGAAATCAAAGGATAAAGCTAACTGCCATTTGAAGAGAATGTTCTCCCCGTTGACTGAACCTAATTACCTGGAAGAGGAGTGGAAGTGGCGGAAAAGGCCAAAGAGAAGAACACAGATTCCTGAATGGCACAAGGTTCACTGGAGGAGGCATGGACAGCTGGTGAAGCACAGAGCCGAAGGGGTGATCTGTCTGTCCGTGGAGCCCAGAGCCTGTACCCACTGGTGGCCATTTTGTTGCAGACATGGTGAGCAACTTGCGCCATTTACTAACGTCTGTCTGAGGCTGTTACAGGAGGTGAATGGAGACTATAGAAGCCAGATGTTTGACCCAGGGGGGACACTTCCTGAGTGGACCTGGAGAGGGGGACCCTCCTGGTGGCTGCTGGACATAGGCCGCTCAGCCCTCCCGAGGTCAGAGCTGAGGAGGAGGGTGTGTGGCAGCCCAATGGGCTGCACAAGGAAATGGCTGTCGGGTCCTTCGACACATGGGAGCCAAAACACTACATTTCCCAGCAGGCCACAGAAACACCTGAGCAAAGTCAAGGCAATGGGACTAACGACCAGCTGAAGGCCATTTCAAGGCCTATTTAAAGGGCTGAATCCCATTACACTGGGAGAGGAGTAGGAAAGTGTTTGTGAGGAGTTGGTGAGTGTGGAAAGGAGAGAACTGTGAAGTCGATTGACCAGCCAGTATTTGGAGAGAGAGAGTGATTGTTGGAGTGTTTTGTGTATGAAAATTGGATTGTTTGAGGACCCCCCTTTGGATTTTGACGACGGACTGGATTGCGGAACTGACATTGACAACGAGCTAGGATTGCGGACTTTGTGTGTTTGTATTCCCCTGAAGACCCCACCCCTTTGTTTTGTGTTGTCAAGAGTTTATTTATTAAATTATCATTTTGGTTTCTGAATACTGCCTCCTCCTTGTTCTTGAACTTGCCTACGCCCTCTGCAAGGTCCGTGCGTGTCGCCCAACCCCTGGGGACACCACAATATTTTAAATGTTTCAGGGAAAAATACATTTTAAAATGATTTGAAATGGTATTTTAGGGAAAGTATTTGAGTAATTACAAAGACTTGTTTTTTCAAGTAGTCATTAAAATACTTGAAAGAGTACTTTTTTGTGCTTTTTATTTTGAAATTATTAAATGATCTTGATTCAAATTATTTAATCACAATTTAACATACAAATACTAAAATAGAGGTTTTAACACCACCCCCAAACAAAAAGATAGAAAACTTGTTCTTATTGGCTTATTTGAATTCTTTAACAGTCTCTAAGGCATCTGCCGAATAGACTTTAACTTTAAGTTTAATAGTAAATGTTCTCACAAACCCACAGCAGCCTGACTCTCAGCAGGTGTTTTTAAAATGTCTTTTGGTTTTTTTCCCTCAAGGAGAGCTGTCTCCTAATCCGGGCACAAACAAACATAGGAAATGCCTATCTTTTAAGAGTGAGACAACATTGTTATTAAGAGTTACTATCTATTACAAAGTACAAAGTGTGTTACTGTCCTCCGCGGCGATCTGTTACAGTTCTACTGAAACTGAAAGCCTTGCTTATCTGATGAAAATAGTATTCTGGCTTATCCTTATCATCATAAGGGGGAATTAATACTGTGTTTACAACGGCATCCCCAGAATACACTGTAGGTCAATGTCCATTCCCATAGAAATGTATTAGAAAGTACTGAACAGCCTACTTTCCGGTCCAAGGGACTGACACACAATACCTTCCTATTTTTGCCGTTGGTAACACCTGCTCACTCATCAGAGCACTTCAACTGCTGTAGCTTTTTCCCTGTGTAAGGTTCCTGAGGTTCCTGTTTGTTTTTTGTTTTTTTATCTTGTAAAAGACCATGGTGGACGGTTGCCCTCAGAAACCGTTCTCAGAACACTGGTGTCTGAGTGGATATAATATAATCTTCTCCCTACTGCTTGCTTTTAACATTTTGGGACTAGAAGTTGCAATTCATAGGTTTGCAGCCATGCACAAGCACAAGCACATCCCTCCACAGCCGGCACCCTAATGCCTAGAGTGGTTAACCTAGGCCCCAAATAAGTGCAAGCCAATGCTACATTAGATGGCGATATAACAAGTCTCACGTCATGTTGGTCTGACATCACGTGAAACCAATTAATAGTATTAGGTCCAATATTAGCATTTGTAATAGTTCTAGTTCTAGCAATAGCAATAGTGGGAGTAGAAATAGTATATTACTATTACTGCTACAACTACTGGTACTATTGTTTCTACTGCCATTACTATTATTACCATTAAGTTGCAATCAAACATTGTTTGTAAAGAAAAAATACATTTCTCTAAAAAGCTGTTTTTCCCTATTCCTCAAAGGCTGTTCTGATTAAACACTACCAGTGCAGTAAATGTGTACAATTGAGTCGTACCTGCCCCGTGCAGGGATTTGTTATTGACCTGCTCTGTCACCCAACTGTGGCCCAGTATCTCAGCACCTGTCCCCGCTGCAGCCTCCCTGCGTTTCCATTCAATTATTAAATCATCAAGGATATTTTATTAGCAATTGAGAATGAACTCATAAAATCACATATGCACGTTATTTAGGTAACTCCGTTGATTTGCGCTGTTGCACAATAAAATACAACAGAGAGAAGTCGTACGCATGTGTTCATCTTGGCTTTCCCCCCGCTCCACGGCTGAGATTTCCTCAGTGTGCAATATCAATTGCATTTGTTGAAAGGTTACGTCCGCATAAAACCTTTTTTTTAATGCTTTTACAATACCCCTGGATTCTAAGCTTGTAGAGCATGTTTTCACCATGCTAGTATGGAGAGCTTACACACTGCTTCTGCTCAGTCACGTTTATCCCAATGTTATCCCACCCAAGGGGTATATTCCCAGCGTGCTTCACTTTATTTAACCAGGTGAGTCCGATTGAGATGTCTGTCTCTTTTACAAGGGAGCCCTGGCCAAGAGAACAGCAAGCGAGAGCATGTTACAACATAATGTACAATACAAATGTCACAATACCACAAGTTAAAACATTATTTAACCAGGTGTATGCCATTGAGATGTCCATCTCTTTTACAAGGGAACGCTGGCCAAAAAGAGCAAGTAGATCATGTTGCCACATAAAAATACAATACAAAAACCTCAACACAGCAAGTTACACATAACAATGACTGCGGGGTCACTGTCTGCCCCTCATAACACAAGTCCCAGCCATGGGCTATTATTTATGTAGTCTCTAAATTGTTCAGCCATTCTCGGAATGGTACAATATCCAATACGTGTAATTGTGCAAAATAGCTGTTCTACTATTACAGGTGGGCTGAGGTGAAGAGGTGAAACTGTAAAAAAGAATGTAGCTTCAATACTGGCCCATTGTTTTTCTCATTCACAAGGAACAGTTTCTACAGAAGTAATGGTAAATTCAGGATCAATCACACCATTGAAAATAATAATGCTTGCTCTTTTTGGCCTCCTATTTTAGAGAATTCAAAAAACCTGAAAGCCATAACAAAGGTTTTGAAAAATGTATTATATTCAGGTGTGTTGTCACCTAACTGTGGCCAATAGTGTTATTTTTATAGCAAAATAATAAAGGCAATATATTAGAAAGCTGGTTAATGACAAATATCAATATTAAAATAAGAATGTCAGATTCCTACCCTTTCAATGCCCCTTTATCCTGAGCTACAAAATGCAACTGACAGAAGTGACTGAATTGATTGAAAGACCAGATTGTGTGTACATATTTCTGTGCAACATGTACAATGAGTAGTATAGGCCTAGTGGACTGTGCCATCAAGCCACTGCAACTGATGCAGAATGCTGCCGCACGTCTGATGTTCAACCAACCCAAGTTCACACATGTCACCCCTCTACTCACCTCTTTGCACTGGCCCCCCTAATGCAGCACACATCACATTTAAATCACTGGTGCTAGTGCTTAGCTGCTAGAGGAACTGGTCCCTCCTACCTCCAGACACTCATCACACCCTACACCCCAGTCAGACCCATCTGCTCTGCCTCCTCTGGCAAACTGACTGTCCCATCCCTCTGGGCACCTGGCAGCCACTTCTCGCGGTCTCTCTTCTCTGTCCTGACCCCTCGGTGGTGGAATGATCTTCTGTACTCGGTCAGGACCACGGAATCACTGGCCATCTTCCGCAAGAGACTCAAAACCCACCTCTTCAGACTCCACTACCACTCACTCTGTACATTTTTACTAATTGTCATCACCACTTCTTTCATGCTTAATACTGCATTTTGCAATATGTATCTATGTTGATGACTGTCCAAAAAAACAAAAATCTAACTTTCCCTTCCTTGTGTTACAGGTACGGTATGCAGCTGCCAACGATTATGTCTATTACTGTATTACTACACTGATCTCTTGCACAGACTATGATTGATCTTACCAAATATTAATGCACATCTTATAAGTCACTCTGGTAAAGAGCATCTGCTAAATGCACAAATGTAAATGTAGTGAACTGTGGCTTTGCATGCTAAAATAGGTGCTTCAGGATCAGGGCTGCCTTGAAAGTGTTGTAATGTAAAAGCCAAAGACAAATAAGAGACACATAACATGGCTAAGCCAAAATGAAAGCATACGCTCTTACATCACAATTGTTTTGTTTTCGTGATACCTTAGCATCTAGCCTTATTCCTGTTGAGTTCCTGGAACTTTATAGCCAGGGGAATTGGCGGAATAACTATAAATAATGTAGCTGGAATGTTCTGAAGTGCACCTAACTCCTCCACGGTCCCAAACTCTTTCCACATGCCTGAAACGCCGGTGCCGTGCGGTCTTTCTCCGGACAGCTGACTAAACCCATATTGAACCACACATCGCAAGTGCAGCACAGCCTGCCTGATCAAAGCCAATCGATCATCGCACTCGCTGTGTTTTTGTCTTCTTTGTCATTCTTCCCCCAGTCTTCTGTGCTGTAGCAGCTTAGTCCTGCTTCAGTCACCTTGTGAGAACTCACGTGTTCAGAACGCCCCTTTCCCAAGCACCACCAGGGCCTGGATTAGTGCTTTGGGTCAAAGCGGCGCTTTCATTCCTGTGCTTAGCTCATTATTTTTTTTACAGAGGGCTCCCAGGTGACACCTGCTTCACGGGGTGAGGGATAATTAACGCAAGTTTACACAATGCTATCGGTTTGGCTCTGGCCTAGTTTTCCTCTCCGGCTGATGGAGTGAAGCATACATGTACTTTGTTTGACCCTGTTAATGCTACGCTTACTTCTAGATATGCACATGTGTACACCACAACATGTCTTACCTGTGCCTGATTAATTTGGCAAAGCAGGAAATGTGTCAGTTGACATGTGAATCATCTTATTCAGGCCTTTCCTTGTTAGCTACCTCCAGTCTCTCTCGTGTGTATCTGGCATACATTTAAGGACACTGTAATTAATCACTTTTGACACAGACATCAAGAGTGCTATTTTTCATGCTTACACGCTGTTAAATACCTAGATCAATTTAGAGAGATTGATAGAGCAGGGTGGCCGCCCTGGTGGGCTGCAGGGTGTGCAGGTTTTTGTTGTTACTCAGCACTTAACTGATCAATTAAAGCAGTCAACTGTTAACTGTCACCTCCGCTTGTTTCTTGGGTCTAAATTGCTTGCTGAATTTAACGTGAAAACAAAACCCAGTAGACCCTGTAGTGCTCCAGGACCAATGCTGGCCACCCCCGATCTACAGATTTAGATCTAGATTTAGATGTGGTTCTGTGTGGCTCAGTAGGTAGAGCATGGCGTTCACAATGCTTAGGTTGTGGGTTCAATTCCCGCTGGGACCACATATACTGAAAAATTTATGCATTCACTACTGTAAGTTGCTTTGGAAAAAAGCGTCTCCTAAATGGCATATATATTATATATAGATCAATAAATCCATACAGATCAATATTGAAAATAAATATAGTTAACAATACATAGTGCATTTTTAATTAACCATTTTAAAATGTATCCCAGGACATGAATGAAGGTACTTTCTGTGAAATGTGAAGGGTACTGTTTAAAAACAAAAATTGTAGATGCGCAACACTGTGCACCCCAGTAGGACAGTTAATTAATATGTTGAGCGATTATTTAATTAGCAGGTAACCTTATGAGGTGACACTCATGGCTTACATTTTTAAGTTATCATTTATAGGGTTGGATATTTTTTTTGGAGGCAATTAAGGATAAATAACTTGGAGTATAAAAGCAGTCCAAGATCTGAACCCACAGCCACTTGGTTTCTTTACCACAACTCCACATTGTTGTCACACATTGTACCCTTGAGCAAGGTACTTAAACTGAATTGCTTCAGCAAATATCCAGCTGCATAAATGGATTGTATGTAAACTGTGTAGGTTGATCTGGATAAAAGCATCTGCTAAATACCTGTAAGTAATATCTCCATATCCCAATAGTATGGTAGGCAATGCACCATGTTTAATGGTGGGATTTAGACAGCACATACAGCCACTAAAACAGGAGCTGTGCTTTGGTGTATGCCACAGTGCTGTGTGCTAATGTGACACTGCTTTGGTGTGTGCCACAGTGCTGTGCGGTAATGTGAAACTGTGCTTTATTGTGTGTCACAGTGCCCTGCACTAATATATCACTTATTTGGTGTGTATCACAGTGCTGTGCGCTAATGTGACACTGTGCTTTGGTGTGTATCACTGTGCTTCGTGCTAATGTGACACTGCTTTGGTATGTGTCATTGTGCTGTGCGCTAATTTGACATTTTAGGAGGAGGGGTGAGGAGAGAGGAAAATGTAGAGAACAGTTAGCGTAGGTGTGGAGGACCCTGTGAGAGTGCCAAACCTGTCCCCGGAAAGTCTACCTGCTCCAAAAGCCTCCACAACATGTAAAGACACAGGCAACCATGCCACTCCCACGTTGCTGAGACCGACATCCTCCAGATCGGGTTAGAAGCAAAGGACTGAATTTTGGAGAAGAAAAATGCAGATTTATGATGCTAATTAATTTAATTATTTTAGATGCTAATGCTAATTAATGCTAAATTAATTTAGATGCTAATGTGACACTGTGCTTTGGGGCACAGTAAACGCAGGCCAAACACTATCAAGTTCCTGAACCACAAGGACAAACAATTGGTACTTGAAAAAGCAAAAACAAACAAACAAAAAAATTATGATCACCTTTTGCATTCTTTCTCATCTCTTCTCATAAGTTCTCAGTTATAGTCCTCACAGAAACATGGCTTATTGTGGAAACATCAGTGTTATAATGAGTTATCACAGTATAATGTTGTCTAGTGTCATAGAAATAATAGACCAGGTGGTGGTGTTTCTATTTATGCATGTACAGACTTTGAGTATACCGAAAGGAAAGGATTTAACTCTAGACATTAAGATACCTGGCATTGAATTTATATTTTTAGAAATGTCTTCCTCTTCCCTTACTGATAGGGGGAAAATATGATTATTGGATGTTTATATCATCCACCTGATACAAATATTAATGATCTTAACGCCATTCTTATGAGATTGTGGTCAATCTATTACAATTACAATGGTCTATCTATTCAAAAGCAACAATTGTTCTGATTTCCTAAACGTACTCTATTCTATTTATTTCTATCCACTTGTATACAAACCAGCAAGCGTAACTGAAAAATCAGCTACATTAATTGACAATATCATGACATTCTCTTGACAAAGTCATGAAAGGGTACAATTGGCTGCTAAATTGGGAGAAAAAAGGGGGAAAATGAGAAACAAATTTATATTTTTTTTTTAAACGAAAGAATTACTCTAGTTATGTGGCCCTTCTTCAGCTTGTTGGCAATATATCCACAGCCCTAGACAATAATATATTCAGTCTAGGAATGTACTTGGACTTAACAAAAGCCTTCAATGCAGTGGACCAAAAAATACTTATTTCTAAATTATACTGTTATGGTTTTCATAATCGGGTCATTAAATGGCTAACAATAGAGAACAATATATTATGGTGAATGGTTGTATGTCAGACAGAGTGAGGTTCCTGGAGCCTGTCTGTCCTTATTAATTTATCATTTCTTATTTATATAAATGACCTTGTGTATCTCCCATAATAACTTTGAAATGCTTATCAGAGAAGCTAATACTAGTCTCTTGGGTGTTTCAAAGTGGTTCCAGTCACACAAATTATCTCTGAATGAAAATTTGATCAAATTTGATCATCTTCAGAGGTAAAAAGAAAAGCTTTAAACAGAGATGATGCCAAACTTTTTAACAATGGTGATGAAATTTCCCAGACCTCCAGCTCAAGATTACTTGATTTTTGATTGGTGAAAAGGTATTGTGGAAGGCGTCGGTCTAGGCAGGGAAATTGGGGTGATTAACGGCCACGCCTACTGGCTGGGCAGCTTGGGCACACAGCTGTGTGGCATTATCGAATTGTACCTCTATGCTTAAAACTGCTCTGCTCTCTTAGTAGGTGGCTGGAACATGGGAGCAGAAAGTCAGAGACAGCAAAAGGAAAATAAATCCGTGAAGGGAGAATAATCAAATCCGGTTCCCAGACTGTAAAATCCATTCTTTGTGCCCTGCTGTTGTGTTCCAATCCAGGTCGTGTCGCACAGTGTGCAATGGGCATCTTGGAAGGATCATATTTATTTGGTCAGCAAAAAACTATGAAATGTATTGGTATTATCAGGAAAGTCTGTACATTTGTGAAGCATTCAAGTTTTTAAACATTGTATTACCGTTTTATTTACCCATATTTAACCTACTGTAATAATGTTTTGTCCAGTACTTATAGCACACACACGTTTCCAGCACTATTTTAAGAAGAAGCAGATGGAGAAGACGCATAAGAAGACACACAACATAACCCAAGTTTGGGGCTTTGTGTGGTTGTGTGAAGTTGTATCTGAATTTTGTGCGTTTACATGAGGTCAGAGGGTACAGAATTTAATGTTTGTAAGGACTGAGAGTCTGTGGCTATTTTAGTTATATCTGTGGGAGACCCTGAAAATTACACCAGCAACCTGTAACAATGTGGATGGCATTCCTGCCACCCAGTAAATGTATAAGGGAAAGAGACTCACAGCCAGGAACTGGCCAGGCGACACAGTCCACAAGCAGGCTTCCTCATGAGGTACATGGGCCAGCCGAATGCTGCTAGTGCAAAAATCATGTAGTAACAAACCTCCTTGGGATGTGGGTTGGACATGTACCTGCTGATATATTGGTGTATGTGGTTTCACAGGTGTGTGTATATGTATATATAGGTATGTGTATATACAGTGGCTTTGGAAAGAATTCAGGTCCATTCACTTTTTCCACACTTTGTTGTGCTATAGATTTAATTTAAAATGGATTAAATATATTTTTCCAAATTTATTAAAAATAAAAAACTGAAATGTGTCATTAACATAAGTATTCAGGCCATTTGCTATGACACTCCAAATTGAGCTCAGATGCATGTTTCCTTTGATCACCCTTGAGATGTCTCTAGAACTTGATTGTAGTCCACCTGTAGCAAATTCAATTGATTCAACATGATTTAGAAAGGCACACACCTGTCTATATAAGGTCCCACAGTTCACAGTGCATGTCAAAGTAAAAACCAAGCCAAGAAGTCCAAGGAATTCTCCATAGACCTCCGAGATAGAAATGTGTCGAGGCATAGATTTGGGGAAGGGTATAAAAACATCTAAGAACAACAAAGTTCCCAGGAGCACAGAGGACTCCATCATTGTGAAATGGAATAAGTTTGGAACCACCACGACTCTTCTTAGAGCTGGCCGTCTGGCTAAACTCAGTAACTGGGCAAGAAGGGCCTTGATCAGGGAGGTGACCAAGAACCCAATGGCCACTCTAAGAGAGCTTTGGAGTTCCTCTGCAGTGATGGGAGGACCTGGTAGAAGGAAAACCATCTCTGCAGCACTCCATCAGTCAGGCTAAACAGGCCATCAATCCAGGATACGCCAGGATACAAGCTGCAGTTAAATCAGGCTAACGAGGACTAGAGCTGGCACCCCTCTCGTGGCTAAACAGACTGAGGCTAATAAATCAGAAAATGACTGCGCAGGTAGCTGGCTACATTAACTAGGCGCCTAGATGCTCTATAGAGATGCGTGGCCTCCACATCAATTGGGTGCGTAATAAGTGGCAACCGATAGAAAATTACAGGTAACGTTGGAGGCAATATATGCAATATATGAATTTATACTGGTGCTGCTTTTTCATGCACAAATATTCCCTCACCCCATACCAGTGAAACTATGCTGGTGATCGAAATTAGTGATGCATGTATGACAACGACACGAACACTAACCAGAATAGATTTAGAAGCCATCATCATAGAACAGCCACTGAAGTATATACCTAACAACAGTGAGGGGACTGTGTTAGGCATGCATATAATGCAGAAATATGGATTCATAATTTGTTGCTTAGAGAAATATGTCAAGGTACAGGATACAAAATGTGAAAGTGAATGGCCCAGACCACATCTCAACTATTGGCGATTCAACAACTGTACAGCAACTCATAGACCAGCATGAAAAACTGGGCAGCAGGCAAACCGACTGGGGGGAAATAAACATGGAAGTGTGTATCGAAGGAACACTACACCCCCCTCAAAAGCAGTAAATGAAACCAGAAGCAGAGACTGTGGTCATATAAATTGCCAAAAAATTTGAAAGTAAGGGCATAGTTAGAAAATGTCATTCAGTGACAAACTCACTTATCCTGTACCTAAGCCTGGTGGGGTATGGCATATTACCATAGACTACCAGCATCTGAACAATATTCTAACTAAAGGGACCCCTATTGTTGCTAATCCAGCTACCCTATTGGGTGGCATTGTTGCCGATGCATGTTAGATTACAATACCGGATATAGCAAATTTTGGTAGATTTGGTAGATTTTGGTTTCTACCTGTAAGGAAAGAGGACCAATGGAAGTTAGCATTCATGGTAGGTGGGTCCCAATATACGTGGGAACACTTGCCACAGGGGTTGCATAACAGCCCAGCTATCTTTCATCATGCAGTAGCAGATAATCAACCCAGGTAAAACATTAATTAATGAATTAATTTAAAAAGACGCACAAAGTTGCTCTGGCCCAAGCGTTACCAAGGCCCCAGGGAGGCCCTGCAGGTGGACTCCATCGGATGATTGAAGGGGAACATTTGGAGCCGACAAGCCTTCCAGAGACGGAGCCGACAAGCATGATTTCAATCTTGCTACTGTGTAGTTTTAGGAAGTTGTGGGTCATCCAGGTTTTGATGTCGTGCAGTTAGTGAAAGAAAGGGGGGGAAGAGCTGAGGAAGGTTTGGAGCTGTTGTAAAGTTGTGTGTCGTCAGCGTAACAGTGAAAACTGATGCCATGACGTCGCAAGATCTGAAGAAAGGGAAGGAGGTAGGTGATGAAGATTGAAGGACCCAGCAGGAAGCCTTGTGGGACACCTCTAGTGACAGGAGCAGAAACAGATTTGACCATCTTGAGAGAGATGCAGTGTTGTCTGTCGGACAGGTAGGACTTGAACCAGGTCAGTGCGAGACCAGTGACACCAAGGTTAGCTAATCTTTCTAGGAGGATGTGGTGGGAGATTTGACTCCACGGAGGAGATAATTGGTAACTTTAAAGGCTGTCTCTGTAAGGCTGTCTCTGATACTGTGTTTAGGCTGGAAACCAGACTGAAAGGGTTCAAATAGGTTGTTGGAGGTGAGGTGCTCCTGAAGTTGGGAGGCAACCACCCACTGAAGCACTTTAGCCAGGAAGGGACGATTTGAAATGGGCTGGAAGTTGTTTACAGTTTTCTGGGTCAGCACCTGTTTTTTTTAAGAATAGGTGTGACTGCTGCCACCTTCAGGCTGTGAGGTACAATGCCAGAATCAAGAGATGAGTGTACAATCTTGACCAGCAGAGGGGAAAGAGAGTGGAGAGAGGCTTTGACCAGTGAAGTGGGTATGTGGTTGAGCTGACATGTAGAGGCCGTAGACTTATGGATGAGGTCAGATATCGTATTCTCATTTACCATGAGGGAGTTACATTACATTAAATTACAGGCATTTAGCCGATGCTCCTATCCAGAGCGACTTACAGTTTACATTTCTTTACAATCCATTTATACAGCTGGATATTAACTGAAGCAATTCAGGTTAAGTACCTTGCTCAAGGGTACAATGGCAGTGTCCCACCTGGGGATTGAACCTACAACCTTCACATTACAAGCCCAGTTCCCTAACCACTATACCACACAGCCTGCCAGTTAGTCAAACTACCTGAGAGGTGTTCTACAGAATGTGTAGTGGGCTCCTCATGAGCACTGCTAGACATGAGCAGCTCTTTGTGAATGGCCTCAACCTTGGACTGTAAGTAAATCAGGAACTTATTGCAGAGGTCGGTGACAGTAGAAAAAAAGGACTTTGGAGGAGATTATGTTGGCATAGTGAAAGGATATGACAACCAAGAGGGAAGACTTATAATTGCTCAGGTGTTCTGAGTAGGCCTGGCCATGAACAACAAGCCCTGTTCTCTTAGAGAGACGCTCGAAGCGGTGCCCAGAGGATTCTGTGGTCAGAGATACTAATATTGTTGCTAGGAAAGTTAGAGGGGGTTACACCAGAGGGGTAGACCAGGTCCAATATATGTCCATCACGTGCACATCACATGTGCACATACTTTCATGTGTAAAATGATGTCACCTGCTGTGTGGCCTGCAATTCGCAACTATGAGCAGATGGTGTTATTGGTAGAAGTAGATCTGAACAGATGATGTTTTTTGTTGAAATAGAGGTTGACCAATGGGGAGAATAAATCATTTGAGGACAGAAAAATTAAGGAGATGTTCTAAGAGGGAGAGTGAGCTCGTAGTTTGGTTGACTTTAAACAATGAGACATTCAAGAGCTTCGAACACAGGGAATGGATGATGCAGGTCTTACCTCTATAGCTGCCCTAGCCCATGAGAGGCACTCCAGACCAGAAGAGGGTGATCAACCAGACTAAGGCTATCACCAAGGACACACTGTCGATGCGGTAAGCTGGGGGTTCGAGAAACAGTAGTTGCACCACAAAATGTCTCATTAATTTCACTTAGGCCCCTATGGAAAAAAGTACATAAGTCTGTGAATTTTTAACTGAAGTAAAACGACTTACACAGAGATGACTTGATGATTGTTCCTACCATGTACATGTATTTATGCACATCTTGTGACTCACTCTGGATAAGAGCGCCTGCTAAATGCTTAAAATGGAAATGTAAATGTAGAATTGTGTATTGAGATGAAATGTAACATTTGGTGAGCTTTGTTTATTTCTCATTATTAATACAGCCAAATCCAAAAAAGGCTTGGTCCTTTCAAATCTAAACTGTATTTTCCCTTTAAATTTCAAAAGTTGGTTTACACAAGGACCTAGCATAATTTCAAGTTACAAGTATTTCATGTTAATAAGAAAGGGAAACAATTATATTCTACATACAGTATTAACAACATATTCAATACACGAACCTATACTCAACACATATCCCACTGTAATTTTTTCAAATCTTCCCAATTTTTGATGATTATTTTGAGCAATCCTTCAAGGTCATGATGAATCATTTGCATAAAATGCTGGTTAGGTGAAGAAGAATTTATTTTCTCATTAGTATTATCAAGGATTTAGCAATTGTTCTTATTTTTATAACTTGTTTCTAATTGAAACCCACAATGTCAGAGGGCCCCTGATAAAATAAACAAACCTGGATGCCCCTCTGTTGTTTATCAATTAAACCAATTACATCCCTCACCTGAGCCCATGCACTCCCCTCCTCCCCTCAGCACGGTTGGCAGATTTCTTTTTGCCCCACCAGTTGCTACGTTGTGCAGTGACATCATAGAACATAAACAGGAACCATAGAGGGTTGGAGAGGAAGGTGCAGCCCGTGAAGAGACTGGACACATCCTCCACCGCACATGCTGAGGGCAAAAGATTATGCTGTCCATTGAACTTGTGAAAAATCATGCTACTTTGACATCCAAATGCAACGTCCTCAGTCACATTTTGATCCTAGATCTGTGATAATAAAGTTTCTTATTTAGAATAACGTGGGAAAAGATTTTTCCCATAAATTGAGAGAAAATGTGCAACTGAATTGCCTTTTCATAATAATATAAATTCCATAGAGCTCTATTCACACTGTTATTTGGCTCTGTACCCCTTGGCTCGGGATGCCATTGGTCAGAAATGATCAGGTGTGCACGGTCTTCCCCAATGTATGCTGGTCATATTCGCTGTGTGGATTGATGAACCATAGAGCACAGTGAGGCTGTATCTGATTTGTCCCGTCTGTGTGAGCCATGACATGGCTGGTGGAGACATGTCCTGCAGAAGTGCCTGCTCACTGCAGGTGCTGTCTAGAGCCCTGGACCCAGAGCCGAGGGGCGGAGTCTAGAGCCCTGGACCCGGAGCCGAGGGGCGGAGTCTAGAGCCCTGGACCCAGAGCCGAGGGGCGGAGTCTAGAGCCCTGGACCCAGAGCCGAGGGGCGGAGTCTAGAGACCTGGACCCGGAGCAGAGGGGCGGGGTCTACAGCCCTGGACCCAGAGCCAAGGGGCGGGGTCTCAGAGCACAGCCCCACCTGGCCCCTGATTACCCCCTCTGCACCTGGATGGAGCAGACTGCCACATGGACCTTCCCCATGCCAGCTTGGCAAAGACGGGGCATACCGTGGTCAGGCTGGCATCCTTTGATGTAGCGGACGACACTGACGGCTGTCAGCGCATCGACACTGATCAGACCAAAGAGCAGGATTAGGAATCTGTCCACCTGGCAGGCAAACAAACCCTGTTCAGATTGGGGTGAAGCATGGTCCCTCTGTGTCAAAAGTGCCGGTGCAATTCCAGAGTACAGTATCTTCCACCCCCCACAAATCCCCCTCATACCAGAATGGTCTCAACTTGTAGCATGAACACTTTCTGGTCTGAAGGCCAAGCTGAAGTGCCAAGAGTTCTATTAAAAAACTGAACAGGGCAATTATATCATTTATGGGGTTTTCCTTAGTTTTCACTGAGAGAGAAAGAGCAGGGATCAAGGTAAATTGATTAGGGGAGACGATATAATGAAGCCATTCTACATCCTACATAAAACAAATTCACATATTACATTACAGTATTTAAAGGACTGCTGTGTGGTTTCAACGTATTTTAAACTTAAGAGGGTATCACTGTAACACAAGCTAATTTTAGAATCTTGCTTTCATCTCTATAGTTTAATTGATTAATATAACCCAACCTTAATTACAGAATCTCAGACATTATTGAAAATGATGCATTTAATTTCCTCACTGTCAGATTTACCATGTTTTAATTTTAGCGTGAAATATGTGACATTAAATGAATACATCCCATCTTGTTTTATATTGTTATTGGGACTATATATGGCCTATAAATTAATATAGCAAATCCAAACTAAAGGTATTGCATTCAGTACATATTTAGCCTTGGGGACACCAAAAGTGTGCTCAACGCATTGACCTGCTTCAGTTGTTGCCAGTGCAGTTTTAATTTCTCTTTCTGCGTCTGCTTGTTAATTATTCTTGAAATATGCTCATTGCTCAGCCACTTGGCAGTCACTTGTCATTGTCATGTTAGGTGATGGAATCCGCAGTAGGGCGATTTTATAACATATGGGAAAATTGTAATCAAACAAGATGGCAATGCAGAATTCATTATTTTATGTGGTAATTTAAAAAAGTAACACTTGTAAAACTTCAACTGAATTCATTGCATTTTAGGGGTTGCTTGAAGCCATCAAGGTTTTACACTATGTCAACATTATACGCCATAACAAAAAATACCAGTTTGCCCAAAACCTTTTCATCATTTACTGATGTGTGCAGAATCAGTACAGAGCACAAAAACACGGATTACTTCTGCAGAGCAGCTTTTGAGAATGCCTTTCTGTGAGCCTCAACTACCTGAAGGAGGTACTGGACCTGCTCCTCATCCTTTGTCCTGGCTTTGGTAGTGAAGGACTGAATAAGCGACACCCCTCGTTCTGCATTATCATTGACAACCTTTACTGATGAAACCTGCTGTTGTGCCTTGCAGAATGATTCTTCTATACATACAAAAGTTACATGCTTGAGCAACCTATAAATGTTACTCAATTCTCACAAAATTTTCAAGAGTTGCCTTTTCATTAAATGTCTGCAAATTTTAATTCCGAAGTTCATTTTTTAAAACACAGTAATCCGCAGCAAGCATTTAAGTGACAATTTCCAGCTGTGCTGCTTCTCCATGAGAAGGTATGAATATCCATGGCTATGATTGTGAATACCACCCCATTTGAAACCACCTGTTGTTGTGTAGCAAGTGTGTTGTGCATGTGCTAGTTCACTAACGTAGTTACTTTATCCAGTACACATTCAATAAGGTAATATTAGCTAGTAATCAGTAGCTAGCTAGCTAAACTAACACCATTCTGTTGGGCCAGTAACAAAAGAAAAGCTGACATAATGTCAGGGGCAGAGAAGAAAAGTTTAATTCTTCAGCCCCTGTACAGACAATGAACTCTAGCATATGTAACCCATATATATTTAGCTCTAACCTCGAATTGTATTTTCCTTTTTAAGCAGCAGTATGACTTCAATTTGTAATATGATAGGAACTCAGTGCTTTACAGTGTGTGTCCATGTTCATATTAAACACAAGTTTGAAAAGTATGGTAATGTATAAGTCAATGATCACCCCATTCTGCGATATTGATAAATAAATGCATTCCATTATTTTTATTTTTGTAAAAAAGAAAATCTCCCAATTATACCCTCTATTTATTTTGATTCGCCCTCCCCCACGAACTCACCGCCTGTCCTCTGGATCAAGCGAAATCCCTCAGGCCAGCAATAATCCACCTCCTCTAAGACGGAACTCGCCCCCCCTTTCTGGAGACACCCTTCATGCCGGCTCACTCTCCCCCTCCCCCTGGGGCAGACAGCCAAATGTCCCAGTGTACACTCAGGGACAGGACAGGAGACAGACACTCAGGAGACCGTTTCCTCCCAGCAAAGGGCTCCCTGATGATTGATGCCTCAATCACCGTGGAAGGCTCCATAGTGTCTCTATCCCAGTCTGCCAGAAACCTTGGAGTGACTCTGGAGTGACCAGCTGTGGTTCTCGGGTCACATCGTAGCAATCACCTGGATCTGACGATTCTCCCTCCATGACATATGGAGAATTTGCCGTTCCTCACCCAAGATGCCACTCAACTTCTGGTCCAGGCTTTGGTGATCTCACATCTGGACTACTGCAATTCCTTGCTGGCAGGCTTACCGGCCTGTGCCATCAAGCCACTGCAACTAGTGCAGAATGCTGCCGCACGTCTCGTTTTCAACCTACCCAAGTTCACACATCACTGGCTCCCTATTGCACCACAAATCAAATGTAAATCACTGGTGCTGGCATACCAGACCACAAGGGGTACTGCTCCCTCCTACCTGCAGACACTGATCACACCCTTCACCCCAGCTAGACCCCTCCGGTCTGCCTCTTCTGGCCAATTGACCTGCCCAGCAGCCGCTCCTCTTCTCTGCCCTGACCCCCCGGTGGTGGAATGATCTTCCACAAGAGACTGAAAACCCACCTATTTAGACTCCACTACCACTGATTTTCTATATAATTAAACTCATTGCCATGACCACTGTTTATATGTAGAATACAAAGAAAACGTCAAACTTTTCTCTCCCTACGTTATAGATACGTGTGCAGCTGTCTACGTTGTCTGTTGATGTATGTATTGTTCAGTGGTCAAAGTACACAAACGCTTTACTTGAGTAAAAGTACAGATACTCCTCCTCCGACGTTCAACACGAAGCGATGCTCCTGAGTTTGTTGTCACATTGTATGCCACTGCGCATACGGACTGAATCAAGTTCATTGAGAACACAAGGGGGGGAAAAAAAGTACTGTTCATACTAGCATAATCCAATATCGCACTTAAAAATATATGGAAAGAAAATTCAAACAGAATGCTATTATAGTAGAAATGTCTTAACATAAGGACTCCATTTCCACCCCTGCCCCATTATGCCAGAAGTCAGTCAAAAATCTACATCTCATCATTTATTGTGCCTTGCTCCAATATTTCACATACCTGTCATAATATATTGCACCTTGCCCCAATATTTCACATACCTGTCATAATATATTGCACCTTGCCCTGATATTGCACATAACCAACACCAGCAAGACCCAATTATTGCACATTATACATGCAGGTATTAACCTGCATCGGTAGCATGCGATACATATTTTGTATAGACAAATTACACAACACATGAAAAGGACTATTAGTAATGGAACAGTATACACATTGCACATAAACCAGGCTGATTAAGACCCCTAATATGATCTCATTGAAATTATTCATTTCTTTTTAACTTTTCTAATAAACATAATTCTCCCTTCCGTATCTTAAAATCTGAAATGAGATGTCCAAACAATGGACACGCCCCTTGGCTTGTGCAAGAGTACTAGCTCCCATACTTGCCGCCTCAAAATCCACAGGAGAATAGAGTTTAATGCAATTTGGCGGTAGTCTGTAGCCCTCCCTGGTCCCAATCATCAAAATACCCTTGTCAGTCCATAAACATACACAGTGGTGGTAAACGAGTCCTACCAAAACCGCTCCAAATCATGCCCTAATTTTACTGAGCTTGCTACGCAACGACTGTAGCTATAAAGCTGTAAAACAGTAGCACAATGTTGTGGATGTGTTACTGAGGCAGTGCACATTTCCAAAGATAGAAAAACGCACACCCCATACGAGGCGCTGGCCTTAAGGGTAGTGTATGAAGCTGCGCACACACTTTTTTTCCAAATAAATTTATTTTAGTTTCGGCTGGCAAGCGGCCTTCATCATTCATCAGGGTATTCCGATCGAGGCACCAAGATGAAAGCACGAATTAACTGGCAGTACAAGATGTTCGACGTTCATCACCCTGCTACATCATGCACTGGAAGGCTATTTGGCTGCCATTGTCAAGGAAAGCACTTCCACATTATGATCAATCCCTGCCCAACATCACGATTTCACAGAAAGCCTTCATGTCCACACGAGCTCATGGAATAATCTGCAGTTTATTTAGTTGCCGTCATTGAGTTTTGCGCATTTAATAGAAATGGTAATTGCATGCTAAACAAAATTAACATATTGTGCAAATTTCACAACAGCCCAATCAGTGACACAATGCACTGATATTGCTCCAAAACAGACAAACCAATCAATGGTTATAGCTATTTGCACCAAGTCTGCATGGAGGTTATACAGTAAAATAGGGGAAAAAATTATCATGAAAACCTTTTCAACTGAATCGAAAAGTTGCTCAAAATGTAAATACAGTTTAGAATTATATTGGTTCATTGAAGTTGTTACCCAAAGACGAGACAATGTTGTGTAAGATTGTTAAACTTTATTGGTTGCTTGTTTACAGCGATGAAATTAAACCAGGGAATTATATTAGTAAGCACTATCAAATATATGGAATATTAGAGTCTGAGAAGTTGAAGGGATAGTATTGGGATACTTTGTTAGCGCAGGTTTTGATTGTAGTTCAGTAGGAGAAAAAAAAAAAAAGGTTCTTGGCTTTACTTCTGGCCAAGCTGGGAAAGCTATTGAAACAAAAACAAACAATTAATAATTAATAATTAGAATCATCACTATGAACTATAATAGTAATAATAAGATGGTACAACTTTATAATACCACATCAACCTCTTGATTTAACACACTTCTCAAGTTTCTTTATTTCTTGCAGGAATTCAGAAAACGTTTTCCATAAAAAATGTTTTAACTTCGTTCAAGTGAAGGATATGCTGTGTGAATGACTGGCCTGTAGACAACAGTGGTTAAGTAAACCATGTTTAATACCTGTGCACAGTGAAAACTGTGCAAAAAAGTAGTTCAATTTGAATTGAATAATTTCAATACGAATTTAACGCTTTAATTTGAATTTTATAACTTCGCAATCTGAATCTGTATTAAACAACTTGTACATGTAATTGATCATCTTAAATGCATACGTTCTCAGGTTAAAAATCCAAACACTGAATTGCACATTGCCCTTTAGAAATGATAAATCCAAAACTTGAATTCTTAACATTGAATGTTCTGTCTCTCTACTGTTGACACCGAAACATTCCACTTAGATGTGTCTTACCTGTTTTGTGAATTGGGCAGCATTGAAGAGCTCACTGCAGCCATAGAGGACCCGTTTTCCTTGTTTGGCCTGTGGATTAGAAAGGACGCAGTCAGCATGTTGTATTCTGCACACTGCATACCTCCCCCACCCTGTAGGGGTGCCACTGTAAGGTAAGTATGGGTAAGGCCCTCCAGGACTGGGGAGTGTTAGTAAGGGTAAGGCCCTACAGGACTGGGGAGTGTTAGTAAGGGTAAGGCCTACAGGACTGGGGAGTGTTAGTAAGGGTAAGGCCCTACAGGACTGGGGAGTGTTAGTAAGGGTAAGGCCCTACAGGACTGGGGAGTGTTAGTAAGGGTAAGGCCCTACAGGACTGGGGAGTGTTAGTAAGGGTAAGGCCCTACAGGACTGGGGGAGTGTAAGTAAGGGTAAGTCCCTACAGGACTGGGGAGTGTTAGTAAGGGTAAGGCCCTACAGGACTGGGGAGTGTTAGTAAGGGTAAGGCCTACAGGACTGGGGAGTGTTAGTAAGGGTAAGGCCCTACAGGACTGGGGAGTGTTAGTAAGGGTAAGGCCCTACAGGACTGGGGAGTGTTAGTAAGGGTAAGGCCCTACAGGACTGGGGAGTGTTAGTAAGGGTAAGGCCCTACAGGACTGGGGAGTGTTAGTAAGGGTAAGGTGTTATAGTCACTGAGTATGGAAAGTTGTAGAGGAAAGTTTGACACTAGGTCCTTCACACCCCACCCCTTCATTCCCACTAAGTCTCTGGTTGCTTGGCAATGACCTGTGATTTTAATAAAGCTGCTGTCTGTGACTCTCCAGCAATAACCAACTTTTATGGTGGCTTTTTCCCCTTCATGGTTTTCATGGAATCAATTCAATCACTTCTGTTGTTCCACAGACATGCCATTCATGTTTCTTGACAACTGTGACAAATTAAGAAACAAATGTCTGCTACAGATTATACAGTGGGTATAAAAGGTATTCACCGCCTTTGGCATTTTTTTACATTTTATTTTCTTACTTCACGGAATCAAAATGGATTTAATTGGTATTTAAGAACATAAGAATACACAATGACGAGAACGGGCCCTTCAGCCCATCTAGGCTCGTCATGTCCTAATCTAAAGAATATCTAGTACTGCATCTAGCCTGGACCGGAATAGACTTGCATCTTATGACACTGATAATGGATTTTTATATTTTTTTATTTACAAAGATCTTTTTCATATTGGGTGAAAAAATGGTGCTTTACAGCAAAACCAGTGTTAAAGAGAGTATACCTTAAGTGTAAAAACTTACCTTGGTGTAATCAACAAGGTTTTGATACTCAATGTAATTTCCACCACCGACCACAAACACAATGGCCTAAAAAGAGCAACAGAGATGTATTCATATATTTAACCAGATATTCACACAGCACAATCCGACTCTATATTTAGCAACAACATTTGAGAAAGACGATTGAATCCTGTGTAGAATGGAGTGAGTGAACACAGTTACAGCACAGGGACACATAGTAATGGTGCAGTGACACACAGTAATGGTGAAGGGACAGTTACAGCACAGGGACACACAGTAATGATGAAGGGGCACACAGTTACAGCACAGGGACACACGATTATGGCACAGGGACACAGTTACAGCACAAGGGACAGTGTAGAGGATACATGGTGACAATGCAGGGCACACACACTGCTACAGCGCTCCCTCTCTTCTATGGATTTGTGCAGGACTCACCTCCTGAAAGGGGTTCTTGTTCCTGGGGATGGAGCTGAAGGGAGAAGGGGACAGCATGAGCACAGAGTGCTCTCCACTCCTGTGCCACATTACTGCCAAATCTCACTTCTCAAGGGATTAGCACAGAGACTTTCTGATGGGTGAAGGACTCGCCCTGCCAAAACCTTGCTAAAGGCCGGCGCTGGCTGTAAGACGAGCCTTTTCCATAGTTGCCGAACACTTCAGTAATCAGGTCTCGAGCTTTCGTCCTTGCTTCTTTTATTGAAGGATTTTTATAGTCTCAACAGAAACAGCTGCTAACATAGACCTACAGTATGGCAGCATAAAGGACAAACACCATGTGAGTTCAGGAGGGAAGCAGAGTCATTAAAGAGTGCCCTTGTGTCTTCTAAGCATTTACAATGACTTCTAAGCATTTATAAAGCCAAAGGGCTTCATTCTGTATTTTACTCTTTTGTGGTGACATGGGTTGAATAAACAATGTAATTTGAGGAGCACATTAATATTTTTGGAAACAGATGGGAAAAAATGTTTATTCAATGTAATGCAATTGAAAAGCCTCCACGGGCACTGAATGGCCTCTGCTTGTCATCCACTTCTTATGTTCATTTGTCCTAATGTTTCCATCACCACACCCGTTCAGGAATTACAAAATGTTACCATTGCCGTTTAAAGTCTAAGAGTAATCTCCCAAAACCGGTCTATCGCTCAGAAATAGACATAATGAAAAGATCTGTGACGTACCTGAAAAGATGGATCTTTTACCAAAAGCAAAACATTTTAAGCCTTTTCTCACACTGTACATTTCACACACAAGACACACAATTGTAATCTTAGAGGGATATAGCGGCTTTTGCAGACAACTGGAGCAATGCAACGGATTGCTTGAAGAAGAGTTACACAGCCAGTCAGTCAGCCAGCCAGCCAGCCACAGACAGACTGAAGCTCTGATAAAGTGTCCCTTTTGTCGGAAAAATGAAAGACACCTTTTGTGAGGAGAGACACCAGTAGCCCAACGCAAAGTGCAGTATATGAAGCGGTAATGCACGAGACTCGGCCTACACCATCGTACCTCTCGCTGCCACGGAGCATCTTCGGATCGAAATACCTGTAGTCATCGGTGTCCTGCAGAACACAGCAGTTACAGTTTGTGTAAATACAGAATGAAAGTATCAAACACCACACACACGGGGATGAATATGCACAGTAATCAGTGGTTCTGTGTGGCTCAGGAGGTAGAGCACGGCGCTGAATACACTTAGGTTGTGGGTTAGATTACCATTGGGACCACACATATACTGAAAAATGTATGCGTTCGTTACTGTAAGTCACTTTGGATAAAGCATCTGCTAAACGTCACACGTCATGTTATCCAAAGTGAAATCATGGAAGACTGAATCATATTGCATCAAGTGATGCAATTTTAAAATGTACAAAATCGTTAAGCAAACATAACACGAATGAAAAAGCCACTACATACGAGACTGGGTGTTTATTTGAGATGTGATTGGACATAGCTCCAGGGCTGCCGTACGAAAGTGCTAGCTCTACATTACAAGGTTCCTATTTAACTTGTTTGTCCCCTATTTTCTGATAAAAAGACCGGATGGGACTTTTCTTTCTCTCCAGGTGAGACATTTTGTCATTCTATCCAGTCTTGAGCAATGTACATTCACTTTTTTTGGTGACATGCCATTTTTTTTGTTGTTGTTTCTGATTTTTTCCAGTTTTTCTCCCAATTTAGTGGCTAATTAATTATACTAAATTATTTATTTAGATTTGCCCTCCCCACAGGAATTCGCCACTCATGGCAAGCACATTCTCAGAGGGCAGTGAACTTTGCTTCCTTCGAGACGAAATTTGCGCACCCACGTTCTGGAGTTTGCGCTTCTCGGTGAACTTGTGCCAGCTCACCCTTCCCCCTTCCCCTGGGGAGGACAGCCAAACGCCGCCCCCGATCGGGGCTCCCCACCAGGGCCGGTCTGGTACAGTTGGGTTTCGAACCGCGACCGTGATGGGCAGCTCACACTTGTAAAGGACCAGCCAATACGGGTGCCCATGGCATGTAGCAAGTTTGATATGTCCTTTAAAAGTTTTTCTTTCTTTAAAAATCTATGCCCTTGAGCAAGGCACTGAACCCCTAAACTGCTCCGGGGGCACCGTACTATGGCTGACCCTGCACTCTGACCTCGCTGATGGAATACATATGTATAGAGGTCTATGTGTGTGTGTATCTAGGAGAGATATGTGAAAAGACAAATTCCAATTACCTTGTGTAACATGGCAAATAAAGTATATTATTATAAAGTATATTATTATTATACAGGTAACTGCCAAAATAAAGGAAACACTTGAGTAAATGAAGGGTCCCGGTGGTTCTGTTATGGTGTGGGGTGCATTTTCCTGGCATGGTTTAGGTCCACTCATCCACCTTAGAAGGTAAGGTAAATGGCAACAAATACAAAGCCATTCTGAGTGATCACCTTCATTCTGTGGTGAAGCATTTCTATCCTGATGGGAGTGGTCTCTTCCAGGATGACAATGCCCCAATCCACAGGGCACGAGTGGTCACTCAATGGTTTTGATGAGCATGAAAAAAATGTAAACCATATGCCATGGCCATCTTAGTCACCAGATCTCAATGCAATTTAACACTTATGGGAGATTCTGGATCGGAGCCCGAGACAGAATTTACGACCACAATAAACAAAACAAAAAATGATTAATTTCTTGTGGAAGAATGGTGTTGCATCATTGCAGTAGAGTACCAGACACTTGTAGAATCTATTCCAAGCCACATTGATGCTGCTCTGGCAGCTAAATATGTGTGTGCCTGTCACAACCATGTGTGTGCCTGGTGAGATGAGGGCCCCAGAACTTTAATTAAATAGTCAGGAGGATCTTTCGTAAAAAAAAGTCACTCAACCCAGCACTAGGGTACACAGATGTTCAATCCAACCAGGTGTTCCATTCAAATATACAGGGGGTAGACAAAATAACAGAAATATCAAAGGCAAAAGGGGTGGTATTTTGAAGTAAATACATTTCAGTTAAAAAATGAGTCAATACTTGTGTTCTATTAATGTCACTACTAATTACCAAAATGGTTCTGCTATAAAATAATGTAATGTTTTTAAAAATAATTAAAAAACACTTTAATATGTGATAAAGCAACATGAGAAATCATGTCAAGGGGAACAATGTTGAAAACCACGACAAGTTATGTCAAGCAAAGAAAGACTGTATCAGGAAATGGGAACAGCGGTCACAAGTCAAAGCTCACGGATACATGCTCAGCAATAGACGGACACTTAACAGGATAGTTGCTAAAACCCACAAAACAGCGGGCTCAAAAATGAGTCTACACCAGTCTCAACAAAAACTGTACATTGTGAGCTTCACAAAGCTGATATTTGTGGTACAGCTGCCTTTCAGGAACTGCTTGTAACCAAGCCCGATGCACAACAACACATCATCTGGTGTAATGAGCACAAAACCTGGACTTCTAAACAGTCGATGCTCAGCAATGAATATGGTCAGATGAGTGGGGTTCCTGTCAGGAACCTTTCTTCCAGACAGGTTTATGTTTGGAGAAATTCAAAGGAAGTCTTCAACCCACATTGCATGTTCCAAACTGTTAAACATGATGGCGGATCTGTTATGGTATGGACCACCATCGCTTGGGAGTCATTGGGTCCGATTATTATAGAGTACCTGCATGGTAGAATTACGGCCAAGGAATACAAACCCATTTTAGGTGACCAGATGCACCCTATGGAGGAAACATTAATTCCTTAAGATGCTCCCATATTCCAAGACTGTAACGGCCCCCATACACACTGCTAAATGGATTCAAAAGTGGTTTTATGAACACCAGGATGAAGTCCAACACCTTTCATGGTCTCCCCAATCACCAGATCTAAACACCACTGAACCTCTATGGGAAGTTCTGGAACGTAGAGTACGGAGTAGATTTCCACAGCCTTCATCTCTCAAAGAACTGGCGGCTTGAAGAATGGTCCAATATCCCACTAGAAACTTGTATAGCAAGTATACTTGTACAGGTGTCTTGTTTCCATTATTATGTCTACCCCTGTAAATGGCCTTTACTGAACCGATCCCACTGTGCTCTCCCAGTAAAAAGCAAAGTGAGATGGAAAACGCGCTGAACCGGAGCAGAATAGCGGCCTTTCATTACAGCTGAAAAGTGTGACCCTTGCCAAACCAAGGTGAGCCGGCGAAACCACCTACGTCTATGGCAGGCATCTGTAGCGCTCCAGCATTGAGATTCCTGCTCCCTGATTGTAGACCACCATTTCTTCTGTAAGGCAAACCCCTTTTACAAAACAGGGTTAACCCCCCCTTCCCCCACCATTCCTCCTGATATGTGTGGGATCACCTGGCTCTCCTCCACCCCCCCGCTTGCCAGCCGGGTCTCTTGGCTGAGCAAACTGCTCACATAACTTTACATCAGGGAGAGAGGGGGAAAAAAAAAAAAAGACTTTGGAGTCAGACTGGTGAAAGAGGAGCTCTCTCACACTCCTGACTGGAATGTTCCAGATATTTTTGTGCTATCACCTTCCCTCCTCGGAGCAGCAAGCGCAGAGTCTGACATGGTACCCAAGCACAGCCTGTTACATCTTGTACTCTCTGCATGCTGAGCAACTTACACCAAGCAGTAAGCGCCCTCCGCTATGGAGAGCTGCTCAATTCCGCCGCTTCTCTTCCGTCCCCGATCCCTCCCCCCCCGTCCCCCAGGGAGAGCTGCTCAATTCAGCCACCTCTCTTCCCCCAAGTCTGCAAAACAAGTGCCGTATTGTGCAACAGGTGGTAATTCCAGAAGCTGAGAAAATGATAACATCAGTTATGTCCAATTCAACTTTTTTTTGGGGGGCTTGGGGGGTGTGTTTTTTTTGCCTGTAACAGGATCTCTGGGCGCCTGCATTATTGCCCTCTAATCATACTCCCTTGGTTCACAAACAGAATGGGGTAGAATTCAGGGGCATCATCACCTTCTAGTTTTCGTCAGGGGGCCAGTTGCTGTGCCATTGCCCGCTCTGCTCTGCATATGCCTTCTAGGAAACTGCTGCCACATTCTTCATACTGGACCTGCTCCTGTCTTGGCTTTGACATGTTGGAACTGGAACTGGACAAAACTGGGGAGTTCTGGTTCTGGGTATTTTCCCACTGCATTTTCTGTCAGGCCAAACCAGAACCGTGTGATGTGTAAGTATGCTACTTCAGCCCAGTGACAAACCTGGTGCTAATAAACAGGGACTGGGGCAGTGGGCAGAGCTGTCGATCCAGGCACAGCATATCGGTCAAGAGGTATCAAATTTTTAAAACATGGCAGAAAAATGAAAGAAATATGATGAAAAAAATATGAGTTGAGTTTAGGGGATTTTATCCCAGATTTTTCATGTAATAAGCCAAATAGAATGTGTTTTCATAGCGGTCTGCCTTCTATAGATTTCAACACTGTTCAGCTCCCACTGTCAGTGTCTAACTGCCTCCGCGTGAGTGGTGAATGATGTTTCTCACATTCCGTTCAGACAGAACAGCAAAAACAACTCTCATTTGAGCAAGCAGAGACAGTTTAAACACTGAGACTGAAGGTCTGTGCTAAGCTGGGGTCATTGCACACTTCCCAGTAAATGGGCATTTTATGATTCCAGAAAGCTATGAGCACGCATTTTAGCTGGATAATATAAGGATAGATCAAAGTTGCATACTGTACTCTCCAAAATGATCCAACACATTTAATAGACGAGCAAACAAGGTTGTACAAAATATACAATACATATATGTATTGTACGTGCAAAAAAATTGGAAAAGTATATTTTATATTAACACAAAAAAATGGTTTAATAAGTCATATTTATTTTTCCCCCAAAAAGTCATTATATAAACCCTAAATAATTATTTAAAATAAAATCCAACAATAGAAGCAGGTTGATGCCTAACATTACACAAAGTAGTCAATAAAAACATATTGTCAATCTCCTCGATTTAAAAAATAAAATAAAATAATAAAAGACAGACTACACTTGCTTCCATGAGAAAAAACATTAGCGTTCAATTTTGTTAGTAAACTTTTCTAAAGCGATTTAGAAAACCATGATTGTGTCAAACGTTAACTAGCTAGCACGATACCATCATAATTACTATTAACTGACTAGCTAGCAATCACTTGTAGCTAACGTTAGCCAGCTAACTAGCTACATTAGCGATCTGATGTTGCTAGCAATCTAGCTTCTAGCTAACTAACAAAGACCAACCATCAAATCTAGAGACTAGCGTATTAGCTAATGTTTTAGTTATCCAATGTAACGTGCCAGTGTATTTGTCTCAACGTAAATAAGGACAAGGTAGCCAACAGTATGCAGCTAAAGTTATATGTTGCTAACATTAGCTAGCTAGTTAGTCTCATCATATCTAGCAGCAGGTTCACAGCTAATGTTGGCTAATGTTCACAGAAAGCAAGCTAGCTAGCCAACTTTTCAGTTATCTAGCCAACTAAGAAAAGGACAAACTATTAGCACCCAGCTTCATCTGTCAATTTAACTTACAGTAGATACCTCATTACCTCAATTCACTTATGCTGTTAGTTACATGATGCTATAGTAAATGTGGGAACAACGGCACTTTTATTTACAGTAAATATGTAATGGAGGCCTGACGGTTTTGAAAATGACAAACGTGGCCACAAACCACGGTATACAGTGTGACAAGAAACCTGCCCAACCCTGATAAACTTGTTACTTTTATCATTTCATCTCAATCTTACTGAACTGTACTGTGGCCTCCCATGGCTTCCTGTTTCACTTGGGTGTAAAAATGAGGTACATGTAAAGTCCATTTGTCATCAATCATCATGGGGAAAGGCAAAGAAACAAGACAAAGACAGTTACAAACAATTCAATAAAAACTAAACATACCATGTTCCACTATTAGGTCAATAATTAAGAGTTTCAAACCACTGGAACAATGGTAAACCTGGCTGGTAGAGGACACAAGTGCATCTCGCCCGCACGCACAGTGAGGCAGAATGTTTGGGAAGAAAAATGGGCTGCCCCCAAAAAAAACCCTCTATTGTCTACTACACAAAACCTCAAAAACCCATCAACCAAGAAATGGTTAACTGACCACAATTGACTATTTTGCAATAGCCATCTCAGTCTCCACACCCATAAAAAATTGTGGTTTGAATTGAAGAGGGCAGCCCACAAGTGTATCGTGTAACACCATCTCATTAAAATCCCCCTGAAAACAGGGATGTGAATAATTGTGACATATCTTTTTGGAGAAAAAAAAACTGTTGAACAAAATCTTTTTCTCTGAGCAATTATTATTATTAGAATAAAATAATATAATTTTCCTGTTTTTTTGAGCATACAATATAGCTCATTACCTGTATTTGTGTATATGATTTTATATAGCTTTCTCTGCTCATCTTAATCAAGGGTGTGAATCATTTTGAAGGGTACTGTAGATCCTAATATTACAAGTCAAGGAAAACCTGTGTGTTAGAATAGCAATTCACGTTTTTTTGATACCTCTTAAGTTACCTCTTCCCTGATTCGCTGGGCCCTTCGGTGGGCGGGAGCAGCTCTGTGAAGGGAAAGCCTCAGGTGTAGCCTGACTGTCTCATCAACAAATTGTCTTCTCTGTGTCCCCAGGTTCAGACTTCATAAAAATAATCCAATGCATTGTGGTCATTATTGTCTTTTTGCCATCATTGTTCATAATTTGGCATTGCGATACTATTTGATGTGCTGTGCTTTAAAGGCATAAATAAAGTAGGAGCATGCTCAGATTGATGGGTTGTGGTTTTCTGGATGGTTTTTGGCCAGCTAACCACAGGTGGACCTTGCACAGACCTTTGGCCAGTGGACCTTGCACAATGCCACTGTGCTTTTTAAAGCAGCACTGCTACAGTTAAATACAGAAGGAGCAGGAGACAAGAACTGGGCCTGGATCGTGGCTGGAAGAACGAACATCGACGCAAAGGAACACACTGCAGGCCTGCGGCTGTCCTGCAGAGGAAATGCCTTGAAAATGCACTCACCGGATTGGATTTCATTTCCATGAGGTTGTCCAAGATTCGAGTCACAGGCAGAATCTGTAAAATGAATGAGGAGCATTGAGAATAAACAATACAGGTAGCTAGCTAGCTAGCTAACATCAGCTACATTCTACCTTAAGTCACTGGATTGTAAATGTATGCGCAAAGCACTCACATGCTGTTTCAACACTAGGTTCTTCACCCCTTCCATCACAAACTGGGAGCCTGTGTTCATTACCCTGGAGAAGAGGCTACGGGGAGAAAGAGAAGATGTATGCCAGCACAGACCAAGATGGTTCAAATACAATTCAATTTTTAAATTATTTATTTTTGGATTTTTTTTACTGTTACATACACATACAATTACATCATATACAAATCACTATACCTATTCTATATTACACACGGTCACTGCTGAACAACTAAACATTAAAATGTTTGGAGATTCTTACCCCATTGGTTTGACCCCACTGTTCCCATAGTTAGCTGGGGCAGTGGCCATCTTGGTGAAAGCCCTGAGGGAGGGGGTGTAAAAGTGGAGCACACACTGTAGCTGTAAAACCTTTTAAAGATGACTTTTTTTCTTTTTTTTATGACATTTATGTGAATCATAGGATTACACATTTGATAATTAATTTGAGCTTCAGAAACAGAATCCTAGCCAGTTATACTATGCATTTAAGAGGACACACTGCTGAACTCAACTAGGCATAACAAGAGTGACGGGTGCAAAGCTGTTCTCATTCTAGCGTTAGCACATGGTCATACTGTGAAAATCTATCATTTATTTTGAACTTTTTTTTCTCCCGATTTTTTAAAGTTCCCAATCACTATGGTATGCCCAATCCCATCGCTACAACATCTTCTGTCAACTTGGGAGAGCACAGCCCAACACGAAACGCGTGCAGCCATGTAAACGCCTGTGCTTGCAGCCCGTGATTGGACTGCAGGCACCCAATCACAGTTGTTGCCTGATGAAGGTGGGGACCACCCTGGCAATTGAACCTCCTCCCTCCCTGGCCAAAGCTGAACTGATCTAATACAGGGAACAAATGTAGGGACTCACTTCCACTGTTTTATGTAGTTCAAAGGCGAAAGGTCACAGCCAGCATCCGTCAGAGCCTTCTTATACTGCTCCAAGTCAGCCTGGAATAAACAAATGGCGCTCTATTAATGACAGAGAAAGCCATTTACCATCGCTGCCAACATGTACCAAACCCACAGCACTCCTCATGGGCCATAGGATCACAGATTTCATCTGCACGAAAACAAACTTCTCAGAGGTGACACACTGATACTCAATGGTGTGATCAGAACCCAGACAAGTATGGACTGAGTGCTGCTTAAGAACCCCTGTCGTACTGTGTGGGTTTTGCTGGGCTGTAACAAGCCCTCCAGAAACCAGAAACAGTGATTAAAAAAATATATATATATAATTTATCAACCCGCTGTGTGCTTGCTTCGGTCACGAAACATCAAACTTCTGCCATAAACAGCAGTTACCTCGAGGTGGAACAGGGGATTAGCATGGCAAAAGGGGAACGAAGATGAAAGGAGCAGTACCACAGGACGGGGGGGCACATTTTCCCACTCGACTTCAGCTGTCAGACCGCCTCCCCCGAATCCCCAAAACAAGAGAGCAATTATGGGCATCACTGATCAAGCTTAACAGGCCCCAAACGGGACGATCCCCCCCCGCCCGTCTGCAGGAACCGGGCAGGACATGAGTCTTTCCGATGGGAAGCAGTCGCCGAAGACGGGGGCGACGCAAAGGTGAGGACAGGGATGTCCGCATCTCGAACCCGGTCCCCAGACAGTGCAATACAATGGAGAGAACTCAGAGCACTGGGAATGTGGAGTAATGCGGACGTTCGCAAAACAATGCCACATTATTTCAGACGACAGAGTGAATGCACTTGGCAAAAACATCAAATGGTGTTAACATCCCTGAAATCTGGACGACATGTGCTTTGAAGAACAATGAAGCTTCAGAGCACTGTCTATGGAAATGGCCTGAATGTAATCAGATAAATTCGCCAGGGTCATTTCTGTTTGGCTAACTTTTGTTCTTACAAATTACATCCATGCTGCAATTTTCAATGGCCGGAAATTCTGGTGTTTGTTGCAGGATTTTAAATGGAAGGACTGTCAGAATTTCTAAACTTAGCTACAGTTTAAAATTACACTAAACTTAATAACAAGTACATGCTTCTCCAAAAGAAAAGTAACATACAGGTAACTGCCAAAGTAAAGGAAACATCAACTTAAAGTGTCTTAATATGACATTGGGCCACCACGAGCCGCTAGAAAAAGCGCCTTGGCATAGATTCTGGAAGTATCTGGAACTCTATGGGAAGGATGCAACACAATTCTACCACAAGAAATTAGATCATTTGGTGTTTTGTTGATGGTGATGGAAAACGCTGTCTCAGGCGCCGCACCAGAATCTCCCATAAGTGTTCAGTTGGGATCAATTGAGATCTGGGGCCTGTCTCACAAAGGAAGTTCAACATAGTCAGCTTGCTACACAAAGCCTAACAAAGGCAATAATGGCTAGCCTGTCTCACAACGGCGGTTATCAACTCGCTGTCAACCCTGGGTTTTCCAATTGAGCTATTAGCGCGTGCACACAGAAGGGGTGGCGTTTGTAACACAAGCCAATTGCATGCAACATGGACAGATCCAGCGCACCGTTTCACAGAGCAGGATTGGTGGGTTAGCGAGCTAACTTTGGGTTTAACCCTGGGGGTTTTCGGTCTCACGACTGTGGCTCACCCAGGACTGCAGTGATGGGAATGTGAGTGCAATCTATTGCACCAATCACTCTCGGGAATCCTATGAGAAAATTACAACGAACTTAATATTTATTCATAAATTATTATTCATAAATCTGATTCATTATTGATCACTATAGTCAACTAATGTAGGCTACCTGCTATTTCATAGAAGATGTTTGCTCAGGTTCTCCGCATCACCAATGGATACATACAGTGGGGAGAACAAGTATTTGATACACTGCCGATTTTGCAGGTTTTCCCACTTACAAAGAATGTAGAGGTCTGTAATTTTTATCATAGGTACACTTCAACTGTGAGAGACAGAATCTAAAACAAAAATCCAGAAAATCACATTGTATGATTTTTAAGTAATTCATTTGCATTTTATTGCATGAAATAAGTATTTGATACATCAGAAAAACAGAACTTAATATTTGGTACAGAAACCTTTGTTTGCAATTACAGAGATCAGACGTTTCCTGTAGTTCTTGACCAGGTTTGCACACACTGCAGCAGGGATTTTGGCCCACTCCTCCATACAGATCTTCTCCAGATCCTTCTGGTTTCGGGGCTGTCGCTGGGCAACACAGACTTTCAGCTCCCTCCAAAGATTTTCTATTGGGTTCAGGTCTGGAGACTGGCTAGGCCACTCCAGGACCTTGAGATGCTTCTTACAGAGCCACTCCTTAGTTGCCCTGGCTGTGTGTTTCGGGTCGTTGTCATGCTGGAAGACCCAGCCACGACCCATCTTCAATGCTCTTATTGAGGAAGGAGGTTGTTGGCCAAGATCTCGCGATACATGGCCCCATCCATCCTCCCCTCAATACGGTGCATTCGTCCTGTCCCCTTTGCAGAAAAGCACCCCCAAAGAATGATGTTTCCACCTCCATGCTTCACGGTTGGGATGGTGTTCTTGGGGTTGTACTCATCCTTCTTCTTCCTCCAAACACGGCGAGTGGAGTTTATACCAAAAAGCTCTATTTTGGTCTCATCAGACCACATGACCTTCTCCCATTCCTCCTCTGGATCATCCAGATGGTCATTGGCAAACCTCAGACGGGCCTGGACATGCGCTGGCTTGAGCAGGGGGACCTTGCGTGCGCTGCAGGATTTTAATCCATGACGGCGTAGTGTGTTACTAATGGTTTTCTTTGAGACTGTGGTCCCAGCTCTCTTCAGGTCATTGACCAGGTCCTGCCGTGTAGTTCTGGGCTGATCCCTCACCTTTCTCATGATCATTGATGCCCCACAAGGTGAGATCTTGCATGGAGCCCCAGACCGAGGGAGATTGACCGTCATCTTAAACTTCTTCCATTTTCTAATAATTGCGCCAACAGTTGTTGCCTTCTCACCAAGCTGCTTGCCTATTGTCCTGTAGCCCATCCCAGCCTTGTGCAGGTCTACAATTTTGTCCCTGATGTCCTTAGACAGCTCTTTGGTCTTGCCCATTGTGGAGAGGTTGGAGTCTGATTGATTGAGTGTATGGAGAGGTGTCTTTTATACAGGTAACGAGTTCAAACAGGTGCAGTTAATACAGGTAATGAGTGGAGAATAGGAGGGCTTCTTAAAGAAAAACTAACAGGTCTGTGAGAGCCGGAATTCTTACTGGTTGGTAGGTGATCAAATACTTATTTCATGCAATAAAATGCAAATTAATTATTTAAAAATCATACAATGTGATTTTCTGGATTTTTGTTTTAGATTCCGTCTCTCACAGTTGAAGTGTACCTATGATAAAAATTACAGACCTCTACATGCTTTGTAAGTGGGAAACCCTGCAAAATCGGCAGTGTATCAAATACTTGTTCTCCCCACTGTATATGTACCAGTGGCTAGAAAATGTAGGGCAATACATACAGTTTGCTGAACAGTGATCGCATGGCTTTGACGAGTGGCATTTGCAACATGCGGCTCTAGAAGCTTGCAAAGATACAGATTCTCCACAAAAGGAATATTGTATCTCTGATATATATATATTTTTTAAATCAGACTACGCAATTCTCTAGGAATGGTGAGGCCATTTTCCAGAGAGCTGATTGATGAGGTGGCAGCCTTTTTATTGGATTGGATCTGTTACTACTCCGGAGCAGGTTAGGTTCGTAGCATAAGTTACCATGGCGATGGAAACCGGTTAAAAGTGAGTCACAGTTAAGCCCAGGGTTAAGCCCAAAGTTAGCTCACTAACCAACTAATCCTGCTTCATGAGACAGGACACCATAACAGAGCCGCCGGAACCCTTCACCATGGGAAACAAGCAGCCGGGCCTGTAGGTTTCTTTTGGCATGTGCCACATATGCACTCGTCCACTTGTTGAAAACAGGATTGTAGATGACTCATCTTACCATATTATTTTATTTTTTACTACTCAGTAGACCACTGTCTGTCTTCTTTGTATCACTTTACTTGCAAACATGCATTTTTAGGTGTAATAAGGGGTTTATGCACTGCAACCCAACCTTAGCATCCCACTCTGTGAAATTCTCAATGGACTGTTCTTGATGGAACTGCCCTAAAATTGATGATGTCTTTCCCTCAGACTTCCATGCCAACGTCACCTTAGCCACTGTTCCTCGTGAAACATTAGCCATTTGAGCAGTCTTCATCACTGAAGCCCCTGCCAAACATGCCCCAACAATCACTCCTCTTTCAAAATGGGCAACTGGGCCTGCCCACCATTTTTAAACATGACCATAAGCAGGATGGGATGTGAATTGCTTAATTAACTCAGTATATGTGTGGAAGCTCCTGCGTTCAATATACTTTGTATCCCTAATTACTCAAGTGTTTCTTTCATTTTGGCAGTTTTCTGTATGCTTCTTGAGTTTAAATAATTTTACATTTGTGACATACATGTACATATAATTGTCCCATAATTGGAAATGCAACTGAATATCAGTTGATTTCTCCCCCCCACCCCCACCCCCATCTTACCACACTACAGAACCTTATCTTAGATGTACTCAACCCGATGGGGGAGGACCGGCGTCTGGGATGAAGTCACGGAGTCTAGAGGTGTTTTTCTCCCACTCCGTGCTCCAGGTGTAATCCACCCACCGTGCCGCACTGATATTAAGGTCGCTGCATTGCTGCAGGAGTTCCCGTGCGGCAGGCACAAATGGGTGTCTCGACTTGAGGCGCCGGGAGGCTCAGCTGTTAGAGTGAGCCTTTCATGAAGCAGATGGTTTGGCTCCATGGCCCGGCATGCGAGACGTGCTATGGCTCCGCACGGCGAAGCCCAGCGGGCTGGATGCCTGCAAGGATGGAGAGGTTGTCCACAGGAGTGGGACGCAGGCATCCTGTCACAATGCGCAATGCTTCGTTGATAGGCGTATCGATGAGGCGGGTGTGAGCACTGCGACACCATACTGGCGCGCAGTACTCACTAGTCGAGTAGACAAGGGCCAGGGCAGCCGTACGCAGTGTTCTTGCCCCGGCGCCCCAGCCTGACCCGACTAGTCGCCTCATCAATGCCACATGTTAGCTTCTTGCGCAGTGACGCGAGGTGTCGGCGAAACGTGAGCGACCTGTCCAGTGTCACGCCGAGGTACGTTGGCTCAGCGCAACATGGCAGGGGTATTCGCCGATATTTACTCGGAGCTCACGTTTGGCCTCCTTGTTGTAAAGATGGAAGGCTGCCGACACCGTCTTTGCCTCGCTGAGCTTCAATCTCCATTTCTGGAGGTATGCCACTAGTGTCTTCATATCCTGGCCTAATGTCCCCTCCAATGACTGCCAGTCTCCAGCAGAGTACACCAACGCGAGGTCATCTGCGTAGGCATACTTCCGCGAGACTGTGTCAGGCAAGTCATAAGTGTAGATGTTATAGAGGAGGGGGGCCAGGACCGATCCCTGGGGGACGCCGTTCTTGAGGCTCATTTTAGATAAGAAGTATAGATCTAGAAAGACTATTTAGTTTCTTTTGCATATTGCTAACACCCATTTGTTTTACTTTTGAATATTAATAGTAATTAAATAAAATTGGAATGCTTTGCTTGTGAGGCTCGAGGCTCTGCATTCCGGGCCAGGAACTGGAAGAATGCAACTGCTCAAGCAAGTCTTTTTTTTACAATAATGACTAAGGGGTGAAGTCACTGTCTGCAGAGGAACCCTCTCCCCACTTGCCCATTGCCGGCCCAATGAAATATATTAAATATTTCCATTCTGCTCTCAGAGGTTGAAAAACAGCACGCAAGTGATGGGCTGGACTCAACAGGCAGTAAAATACAACAGGCTACAATGTTAAAATAAGCACTTCCGGCTCTGAAAACGTAGCACATCCAAACATTACCATTAGAGAAAGGGGGCGTATCAGATGTCCGAGAGATGGTAAGAATTGTAAGAAATGGGGAAGGAAGGTAAAAAGGACATTAAACCAAATGGCATTAAGTGTAAATTATTTAAAAGTTTGCAATGCAATGAGTTCTAAATAAAATGTAATACCATCCTTATTTATTAATATGGGGATGCAATCCATCCAACGTTCTCTGAGATAAGTCAATATCCACTTGCCTATTGCATAAAAAATTTGACGAGCATTTTTTTTTTTTTTCTTCATTAAAACCCCCCCAAAAAACCTTAACCTTTACATGCTGTTGTGCAGTTGCACTACCTCACCTCTGGAGGGGGCTGCTGGGATGTGATGTAATAGATTAGGAACAGCCTCATCTTGTCCTCTGGAGTCCCGGCTGTTAGAGACACAGATGGAGACAGAGAAGACAACAAATATATAAATGAATAAATAAATAAAAAATGTATGTACGCCAAACAATCAAAGAGAAAATATTAGCTTTATCTGAAAAAAGTGTTTACCCCTATAATCTCCCAATTTGGAATGCTCGATTAAGTAAAACAAGCTCATTGCTACAATCCCCTCTTGTCAAATCGGGATAGCGCAGACAAGCACTCACTCTGCTGTTAAAAGCGTAATGTGATTTGCTTCTTTTTACTTAGTGCAGGTCACCAGTTAAGACAGACATCGAGTCTGACGAGGACACTTCATGCGCAGCTTGTGCAGGCAGACTGTTAGGCGCCTGATTGGGCAAAGGGAGTCACTGGTGTGTGATGAGAGGGAACGTCTTATGGCCTGAAACCCCTCTCACCCGGATGACGCTACGGCCAATCATGCATCGCTTTACGACACTGTTCTAGTGTACAGATGAGCCCCGTGGTCTGGTATTGAATCCAGACCATGCCAGTACCGACTGTGGCCAACAGCCCCGTGGGGGCGACGCATAATTGCTGGTAGCGTCGCCCAGGAAGGGAGGGATTAATTCAGCTGAGTTGTCCGTGTCTCGTGGGCTGACATCACATTTCAGCAAGAGAAGAGCATGTGGCTTCTCCCGAATTGACAGTGGAGGTTGCAGCAAGTGCAGCTTAGAATACAATCGGTCATATCAAATTGTGAAAAAAGGGGGGAAAGCATTGAAATAAAACCCATTTGATTAAATTTGGCACACATTTCACATATTACAGTGGTGTAGTCAAGTCTATGGCATGATAACATCAATGCACACAGAGAATAAGTGCAGCATTAAAACTGTAGCTACTGGAATTGAATTCATCACTCAGGCATGAGGAGTGAGACAGGACTGCATTCCCGACCCCAACACCCTTCAACATTTATATTATTGAAATTAAATGCTGACCATGTGGATTAGCTTGTTTTGCTATCTCCCACAGACAGAGATAGACAGAGACAGACAGTCTACAAGACAGCTCTACACCTGCAACACTGATCTGTCACAATGTGTAGATTGATCACCGGTGAAAACTAAATTCAACAATAAATTGGAAATCTACAGGGCTCAAAACAGAATCCTTGGCAGAACATCTAGTCAAAGTGAAAGATCCAAGACAAAGACACACACACTAATGATCTACAGACATGGGGACTAGTGTTGCTATTGAAACAGGATACCACAAGAAGACTAAACAAAAAAAGCTAAACAGAACAGGCTGTTTGATCACTGCAACCTGGCTGAGATAGAGACCCACTTTCTCCTTACCTGCTCCAAGTCTTCTTCAGGGACAAAATCTGTTCGTTGTGTATTTTTTTGTTAATGTTAACCCATTAAGACCTGGAGTGACGTTTAGGTAATTTTGCGATTAATGAAATGCGCTGTGATCCAAATCGGCTTTTTTTTTTTGAAATTTTTTCCAGAAAACCCTCAGGTTTTAAGAGGTTGTGTAGAATAATTGCTTAGGTTTTAATAGGCGTTTTTAGCAGGCATTTTAGGTCTGAATGTTAAAGGGCACCTGACACAATTTTAAAACATTGCCAAAGATCGATCGATATACACCCACAATAGTAGTACAGTGAGTGTTATTTCACTTTGTGACAAGCCAACATATAAATATTCCCATTTACTTTTTCAGCTTTCAGAGAACGTTTGGGATGTGGCGTAGAGTCAGGCATTTGTGAACATTCTATCATTATGCCTGGGTGGGAAAACGACTCCAATATTGAGCTGTCAGACAGTGAGTACGAGACAGAAAATGACCCAGAATGGGCACCAACACCAGGGCAGTGTATGCCTTACAAGTTTGCGCCGGGTCTCCTGGAAAGTCTGACTTCAGACATCGATTCGGGTACAGATATTAATGTTGTCGCTTCTTCAGAGACAAATGCCAAATCACTTCACCAACACCAGACTGTGAAGTATACAAGCTAGTAAGTCAGTCAGTGAGTGAATGTAGCAAGCAAGCTAAGCTAGCTATCTACTTCACTGAGAATAATTTTCTAGCTAGCTAACAAACTTGAAATGAAAAGCAGGGGGTACTTTGCAAGAATGTATTCAGAATAATGTAGATAATGATGATTAAAGAAAAGCTAGTCCATACCTCGCTGAGGCATTTCTGTTTCTGTGGATAATCACGTTATGCTAGTCTACTACTAATCACTTACTGTTGCCCATAGAGCACAAAATGGTAGACTTCAGTTAAAAATGATGACGGTGCTGCCGGCCGTTTTAATATCTGGGAGATCCTGGTCTCCATCCAGCAATCGTTAATCAGTCCTAGGTATTCTTCAAAACAATCTGCAGGGAAAAGCTCACTACAGATGTGGGTTTCAGATTTCTCACTGACCACTTACTCTTGGGGTGCATTGCATCAATTTTCCCCATATTTTCCGTCTCTTCTCGTTATTGGGATCTTGTGGACACTCATCTCCTTTTCCTTACTTGCCACATTAAAGCAGCCACCACACACAATTTTAATAGCATTTTCCACAACTCCTCTCTCCATCTGGAATTGGCTACCATTAGTGTTCTCTTCAGCAAATGCCCAACTCTACATCATGGTATGTTGGCAAAAATAGGACACAATTAAAAAAACTGTTTAAAAATAGTGTGATATTTCACAACTGTTATGGGCATTTGTTTGTTTCATTTTTGCAAAGTTGCTACGAGTGTGTTGGTTGCCCTTTAATATCCATGTATTCGCTGCTTTGCAACATGAGTTTGTATGTCATGCAAATGAAGCACATTTGAAATTTGTCCTCTAGTCCCGTTTTTACGTCATAAATAACGCTGCAGGCCTGCGGCCTAAATGTCTTCTTGACTGAAAGCTGCCAAATATAATTTTAAGTACACTACCGGTCAAAGGTTTGAGTACACCTTCCATCTGGACTATGGCTAATCGGGCACTCCTTCATTCTTCAGCAAGATAACGACCCGAAACACACCTTGAAGTTGTGCAAGAACTACCTGGTGAAGGAGGAACGTGAAGGACAACTCAAACTGATGACCTGACCTGCCCAGTGTCCAGACCTCAATCCCATAGAAATTGTATGCGACAAACTGGACAGAAGAGTCAAAGCAAAGCAACCCACAAGTTTCTCTGGGAATTGCTGCAGGAGAGCTGGGAAGACATATCGGGTGATTTCCTGCTGAAACTTATTAACCGAATGGCCCGTGTTTGTGAGGCTGTTATCACGGCAAAGGGTGGCTATTTTGAGGAATCCAAGATTCAATTTTCAATATAATTTTCTTGAACATTTCTTTGATGTTCATTTTGTTCATTGTTACATGTGTTTTTTGTCATTTTAAAGTATTTACAGCAATGTATACGGTGTAAAGCATTGTCAATTATGAGATAAACCTAATTTCCAGCAGGTGTACTCAAACTTTTGACCGGTAGTGTATGTGAACTATAACTTATATTATTATAACTTGATATTATACTGGTGAAGAGTAAATACAGAAAGATAGATTTTTTAATTTTTAAATAAACTTGAAATCAACTTCCTCCTTACAAACTAGCCTGATCCAAAATGTTCTTCAAACAGTGTACAAAAACAATTGACACCTTCCCCGAAACCAATATTTGATATTAATTACCAAAGACCCTCACCACATCACTTACAATTTCCCTTCAGACAAACACAAAATACTCCCAATTCCTCACACAATTTAAAACCAGTTTATTTCCAGTTGCTGTGTTGGATTATAGTACAATACTCCATCTTAATTCTAGCACTAACTACAATGAACTACACACCCAAAATGTAATTTAAAATAGTAATATTTCAACATTTATTTACGGTGTTTATGTTTTATTTATGTATTCATTAATTTAATTAATCATTTCAACATTTAATAACTTTTGTCCGCCATACGTAGGGCCATGAGAAATTCCACGGTTCTCTCATTAACCTGCAGTTCAGTCCTCCAACATCAAGAGGTTGTTGGATGACTTTTTGAAGCTACTTGTTAAGCAATCAACATATTACAATCTCAAGTAATCATAACAATGAGGTGTGTGTTGCAGGGCAGTAGCAGGTGAAGTGACACACACCCACACGTAAGCATGCTGAAGTACTGCCTTCAAATGTGAAAATCCTTCTGTAGGAAATATCATGCCCGTTCTGGAGCATTAATGCAACTAAAACGTTGAAATGTGTGGGCTGATATTTTTCAACTGTACTGACTTATAAAAACAATGGAAAGATAAATGCAAAGCATTTTTGTAAAATAATATATGAAGAAAAAAAATATTCTAAAAAATAAACAACCGGGCCTCAGATAGCGTAGCGATCTAACGCACAAGCATTGACTGGTGCTTTGTGAGTGTGAGCTGCCTATTGCGGTTCGAAACTAGGAGGCGGTGTAGCGCTCACTACCGGTCTCGGGACTAAAGCAGCGAGTTCTCATACGAGGGAGGGGACAACTGACATGAAAAATAGACTGTATAGTTGGATACTAAATTGGGGGGGAAAATTGGAATAAACAGCAAAAATAGAAAAATTCAGCTATGGGAACACAATATTTTATATTTTGTTGTTGAATTGAATCATTGTCAGATCTCTTGCTGCTTCTATTTTCATGGACTCCTGTAGAGGTGTAAAAACTTGTCCATAGGAGAAACGCTCCTCTCAGCGGCAACAGAACTATTGAAAAAGTGATGAATATTGCTTCACCATTCGTGTCAGATTGGGACATCCAAATCATATGACGTACAACCAAAAGATACAATCATAATAAAGAATCATTTTGTTCAGAATATTTGGGAAAACGGACACTTCTTTTAAAATTGACAGTAATCTGCAGTGATGTGTGTGTACGGGGTTATTATTTCTAATAAAGCATTTCTTCCAGGCTCTGTTCTTCTGCTCTTTCATTCCAGTAAATCCATGACAGTGTTAATTAGCGTTACAACACAACATAACATATCATGACATATGTTAATATATGTTAAATCAGGAGTCTGTTCAATATTACTACAAGTATCAGCCATTCCAAACATCAGCAGTAGTAGCAGCAGCAGCAGTGTGACCGCATACAGACTTTTAAGTACTAGACTAGCCTGAATAGGTCAATCTAACTTAAGACACAGCAGGGTTTAGCCTGGCCTAACCTAAATCTCTCGAAAATAAATTGACCTAATTCCCATAAACAAACGTAGGCCTCCCTGTTGTCATCACTGACAGGATTTATTACTCCTTGAAAGAGCCCATGACACTAACGTATGTGGTTTTGGTACCAGCATGGTCCGTATTGGATCAGTCCACCATGTGCCCTACTATGTTACACGCCACAATTTTAGATTCCATCTATGAAACCTGTGCTGAAAATTATGTGTCAGGTGAACCAGAGAAAGGGGGAGGTCCGCATGTCACGATTGGCCTCGTCACATAGTAGTGATGCGCCTGAGCCGGTCTCCACACATAGCAGCTCAACTAACATCTCTGTATAAACCAAGCTGTCTTCCCCAGGCCTTATCGATGTTTGGTATCACCACGATGCTCACCATAAGGAAAAAATATATATTTAGAAAATATAGTACGTGATGAAAAATGAGTCCGACCTAGGCTTGCGCTGGCCCTTCTCCAAATCGTAAATTAATCATGCATGGGCTAAGGAGGGAGGGAGGGGCTCTCTCTCTCGCCTTGGAACACTTAAAGTGTGACCTGTTGATGGCTTGGGTCATGCTAGCATTCTAGGGGTTTATTCTGAATTTCTGGCATTCTTGATCTGGTCCTGGCTCACACTTTGGGCTCATTTTTGCTTTGTTCCTGGCTGCGTGTATTGAATTTCACAAGACACAAGTTTGGTTTAGTATAATTTTCTTCCATTTCATATTTTTTCACGATTGTTACATGGTAGTAAATGTTTTTTAAGGTAATACATTTATGTCTGTAGATTTGACATTGACAGTTACGTTTCTGTCTTAGCGTTGCAACTGAATCAACCAGCTCTTTCATTTTAATTGAAATGCGAGCTGTACATTTTGATAAAGGCTGATCCACCAGATTGCTCTGCTAATCAAATAATTCTGCAATTTAACTGATAATTGGCAATGCAATAATTATTCAATTCAATCAAATCAAATAAATATTTTACATGTAGGATAAGTGAGGGGTTTTAACACATAACAACACTTGTGTTCAGTATTCAGAGTGCTGAATCTTAAGCCAGTGCATGTGACTGTTAAGTTTACTGGATTCAGGAAATAGACAGTTTATGACAAGGGATTAAAAAAAATGTAAGAAATAAAAATAAAAAAGATCTGAGCAGAATTTGTTCATGCATGTCTGCAGCTGATCGTGTTTACGTGGCTGGCTCCCTTTCCACACATATTGACTCGGTCAACACAGAAGCAGAACCATGTTCTCGGCGCAGGCGACAACAGCAGTACAAACCAGATTCTGAGTACAACATGGAACGTGAAACATTCTCTGCTTCAGTGGCTGAGCAGGCACAATCAACGGTACCACACTGTGGGACAAATCTACTAAAGGTTTTAGCGCATGCGAAAGGTTTTTGCACATACAAACCACTATCTTCAACGACAAAATTGGACCTAGAAGTATTGGTTTCGGTGGAGCTAACACCTTTTGCACATGCTCAGTCTAAGTACATCTGGCATTATATTCAAAGTTAGGATGGACAGCGAGGTAAATCTGAAAATATGATCAGCCCATCTTCGTTTGAGAATAGTCTCCCGTTCGCCGAAGGGGAGGGGGACTTTGAGAATCTGAGACGCGCGCATGGAAACGGAGAGGACCGATCCCCGTGTGAAGGCATGACTAAATATGGAATAATGATCACCAAAAGGCTCTTTTGAAGTCACGCAACCTATTCCCGAGATGCCTTCCTTAGAAAGGACAGCGCTTTCATCAGAATGCTTTTAAGACATCACTATTGTGTGGAATGTTGAAATGGGGGGTGCCTATTATGAAAAAAATGTCTAGAATACATTTTAATCAAGAGCATTTAGGCATGCCTTCAATGTGTACCATTCTGCAATTCGTTTTTATCAATGTTTTTTTATCAATCGTTCTCAGTGTTTAATGAAAAAAGGTTAGCTAAAGATTTTACAGGAAGGATTTCCATATATATACCATTGTTTGTTGCTATGACTTGAATTCAGGAGCTTCAACTTCCAGTCCAGATGAATACGGTATATGCAGTAGTTTGCCCTGGATAGGGGATCTTACTTAATGACTTTATAATGCTGCCGATTGTAATCATCGTAATTGTAATTGTCGATCAGAAGGAGACTGTACAGGTGCAGGAGCAGTAGGGATTGGAAGCGCTTGGCCAGGCTCACGACCGTGAAGCTGACAGACTGCAGACCCCGGAGGAACCTCCCACGCGCTACTCAGAAACAAGGTCCGTAGTTCCATCCAATTCTAACCGCACAGATGGGATGGTTTCATTTCCTGTCTTCCCTCCATGGGTCAGAGAAAAGACCAAACTCCGATTAACTGCTTAAATTTGCAGAGGCTGTACTCGATTGTAGTCAAATTAAATAAACCTTTACCTAACCTTCTTACCTTAATTGTTTACAAATATCAGCTCAAAGTCCAGGAGTTCTGATGAGACTTGGTGTGAGACACTGAGACGCTCGATTTCATATACTGCTAATGTCAGTGGTATTTGGCAACATATTTTTAATATGAATATTTTTAAGCAGTTGGTTTTTATGTTCCTTGTGGCAAAGTAAATATTATTCAAGCTTAAAAGGAGTACACATTTCAAGGCAGAAGTGTAAATCTTTTTTTTAAAGTGCAGAAAAAGGTAGGGCAGAATACACAATCATACCTACCATCAGGGTCGCTGATCATGTCCAGTAATGACTTGTCCAGGGTGGACTTGCTCATCAGCTTCTCCTCGTACTCAAAGTACACGTCCAGCTTTCGAGTCTGCAGAGAGGGTCAACAATTCAAATGAGTGACGACCTGTGCCGTCCGGCCTCCAGGGGTTTTCTGATTGGACACTGCGATGTACAGTAGGATCCTGAATCGTGAGAGGTTACAGCACGTGCACGGTTGGGCAAATCACGCTCTCTCTCTGCGTTTGTCATACACCCGTGCATTCATTTTCATGTCGTGAATAAACTATGAGACTCAACACAAACACTAGATGTTAGGGATTCGTTTGAACCTTGACCGTAGGGACATTTGAATTGGCTCAACATCCTTCAGTTATTCGCGCAAACCCATTTGAAACTGAAAACCAGCCCAAAGATTTTTGCTGATTAGACACCCTTAGTCCAGGGTGAGTTAGATAGAGTACACTTACACATTTATACATCAGGATATTCAAGTAAAGAATTTAAATCAAGTACATTGCTAACTTGCCAAACCACAATGTCACACTGCTACCCAATTAAACCTGAAAACAACAACACTGAACGCTGTGTTGGATACTGCCATTGCATGGTTAAGCAGAACGCATCTGATACAGAGGTGAGCTGGGAACGGACCCTGCTAAAGAAATGAACACAAATCAAGCCCATGAAACATCAGAGCAGGCACTGCCAGGATTATACTGACAGCAAATGAAGAGCGGATGGCCCACTGAATTCCTGTAACCAAGCAAAATTGGAGGAAAAAACACAAAACAAACACAGACAACACTGCAGTGTGAATAATCTCCTCCTTAGCTGCCATACCAAATTATCCAGCATGGATGGGACTGCGCCATGGACGGCTATGTGTTAGTGAATGGAGAGAGGACAATGTGCTGGAATGACTCAGTGCTCTGGGGAAAAGTGGGGACTATGAGGCACCAAATATGTCAAAAGTCTGCCAGAGAGTAGAGGAGGTGGGTGTAGAGGAGTACATGGAGGAGGTGGGTGTAGAGGAGTAAGTGGTGGAGGTTGGTGTAGAGGGGTAGGTGGAGCACATGGAGGAGGTGGGTGTAGAGTAGTGAGTGGAGGAGATGGGTGGAGAGGAGTAAGTGGAGGAGGTGGGTGGAGAGGAGTAAGTGGAGGAGGTGGGTATATAGGAGTACGTGGTGGAGGTTGGCGTAGAGGAGTTAGTGGTGAATGTGGGTGTCGAGGAGTAAGTGGAGGACGTGGGTGGAGGAGTAAGTGGTGGAGGTTGGTGTAGAGGAGTGAGTGGAGGAGGTTGGTGTAGAGGAGTGAGTGGAGGAGGTTGGTGTAGAGGAGTGAGTGGAGGAGGTGGGTGGAGGAGTAAGTGGTGGAGGTTGGTGTAGAGGAGTGAGTGGAGGAGGTTGGTGGAGGAGTAAGTGGTGGAGGTTGGTGTGGAGGAGTAAGTGGTGGAGGTTGGTGTAGAGGAGTGAGTGGAGGAGGTGGGTGGAGGAGTAAGTGGTGGAGATTGGTGTAGAGGAGTGAGTGGAGGAGGTGGGTGGAGGAGTAAGTGGTGGAGGTTGGTGTAGAGGAGTGAGTGGAGGAGGTGGGTGGAGGAGTAAGTGGTGGAGGTTGGTGTAGAGGAGTAAGTGGAGGAGGTGGGTGTAGGAGTAAGTGGTGGAGGCGGGTATATAGGAGTAGGTGGGTGCAGAGGAGTGAGTGGAGGAGGTGGGTGTAGAAGAGTGAGTGGTGGAGGTGGGTGTAGAAGAGTGAGTGGTGGAGGCGTTGGTGGAGCTTCAATATGTCTTGGCATAGATTCTACAAGTGTCTGGAACTCTATTTGAAGGGTACAACACCATTCTTCTACGAGAAATGGCATCATTTGTTGTTTTGTTGATGGTGGTGGAAAACGCTGTCTTGGGCACCGTCGACTCAATCTCCCATAAGTATTCAATTACATTGAGATCTAGTGATTGAGACGGCCATAGCATATGGTTTACATCATTGTCATGCTCATGAAATCATTCAGTCACCACTCATGCCCTGTGGATGTGGGCATTGTCATCCTGCAAGAGGTCACTCGCATCATGTGGGTGGAAATGCTTCACCATAGGATGAAGGTGATGACTCTGGCTCTGTATTTATTGGTGTTCACCTTGCCCTAAATGCAACCCATGCCATAACAGAGCTGCCAGGACCCTTCATTTACTGAAGTGTTTCCTTTATTTTGTCAGTTACCTGTAGCTAGGACATTACATTCTGCTGAATTGACAGAAAATCTGTGAAAACAACTAGTAGTGAGTGCATAATATTCATGGAACAGAAATTAAGTGGAAACAGCTCCTCCCTGACATCTCTCGAAGCCTGCAGACAAGGTTGTCGCATTGATACTTTTCACTGTTTCCTCTGGATGGGACAGATGCACAAAGTCATTACAATCAAAGTCCGTTCGAAAAATGCCCCAGATAGTTCATATTTTACTTTCTTTCTGGATAAAGAGCTGGATCAAATCTGTATTCACCCAAAAGAAAGAAACGCACATACATACATACACACACACATGCACAGACACACAGACCTTAAATATTCAAAAGAACTAGGTGAAATTATCTAAACAGAAGACTGGAGGCAAGTTGCATAACACCTATATATAACAATTGGGATCGTATTTATCTTGAAAATTACAGGCCTGTTAGTTTAACTTGCATCTTGTGTAAAATCCTGGAATCTATCATTGGGAGTTGGAGCTATTCCTGGAAAAAATCAATCAGTATCAGAAGGGATAGCCAACATAGTTTTTGGAGGGGGAGCTCATGCTTAACAAATCTCCTGGACATCTTTGAGTAAGCTACAGACTTTTTTATGACATTATATATTTGGGCTTTCAAAAGGCATTTGAAAAAGTATGGCACAGTTGACCCATTGTCAAAATTTAAATGATTTGTGGCAGGGTACAATAAAAAGAGTAACTGTAGGAGCGATCATAACTCAGCAAGGTTTTGTGGAATTTGGGGTCCCCCATGGATTGATATTGGGGCCTCTGCTTTTCCTTATTTACATCAAATGGACATGAGTACAACAGTAGAAAAATAGTAACATTTGCAGATGAAACAAAACTTGGGGGTTTAGGAAACAGTTTAGAAGTTAATAAAATAATCAAAAAGAATTCAAAAGAATCCAGATTTGGCAAGAAAGTTTATGAGAATTTTTATTTCCAATTTAACTTGGAATGGTTCATTTATCTTTAAAAAGATCACTTGGCAACCACAGCATTTTTGGCATTTGTAATAGGTTGGCAACGTAGCAAGATACCTTTCATTCTTAAACAGTCAAAATAATTAGTTCAGTTTATGTTGTGTGAGTGAGTGGACTGCGCCGTCATGTGGCTGATACATTTTGCCCAAATTCAGATGCGGCGTTCAACTGTGGTAAGTGCACTAGAAATTCTCATTCTTAAAACTGTTTTAATGCACAGTGCTATAACAACTGTATAAAACATTATTATATTATGTTATATTATTATGGACTATTATATATTACCGGAAAGTATTATTAGGGACAAACTGGAAATATTCCTGAAAAATAACAGTATCTTAAGGGATAGCCATGGTTTTTTTTATGGGGAGGTCACACCTAACAAACCTCCTGGACTTCTTTGAGGGTGCTACAAAGCATTTTGACTTTAACCAGGCAATATACAAAAAGCATTTGACAAGGTACCACATGAGAGGCTCATTGTCAAAATGAATTCAGTAGGAGTTTGAGTGGATTCATAATTGGCTGCAAAAGGGTGAATACAAAGAGTAACAGTAGGTGGGGTCAAATCTGACTAGGTGCTGTGGGCAGTGGAGTCCTGCAGGGATCAGTGCTGGGACCTCTGCTCTTCCTTATTTACATAAATGATCTTGATAGGGATGTTAGAAGCAAAATATTAAAATTTGCAGATGGTACAAAACTTGGGGGTTCAGCAAACAGTTTGGAATAGACTAAGGTAATCCAAGATCCAAGAATGGGCAGAAACATGGCAGATGACATTCAATATTGCTATGACATTCAAGTATTTTATAAGAGGAGATAAACTAGAATGTGTTCAATTTGGGGTGGCGGATAGCGTAGCGGTCTAATGCACCGCACTTTGGCTGGTCCGGTGTGGTGTGCGCTGCCTGTCAGGGACGCGGTTCGAAACCCGCGTCTCTACCAGACCGGCCCTGGTCGTCAGCCCAAGCAGGGGCGGCATTTGGCTGTCCACCCCAGGGGGAAGGGGGAGGGAGAGCCAACTCGGGTCTGTCGAGAAGCACGGAAAGGGAGTCTCCAGAACGTGGGTGGGTGGGTGAGTTCCGTTTCGGAGGAAAAGCAGAGGTTGCTGCCCACCGAGAATTGGCTTGCCTTGAGTAGTCGAGCGACAGACCCGTGTGGGGAGGGTTAATCGAAATAAATAGAGGGTGCAATTGGCTACCAAATTGGGAGAAAAACAGGGAAAAATCTGAAACAAATTAAAAAATAATAATACTTAAAAAAAGAAAAATAATGTGTTCAATTTGAAAAAGACTAAGGAGTTGTAGTTTATCAGTCTATCCGCATCGAAGCAGTTTGCTGTAGCAGTAAAAAAAGGCCAACAGGATGCTGGGATATATAACAAAGTATTGAGTATAAATCAAAGGAGGTTATATTAATGTTATATAACCTTTCTCAGACCTCACTTAAGAGTACTGTGTGCAGTTCTGGGCACCACACTACAAGAAAGATATAGAAGCTCTTGAAAAAGTACAAAGGAGTGCAACTAAATTGGTTCCTGGTATGAAAGGTAAATGTTACGAGGAAAGACTTAAGACGCGTAATCTATTCAAGATCAGAAAATGGAGACTTAGGGGGGATTTTAAATTTTAAATTCATAAAAGGGATTAACAAAGTGAACTACCAAATATTTTTCAGATAAGTTTGGTTAGCAGAACAAGAGGGCACAGGTGGAAATTAAAGACAAATTCTGCATGGATATCAGGACTTTTTGTTGTTGTTGTTGTTGGTGTTTTTTTACATAGCGAGTTGTCAATGCCTGGAGCAGCTTGCCAGGTCAGGTAGTAGAGGCAGAAACACTTGGGGTATTCACGTCTAGGCTTGATAAAGTACTGGATATTCTTTAGACTATAAAATGACGACACTAGATGTGCTGAACGGCCTGTTCTCGTTATTATGTGTTCTTATGTTCTTGTTCTTCCTAGTAGCAGGTACCTTTGGGGTGTTCAAAACCACGCTTGATACAGTGCTAGATGCTCTCTGAACTGTAGGCACAATGACATGCTTAGATGGGATAAATGGCCTGTTCTCCTTATGAAACTTCCTTAAGCTCTTATGTTAATGTACACCCTCACCTTCTGTAGTGTCTAAACCAGTGCTCCCCAACCCTAGTCTTGCAGTTCTCTCTCCTTAAAGCACTAAACACTATGAATTTGGAAGAGTGGTTAAACCGGTTTAAGTAAAAATTTAAGAAATGTAGGAGCGTAAAAGACGCATCCAGTTTAACACATCCCAATACCGCAGCGCCCAGTACACTGACCTTGATGTGGTCCAGCACAGCGGTCGCAACGTTGGTGTGAAGGTCAATCAACCTCTTCTTCTCCAGGAGCTCTGGCAGTGAGCTACAAGACAGAACAAGTGAGACACACTGCCAACTAAAACACTAAACACCACCCTGACTGATTCACTGCTGAAAGTGTGGACGCCTGGTCACCCGCACAAGGGGAGCACCAACCAAAAGGCTAAAACAGTACAAGGATACGTTGTTTCAAAAAGAATAACACTTACTACTATGATGATCATCATTAGTATTATTTAAATTGTAGGTTATACACACAACAATGTATTACTTTCATCGATAATATTTGAGTGCTCTATTTTGTCAATCAAGGATTCCTTCGTTTTTCTCTGTAGAGAAACAGCAAAGGAACGGACCCATCTTCATTTTTGGAGTGACACTTGCAGACTCACCTGACAGCAGACGTCAGTTTTGCTGTATTATCTGACAGCATACTAATGGCTCCTTCATCTTCCCCCTCTAGCCCCTGGGAAGGAAAAAGACACAACTTCAACAGCTGTGAAGAAGCACTGCAGCTACAGCAATGGAGCCATGGGCGATCCCGAATGCCCCACTCCCAAAGACAAGGTGCAGGCGAAATCCAGAGAGGTACAGGTAGCAAGCTCACAGCCCTTAAAATGTAGCTAGAATCACACTGCACCGCTAAAAGAAAACATACACGTACATGCAACCAGACATGTACAGTGACTCACAAACATACCTACCACATCAGGGGAAGGGAACCTTCCTGTATATGCAGGTTTTTTGGTTTCCACCAATTAGCCTGACTCAACTAGCTGCAAACGCCAACAATCACATTGGGCCAATTCAATAATTAAGAGGAAAATTTGGCATGAAATCCAGAAACGCATGCAGACCTCTGGGAACGGCGTTTACCACCCCTGACATGTGTGAACCGTCACGTGTGGAATCAAAATATGGCATTCTAGGGAGCTATCAGGCAAGGGAAAGTCAAAGGATAGAGCGGCTATTTAAAAAAAAAAACATTTGCGACTCAATCAATTTGAATTCCTGTGCCACTTAAAGCCTTACCCAACAGCAGCTCAAAAATTCACCTATAAACACGTTAGGTTATCCAACCCAAAATAGGTTCTCACTGTAGCCTCATCAGTCTTATTTTCATGTGCCTCTCTCCCTGCCCTGTAGTGAAGTCATACTTTCCCCCTCTCCTTTCTCTCTGCGGGAGATTGGATCGCCTTCACCGTGCCGGGTTCGATGTCACCGTTTTCGCAAAAAGCCCTGTTCAGTCTGTGTGGCCTCGGCAATCCTGCTCTGCGCGGGACGGAACGGCTCCGAGAAACTCGGGAGGAGTGTCGCTTTGATCCAACGGGACCAGACAGCTCGTTCCCGGCCCTGTCAACATTTTCCTGGAACGTGTCGGCACAGAAATAGTGGAGCGTTGGAAGCCAAAAACGTATCCGAACCATCCGGGCAGACGGAGACTCATTCCGTCCTTACCCTGCGGTCTCAGGGACACACTATGCAGCCATTGTTGCCGGCGGAACCTCAGGGAGGACCATTGCCGAGACCTAACCACATTCACAGATCCCCCCCCCTCCTCCAGAAGAAAACATCATTTATCATGTTTGACAGCTCAAAAATCAGTGTGTACCCCTGCGCATTGAATAAAATGGAAAGGCTTAAATCTCAGCAATAAAAAGGGAGCCTTCAGTCAAATCATTGTTGTGACAACACAGGCGCTGAGAAGATGGAACATTGCGCGCAGTTTCGGGTTGGGTGTTTTTTCCCCCCACGCTGCCTCCGTATAAACACTATGCTTTCCTAAGGCCTTCTGTTACCCAAGTGTTCTCAGCACAGGAGAGTGGGAAACAGGAGGCCAGATGGACGAGGGGCCCTGATGATCCAGGCCTCCCCCTTGAACAGAACCAATCACCGCTGCCCTTCCAGGACCCAGACCAAACCAGCAGTACATTTTACATTTTTACATTTTAAGCACTTAGCAGACATTCTTATCCAGAGCGACTTACAAGATGAGCATTAATACATGGTAGGAACAATCAAAGTTTGCGCACGAGATCAGTGCAGTAGTACAGCGATAGACATCGTTGTAGGCAGTCTTTGCGTGTTCTCCAGATGTGACTGCAAGGCTACCACTGCTTGATGGAAATATGCCATATCTGACAGGAGAGCAAGGGTGTGTTTCTTATATGTCAACACGAGGCCGCTCGCCATTTGGGAGTCTGCTCGCACCAGCCAATCACAGAGCAGGGGTGCGAGTGGAGGGCAGAGAAGTCGACTCCCTTGTGCAGCGTGGCTGATCCTGGTGTGTGATTAGAGTGAAGCGATACCAGTCCATCAACTCTTTAATGTGCCATTGAGAAGCAGAATGTTCAGGAGGTTCAGGAAATGTGTACATTTTCCTTGAAAATCTGAGGCCTATAGGTATTTCAGAAATCCTGTTAGTTTCAGACAACTGTTGGAAACATAGGAACTGTCAACAGCACGCAAGCGCCAGGGGTCTGCCCCCATGGGTGGAAGGGGGTGGGAGCTGCCACCCTTGAAATGAGCTGTGCCACCCCAACTCCAAGCTATAAATAAATAAATAATACAAATCTGTGTTGTACCTCACAATGTTGTTGATTAAAATATTGTGTTTTAATTTTTCAAATATAAAAAAAAATTATATTTCAAGTATTTCAGGTTACAAATTGCACCTGAATCCGACAAAACTTCTATGCACTAAACTTCCAATGCGTAAAATGCGGTTCACTCAGACACTCGGTTCCCCGGTCAGCTCTCGATGTTCACTCCTTGGTTTTTGCTTGGACACAGGTGGGTGAGCTAATTCAGGGCTCTGAAATAATGTGCCCTCATTTGCCACCATATAAGTATATTTGTGAAAGTGCACAATAACTTTGTTCACAATGGAACATTTTGCACGATATGCAACGTTAGCAAACACTACTAGACAGACAGGTCCTTTATACTACTAATGCTAACATTAAGCTAGCTAGCTGTATTGAGACTAGCTAGCTGTATTCCAACTGCCTGCACAGCCTGTTGATTGCTCTAATAGCTCTAAATTGGTCAATAGAAATCCTGCATCCTTTCATTTAATTTTTACTTCAAGTTCTAGTCAACAATATGTATGCTATATAGAATATAGATGAAAAATGTTGGCTTAGCTGTCTACAGATACAGGTATTCCTGAAAATAAAGCTGTAGTGACATGAACCAGGGTACTTTACAGCAACGTTTGTGATTATTTGTTTTGAATCGCTAGGATAGCAACTATCACTCGGAAAGCGCAGCACTCGGAAAGAGAAGAGTCGCATTAATATTAAGGCATACTACTTTAATACTTAATTGACCTAATTTACAAAATGTCCACCCTGTTTTAGCACGTTCACCCCAGGTATACACATTCATTCTATATCTTTCCCCCCCCCCTTTGCTACCCCATGTTAAAAATCCTGCACACACCACTGGCATGCACGTAGTCTCGCAGGGAATCCCAGAAGCACAGGGCTCGTTTTTCACGCATCACAATAAAATTTCACTGTATCACCCCATTTTAATCTCACTGTACCTGGGGAAAACTGTGAATCCACGAAAGGCTAGCTTTTTAGAATTGATGTACGAAAACAAAGGGGAGTTTATGTTCCCACAGGTAACATGCTCTAAATTGCATGACAAAATGATCTCCAATTTCTAGTGAATTCGCTCAGCCATGTGGTTAATTTGGAGGCTGAACATGTATATAATGCAGGGTTTCCCACAGGAAAATGGTTGGGTATGGCGGTGGTGGGCTGACCATAGGGGGGGGCGCTTGTTTTTTTTGGTTTTTAAGTGCTTGCTTTCATTGAGCCAATAGCAATATCAAACAGTAGCATCTGCTGGCCAAAATGGGTATAGTTGATAATCCCCTTTTTGGCCAGCAGATGCTGCTGTTCCACATTGCTTTCATCTCAATGGAAACAAGCCCCTGAATGTACTCATTTATGGATATGTTGCGGATTTTCAACAAACTGTTAGTTTAGGTGGTGGAATTGTTTTGTTCAGATGGCCCGCCTGGACTATAAAGCATTGAGTAATATCTCTTTTATATCCTGTACCCTGTAATATTGGATGACAAGTTAGTGTTCGGTGGATTTGCTGTTTCTTGGGCAGCGAATTCGCTAAAGATCCCATTCCTTCCCCCCTCTTCCAGTCCATTGCTATGGACATCCTCCCCTTTGTCTCCAATGTTATTAACTCCTCTCTTTCCTCTGGCTCTGTCCCCTCCTCCCTCAAATGCGCTCATGTTGTCCCCCTCCTCAAAAAACCCTCTCTGAATCCTGCTGTCATTTCAAACTACCCCATGCCTCCGGGCGCCTGGCAGCCGCTCCTCGCGGTCTCGTCTCTTCTCTGTCCTGACCCCTCGCTGGTGGAACGACCTTCCGCAATCGGTCAGGACCGCGGAATCACTTGTGATCTTCCACAAGAGACTCAAAACCCACCTTTTCAGACTCCAATACCACTGAATTCTGTACATCTAACTAATTGTCATCACCACTACCTACTTCCTCAACACTATATACCCCTGCTTACTCCATTTTTTATTTTTTTTACATTTAAATACTAACCTGTTCCTTCCCAGTGTTACAGGTATGGTACGCAGCTGCCTGCAATGATGTCTATCACTGTATTACTGCACTGATCTCTTGCGCGAACTATGATTGTTCCTACCATGTATTTATGCACATCTTGTAAGTCGCTCTGGATAAGAGCGTCTGCTAAATGCTTAAAATGTAAATGTAAAATGTAGACTCTTCTTTGGACGTGCAATACATTGTATTGAAAGGACAAAAAAATGATACATTGGTTTTGGGTGAACTATCACTTTAAGGTGATCTGTGATCAGCAGAAAGCCCCAGCATTTGGCACACGATGCTCCAGGCAGGGCCCTGGGGGATGCTGGGTAACCTCTCCCTGGCCAACTCCCCTCCCTCTCCCTCACTGGGTCAGTTGTCCCTCACCATGATGCTCTTGAGCCGCTTGACCTCATCCTCCTGGGCCCGGTATGTGTCCAGTTCCTGCTGCACAGACTCAGCCACCTCCGGGAACGGGCTGCACCAACCAGAACCAACAGGGTCAGACACACACACACACACACACGCGTGCAGAAACTCACACACATACACATACACACTCACTCGCATGCAGTAACAGACACATACACATACACACTGACTGTCTCTCACACACCACACAAACACAGATACTCACACACACATACGAAATCCATACTTTTCAAACCTAATTGATTGATTCTGGTCCACTTAAAAATGGTAGAAATACCATTTCTTTATTTAGATTAAACTGCTATTTTGCAGAGCTATGTGCTTCATTTATTGAAATATTCAAAGAGACTGAATTATTGAATTATCTTCTATTATATTGTAATATTATACCCTCTGTATATATACAGCAGTACAATTGCTTATACGCTCACCGGCCATAATGGGGGGTACAGTATTACGCTCATCTGGTCTTGGGGGGGTACAGTATTACACTCATCTGGTTTAGGGGGGGTAAAGGATTACACTCACCTGCCCTTGTGTTTCTGCCAGAACTTGTCAGCGGCAGTGAGATCGTAGCTCTTCTTGTTCTTCTTCTTGGGCCGTGCTCCGGCCGGTGAGGCCTCATGTCCAGCTGACTCCTCCAGGCTGACCCTGTTCAGGTGAAAGTCCTGGGACACAGAGGAGTGCTGGTTAGAGACAGACAGGGTCTGGGTCAGAACATCTCAAAATGTGTTAAACCCTCTCTTTGTGTGGGGATAACGGAGTAGCAAACGAGGCCAAAAAATATTTTCCATCGGTTGTGAAAGGATGTGTTGGTACAGATAGCGGGTCATAGGATCCCAAGCAGTGAAGCGCTGCCCCGTGTGGTCTCCACAGGTATTACTTCAGAACACGAAGCCCTCACCGTGAACCAATCAGCAGGCAGAGCCATGGAGAGTGGCCGATTACAGTCTATGTGCAGCTTGCCCCAACAACAAGTAAAAACCTTTAAGCAGAATCAAGCAGCCCTGTAGAAATGTATTTCACACGTAGGTGCACCAATCATAGCAGCGAGGACTAAAATCGAATGAAGCTAATATTCTCACAGGCTAGGATCTCTGTATTCAGGGTTGGTGAGATTATCTTTGAGACCCCTACACAGGAAAAAGGCCTAAACAATGGCCAACAGGAAGCCCAGGGGCCGGAGGACAGGATCAGACACCAGTTCTGCCGTGCTCACAACGATCCGCATTTGAAAAGCAGACCTGACATAAAGACACCTCAGGGATAATCAGAGATCTCTGTTTATACCATGATACCTGAATGCCATAATAACTTACCACTGTGATAAACATGAGACTTTCAGTGGTTTCAAAATACAAAGCCATGGATCACGGATTCCGCCTCGCAGAGGAAGGTGGGCCCTTCCCGTACACCCTACACCACGGATACATTTTCGGGGATTATGGAGAGAACGCCTCTACGCTGGCCAAAGTAAGACAGACACTTGACAGAGTCTGAAATTCGATGACCTCATACCTAAAAGGAGGTGGTGATTAACTCTCTCCGCCGCACTACAAAACAAACACCTCTTCATTTCATAGGCCATAAATATTAATAAGCACACATTTCTACTCTGTAAAAGTGTTTACGCATCCTAGGACGGAAAATACGACGTCCAACTGCAGCTTCTTCCGGGAACCCGGCCAACCGCCTCCCAAGGGCAGTAAAATGACCCACCTCTTCCCATCAGGGGTCTCCAAAACACGCCGCTGCTAACTGAGCAGGAATGTCATTTTCCTGGCCTTTAAATGGTGCACAAAACTCATTGGTTAGGACTCACAAATACAGTGGATTTCCTGCAACTGAATTAAGTGGTCTGCACTGGCTTACATGGATACAAGTCCTTATCAGGAAGCTACGGATGTTCCTTCGCCCACGGATAAGAGGATGTTTGCACCTTCACTTTTAGCGGAGGGACTTGGCGAGGACATTGAGTAGGTCAGTTCGGATAGTCCACAACCAGGCAAGCAGACGGTGGGTCTGACCAGCCCTTTACATAAATATTCAGAGGAAAACCACCTCCAAAAGCATTGAGACACACCGGTCTCAATAAACAGAGGAATCAATGAACAAAAGAGGCTTGTTTCTAGAGGCTTGTTTCTGCGCCCACCCCCACCACCCCCTGCCTGTCCCTGAGCCCCCCTGCTTCTCATCCTGCGGAAGTCGTGCGGTCATGGTGACGGGGATGAATCAGGTGTCGCTGTGTGCTTTACAGTGTAACCAAAAGGAGCCCTCACATGGTTTTAACCTCTTCGGTCCCCACACTTTCAAGGAGTCAGAAGATTTGAAAACTGCTGTTCACCAATGGTCCCCATCCAACCTGATGGAGCTCGAGCAATTTTGTAAAGAAGAATCAGTGAAAATTGCAGTGTCCAGATGTGCAAAGCTGGTACAGACTTACCCAAATATACTCACAGCTGTAATTGCAGCTAAAGGTGCTTCTACCAAGTAGTAAGTCAAGGAGGGTGAAAACTTATGGAATCATTTATCAATTATTGTCTTTTTTATCATTATAATAACATTATCCCCCCCGCCACCAAATTCAAGCATCTGTAAAACTGTATAGTAGGCTACAGCACACACGTGCACAGACACAGACACAGACTTCCCTCACCAAAAGCTAGAAATAACCTTCCATCACCTTCTTCCCCCTTTTTATTATTCTGCTCTCCTCCAGTATATCTCCTTTGTCATTTATTTTGTGTGGGGCCCACAGGTGACCACGATACAGAAACACCACGTACATAAAAACCCTGGTATTCACAGCCTCTCTACTTGACAGTCAGCATTCCAGAGGTGCATTGTGGGTAGTGATCCTGTACATGTCCTGTGGTCAGCTCAGGCGGTTAACCGTGGCCTCTGGTTAGTAAAGCATATTAGTGCGGCAGTCTCAGGGGGAAATTCTGAAATGAGCTCAGAACCTTTGTATGTAACAAATGGCAACACTAAGCACACGGTTAGTGCGCCGTTATTGTGGGAATACAGAATATGCAGATAACAGCTTGGGAATATCCAAATATTTTGAAGTGGGCACATTTGTCAAGTGCGCCGCTTATAAGAAAGCAGAATGAGACAGGAAGTGCCGGAGCAGTGGCTGTGACTATTTTGGTGGATCCCTTAATTGGCACCTTTTCACCAACTAGTGGTAAAAACAAAGTAATGCGTCTCGGTGTCAGTGATCAAGCAGGTTTCAAGAACTGCTTGGTTACACTAAAAAACAAAAGAATATCTTTATGTTTATAGGTGGATATATTTCTGACCTAGTGTACTGCATCTCTGCCGAGTTAATCCACTGTTCGAGTCACAGCTGTTGTGCAAGTGCATTAATAACACTCTCTAGACCGGTGGTTCCCAACCCTCTCCTCCGGGACCACCAGCAGGTCCACGTGTTTGTTAAATCCCATCACCAGCGCACCTGATTCAACTAATTAACGCTCATTAAGTAGTTATCTAGTTGAATCAGGTGCGCTGGTGGTGGAATTTAACAAACACGTGGACCTGCTGGTGGTCCCGGAGGAGAGGGTTGGGAACCACTGGTCTAGACGGTCATGTGGGAGAAAGGGGCTTTAATGGATCTGGGTTCTGCTCACCAGAACATCGTGGATCAGGGCCTGGTATGTCCACGTGTGATGGAGAGGGGTCGCCAAGTCCAGGTTGCGATCAGCAAGGACAAACAGCGGCCTCTGGAAGCTGAGGAGTGACACAGAGATGAAAAAAGAGATAACTAATAATAATAATAATAATGAGATGTACATGATTAATTTCTCACGTATTGTTCAATGGGCTGCCGTGTGTAGACAAGCTGCCCTGAATGGAGCATCCAGACAGTCGTTCTGAAGACAAATGACTTGTTTTTTCTTTGATCGGTGCATGATGCTGAGGATGAGCGAATGACCACAGAACAACAGATCTCATACTTGTTCCCTAAATCAAACAGTTGGCTCAGCTGGGAAACAGCTGGTGGGGGGGGCTGTCGTAGGTCAGGATACAATTTGTGACAGAATTTGATGGCTTGTCATTCAGAAGGAAGGGGTGAATACTTCCCCCTACCCCTACCCCTACCCCTACCCCTACCCCTACCCCTACCACTACCCGTTCCGCTTTATGAGTAAAACCAGAGCACCGTAACGGCTCGCAGAGTGAAATAAGAGCGCTGCGCTGGAGACCAGGTGGAACGCAGTGACACACCTGAACTGGCCCGCTCCCATGGTGTCCCCGGTGAACAGGCTGTTCCTGGCGTCCCTCAGGTTCTCCCGCAACTTCTTGTCAAGTTTCTGTAGTGGACAGAGGGGTAGGGCTCAGCTCCATCTCCCGCGCGGCGGGGGCCGCAGAGCCACAATGGCCGCCCCACGCGGGAGATGCGGCTCAGTGCCGGGAACAAAGGGCAGTCTGTTTGGACTGGGCCGGCGTGCGCTTCACCACCACAAACATCCATTAAAGCTCTGGATCAGCTTGCACATTGCATTCCACTGAACATAAAGAATTGAGCGCCAAGTACTGTCAGTAACCCCCAAATACCAGGGTGATTATGTTACCTAGTCAAATGCCTTCCCCTTGAGCACCTCAACAGGGAAGCATAGCCCGAAAGCATCCCCCTCTTTGACAGTAATGCAAATGGGAGACACCTGACAAAGGGTTCCTGTGTGCGGTGCCTTCTCTCATTTACAGTCGCACAGGCAGTGGGTAAAAGTATCTCTTACAGAACGGGAACGGCATTCTTACCACGGCCACCATCTCTGCTGCATTTCCTCTCGGACAGCGAATTATGGGCACGGCACCTGTAGAGACCGGGAGAAAAAAAAAGGGCACAGTTCCGCTTACAGAGAGGGCAACAGAGAGGGCCGTCTTTCACAGCGAGCTCTTCAGAACGCACATTTCCTGGCAGGCCCAAGGCACCCTGTGGTGAAGGAACCTCGGTGACTGGTAAAAGCAGAGCTAGGGCAATCGGCACACCCCGGGGGCAAATACAGACCTTTACAGAAATGGAGCAAAACATGAATTCCAAAGACTCACAAATGTGTTACACTTTGACCCTGGAGGTTCCCTGCCTGAAGGTCGGCCAACACTGAAACCAGAGCATCAGTATCACTCAGACTGGGACTGGAATGTACAGGTAACTGCCAAAATAAAGGAAACGCAAACATAAAGCGTCTTAGTAGGGCGTTGGGCTGCCAGAACAACTTCAATGCTCCTTGGCATAGATTCTACAAGTGTCTGGAACTCTACTGGAGGGATGCAACACCATTGTTCCATGCAAAATTCCATTATTTGGTGTTTTGTATTTATTGCGGTTTACCTTGCCCTCTAAGGGGTTGAGTGGACCTAAACCTTGCCATATTAGAGCTGCCAGAACCCTTCCTTCATTCAAATGTTTATTTTGGCAGTTTCAGTTGCGGCATGTTACTTGTCAAATCATTTCTCCAACTTGTATTGTGCCAGTGCAAGGCGAAAATATAAAAATTCAATAAATGAATTACAACGTGTAAAATAAATCCTGGGAAGGCGAGAGAGAAAACTATTCTAATCAACATCACCTGAAAAAGCTGACTCGCTGCTATGCTGAATAACATGCCCGACTCCTTCCTAAATCAAACCAGCGGTGTTCATTGTCTCCTGGACCAAGGTTCAATAGCCCCGTCCAGAGCTTGGTCAACATCCAGCTTCCCTTTAGCCAATGCTCTGCTATGTTCAGTCAGTGGGCCAAACCATTATGACCACTTTTCAAAACAAACCGACAGATTCTGGCCAACCGGTCGCCCAGATATTCAGTGCCATTGTGCTGAACCCAAGGGTGCCGGCCCTCCGCGCCACAGACTTTGAAAAACACATCACAATGGAGGAAATCGAATAAAAAACGGTCTCCCTCAAACAGTTGCCACTGAAAATGACATAATTTGCTGGACTTCACTTTGTGCGCAACATCGGAGCGAAAGCGGTTGAAAGTCTGGGATATTTAGAAGCAATTTGGGTCAGATATTATAAAAATATGGAACAAAATACATTATGGCTACACAAAGTACGCCATTTGGGAAACGAATCAGAGTCCTGTTACTGAAAGCGAAAGGTACAGCTGCCAGCTCAACAGTGGCTGTATTGAGAAGTGAGTGAGAGCGGCATAAATCCTGTGCTCTGCTGGAAGGGAGAGGTTACTCAGCTTTAGATGATCTTTCAGCCGTCTTTTATTATTTGTTCTGGTTCACAACTGTATTTACAGAGAAGACTACCAAGTTTCCTGACTGGGCACGTGCAAGGGATAGATTCATCATGCGTTGCCACACCAACGCGGTACCGTCCCATTGGGATTTGCTGCACCCTAGTGTTCAGGAGAGGAGTTGCGGCTTTTTCCCCTCATCACTGCTTCAGAGCAGGGGACACGCATCTACATTTTGGGTTTCCTGGGTATCAGTCTACTAGCTAACTTTGGCCTTGTTGAACAGTCTGGAATCCAGCCGTAAAAGAAACACATTGAAAGTTTTTACGTGGAAGCGCTGACTGGCCCCTTACAAAAATATCTATACATTTTGAGGGCCGTGCCCATCACAAAACAACAAGCTGTCTGGTATCCTGTGATATGAAACAGCACCTAAAGCAGCACTATGGCTTCAATTGAGTTTCTTCTGTATATTCAGGACATATCACTGAGAGGACTTCCTGTCCCTCCTGCCCACAGAATTGGGGGGGACGGGGCTACCTGGGGAAGCCTTGATGCCCTCCGCTCCAGCTCACCATAATGGTGAATGGTTTTCTTATGGTCCGATTCTAGACTGCTTGCTCTTCTGCCATAAAAGACTGGTGTTAGAAAGCAGACTTAGCAAGCATGCTACATTTCAGGAGCCTCGCTTCCCACATTTTGACTTTTAAAATGTGGAGTGAGAGGATATTCCAGCTTGTTGTGCTCCAGCACTATGGTCAGTTGATATTGGGACACTGGAGTGAGTAATCTATATTAATATAAAATCTTCAGAACAGAACAAGTGGACATCAGCCCCAGCTGACTGACAAAGATATTTAGTCACACTCTCCTATAATCTAAAAGGTCTTCACACCATGATCTAGGTGTCTAATATGACCAATAAAGAGCATGTACCGCAATTTTGGCAAACACATCACAACTGACGACATCAAATTAAAAATGTTGCTACTAAACAAAGTGATAGGTACCATGGTCTAAAGACAGAGCAATTGACTTTTCTGAAGAATAACAAAAACCGACATTTCAGCCGAACAGTACCTCTGTCAGGATTACAGGAGAGCAAGTCACTTATCTCTCTTTTTCCTGAAGAGTTAACTGGCTAGTCTGCCCCTCGTCATTACTGGGTGTTCATCCTTTGTCTCGCTCTGCTTAAATTATGAAATGCTGCCACCTGCCTCTCATTTATGGTACAACAAGGCCACATGCAACACCCTGTACATCAGGGGGTCCAAGCGCGCAGGCTTTACGCTGTAGTTCAGCGCTAAAACATCACAATCGACAAATCGGGGTCTTGATTGATGACACTGATTAGTTGAATCGGGTGTTTCAGCGCTGGGATAAAACAAAAGCCTGCGCCCAACACAAGCCCTTCTCGGATAAGACTGATGGCACTGGTGAATATAAACAATTTGCTGGTTCATATACAGCTCCTATACTCGCCTTAAGGCAAAGGCTTAAAAAAGGACGTTTGTTTACCCCCGTTACAATAAAGAATATGGCTCCAAAGAAGTCTGAAAATGCACAATAGAGGAGCAGTGGCGTGGTTGTAGTGAACTCACCGAGCGTGACAAAGAAACAGAAGAGACTGTCCACTATCGTATCCATGATGACCTCCATGTCCGTGTCCATGATGTCAGGCTTATTTATTGCTGCAATGAAATGAAATTTAGGTCCGTAAAAAAAACCCAGCATACCAGTACTCTGAGGTGTGCAAAAGACGACAAAACCATCATACATTGAGAATTTTTTTTCTTAAATCTTCTCATAAATCTTATCAATGCTTTTTCAGTCTGGCAACTGAAAAATGATTGTATAGCATTTAAATGCTGATTTTCATGAATAACAATATAATTGGTCAACCAAGCCCCTATTGGATGGTGATTTTATTGTTTGTGTTCAAGTGCCACTTTTCAAATGGTTATAATATCCACGTTTTATCAAAAACTCTCAATCTGACAGGTCAGCAGATGACATTTATAAACACACATTTATAACATTTGGTTGTGCTTGGCCCTCTCTACTTGCAACCACTTGTCATTACTGCACTTATTTGAAAGGCCAAAGGATTAATTTCTTTCAATAATCAACACAATAATCTGAATGGAGATTTTTTAAAAACAAAAACCTACCATGGTAGGAAATTAGTTCTTTGTTTTGGTTGCACAAGACAAACATATCATCCTCCAGCGTGATGAAGTTCAAATACTGATCAAACACCTGTCAAGACAAAATTGTCATTGGTTGACTTTCTGTAAACAGCGTCAGTAAACTTTCAGGTCCCTGGATTGTGGATAGCAGATAAATTCACTTTATTTATGCATTAACAAGCATTAACCAATCAGAATGCAAGTTTCAGGACTGTTGGGGGACTGGTGTCCAGTTAAGACACTGTCTCAGTGCATGGATGTACACCACGGTCTGGTATCGAATTCAGACCCTGCCAGTGCCAACTATGGCCAGCACCCCCTCAGGGCAGAACATAATAGGCTGTATCTTTGCCCAGGGAGGGATGCTTTCAGTCAGCAGGATTGTCCCATGTCCCATGAGTCACTAGCGACCTCCTCTGGTCAATTAGGTGCCTGCAGTCCACCTGCTCTAGACCTGGGTCAAATAATAATTTGAAATAATTTGACTCTTTAGACTCCAGAACAATTCATGATAATTCATGAAAATTTGAAAAGAAACTTTTTTTAAAAGAAACTCTTCTTCATATCATTGTACGTTTTGGTTAGCAATATGTTTCATTGACAGTTTTCAAGGGTCTGCAGGTCACCTTTCAAATATAAAGAGTTAAAGTGTCAGCTCAGCTGGTATACTGTAAAGATACTCCTTGGCAGGAGAGGAGAGCACGTTTTCCTTTCTGTGCTCTCCCAAATTGACATTTTGCAGCAATAACCTCAGTAGAGCCTACAAATACAATTGGCCATTCCAAATTGGGAAAGAAATATCAAACCAGGGCTAAAAATAAGTTTGAAAAGAAAACACCATCTTTCAAACATGTAAGGGTTTACATTTTTTCCAGATTGGGCACAGACCATGCTATTTTCTTGTTATATTTCTCTACTAGTCAGCCATAGCAGTCCATCAGCTATACCTGAGGCAAACTGGAGGCATTAAAACAGATAGCTGACCAAAGGCTACAGTTTGTTGGCCAGTTTCAGGTACGATAGCTGCTTCGCCATGCCCAGGTGAGTCATGGGTAATAGGCGATAGAAAATAAACAATGGTTTACCTCCCATGCAGTACATAGGATCACCATATAATTGCCATAAAATTTTTTTGTTTTTATGAAAAGGAAAAACAAAAGCACAAACAATTTCCATGGTCATAAACTAACAAGCAAATGTATAAACCCTTGTGAGTGACTCAATTACTTTATTAACAACCAAATTCTGTAGATGGGTTAAAATGGTACCAACAATAAAATGGAACTATTCAGCAATGTTCTGGGGTCAGCATAAAGTGGTTGATAAGGTTAGATTAAGCAAAATGCAAACCACCATACTGGGTCACACTACAACAGCACACATATCAAGGAGCCTCTGCGAAAATGAGACTTCCGTTCCAACCTTGCATTCTAACTTAATCAATCAATCAATCATCTTAATTGAGCTACATTACAAAATATTTGCAGTCAAGAGATTAATATAATATAATATAATATAATTTGAGCTTTTATCCAAAGGGACTACATTACAAAATATTTGCAGTCAAGAGATTGCACAGCTATTGTTTTTAATGTCCCATCAAGCCATTGCAGAAATAGCTCAAAGAAATCCTGCTCAGACCTCCTGACATTTTGACACGTCTGCAAATGCACAGTTGGCGTTTACTGGGAGTCAGTGACAGACCTTGGTAACTTGGTTCACAGCATTGGCCCCAAGAGCTGCACTGGCAATGTCTTCGAGCTTGCTTCTGGAAATTGCGGAGATAAAATTTAAGTAGTAGGACTCGTACAGTTGGTTCCGAAGGTCCTGGGATTGGGGGAGAAGAGAAAAAGAAACAATTAAATCTCCCATTTGGTGGATTTCAATAAATGCACATGTACTGACCTGGCGGAAGGGTGCACACCTGGCATATCCTGTGGATATTCTCCTCTGTGGGCAGCACAAAATAGATGGCAGGGACATCTGGGATAGGATCTCGATCTGAATGCAGCAATCTGTGACACACCGCAATTAGCATCAAATTCAGACAAATACAAGTATAGGTTAAGTAATCAGTAATAAGTGAGAAACCTTGTTATTAGTCACTCACAGGTGTAAAGTTATGCCCATGTCTCGCAACTCTTTGACAGCCAGCAAAGGGGAGATTATGTCTTGGCCAAACCTGTCGTAGATTAGTACCTGCGAGAGTAACGGCAAATAAACAGAATGATACCGTTCCAAAAATCCACATAAATAGTCTGTACAATTAACTGCGAATGCGTGCCCTTGGTAAATTATTTCTTCAGGTAGTTTACGTGTAACATGTAGCAAGTTTGCTATAATCGGTGTGTCATACGGGAGCTCTAACGTTACTTGTCACATAATTAAATGTCTGAACGCTTGCTATGGATATATACCATGGAATGCTAATACTGTTGTAATTTAATATTCACGGTCAAGTACAAAAAAAACATAAGAATGATGACGAGATAATGCAGCACGTCATTATTACTGATAGGCTATAAATGATAAGACTTCATTAGCTACCTTCCATACTGGCTCAGTTGCAGTGTTTTTCATTGGCGGGGCATTGAAATTTAGCATCCGCTTCAGGGCAGCTGGAGAAAACACAACATGTTGAGTATAAAATCGTGTAGCAGATTCAAGACTAACTTTTCGCAAACTGACTGACTAGCAAGTGAGATCGAAACACGGAATGATGTTACTAAACTAACTATTTAGCTAAATTACTATACAAAGTAAGCAAATTGCTGACCACTTGCTTGCTGAATATCCATAGCTATTGTGAATTTTCTATAGCGATACAATGATTGAAATAAATGTCAATTTTACCAAATTCGTCCCTGCTAGCTACAGTATGTTGTTGGCATTTTCTTTTGGCTTAAGGCGTTAGCCGGGTAGCGTCGGAAGGTTAATACGTCCAGTTTCCAAGCCGTCGATGTAATGACAGCATTAATACAAACCGCTGTTTGTGAACCCGCTGCAAATCGTACAAACAGCTTGTTGTCCATAATTGTAATCTTGAATTAATCCCGTTGACAATGTAGCTAACGTTAAATCGAAAGCAGTTAGCTAGGTACGTTACCCGGTTGGCCTGATTTACACAGGGTGAAATGACAAATCTTGTCCTACACAATAATGCTTGTTAACTGGCGACATTCGCGTTACAGAATATGTCACTTGTACGTTGTTTGAAATCATTTCAGAAGCAAAACGTTGACAAACCTGTCTGTTTTTCCCTGATGGAGGCGGCCATCTTTGTGTTCCTGAATCAGTGACGGAACAGCGGATGACGTGGCAACACTTCTGCCTAGAGCGTAAATCGGAACTGTAGAGGGTGGGAGGGGCGAGTAATCAAGTGGGTTTAAAATTGGCCTTTTTGAGTAAAATTAGGCAAACCAAACATTAGAAATTATTTTTGGGTGTTGGATCCATTTGTTGTTTGCCAAGCTGTAGTTTTAATACTTATTTTTTAAAATAGCACCTTGACATAACTACCAGCCAATAATATTACTCCATAATTTCAGTGTTACTGTACTGAATACATTTAATTTAATGTCAGATATTTATGGTGGCCCCTGCCAAAAACAACAACAAATACAAAACACAAATACAGTGAGAAAAACTGAAATGGGAAAACATAAACACATAAAGAAAAACATTTAAAAAAACAGAAAACAGAAGTACATTAAGGAAAACACAAAAACAAGTGTGAAAACACCAATGCCTTACAAAAACAAATGAGAACACTCAAAACATAAGGAAAAAGGCAAACACAAAATATCTAAACACAAATACAAAACAGATGGCATAATCACAAACTGATGTTGTGTTCTTTTGTGTTTCACATCTCCCTTTGAAATTGTGTTTGGAACTTCAAAGCCATTGCTCTCAAAATAGTTGCAGCCTTTTGGGAACGGAGGTGCTCCAAGCCAATAGGGGGCAGCACATGATAGCAAGTTGGGTAACCACTTAAGTTTGAGTGGCCGCCCATGCTAGATTGTGGCAAATGGCAATCTGTATGGTGGAGATCTGTGATACCTAGCTAAAGAGATCAAAGAAGAGAATAGATGCAGTCGGCAAATCGGGGTACTTTGGTGAAACTTTATGACCATGCCCACCAGAGGAAAAACATTGTCGATTTCCTATAGAAGCTCATTGAAATAGACTCGTTTTTAGGAAGGGGTTTTTATGGGGCAGCTGCAGCTACTACGCTAAGGAGGTTAGATGTGGTACGGGCTTCTGCTCTGTGGCTGTGTTTTGGGGTTTTCAGGACCATGCCAGTGTCAGCCTTACAGGTGAAGCTTGTGGAGATGCTATGTCCATCTTAGAAGACTGAAGCTGGGGCTCGGGTACTGAGCTAAGTTGACGTGGACGTGTCGTGGATTGCCCCGCTTCTGTGTTGCTGGGGAAGTGCTGGGAGCTTGTTCAAATGATGGAGAAGTGTATTTATCCCATTTAGGGAAGAATTACAGGGCTTGGCAGAATTGAATGTAGGCGCTGAGGTGTTCTGGCCCCTGGTTCCCCGGTGGAAGATGTCAGAGGTAGAGGTAGATCTTGGGATTGTGGAGGTGGTGTGGTCTGGTGACTCTGAGGTGGCACCCAGTGTATTGACAGAGCTCTGACCCAGGTGGGGAGCCTCTCTGCAGGTACACATGGATGTGTCAATAGTACAAGGGAGTAGAGTAGAGTAGAATAGAATAGAAAACTTTATTTCCCTTGAGAGGGAATTTGTCTTGCACATATGAAGCTCTGGTAAAAAAAAAAAAAAAAAAAATAGCACATAATAAAATATACATGAACACAGTACCCAGGCACATGTCACAGGCACATGCAGGTTGACGGTCGACACAAAGTGGGATGTGTCAGTCCATCATTTTTGCTTGGTGTTTAGCAGTTTGATGCTAGTTGGGACAAATTAGGTTGCAAGTCTTTTTTTATTGATGGAGGGAGCAGGTAGTGGTAGGTATGTTCTGCCAGGTGTGTGATGTTGGAGAGTGATGTTTGTACAATTTTGCCCCAGAGTGTTGGTTATTCTGCTCATTTTGCTTCTGTTCTTGACTGATAGTGGCACCTCCCTAGCACTGAATGTTGAAGGTTAGGACACAATGGAGCTGCTGTGAAAGAGCTGGAGTGCGGTGTCGTCCACGTGTGCTGTGGAGTCTGACTGACTGATGGTGTGCCTGTGTTTGCGGCTGAGCTCATGGCGATATATCAGGTGTTGGAATGGGTGGAGGGCACAGGATTGATGGATGTGGCTGTTTGCTCGGATTCTACAGTAGCTTTGATGGCAGTGTGGGATGAACATTCATCGGCGCATCCAGATATTGTGCTAGATGCGCTGGTGCCTTTTATATAGATTACAAAGAGTGGGAGTGGGTTTTGTGTTGGTCCCTGCTAGGGGTGTGACGGTATACCGGTATGACGGTATACCACGATATTAAAATATGAAATAGTACTATCATAAATTTAACGTAATACCGTGATAGTAAATCACGTGGCAAAAGCTATTTTCATGCGGGAAAAAAATATTTCAACCGTTACCCTACTAAAATGTCTAAATAACCCATATTAAATAATATAATACCTGGCCTGGGGTGTCTGCTAATGTCATTTAATCCCACCACCTCTTTGGCTGTTCTTGCATTTTGTTTTGTTTTGCTGCTATTCTTTGCGTGACATACGTGTTTTATCATCTCTGATTTACAGTCATCTTCAAAGCCAGGAATAGATAGGGAAGAGTCTCCACACTCAGGCTGCTCACTCTGGGTAAAAAAACTGCATAGCCTTGAATATTTGCACTGACAAAGGCCTCTGTCAAATCATAAATGACATCATGCCTGCTCTCCAGACTTTTTTGACAGCGGATGTCCCCTTGCCCCTGTCAAATGTGATCTTTTGTTTTTCATGTTTCAATGACTTCAAATCCTGGTCTATTGTTGTAATGAAACATTGCAGGTTGTGCAAAATAAATTGCGGCTATCGGTGTGCAATGTGCCAGGTGGTTATTGTTCTACTCTTTCAGTTAGTTTAACTCAGATTTCTCTTCGATCTGGTTGTAGCATCCATGTTTAGTTTTATGGAAATTCCCCTCTCTGAAACAATGTCAATTTGCGTCCTTGCACCAACACTCAGATTGGCACTTAATTGTATAATTGGTCATGTTCATTTGAGTAATTGGAACTAATTACTGAAAATAGAGTGCCTACAGCACCTTGAGGATCAGAAAGAAACTTCCGCTTCTTGAGAGAGGTGGTGAAGAATGCATGCCCTTATTTATATATGTTTTCCAGTGTCACAGAAGTGAATATAAATCATTGGGCCAATTTGGCCACCTTGGAAAGGTTATGGGACACCAGTCACTAAAAGCTCTCTAGTTTATGAGCCCTTGGGTCTAGAAGTCTAAGGTTTTACACAGCCTTGGTTTACTTGCTGTAAAAGGCACTCACAAAATTCCGCGGGTGATAACCCTACCTACCCACTGACCCTGGCTCTGCTACGAGTTTCGCATGGAATGAATGGTAACGACAACGATTAGGATGGGGTTAGCTGATGTTGGATCAGCGCTTGACTGCACTGTGTAGGCTATATAACTGTTGCGCTGTGCAGCACAACAGGCCGTGTATTGTATTACAATTTGCAATAACTACCCAGAATGCTTAGTACATAGCATTATTTAAAAGTATTCGTTTTAACGGTATGATCAAAAATACATGGATCAGGTTCCGTGTGCTAAAATACTTTGGTTTCTATGTAGGCTACTAGCCTACATTTTGCATCTGCGATTGCAGTGCCTCCCTAAATAGCGTAACCGTTACTGAAAACAATATCTTGCTGGAGCCGGACAACTGTTGTAGGTGTAGCTGGTTAGTACACTCTGGTTTCTCTTCAGATCGTATAAATCTTTCGCCTTTTACTAAAGATTTCCGTGGAGAGAAACATTTATGAGTATCAACTAATTTTTTGATGCCCTGCTTCACGGCAGGGTTCCTTTCTGTGTGAAAATATAAAATATGAATTGAATAAGCTAAGGATTGTCAATCCGTGCGTGCGATGTGAAGTGCTTTACAAAGTATGTCGCACAAGTTACGTAGAAACAGATCTGCTTAAAAATAACTACATAATTTGTCCTTGATTCGTTTTCAAAACATATCAGAGTTATGTAGAAGAAGAATTACAAAAGAGCGTCGTTCCTGGGTTCAGACATTTTTCGCGCGGGAGATAGCCCTACCTACCCACTGACCCTGCCTTTTCTACGAGTTTCGCATGGAATGAACGGTAACGACAACGATTAGGATGGGGTTAGCTGATGTTGGATCAGCGCTTGACTGCACTGTGTAGGCTATATAAATGTTGCGCTGTGCAGCACAACAGGCCGTGTATTGTATTACAATTTGCAATAACTCACTCACAGCCTAGCACGAAAAGTTATCCTTTTCAAGAATTACTTTCTTCACAAGAAAACTACAATGCCTATTTGTTTTATGCTTGATCTTTGGTACTTTAGGCTGTGTTGTGTCCACATGCTGTATGATCATAACCTCATGAACCACAAGGTGTTTCCTTTAAAATGAATGATACAAAACTTTTCTTTCAACAGTTCTTGAGCTATGGACTGTTATTTCTGGGTATGTCTTGTCGGGCAAGAGAATATCTATTCCCTGAATCCAGTACCCTTAACAGTCAAATGCCCTTGTTTAAGGTTCAGCACTCTGCATACTGAACACATGTGGTATTGCGTGTTAAAACCCCTCACTTATTCTACATGTAAAATATATTTATTTGATTTAATTGTATAATTATTGCACAGGATGCCAATTTTCAATTAAATAGCTGAATTCTTTGATGGGCAGAGCAAAATAAAGAATTCACAATTCAATTAAAATTAAGAGCTTGTTTATTAAGTTATAAAACTTAGACAAAGACAAATATTCAACATCCAATCTACAGATGTAAGTTCAACTACCTTAACAAATACTAAATCCTAGACATAAAAATGGCATGTAACAACAACAAAAGAGATTAAATGAAAGAGAATTATACCAAAATGCAAAACACATTCAGCCAGGAACAAAGCAAAACGAGCCCAAGTGTGAGCCAGGTCCAGATCTTCCAAGGATGTAGCTCATTCGATCACTCAGAACAAGAATAACACAATTCCATGCTATAGGAGACCTTAAGGGGTGAATACCCAGAGTTCACAGGGCGGGTTGTAGAAATGGAAGGAGCTGACTGTATGATTTCTTGAGTCATCTCCTCTCCCTCCCTGAACTGTAGTTCTGTGATATGGGGATAACCTAGGCCCAGGAATTAACAGCCATCAAAGGATCTTGAGACTGTCCTGTGAAGTGAAACCCACTTCACAGGACTGATAGTGTTGTATCCCTGCTGCAGAATTCCCGACGCTGGAATGCGTACAGGCCATACTGGTCACACGGGGTGACCCGATGCCCTGTTAAGAGACTTTACATAGGTGTTCCCAACTCCCCTTTGTATTATTACTGTAGTTTATGTTCATCTTTCAATAACAGCGAGATGCCCTATAACTGCACAGCTCTGCCCTGTAGCACAGGGTGTCTGCATCACTTTTTGTTAATGTTACTCATTTGAAAAAGCGGTCTAAAGAAATTGATAAAAGTGTTTGAGGAAAAATGTAATGCTACGTAAGCAGTTGTTTGAATTGCTAACATGTCTCCAAACTTTGTTTAACAGTATTTCCTATCTGACAATGGTGGTTATCATATTTTTCACAGGATTATCAATAAACAAATTTCCATTATTGTCACAACAGTAAAAAAAATACATTTAAATTGCATTTTATGAACAAACAAACAGATGTATAGACAGTGCATTTTATGAACAAACAGACAGATGTATAGACAGAAAGATGGATAGATAATGTATAATACTCTATATGTCCATATATATTTAGCCCACCTCTCTGTCATTGGGCTCCTGACAAACTGAAGACCAGAGCATGGTTTGAGATCCTAGTGTTCTGTGGCCTCTTGTAGTTCCAGTGCCATTTTGTAGTCTGAAATCGCAAGCTCTGTCAAGCCCAGGTGACCACGGATGTCTGCACGGAGCTTGTACATCAGGGCATCGTTAGGCTGAAAGTGGAGAGCTAGAAAAGTAACATAACATAAATGTAGAATTACTGGATCAGTTGTAGCCTCTTATTTAAGGACCCTGAGCCTCCTCACTGTAATGCACTTTGAGATCCTCAAAAGGAATGAGACACTGCTTAAATGAAATATTCAGAAAACACAAAAGATAAGACAACCAATCAAATACATGTAATCTGACTCACATTGTCAGTATCTACCATGCTGCAAATAGTGTGTAAGAGCCAGGGCAGATTATTTGTGTCCTAAGCCCCCTGTCCGTATGCCACTTTTTTCACATATTTCTCCAGTCAGTCCTCAGTGTGTTAATGATTCACATGACCAATGTAAGGCAGATGAGTAGATGGCTTGATAACTTAGGTGAGCTTACCTGAATGGGATGAGATGCCAACTAAGATTTCATAATACTTCGGTACATTGTCAGAAACAAAGGAAATATGGGCAAAACTAACCACAGCCAGCCATCTTATTTTCATCACACTGTAAAATCATTGACAAAGGCCACCCTGACTGATGTTCCAGTCAGAGCGATATTTCCTTAGTCTGTACCTCCTGTGAGCTCTTTCTCAGCAGAGCAATATTTCCATAGTGTGTACCTTCTGTGAGCTCTCTCAGCAGAGCAATATTTCCTTAGCATCTACCTCATGTGAGCTCTCTCTCAGCTAGGGTTGCCAACTGTCCCGTATTAGCCGGGACGTCCCTTTTTGGGCCAAATTTGACATTCCTTGTCCCGTATAACAAAATACCAGTCAGATATCAAAACAGAATCCCATAATATTGTAATGGTGTAAATAAGTTAGCTATTTAAGTAAGTAATGACTGCTTAGGCACATCGTATGATAAGTAAGCTTGGGGGCTGCCATTGTTATTGTTATGTGTTCAGTCTCCCAAGATTCCTTGAGTGCCAGTTCCCCATCACCCTTTGTGTCATTGAGTGGATTAGTGTTGTAACTGTGACTGTGTTTGAATGTTTAAGAAGTGACCCCCGTGAGTTTCTCCTGTTTTTGGTTCTGCCCTGCGTCTATAAACTTTGCTGTAGTAAGGTGGTAGGGCGATCATGGGTCTTCCTTCAGCAGTCACCATTACAATATACAGTATGTGTTCATTTACATCCACACTTCGCCTTCTGTCCTGTATTTGGATGATAAAAAGTTGATAACCCTACTCTCAGCAGAGCAATATTTCCTTAGCATGTACCTCCTTTGAGCTCTCTCTCAGCAGATTGATATTTCCTTAGCGTGTACCTTCTGTGAGCTCTCTCTCAGCAGAGCAATATTTCCTCATGGAGCTGTACAGGTTGGCCCTGTTGAAGTACACGTGCGAGGAGAAAGGATTGAGCCTCTGCGCCGCGGAGAAGTCATGAAGAGCCTCTGGAACCTTCCGCAGCAGTGTATGGGCGATGGCCCGGTTCAGCAGCACCGACTCGTCCCCAGGGTCCAGCTCAGAAGCCCGGCTGTAGAACTTGCACGCCTGAACCACAAGCCAGCCCCAAACACAGTGCAGCAGTTACCCGTCTAGTGCTTGTTTATCTTTGCTACCTGTTACAGAACAACACATGAGAGTGGTAGCTAAGCATGAGGAGTGCTGGGGCTAAATAAAAATGTTATACTTTTTGGAATATGTATCAAGTATTTACATTCACAATTGAGCATAACAAACTTCAGCCTGTAAGGTACACTGGAATTTCTCCCATGTGACCAGCAGTAGCAGCTCCCGTGCTTTCATTCCATCTTTCAAAGCATCTTTACATGGAGAAGTAAGAAGTAAAAAACGTTGAAGTCCCTGTAACCATTTTTAAGCACTGCTCAATTGCAGATCTCTTATGGTCCCCTTACACACACAAAGTCAGAACCCACACAGAGGGGAACAAGTAGCGTAAATAGTGTATTATAATAAATTATAATAGTGCCCTTGGTCTTAACTCACTGTCCATATGGTTATACAAAAACAATCAAATTAGTCGTATACAATACAATGCAATACAACTTTATTTGTACCCTAAGGGCAATTAGTTTAGCGATACAATATATCACAATGACATAGAAACACACATGACACACAGACATGGTGGTATTTATCTAAAGTGCAGGTGCAATAAATAAATTATGAAAATAAAACAAGAATAATACTGATGTGGCTCTAAGCTCAGGATGTTATAAACCTTTCTTGTTGCCTGCTGTTGATAAAATTAAGCTAAGCTTTTCATGACAGTATTTCAGTTGGCTATTCAGCAATTACAGACAGCCCTCCTTCTGATGTCACTGGTACCACCAAAATAACCTATAGCCTTTCCTGTAAAGTTGACACTCAAAATAGTTTTGTGCAATGACTAAAGAACAATTTTGTCTTGGCTAAACTGACAGGGCTGGACTCAAAATAGTTTTGTGCAATGAGGGCAGACAGTTGCCAGAAGTGCAATTTTGTCTTGGCAAAACAAATTTGTTATATTATTTACATATAATATATCATTGTAATAATTATATATCATTTATATTCTGGTGCAATATTTTGATATATTTTATTTATTTTCATTTCAAACCAATGTTGAAAGCCTTGGTTTCTTTAGCCTAGCCTATACTGTTTATTCTGATAGCGTATTTAATTTGACATTCAAGGGAAACATTTTGTTCAATGGATTTGGTGATGTTTGTGTAGACCTACTACAGTAACTTTAGTCTTAGAAAAGTGCTGAACCCATAGAGGAAGGAGAGATATGCGGTACTCTTGCCCATTTAAAAACGAATAAAATGGGGGATCACATGTCGTGCTGAACTGAGCAGATGTGCGAAGTTGAGCTCTCTGTCTGTATTAACTTATAAGTAATAATTCATGGCTTAAGCAAGTAACCTACAACCTTAAAATGTTTGTGTCAAAAGCAACATGTCCCTAGAAGACTTTTGGGTATAATCCGGTAGAAGCTAGGGTACTGCAAAGCAACCGAATGCTAAAAAGAACATCTCAGCCAACACAAGTAAAGATGGCAATTAAGATACAGGAAACTCCACTGGCACCAGTGAAGAGATCCATCCTGAGGCCACTAGCATTATCAAAATTGTGACAGCTAATGTAGCTACAATTTTAGACAGCAAACTGTAGTGTTGTTATATTCTGAGTTTATGTTTCTGTCATTTTTGTACTTCGTGTATTTATCATCTGTCATGTCTCTTTATTCTGTTGTCAGCTTTGCGTTTCTCATTGTTCTGTCACGTTCTGCTCTCCCGTCTGTTATCGTTCCTGTTCCGTTTATTTCTAGATCCACTCCTTGTCTTGTCATGCACTTCGGGTGTTTAAGAATTTACGGGTTTCCTCTGCCTTCGCTTATTCTCTCGTTTTCTTCTTTCCTACTTTCGTGATCGCACTTTGTATATATTAGTTAGATGTGTACAGTACTAACTAACTAATCTACTAACGTTAGGGATTTAGATTTAGTTACTAACACGACTAATCACTAATTATCTCACGCTTCCTACTACCGGCATTTCTCTCTCTCATTATCCTATCCCTGCTTAGTTTTCCGTTCTCTCCTCATACGCACGCAACGTTTCTCCTTGCGTACCTCCCCTTTTACTATGCACGTGTCTGCCTGTTCTCCCAGGTCGTTTATTGTCTATATGTTTGTATGGTTCAGTGTCCGTGTCTTACGTTTCCCTCTTGTTATGTAATTATCTCTTCCCTGTGTTCCAGCCTCTCTCTCCTCGTTGTCTCACCTGATTTCTATTATGTCTCCCTGTATATATGTTCAGTGTTTTCCTTTCTCCGTGTCAGTACGTTGATTCTATTTCCCTGAGCCTACCTTTCCGAAGCCAGAGTTATTAGCATTTCCCGAGACTACCCTTTGATTACGACACCGAGCCTGCCCAGCGATTTTGTCCTTTTGCCCTTCTGATTCCTGAGTATCGACCTTTTGACTGCCCTATTACTACTTCTCTCTGCCTCGCGATTTTGTACCTCTGATTCCCCTTATTCCCGTGTTTTGACCCCTGCCTGAATAAACTACTCTTTTGCCTAATCCCTGATCTGCGTCTGGGTCCTTACCGCGCTCGTCACAGGACGTACTGACCAAGATGGACCCAGCAGATCCAGACCAGCTCCACTTCGCCCTCGAGCAGCAAGGTGCCATGCTCGGACGGCACCAGGACCATCTGGAGCGTGTGACTGAACACCTGCAGTCTCTCACCTCCCGGTTTGGCTGAGCTTACCCTCACGCTGCGAGCTCCGGTCATTAACCCCGCACCCCAGCATGCCGCGGCGCCACTTCAACCCGAGCCTTCCTCCGCGCCGGTGCGCGAACCACGTCTGCCTCCTCCTGAGAGATACGCAGGGGAACCGGGAGGTTGCCGTGCGTTCCTGACGCAGTGCCAGTTGATCTTCCAACTGCAGCCATCCACGTTTCCCAGCGAATTATCCCGGGTCGCCTCGTCATCACCCAACTGACCGGTCGTGCCAAGTCCTGGGCTACCACCGCATGGGAGGGCTCTCTTCCCTGCTGTCAGAGCTTTGACCGGTTGTCCGAGGAGATGAGGAGGGTCTTCGACCGGTCTAAGCAGGGTCACGACGCGGCTCGGGAGATGCTCTACCTACGCCAGGAGGGAGGGTCGGTGTCGGATTACGCCATTCGTTTCCAGACCTTGGCTAACGCCTGTGGCTGGGGAAGGAAGGCGCTGTACGACGCCTTCATCTGTGGACTCTCCGAACATCTTAAGGGCGAGATCCTGACTCGTGACCTGCCAGAGTCCTTCGATGACCTGATCAGCCTTGCCATCCGCGTGGACTCCCGGCTTCAGGAGCGTCGTCGCTGGCGTAGTTCCGGAGGTTTTCCCGGGTCTGGGAGGACCGGGGTCAGGTCACCGATCGGTGCCTACAACCACCCTAGAGCAGCTCCATCTACTACCCCGGAGCCTGAACCCATGCAGCTGGATCGGACCCGCCTTTCTCGTCAGGAGCGTGACCGCAGGATGGCCCAACCGATCCTGTCTCTACTGCGGTGAGTCTGGGCACTTCATTTCCAACTGCCTACTAAGGAGCCAACGCCCACTAGTTAGCGAGGAGCACTAGTGGGTGTCATCCCTGTTGAGCGATCCTCTAAGCAACGGACCTGCCTGCCGGTGACGATCAGTGGGAGGGTCAGAGGCGAGAGACCACCACGCTCATTGACTCGGGTGCTGAGGAGAGTTTCCTGGATGCTGGTGTGGTCGCGAAGTGGGGGATTCCAGTTTCCAGTCTGTCACACCCCCTTATTGCCAACACACTCAACGGTCAGAGACTGGCCCAAGTTACCCAGATCAGTTCCCCTCTTCGTTGCGTACCTCCGGCAACCACCAGGAGAAGATAAGGTTGCACATTATTGACTCCCCTCACTCACCTATTGTCCTTGGCCACCCGTGGCTGGTGAAGCATAATCCGTCCGTGGAATGGAGCAGTCACAGGATTGTGGGTTGGAGCCCACAATGCCTTTCCGAATGCCTGCAGCAAGCCCATTCATCTGTTCCGAGTCCCCTGTCTTCTGTCCCGAGTCCCCTTTCTTCGAGATGAGTCTTGACCTATCGGTCTTTCCTTCCAGTACCTGGACCTCAAGGAGGTCTTCTCCAAGTCCCGAGCCACCTGCCTGCCCCCACCGTCCCTATGATTGCGCCATTGAACTCCTGTCTGGCGCTACCCCCTAGGGGGCGTCTTTTCTCCTTGTCCCGTCCCGAGACGGAGGCCATGAATACGTACCTTCAGGAGTCCTTGACCGCTGGCATCATTCGGCCATCCTCATCACCCGCTGGGCGTGGTTCTTCTTCGTGGGGAAGAAGGACGGTTCTCTTCGTCCCTGTATTGATTACCGTTCGCTCAACGACATCACCATCAAGAATCGCTACCCTCTCCCCCTCATGACGTCCGCATTTGAACTACTTCATGGAGCTACCGTCTTCACGAAGTTGGACCTGCGCAACGCCTACCACCTGGTGCGCATTCGTGAGGGGGATGAGTGGAAGACGGCGTTCAATACTCCGACAGGTCACTGGGAGTACCTGGTAATGCCTTTTGGGTTAACCAATGCCCCTGCCGTTTTCCAGGCATTGATCAACGATGTCCTCAGGGATTTCATTAATCAGTTTTGTTTTGTCTACCTGGACGATATCCTTATTTTTTCCAAGAGTATGGAGGAACATGTCACCCAGGTCCGCAGAGTTCTACAGCGTCTCCTTGAGAACAGGCTCTATGTGAAGCCAGAGAAATGTGACTTCCATTGTCACACCACCACCTTCCTGGGCTTCGTCATCTCGGCGGGGAGCATCCAAATGGATCCTCGCAAGATCAAGGCTGTCTTGGACTGGCCCCAGCCAGAGTCCGGAAGGAGTTACAGCGCTTTCTGGGATTTGCCAATTTCTACAGAAGGTTCATCAGGAACTACAGTACCATTGCTGCTCCACTCACCGCCCTCACCTCCATCAAGATCCGGTTTCACTGGAATCCTCAAGCTGAACTAGCCTTCCGGTCACTTAAACGACGCTTCACTTCAGACCCCATTCTCATTCACCCTGATCCCACCGCCCAGTTTATAAAGCCGAGGTCGACGCTTCCAACATTGGGGCAGGTGCCATCCTTTCCCAACGCTCCGCCAAGGACAAGAAGGTTCATCCCTGCGCCTTCTATTCCCATCGCCTCAGCCCTACGGAGCAGAACTACGACATTGGCAACAGGGAACTGCTCGCAGTCAAGCTCGCCTTGGAGGAGTGGAGGCACTGGCTGGAGGGGGCTGAAGTTCCTTTTCTGGTCTGGACAGACCACAAGAACCTGGAGTACCTGCAGACTGCCAAGAGACTCAATTCCCGCCAGGCTCGTTGGTCTCTCTTCTTTTCGAGATTCAATTTTGTTCTCTCCTATCGACCTGGATCCAAAAATACTAAACCTGATGCCCTTTCTCGCCGTTTCGAACCCATATCCAGGGTTTCCATTCCGGACACCATCCTGCCTCAATGCTCCATCAACAGCGTTCAACTTCGCATTGAGGCAACAGTGCGCTCCGCCTTGGAGGGTGAGGCCGGCCCCAGTCGCTGTCCCTCGAACCGCCTCTTCGTGCCCAGTTCTGTCCGATCCCAGGTGCTTCAGTGGGGTCACTCCTCCCGCCTGTCATGTCACCCTGGCATAAACAGGACTATGTCTTTTATCCAGAGACGTTTTTGGTGGCCTGCCATGGTCAGGACGTTAGGAGTTTTATTTCTGCCTGCTCTGTCTGTGCCCAGAATAAGGTTTCCCATCAGCATCCCTCTGGTTTGTTACAGCCCCTACCCATCCCTCACCGCCCTTGGTCCCACATAGCTCTTGATTTTATTACGGGTTTACCCTCCTCCAACAGCAACACCACCATTATGACTGTTATTGATCGTTTTTCTAAGGCTGTTCATTTTGTCCCCTTACCCAAGCTTCCCTCCGCCAAGGAGACTGCCACCCTCATTATCCAACACGTTTTTCGTTTACATGGCATCCCCAGTAACATTGTTTCCGACAGAGGTCCCCAGTTTATCGCCAGGTTTTGGAAGGCTTTTTGTTTACTCCTTGGTTCGTCAGTCAGTCTTTCCTCAGGTTTCCATCCCCAATCTAATGGCCAGACAGAGCGGGCTAATCAGGTTATTGAAACCGTTCTGCGATGCTTGTGCTCCGGAACCCTTCCTCTTGGAGCCAACATCTTCCCTGGGCAGAGTATGCCATCAACTCCCAAACCTCTTCCTCATCCCATATGTCCCCCTTTGAATGCTGCCTTGGGTACCAACCACCCTTATTCCCTAGCCAGGAGAGGGAGGTGGGTGTTCCCTCTGCCGAGGCATTCATCCGTAGATGCCGACGTACCTGGAACCTCACACGTCGCAACCTCTTCCGAGCCAGCGCCCGCATGAAGGAGACGGCGGACAAGGGACGCTCCAAGGCTCCCCGTTACCGGGTTGGGCAGCGGGTCTGGTTGACCACCAGGGACATTCCCCTCAGAATGGACCACCGCAAACTCGCACCCCGTTTTATTGGTCCCTTCCCCATTTCCAGAATTATCAGTCCCACTGCTGTTGTTTTGAAGTTACCCCACACCATGCGTCGTATTCATCCCACCTTCCATGTTTCCCGCCTCAAGCCCCTTGTAACCCACCCTTTGTGTCCCGCCCCTGAGCCACCCCCTCCCCCCCGCCTTATTGATGGTGGAGATGCCTACACTGTCCGAAGGATTTTGGACGTTCGCCGCAGGGGCCGTGGTCGCCAATACCTGGTGGACTGGGAGGGCTACGGTCCCGAGGAACGTATCTGGGTCCCATCCCGGTTCATATTGGACAAATCCCTCATCAGAGACTTTGATTGTTCCCGAGCTGTCTAGTATTTTGCCATGTGTTTTACCCTGCCTGTCTGAGATTCTGCCATGTGTTTTGACCCTGCCTGTCTGAGATTCTATCCCGTGCCTTTACCTGCCTGTCTGAGATCCTGCCTTGTGTTTTTGACCCTGCCTGTTCTGAGATCCCGCCACGTGCTTTGCCCCCGTTCTGCCTGGCTTTCCCTGCGTCTTGTTTGTTTATCTGTTTTTGTTGTTCCTCCTGTTAAACGCCAAGTGGCGTTTCTTAGGGGGGGGGTCCTGTTATATTCTGAGTTTATGTTTCTGTCATTTTTGTACTTCGTGTATTTATCATCTGTCATGTCTCTTTATTCTGTTGTCAGCTTTGCGTTTCTCATTGTTCTGTCACGTTCTGCTCTCCCGTCTGTTATCGTTCCTGTTCCGTTTATTTCTAGATCCACTCCTTGTCTTGTCATGCACTTCGGGTGTTTAAGAATTTACGGGTTTCCTCTGCCTTCGCTTATTCTCTCGTTTTCTTCTTTCCTACTTTCGTGATCGCACTTTGTATATATTAGTTAGATGTGTACAGTACTAACTAACTAATCTACTAACGTTAGGGATTTAGATTTAGTTACTAACACGACTAATCACTAATTATCTCACGCTTCCTACTACCGGCATTTCTCTCTCTCATTATCCTATCCCTGCTTAGTTTTCCGTTCTCTCCTCATACGCATAACGTTTCTCCTTGCGTACCTCCCCTTTACTATGCACGTGTCTGCCTGTTCTCCCAGGTCGTTTATTGTCTATATGTTTGTATGGTTCAGTGTCCGTGTCTTACGTTTCCCTCTTGTTATGTAATTATCTCTTCCCTGTGTTCCAGCCTCTCTCTCCTCGTTGTCTCACCTGATTTCTATTATGTCTCCCTGTATATATGTTCAGTGTTTTCCTTTCTCCGTGTCAGTACGTTGATTCTATTTCCCTGAGCCTACCTTTCCGAAGCCAGAGTTATTAGCATTTCCCGAGACTACCCTTTGATTACGACACCGAGCCTGCCCAGCGATTTTGTCCTTTTGCCCTTCTGATTCCTGAGTATCGACCTTTTGACTGCCCTATTACTACTTCTCTCTGCCTCGCGATTTTGTACCTCTGATTCCCCTTATTCCCGTGTTTTGACCCCTGCCTGAATAAACTACTCTTTTGCCTAATCCCTGATCTGCGTCTGGGTCCTTACCGCGCTCGTCACAAGTGTGGGTCGAAGGTGGAAGAGCCACATGCAGATTTCACGGGTATCTAAAAGCTGGACGCAAGCGACCAGCCACTAAATCTGAGAACAGACTAAGGAGCGGGGAAACAAAAGAAAACCCCGGGACAAACTCCACGGGAATAAACCCAACAAAAACAACCCTAGTAGGGCGGACGCTCCTCAACGAGGTGCGTTGAAAACAAATAGCTATAGTTTAGCTCTGGGGAACAATAGCCCCAACAAACAAAGAGTAAAGATAACTAAATAATACCCTCTCTCTTTAACTGAGAGAACCACAGAGTGGTAAGCTAACCCTTTGTTTGAAATAATGCTAAGTACCTTCTCTCTTTAACTGAGAGACCAGAGTGGAAAACTAACCCTGAGTTAGAAGTAAAAACGAAGTACCTTCTCTCTTTAACTGAGAGACCACAGAGTGGAAAACTAACTCTTAGTTAGAAGTACCGGCTAGAGCGTAATAATGGTTTACACAGAAGCGTTTGTGTGACGAAAACGCAGAGTTTAAATAGGAGGCGAATGAGCACTGATAATCCACAGCTGGACGTGATCGGAAAACACACCGACGAAAGACCATATAAGGAAGGTGGCTATAACAATGATTCCTGACACAAAACCAAAGAAAACAAGCCATCACATGGTCAAGCGCCCTCCAGCGGCTGAGCAAGGTAAAACCGTGACACAAACTAGGTACAATTTCTTTGTAGCTAGTGAAGAGCATTTTTTTGGCAATAAACGCCTTAATTGGTGAACTCCAATCAAAATAATTATGTGACCTCTGAAAACAATTGATTGAGTTTAGTTAGGTGTGTCTTAGCAAAAGGGGTGAATACTTATGCAATCAATTGTTGTCTGTTTTTTATTTGTAATTAATACAAATATTTATTTTAAATTATTTATCTGACATTATAGAGTATTTTGTGTTACGAATTAAATCCATTTTGATTCCATGAAGTAAGAAAATAAAATGTGAAAAAGGCCAACGGGGGTGAATACTTTTAATACCCACTGTGTATTGTGAAGCAGTGAGCATGCTTGGGACGGTGCGTGATCCCTTACCTCTGAAAACCGCCTGTTGTGAAAATAGAGATTTCCAGCATTGAAGAAGGCCAGAGCGCATTTGGGGTTCAGGGAGATGGCCTTCTGATAATCTCTCATTGCGTTGACCTTGTCACCCATGAATTCGTTCACAACTCCGCGGTTGGTGTGGAGTTGATCTGAACGAGGATTTTTCTGTAAAACGGACCGCAGAACTGATAATTCAACAGGAATACAGCTGGAATGGCATCACAGTGGAAGAAGTTTCAGTTTACTGGCTAACCTTGCTCTGCTAACTGACTACTAAATTCAATGCAGTCTACAAAGTTAATCATACCTCACCTGGCCTCAATTACAGACTTTGTCACAAGGCCTGACAACATTTGATGACAAACATGCTTGATATGTGCGCTCGGTGTGCACATACGTTGAGCAGTAATTTTAGCAGGTGGTTAGTCATTTTTGATTGGCTGGTGTGATCCCCCCCCCCTCCCGAGTAAGCTGGATTGGTGCATGATGGGATATTTAGCACATACCCTCAATGCAAGACTGATGTCTTGGAAAGCGGAGTATGTGTGCCCCATTTGCAGACTGACGACAGCCCGTCCCTCCAATGTGGCCCAGCACTCAGGCTGGATATCCGCCGCCACGGTGAACTGATTCCACGCTCTTTGGAAGGACCCAAAAACCTTGGTGGAAGATTAACAGACTGAGCTAAATAAACAGATCCATAAAAACTAAGGGATGGACAAAAGACCAGCTCTTAGTTTCACACCTGGCCTCAATGCACACAAATGTGTACACACCAGTTCCCTTAATGTAAATGTAGAACAACAACTCTAACAACTTTAAATCTGCCCTGTGCTATAAACATGCATGTTATACACACTGTTTTCCCCATGGCAGCTCTAAAAGGTTTCACACATAGAATACTGGTGCCCAGAACTGATGCCTACACTATTTGAGGCCTAGAAATGATTTGTAGTGTAGTAGCCCTATAAAGATCTGATGCTCCACATGTCCCTGTGCTTACAGCAGGTACCTGGAGGTTGTACCCCAAGCTGATGCGAGCTGAGGAGCAGAGGGGGTTGAGGTGGAGGGCAGACAGGAAGTCTCTCTGGGCTTGCTTGTTGGCCTGAGCGTGACCATAGTCCATGAGAGCATTGCCCCGTCCCACATAGGCATCCAGGTAAAAGGGGTTCAGTTGTATTGCCTGAGTGTAGGCCTCAGTCGCCTGCTGCAGCTGGCCCAGCCTATAGCACACAGGGGACAGTGCCAACAACATACAACAGCTAATACCACCCACAATGCCAGCCTACAGCACACAGAAGACAGCACCAGCTCATACAACACAATGATAATATTTGGTCACAGAGTAGTATACTGGTTAGGGAACTGGGCTTGTAACTCAAGAGGATCTAGGTTGGATTCATAGGTGGGGCACTGCCATTTTACCCTTGAGCATTGTACTACTGTACCCTTGAGCTTGATACGATTGGTAAACAAACACAGTGCATGAACGCATTTAATTTTTAATACCATTAACCATTCTGAAGTGGTTTATTGTCATATAACTGCACAGCCCGGAGTGGTTTATTCCGCTTATACCAACGGCTACTTGCAACAGGAATGAATAATGAAACAAAATTGTTGTAAAGCTATTTTGTTGTTGCTAACTTGTTACTTTGTTACTTATTACTTATTTGTTTTTATTGTCAGTTTTCTTCATAGCTGTACATTATCATGTTTCTCCATGCAGTTTACTGAAAAATAGTCAACACCCTCACGACCAATCAGAATCAAGTATTTCACCAAGCTGTGGTATCAAAAATGAATAATCGGTTAGTAATCAGTTAGTCATAGCAATTTACCAGTAGCAAAATTAACTGTTATTTACATCCCTAGTTGGAGGATAATGGTAGAAACCTTTACTGATGGCTAGGGCACTGGGCTCATTACCAGGAGGATGTGGGTTTAAATCACAGAACCCCGCAACTGTTCCAGTCTTTGCATGAGACACAGGAACTATGAATATCCCTTCAAACAGCTTCCGGTGAAAATATTGTTAATGACGTCTTTTTAAGGCTAAAAGGTAGGACGCACCTGTGATGGATAACACCCAAGGCATGGTAGATGGTGGAGTCATTGAAGTTCTTCTGGGAGGCAGCTTTAAAATCCTGCAAGGAAAGATCCCAATGCATTACATTTTTTCATTTTTAGGCATTTAGCAGACGCTCTTATCCAAAGCAACTTACACAGTTCAAATTTCTTTACATACAATCCATTTATACAGCTGGATATTTTACTGAAGCAATTCAGGTTAAGTATCTTGCTCAAGGGTACAACGGCAGTGCCCCACCTTGGAATCGAACCTGCAACCTTTGCGTTACAAGCCCAGTTCCTTAACCATTATGCTAACACTGCCGCCCTTTATGTTCAGTACCAAGCTTGAAACCAGAACATTGAGGGTTTGGGGCTTTACTGAGTCTTACCAGCATCCAATCCTGCTACTAACCAGTTCTGACCAGGATACTGTGATACCGTCATACAGGTGATACAGCTGGGGTGTGCCTGTGGATATTCCCTTAGGGCACACACAGGATCAATAACGCGCATTAATGACAACTAGGGCTTTGATCCGCAGAGATTTCCAAATTGTCCAAGTTTGTTTGTTGTACCATGGTTTCTCTGTGTGGAGGTGTGTAGGTGCAGCAGTGATGAAGCTTTCTGAGTAAATGTTGTTTGTGCTGTGTTTGTAGCAGTTCACTGACATCGGCAGTCTTGGCTCAACTTTAATCTAAGCTGATGCAGCTGTTTCAGCTACAACAAACTTTTCAAAATGTTGAGTGGTAACTGAAGGTAAAGTACATGTGAAAGTCATTCTTAGATGACAAATTGCATTCTTGTAATGATATTCAGACACATCACAGCCAGGACTTGCATACTGAAATGCTTTTTGCACTGATAAAAGGCCTTCTTGTAGGTAAATCACAGCCTATAATTTTAAACCTATAGTGCTAATTTTCCAATGTACAGCCACACCAAATCTCTAAATGATCTGATATGGGTGCAACTAAAGGCAAATATTATACAACACAAACAATATGATCTTTGGGTAAACATCTCAGGGTGCTTTACAACAGCATAAAACATTTTAAATAAAATGTAAGTCCGACTAAGAGGAATAGGCACTTGAACAGGTAGGTCTTTAGTGAAGATTTAAAATAATGAATTGTAGTTGCACCTCTGACATGGCTTGGAATTTAATTCCAAAGCCAAGGTGCAGAATAGCTAAGGGCTCGACCCCCTCCCGCTTTTGGCTATCAGGGATAAAAAAATAAAGAAGTGGTTCGTATTTAAAAATGGATTCAGTGGCTATTAAATTTTATTGAGCGCAAACATTTTGGCCAAAACCTTCTTCAGTGTGCTGTGAGAGGAAAAGGTGCATAGTTCAATTTAAAATAAACTGAGTCAACAGGTGTAACTCCATACTTCACATCGCCCATTCCAGGGCCTCAATTCCCCAAAGAAAGAATGATAACAGTTTTAAGAGAGAGAAAGATTATGCATTGTGTCCAGTAGGATTCCGTAATCTATCATATCAAATGCTGCAGAAGGATCTAATAAAACCTTTTTTTTATGTTTAAAATATCCAGAACTGAGAAAGTTAATTAATCTTAGTGAGTAAATTTAATTGGTTCATCTGTTGACTTTATGCATGTTAATGTGTGATATGATGAATTTAAAATATGCTACTTGGAACTGCTGAAAAGTGTGTCTTCAATGCCAGATAATGTTGGCCTTAATAACTTAAAAGGGGGGGCTTTGTTTTTAAGTATATGAATAACACTTCACAAATACTGTAAATTCTGTATTCCAATGTGTGCCAGCAAAGTAAGTGGCAAGGTATTTCTCTCAGTTGTCTGGGCTGTTGCAAGGCTGCAGTTTAATGGCCAGCTGAAAGGGGAATTCTCAGTGTTTTGAAGGCTAATGCTCTTTTTTAATTTGGTATAATTTGGTATATTTGGTAAATTTGGTAATTTGGAAGCCGGAAGGGAATAGTGAGGGGAATTGTAATAGAGGGCTGGTATGTGGCAGCGCGCTGGCTCCACCCCATGCCCATATGAGGGCTTCCTGCTCAACGAGCTGCACCTGGGGAGAATCACAGCGCACCTGAAAGTAATCACGGGGCTGAGTGGCCGTGCTACAAAGAGAGGCACAGCACTCAGCCCAGACAGAGTACCGCAAGGGAAATCAACCGGAGGAGAGAGTGAGTAGCAAGAGAAAAGTGAATTACAGTGCTGTGTGCCATAACCGTTGTGATCATTGTTTGGATAGGAGAACCCTCTTTGTGTAACGAACCTCGACCGTCTGACTACCCCGCTGGAAAACCCGCCCTGGACCGTAAGAGAATCTGCTTCCGTGTACCGACCCCAGGTACCGACCCCGACAATTCTCAAGGATTACAGATTCCCTGCAAACCACTCGTTCTCCCCCTTCCCTTTTCCCCTGGAAATTAAATAAAGTTCCAGTGAATATTTCATTCCTTTGGTTGTGATTCTCGTTGATTATCTGGCTTGGTTTCGTGCCAACTCCACACTCCCCGGGGTTTGTCACAATATGAACTGAGGTGAATACTTGGGAAGAAATATTAGTGGCACCACCAATTGAATTTGTAAGGCTTGGATTGAATAATTGCATGCAAAAATGTAATCAAACCCCTAGAATAAATGAAAGGAAATGTAATGTATTGTATGTTGATATCTCTTGTTCCAGAACTAATGCTCTGTTGTTTATGAAAAATAAAACTCACTAACTATAGCTTTCCAAATGTTTATGCATAGCGATTTAGGACTGTGATGAAGCTCTTTGCCGTGTATATATACAAAAATAAAGCATGACTGTCAGCCAATCAGGATAGATTATTTATCTAAGCCATGGTGTAAATGCCACATTCACGTCCTTTTAGAATTATGGTAAATATGAGTTTCCAATGTTGAAAAACTGGAAAAGAATTTGGAAATACAAGTGGGAAACTTGGGTATTGTCTCTATGGTCTCTGCCGATACAGGAAATTAGTGAACATGCCAGCATCTTCAATAGTTAATGGTTGGTTAATAGTTAATGATTTATATATTATTATCAATAAATTATCAATTATTATCAATAATAATCAAGATGCATAAACCTAATCACCATTACAACCAAAAATACTGTAATGTAGGAGACAATATCAGAAGCTAAAGTACAATATGTTCACAATTAGGTTTTCTTACATTTACATTTGACATTTTAAGCATTTAGTAGACGCTCTTATCCAGAGTGACTTACAACATGTGCATTAATATATGATAATATATGATATGACAATCATTGTTCGCGCAAGAGATCAGTGCAGTAATACAGCTATAGACATCGTTGTTGGTAGCTGCATACCATACCTATAACACTGGGAAGGAAAAGTTAGTTCAATTTTTTTACAATTTTTTTGAGGAGTAAACAAGTATACATATACTTGAGTCTCTTCTGGAAGATCATTCCACCACCGACAGAGAAGAGGCGAGACTGCGGGGAGCAGCTGCTGGGCACCCGGAGGGATGGGACAGTCAGTTTGCCAGAGGAGGCGGAGAGGAGGGGTCTGGCTGTGGTGTAGGGTGTGATAAGTGTATTGGTAGTGAACTGTTTCAGCTGATAGTGTAGCTGTCTGTGCAGATTTATTGTATATGTGTATATAGCTACAAGATAAATGTAGAATGAACTGCAATGGTATATAAAGCCAGGAGTAAATACGCTTTTCACTGAATTTGTTTTAGAGGTTTGTTCAGGAAAAGAGCATAGTTTTAACCACAGTACACTGATGTTGGAGTGAGACAGTGTGCTACATGAAATTCACATGTAGACTACAACATTTCTTGGCAAATTTTGAACCTATCTAGTTATATATGCCCTTCTCCAAGTGAATTATTGCTTGGTAATTATGAATTACCAAGTGAATTATTACAATAATTATTACGTGTTGAGATTTTTTTGTCCACCTTTTCCCTCTTTCTATATCAAAAGAGAGGAGGTAGGGCCACAGTCACCATGAGTGGGGAGACCCAGCTTGTCACGTTTAAAATAAGTACGGCTGGGCTTGATGTCATATGATGGATTCTCTGAAGAAATAGATCTATTTCTCATCTAGATGACATTTAAAAAAATATGCAGGGCTTTATTTAAAGAAATAAAGCAATATCGGTCTAGAGGATAAGGTGACCTTTAAAGCCCAGTGGGTTGAATTTTTTAAACCAAAAATCAATATGGGCAATATTCAAAGAAATAATGACATTCCACTCCAGCTGATTCATTGTGATGGCCCGTTTGTGTAATTGCAATGCGAGGTTCAATCGTTAAATTCATATGATAAAGTGCTCTACCTTTGGAAAGAGTGGTCTAGCATTATGCTTCACATTTGCCAACCGCACAGTATTCCCCAGCCCTGCAAAAACTGGTCTCACAACATCCTTTTCCTTACCTCTGACTGTAAATACCATTTCAACCATAATTCAAATAGCTGCAGAACTAGTATTCTGGCCTGCTCATGTCCATTCCCAAGGGATATGTTCTCTCTTACCTGCAGGGCATTGTGATAGTCATTCATTCCCAAGTACAGAAGGCCTCGATTGATGAGTACTTTTAGATCAATCTCCTTTCTGCTGGCAAGGAGCAGGACGATGCTGTAGTCCCTCAGGGCCTAGATATGAATGGAAAGATACTGTGTAAAGATATTGTCAAGCTGTAGCGATCAGGACTAGAACCGTTTAAATGTAACAGTCAAGACTGGTGAGCATCTGATACATAACATGCAATTGATTAAACAATAGATAATCAATACATAATCTTCTGCTATAATCACACTTTGCTGTATATCCATATTGTCTATAAATACATCAATTCAGAATTAAAACAATCAGCTTGCCACCTATCCAGGCATGATTCAGATCATGTTTATAAATATATTTATCACAACATCACATTACAATAGATATTTTGGACTACTTTTATACACCCTTGTAATGACTTGATGTAAACCAGAAGGAAATCCTCTATCTTCTTTGTCTTTGTCTCAGCATTCTTTTAGAGCAAAGGTCAGTTTAACGGTAAGATTTCAGAATCCTCTATTCCCAGCTCACCAGCCGCCACTGAAACGCATCTATGGCTAGCTTGGTAATGCACAACCCTGTTGTCCTTGACAGGTTCGGGCTGACGTAATGAAGTAGATAAGCCTCACCAGTTCATTCTCCTTCAGCTGCTGATGACACGCTCCACGATTGTAATAGGCGAAGGAGCAAGCGCTGTCAATCTTGATGGCTGTGGTCAAGTCCTGCACGGCACCCTTGTACCCCTGTCAACAACACAACCTGAAGTCAAAACAGTACACCTTGCAAGAGACTCAATTGAAGAGTGTTTTTCTAAAACTCACTCAGTCCCTTGACCAAAAGTGGAGTGAGTGATTTTTGGAAAAACATTCTACAATTCTTCACTAAACAATTGTGCACACATTTCAGGCAGTAAAGATTTGCAAAAAAATATACATGGGATTTACTACTAGTTCTGAGTGACAAAATGTGCAATTGACAAGTCCGTGTGCCAGTGTTACCAGCAAAGTGTATTAAACGCTCCCAAAACAGTGGTGAAAACGACGTTTCAACATGTGCAGGTCTTTTACACCGCTGGAATATGTGGAAATCTTTGACGAGTGCACACTTCCTTCTCTTTGCTGTAATTAAGAACTGCATCTTGCCTTTTTTCTTGATACATATGTAGTTATTCCAATGCATGTTTAGCTGGGATGAACAAGGTAAAAGCAGAAGAGAATTTGGTCAATCGAATGGAAATATTCGGAAGCCTATATTATGTGCATATTTCTCATATTCGTGTGGAAATTTTTAATGTCTGTATAAATGTATTTCTTGGACCGGCAGTGACAAAGACGCCGAACCACCTCCTCCTGAGACGGAACTTGCCAAGCCGTTGAGCGAAACACACACAGAGACACTCTTTGCATGCCAGCTTCCCTCACCCTGGGGGCAGACAGTACTTCAGGAGTGTCGAATGGGACTCCTAGCTGTGCTGGCACAGCCAGGGATTGAACCCAGGATGCAGTGGGCAACCTCTACTTAGAACAAATGCCTTTACCGGTTACACCATCTGGGGACTCCATTTTACTGCCTATACAGCAGGTGTTAATATGACTGCACCATGAAGAATAAACTCAAGAAATCTTAAATTTGGAAGTTTAATATTGGTTTTGGTATGGTATGGTTTTGTAAACCTTTTGGTAAATCCAAGCTTATCTAAACTTCTATCTAGAAGTCAAGTCACATTATAGGGCATAGGTAATAGATAAGATAGATATAGATAGATATTTGTATTTTTTTTAATTGAGTTGAGTGGTCCTCCTCTCAAATAATAGTCTCTTAATCAATAGATACATTTAAAAAAGTTCAGTTGGGTTGAGATCTGGTGACTGAGACGGCCATGGCATTTGGTTTACATTGTTTTCATGCTCATCAAACCATTCAGTGACCACTCATGCCCTGTGGATGGGGGAATTGTTATCCTGGAAGATCACTTTAAATGGTGGCCTGAAATGAAATGGCTAGCTAAAACTATTGAATGTTAGTTGACTAACAGGATTGAAACCATTAAATACAGTTAGCAAGCTATAGATGAATGAGCAAACATGAGCAAATGATTCAACCAAGACTTGTAGTAAGGTTGATCAGGGAAGATACCATTGAAAATGGCTCATTGCAATATAATACAATTTATTTTTATCACATTAATTTCTGCAATTTTAGACACATGTATAATTGAGTCTGTCTGAGACTGCAAGTGCACTCAAAGTCCAAGTCACTTAACTGCAAGTCCAAGTCACCAATAGCCAAGCCAAGTCCACTCAAGTACTACAACACTGCTCAATGCCATATTTGCCCTAGATGTGTACTAAAAGATAACGTTTGATCTCTCACCTTCATGTGGAATTTGAACACACCTCGGTACAGGTAAGCTCTCACGCTGCTTGGCTGGATCTCAATGGCTTCGTTGCAGTTTAGAATGGCCTTGGAGTAACGCCCCTGGGCTCCGAACAGGGCAGCTCGGCTAAGATACGCCTAATGATGGAGACCGAGAAATTATTTCAATGGAGTTCAGAAAACAATAATGGATTCAGTCAAAAAACAAGCACATCATGCCAGTGCAGATTGTTCCATCAGAAATTGCGTTTCTAGGTACTACGTGTGTGTACAGTTTCTGGTAACTGAAACTTATTAGGCCATTGATCTGCCTGCACCAGGTGTGGCAGCTGTGCCAGCCATACAGACCTCCGGTGCAGCAGGTGTGGCGGCTGTCGGACAGCAGTGTGTAAAAACACACTGCGACTAAATGCATCAGTGGTTCTGCCTTTTCAAGACTGACCTCAGACGTGTGCGCTAGACTGATGGAGAATGTTGCCGCAACGGGATATGGACAAATGATTGATTGTCAAGGGTCAATTCTGTAGCTCTTTGTGAAGGTCTTGGGGTGTGGGGGGGGTCTAAAGACAAGGGCACAACAGCGCTTTATTGTTACCTGGAAGAGGGTGGGATTGAAAGAGAGGGCACGGTTGAAATCCTGAAGGCTCTTGGGGTGATTCAGGTGCGTCCGGCAGACGCCGCGCTGGTGGTAAGCGTCCGCGTGATCAGGCTTTAGCTTCAACACGCTGCCGAAAGCATCCAGAGCCAGGAGAAACAGGGCCTCATCCTGCTGAACACAACAAGAGGCGCAGACGAGGAGCATGTGGACGATTCCTCCATTTCCTGTGGCAGAGCAATGCATTGTTGCACAGTGCTAAGGGGAACCAAATATCTCCCCTTTTCCGCCCACCCGCCCGTGTCATCAGAAATCCACAACGTGTACTAAGTACGACGTGGAAATGTTGAGTTATTGCCCAACCTTAATTAGGTTAATATTTTTTTCTGGATATCTGATGAAGTGCACTCCCACTGCTCTAGCCCCTGCTCGTGGTTGTTTTGAAGGATGTCGTATCATAAATGCACCCGGAGGTGGATCCTACACATGACCGAGGTAAGACTGCCCCAACCGCTCTTTTTCATGTTTTGGTCGTGCCCTGGATTAGCAGACTTCTTTCATGAATAATGAAATACCCCTATCGAGTCCACTCCACTCTTTCTGGAAATGCTATGGGGTGGGGGGTGATGGGTTGGGCTGATGTGGACGGGCTGCTGTTTGGGTGGCGGGGGGGTTCACAATTGAAAAATATAACTGAAATCCCATCACAGAAATAAGTCATTCATACAGAATGCAGCTCAAAGTGCTTTTACATTTCAGCACAAAGAATAGAGGAAAAAAATACAACAAATAAAATTGCCTGAATAAAAAATAAAAATTAAATTAATTTTTTTATAAGGTCATTTAGGCTAAAGCAATGTCAAAAATAACATTTAAAAATGTAAAAAAATCACACCATCCAAATGGCATAGAGAAAAATATTGTAAGTAAAGGAATAAAGCAATAAATAAAAAATTACACTTTACATAATTTAAATGTATGTATGTTTTTATATTTATGTACTGTGAAATGTTTGTTTGAATTCAGTCTTTTGGTTAGTTTTGTGGAGATGTATGCATGGCTGTACAGTTCACAGGTCAGTGCATCCAGAAGGTTCCTACCTGCAGCAGTTGAGCCTGAGCCGCATAGCACAGGCCAATAAGATAGAAAACCTCTGCAGCCTGACAGCCATGGGAAAGGCTGGCCTCTTTCAGACTCAGGAGAGTCAGTGCCTTTCTGAAGCTATCTACTGCCTCCTGCATTCAACAAATAAAAAAATACAGCAGAATCACACTGACAATAACAACAAGAAGGCAGAGGGTAACAGTGACATTGCAATGAGGGGACATGGTTTTCGAGTGAAATCACAATGACAGGAAGGCTACTGTGACATCACAATATGATGGCATCACAATAAAATGGCATCATCGAGAAGGGCACAGGCATCATAGTAACAGCACCTTGAGACTGAAGATTATCATTAAAAGATCGGTAATAAAAGGCCTAACTATTTTCTTTTCAAATTATGTCCCTGAATCAGGTGGTAGATACATAGGCTAATTTAATTTGATACAACAATGATTATTTCAAATTAATTTCCAGACATACATATTTTTAGTCATATACTGTATGTGTGCCTGTTCAGAAAGTTTGGAAAGGGGCCTCCCGGGTGGTCTAGTGGTTACAATGTTCGATGCCGGCTACTGCGACGGCTAGTCGCTAGTCGGCTCTGGCCGGGAGTGCCCGCCCACTATCTGCTCCAGGGAGAGGGGAGGGAAGCTGACATGAGTTCGCTGCTTATAGGAGTGGCTCTGGAGTACCAGAGTTACGGTCGACGGCTTGGAGGAGACAATACTTTGCCTTTGCCACTGCTGGTCACATGGCTATGGCAGCGAACTCACAATATGAAGGGGGGGATTGACATGAAAAAGAGAGGGTGTAATTGGCTACTAAATTGGGATTTTTTAAAAATAAATAAAATAAAAACATTTTGAAAAAAAAAAGCAGTCAGTCATAAAAATATTTAAGGTGGTCAAAACATAGTGAAAGCTGTAAAGCACTACTTCTTTCCATCTGGGTGCAACTACTCAACCAATATTCCAGTGTTCAAAGCAGTTTATTGGCCACCAATGAGACAGCTACTGACCTATGACACGCACTAAACTGCCTCACTTCAGCTTCAAGGAGAACCTTCAATTAATGTTAGTCCATTTCCAGCATTCAATGTGCAATCCATTTTTCAGCTGTAGCTGACCAAGCCCCTTTGCACTGCATACTGAATAGGACTTTTGTTCATTTTATTTCCATGACAAGGGAACACATATGGAATGTCCAAAGAGAAAATTGTGCATTAAATATTCCATGGTTAAAGCAATAGCTTGAAATCGGGTGGATTGGCCACTGTTATCCGAGTGCAAACGGACCCGGACGATTTACAGATCGCATAAAGATGGCCTTGGAGGTTAGCACTGGGAAGCCACGCGAGTCGAACAGCTGATGACAACCCTACCATGAACTCATGGGCCTTCATCTGGGTCTTCCCCAGAAGCAGGAGGAAGGGCAGGGAGGGGCAGGCATTGTTGGCGGCCACCAGGCAGATGATGGCCTTCGTCTTGTTCCCCAGGAAGGACTGGACGGCAGCCTGCTGGACCGGAGATGACCCCAGGGCTGCAAAGGGAGCGCGGGCCATAGGACACACTCTCAATCTGATCAGCCCAAATCCCCAAAAACAACCACATTCTTCTTTGTGATCTGCCACATATTAGTGTCTTTTTAAAAAGTTTTTAACACATTTTGCTTTTTTCCCCTAGGACATTCATCCAGTTTCAGTAATAAACACCATTACCTTCTGTTGACTTTCTCTGACCTTGCAAAGAGCAAGACACTTGAACATGTGAAGTATAATTCTTTATACCACCTACAGCAGGGCTATTCAATTCCAGGCCTTGAAGGCCACAGTGTCTGCAGGTATTTGCTCTAGCTCACGCACTACATCACCTGATCTCACCAATTAGCTCACCTCCTGGACCAAGAAGGTGATTGGAGCAAATTCGAGCACCACCTACACAAGATCGTGATTCGTCAAGAGATGGGCAGACTTATCTCACATCAGAGTGTCAACCTGGTCAGGCTCCTGGTACCGCAAAATTATGAGCCTGTCAAGTGAGCAAGTCCGTTCCTCTTTTCATTATACTATATTATAGGCATTTCTTAGCAGAGGCCATATCAGATAGTGAGTGAATATTTGACATATTACCCACTTATAGAGCTGGATAGTTGCAGATGAGTACAACAGCAATGCTCACCTGAGATTCACACCTGTAGCTCTCAGGTCCTAAACCTCTACAACATACTGCCAGGCCTTCTTACAAGAAAGCTACATAATAATCTCCTCTCTCTTCACTATTTTAACATAAGAGGAATACTGTACCTTTGTTCATCTCCGCTGAATGGTGGATACAGAATGTCGCCAGTTCAAAGTGCTCCAGATCACACAAATACTGCCCCCTGCAACACATTGACCATTGCTTTTCTGCCTATGGGTCCATACAGTTTCCAATGCTAGCTGATCCAGGATCAGTTTAGGGGCTTGGTTACATTTACAGTAGTAATGACAGAGGCACAATAGTGGCTGTAGAGGCTGTATATTCGCTGGTGAGATCTGCCTGTCTTCATAAGCACTTCACCAGAGAGAATACAGGTGCTAATGAAGTCATTACGAGTGAGGCTGTGACTTATTTGGTTTTGATTCCAATCACTCTCCCTTGGGGTGGAATTGTCTTTTCCTCCTCTCAAGAGCAAATCATTGCTGTTTTGCTATATGTAACTGTAAAAAGTTGTTCCATCGAGACATCTCCATGTCTCAGGTTCAATATAGATCGTTCACATCTTGTTGATTATCAGGCAGTGTGATTTCTTGTCTGTTTCTACAGTTCATTTTGGAATGCAGCCGATCTCATCCGAGAGGGGCCGGTGTGGGTGCAGACTTTTGTTCTAGCCCAGCACTACAACACCCGTTTCAACAAATCAACAAATCATGGTCTTCAATCAAGACATTGATTAGTTGAATCAGGCGTTGTGGTGCTGGGCTAGAACAAAAACCTGCACCCAAACCGTCTCTTTTCAGGTAAGATTGGACACCCCCTGCTCTTAATGTAATAAGTGGAATGTGAAAGTTGTATTTCCAGTTTTATGTCAGTTATATCTGCTGTGACCTGAATTGATTCACGTATATGGAATGCACTCTAACTCTGTGACACTTCCTTGGTAAAGAGACGGTTACATGAAATAAAGTTTGAATGACCGATTGATATTACGAATCATTCCACAATCAAAATATATTTGCTGGCCCACGTGTTCATGAATAATCGTTAGTACAATGATAAAGGGGCGGTCTTTTTTTAGCGGGGGAATGGGAGGAAGATAGAGGGCTAATTCTGGTTCTATAATTTAAATGGATTTTGATTCTTTAAAAACAATGCTTATCGCTACCTCATGATGTAAAGGTCCTGAGCATCTGGTTTCATGTGAATGGCACTGGTCAGATCCCTCAGTGCCCTCTGCAGCTCTTTCACCTGGTTGCATTGGGGTGAAAACACGTTCCTTAAACCACAAAACTTGACATGACATCATACCAGAAGTAAAACAGCCACTTGGTTCTTCTGGGATTATATTCAGGGCGAATGTCAAGGCAGCCTGTCAAGGGTTGAAATCTATGGCCTGGGTTATCCCAGCAACTCGTGGGAAGAGAAGTTACAGTTTGTCCGATTGGTTTCCTATACACACAGGGTTGTCTAAGGAAGTGCCTGTCCATTGGTTTATTGGCAAAGCACATCCCTGAAAGTTGGGCGGACATATCTCTTACCCGGTGATAGGCCTGGGCCCGACAGATGTAGGCCCTGATGTAGGTGGGCTCATGGTTCAGGGCATTGGTGAACATTCGGATAGCCTTCTGATTCTGGCCCATCTTCAGCATGTAGATCAACCCCAGATTCACATGGGCCACTGCCACAGACCTGTACTCCCAAAACCATGGATGTTTGTTGTGACACCATATGGACATGAGAGCATTGTTACAGTGTTAGGGCAAGTGGGAATCACTGGACACACTAAATAAGCACCTCACCAGAAACCCAACCCTACAGCCACCTGGTTTCAAACTCCTAAGAAATGAGTGGTCCACTCTCAACCGGTTCAGGGCCAGTCATGGTCCCTGTCTGGCTAACCTCCACAGATGGGGCATCAATGCCAGCCCCCTATGTGCATGTGGGATGGACCAAACCATGCACCACATCATAGAGGAATGCCTAATTTACAGATTCAGTGGCTATACTCCACACAGCAGGAGAGAGAGAGAGAGAGAGAGAGAGAGAGAGAGAGAGAGAGAGAGAGAGAGAGAGAGAGAGAGAGAGAGAGAGAGAGAGAGAGAGAGAGAGAGAAGAGAGAGAGAGAGAGAGAGAGAGAGAGAGAGAGAGAGAGAGAGAGAGAGAGAGAGAGAGAGAGAGAGAGAGAGAGAGAGAGAGAGAGAGAGAGAGAGAGAGAGAGAGAGAGAGAGAGAGAGAGAGAGAGAGAGAGAGAGAGAGAGAGAGAGAGAGAGAGAGAGAGAGAGAGAGAGAGAGAGAGAGAGAGAGAGAGAGAGAGAGAGAGAGAGAGAGAGAGAGAGAGAGAGAGAGAGAGAGAGAGAGAGAGAGAGAGAGAGAGAGAGAGAGAGAGAGAGAGAGAGAGAGAGAGAGAGAGAGAGAGAGAGAGAGAGAGAGAGAGAGAGAGAGAGAGAGAGAGAGAGAGAGAGAGAGAGAGAGAGAGAGAGAGAGAGAGAGAGAGAGAGAGAGAGAGAGAGAGAGAGAGAGAGAGAGAGAGAGAGAGAGAGAGAGAGAGAGAGAGAGAGAGAGAGAGAGAGAGAGAGAGAGAGAGAGAGAGAGAGAGAGAGAGAGAGAGAGAGAGAGAGAGAGAGAGAGCATACCTACAAAATAAAGGGCCGGCTCAAGGCACAGGCAATACAGGCAGCTGCCTGGGGCGCCATGTCGGCTAGGGGCACCAGGTCGCCCTCACAAAAAGAAATAGTGGTGTGCGTCCTCTCCTTTCCTCCCAATGAACAAATAAACAAAAAGAAATACACTTTGCACCCCTGTTCTGTCCCTCACACAATGTTTCATCTGGCCTGCACTTTGACTAGGGGTGCAATGGATCATAAAACTCACGGTTCAGATCGTATCACGTTTTTGAGTCACGGATCGGATTAGAAAAGAAAAACAAGGGAGACAAATATAACTTTGATTTCCATTTATTCTGTAAAACACTTAAAGCAGTGAACATTTTTGCCCATTTACCGCTTTTTAAAATGTTAGGTTAGTAAGCTACCGTTAGCTAACTAGCGTCTATGGAGTTATCTTAGTCCTAAAGTAGCCAAGTACTAGCTAGTTGGCTAACTGATGTTTTGCAGAGTCTGAGTTGTAGGGTAAATAAGCTAGCGGTTAGTAAGCTCGCTAGCTATCGCTAACATTTCTTATATGGAGTTAGCTAACAGTAGCATAGACGTGGGCTGTGTTCGAAACCGCTCCCTATTCACTATATAGTACACTAGTGTGTACGCCATTTTGTAGTGTGCGACAAATTCTAAACTGTTAATTTCGTTCACTATATAGTGAACGAGAAAATACCCACAATTCACTGTGATTTGTAGTGAACAGCGAATGTACCCTACCATTTCTCCAGGGTACCACAATGCAATGTGATCGTGTCATACCGTCATACATACACCTCCGTTTATGCCTCAAGAACAAAAGTTGAGCCAACAGTAGTTGAGCACTCATGGCAGCAGGTTGAAATGTATTCAGGTGGTATCGGGTTTGCATGTTCAGTTTTGAATGTTAAATCCCAAATAAATTGTTGAAATTCTAATGATGTGCAAGTGTGGTTTTGTCAACTGTGGTGCTGTCTGCTAACCACTGCTTTAGCCACCAATAGCTACCGTTATGGAAGTCGTGAGCTAACTAGCTTGTGTGGAGAAAATAACGTTAGGATAACTCACAAGCTCAGGACTAGCACCAACTCCCATAGCGATAATAATGGTAGCTATCGGTGGCTAAAGCAACCCCACACATGAATGGTCTCAGGATGCTTTACTATTGGCATGACACAGGACTGATGGTAGCGCTCACCTTTTCTTCTCCGGACAAGCTTTTTTCCCGGATGCCCCAAATAATCGGAAAGGGGATTCATCAGAGAAAATGACTTTACCCCAGTCCTCAGCAGTCCAATACCTGTACCTTTTGCAGAATATCAGTCTGTCCCTGATGTTTTTCCTGGAGAAAAGTGGCTTCTTTGCTGCCCTTCTTGACACCAGGCCATCCTCCAAAAGTCTTCGCCTCACTGTGCGTGCAGATGCACTCACACCTGCCTGCTGCCATTCCTGAGCAAGCTCTGCACTGGTGGTGCCCCGATCCCGCAGCTGAATCAACTTTAGGAGACGGTCCTGGCGGTTGCTGGACTTTCTTGGGCGCCCTGAAGCCTTCTTCACAACAATTGAACCTCTCTCCTTGAAGTTCTTGATGATCCGATAAATGGTTGATTTAGGTGCAATCTTACTAGCAGCAATAGTCTTGCCTGTGAAGCCCTTTTTGTGCAAAGCAATGATGACTGCACGTGTTTCCTTGCAGGTAACCATGGTTAACAGAGGAAGAACAATGATTTCAAGCACCACCCTCCTTTTAAAGCTTCCAGTCCGTTATTCTAACTCAATCAGCATGACAGAGTGATCTCCAGCCTTGTCCTCATCGTCACCTGTGTTAACGAGAGAATCACTAACATGATGTCAGCTATCCCTTTTGTGGCAGGGCTGAAATGTAGTGTAAATGGTTTTTTGGGGATTAAGTTTATTTTCATGGCAAAGAGGGACTTTGCAATTAATTGCAATTCATCTGATCACTCTTCATAACATTCTGGAGTATATGCAAACTGCCATCATAAAAACTGAGGCAGCAGACTTTGTGAAAATTTATATTTGTGTCATTCTCAAAACTTTTGGCCATGGGTGTATGTATGACGGTATGACACGACCGCATTGCATTGTGGTACACGGGAGAAATTGTAGGGTACATTTGCTGTTCACTACAAATCACGGTGAATTGTGGGTATTTTCTCGTTCACTATATAGTGAACGAAATTAACAGTTTAGAATTTGTCGCACACTACAAAATGGCGTACACACTATATAGTGTACTATATAGTGAATAGGGATCGGTTTCGAACACAGCCCACGTCTATGCTACTGTTAGCTAACTCCGTATAAGAAATGTTAGCGATAGCTAGCGAGCTTCCTAACCGCTAGCTTATTTACCCTATTTTACCCATTTTATCTTCCCTCTGCAAACAGCTTGGAAAAGCATTAGCGAGCCTGGTTAACTAACGTTAACCATCTAGCTAATCGTTCAGCATAGCTAACTCTGACCTAGTATGTTTTATTCTAGCTATGTTTAGCCAGCTAGTTAACCTCGAGAACCCATTATCACTGCTTACACAATAATGTTAGGGGTAGACATCCAATCTTGGTTTCCTAAGCGAGCTAGTTAATAACAACTGTCAAGTGTCACTGATCTGTGTGACGACTAACTTAACGTAACCATTCTTCAATTGCTCGGGCGTTTAACAACAATCAACAACCAGCAAGCAAGGCTGCTAAATGTTTTGTAGCGAGGCAGCCAAAGTGGAAATCGCTGGCTAACTAACATTGCGCATATACTGTATACTAAGCAGTGGTGGGCCGTCAGGGCCTGCAAGGCCTTCTCTGCTGGCCTAAAAAATATCTGAATCACAGACTGATGTTAATTATATTTTGTCCATGAATACTTATTAAATAATTCCAAATGGTCTGTTCGCTTCCTTTCATAGCTGTTCCCCTGGTTGCGCTGCATCCAGACGTGTATTTTCATATTAAAGCATTTAACCAATCACATTTCAGCCATCATTTGTTGCCAGGGTCAAAGAAATCTGCCTTCTGCCTTCTGCCAAAGAAATGGAGGCCTTCACAATCAGTTCTGCAGGCCCTGTAGCATAAAATAAGTGTTGATCAAACTGTTGATTCAACCAATCAGATTTTGAGTTGGGGACACGAAGGCCTTCTAGAAGGCCTAGGTAACGTCAGCGTATTCACACCCTTTGATTGGATAGTCAGAGAGTGTCTGACTATGATGTAATGTGATTGGTTAAATGCTTTAATATGAAAATACATACAATATTATTTAATAAGTATTCATGGACAAAATATAATTAACATCAGTCTGTGATTCAGACATTTGAGCGGACATTTTCAGCCCTAAAGCGAATGAAAACTTATGCCAGAAATACGACAGGGCAGGCTCGACTTTCAGCATTAGCTTCGATGGCAATAGAAAAGGACTTCTTGATGGAACTGAAACACACGGATAATCTGTACGACAGAGTAATTGAACTATTTTTGAGGAAAGAAAGGAGGATGGATTTTGTGTACAAATAATAAGGATTTTTGGTGAGTAAAATGTTGCTATTTTCCTAAATAATATTGCAATTTTATGAGGTTATTATTATTTATGCTTTTTTATGTGTGTCGCAGCTGTAGCACCCCGGGTTTGTTTCTTCAGTAAAGGCATTTATTCTGGATACACGAGTTATCTATCTGCGATGCAACGGCAACGGGTGTTTGTTCGGTTTGTTTTTGCACTTTGTTTATTTATCTTTCTTCAGTCATGTTTCATGAGAGAGAATAACAGCAATAGAGACGAGAGAGAATGACAGCGATAGTTAGAAGCGTGAGATAATTAGTGATTAGTAGTGTTAGTAACTTAATCTAAATCCCTAATGTTAGTAGATTAGTTGGTTAGTACTATATACATCTAACTAATATATACAAAGTGTAATTAGAAAGTAAGAAGGAAGTAAAAGAGATTAGAAACGAAGACGGAAAAACCGAAACAAAAAACATTTCCCGAAGTGCATGACAGAACGAGAATGAAACATGACTGAAGAAAGATAAATAAACAAAGTGCAAAAACAAACCGAACAGACACTCAAAACATAACAATAAGATGGCTTTTATAGCCATAAAATAGTTATTGAGGGGTGGATTGATTCAGACGGAGCACTACTGAAGGCCTAGGTGTGAAATGCACGGCCCGCCACTGATACTAAGAGATTATTAAACTAAATTAGCTAACAAGTTCACTGCACCCATAAGAGTTGGCTAGGGTCACTGCATGCAAACGCCTAACGTTACTACTTTTTTGAACAGCTGACTACGAATGTCTGGAGTGTTTTAAATGTATCTAATGTTGGATAGATTAGGCTACAGGTAACCAGCCAATATAATTTACAGGGAAGCCAAAGTGCTCCCATACATGCGATTTAAATGATGCGGGAGGCTTTTCTATAGGCTCAAATTAATGCCAAAAGTATTTCGTCTCTGTAAACAATGACTTGTGCTTTCAACTTATAGTTTGTGTTTGAACAATCTGAAATAAAACATTTTGTACTTGTAACCAATGACTTGAGCTTGTAACTTGTGGTCCGTGTTTGTACTTTACCATTTGTGAACAGAAATAGTACGAATGGAAAACAGTATTTACATGCAACACTTGCTCTACATGCAACACTCAGTTTACAAGATTTTTTTTAACGTGCAACACTCGCTCTACATGCAACGCTCAGTTTACAAGATTTTTTTCTACACACAGACTTTTGGCACTGTTTTGCCGCTTCAGGTAAACTATCCAATTGGCATCCGAAATGAAGACGAAATACTTTTGGCATTAATTTGAGCCCATACTTTTCAAGTTCCTCCGCTCCTCCACTAGCCATGACTTGTCTGCTTTTTGCAACGCGATAATCTCTGATTGATTTGTTGGGATTCAACATGACGTCAACACACAATGGCTTTTTTTGTGCACAATTAACCAATCGTTGCGCTTCAGAGCAAAACACAGCACGCACCTGTCTTGTCTATCTCTTCACTGTAACTCTCCATCGAGACTTAGGGAATTGTTACTTTAAAACGTAACAGCGGCAGAAAAACTGTATTTCTCTATGATGGTTCAATTTAGCAATTAATCCGCAGTTCATATGCGTGCCGAACCGTGCGGGGTGACCCGTAAGGATCACGGATCAACTGCGTTCCGTTACGCCACTAACTTTGACAGAGATGCTGTTACTGAGGTGGGGGATACGATGCCTGACTGCTTGCTGAAAGTGGGGGTTACGTGCGCGCATCACAGGCAACCCAAGAGACGTGCTGTCGCCTGTCGGGTCAAGCGCAGGTGACGGGGTCAGAGAGCACTACTGATGCAGTCAGGCAGAGAGCTAACATCAGCGCGACGCAAGATAGATATCAGATCGATGACAGATTTTATATTTGCACAATGACTTTGAAAAGGCACAAGCCTTCAGGTGCGCAGGGGAGAAAACGGAGGAAGGAGGAGGAGGAAAAGAGAGCCCAATTAAGAGGTAAGCTATGTCATCAAAATGCCATTTTGTTGTGTTTCTGTGTTATTGTAGGAGCGATGCTAAGAGCTACTGCTAGACTCATACAGATTGAAGGATGAATGCATGCTGATGCTGAGTTACCCAACCCTCACGTTTTGGCTTGAAGCTTATTAGTACCCACCTGTAGTTATTCCCAAAACTAGGCTAATACACCTGAATTGCAGAGTTGCAAAACCCTCATGCTTGCCTTGAGTCTCAAGCTTTATTATTAGGCTACCAAAATTAGTAGTAGGCTACAACATTATATCAGTGATAATAATGTGGCTAGCTTCCATGGTGATGTCTGATTGATGTTTGTTGGGGGGCACCCAAATGCCAGTCTCGCCTAGGGCACCAAAATGTGTAGAGCCGGCCCTGTGTCCCCCTCACGGGTTCTGGACACAAAACAAAAATACCAAAATATAAAACTAAATAAAACCACCTCATGGCAAAACATTAACCATTGACACACAGTTTTTGCCACCTAATGAGAAAGCAGTATTTATCTCAATTCCCCCTCCCCCACGAGTCCGCCGCCCGTCCTCCAGGGCGAGACATTTATCCGCCTCTTCCGTGACGGAATTCTACCACGGATGCCTTTTTCCTGCTCTTCGGCGGACTCGTGCCAACTCACCCTCCCCCCTCCCCTGAAGGCGGACAGCCAAATGCCGCCTCCAATCGGGCTGACGACCAGGGCCGGTCTGGTAGAGACACGGGTTTCAAACCGCGTCTCTGACAGGCAGCGCACACCACACCGGACCAGTGTGGTGCATTAGACCGCTAAAAAGCAGAGCAGTTTTAAGCACACTGGTACATTAAGACAATGGCACACAGCTGTGTGGCCTAGCCGCCCTGCTAGTAGGCGTGGCCGTTAATCACCCCGTCAGATTGGTCCGATTCCCCTGTCCAGACCAACGCCTTCCACAGCTACCTTATCAGTGAATGCAACAATGCCTGTCATAACTTTTATTGTTGATCCTGACAGCATCAGCACCTCAGGGGACAAGTGATCACACTGCCGTTACTTTTCATACCTCAGTCAAACTCTGGCAAGTTAAGGCCACCACCCCAAACTCCTCTAGAATTTCTAACTTCAGACAGGATGACTCAAGAGGGAGTTAATAAGTAATATAGGCTGGGTACAACTTCTAGATTGTAAAACTGTGAATAAAAAGCAGACAAAATTCAAAAGGAATTATTGTTGATGCACAGCATAAATTCATTCCAAAATGAAGAAAAAAAGAGAAAAAGGTTTTTGAGAAAGTTTTTTTTTTCTTTGAATATTTTTCCTTCAATTAAAGGTTTGATTTGTCTCATATTTTGAGTGTAAGAGCGAGGTTATGAACAAGAAAGACATTTTTTCATAGCCTTTTCTGCTCATCTTTGCCAAGGGTGCCAATAATTCTGGAGGGCACTGTATATATGTGGTTTGACATAATGAACATACAGTTTGTGTTCCTACCATCTACTCTAGCTTGCTACTTCAGCAGTTTATCATGAATCTGTGCAACAGATTCAGGTGCAACAGACCACTCTCTAGTCTAGTACCTCAGGGTTTCTCACAGCCACATTCACCCTCTGAACCTTTCTTAGACATTGCCTCAGAAATTGATGTTATCATATGTTCGGTTCCTTGAGGTAAATTAGCTTAGCAACTTGTGCTGTGAGAAGTACTGAAATGAACAAAGACGGTAGATGACACAATAAACAAATAAGAAGGGATTGCAGCAACACTATTTTACCACATAAACTGTATACAGAAATATTGTTTGTTTATAGGCAAGGTGTGGATCAAGTTCAAGCTCAGACATCAACAATGCACATCGGTACGTTTGACAGCGTGAACAATGGACGTTATATGCCGACGCTTATTATGGGATGTTATTTGTCAGTAGAATGTTGACAACAGGAGAAGATGCATTAGGAGTGTATACTGATGTGATATGACACAGTCTACCTGCAGATGTAGTTCATATTGGATATGGAAAAGCCCAATCCATATCTGATTTCTTGCATTTAGACTATAATTATTTTAATGCGACACATATCCGATATGGATTATATTAGGTACATGTTGCATTTAAAGACAAGTGTTCACTAGTTAACAAGTTTCAAGCGTTTCCCCTGTACCTGGTGTCAATTAAGTCCAAAATCAATGGACTGACAGCTTCTCCTGTGCTTGGCTACAAAATAGGAAATAGTAGAAAATACAGAAGTCTAGTTTGAGATTGACATCATAGTGAGAGGGGACATGCTATTGCTTGACAGTGACATCATAGTGTGAGGGGACATGGAGTTATAGTGACATCACAGTGAGAGAGGAGACAGACTGTCATTGTCATCAAAGTGAGAAGGTATACACAGTGACAGTAATAATTGACAGCGGTGAGTGTTCTAGCACAAAATAAACGCTGCACATCACAAAAGTGGCTGCTACTGGTGGTGCTTGAAGTGAGTAACCCCATGAACTTTGAAAGGGATGGCAGCGCTATTTTATACTGGATAAAATGCATTTCATTCACTCATACATTCATTCATCACCTGTTAAGCTTGATCACAGCCTTGAAGTCAGAAACGGCCTGTTGCCAGTGTTTGAGTTCCACATAGAGCAGGCCACGATGCAGGAAAGCACTCAGGTTCTCCACACTGTCGTTGATGAGGACTGAAAGAGAGGTCCATGTCATTGTTCACCCCACTACTATACAGCTACTGTACTGAGAACAAAGGCCACACTAGGTACTGACCATTACAGCATTCACTTAACATTAAAGGCATCTTCAACCGTAAAATAGGCAGAACTGCATATTATGTATACCAAGACAATTACATCATGTTACAGTTACATAGTTACATCATTTCCATCAACATCAAACATGTAAAGAGATTTAGTGCACAGGCGTCATTTATGAGGAGGAAGGGGACACAGGTCCCCCCAAAATCTGAAAACGCTTGATCCGTTCCCCCCAAAAGAAATACTTGAAAAAATATTTTTGAATGTTTTTATAAGTAGCCTAGGCTGCACATGCAGAAACGGTAGCTAGTATACCGGCAGTATTTTTCCATAAAGTTCGAGTATTTATTACTATCAGAATGAGAATGACTCATAGGCAGGTGCTGCTCTGGGTACAGTCTGTCTAGGGTCCAATTCGGTCCTAATCCCTGAAATTGCCACTAGCCACTGATCCAGGGTCAGTTATTTTTTCCCCTTACTAATGAAGCAAGTGACGGTTTCAAAGTAAAATAAAAGCAGCATTGCAAGTCGATGGACTGTGATAAATATGTGCTAGTTATACTAGCAGTAGAACAGTATCAATGTGCTGTGGCATCATGCCCATTCAGCTTTTATGCAATTTATACTTTTATATCAATTTTATTAATAAAAATGTGAAAGCAGCAGACTACATGTGCTACAATGGTGCTGTAACTGTATCTGAGGGGGCATGGGGTGAGGAGGCTAAAATTGCTCTGGTCTGGGCAATAGGGGTTATTCATAAACCTCGGCAGGGTTAGCATGACAGTAGAGGCTGAGATCGTTCAGGTTAGAGAGTTTACTGATACACCAATGTGGATTACCAGATTGGGTTTACCGTTTCCGTGTTTGCAGGTTTTTCGCCACCCCCTTTTTACCATTTGCTCTGTTGTCCAAAATGTTTCAACGATTCAAAGTGTTGCTTTAGACACACTCACTCACTATGCAGAGTTTGGCTCTGTTATTGCTCTATGAGAAGATACATGATGACTACAGCTGTTTAATTTACTTGCAAGTTAATTATATTCCAACATTATTTGGCTAACTTTAAGAAATACGCTTTATTAGACTTGAATTTAGCCTATACGTACTGAACATTAAAGAGAAGCACGGACAGCACTTGCTTAAATGTATTATTGATACAATTGATTGATTGTTATTGTTATTTCTTCTTATTACTATTGTTAATAATGATAATAATTAATAATTAATAATAATAATAATTATTATTATTATTATTACTTGTAGTTTTATCTTTTAGTACAATCACTGGCTTAGGCTGAATTAATTTTCTTAAGAGTAGATAATTGTTTATCTGTTTTATGAACTGTCAAGTAATATGCTTTATTAGAGCTGAACTTATTATTGAACTAATGTTGAACTAATTATTAGCTCTTTTTAGCAGAAGATAGTCATATTAGTCAGTGATTCATCTTGAATCTCCCACACAGACCTGTGATCAGGTTATCGAGATCAGACAACTGCACACCGTCACCAGGAAGGCCTGCCTAGTCTATCCCACAACCCTGCCTCTCAGAAAGACCGTGGTTCGAAACTCGTCTCTACCAGACTGGCCCTGACCGTTAGCCCCAACCGGGAGTGGCATTTGGCTGTCCGCTTCTGAGGAAGGAGGAAGGAGGGAGGAGGGAGGAGGGAGGAGGAAGGAGGAAGGAGGAAGGAGGAAGGAGGTGCTTCACAAACTGGTTGTGAAGCACGTAAGGGTGTCTCCAGAAAGGGAGTTGGTGAGTTCCATCTCAAAGGAGGCAGATCATCACTGGCCTTGGAGAGTAGCTTGCCCCATAGAGAAGGGTGGCGAGTTTGTGGGGGAGGGTTAATAGAAATAAATAGAGGGTATAATTGGCTTCCAAAAACGGGGAAAATCTGAAACAATGGAAAGTAATAGCCCTGTGCCATAGCATGCCATGGAAACGCTATCTGCTGGGCCCAGATCGTGTACGGTGAACAGTGAGGCGCTAGAATAGCCCCTCGCCCTGACACTAGTTGACCATGCTGTGTGTTGTCAGGTTATATTTTCATGGATTTTTAAACTACTAAGAGGTGTAACAAGCCAAATTACCAAAGAAATGGCTGAAGCCAAGTCGAGTGGAGGGACAGCAAGGCACTGGGAGAGGAGCAAGTTTCTCTTAACTAGCAATGCGTTTTTAGAATGCGTTTAGAGTTCTAGGTTCTCCTTCTGTAGCACCGATCACAATGGTCTAATGGTAAGGTAATAATAACACTACTAGTACTACTACCAATAATATAGTATACCAGTATAGTCAGCCAAAGTGAGTGTGTATACAGTATATGAGTATATTGGTGATTACATTTTTTTTAAAGAATAATAAAATAGTATATTTATCATATTTATTTACAGGATGAAACATAATCTAAACGTTTATTCACAGCATAGGCCTACGTGTCAGCAACGAAGGAGGCAGATGGAATGTCAGATCCGGTTCGGGCCCTGAACTCTCCAGGGTCAGACCCAGTTTAGACAAAGACGGAGCAGTTTGAGGTGGAGCAAGGTGGCATGGACAGTTGGGGCTACCTGAAGAGGCTGTTAGCAGTGGTGGAGGGCAGTCTGGGTGAGGGACAAAGGCAGAGAAGGAGTGGGATCGCTGCAAACTGGAGACTGTGTTCACCCAGGACAAGGAGCAGGCTGAGGGGAGAGGGAGGGAGCACTTGGTGGAAATGGCTGGCAAGGAGGAGCGCCTGGTGGGGCAAATAAGCACACCTGAGGCTGGAGTGCAGTACTGAGGTTCAAAAGGACATGGGAGAGGGAGAAGGAGCATATGGCTGAAGAAATGCACAGGCTGTGGCTGCAGCGTTTGGTGGAGAAGGTGAGAAAGTGCTGGACTGAGAGGATATTGGACTGGGTGCTGGAGGAGCAGAGCACTGTGGCATTGTTGGAGGAAGTGCGATGAGATTATGGATGAGATTGATGAGATTATTGATGAGATTATGGACGGATGAGATTATGGATGAGATTGATGAGATTATGGATGAAATTGATGAGATTATGGATGAGATTATGGATTATGGATGAGATTGATGGATTATTGATGAGATTATGGATGACATTGATGAGATTATGGATGAAATTGATGAGATTATGGATGAGATTGATGAGATTATGGATGAAATTGATGAGATTATGGATGAAATTGATGAGATTATGGATGACATTGATGAGATTATGGATGAGATTATAGATGAGATGGATGAGATTATGGATGAGATTATGGATGAGATTATGGATGAGATGGATGAGATTATGGATGAGATTGATGAGATTATGGATGAGATTGATGAGATTATGGATGAGACTGATGAGATTATGGATGACACTGATGAGATTATGGATGAGATTGATGAGATTATGGATGAGACGGATGAGATTATGGATGATTGATGATTATGGATGAGATTGATGAGATTATGGATGAGATTGATGACAGATAAGAAACATTTTCAGAAAAAAACTGAAATGCATGAGAGGACAGCCTGAGATTGAGAAAATCTGCATGGACAGGGAGGCAGAGAACAAGGAAGGGAGAGATGAAGAACATGCAGCAGGAAGATGCACAGAGATAGAGATGGTGGGAGAAGTGGAGAGTGGGGGAAAGCAAGATTAAAACAGAGAAAGAGCAGGTGGAGAAAGTAGGTCATAAGGCAAAGCATAAGGCTTTTTTTCAAGATGTTTTGCTGTGAGGAAATCAGCAGAGGGCAGACACAGAGAGGGAAAGGAGGGTGAAGCTAAATTGGGCTAATCTGCCCCTAAAAGGGCAGATGGGAAGCGGAGACTGGTGTCTGAATCCTGAACACATATTAGTGGAATGTAGAAACAGGCAGAGTGTAGGATTGCCAAACAGGGAGAAGTTCAGTGAGTAGTTCTCCTACCCGGGGGTTTAAGATTACCATGAAAGCCGTTTTGGATCAACCCGGAAAAAACACTGGTTATCAAGGCTGTGGTGAAGCTTTGGGGGGGTAATCCACCATTGATGTCTGAAGACTCTGGAGATTAGGTTATTCTTCCGGAAGCAGGAAGGGATTTGGGTGTACTGTACATTGGGGGTTGCCAACCCTGGCCCCCACAGAGCCTCAGGGTTTGTTGGGGTGTTTCACCTTAACAGCAGCAACCAATTTATACCCAAGACAGCAGGTAAAACAGGCTACTGAAATATTGCCATAGAGGGTGGCTTGCAGAGCATCAGACATATTATTTACTTAATATACTTATTTTGAATGATTGTTATTGAAAAATGTATTGTAGCAACCCCCATGTATAGTTAATAGGTTGACGTGTCCCTGTTGTCACGTTACTGTCTGGTGGCATATCAGGTTTTGCAGTGCCCAGCCTGTCAGCTCTGCCAACCACAAGAATGTCTGGAATGTTTAATGCCAGGTAGGCTTGTGGTTGGGTGAGCAGCAGGGGGCTGGGCCCTGCATGTTCACATTTATTGGATGTGTCACCTTTGTTCTCTCTCTTTTTGGTTTTGTGCTTGCTGACAGTTAAGTGACCGACTGCGGGTGGTTTTCCTCCTGAAAAAGGAGCGGGTTTTATTTGGCGTGAGCTATGGCCTTACGGTAGTCGGTGCAACAATAAACCGTTTGACTCGAGAACTCAGCCCGGTCTTGTGCCTGTTTTATTCTTTTTATTTATTTAGCTCTAGCTAGATCGCTACGGTATCCTTGCATGCATAAACTCTATAATTTTTATAGTTTCATTATGTGTCAGAGCAGCACATATACGTATGTCAAGCCATATGCAATCCTGACGGTATTTAAAACACAGATGGATAAAATGGGGTTTATAACGTGGGACACATTTCAGTGAATGATATGTAGCTAAGGTAGCGTACCTTGTTTTCTTCTTCCATGGAATTATATCAAAACATCTTTGCCTAAGAGAGAGTGCAACCAACTCAAAAGCTAATTAGAAATTTGGCTCAGGGGCTATAATAGTAGGTGTAACACGTGCAGTATTTATCACACAGGTGATAAAGCCATAGTATTCATCACCATAATCCTACATTCAATGTTGCATAAATGAACTATGTTGTATGTTGGTATTAATAACATTACAAGCATGGTTTGTGTCACTCTTTTTATAATTGCCAATATATATATACCATAGAATATTGGGTTCACGCTGCAAATATATATCTGTGTTATAAGCACAACGCTAAACTAAACTGAACTAACTAGGTTGACCAGATGGCCCACATTTTGAAAAAGCTATACTGTCTTGTAAATTTACAGCCAACTGTAGTCAAAATCCTTTGTTGAGTAATGAATGCCTTTCGATATATTTACTGAACAGATCATTATCTGTGTTCCTTCCACTCGCAGTAGGCTGTAGGAGGTTCCAGCAAGTAACAGGAGATTCCAGTAAGCTGTCTGCATTGCTGGGCTACAGTAGTTATGGTTTTCGGATTTACTGCTTCATAATGAAGACCTGCCAATGCTGGGCTGAACGTGTACGAATGGAATGCCTGTGTCACAGCCTGGGTCATACCGGAGGTGCTGAGGTCTCTCAGGGCCAGTTTGGGCATGCTCTTCCTCAGCAGACAGCCTCGGTGATAGAAGGCCTGCCAGTCGTCAGGGTCCAGGTGAAGTGCCAGGGTAAAGTCCTCCACGGCCTCCTGGACTTTTCCCAGCTTTACGTAGACCCTCCCTCTGTGGGTCCTGGCACGTTGGATAGGAAGTCGAGCCAATGTTTCAGTGGCTTTCACAATGCACTACGCTTAAAGCCCTAGTAAAATTATGACTAATATGTATGCTGCTATGTTCAAAGCATATTAAATTAATATTAATATGGGGTGTGCATTGCAACTGCACAGCAGAGAATTAAAAGCACATACAGGTAACTGCCAAAATAAAGAAAACCCCAACATAAAATGTCTTAATAGGGTGTTAGGCCACCACAAGCCACCAAAACAGCTTCAATGCACCTTGGCATAGGTTCTACAAGTGCCTGGAACTCTATTGGAGGGATGCAAGACCATTCTTCCATGAGACATTCCATCATTTGGTGTTTTGTTGATGGTGGTGGACAACGCTATCTCAGGCATTGTCTTCTGAATCTCATATTCAGATTCTGTTCAGTTGTGTCAAGATCTGGTGACTAAGAGATGAGATATGGTTTACATCATTTTCATGCTCATCACACCGTTCAGTGACCACTCGTGCCCTGTGGATTGGGCATTGTCATCCTGGAAGAGGCCACTCCCATCAGGATAGAAATGCTTCACCATTTGTATTGGTATAATACCATAATTGCAGAAGAACTTCCAACTTAAACAGCCTCTTTATCAGTTCTATTCAGCCAGTCTATTGTGCCCAAATATTGAATATCAGTGCCAAAGTCATTGCACTGATGTTGGACCTCACCCTTGTGACCAATTCAAGATGGTAGCAATCCATGAGGCATATATTTATGTTTCTATTGATGGGATTGGTCACTGTAACAAGTTTGAAATCCCTCAATTATTTTCTTGTAGATTCTTTTTTCCCCCTGATATTTCCTGTTTTTCTCCCAATTTAGTACCCAATTTTACCCTCTATTTATTTAGATTTGCCCTCCTCCATGAACTCACTGCCTATCCCCGGGGTCAAGCCAATTCCCTGAGGCCAGCGATGATCCACCTCCTCTGAGGCAGAACTCGCTGGAGACACCCTTTGCGCTTCCCGGTGAGTTTGTGCCAGCTCACCCTCCCCCCTCCCCCTGGTGCGGACAGCCAGTTTGGCACAGTCAGGTTTTCAACCGCGACCACAATAGTCAGCTCACACTCGCAAAGCACCAGTCAATGCAAGTGCATTAGACCACTACACTTAAATTCGGCACACACAATAGATTGGTGCAAGAGCAGCATAGGGCAGTGACCTGGCCTTGGGGTGGCGAGGCTCCCGCTCCAGCAGCAGGCTGAGGTCTTCCAGAGCCAGCAGCCAGCTGGAGCCACGGACGTGCAGCAGGCCGTGGATCAGCAGAGCGTCTGTCCTCCCCGGGTTTTTGGTGAACGCCTGAAAGATCGCACGAGCCAATCAGTTTTAAAAACTAACAGAAATCGAAGGAACATCTGAAAGATTGTGCTAGCTGTCGGTTACTTTTTCTCACGCTGGCACAAATAGGCTCATCCTCCCTGTCTTATCAAAGATGGAGAGAGCTTTGTGCTCATGCAGGGGAGGCCAGCCTGGCCCAGGAAAGCTCTGGAGTCCAGTCCCCTTGTTTCACACACTTAACCAGATCAGCGAAATGCCACAACAAACCGAGTATCTTGTGCTCAAAGCATTCTGCAATTGCTTAGAGATGTCTGGAAATTTGCAGGATTGTGGCTCTTAGGTTAGTGATGGCAAAACCCTTGGTTTGAAGGAAGTAACATAACATTAAGAAAAGCATGAAAACAAATCAGAAGACACAGTAACCTTTAGAAAAGCACAAAAACAAAAGCACATGTTTTTGTGCTTTTCTTAATGTTTTGTGTTTTTTTATGCTATTGTGTCTTCGGGTTTGTTTTTGTGCTTTTCTTAATGTCTTTGTGCTTTTCACTTCAGGGCCACCTTAGAGGGTAGATGGTACAGACCCATCATGTTTCCCCCACTCCACCATACAGAACGCATCTGCTTCACCTGCAGTGCTTCCTCCATGGATGTGGGTGGCACAGAAGTATTTCCAGAGGCCCAATTGGCAAAAAGGCCCAATTGGGGGAGAATTGTTTAAGGAAGCTCATGTTTATAGCGTACTAAATTCCCCCTGCCACTGATGCGACAATACTCAGTCGCAATGTAGAAATAGCCAGCAGCCAGAATCCATAAAGACCAGCTTATCATCAACTCACCGGCAGGAATACTATGCAAAAAATTTGACTCGCTTCCAAAGCAAAGGACATTCCTGGACCTTTCTTCCTGAGAACATTTTTGAGAGACAACGCAGGATTTCCAAGTCAGAGAGCGTATAGGAGACAGCTTACTTTGGCATAGTCCTCCATTGCTAACAGGATTTCATTCCTCTCTTCGTACATCTTAGCCCTCCTGAAGTAGGTCTCGTCGTCCTCCGGATGGAACTCGATTGCCTGAGTGTAGCTGTGTATGGCCTGTGCGATGTCCCCTTTTGCTCTGTATATTTCTGCTTTGGACTTGAATGCCTCTGGAAGACAATTTAGATTTAGTTTTTAGAACAAACAAGAGCACAGTGACAACACTAAGGAGCCCTTGGATAGTGTATAGAAATATAAATGAAAATAAGTAAGGGCACACTCCCATATTCATTACTTTAAATGACCGATAGGTAACTCATTAATTAGTGTCATAACCAAGATTGGTCAGTTTTAATCAATGAATCAATATAACATAATTCAAGCTATTAACTGCTTCCCCCACTGCCAAAATTCTTGAGGATTTTACAGATTGACAGCTGCCTCCCAGCACCACTTGGACTTGTATGTGTTGATGTACTGAAAGAAAACTGTCCTGGGAAATATGGTCCTGGGTTCGAGTCAAACCAGCCATTCTACTTCCACTGCCAATTCGGCTGTGTCACCGGCATTCACATTGCAAACTCATCACTGGTAGATATGCCTCCTCCACCCTTAAAGCCATCGTTCGCTGCTGTGGTAACATTCCAAAAACACAGGGCACCGACATCTTTGAAACTCTGGGATTATGACATCAAATCATCTACAAAAGCAATTTGGCAGCAAGTCATCTACGTATATGATAAGACTGTTTAGCAAGACAAACACTAGAAAGGGATTTTTTCACAATGGTTCATTGTTATCTGTATCACAACTCCACCAGAAGAGGTCCAGTTTCACCAGTTACTTTACATATATTTCCCACCAATCCGGGAGTGCGCCCTCAGTGGATGGAAGTGATGGAGAGAACCCAGTTACCAAAGTACTACTGTCTTTGCTTGGATTATTTCTCACTGGACTGCTTTAATGATCAAAACAGCACTGTTTAGTTGTAAGATATCTGTGTACTTGCTTCAATTAATGATCAATGATTGAAAATGGCTCAGTGAAATTAACATCTTTCAGCTGATTCCAGATCACATGAGAGATGTTTACCCAGTACAGAAGTAAATGCACATTGTGTGTGTCTAATGTGCTAATCTAATTAATGTGGCTAACAATCTATCTTGTTGTTTACTAGATGAGGGACAGGCACAGAGTGGTTCTGAACAGCAGATTGCTGTGCTGGCACACAGACTGGCATTATTAACAATGAGTGATGTCATAACAGGCTAAGGGAGTGGCAAGAGATGGCCACTACATATCTCGACATATCTAAAAAAACGTGAAAGCGATTTGTAAATGTACTGTTTTCATATTAATAATAGTTTGAATAATAGTCTTTCGTGAATCCACTGTCTAGCTTCCTGTTTAGAATGTTCACTCTGTCTGTAAGCTGGCCAATCCAATGCAGCCCGCAACACATTTTGGCTGAGACAGACAGTCTTGATGCAGGCGTTTTCAGTTATGCAAGGTATGTCTGAAATTAAAATACAGCATGTGGGGGCCTCCCGGGTGGTGTCGCGGTAAGAACGTCCGACGTTACCCACTGCGACCAGGGTTCAATTCCACCAGGTCGCGCCAGCGAGTGCCACTAGAGGGTGATATTTGGCTGTCCATCCTAAGGAGGGGGGAAGGAAGCTGATATGAGCTTGCTGCATATATGAGTGTTCCAGTGTGTTACGGTGACGGTTTGGCGGGTGCTGGCTCGGAGGAGGCGGTGCAGGCCCACTACCGGTCTCGGGGGTAATTGACATGAAAAAGGGGTATAATTGGCTACTAAAAAGTGGGAGAAAAAATTGAGAATAAAAAAAGCAAAAACAGAAAATATATATATATATATTTTTTAAGTAAATAGCTTCCCAGGTGGTCTAGCGGTTACAACGTTTAACACTGGCCACTGCGACCGGGGTTTGATCCCCTGCCAGTATCGGCTCTGGCTGGGAGTGCCACTAGGGTGTGGCAATTTGCTGTCCACCCCAGGGAGGGGGAGGAAGCCGATATGAGTTACAGTGGACGGCTTGGCGAGTGCCAGCTCAGAGGAGGTGGTACATCGCCTTTGTCACTGCTGGTCTCAGGGCTACGGCAGCGAACTCACAATACGAGGCGGGGATTGACATGAAAAAGAGAGTGTGTAATTTCCTACTAAATTGGGCAAAAATGGGAAAAATCTAAAACAAAATCCTTAATTTTTTTTTACATTTTAAAAAATGAATAAATAAAAATACAGCATGTGTCAGAGGAAAGAGCTAGAGATTTATAGAGTTCAATATAATATTTTTCACAAACGCACCAGGAGGAGGCATCGGAGCACCTGAAAATAAGATCAATCATGAGTCCCATGATTGATCTTATTTTCAACCTCATCTAAGGTGCTGTCATCCTCTTCTTCAGATCTCTCCTCCTCTGAAGCATATTCCAGCTCAAATTGAAAAGGGAGCATAAGCATTTTGATTGTGGGGGTAACCAATCACAGTAGCTAACGTTAGCTAATTTCCCATCTGGCCGTACAGTGCATTCTACTTCCGGAGACGATTGAGCTGTCATCAATCTGTTACATTCAACATTCCGGCTCCATGGGGACAATTTGTCAAATGCAAACATATCTGATTTATATTTGAATGAACTAATGCAATCACCAATCAAAGCAGGGCATAAGTAATTATAATTGGATGTATACAATATTTGAAAGCCCAATGTTTTAGTCACGAATGATGGCTTTAACAGTCTTCCCAGCGGCCCAAAAATCTAATGTTTTTCCCTTGTGCCATAGGCGATCATTCTCCAAAGTGTCACTTCAAGTCTCTCCATACCTTTTATAGCCACCCTGTTCATAGACAAATAAATAAATAGACATAGGCTCCTCTCCAAATGCCATTACGGCAACACGGAAAGCAATTTGTTTCTAAAGATCTTCTCACCAGCGTGGCATTTGTTGTGCGTTGTAATGAAGTCGAGGTCCTCTAATGCCTTTAGAGGGTTGTTCCTTAGCAGGTGAATACTGTGCCTGTGCCAATAGGCATCCAGCAGAAAGGGCTCATGGGAAATTGCCTTAAAAACAAATGCAATGGATGCATTATTTTACAGTTTTTAAAGATCTATTCAATTGAACCACAATGCTGCAAAACATAGTGATACCTAAACAAGCATCCACAGGAAAACATCTATACAAAACAGTGTACATTATTTAATTATTCATCTCCCACTGAAACTGAAAAAGTTGTGTAAATTACAACTTATACATTACATCTTAATGAGGATGTATTTCAAGAGCATTTTTAGGTTCAGACTTAAATAAGTGAAACCTGACAGTATAGCGGTTGAGTGATATTCTTCCACACCATAAATAACCGATACCCTGGATGACCAGTTCTGTTTATCTACGTGCCATACTCCAGAAGGTGTCTATCTTATCCCATCATGCAATAGGGAGAACCTCTTGTTCGCCAATCAAGAGCAGAGCACAGACTGCATTGCAACACCTCAGCGCATTTTGGCCATTCCAGCTTTGGGGCCAGATGTCTGAGTATTCTAAACGTGAAAGTGGAAACTGCTTGCATGATATTATACTGACAACAGCAATCAGGTGAACATAGCATTCAGTGAACAAAGCAAACTCCCCAGGGAATCCTCACGGGGTTAACTGAAGCATCAGGGTGTGTTTACCCATTCAGCTATAAATGGATCGAGTAGGATTCCTTAACCCCAAAATGACCTTGCAGTGAAGACACTGGAGGACACAGAAAGACTTGGAGAATCTGCCAGGTTGTGTGTGCATGGCTTGGCCCAGGGTTGCAAACAAACAGAATTTGGGGGACTGTACCAAATTGAGGTCCTCCAGCGCAAGGCTCAGGTGGCCCAGTTTCTTGTTTAGTGCACCCCGGCGACACAGATCGAAGGCGCTGCCCCGCCCGCCTTCGGTCATGGCCTGGGTGAGACTGGCCACCTCGGCCTCCAGGGCGGCGACAGTGAGAGCCTGGCCCAGCGTCTGTGAGAGGTCCACCTCATCCACCGCCTGGATGCGGTCTGGAGTCGGCTCAGTGCGGAGAGCCTCGCTCATCTCCGGGGGGTCGGGGGGCAGAGTTTCCTGTTCTGGAACATCCTTCCTTGCGCTGCACTCCCCCAGTGGGGAGAGGAGTTCGTCAAACCAGGCTTCCCAGACCTTGTGCACCCACTCCCGTGGGACAGCGGTGGCAGGGATGCCCCCCCGCTCAGCAGCAAAGCGCTCAAAGTCCAGTAGCAGGGGCAGGCTGGGGGTGCGGCGGGCGTGTGCCCACTTAGCTGGATACTGGGTAGGGCCCCATCCACAGGGGAGCTGCAGGAGAGACTGGCTCCTGTGGGTGCAGGGCAGAGACAAGCCACAGGTACGGTCAAATTTGTTTGTGAAAATGTGATGTATAGCGACACCTCCCCCTCAGCAACTTGTGTGTGTCCGGGATCCATCAAAAATCTGCACGTTTTGAAAGGGAGCAAGCTCCTGAAAGAGTGACATGATGAAACAAATAAAGCGGTACCTACTCGTGTACAATAAAACATGTTTTAATATGTTTTCTGACACATTAACACTTGCTTTTCTTCATTAACAGTGCCAGAAGTGGTTTAAGTCGAGCTGCGTCGTCAGAGGCCACCTGCTCGTCGGTCAGACGCTGCTCCCCTTTCAATGTTCCCTCACTGACGCAATGTTTTTTATGACACCGCAAAAACCATCCCTCTGGAGCTTTAAACACATTTTGACCCCGTGTCCTTCTACATAGTGTTATTCTTAGTCAATGATTTTCTATTTCTCTGAAACCGACACACACACGCACATTCTTTCTTTTTGACATTTAAACTCACATCACATCACACCCACTCTCCAACATCACAGGCAGCTCCACAAGTGCAAAGTTATCCGAATCCACAAGTTATCAGGGAGTGAGTTATTGAGGGTGAGGTATATCTAAAATATATATATTTATGTATACCATAATAACACAATAACTTCATTATAGTAAAAACAATAATAGTATATTTTAAAATAATTAATCACTGCTTCCTAAGTCAAGCCTGGTGGTATCTCCACAAGACCTAGTTGATTTGCAGGGTTTTCACCCCTGTGATACAGCATGTGCACAGTTTGGGATAAACACCACACAAATAAACAATCTCCACAATCCCCTCAGAAATCCCACAGCCAGTGATCTTCAGCTCAAGCCAAACACAATTTTACAGTGACACATGTCCCCCTCACAAGACCAACAATTTTTCGACGTGAAAAATGTGCATATCAAACATGTTCATATGTTCATATGATGTTGATTTGATAGTGTGACTGTATAATTGTTATGTAACAATAATGTAGCAGGTTCATCAAAGTTTATGGACCAAGTCTGAGCGTGATGGGTCTACCGCAAAATGTTCAGGCCTTACAGTGTGGTTCTGTGTGTCACAGTAGGTAGAGCATGGCGCTGATAACGCTTGGGTTGTGGGTTCGATTCCCATTGGGGCCGCTACTGAAAAATGTATGCATTCACTACTGTAAGTCGCTTTGTATAAAAGCGTCTGATAAATAGCATATACATGAGAGAACAGGCTCTCTCAGCAGGGCCATGGCAAATTTTATTTGGTTTAGCTCTCTACGTGGGAGTCCCGCATAAAATGGCCTCCCTTCTGTTCTCTGTGCTTAAGATGCAGTGGTGATGGTGGTGATGCAGGGCTCACCTGGAGAGTGGTCGAGCCAGCTGGACATGTGCCAGTTGGGTGGGCTCAAGTTTCTTAGCGACGCCCACTGTCCTGGCAGGCTCCCCCTTCCTCCTCCTCCTCCACCTCTTCTTCCTCTTGAGTTTGTGTAGCATGTGAGCACCCCCTGCTGGCCAGCCAGGCTCGGGGCAGGAAGGTTCTCCTCTGCATGGACTAAGGCAGATCGCCGTTGCTGGGCCTCTTCCAGCTCTTGGGTCATTGCCCTGAAGTCAGCCGGCACCTTTAGCTCCACCTTGGGCCCGAAGCTGGGGAGTGGGGCAGACAGGGGCCTCTTCACAGAGATCTGAGGATGGGGGGGGGGGCAAGGCAGCATTGGATGTGATAGTCAAAGAAACCCCCATTTAGAAAATGGGAATGGAGTCAGTCAGACACACACTTTTCTTGGGATACAGAGATCAGTCAAAACCTGAATACAGAAAGGGGAACCATAACTCTACTGCTATTCTCTTTAGAGGGATGAATATGACTTTAGGAAGCCACTGATGGAGAAACAGCAGTTATTGAGATGTATAAGAGTATGCATGCCTTGCTGTGAAAAGTAATACTAATTAAAGTATTTTTTTCATTACTGAGCCACATTTATACCCATCTAAGATGTATGTGTGCCACTCTAACATAACTTTCACTTTTAAAACTGATGAAGTCTCACCTACGGCTGAGGCCCTGTGGAGTTGCACACACCTGACGATACTGAGATGTAAATGTATGTCAACATGTGTAAATAGATTCATTGCATTTTTCATCAACTTTTTTCTTACAAAGTTTATGACTGAGGAAAAACCCCATGATGCTTGATCATTTGTTGTTCCTGTTTTGGAGAAACCACAAGAAAAACATTGGTGGTGATTGACATTGACATGGCTTTTGTGCAATGTCTGAAGGCAAAGTTTGGTTTGGATGTAAGATTACATGGTTTTGAGTGGAGAGTTTGGTTTTGACGTTAAGTTTGAAGTTTGTGAAGATGAGTTATGCATTTGTGTTTAGTTTTGGAAATGGAGCATAATTTCAAGAAATGTGTCTTAGCAATAAAAAAAACTGTAATTGGGTTCAAGTTGTGATCACTTGAGTTAATGATATTGAATGCCAGTGCTTTCTAAATGAGCACATGGTGCAGCCAGTGATATATGAAGGGATTTGTGTGTTTGAGTTTTCCACAGAAAGTTCAACATATCTGAATCATGTGTGAAAACAGGGGAATAGTGTTTATAGTTTTGGGAAATGGCTCTGTCTTTTGGTAGATGGCATCATGGTTTGGGATGTTTAGTGCCCAGTTATAGTGTGTAAGCGATCAAGAAAAACTGTAAACACATATCACTGTGCAGCACAGGGGATAAATGTTTGTTGATTTTCTAGCATGAACTATGAATGATATGCAGGAAAGGTCTCTGCTGCCATAGCTAGGTGACCGGGGCTGGTCAGTATAGAATGGATCCAAGTCACACTCCTGGGGAAGTGGCTCCAGCTTGCTTTGGGCACAGCTGATGACCTATACGGGCCGGCCCTTTGGAGATGTGCTGTTTCCAACCCTGTTTCTAAAACGTTTCAACCTAGCAGGTGTTATGGGTGGAATTATCTATTTATGAGAACATTTGATTTAGTACTGATTACCTCACGGAGGTATTTAAGCTATGTATGTACATGAAGCAGCATTTGGAGCCAAACACTTGATTTACAGCACAATTCCTCTGCTTGACCTTTACAATGGAAATGATCCAACTGGAGGTAAATATTCAGTATGAGGCCCAGGAATGGCTAACATACACTGAAAGCACAGCTGTGAAAACCAGGAATGAGTCCTTCCTTATGGGAACATTGCTCCATCGTTACGTCTGGGGAGAAGGAGGAAGTTCTGGATCTGTTTTAGTCAGATAACAGGAAGTAACTGCCGGTTCCATCTTGTGCCACTCTCTATAACAGCAATTCCCTAACTGGTTTGGGACACGCTGGTGGGTTGGCGTTGAGGTGGGTTGTGAGATAATGTTGGATGTGGAACAAAAATAATTTATTGTGTATATTAACACTCAGTTTTTAATGCAGTTGTTACAGTGTACATGCAGTTGTTTTGCCACATGTTCAAATAGTTTTTAGTCCATTTACGAAAATCATTCAACACTGCACAGTCATGAGGTGTTTAGATAATGGATGCATTGCGTTTACATTCAAAATCTGAACATCACTAGTCTCTTCCATAAGCCGTTCCAGCACCAATGTAGGTGATTATTTTATCTTTTTGGTAAAGGACAAATACTATTCAAACTAATCCTGACAATTTCATAGAAATCTGTTTACTAGTTTTTATTAAAAAGACGTCGACATCAATTTTTAATTGAAAATGAGCATTTCCTAAGATATACCTTTGTGCTCTAATACTATGCTTTTGTGATTACACCAATCACTTAGTTAACAATAGCTAGCTGAAATCTAGTTTGCTATGTAGCCCTTTTCCATTAGCATTGACACATTAATACATATTGGCATGTTAGTTTGAATAGGTAAATGTTATTTTACATTTTAAGCATTTAGCAGACCTAATGTTAGGTAGCTAGCTAGTCTCAGCTGGTTTGGGTGCTGGTAGTATGTCTCTTTGTTAGTTAGCTAATGTTAGCTAGCTATTAGATTACCTTCCAGAGAATAAAGTCTGGAAATTAAATCCAAAATGTTTTAAGTGAGAAAGAATGGTTGGCCAAAGCCAAAAAAGATGGGAAATTCACAGGAGCGCCTCGACCATTATCTTGACCTATGTACTGACAAGTCTGTTTTTTATTTGTAATGAATTAAGAAAAAGCTTTCAAGTTGTTTTTTTATTTTACATTATAAATATTTTGTGTTGATCAGTGGCAAGAAATCACAATTAAATCCATTTTGATTCCATGAAGTAAGAAAATAAAATGTGAAAAATGGCAAAGGGGGTGAATACCACTGTATATGTATTTCCATTGTCATGCATGGAATTTGACAGTGATTATCTCATTTAGTTTCTTTTACAGAGCATTAATTACTTTTAAGTAATTAAGTAAACAATACATAATTGTAAAATTTTAAATACATATGGCATCCAAAATACTTACCTTTGTATTTTACTAGAATTGTTTTCTAGAAATGAGTGGGCCATGGCTGAAAAAGGCTGAAAAAGTTTGGGAGCCACTCTCTATGACATAAAACACATGCCTGTGCACAGGTATAGCACAATACCTGTGCACAGCTATAGCACATACCTGCACACAGGGGCTGCTACTGTAGGAATCCTGTGGTAACACCTCCTCCATGCTCAGGTCCTCCATGGACTTGCTATGCCTAGACAGCACATTTTCCTGGAGAAAATACCTTTGTAAATGCATTGGTTTCATTCTGAACTGAGGCACCATGACTCTAACAGGAACATGCAGTTCCGTCTTCCAACACCAAGACATTGATGGAGGACTTTCTGCACTAAGACTCACTGCAGCACAGTGGACGCAGGGGGTAATAACGCTGGACTCTGGACCTGAAGGGTTTTGAATCATAAGTGGGTCTCTGCTTTTTTCCCTTCACAGAGTAAGTCATTTTATTTTTGAATCGTTAAAGAAAAAGAAAAAGGAACTAGATATATGTCATTCCAGGAAGGGGAAGGCTTGAAAGTGACATAATATATAGAAGAACAAGATTTACAGTTTAAGGACACATAAGGTGGTATCAGCAAAATTTGCATGTGGAAATAAAAAGCACCACCCTCTTTTTAGATACTTTTCGTATCTTAGGATTGTTTAGTTATTATTCAGGTAGTTAGGTTTTACTTTTGTAGTAAAAGCATGCTCATCGCAGAGTTTAAGGAACCCATATCCATTTGTTCACCTTTAAACTTAAAGCGACCTTTTGCCGTGTGCCATGGGCATTGCAAATTGATCAGTTTTTTACATTTATTTATTTGATCTATTGTTTCTGATATTTTTTCCCCATTTTTCTCCCAATTTAGTAATAAATTACACCCTCTCTTTTTCTTGTCAATCACCCCCCTCGTATTGTGAGTTCGCTGCCGTAGGCCCGAGACCAGCCGTGACCAAACGATGTGCCGCCTCCTCCAAGTTGGCATTTGCAGAGCTGTTTTCAACTGCTTTTTTTCTGAAGTACATCAGATGTGGCCCCACTGAACCCACAACCCTAACGCTGTGCTCTACCAACAGCCACAGAGAACCACTGGAAGTCATATCAGCATGTCGGCCTCCCTCCCCCCTCCCTGGGGCGGACAGCCAATCGCCGCTCCACAGTAGCACTCCCAGCCAGAGCCGAAACAGGCGCGGCTGGTGGAATCGAACCCCGGTCGCAGTGGCCAGCATCGGATGTTGTAACCACTAGACCACCCGGGAGGCCCAAATTGATCTGTTTTCTTATCAGATTCAGGCATTTGTTTTTTAATGCACTATGCTCTTGCTCTGTTTAAATGATAGTTCAAGCTGCTCCCCTCGTTCACTAATGGAGGTTGAGTGTTTGGTAGCCAACTAACCAATGGAACATGCTGCTCTGTGCCACAGGCTAACTCGTGCCCTTCCTGAAGGTCACCATGAAGCTCCTCATTGGTCAAATCATTATGAGTCACCTGGAGAGAAAACACAGCAACATAAGATTAAAAACCATTAGAATGACACTACAGGTGAATTTATTCTCAGTCAAAGAGATGCTACACAGCAAGGCTGTATCTATGGTAATAACACCTGTAGTCCAACATCATCAAATCCCTTTCCCAGTGTCTATAGCCATGTGGGATACTGTACCACTACTGGTGGGCTACCTTGGTCCTGGAGTGCTATAGATGTATCTGGTTTTGTTCCAAGCTTGATTGTACAGTTTTCTTGATTGTTAAGTGTCTGAGCCTGAATACTCAGGGACAGATTTACTAAGGAACACTAAATCTGACGTAGATATTGTGACCTTGCAGCGACTGCTTTTGCGTGGAGATTCTGTGAGCTGGACTCAGCACCTGATACTCTGGAAAGAGCTTGTCCCTGATGAAGGAGGGAGAGCAGGCAAACTTCGGAGGAGCCGGGTTCCACAGCATCTTTGTCTCCTTGGCGAACAAAGACATCTGTGACAGAAACATCAGAAAGAGAACTTATATATAAGGGCATGCGTTTTTCACCACCTCTGTCAGGAACCTGCAGTTCCATCCTCCAACACCAAGAGGTCGATGGAGGACTTTCTGAAGCTAATTTTAAGCAATCAACGCATTACGATCTCAAGTAATCATTCAATTACCACAAATGAGGTGCATATTGCAATAATAGTAGTAGTAGACCAGTCAGCAGTTGGCTCTGCACACACCCACACATAATCATACTGATTGATTTGTAAGTAGGCTTCTGCTTTCAATTGTGAAAATATGTCTGTTGACACTTGTGTGGGACATATCATGCCTGCCCTGGAGCAAAGAAACTGATATGTTGAAATGATTGGGCAGTTATTTTTAAACCGCACAAACTTGTAAAAACAATTGGCAGCAAAAGGAAAATGGTTTTTTGACAGCCTTAGGACTTATTTCCATTGTGGTCCTTGTTGTTATTAGGTGTCATGGTTTGTCTAAACGCAAAATAAAAATATAAAGAATAACATTGTTATTGATGGGATGCCTTGATTTTAACATTCAGTTAAGGAAACACAATATTTAATATTTTGATGTTGCATTTAATCATTGTCAGATCATTTGTTTCCTGACTCCTCATGACTTGTCGTAGAAGTGTAAAAACTCTATCTCTGAAACAACATCAATTTGTAGAATTGCGCCCTTGCACTCAGATTATCACTTAATTGTATAATCGGTCAGGTTCATTAGAGTAATTGCCACCAATTACTGAAAATAGAGTGCCTAGAACGACGCCTTGAGGATCAACAAGGAACTGCAGCTTCTTGAGAGAGGTGGTGAAAAACGCATGCCCTTACTCAGAGTGTCTGTAGTGTCAGGGCACTCCTGGTTGTTTACCTCATGCTGTCTAGTTTTGCACAGTGGATATGAAACAAAGCATGATTCATTGTGAGAATATTAGTCACACACACACACACACACAGCTCAATATATTTCAGCAGTTTGTGGTTAACATAGTAAAGTGGCCCATGGTAACACTTGTTCTTGTTTTGTATGTACATGGCTCCATCAGATAGGCCTGTCATTACAATATTTTTAATCCTGTTTACAATAAACGTGCAAATGTAAGATATGTCCATATGTGCATGCAACTCTATTCCTTGGAATGGCTTCATCAAACCTTTTCATCTAATTTTCTAAATATTGTGCTTGTGAAACTGTACATTTCATATTCTTTCTTTCTTAAATGAAAAGTGTTTCTTTTATTTTCTTTTGGATCATAAAATGCTTGTTTATCACTGTGGCTTCATTACTTTGTGTTCTGAGCTGTAAGCCCCCCCCAAAAAAACTATGATAAAAGCAGAAACACTCTCCAGGCCATCAAGCCCTGGACTGGCATGTACCCCTACCAGCTGTCCGTGAATCATCATCCGTGGCCTCTCCACGTGAAACTCAGCAGCCTCCTGCCAGTCGGACAGGGTTTCTGGGGCCCTGGAAGCAGGAGATTAACACGGTCTTCTTGAGCTGTTCAGCGGATATCGGCACAAGGCTGGCCTTCACACAACAATGCTCTATAAATCAAAAAATCTAATCTGATTTAATACAAAACTTAACAAAGGAATTGTCACAAAGTGCCTCACAGAGTATATGACAGGGGGAGTTACGGCACAACCGTGAACCGAATACTGTGAACCGGGTGGAAAAAAGATGAACAATTACAGTGATAGAGTTAAAAAACCATGAGATGTGTTCAAGATACTGAACCGGATCGTGAACAAAAAGTGTCCTGATCCATGACCTTACAGTTACATAAAATGTAGCAACGTATAGTATTAAATATTTGCTTCTAAAAGGAAAAAGAAAACCTCACGTAAATGAATTAGCTGGTTATGAGCACAAAATTAAATACGTCAATTCTCTAATGCGCAAATCCGATTAGTTTTTTTTTATTTAGATCTTAACTAGTACTAAAATACTCTAAGATGCAACCCCACAAGTGAATATTCCACTTGTGCAACTGTTTTGCAGAGTCATTGAATGTGCTTTCAACCTCCATGAATATCATTTGATTTTGTAATGGTAGAGATTTTTCATGGTATATCAGAGCTAGCCCTTGAAGGTACAGGATTAAGTAGACCGCACACCTTCATAACTTTTCAGAATTTCAGCAGTAATCCTATTAATTTGATCGTTAAATTGAAGAAGTCACATTCACTCCCTCACACCACCAGCATCAAGCCTAAGGCTGCTGCTGCACACACAGTTTAAGCAAACTTCACCATTGTGCTTCAACCAGATCAAGATCCCTAACCTTAATGCATAATCCAAACCTTAACCCTAATGCTTAATCCAAACCTTAACGCTAATGCTTAACCATAATCCAAACCTTAACGCTAATGCTTAACCATAATCCAAACCTTAACGCTAATGCTTAACCATAATACAAACCTTAACGCTAATGCTTAACCATAATCCAAATCTTAACACTAATGCTTAACCATAATCCAAATCTTAACGCTAATGCTTAACCATAATCCAAACCTTAACGCTAATGCTTAACCATAATCCAAACCTTAACGCTAATGCTTGCCTGCAACACCCTATGGCATAAGGTGCCTATGGCCTGAGCTCAATCTTCAGCCTGCAACCAGAATAAACTGTGGCCCGGGTGGAGCCCCCAGTGATTAATGAGCCCAGACACAGTACACAAACACTGGGCAGAGTGAAGCACTGAGAGTGGGGATGAGAGTTCTGTCAACAACTCTGGAGAGAGGTTCTCCACCTGACAACCAACCCAGACAAAGGGGCATTTCTTCTGAATGCAGACTCGGGACAGACTAAGTCTAAGGCTGCCTCTCACAGTGGAAACAACGGTTTTACAGAGTCAGCAAGCGGCCAGAAACCAGTGGGATGGCAGACGCAAAACCCAGACAGCATTCGCTCTTCTCTATTGGCCCGCTGCCATCAGATGAACGGAGGGTCTCTAACAGCAGGTGGAAGTGGGTCAGTCGCTGGCACGTCGACATTCGGTGTGCCATTACTGACCCGCAAAAGGGATGAGGCCGGCGTCGTACAGTAACAGGGCAACACGGCAGCACAGTTGCCTACTGCCAGACAAGTGGAAAGAGAGCATCTATGGCCTTCCAACAAGGACCAGCCATTCATGAGTGAATAAGGACAGAAGATTATTCTAAAGGAGTGATGGGAGTGAGGCTTCAGAAATCTCATAGTGAGTGTTCCAATGAATCGTGTGCTACCGGACTGAGGAAAGCTAATAATATTAGATTAATAATATTTATGTAATGTTATATCAAATGTGCTGCCATAAGTCATGACTGATTATCGCTATGTGCCATAATCACAGTTTTAAAATAATGGTTTACCAATTATATTCATGAATCATGGCTATATGGCCATAATAAACCTCATGGCTTAATTTACCCTGCTAAAATGCAAATAATAATAAAGCCTAGATTATATTTAGCCTTATCTTAGCATGAAATCTCTCTGTAATCATGCCATTCTGTGGGAATTAGTAGTTAATATTGTTAATAAACATGTTGTAATATATGTGGCTTTGATGAAAATACAAACTAAACTAAAAATGTGCGCCACATGTATTTTCCTCTTCCTCCTCCTGGACACCTATATCAGTTTCCTACTGATAAAAGTGCTAGGAAACGGATACACATGCATGTTATTTTCGTTTATTTTAATGTTTCCACATAATACATCCAATTATGTATTCCCATTTTACTGTAGTGAAAGCCAGTCTCATAACATGCTATTCATAAGACATGAATAAATTGTCAGTTTGCTATGGCAAAGGTATTAAACGTAAAAAAGCTGATGACCTAATTGGCCATAATGAACCAGACCCTCACCACACCCACAGGTCATTTATTCTTCTTAAAACAACCTCTTTTACAACTGCGCTGCAGGTGCACTACCGTCTCTTATCACAAAACTACCAGAATACACAAGGACACAAGGTCTTAATGTGCTTCCGTCCTGGGATAGTGCTATACTGTCTGCGTATCGTGCTTTGACAACAAAACTAGAGCCCAGAGTTCTATAGGAGTTGTAAACAGAAAATATCCCAAAATAAACAATGTAAAGAAAATAAGAGCATATCCCATTCTATAAAGTCTGTCCCCCTGTATAGGACAGTGTTGGTTTGGTTGGCTGGGCTGTTTTCCTAGTGGTGTCAGTGTCTTTTCTCTGTGGTCTTAAATAAGAAAGGCAAACTGATTCAGTGCTTGCACAGTTTGCTATATTTACATAGATTTATTGATGGAAGAACTGATGGCAACTCTGTCCACAGATACCAAGAAACGTGGTCTGAGGGAGCTGTTTGTGGGACAATGGTGGCCAGTAATTAACAAGTAGCAGAGACAGTGACCTTTATTTCATCATTGTCCTGAATCTGTTTTTGATTTCATACAAATAAAAAGCGTGCCCATTTAAATGAGGATGCTAATAATCCGCTGATTCCCTTTTTGCACAATTGCATATAATGTAATAAGTCTCCCTTTGCACACTTCAGAAGAAACCCTTTTTGTTATGACAAAAAACTGCTGCCACATTGCACACGTATTATTGATGAGTTTGTTCATCTTGATGGACAGGTTGACTATTATCAGGTAAGTTCCCTGGCTCACCCATTTCTCATTCGCCTGCAAACCACTGATTGCGAGGTTCACAGAAAATTGCGTGTCTAGTTAACATTCAGATGTTGCTTAACCCACTCATGTGGGCTGACCTGGGTAAACGAGATAAGGAATAATGGCTAAGCAAAAAAATTATATAGATACAACATTTTATGCTACTCAGGAAAATTGAATTACAAAACCAAGAGGAATATTAACTACACACATTTTTTACTGATATTGATACATGGTTGTTAGAGGGTTGCTGGAAGAGTAGAGAAAAACCAGCAGTGACCACAGTGTGGCATGCCGATTGCAGTGGCATACCAATGACAGACTTAGACATGAAAGAAAGACGAGTGGGACAGTGCCAGGGGGCTACCATTGAACTCTGTGATAAGTCTCAAGGCTGGAGGGGCCTAACTGCAGCCAATCACAGGCCACCAATCAGCCTGAACACAGCCAACCAACAGTGAGAACCCCACCGCTGGCCTTTTAGGCCTGCTCAGAATAAAAGTTTACAGTGAGAGATGCTGGTGTTTAATGGCTTTTGGTTAAGATATTCACAGTGACAGTAACAGAGAAGGAGAATCTCTAATGAGCTCTAATCTCATCTTGTCTTGTGATTTCCAACAGTAAGACATAGACAGTGTCTCCCTCTTCTGGGGATGTGTGTAAACACATGCATAATTATAGCTTATTACTTTGCTAACTGATAGAGGGTAAAAGAAAATACTGCTGCCAATGATGAATTTTAAATAATCAATCCACATGGAAAATTATATGCTTTTTATTTTTAAAAATCAACTTACTCCCCTAAATAAAAATGTCACATTTCAGATTTTAATTCCATTTGAGCACAAAGCAGCAACCAATACAGTGCAATCATAGTGGGAAATGTAATATGAGCTGGCAGATTTTCTATAAAACACTTCTGAAATGTCAGTACACTTGTAAATCGTGGCTGTGTTTTACTATACCTGCGTCTGTCTGCCTGGTCAGAGATGTGGCTGTTTGCTGCTTTCTGCTGGTAGAGGAAGCGTATTGCAGGCATCTTGCGTCGAGCATGACAGATTTGAGAAGCCAGCTGCATTTCCAGCGACTGGACCTGGCAGGCTCGAGTCACACAGAGGTGGTGGATGGTTTTATACTCATCAGCACTGTGGGAGGAAGAAATTCTGATTTCATTTCTAAGATGTCGAGGTAGGGGCATCAGTGTAGCACAGTGATGAGTCAAATATTGATGGGGCAATGCTGTTGTACCGATGAGCCAAGACCCTAATTGCTTCAGGAAAATAAGCAGCTGTTTAAATGTATAATGTGTCAAATATTTTTTCAAATGTAAGCAAATAAAATGAATGAAAAGTGTTTTTAAGAGTGCTGTGGAACATTACCTGAACATTACCTTAAAATATAGACTTTTCTCCAAGCCACGTCTATTCAAGGAGACCAGGGCTCATGGGCCTTACTGTTGTAGCACCTGCCTTAGCCTGTGGTTCGCATGGCTAGGGAAAGAATTCCGAGTGGCAAAAGCAGACGAAGGAGGTTTATTTACTCGGATCTTCGCTGCTATAACTTTTCGCCTCTCTTTGAACCAGCAGACAGGAGGAAAAAAATGGGAAGGCTCTGTGTGTGGCCCCTTTGTGTAGCCCACGCTGACGACAGGCTAGGAAAGGCCTCGTGCCACTCCTCTAGCCCTGCTACCAGCCCGACAGCCACCATTTATCACGACTGACATGTTCACTTTGGGCTGCCATGGTCCAGATTTATCACCCCACCCCACCCCCACACACCAAGAGAGGCACGGATTAGCCTACGCGTCGAGCTCGCCAAGCAAACCACCCCCACCCCCCCCCCCCAAGTCAGCCGTCTTCCTTTCATAAAAGCGAGCATTCCTAAACCGTGAAGCACCGCTCCCAGCCCCTCGCTATCTGTTTACCTTCCACAGGCCCTCCCCTTATAAAGTCTCTCTTCCGTGTCCGTCAGAAACCTTTCACTGACCCCCCTACACCACCCCCCAAGCCCCACGCGCGCACACACACACGCAAACACCCACCAAGGTCATAATTAAAAGGCACTTGTTTTTGGTTTCGCTCTTGTTTTGTGAATGGAGAGGGGCAAGGCCCTTGCCCGCAGTAAATGTGTCAGTGATGCATGAGTCAGGAGCCGGCGCAGTCAGTGAGTGGGTGTTCTGGCTCCAGACGGGCCTGCAGTGGGGCGTCCAGAGAGTATCAGCCCAGGTAATTACCTGCCGCTCTGTCTCTCACCCTCTTAGAGGGGGCGGGGAGCCATGCTGACAGCACAGTCATTAGTGGACCTGCCCGGCCACACCCCCACAGGTAAAAGCCGGGGTGGGGAGATGGTTGCCATGATAGCGAGTTGAACAGGTTACGAGGGTGGGGGGGTGGAGAAGGCCAGGTAATGGGACGCCAATAAGCCGGTAGCAAATAAGAGGATTGCCAAAGGTTCACTGGATTCGTGTTTTATTTTGTTGAGCTTGAAGCCCAGTAGAGATAAAGTGCCCTTTTCCGCTTGATATCAAAGTACTAGATCAGACATGTTGTTCTAGCTGAATGTACATTCCAGAGCCCAGTTCAATATAGCCTCCCAGAACCCATGTACTATCCCTGTAAAAATGTGAACAGCAGAGTTTCTGAGAACCCTTGAGTACAGTTGGGAGGAGTAAGGATCCAGAAAACGACAGCCTTTTAGACTTTTTCCATGGAGAGCAATTGGTTGGACTTTTTTTGTTGTTCAAATCAAGAAATGATAATCATCTTGTCAAGATCCTCGACAAGGCAAACCAGGCTTACTTGATTTTTGGCACCCAGGTGGCCAGGAAGGAGTGGCTTTGCAGACCACAATGTTGGGATTCTTGGAGCAATCTCTGAGCTGGCATGATGGTACTCCCCCTCACCACCATTACATCCGCATAAGTCACCTTTGACCAAAATATACGCAAGTTAGTGACCAAACTTTTAAGGCAAACACTAAACTTATTTTGCAGGGACTGTGGGGGATTTTGTGTAAAAGGTTCAATTTATGGAAGAAATAATAGAAGAGAATATGTATGCAAAGTACACAAGTGTTACCCAATACCCAGATACTGGTGTGATGACATAATCTGAATATTAGGTGAGAAACTGCTATTGTTACTCTGAATTGCTCAATTAGAAAAATGGCAGTGTACATGGTCTCCACAACATATGTAAAATAAACAGATGATCATTTTACTCTAACAACTTATATTAGTGTTGTATTTAGTGCTATATGCACAATACTACATTTTCAAAACGCTTTGTGAGTATCACAAGACCATAATGCATTAGAGGATACAGCATGTACCTCTTGAGGGAGTGCCAAGGCCATGGTGATGTCATCTTGTGACCAGGCAACAGGATCAGCCATATTGAGGACTGCAGACAGGTTAGATAGACATCTGTCCTCATGACACAACGCTTGCTGGCTGGAGCCTTCCTTCTTACCAGTGGACTGTGAAATGAAATGTGGGGTGGCAGTGTAGTATTTTTTTTGTGTGATTTTTTTCCCTTTTTTCTCGCAATTCGGTAGCCAATTGTATCCTATTTCTAATTCAACTGTCCCTTCTCTCGTACTATGAGCTCACCACTGCAACCCTGGGACCGGCAGTGGCAAAGGCGCCGACCAACTTCTTCCAAAACAGAACTTGCCAAGCTGCCAACCGTAGCTCCGATACACACAAAGCCACTTTTGCATGCGGCGAGCTCCTGCTGGCTTCCCTACCCCCTCTGTCTATTCAGCCAATCATTGACCCTGAACGGGACTCCCGACCAGAGCCAGGCTGGTACAGCCGGGGATAGGACCCCAGCTGCAGTGGGCAATTTGCACTCTGGGCGAGTGCCTTTACCGTTACACCATCCAGGGACCCTGTATTTAGCCTGAATTAAGCTGTGTAAGTCTTTGGATAAAAAAGTATTTTAAATGTAATGTGTAATGTGAACTTCCATATTCTGGGTGAGCAAGAAGTCAGCTAAATACATTTACAATATGGCTACAGGTCTAACAATGCTTTATTTATGGGCAAACTCTGTTTCAACTCTGGCGTAACTTCCTATCTGTCCTGTATGATTTAGGTGTTTGTCTTGTATTGCATTTTACCTTGCATTAAAAGACTATTATGTCCTAAGAGCACATCAAACATTGGCATCAGTCATCAGGCATGTGTAGTCAAGATCATCTCTAGGTGAAGTGCATGCTGGCTGCATACACACATTTTCTTAAAGAGCTTTTCATGTTTTAGTCAGTACCATAATCATTAGGGCATTATGCTGTATAATCAGTTGTGTTAAAGTTATATTTATTTTAGTCATAACCCTGCTATAAAAGGTATAAACCACTCAGACTGACCACAATATGTTTGTCCTGAAATTTGAGCAATGCCTTTAAGTAAGTGTTACATTTTTGGTTTATAGGTCACACAAATTTTTATTCATATTTATTCAATTTTTCAAAGTCAGAAAGTTGTTTAAAAAAGGAACAACACTTATGTAGCGCATTAATTATAAAATATGTTGCCAATTTTGAATTTTAAAAATATGCCATTAAGCAAACTCCAGATGCTTTTTTTTGTTGATTGTTCTCAATAGAGGCTCTTTTATTTGGCAACCCTTCCAAAAATCCTATTGGCATCGAGGTGACGTCTGGTGGTAGATTTTGAGAATTTGTGTCCCCAAGATGCAAACCAGTGGGGGCAAGATGTACTTCGGTCCTGGGGACCCACTGTGTATGCTGGTGTTCGTTCCAACCGTAATTGTAACTAGCTGTTAATTGTTCTTAATTAGACACTTTTATTTATTAAAAATAATTTATATTATTATTATTGTTAATTGAATTTTAATGGATTTAATTATAGACCGGCAGGTGAAATCATTGGGGGCCTAATTGTTGAAAGTCTGGACACCTGGTCACAGAAACTAAACCATTTGTGGAAAATTAAGAGCAATGACAAAGACAAATGGCAACAAGGCAAACCTGCATTGTGTTAAAATAAGTTTAAGGGAAAAAAATGGCAGAACTTCCACACGTTTCCAACAACTTTAACTGATCGAGAGATTGGCTGTAACAAAAACCATTACACACAGTGGGTTCAAGGTTGGGAACCATTGCTCTAGCAGGCAGGTTTACCACTGTTTGAGTAGTTTTAGACATCTTAATTATTGACCTAATAGTGGAAAGTGGTATCCTTAGTTATTAATTTATTAGCTTGCAATTTGTGTTGAACATTGGGGGGGAAACATCCAAAAAGGGGGTCTAGAGGTTCTCCCCTAGAAAAGATTTACATGATAAGACTTAAATCTACCGCATCCCACAGAGAAAATAAAGCCTCATCTAATGGACAAAAGTTAGCTTATCATTTTATGTCAGTGCATGATTTAATAGTTTGTTGTGCCAATTGCAGAGTCACACACTGCTGTGCTGTAAGAGTGCTAACTGTCACATAATCACATGGAATACATTCAAAGCATCATATAAGTTGTAGATACATATTTTTTTCTTTAGTACACTCTATTTAATTTCACCTACTTATGTGGCATCACAGCCTCAATAAGGGTTTGTGACTCACGCTCATAACTGCATCGTTATTATTGTGTGGAGCAGCTTAAGGCCAACAAGAAATAGCCAGTGGAAAACTGTCTCCTGTCCTGTCCCTGAGTCTGCACTGAGCTGTGTTGGTCCCTCATCTTCCCACATTTATGAAAATAGAGTGTATTTATTTATCAATATTACAGAATAGGGATGTAGAATAACATGTCCTTGGTCAAGAGCAGATCGGAAAAGAGCTTAATTCTGTCTTTGTTACACACTAAGCATGCTGGCATGAAGAAAATAGCAAGCATATTTTCTAACCTGTGCTTTTAAGGGGGGGTTAATGTACTGTAAAAGTTTAGATAATCTATGTCAAATCCTGCAAAAATGTTACATACTGTATACACCACTACATCGACTGGACCAAGTCTCACCTGAGGAACTGTCTCCTGTCCTGCCCCTGGGTTTGCAAGCTGTGCTGGTATGTCATCTTCCTACATTTATGGAAATTGTGTGTATTTATTTATCAATATCACAGAAAGGGGTTATTGTTGATTTATTATACATCACCGCACTTCTCAAACTTCTTGTGTTTAATGTGAACATGGACACACACTGTAAAGCTGTGTGTTCCTATCATATTGCAAAAGGCATACTGCTGCTTAAAAGGGAAAGTACAATTCAAGGTTAGATATATATATATATTATGAGGGGCCAAACAGGCAATAAAAATTGAAATCCTGAATATATAAATGTAAGACTGAATATAAAAAGTACATTCGTAATATATAAATGTAAGTCTGAGTATATAAAAGTCAATCCTCAATATATAAATGTAACTTTATGCTCAGGCATATCAAAAGACAGCTGCTTTGGCCTCTTTGCTATTTATTTTATTTCCAAATATATTTGGAATGATTGGCCATGTGAATCTGCCATGTTGAGCAAATGAATGTATCAATTTGTTCTACTAATAGGCTGCCTTGTTTGTGTACCACCACTTACAATTACCCTAGCTATCACAGCACTTCCTATCTACTGGCACAATGAACAAGTGGATAGGAAGGACCCAGAAAATAAGGACCACTTTATGCAGTCCAAACTATTGCCATTCAAAATTAATATTAAAATGTGAAATCATGTATTTTAGATTGTACTCTAATGTCCTACTTTATACAACAAATGAATTGCTCCATGACAAATAAATTGCAAAGAGACCAAAGCAGCTGTCTTTTGATATGCCTGAGCATAAAGCTACATTTATATATTCAGGATTTACTTTTGTATGTTCAGACTTACAATCTATAATAATCTGAAACAATAAGCAGAGTGATTTAGCACATGTGATTGGCTCACCTTGCTGGTGTTAGCATATCTGACACACAGGACACTCTCCATCGGCTCCTTGGTCACCCGCTCGGCGGTAGATGGGGCATCATCATCGCCCTCATTCTGCGGAACCACGATGATCTCCTCCTCGTCCTCCCTACTCCCACTGTCTCTGAGCAATGCATTGGTTATGGCCAGCATCTCCACGCCCTCTCTACTCCCACTGTCTCTGACTGGTGCACCGGCTTTGGCCTGCTTATCCTCTGGTGACATATGCTGTCCCCCAGTCCTTGTGCCAGTGATGCGCCTGGCTTCCTCTAGCAGTTCAGAGGCAGACTTCACGACATGGGTGCTGCCATGTGCCACAACACACTTCTGGACCCTTGCTCCCTGCTCTGAGAGAGTCGGATGCTGTGGAGGCGGGACCTTCCTTTCGGGCGTGGTTGTCTTCTGCCCGCTGGTCTTCAACCAGACGTTCCCATCAGGCTGGCCCCAGTGCAACCCACTGGTCGTTTCGCTCTCCCCGTAACCGGCTGTCCTCAGTGCCGGACAGCCTTGGAGAGACTCCTCCTTAGTTGGGCCTGTGTGGGGCACCCGTCTCTCCGGGGCAGGCTCCCGCTTGGCAGGATTGCAGGTCCTGCTTACGGCATGTCCGCACCCCAGGGCGGACCCCCCAGACCTGGGTTTGGAAGGAGGCATGGGCCTCCGGGACATGGACACTGCTTTAGCTGTCCCCACAAGCCGCACTATGGCTGGCTTCTGAGAAGCTTCCCATCTGCAAGCAAAAACGTGCGCATTCCTTGTGACCTCTGTCTCGTTGCACCCTACCTCTTCATCCAGCCGTTGTGGGAACCTGCTCTGCCGCAAGCCCACCTGGGCCGCCGCACCCGGTGGGGTCGGAGGGTGCGTGCTCTGAGGCGGAGGGAAGGGTGGCGACTCTGAACGACGGATGGCGGTAACGGCGCGCTCAGTCGAAACGGGCGGACGTCGGCCCTGCCGTGAGCCCAGAAGGATGCCGGGCTCCCCCAAGGCCTTGGTGCTCAACGGCCCCCATTTCTTCGGCATGTTCGATTCTGTCCAACCCTGAGACATAACAGTAAATCACTTTCAACACACTAAACCAGGGCATGCTGTGCATTCATAAGAATATTTAGCACACCTAGGCAGGTGAGTCAGCCCAAGGTAAATGCTGAGGGATGTTTACCACCATATATTGTTGTATATGCATAGGAATATGAGTGGTTTATACCTTTTATAGCAGGGTTATGACTAAAATAAATATAACTTTAACACAACTTTTAATGAGTTGTGTTAACAACATTTTTGTGGCTGCAAGCAATTCAGTATGAAACCTGATTTGTCGCGTCTCCAGCACTGCGTCAAGCTTGGGCTTGAACACATCAAGGGCATTCTACTACACGAGCTGTGCCACATGCTGACAACTCACTGTGTGAAAATATACTTCCTGATATCAGTGCAGAAAAAAAAACTATTCCTCCTATGCCCCCTTGTTCTGCTGACAGAACTCGACCTGAAATATCTTTTGTAATTCACTTTGCTAATCCCTTTTGAAAGGTTAAAAAAACCTCAGTATTCCCAGAACACATTGTACAATCCCTCATACAGTTACTCTTAGTATTCTACCTTTCATCCAAAAAGTCAAAATATATAATATCATTATTTGTAGCTTCCTCAAAGTAGCCCCTCTGCAAAAAAAACATGTTGGCTAACCCTTATGATAATGTTTTTTTCAGGAATGATTCTAACTTGTCCTTAATGATAGGTTCCAGGATTTTACATGAATTTGACATTATTTTAAAGTAATGGGCCTGTAGTTTCTTGAGTTAGCACAGTCCCCTTTCTTATTGGTATCATACTTCCAGTGATCTGGTATTTCTATAGTTGTTTAGAGAGTGTGTAAAAAAACTTGAAAGCGGTTTATAACTAATGTCCCCCTAGTTCTTTGAGTACTCTTGGATATATGACATTGCCTTAATTGTAAATTGTAATTTTTCTACTACTTTGTTATCCCTTTTCTCACACCATGCAATCCTCCTTGTTGTGTGAGCACACTATACAGTCTGTCCCTCTAATAATTTAGTCCCCCACTATTAATAACTTCATTCTCATGGAGAGCATGGCCACCTGGATGCCCTGGGTCTCATCAGTCAGCCTACCCTCAGAGCCATGGATCAGATTCAATTTGGTTGAACACCACAATCTTGGGAGGTGTGAGCACCCTTTTTCCATGGTTATGGCTGACTGTCACTCAATTTTCTCTCCCTGCCTGCTCTGAAGACTCTCTCTAAAGGACACTATATATACTATACTATATATACTGTATATACACATACTAACCAGTTCCTAGCTATTCGGTGTTGCAGTGGAGGCCAGCCAGTTGCAGTTGGTCAACGAGATCAAGAATCCTGCTCTCGAAGATCTCAACAGGTCAACAACAAATCGGGGATGATTACAAATAGATTTTTTTTCAAGAGCTAATGTTAAGTAATAATAAATAATTAATAAATTGATTTATTTTCATCTGCCGAAGCGCTTTACAGATAAAAATAAAAATAAAAATATATAAAAATATATTTTTTTTTAAACTATGGCACAGATAAAAGCCTAAAGTTGTTGTTTATGAAAAATATAATTTCAATGCCTCTTAAAATATTTTTTTCTTAGGGATTTGCGATTTTGATTAGTTATTTTGCCATGGAGTCCGAACCCAGACTACCTCCAGATGTGGTTCAGATCGGATTTGGACATAGATATATGCTTTGACCACAGTCTTTGAATGCATCACATAACGGATTTGTCAATGAATCGGATGTCCCATAAACATTGTGAAACTGAAATAGATTTTGTGGACACATAAATCATGAACAACAGTGAGAGTTAATAACATTACTCAACTCAACGCTATGGTTTGATGAAAACACTGCCACCAATAAGCTAAGACATGACACCAAACAAATGTCTAAAATAATAAATTACAAATTCAATTTAACATTACATCCAGCTCCAAAGATAACAACCTGAAGAGCTGCAAAAATAGCATTACTAGCACTAGTAATTGTAGCCAGTTTGCTATATATTTTAGCTTTTTGATAAACTTTAACTCTTTATTCAGCTTATGAAGAATTGCACCAGAGCATTACAAGCTAGGTTCAAGAGGTATAGCACAGTGAGTTGTTCAGCGTAAATCAGCAACACATCACCCTGTTGAAACATGGAACATGAAAACATAATAAGGTTAGGCTATTGTGCTGTTTCCTGTTGAGAGGATGCTGTGTGCATCTGGTAGCCATTTCTCACTGGTTTGCCTGTCTTAAACTACTCGTGATTCGTTTTTAAACTTTTCTGTAAATAGTCTTAACTCTGCTACAACTCATCTCACTACTCAAGATTGCCTTGTGATAGAAATTCCATTCTGCTCAACTGATGTAGCAAGAAAGCTTTTTCATTTAAATGAGCCCCACATTTGTAATAACTTTTAAAAAACTATATCTATACAGTAACTAGTACCCTTGAGCCATTTCAGAACTATTTTACATACCCACCTCACTGACAGTTTTACATGTTTTATTGTAATGTAAAGTATATTTGATTGTTCCGGTCTCTGTCTGTTTTATGTGTTGTATTATCTCTTATTATTATTCTTACATTTGATATTATGTTTTTACTTGTGCCTTGTAGCAGGGCCCCACTACAAATGAGGCTTCGGTCTCAGTTGGGCTTCCCTGCATAAATAAAGAATGTCAGATCAACTGTCAAATCGAATGTTCTTTTTAATTGTGTGGGGGTTTTTTTTACTCACTTACCAAATACCATTATTATTTTTGAGAACCTAGCCTACTTTCAGAGTTCTGAATGATCGCCATTCCAAATTTGTTCATATCTCCAAGGTTCTACTGTATATAGAACTGCTGTCAGCCAATCAGAATCAAGTATTAATCCAGGCCATTTTTTTTTGTTTTATCATTTTTTGTCAGGGTGACACCCTAAATTCTGATCAGTAAACACACTTTTTATCTCGTCCTGACTGTGCCAGTGCTGCACCACAGTTGGCCGTAGTGTGACCCTGTGAGGGAGGGGTTTTTGGTGAGCAGGGTTTCAAACAAGAGTGACTCCTCTGGTTGATTAGGCCCCTGCAGTCTGTCTACACCAGCTGTGTATGTGGTGCAGTCCTCCAGTGCAATGGTTGAGTGGCTCAGCTGGTGGCTGGCAGAGTGAAAATAACTCCAGAAGCTTTGGGTGCTAACCTGTGCTCTCAAGAATTGACATAGGATGTCACAGCGATGGGGCAGGCCTACAAATACGATAAGGCATACCAAATTGGGAGGACAGTAAAGAAATCATTAAAAGAGAGGGGGGATAACATGTTTTTGGAATTACTATTTGATATAGCAGCTACCCCAAAAATATTGCTCCTTAAGAACATAAGAATACACAATGACGAGAATGGGACATTCAGCCCATCTAGGCTCCTCATGTCCTAATCTAAAGAGTATCTAGGGCTGCATCTAGCCTGGACTTGAATAGCCCAATTGTTTCTGCCTCTATTACCTGACTTGGCAAGGTCCTAATATCCTTGCGGAATTTGCCTTTAACTAATTTTCCTTCATATCTCTCAACCCACATCTCTCTCTTTGTAGGCAAACCTGCAGCTTCTCTCACCAAACGGCCAAAGCTAAGATAGGCAAAGCCTGGTTAGTACTTGGACGGGAGATGTCCTGATAAAAACCCAGGTTGCTGCTGAGCAGGTGTTGGCAGGCCAATGGTGAGGGTAATAGAAACACAACATTCCATTACAGTTAATGGGGCACTGCACTATATGAGGTGCTGTCTGGTGATGAGAATTTGAGTCACTGAGGGAGATGCCACAGTCTTTATTACAAATACGAGGGGTGTTCCTCCGGTGTCCTGGCCCAGTCAGCCTCTCACAATCTGGCCATCAAACAATATCCTACTTATACAGGTAAATAAATCACTCTCTCAGCTGAAGCGTTGTAATCCTGCAGACATAAAACAGCATGCATTACCTAGGTGGGAGCTACGCATTTCAGTGGTTACTGTGAGGTAACACTCCCCCGTCTGTAAAGCGTCTTAAGTTTTCTTAAAGGCATCTTATGAACGTAATTCATTATTACCATAATTATTACTCCTGTACTGCCCCATTCTGGCCTAGGGAGGTAGCTGCCTCATCTCCACAGGAGTGGAACAAGGCCTCTGTCCCCATCAGATAGCAGAGTCAATCATCTCCTAAAGACTAATGCAATGAGGGAACAACTTAGTTCCCCTAAAGGAAAGAACAGTTCTAAAAGAGTCAACTACCAGTAAACAGAATTTATTTAGCATGCAGGTTTCACCCTAATTCTAAAAGTGATCATGATTATACAGGAGACCACATCTCGTGTTTTTAACTTGATAAACTTACAAACCTACTGCTGCTGCTACTACTAACACTACTACTATTAATAATGGTAATAATGATTACATTTTTTGGAATTTTGTATTTTGCACTGTGACCTTCACTTCTCCCATCTAGTAAGCTTTGACCCTAACATCTGCCAAATAGTAGAAAATCCGTTTTCATTAGCCTACATCTATTTCAAACCTTTGTTTACTATTCGACTGCCATTTTAACCAATGACCAATGAGTATGAAGACAACATTTAAATGCAAGTCTAACTAAAATAGTAGGCTAACTGAAATAGATTTATATTGTGAGCATTTTTAACTAGCAGCGGTATTAGCTTCTATTTTATAATACTTAATTGGATCAAAAGAGAACTGAAATTTAGTATTAACTGTTCATTATCTTAAATATATTCCAACCGTGGTCTATTGGTGTGCTGTAAACTTCCAACTGAAATCATAAGTCATAAATTACATCATACATGTCCGTTGTATTATTTTTCGTAGAATATGAATACATTGCTTACTTCATATTTATTTTACAGATAGTGGTAGCTGCTTATGACCAGAAGGTTTTCAATTCGAATCCCGGATGGGACATTCCTGTGGTAGCCTACTTTTTAGCACGGTAGCCTATTTGGATGACGTCTATTGCTTAAATGCCCAGTTCTAAATCGATACCATAATAGGCTACGTATGACATAAAGGATACTTTGAGAGCCTGTTAGCTATCGAGCTAACGCGATCAGTATAGTAGCAAGCCACATTTCCAACTTACCTCTGACTTAGAAAAACATTAGACGAAAAATGAATTCTTCAAACCTGAGCTTGTTTATCGTCGACTGTGTTTTGTTAGCTGGCATTGTGTTACAAGGACATTTTCTTCAGGTCTTTTTCTTTGGATCTGAAGTTTGCAACTTATTTGCCTTCTTGAAGGCTGTGAAATCCCTGGCTAATACAGAGTGCGCAAAGGTATCCCCTAGCAACCAGACAACTGTGCAAACCACGTGGAGGGGTTAGAATTCCTGGACTGTCTGATTCAGGGACACTTGGAGTGGGTCATAAAAACACGAAGCTGAAGCTACTGTCATAATTCTCAAAGGGATAAACTTTGCGCTTTGGTAGGTCTAAAACTGGAACAGCTTACAGGCGCACTTTAGTACCAGATTCCCGCAAAGCTTTTGGTGAATAATAATAACAAAATAATTGTGCGTCAACGACGAGTCACATATTTCAGTATTTATTCCAAGCCTAGGCGGCATAATGGAATATGGTGTTAAACTAGTTCATGTTTTTCTCAAAAATAACAAATGTTTTTTTAGAGAAAGGTTTATAGTGTTTGGACGTTTTAACCTCCGTGGTAGTGAGAAAGAGCTGCATTACAATAGGTGTACAATGACCAAATGGTGATTAAGAAATCATTATCTTCGTGTATGATGGATTTTGTTGTATAAGCAATGTGTGATTTTGTGAGTTTGAATGTCTCTATAATACGGACTGTAAGCATACTGTTTCGTCAGCGCACTGTTAGAAACGTAAACAAATTAAGTAGGCCTCTGACCGCATAGTTTTAAGCTGCTTCACTGTCCGAGGTACTGAAAGATTCCCCCGAGTTGAAACCGTACCCTGTAATAACTGCATGCAAATAAATCTCCACTAATGAACAATGACACCTGCATAAGTTCTATAACAACCTGCCTGTTGAATTAATAAATAAAGGAGCATATTTAGGCCTAAATGTGGAGGTTTGTGCAAATAACTGAATTGTTCAAGATAGTTATGTCATTGTAAATGTTATGTGGGTTTATTTATTTAACTGTATTCGATTTCCAGTATAAACGTGCTGAAACGTTGGGAAGAATATTTTTAAACTATGTTTTTTTCCCTTCTTCTTATAGCAGTGGCTATACCCTCTAGGCCCGTTGGTGTAATTTGAATGGGAACCAACTTCCTTTAGAGCCTCTATTGACAAGATATAGCTGAATATACCATAGTTTTGCGGCACATAGGCTACTTGAAGCGTAGAAATATGAAATTCGAAATATTAAAAATACTACTACGTGTGTGTATATATGTAATTGTGTATTTATTCAAAGAAGACTATATGAGGCATTCATATTTAAACATTACCATTTCCTGCTATATCTTTGTAGCTTCATATAACATTTATAGTCTAAGAGAATCAATCTCTCCCTCCAATGACAAGAAAAGTCGCTGCTGAGTTACAATGTCCGTCGAGGTTTAAAGCTTTTACAAAAGGGGCTACGTTTGTGATGTAGTTTAGGCTTAAAACATATTAAATAAATTAAATATAAAAAAATCAACCTGTCACAAAATACTCTGTAACTTCAATCATAGCATCGTGTTAAAACAAATATTTTTCAGCCATTAATCCGCTGTTACTGAAGTGAGGCTTTGAAAATTGAACAGTACATATTCTTTATTATTTACTTTGTTATTTGTTTTTCATTTATTTGACGTCTTTATTATTTGCAATCAATTGCGATATTTTGAACTTATCTACTAATACATGTTTGAAGAAGTGCCAACTGTCAATATTTTAGGCTACATAATCAACAAACATTTGGAGCAGTTACTACCGACAGCAATTTAAATATCAGACATGTTTAACTTTCATGGAAAAAGTAAACGTTTGTAAGTTAAAAAAACACGAAATCTGCTAAATCCTATCGTTGAGAATGTAATATTTCACCTGCACACGATTTAATGACATATATATCTATATATCTTACCAACAATTGTTTTTGTTCAAGTTTCTTGTCAAACAAGGTTACATTTAAACAATTTCAGAACAAAACACTATTAAATTCAATGAGTTGGTTGTGTATTCAACTAAGCACGTGGTGGTTACAAAATAACAATTCAACTGAGCATTACATCAAATTAAATATCCGGAAATACGCAACAGAAATTGCGTTTCACAGGCAAAATATTCCAACTCTAAGTACTGGAATTATCACGGATTGTCACGTCGTGAATGTATTGATTCTCACGCTGCCTTGAGATTTTTACGCATGTTAATTTGTATCTGCTAAAAGCACTGACTCGTTCAAATCAAGAACTACATTCCATGGGTATCAGTTCCGCTCAAGTGGCACGAAAAAAACGGCCAAGCACGCATCTCCGCGTGAATATACAAGAAGGTATTCTAGCCAAACAGATAAACAGCATCCACCTTTGGAGCTGTCTTTTATGTGCTTTTAAGTTTGTAGTGTATTTTCCCCGCTTGGTGAGAGGTGTTAATCTGCTCAGTAGCCTACAAATCGATTCCTTTTGGCTAATGCGGTTACAAATCACTCTGGGATAATCCTATGTTGGGTGATAATTACCCGTGTTATTCGCACATAAATTGATTTACAGTAGAAGGAGACACCATGCCCCGTGTTTAACAGTGCGTGCAAGGTAGGACACAGAAATGGAGTAGGTCGCTAACATCCAACCGATTCCAACAAGCACGTGCATGTCTACAATATCCCTTAGGACTAATCAGTTCAATTAAATATGCGTTTATAACTCAGTTCCGGAGGTGTAGCCTTATCATAAGAATTAGGATTGATTATAAACTAAAAATTGATCCCAGCCCCTCCCACAATATGTATTTATTTATTTATTTATTTATTTATTTAATGTTTATTGGAGTAGAGACAGATACAAAAAAACATAGACACATTGCATTAACAACACACTAATGCCCTGTATCAAAACATTTGTAGCTTGCGCTAATTTTCAATGTTCGTCCCTAGTTGGGCTTTTAAAAGTGAATAAGCCTACACATAGATGTTGGATAGATATGTATTTATTTATTTATTTATTTAACACAACTGGGGAATTTAATTTCGAATTTTGAAATAACAAGATAAATGCTCCGCTCTACTTTCATTTTGCAAATCGGGTATAGGATAGGTTCATTCTGTGAAAAAAATCTGGGGAATCTAGGAATGATCCCGTTTGCGCTCAAAGTATTTCATCTCTGGGCCTCTTCAATTAAAAAGGGGGCTTTATACAATATTCATTCACGGAAAAATAATTGACGAATACATAAACCAAAAAGCCAATAGTTTTTCTATAGATATGTTTACAAATTATGTTATTTTCTCAACGTTAAATTTAATTTCCATTTGAAATATGATTATATTTCGGTAAAGGCATAGTGAATTACGAATGTTTGAGCTGGCTGTCTGATTGCCAAAATAGGAGTAGGGCCGTTGCTGTGGGAGGCGCTGTTGTGAGTCATTTTGAAATTACACAGCTTTTTGGCGTTGAAGGAAAAGCTTAGACATGAAAGCGGGATCGCTTGCCTCCTCATATTTCGTATATATGGAATAGGCTACTGAAACACCAATATCCAAAAATACCAGCCATAGTTATGTTTTTTATATATAAATTAAACTTCCCCCCCAAAATTCCAAAGCCAAATATTAAGATATTTAGTCACGAGCAAAACTGTAGCTCATGAAAGCGTATGAATGAATACGAATTTTACCCTAATATATACATACAAGTAACATTGTATACAGTTTTATACCGTAATGAGAATACGTCCTGCACAATCTTACCATTACTGTGTATTGATTATTTTTCGAAAAACAATGTATAATGTATACAAATACATTCTGAAAATAATTAAGGAACAATCAATTATGATCATCATGTGATTATTTATGATATTCGCTTTTTGTTGGTATGCTAAAGTTTACGCATTCACTAAAAAGTAAAAATAAGCCGAATGTGTGAGTCCACCAAAATAATCTAATGCGCTTTAATGTCAGGCATTATAGGCTACCGTCTTGGGAAAACTTTGTTCACTGTAGGCTATTTGAAAATTAGTAATGTGGTGTAATCTTGTGACGCATTATATTTAAATGAGAAACTCTAGCCTACATCTTCTACTCACTATACATTATATTTTAACTTACTGGCTGCAGTAACTTATACACGTAGGCTACGTCCGCGTGCCCACTACTCGTCTCCTTTTTTGGCGCACCTTATTTAAGTAGTATAGTTTACAGGTAGTTTTTTTTCTTTCAATTGATGTTCAAATCTGTCAGCCCTCCAGTTAAAGCGGCACTGAGTGCCATACACCGATGCAGGTGGAAGACCGAATGAAACGCTGGAGCTGCTCTGGAGGAGAAAAATGCTTGGGACCTGAGCAAGTGAAAATTATGAGAAGTGGGCAGTGCCGTTTCTACGTAACAACCGAGGGAGAGAGCTAAACTCTAACTCACTCCACACTCAACACTTCCTCACTCTCCTCTCCACTGCTGCCAGACAGCGAACCGCCTCAGAGGATTCCCTTCTCCTGAAAGTTTTGAGCGAAGATTGAATGCTGACTACTTGCGGCTTTCCACCATAATGTTGGGTACAGTGAAGATGGAAGGACATGAAACGCCAGACTGGAGCAGCTATTACAGTGACGCGCAAGAGGTTTGTATTTTTACCTACATTTTGAAAGTGAAGAACTGGGAAAGTTGAAGGAGTGGAAAATGTAACTGCTAAAAGAAGAATTAACTTATACTAAAATACGATGTACGTGTTTTACGTGTGTCTACCGCCTTGACGTGACAGGAAAACCATAGTCCGCTTAAACTCCACGTGTTATAATTTGGAATAGTGTAATTCGAGGTAAGTTTCTGGTTAAATCTTAATAAAAGCACAAGAATACCAAACCCGCCTGGTGGCAGCAGCGGGCGGATGCTGTGCTTCACGGATCTTCGCGATGCAATTCGTGACTCGAGTAGGGAACTTGTTGGCCGCACAGACTTATCCAGATGAGTAAACTATAATGGTGATATGTATAATAATGTAAATACGTTGTATTGAGTTTTAAAGACGCGCTTAAAGAAATACCTTTCGCGTGTAACATTCGGATATCTATAATCTAGGCTATGTGAAATTCACTTTTGTTTTGTTTTAACTGAACATGTTCAAATATGTTTCCCCTTGGGTTTAGCCTATGATATTTCACTTTTAAAATCGGTTAAAAACTTCAGATTAGCCATAGAATTTACAAAAGTAAATACTTCGGGGCTGGTCAGTCCTTTAGCTGTCCTATTTTTATTTATGTTGTGTAAAACGTTTAAGAGGTTCTCTAGTTTTCTGTGTTTAAAGTAGCTAAATAAAAGTTACTCAGATGCAAATTTTTGCGTTAATTGTCAGTTCATTAACTATTAATCACAACTTGGGGATTTTAACTTTACCTTATGATAGTGATATTAAAGGTTTGGCTGTGGGAGTGTTTTAAGGACATAATCGTAATAACGATGTCCCTCTCTGTGTTTACGTTCTTACCCACAAACTAGGGCAAAGATGAAACACCGAGATAAGGTTTTTCTTTGTCAATTGTTAACCACTATCATCCCTTATTGTCTGAAAATTGCAAAGAATGATAGGAGAAAATGCGTTCAAATTACATTGGATTGCAATTTATTTAATGTACCCCGGTTAAAAAACATTTCAGCATAAATAAAACGCGTAAAGCGACAATGTTTGTATGCATCAAATGTAAAAAAAAACACACAAAAAAACATTTGAATTCTACTTAATACCTCTTTCCTGTGTTTTGTTTTGCTTTGTTTTGCTTTGGTGTATTCCAGGTGTACTCATCCGTACCAAACAGCGGCATGAATGCAGGACTTGGTTCCATGAACAGTATGAACAGTTATATGGGTATGTCCACCAGCGGAAATATGACCTCCAGTTCCTTCAACATGTCCTATGCGAACCCGGGTCTGGGAGCAGGGCTTAGTCCCGGAACAATGGCAGGGATGCCCCCGGGCGCGACCACAGCAATGAACGGAATGGCCGGCGGAGTGTCGGCAATGGGCGCTGCCCTCAGCCCCACGAACATGAACGCCATGTCCGCCCAGCAGGCGACCATGAACACGCTGACCCCTTACACAAGCATGAGCCCCGCTATGAGTCCAATGGCGTACGCACAGCCCAACCTGAACCGGGCACGGGACACCAAAACCTTCAGAAGAAGCTACCCGCATGCTAAGCCGCCATATTCCTACATATCGCTTATAACCATGGCTATCCAGCAATCGCCCAGCAAGATGCTCACACTAAGCGAAATATACCAGTGGATAATGGACTTGTTTCCTTATTACCGTCAAAACCAACAAAGATGGCAGAACTCCATACGGCATTCTCTGTCTTTCAATGATTGTTTTGTCAAAGTTTCCCGGTCGCCAGACAAACCGGGGAAAGGCTCGTACTGGGCCCTGCACCCGGACTCTGGAAATATGTTTGAGAACGGCTGTTACCTGCGCAGACAGAAACGCTTTAAGTGCGAGAAAAAGTTATCCTCGGGCAAAGGATCGGACGGAAGGAAAGACCAGTCCGGCGGATCAGGGTCGCCTCCAAACGACAGCGGCAACGGCAAGGTCGGCCATATGGACTCCAGCTCCATTTCCAGTTCCAACCAGTCGTCTAGTCCTCATAGCATGGATCACACGAGCAGTAACACGTCCGAACTGAAGGGCAGCGGGCCACCGGTGCACCCCGTGGCCAGTTCAGCTGCGGCCTTGTCCTCCATCCCTTTGCCCCCGCACTCGATGCCCCACGAGTCGCAGCTGCACCTCAAAGGGGACCCCCATTATTCCTTCAACCACCCGTTTTCCATCAACAATCTAATGTCCTCTTCAGAGCAACAGCACAAATTGGACTTGAAAGCCTACGAGCAAGCGTTGCAATACTCTTCATACGGGTCAGGCATTTCTTCCAGCCTGGCCCTGGGCGGCGGTGCCATGGCCGGGAGAGCCAGCATGGACCCATCGGCAATAGAGGCGTCTTACTATCAAGGTGTGTATTCGAGACCTGTCCTTAACACGTCTTAGTCTCGCCCCGCGTTACTCTGCCGTACTGAAGAGAGACCGACAGAAAATATTATTTTATTTTTGCATGCACTTGGTGCATAAAGGACTGTTACTTTAATGTATAAGAATGTGTATGTATAAAACAAAATATACTGTAAAGTGTGCCATTTGAATGATTGTATATCCCCGTTGGAAATCATTGCAGGTGTTTTTTGCCAGTGTATTTAAAACAATTTCGAGCTTGTAAAATAATGGTGTATTCCCCAAACCTGTAGTTGCCACAAACGAATCTGTCTGCTGTGTTACAATGTGCATGAATGAAGGTCAATAAGGTTTTGTGGAATGTTGAGTGGTACAGATTATAAAAGAGGAAAAAAATCGGAAAAAAATCAGTAAACCCATCTGTCTGTTTCAGATGTTCTGCACATGGGTGTTCTCATTTGCTTTGGATCATTTGTTTCGTTTTTATCGTTATATTATTTTTTTGACAAATACATTTCAAACCCAATTTTGTATTTAAAAAACAGTTCATCCACCGTGGAAATGCATTATTAAAAATAAAATACGTATTTCTTTACGAAGCAAAAGCCCAGTCTTTTGTTGTATTTTGAAGTCGAAGATTCTTACGACCATCTAAGGACGTCTTAAACAATGTCTGCGTTCTTTCATGTATTTTCCTTGTTAGATTTTCCCCCTTTTGTTTTTGTGCAACTCAATGTCCTTAATTTATTGCTTGTTCCTTCTAAAATAAAAAACTGAAAACTTAACTTGATTTACTTATTGTTTGTAGTTAGAGGGAAAATGATCATGTCCTACTATCGGAAGCGTCAAGAGGTAGCAAATATATGGCATCACACTTGTTCAAATGTATTAATATCAGGCGCTCAATATTTGTGTAGCGATATGATATATTCTTAACAAGAATATTGACCAAATATGACGACGACGTTGTTGTGGCTGCATTGCTCGTTAAGCGATGTAGCCTTTTTGTAAATACTTGCTTTGAGGGGTTTTTTTCTTCCTTTTAAAATGTAAGGTTTATTTGATAAATAATGTAAATATATCACAGTCATAAAAGTACTTTTTTATGTCTTCCGTGTCCGATATTTCTGTCCATATTTGAATGAACTGAAAGGACGTCGCTTTGAAGTATCAACGAAATTTAAGTTAATAGTTATATTTTATTTAGATTTAGGTTGTAAAACATATACGCAAATTCGTGTACTTTAACGCAGATTGCATTTTGGTCTATGGAACAATAACTCACAGGCCTATAACGGAAAAAGGGCTGCCTTGTATGTCAGTGGCAGAAAGTAAATGCGTGTATGCATGTCCCATTGAAATGGATTTATCAACAATATCATAGAAAGGCCAAACCATCTTTTTGTCAATTGTAACCTACACGAAGGGCTCGTGAACCTGAACAGATTTGACTTTGATCATGGTATTTTGTGGACACACATTTTGGCTGAGTAACCGTGAAATTCGTTTAATTATCATGTAATTGCCCCCCGTTGCGCAAATAAAATGGTTGAATTTTAAGGAGTTGAATTGTTAGACAGAGCCGTGAAATCTCAAGGAGAAAAAAATTGTATCCTGGTGTTGGTAATTTATTTAGCATTTTTATATTAATATTTTCAATTTTGTTAAATTGTTATTTTGGTATATTCGGTGGTTTTAACTTGTGTATAGTATTACAAATCCGGTAATAAACTGTTTCCGAGCTGACAGCAATAGTTAATTATACAAGGAAATACTATATTTTGTCTGGTGAACTGCAATTAATTCAATTACCTGTAACTTCCCATAATAATAATAATTAGGCCTATTTTAATAATGTAATTATATAAATATCCCAATATCTTTGGAAAGATTCTGAAGATGACCTGCGCATGAACACACGCATTGGTAAGACACAAACCTCCCTGAACACCATGCGTTGTCTTATCTTTTACGAATCAACTTAATAATTAATATTCCAAATAAAGCTTACAATTAAATGGACTGTATGCGCATCTGAAAATTAAGAGGGGGTTTGCCTTAGTTTGAATTAGTTCCAAAAAATACCCAAATACTTCCTTGTTAATTGATTCGGGTGCTAAGCGCACATCCCCATTTTACCCTTTTAACTGAAAAGAATATTCGGTTGCTTTGACAGTCATTTCAATAAGCATTACCACCAGCGGACTCGTGTGTCTGTTGTCATCTCATCAAAGACAGCAAACACGAAAATACAAATCATATCTTTTCGATCAGGGGAAAACTGTTCAGTCGGATCTTGATTTGAATCTTAGATGTCACTAATAACAGGAGCCTATACGAACTCCCTAAATCTCTAATAATAATAATAATAATAATAATAAACTTTAGATCAACAAAACTAATATGGATGTTTACTGCTGTTGTTATTGTTGTTGACTTATTGTCTTTAGTTAGGCTACTAGCTCCGTTAAGAACCATTCAGCAAACGTCTGCGCCACACAGGATGTTTTTAAATTAAAAGTTCAAAATATAAAGCTTTCCTATAGTTAAAATTAAAACACACCGTGGCAATGCAAGACATTTTGTAGCACTTATCACATTTCACTTCTCGTTTAATCATTCTTATCAAATTAAAGTTTTGGCTTCCAGGGGATTTATAGGCGCATCTTTATGTTAATGTGGACAATTGGTTTGCTTAAGGTCTACTTGGTATTTGATACAAAAATTAAAACATTTACTTTACTTTTTATTTACGTTCCAACTGCGTTTATTGGTTACTTCATATTAGCTTTCCTCTGATCCAGAGTGCTGTTTATTAACGTTTTCCATACGTTCACAGAGCGACGCAAATTCCCCAATTAATGATTTTTAGGTACATTTCACCCTTTAGTGATCCAGGAGGGTCATTTTTGTTGATTGCTCAATATCCACACAGATCGATTTGTAATCACTTCACAAAAATGCTGTTTTGGCAAATGATGATCTGCAAATTATTAATTTAAACAAGTCAGATGCCCCGAATCACCAACATAAGTGGTTGAGCGAGAACGCCTTTATGTAGCAGAGCAATTATACTAAATTAACACATCAAGAGGTGATCTACTTAACGGTGTCACAGCACCACAAACATGGTAGTAAATGATCAATAACGCCCCTCTCATTTAACACACACACATGTATGTATATATATATATATATCTGTTAAAAGTCCGGACGTATTTCAGAACAAACCCATGGAAAGTGAATGACTAAACGGATCTACCGCGCATCAGATATATTTCTTTCAAGAAGGGTATTGGTAAGTCTGGTTGGTGGTTCTACTTCGTCTTATGTCGAAGCAATTACTGATTTGGATAAATATGTATGTCAACCAGCTGCATAACAATAACAACAACCATAAATAGTTAAGTTACTTACGCATTTCGTTTTCTAATGGATAGCAATTCTGACATTCTAATGAAACGGAAATGTTTGTGTTAAAAAAAAAATCTCCACTAAACAGAAAGGTTGTTTGCACGAGAAATCTCTGAACTTTGGACAAATCTTGTTCACAGTTAGCCCTGCTGTCTAAATACACTTTGCAGCGCGCCAGTTAACAGTCGCTATTCAAAGTGAAACTGCGAGGGGAAAAATGGAACAATCTCCTTTTTCGTTTTGCAAGATTCAGTATAGGCCTAATTATTAGCCCGTTTGAATTATCTGGTAAACGCTTAAAAGTTTATATTTAAATTATTTGTAATACAAATACTTCATCAATAGCCCCTATTAGAAATAGTACTGAGCACAAATATATGTGTTTTAATTCATACACATTTTGAATACACTGAAAAAATTCAGGAAAGATAACATTTGAAGTTATTTGTTATAATACGATCCAGGTATAGGCAACGAATTAGTAGTAGACCTCCCTTTGGGATAAATACGTATAATTATTAAATATTATATTACAACCAGGTAAATATTTTAATACAACCAGATTTCAACTTCTACTGAGCACGGTCTTGGTGTTCCATGCAAGACTCAAAACAGTTTGTATTGTGTTGTACACAAACATTGAGGAACATGTCTATACCTGCTCTAATCCATATAGGACTATATATAAAAATATATATTTTAACCAATATATATTTGAGCATTGAGCAACAGCACTTCATAAGTAAAGCGATCAATAAAACGGTTGCACTTGATGATGGCGGATTATTATTATTTTCCTTCAAACCCACTTTCAATATATGATGCCTTTGCTCCAGCATATTGAATGCGTCCATTGAAATCGACCAGCCTTCATTAATGCGTGACATATGTTATCAGCGGGCATCGGTCAGGGCTGGGCCTTCAGCAGCGCCTTGTTTTCCAACTTATGTGGCATTTCTCGTCCCCCATCAAAAGCCGCGGCGCTTTCTTCAGCCTTATGGACAAAAATTTCGACAACAATGCGCAACCCCTTTTACTTCAAAAGCGGCCATCAGCAAGGCTACCCATAGACCTTTCTTCTCTGCCTTTTCATTCTTAGTTTAGAAAGCCACTACAGGGCCAAGGCGCTTCTAATACCTTTTGATGGGGATTGAATTAATTATCTCCAATAACACAATTGTGCTTGGCCAACGAAAAGAGCAAAGCAATACCCCTTCAGATTCACAGGCGAAAGAAAAGAGCTTTCAAAGTGTGAGGCAGAAGAGGGAGAGATCTCTATCCGAAATCAGCTTTACAAGCAGCTGGTTTTCCATTAAAAAATGTACGGAAGAAGTTTATTAGGGCTTTGTGCCTCCCTAATACGCGTCCACTAAGTCAGGTTGGTGGTCCCCGAGCTAGCCTGCTTGCATCTCATGTTTTGTGTCTTCATTAATCCATTTGTAATACACAGAAAAGGCATAAAGAAAGAGCCATTTTTGTAAGAGAATGTGTTTTTGAAGACTTAAATCCAGACAGTTTACAAAATCTCAGATTGATGTTTGAAGCCTTAGTTTTAATATTTGTGAGTTTATGTGTGTGTGCGCGCCCGTGGGCCCGTTTTCGTTGTTACTAGCAAAACAGAAAAAAATTATCGCAGAACTGAAAACAGACATTTTTTGTAATATGTTTAATTGTTCTTCTATAGTGTTAACACGTGAAACAAATCGGCAATGGTATAAATCAAATACATAGTATATTAACATATAGGCCTACATACGGTGCTAGATAAACTAATGGAATCAACATCAAATACAACGTTGACCACGGATGCACATTGACCCAAGTAGAAACATTTACCATCAACATCGACTGATACTAAACTACAATCTGGCCTTGAAACTAATTAAATTAATTGAAATTATTTGGATTATTTGCATTATGAACGGATAATTTTATTGAGAACACGTGCTATATTATGTGGTATAGTAAGGATATGAACCTAAGATAGTGTGATTAACAGATCTGAATGTTTTTTTTAAAGTTGGCAATGTGCATTTAAGTGTGGATTGTTTGCAATAAAGCGAAATTGATAGCGGAGTAAAATGTGCGCAGTGAATAAATGGATGGATTGACGGAGTGCATTAAAGAAGAAAAGGCTTGAAAGATTTGGTGTCGTTATAGCAACAGGATCAGTCACGCTTTTCTCCGAAAGCCATTCAGCGTTGGGCTGCCAGAACACGTTTTTAATTAAAGCGTATAAAAAGTTGTTTTGTAGTCCTGTCATCATGCGATCGGTTTTCAAAACGGTTAATCGGGATTCCCTTCCTTTTGATGCCCGCGTGAGCATGGGGTGCAATCCAACACACTGCGCGACAGAGCAAAAGATCTGGTCAAAAGTGCCACACAAAAAGTCCAAAGCGCATTAGAAACGAAATCGAAACAATGAATATGATATTCAGAACATTTTAAAATCATATTGAACAGGCCTTCATTTAATAAATAAATATAGGTATACTAAATACTTATTTTATAGCGGAACTGCTATATCAAGATGTAAATACAATAACAAATAGTGAATAGAGAAGCGATGAATACCGTGAATTGTGCGAATTAAAACAAAACATTACAGACTTTTACAAAGTATTGAGACAATGTGGTTATGTAGGACAAGTGGGATTATCAAACAGAGAAACAAACAGAGGGAGGACTCTTGTGGGTTCAGAAGAAAGAAGGACACCCAGGTTGTGGGATCTCCACGGTTACGAATGGAGGTGGAATCGACAAGCTCGTAATAGTGCCCATCTTTATTGAAGGGGAGGGGAAACTCAACAGCGGGTCCCGCCTAGCACCCCCTGCTCCCCCTCTTTTCTTCCCTCCGAACGCCAACTTGAGTGGAGCTGTGCACCCACCATATTCTGAGTACATAATCGATCATCTGTGGGTACACACCTTGCTATGCTGCCATACTTTGTTGAAGGACACGGTGGGGCGCTTGAGGGTCAACTCATCGATATCACAAAGGAAACTGTAAACGATGCGGAAATAATTGTTTGGTATTTAGTCGTCAGTAAAGGTCGTCTGATCTCTTTGGCCCTCGTTCTGTTTATAAATTATCAGCATGCAAAGTGGAAGAGAGACAGAGAGTGGGGGGTCTTTCGGTTATTGTGTAAAAAAAAATACGACGAGGCTTGTATGCGGGGTCAAATGAAAGTCAGTTACTATAACGCACGCACGAGCACCTACAACAACTTAAGCATGGGTTTAAAAAAGGAGGACTGACTTCGAACGCTGATTAATGAAGATATATGGTGAATCTTCTCCTCAGTCTGTATATAACAATAAAGCACCGAAAATAATTCAGTCCAAACAGGGAACAGCGCAGTTGCTAACATTTATCATTTATAATTTTCATTAAACACAATCGGATTATAGCCCATATACATTATTGTGACCAAAAATAGCCCACCTGAAACAATTATATTCCGAAAGATATTCCGATGTGGCCTATGTGGCACACTATAGCCGACAAGTCTGGAAATGATTAATATATTGCTTTTTATGAGGCTACATAGGGAAGAACAATCTTTTTATCATATGTATCATATAATTATTCCAGACAGGAAGACAATCACCAAAATCATAACCAAACATATTCCATAACTGATTTGAAGCCAGAAAGTATGGAAATTCGCCTAAAATAACAAATAAACTTAGTAAGAGTGCGAACAAATAAAAGCCTGTGTATTTTAGATAAATTGGTTATCTGGATTTTTCAGAACTAATAAGGGCAAGTATGAGGAATCCTCCCCCAGGTTCCGAAATTGGGGGTACTTAGAGAACTGAACCTTAGATAAATACAAGTTATTTTTTTATCTTCAATTACAAGTTAATCACTTTACAAGGTGAAAACTGTTACTCTTTTAGGGACTGAAGCCCAATACTATATACAAAGAAAGTCAGTTTATATTGACAGTCAATCCATTGTACTCAATTCATCCACACTAAAAAAAAAAAAGAAGCAAAGGATGTTAACCCCTTTAGGAAGAACGGGCTGCGTAAAATCGTGTTTTTGTACCTGGTGTTTTTATTACATTGCTTAAAAGACAGACCTTTAAAGACACGCAATTAATATGGAGGAACAGGAACTACGACTGATGAAATGGGAGAATATGTTTCACGTTTCAAACAGTAGACCTGACAGTTTAGTGAAGTTTATTGTCCCAACGATGCAAGGACTTTTCATTTATCACTTATCATTGGCAGTGCTCGTTGGTAAATGAGACCACATCAGTAAATACATTAACGAAATTAAATGACCATTTAACAATGATGCAGTGGGCCGGGAACAGTCACCATGTTGAGCTATAGCAGCTTCACTACCTAACAATTGGAAAAAAGAAGAAGAAGCATCGCTGGACAAATAACCGCAAAGGCGATCCAGTAAATGTGGTCGTCATAATGGATAAATGATTTTTAAAAACAAACAAACAAACAAACAAACAAAACAGGTCAGTGAGAGAAACGGCGATTCCCTTACATTACCAATAGTAGGCCTATGCTAACAATCAACAAATAATAGCGAAGATAAAAAACAACAACAATATAATCAAATGCAATAAGCAATTCAGGAAATAACCGTGGCGGGGTAGCACGCGCAGCAGCCGAGTGGTTAAACATTTATGATTCGGTTTGATCTGGGCCTGGAATGTGGGTTGAGTGCTGGACTTCTAACAACTGTTTGCCGAGTTAAGGCTGGGGTGTTTACACAGTGTTAAACGCGGCAGCCTGGTCGCCAGATGTGGCCGGGCGGATCGCTCCGGAGCCGACCTCTTCCCCTTCAGATCACCGTCCTGACGCTGCCGGTCCCCACCTTCTTTCTGAGAACCTCCACCAGTCGCTCCAACCTGGAACGAAGGGATGTAGGGACAATGAGAGGGAGATATGGTGATAGGAACTCATCTCGCCTTCCCCGTAGACGCACTGTCGCGCGGCACATGGGAGAAGGGTGTGGTCATTTCTCAAAGTGGATAGACTCCAGCAACTTCAAGACTCGCCATCCACATCCTTACAGCATCTCCTTAAAATACTTTATATATATATATATATTATCGCAGACTGCAGTGTCTGTAAGAATGTTCTTTTGGTGAACTGGAAGAGGAATTATTTCGTAGAAGGTCGAAAATAAAGGCTGAATTGAAAATTGTCCCCAGGACGACGGGCTGTGGAGGAAAGATGAGATGCGGAACTCTAACGGAAAACTAACTTTACACAATATGTGCACAGACATCTTAAAGGACACACATAACACAAATAAAGGATGATTTTGATTTTATGACCAAAGATCATGGCGTATTTTACTTTTTAGTTATTTCCACGGACTGCACAATGTAGAACACATCTAAAAGCCTGCCAGTTCAGTTTTTTATCGCATGATGAAAATGACAGGTTTAATATTAAGAGCCATGGAAAATACTGTAGGCTAACGCTTGATTATCATCCACTTTTAGTCATCAGAGTAAAGTGGGGTTAAGTCCAATAAAAAGCAAAAGATCTGAAGCAGAGTGGTCTGAACCAGGGCTGGACTGGCTATATAGTCTACCTGGCTATATAGTCTAATAAACCCCCCGGTCGACAGAAAAGATCTGAGCGCGAAATGGCAGGGCCGATTTTTTCTCCCAGTCCAGCCCTGGTCTGAACTATAGTTCATATAGTCTCTAGACATTAGCTTATATCACATTTCCAAATGATTGCATTCGTATGACTTCGCATCACGAAGAATAAACTAATTAGCCTACATTTTGACAAAAATACAAAATGATGCGTTTAATTTTGTATCGTGTTATATGCATATAATACGGACAGAGTAAACCGTTTTCAAACACAGACGGGAAAATGTTCACCGTGGATAAACCACAAGACTTAAAGGTCTATTAACGGTGGACACTACCTGCTGACGCCCTGACAGACGATTAGCTTAAATGGTTACGAAGCCAGTGATCATCTGGCCGATGACACTCCGCTCTGGAACAATTTTGTTTGTTCAAAACGTTGTATCACTTAAGAAGTCGCATCTCCCACCGTGCTGTAAATTAACATGGCAAGACCGTTTGAAATCCAAGTGTGGGCGGAGGATCTGAGATGCGCGTGTTCGTGCTTCGTCTTCCATCTCCAATCTTTCACTGCCAGTAACGATAATGTACGGGATTGACACGTAGGCGAAAGCAAGTGAGAGAAGCTTCATAAAAGCAACGTTCTGACGTGAACTTCAGACGTGTTTACTTGTGTTTACGTCTGTGTAAGTGATCTGATCACTTTAATATAAGTTTTGAAATAGGCTGCGTATGACTGAATGTAAATGTAATCGGATGCAATGTATCAGAAGTAAACGGGTGAAATAGAACACGGTCCGTGACCATGATCATGGTTTGCCTGGTGTCTGTGGTAGGTCACGGAGATTATAAAGATAGCTGGTGGTTCTCCTCCTCCGTCTTATAAAACGAAATATAACTAATGCCTCTACTCATGTTAGTCGCAATCATAAAAAAATAAGTTATCCAAATGTTATTCACCATTACATATTTTTCCTTTATAGTCATAATTGTTGCTCTAGGAACGAAAAAGAGTAGCCTAATTCTTGCTTATATTAATTAATAGTCTACGTTAGAGGAATACGAATCCTCTAACGTATTAAATCTAGCCACAATGTGGTTCGTCTTTGCAGCCGAATAATTAATTTAAGCAAGTATTACTCTTTTTCGTTCTTAGAGCATCAATGAGGCGTGAAGAGCGTCCGTTGCAGTTTATGCGAACTATCCTCTCAGCCAATCCCCTTAGCTGTACACTTTGGGATCTGTCTGGTCCCTGTAACATATAATAATAGGCGTAGCATGCCGTAAGAGGTACATTATTATCAGGAATCAGGGCATTTAAAATGCCATATGTGCACATGCCATATGTGTCATAAATGACATAAAACAAAACGTGTTAATGTAGTCCTCATGTACGTCTTTCTACTCCAATGAATAATTAAGTTACAAATGTTCATTTGGGTAAACATGAAAGAAAGGAATAAAAAAACATCAGTTAGAAAAGCATTGTTTTACACCTTTAACAGGGAAAGCAGAGCAAAAAAAAAGGCTGTTGCTAGTCAGCAGGGTCAGCTGGGTTCGGCCGCAATGAGCTGAGAAAACAAGACCAAAATAAGACCACCAGAAAAGTGCAAGGGAACTGTAGGCCTTCAGAGGTGAAACAGTCATTCTGATCATTGCGAGGGTTTCAGCCGTCTTAACAAGCTGAAAAAGGTAAATGGTAGGGACCATTCTCCCCCCCTCTCTCTCTCTCTCTCTCCTTCCCTCTCTCCCTCCCGTTGGTGAGCATCCGTGATCACCCTGACCTAGGTGTTGGTTTGCAGTTTGCCTCCAGCCATTTCCCTGCACATAGCAGTTTGTGCTGTACAACATGGCTGTATTGATTTATCAGTGACAAACTATACTGTGCACACAGGGGGAAGCAGGCCTGGGGTGGCAGTGCTGTAACCTCAGCTTGTTGTGGAATAGTTTAGAATGGACTCAGAGCTGTTGGCAGGGGGGAGAGAAACAGCCCAAAGAGACTAATATTTAGGAAAGGTCACCCACACTGAATACACAGGTCTGCCGACAATGGACAGCGGGGAAACACCACCCACTGACACCCACACCCACACCCACACCCACACCCACACACACACACACACACACACACACACACACACACACACACACACACACACACACGAACACATGCATGCCCATACGGACACGCGCCCGCACACCGAAAGTTCAGCGCAAACACCTTTGCATGCAAACACTGCACGTAGTACCCAGTTTGAACATACAGTAGGCTCTGTTTTTATTCATACCCTTGATAAAGATAAACAAAAGAGATAGTATAAAAAAAACTATATAAGTAATGAGGTACATTTCATGCTCAAAAAATTCTGAAAATTATATTCTTTAATAATAATGCATTGGAACGAATCGAATGGTTCACAAATTATAATTTTTTTCACAGAAAAATCAAGAATCACAAATATTCACACCCCTGTTATCAGTACTTTGTATTTCCTGCCTTGGCCATTATAACAGCAAGTAGTCAGCTTCTGTAGTGTTGTAGGAGGTTATGGAACTTCTTGGGGGGGGGGGGGTCCTCAACCATTCCTCCATGCAGAATTGTTCTAGTTCCTTCAGATTCTTGGGCTGACGTTTGTGGACTGCTTTTTTGAGTTCAAACCACAAATGTTCAATTGGATTCAGGTCTGGAGACTGAGATGGCCACGTCAGGTTATTGATCTTGTGGTCTCTAAACAATTTCTTAGTTTCTTTGGACGTATGTTTGGGATCGTTGTCTTGTTGGAAGGTCCATCTGTGGCCAAGATGTAGCTTCCTGACAGAGGGAACAAGGTTTTTGGACAAAATGTCTTGGTACATGCTGGAGTTCATGGTTCCATCTATTTAATTTAATAAGGGTCCTAGGGCCTGTGGATGCAAAACAACCCCAAAGCATGAAAGATCCACCACCGTGTTTCACCGTAGGCATGAGGTGCTTGCATTCTTTGGATGCCAAACATAACGCTGATGTGCATGTCCAAAAAGCTCAATTTTTGCTTCATCTGACCACAAGACATGGTTCCAATTGTAGTTCAGATGTCATTTGACGAATTCAAGTTGCCTTTTTCGGTGAATAGTCTTCAAAAGAAGCTTCCTTCTTGCAACTCTGCCATAAGACCATAAGACCATGTAGGCATCGTCAAATGGTAGCTTTAGACATCTTGTAACCCCAATATGCCAGGTTGTTTTGGAGATCTTGAACTGTGTCCCTTGGACTTCCTTTTGCCTCTCGAACCATCCGTCGTTACTACACGTTGGGGCAAGATAGACTTGTGTCCTCTACCTGGCAGGTTAGCCACTGTTCCAGTGGCCTTAAACTTCATAATAATTGACACAACAGTGGAAAGCGGTATCTTTTAACTTTTTCATTTTTGGAGCCATCTCCTGATCTGTAGAGGCCAATAACCTTTTGTCTGATGCTTTCAGGGAATTCTTTGCCTTTCACCATGATGATGGCTGACCACAGTATTTCAAACGTGTTGTTCCTCCTTTTTATACCCTAGGGAAACAAGAAACCATTGTAGGCCACTGTATACTTCCAATGAACTTCAAATAAGTTGTATGTTTATGAAGATTTTTTTCTGGATTAAATTTAAAAGAATAGTTAGTTGTATGAATAATTGTGATCCAGATCTTTTCTGGAAAAAAATATATTATTAATAAAACAAAATATATTTTTCTGAACAATTGTATTAGTAATGCAGGTTTGGAATTAATTGCAGTTTAAAATATACCTCATTACGTATACAGTTTATTTTATGATATATTTTGTTCATCTTTATCAAGGGTATGAATAAAAACGGAGCCTACTGTATATGTACATAAACAAATGATTGCTCTCCCACTCTTTAACACACATGCATACACACACACAGATTCTCTCTCCCTCTCTCTAACATATGCGCGCGCACACACACACACACACACACACACACACACACACACACACACACACACACACACACACACACACACACACACACACACACACACACACACACACACACACACACACACACACACACACACACACACACACACACACACACACAGATTCTCTCCCTCTCTGACACAGTGGCCATGCATACACTCACGCACACACTCACACATGCACACATGCACACATGCACACATGCACATGCACGCACAAACACACACGCTCCGATTCTCTCTCCCATTCTCTAACACACACCCAACATGCGCACACACGCACGCGCACACACACACACACACACACACACACACACACACACACACACACACACAAACACAAACACAAACACAAACACATATACACACATATCTACACGTGACCTACACATCCCTTTTGGCTTCCAATATATTCATTAGCCTCTCTGCCACGCTCACACAATTACCAGGTCCCAGATTCTGCAGTGCGGCTGCCCAAGGTGTGCTGGCGTGGTGGTAGCGGGAGAGGAGGGGGGGATTTGGAGAACACTGTTTACAGAGGGGGGGTAGTAAACCCCAAACAGACACGCCAGGGAGGAGTTGGGAAACGTACAAATCCTGATTAAGTATTCAGCGTGTCGCAAAACCAACAATTATAGCTGGAATAATGCAGAGTAAACACAGACTATGCATTAATGCTAAACAATGCCATATTATTTCCACAGAATATTACATATATCAGTGTTGCATTGTGCACAGCCCTCTTCTTTTTTTTTTACTATTCACACTGTAGTTTGCCATTACTAGACTGCTGGAGACACACCCAGATTTTACTGCAGGTTATTCAGAGTATCCAGGACAGCTGGCAGACTGATTGAGTAACAGTTGGAGTGCTACATCACTTTTATTTTAATTTTTTTACTCATAACAAATTCATTTAGACTTTAGAGTTTTTTATGATAATAATGAGCAGGAATAATGATAGGACTGTAAAACTGGAGCTTTTAAAAACTTGAATGTCGCAAATACCTTCAACAAGGCCGTTTGACCTAATGTCATATTTCTTATGCACTCCAATCAGAGAGCTTTTAAGGACATCACAGTTAATGACAGAGCGCTCCATTGTGCTTAAAATCTTCTTTTAAAATACATAAACAGAATCAAGATGACCAAAACGGCCAACCGCGGGGAGATACCTTTTCAGTGTAAATGCATTGAAATAGAAAATAAAATGGCGGTTAAAGTGCTCCGACGCTCCAGGTTACCGGCTTCGGGGGCTGTGCCGTGCCATGATGAAGCCCGTGCCCTCAGAGAAGCAGGGCATGCTGGGAGGCGGCAGCCGGGCCTGCCGGGGCCCATCTGCAGCCCGCTCCCCAATGAAAAGAGCCTTTGTGTCATTCCCACGGCCAAGTTTGATTGGGCAGGTCATTAGACATTCTGCTCAGCCTCTCCATCAATGGAGCTGCGGCCCTCGGCACCCAGGTGCCACATTCCGGGCCGCCTGCGGGCTTCCTCCCGCCGGCCCCCGGGCCTTGCCGGGGGTGGGGGGAGAGGGCCGCTCCGGGTTCCCTGCGCATTCTTCGCACCGCCGTGCGACGGGGGTCCGTGTCAGAGCCGCTTCCCAGAGCCTCGGTGCGTACCCACCCCCATCTTAAACCTGGGGCGCTTTGCCATGGGGTCAGCTCACGCGAGGGTGCGAGTGTCTAAGATCGCCCCGCCCCGCCCTGTCCCGTCCCGTCCTGTCCTGTCCCGGCCCTGCTTCGCCCCCAACCTTCCCCAGCCTCTTATTCTGGGAAAAGTTTGGCCTGGTCATGACCGTACCCAGCCTGTGGGACTGTAAACAATCCAGGCCGAGGGTTCGGCCCTCAGGATTCCTATGCAGCCGTGAAGGCAAAAAAACACAGTACAGCTCGCCCCATCTCTCACTCTGGGGCCAGAGCATGACTCCTGACAAACTGGGTCTACAACACCTATAAACAGACCAACACGGAACATAAAAATGTGTACATTTGACTGTTTTCTCATTGAGAAGAAACAAACAAGTCCCGTCCAGCTGGTAATAGCAGTTTGTAAGTGTAGGAATAGGTTTGTTTGTTTTTTCACTGAGATTCCCCTGACATTCCCCCGGACTGAACGTTTCCACGGCACGCGGTTTGGCGCGGAAGTTTGCGCAGACATGAGGACGGCCTTTGTGCCGGTTCAGAGAGGAACGGCCACGCATCCCTCCGCTCTGCATCCTGCACGGCCTCCTCCTCAGGGGTAGCGCGGTGGTGGTTTGAGTCTTGGTACCATGGGGTCCAAATGACGTGTGTGTTCTCCTTCATTAGCAACACAGCCCCCGCGCCCTCCCCCCCTTCCAGTCCTTGGAACAACAATAAGATACCGACCCAGTTATTTGAGGTAGTAAATGGGCCTTTTCTATCAAAATACATTTCTCAGCGTGTGGCATGTCTCCAGGCAAAGTGGTGTCTTTACAGACAGAATGCTAAGGGGGGTGTATTGTAACTGGTGGTGTTAGGCGCAAGAGAGGAGGGGGGTGTGGGATCTTTGAAGTAGGACGGATACCCATTGGAAAGGATCCTTTAACACAATACCAAAGCTCCCTCTTTTTTGATTCCCAACCTGTGGGAGAGATTTCCCAGCGCTTCTGAACTGTCGCACCCCCCAAACTACCCCCAACCACCCCCATCCCCCCACCGCCCCCCACCCCGCCCGCTAATTCACCGCGCAAACAGATCAGGCGGGCGCGTCAGGCTGAGGGCTTGTTTGCTTTGCTCGGGGAGCCCCTGTGTGGCTGTGGGAGTGCGGGCCTGGAGCAACAAGACTGGGAGGGCTGCCCAGACAACCAGCAACTGTCAGACTGGGGGAGGAGTGAGGGGGGTGGAGGCAGGGGCAGTTGGTGGTGCGTTGGGGGCGAGGGGAGGGGGGAGTGGAGGGAGGCAGGGGCAGTTGGGGGTGGTTGGGGGGGGGTCAGGGAAGATGAGTGGAGGCAGGTGTAGCTGGGGGTGGTTGGGGGGTTAGGAGGGAGGTGAGTGGAGGCAAGGGCAGTTGAGGGTGCGTTGGTGGGGGATTTCAGGGAAATTAGTAGAGGGAGGGGCAGTTGGGGGGGTTAGACAAGAGGTGAGGGGAGGCAGGGGCAGTTCGGGGTGGTTGGGGGTTGATAAACATTGCAGTGGGGTGCTTACCAGGCCCGGCAATGTCTTTGAACCAGCAACTCAACCTGAACTGGTTCTGTTAATATTCAGCTATATTATAAGACAATGTGTCAAATGTAGCATAATTACTGTAATCAAGCGGACAGGTTACAGGTCCTTTGGTCTGCCCTGACACTGAATTCACCACAAATATCTTAAAAATGGTGCCAACTGTCTCTTCACTTGGCAACCAGCAGTAAAAGAGACAGACTGGATGACCATAGACTGGTGTCAGTTCCTCCCACAGAGATCAGGACAAGTGCCAAGCGTATGAAGCACCAGTCTCCCATGGCACCACTGTGGGGAAAAACTCTTCTTCGTTATTTACCATGTTTGTGTATGGATAAAAGCAAATATACATGCAAGCTTAAGTTTGCACTGAACTGACCATACCCTTCTCCACATCCCACAGAATTCGGATGTGTTGCTGTTTAATGTGTTGATGCGTTTTGTTAAACCAGGAAACTCTTTGACTTTGCCACCTTCTGTCTCACTTCAGTTCGGCATCAAGCTACGTGTCATGCCTGATTAATTCAAAAGGCCTTCTTGAAACGGGAACCGCCAGGGTCTGCATAAAACCAGGCTCCAATAGCTGAATTCCACGTGAACCTTTCTCGCACCACTACCTGACCCACGGCCAAGTGAGAAGAGACAATTCACTCCATTCGTGGAGAAAGTGACCACTGGGGAAGAAAAAAATATCCCCAAATCCTCTGGGCTCACCCTCCCATCCAAGGGAGTCAGGGACAATAATACAAAGTGCTGCTGTTTGTATAGACTGGAGAGGTCTACCGCTGCTGTCCAGGCTTCCGCGGTGACTCTTCCACGTGAAGAGTGACCCCCGCTTGTCAAATCGTTGTAGCAGGCCGGGAAGCCTGCCTCACTGCCTTAACAACATGTAAAAGGCAATATGGCACCAGGACCTTACAAAGTGTTTTATTAGCTGGGGGTGGGGGGGGGGGGGGGGGGGATGTCAAACCCTCCTGCACAGCTGGTCAAGGAGTGACTGTTAAAGTAACAAAACCGAGGGGGTGAAAGAGGAGCGGGACAATAGGCGAGCTTGAGGAACAGTGTAAAACAGACTTTGATGGCTAAATTCAATGGGGTTTAGGAGAGACAAAAAAACAAAAAAAAAGATGGAGAAAGGGAGGAAAACAAACAAAAATAGAGTGTTCTCTCAGCAGCGGATCCTTTCAAGAAGGGAGGAGGAGATGGGGGTGTGGGGGAGGGGTTTGACAAAATGAGGGAGGGACTCACTTTTGAACTTTTTCATTGGCTTCTTTCTCGGCCTCCTGAGCAAGCTGGAGTTGGGCCTGCGTACTGTGGTGTTCTGAAGCCAGGGCCTGGAGTTGGGCCAGCAGCTGCTGGTGGTGGAGGCTGGCCTGGGTTGCCTGGCCCTCCTGTGTGCGAAGGGCCTGGGAGTACGAGCTGAGTGTGGAGTCGAACTGCTCCTTCAGGCTGGCCTCCTGAGACAGGGACTGGTGGAGGCTACAGAGAGAGGAGGGAAAGATGATTAGACGCGCATGCATGCACGCACACGCACACACGCACGCACGCGCACGCGCACACACACACACACACACACACACAAGGCGGCATAATGGTACAGCACACACACAAGCAGGTACAATGTTCCATATGCATACACATAAGCAGGCGTAAAGTTACATTCACAGGCAGTTGTAACGTTACACACATGTTACGATTGCCCCAACAGAAGGGGTATAAGTAGCAGCATTTTTTAAAGTTATTTCTATTCAATCGAACCTTGAATTTAAAACGAGCACTACAGATAGGTATTCAAACTTTATTCAATAAGAGTTGGTCAATTGGGCCTATAACATGAAATTGAAATTCATCTTAATTTATACCACTCCATCAAATGAAAAAATGTTGAATAAACAACTATTTTTACAGAAACAAATGTCCAGCAGCACATCTCAAAACACATTTAAAATAGACACGTCAAATAAAGATTTGTATTCTGTTAATTCGCTCGATAAAATCTTAATCGAAAGCTCACTTGGAACAAACAAACAGCATACATAACGGATGAGCGTGACTAGGCTGGAGAAATTCTATTTCACCGGAGAAACTGACGCAGTTTGTACTTCAAATACAGCAATGATACTAAAAACGTGATTCACAGAGCATTTAGTCACCGCTGGCGCCTTCTTAATATTTGACCCAACATTTCTTGGCTTGTAGAGGGAATATGAGAGTAAGTGGCTCCGGTTCACACCCATTCACCGCTTCCAGGGAACTGATTTATCCCATCGAAATATCTCCAGGGAATTCAGAACTGCATTTCAATTGGGGGGCAACCCACACATCTTTCATTCGTCTGACAAATTCACTGCCATTGGAGTATGCCAAGTACCCACAAAAGCAACATATCCACCATTGATAACTAGTACAGAGGCATTAGCCAAATTACTTTGCATAAACTTAGCATTAGCCAAATGACTTAACATAAACTTAGCATACCTAACATTAGCCAAACTTCTTAGCATACATTTAGCAAACTTAGCATTCGCTGAATTACTTAGCATAAACTCAGCATACTTAGCATTAGCCAAATTACTTAGCATAAAGTATAAACACTCCCACATGCCACAAGGCCTGCACAGTAATACGTTCAGCGTTAAATCAACTCCGACAGTGTAGAGTAGTGTACAGTTTACTCTGACAGAGTGCATGCAATCCCCCATTGGACTCCCCAATATAAACTCTGTTAGAGTTCAATGAACACTGAACATTTCACCGCATGAGGCTGACCTTTCGCCATGAAGCACTGCCCTTCTTGCCAGTGGTGAGTTTATCATGCCGAGTGAGCGTCTGATTACAGTGCGCCAAGAGTGGCAGAGTAAATCAACTTGAGGAGTTCTAGTACTCATTACTAGATTATTAATTTAAAAAATGCTCTGGAATAACAGAGCAAACCACCACGGACCGAGTTGGCTGGCCTCAAAGTGAAGAGTGAGCATGAAGCTAAAACAGCACCGGCAGGGCCACCCAAGTGCCATTATAGAGTCTGTATTTGACCACTTTCCTGTGAGTCAGTCCAGCCTCCCCAGTTACAGGGCCACAGATGACCGTGCTCCATACACTAACAGTCAGCAGCTTGACCTTAACAGTGAAAGGCAAGCCAACAGTTTACCTGTCGCTGAGAAATGTCACTCTGTACCAACAGCCCGCATCAATAGACAAGTTTAATATTCGAGCAGAATGTCAGTACAAGAAACAATATCTGGAGGTAATAATGCGGCAGAATGTCAACCGAATACATTACCGCCCGGGTGAGACTTAGCGCACCAAATTGACTGGGAGCAGAGGTGAGTACGAGACAGGTGATTTTTTAAAGTTGACTGAGAAGCAGTTTTAAATAATAGTAATAATAAAAAAAGGTGAAGCAAACACTAGTATCACCGTTGTCTAAGCTTGGGGCGGTTCACTTGGCGAAAGACACCCACGCCCGCTTTCCTTTTAGGGTGGGAAGGGATTAGGATGACAATTCAGCTAGTAAGCAAGCACAGCACTAATTAGCACTGGCAGCAGATGGGAAAACACGAACTGAACACGAATGCCTTATTAGAAGTGCAGAATTAACAATTCTCAAACCGCAAAGTTCATGTATAACATAATATACATGGACATATCTTGTTACTGAAAAAGGCAGTTTCTTTATTATTAACCTTTGTTTTTTTTTTTTTTTTTTTTTTTTGGGGGGGGGGGTTAGGGAGGAGGTTATCAACAACCCTACGTGTAAATATTTTCAATATCATCCAATTGTCTAATTCATAATTGCATTTGTGAAATAATTTATATATTAAAAAAAAGTCAGAAAAAAAGAGAAAAGAATTGGGTTTTTTTAAAGAGTTCTTCCTCTACAAAATGCAATATATAATTATAGCCCTCTCAGCAAGGGGAAGAATTTAATGTCATTGCCCAAAGTAATTGAAGTACAGCAATAAAACGGAAATAACTTGATATTAAAAACGAAGGGTGAAAAAAAAAAAAAACAGATGGAAGCCGAAGCAGCGGAGACCGCTTGGGAGACGGATAAGGCAATAACAGGAGGACAGCTTTTCATTCTCACCACCTCCACCAGCTTCAGCCCTTGGCTTCTCTTACCTTTATTTGCTCGAGGTGTACCACAATCTTTTGTAATACTACCACAAAGTCAAACTCCAGCTCTGTTTTTCTTCACGTTACTCTTTGCTTAGTTGCCAATGATTCAGTGTCATTTTAATATATATATATATGCAGAAAGCCAAGGGCTTAAGCCCATTATCAATGTGGTGGATATTCACAAGCTTCTGTAAGTTCTGAAGGCCAGGATCAGATTTTGCTAGTGTTTCCCCTTCTCTTTTTGAACAGAAACTTTAGCACTTGGCCAGAGCCGTCAACAATTTATTACCTTCTCAGAGATAATAAACAATGCAGAACTACAGCACTTTACTTTGACAGGACGGGGATGGCAAAGAAAACAAGAAGAGGAGCTATTCTAATGAACCAACAAACAACAATCGACAACGCATAGATTACAATTTCGATTTTTGCTGGACATTTATATGTTAGTGTTGCCAACCTGGGTGTGAGATGAACATGCAGTGACATTCACACAAGGCCATCCCAAGGGTCAGCCTAGTGGGACTTATACCAAAGACTGGTATGTGTCTTCAACAGTGCAAAATGACATTTTGGAAGGGGGGGAAAATATTCCTCTGACAGGTCTGTCTCCAGTGCAGTCAGCCAACCCACACTGACGGAGAGATCCGGATTAATGGCCACTGGCCTGCATGTGTTCAGGTCCCCAGGTAATTATGTTTACATTGCCTTAAAATCATATTAGTCATTCTGACCCGTTGCAGTTTTTTAATTAGTTTGAAGGAAGCTACCGTTTTATGTCTTTTCTCTTCAGAGCGGAAGGTAATCAATTCAGATGTGATATTGATAGCCATGGAGTGATGCAAACTTGTGTGCTTTGTTTAATTAAATGCAAACATATTGGGTACAAAGGTCCAATGGCAGACACAAACAAGGGCTGAGAAGGATTGCTTCACAACGGATTATCTTATCTAGTCCCCCCGAACCCCCCTACCACCCAACCCACCCCAACTTATTTGTGCAAACCTACCCAAAGGAGACACATAACGTACAAACCATTGCAATTTAGGTCAGCTTGATAAACACAAGAGGTCTGCTCAGAGAAAAACCAAACCGCAAAACCAAACCAATGCTCAAATTCAGAAGCATGGTTTCTTTTTAGGCAAGGTTTGAAGTACAAGTGGCTTTTTTTTGTCCATCCATTGTGTGAAAGATTTTTAAGGACCCTGGCGACTGGGCCTTTTACAGGAGTGACGCATGTACTTTTCCAAATAACGGTGGGTAAAATCGAGACTTTCTCCCACATGACTCAAACCATAAAAAATTCCCATGGAAACTGTGCCAAGGGTCTCTTAATAAATCAATACAATTTTGGTTAATACTTCACAGCTTCATGGAGGGCATGTTAAGGCAGATTTTTATTTTTATTGGATTTCATTTTAAAACAAATTTTAGGGGTATGAATAACTGTGATATACCCTTTTTCATGGAATTTAAAAATATATATTATTAATATTTAAAACATTTCTCATAGCAATTGTATTCATATAAAATTCTGTAATTTTCCCATTTTCATGAGCATACAATGTAGCTCATTACCTGTACTGTTTATTGTATACAGCCTTTTTTGCTAATCTTTATCAAGGGTTCTAATAATTTAGCAGTTGACTGTATATTGGCGCCTACCCCATACAGCAAATGGGGCAATTGCCTCACCACTTTTAATTCAGCCGGACTATCTTTTTGCGCCCCACATTTTTTGTCACTGATGATTAAATAAATGCGCACGTAAGCAACAATGGCATCATGGCCATTAAAAACTAAACATTTTCTGGTCCGGGAAATGTTTCAAATTCTATGGTTAACGCTCATCATCTCCTGTCTGTCTGACCATGGTATCTGTCACTATATATACATATATATACAGTGCCCATTTAAAGTCTATACCCATCTCAAAAATTTCATATTTTGTTGCCTTACAGTCTGAAATTAAAATGTATTAAATCAGACTTTTTCTACCTTTATTTAAACATTTTACCCTACAACTTTCAAGTAAAAAAAATTCTCAAAATTTCTGAACATTAATTGAAAATAAAAAAACTAGAATAACTTGGATTGATAAGTCTACAAACCACTTATCATACCAATAGTAAACTAATTCAGCAGTAACCAATCACCTTCCAGCATCACACACCAAGCTAATGGGCCTTGACCTGTGTTCAATCGTAGTGATTCTGATTACTTCAGAATAAAATCAGCTGTTCCTAGATCAGGGGTGTCAAACTCATTCCATCGTGGGCCGAGTGTATGCAGGTTTTTGTTGCAACCAGTGCACAGCACCAGGTGATTTCAATTAGCTCCCCTCCTTGGTTGAAGAAGGAAGCTAATTAGTGAAATCACCTGGTGTAGGGCACTGGTTGCAACAAAAACCTGCATACACTCGGCCCACGATGGAATGAGTTTGACACCCCTGTCCTAGATGATTCCACTGCCGGGTAGTGCATTTCAGAGTAAAGAATTTACCATGAGCAACAAGGAGCTTTCAAAATAACTCTGGGATAAAGTTGTGGAAAGGCACATATCAGGAAATGGGTATAGAAAGATTTCAAAAGCCTTAAATATCCCTTGGAGCACTATCAAGACTATAATTAAAAAGTGGAAGGTGCATGGCACCACCAGGATCTTGCCTAGATCAGGCCGTCCGTCCAAGCTGGATGACCGAGCAAGGAGACTGATCAGAGAGGCCACCAAGATATCAATGGCAACTAAAAAGGAGCTACAGGCCTTTATGGCAAAGAGTGGTCAATGTGTGTGTAGCGGAGCTCGGAAGACGCGAGTCAAGCACGTGAGCATCCGCTGCAGAAAGTGACATTCACAAGAGTACAATTAGTTCCCTTGGCTGGGGACTTGGGTCTTTAGCTCAGCAGGATAATCGTGTCTCTTGTGGAATTGGGATCCTTGCTTCAAAACTCGCTGCAGTCAGAACCAACTCCGCTATATATACAATACAGAAAGCTCTCCACAATTCTGGTCTGTATGGTAGGGTGGCAAGAAGGAAGCCACTACTCAAAAAAGTCCACATTCAGTTCCGTTTGAGGTATGCAAAAAAGCACTCTGAAGATTTTCTATCCTGATGGGAGTGGTCTCTTTCAGGATGACAAAGCTCCATCCACAGGGCACGAGTGGTCACTGAATGGTTTTATGAGCATGAAAACAATGTAAACCGTATGCCATGGCCATCTCAGTCACCAGATCTCAACCAAATTGAACACTTCCGGGAGATTCTGGAGCGGCGCCTGAGACAGCTTTTCCACCACTATCAACAAAACACCAAATGATGGATTTTTTTGCGGAAGAATGGTGTTGCATCCCTTGTCTTGTCTTGTTACCTGTATATATATAGTATATACTATACTGTATACTACACAGCTTACAAACCCTTGTACAGCTACTGAACCACAATTTACCAGTAGCAATTCATTTAGTGGAGTGTGACTGTCACTGAAGAACCTATGGTGAGTCTTTGGGTCAGTCCATGAGTACTGAATGGATTTATATCATTAGTGCGGTGTAAATCAGCAAATGATGTGACAGAAATCAAACCAACGCGATTGTACTGCAAGGAGGTGGTCAAGTGGCAACAGGCGATGTTGAAGACATGGGGTTTCTTTTTTCTTTTTTTTAACTGAGCAAAAACCCCCCTCTTGAAACCACCACTCCTCCACAGAAAGGGATGAACGTCTCTAAGTTTTCGCACCAGGCCCTGGAGACCTCAGTGGGGGTGAGCGATGGAAAACCTGTCACACTGGAGATACAAATGTACAATGACTCTATCCATATGTCACCCTATTGGGTACCACGTTCTATGGTCAAAAGACAGACACGCACACACGCACATTGAGGTAAGAAGATGAAGACATGAATGTATATGGAAGCTTATATCAAATCCCAAAATGCACCACTGATATGAGCTCCCATATAAGTTTATATCTTCATCTTCTTACCTGAATGTATGTGTGTCTCTGTGTGTATGTGCATACTTGCATGTTACGTGAATGTGTTACGAGTGCTTGTGAGTGTGTGTGCGCGTCTGTCCATGACTCCAGTTTCGCAGATGGGCCCACAGAATATGGATTGGCCCTTCAGTTCGACAGTTAACCATTAACTCATTTGATCAGATAGCTAATCGCAAGTGCTGGACGGCGAGGTGCTCCTAACGAACCTGCCCTCCAGTTCTGAAAAGCAAATCCCTGGTTAATGGTTAAAGGGTTCAGAGGCGTGCTATCAGGGAGAATATGTAAAATAACCTTTTAATAGAGACTTATCTGCTGCGCTCTGAGCAAACACAGCCCGGTCACCACAGAGAAAGAGCCACAGACAGCCGTCCTCCACCACCCTTTCCTGAGAAACCAACAGCAGGCCCCACCCTGCCCCGCTCACTACCATAGCAACGGCGGCGCCACATTAAACACACCCCGCTTTAGGGAACACCCGCAAACGGGTCCACGTTGTTCTTCTCATGAAGCAGGAACATGTGGCAGCGGCGGGCAGTTTCCGGGAGCGCCGTATCTCACGTATTACAGCACTTCCTTCCACCTTCCTCTTTCTCCCGCTTTCACCAGATTTCAGTCGCTGAGGCGGCTGGGGGAAATTCCTCGGGCTGCGTTTCTCAGCACAAACTGAAGGCGCTGGTCAGCGGTTACTCGCCTGTTAAGATGAAGAAGTTCATCCCGGTATGCCCAGGCCACAGGGCGGGGAGACAAAAAGGTCAAACGCAGAGAGCACATTTCACAGCCCGCAGTTTCAGGGCCGGCGTTTGGGTATCTATCATCATTTTAGGTATACTAACTAATTGGACAGGAGAAAAACATTCAAACCTCCTGCCTCCTCTATTATTTATTAAAGATATTCAGAACAGAACAAGTAAGGACAGAGGGAAGTCCTAACGTGAAGAACCCAGACGGGCAGGGGGGTGGAGGGGGGTTCCATCAACCCTACCTCTGCTTACCCACAAACCTATACCTCCAAAACTACAAATAAAAGTGACACTCGGATCACTGGAGAGCCACGTGAGTTTCTAGTTGTGTGACCACCAGGGTCAAGAAGCAGGTCGAGAGTCTCAGCTCGGACTGCGCCCGCCGACCATCGAGTCAAAAGCGTTACAGAGAGGCTCCGCCCGGCTCGGCCTGTGCAAACGACTATGGAGTTAAAGGCGTTAAAGTGGGGCTCTGCACGGCTCAGTGAAAACACATCCCGTCCCCAGAGAGCCGTCCAGGGCGGGAGCGGGGTGTTAATGGGTGCCCCGGTTGGCCTGGTCCCTTCCAGCGCTGGCTCGCTGTCAAACAAAGCACCGTCTCCCGTCAGCCCATCCGTCCAATCAAAACACAGCAGAACAACTCGCGCCTTGTAGTAATGCTTTTTTAAGCCGAGGCCCCTCTGCATGGGGGTGTGTATGATTGGTGTTCCCCCCCCCCCTTGTCACAGTAACTCATGTGCCTCTGCTGAAGGCTGCTGCAGTGCTCTAATTTGACTCAGGCTATATCTGGGATCCTGAAGGCGAACACAATGAACAATGGGGGTGTCGGTGGATCCTGTGAGCAAACACGGCAGACCGTCCTCGGTGCTTTGTGAGGCACACGGCCCCCCGATTTCCCTACAAAGGTCCATCCAAACAGGCCAACTGATAGGGCCCGCTGCCCGACTCCCTCCCTAACGCAATGCAAATTGGGGACAAACATAATGTCTGGCTTCGGCCCGCCGTGGCCAGACGGCCAGAGGGGGTGGCTCCCAAAGGCTTCCGTTCCCATGGCTCCTTTCATCCAGAGCAGCGATGGGCAAACGCATCGCATGAAACAAACGAGAGCAAACTAGAAATACAGATTTATGCAAATCTTGGGCCCGTATAAGGATACAGTTGACATAAAAACAGGATGCAAGTCACCAAACCAGCGCTGCAGGTTCCAGAGGCTCTGCAGCTGCTGGCTGCGGCTCACCAAATACACGGCTCACCAAATACATGACATCTACTTCCCACCGCATACCACTGTCAGGGTAATAAAAGAGTAAATGCCTCAGTTATCACCCTTTTCTGTACCAATTTAGCTGCGTAAGTACATGTCGGCATGCACATAACGCACACGAACACAAGAAAGCAAATCTCTTCTCCTGAATCAATGATTCCAATTTGAGTGGACCGGAGGACGACCCAGAAGCACACAAATTTCGCAGCGACTGTACACTCCCCAACAAACTGCAACCCACTGACTGCAGCCCACACAGTAATGCAATTTTCACAAGCACGGCAGGGTCAAAACCGACTGAGAAAGACCACCACTATCACCACCACCCAGGAATCAAACTCGCAGCAGGGTGCGAGGGGGGGGATTGTCCCAAGTGATAGAAAAAGGTGGGGGCAAATTAAAGGGACAATGCGCTAACCCCTTTGAGGCTTTTTTTTCTCCCCTCCACAGAGTCCTAATAATGAATTTTCTGGTGCAATGTACTTAGGATCTCATTATTCCCTGAAGAAGCCCCCCACCCCACCCCCCTCAGCCTGCCAAACCTGAGCAAACAATGCATGCACTGTGCCTGTTTGGGCCGTTGCTGTCTATCCTTTAGAGGAGGGGGAGTTAGAAGTTCAGAACGCAATTATCAGGCCCTTTTTTTGAATAACTGTGAGGACGATAGCCTGCCAAGCTGCACGGACGCTTTTTACTACGGAGCTAAGAAGAGATTGCGCGATGCAACACCTGACTTATTTGGTTAAAAGACCTGTAGCCATGGAAATGTGTATCAGTAACCCCTGCGTGGGTTGGTCCTCGCCCACAGAAACTCCACAATCTTCTCACATATTTATTACGTCAAGGAAAGTCACAAAGGTGGTCAAAGTTGAATTGTCTTGTCATTAGGTATACAACAGGGAGTCTTTGCAAACTACTTTTAACTGTATTTTAATTATGCGTTGCATTACATTTTATATTGCATAATTATATGATGATATTTTAAAACAGAAAAGTTTGTGTGTGTGGGGGTGCAAGAACCCAGGTCATCAGCAAACAAAATGCCCGCTCTACCACTGGACCACTGATGAATTCATTCCAAAAAATAAATAAATGCTTTGGTATATGACAGTAGGTCACAAACAAACAAGTAACTAGTGAGTATAGCTAATGTTCGCTAGGTTAACTCAAGGTTTCCAAAACTTGTGTTTTCCTCTTGCAATAAAAGAACATTTATCTCTCGTCTCATTCTGTCACAATTCAACATTTTCTGTTGGCTGCTGTTGTATGTGAGAACCAGGAAATTCCACACCTCTAACAGTTGGCGACGCCTTTCAACTTGCCCCAGGGCTGTGATTGGCCATCATTCTCACTGTGTATTACTTTGACACTAAAAGCCTTAATTATCAAGTCTACAATAAATCCATAAGTGCTCAATTACATCCAGAAAAGATGCAGTGGTACACACCACATCACACAACCCTCACAAGGCTCAAAGAGAAATAGGCCTACTTGGTATTTCCACATTTTTTCCACTTGTTTTAGCATTTTGTGTGAAGCATGAATCATGAAAGGATATACAGTGGGCATAAAAAGTATTCACCAGCACTATTTTTTCTTACTTCAAGGAATCAAAATGGATTTAATTGGGATTTCTTGCCACTGATCAACACAAAATACTCTATAATTTCACATTTAAAAAAACAACTCTAAAGCTTTTTCTCAATTAGAAATAAAAAACTAACAATAATTGATTGCATAAGTATTCACCCCTTTTGCTAAGACACACCTAAATAAACTCGGCGCAATAATGGTCACATAATTATTTGATTGGAGTCCACCAGTGTACAAGTAAGGTGTTTGAAATTATTTCAAATTAAACACACCTGTCTGTGAGAGGTCCCACACTTTGTTAGTGCATTTCCAAACAAGAGCTTCATCATAAAGACCAAAGAACATTCAAGGCAAATCCGAGAAAAGGTTCTTCTAAAGCAACAATCAGGAAAAGGATATAAGAAGATTTCAAAGACTTTTAATCCCCTGAAGCACCGTTAAGTCCATCATAAAGAAATTGAGAGAATATGGCACAACTGTGAATTAACTGTGCTTAGAACAGGCCACACTCCAAAACTGAGCATCCGTACTAGACGGACACTTGTTAGGGAGGCCACCAAGAGGCCGACAGCAACTCTGACCGAGTTACAGTCTTCCATGGCAGACCCACTGTATGCAATGCACATTCAATGCATACCCAATTGTCATCACCACTGCCTACTTGCTCAATACTTGTATATGTATCCCTGCTTACTCCTCATTTATAAAAATGTTTTTAAAAAACTACATAAAAAGTAATACTTTTCCTTCCCAGTGTTACAGGTATGGTATGCAGCTGCCTACAACGATGTCTATCGCGGTATTACTGCACTGATCTCTTGCGCAAACTATGATTGTTCCTACCGTGTATTAATGCACATCTTGTAAGTCACTCTGGATAAGAGCGTCTGCTAAATGCTTAAAATGTAAATGTGAAAATGTCAAGAAGGCTGTGCAACAGTGGAAAAACAAAAATACTTTCCTGCAACTGTGCAGAAAAAATATATTCATACCTATGAACACTTGTACAAACACATTCTATGGCAAAAGGTTCCCTTTAAGGGCCAAAAACAATGCGAGGTGGAAGAGCGTGTGTTCGGCGTACCCTCAGCTTCCTGTTTTACTGACGGACTGTGGGACTCTGTCCAATGCATCGCTGTTCTGTGGATGGGTTTTTGGGAAAGGGACAGTGATGCCACCCACCTGTAGTACATTCGCAGCGTCTGGACCTCCTCCTCCAGGCTCCGGCTGAGCTCCACAGCCCCGTCACGCTGTCGGAGAATGGCCTCAAGCTCTTCCTGTTCAGGGACAATCAGAATCACCAGGGTTGCATTAATAATAATAATATAATATAATATACGCCATTTAGCAGACGCTTTTATCCAAAGTAGTGAATGCATACATTTTCAGTACATGTGGCCCTAGTGGGGATTGAACCCACAACCTAAGCGTTGCCAACGCCATGCTCTACCTACTGAGCCACAGAGAACCACATTAGATGACTTTTTAAAATGTGTCTTTCAATCTAATCAGCAAGGCCTCTAGACCTGCAGAGGTCAAAGACAGAACAGACAGATGAGGTTCAATTGCATCATGAATCTTGGACCCAATTAAATTAGTATAGAATTTTTCCAGTTCTGATTTAGTTCCATTCCATTCCATTCCATTTAGTAATTTTCTTTGCTGAATGTTCCTTTTTTATTTTATTTGACTATAATTCTGGCTCAGTGTAATTATTATTATTTTAATATAAATTCTACTGTTTTAATACTGCTTTTTATGAATCACTGAATGTTCCCTGCTCACAAACTTTTACAACATACAAAGTTCAGAGGAGTATGACACATTGGCGCGACCAAAATGCTAATTTTGACTTAACGAGAAGTGCATCGCGGACTCTGCGGTATTAATTCTAGATAACGACAGGAACTGCACTCTGAATCGGTTACAGGTGACTCATCAGTTCATTAACACCGTGGAGCAGAGATATCCAGATGTGCATTAGAGTGTCACCTACGCGCTCGCGGACAAAAGGGGCTAATCACGGGGGTGTTTCTGCGGCCATGCATTTCAGCATGTCCAGCCGACGCCCCTTTAAAAAGACTGGTCCGTGTCTGCAAAAAGGCCTTCATGGCATTTTTATTCAACCCATTGAGAAAGGAGCAACACAATGGGGGGCACACAATGAGGACAGCGCACGGAGGATCCCATTCAGAGCTTTGTCTCACCACTCAGCACCTACTCACACCAACAGTGGGGAAAGCAAAGTAGGCCCGGCCGTGGAGGACAGAGGGGACACTGGGTAAACAAGCCCCCAGCCCCCTCGGGGTCTCAGCGGTTAAACCTGGCCTGCAATTAAGCCCTTGCTAATTACCAGCCGTTGAAACAGATGTGTTGACTGTCCCCGCCACTCAACAGCTGGGAGAGAGGGGACACAAAGGAAGCAGCCCAGACCAACAAGACAGCTGGCCTTACTGTCGTTTCACACAATCTACAGCCCGCGTGAGCGGAGAGAAAGGGCGGGGAGGGGGAGATGGAGGGAGAGAGAGAGAGAGAGAGAGAGAGAGAGAGAGAGAGAGAGAGAGAGAGAGAGAGAGAGAGAGAGAGAGAGAGAGAGAGAGAGAGAGGGAGAGAGGGAGAGGGAGAGAGAGGGAGAGAGGGAGAGAGATAGAGTGAAATAGAGTAAGAGAATGAGAGAGTGAGAGATAGTGTGAGAGAGAGAGGGAGAGAGAGTGAGAGAGAAGGATAGCGAGAGTGAGAGAGAGGAAGAGAGAGAGAGACAGAGAGAAATAAGCATGACGCTGATCGCTGGAATGAGAGCGGAGTGGGGCTGGGGTCCAGGCAGGACTTTGCATGCGTGCATTATTACATACAAGGGGGGGTGGCGGCATGTTTTTTTGTGTCTGTGCAGGTTTATGTGAAAGTTGTTTCTGGTGATCTCCAGGGCTGTTCCTTATCAGCTAGCTGGGAGAGGGGCCACCTATCACTGGCCTCCCTCAAAGGCTTAGGCAAACAGTCTGGACATAAAAGGAGAAGCAGCTCTCATCGTGAGGCTCGGTATCTGGGTGGGGCAGTCAGCCATCACCTGCCGCCCATGTCCACGAAGACCGTGCACCCAGAGGCCATGGTGCGCTACGTTCTACGGTTTCAAAAGCAGCGTGCAGTGTAATTCCCAACATTCAGCTTGATTTAAAAAGCAAGCAACAAATGCTGAGCGCACATTAAATGCATTCTCTCAAATTTTTACGCATACAAAATAATGCTACAGGACAAGCCTGGGAAACAAAGTCAACACTCAGACGCACGGCAGGTTTACGGTGCTGACCGACAGCAACACAACTGACTGAAAGTAGAGCTCTCAAAGTGAAGCGCCTTGCAGACTGCCACTGCACACACTTTCTTCACACATTCATAGACATACTAGCACACGTGCTCCACAGACACAGGTACATACGGGCTTAAAAAGGTACGTCCCATCCAAAGGTCAACTAAATTAGACACGCAAAGTTTAAACTGATGTAACTGTAAAGATACCGCCCCAATTACGGCCACAGATTGGATGGGCGTCAAAGATTTTGATGGTTGGCAAGGATTTACTGCATTATACATGGGAGAGGACAACATTAGGCGAGTTGACAGTTAGTGTGGATATTATCAGTTTCACTAAATTACATCACTGTACTGTATTGTCTTTATGTATATGTAGGGGAGTGAACTGTACTGTACCAAACCCAACAGAGAATGTGGTCATGGAGCCTAAGAGATGTGGTAGCTGTAACGGTAGGGACAGGCATAACCATGCCATTTTTATGTTTTTAATTATGGGATTGGGGGGGGGCAAGAGGCCTCCCCAAGCTCTTATCTGTGCCCCCCTATATCCAGCATATTTAATACCATGCACATAACATATGCCAAAAATGAACTCTGGTCCCCCAATGGAACATTCCTGGAGCTGGGCCTGATTGAGAGTTTGACTTTGGCCACCGACTAGAGTCCACAGCAGCCCTGGACACAATGGCCCCAGGGTTTGGGTGGGCTGAAGTTGCACCTCAGGGTGCCACTGCATAAGTGCCCCCCAACTAGTCCTGCATCTTATGACACCAGTCACAACTGTTGGTGGCTTTTTTTCCCTTCTAGGCCCCTATAATTGCTGCTTGCATGTTTATTACGGACCTAGCACAGGTGCCTAGCACCCAATAGTTAGTGTACAAATATGTTTAGTCTTTTCACCAGTTTTGAAAAATCACTATAAAATCCATAATTTCAACAAAAAAAGTTCCTAAAAAAATCCATTACGATGTTTTTTTAAAGGTTTTTAATGTGTTCACGAGTCCTAAACGTTGTACACATATGCCCCTTGCCACAGAAAACATTTTTCTCATTTACATTAACCTGATGCTCCATACTGGATTTTTCTGCATGGATGTTAGGAAGTTTTTTGTTTTTTTTAATGTAAAAAATATTTTTACACTTGGTGGTGCCACCAATAGTCGAATGAATCTACATTCAAAATCACTAGTATATCCCTACTGAAAATGTACACAGAAATGTACATATACAGTGCATTCGGAAAGTATTCCGACTTTTTCTTTCACTTTCCACATTTTGTTATGTCACAGCATTATTCTAAAATGAAATAAATGATTTTTTTTTCCTCATCAATCTAAACACAATACCCCATAATGACAAAGCAAAAACCGTTTTAAATGCAATAATCGTAGCACAAATGAGGCATTTTATATACGGCATTATAATTGCATTTAAGAATGCAAACAATTGAAAATGTGGTAAAAGTGTTAAAAATGCATTGAAAATATGGGAAAGCACTACATTTTCCAACTAGGTTTTTGAAACACTTCAAATGCATTGTGTTAAATTGCTTAATTTGAGAAGCCTGGTTTAATATCAAACTACTCTTCAGGGAAACTTGAAGTTGCTCATTATGTAACTTCAAAAGCAAGTGATGCCACTCAGAATGGCATTGAGGTTAGGCAAATGAATGAAGGTGGAACCCGCACACTGTGTGTAGAAGAGGGAATATCCCAAACGAGGCGAAGGCTCGATGTTTAATTTAAAGTCTTTTAATAGACAAAAGAGACAGACGTTTCGGTCAAATGACCATCATCAGTATAACATCAAGCATACAGAGGTAGAGTTAGATATATACATCATATTCAAGTAGTTAATTGACATCACCTGCAGACGTACACGTCATTAGGCCAGGCGATTGCGCAGAGCAAGCAGAGTTGATTGGAATCACCGGTCGGAAATGTTGCGAAGACATGCATTTCATTGATAATGCAATGGTACAGAGTAGGGTACACATAATAATCCAATCACATTTGCACAATTTTATAATTCAAAATCAACTTTTGAATATATATCTAACTCTACCTCTGTATGCTTGATGTTATACTGATGATGGTCATTTGACTGAAACGTCTGTCTCTTTTGTCTATTAAAAGACTTTAAATTAAACATCGAGCCTCCGCCTCGTTTGGGATATTCCCTCTTCTACACACAGTGTGCGGGTTCCACCTTCATTCATTTATTTATTGCAGCTTTTGAACCTACGCACCTGTGGTTACTATTATCCGGTTGGCGCGGCTTCACCTCTCCACAACGATATTGAGGTTAGGCAGCCATGCTACTAACCAGTAGGTTGCCGGTTCGATTCCCAGGTCAGGCTGTACCCCTGAACAAAGTCCTTAACCTGAACTGCTTGGGTGAAATGTTCATTGGTAATAAAATGGATGATATGTATGAAATGTGAGGTACCCCAAATAATCACCCCCAGATAAGCTTGTCACACATTCTAAATAAGAGTAGCACAGCCCAGCTCCTTCACGAGGTCAAGAATTAAGACTCTTGGTCAAAGAGTGTGGGGTATGAGCACACTCGGTGGGTAAACAAGTGACAAAGAGTATGGGGTACAAGCACAGTTCTAAAATGATTCGGTCTGAGCATGTTTTGTTTTGTCTGTTGAGAGTGTTTGCACCTGAAGAAGATGGCTGCCTTTTCAACAAAACACAGAGAAAGGGGAAGAGGAAGGAGAACAGGGGATAATAAAAATAAAAGAACTGCCCTTTATGAAGAGGGGGGGGGGGGGGCGGTTATGGACAGCACAGAGCACCTTGAGGACTTTAGGTCTTTAATGTTGCAGGGGTTCACTTTAGTCACAGAATTTGTTTTGCTTCCTTATGTTAGGGGCCAAAGAATTGCACATGTGCCACTTTAAATGCCATTGAAAAGTTGTGTTGCAATATTTCACTTTGCACACTGAATTCCTTAACCTTTCCTGATTGTCCAAGGAACCTCCACGTCTGTCTTTAACATTTATAACCAATTTTTAATGTCCTCTGTCAATTTGGGAGAGCACAGACAAGCACACGCTCTCCTCCAGAGCACATTCTGCTGGTCTGCCCTTTTTCTCTCTGCAGTCTGCCAGCTGAGCTGCGCAGTCATGGTGTCAGAGGAGCGCACCATATGCGCAGCTGCCGCAAACCAGAGTGGCTCTTCTGCGTGACTAGAAGAGTACAATGCTACCGACTGAAACTCTCACTGCCTGGAGGAAACTGAGGCATTTCCATAGTCTTAGCCGGATGGACCCATCCTTTACATTCCTGTATATCTGTTTGATAACCTCTGCTATCAGGGTGCATTTGAGCTGTCGTGCTGAAGGCTTGAGCCCCTTACAGAAACCTGCGTAATCTTTAAGCAACACGATGACCCCTGGAAAAAAACTCCAGCCTATAGCAGGGCCACCACCTCAACCTGTAACTCTAAAAGGGTCTCGTTCCCCCCCAAAATCTTTGGGGTGGCTTGGTTACGCCACGCGCTAAATGCACAAACGATCCCCGCCCACTGCCTGCAGCGCGCCCTGGTGCCCGGGTGTCAGCCCAGCCACCGGTGAGCGCGCCTCCCAAGCCAAGGAGAACATCAAAAAGAGGTTAACCTCTTGAGTCAATATGTACTTTCCTCCAGCAGGGGAGGTGGGGCGAGCTTCAAAGCCCCGTTCCCCTTTAATCGCGTTCATTTCGCCTCATTCGTCAGCACATTAGCAAAATTAAGTTGACAAAGTGGGGCGGCATTAACCCTTCCCGATCAGTTCCTGCCGTTCTGAAAAGCATTTTCTTTTTGCCAAAGTAACAGAGAGGGTCCAAAGTGCAGGAGATTGTTGGGGGGGGCGGGTGGTTCTGGTATTTCCAAACTCTGACCAGGGAGGGAACTGAGCCATCAATGCAGTTTCTGTTTATTCTGCTAGACTTGTGCAATATAATGCAGACCCAGGAAACCAGGCATCTCTCAGACCCTCCAACGCAAAAGCAGAGGGTAAATGCAGCAACTACAGAGCACACTATCAAGATTACATTTCAGAATTAGCATTTTGAATCTTTGCAAATAATTATGATGAGTTTAAATAATGTAAGATACTGATCATTGCTACAATGTCAGAATGTAAATATGACAAATAAATTAATGTAAATACTAATCATCCAAAAAAGATTCTCCATCACCTGAAAACCTGGATATGAACATAATAATTCTAATAATTCACTATTTGTGAATTTTGAGATCATACGGAAAATGGAAACTTTTTTTTTGTATCAACAGAGTAAATATAATTTCTCATTATTTTAAGTCTGCGGTCCTGAGGTAAATTACAATCATGTAATTGATTATCAGACAAACAATGAATCATTACATCACTCCTTCAAACGGCTCAATGCTGTGCCTCATGCAGCCTAATCAAATGAGCACACGTCCACCAGGTCCACAAAACAACCTGGCGGAATTTGTATAACAGTGGCAAAATAAAAGCAATTGATTCGCCGCTGAATTAATCGAATTAATTTAAACCTTGAAATGGACTAATTGTGCACATTTATTGTTTTGTTTTTTTAAAGCTAATACTAAAAGCTATAACTTAAAGAGCAGACACACACTCTTACAGGGAGGAGACGTTCAGTCACGAACCTCGGGCCACAGGTAACGCTCCCATGTTAATGTTTTACTGACTGAAGATTGAGGCAGAGACGAGTACCTCTGATAGCAGGGTACGAATCCCTACCTTCAAATAGAAGGCAATTAATCACGCGATTAATTTTTTCTGGGCTGGCGGATAGCGTAACGGTCTAACGCACCACACTTTGGCTGGTCCGGTGTGGTGTGCGCTGCCTGTCAGGGCCACGGTTCGAAACCCGCGTCTCTACCAGACCGGCCCTGGTCGTCAGCTCCGATCGGAGGCGGAGTTTGGCTGTCCACCTCCGGGGGAGGGTGAGCTGGCACGAGTCCGTCAAGGAGCAGGAAAAAGGCGTCCATGGTAGATTTCCGTCTCGGAAGAGGTGGATAAAAATCGGCCCGGAAATAGTGTCTCGCCCCGGAGGACGGGCGGCGGACTCGTGGGGGAGGGTGAATTGAGATAAATAGAGTGGGGATAAATACAATTGGGTATTTTTTCTCCCAATTCGGTGGCCAATTATACCCTCTATTTCTTCAATTCACCCTCCCCCACGACCCCCTCGCCCATCTCTACGGGACAAGCCACTACCCTGAGGCCGACAATGAACCGCCTCCTCCGAGACGGAAATCGCCCACCTGTCTTACAGGAAACCCCCTTCCGTGTTTCTCGGCGAGCTCGTGCCGGCCCTCCCTCCTCCCTCCCCCTGGGACGTACAGCCAATTCCCACCCCCAAACAGGGGGACGATTTCAGGGATCTAACCCCGGCCGCAGTGGACAACCTGCACTCTGGGCGAATCCTTTTACCGTTATACCACACGAGGCCCTAGCAATTCATTACTGTACAATACTGACAGCTGCAGATCTTTATTTCTGCTACGTATCAAAAACACATCACTTGATACATTAAGCTGCCATATGAAAAAACGCATCATTTAATAGCAAACTATAGCAGGATTAAACATTAACGTTTTTTTCCTCTCTTGCCCAACCAGAAATCTACTTGCCAGAACTGCCCTCATATGGCGTAGTTTAACATAATCGCATAAAAACAGACACTGTGCTTCTGTAACAATATCAGGCTACACTTTATTTTGAATGAGAACTGCACTTGTTTCATGTTCCCGTGGCTTTCTCCATAGTTTTCTGCATTATGCTGATATTCCTTCTTCAACAAATGCTACCAACAATGCTTCTTCCACCTCACGATCAGTGTGACGCAAAGTGCGTAGCCAATCAGCAATAAACAGTACTATAACAGTCCTGCCCCAAAGGTCCTGTTTGGTATGGTAAGTACCACATCTTGAACAGGCACCAAACATCAACAACGAGAACTATGCGGAACCGGAACCTTGGCGAACGTAAAACCCAAAGTTCCCATTTTCTAGTGCCAAAAAAGTACCAAAAGTTCTGGTTCTTGTTGAGTTTTTTTGTGCAATGGAAAAGGCCCCATAGATATTCGTGCTTGGGCTTTGGCGTTTCATGAAGCACTGAAAAACTTTGACAGAGGCGGACTCATAAGCCTCACGGATAACAAACTTTCACTTCTGCTTCCCCCGGTGTAGCAGTAGACAGGCAATCTGAGCTGTAGTTGTCAAACATTATTTAGAAGAAATAATAAAGTGGAGAAAATCAAGCCAAAATGTGTGAATGGAAGGAAAACGCAGCAGTGAAGCAGCGATTAATTGAACTGCGTCAGTTCGGGTGGAGGGGGGGGGTCGTGTGATCACTCTGAGGGAAGCTGGAGAGCAAACACAGGTGGTTCAGAGCAGGGGCCGCCAAGCGACAGGCCGCTTTCAGATGACCTCAGCCATGCCCACTTCTCACCTCTGTGTCCCCCCCTCCCTTCAACCCTTGGCCATTCAGAGGCTCTGAAAGCCACATATTTTCCACCCAGTGAAAACAGCCCTGAGTGTCTGTTTGCAGAGTGTCCTTTTGAAATGATTACAAAACACAGTCTTACAGGTTCTCACAAATCAAGCAGGATGAATGGTGTAGGAGAGAGGGAGGGTGAGGAGCACACAGGATGAAGAGAGGGAGGGGGTGAGGAGCACACAGGATGAAGAGAGGGAGGGTGGTGGGTGAGGGGCACACAGGATGTAGAGAGGGAGGGTGAGGGGCATGCAGGATGAAGAGAGGGAGGGTGAGGGGCACACAGGATGTAGAGAGGGAGGGTGAGGGGCACACAGGATGTAAAGAGAGGGAGGGTGAGGGGCATGCAGGATGAAGAGAGGGAGGGTGGTGGGTGAGGGGCACACAGGATGTAGAGAGGGAGGGTGAGGGCACACAGGATGAAGAGAGGGAGGGTGAGGGGCACACAGGATGAAGAGAGGGCAGATGAGGGGCATGCAGGATGTAGAGAGGGAGGGTCAGGGGCACGCAGGGAGGGCGAAGGGCACACCCTGGCTTTTTTTGTGTGCAACAGCTCAGTTTTCAGTCGCAAAAATAATCATTTGAAAAAGGAACACCTTCAAGCATCGCACCCAGGTTACTGGCGTCTGGGATAACCCTGATATAACTAATACACCTTAGAATTTTGAGTAGATTTCTGAGTAATACAAATATGACTGTCTTGCCTTGAGGTAGATGTCATTGTGAACTCATAATACCGGTGGCAAGAGAAACTAATGAAAGGTAGGTATATGTACTTTTTCACAGGTACCCCACAGGTTTCCATTTTCTGGTTTCTATGCTGTTCTTTTAGTCACACTAAGATTTAGGTTTAAATATGAAATGATAGGAATGCACTTTTGCTGGCCAGAGACTCAGTATTCATCTTTTGGTTATTAGTAGTTAGCAAGTGAGCTAGCTTCCACACAGAAGAAAGATGGCACGTTTTCATTGGCTGAAACAGCATCGGTTCCATACTTGGATGTAATGTCCAAAATGTTAAGTCCCATGTGCGTGTACTTTAATTGGCTACTATGAACAGATGTTGTTATTGGCTGAAGTAGATAAAGATAGGCAATTTGAGCAAGAAAAAACAATGAGGATAATTAATAATTAGGGGACTGGCAGATTTCTGATGATGTAATAAAAAAAAATGGAAGAGAAAAAGACCCACATGCACACACACACACACACACACACACACGCACACACGCACACACACACACACACACACACACACACACACACACACACACACACCACACACCTACAACCCACACGCCCACACGCCCACACGCCCACACGCCCACACGCCCACACGCCCACACGCCCACACGCCCACACGCCCACACGCCCACACACCCACACACCCACACACCCACACATCTCTGTGACAATTCGGACATGAACAGCATTTTTAACAGAGAAATGTTATTCAAGAAAAGCATTGATCCCTGAATAAAGCCAGGTTATGAAGAAAAGTTAAATATGGTTATAAATCTCTCGGATCAGGAAATAATCTGAGCAAATGAAACGACTCGGCTAAAAGGGAATATATACGTATGGTACATAAAAATATAAAAAGCAGAACTTTTATGTTGACAGGGCAGGAGTTTGCTTAATTGTTCTTACGGCGGCCCTGCGTCTGTAATCCCCTTTAAGAGCAGAATCCTCTCGCTGCTCTTATTCAGTTCCTTTAAAATAAAAACTTGTGGATGAGTGAGGCCCTGTTCACTCTCAAAATTGTTTTGAGGATCTGTTCTTGGCACTGTCAACTAATTTTACGACAGCTGTTCCCATTTCATTTTAAATTAAAAACCCAGCGCTAGTAATCCCAAGAGTCAATCTATAATTAAGGGGATTTATAGGAAAATCAAGTGCTACATTAATAACAAAATTTAATATATTTCTTAATAAGCTACCAATGGAACCTGCTAAGAAATGAAGAGGTGCACAAATAGAGCCAGGCTTTGTGCAACCAGAGTGCAGTCTTGACCCTCTCTTAGACCGGCCAGTGCTGTTCTATGGGAACAATTTCACCAGCAACAGGGACAACGTTTAATAAGCTTTTGAATAGTCCCCATCGCAAACCCCGGCCAATTGTTACCTCTGTAAAACATTTATTTATTTTCATCTGCCCCCTCTGAAAGCATTTCGTCCATGTGACACGTAGTCCTAGCACCCTCACTCGCGACCATTTCCCGTTGTTTCTTTCTCTTCAGCCAAATAGCGCAAGTTCTAAACTGAAAGGCCAATCCCTGCCAGGGAAAAGAAATCGAGGAATGCTGTAAGGCGCACGCACACGCCAGCACACATATGCTTGGGAACAGCCTGGAGGGGGGCGTGGCCTGCCATGTCTGGCGGTTGCCATTTGATGAAAACACAAGTACACGATCAAGGTGCGTGATCGCCAAGGTGGAGACCGACAAGCCAGTGAGTGATGGCTCTCTAGCCACATCGGTTCCCTTTATGGCGGAAGGCAGATGTGGAAACCAGAACATATTGTAGTGTCACTGGGGGTGGGTGACAAACAAGGACCTTTTCAGAGAGTGCAGGCAAGCAAAGAAATGGAGAGAGGAGGCAGGATTCCAAAACAAAATACACATTTTAATAAATGCTTTCTCCAAAACACAAAATAAGTCCAATCATTTTACAACTTAAATAATCTTCGCAAAAACAACCACAACTCACACAGCAAAACCTTGGGGCATGAAGCCTGCAGCACAGCTTGCTGCCCCCCAACCTCTCTTCCCCCCTTTTTGAAGTCAGCTGCCAGCAGTCCCAATTGTCTCATCCGATTCAGCTGCTGGCCAGGTGTGGGACTGCAGGCTGATGGGAGCTGTAGTCTCGATGGCTGTAGTGGCTCACAAGAGTTAAAGGGGCAGGCAGCCATTTCCCCAGGCTGCCCATTGTGATGCCACAATATATATTTATTTTAAAAGTACTAACTTTTCTCTCCCTGTTTTCTAGGTGTGGTATGCACCTTGCTAGGAATAGCATCTGTTGTATTGTTGCTGTGCTGATCTCTTACTCTTACTCTCTTCCTTGCCACTGTTGCCGTTAGGCTTGCTTTTGGGGGGGTCTAGGCCTGGGTTCCCCCTCTGTTAAGCGTTTTGTGACAATTCTATTGTGAAAAGCGCTATACAAATAAACTTGATTTGATTTGATTTACTCGAGCTGTGATTGGTGTTGCCATTTTAAATGCACTTATTGTAAGTCACTCTGGATAAGAGCGTTTGCTAAAAGGCTAAAATGTAAATGTAGATGAGTGAAGAGTATAGCCAGAGTGGTTTCTGTACAGTGTGCAGCCATGGAACGGCTGGCAGGAAATGGGAGGGATTACCTGAGAGCACCAAGCAGGTGTCCCCACAGCGAGCTTTGCCAAGGCACAGACAGAGAGCCAGCACATACAGTAACAACAAAGCATACAGGCAGGAACAATGAAAATGCTGTAGAACTACAAAAGAGCAACTCTGTCCAAGTAATGGACTTGGCCAGTAAACAAAGCAATCTCCTAGCACCCGTCCCTTAACTCTCCGTCGATCTTTACCCACCTGACATGCACTCAGCTTAATTGGTCTGGGACGCGACCCCTACCCTGCTGGAGGCTCGTTGCGTGGCCCGTTTCCGTTAATGATCCCGTTTATGGGGCTCTACGTTACGCGAAAGGGCCCTGGGTTCATCAGATAAACGCTGGAAGCCAAACAGGCCTATGTTTGCCCTGCGCCTCGCCGGAGGGGGGGGCTGGGTGGAGTTACGGCTCGGCCCGTCTGTCTCTTTTCAAATCCGTTCAGATATCTGGTCACTGATGCTCTCGGTCAACAGTTCCGCAGCGGCAAATGGCAGCAATGCGGCCCGGACCAAGCAGAAGTCACGTATAGGGCGGACTCACCACTTCCCGACACGCACCTTATTATAACATTCCGTAAACCAAACAGCAGAGGGGAAACAAACAACCAAATAAATCCTCTGTTGCAAATATGGAGGGAATTATTCTTTTTTTTTTTTGACAGACAAGGGAGGGGGTGGGTAGGTGGGTATGGTAGGGATGTTTTTCATATATAAATAAGACTCCAGGCAGAAGAAGCCATGTTTAAAGACGGCGTTGTTGGCAAACACCCACCCCCCCCCCCCAAAACACCCACACACGCACTCACACACACACACACACACACACACACACACACACACTACCTTGACAGCAGTGTACACAGCTGATATATTCGGCGAGAGCTGGCGAAGATAGCCCATCGCTCGTAACCTTCATTTGCCGGGATTCTCGGCGCGGGGAGGTTTACCTTGCGAGCGCGCTCCTGATTGTTTTCGGCGGTCGGGTGTCTCGCGCTGTTTGCCGAAGTCTGGCTCTGCTCTTTGGCATGATGAAGATCTTGCTCCAGGCGCCGGCACTGCGATAGGGAGGAAAGAGGGGGGAAAAAATCACTTTGAATACATTAACGCGAGTTTGCCCCTGCCATTAAAGCTCTGGGCAAGCGCTTAAAAGGCGGGCATGCTTTCGTCCGTCTTCTCCCCGTCTTCTGGCCAGGCTGCTATAAAGGCCTTCTGAAAACCAGGGTCTGCTCCCTCCCTCCTTTGAAAGCAAGGGGGGGTAAGAAGAAAAAAAAGACGTATGAATGGGAGAATGGGTGTTATTAAAAAAATACCCTGTCATTTGTATGCAAATTCGGGCCTGCAATGCAGCCGTGGCAGTTGCTTTTGTGAATTCTGTCGGGATATCGTCAGGTGCCGGTGACGTGGTGGGAAGGGATTTGTTGTAACCAGCATGTTTGCAGGTTCAAATCCCTTGGCGCTATCTACAAGACTGTGTAACTCCGTAACACTGTAACCGGAATGGCTCTGACAAATATCCTGCAAATTGATCATTCGTAAAAAAAGTAACAGTGGATGAGACACTGGACGAGAGCGACTGAACCGATGAACAACAGAAAGGAGCGTACGTAACCCGCGTTCCTGTTTTGAGTATCAATAAAGGTGTGGTGCACCGTGTGACACAGTCAGTTCCTCTGCAGGCCATTTTGTCACATGTCATCCAGTACAAAGCACTGTGTATGGGACGCCGCCAGGTGTGTAACTCACTGGTGTGCAACTCAGCACAGCCTGGTGTGTAACACACACACATGCACACACACACACACACACACTCATATGCACGCATGCACTCACACACACACACACACACGCACACACTCACACACGCACACACACACACACAGTCACACACGCACACACGCACACACGCACACACACACACACACGCACACACAAGCCCAGTCTTACATCGCCGCGGTGCTACGCTGGGTGTTATTATAAGAGCAGCGGTTTTTATACCAGCCCATATGTGCTCTTCCCCATGAGCGCATTCCGAGACCAAAGGACACTGACCAGGAATGTAAACCATCCCCGCTCACTGACAGGTCCCCGTGTTTTCCAGGGCCAGCCGGCCCAGTCCCGAACGGCCGGGCAAACAAGCGCCTGGGCCCTGGGACCCAGCTCCGCTCTTCTTCCTCTGCAGACTAAAATAATAGCGAGCCGATCCAGACAAAACACAAAGCCCCTCTTTAGTGTCAGGATGACTTATGGCTTTCAGGCAGCAGATGTTTGGAAGCACTTGAGAAAATGTATTTAAATCAGAGCGAGCCTTTTCTTGTGTACTCGCAGGACACTTGCGGGCCCCCGTCTCAAGAAAGGGCAGCGGCGGAAACAAACGGGCCAAAAAAGTACACCCATTACTCAGGTGCAGCCTTCTGCCTTTAAGCCTTCTTCAACACCAGAGACCAAAATAAGACTGGGTGGATAAAAAAATAAAATCGAATGAACCATGAAATGAATTTGCTGTTCGGTAATGTGGGGTCACCATTGCTAACACATTTCACACCAATACATATATATATATTTTTTTTTTTACATAATATTATCACATAAAAATGGCACAAAATGGCATCTGCAGAGGGAGTGGCTGCCATTGGAGCAGGAGGCTGAGTGTCTGCTGACGCAAGAGATCAACCCCTGGCTCCCTGGTATTACAGCTGCGCAGGACTGATACCCGCTTCCTAGGAATGGTTTGCCACTTTTATAAAGGGCAAAAACCCATCTTTGGGGCAATTTTAAAAGTGTGTTGTGAGTCCCGGGCCTAATCCTTTCCGAGGCAGGGATCCGGCCACACTCCATCCTGAAGGATTTCTGCCTCCCCCATTGCTTCCTGTATCCCTCTCTTCATCTCGAAGGGATTATCCTGCCGCGCAAGACGGAGGGCCGCCACATCCACACCGCTGGTGGGAATATGAAAAGCCGGATGAGTGCCGAGAGAAATAAATCTTTTCTTCTTCATGTCCCTCTCATCGAAATGAGCTTGGAGTATACACAATTTATTTCATTTTTTTGTTCCCCCAACTCTGTTCTGATAATTGAACAGTTTCTACTAGTTTGTACAGTGTGCAGGTTTGGCTTCAGTGTTCGGCTTCAGTCTGCTTCAGTGTGTCTCACTGTGCTGTATTGTGCTGTGTTCTGCTTCAGTGTGTCTCACTGTGCTGTATATTGCTGTGTTCTGCTTCAGTGTGTCTCACTGTGCTGTGTTCTGCTTCAGTGTGTCTCACTGTGCTGTATTGTGCTGTGTTCTGCTTCAGTGTGTCTCACTGTGCTGTATTGTGCTGTGTTCTGCTTCAGTAGAGGTGAGCAGAGCTCTTGAGGAGAGCAGAGCTGCAATCAGAGGAGAGACTGAAATGAGAGATGGTTAGAAGTGTCGGTGGAACAGCACACTGTCAGGAGGCAGGGAGACCATGCTGTTGGACTGTGGAACAGCACACAGCTATGAGGCAGGGAGATGCTGCTGTTCTACTGTGGAACAGCACACTGTCAGGAGGTCAGCAGTGCAGGAGCTGGACACTGAAAAAAGACAAGACATGGATTTGGACCTGGATGAGGGCCGGATCCACATGAGCTGGATCTGGGCACGAGGCTGCCATTGGCCGGCTTTAGAGCAGCTGGCGGCTGGAGTTTCACTAGCCCACAGCAGCGTTTCTCTGAGCACGCTCTGTAATCACCGGCAAAAGGGCATAGCATGGGCGAGCCAGCTACACTGACGGCATCATGAGGCCTGACGGGGTACCACCCCAAGGGTGCCCCTGAGTGACTCGGACTCATCCGCATTAACATTTTGATTGAGCGGCTGGCCTGTGAAAACGCAGCGCTCCAGAACAGCAAGCCGTCCGCGGTGCCGCGTTTTGTCTGGCAGACGTCGCATGAGCCACGCGGTCTCTATTCTCCCCACGGCTAATGCCTGCCTTTTCATTCCAGTTGGGCCCAACCTGATATTCGACAGAATGCAGAAGACCCCGCCCCCCCATCCGCTCGTCCGCCCGCACCCCCCTGTCCCACCCACAGGGCAGGCAACAGGACGGATCCCAGTATAAATATCCCTGCAAATCCAGGCACGGGGAGATCCCACACCAACAAAGGGAGTTTATACCTGGGCCTACCACCTCCTACCACGATGAATTAGACAAAGCGCACGTTTGGTTGTTTGTCCTTCGTGCTCGTGTTTGTTTTGCAAAAGACCCGCTTACCATTGACATTCTTACCACAGTTCCATCTGTAGCCAGCGATGCAGCAATGTCATTTTAAAAGCCCCAAATATGAATGAATCAGTGGTTAACTAACATGATTGCTTCTTATCAGATAGCGCTGTTTTTACTTGTATTTCTTGGGTTTCATTTGGCATAATGTGGTGAGGATGTGAACAATTCCCTTGCAAAGGTAAAATGGTTTGGCACAAAAAATCTCAAACAGATCGTGTCTCTGTGTGCATAGAGGACATCCACAGCACAGCATTGCCCCTGCAACTACCACTATGAGCTGTAGTAACGCCCACTGACATCTGCTACTCCGACGGGTACAGGCAAGGCCCTGTACTGGACAACAGAGCCAAATTATACAATAATTACATGTCCAATCGATTCAGATTACAAACCCAGGCCATGGGCCCGGTGCAGCTGGGTCGGTTTGGTTTGGGTTTGGTTTGATTCATTCAGATTTTTGCTCCTTAGAATCCTGCCCTAGACTTGGACTATGAAACCCACATTCCCACGGACAATGTAGAGTGAATGTCTGTGACAATGCCTTTAGATCAGTGGGAAAATTAGGCAAAGTATACATCAGAATCTTAGGCCATGGCAAAACGTACAATGCCCAGGTTGAATTCATCTGCCAGGCTAAGTCAAGTGAGCAGACTTTATGAACCCAGCATAGCCTGGAATCAAAACATTGGCAGTGGTGAAGAGACGCAGGACCAACCAGCCATCGTCGGAGAGGATTTTGCTTTGCTTTCCTCAAATAACCGTAGTTGTAAAAGGCATCCCAGACAGCCATAAAGTAATATACGTTTTGTTTACCAACAAAGATATCTAGGCAAATACTGGCCCACTTTCGAACCCTGTGATCAAGCACAATATCTGGGTGTCAATATTTGGCTGGTTGCTCGTTTGTTTTCATTCGATTGAAAATATGCACGCAAGGAAAAATCTATCAAATATTTGAGGTTACGCGGCAGTATTTGTTTCCCCACACGTGAGGTGAGTACTGGCCTATTTACTCAGTAATCTAATAAATGATTTAAGACTAAACACATAGACGTATGTGGCTTAATAGACTGATAATCGAAGGCATCTTAAAGAGGGGAAAAAAGGAGAGATGGTCAATATTTAAGGAGATGTCTCTGGGTTTGAGCAGTACAAAGGTTTCTGGCTCAGTACACAACCAAAGTGTGCGACGCGTTTACTCCCGTTTCCACTCAGCATTTACCCTTTCCTCTCACGGTGCGCGTCTGCAGGACAACAGTACTCACTGTGTTCAGTGTGTAACGGAGCTCCGAGTTAAGCATGTGAGCGTCCACTCCAGAATGTCATGTCACCCCATGAGAAGCAATAAGGGTATGATTAGTTCCTGGAGCTGGGGACTCTAGGGGTCTTTAGCTCAGTGGGCTAATCGTGTCCGTTGTTGTGTTGGGGGCCTCGGTTCGAAACTCCTGCAGGCAGAAGCAACTCCGTTACAAGTGCAGTGTTCATTTCTCTGCGTTCAGGGCACACCCTGCCAAGAGTGGGGCTTGGAGAGCAGTTCTTGTGCTGTTCAGTACCGGCCCTGGCCAACTCATTGCGGTGTTCAGTACATGGTGTGGTGTTCAGTACTCACCCTGGCAAGCCCAGTGTAGTGTCTACTTTGTGGTGTAGTCCGGTGTCTGGTTCAGTGCCCAACACACTGATATGTTCAGTGTGTGACACAGCATTATGCGTATGTGCAAGTACAGTGTTCAGTAAATTAGGTGGTGTTCAGTGAGCGCCAGTGTGATGTTCAGTGCTCACCTTGGTCAGTGCAGCATCCCTCTCCTCGATGACAGCGTTCATCTCCTCGGCTGTGATCTTCTTCCGGCGCTCTCTGGCTTTCTGGAGACGGTCCACGATCACCACACCACTGCGCTCGATGCCCAGGGCTGACTCTGCAGCATTGATCCGGTTCAACAGCTCCTCCAGGTCCTGCCCCCAGACACATCCCACAATCACTCAATTCAACAGCTCCTCCAGGTCCTGCCCCCAGACACATCCCACAATCAC